>OU824204.1:276754-2847881 GCA_917499995.1 Ichneumon xanthorius | reverse complement strand
TTTTAAGGCGTTTTAAGGCGTTTTAAGGGGTTTTAAGGAGTTGTAAGGAGTTGTTAAGGCGTTTTAAGGCGTTTTAAGGCGTTTTAATGAGTTTTAAGGCGTTTTAATGAGTTTTAAGGCGTTTTAATGAGTTTTAAGGCGTTTTAAGGAGTTTTACGGCGTTTTAAGGCGGTTTAAGGCGGTTTAGGGAGTTTTAAGGCGTTTTAAGGAGTTTTACGGCGTTTTAAGGCGGTTTAAGGCGGTTTAGGGAGTTTTAAGGCGTTTCAAGGAGTTTTAAGGTGTTTCAAGGAGTTTTAAGGCGTTGAAAAAAAAAAAAAAAAAAAACAACTGGCAGCGGATGAGGGACGCCGCTTCCCACTCGGCGCGGTCTCGACGCGCCGGACGCTTCGAACTAGCGAAATAGGCGGCCAGCATTCCCAGCCTGTGCTCGGGGGAAGGCCCACTCGAGAAGAACCTCGACTTGGACCAAGAATTCAGCATATAGGCATTCTGCGGCTGCGCGACGTTCGGCATCGATCGAGTCGCCCCTGGATCCCCTCGGATGGCGCTACGTGTGCCTCCGCGGGCTTGTCCGGCGGCTTGCTCTGTAACTCTCTCGGAGCTATCAGTAGCTCCCGAGCTCTCGCGGTGAGACGTCACCGGGCCACACGGGAGTAATGATTGTGTAGGGGTGTGACAGGCTTCAAACGCCCGCGCTTGCCGGGAGATTCCCGAACGGCCCACCGAGGCGCCGCGAGAGCCCAGCAAACACCGCGCAGGCGCGAAGGAAGAGAGGGAGAACACTAGGCCACGGCGACGGGTCTTAAAAGATCGAGAGATCGGCGCCAGCGGCAGTCGGGATCCGAACACGAGCAACCCAATTATGTACGAAACGAGAATAAACGAAAAGCATTTTCACTAACATTCTCATTTCGCCTTTCGGCGCATCTGCAATCGTCTCCCTTCCTTCCCTCGGACGAAATCAAAGCTCGGGCCTCCCGAACGAGTAACGAGCCGAGTATATTGCCTGGTCCATATATCATTAATTTACTTATAATCGAGGTGGGCCATATTCACCACTTTTCCCCTATCGATGATTATCATTGATTATCATGATTATCAACATCCATCGATGATTGTCATTGATTACCATGATTATCAACATCCATCGATGATTGTCATTGATTATCATGATTATCGACATATATCGATGATTATTATTGACTATCATGATTATCAACATCTATCGATGACTATCATTGATTACCATGATTACCAACATCTATTGGCGATTATTGTAGAGGAATTGTCGTGATGGATCGAGGAAGAGTGCGATGAAAAAAAAAGTGCCGAGTAGCCAATGTTCGGTTGCGAGGCTCAGCGAAGGAGAATTGAGGTTAGGTACGAAAAAAGTCTCGATGAAGGGTTTGTTGGATAAATAAAAAGAGGCGGAAGGTCGTGATAAGTCGTCGATGGGAATATTGGCACCTAGGGGTGATACCAAAACAAACAAAATAACTCTCGATGGAAGTTGATAGTATCGAGAGTGGTTTCGTTTGTTTTAGCGAAACCGCTGGAGCGTATAACGTCACGTGATATATCCATGATTTAGGACGATGGAGGAATGATAAATACCGGGGAAGAGTTTGACGGTGAACAGTTTATGCTGCGAGAGATTATTGCCGATTATTTTAGACGAATTATTGTGATCGACCGTGGGAGAGATGGCGATGAAAAAAAAACATGGCGGAGAGCCAATGTTGAGGTGCGAGGTGAATTGTGGTTAGGCACGAGAAAAGTCTCGATGAAGGGTTTTGTTGGATAAATAAGAAGCGGCGGAAAGTCGTGATAAGTCGTCGATAGGAAAACTGAGGGGTGATACTGAAACAAACAAAATAACTTTCCATAGAGCTTGATCGTATCGAAAGCGGTTTCGTTTGTTTTAGCGGAACCGCTGGAGCGGATAAGGTCACGTGATCCATCGATGAAGGAGTAATAAATAGCGGGTAACAGTTTAACGGTGAATAGTTTATACTTCGAGAGAGATTGTTGTTATTAGATTATTTTAGACGAATTACCGCGATCGTTCGATATCGGCATTGTTTCGATTGGCTTATTTTGAGGTTAGAATCGTTTATCGAAGAACCTCGCGCCGGTCGAACGAACTCTATGGTCTCTCGACGGACCAAACGGTCCCCTAAGAGCACCGTGCGAAGCGTACCGATGAATGCAGTAAAATAACAAAAATAAAATAAGCCGGTCATACAACGCTTTTGTGATGTTAGCCAAGAGAGAAATCCTAAAGTAAAAGTAGTCGGTTGATGGAAGATATATATAGTTACTGTTATATAGTTACTACCTTAAAATTATTATATTTGTTGTTACCAATGTAACTTTATCTATAGTTATAAATTTAATTTTATAGATGTTCGGACGCGCTCGGATGCACGCTAGTTAGAAAAATAACTGAAATATATTATTTTCTTTCCAGCTGTAAAAGGAGCAATCCGTCAATAAAGTATCAATCAGAGCTGGCCAAAATACTAGAAAATACTCAAAATACAAAATACTATATATATTTAAAATACAAAATACTTTTTGTACTTAAAATACATTTATAAGTACTTCGTTTAAGTACTTTTCAAAGTACCTCTTAAAAATCAATACGGATGGACGGGATTAATATCCATCCATTAGCAACCATAACCGTACGACCCTAATATGGAGAAAACCTAAAAGTATTTTGTACTTAAAGGGCCCGAAAAGTCCTTAAAATACCTGAAATATATCAAGTATTTCAGGCTGGGCGTCAATCAATCAATCAAAAATTGCACACTGCACTGTAAGAAAAATACCAAAAAAAAAAATAAAAACTTGAATTGCAGGTTGGGTCGCTTTTAGAGTCGCCGCGAAGCGAGAGGGTCGCGAGTCGCGGCGCAGTAAAGATGCATAATAAGCAACGTACATCCGCGAAAATATTTCGTTTCCGGTGTTAGAGCGCCTCGGGGAATTAGGTAGACCAATCTTAATTACCAAAAGTACTTCATTTAAGCGAGTTCGCCGTGCGCCAAGCATCTCGAAGGTCCCCGGCAAAAAGTCCGAGAGAGCAAAAAAAGGAGGAAAAAACACCCTCGCCAAGAAATGCCAAACTCTCCGGGGCAATTTCTCCACTCTTACCTTAAATGATAATCCAAACTTTTCATTATTAATTCCATTTTATTTATTCCCCACCGACCCCGAGCTAATAAATTCTCGTGGATTACTCATCGAGCCGTTTTATACACTATATCGGACCGTTCGCTCGAGTTGTTTTCGCTGACGTCGGATGCGATATCGGGCTTTTGCACCGAGCTTGATACCAAAGCATCGCCCACTAAACCTCGACGTTAAATCCTTCAAACTCTTTTATTTTTTTTTTTTATTTCCGTATATAAACTCGTCGAAGGTTTACCGACAGGAAAACAATGGAGGCGCCGCGACGTCGGGACGCGCACGGCCCGGCGCCAGTGGGACTTTCTCGCTGCCTTCGCGATTCTCATTTCCGGAATCTCATGTTTTTTCCCCACTGAAACCGAACGACTTAGAGCAGGGGGGAGGGAGGGGGGGGGGGGAATTCGCTCTCGTTCGCGACGAGCTTTTTCGACTGGGTCAGTCGAGAGGCCAGAAAGAGAATACTGGGCGACGCTTTAGCGAACGGAGCTCCCACGAAAATAGAGCTTTCCCGTCCAGCAGCGACAGAAGCGGCGGCAGCCCTCGAGCTTAGCGCTTCTCTCGGTCCTCCAGCCTCGCCCGTGTCACTGTCCTCATAGTTTATTCAACGAGCACCACCAAGCCGTGGCTTCTTCCATGCACCGCCTCTCCCGCATTCGCTGGATATATGTCGCCCGATTAATATCACAAGGGCGTATGTTCGTATGATTTATTGGCGAGAGATACGCCCCTCTGGTTCTCGGGCGGGCGATATGTATAGCGCGACGGTCGAGGGAGGACGAGAGCCGAGTGGCATCGATACAGAGCCCCGAAACGTCGATCAAGGACGCTTCGACGCAGTCGCCCAATCATTGCTACCAGAACCGATTTCTTCGGCGAATTTAACTCGGATATATTTACGGGCGGTACGAGACGTAGCAACTATTTTTGTTGTTTTTTTTTTTTTTTGCATGACATTGTCAATTTTCTTCGAGAGACACTCGTGAAATTAATATTCCTTGTTGTGTCAACTTCACATATGGGATTTCTTCCTTTTTTTTTTTGCAAAAATTTATAAAAATAAATTTTTTATTGGCGAAAGATTTATGATGCAATTTTTTTTTTCCATGACAATGTGAATTTTATTCTTGCAAAATTAGTTAAAATAATGTTCTCTTTCGCGCAAACTTCGTACGATGCATTTTCGTTTATGCAGAAAATTAATAAGATTACCTTTTTTTTGGCAACAAATTTATATCCCATTTTTTTTCTCGAGACCAGAGCGTTCCGCTAATTTTAAAGGAAATTGAGGGCGAGCTATCGAAAGCGTACGCTCCTGGGCAAGAGTATAATTAGCAGCGCGCCAGGTCCTTTAAAGTCCAACATTCTCTAAAAAAAAAATTAAACTCACGAACCTTCATCTGCAAACGTAAAAAAAATTAAAAAATGATCAAACGGACCTCTCCATTAGAAACAAAATATCCTCAAAGCGCGAACAAAAAGAGGACAACGCTGAAAATTCCGCACAGAAAAATGGCTAAAAAAAATGGAAAAAAATGAATTTTCAATATGGGGGCTTAGCTTTGACGATGGAGCGAAACAGCGATAGTTGCTGTGTTATACCACGTCCGGCACTTGTCAAATGCATGATTAATGCGAGCCGTTCGTCGGAAGATAAAAAAGAATATACATACATATATGAAAAAAAGTGGTGCTCGTTTCTCCACCGCCGGACGAAACGAAGAACAAAAAGAAACAAATTATTAAAACAAAAAAAAATGAAAAAAAATAAATAAAAAATAAAGAAAAAAAAATACGAAGGAGAGAGATAAAATAGAAGGCAGCACGCGTCAGTGACGGACAGGGTGGACAGCTCTCGGGTTATACGGGTGAGGTAGCGCGCGTACGGGTTGAATATTTTTAATTGGAATCTCCGGGAACGGGGAAACCTGGCTTGATGCGCGCGTTTGTATTCCAATTTTACGCGGCGAAGCGTGTGTCTCCCGAACGGGTGCGACTCGAACCGGCAGCGTTTCACAGTCCGACGTCCGAACGTCCGACCGTCGGAACACTCGACCGGATGTACCAATCAACGCCGTGGAGCGTGTTCGCCAGCTTTTTTTCTCCCCCCCCCCCCTCACCCCCACCACCCCCCGCCGCCCCTCTGGGGCTGTCACTCCGTTCGCATGGAGTTGCAAATGTTGATTCGTACACGCGCCTATCGGACCTGAAAAATTGAGCCCTCGCACCGGAGGCCGATAAGAGAGCATTTTTTTTTTTTTTTTTCATCCGTTCCCTTCGCTTCGCGTCCTTGGGATTTACAGGATTCGGGTAAAAGCCTCTCAAGCAGAAATGAGAAAGCGGGCAAATCCTCGGAGGATTCGTGGATCTGTTTGCTGGAAAAGAAAAGCAACAAAAAAATGAAAAAAATACATTAACGTTCCTCGGGACTCGAGACGGGACTTCGCTTCTCGTCCGCCCAAACTCGCCCGATACTTCGACGGGGCTGCATCGAAGATTCAAAAGTTAGGAATTTATTACGGGGGTGTTAAAGACTCCGGTTTAGCGGAATTTCCAGCCGGCGGCGGGATTTGCTTGGGAGGTGCGATGTTTGTTTATTTATTAGATTTTTCTTGTTAATCTTCTTTTTTTCATTGGAGCGCAATTCATCCGGTTGTTCGTTTGGAATTACGCGCGGAGTTTCGGGGACAGCGGGTTTTGGGGTATTTTCGGGGTAATTGAATTCCGGAAAGCGTTGATTGCTGCTTGTTCCCGGTTATCAAGTTTACCTTGATTTTTCAAAATTTTTATATTCGCAAGGACTGCCTCAATGCCTGGACGATACGAATGGAGCTGCCGCAGGGAAACAAACCTGACATTAATGAAGGGCGGTGAGCGAGGTCGTGACGAACTGATTTGAAAAGATTTTTAAAAACTTTTTTTTTTCGGCAAAGAAATAAATTGGTGCCGGATCCGAACGGAAGTTTTGCATACGGATCGAATTTGCTGTTTCCCTAAATATAAATGACCACCATTGAAAAAACGATCAATGGAAAATCGCAACTATCTCTGAAAAATACAGTGCCATTTTTTATTTTCAGTAAATTATAAAAGTAAAGTGATCAGCAGAAGGTAGCAATAAAGTAGTTTCTTGAAGTCATTACGATGACAAAGTTTTTACAAATTGTTCGATTAGAATGAAAAAATCGAAAAAAGTGATCACCATTGAAAAAAAGTTCACCGGAAAAAATTGCAGCTATCTCCGAAAAATATATCGCAAACCTTTTAAATTTCCAGTGAATTATGGGATTAAATTGACCCGCACAAGTCAGCAACAACGTTCTTCCTTTTTGAAAGGTAACTTCGATGAGAAAGTTTTAGCAAATTGCTCGATTATACGTCAAAGCGTCGGAGCTTTCCGGCCTCGCAGTGAGATTGACACGAAAGCTGCCGCTAATTTAACAGTTCGGATAAACGACGGTACGAAAGGCGGAGGCGGATATTCCGCTTATGACGAAGCCATCGATGAAGTTGCTTCGACGGTGGGAAGCGGAAAGATCTTTCCGAGCTGGTAAACAGATTCCGGATGGGTGATGAGTTAGGAGGGTTGCCTTTAACGTTCAACCCCGAGACCGGCAACAGCTTTATCACCGCGTAGCCCGAGCCGTACATAGATTACCCTCAGCCCCGAAGACACAAAATATTCCAGGAGCATGCGAGACGGCTTCACGCAACGATGAAAACGGTTGTTTCCATTTTCCGAAGAAATGATTTTATTATGCGAACAGAGAGGCCGGCCGATTCACAAAGCGTCGAAAACCCTTCGCGTTGACCCACGCACCCTCTTCTGCCGCTTTTTTTGCTTCCGAACAATTTTTTTTTTCGTCGGACTGCTCTTTTGCTCTCTTGCTACTACCTCGTATAAATTTTAACCTAAACTTCCTCGCCTCCGCATTGATCGGATGAAAAGTTGGAAACCGGAGTTAAGAAAACTCGTCGAATTTTCATCAGAACTAAAGGGCGAATATAGCGGCTGTTTTCTCTCCATCGCCGTAGCGCCGCCGTTGCTCTGCTCTTGACTGCATTATCTATAACACGGTTGATTTTTTTTTCATCACGATTTGTTTAAACTTTGTTGACTCTTCGGATTCACCTCGGGCGAAGTTAGCTCAGCATTCAACATGCATTTTAACTTTCTCGTCACATAGGAAGTATGCGAGGAGAGAAAGTATTGTAATAAAAAAATGACTGTCAATTTATGACTTAGGAACATGTTTTACGTGTTCTAGAATGCAAAAAAGTATTATCACTGTTTTGTGTCTATCTGTAGGCTTATAATTATTATATGCAATTAATTATTTTTACAATAATTAATATGGTCTGAAGGATCCAGGTCGATGGCCCTTTGCCAAGGTGTAAATTTATTATTAGGTATAATATTAGGATAAGAAGATAAGGTAAAATGCCCAGTTTATGACACTTCAATGCAGCTCTCTCACTTTAAGCGTGTGAAATCATAGGGATAAATAAGGAGGATCAAGAGTCGCAGTTTGTGACCCACCGAACGCGCGCTACCCATTGGCTGCATATCAAATGGGGGGGGGGGGGAGAAAGCCAACTATACTAGAAGTACCCCTGTCACAAACTGGCGCAGTGTCAAACACTGGGTCGTTTACCCTAACTGTATAAATATTATCTTCGGCAATAAATCTCTTTTATTATTAATATTATATTATTTATTAATATTATTATAACTATCGATTATGTACACTCGAAGTGTGAGTCCGTGTGAGTATCCGTGTGAGTATCTGTGAGTACCGGTGTGAGTTGTCCAATCAACATGAACTTTATTATAATGTAGATTATATAATTAAATATAATTACAATTACAATGATATTTGTAATTATAATTTTCAAAATGGGTTAATTTTACCCAGTGTGACTGTCGAGAGTTTCTATAGAAGCGTGACTACGAGCGGTTAAAGATCGAAGGTACAAACGGCGCAGATGTTTTTTTTTTACTTCTATCAATGGGGTTGCGAACGAGAGAAAATGAAAGGAGGATTAACGAGGTCGGAAGATCGGAGGATTGGTCGCGTCTCTCGCCGGACTTTAGGGATAAGTCCGTGGAGCGATGACGGCGTACGACGTTTTATTGACCAGAAATGAGGGGGGGGGGGGGGGGGGAATCGGAGATGGAGAAGAAAGAAGCTTTTTCATTGGGGTTGTCGATACAAAATAGAAGTAGAAAATATCGAGAGATTCAAGATTTGTCTCGCGAACGTCCTTTGCTCTGTTCCCGTCTCAGTGGCTTTGGTATATCCCATTGTCGATCTTTTTTTTTCGACCTCTCACGAGCCGCAAAGAAGTCGGCGAACGTTCGTGTACACCGGAAATTACGATGTCGCTCCGCGCGACTCGCTCCATTTCCGGGAAAGCTTCTATCGCCCGGCTACCGATGAAAAATTCGTCACCGAGGACTATAGAGAGTACCCGAGGGGGGAAAAAGGGGGGCGAATCCTACTAGCGACACGCGATAACAAGACATTAAGCTTTATCTTCGAGGCACGAGTTATCCATTTTTCAACCCTCCTCTCGCGCTCCCGTTAAGGGTACAGAAAATGGCGAGAGTATTGGGGGAAAAAATAGAAAAGAAAAATCAAACCGAACATTAGTACCGATATTTTTTTTTCAAGGTGTAGCGAAAGTTCCGAACAGCTGCCAGCTCCAGACTCGCGCAAATGCCGATCACAGCGCGAATAAAGCGGAAAAATTGCCTTTGAAATTTTTGTTTAGATGTTTTTTTAAGTAGACTTTATCTTTGAGGCACGATTTATCATTTTTTCAACCCTCGTCCAGAGCTGGCCAGTATTCTAAATACTTGCTGTATTTCGGGTATTTTAAGTACTCAAATACTTTTCTGGTATTTTAAGTACTTTTCGGACCCTTTAAGTACAAAATACAAAATACTTTTGTGTTTTCTCCATATTAGGGCTGTACGGTTATGGATGCTAACGGATGGATAGCAATCCCGTCCATCCGTATTGATTTTTAAGAGGAACTTTCAAACATTCTTAAACGAAGTACTTATAAATGTATCTTAAGTACAAAAAATATTTTTTATTTTAAATATAGTATTTTCTATTTTGAGTATTTTGCCTAACTCTGCCCTCCTCTCGCGCTCCCGTTAAGGGTCCAGAAAATGTCGAGGGTATTCAGAAACAGAAATACAAAAGAAAAATCAAACGGAACATTAGTACTGACTTTTCTTTTATTTTTTTACGGCGTAGCCAATGTTCCTCGCGAATGCCGGCTTCAGACCGCGCAAATGCCAATCACAGCGCGAATAAAGCTGCAAAAACAGCCTTCGAAATGTTGTCTTTTTTTTCTTTTTTTAAGATGTTTTTTTAAAGTAGACTGTCGGGTAAGAGATGAAAAATGGTTACACTTTTTTACTCATGTTTTACTACTTAATTTAGTCTCCCCGGCTCTCCCGCGGTCCTCGGCGCTGGTTATAAGTCTTTAAGCCCTTCGCCGGAGTGGACTTTTAGCCCTCAGTAATTATCCCCGCGCAGAAAGGAGAGCCTTTGAATATTCTTGCAAAATAATTCTCCGCCCAAGGCTGCTATTAATTTTTTTTCTTCCTTCCTCTCTCTTAATCCACACTTTCTTTGTGACCCTCCCGTCAACTCGTCACAGCCTCCCACTTTCTCACCCTCCGCTCTTCGGGACACACTTTTCTTTTTTTATTTTGAAAAAAAGTCTCCGTCTTTCTGTTTTCATATTTTCGCTTGGCCCTTCGCTCGCGCACGGAACTGTATACGCGCTTTCCCTTGAGGCACACGTCGTTCCTATTTCTCATTTCCTATCTCTCCCACATCTACTTCTTTGCAGTTTATTATATATATATATATACATATACATATATATATATATATATACTCATTCATGGCACACCTACTTCACATCCATCCTCTATGCTGCTTTTCGCATTTTTTTATTTTTATTTTTTTTTTGTTATATCTCTATTTTTATTACGATTCCTTTTCTAGCGGAGTCTGGAGAAACGGCTCGGCTGTATGTTATTCCGTGGTTTTCCGCCCCGCGGTTCTTACGAGAGCGAGAAACCGGATTCTTTCTCAGAGCAAACACACCGGAGAGATAAACATCTCGCATCATCGTTGGTACGACTTCTTTTTTTTTTTTTACTTTCTCCGCATACAGTCCAACGAGAGTAGTTCATGTATAACATTCGGTGAAAGAAAACATTTTTCGAAGACAAAGAGGGTGTGTGTGCGCGCACTCGTCCCTCAGGGCCTCTCGGGCTTCGCAGTCGACGGGATCTTCTCTCGTGCCTTATTCAAGAAGCGCAATTAGCGCGAACGAACGAGCCGAGGCGAAACAGGCTAATATCTTCCGGCGTTGTTTTCTACTTTTTTTTTTTTTTTTTCCTCCGACGATGCGCTCAGTAGGGCTTTTCCTCGCATGACAACGCGAGACAAAACTAATGAGGTGAGCATTGTACTCGTCACTCTAATGACGAGATATTTGTGCCGAATTATACATTTTTCGATATCGTTAATTGAACACATTAATTGCATATAACTGTTATTACAAAACGTGCAATTTAAGCAATTTGCACGTCGCTACCTAATTTATTACAATCGTGAAATTGCGGTTTTTTAGAGCGGATAATAAATAAACCCATAATTTAGGATAAATAGTCAGGACAATTACACACACAGATAAAATACCTAAACAATATAAATACGGTATTTTATACCACATCAGTCAATATTCCTTGTGGGCAATTTTTGGTAATTTATTTCCCGTGTCAACTCAGGTTTGAAAGAAAAGCAAATTAATCAATAAAAAAGCAAATTTCAAGTACTCTGACATTAAAATGTTGATTTTTTTTTACGAAAACGTAACCTCTATGAGAAAGCAAAATTATATAAAAAATTATTATCGGCGACTAGAGAAACGAACTTTGTCAGCTTCCATAAAAAATTTCACCCCGCTCGAGTGTTCCGTTGCGGACCCGCCTTCCTGCATCTCCTGCCTCGGGGATTTTTCTGCTTAGACAAGCTCCCGTTTCTCGGT
Organism: Ichneumon xanthorius; assembly: GCA_917499995.1. Lineage (NCBI taxonomy): Eukaryota > Metazoa > Arthropoda > Insecta > Hymenoptera > Ichneumonidae > Ichneumon > Ichneumon xanthorius. Next base: position 2,836,610 of record OU824204.1, on the reverse strand, counting down.
AATTTTTTTTTTCTTATTCTTTCTGCCCTCCTCGTGCTTGCGAAAGAGCCACCGGAGCGCGCGAGAACGAGGGAACGGATTAAATTTGTAAAAAATTTCTCTAAACCCGACATACCTCGTACCCGGCGTTATCCTATACTTTAAAAGTTTATTCCACTCGTTTCTGATGTGAGAAAATCCTCGCGATAATCGTTACAGCAACGGACAACAGGCAAGCTGTGCGCGATGGTCTGCCAAGTTAAAACGCCCTCACGATACACGGGTTTTTAAGAGAAAAATCCACAAGCTTTCCGCGTCTTATGCCGCTCGGTTGGATAAACGCATTTCTTGCAGTTCGGGGCTGTTAAGGATGCATCACACGTGACTTGTAGAGATTCAATGAATTTATTTGAAAAGGGAAAAAAGGTTTGTTGATTATTTCTTGAACAATTTTTTTTAGCACTTTTTTAATAACTTTTTAACATTGTCATCATGCAAAAGTTGATTTTTTCGGATTTTTATACCATTAGGAAGTGTTCAAATTCTCACTGGACCTCACTTTTGGCTGGGAGTGTACGTGTCAATCGTCCTTAAAGTTTCGCCGGATGATGGAAAATGAAAATAAAAATTTGAAATATATTTTTTTTATATAAAACTATATTTTGAAAAAAAAAGATAGTTTCGTAGTTCTTTATTTACAGAAGATCAAACCGATCGAAGATGAGACGTCGGGAGATCAGTCGAAGTTCACCACGACGACACAGCCGAACTTGATCGGGCCGTCGTCTGGCTCCTCGACGATGAAATCTCGAATCTTCGTCTCCCCGCAACAAATTCAATATGCAACTTTAATGCAGTGCATCTCAGCCAATCGTCGGGCAGCTTTCCAGCTAAATTTAACGCTCCTATAAACCTTCGGTCCGGGCCTCGGCCTCATTTTAGATACATCTCCTTGAGTTTGATGCGAAGAATCTTGCCCGACGGATTTCTTGGGATCGACTCGACGAACGTAACTCCACCTATAACAGAGGCAAAAGAGCAATGAGAAAAACAAATCACAAAAAGTCGTCACTGCATCTGCATGCACTCACTAAAACTATATGAGAAAATATCTTGGGTAGTTTCAGGCACAGTTCAGCATTTTTTTTATTATGATTCAGACAGACACATCCTCTTCCATTCAAATGTCTTTCTGAATATTTTGCTGATACCTTTCCGATTATTTTGCTCGACATATTTCTGAACATCTTACTCAATATTTTTCTGAATATCAAGCTCGATATTTGTCTGAATATTTACTTCGATATTTGTCTGAATATTTAGCTCGATATTTGTCTGAATATTTAGCTCGATATTTGTCAGAATATTTAGCTCGATATTTTTCTGAATATTTAGCTCGATATTTTTCTGAATATTTAGCTCGATATTTTTCTGAATATTTAGCTCGATATTTTTCTCACGAAGACATCGCCAGTAACGCTTTTTACGGACACCGGTCATAAAAAAATTCTCGCTAATCACATTTTAACAACAATTTTTTCCTAAATTTCGAAAGTTTACCTTTGAGCTCTTTGTACTCGGACACTTTGCCCTTGAGGAAATTTTGCACATCCTCCGCCGAAGGGTTCGTTCCTTTCTTCGGGAGGACGAAGGCTTTCGGAACTTCGCCGGATCTCGGGTCGGGTATACCGACGACCGCCGCTTCCTCGACGTCCGGATGCGTTCGCAAAACGGCCTCGAGCTCGGCGGGCGGTACTTGAAAACCCTTGACTTTGACGAGTTCCTTAAGCCTGTCGGTGATGAAGAAGTCGTGATCGTCGTCGAAGTAGGCGATGTCGCCGGTTTTCAGCCAACCGTCCTGAATGGCGTGTTCGGTTTCGGCCGCGTTGTTGAAATACGCCCTCATCAAGTGCGGGCCCCTGAGCCAAAGTTCGCCGGTCTGACCGGGCGAGGTGCAGTCGCGATTCGTCACAGGATCGACGAGACGCGCCGAGCTGCTGCATATCGGATGACCGATACTCGCGTATTTGCTGTTCGACGATTCGAGGAACCCAACGCCCGAGCACTCGGTCATACCGTAGCCCTGGAGGAACCTCAAATTCGAGTCGGTGGCCTCGAACTTTTCGAACACACGGTCGACGTCCGTTTTCGCCAGAGGCGCCGCGCCGCTGAAGATCGATCGGAGATCCTTGAAATAATCCTTCTTTATGTGCGGCGATGCCGCCATGAACAGAACTATCGGCGGGACGCAGAATAATTGTGTAACCTGCGAGATAGAAATAAAAACTACTATATTAAAAGGGGACACTTTTTTTCTATCATTGTGTCGTTTTCTCGCTCGGTATTTTTACAAATATCTCATTCGATATTTTTACGAATATCTCACTCGATATTTTTACAAATATCTCACTCGATATTTTTACGAATATCTCACTCGATATGTTTCTGAATATCTTGCCCAATATTTTTTCTGATTATCTTGCTCCATATTTTTCTGAATATCTTGCTCGATATGTTTCTGAAATCTTCCAATTATTTTTTTTTTAGTCATCTGACCTGATGCTTCTCCAGAACGCCGATAAAACTTTCCGGCGTGAATCTCGGCAGGGTAACGAGTTTCGAGCCAAGGGACAGTCTCGGTAGCATCAAGCCGTTCATGCCATAAATATGGAATAGTGGTAGAAACGCTGGTATTACGTCGTTGGTGCAATCTGAAAGGCGATAAAGCGTAGATTAATTATGGTAATGAAATAAAAATTTAAATTAGAATAAATTGACTAGACGCGAACCACAGTATAATTTTAATCCACGATGTCGGGCATTGAGAGAAAAAAAAAACTGGTTAAAAATTAAACTGAACAATTATATTGCGTTAATGGTAATGGCTCAATGGCAAATGGTAAAATTATCTACAGCGAAAAATAAGACATCGATGTGTGAAGAACGCTTCTGACCCGACGCAAACGATGAAAAAAATGAAAATGCAGACGATACAGGACCTTTGATCACCCGTCGCGAATTGACGAAATGCAACGGCTTCAAAGGTCGTTCTAACGCGTAATCGACGTTAAAGTGTACTACGTCAGTGGATCTTAATGAGCATACATTTAGCAAACATTGGGAGATAAGATACACGAGAATTGTACATTTGTATCAGTCCACGATTAACTTTTGCAATTACTCGTAAACGAGGACCTCGGGGAGATTTATTTTTTTACCAAGCTACCAACAGCAATATTACTATTTGTTTATTTTTTATTATTATTTTTTTTTGCTTACTCTCGAACGTTTTCGCGTCCAGACTGTTGTTAACCATAACGATATTGGACACGAGGTTTCTGTGTGTAAGTTCGACCCCCTTCGGCAGACCGGTTGTCCCGCTGGAGTATGGCAACGCCGCGAGTTCATTACAATTCTGCCTCTTTTCAGGTAGTTGTGGCAAGCTTTTGCCTCGTGTGATAAGATCCTGAAATAAAAAAAAAAAACACTCAGATTTGATAGAAGAATATTTTGATTTTTTTCGAAATGGCTTGTTCGTCAATTTACCTTGAAAGGTACAGCTCCTTCCGGAACTTCGCGGACTCCATCTTCGACGACGATTCGAGGCGCGTTAGGCGGCAGACAAGTCTTCGCGGCAGCCGCAACAGCCGGCGCTATTTCTGCCGATGTGATTACGGCTTTCGCACCAGAATCCACCAATTGTTTCGTTATCTCGTCTGAAATATTTTTTAGAAAAATCAAAAAATGGTCGACTATTCGCTTCAATCGATTCAAAATTAATAATAATCTATCGATTATTCGCCTCAATCGATTCAAAATTTTTCCATTGAATCAAATATTTTTGTTGTGCCAAATAAACAAAAACCCCCGTTTTCACACCTTGTGAAGTAAAATTTGGTACGATACTCGTGCGAAAAACGTTTTCTTAACTCGTGTGATTGCAACACTCGTCACAAACGCTTTTTCGCACTAGTATCGTAATGTAATAATATTTATTACGAAATTTATGATTATATATTTATAACGGTATTGTATTATTAGATCTATTGTTATAAATTTTTAACGGTATCGAGATTATTATTATGTTATTCTAGTTTGTTTACTTTCGTCAATGGAATTCCCATTAACACTGTTTTCATCGAACGGGCTTCGCGAATATGTCTGCGTCGCTTGACAAGTGTCGGCACTGACGGGCGCGTAAAGTGTGCCAGCAATGTTTCGCCGCTGATTGAAGTCAATTGTGTGGCATCGTTACGCAAAGTCGGGCGGTTTGGCAAGCATAAGTATGCAACTCATCCTCTCTCTCTCTTTCTCTCTCTGTGACGCTCACCCCTCTCTCTCTCTAGTGAGAAAAAAAATGCAAGCGACCACAACAGATTGTCCATTGAGCCGGGTATAGATAGAACGTCCTTCGGCACACGCTATCTCGTCTACGTTAATTTTAATCGAACGACAACGCGCCAGACGCTCTACCCGACGGGATTTTAATTTATGGCACGTCACGAAGCTGCAAGCTGGAATCAACCAGTCGCGAATCTCCGCTCGGACTTTGCACTCTCGCACTGCACACTATTTATTTCGATGCGCTACTTATTCGCACCCTCGAGGATATTTTATGGAAGAAAAAATAATTATGATTATTTAAGAAAAAAAAAATTAAGAATATTGAACTTAAGTCTTTTTTTCCCGTCGCTTCTTTGGCAATTAAGTTGGACGAAGGCATACTATTTGTCAACCCTTCGATGCGAGACTATAATCAAAAGTTTGATTAAAAAAATATTCGATTCAGAAAACTCGATCAATTGGACATTTTTTTTTTCAACAAGAAATAATTGAGACTTGTAATTGTCTGCTGACTTTAATGGTACTGAGATTTCATTATTGTCTCAAGGAGACGATAAAACAGATTTAATTATTGTCTATAAATTATTGGGAGGTAAATGAATCAATAAAAAAAAAAGTTGAAAATTAACATTTTCTACTTTTTTTAATTTTCCGAATTATAGCCGTTTTAAACGATGCAAGTCTGTCACACACACATACATACATCTGCCAGCTAAAAATTACATTTCTCGACGTTTGAGACTATTTTAAGTACTCTAACACTAAAATCTCGATTTTTTTTTACTGTTTTACGAAAACATAGCTTCTTCTATGAGGTAGAAAATAAAAAAATGTAACTAAAAAATACTCACCGACTGTGTAGAACGGATTGACCGTCGTGACGACAATGCCAGCTTCGAGACTTCCCAAAAAGGCTATTGCAGTCTCGGGGTAGTTGGGCAATATAATGGCAACTACGTCGCCCTCCCGTAGGCCCAAATTTATCAAGCTTCTCGCAACACAATTCGAGGCGTCTCTAGCTTGGCTGTATGTGAATTTCCTTCCTGTTATGCCGCACTCCTGTTTACAATCAAAGTTCAAAATTACACAACATCATCGACGAATAGCGCCGAGTTACGCGTAACAGATGCGTCGTTACGATGAAGTTTCAAAGTTCACTGTAGCCCGTGACGTGTGCGGAATGAACGAAAAAAATAGGAATTGCACAACGATAACCTCGGGGCATAAATATTTAAATTCCATAATTACGTGAGTGAACGATGTTAAATCGACGATTAATTAATTCCCGTTCTAACTGACCGTGTCCGAGGCGCTAAACCAAAACGATCAAATTTTTGCTCGCGCTTCGAGACGAAATATGATTAATTTATGTGGTGAATGGGTTTATTCAAAATTTTAACCTCTTATCTACAGTAAAGGAGGTTGATTTATTGCATGTGTTCTCAACCAACGATGTTGAAGGTTAAAACACGCTGATCACGAGTCTACCACTTATTCTATTTATAGAGAAATATTAATCACAATGGTCTTACGAGAACAACAACTGGTAAATACAAAATTCTATCATAATACGTTTTCATTGAGTTTTTACAAAGAAAAATCCGCATTTTTTAAATCGATTTTATGTACTACGGATTGTTTTGTTTCTTAAACTTTGCTCTACAAATTCACCAAATACATGGTGATGGGTGGTGCGAGTGGCTCTTTTTTATGGCGGTCCACAATAAACAGTAAACAAAATTGAAAAAAAATTGGAAAAAATTTGAAGTTTTTGTTTTTTTTTTGTTTAATTGAAAAAATTTGAAAAGTACGTGTCGAACGACTGAAGATATCCAAATTTGGTAATTATTCTTATAGAGTCGTTTGAAAGACATACCTGAGACATCAAGGGGTTAAAAAAGAAGGATATTAAAAAACGAAAAAAAAAATGAGCTCACGTTATCCAATTGATATCCGTCAATAAATCGCACAACATACCAGGGCGACATTGTTGGGCCATTGTTGGATATTCGCCCACACGTACTCGTGTATCGTCACGGACGGAATGTCGATGTCACCGTAAGGCGATGTGAATATCCTCTCGCCGTTGTTGCCCTCGACGATCTTGCATTTGGCGACGGCCTGGGAGGCATGCCTGATGCTCCTCGACTTAAGAAGCTTCGAGCCGGTTTCCAACGTTAGAGCCAGTCGTTTAGTGCCGCGTGCTAGGCTGACCATTTTTTTTTTTTTATATATATATAGTAATTCAATTATTTTCAGATTTTTTTTTTAATTTCAACTTTGTGAATCTACAAATCTTCAGCAGTGCGAACGAATAAGTCACCGACGCATTGGCCTGCTCCCTGTGGACAGTCAGAATTCAAGGAAACAAAGGTGAACTTAGCAATTTACGAATAGATACATAACTTAGAAAATCTTGAATAAACATCGAGACAGTTGTCTTGTGTAAAGATTACGATGCGCGAAAAAATCGAAATGGTTTTCGCGCGCATATTTGCATAACGGATTATTAGCGTCGGGTGTCGTTTGGAGCCTATCGTTGATCAGCCGGCAATTACCCCACCTCGAGGCGTTGTCGCTGGTTCAAACAGATAAGGGAAACGAGCTCTCGATACACCGGTGCAAAGTACGAACGAGCCTCTGTCGCTACGGACGCTTTTTCTTATCCTACAGACTTATTTTGACGCCGCTTGGCAATCGCTGTACAAACCATCGGGCTGCACAGTTATCAATTTTTTTTCATCTAATGGCGCGAAACTGTATGTCCCTCGATTCTTGAGAAGCAAATCGAGAAGCAAAGAAATCGCATTTAATATTGAAAATAGGCAATATCACTAATTTTTGCAATATCGGTTATAAAAATTACCAAAAAAGTTTTTTCTTTTGTGAGCGGCGGGCAAACGAGGATTTTGCAATGCATGCAAAAGCCTCGTTTGCCCACCGCTCACAGACATAAAAAATGGCTGATTGCCGCACGATGCGGCTTCACCGGTGGGCAAAACACTTTGCGCACTGGTTCACCGGCGTGCAATAGTACTTTGCGATACTAGTACGGAAAAGCTAGAGTGTGAAAAAAGTGTGCGGAAAACAAAATAGCGTGTAAAACGAGTATCTATAGCACTTTTCGTGCACGTGTCACAAAAAGAATAGTGTTACAAAAAAAATAATTCGATGATCGTTGAAATTAATGTAATAACCGATACATTAATGGAATTAACATTATTTACGTTTGACGATTTGCGCCCGTATAATTTAACGTAAGTTGTGTTCTTGATTCGTGTTATTTATTTATCGAAGTCAATCAATCACCTGAACGCGACGATCCTTTTGTGATCTCACACCGCGTCGCATCGCTCCAGCGGGTTTCAAATGGACTTAATGCGTGAGATTAGATTATTTCATGATTGATCATAAACATGCACACGGACATTGTATTCGACTCGAAGTCCGACTCCCAATGGGGATAAATAGCTTGATTTTTATCGGTTAAAATTTGATAAGTTGTACATCAAGAAAATTAACTTCACGATTATTGAAATGAATGTAACAACCCATACACGAATAGAATTTATATTACATATGTTTGACGATTTATGCCGATTTTGTGTTCTTGATTCGTGTTATTTATTTGTCGAAGTTAATCGATCACCTGAACGCGACGATCCTTTTGTGATCTCACACCGAGTCGCATCGCTACAGCGTGTGTTCACATGGACTTGATGCCGAGTCACGTGATACAAATATAGTGACCGCGCGACTGCGGGGGACCACGCGTGCTGTTTCTCGAAGTTCGCGGTTCGCACACAGAAGAGCGACGACGCGTTTCTTCCATCGTGCTCGCTCGTTCGTTTATTCGATCCGCCGCGTCCCTCCTGCATGTATTAATTATTGGCCCGATTATGTGCACGCGTGGAAAGAGCGTACACGCTGCGCAGTTCGAATGATGCCGCGAGTATCGAATACTCGAACCTTGCATTATGCACACGGCCAATGAACTCTCTAGGTGCGCCAAACTCGTGGAACCCGCTGGAGGCTTTCACCGTCGACGAACGACTTTCCGAGCTCTCTCCGCTACACCGTGCCATTAAGAACTTTTTTTTTTTCTTATAAAAATAAGCGAAAAGATTATTATTATTTTTTTAAACGCTTATGTAGCCAATTTTTCAATCGCGACGCTGTTTATTGTGTACATTTAATGGTGGAGTTAATTAATTGCGATTGATTGATTTACCGTAGGCTGTTTATCGATTCGTTTTCACATTCTGCATGTCGATTTGTTTAATCGCTTCGTTATTTAATTTTCCTCACTGATTCCCATATTTCGTCTGTCTGTCAATATTAATTTTCTTTATATATACATATATACATATATATGTATTTTTTTTACGACAACACAAACAAACTGATGACTTGTTGAGAAGGCCACAAGTTGCGGTTACGCCGGTGGCAACTGATTTTTTTAAACACCTATAACCGCAAGATCATGTAATCGCAACTCTATTTATTTATTATAAATAACTCTATTGATTTAATCCTTCACGTGGAATTTGCCAATACGCAACCGTCGACGAATTCGAATGACAAGTTAACGTGCTAAAAAAAATCTGAAAAAATTCATAGACGTATCTTGAAGTGTTGTCTTTTTTTTATAACGCAGAAGAAATTTTATTACGAACATCTGTATCGTTTTTTTGCTTAAAAGAAGGCATGGTCGTTTGCGATTGGCAAAAAGTCTCCGGCACCTGAAGGGTTAATTTTTTTTCCATCTGTAGTACAATAAATTTTCATTTGTGGAACCTAGATGTTACGCAAATTACTTTGTATACAATATAAGTCGCGCAATTATGCAATTACTTCCCATATAATATTTAGTTATTCATTGAATTATTACGGGTTTACATCCAATTAAAAGACAATGGTAGAACCATCGTCCAATCAAGCATATAATCAATCAATGAAAAGATCGCCAGGAAACATTAACAACAACATTAACATTATGAGTACATCGTGTATATAATAGTACATTACGATACTAGTGCGATAAAACTTTATCTGACGAGTGTGAGTTTGCAGCACGATCCGAAGGCGAGTGTTGCAATCACACGAGTTCAGAAAACGTTTTATGCACGAGTATCGTACGAAATTTTGTTTCACAAGGTGTGAAAATGAGGTTATGCGCACGCGAAGCGTGCGTAAAACCGCATTTTACGCACCGAGTGAAATAAAATATATTTTCATATACGGATGTCTTAATTCTCAATGCCATCACCGGTAATTTTAATATACGGGTATTGAATTTACGATTAAATCATTAAAATAAAATGTAGACGAGTTCGAATTTCATGTACCGAGGTTGTATATCTCATATAACTTTGTATATTAAACGTGTTGTAAATTTCATAATATTTTTTACAGTGTAGCTTCGCGAACCCGGACTAGTGTACATAAAGCCTGAGAGTCGAATTTACTATTGACTATCTTACGGAGGAAAATTAGGTCGGTCATCTTCCTGCGGCTTTCAAGCGAGTGTATATATAGAAATAATGTATATAATATATGTAAAAAAAAAATAAAATAAAAATAAACACTTCTCCACCGAAGACTCACCTGCTTCGCGATGCACGGAATTCCGATGTGTCTTCTATCGGCTCACAGACAAGATAACAATGATTTTCCTCGCGACGCGAATTTTTGGTAAAAAAATTAACACAAATTTAAAAACAACAACAAAAAATGAGGGAAATTCGATCGTGACGGGAGTCGATCGCGGGCCGTTGAAGCTGGAACCGGCAGACTGACAGAATTCTCTGTAAAACGAGTCGGCTCGATGCAGATACGAACGGGTTCCCCTACCACGACGATAAGCATATGATGATGATGATGACGGAGGAGACCACGAATACCACGAAGGTTTTTCGTGTCTCGATTTTGCCGAAGAGTAAATGTATGCCCTCCTCTCGATAACGGAACGAGTGAATGAGCGAGTGCCTCGGTGGGAAGTCGAACATTGTACGCACATGCGAGACTGAGAGAGGCTGCTCCGTGCGTTGCACACGACTTTGATCTTCCCTTCCCGTCAGGATAGAAACTATAATCACGTTGTTGGTCGCTTCTCGCTTCTCCGATACGTCCGCTCTCTCACACACGCTCACGAGATTACGGCATTGCACGCCGGTGATGTACTTTGAACGGCGCGAAGGAGACCCCCCACCTTACTTCCACCGACCCGGACTCGTCACTTACACGCTCAACGGTACCGGGTCGACACAGTAAATTTTTTATTCGATTTAATTAAAATGTTTTAAAATGGAATTTTGCAAGACGTTTTACGAAATTGAAGCTCTTTTTTGAATCGTTCATACGCCGCATTCGTTTTTTATATGCACAAAAGTGTACTCGTATTTTTCTTTTTACACACTTTTGATTATTTCTTTTTCGCAATTTTTTTACGATTTATTCTTCACACATTTTTTTTTTATTCGTTTTCGAACATTTTTTACGATTACTCTTTCAACAAATTGCACTTTTGAATCGAAATTTACGAAATTGAAGTACTTGTTTGAATCGACGGCATACCGCTTTCATTTTATAACAAAAATGTTGTCGTATTTTTCTGTTTACAAGTTGCAATTCAATTATTATTGTTTTACTAATTTGTTAAAATTTGTTAAAAGTACACAAAAACGTAATTTCTATTTTGTACGACAAACATTTTAACGAAAAATACTTATAAAAGTGTTTTTCGTCTATAAAGACGAAAGTGTAATTATTGCAATGTAATTAAATGCAAATTTTATGTTCATTTTTTTTTTCTGTGTCTCCGACTAATTCCATCCGATCTTGAAGCTTTAGTAGTTTTTCTTAAATCATACAGCGCTCGAGAATAATTAATTGTTGGCGACGATTTCGTTATCCTTTTTGTCTTCTGTCTATTCTATTTACCGTTTCCGTATGCAAAGTATAGTCTCTGGAATTGCAAGGCTATCTTGAGACTCTGTTGAGCTGACTACAAATTAGTCGTAGTTCTGAAAATACTTCGTCGCCCCTTGGGAAATAAGAATTTGCATTCGGTAGAGCGATGTTTTATGGAACGCTTTTTTATGCCGTAGCTGAGAGAGCTTCTCCATCGTCTGTATAGATAAAGTTATGTCCTACCGTGCAATATTGACAGCGATTGTATCTCCTCGATCGTCCGTCACATAAAGCGATTCCCATCCATCCAACGGTTCGATTAGCTTAATCGAAACTAACCGAGATAATGTGACAGCTGATACATCTCTGACGTTCCATCAATGTCATTTTCATAACAATTTAATCACTTTTGACTTTCTCGTTCCGTACTCAATACACAAGGAGAGAAAGTATTGTTTTTATCTTTGCATCAAAATAAAACGCTGCTTAATAAAAACAAATCATTTAATGCTAATTAAATAATAAACAATTACACAACAAATTATATTGTTTTGTTTTCTCGACGCAAGAAAGTATTGTTTTTATCTGTGTATTAAGCTGTGTATAAGCAGCGTTTTATTTTTATAAAACGCTGCTTAATAAAAACTAATCATTTAGTGCTAAATAAAATAATAAACAATTACAGAAAAAATTTATTCTGCGACGATAAGATGATCTTTCTCTTACCGCAATGAAAAGTATCGATAAGGCAAAAATTCTTTTTTTTTTCGACGATAACTTCACAAGAAATTCTATTTTTTGACGATAACGTTTGAAAATTTTATTTTTCGACGATAAGATTTTTTAAATATACTGTTCAAAGCTAAGATAAAAATAAATCTATTTTTCAACGATACGGATAGTTTTCATTTGTGTTAGACGTTGGAGCGAGGCGACGGGGGAATAATAAATTGGAGCTCTGTTAGACCCTCCAGCTCTAACTGTCCGATAATCAGTCATCCTTGAAAATGCAGTACGCGCTAGACGAATGGCAAACATTTCTGTAATCACGATGAACGTGCTTCGGCGAACACGCGCGCGGTCAACGCGCTTCTCGTTCGCATCGCGGTTTGTCCGTAACAAATAAACCACACTACAAAACCGTATGGCGTGTTTGTTGTTTGTTTGTCCCGGACAAACAGCGACTCCTAATTACCGACATTAATTTTATTTATTTATTTATTTATTTATTATTTTTGTTTTTTTCGTCGGTGTAATTAATTTAATTATCTTATCTGCGATTCATAATCTGCTGCCATAAATAAATACATTTAAAATTGCTCACCCGTATCTCGTAGGACTCAACCGATAAAAAATAAATAAATAATAATTTTCCAGAGCAAAGTAGTTGTCGCGTTTACCGCGACCGTAAAGTAAGCTCCGTCTTGTATCGACCGCGAGCTGTTGGTAAGTCGGAGATTCGCGGATTGAAATCTGCCAAACGGCTCGAGCAGTCGACATCTGTTGGAAATCTTGTTTTCTCTGCGGACGTTCGAGCGAACGATAAGGAAGAGTCGGGCGATGAGTTTTCCCCGACAAAATTTACCATTGGCGTATCTCAGTTGACGCTTGAGTCAGCGGGGCAAAATGAACCCGTGTCATTTCAGGTGACTTTTTTTTAAGTGCCGCAAAAATTGGTAAAAAAAGGTGGTCCGTTTTACCCCGCTCTGCCCTATCACACAATCAATGATAAATTCAATCAGCGGCTCTGGTCATTATCTGTTAACTGACAAATTGCAAGCTGCGATTCGTTGATTACCGGGCCTGCGTTCGCATCGAGCTTTTCGCGTCCGATCGGAAATAGTTTATTTATCGATGGATAAATCAATTTTGGACTGATGTAAACAGCAGCGAGATTAATTTCTCGACTGTTTACCGGGATCGGGTCGAGCTACACAGTAGTTACGTGACCCGAGGTATGCATACACACACGTATGGAGAAGAGAGGGGCAAGACAGCCCACCGGGGGGTAAAACGGACCGGTATTCCCCATGTGGGATGAAACATTTTTTTATGCGCCCCACATCGATAATTCGTTTCGTCCCGACGTACCATTGCGCCCCGCTCTCCTCTATGTAGGGAAGGTACGGGGCAAGTGGAACGGTGGGGCAAAACGGACCGATATCCTCCATTTAAAATGGACATTTTTTTGATGTCCTCCAAATCGATGGTCCATTTTGTCCTGACGTCCCGCCCCGCTCTCCTCTGTGTGAGGAAGTGCGGGGCGATACGCAATTTTCCAATAATTTTTTGATGGGACAATGAGGGAAAGCGCGGTAGAAAATCCCGATGTATCGGTGGGCCAAAATGGGGCATCCAAAAATGATTGGAAAATTGCGTTTCGCCCACTAACCCGTTTTGCCCCTCCATCCCATTTTACCTCCTTTTCCCCCATATATATAAATGTGTGTATGTGTGGACTCATGCGTTTCGATCGAATCGTCTGTTTTAGCAAACAAAACGTTCCTGTTTGCGACGGCACACTGCCACTTCGAGCTTTAATTAGATTCTGATTGGCAATTTCCTCGCGGGATTACGTGCCCTGCATCGATTGTTCCCATTCGTTTCCAAAGCCTCTCTAGTTTACGGTCTAGTCGACATTTTCCTAAAAGTTCTACCGGAGTCACAGAATATTTTTCAAATCCCAAACCTCAGCCTCTTTCGTAAGTAAACCTCGACACTTGTCACGATTTGTCACGTTTCGATCGATTCGTGCATTATGACGCGAGGATTCTTCGCGATCGTCCTTCTCGCTCTGCTGGACGTCTGCAGGACTTACGCGCCCGCCGGTAAGTCGACACGGATTCAAACAAACTCGACGGATTCAATCATATAGGGTAAAAGTGGTGAATATGGCCCACCTTGATTAACACGTAAATCAATGATATATGGACCGGTCCATATTCCCCACATTTACCCTACGTATATTTTTTTTTTTTTCATTGCCAACATCCGCAATACCTGTTCCGATGTCCAGCGAATCCACCGATGCTGACCCACGCCTCGATGGACGTCGGCAACATAATATCGATCGTGATCCCCGAGAGTCCCGACGAGAACATAAACATCGACCAGTTGACGGGGGAGTTCAGACAGCAGCTCGAGCGGATAAAGAAGCAGAGCCGAGCGAGCAAGGTCGAGCACGGTCTGGTGACCCTGAAGAGGGTCCTGCCGGAGATGTCGCGCGAGGAGAAGCGCAAGACCCTGCCGTTGATCCGCCGTGTCCTTCACGGCAGGCGAGTGGCGAACCCGGCAACGATGAGGAACTTCACGAGGGATCCTCGTCTGGAGCAGTTCGTCCGGAGTCGTTCGGCTGGCGGCCCCGAAGAGCGCAGGATGCACCGGGACTACGAGGAGTCAGGAGCGCGAGAGGCGGCGGCGACCCGGTTCGATCAAACGGCCACCGACAAGGACGAGTACCGGCGAACCTACGCGAGTCGCCGTGACGATTTTCCAGGACGCGACGAGTCTCTTCGGCAAGATCGCGTTCCCTTTCCTGACGAGGAACCGCAATCCTCAAGGATCTCGCGCACCGGTCCAGGTCAGGATTGGGCCTCCAACTGGGACGATCAGTACCGGGCGGATGGTCGCGCCTACCCGGAATCATCAACCGCGGACTGCAACTACAAGCTCGAACGCACCGTCCGCCAGAAGGACCCTGGCAACGAGATCGTCCACGACAGATACGACAAGCCATCCAGACCGAGCGGGCCCGACGACAACCCCGCTTGCGCGAAATCCAACCAAGGAGTCGCTGCCGGATATCCACCGGTCTCCAGACCCGAGACCGGTGAGAGTTCAAAACGGAACGTCAAGGACTCCCGAGGCTACGAGACCGGCGATTCGCCGGCTTACGCCAGTTTTCCCAGGGACTTTGAGCTGAACGCCCCGGTCGACCCCAACTGCGACAACGCCAGGAGGAACAACGGCTCGGCGCAGTTGCTGAGAGATCCGGAGAGGAGCCGGGGAGACTCGTCGTCGGAGAAGTTGTCCCAGCGGCAGGAACAGGCGAATCCGGAACCTGAGGACTTCAGGTACTTCCCGAAGAGTCTTCAGGATCCTCATGAGCAGCCGGAGCGCTCGAACGCTTCGGGTCTGGACAACGCCGTGAACGAGGGAGACGACTACGCCTCCAAGAAGAAGAGGGGTCAGAGCTACGGCGAAGAGGTCAGAGTTCCGCCAATGACTCCACCGGTCGATCGCTGGAACGGAGCGATCTACGATGATCGCGGGGTCTCGAACTCCTCGGCCGAGCCGAGAGACTCGCCGGGCGCTTACGAGGTGTTCGAGAAGAGCGCCAATCCTGGATTGTCCTACATGCAGGCGGAGCAGGGTGGCTTTAGGCGGAACTTGGATAAGACGCCTAAAACTACGGAGCCTCGGATGATGCCCAACTACGGAGCCGAGGGTCTCGCCCTCAGAATCCAGAGAGCCGTCAACGAATCGCGCTACGA
This sequence comes from Ichneumon xanthorius, assembly GCA_917499995.1. Classification (NCBI taxonomy): domain Eukaryota; kingdom Metazoa; phylum Arthropoda; class Insecta; order Hymenoptera; family Ichneumonidae; genus Ichneumon; species Ichneumon xanthorius. The sequence continues at coordinate 2,820,882 of OU824204.1, read as the reverse complement.
AGAGGACACTGGAAAGCTTCCGGTCAACGTCACCGAGAGCAGCATCGAAGATCTTGATCGGATGGCCGGAAGAAGCATTTTTGAGCATCTCAAGAGGCTCTTCAAGACTCCCCAGTCGCCGCAGCAGGCGTATGATAGAGTGATAGTCGTTTATGGCGGTGAGAGACCGGGGAAGGTGGAAAGGACTCCGCAAACCTTCACCGAGGATGGAAGATCGATGAGCACACTGTCACCGTCCATGGCGGAGCCGTCCGCTTCGACGAGGCAAGACGGTCCGGTATCAACGACCGATTACGTCGCCAAACTTCGTGTACTTCCGAAAATTTGATTTTTTTCCTCCTGGAAATTTTTGTTCCGTCTTTGATTGAGATCAGGATGATTGTAAGATAGCTGGAAAGTTGTTTGTTGCTTGACCCTGCGACACCCGTTCCTTTTCAGCGCTTCCTTTACGAGTAACTGATCTGCGGCAAGTTTTTTTATCATAAAGGCATAGACTGAGAGAAGAGTCGGGGATGGAGCAAACACACATGAGAGGTTGACCCAAGCAAATATGGTTGACTCAATGACAATTTAGGTGGCTTAACCACCGAGAGGTTGAGGTAACAACATAAAGTTGGCTCAACCTCTCGGTGAGGTTAAATACGGCGAAACTCATGGTGAACTCAAGTTCACCATGATTCAAATCTATTGATTCAAATCATCTATTGATTCAAATCAATAGATCTCATCGAGGCTGAGCAACCTCAGTGAGGTTGATTGATTCAAATTAAGGTTGGTTCAACCTCAATGAGGTCAATTGGGCAAAGTTCACCATCAGTTTCGCCGTATTTAACCTCACCGAGAGGTTGAGTGAAGTGACAACGCGAATGATGGAAAGATATAGGTGACGGTAGCGCAGTTGGCGTTCTTACTTAGTGACCGACTGACCCGGGTTCAAATCTCAGCGCACATCTTATTTTTCCGTCATTCAAATTTGGACCAGCCGTCACATCATCGGCCACGACCGATCCTCCGAAATCTCCGCCTGGTCGTTACACAAGCCATCATTAGGGTCACAGAAACGAATAAGAGTCAATGACAATGCAGTCGTACAAATTTTATTGATCGTACATTGAGAAGTTGTTAATTTCTTCTCAAAGTCACAACGTCATACGTCTGCGCAGTAACAACTGCGCAGTTTCGATCTAATCAGCGTGCCTCTTCGTTTGTCTCTGCATGTTCCGTAGTCTCGGTAGTTTCGTCCTCGTCACTGTCGTTATCTTGTTCCGGTCCTGCTTCAACCTCATTCTCGGATTGTTGTTGGGCATCTTCATCCTGCGACTCGAGCTCCTCGTCCGAGGCCCTCCACTCATCTGCTTCCGTAGCCGAGGTGACCGGATAATTCCGCCTGTTCACGTTTACGTTCCACGAGTTGCCTCTTCCGTCGGTATAGGAGACACTGTACGGCGAGCCGTTTATTCCAGCCACCATCGCACCAGGTGGAAGTGGCATGGGAGGTGGTTTGATAGCCAGAGGATTAGGCATGGGGATGCGAGGCATTGGAATGTCAATGGGTGGAATCGGCGGCCGCAGTCCTATTGGTGGTGGAATAAATGGGAATCCAGGCACCGTGGGAAACAATTGCCTCGGTCGCAATTTGTAACGATTTCGCGGACGACCGCGCCAAGGACTCACAGGAAATCGGCTTCCTTTCGAAAGATAACCAGATCCTGAAAGTTCAAAACGATGCAATTGGCGTAATCTATGAAACGGCAAAGAACATAATTTTCTCATGGCTTCCTCACTTGTTACTCCGCCATTAAAACCTCAAACTTGTTTTTTTACGATAACATAGCTTCCTCTATACAGAAGTAAAGAAATATGAAAATTGTATTAGTCATTCTCACCCGGTTGAACTGCATTCATCATCTGTTCGTTAATGTGTTCCTGCAGCATCTTGTGGAAGGTGAACTGATCTATCGGTGTCCCGACCATATCTGGATCCTCGTCTGGAATCGCCAGCTCGGTGCCAGGCACCTCGATCGGTCCCTTTGACACGACCTCGACATCGTACGAGTCACCTTCTAAAAATTGGCAAAAGGCTAACGTTATTTTTTTCGCACGGGGAGGTTCTGTCGGCCACGTATTAGGATCTAAAAATCAGGAGCTAAAAAACGAAAAGTAGGGAGTACAATTGCACCTACACACTTAAATTGCATGTGAAAACATTTTAAGTAGTTTTGAAAGGAGCCCACTTCAGGCTTTGATTATGTCATGTTCCTGTCAGGGGCCTCCGAAACGCTTATTATTGTTATTAAGTCCCACTTGACACTTCCTCTCAAACGCTGATTGTTATAAGTCCCCATAGGGGACCGTAATAGTTCTAGGGGACGCTTCGTAATGATTTTTGAAAACGCTTACATTACGTTTTTTGAGAAACCTTTTGACTTAAATGTCCCATCAAAGATGTTCTCACATCAAAAGTAGAGTCACCGACAGGATTTAAGATACTTTATTGGTTGCCGCTGGTCGACTTACGAGTCGTTGACACTGATTTACCGATATACTTACCGCGACCGAGATCATCGTAGTTTTCGTAGTCCATTTCGCCATCGACATTCGCGAGCGCTAGTTCGTTGTCTCCGACCTCCGTTGACCGAGACGAATCAGATCTGGCACCTATTTTTTTTCTCCTGATGGCACATCCTTTATTTCTCTTGTTCTTCTTTCTATTCTTGGCGGACGATGTGTTTGTAATTGTTCCCTTTTCACTCTCTCCGTCGACAGGAAAATATCTTCGGCCATTGCTAAAATATTTGCTCACTTCCGTAGTCGTTATTGTTTCGTTGTCCAATTTTCTGCTTTGCGTCCACGGTACATTTGGTTTCGATGGTAAGGTTGCAGGACTGGTTTGTGCGGGTTCACTGGGAGGTCGCTGTGGTCGATCGGAAGATGGTGGAGAGGATTGTCCCTGATATTGAGGTCTTCCGGATGGTCTTCCCTGGAAATTTGGAGATGGTCTTCCATGAGGTCTCGCCGGTGATCCGCCCTGAGGCCTGGTAGGTGGTCCTCCCTGAGGTCTGGCAGGTGGTGGTCCCTGAGGCCTTGGCGGTGGTCCTCCAAGAGGCCTTGGCGGTGGTCCTCCAAGAGGCCTTCCTGGTGATCCTCCAAGAGGCCTTCCTGGTGATCCTCCAAGAGGCCTTCCTGGTGATCCTCCAAGAGGCTTTCCTGGTGATCCTCCCAGGGGCCTTGCCGGTGGTCCTCCCAGAGGCCTTCCCGGTGGTCGTTGTGACGGCCTTGCCTCATGCATGTTTGCATTCGGCCTTTCAGTCGGTCGTTGCGGCAATTGCGGTCTCGAAGTTTGCCCACTCGGCGAAAGTTGCGGATTACTTAACTGCGGTCTAGGCCTAGTGCTTGGCATGTTCGGAAGATAAGATGGAGGTTGACCAGGCGGTGTGAATTCCGGTGGATTCATTGCAGGCCTGGGTGCGCCAGGTCGTCCGGGAGGTAGAATCGAGGGATGTTGACTGTCTTTCCCCTCGGATCCAAACCACGGATCATCTGGGTAATCAAGCATATCAGTCTCCATAAGCGAAGTTTCAAGTGCGATACTTACCTAAAGGACCGTCGTGGATTGGCAAACTATACACTCTCGAAGCTACAGCGTTCAATATTCCTACAATGTTGGCTACTCCGATGCTCAGCTGACTCTTCAGTTCCGTAGCCAAATCGCTCACGTCGACGTGGAAACGCACGACACCGTCGAAGAATGCATAGAGCTCTTCGCGAAGTCTACGCAACTTTTGCTCGAGCTCATATCCGAAAGCTTCTAACACCCAGCTTATTTCATCGGCGAAGTATTCTTTGAGTTGATTGCAACAATCCAAAGGTTTTTCTTCTCTATCAGTTTCTTCACCGGGTTCATCGGATGTGCTGACTCCACCGGGCCTGTCGAATTCGACGGTTGTTTCGGTACTTGGAGGTTTGGGGGATGTTACTACCGGAGTCGGCGATTGTCCATTGGGTATCAGTGGGCTGTGGGTAGTTGGTGGTATGCTCGGAAGTGGTGGTGGTTGGAACATTGGTACATGCGGCTCAGCTGGCGAAGGTTGAATAGCAGGTGTCATTGGCCTGCTATCGAATATTGCTGATGGTCGGCATCGACAAGAGCACAAACACTGACACTTCTTACGCATGTAGGGGAATCGTTCGTATTTCGTTTTTTTGATCGACGATTGGGTAGATTTGAAAACTGGACAAGTGCAATCGCAGGGACAGAGGCATGCGCAATAGCCGGTGAATTCGGCACCACACCCAATCGGTAATCCCCCTCCGATCGGGTCTTGAGGAAGTCCGATTGGTACTTCCGGGTGAGATGGACTTACCGGTATTTGAGTTTCTGGTAAATAAGGATATATCACTGGTATTGTTGGGCGTGGATGGACCGGTGGATGCACTTGCGGTATCGACGGACGTGGATGATCTGATGGATATGATGGTACTGGTTGAGGGGGAGGGGGTGGGGATGCCGTAGTTGGCAAATATGGAGGTACTGAAGGATATCCATTAGGATAACCAGGCGGAACTGGAGACGCAGTGGTTGGCACATATGGAGGTACTAGAGGGTGACCAGTTAAAGGATATTCCAATGGATATCCATTAGGATAACCAGGCGGGACTGGAGACGCAGTGGTTGGCACATATGGAGGTATTAGAGGGTGACCAGTTGAAGGATATTCCGATGGATATCCATTAGGATAACCAGGCGGGACTGGAGACGCAGTGGTTGGCACATATGGAGGTATTAGAGGGTGACCAGTTGAAGGATATTCCGATGGATATCCATTAGGATAACCAGGCGGAGCTGGCGACGCAGTGCTTGGCACATATGGAGGTACTAGAGGGTGACCAGTTGAAGGATATTCGGATGGATATCCATTAGGATAACCAGGCGGGACTGGAGACACAGTGGTTGGCACATATGGAGGTACTAGAGGGTGACCAGTTGAAGGATATTCCGATGGATATCCATTAGGATAACCAGGCGGAACTGGAGACGCAGTGGTTGGCACATATGGAGGTACGAGAGGGTGACCAGTTGAAGGATATTCGGATGGATATCCATTAGGATAACCAGGCGGGACTGGAGACGCAGTGGTTGGCAAGTATGGAGGTACTAGAGGGTGACCAGTTGAAGGATATTCGGGTGGATATCCATTAGGATAACCAGGCGGGACTGGAGACGCAGTGGTTGGTAAGTATGGAGGTACTAGAGGGTAATCAGTTGAAGGATATTCCGATGGATATCCATTAGGATAACCAGGCGGAACTGGAGACGCAGTGGTTGACACATATGGAGGTACGAGAGGGTGACCATTTGAAGGATATTCGGATGGATATCCATTAGGATAACTAGGCACAGGTGGAGCCACAGTGGTTGGTAAATGTGGAGGTACTGGAGGTTGACCATTTGGAGGATATTCGGATGGATATCCATTAGGATAGCCAGGCGGAAGTGGTGACCCAGTGGTCGGTAGATATGGAGGTACAGGAGGTTGACCATTTGGAGGATATTCGGATGGATATCCATTCGGATAACCAGGCGGAAGTGGGGATGCAGTGGTTGGCAAGAATGGAGGTACAGGAGGTTTACCATTTGAAGGATATTCGGATGGATATCCATTCGGATAACCAGGCGGAAGTGGGGATGCAGTGGTTGGCAAGAATGGAGGTACAGGAGGTTTCCCATTTGAAGGATATTCGGGCGGATATCCATTCGGATAACCAGGCGGAAGTGGGGATGCAGTGGTTGGCAAGAATGGAGGTACAGGAGGTTTACCATTTGAAGGATATTCGGATGGATATCCATTCGGATAACCAGGTGGCAGTGGAGATGCAGTGGTTGGCGAGAATGGAGGTACAGGAGGTTTACCATTTGAAGGATATTCGGATGGATATCCATTCGGATAACCAGGCGGCAGTGGAGATTCAGTGGTTGGCGAGAATGGAGGTACGGGAGGTTTACCATTTGAAGGATATTCGGATGGATATCCATCAGGAAGTTGAGGCACTGCAGGTGCGGGATGTTCGGGAGGATATCCGGGTAACGATATCGGCGCGTATGTCGAAGTGGGTAGATGCACAGGCGGATACAGCGACGTTGTGGTGGGAGGATATGGATATCCGGGCATTGGTGTCGGCACATATGTCGAAGTGGGTAGATGTGCTGGTGGATACGGCGATGTCGGAACGGACGGATGCGGATATACGGGCATCGGTGTCGGTAGAAATGTTGAAGTGGGTATATGCACAGGAGGATAAGGAGATGTTGAAGTGGGTATATGCACAGGAGGATAAGGAGATGTTGAAGTGGGTATATGCACAGGAGGATAAGGAGATGTTGAAGTGGGAGGATACGGATATGCAGGCATGGTTGTCGATGGGTACAATGGTGGATGTCCGTTAGGCCGATGTCCAGGGTCGGTTTGAAAATCTCCCCCATTCTGAACGTCGACCCCGTTCGAAGGATAACCGTTAGTTGGCATCGTCGGCGGAATACCGTTTGAAGGAAAATCAGGTGGCTGCATGCCGGGTTTCGCTGTCGTGACTGTGACCTGAGATTCAATCACATGTGGTGGTACCGCGCCATTGCCAGTGGTTGGTTGACCGTTGGGACAGGCTCCTTCACACTTATCGGCAATGACCTGTCTTATATCTCTCAGTTGTTCCTTCATTTCATCGAGGTCTCCTCTCACGCGGCTCACATTCGATATTATCCTATTGTGCACGTCATCCAAATGAACGTTGATCTTAATGAAATTATCGTTTACCGAACCCAGAAAACCGATGAACTGAGTTCCAACCGCACCCATGTGATGTTCCATATCCGAAAGCTGACGACCAACGTCTTGAACCTTGTAATCCACGTTCGAGATTAGCGCATTTACCTGGCCAACGTTGTCGTGGACCCCGGTCATTTGATCTCCGACTTTGAGTATTCGCGTGTCAAACTGGTCCATATGACCATCTATGTGCCTCATCAAGTCCCAAACGTCGTTGATCCTGTCGGAGAATCCCGCGAGATTGCTACCAATATTGACGACATTGTCGGTTATCGAGTTGAGCAGTCCGCCGTGACTCCGGACTTTCAAGTCAATGGCGGAGACGTTGGCCAGGATTCTACTCTTGGCGGAGTTTACGTGCTGATCGACATGCGAAAAACCGTCGGCGAAGAGTTGCCTCATGTCAACGATATCGTGCGACAGGTGACTGACCATATCGCGGATAACGTCGATCTCCTCGGTCATCTTCGTCGAACCGAACTCCATGCTCGTCTTCAGCTGATTGACCTCCGTTCTCATGTTTTCGAAATCATTCGACAGCGTCTGCGTTTCGGCGATCTGAGTAACCGCCTTCTCCAACTCGACCGTCAAAGTTCCGTAACTCGTACCTATAGTCGTTATCGCCGTCGATGTTTTGTCAACGTCCTCGATCACTTGCGTTACGTTGCCTAATATCCACCAGAGGGTCTTGTTCATGCGCTTGTGATCTCTTCGCGTGTCCGTTACGTTCTCCCATATGATGTGACCCTGACGCTTTATGTACATCACTTCGTTCTTTATGAAACGCACGTCACCGGCTATGCTGAAAAAATTTCTATTCATGTCCCGAACGTCGAGCTCCATGAAGCTTATGTTGTTCGCCAATGTCGGCAGTAAATTCTTCATGTCTCTGACCTCCCGGCGAATGGCCTTCCATATACGCTGCCTTGGCGGTATCTTAGGAGTGGCTCGTCGACCATCCCAATTCATCGGTTCTATACTCGATCCATTCATCGACACTAATGCGGACAACATTCGAAACATTATTTATCAAGTTCTTTAAAAAAAGACTTTAAAAAAATGTTTTGGTTTTTTTAATTTACCATTTTCATCGTCGCCATAATCGATGTCGTCACCGCTTCCCTCGATATCCGAGGCTTCCTCCAGCCATGCAGTGTTGGCGAAGAGCAAAGTACAAAAAATCAGCAACAGAGCCCATCGCGCCATGTTCGAAGCTGACGAAAGTCACTCGATAATCCTGGATCCTAACTCATTGGTCCCAGATACGATGTTTTTTTGGCGTATCGCGAACAGGAGCGCACTCAACGTTCGATCGAACAATGTCTTCTTTTTCGCCGAGATTCGCTGTCGGAACGGTCTGATCGAGCATAGAATTGGACAAAATTGCGATTGTCGTGCGGTTGGGCGAACTCGGCGACATTTCGTTTATCGGGAACGAGGCGTTTGACGCCGATGATTCCTCACGGTTTCGCTCCACTTTTCGCTACCCGATCGAGTAGAAAAAATCTATTTTAACGCTTTATATCGGATAATTCGAATATGTATAATAAAATATAAGTAATAATTCGTTTCAACCCCTTTACGATGAGTGGGGATAAAGATATATTATTGTAATAGTTGGATTAATATAATAATACTACTAACTATTATTATTACTAGCAGTTCTGTTGGCTCGCGCACTCGCAGTGCCTTGTCAGTGTCCGTGAGTTTCTGTGAGTATCTGTGAGTTTTGTGATTGTATAATATGATTGCCAATATAAAGGCCGAAATCTCGGGAATATAGCATATGGAAGTCATTTAGGATTTTCGGATTTCACTCCCATACGCTATGAACGTCAAAATCTTGAGAATATAACATGTGGGATTGATTCAGGATTTTCAAATTCCACTCCCATACGCCGAAATGCCGAAATCTCGAAAATATTACATATAGGATTGATTTAGGATTTTTGAATTCCACTCCCATGCACTCGCCGAAATCTCGAGAATATAGACTTGGCAATGCGTCAGGTATATAGACTCATAGTAAGACTTGGCAAGGCGAAAAAAGAAATGGCGTTAAAACCTAAATAATATCGTGGCCGATAGTCGCCGACTGGACGGATTAATGAGAACTGCAATGATACGAGTACCTTTGGCGTAACCATCGACGATGTTTGCTGATCGACGCGTAGAGGCGAGCGCCAGCAACAGTCGCAGACATCGGTCCGTTCTCATTCTCGATCGCTACGTTGACTCACCAGAACTTTCTTTCATCCTGATCTTACTTCGTTCGATCGCCACGAGGGTCGCAAAGAAATCGATATAACGCGACGTTCCGCAACATCGCAGCGATAGCGAGAAACTTATTCCTCGCTCTGATAATTCATCAATAAATTCGCACCCCAGAAATTGTGACGTTAATAACCTTTGCCCGTAATTTTCCCTGTTTTCCCCAGCTCGAGCTGAAAATGAAATAAAACCGCTTCATCCAATTCCGCAAACTGCATAAATTTACGTGACATGTTGGAAATAAAAACATATATATAAATATACATATGTACATATTTATGCGCCAGAAGCATTGAAATATTAATCAGACCGCGTTTTATCGTTCTTATCGCTGCCTCGATTCTCGCTCATTGGCCTCGTTAATTCGTGATTTACAATCTGCCAACCACACGTGGGGGTACACGTCGCCAGATCGTCTTCTACAATAATAAACTCGTCCAATACTGGTAGCGCATTGTTTTATATCAAAACATCGAACAATGGTCAATTTAACACAGACGATCCATGAAATAGTTATAGTTCGTTCTGAAATTGCGCAGACTCGCATTCTGCTGTGTGCTCGAAGCCAACGATGGATTCGCGCTCGTACCGGACATATTTCCGGTAATATTACCGGTAGTTCCGATCATACCGGAAATACCTCACTTCCGATTTGAAAATTTCACTTGCCGACCGGAAGTGACGTCATACCGAAAATACATGACTTCTGGTACGGAAAACTAATTTTTCGACCGGAAGTGATGTACTAGAAATAGGTCACTTCCGGTACGGAAATCTCATATTTTCGACCGGAAGTGACGTCATACCGGAAATACGTCACTTCTGGTACAGAAAACTAATTTTTCGACCGGAAGTGATGTAGAAATAGGTCACTTCCGGAAGCGACGTCGTACCGAGAATACGTCACTTCCGGTACGGAAATTTCATTTTTCGACCAGATTTTCGGCATCATACTGGAAATATGTTACTTTCGGTCCAGAAATCTAATCTTTCGACCGGAAACACGTCACTTCCGGTTTGAAAACCTCATTGTCAGGTGACGTATTGAGAAAATTTTCCAAACCAGCTGAAACAGTGAATGGGTTAAAAATGTTGTCTTGACGCAGTCAAGAACGTAAATCAAGACTCATCTTGATAGCACTGCTGTGAAAAAAAAAAAACTGTTATTAAACAATGGCCGGCGCTGCCCGTTCTCCCCACTCTGCGCCGAAACGTCGGTGAGACCGGCGCCGATGCAGCAAACGCGGAAAGCTTATTGATCGCCGAGAGCGAGAGAGGTGGGCAAGTGTCTGCAGGCGTAAGCTTGGCAGGTGGCGTGCCGACCGCGTCCAACTCCGCAGGATGGTTCGCCGATCCAAACGTTGGCCATTATCCACGCATTGGCAGCACCCCGGTCAAACTCGACCGGCAAACTGGCGGCAACTGTGCCAATCACTGGTTTTTTTTTAATCGACCGCCCAGCCGGCCAAAAGCTCCGACCGTTTGGCCCCTCGGCACCGAGCAGGAACACGCGGGGGCTCGGAGCGTCGGGCAACGCGCAAACTCGCGGGGAACCGCGAGTTTCCCCAGTCTCGGCGATCGGCCGACACGCTTCGGCCATAAGTGCATCCGCAGTGGCAGTGCAGTGAGCGCGGAGCCCCTCGGCTTGTTATCAACGTGGGTGTCGATATTTACAAAAAAAAAGAAAAGCTCCGCTTAAAAAACAAAACAGCTCGTCCTTGTACACCGATACGAAAGAAGCACGCTTTAGCGATCACTGAAAGCAGCTTGAGTTGAGACTGTCGGCTTTGTAGAATTGACGTTACACAAACTTTCACCCTCGGCCGCTCGCCGTACGACTGTTGACCATTTTTATTAATTTTTGTGTGTGTGTGTATGTGTTTTTTTTTTTTTGAGATTTCGAGGCTCCTTTTTTTAATTATTTATTGGCTTTGTGAGAGATATTGTCAGGACATCACTGATTATTCGAGTTGGTTGTGAATTTTTTTATTTATTTATTTATTTATTTATTTATTTTTTATTAACCCATAATTTTTTTTTATTTTCTTATTTTTTGTTGTCGAGTAATAAATTCAAGATGTATGTTAGGTAGGCTCAATGGACGCGCGGTTCATGCGACGAAAGCGTGAGCAGGTCCGTTTTCCGAAATCGCAAACGTGCCGCAGCAAACACCGGAAGTTTTGGTTTTGCTCGTACCGTCTCAAAAATTAGACGGTCAAACGCTTCCGAAAATTAAATGTGGATTTCACTACGGTATTCCTGTGCCATTGATACGTTTTTATGAGAGAAGGTCTTTTACCACATTTTTGCAGTTACCATTTGTAGCGCCCTAAAACAGAAGCTTTTCTGTAAAAACAATGTTTAATGGTTTTGAAAAAAAAATAAAAAGCTCAAATATGTCGGTATGACTGAGTGATTTTTGTTTGTTTTTTTTTTTTTTTTGTAAACATATCTTATGCACTGATTTATAAGATCGGACATTTTGTACTCAAAAAGTAGCAGACGACCTAGCTAACATACATCCTCGATCCTTGCCGCAGGATTGCGTGCTCCCATTTGCTTTAGCGCTTAGCTACACCGCTTGGCCCCCTTCCACTGTGTCGAATCGATGAAACACACGGTATCGAGGGCACGCCACAGTGTCTACTGCGTAACTGTGTCGTGAAATTTGGGTCATTGTACCGGCCTGCTGGTGAAAACATGTAGACGTCGATAATGCGCAATTGGCATCCCGCCAGACAGTCGTTTGTTGTGCTTGCGAGTGACAGCCAATGAAACGAATGCTCGAATCTCGAGCAAATTGTAAAAAAAAAAAATAGTATGAAATTTAATTTACCGGATTGGAGGTTTTGATGCAAAAACTGGTATATTAAATTTCATGGACAAGTGTGATGAAAAATTAATGTTCGGTGTATTAAAAACATTGGAAATAGTTTATTTTTAATTATTTGGTTCAATTTTGTTATAAAAATACTTAAATTTTTATAATTTACTTTAATTACCATGAAAAAGTTTTTTTTTAATCACAATTGCACATTAAATTTAATGCACCAGTTTTTGTACAAAGGATGTCGGTCCGGTAGATTAAATTTATAATTATTTTTACTGTTAATATTCTGGAAAAACGATTTTTACATCTAAACGTTTTCCGTCCAAAATTACACGAATTACAACAACAAAAATGTACAAAGGTAAAATTATACGACAAAAAAAAGTTTGTACATCCAAAGATTTTTTCTTGCATTTACAACAAATTGTTGTACACGACTGAATGTTCTGTTTGTTGTTTCCTATTCGACAAAAAATAAGTAATTGCCTTGAAAATTGTAGAAATAATAAAAACTGTCGACCCTTCGCAACGAGAAACGTTTGTTGAATCTACCGATCTTTTTCACTGTGCGAGCGCGTGCGATTGTTTCGAGTATTCTTTTCATTGGGTGGATCCGTCGTTGCGCCGATTTGACCGAGAAATTAAAATCGCCCCGACGAAAATTTTGCCGATCCCTCCCGTATGAAATGCGCATAGAAAAATGCTCGTTAAATCCACTCGTAACTTCGAAAGAGTCTACAAGATATTCTGTCGATTTCAGAACTAAAAGATCGACTGACAAAAAAAAAACGATAAACCGGCGAAATGTGGGAGAATCCGCCGTCGTGATCGAATCGTTCTTAGACGACCGATGTCCGAGGTTCTACATCGGAAAATGAAACTGAAGCATTGCAGCGGCGTTTGTCGCGTGACGAAATCTCGCGGATTGCGCCGACCGGAAGCGTAAAAGCTTTCGACCTTGGACTCGTGCCATAGTTTTTCATTCCCCGCATTCCCAGAGAGGGGAAGAGGCAGAGAGTTTGTAGGAGAAACAGCGGGAATGAAGAAATATCCGAGCTAGTTGCGAAGGTAACTAGATTGTCGCTAGATAAATTCTACGATTGCGCAACTTCCGCGAACGCGGAAGCCCTTAAGACTCCAACCACTTTAGTCGACCGGCTCGCGAAGTTTAAGCTCTTTTGCGGGAAGCTCCATCGAATCGTCAAGGCGCACGTCAGTAACTCGCAACGTCCTGAAAATTATCAGTCACGAATCCTGAAAATAGCCAATTTTGTGTCAAGGATTTTTAGTAAAAAAAATTAAAGACGGAAATCAGAGAATGACAATAAGAATATTAATAAAATGACAATGAGAATAGTAATAATAATAATATGATATAGTAGAGAATATCGAAAAATGACTTAAAAATTGATTCCGCATCACTGAAAAAAAAATTTCTGTCGGGGATGCAACAGGTGTTTCTTTTCCCGAGGAGTATTGCAGTCGTTTCTGATTAAACTTCACTTCCATATGCGGTTTTTTTTCCATTATCTGGACGAATGCTCTGGACAATTTTGCTTGTACGAACTTCGACCCCCTTACACACATCCGGCCTCGCGATTTTACGGCACACGGAAGAAATAGTCGTAAAAGACATCGCGTAACTAAAACTAGAAAGGGCGTATTTTTTTATACTTATACGCAGAAAATGCGTTTTTCTATTTTAGTCGCGCTGTATGCGTGCATATATATAACCCAAAAAAAAAAAACTGTAACAAGTACATTAAATAATATTTTACACTATATTAAATGATATTCCGGTAATAAAGAACGAAAATAAAAAGCTTAAATATGATATTTGAGCTCGAATTCGATTTCTTACGAAACTCATTCATAAATATCGAAACGCGCTATCAAAGAATTTTTTTTAAATTCTATGCATACATTTTTGACTCCGCAATTGACACATCGAGATACTCAAAGCGCATAATTCGAGACGTCTTCTGAATACGGCATTGAGCCAAAGTCTCTGGGAAGGTCTTACGAAAATTGAGAGTGGACGAAAAGAGAGTTAATTTAGTGACCGGACGGGATGTCCGATCGGCAATTGCCCTATCTACTAGCGAGCTTCCCTCCCCACGCTAGCAGCTCTACTAATGCTGTTGCGCCTTCGTTTTTCATGCCTGCCCTACATACGAAGAGGATCTCGCTACCACTGCAATCAGAACTCTGTCCACGCTGTAGTGCGGTGCTCTTGAACCTGACGTGATTCGCGATCCTCGTCACGGGTCACGTTTACGTGCGCTTGAGATAGCTACGGGGAGAGAAAGGCCGAGAGGCCGAGGAAATCAGAGCATTAATGTCATGATAACTGCAACGTAATTAATAAAAAAAAAAACAAAAAAACAAAAAACACAAAAAAAGGATCGAGAGAGCCGAGAGGACACAACCGGCAACATGGAGCCGGATTACGTCATAGCCGGTGAGTCGATAATCCATGTAAATAAAAAATATGATTAATTAATTTGAATAATTATTATTTAATCGACAATGATCGGAGGAACTTTGCGTAAATTGCCATCGTCATCGTCAATTAGCGAGTACATATTGTGTAAGGCATTTGTAGTGTAGAAAAAAAAGAAAAATAAAAAAAAGGAAAATAGTATGTCGCAAATATATTTTTTAATAACGATTTGGAGAAAGTTCGAGCAATCGATCGGCAGGTCCCATCGATCGGTGAGTGCTTAGTTAGCGAAAAGAAATACACACTTACACACACACATGTGGGAAGCTGTAAATGAATAACGCGGAAAAACGAGAGTTTTAGAAATAGATTATTAGATAGTTTTTTTTTAATATATAAATGTCTAACATTTTGAAGATGGTAAAAACATCGATAACTTTGTGTGAGAAGATGGAACTACGAAGATTCATGTCTATCGCACGATGTGTTTTTTGTTTTCTTTTCCAGCGGCAATAATACTAGCGGTTGCCAACGTCTGCAATGCGGAGTGTCAGAGTGAGTGAATAATTGCGAGGGCTGCTTCTTTATTTATTCATTTTTTTTTTAAAGTTTTATCGGCATCGTATAAATTCGGACGATAAATTTCATTATTAAATGATAATTTTCTTTCTTTTTTTATTCGTCGTTGGAACAGCTCGATCGGTTTACTGCTACGAGTGCGACTCGTGGACGGACCTGAGATGCAAAGACCCCTTCAATTACACAGCACTGCCGAGGGACCAGCCGCCCCTCATGACGTGCAACGGATGCTGCGTCAAAATGGTCCGCAACGCTAAGTCTGGTAAGTTTCGAATCTCTCTAAGCAGACTCAATTTTTTTTCGCCTTATGTCAGAAAATGTTGGCAGTAAATTAACTTTAAAGCGGTAATAATGCACCTTAAAGCGGTACAAAGATAATTAAGGATGCATCTTACATACGTTCCCAACCAAAAGTTGAATTCAATCAAAATTTAAGTACTTCGCGATATGCCAAATATCCGAAAAGACCTTCGATTGTTCATAGTAGTAATAATGCCTAAGAGTTAGTAACAAACGATTAAAAAATGAAATGGTTTACAAAAATCAGTCAACCATTATCTCATTTTAAATGAATTCCTTGATCTTTGAGAATTAATGGGGATTTCTTTTTACCATTTTCTTACTTTTCAATTTTTTTGCAATATCTTCTTTTAAATTAAAAAAAATGGTACCGAGTCTTTTGAATGTAGCACTCATTTGACTAATGTGAAGCGCTCCAACCTACATAAATGGCCCAGTTCACAATTTTTTTGTTTCTTTCTTTTTATCTTTTTAAGGCAATATCTTCTTTTTAAGAAAAAAAATGTGTTTCCCAGTTGTTTGAATTACTGAAATATATAATTAATGCTTTCATTGCTCTATTTTTTTCAGCGTACGAGAGCGTACGAAGAACATGCACGTCGCAGCTACAGATAAACTTATTCATGGTGGACCACGTGTGCATGATGGAAAGTACCGGCACTGGTCACATGTGCTTCTGTGAGGAAGATATGTGCAATCGGGTAGCCCCATCCTCGTGCTCCAACAAAGCCCTTTTCCTCGTCCTCTCGACTATCCTAGTTCTTAGCTCGATACTGAGGAGTCCCGGCTTGCTTTGTAGGTCGCTGTGATAAACACCTTGTATACAAAAGCAAACACTTGCAAAAAAAACAATAACAAAAAAATCTCCCCACTGAATGTGTCCCGTAGAAGAACCTTGTAAGACGGTAGAGAAGCCGTAGACTGCTCGGGGAAACAATTCCGACCCTTAATCGCATTTTTATCAATCTTTCTATACATAAATAATTTTTTTTAAATATATAAATTTTTTTTTCAATTCTCTACTCCGATCGTAAAAATTTTTTCGGTCGCATTTTCGCTATTCTATATCTCTTGCTCTCTCGGCATTCCAATCGTTTTGCAACAGTATCTTGACACACCTGTGTGCCCTTAACAGGATCAATGGCTAAATTGACACCCACTCTCTATCAACTCCACAGCTCACGTAACTTGGCAACAAAAAATACCCCCTCCTTACACCAGCTGAAATTTTTTTTTAAACATAACGAAATATTATTCCACACGAGAAAAAAACGATAGACAAATTATACTCGTTAGTCACGCGCTTAGGAGGCGTCATTTACACGGCGTGTTTATGGCATGCCCACCAATTTTTAGCTGTGCTGTCGCGATGATGCTTATCGGAAGGTGCAAAAAAAAAGAAATTGAAGCAATCGAACTGTTTTTTTTTTAAATTTAAGTCCGACGTAAAAGTAACATTTTATTTTTCAGTCTTTGGATTGAGTATTTTTTTGATACCTTCCGCTATAGCACAATCGTCGATCAATAAACGTAGATAGTTTAATTAAATTAGATAGAAGTGGATATGCGTGTGGAATGGAGTCAATAGGATTTCAATGTGTTTATCTAACGAGGAGGTAAACTTTTGTTTGTATAAAAAAAAACACATCATTTTATCTCGTATTTATTTGCAAACGTAAATATTTCTTCTCGCCTCTATTTTTCATTCAATTCTGTCTATCGATTAATCAATTTTTTTTTCATCTCACTTTTTTTTTCTTTGTATTGTTTCTATACGTTCGTTTCGTCTCTCATGGATCTATCCAATGCTTTATGTTCGTTATTTAATTTTCTCACAATTTTGTCGCATATCACTGATTAGAGCGGTGCAATGACGAATGAGAAATATAAACAAAAAGAAAACAACACTGCATGTCGGTTACACCCAACGAGACCTTGTTTTTAAAAAGAAGAAAGTCGATACATGTCGAGGGCGATCGATCGTCGATCACACGATCGATGGGCTCGTATTTTCGCTTTTTGCCACAAACAAAAACGATCGACACCGACACACTTGTGCATGATTGCATGAATATCTTATACATTTGATCTAGAAAAAAAATAATAATAATAACAATATGTTGTCTCGGTAATGTACTTCCAGAATCGAGACCGCTCGCCCAAAACGTTTCTTTCGAGTATAAAAAAAAAACAAAAAATAAATAAAAATTGCAAATTAAATTTTCCGTGAGAAAACGAAACGTCCTGGCCGAGCGGTCGTTAAAAACCCACCTTCCACCCTGATGAAGCAATCTAAAAAAAAAAAACTACGAAAAAAAAATACCAAACGCACTGCGTGAGCCTTCAACTCGTTACGCGTGACCTCGCGATGGTTCCGCGGAACCACCGTGGGTCACCAACGTCGCGAGCTGAACGCTCGTGTCCTCACAGAAAGGCTTTTTTTTTTAAAAGAGCCTTTTGCCAAACAAACTTCGCGTCACGGGCGAAACAGACTTGCGAGGTTCCTTTGGCAAGCCATGCGGCATGTGTCCGCGTCATTTTTTCATTTTCGCACGCGCGGCTGCGAGGCCATTCAATCAATTTTATATAATAAAAAAAGATTTTTCAACAAATTTAATTCAGAGCCTCTTGAAAAAAAAAATCGAGCGATCGAAGAGTTTCGAATTTATTTCTATACGTTTAATGTCTTTTTACAATACCGTGTGTCAAAAAAAAAAAAAAAAAAATATCGCAAAAAAGTGTCTCAAACTTCGAGCGACAAGAGCGAATTTTTTAAAAATATATATACATATATTTTTTTTTGCATTCACGATTCGTACTGGCCTAGAGAGCGTCCCTTTGCGAAGATCTCGATCCCGAGCTGCGTTCGAGGTGAAGTGAGTGCCTTGGATTCGTTGGCTAATTTTTTTTTCTCTCCTTTTGGACTACAGTTATGTTTTTTGATCGATTGGCCTCGGAGCCGAAACGGGATCCCCGTGCTATGTGAGGTATAATTTTTAAACTATAAAAAAAACATGCTAAAAGATACTTAAAAGAATCAACAACAAAAATTGTCGCTTGACATCTCCTTGGGTGTTGGCAGTCGAGCAAGAAGCTTTTTATATTATACATATTGTATACATAATTATACGTATATTGATGAACGATTGATCAACGGTTTTACGTAAGCATTGCGTAAGTGAAAATGTTTTTTACCTTCGGAAAATCTAATCTCAATGTATTATAAATCTTATATGTTGCACCCCCACCATTGAGTGTCTCGCAGCGTCCGAAAAAAAAAACATAAAAATGCATAAGGCTAGGGCAATGAAAGAACAATTTCTAAATAACAAGTTAAAAAAAAACAAACAAAAAAAATACTCGAAAGTGCGGATATGTCGGAGAAGCATGTCCGTCGACGCAGACTTCGTCCAATCGTTGTCACAATTATATTTCTCTAGCCAATAAGCAAGCAACAATAATATAAAATATTATTATTATTATAACGTTAATAAATAGTCGATACGAGATAATATGAAAATTCACGAAAGGATATATTATATGAAGAAAAAAAATTGTTACGAATCATTGACAAGTTTATAATTGGTCCGCGATGGCATCGGGCGGAAGAGGAAGAAGAAAAAACAAAACAAAAAAAACCAAAAAAGCGAACTTACCGACTCGTCGCGAGATCCTCTATCCGATGTAAATTTTGTTTTTTTTAACATGTAAATCTCGCAACGAGGAGGATCGACGATATTATTCTTCCTCGGACCAAAAGTCCCGATGCAAGCAAAAAAAATTAGGGGAAAAAGAAAATTAAGTAGAGGGGTCGCGTTCCGTAAAATATCATAGTTATATATCGAATAAGTGCTCATTGGAACGCGATCTGATTTATATGACGAGAATCTTGAAAAAAAAAATCTCGTTCATTACCCGCGCGCTAGAAATCACACGATTTGATCGACATTTAGAGATCTCGTAGTGCGGAATATCATTAGTTCGTAAGATCGGAGAAATTGTGTTATATCGTTTACGTTCAACGATGGAAGAGAAATGTGAATTTGTAAAAGAGGTTCCGGCCTCGAATTTCTCGCGTAGTAAAGGGGATTGTTGAAGATAATTGAAACGCTGTGAAAATTAGCGATCTTGTCACGTCATATCATCGATCATATTAAAGTTTATGTCTCGAATGTTGTGAGTTTTCTTTTATAATTAAGGCTACACTAAATACAGACAGTTTCACCCAAAAACTACGATCCCATTTTTTTCCGATATGACTAATTAAAATTGAATAAAAATGACTGAACGAAGTGCGGCCCGTTTTTTAAAAATAAATGAAAGCGGAAAAAATTATAAAGTCTTTACCATGCTGATTCTATAATAATAAAATGACAACTATTAATATTTCTGTTTCACAGCAGTCATAAACGAGTGGGGTGCACTAGCCAGTAAATAAATACACATTTTGAAACATGTTTGATAGCATTTCATAAAATGCTGTATGAGAAAAGTGTGACGAAAAAAGATGAGATAAATGTCGACACACTGTTAAAAAATCGCTTCTCAAAGTATCGCGAACGGTAGTTCACAAGATTCTTATGGAGGGCAATGCATTGATTTCTCCCTAACCGAATATTAACAATGTGATTGAGAACCGCGACTAGTGTCTATAAACAAAGTGAACGCGCTCGGCGTGAAAATACATATTGGAGAATACAATTGTACTCTTGTAGTCCTCAGTACCCTGAAATGAATACATTAGGAATATATTTTTTAGAGAGATTTTTTTACAGCATCGATATGTGCCGCATATTACGATTAGTACTGTCGATTCGTTCGTCCAGGTAAGTAGTGCGTATATTTGAATAAACATGAACAGTCGAAGCTCGGATCGGAGGGAAGCCGGAAGCCGACATCGCTCGTCACGCCGCTGGTGCAATGTAAGACCAGTCATATGCAGTACACACATAAAATTGATGTAACTAAAGTTCGCAACGTTGCAGCAACGAAATGACCTCAACTGTCAATCGTTTATTCAATGTAGATAATTTATCGCAGCAGACACGGAGTAGCACTTATCCTGCATTTATATAGAAAAAAAACTGGGTCAAATATCGATAGATGCAATTTTCATATTTTTGTTGTTTATTCAGACAAGTGATCGAACAATTTCCCTATTTTTTTTTTTTGCCACAGCTTCGTGAGTCAATTATTTTTTCGAGAGCCACGAAGAGGTTCTCTATGTAATCCCCTCTAAGTACCTAAATACTGATATCTCATTCGCAAATTACATTGTTATTTTTTTTATTTATTTATTTTTTTTTAGAACGTCAATATTCGATGAAATTATTGCTGCTTGTAGTGACCGCACTTTTGGCACACGCTGCCGTTCTCCTTCGGTATCTCGTTCGCCGAATGCGATTGTGGCTTAGTCGGTATCGGTGTGGTGTCTGTCGCCAGACTGCTGAACGCGCCGATCGTCTCGCTCTTGAACATTCCCCTCTCTGCCGACAGGAACTCGCTGTTGCCGACTGTGCCGTTCGGCCTTTTGGTCCTGAACTTATCGACCGTCGGTAAGGTAGGTTTCCCTCTTCGCGATACCTTGGCGCTCCTCCCCACCCAATCGTCCGAATCCGAACTTCCGGTTGGACTTGACGTGTCTAAATCGTAAAATAGCACGAATTTTGATTCAGTTTCGGAGTAAACAAAAGAAAAAAATGATTTTTTTACGCTGAGGACCTTGAGTACGTCACGTTGAAAATACGAGAAAGGTGTACGAGCAATTGGGAGGTTGAAGCAATCATACGCAATTTTTATTTTTTGTTTTTTGTCAGTGTTTTAATCACTTCATAATATAACTAGCGATTACAATTTGAATTATTGTGCCCATACTCAAGATTTATACAATAAGCGGAAGGTTTTTTTTAACACCAATTAGAATTCGTTCACCTACAATTCAGTTTCGTCAATTGCCATCGGTCATGAGTCGTCGAACGGCGAAATTTTTTTTTTCTGTTAATTCCTTTCGACGGTTCGTCAAGTACATGTTTTTGTTCGTCGTCTTCGTCGCCGTTTCACTTAGGGAGTACACCATCCGAGATAATTTTTTTTATCGTTAGGGATTTAAAAAAAAAACAAAAAATTCCATGAATAAGTCTGCCGTTTTCCAACAAGCTTATACGCTATCTGACTACATACTTAATACCACCAAACTGTTACATATCAGAAACATTTTTTTTAATATTCTTAACCCAGGGGTGTATTTAAAAAAATGCTTTAAACATTTTTACTTAAAAAATGTTTTTTTATACTTACTTTAAAAAAATGTTTTTTGTATTTTTACTTAAAGCAAATGTTTTTCGATTCTTACTTAAAGCAAATGTATTTCGATTTTTACTTTTAAAAAATGTTTTTTTGTACTGTTACTTAAAGAGGATGATTTTTTAATGTCGATGTGGTGTACCCCACTTAATGACAGCTCGCCACATTCGTTACATCGATCTCTACCACTTAAAAATGCAGCTAAGTTAAGTTTTATGCCGTTTTTGTTGTTGTTTTTTTGTTTCTTTCAATTTTCGTCAATTTCCTTACCTACGGATGTTCCGGTCTTGTCGATGCTCAGAGTAGACTCGCTACCGGCGCCGAGGTCGTCGTCCTCTTTCATTAGGGGTAAATTCGTTGAGGGCTCGGGAAGCGGCCGACCGCAGGACGCGTAGCCCTGAACCAAATCCATGCGCGAGTCCAGGGAAAATTGTTTTCCGGACATTAGAATTCCGCGTATTCGTCGTCTCATCGCTGAAACATCGAAATCTCCCTCAGATACTTGTCTTTTCATTGTTTTTTTTTATTTAAAAAAAATACATATTTTTTAATAAATTTTGTACTTTTACCTGGACTGTCCCGAGGCTCGAGCCGAAGCTGACCGAAGGTCTTCATGCAGTCGTTGAAGACGTCTGCCGTGTCATAAATCGCCGCGAAACTTCCGTTCACGATCTTCGGCGACATCGGCGAATTCGCCAGCAAGAGACTCGAGCCAAAATTTTCGTTCTTCTCGCGCGTCTCTTTGTAAAAAAAAAAAAAAAAAATTAAGAATAAAAAATTACTCAATTTCAACATTTGGGATAGAAAAGGCTTAATTTTTTTTCTCGATTATTCACCTGCCAAGGAGACTTTCACCCTGACCGGCGAGCCGGTCACCTCCGCGAGAATCTCACTCGCTGTGTTTCGTATCTCGGCCCAGTCTCGCAAGATATCATCGTTTGTAGTGCTGAAAAAAAAAAATCATAAACTATCGGCTTGGGTTTATTTTTTATTTTTCAATATTAATTTAACCCAGAAAGTCACACGTGGATCCGTTGGAGCCGATCAGTTTCAACAAATTAAATAGCGCGACGATAAGCTGTGTGTATTATTGACAGCGTGTGAAATGCGACGTTCGGTAAGAAAAATTGTCATCGACATTTTTAGAGGGTTTGATATAAAAAAATAAATATATATATAATTGGAGATATTTATATACTTGGTGGAAGTAACGGTGAAACGGATAACGTATTTTCCATGCAGAGCTGCAGGAACGCAATGAACCCTTCCCCTCGTGTTCATCTTCTTCAGCAATTTTTCCGTCAGGGAATTGTCGCCGCGAATACGAAAAACCACCATCCCCAGATGTCTCGTCGCCGGTATTTCGAATCTAGCGTCCGCCAGGACCAGCGCCTCGAACTTTTGAGCGAGTCTGACGCCCTGAGGTAAAATCAACGTCATGATACATATTGATTAATAACGGAAATATTATGCTGGCCGCCTTCCGGTTTCTGACTGTAGAATCAGAAACCATGGAAAATTCTATCACAAAAAATTGATTAATCGGTCAAAAAAAGTAACAAAAAACAAAAATCAAATATTTTTTTTCCGGTTTAAAGTGGCGACGATTAATACAATTCTCTATTTTCTTACGCCTACCTCGCGTATGTGCTTCTGCAGACCGGTTATCCCGTAGTTTCTGATGACGAACCAGAGCTTAAGGGATCTGAATCTCTTCGACAATGGTATTTGCCAATGCTGAAAAAATAAAATAAAATAAAATAAATAAAAAATTGTATTAATCAATAAAACAGACATCGTTATAATTTAATTAACTTTATACAGAGAATAGTACTTTAACCTTTCCTTACCATGTAATCAATAGCAAGGCCTGTAAAGTCGCTCGACATTAAAATCTGTTTTACTATAGGAGGTAAAAAATAAAAAAAAAAAATTTCAACTAACCGGAATTCTCGTGTTTTAAATAAAGAGGATCCACGTTGAAGGTGCGATGAAGGGATTGGCTGCTCTTCACCCTGCGAAAATAAGAGACTTGTCACAAAAGAAGAAGAGAAGAAAAAAAACAAAAAAATCTCATAGAACATTCCGATCGATCGCGTAATCTTGAGAATGTCGGATAAGTGAATTTCCCGGTGCCAACGAAGACGAGCAATAATATCCGGGTGATGGGTGAGGACGACGACAGTAAAAAAAAAATCTACGAAAAAAGAAATTGCTTGCCGGCCTTAAGGTGTCTTAATCGCGATCGTGCGGAGACCCCCGGGAAAAGAGACGGATCTCTGATCCGGAAATTATCATAAGAAAAAAAAATCTCGGTCTCCCGCTCTTCTATCCACATCCGGTTTAAAGCTGTAGCACGAAAGCCGCAACGATGAGCCCTTTAACAATTCGCGCACCGGAAATTTTACGGCAAGAGCAGATCGCTTGGCCTGTTTTTATCCGAAACGACAATGTGGGTGTCTATAATCAATTTTTTCCGTCCCATCAAAGAAATTACCCTTGACGAGTCTCTCGCAGCATTTTTTCAAATATTTATTTTTTTTCCTTTTCCCTCTTTTATAGTTATATTTATTTATTTATTTATTTATTTATTTATTTATTTATAAACGGGATCAACCCTTACATTTACATATATGTACATATTATATATACATATACCGTATATATACATATTATATTATTATATACATATCGTAACGACCGAGTGAATGAATAACGCGGGTGTTTGGTTTTGGGCGGATATTATTGATAATGGTAAAGGTTAATTATCCCGATCACGTAATGTCAAACGGGTGTTCGCCTTATATAAAAATTTAAAACAAATGATATAAAATTATTAAATTTAAAAGATGCGGCACCTCTTAGGATTTTTCGCTAGGGACCGCCTTTGGTGAGGTTTCATTCGAGATCTAAATCTATGCTTTAAAGGGCGGGAGGAAAAATAAAAAATGTCCTGTTTGAGAAACACGCTAATATATATATAGGGGACAGCGGGGCAAAATGGGACAGTGGGACAAAACGCAACTTTCCAATAATTTGTGGGTGTCCCATTTTGCCCCGTCGATACATCGGGATTTTCTGCATCATTTTTCCCCCCTCTTCGCTACAATATGCAACACTATTATAATGAGCATTAAAAAATATTATGGAACTCACCACATGGCTGTGCAGTCAAAATGGACCATGAGCCACTTGCTCGGATTGAAAGCGATCGAATCAGCGAATTCGATTCCGTGAAGCCATCCACGAAATTCCGGACATACGAAAGCACTTCCGGCGTAAGCGGCATCGATGTGCAACCACAGGCCATTTCTTTCGCCTTAGAAACAGTGCGTAAAGTAATTATGTATATATTTTGGTATGAAAAAAATACTAATAGTTTTTGTTGACTTACAAATTGGCCCGATTTCTTCGAGATTGTCGAATGAACAAGCGCCCGTCGTACCCAGGGTGGCGCATACCTAAAAGACAATTTCTTTTAACCCTTTTAAAACGATCAGTGCGGTTCGAAACTACACGTTGCGGACTCGCTGAATTATCAAGTTTCGAAAGTTTCCATTGATAACGATAATTTCCCACTTCAAGTGCATACGGAGCGATGAAAAAAGAAGTATTATTAAAAATAATTAAAATTTGCTATTTATTTTTTTGCACTGAACACGATTCCGATTGAAATTTTTTACCGGAAGTGAAGTTTTCACATATATTTTTTTATTTTTTGCCGCGAATAATAAAACGATAATAACTGCGATATTTCGATCTCGGTTGAATCGACAATGACCCTTCAAATTATCAAGATTCGAAAATGGCCATTAATAATGATTATTTCCCACGTCAAGCGCATACAAGGCGATGGAAAAGTTTTTAAAAAGTTGCAAAAAAAAAAAAAAAATGTCGCACTAAACCCGGTGCCGATAGAAATTTTTGCCTACAGTTATGTCGGAGCATTGCTGAGTGCACAATTTCATTATTTTTATTTTTCGCTTCACTGAAGTTTCTCGCGAACAGCTTCGAGCTTCGGAATATTAAAACGCTAATAACAGCGACTTTTCGTTCCCGCTTTTTCGAACAACGGAATGATTAATTATACCGTAAAAGTCAAACTCCCACGTGGCTGGATGTAAAAAATTCGATGTCACCGTAACTAACAACTCCGTCCCGACGGACTTGTTAGCGGGGCGGTTTGATCGGCTTTCACGTACGGCGAAGAGAACGAAAAATTTGAGGGTAAGTTTTATCCGAGACGAAATTAATTGGCCGAGAGGATCGCGGAGCTTTCGCGGTAAGAAGATTTACTTTTTTTTTATTCGCCAGTTGGTTTATTATTATTTTCTTGCTCTCACGCAACAGCTTCGACTGCTCCTCTCCACTGCAACCTTTACCGATGAGCAATCACCGGCTCTTTCGGCTTTCCCATTTTATTTCCTCTCAATTGCTCGGAGAAACTCGTAAAAATAAACTCGCGCCACATGCTCGCAGGTCTTTAAGATGCGCCCTTAAGGGGAGCCCATCAGCCTTAACTCGAGCCATATGCTCAGCAGTCTTTACGGTGTTCTCTTAAGGGGAAGCCACATGCCCACCAATCGTAAGGAAAAGCCACATGCCCACCAGTCTCAACAGGAGATCAAATGCTCCCAAGTCTTAAAAAGCATTCCTTAAGGGGATGCGACATGCTCACCAACCTTAAGGAAAAGCCACATTCTCATCAGTCTTAATTCGAGCCACATGCTAACCAGTTTTTAAGATTTTCTCTTCAGGGGAAGCCACATTCCCACCAACCTTAAGGGAAGGTCACATGCCCACCAGCCTTAAGAGGAAGCCAAATGCTCACAAGTCTTTAAGGTTCTCCCTTAAGGGAAAACCACATGCCCTTCAGCCTTAACTCGAGCCAAATGCTCAGCAGTCGCAAAAGGAAATCAAATTCTCCCAAGTCTTTAAAATTCTCCCTTAAGGGGATTCCACATGCCCACCAACCTTAAAAAAAGCCACACTCCCATCAGCCTTAACTCATGCCACATGCTCACCAGTTTTTAAGATTTTCTCTTAAGGGTATGCCACATGACCATCAACCTTAAGGGGAAGCCAAATGGTTACAAGTCTTTAGGATTCTCCCTTAAGGAGAAGCCAAATGCTTACAAGTCTTTAGGATTCTCCCTTAAAGGGAAGCCACATACCCAACAGCGCGCCCACGGTCTGGGCGGATCTTCCGATTTAATATAAACAGGCTTACAAAGTTTATCGAATCACTCACGAAGAACGGGACGAGTCCCTCCTCGCGATCCCGAGCCAGAGCATCCACGAGCATCTCACCTCGCATGCTAAGTTGATCGTCCGATTCGATATACCTCATACGCACCAGGCCAATCAATCCAGCCTTTTCCACACTCGAGTGAGCCTGAGAAAAAAAAAATCAATCCTTTTTATTCGTTGCTTAACATTTTTTTAAAATTATTTATATGAATGATACATTTATATGATTATATTATTATAGTATAGTGTTTTTGCACTATATTATTATATAATTGTAATTATTTTTATGTAATCACTATAAGTTCATTTTATATTCATATAATTACATATTTATTTTTATTATTATTATTATTATTATTATATATTACAGTGATTGTATTTATATTAATTTATAATAAATTGATGATTTCTTTCGGTTTCGGAAGTTATTTAAAGACTCGTAAAAAATGAATAGATTACCTGATCGGAGCAGTAAGCTACCAGCCGAGAGTTTATTTCCGCCGGTAAGCTGTCAGGTTCGTTCTGCTGAACGTCCCTTATCGCTCTCGTTCTGGCAGCGAGCAGACAGACGAGGGTGGCCTCGCTGGCGGTAGTCTGTATAACTCCACCGCCCGAACCCCCGGGTCGATGCAAAAATTCGTCCGGCAAACCGATCATTTTCCCCAACCAGTTCATCACGATTGTCTCCAGCTCGGTGCAGGCCGGACTCGATGCCTTTTTTCATTTCAACAACAAAATCGGTAAAAACGATAAATATCGATTTTTTTAGAGATAAACAAAAAAATCTTATCAAATTCGACATCCAGTAATACAAACTAAAAAAAATGCATTTTCTGCATTTCTGCGTTTCACAGAATATGCATTCGTTACCCTTTCATTATTTGTAATAAAAAAATAATTTTTAATTTTTAATAAAAAAAATTAATTTATTACTTTTAATGAAAATTGATTAATTATGATTTTTGTTACCCATGTGAAACCCAAACAATTGATAGCGTCGGCGAGCATATCGGCGAGCATGCTCGCCGGTGAATTCAGAGCCGGAAAGTAAGCGTGCATGTGGGGACTCTGCCAGTGCGTTACACCGGGCATTATGCATCTCTCGATGTCCTGAAAGATGTTTTCCCACGGTTCGCCCTCGACCGGTGCCGATATTGGAAGGATATTTCTCAAGTACCCGGGCGAAACGGCGGGATAAACACGCCTCGTTCTAATCGTCTCGAGATAGTCCGCGATGTAGTCCACCATTTCCTTTCCTGTTCGTATCCATAGAAAAAAAAACTTCAAATTTTAATTTAACAAGAGACACTCCCCGTGTTCGACGAGTTACGCAATCTCGTTAAACAATGAGACCGAAAAACTGTGTCGAGAATCTCCCGGCTAAGACAATACTGAAAGGAGCCAGCGGGGCGAAATGGACCATTTTTACCAATTTTCTCCCGGACCTACACAGTAAAAGAAGTTTGTATTTTTTACCAGAACGTATTGCCCACAAACGTCCACAATTTTTTTTTTTTTCGTTAATCTTTCGAACACACCACCCGACTCTCTTTTTATGAACAAAAGTACAAACTAAAATTGTTAATGACACGGGAAATAAATGGACGGGTTTGTATATTCAAACGTGAACAACCAATTTTGTTCACGTATTTAACGAAATGATTTAACAAAAGTATTCAACAAAATGATTTATCAGAATTATTGAACAGAATAACTTAACAGAATAATTTAACAGAGTAATTTAACAGAATAATTTAACAGAATAATTTAACAGAATAATTTAATAGAATAATTTAACATAATAATTTAACGGAATAATTTAACATAATAATTTAATGGAATAATTTAACAAAATAATTTAACAGAATAATTTAACACAATTATTTAACAGAATTATGTAACAAAAGTTTGCTTTTCGATTTTACGAAATAATTTTTTATTGTACAAGAAAAGAACAGAAGTCATCACGAATCGAGGACACGGGTCCATTTCGCCCCGCTCGACGCCCGCTTCAACGTCTCTGGTCGTTTGCTCGATACTTCGAAGACTTCTTGTCCGAGAGATTCCGGGACAGAGCCTGCCGATAACGAGGGTTGATTCGCGATACGGAAAATCGAATCCTGGGAGAGCAAACACACCCGATACGCAACCAGTTTACCGAGTGATTTTTTATGCTCGGGGATAAAGCTGCGAGTGAATCAATTTACAAGCTTTTATTGCGAAACCCTCGCGTGCAGTATTCACCCGTGAATATAGAGGGACGAAATAGACAACCCGACAACCAGATGAACTCGATGAAACCTTACGGATGGGGCAATATCAACCCCCATAAAAATTCACCTGCGCTGCCGTTCGCTGATTTTACTTTACCGACCGGGAGAGACATTTTCACTGTGCAGGCTCGTTTTACTATCATACTAAGCGAGCGTTGACACACTTTTCTAACGGAGCTTCTTTATCGGAACGAATGGCTATTGGGAACAATTTGCTCGCTTACCGAGGCGGGAAACTGTAATTTGCAACCCAACGATGTATTGAGTAAAGAATAAAACAAAAAAACAAATTTAAGACATTTTTTTCACGACACTGAATCCTGCAGTCATTCGGACATTTTTTTTCGTGCGTGATTATTATTTTTTAGGACCACTGGAGGAGCGGAGAATTTTTTATTTCTTCATTTGAATTGAACGTTGAATTAAGAAAATCATAAATATTGAGAAAAGAAAATTGGCGACTCGACGATGTATTGAGTGAAGGGTGGAAAAAAAAACAATTATATGTCACGATACTGAACCGTGCAGTCATTCGGAAAATTGTTTGACGTGCACGACAATTATTTTGTGGGACTGCTGGAAGAGTAGACAATACATTTTTTTTCCGTTGTCGCAACGCACAGTGTTAAAAGAAACACATTGTTATAAATATTGGAAAAAAATTGGCAAAATAAAATACATTTGTCACTATATTCTGAACTGTGCTGTCGTTCGGAAAAATGTTTTTCGTGCTAGGTAATTATTTCGTGGGACTATCAGAAAATCGGAGGATAATTTTTTTTCCCATTAACCCACGTTGTTTAAAAAAAGGAAATAGGCGCCTCGAGCCCGTTGAAATCGCAAAAGGTTCTCCACGAATTTTGCACTCTCGCAAACATCAACGTGAAAATTAATTGCGAACAATTTTTTTTACGTACCGTGCTTGCGATATTCCTCGAGATTCATGTTCGCTGCTAGCACACAAATTGTCAGTCCGGGTCATCGTTATTCGAGAACATACAAAAAAAAAATAGAAAAATTTTAAAAATTAAAAAAATTGATGACTATTGTAGAAAACTGCTCACACTCTGTTTGGCCGATCGCGCTTTATCGGCTCGACTCACAGTACCCAGATCTCAAAGTTACGGTCGCACCGTTTTATTCGCATGTGTAAGTCGATTTTAGATCGTTCTCGAAATTGAAAAAAGAAAAAAAAATCAAACTGTTTCGTCGACGATCAATCGACCGATCTTTTTCTTAATTGCTTCAATAAATCGATCGGAGTTCGAAGAGCCGTCTGGCAAAAAATAAAATAAAAAATCGGAGAGTCGCGACACGACGGATCGGAAACGGCACGCGTTTCGCGGTTATCTGAACGTTCGTGTTGGCGATCCGCTTTGACCTAGCAGCCGCGGAGTCGCGAACTTAGCCGGGATTGAGAAACTGTATACCGCACCGAGAAACGATTTGTACGGCTTCGTCATCGATCGTTCGTCATTCGACTGCCCGAGCTTATTAGGCTAGTGTCACAAGGCTCGTCACGGCCTAGAACTAAATACAAGCTCGCAAATAAATTCTTTCGCAGAAGTTGCCGATCGGCAATTTTCAGCGCGCGTGACCCTACTCGAACGAAATTATATTAACCCTCCCGCACGGCAAATATAATTATGCGGATTTTTTTTTAACACATCGCTCCTAATCGAATATTCGAATTTACTGGGAAATGATTCTATTTTATTTTTTCAATCAAATTTTTTGTAAAAAAAAAACAAAAAAAATATACATACAAGCCGGCCTTCGCATTCGAGTCACTATAATAAGAATAAAGACGATCGAGCATATCTAAAAAATTGATTAAACTAAATACCTTGGATTGTTGGTACTATTAATTTTAATATTAATATTGTTATTGTTATTGTTATTATTACTATTATTAATTTTAATATTGTTATTATTATTATTATTAATATTATTATCCGGTTTTGTGGTACGGAAAAAGGTGACGATTTCTAGGTAAGCTTTAATGACGACCGAGGCTTCGGGCAGCTGAACTAAACATCGCGCTCTACAAACGTAATTGCGAAGTGAAAGCAGATTCACACACATAAAGCTCGGCAGGTACGAGGAGGCTGACCGGGACTCCCCGACGAAGACGTAAAAGTGTTAACAATGACTCGAGAACGAGAGTGTCTCCAGCTCGTCTCGTTGTTACTCACCTATCTCGACTTATCGTCGATTCTCACTCGAGACATTCACAAATCCGAGTCTAACTCAATCGAGCATTGTCCACCCGCGCTTGACATTTAAATTAGTCCCAGTCCGACGCGATTTATTTATTAATTTTTAATAATTTATCTTTTAATTAGAAAAATTTTTAAAATATATATTTTAATTTTTTTTTTCTCACCAGCCTCACGCAACACACGCGACGGCTCGACGCGAGGAGAAGTGCAACTCCGCGGACTGTCCCGTTACGCTAGGAGGAACGCGACTGAAATTCTCACTGCCCAGACAGAACTCGCCGGTGGGACCCTCTCGAGCTGATCTCCTGGAGGATACACGAGTTTGTTCCTAATTCGATTTGCCGAAACACCGAATCCCACTAGCGTACGGCCCCCGCGAAAATTCACACGGCGAGCGACGTCCGGCATTCACCGTGCAGCGATAATAGCCCGCCGTTGGCAATTTTGTGCCACATGGATTTGAATTTTTTTTTTTTGTCCGACCGTGAATTTTTTCTACGAACATGATTTTTTTGACAAACATGAGATTTTTTTACGAATGTGAATTTTTTTTACGAATGAAATTTTTTTTTCCTACGAAGGTGAATTTTTTATTTATGCAAATGAATTGATACAGCTCCGATTTTGATGAAGGGGGAATTTCTTATTTTATTTTTTTATTTTGCGCACGCGTTTAATCGACATTGGGCTGCTTCGCCGTCAATCCACTGTCGATAATAAATTATTTATTGTATGAAAAGGTCATTTAATTTTTTTATTATTTCTTTTTTATTTATTTTTATTTTACAATGACGGATAAAACGACGCGGAAAGTCCGCGCTTTAACGGGACGAACGACAGAGCCGAGCTTTACCGCCTGAAAAGCGGGGGGAGGACAGTCGATATTATTAAAAGCTTGGCCGCGTCCGTGTCTCATCCGCTTCCGACTTTTCTAATTTCCGCGCGAGCTTCATAGAATCGAAAGAGCAACGTTGCTTTTTCACACGCATAGCGAATGCCGATCGCGTCGAACTCTTTATTTATTTATTTATTTTCTGCAATATTTTCTCATTATTTAAAAAACAATGACGAACTCGAAGCTACCTTGGCGATATTTTCGTCATTTCGTCGTCAATGATTTTTCTGAGTAGTTTTGATTTTGATTTTTTTTTTTTAGATATTATAATACAAAGATTAATTTTGCTGAACATTTTTTCACCGAACCCATCCGACAATGTTCGATCGGTTAACGATGATATTTTGAAGCAAATTTTCTTCTCTTTTTTTAAATATTTTAATACAAAAGCTTCATCATACCGAACACTTTTTACCGAACTTAGCCGACAACGTTCGATTGTTCACGATGATATTTTTATGCGAGTTTTCTTCCCTTTGTTTTATTGTAATCGACAATTTTCTGCTTTTTTATATAAATATTTTTATTAAAAAAAACGATTGTATTATGCATGATTTTTTAAAGGTATTTATTGCATCTACAATACAAACGATTGATTATACCGAACATGTCTCACCGAACTTATCCGACGATCTTCTCTCCTTAACGATGATACTTTTAACCGAGTTTTCGCCTCTTTTTGATTATCGACAATTTTCCTCTTTTATAAATATTATCATTAAAAAAAATAATAATAAAAAACAAATAATTTCGCCGAAGGTTTTTACTGACCTTATCTGACAGAGTGATCTCCGGAGCGGTGGTAATGGACGTGTCGAAAGTTGGACGGTAGGTGGTTGCGAATGATACCTACGGTGTTGTGAAGGTATGAAGGCATTGCTCAACAAGTGGCGGCTTTTATATAGTCGGATGCCGCGGTAGAGAAGGAAAATTGCGCAAGCGCCCCTTTTCCCGAAGGAGGGAAAGAGAGATTTTTCCTCGGGACGTCCTGGTGGTAGTTCGCCGTCGTCGAAGCTTTACGATCCTTCGGGAATCGAGAATACTGCGCACCCCTTCCCACCCCCCCTTTCATATACACACAACCGGGATTTACAAGACGTCCCACCGAGAATAGAACGGACTTTGAGACAATCGAATCGAAGACAAATCAGCGACGTCCTGTTTTCCCATCATTGCCCAACGACCTCCTGCACGCCCCACGACCCCTGAAAACAATGCCGGCTTTAGATCGACACACATTCTTCCGTCGTATCGAGAATCGGACCCTTAGCAGGAATCGTTTTTCTTATATATACATGTTCTTTATTATTTTTTTTTATTTTTTTTTTTACTTAAATCCCCTTAAGTGAAAAGCAATGAGAGTAAAGGTTTTTCGAACGAAACCTTTCTCTCGCTTTTGATTGAACGTTCTCCGGAGGGAAGACGCCGCAAATCCTCCAGATGCTCTCGGATAATGGCAGCCCCGGAGGTTCCTGACTGGGAATTATTGCCGGTGATTTTTCTACCCGATGCACAATTGGTAGTGCCGGTTGATAATGAACTCTGCGGAGTGGGATTTTTTTTATAAGCAAATAGGACGCGGTAAGAAAGACTTGGAGATTTAAGGGGGATTTCTTGGATCCTGAAAAGAAGGATTTGATTTTTCTCGGTGATTTTACCATTTTTATTCGTCGTCGAATGGTGTTATCAATTAATTTTTTTTAATGGTACGATTAACAAAAAAAAAAAAAATTTATTCTGGACATGTAATTGACGAGAAACGTTTGTTAATTGTGGAAAATATTTTTGCTGTTTAAGGTAGTTAAAATGAACTATTCGTGTCTTCAAAGAGTTCCTCATTGGCGTTAATCGATCGCTGAAATTGGACCAGCCGTGGATAAATGGGAGCGCAGGATTTAAAAAAATATTAATATTTACGAATTTGCATGAAAATTACACATCGGATTTTTTCGTAGTCACTTTTGAATAATCTTGGATTTATTTTTTATTTTTTTTATTTTTAAAGCTTTGTCGTATCAACCAGCTGTCGGTAACGGTCTGTTTCTACTCGCTGCTGTTGCGAGGTCTCGCCGGCGAGAAGTGTGGTGTCTGTCTACTCACAGATGGTACCACTCGCGTTCCAAGATCGATAGGCTCGATCCTTCATGCGGTACGTACGCAACAAAAAGTACCGCATTAATGCTGCAGAACGAGCTTGCAATATACACACACAATAAACTCCATTAGCGTGTGGCGATGTACAAATAGCCAGATAATATACTCTTGAATAAATCATTAAAATTCAATCCGCTACAAGAGAGCAACGAATGATTTTGTTTGCACTAAAACAGTTGGTAATTGCGGCATATAAATTATTGTACGGTAAAGCAATTCCCCGCTAGGCTCGCCAGCATGCATTAACACTTTAGTAAATATTTAATTCCGAAGTTTTAAAAATGTAATAATTAAAAAAGAAGTTTGTTAAGAAAAGGGTCGAAATATTATGCTATTTTTTCAACGGAAATTAGTCTTCGAATTCAAAGGGTTAAATTGCATAATATTTCACAAAGCGTATAATTTTGTTTAGGAACAATTTGTATCGAAGTGCTTGCAATATACAGACACAATAAACTCCATCAGCGTATAAGGACGTATAAATAGGCATGGAATATATTGTTGAATAAATCATAGAAATTCACTATAATAACTACTCGACTATATCGATTTCATTTAATAAATACCGTTAATTGAGGCCACGTCGTTACAAGTGCGACAACATTTTTACTATCTATTGATACTCCTATTGATATTCCTATTGATATTCCTATTGATATTCCTATTGATATTCCTATTGATATTCCTATTGATATTCCTATTGATATTCCTATTGATATTTCTATTGATATTCCTATTGATATTCCTATTGATATTCCTATTGATATTCCTATTGATATTCCTATTGATATTCCTATTGATATTCCTATTGATATTCCTATTGATATTACTATTGCTCAAAATCACGACATTTTTATATTTTGCATTTCTAAATTTTTAATTGAAAATTTTAAATTTATTATATTCGCAGAATATAAATAAATCTTGTATAGATTGACCGGAGAAGCGTGGCTCATGGAATTTCCGCGAAGTGTCATCGCTCGGGTTCTCTCGTTAAGAGATTTCTCTTAATCTAACGAATGTATCGGATGAACTCGGATCGCAGATTCCCCGAGTGCTATTCCAGGCATTCCTACGTGCACTTTGGCTCCGATTTTGTAATCGTGCAACGTCGCATCTCTCTCTCGTATTCTCTCGCGCTCGCGGAGCGCTCGAATCGTTATTCCACATCGGGACGCGCCGATCTCTATCAGCCTATTAACTAAACGCGGGCATATATAGTTGGTGCGCGAAACGAGCCTCGGCTGCTGTTGCCGGTTTCGCGAGCACGATTGCACACTCGCTCGCGGGCTTGTCCCGGCAGCAATTTACCGTACGGCCGTATCAGCGTTAAATTCCGCTTCGTCAATGCGACCGCGGGTTTATCAAACTGTGGCGGTCATCTCTAACAATTATTTCCTACTCTTTTCCCCGCTACGGAGATCAAAGATTCGCCGTATTGTTTTCTTTTTTTTCGGTTTTTTTTATTTTTATTATAATTTTTTTTTATAAGTCTGGAACGCACTGGGAATTACCTCAATTTTGTGGAAGCCTCGGATTAATCGCGTTGCTAATTGGAAGTTTGCCGTCAGCGCGTGGTATTTAAATACTAATTGTAACGTCCTCTTTTTTTTACCGTTTATTTATCTACTAATTGCGAGCTTCTCAAGCCTGTCGCTCGCTCTGGCAGCTGTGTCGTCCGAATAAAATCGGATATTTTAATATTTTTTTTTAGAGATTCTTTTCTTTTTATCATATTTATAAATTTTGCGTTTTGACACGGATATCTGCAGAGTTGAATGAAAAAAAACAAAGTTTCGTTACCAGGGCGTGCAGTTTTTAATCATTTCTTTTTTTTTGAGCAAATTTATAGTACAGCGTTTTTACGCCAATATCTATAACAGAGTTGATTGCAAAAAAAAATTGACGAATAGGAATTCGAGCCTTAAATCCCGAAGCCTCTTTCCTGTTGGAACGATAATAATTGTTTCTCTACTCGATACTTTTCTGAATGCAAATACAGGAAAAATTTTCAATTTTTCAATTTTTACACCCAAATTTAAAAAAAAATGATTTCCGACAATGACTTCCAAAATTTTCCCAAACACAGATTTCATAATTCCATGAAAAAAAAAAAGATTTCTCCACCAGAACTTTTAGTTTTAAATGAATAAAAAAAAAAAAAAAATGTCCGAGTGCACAGCAGACCGCTCGACCACCGCGAGCGCGAGCTTGATCCTTGATGTTCGATAGGCCGCAACGCCGGCGGGTTGTACGTTATGTGTACGTTATACCGTGTTATGTGAATGTACCGTTGATCGCCCCGAGCTGCGCACTTCCCCCTCGCCACCAGAGGAGCTCTTTGATCTCGGATCTTTTCCAACTGTGCACACCAACGCTATGCAGCTCGCTTCTATACGAAGCCTCTGCACGAAGAGACTCGCGGGCTCTCCCAGCTAGGATTGTGCACAGAGTCCGGCAAACTCGGCGCGGCTCTTCTTTCTCCCTTGTTTCTTCTTTCCACGTCTCCTCTTCGAACTCTTCACCGCTAAGCGGCTCTCTCGCACGACCCCGAAGACGCCGCCGAGGAACGTCACCGCCTCCACAGCGGCGCGAAGGAATCATCCTCGACCTCTTCGACGTTCGACCTACGGGCGCCAACGACGATTTACGAGATACTCTACGCGTTCCTCATCCTCTCGCTGCGCAGCAACATTTTTTTTTTATTATTTTTTATCGTCACGTCGTGAACATTTTACGAGCCGGACGTTCCTTGAGCGTTAATAAAAACATCAATTTTTCTATCGTCCGAGAATGTGGTTTATAGTGCCATTTTTTTTCTTTTACATTGTGTACATTGTTTACACTCGTTTACATGGTTTTTCGGGTTCTTTTTACGTGAAGTAGCTTTTTTTAATTAAATGAATTTTGTGGTAATAAAAAATGGCAAAATTAATCGGAAGAGAAACTGTAAAATTGACCACAAAAAAAGCGTAAGACAGGAAAACGTTGTTGGGCTAGCGTTTGATCATCGATTGTTGGAACGACTTTAAGAGGACAATCTAGATTTTCTGCAGATTTTTTTTTTACATGTAACGAACATTTGTTCACATTGTTTTTCGGATTCATTTTAAAAAAGCGAACTTTTTCAATTAACCGTATTTTTTAGTAACCAAAAATGGAAAAATTAACCAGAAAATTCAACTCTAAAATTGAGCCCAAAAAAAATGGTAAATTTGACAAGAAAAAAAATGGTTGATGTTAGTAAACAAAAAATGTTTGTTTGAATGTAAAAACTTTATTTTACTATCTAAACCGGCCCTGTTGACCGAGTTACCGCTGATGGAGCTTAAGAGAGGAAAACATTGTTGATGAGTAGCGTTTGATAATCGATTGTTAGAGCGACTTTAAGAGGACAATCAAGATTTTCTCAATGAATTTATAGCGTGGAGTGGGTATAGTGTACTATGGCGAAACGGCACGCTGCGTCGTCGCGTGCATCCAGACAGCGCGGAGTTCCGCGGGTGAATCCCGCGGCACATGAGAAGGAACGCTGTACCGCTAGTCGACGGTGTTAAGTGCCAATTACACGGGACTTGAGAAGAAGCTACCCCCTTTCCCTTCCGCCAGGACGCGCGCGCGCGCACACGACGATGCACTTGAATCCCGCGAGCTTCTAATCCACGGGCTGTTTCAATTAAAAAATACTGTACTGGAGTAAGACTATACAAATTTGATTCGACGATAATTACTCGTAACGTAGGAGTGGGCTCGTTAATTGCACAATCCGCATAATGTGTTATCTATCCGGATATGCCGTAGCGTTGCCTTATCACTATCAGGTTCAGTCGCAAAATCAAGTAAAATTGAAGATTTTCGTTGAAAAAAAAAATCAGCAGGTAAGATATTTATTTAAACATTTGTCGAAGCAAAATTACCGCCCAAAAATTTGTTGTATAATTTTACATTTAGTACAATTTTACGTTTAGGACAATTTTACATTTAGTACAATTTTACATTTAATACAATTTTAGGTTTAATACCATTTTTTTGTTGATGTAATTTTGACTTTTTGAGTGTCGCAAAGGACGTGAGAAACAGCGTCAAGTAATGAGCAATATTCACGACGACGCGCGCGCGTACACGACGATGCACTTGAATTCCGCGAGCTTCTAATCCTTGAGCTGTATCAATTAAAAAATACTGTACTCGAGTAACATTATACAAATTTGATTCCACGATAATTACTCGTGACGTAGGAGTGGTCTCATTAATTACATAATCCGCGTAATGAATAATCTATCCGGCTATCCCGTAGCGTTAACTTATCAGGAGCAATCTCAAAATCAAGTAAAATTGAAGATCATCGTTAAAAAAAAATATAAGTAGGAAAGCAGTGGAAAGTTGTCGTAATATTTATTTAAACATTTATCGAGGCAATATATCCACCGCAAAAGTGTATTTACAATTTTATATTTGGTACAATTTTGCACACAACTTAACATTTAGTACAATTTCGCATACAATTTTACATTTGGTACAATTTTGCATACAATTGTACATTCAGTACAATTTTTCATACAATCGTACATTCAGTACAATTTTCCATACAATTGTACATTCAGTAAAAATTTCATACAATTGTACATTCAGCACAATTTTTCATACAATCGTACATTCAGTACAATTTTTCCGTCGTTGTAATTTCGACTGTTCGACTGCGGCGATCGACGCGAGAAAGGCGACGAGCAGCTCGCGATACTAGCCCCCGCACGGAGCCCTTGTGGCCCGAGTGCTCGCGCTCTCCTCGGTCCGAGGATGCATGGACGTCGAGTATTTATTGCAGGTACAACAACACGGAGGCGAACCTTGAGGAGTATCTCAAATCCGGGACTCCGGTTGGGCCCGGAGGAGGGGGTTCTTTACAGCTAGACGGCAGTGTTACATCGATTCTCTCTTCCTTTCTCTCCCATCTTCATCATCGTCATCGTCTTCCTCTTCTTCGTCCTCGTCGTCCTCTTCGCCCCTTCGGCCTTCCCACCTTCCGCTCCGTCCTCGTCTCTCTCCGGCGTTCACCACTTCGCCCTTCTCCGCCCCCTTCGCCACCGCGTCTCGCTCACCGGGGGCCTCGTCTCACTCTTGCCCCGGTCCGCGGCGCACACCGCTAAGTTTTACCGTTGCCCGGCTCGCCGCGTGTTTTACGTCGAGTCGGCCGAGGAGCGACGACGCCGTTGCTGTTTCTGC
Organism: Ichneumon xanthorius; assembly: GCA_917499995.1. Lineage (NCBI taxonomy): Eukaryota > Metazoa > Arthropoda > Insecta > Hymenoptera > Ichneumonidae > Ichneumon > Ichneumon xanthorius. The sequence continues at coordinate 2,781,318 of OU824204.1, read as the reverse complement.
TGCCGGTGCTGCTTCTGCTCGTGGAAACTCGCCGCTCAGCGATAGGCGCGCGAAGCCCACAACAGCATAAAGCAGGCTCCACGGTCCACAGTTCGTTCAACCAGAGATGCGACGAAGACGCGCCCGAAGAAGAGGTTCTTGACTCCCGACTGGCTTCTGCCGAAGCCCACCGGCGCCCCTCCGGTACCGGCGAACCCGCCGTTGCTGGTTCTCCGGTACCGGCCTCCGATCCGGTATCCAGCTGGGATCCCGCGCTCGGGATCCTGTACTCTCCTCCGATTTTTTTTTCCCTCTTCTTCGCCTCCTTCGTCTTCATCTTTAGTTTTTTTTTTTTTTTTTTTTTTTTTTTTCTTCGGCTTTGGTTTATTCTGCTCTCGTCCTCAGCACGGTGGCTTCTCGATGGCCTACGATGCGCTAGTGTCCCGCCGCCCGATGACGGACATATTCGGCTCGCGGCCACGATCATATGACGCAACCGTTAGACCGGAGAGACGAGGACGATGCGCCGCGGAGATACCCGGAAGTCCCGTGATTAAGTTTTAGCGAAAGAAGGTGGCTGTACGCGGAGGAGTCGGAGTGTGCGCGGTCGGATTTACCGATCGGGGATCCTTGGATGAGCGGGAGGATGGAAGTTGGAAGTTCGGAAGTTGGGCGTTTTTTATTGGGGTTGAGACGACCTTGGGGCGAATTTGCGGGCTGGAATTTCGAGGGACGTTGAAACTTTGTGATTTAGGGTCGAAGTTTACTTTTGGTAGTTTCGATCGTTGATAGTGTCCGTCATTGTGGATTGCTTGGAGGGATTTCGACATTGATGAACGGTCGGAAACTGAATGTGCACTTCTGCGGTAAAAAGATTGTTAGAGTTTGGATTTCGAGTCGGAAGATTGTTTTGTGATTCACAATGTCTTACTATTTAGGGTAGCGAAAAAAGTCCAATTTCTATGTTGGCAGACCAGGTAGGATGGGAGTTGTCATTGAAAAAGCTTATGGTTTGCAATTTTTTTCGAATAGTTTCGATCATTATTATTGTCTATCAATGTGGATTACTTGGATCTCAGCCTTTTCTACATTGCCAAACATTGGAAATTCGAATGTGCACTTAAATGTGCACTTGAACGTGCAGTAAAAAAGCTGTTATGGTTCAATTTATGAATCAGAACATTATTTTGGGATTCACAATCTTACTATTTCGGATAGCGAAAAAAACGTCCAATTGACATGTTGGCAGACCAGATAAGAGTCGAGTTGTCATTGAAAAGGCTCATTGATTCTGATGTTTATTTTTCGATTAGTTTCGATTATTACTATCGTCTATCATTGTGTATTGCTTGCAGGTCACCCTTATCGACATCGCAAAACATTGGGAATTCTAATCTGCGCTTAAATGTGCAGAAAAAAAGCTGTTATGGTTCAATTTTTTAATCAGAACATTATTTTGGGATTCACAATCTTACTATTTCGGATAGCGAAAAAAACGTCCAATTGACATGTTGGCAGATCAGATAAGAGTCGAGTTGTCATTGAAAAGGCTCATTGATTCTGATGTTTATTTTTCGATTAGTTTCGATTATTACTATCGTCTATCATTGTGTATTGCTTGCAAGTCACCCTTATCGACATCGCAAAACATTGGGAATTCTAATCTGCGCTTAAATGTGCAGAAAAAAAGCTGTTATGGTTCAATTTTTTAATCAGAACATTATTTTGGGATTCACAATCTTGCTATTTCGGATGGCGAAAAAAACGTCCGATAGACATGTTGGCAGACCAGGTAAGAGGGGACTCGTTGAAAAGGCCTACGACAATGCGGGTACGGAAATAAAAGCAGAAAGCACGACGGGGGAATGTTTCGCTGCCGGCCGTAGTCGCCCCGCTCTGCCGTGGGGGTGGTCGCGAGTTGTAGGGGTACGTTTGTACGTCACCGAGGCTTCCGCGACGGATGAACCAACCCCAGCTTGCCACGTCATTGAGCGATAGAGTTGCGCGCGACCAAAATCGATCGTCCTGGCCGTCGTCGTCGAGTTCTTCATCTCCGCGCTTCCGGCCTCGTTGCCGCTGCACGCCCGACTCGGTCTCGTCGACTTTATCATTCGTCACGGTCGAATCTTTTTTTTCTTCCTTTTTTTCACTCTCTCAACCCCATCCAAATATAATCGCCCGAAAGGTAGCGCATGAAAAAAAAAAAAAAAAAAAAACCACCCAATTCTCTTTAACGGTTCCCAGACGCGGAACACTGTCCGCACGCCACTGACCGGGCGCACTAATGAGTTTGGCAAAAGTATAAAAGCCAGACGCAAAGGGCGGTAATAAAGAGTTACGACGCCGTCCTTAAATCCGCGATAAGCCCGCGACCCTGGAAATCTCGCGACTTTATACCGCGATGATAAAAATGACTCATCTTTTTCATCAATGTCTTTCATTGGTTTGTTTTGTTTTGTTTTTTTTGTTTTTTTTGTCGTTTTTATTTTTTTTTCGTTGCGACAAAGTTTCATCGAAACGAAAAATCGGCGTACGACCGATCGAATCGATCAAAGTTCGTTCACCTTTCGCCAGGCCGTACAGAGAGGAGGCGAGCTCTCTCGCCAGGTATATCAAAGTTAACGGCGCTGCGCGACGCGTTCAACGAGATTCTATATAGCGTTGGTACCCGCGAGGTGGAAAGGAGCCGAGGAGGAACGTTAACTGCCCACACACATGTTATTGAATCTCGTGTAGTTATTGCAACATATCGAAGATGATTACTGTTTTTATTTTTATTGTTGTCATCGTTGTCATTGTTATTATTACCATTATTATTTTCCTCATCATTATTATTATTGCCATTATTATTATTATTTATGATTGTACGCTTTATTGCTACTTTCCGGGGATAGAAATCGTCATTCGCAACGGACGAGTGGTTCACGTATAAGTAGACTTTGTGCCTTATCGAGTTAAATTACCAATTGTTTCTTTGTGTCAGACGTTTTGTAAAAATCTTGTTAACATACAACTATTTGTAACAGAAAAAAAAATGTCTTAAGAAGTGCTTTGTCCTGTAGATTTATGATTATTATGATTATTATGATTATTATTATTATTATTATTATTATTATTATTATTATTATTATGATTATTATGATTATTATTATTATTATTATTATTATTATTATTATTATTATTATTATTATTATTATTATTATTATTATTATTATTATTATTATTATTATTATTATTATTGCTACTTTCGAGGGATAAAAATGACCATTTGCAACGGCCGATGGGTTCACATATGAGTAGATTTTTGTTGCCTTAGTAAGTACAATATTACAAGTTATTTCCTTGTCTCAGACGTTTTGTCTAAAGGCTCTTAACATACAACTATTTATAACAGAAAAATAATATTTTCTTAATATCTGCTTTGTTGGTTACGCAAGCAAATAAGAGATTGTATCATTATCGTTATCATTCGTTAGTCATGTGAGAAAATTGGGCACGTCTGGGACTGCATGGGGATGTTCGTTAATGACGAATTAGTAAAAGTGCGGTCTGGCGATAATTTTGGAGTAGTAGTTCGATTTCGTGGAAGCGAGCACATGATTGTTCGCGGATAATCGAATGGAGCGTTGTGTACGAGAAATGGGGGAGGGGGTGAGAGGGGTAGGGGTGGGGGTTAGATGGAAGCAGTGGCCGAGGGACGAGACTCGAACCGCAATTATCCCGCCTCGTAATTGCGAGGCTAATGCACAAGAGAGTAGCGGAGTGTACGGTTTGGCGCCAAAGGCCGGACTGAGGTCAACGACCATCGGAATATTCACGTTCGGCCATGAGGCCGACGGGGCCCGTGCTCATGCTTCCCCCCACCTTCGACACCAGGTAATTTTTTTTTTTTTTTTTTTTTTCATCAATGTTTCACGGACGATTCCTTCGTGGGTCCCGTGAACTCGGGATCGATTATGCTTCAACCCTCTGGAAGATCTTCTAATTGCAGGAGGATCGCTCACGTTGATCGGCAATTGCCTTAACGCCAGTCCCGCGGAACGAATCTTTGACCCCGCGTCATTTTCCCGTACGTATTTGCTCCTGAATACTTCTGGAGGGGTTTTAATTTCTGATGATCTTCGTCGAGTGAATAATTAAGTTGGTTGAAAAAGAAAAATTATGCAAACGAGATTCGTACATTTAAGAAACATTTCTTGTGTACACACGTACGTTATGCTTTTCCTGTCAATTTTTACCATTTTTTATTCATTTGTCAATTTTTTTCCATTTTTTTTATTAATGTTAATTTTACTATTTTTTTTAGACAAAAAGACGGTTCACTGAAAAAATAAATGTTTGTAAAATGATCGAGAAACAAAAACGGCGGACTTTTGTCGATAAGAAATATTTGTTGGATGTGAAAACCTTTTCCTGTCTATTTTTGTCCCTTTTCACTTGTTAGTTTTTTACCATCTTTTTTGTTCGTTAATCTTACTATTTTTATTTAAACAAAAATACAGTACACTGCCGAAACAAATAATTGTAAAATATAATATATAATAATGGACTTTTGTCGATAAGAAACGTTTGTCGAGTTATAAATCTTTGCTGTCAATTTTTACCATTTTTTAGTTGTTACTTTATTACCATTTTTTAACATTTATTTTTTTCAATTTACTATTTTTTTTTTACAAAAATACGGTTCACTCACAGAACAACAAAAATTCGTAAAATTATCAAGAAACAAAAAACGGTGGACTTTCGCCGATGAGAAACATTTGTTGAGTCTGGAAGCCATTTTACTATGTGTAGGAAGGATTTTAACGGCTATTGCGCAACGTTACACCGGAATTATTATCTCCCCGGAGGACGATACGTGTGCGTGTCTTCTCGCTAAAGAAATCCTTGAGTCAGGTTGGAACCTTTGCGGCCGTTTTTCGGGGAACGAGTCATCCGGCAGCTCGGGGTCAACAATCTCCGAAACGGCGCCATCACGCTCACGTTTCTCATATAAAAATGCTTTGTGCTACGTGTGTGCGCGTGCGTGCGCGCTCACACGTACTCGTCCCAGTGTGCCGAGGCTCCGATGGCCGAAGAAGGGAGGAGAAAAAAAAATAAAAAATAAATTGTAAAAAAAATTTTTAAAAATAAATAAGAGAGTCGAATCCTTGATGGGTTCGGCGGACTGCTCGGTCCTCTCACAACTCGGGGATCCTTGGGCCACCGTAGAAAATCGATTCCTCTTCCTTTGTCAGATCCTTGCGCGCAGCCTCTCGGTATCCGCTCGAGGTCAATGTCACCGAGCCGAGCATGTCTTTGAATATATTCCTCGATGCTAATAATACGATCCTCGGATACGCCGCAATGGGAGAGCTCGAATGCCTGCCGCTCGAATAAATTAGACTTCATTAATGAACTCGTAATTGGCTAGGAAATGAAGATGGTCGAAGATACCCTTCCAGTTTAAAGAGCGGATGATAAAAAAAGCTTCGGATATTATATATCTTTCTGCTATTTTTTAAATTTTATTATTTTTTATTACAGGTATTTACGTACAGGTGCAGATATTTAGGTACAATTAAGTCGATGATGTCTCGATGGTTTAAGTCATTTTGTTACACGGATGGCCGAAGGTACATTTCCAATTTAAAGCGTGGATGCGAGAAAAAGGTTCAGATATGATAAATCTTTCCGCAATTTTTTTTATTGTTTTTCTTTTTCTTTAATTATATACTTAATCGATAATCGTCGGTCAATTACTTGTAATTGGGCATTGCGCCCATTTGTCATTACAATAAATAAATAAAATAAATAAAAATTAATTCACGTTCCTTTAAGGTAGTCCTTGCGGTGCAGTAGAGTTAATGTGTGTTGATTATTTTAGTAAATTAATCACTAGTTTTCTTGATATAAGTAATTTTTTTGTATTGTTATTTTTTTTATTTTTTTTTTGTTTCACGCTCGAACTCAAGGAGTGTCACATGTTCCCCGAGCCAAAAATAGTTGGCCAAGGATCCGAGCCGGGGCCTTCGGTTGTGCGCGCAGAAACGATTCGGACCATCGCGCGCGCAAGAGGTCGACGACCGTGGGTTAAATATCGGCGTGACGTAGCGCGACATTGACATTCGGTGGCGTAGCCTTGTCGGGCTCGCGCCCACGCCACGTACAACGCACACATATTTTTCTTGATTAAAAAAAATAGATATATGTGCTCTTATCTATGCACGTATCCTTGTACGCAGCATCCCGGAAATTGACAAATTTTTATCTCAGAGAATGGACCCATTCCGCGAAAAATATACAAATAAAAGTCACTTTTTGGATTTTATTTATTTATTTTTGCTCACGAAGCAAAGTGCGAACTATGAGAAACCCCGCTGCGGAATCCCGATTGAAGCATATAGGAAGCGAAAAGACGCGAATGCAGTAACTTCTCACGTGCCCGGATTGATGACGCCTCGTTAGCTCTTTAAATGCCCACTGTGCCACATTTTGCCACGTCGAGGAAAAAGTTATTTAAAAAATGTGTCTTCAATTTTTATTTTTTAATTATGGGAAACTTCCACCAATTTTTTTTACTCAATTTAAATTTCACTTTATGCAATTTCTTTTTTTTACAACATTTTCATTACAAGAAATCTTCGATTGCAGTTACAATTAAAACAAAAAAGTTCCATATGTTTCATAACAGTACTTGCAAATCTCCAAATGCTCGTTTCATATCACTCACAATTTTGCGCAAGTTAGGAAATAAGTAAAAGAAAAGCGGGGGAACTTAAGAAAAAATAAAATAAAAAAGTGTGTGAAAAATATTCAAATAAAATACACTTTTTGCATTATTTTTTTTTACTCGCGAAGGCAAGTGAGGGTTACAAGAGATCCCACTCCAGAATCCCGATTAAAGCAAACAGGAAGCGAAAACACGCGAATACAGTAATTTCTCACGTCTCCAAATTGACGCCTCCTCGACTCTTTAAATTCCTACTGAGCCATATTTTATCACCGCAAATAAAAAGTTACACAAAAAAAAATTCAATTTTAATTTTTTAATTAAATTCCTGAAAAATTGGACCATTGTTTTTTAGACACAATTTCAATTTATATGAAAAATTTCAATTTATATAAAAAAAACTTCGATTTCACTAAAAATAAAAATAAAATGGTTTCACAAATATACGCAACACCCGGCCCCGAGGTTTAAACCACCACCGAACAAAAAAAAATCTCCCGAATCCCGCACATTGCGCTCGTCTTATCACCGCCCATTCCCCGCAACTTACAGAAAACGTCTAAAAAAAGCGACAAGAAAATCAAATAAAAAAAAAACAAAAAAAAGTTCTTTTCATCGTCCCGAGATGAAAGGCTTGGAATTCGGCGGTGGTCCTGGCGGTGCGCTCGAGCCGGTGTGCTCGGAGTGGTGGAAGTCTGAGATTTCCAGCTCGGTCTCCCCAGCACTGTGTACCTTGCTGCTCCACACAGGGCAAGTGTGTGTATGTGTGTGTGTGTGTGTGAGTTTATGCTCTATAGCGTACAAACTAGCGGAGGAGAGTGCGTACACGGCGTTTCAAAGTTAAGAGCAGCGAGAGGGGAGGGGGGAAGGGCGCCATGGAAGGGGAAATGCCGGACGAGGTGTACTACGGGAAGGCGCGCGATGGAGAACACTCGAACGAAGGGGGTTGGAAAGGGGAGGGGGGTAAGGGCCACGGCAGTCACGAGCACCTGTGGATCTCTGTACCGTGAGCCGCGGTAGAGTCACTCACCGACCACCACCATCGGACCTCCGAAACTCTCGGCACACCATCGAGAGAAAGAGACGAATGACTTTTGATCGGTGTGCTGAACAACGTCGCGCTCCAAACCGCATCAGCCGATCGGGCGCGGATCGACGATCGAAATCTCTCAGAAATTAAAACATCTTTTGACAACATTTGACAACATTTTTGTTTAATTAAATAAAATTTTTTAATAAATAAATAACAAATTTTCAAAAAAAAATAATAATATCGCGAATTTTTTGGAATCGTCCCGCCGAGAAGAGAAATCGTGCGCGAAAGGGTGAAAAGGGTCGAATTTTCGCTCTTCATCGGTCGATCGAGTTTTTAACGTGGTGAAATTAATTAATTAATTAAAATAAATAACGTGTGTGACGTCGACTCTACCGTGTGCTGTGATCGAGAACCGTCCGATTTGTTTTGTTACTTCTTCGAAATAAGATTTTTTTTGGGTTTTCTTTATAGTTTTTTTTTTTCATAATCAAAATTGAAGTATTATTTTTAAATATTAATAATAAAAATAAATGAAAATTCACGACTTTTTTAAGTGAATTTTTTTTAAGTGTGACCGGTGAAGCTTTCGAAGCTGTGATCGTCGACCGGGACTCTTGCCGGAGTCTGCGGAGATCGCGCTCCGGAGCACGTGTCGATTTCCGAAGCGAATGTCGTCGACCTGCAACTCCGACTCGGGACTCGTACCTTGTGCATCGATATACGAGCGCGGAACTCGATTCGTTCGGTGTTCTCCATGCTGAGAAAACAGTGCCAGTTTCCTCCCGCTGCTGCTGGACGTTCGATTAATCAATTGCTCGATTGATCGATTGATTATCGTGGCTATCGTTTATTATCGAGAAAAAAAAAATTCACATTCGACAACTTTCCCGCGCCGATGATTACCGGAAGTGTCGAGGACCACGAGATCCAAGATGCGGTGGAAGTGCGTCTGACAAGAGTCACTTTTTAATACGATTTTTTGTTTTCTTCGTTTTTTTTGCGCCGATTTTTTCATCGTTTTTTTGCGCCGATTTTTCATCGCTCCGAGCGACGATTTTCAAAGCGCAGAATTCAGTGCAGTGAAAAAAAAAAGATACTTGTGCCGCATAAATAAAAAGGGTTTTTATCACCCTCGAGCCCTTTTTTTGGATACCAGGATATGCCATTGCGGACAACATGCCTAGCACTATAAGAGGTGAGTCACATTTTCTTTTTGTCATCACAACTTCTCGATTTTTTATTTTTATTTTCACATTCTTCATGTGAGATTCAATATTTTAGTGGTTTATTTTATACGCCTGTGCGGCGGTGGAATAAAATAAGATTTGTACATTTTATTCATTGGAAGAACTTAAATTGATACAACGAAAAGAATTCGTAAATAATATGTTGCGCACGATCTTTCAGACGTCTTAATTTTCAATTATATTTCTTTATGTTACACAGTAAAAAAGATTTATACTTTAAACAAACTCTTTTTTGTTCAGAAACGTCCATAATTCTTCTCTTGTTAATTTCACCAAAAAAAAATATTGTAAAATAAACAAACATTTTGGTAAAATAAACAAACATTATCGTAAAACGAACAAACATTTTTGTAAAAAGCGCAACATTTTTTTGGCAAAAATTAACAAACGAACAAAAAAAGAATTGTGGACGTTTATGGATGAAAAACGCCGGTACCACTTTTACTGTGTACTCTCTATAATCTATGGATTAACGGAAGATCCCGACGAAAAATTAATTGATTCGACGGTGAGCTTTAGAAAATCGGTTTATCGCCCTATCGGCAGTCAATGACTCGTTATCGTCGTTCAACGATGAGCCTCGAGATACTTCCTTAATAACGCAAAAAGGCAATATTAATCGGACTAATCTCGATGCACGGCAAGCCGTGACTACCGACCGATCGCCGATCTTCATTTTTTATTTTACTTTATTTTTTTTACCGTTCGAACCACTCGAGCGTTTCGCCGAGCAAGCGGCAAATCTTCCGTTACGTCGCGAATCAAATTTTTCTTCCCTTCCTCAAGCAACGTGCGGAAGAAAAACAATTGCTCCGTCGTCGTAAATCGTAAAAGGAAAAGGTATGTCCATTTGACAAACTTTTCTTGTCCACGAAGGAGAACAATTATTTTTCTTCTTAAATAAAAAAAAAATATTCCATTATCGAATTTTTTTTTAAACAAAACAAAATATCGAAAACTGCAAACTAGGACAACCATTGCGAACAATCGATCGCCTGTGATTTTTTAAATACAATTTGTTAACCAACAAAAAATAAATAAACTGCCCATGTTGGTCCTTAAAATTTTTTAAAAATTGTCTACGTTTCCGGACAAGAGTTAGTTAAATGTACAAACCTTCTGTGCCTTGTTATTTCCTGCAAAAATCGAAGGAAAAAAAGGTATGTCCATTTGACAAACCTGTCTTGTCCACGAAGCAGCACAATTATTTATCTTTTAATTTTCACAATCTTTTTTTCCATCAACGATCTCATTTTACAAATAAAAAAAACCAAATTGCAAACCACGACTTCATTGATTTTCCAATACAATTTCTTACCCAACAAAAACAAAATAAAAATAAAACGCCTATTCGAGTCCTCAAAAAAAAAAAAAAAAATTCTCATCTTTTAGGGTCAAGCCTCCCTTAAATCTAAACGATATTCGCCTCGTTATTTCCCACAAAAAAAATTTATAAAAAACAAACTAAAAAAAAATGGATCGATGCGTCGAACTACCCGAGATAACGCTCTTCCCTCATCTGCACGCCGAGGCAGCTCTGCATTCATCGATCGTCGGGAAAGGTCGTACGTTGAATAAATAAATATTTTTCGCGCAAGGTATATAACAGTATATCCGAGACGGCATACGCGGTATGGTTGACGTCGCGTTACCAGCGATCGCAGGGTCACTCGGGGTCAGTAACACACTGAAGGTGGACGTTGCGGAGAACTGCTACGGTTGCACACACGACGATTCCGACGACGATGCGCAAAAGCATGTTCGTGCGCGGGAGCCGAACCCGATGCGATTCTCCTTTGCACGCGCGCATCACCGAGGAACGTCACGTGTGGTCTCGATCGCGCGGCCGATGCAGTTGCACACGCGTGTCGGACTCATCCGAAACTCGTTCGATGCGCTCGCAACGCTGTCCTCTCTCGTCCGGGTGCACCGGGACAGGTGTATGTGTGCGGATGTGTGTTTGCAAGAGCGCGGTACAAATGAGCGATGAGAGAAACGGGAGCTCGGGAAATTGTGGAAAAAAAAAGAAACGGCGGACGTAGCCGGTGCATTAGATCGATCGGCGATCGGTAAATAATTCAAGAAACGAAGCCGATTGTATCTCACGGCGGATTTCTGCCGTGCGCTATTTACCGGGATTTTGGTATTTGACGTCGTTACTGGTATCGGAATTATTGTCGACGTTTTACCGGGGGGACGCAGTGGGAAAGATGGATTGCAGATTCGAGAAACGATTTTTGTCCAGGAGAGTTCGCAGTAGCTTTCTTGGTAATTTAGCTTTTTGTTTTGAGGAAAAAAGGTTTGTTGATCTCAGAAAGGAATTTTGGGCAGGGTAATATCTTCCTTTTTAACTTATTTTTTTTTATTTAATTTTTTTTTTGTGGGAAACAAGGTTTGTAGATTTAATAAACGATTTTTGAACAAGAGTGTGTACAATAGCTTTCTTGTTAATTTAACTTTTTTTTGGGGGGGATCGAAGTTTGTAGATTTAGCAAACAATTTTTTGTCAGGAAGGTGCTCAATAGCTATCTTGTTAATTTAGCTTTTTATTTTGTTTTGCTCTTTGTGCGGAAAAAAAGATTTGTAGATATAACAAACAATTTTTGTTCGAGAGTTAACTTAACTTTTTTTGTTTGTGGGAAACCAAATTTTCAGATGTAAAAAACGATTTTTGATATGAGGCATTCCGTATAATAATGCCACAAGACTAGCAATGACATTAATGTGGCTGAAAGACTTCGGTCGATGGCCAATTGGCAGCACATATGCGTTCGACCTCACGTTAGCTCAGAGACAATTGAGAGAGAATTACGAACACCTGTCGATGGGATAAAAATCTGAAAAAAATCAAGCATATGGAAGGTGCTGAAAAGATTGATTTTGCATAATAATAGTTTCAAAATGTTATTAACGAATGAATGAAAAAAAAAAATTGTCCAACAAATCTCCCGGCAATTTAACTTTGAGTTCATATCAAAACAATTTCCTTCACATGGTTAATTTTTTTCAGATTTTTATCCCATCGAGAAGTCTTCGCAATTCCTCTCTCAATTCCCTCAAAACCCACGTGGGGTCAGACGGTCCGCAAGAACTGCCTTAAGCCTCTTATGTATCAAAAGCTGCTCAATGTCATCCACTGTCAATAAATTCACTACTACCAAAATTAATATAGTAATAAAATAATCGAAGCATCCCGATGAGACGACGAATCCCGTCTCTAGCAATGAATCAAAAAAAAAAAAAAAAAAAAAAAAAAAATTAAAAAAATGATTTATCCGCTCCTCGAGACCGGGAAAGGGGTTGACGAACCGAGAGGTAAATTTAACGTCGAAGATATCGGAGATCGCGGAAGCCGGTCGCCCCGGCGGAGCGTTGACGGCAGGTGGCAAAGACCTTGGTGCGTTACGATCGATTACCCAACGTGGTTGAGTTTCGTCGGTCAGCGCGGGTTTAACCGAGGGAGCCCGGGCACGCCGGTTTCCGAAGCTGGCGATGGCCAAAGGCGTATCGGGAGAGGGAGAGAGTGAGAGCCCACCTCGGCAAACCGCACGAGGCAACACACAAACCGAACCGAGTCGCCGGCAGCGCGAGCGGGAGAGACCAGCGAGAGAGCCGCTCGCTGCTTCCCGGTTCGGCCACGAACAAAAGCCCGGGGTCAATGAACTCACCGGCACGTACGCCTTACGGACTCGGGGGCCGATTATACATGCCCGACCGACACACACGCGGCAAACACACCCACGGAATTCTACCCCGTATTTTTTTTAATTTTTTTTTTTAATAAAAAATAAAAATTGTTATTTTTATGTATATTTTTTTACTACCTGGATTTTCGTCCCGAGGAAGAGCGAATGTAAAGGATTAAATAATAGAGGACCAAACTGGCGGAACGTAAATTTATGCGGAGTCAAGAATATTCGGTAACGAGGAGATGAATATAGGAGTCGGGTTTTGGGGTTACTTTTTTTGTGGCGAAATGTTAATTCGGCGGGCGCGCGCGGAGGCGGAGACAGTCATTGGCATAGTTGGGTTATTTTTTTTATTTTTTTTTCTGTCGAGTGGGGGGTTGGGTACGTTTTATCGAGGTGTTCGGTTCGACGGAATTAATAATTTGATTTTTTATTTATTTTTTTGAGCGAAATAAAATTTATTTGTCAAATTGGCCGTTCGGTGGATTTTTTGTTGGAACGGCGGGGAATGAAAGGGTTGAGGATCTGGAAATCTGCTCTGCGCCCGCGACCTGCCAGGCATGCCAACGACTGCGACTCGCTCTCGAAAGACCTGTGTGAATAGGCGAGCCAGGTATGATCTGGACCCTCGCAGCATCCGAATAGACAAGGCTTCGAACCTCCAAAACCGGTGTGTAGTCCCGAACTGACCAAACTAGCAGCCCCTTTTTTCAGTTTTTTTTTTTGCTCTCAAACACCGGCTCTACCAGGAAACGCCCATGGGATCTTCGTTTCTCGGCAACACCGAGGATCCTGCGGAGTTCAAAGTATATTTATTCAGACACAATTTTCGTTACTTACACGGTGAAGACAAAAAAAAGTTTGTAAATTTGAGAAAAGTTTCTTGTCCAGAAAATTTTCGGTGATATTCTCTTCTCGTGGATTTTACTCGTAGCTCGTGGTGAAAAAGTACGGATCGTCGAACAAACGAAAGTGTTAAACAGATAAAAAAAAAATCTGGACGAGAAACAGAAATTCTGGACGATAAAAAATTGTGGACAAGAAACAAAAATTGTGGACCAGAAAAAAAATTCTGGACAAGAAACAAAAATTGTGGACGATAAAAAAAAATTGTTCACATCGAAACTAAAATAATATGGGCAAGCCGATTTCTTCAAATGACCGAGTTTTTCTTTACCGTGCACGATTTCCATATTCGTTCTTTACCGTCGAAGATCCGTCAATTTGTCTCGTACAAACGTGGCAACGTGACCGTCGATTTATCGGGGAAGAATATTTTCGAGACCAGAATGCGTTGGGAAGTTCATCATTGATAACAACGCGATAAGGATCTCGTCCGTTGACTCATCGGTTGCGGGAAGAGGCTGCCGGCGATGCAACATTTTTATTAATTACTGGTAAGAAAAAAAAAAAAAAAAAAAAAATATCAATGTTTCCTCTGCCTGGCGATCATCGTCTTCTCGGACTCGAGGAGGACGACCGAAGTTCCATTCCGCGCCCACTCTCGACGGCGATTCTCTCGCGGTCGCTCGCTTCCTGGACTGTTCGCGCGGGCCCTCCAGCGGCCTCTTATCTCCCGTGGCGATAAGGCCCTCGCGTATACGCGATGACGGCCTCTCGTCTCTAGATAGTCCACTCCGCTCCGCGGCGCGGAGTTTCCTTAACGCGCCCGTATATTCCGATCTCCCCTCTTTATTTCTTTCTTTCATTCTTCTCGATCTCGAGAAAGGGGCATAGAGAGCCGCGCTAACGTACAGATGTGGCGTGAGATAGTGTGGCAAGACGAGCCCGCGAGAGCGGCAGTGACCCCGCGTAACCTTAAGCGAATGGTTCAAGAGTCATTCTATAAGGTGCGATCAGCGAAACCGTAGCCCACCTCCACAATTCGTTTTTTCCTCGTATTCGTCTCTTTCCCACATTACGGAGGCAAAATGAGGGTAATGTGGACCAGACCGATTGATACGTGAATCAATTGTTTATATATTGTTTTATTATTAATAAAACAATGTATAGGCGGGCTAATAAAATAATATATATTGTTGTATTAATCTATTAGCCCGCCTAAACAATTCGTTTTTCCTTGTCTTCCTCTCCCACATTATAGGGGGGCAAGTGGGGGTAATATGGACCAGACCGATTGGCACGTGAATCAATTGTTTATATATTGTTTTATTATTAATAAAACAATGTATAGGCGGGCTAATAAAATAATATGTATTGTTATATTATTTTATTGGCCCGCCTAAACAATTCGTTTTTCCTCGTTTTTGTCTCTTTCTTACATTAATGGGTAAAATGGGGGTAATATGAAGCACCCTATCGGCACGTAAATAAATTATTTATGGTGTAGGCCATATTCCCCACTTTTATCCAATACAATATTTTCTGTCCCCTTCAAATGGTTTTTCCTTTTTTGTGTACTCGGTGACCCCCTTGGCCGTTCTGACGAGTCTCCCTAGGTAAATATAGAGACCGTCCATTAATGGATAACTCGCAAATGGAAATTCCGGGCGCATACTATTTACCCATAATTACAGACAATTCCCCCTAGGACGCCTCTATACGGCAATTCATCTCAAAAAAATTATAAATACTAATAATTATAATAAATGTTTAATTCATATAATAATAATCATAAACAATAATTCTTAAAAAAAATGCGGGCTGAAGGATTGCGGTCGACACTCCACTGGAAAAGCGTATTTAATAATTATATATCATTTTAATAATCAATAATTAATCTACCACTAGGTGACAGCGGGGCAAAACGAACCATTATTAAATAATTTTCCCCAGCACCGCGAAAACCACATCTCGTCTCAAAAGGCGGTCCATATTGCCCCACCCTCTCTTACCCCCCGCCAAAGAAACTCCACGCGGTCTCGGCTGTAAGGGCAAAGGAGGAAGTTTTTCTACCACTCCGGATTATGAAACTTTGGGCAAAAAAAGTCTCTCAATGTAGTAATTTTGTCGAATAAAGGGGTTTCCCCCCCCCTTCGCCCCTCCGGCGGCGGAGCTAGTGTTGAGATTACTTCGAGGCAGCGTGACGAGCTGAGAGATTGGATTTTGGTGGTCGACGTGCCGGGCTCATCGTTCGTTATACCCGGTACAGAGACCGCGAGAGAGATTCGAAGCCGGTAGACCGGTTCACGCTCGAACGATTCTACGGCGTCGAGAAACCGGCGGGCCAACCGATCTCCCTCTCTCTCTCCCTCCCTCTGCCTCTACTTCGCTTCGTCCGCTGCCGGAAGTTCATAAGAAGATACCCAAATTACCGTCCCACCGGCAAGGGTTGTACCGTTACGGGGGGCGGAGGGGGGAGGCGAGTCTCGAAACTCTAAGGGCCTCTTCGGGGCCCTCGACGCCAAGTACAACGACCGGGCCGACATTCCCGAGACTTAACGACGATATAAATCGAGTCGGACATTCGAGACTTTTTTTTTCTTTAATATTCTCTTATCGATTGACACCCCTTGGTTCTTCGGTTATTTTTTATTATTTTTTTACTCGCTATTTAATGGTTCGGGGTGGAATTTATTGGAAGGGCTGTTTATAGTTGGAGACTTGTTTTCAAGCTTCTTATCGATCAACCCCTTCGTTTTATTTTATTCAGACTTTTTTTTTAGTCGTTGTTTTTGTCGGTCGAGGTGGACAAAATTTATCGCTCGGCGGCGGAGACTTGCTTTTGGATCTCTCATTGATTAATACTTTCCAGTTTATAATTACATTTTTTTTTACTCATTGTTCAATATTTGATGGTAGGACATTTTTTTAAAATCATTGTTAAAAAGGTGGCCAGAAATCGTAGTCGGGCAGTGCAGATTTTATTTCAAATCTCTTATTGATTAATTCTTTCTAATTTCTTGTTATATTTTTTTTACTCATTGTTCAACATTTCTTGGTAGAAAAAATATTAAAAAATGATAGTTAAAAAGGTGGCCCAAAGTTTATAGTTTGGCCGTCGAAACTTTCTCAGTTTATTTATTCATTTTTTTTTTACTCATCATTTAACATTTCATGATAGAAAAAAATATATAAAAAAAAATAGTTATTACATAATTTTTTTTGAGGATGTCAGGGCTGCCCGTAACGGTTTGTGGATACAGAGATTTAATAAACGCACTTGCGAGCGTTCAGTTATGTCCTCGTTGCTCCTATCTGGAAGCGCGTGTTGTGTATTATATTCGGGCCGACAGCGATTATCGTTAGCTCGGTGTATTATCCCTCTTGGCTCCGTAAATAGCCTTTCGGAAAGCGCATTAACCGTGCGCGACGTAATACGTGCCCGACGCCCGTTAGCCAGAGCTCTATGAGCCGCCGTACCGCTGGCAACGACGTACTCTCTGCAACCGTGTCAATTAGGTGAAAATTGTTGAATGACCCGCTAATTTGCAGCTAATTAACGTTATACCCACCTCGTTACTCTCCCATTCGCGAATTCACCCTCCGTTCAACCAATGCACCTCGTCAATGCACGACCGCATTCCGGATTTCCCATTTCCGACGATTCTTTGAACTGAAATATTCTGCCAGAAAAAAAAGAAAAAAAAACTGTAAAAAAATAAATAAATAAAAATAGCAACGGGTAAAGCTGCTCGGCTCCGGCGTGAATTGTCTCGTGAGAAATGCCGCGTCAATATATTCTTGCGATTTAAAAACTCGTCTTTCATACATGTTTTGTAATTTTATTTAAAATTATAATATTTTAAATAAATCATAAATAAAATTAAATTATGATGAAAGCATATAATCGGAGGAAAAATCCGATGAAACCTTTTTTCCGATAGTCGATTGGTTAATGTAATTCTGATACTTACTTTATCCTGTGTTTCTATTTTGTATGTAAAAAATGGGAATATGAACGTAATTGAGTAAAATGAATTTTCAGCTCGAAAAGAGGAAAACTATCGCCCAATTCAAATATATCGACGATCCGTTGCTCGAACTCTCCATAAATTATTCAAAATGAAAATTTAATTTTCCATCCGCATTCCGCACGACTCTTCACAATGCAAATAAAAAAGTCCGATAAAGCATATTCAACATACATACGATAATCGAGAAACGAAAGAACAAAAAATGCTGATAATTCTATTTTATGGTTAAAAAAAGAAAATATCAACGCCATTGGGTAAAATGAATTTTCAGCTCGAAAAAGGAAAACATTCAAATATATCGATGATCCATTGTTCGAACTCTCCATAAAATTGCAATAGCTCCAAAATATTATCCCAAATCGAATATTAATTTCCCATGCGCATTCAGCAAGACTCTCCACGGTGCAAAATAAACATAATAAAACGTCCATAATATATACACATATTTGCCTCGATATCTAAATATCGACAAACAAAAAAGAATCCTCAACATTTAAATATCCAAGATTTATCGATACCCCGACAAAACAATGGTCCATAAACATCCCTATAAATCGCCGCCCATCGGCAATGAATCATAACAGACAACTGTAAACTATCATCATAATCATCGCCGTTAGAATCGTGCTCGGCGGAGACGCCGTGCGATACAGCTACGCGGACATTATCATTATTGCCCGCGGAATTGCGCGAGAAGAGACCGTCGCTGGGGGAGCGGACGGGAGGAAGGTGCAGAAACCCAGTGGAGAAGAGTTCGAAGAAGGATATCACACGCTCGACGTTCAGTGAATCGTCGATGGATTCGCTCCTCCGGTCTCGTCTTTAGAAATGCGCCGTGACGGTCATTTTTTTGTGAACGTCAATTGACCAAAAAATTACCGTCAATTGACCGTCTCTTTTGGTCCAGAACATGTTTGTTGTGTAATTTTTTTGTCACAAATTTGGTCAACTTTTTAGCACTCTAAGTCGGTTTCGAACGAATTTGCATCCCTCCATGACTTCGTAATCATTCGTATTTTAATTTTTTTATAAATTATTTTGTGAATGAAACAATAATGTAAAATGAATGCAAAATTTTTTGTAAGCGTCAATTGCCAAAAAAATGACCGTTAACCGACAGTCTTTTTCGTTCCAGTAAATGTTTATTCTGCCATGACCGTAATTTTCATTCGATGTCCCAAATATGGTCAAAACAGGGGAAAACATCAATCTAGTTAAGACTTGACCCTCATTTTTTTGTCACAAATTTGGTCAACTTTTTGGCACTCTGGGTAGGTTTCAAATGAATTTGCATCCCTCCTTGACTTCTTAATCATTCGCATTTTCATTTTTTTACCTATTAATTCATCAACGAAACAATATAAAAAAAAAGTAATGCTAAATGACGTTTTTCCTCTTTAACGACATTGGCACTTTGTTAATTTCTAAGTTAGAACCGTGGAGGTTTTTAGAGTTAATTTCACCCTTGTCGCAGTGCGGTCACGTGACATTCAGTCGAAAAAAAAAAAATGACCGTCCACAAAGTCGGCGCCCATCTCTACTCGGAGGAGACGCTTCTTCGGCGCGGTCGCCGAAGAGAGAAGAAGAGTCCGTCGTAAGCCGATACTACGCGGCCATCGGCGCAAGAAAGCCCCGTCTTGCGCCGTGACTCACAGAGATTCCTCCTCGTCGTTCCAGCAGCTCCGGAGAGTTCTCTTCCCGGCTTTGTCGCCGCTGTGACGAGGACGGACCGGGCAAGAGCGCGCGTCCTACGCGGCGCAATCGGCGAGGAAGACCGAGAGGAGGAAAACGAAGAAGCGGAGGAGGACGGTTTCGTATCCTCGGGGCTCGATCCCTCAGTCATTGAACTCGCGGCTCGTTCAACTTACCAGCTGTTTCTTACTCGGCGAGTCCACCTCGTCTCGCCACTGTATTATACCTCGTTCGAGAGCTTCTTGCCGTTCGTTCTCGCTCGCGCCCGCGAGGAGCGAGCGAGTCGTCTCTCACCGCGTTTCTTCGGCTCGTTCTTGTTCCTGTTCTTCCTTCGCTCCGCGGAGGAGCCTGCGCGTTGTGTGTATATTATGTAACACACGGACGACTCTCGGGCAGCTCGGAGAGGAGAGAAGAAAGATCTCGGACGAGTGCCGCAAGGAGCCTCGCTTGACGCTCATTGAAGTCGCGGAGGACGCTCCGGCAGCCCCAACGACGCCCCCGAGAAACCCGAGATCTTTGTTTCTTGGGAGGGATTCCTTTTTTTTTTTTTTTTTGAGGTGGTAATTTGTTGATTGACTTTTGATGATTTTCGCTAGTAAGAAATATCGGGATATTCAATTCTGTTATTCTAGAAGAGTGTTGAAAAGAAATGGGAATTTAATGTACTAGAATGAAAGTTTTTAGGCAAAAAGTGGTTCATTTAATTTCACGTACGGTTGTGATGAAAAATTAATGTGCTTTTCCATTGAGATTATTTAATTATTGAATTATTGAAAATAAGGTGTTTGTGATTGGGTCTCGGAGATCCCCGAAGTGGCGAACTAGCGTTAACCCTTTAGCAGTCACAGTTCTATCCACACTCTTGGGCGCTAACGTAGCAACGCGTGACCGCCACGCCGCACTGTAAAAAAAAAAATCGTATGAAATTTAATGTCGGTACATTAAATTTCATACTTTTTTTTTTAATGGAAGTTTTTATGCAAAAACTTGTGTATTAAATTTCATGTACAATTGCGATGAAAAATTAATGGTCAATGTATTAAAAACATTGGAAATACTTTATTTTTAATAATATACTTTAATCTTTTCATAAAAGTACTTTAATTCCAATAATTCACTTTAATTTCAATGTAGAAGTACATTATTTTTTAATCACAATTGTACACTAAATTTAATGTACTGAACTTTGAAATTTGCTTACATTACTTACATTACTTTGAATATTAATATACTTATTTTATAAAATTGAAACACGAAAAATCAAAACTACAAATCTTTTTCACGAAGTTTACAAAAAATTTCGTACGGTTAGGCTTAAGTAAGAGAATTTTTGTTCGGAGATAAAACAGCTCTCGTGTCTTCTTGACTATGGCAACGATATCGAAGTTCCCAATACATTTAATTTAATGCCCTCTTCAAGAATAAAATTCAAGGTCCTTTCATGGATTTGTATTTTTATTTTTAAACATTTGTTTTTTTTTTTTTTTTTTGTACCAGTCGCAAATTTTAGGTTCTCGTAGCTCTTCATCTCTTCGAAGGGAAACCAAGTTGCACTGCCGCGCAGTGTCTTTTGGTCTCTTTCATATTTATTTTTATTTATTTTTTTCATTATTATCCCGTACGAAGAAATCGCCGGGAGAAGAAGGGGGATTAGCGTCACCTCGAGAATTCGAGTCTCGCCTCGTGGACGGGGTGGGCTAGTCGTAAAATTTTGGACACTCGTCCGGGGTTACGTGCGTCCGATGGCATTCCTACGGGCAGCAACGGCAGCGGCATTGTCGCCGCGGGTTCCAGCAGAGCGCCGCTGCCCCGAGGTATTCGATAGCAGCTCGGAGAGCTCCGAGGGTCGTCGACCGCAGGTGCCTCGCTGTGTGTTGCTCGCTCGCTGCTCGCTCGCCTCCGCTCGCCAGGTCGTGCATACGACCGGCCTCCCGAAACCGAGCCGGGGAACCACTTTTCTTACACGTGAAAAATTATCAAAAGTCATCACGAATCATTCTCCCAACATTGTTGCGCGATCCCGAAAAAATATCGTTGCGTCGACCATTCCGGTATCTTCTTTTTTGTCTCGGGATTGATGGATTTTTCTTCAATCGGCCGCGCTACTACGAACGGTAAAAGATATTCGTATTTTTTCGGTTTTCTACTTGTTTTTTATATTCACAAATTTTACAATGTTTTTCTCCTTATTTTTTGCCTTTAAAAAAATTACAATTTTATTTCTGCTTATTTTCTGTTTTTAAAAATTTTACAATTTTACTTCTGCTTATTTTCTGCTTCTAAAAATTTTACAATTTTATTTCTGCTTATTTTCTGTTTTTAAAAACGTCACAATTTTTTGTAGTTAATATTTTTATACAGATTCGTTGAGAACAAAAGAGGAATTACGATTTATGCGAGAAAAAAAATGGTGAAAAAAGATTTTTGTGGAATGTCCGTTTTGCTGTGTAGTCGAATTCATTATTGGTAAGGATCGATGGTGAAAAAATTATTAGATTTTTTTTTATGCGGGCCGAATTTTTTTTTCTTATCCCGGAAGCCCCGACAATGTTCCCCGGGAGCTCGGGGCATGTAAATCCGCTCTTCCGCGTGCCCGAACAACGCGCACTCCGTCGTGTAGAATTTCTCGAGCTCTCGCGCGTCCTTGCGTATTACATTCCCGTTCGCGTTATCGCGACTCCCGCTCTCTCTCTCTCGCCCGTGGTAACGTCGTCAGTGTAAACATAGTTCAAAGTCACGGACCTCTGAGAGAGGCGACATGCCCGTTGGAACGTCGAACTCGAGCGTGCTCCCCGAGAGTCGCGTCACTGGATATCGCATTTCGATAATGAGAGGACGTTGCTCTCCGCGGATGGACGAGGGTCGGCAAGACAGAGGTTGTTCGACGCCCGAACAATCACGTATTCTTACATGTACTCGTCAATTTCTCGACAGTCCGAGCACACACCTTTTTAACGAACGGTTCTATGAAATCTCATATTCTCGGGCGATTCTTCGATATAACAAAGTATGGTAAGAGCGAAGAGACTGGCGGAGAGACTGGCGGAGAGACTGGCGGAGAGACTGGCGGAGAGACTGGCGGAGAGACTGGCGGAGAGACTGGCGGAGAGACTGGCGGAGAGACTGGCGGAGAGACTGGCGGAGAGACTGGCGGAGAGACTGGCGGAGAGACTGGCGGAGAGACTGGCGGAGAGACTGGCGGAGAGACTGGCGGAGAGACTGGCGGAGAGACTGGCGGAGAGACTGGCGGGGAGACTGGCGGAGAGACTGGCGGAGAGACTGGCGGAGAGACTGGCGGAGAGACTGGCGGGGAGAATGGCGGGGAGACTGGCGGAGAGACTGGCGGAGAGACTGGCGGAGAGACTGGCGGGGAGACTGGCGGAGAGACTGGCGGAAAGACTGGCGGAGAGACTGGCGGAGAGACTGGCGGAGAGACTGACTGAGAGACTGACTGAGAGACTGACTGAGAGACTGAATGAGAGACTGACTGAGAGACTGACGTACCATCAGAGTTTCAATTAATTCTCAACCTCCCCGTAACCGCGATTGACTTATCGATTGTGTCAATAAGTCATGAAACGACCTCCGCTTTTCCGTTGGTCATATATAGACACGATTGCGTATGACGAATGCCAAGCTGCGTTACGAAATATCCGAGCGCCGCTATGACTTTAGGCAAGGGCTCGTCGTCGCCGAACAGGACAATGACCTCCCGGCAAGGCGGACCACGTGCCTCGAAGAATATTTTTCTACCTGCTCTTCGATGACTCGATCTCACTCGAGCGCACCTTTGTCGATACGATTGCCCCGTAAGGATAGAGGCGAAGGAACTCTCCGGACTCTTAAACCCAAAAATTTCGATGCACCTGCCAATTGAAATACACAATTTCCAAAATAATTAAATTTTATCCTCCCAAGCCTATCGAGACGATCAAACGCACCAAATTTGTTTCTATCTTAAACAAATTTTATTTAGTAATTTCTTTGTCGTTCGTTCCTCGTCCAAATACAGACGTTTGTAAAAAGTGAGTAAATAAAAAAAAAGCCTTAAAGTACATTCACGTGAAAATATCAAAGTACGAGCTCAGAGGCGGACCGACCCAAAGTTCAAATTTATATACCCATTTACTATTTATCCATCGTTCTCGAACGCAACGCAGATATCGTGACGGCAAGACCGCCTCGAGAGGTCAAGAAACTGTCGCAAAAAAAAAAAAAAAAGACAAAAAGCAATTCGTGACTGGGTTGTCGACCCCTAAAACTGCCCCGAATCTTGCCCGTCGGTCTCTCGCCTTTCGCTTTCGACGAGGCGCTGTGAAAAATGACCCGTAGATGTCTTGGCCGATTGCACGAAGGCCGGCCTTAAGACTGAACTCCTTCGTGTCCGCGCCCGGAAGAATGGAAATACAGGGAGATCCGATTAATTAAGAAAAAAAAAGTCACCTGCCACTCTATCTTTCCCTCCCCGTTTCGGCGCTATTTTCCCGAAAGTGTCCGCCCTAATGACGCGTCGGAGCGACGGATAGAGAGGAGTCAATATTGGACTCGATCAAACAGCCATCACGCTGTCCCGGCAAATAACAGCTCGAAAGTCCGAGTCGGAGATTATCGTCGAAGCGCGGCTTACGAAAGTTTGTGCCCCTCGCTCACGATACTGCTCGAGTGAACGGCGTGTGACGCAATTCGCGTTATCCAACCCGCGATGGTGCTCGTTCCGCGGCCGCCGCCGGGACATCATCATGGTCAAGGTGGCCGTTACGCGCTGTTTCCTTCGCGGAGCCTCGTGTGCGCGCGTATCTCCCTCTCGATAAAAATCGAAAGACCGGCCCGTGAAATTCGTGAGAAAAAAAAAATTTTAAGAAAAACTGTAGCGTGAACCCAATCGTTTAAGACGTATCCGGTAGAGATCCGTATTTGCGATTTTTTTTTACTGCGGTGAGAAGTACGGGAGAGCGGGGCAAAATGGTCCACTTTTATGGCACGGAAGGCAGGAAAGTTTCCCCGACTATAAATTATTGAGAGCCGTCACATCTCGCGAGCAATCGCGATATGGTAATGCGTCACTTCCGGTTTGAAAATCTCATTTCTCGATCGGAAGTGACGTCATACCGGAAATACGTCACTTCCGGTTTGAAAATATCATTTTATCGACCGAAAGTGACGATATACCGGAAATACGTCACCTCCGGTTTGAAAATCTAATTTTCTCGACCGGAAGTTACATCATACCGGAAATACGTCACTTCCGGTTGTAATTTTTTTATTCTCTCAACCGGAAATGACGTCATACAAGAAATACGTCACTTCCGGTTTGTGAATCCCATTTCTCTATCTGAAGTGACGACACACCCGAAATACGTCACTTCGGGTTTGAACATTTTTATTTTTTCGACCGGAAGTAAGTTATTTCGTCTTCGGGACGGAGGACACCGGTCCGTTTCGCTCTGGTGTACCATTTTGCCCCCGCTGTCCATCCATTCGATGAACGCGCGGAGGAAAACTTGTATCCGCGGCGAGGCCCCGTAAGAATCCAACCGCCAGGGAGTTGGAAATTTGTACGCGCAAGTGCGCTCACAATAGTGCATTATGCATAAACGCGCGTGTTTACTTAACTGCCCCTGAACCCGGACACGGCGTCTCTGGCCCGTGGGCCTTCTCCGATATATCGCGCGCGCGAGGCGTACACTCGGCTCTATCTCCACCGTATAACTCGGTGTATAATAGAAAATTGTGTACCGCACAGCGTTGTAAAGTACAAAGTGTATAGACGCGAAGTGGTCGTGGTAGTTTGAGCCAAGAAGCAAAGCCTCCGAACAGCGGTGCGGAGGCACTGGCCCATAAGGCGATTTACCGCTACGTATTATCGCGAGACAAACGTTCCTTCTCCCGCGGCGGCCATGCGCTACATAGCCGCGCCGCGATCATTCTTCTCCCGGCTATCTTATTCTTTACACTTATTTTCTCCCAACACTACCGGGAGGAAATAATTCAGGATCACGCCACTAGAGAGAAGAGACAAATGAAGCGATTGCATTCTATTCCCTATCAAATTTAGAGCCAGGCTGCTGATGGAAAACCGCTCGGGATCCGGATAGACCGAGGTGTGCATTTTTTTTTTTTTTTTTTTTTTTTCCCCGATGCGGAATAGTTTCCCGTTTTGCGAGGAGGCGTAGGAAAAAAACAAAAAAAAATTAAAACGCGCAGCGAAGACGGAGGATGTTGATGGCATTTTTTCAGATTTTTTGTAGTCGGGAATTTTGAGCGGGATTTTTTTTAATCGCGTGTACCAAAAACTATATACATCATGTGAAATTTAATTTACTGGTAGTGGAAGTTTTTATGCATAAACTGGTGTATTAAATTTCTTGGACGATTGTGATGAAAAATTAAGGTACAGTGTATTAAAAACTTGGGAACTACTTTACTTTTGATAATTTACGCATATTTTATTATAAAGGTACTTTAAATTCAATAATTTACGCAAATTTCACTGCAAAAGTCCATTAATTTTTGCATCACAGTTGGACATTAAAATTAATGTACCAGCTATTGTATAAAAACTTCCAGTCAGGTGCAATAAATTTACAATTTTTTTTTACAGTCAAATACGTAGAGCGATTGAATTTTGCACCTTCGCATTAATCGGATGTATTCTACATAGTACAAAAAAATATATTAAATTCTCGGTTCTCGCATTACTAATATATCAAAAAATATACATTGCTACCTAAATTTGCAGAAATATACTCCAAAATATGTCACCTCACAAACTCTGCACTACATTTAATAACATTGCAAATACAAAAATCTTATGACGAAATTATTTTTCCAAAATGTTCCCATACTTCTTTACGGTGCATTACCGCCCACAAAATGGAACCACAATTCTCGCATTAAAAATGACTGAGATATAAAAATAATAAAAAAAACAAATTTCCCCAACGCGGCGCATACACTGAGAAAAAGGATGGTATTTCTTAC
Organism: Ichneumon xanthorius; assembly: GCA_917499995.1. Classification (NCBI taxonomy): domain Eukaryota; kingdom Metazoa; phylum Arthropoda; class Insecta; order Hymenoptera; family Ichneumonidae; genus Ichneumon; species Ichneumon xanthorius. The sequence continues at coordinate 2,755,105 of OU824204.1, read as the reverse complement.
TATAACGAAAAGTTCCCAGGCGCGACGTCTATATAGATAGTTTGTGATAGTATATACTCTATTGATTAAATTATAATTATAGTTGCAACAATAATTTTTGGTCATTGTCGTAACTATAAAATCCCGTAACTATAAAACTATAAAGTCCCCCCTGGGAACAATTTACTATGTAAGTTTTTTTCAGTGTACGTGCAAATCGGGCATCAGAAAAGAATCAACGAATAAATTAGACGCCGCGTTAGCGAGTAGCTTTGTTGATGTTGTCGCGAAGAGGTGGTCGAACCCCGCGCCGACCGGGTGACCCAGAGCTTCCTCCGGTTGCAGCGAGCGGCGGAGAAGACGCGTGTGTGCCGCACGCTCGCATCCCGGGCGTCTCATGGTCTCTCCTTTCCTTTATCCGCCGGCCTCCGCCTCGACGCACGCTTTCTTTCTCTCTTTTTCTCCCTCCGGCCCCTCCGCGATCTTCGGCGCATCGCGTTCGCCGGGCCGTTCGTCCTCAGTCAACGGTGCGGCCGAGGCGCGCGGCCGCGTCTGAGCGGCGCTGCCTTTTTCCCCTGCGCCCTCTCGTCCTCATCATCGCCGCGCTCTCCGCCTCTTCCATTCCTCATTCTCCTGCCTCGGCCTCGGCCTCCTCTTCTTTTTCGCGATCCCCACTATCGCTCCGCTCGGGAACGGCCGAGGTACCCTTTCTACCTTGGGCAACTCGCAACGGTAGAAGAGAGGAACCTCCTCGCTACCGTTTCTCGTGACGTAACCGGTGTCTCTTGCGGTACCTTCGCCGACGAGCCTACATTACGTGATCGCTCGAGACTCGGGAGTGCACGCACCCTATCTAGGAGTTCCCGATTACGGGGACCGCTACGTCGTCCCGATTCTGCGCCGGCCGACCCGCGAGCCCGTTCGAGGAGCGAGTGTCGTTCTCCCGTCCATTGGGCCGTTTTTGGTCATATCGGACGACTCGTCTCGAGGACTTTTGTTGCAGTTCGGGATCTTTCTTGAAATTTTCAGTCGCAGGTTCGGTACCTGGTATACTTCGATATGCATTCTAAATAGGGTAAAAGTGGTGAATATGGACCACCTCGATTAAGACATAAATCAATGATATATGGACCGGGCCATATTCCCCACTTTTACCCTACTTGGGTTTTCAAAAGCCGCTTCGCGTGTTTGAGGGACTTCAATGGTAGCTTGAGTACCTGGTACTTTAGCATGGAGTCCAAGTACTCAGTACTTTAATATGTAGTTCGAGCCGTTTCAAGTACTTGGCAGTTTAGTATGTACTTCAATATACATTTTAAAAACTTGATTGTTTAATATCTGCTTCAAGTATTCGGTGCCTCAAGTACTTTAAGCACTTGGTACTCAAATATGTATTTCGATATGCGTTTAAAATACTGGATTGTTCAATATCTGCTTCAAGTATTCGGTACTTCAATATGCATTTTAAATACTTCATTGTTCAATATCTGCCTCGAGTATTCGGTACGTCAATAGTACTCTAAGTACCTGGTACTTAATATGCACTTCGATATGCATTTTAAATATTGGATTGTTCAATATCTGCTTCAAGTATTCGGTACTCCAATGGTACCTTAAGTACCTGGTACTTTAATATGCACTTCAATATACATTTTAAATACTGGATTGTTCAATATCTTAAGTACTTGGTACTTTAATATGTACTTCAATAGTACGTTAAGTACTTGGTACTTTAATATGTACTTCAATAGTAAGTTAAGTACTTGGTACTTTAATATGTACTTCAATAGTAAGTTAAGTACTTGGTACTTTAATATGTACTTCAATAGTAAGTTAAGTACTTGATTTTTCTATAAATGCTTCAAGTATTCGGTACTTCAAAATAGCTTCAAGTACTTGGTACTCTACCATGTACTTCAAACGTGCTTCAACATTTTTCCCGATGATTTTTCGTCGACTCACCGATTCGACTTTAGAAGCTTATTAAAGTAACGTTCCTTCCTCGTCACGCTACGAGCTCGATTCACTGCCACATCTTCGCGCGCAGCCTAAGTCTCTCCTCGGCACGTGGCTCTTCGGTTACAAGAGTCAAGCGTACCCGATGTACAGTTAGAAGTACCGTTTCGAGAGTGTACGCGCCGATCGCGGAACGACGAAGACACACCAAGCGAGCGTCCCGGTGGAGGTGAAAACAAACGGGACGAAGGCAGAGGGAGCAGTTCGATAATTTTATGCGGCCCTCACACGGCCAATCGGCGTTAAGTTTCGCAGGTTGAGATAAAATGAAATGAGGAGGAGAGGCGGAAAGTGCTTCTCGAAAAAGTAACGGTCCGACGATGGCCTCGCAAAGATCGTCGACATGTCCTTTTTTACTCTTGTTATTATTATTAACATAATCCACTCCTCTTTTTTCGTTCATTTCTTCCTCCTCTTCTTCTTCTTCTTCTTCTTGGTCTTTATAAAATACATTATCTTTCCCATCGCGTATCGTTCTCCCGGCTCGTACGCTTCTTCGGGCACGCGAGGAGGGACCGAGCACGACATCGGAGCGAACGATTATGCCGGAGGTGCGTGCATGCACCGTTTCTTGGGTGAAAGTCCCGAAGCGTCTTTTACGCGCCAGCCGTACAGTCCGTTATGTCAACTCTTACCGCGCACTCGTATGATAGCTTGAACTTGCCTGGGAATTAAAAAAAAGACGCAACCCCTGTTTTGTCAATTGGGGATTTGAAAACGAGCTTTTGTCAACGATGAGCTCACTGGTCGATTCCTTTCTCGGCGATATGTGGTGAAGGTCGACGGAGTTGATACTCTAAATTATCGAATTTTACACGGTGAACTTTTTTTTTTTTCTTGTTATTTTGACATCTTTTTTTTTTAGAGAATTATCGGTTATAATTGTCGCGACATGAATGAAACGCTGTCAGAAAGCGATGCGCGTTTGCACCGTCAACCAATTTTCTTCTAAACTTCGTTTAAATCAGCCAATTTTTTTTCTGAATTTCTTTTAAGTCAGCAAATTGCCTTCTAAATGTCTTTTAAATCAGCAAATTTTCTCCGCAATTTCTTTCAAGTCCGCCAACTTTCTTCTACATTTCTTTTAAGTTAGCAAATTGTCTCCTAAATTTCTTTCAAGTCCGCAAATTTTCTCCTAAATTTCTTTCAAGCCCGCAAATTTTCTACTACATTTCTATTAAATCAACAAATTTTCTTCTACACTTCTTTGAAGTCACCCCATTTTCTTCCAGTGTTCTTTTTCATCAAATTTTCGTCTAAATCCCTTCTAAGCGTAGCAACAATATTTGCATCATCGAACGTTCCCCAAGGCGTTTCGCGCCCCGCGATTGCACCCTCGTCCAATTATCATCGAAAATCCTAGAGAATCCAGGGCGCCTGCGCCCTCACCCCTATCGACGGCGAGCCCGAGTTTTTGAACCCTCGGCAGCGGTTCGAGCCTCGCGCGCATCACCGCTATTTTTTTTTTTTTTTTTTTCGAAGCTCGCGCGGACCTCCCATCAGCGGCAGCAGCAGCGCACAAGCGGCGAGGGTGCCGGCACCGGGGTTGTAGAGCTGGGCTCCTCGGATCGAAGGAGTAAACTCGAGCCCCGTTCGTCGCCGAGCGCGCATGCACGAGATTTTCTCGCTGCCGAGGAGAGAAACGCCGAGAGGCCCGATTACACTTGCCCAGGGAAAACGCGCGCGGCCCGCGGAGCTTTTCAGGGAAACGGGCGAGTCTCGCCGAGAACCGCCGTTACCACTCGGCGCGCTCCGTTTCCATTACAGGTGGGCAAGGTCGCTTCCAGACAGCCTACCCGCACCATCCGCCACCCTCGCGCTCTCTTCCAGGGCAGCACGCGTTGCATGCACGTATTCAAACCGCGCCAAGGAGCACTCTCGCTTTCGACTCTGCGGCGCTACACTGTACCGTCAACTTTGTCCGCCGCTAACTCGCCACCACTACTGGCACCGTTATCGACTCATCGCGCCCCAACCCCCTCACGCACCTCCGAGACAAAAACCCCGCCGACGATATTCTCAACTTCCGAAGCGAAGCTTTCACCTACTTCAGAGATGAAAACAAAAAAAGATACACGTGCATGTGGATTAAAAGCCTTTTAGGGAAAAAATCCTGAAGGCAAGAGAAATCGTGACACGAATTTTGCCTCGAAGCAGCGCGAGGCGATTCTTCGTACGGGCTTTCATCTCGGCATGACGGTCGAGCAAAACATTTGTGCAAACTGCAAAAAATTACTTCGCTAATGACATATTTTTTTTAAATTAGTGACTGTAATTTGTAACAAATGACTATGATTAACGGTAGTATGATGTTAAAAGAAAACTATATGTAAACTGTATATAACTATGTATAATAATGATATAATAATTGATAATAATTGACGAGCTCTATCGTCAGTTATTATTAATTATTGTATTTGTTGTTACGTTAATACTATAGTTTTGTTTAGATTATACTACGCTTAATTGTAGTTATGTATTATTAATGATTGTTAATTTTTTATGGGGAAGCGATATGAAAATTTCAAATTTTCAAATTATTTTAGTAGTAGGAGTAGTGAATTTATTGACAGTGCATAGTATTGAACAGTTTATGATACATAACAGACTTAAATATATTAAATATACGCTGCCAATTGGTCATAGACCAAAGTCCTTACAATTATGCCATACAATTATGTTATTTTTAATATAAAAAAACGATTATAATAACAACAATAATTAACTATAGAATAATCCGAAAAAAAACATTATTTTAGTAGAAGTAGTAGTAGTGAATTTATTGACAGTGCATGACATTGAACATTTTTTTATACATAACAGACCTAAATCACATTATTTTATTTTTTAATATAAAAAACTATTACAACAATAACAGTAATTAACTATACAATAATCTGAAAAAAAATGTATTCTCCGTGCTGAAATTCGACACAATAAATTGGCGCAGTGAAAGATCAGGCCCGAAAAAATTTCAAATGGATTTGCAAAATGAAAGTAAACATTACGATTTTTTTCCACGGTTAAATTTCGACGAAGCTCCATGGGAAAGGCCCGTCAAGTGTAATAGGCGCGCGCTCTCCGTACGGGGGTAGTTTCGGCACCGGGCGTCGTGTAGCGCCATCTCGCGGTTTGCCAACGAAGCCGTTTGGCGACGTACACCCCGTAAGTTGCGAGAGCTCCGTGTACGTGAAACGTCAGTTCCGCCCGCCTCGAGGTTTTTCCACCGTGATTATTGCCGAAACGTCGTCGCGTGTTCCCGATCGGGCCGAGGCGTAGTCCGTCGAACCTCCCCGGTTTTTGCGCGTTCCTCGGTCAAAGCGGGCGACGCTAATAGCGCCGCGACAGAGAAGTACGCGAGTGCAGCCCCGTTCGCCGTGGCAAAGGCGCACCGAACATCGGGAACACAACTTTGCTCGCGAGCTTTTCCGGGCTTGAGTCAGTGGCGAAGAGCGGCGGCTTTGCGGCTGCAACGCGGGGTGAAAGAGAGCCGCGGAGGCGCGAAGGGCGAGGGACGGTTGTGTGTGACAAGGAACAGCGGGTGAGAAACAAACCCACCGAGAGCAAAGCGAGAGACCGGACGGAAGCTTTTATCCACCGCATCGTCGCTCTTCGGCAAGAAAAAAAAATTTTAAAAAAACTAGAAAAATAAAAAGGGCCGAGAAGGCCTCAAGCGACTCCGCGAAGCCCCTCGATTTTACTTGTTTCGCTAAAAAAAATTAAAATAAAAAAAAACATTCGGACGGATTTTTTTTGGCCCGGTGAGAAGACTCTTTTGGACGTGGAGATTCGTCGAATCTCGTGAACACTGGCGGCCCTGAATAGCTTCCTGGGACGGGAGCTCTGTGCGTGGAAAAAGAGGCGAGGTCTGGATTGCGGGGTTGAAGGTTCGGGCATTTTTCACCCCAAGCGCCCCGAGAAACGCACGTGCCATTTTTTATTTATTTTTTTATACGAAAAGACTGAGGGAGGGTAAATTTTGGGTTTTTTTTTGGGAATTTTGCTCCGAGGTTCTCGACCGTTCGTCGGTATTTCCGGTCTCCTGTGCGCGCCCGAGAGTCGCTTCTGATCCGGAAGAATCTTTTTTTTTTAGGAGCGAACAAGTTTACTTTAGCGGTATTGTAATTTTTTTTTTTTTTTTTTTTTTGCTCGTTGAGCCATCGTCGAGAAGCTCTCGTCGCGAAGAGCCGCCGTGGCGATAGACAAGCCCCACTGACCTATTGACTCTCTAGCCTGGTCCCGAGGCTTCACCGCCCTGCCGCTGAAGGCGCGTTCGTGCAGCTAAGGTCGAGTACCCACCAAGGCTCTACTCCGCTCGAGCGACGCGCGTGAGCCGAGGGTGAATATCAACCCCCCCCCCCCCTCCCCCTCCCCCCGGCCACCTGGGTTCCCTCCCGCACCGGGCGACCGTACCCTCGAATTTTAGCATCGGCGAACATCGCTCGAGAAATTCGCCCTAGTGGAAAAAGTCAATTGCGATCAAACATAATTTTTTTTTTATGCCTAGACCCCTTGGTAAAATATTCGGGTTTCGCGAGATTCGGCACGGTGCACCGTCGAAAAAATATATGAATTGATTTTTCAATGATTTCGGAATAAAAAAAATTCACATCGATTTTATTCGCCAATGGATTTCTTTTTCAATAAAAAAAATTCAAGTGCGATCAGACAATATAATTTTTTTTTACTCCGCGATCACTGAGAAAAATAGTCGGGGTTCACGAGATTCGGTACAGTGCACCATCGAAAAAAAAAGTATATCTGTTGATTTTTCGATGATTTTACGATAAAAAAAATTCTCATCGTTTTTATTCAATGTGTTTTTTTTTCGATCAAAGAAAAATTCAATTGCTATCAGACGAGTGTAATTTCTTTTTTAATTCCACGATCCCTGAGAAAAATAGTCGGAGTTCACGAGATTCGGCGGTGCATCGAAAAAAAATATATGAATTGATTTTTCGATGATTTCACGATTAAAAAAATTCACATCGATTTTATTCCTCGATTGGCTTTTTTTTTGCACAGATGTTTCTCTATAGGGGAGTGCTCTGGTCGCGTGGAACAATTAGTCGTTGAATCGAACAGTGAATAAAAAAAAAAATCTGCGAGAGTGCGCGCGGACGACACAGGACGTAGACATTTTTTTTCCGTACCCGAAAGTTCGAATCTCTCAGACTCGAGGATTATCCGTAAGATGAATTCCAACGGATCGACGAGTTCGACCGGCGTCGGGACGACGAGCTTGATCGGATCGTTCGAGTCGACATGCGCGGGAAAATACCCGACGAGTCGTTACGCTCGTGAAATCGATATAAATTAACGACGAGCCGCGTGGGCGAATCGCGCTGAGCTTTTTTAAGCTCGTCGCTCGGAGAGCCCTGATAGAAAATAATTAATAAAATAAACAAATAAATAAATAAACAAATAAATTAGTCGAATTAAATCCGTAGCCAATTGATAGCCAATTTGTTGAAGAGAATTTTATCGAATTTTTTAAGCCGCTATTAGGGATTTTTTTAAATTTAATATTGTTTTCGCTCCGTTCGAACGCAAAGTCGAATATTTTTTCTTGAGAGTGTCGGGAGGGTAAAAAAATTGAGTAACGATCTGGCTGAGATGCTGCCGGTTCTCGCGTTACCGCCGACAGTGCGACTTTAGTACTCGGTCGTCGTGAGGTTCGTGCATTGACGTAAAGAAGAAGTGGAAGAAAAAAAAATAAACAAAAAGTGGAATAAGAAGAAAAATAATGGCGGAGAGCGCGGGAAGTCCGGGTGCTGTGGCGGCTGCGAACAGTCCCCAGCAACAACAGCCAGCTCAGCAAGCGTCGACGCCTCAGCAACAGCAGCAACAGAGTCAGACCGCGGCGACTCAACAGCCACCGGACATAAGCAGTTCCCAACTCGCGTCTCCACCGATCACTGGAACAGGTATAACGGAGATTAGTTCTCGTTGAGATTTTTTACTTCTTCACAGAGGGGGATTTTTTTCGGTAAAAAAAATAAAGAAAAAAAAAATTGAGATTTATGAAAACGTGTTCAGAATCTTCCAAAACGTCAAAAAAACACAAAAAGAAAAGAAAATTCCGGATGTATGTATGGGTGTATGTGAGTGTGTGTGAATCAGAGGCGAAAAATTGAAACCGCTATAACTCGCGTCTTCGCCGATGACTGGAACAGGTATAATGGAGTTTAGTTCTCGTTGGGTTGTTTTGCTTCAGAGCTGGGCAGTATTCTAAATACTTGATATATTTCAGGTATTCTAAATATTCTCATATTTTAAGTACTCAAATCCATGTCTGATTTTTTAACTATGTGGCTAAAAAGTGTGCACAGATGGATTATGATCCCTGGGTAGAATAGATCGTAATTGGAAATCGATAGGTGTATCATGTGTGTAATGGACAAATAAAAATAGTTCGAACTATTCAGTGAAAAATCGATCGAACGATCATTCGAAAAAATGATTGAACCATCATCTAAAAAATCGACCGAACAATCGTCCGATAAATCGTACAACGAATCGTCCGATAAGTCGATCGAACAATCGTCCGATAAATCAATCAAACGATCTTCGATTTCTCGATCAAACAATCGAGAAATCGATCGTAATTGGAAATCGATAGACAGATGATGTGTGCAATATACGAACAAAAATAGTTCGAACTGTTCAGTCAAAAATCGATCTAGCATAAAAATCGATCGAACGATCATCCAAAAAATCGATCGAACCATCATCCAAAAAAACCAACCGAACAATCGTCCGATAAATCGATCAACGAATCGCCCGACAAGTCGATCGAACAATCGTCCGATAAATCAATCAAACGTCGTCCAAAAAATTAACCAAACAATCGTCCCATAAATCGATCAAACAATCGTCCGAAAAATCACCCAAACCATCATTCGTAAACCAACTAAAAAAATCGATCCCACTATCACACACAACATAAACCTCTAAACAAAAATGGTTACGAAGAACCGACGCGAATCTCGGTCCCCCGTCATAAAAGTAGGATCTAAAGTAGTAAAGGATGAAAAAAAAAACAATAAAGACGAGGGGGTTGGGTCGCAAAAGCTGAGTGCGACGCAGCGAGTCGGTGGTCCCGCGAAGCGCTAGCGCATCTCGGTCAAGTAACGGCTCCGCGGCTGTGCCGGAGTACCGCTATGCCTCGAGCAGCGCACCAGCTCTGACGCGGTTACCGGACACCGTTATCTCTCTCGGTGTTCGCCGTTCGCGCGCGCTCCCGCTACCACCGCCGGCAGCATTACCGGGACGAGTGAGAAAGAGGCGACGGGAGGGAGGAAAAGGGTAGACCAGCATACAACATCCCACGTGGTGTCTCACCATCCGCGACCGGCGATCGAAGCTCGTCCGCAAAACGAACGAGCGAACCATGCGAAAGAGGAGCCGAAGAGAGACAGAAGGGAATTCCACGGTCGCGGCAGGGAGTCCAGCTACGCACGCTCGCCTTAGGGAAACTCTATACGCGATCCCATCGGAGCTGCAGTTAGGTTTAAATAATTCTCGACGCGTTGCAGCTCCGCAAAGCCGTTGCGAAACTGACAAACGATTTTTCTTTTTTTTTCGATAAATACGCGATTCGAGCAATTTTTATATTTTTGTAGTTGGAAATACGATGAGATATTGTCATTTATTATTGCAACTGGGATGCGTATGGGTTTATCGAGAGGGTGAGAAAAATTTGGCTATTTGGCGAAATGGAAAGACAAATTTTTTAAAAATTAATACGCTATCGGGCAATTTTTATATTTTCGTAGCCGGAAAAACGATAAGAGATGATAATTTTTTATTGCAACTGGAATAACTATCGGTCTACCGAGAGTGTCATGAAAATTTGGCAATTCGCCAATTTGGGGAATCCGACCAACAAATTTTTGCGATAAATACGCGATCGGGCAATTTTTAATATTTTCATAGTCGGAGATACGACAAGATACGACAATTTATAATTTTAACTGGGATAAGCGTCGAGCTACCGAGAATGTCTTAAAAATTTGGCAATTATTCGTCGAGACCTTTAAAATATACAGCACTTTGACGAGGTTCCTGGAAATACTACTGTGCTTCGAAAGGATAAAATAAAGGAGTATATTCCTGATTTCTAATCATCTCATTGGCCGATCTTTCGCGAGCGAGGTGCGAGTCGCAAAACTATAAAGAAATAACGCTATAATAGCGTTATTTTAACGACCCCATCACCGCCACCGCGATGCGCCGTTTTAATTGGCCGTGAAAAACGGTGAACGACGTGACTAGCGCTGCTCCGTTACGGTATTTGCACTGCACACGACTCGCGAAAGAATTAAATTTATTAAACGAAAGCGGGGCCGACGGGCGAGTCTCTCTTACGTCGCACGTAGTTTTTTTCCTTCACTATTACGTGGGAAATGGAGAAAATGTCGAGTACATCGCGTGGGAAAGGTCACAAGATGTTTCGCGTTTTTTTTTAAACATTTTTTTATATATATTTTTTTTATTTCTCATCGTACGGTTGCTGCACCGCGCGCTCCAGACTGAATTAATCAGCGTCATTTGGAGATTAAATAAAGTCGATATCTATTCGCGGAAAATGCGACGGGGAGGTCTGAATAAATTATATCGAAGCTTGACGATCGACCGACTTCGATCAAAGCTTCGAATCTAATTTTTGTTCCTCGAACTTTTAACGCTGCAAGCTCCAGGCCTTGATTCTCTCTCTCTCTCTCTCTGTCCCTCGCCTGGGGAATCCAACTTTCAGATTTGTCGGGTTTAACAAGCTTAAAAGTAGATACCGACGTGTCTGACAGTGAAGCCCCGCTATCACGGGCACCGTCACGTGGTCGACTCCGCACCGAACCCCAACCCTCCGAACAATCTGCTAATTACTCTGAGCCCTACGCCCACGCGCCCTTCGATTTTTTCACACCCCTTCCGTTCGACCACTGCAACAGACGTCTGCTAAAAAAAACACCCCAATGCTATGTAAAGCAGGATTTGTACATTTTTAAATATTTCTGTTCACAAGAGTCAACCATTTTTTTCTGCTTACTTTGACAATTTTGTTCTTCCTAATTTAACAATCTTTTTTAATTAGTTTAACCATTTTTTTCTTATGAATTTAAATTTTTTTACCGAATTTAACCATGCTTTTCTTGTTAACTTAACTATTTTTTATTCTTATTAATGTAACCATTCTTTTCTTCTCATTTCAGCCATTTCTTCCGTATTGTTGTCACCATTTTTTTTTAATTCAATTGATCAATTTTTTCATATTAATTTTAAAAAAATCTTTGTCAAAGATACAAATCGTTAACAAAAAATATTTAAAGATCTACAAGAAAAACGATCCTGACCATTTGCATACGAGAAATATTTACGAAAACCAAAGTGTAGGAAAAAATGTTCTCCATTAGAGTATTAAAAGCGCCCTGCATCGCCGTGCATCGTGCAAAAAAAAAAAAAAAAAATGACTCCGTCCCTCCCACATAAAAATGTTTCCACAGCGCCGCAGCGGTCCCGATAGAGAGAAAATCACCTTCCAGCCCTCCGTTCTACCCCTGCGATTATTCCAACCCTTCAGCGCCGTCCCCGTTCTAAAATTACAGTCCCATAAAAAAAAAGTGAAAGATAAAAAAAACGGGTGCGCGAGAAATTTTATCGAAGCGTGAGCCTTTGGCGACTCGCAATGAAGGTTCCCCCTCCGCCCCCTCGCCCGAGGCTTTTCCGTCACCCTCCTTCCGAGCCCTTCGAACCTGTTAACCGCCGCCAGGTAATCACAGCCGCGATTTACCCTCGACCAGAAATGCACTCACTATTTTCCCCCTAACCGTTCTATCTATAATTCCAACCCTTCGCCCCCTTCTCGGCTTCGCGGCCATCAGGGCGTTGCGTTTACGTGGCCGGCAACGGGGGGGAGGGGGGAAGGGGGGGAGACCAGGCACTAGGCCAAGAGTTCGACGGCCCGCAGCCTTGCAAGGCCGGTCTTACGAGAAAACGTTAGAATCGTCGAGGCTTCGCGCCGACGCCGACAGATGGCGATCCGGTTCGTCCCGAGCGGGGAACGTTCGCGCGGGAAAACTGTTTTACCGACCGAGGGGGGAATTCCCCGCGTTGCCGGGCGGAGAGAGAGACGAGCCTGCGGGCGCGACCTTCTTCCGTTACAGAATTTTTCTTTACCGACCTCGAAGCTCCGTTATCCTCTTTTACTCCCTCGGCGCGCTTCTTTCTTTTTTTTTCTTTTTTTTTACCGTACTATTCGCGAAGTAGTTACGGTCACGTGAAGTCTGAACTGTGCCGGATGACTCGGGGAAACAGAGAGAGGGCCGGTTTCGTAACGAGACATCGACTCCTTCTAGCACGCTCCGAGCTTACCGCACGGAACTTACTCTGAGGCTATAACGTCCGCGAAAGCCCCGGAACGGCGTACACGAACGTTCAACCGAGAGTCCGCAAACGTACGGAGAGGAGAGGGAGAGAGAAATAATATATTAATAGAACGAAGGAACGGTGTCGTGTGCCTCGGCTCTCTGCCGGGAGTCGATTTCCCGTCAGAGATTCTCAACCGTGGGAATTATTCATTGTCATGTATTTTTTAGGTCGCCGATTCGCGTGGATTTATCGACGTTTTTATTTTTTTTTATCGGGGAAATCGAGCGATGATAATTTTGGTGATAAATTATTGAGGAAGTTGTGGATTTTTTTGGGCCACGGTGCATTGATTTCGACACGGAATACAAGGGTGTAAATTTATGGATCGGTGAGGCGAAGACGATTTAATATATTTAATATTAATTTTTAATCGGGCTTGTGCACGGTGGGAAAAAATATAGTTGTGTCTGCTATGCGGATTTATTCACTGAGGGAAGGTCTGTGGATGTCGTTTCTGTCGAAAGACTTTTAAATTTGTTATATTGTAATTTTTTCTCAGTCTATATCGAATTTCATGTACCGTTTTTTTTTGCATTAAGAAATGCAACATAACATATGAGAATTTTCGTGCAGCATTTTCTTACATTTAGTTTTTTAAACATTCGTCGCGACTCTGTCAGTTTATTCGTCTTCGGCGGAAAAAAACACACACAAGTTATTCAGACCAGTAGAACTCGAATTCGCTGATGGTTTTCGGGTAGGAGAGTTTTGTGTCACCGCACCCAGAAAAAAAATTAATTTGACGGCCACCGTTTATTAATATTGAGTAAAATATTTATTTGATTTAAATAAATATGTATTTCATTTAAGTAACTATTTACTTAATGTAAATAAATAATTATTTAAATCAAATAAATATTTTACTTGATCTTAATAAACGGTGGCCGTCAAATAAATTTTTTTTCTGGGTGCGGTAATTGCTATTATCGTTTGTGATTATATTTCACAGTAGAAAGTTACTATGGTCACTCTAGGTAATTTTTTCTGAGTGTTTTTTTTCACTAAGAAATGCACAGAATGTATATGAATTTTCGTGCAGAATTTGCTTACATTTATTTTTTTATCGTTCGATTCATCATTTTCGTCACACGAGAGTCTGAGCATATTTTCGAAGAAAAAAAAAACACAAAAGTCATTCAGACCCGTAGAACTCGAATTCGCTGATGGTTTTAAGGTGGGAGAGTTTTGTGTTACCGGTAATCGCTGTGCGACTGGGAGTCGCGGTTTGCCGAAGCGAAACAACACCGCGGCGTGTCGGCGTTGCTCGGGTTGCGAGACGCAAAGAGAGAGACTTCCCATTGCGACACGTTACAGACCCGACAACAATCGCCTTCTTACGTTATACAGTGAGACTCCCCGCTGCCCGCTCCGTCTCCCTCCAAAACCGCGGAGCTCGCGCGAGTTCCCGCTCGTAAGAAGAGATAATGGTCTTAAAGGTGCGCGCGAACGATCCGCCAGACACACGAGTCTGTTCAGCTAAGTCGAACACGTGCCCGGGCGCTTGGAAATTTCTCATAGTAAAAAAAAAAATAAATAAATAAAAAAAAAACAAAGAAAATGAACGAAACGTCCGTTTGTCTATATATAACGAAAGAGCGTTTCAGGGAAGCGAATTATGAATGGCGTTTGAGTGGGACAAGAGTAACGCTCGTTTTATGCCGTTTACTAATCGTCTCGGTCGTTACGAGGGGAAAAAAAATTATGTTTATGACTCGTTTCGCGGAATTCTGGAGACATCCCTGCGGAATTTAGGTCCATCCGTCGCTGATGAAAAATTAGATAAAGGATCGAAATACAGAAAATTATGAAAGGACATTTTTTTTAATTTCAATTAAACAAAATATTTGGGGATTATTTTTTGATAAAATTTCGTTCAGATTTATCAGAATATGCCGACGCTCACTACTTTTTCCATTTTCCATAACGTTGATTAAGAAAAAGAAAAATAACCGGAATGGTCATTTATGGATGGAATTTGTCGGGGTTCTTTTTAGGATCGAATTAAACAAAATTAAATCGTCGTTTTCGGTGGACCGAAAACGACGATTTCAGCGGGATTAAAAAAAAATTATGTTGATGAATCGTTTTACGTGCAAATCCGTCTCTGATGAAAATATGAGATAAAAGATCGAAATTAAAATAATTACAATAGTAAAATTTCAAGACGTGTGAAATTGATTTTTTTTTAATGTTAAAACTTCAATTAAAAAAATATATATCTGGAGATTCTTTTTTGGTAAAATTTCGTTCTGTTTTATCAGAACACGCCGACGTTTACTACCGATTTTTTACAGATTTTTCCATTCTCCATAACGTTGATTAAAAAAAAAAGAAAAAAACCCGGAATGTCCATTTACGGATGGAATTTGTCGGTGGTCTTTTTACGATCGAATTAAACAAAATTGAATCGTCGTTTTCGGTGCATCGAAAACGACGATTTCAGCCGGATTTTTCGAGCTGATCGCTGCAGCAGCAGAAGGCGGCAGGATGAGTGAGGGAAAAGAGGGAAAAAAAAGAGGAAGACGGAGAGCAGAGTACAGAGAGAAGCGATGAGAATGTAGGTCAGGATGGAAAGTGCTCCGTCGTCGGTTTATACGTATTTGGTAGTAAGGACGAGCGTCGATTTATGCTGTTATCACGTTTATCTTATGTACAATTTTTTTTCTTTTTTTTCATATTCGCTCGAATGCCGCCCCCTCGCTTGAGATATTTTTCTTCTTGTTCGTCGTCGTTGTCGCGGCTCTAACCGCCTTGCACAAATGAATTACGTTCCTGGGACCCTTTTTTATTTTTATTTTTTTTTTACCATCTCATTCCATCTTCGGGACGGGAGCGAGAGAGCGAGATGCTATAAAAGGCCCGCCTCGAGACTCTGTGGCAATACGAAGGTCCGCTCGGGCCCGGCGAGAACGCCGAGAGAAGAGATCCTTACTTGGACGCCGGGCGAGAGACGCGATCGCCGGGTCGTGACAAGGGGTCGCGGACAGTTTTTGCGCAAGAACCCGAAAAAAAAAAAAAAATCTCTCGAGAACGGGCGAGCCGAAGGAAAAGGACCGACGAAAAAATTTCACTTTATGAAAGTTTAATTTAAGGAAAACGCGCAGCCCGAAATTTAATTCGAGCGCTCGCGGAGATTTAGGAGCGTTAGATCGGGATCTTGTCAAGGCCTCCCTAACCCTATCGAAGCCCGATAATTACACGAAGATGTTTAATCGGATGTTATTGATCGAAGATTGTCGATCGAAGATTGTCTATCGATGATTGTCGATCGAAGATTATCGATCGAAGATTATCGATCGGAGATTATTGATCGAAGATTGTCGATCAGAGACTATCGATCGAAGATTGTCGATCGGAGACTATCGATCGAAGATTGTCGATCGGAGACTATCGATCGAAGATTGTCGATTATTTATTAAATACTATTGATAAAAAATATTATCTATAAAATTGTTCATAAAAAATATTATTTATAATACTATTGATAAAAAATGATTGATCGAACATTACTATGTAAACATTATTAATCGAAGATTAATGATCGAAAATTATCACGCGAATATTATTAATCGATGATGCTTATTCTATATTCCAATCGAAAATTAAATTTATCCCGCACATGTTACATTTCTTATTGATCCAATATTTCTCTTTGTGTATTTCAGGTAAGTCTCAGTTTCGTATCCTGTTTTTTTATACGAAAAGGACACGTAAAAGAAGGGCAGAGGAAGCGTAAAGAGGGTTCTCCGCCCGCGCCATATTCGAGCCGGCAGTGGGCGTTCGGTTCCTCGAGGGTGAGTACACAGAAGACTCCAGGAAGCGCGTTTGCGAATGTGTATCGTACATGAGTATAGAAACCAAGGATCGGATGCTCCACGAAAAGATCTCGGGACTCTCCATTGTCGGTCACAAACATCGGTCCCTCGATAGCCCTCGGTGCGCTTTGAATCGTGCAGATAAGATCCACGGAAGGCGTCGAACGATACGTGAAACTCGAAAAGTTTCGTCAAAGGAAACTGTTCCATAATCCCGTTATGTCTCGACTTCCTCCGCTTGAAGTGCAGTAAAAAAAAAAAAAAAAAAATCGGTTACCGATTCTTCGTCGAGGAAAGACGAAAGGCGATCTCCGTAAGGAGCGCGTGCGCCGGAGGGGCAGCGCGCGACGGGGATCGCGATCGATCGGGACGATCGATCGACATACCGATTGAATAACCGATCTCGGGACACCCGCGTGGCCTTCCGCCGGCGATATTCATCTCGAGCCGAGCCGATTGAGTAATTTTCGTGCTCGCGTGCAGACGGCAGACAGTTTCACAAAAACAATCTCGAAGCCGACGCTCCTTCGCGTCTCCGCGTTTTGCAACAACTTCCGTCTACCCGTTGCGGGCTTATAATTCGATCGGGGACCTCGCCAAATTAAACTAATTGATCGATGGGGGAAACGAAAAATCCAGTTCAGGCGCGAGTTCCGATTCAAAAACTTTCACTCGGGTGAAGAAAGAGAAAAAAAAATGGTAATCTATACATTTATAAATCGCTGTAAAAGCTGTAACTGAAAACATGAAGTTAGAGCCAATATTTTTTTTAGGTGCGATAAGGCAGGACCAATTTTGCCACTCTTCAATTCATCATAATTTTACCGCTGAGAGAGAAATTTTTTTTTAAAACAGATAAATGCAAATCTATAAATTTCTAAATCGCTGTGAAAACTTAGCTGGAACCATGAAGTAACAAACTGTAAAAAAAAAATTTGTATGAAATTTAATGTACCGGACTGGAAGTTTTTATTCAAAAACTGCTCTATTAAAATTCATGCATAATTGTGATGAAAAAAATATGTCCAGAGTATTAAAAACATTGGGAATACTTTATTCTTTTATAATTTTCATTAATTTTTATCATTTACATAAATGTTAATGAGAAAATATACTAAATTTTCATCACAATTGTACATTAAATTTAACGTACCAGTTTTTGCATAAAAACTTGCAGTCCGGTACATTAAATAATTTTTTTTTTTTGTTACAGTGTAGCTAATCGTTTTGTTTTGACGTGCGTGAAATAAGCCAGGCCCAATTTTGACACGACTCCTCGATTCATAATAATCAACCCGGCCGGCGTTCCCCGCAGCTCTTCGTCCAGCCTCCTCCTTTCATATTCGCATTGTCCGCAACGCGTCCAGAGGAGCCTATCGATAAAAGGCATCCGCGATATTCCCGTCGTGAAACGAGCAGGTTTGCATGCCGGCCATTGTGAGCCAGCGGGGTTCTGCCCATCTGTCAGCCGGCGAGCCGAACGCGGCGACTCTCGTCTTGCTTTCTCCGCCGGCGGGGCCCGAATCGGTTTCCGGGCCTCGGCGAGACCGCCGACGCCATTTTGGTACCGCTCTCGGTTGCGCGCGCTCCGCAAACTCTTGCGCAATTCGCGAAATCAAAAACAGAAAAAAAAATAGAAAATATCTCGACTGTGCCGTAGAAACTTCTGAAGAGGATGCTGGAGCGAAGATGAAGAGAAAAAAAAATGAAAAATTGAACGAGCGGGGGAAAGACGGGGAACGACGAACGCACGGATGCGTATTCACCTGTGCAGTTGGAGGAAACCGATTGCGCAAATTCCCGTTCGTTTGTTCCATAGCACGTGTGTGTATCTCTTTATCTCCTCGTCGCTCCCTAACCAGAAAGGCTTTCCGCACCCGCGGCGGGTCTTTGTATTCCTCGGTGCGTTGCAATGTTGTTCTTTTTTTTTAAATTCATTCTTCTCTTTAACATTCTACGCGGGCTCGATCGGACTCCGATCTCGAAACAGGACGCGATGGGGATGCACTCGGATCGGCAGGGGAGAGCGGGGCAAAATGGGTCCGCGGTGTGGCATGCATCGATGGGGCAAAACGGAACGGCATAAAATTATTGGAAAATTGCGTTTTTGAAAACTGTTTTGCAATAATCTTAGGACGTCCCATTTTACCCCTTCGATGCTTCCCGATTGTCGGTCCCGCTTTGCCACAGTGTCCCATTTTGTCTCGCTGGAGAGCAAAATTTAAAAAATTCTAGATTCTTAAATTTTTTTTAAATTCTAAATTAATTTTTTTTTTTTTTTAACACAATTTTAATATTTTAAAAAATGGTAATAATTTTTAAATATTCACAATTTGTAAATTAAATTTTTTTTATGTGTTACATCTCACTCCCGGGGGAAAGAGATCTCAGGTACGAATTTTCCGTGGCGTTTCTCAGATACGATAGCTCGCGGGTTTATGGACGAAGCTGGTACAGCTGGCTTTGCAAAATATGTATATGAACGAGAAGAGAAGGAATGAAAGTAAGTGGCAAGGTAACGAAGGTCGGACATTTGTTAATGGCAAAATAAGTCTCCCGCGCCGGCTTGCACCACGCACACGCCTTCGATAATATAATATTATAATCGAGGTGTACGACTGACATCTGTAAGATCGTATCCACGAAGAAACCCTCCGATGGTCGACCTTCATATATCAACGAGAAAAAACCTTTCCCCCGCTCGGCCGGTGAGACGCGAAGATAAAGGTCTCAGTTCGTTGGACATGATTGTGAGAAAACTCGCGGCTAACTCGCGATGAGGGATATTTAATATCACTCGTCGATTTACACCGGGTAAAAAGAAAATTGGAAAAAAAAATCTGAGATTTCTGCGATTCGACTTGAATCGATTTTATTAAGGATTTTTTTCGCGCCGTTTCAGGACGATTAAAAACGTAAAAAAAGTGTTGCAAAAGGGAAAACACTGGCCACAATTTAAAGTGGTGAAAACTACAATAGATTATGCGTGCCTTTTTCATACCGATAACCACAACTTTTTTCTTAAATTTTTTTTTTATTAGATCGAATCCCACTTTTATTTTGAGACGCGAAGATAAAGATCTCCGTTTCTTGGTCATGATTGTGAGAAAACAAGCGGCAACTTCATGATGCGCAATATTTAACGTCAATCGTTGATTTGTCTTGGGTGAAAAGAAAATTGTAAAAAGAAGGTGAGATTTTTTTTATGGGGTCGAATTGATTTTATTAAGGATTTTTTTCGAGTCGCTTCAGGCTTATTAAAAACGTCACAAAAAGTGTTGCAAAGGGGCAAACACTTGCAACGATTTGAGTTCGCGAAAACTAGAGTCGACTAAGCGGTGCTTTTTCATACGGATAAAGGCAATTTTTTTTGTTTTCTTTTTTTTTGTATTTTATCGAATTCCACTTTTAGTATTTCACAAACGAGGCCGGTTCTCTCGAATCACCTTGCGTCGCAGCTCGAAATGCACAAATTGCATTCGTGCAAGTTACCCGTGTATTTCGAGCTGTGATTGGCGAACGCTCTGCAGGTGTCACGACTTGATTAAACAGGTGCGAGCGATTATATTGCGAGAGAGGGAGAGCGAGTGCTGTTTCGCCGATGTTGTCTGTCATCGTAAATTTCACAGTTGATCACCAATTTCTGACATTCGTTGCAGTTTATCTTTAAAATATAAACGACAAACGAACGTCGAATTTTATTTTTTAATGTTTGAGTTTGCCAGCCCGTAAAACTTCGAAACTCCGTTTGCCATCAAAACGTTGCAGCGAAAAGTCGACCAATACAGATAATCGCTTCCGGAAGTAAATAAAAGAGACACGTTTACGCACCTGAAAAAACAATGATAAATACAACATTGTAAAATTGGAGTGCAAGCATAAAATTAAATTTGTCGCATACAATCGCGTTTTGCTTTCTGCCTTCCATATCATTAAATTGATTTGTATTAATAAACTAAAAAAATATTACGTGAAAAAATGAATGTTATAAATTGTATCTGCAAACAAGAAATTATCATAGGGTGTAAAAATTATTTTTTTTTCAGCGTACAGCCAGAAAATTCCGGAAGCATTAAATTTATTTTCATTTTTTAAGAAACTAAGAAAATATTTAATAAAAAATTGCCTCCTTTTGGAACCAGAAATCATCGTCGTGAGTGAAAGCAATTTTTTTTTTTTTTTTTCATCGTGCAGTCGCAAAATTCCAAAAGCAATTGTCTCGATCATGTTGTTCGGTGTGTTATCCTCTCCCACGTTGTCTCGGGAAGGAGACAAGTTTGCCGGTGGTATTGCCGGGATTTCGGGCGTGCTGGTCCGTCTCGCGTTGCAGAGAGATGAGCAGGGCTCGTTGCCCGAGGAGACCCAGATTTCATTTTCGTTGATGAGTTTGGCCGGGATCCAAGCACGACTAAATATACTCCATCTCTCGACTGACTCTCGCCGTCCTCCTCGGTCTCATCTGGACACGACGCTCCGGGTTGCACGGGACGAGAGACGGAGATGAGCGGCCGAGGAGAGAACGGTCACACGGCCGAACGATTACCCAGGTGCTCTCCGCGACGCTGTTTCCGAAGTGGTTGCCAGAGAGGAAGAAACTCCCTCGACGGAGCAAACCCGTGTACGCGACTCATCTCTGCCTCTCACGCTCCCTCGCGCTGCGTACTCGTTAATCGTCTTACGTAAGGCTCCCCGAGAGGCGCGTGGGTGCGTCTTTCCTGGGCGGGTTCTTAGAGACTCCCGATGAAATCGGAGCGGACGATCCTCGGGAGCATGCGAAACTACTCGGTCGGTAATGAAGAATGTAATTATTATTTTTCAGCCATGCTGACTCTCGACGGTAAAAACCAAAATCTTGCACGGGGCTGAATTTTTTCGATAAGTAGGTACTCAGTCAAAATATAATCATTTTTAAGAGAACATATCTCGAATTCGAAGAATCAATTGCAAATAGTCCGCCCGTATGATTTTATAATAAATAAATAAATGAATAAATAAATAAATAAATAAATAA
Source organism: Ichneumon xanthorius (assembly GCA_917499995.1). Lineage (NCBI taxonomy): Eukaryota > Metazoa > Arthropoda > Insecta > Hymenoptera > Ichneumonidae > Ichneumon > Ichneumon xanthorius. Next base: position 2,733,856 of record OU824204.1, on the reverse strand, counting down.
TCGCGGGGATGCGTCGTTCCTGGGCAGGTTCTTAAAAACTCCCAATGAAATCGGAGCGGATAATCCTCGGAAACATGTGTTACGACTCGGTCGGTAATGAAGACGGTAATTCATTTTTTTAACTTTTACCGTAAGACGGTACTGAACAAAAGTGTCATCATTTCTAATAGAATACAAATCTCAGTAAAATGTTTGTGAAGTACCGACGATACTGAAAAAAAAAACAATTTTCAATCGAAATAAATAAATAATCGCTCGATTGCGAATAAAGAAAATAATTAAATAATTTAAAAAATAACACATTCATAGATACAATAAAATATTTTCAATGGAATACAAATCCCAGTCAAATTTTGATGAAATTTTGTTGAATTAGCGACGATGCTAAAAATAAAACAATTTACAATAAAATAAATAAATAAATAATCACCCCATTACGAGTGTAAAAAAAAAGTATTAAATTATTTTTTATCCTCCCTCCGATCGTATAATCCGGTCGGCAGTAAAATCGTAATAACACATCCGGCTCCTCCAATTTTCCCCCGAAAGGTCGGCGTGGGAGCGCGGAAAAAATGTCACCTGTTTTTCGGTGCTCCGGCAGTTGTCGCAACGGCACCGACAAAACAAATCGTCATCGGTCGCGCCGTTTGTCGCCGGAGCTTATAACGAACGGCGAGGCCGCGCGTTTCACCGGTGAGAAAATTCCCTCGTAAATTTTCCGTCCATGTCCGCGAATCGGGGGAACGAGCGACGAATTTCCTCCCGACACCGGTCCGAAAATTCGTTCGCTCGATATGCGAAACTGCGTTCGCTTTACGACGCCCCGAACCGAGCCGGTGCGAACGAAAAACCAATCGAAAAAAAAACAAAAAAAAATCGTCTATAGTTTCTTTCGCGTCAAACGCCGGTAAAATTCCGTTACAAATTTATTTCTCTAAACCTTGTCTCTCGTTTGTAACCCAAAAAAAAAAAAAAAAAAAAATGCACCGGTCGAACGGTGCGTGACGTTTTCGTCAATCCCGTGGCGAGCGCGAAAAGGGCGACTCTCGGACAGGCTCGAAAGCCGAGCGCGAGAGTGAAACGGTAAAATCCCAGGAACGGGTTAGCTCTCTTCCGGCAAGCGCGTCGCCGCTGTTCCATAGCTGTTGTTTAATTTACGACCGGTCAAAACTTTGTTACGGTAGAATTTTTGGTAGTCGCGGAGCGATTTGTCCGAATTTTCACGCCGCAGCCGCGCGGGCCACCAGCAAAGGTTGTGCGCAAGGAAATCGGTAGATTGAGAGATCGAGAAGTGTCCTCGCAGGTACGACGCGAACCACCCGCTGAGAGTTTACCCGACATTGGCCGGCTCAAAGGGGAGGAAAGGTGGAGCGTGAATGAGAGAAAAACGCAGCGGGCTCCTCCAGAGGATTGTTTGTTGGTCAATAAACGTCCGGCGGACGATGCATTGTCGGGATAATCCGGTGCGACAGTAAACGAGACGATTCGAGGCTCGATACCGCTCGGTTTACCTGAATTACCGAAGCCGTGGAAAGCGAGCCGTGTTTGTCCAAAAATTTGCGAAAAATATTTATTTTTATTTATTTATTTTTATTTGTTTATGTTTAACGGGACATGCCCTTTGTACATAGATACACATGTGCAAATAGATGCAAGGTGTGTGCGATGGCCAAGATAATATACAATCATACTCATAAACTGAAACGCTAATATATATACATTTTTTTTAATTTTTATAATATGTACTTTTTTAAATATAAAATATTAAAAAATGTATTTGATCAATAAACGTCCGGCAGGCGTTGGATTTTCGAACTAACGCGGTACGGGAGAGCGGGGCAAAATGGGACGGTGGGGCAAAACGAGAGAGCGGGGGCAAAACTCAGTTTTCCAATCATTTTTGGATACCCCATTTTGTCCCAACTATACATCCGGATTTTCAACACCGTTTTGCCCTACTTACCATCATCGCCACCATTCAAAAGTTATTGGAAAATTGCGTTTTGTCCCATTATTCCGTTATGCCCCACTGTCCCACTTTGCCCCGCTCCCCTCTAAGACAGTAAACTAGACAAATCGGGCCTCGATACCTTCGGTTTACCTTAATTACCGAATACCTCGAAAGAGAGCCGCGTTTCTCCGAAAGTGTAATTTTTATTTGATAATAAAAAATATAAACCAAAAATTAAAATATAAAAAAATACATGAATTAATTTGATCGGTGAACTTTCCCGCGATCACGTATTTTGCGGTGCGTGTAGAGTTTCCCATTACCAACGAGTCCCCAAGTACCCGCAGACCCGTTTTACCGTTCCCCGTTGACGAAAAAAAAGTGTAAAAAAAAGAGCGACGATTCTTTAACACGAAAAAACGCTCGTAGCGGCCACGGTTGCTCTCTCGCTCCCGCGGTCGTCGGCGTGGCTGCTTTCACGGGGTTGCTTGCGTAACACGGCGAGAGCGCAACTACCAGTTTTTGGTGACATGAATTTAAAGCGTGGCCCGTCAACGGTCGCTATAGCGGACCAGCAAACCGGTGAACTTTTTTTTTAACAGTACTTTCCACAGGCTTTAGTGCGCTCTCGCTACACATTAAACAACCACTCGTGATGCCTGCGACTTCCCCGACTTTTAATTCTTCACGCTGAAGAGCCGCGCTTGGTTTTCTTTCCTTCAAGGCTGATTACCCTAAAATACAAAATAAAACCCTGGCTCGCTGAGATCCGGTAAAGATGTTTTCATATAAAAAATCCTTCCCTACATCGTCGCACTAAAAAAAGCATTAAAACGTTGATGCATCACGATATTATATCGAAATAAGCCAAATTCCGATATTTCCATTGTTGTCGAAAATTACTTTCCTGTATGACGTCACTTTCGGTAAAAAAAACAGCGATTTTGAAACCGAATGTGACGTTTTCCCATGTGACGTCACAGAGATTTCGAAACCGAATGTGACGTTTTCCCATATGATGTCACAGAGATTTCGAAACCGAATGTGACGTTTTCCCATATGACGTCACAGAGATTTCGAAACCGAATGTGACGTTTTCCCATATGACGTCACAGAGATTTCGAAACTGGAGGTGACGTTTTACCGTATAAGGTCGCTTCCGGTCCAAAAGTCGATATTTTGAAGTTGGAAGCGACGTTTTATCGTATGACGTCACTTCCGGTCGGAAACAGATATTCCGAAACCGGAAGCGACATTTTACCGTATAACGTCACTTTCGACACTCGAGTCAGGACGTGACGTTACAGAGAATATTTCGACTTTCCATCCCGAATGTATCCCGAATACAACCAATGACAAAAAAGTCTGGATCAAGGCGAACCCAACCAAAGCTCCAGCGCGATCGAGCCTCAGCCGCGCGGCAAGAGCTCGCAATCTAATCCACTCGCAATTACACCCAAACAAAACAAACTCATCTCCAAAAAAAAAAATAACCGCAGAGCATACACACGAGACGTCGCCGAGCCAATAATTATGCAATAAACTTAATATTCGAAGTGCCAATAGCCGGCCGTTATCGGGCCGTTCGAGACAGCGCCAGGAAGCCGCTCGACGTCCAAGCTCGTTCGGGAGATGAGTAATTGTTTTTTTTTTTTTTTAAGTATCATGTACACATATTTTTTTTTCTTCGCAACACGAAGATACCGAGAGAGCGTCGTGCCGAGGAGATCGAACGGCGGACAATCGGAAATTTTATCGGTGCGTTGACCCGCCGGTCCCGAACGACCGTACGTACACTTCGATGACGTTCGCCCGCGCGATGCTGAGAAGACCGCCAGCGCGACCGGCAGCGAGTATCGAGCCGGCAAACTATATCGCCCGTACACCGCGCCGCCTCTTCGGAGCGCATCAGCGGAGAGTATGTGCTCGCTCGATTTACATCCTCTCTCGCGCCCGCACGAGAGAGAAACTCGCCGTACGTTCGCGGGTTGAACGACCACGCGCGCCAAGAGCCACTCGACTCGGCCCAAGGTACCCATCGCCTCATACGCGAGCGCATCGGGCCATTATGTATCGGTACATATTCCTCTCGTTCGCCTCCCCCGCCGCCACCCCTTCGTCCCATCGATCCCTCCCCTCGCCGAGGCCACGCGCCATAAGATAATAATGACAATCGGGTGACATCGTAGGAGACAATATCGAACTCGATTTCTGGAGACCGATTCTCGGCCTGTCGAGATGGGACAGCATTTTTTTTTTTTTTTTTTTTGGCGTCGGCTGGGAGAGTTCCGTTATCGGCGATGCGCTTATGTTTTGTGAGGGTTTTCTTTTGGGGGGAATATTTGTTATTGTGCGTGTAGAGGGTAGAATGTAAAAAATTTCTGTTTGAAAATTCATAAATGTTTATAAAGTTTTGTGTATATAGAGTATATGAAATTTCATTGACAAGTATGTAAGAATATTGCGTTACCGGTATATTATCAACAATATTTGTAATGATACAATAATTTTCATATACGGATGGCTTAACTTTCAATGCCATCGTCAGTAATTTTAATATACAGGTATTTTATTTAAGAGTAAATTATCAAAATTCAAATACGATGTCGAAGACATGGGAGAGATTTTTTTTAAAAGTCGGATGGGAGAGTTTTGTTATCGGCGACGCGCGAATGTTTTGTGAGATTTTTTTTTTTTGGCGGAGAATGTTTGTAATTATTCTTATCGGTGGGTGATTCAAGGCATTCTCTACACGCTCCCTCCGTTAATTAAAAAAAGTTGTGGTTACAGGATTTTTTAAATAAATTTTATTGATAGGGTGGGTTGAGTGAATAAATATTTTCTGTTCTTATAGATTGAATGAAAGTAATTCTAGCGGATGAGGAAATTTGTCGAGGATAAATTGTGTCGATCGGCTGAGGGAGTTGTTTAAAAAAAAAATCGGTATTGATTCGGGCAGGTCTTCAATCTCGACCGGAAAATAAAAAAATGATGTATGTATAGTGTGTCTAAAAAAAATACACGAATGCATGCGAAAATACACGAGAAAAAAACAAGCTTGAATCAATTGAGAGTTAATTGATTCAATCAAACGCCTCGAGCGAGTGTCACCGATGTATTTCGTCGAATCAAAATCAAATGCAATTGTTTCGAGTTCCATTGAAGCGCGTGTGCATGCACCGTTGATTTGGTGACAAAAATACAATAACGTGAATTGCGCCCATAATTGAGTTGACCCTTTGATGCTCAATCTACCGTATTTGCCAGGTTCGTGAAACAGGTATTTTTTATTTGCAAATGTCTTATCAAATTTTAATCAAAAAAATTCAATAAAAAAATGCCGAACAGTGATTCATCCGGAAGAAAATTTTCCGAAAATACTTTCATCATAAATAATTTTTTGTTTTATTAGGGAATAATTGACAAAGTGAATTTTTCAGACGCGACATTTTTTACGCTTCATTGACGCGTGTGCGTACACCGTTGATCTGGTAAAATAATCCAGTAACGTGAATCGCGTCCGTAATTGAGTTGAGCCTTTGATGTTCAAAGTACCGTAATTGCCAGGTTGGTGAAACAGGTGTTTTTTTTGTCTTATCAAATTTTAATAAAAACATTCTGAAAAAATTGGCAAACAGCGATCGATCCCGAAAATAATTTCGTTATAATTTGTTTTTTTTGTTAATTTTGGTGCAATTGACAAACGAGTTATTCAGAAAATTTTTTACATTTCGATTCAGAAAAGTGTGGCCGAACATGCATTTTTCCATTAGGCTAGAAGTTTCAGATTTGAACACATAATAAAATTTGCATTTCTTCGCCCGTATCGAGACAAATTTCCGACACTTTCCCCTCTTCACTTTCTATGTTCGCACGTCATTCCTCCCTATCCATCGATCACCCCATTATTCCGAGTAAAAAAAAACAAATCCGCCATAATAAAAAAAAAAATAAAAAAAATTCCTAAAGTCAAGAGTTTGGACAAATAGTGCCCGAGAGACCACGGAAAGATCCGTGGACAACGTCGACGATGTGCCTTTATCGATTGACTCCGTGCATGTGCCAGGTTGAACGACCCCCGCGACGTCGGGAGAGAGACCGAGAGAGATACACAAACACACTCCATCTTGAAAAAAAAAAAAAAAAAAAAAATACTCTCTTCTCCTCACCTCCATATCATCTCGACATAAGATAATAGATAGAACGAGTGACGCTAATTGGACGAGGATATGTGCTCCGTTTGGATTAGACGCTCCGATGCCGGAGGCACTAAAGATTCGCGGGAAAGCCTTCCGCCGTCCGCCATCGCTCAGCTCAAGACCGGAAGTCGTGTCATTGCCATTAATTGTACGCCCTATTGACGATTGACCATACTTTTTTTCCCCACTTTTTCCTCCCCCTGCGTTTGCGCCGACGAGGCACGCTAGATGGACAGTCGGTACGACCGCTCGTTACGTTTTGTTTGGACTAGTGACTCATCCGACTATCTTTCTTAGCGACGTTTCCAGTTTTCGATCGTCGACCCCGACGAAAGATGCACGAACTCGGCCGCACGACACTCGAGCCTACGGCAACGACCCGCGATCGAATTCCGCGTCCCGGCCAACGGCCACGTCGAGGATTTTCCGCTTCCTGAAGTTCTCTTTAAGGATTAAAAAATATCGAGATTTTTTATTTATTTTTTTTTATCAGATGCCCTTAATACGGCGACCAGCGATGGAATTCCGTTTCCCTGCCAGATCTTCTTTCTGAAAATCTCGACTTTGAAATTTTTTGATAAATTCTTAAAACTAAACATTAAGAATATCGAAATAATATATTTTTTTTTTGTTAATTACGTGCCCTTAATGTGGCAACGACTAGCGACAGAATTCCGTTTCCCTGCCAGAAGATCTTTCTCTTTCTCGACTTTGAAATTTGTTGACAATATTCTTAAGACTGAACATTAAGAATGTCAAAATAATAATAATTTTTTATTAGGGTAAAAGTTGTAAATATGGCCCACCTCGATTAACACGTAAATCAATGATATATGAACCGGGCCATATTCACCACTTTTACTCTACATGCTCTTAATGCGAAAACGCCACAGATGGCTATTTGGCCAAAAGTGTCGAAAATGGCTCCGGCCGTCCGGTTACGAAAAAAAGAGTCGCTTATCTGCGCTCCGGATATTATCTAACCCGGTCGGGCACCAAATAGACCGATAGTTCGATTCGTCGGACAGGTGCGGCTTACAACAGAGCGCGTCGTTCGATTCTAAATTCTCTGGGAAGGTTTCGGGCTACGCTCGTATAATACAAAACACGTCCGGGCGAGGGACTATAACTGTAAGCCGTAGGGTCGACGACCCACGCGTGTTGGCCCGTGACGAAAAATTCTCGGTCTTGGTATTTTTCTTTTCTTTTTTTTTTAGTGAAGATAATCCCGGCAATGATAATCGGCTTATCACTTCATCCAGTATTCATGCAATTACCGTTGACTTATTTATTTTCTATCTCGGGGCGAGACGCTAATGAATTATTGATTATATCGAAAATTATAGAAGGTTGTTAACGATCCGAGAATTCACTAAAATTCATTATGAGGAACATCCGAAAATTCTCTGCTGTTACTAATTTTTACGGCACAGGATCGACGCGTTTGCGACGAGAGACATTAAATAATTTTATATTCAGATTTAAAAAAATTTAATTTAATTTATTCAACGGGTTTCAACTTATTTAATTTATTTCTCATTAATTCGAGAAAAAATGGTACGAATTAGAAACAATCGTTAGCTCTGAATGAATAGATAAAAGGTTTAATTTTGGAAACGCGGGCTATCGAAACGACTGCGACGACAGTCATCCAATAATTTCGTCTCGATTTTTTTTAAAATTCATTTAATTTTTTCTATGAGATCAAATTAATTAATTTATTTCATTTCGAGTAAAAATTCGAGTAAAAAACCATCAGTTATTAATGAATACAAAAAACGTCTAATTCTGATAAGGCGGGCTATCGACACGTTTTCTTCGACAGTCGTCGAATAATTTCGTCTTTCGATTTAAAAAAAAAATTATTTAATTTATTCTCCCAGTTTAAATTTATTCAATTTATTTCTATATATTTCGAAAAAAATGGACGAATTTGTCCAAGTTAGAAACCACCGTTGGCTCTAAATGAATAGATAAAAGGTCTAATTTTGGTAAGGCGGGCTATCGACACGTTTGCGTCGGCAGTCGGCGAATAATTTCGTCTTTCGATAAGAAACAAAAACAATGTATTTAATTCATTTTCCGAGCTTAAATTTATTGAATTAATTTCTGTTTATTTAAAAACAGAAATAAATAATTAAAAAATGGACGAATTGGTCCAAGTTAAAAGCAACCGTTTGTCTAAATGAATAGATAAAAGGTCTAATTTTGGTAGGGCGGGCTATCGATTTGTTGGGCGACCGGTTAAGTTTAACGATCTTCGAAATCGAGAGAAAATAGTTGTAGTAATTTTATTTCTAAGGACCGTGAATTAGCATAATTATGTTTAATTACCCGGCCGAAATGAGTCAACAGCTGGGAGTTCCGGTAGATCCGGTCTTGCTTATTCTCGCGGTGGGCCGTCCGAAGCGTCGAATTATTCACGGTAATTTTACAAGAGGCAAGGAGAAGCGACAGGGAGGGAGAGACGCGTATATAACAGTTACTATTAGAGCGGCGGTTAACGACCTCGCCGAGGGAACGTGAACGACAGTCCCAAAATCCCGCTCCGAGGCCCGATAAGCCGAGAAAAAAAAAAAAAAAATGCGTGACCGCGCACTGCGCGCCGCCTTATCGATTCCGTGTTCGGGACTCCAATACGAGAACGTAGCTAAAAAGGCAGGAGGCAGAAGCGTGCCGCACGCTTCTTCTTCCGGTCTATCTCTGTCGCCTCGCCGCGACACACTAAAACGCCTCGCATGGAATTAGAAATACATCAATAATTCAAATCGTGGAATTAAACGACTTTGGTCGTCGACTCGCTTCAGCTTTATCGACGATAATAAACCCGTCTTGGGGAGAGAGTTTTTGAGATTTTTAGGTATGTGTGTTCGAAATTGTTTGAAATATTGGAAAATTACATTTGGAATGAATTTGGTGTAATGCGAGGCAATAAGTCGCAAATTTTGGGCGATCGGGTTGAAACTTTGGTCATAAGACGAGTTAATGTCGAGATTGTTTCGTATGAATTTGGTCTGAATGGAAAAATTTATTTAATGGTTAAGATTTTTTTCTTTTATCGATTTGTGCCTGCAAAACTTTGTGCGGAGTTTTGAGGGATCGAGCAGAAAATTAAACGTTCGCCACGATCCTAAGATCTGTTCTAAAATCTATTCTAAAATCTCTCGAGTTCGCTTTGCTCAGGTCTTGTGAAAAAAAGGTGTCAATACGGTGATTATATTTTTACAGGAGAGTAATCATCGACGAGCGTGCATTGTAACATTCGAGAAAGTATCGAGTGCAATCGTCACAATCGGTGTCAAAAAGTCACCAATTATCGACCCCGACGACCTTCCTTCGAGAACAATCTCACTCGCGCATTGATTATCTTCCACCGAGGCAAAATCTAATATTCCAATTATAACAACAAATGAACAAATTAGTATGCTTCTGTCGATTCATTTGATTAAATCATGAAAACGATCTGGTCGGGACAAAAAATAAGTTCGTTGACGACCAGTTTCTGTTTTTGGCCCCGTCGCACATTTAAAAAAAAGTGTACATTTACCAAAAATCTTTATCTATAAACCTCCACAATTATTTTCTTGTTATTTTTCAAAAAATTTTTGTAACACAGATTTTTGTTAAATTGATAACATTTTTGTTAAATGGATAACATTTTTGTTAAATGGATAACATTTTCGTAAAATGCACAACATTTTTCTAAAATAAACACCATTTTTGTAAAATGGACAACATTTTTTTGTTAAGTTAACAAGAAAATAATTGCGGACGTTTGCGGACAAGAAACGTTGGTACCGATTTTACAGTGCACTTAAGTCACCCATGTAATCATAACCCATGTAAAGCCTATATAATCATGCAGTGCATTCGAGCAACAAATTATTCTCGTTGCAATTTCCATCACGTCATTAAATATTCCTAAAAAAAAGCGTCCAGATCTCCGGAACATACTCGATAAAAATTCGACTCAGTAATTCGATCCCGTTCGGCCGCAGGTTCCATCAAAAACCTCTCTACCAAAAAAAAAAAAAAAAAAAAAAACGAATATAACACACCGGATCTCATTTTTTCGTGGCAGCCTCGACTCCCACGCTTTCGATACTCTCCGCCGATAGAGATCGCAGAGATCGAGCGTGAATCGATGATACAAAAGGTGACCTAACGGTCCGATATCGAGTGACCGCCATCTTTTTTTTACCGCTAGCTATCGGATACGCTTCTCGAATTTAGATATCTTCTCGTCGCGTCTCTCTCCCCTTCCCTGCTCTTTTTTATTTTTATTTTATCTTCTTTTTTTGATATTTTTTATTACTCGCTCGTTCTCCGTCCCGTTGTCATCCCCCTCGGGCGAGAGCTACCCTCTGACGCGTGCATTGTCGGGCCGGGCGGGGCTGCTCATTGTCGACGAACGACGTGCAGGGAGGCGCGCGGGGATCCGCACCGGCATTGTTGAGGGACTCTTTATATTCCCGCGAGGCGCTCATACAGGCATGCCAGGTAGCCTCTTCCTCGGGGAGGCTCGCACGCCCCCTCGTTCAATATCCACCCCGGCACCGGCTCCGCACAGCCATCCGTTGCTCTTCTATCGATCACCGTTAGCTATCGATCACCCATCGGTCATATTACACATCGGGCGTTACGGATCGTCCCGATAAGGCCGCGAAACCCTTCCTCGACATTTCTAATTTTTCATCACGTCCATTACTATTCCATCCTCGATACTATCGATATTTAATTAGCTTTAGTAAGTCGATCGCCAATATGCAATATCCGGAGGTACTTTTTGATAAAAATGCATTTTTTTTATCATTCTTTTTTTTACATTTTATCTTCGAGATTCCCTCGAAATTTTCTTATGCTGGAAAAATGTTGATGAACTGTTGATGATTGGAGGAACTTCATGTTACATTTTTTAAATTCAGATATGAAGAATTTAAAAAAGCGGCATTTTTTTAATGTCGACCCGAACATTCCGATTCAGTAAAGTGTCGAGGATTCGAAAAAAATGATTTTCTTAATTTTTCATCACGCTCATTATTATTGCAGCGTCGATACTATCGATATTTAATTATCTTTAGTGACTCGATCGCCAATATCCAATATCCGGAGGAACCGAACGGTCAATCATTCGACGAACTTCACCATACATTTATTATTATCAGCTGCAAAAAAAATGAATGAAAAAAAAATTAATATTTTTCAAACGTTACATTATTCTGAACATCCCCATCCAGTCAACTGTCGAGAATTCGTGAAAAATGATTTTTTAAAATGTTCCTTAATTTCTTCATCGCGTCCATTACTATTGCATCGTCGACGCTATCGACATTTAATTATTCCTATTGACTCGATCGCCAATATCCAATATCCGGAGGTCCCATTTAATAAAAAAAAACACATATTCTTCGATCATTCCAATTCGCGCTTGCCTGAACACTTTCCCTCAAAATTCTCATAATCCCGAAAAAATGTCAACGAAACTTCATCATAACATTTTTACTATCCACAATCAAAAAAACACTTGCAAAAAAGAACTGAAATTTCCAAACATGCCATTATTCTAGACACCTTGATACAAAAAGTCTTGAGGATTGTCACGAAGTCTTGGAACCAAAAAACCCATTTTCCCAATTTCTCTTAATTACTCCAAAACCCAAAAAAAAAAACCTCCTACCCACCCATCCACTCCGAACGTTCAGGTCGTTTGACCAACATAGTCGCGTCCTACCTGCCTCCAAAACGCCCCCCCCCCCCCAAAATGTTCCACCCCAATTACCCCCTAAATCCAGCGCAATTAGCATTCCGCTCACCAAATCCATCCTCATCTCCCCAACGCATGTGCCACAAACCCGCCAAACCTATCACACTTCCGCTTTCACGTGCTCGCAATTCTCCTCAATGAGGATAAAACCCCTCGAAGGGGGGGGGGGGGTGGGGGGTGGGTCGAGCTTCGCTGGAGATTTCGCCCTCTCGGCCCACGCGGTTATGGTGTCTCCGGGACAGCTGAACTTCCGAAACATACGTGCACTTCCATTCAAGCGCCCGAGCCACCCCCGCCACTTTCAACCCCTTCGCCCACCCCCCCCCCCCTTCCCTCCGCCCATCTCGCGCGCGTGTTCCCCGTATCGAACGGCACTGGCCCGGCTCTGGAGGACCTACCCCAACGCTCCTCGTGCAACGCGACCCTTCTTCCTCCCCCTTCCACCCCCTCCCCCCCCCTTTCTGGCTGCCTTCCAATTCACCCTCCAGAGACAAAACAGCTATACAGGAACGAGAGTTCCATCCAACACGTTTTCTCTCTGTCCTACGCTATCCGGCCCTAAAGCCGTCTCGCTCCTCGCTCACCGCACCTCCCCTCCGCCCCTCCCCCACCCGACGCCGGCCCGACGCGCCATCTTCTTCGCCCTCTCCCTCCGACCCACGGCCTTCCCGCGCCTCCGACTCTATCTCCGTCCTCGCTCGCCGGGAGGGAGCGGAGCCGCTGACTCCTCCGTGTACCGACGAGGGGAAAATTGATGGTGGGGCTCTCTGGTCTTGCGCGGCACCAGTCAACCCAGAGCCAGTGGTAGCGCAAGAACCACCACATCCAGAGGAATCGCGGAGTGGCGAACCGAGAAACGCGTCTCTTGTCAGTCACGAACCGGCGTACCGGCCAAGGTGGACGGTCACGCTGCTGCCGCGATACGCGCTCAGGAAATATCTTTCGGTGTTGTTGTTGTTGTGTTTTTGTTTGGTTTTTGTTGTTGCTGGTTTTTGTTTTTTTTTTTAATTAAATCGAGAGAAACTTGGGACGAGGGAGGAAAATTGTGATCGATAGTGAGAATCGAAGTGGAGGATTGTTGCAAAGACTTTGTTTATTTTTTTGTTGTTGTTTTTTTTTTTAGTTCGAGGAAAATGGAATACTGTGAAAGGTGAACTTCGGAGGGAGTTTTAGTGAGATTTGGTTTTTTTTTTTTGGGGGTTTTTTTCGTGTTCGACGGCGGGTTTGGCTCGGAATCGATAGCGCGTGCCACGATCTCGGTTGAGGCTCGCTCTCGGCCGTTTCGCGAGCCTGGCGTTCTCCGAATCGGTGGGAAACCCGAGCCGGGGAAGTTGCGCGTCGCCACGGGGTGCGGTGAAGAGGTCGAAGTGCGCCGGAACTCAACCCGCCGGTGGGGCGGGCTTGCCCGCGAAAATCTTCGGATCGAGTTCCGCGCGAGATCTCGCGACGACAGTGCCGAGCGAGCGAGCAGTTTTTCGCATCGAGTGTGATCAGTGAAAAAAAAAATTATTAAAAAAAATCGAATAAAATTTTCTAAAAAATTGGTGCTAAGTTATTATTATTTTTATAAAAAAAAGAAAAACAACAAAAATTGTCTCGTGTGCAAAAAATTGTGATATAAAAAAAGTGCTTTTACTGTGAATCCAGGGAAAAGTTGGAAAAACAAATTTTGTTCCCTCATATGGATTATTCGTTGTTCGAAAGCTTTGGCAGTGATTATATATATATGTGTATATAATATATATATATAATATATATACATCGGAAGAGCTTACGTGGAAATAATAATCAACGGTGGGTTTAGATCGGATGTAATAATCGTAGGTGAAGCTTTATGTTTCGCACTCTTTTTTTTTAATTTCTCGTTCGTCATTTTCTCTCTGGGGCAGCGGCGGAGCAATGAGAAAAACTATGTAATCTCTTTATCCGTTGCGTACCGCGGTATTCCGCTCGTCCACTCGGCTCCGGTACGGCCTTTTTTTATTTTTATTACATTTTTTTTTTTTTCCTTTCCTCCATCTCGCCCGACGACGGTGTCTTCCCACCCTCCTTACCCACTCGTCAGTTATGGATATTATTAAGTAATACGGCTCTCCGCGAGCGGACACACGCGCGCACACACGTACCGTTACGCTACCACAGAGACCAATATAAAATCCTACGTGTTCAATTCTATCCCCACCGAGTGTGTATCTCGGCACTCTCTCGAGCGCACACCACGCACGTGAACGAGAAAATGCGGGTTCTCAAACCGCGGCTCGGTTGCCGACCGATAGATCAATTTTTATTATTTTTTTATCATCGATTTTTAACGCTTTGAAATAAAATAATTAAAATTCGGGTCGATTTATGCGGTATTTTGTTGGCTCGAAAAAAATTAAGTTTGACGACGGAGATAAGTTCGGATGGATTTTTCTAAACTTCTCGATTTTTACGGACAAAACTGCAAAGTTTTACTCTTTTTATGTTTTTTTGTTTTCTTATTATTTTTTTTCTAGGAAAATATAGCCATTTCTAAAAAAATTTAATCGGGATGGGGAAGGTGATTCATGCTGTATTCCGTTAGACTGAAAACATTAAGATTATCGACAGAGATAGGTTCGGCGGGAAGTTGGTTTAATGGATTTTTCAACATTTCTCAATTTTCACGGACAAAACTCTTTATTGGATTTTTTTTAGAACTTTTTCATGGTTCTGCAGTGACTCAAAAAAATTGTTCGATAATACTGTCAGATTCCTTGTTCTTGATATTTTTGACTATTATAGTCACTTTAAAAGACATTCAATCGGGAAGCGGAAGTTTGGAAAACAGTAAAAATCGTAACTCGGCTCGTTTAGACACTGTAGATGATTTTTTAAAATTATTTCTATAATCGACTTAACCCTTTGAAAAACAAAAAAAAAATAACGTTTGATTTATACGGTATTCTGTTGAATCTAACAAAATTCAGTTTAAAGACGGAGATAAGCTCGGAGGAAAATTTATACTAAGAATTTTTTACGAAAAAAAACTGCGAAGTTGAAACATCATTGTTTTCATTTTTTCATCGTCCAGCAATGACTAAATAAAAATAGTCCTGAAACACCGTCAGATACGTTATTTGTGATATTTTTTCCCCGGCAAAACACGATAGCCATAAAAAAAATCACTCGAGAAGCGGAAGGTGGAAAAAATACTAAAAATTGTAATTCGTAGAAATTTATATTTAACGCTCAATCGAATTTTTTATTGCCCAATCAGCGTCCCAAATGACTATTTTCCGCGTGACGAGTCGATATCGCCGAAGCAAATGCGTCTGTGGATTATCCGTGAAATACGCGTTTGACGAACACGGATAGAATTCTGTATATAATCGGGGGAGAATTTCGAAACGAGCCGCTCTCTCGCTCTCTCACCACCGGCATTCGAATGTTTACACGGGATCTCGCATCCATTTACACGCTCGACGAAGCGGGAATTCGGCATGAGTGTTCCGATGCATCAGAGTTCGGCGATGGACGGACGGGGTTGTGTTTTAACGATGAGCGGCACGCGGATCGCTCCAAAGGGGTCGCGCGACGAGACCGAATGTTATCGCGTCACGGAGACTAATTTTCGAAAAAAAAAAAAATAAATCGATTCATAAAAAAATTGAGTTGACTTTACGAAAAAAGAAAAAAAATACATTTTGAAGGCACGATGAACGAATGCGAGACACAAAAAATATTTCTTCGGAAATGTATTGCATAGATTTTTCGATAAATTCCACAGATATTTGAAGTTACTTTTTAAAATTTGTTTCTCTTACGGATTTCTCCGTTACAAGCGGTATAAAATTAATCCTGATTTTAGAACTCCGAATAACGAATTATAAAAATGTTGAATACTTAAAATTACAACTATCGAATTTTTGAAACTTTTCACATGAAACTGGACACATTATTGTAAAGTTAATGTGCCGAATTGGAAGTTTTTATGGAAAACTGGTACATTATGATTAATATACAATTGCGATGAAAAATTAATATACGTTTTCATTGAAATTAAAGTAATTATCAAACACAAAGGGTTTCCAATGTTTTTAATACGCCTGTTTTTAAAAAATTGGGTGTATTAAAAATGTCAACATCTTCGATTTTGTCTAATGACAATCCCAAACAGTGATTACCAAATTATTCAAAAAATGAATTCTCAAAAAAAAAATCAAAACCCCATTCATTTTCTCATTTTAAAAAACTTCCAGAATTCATAAAAAATGTTCCTAAATTTTCTTATATCTCAAAATACCTATAAGTACAATTTTTCAAAAATGTCTATGCGTTGCTAATCTCCAGAATTATCCCGATGAAACGTCATCCACAATTTCGTCGCCGCTTGTCGGAATAAAATTACATCACATCCGTCCAGCAAAAAAAAAAAAAAAAAAAGAAAAAATCATCTCACGAACCCGCCCGAGAGAGGCGTTGCGTGCAATCGACTCTGCGAATAATGTGCCGCAGGGCAGAAAAGATTCGCGACGAAGTCGCGTGGCACATATTTTCGAGGTATCGATCCCCGTAGAGAGGGAGAACGAGACTAGCGAAGAAAGTGGTGCGGGTGGGAGAGTCGGCGTGTTCGAAGCGAGAAGCGACGAGGGTTGAAAAAAAGGGCGAGGGAGGACTTACACGAGGGCGCAAGGGTTGAACGGGGTGGTTTATACAGCGGGGCATTGTAAAGCCGGTTATTTCCGTGGCGTTGAACGACTCCGTTGCAGCGTTGAATTCTACTACGCTAGAGAACTCGGACGTACGTTAGTTCGTTCGTTGTACAGCCACTACGTGTACACGACCTAAATAAGATGCGATGCCCCCACGGCGAAAATAATTCATACGCGACAACTGCGAAGCGACAGCGGCGGCAGCAACAGCAGCGGAGAACACGATGCACGAACGCCGGCGTTGCGCTTCCGCGCTGTCGCAACGCTCTAGCCTCATAGACGTACACTTGTTTGTTCGTTAGGCTGTAGACTCCGCGGATCGGGCATGGAGGAGACCGAGCCATCGGGCTAAAGCCGGCTGAAGGCGAGCCTTAAGGGGGAGGCCTGAAATTCATGAAATATGTGAAAGTAAACAAAGAAAAGATTAATAAAAATAAAAGTAAAAAAAAATTGATTGAAAATTAAATGAAATTGAATTGAATTGAAAAATTGATTTTCGGGTAATAAAGGATTTTATGGAAAATGGGGAGACCTGGAATTCATAAAATAAATAACAGTGAACAGTAAACAAGAAACGTTTAATAAAAATAAAAGGTAAAAAAAATCGATTTTCGAGTAATAAAGGATTTTATGAAAAATGGGGAGGCCTGGAATTCATAAAATAAATAACAGTAAACAGTAAACAAGAAACGTTTAATTAATTTTCATCGATAACAAAAAAAAAAAACATAAAGCCACAAGGGCTAAAGAAAAAAGTTCAAGCAATAAAAATAAAAAAAATAAATCTACAATTCTCTTTCCATCAATAATAACACGGAAGCGAACGCCTCGTTCCATCCCCTAAATCCCCAAAAATTGATATCTCCCATACAACATTTAAAAAAATTAATGTTATTACAATTCTTCCATAAAGTCGAAATCGCGCGAAACGAAGGAAATCAAGAGAAAAAAAAAAAAAAAAGAGTCCGAGACACCGGTTCGAGGGAACCGATGGTAAAAGTTTGCCCGTTATTCTCAGCGGAGTGGTTTGGTATTCCGGGTGAAGCGTAAAAGGTCTCGTCGTCTCGGCGTTGCGAGGGGCATGCCGGAACGCCGTTTAATTATTCGCATTGGGGTACACACTCGGCCGGTTCGGAGCGGTGTTAGCGTCGATGACGAGGGTGGGTTTCCCCGTCGTGGGGAGGTAACAGCGTCCGTTGCACCAGCGGGGCAGCAGCTCTGGCACGGTTCGCCGTTAACTGGGTCGCGTACGTGGCGTCGGCCGCGATTCAACGCGGAGAGTCCAGCAGGACTCTCCTCGCCCTTCCGCGGAGGGAGCTTTAAAGGTCCCTTACGATAGATGGGTGGGCCACGTGGCGCCGCCAGTTTCGCGCGCAAGTAGATAGACTCCTGTTCGGTCAGCCGGTTGCGCATGTTGTGCGGCCAACTCGACAACAGGAACACCTCGAGACTTCGACAAGTCATGTATATAGCTCTGTATACATACATATATGTATATACGGGGTGAATATATATATAAATGTATGTGTGTGAGAGACTCGGCTATAGTCCGCGTGCAGCCGACCCGCCCTGGATTCGTTCGCGAGCTATCGCGTCCCGCGCACGCCTTCCTTTAGTTTCACTTTCGACGATAAAACCCCCTATGGTAGAATTCGTCCCGGAGCCGGTGATTCGACGTGCCAGTAAAAAAAATAAAAAAGTATCGGATAACTATGATTTTTTTTTTATTGCGATGGTGGTAGAGGAAAATATGGTTGGAGTGTAGAGCGAGGGAAAACTTTTATTTGACGACCAGCGTTTGTTTGGTTTAGGTAATATTTATTTTATTTGGATAAATATAATTATTTCGTTTAAGTAACTGTTTAGTCGATTTAAATGAATATTTATTTAAATCAAATACATTTTATACTTACACCAAATAAATGGTGGCCGACAAATTAATTTTTTGTCTGGGTGTACGCTGGACTTCAAAAAAAATTAGTATCAAATTTAATGTACAATTGTGATGAAAAATTAATATTCGTTGTGAAGAAAAATTAACGTACAGTTATATTAAAAACTTTATAAATCCTTTACTTTCATAATTTACTTTAAGAAGTAATGATTTCATTTTTACTTTACTTTGTATTTCCTCGTACATCGTCACTTCGTAAAGTAAAAATCCATTAATTTTTCATCGCGATTTAATGTAACAGTTTTTGCATAAAAACTTCCAGGCAAAACTGTATTCCTTGTTATTGGAAAAAATACAGTGAACCTGTATTTTTGAATTCCCCCCGGGGAAAAAAATCAGGAAAAGGCACCATAAATTTGTTTTCGAAAATCTTTGGGACCCAAAAAAAAAAATCTCCGATATTTTTTCGCGCCCACCGAGAGCCCATCTATCGGCAGAATTTGCCCCGACGCTCGAGCGTTCCATAACTCAGCCGCCGATACCTCGACCAATCTCCGACTCGATAATCGTAAATTTCCCCGTACCGGCTATCGTCAATTTTTCATGCCTTCCGTGACGTTGACCAAGAAAAAAAAGAACAAAAGAAAAAAGAAAGGAAAAAAAAGACAATTCAGTAGGGTAGTAGGGTCCGGCGTTGCGACATACAAGCCAATGCACTTACATCGTCTCTGCATGTAGCTATAGGCTCGTCGCGTGCACGTATATAAGGGTACGATATATAGCTCGTCTGCCTGGAGTGCCCGAGGTACTCTCTGTGTTCACAGACACGCTTACTGACGCATACTCAAACTGCACCTTTCTATATTATACGAATGGCTGCACGAGCCTCTCTACCTCTTGCACGTAAGAGGCATATAAGAGGCTTCAATATACATATATATATGCACTCAGACCCGTATATATATAAATCGCACAACCAATATCGTAAAGGCGTATCTCCCGTGCATAAGCATACAAGATACGCCTTTCTGATTTTAGTCACCCGATAAACATACATATTTCCACATATTTTTATATAGCGTTACCAATATCGCAAGGGCGTATCTTCCGCTAGCATACGAGATACGCTTTTCTGATTTTAGGGACCCGATATATAAATATCGCATAACCAATATCGTAAGGGCGTATCTTCCGTACATAAGCATATGAGATACGCCTTTCTGATTTTAGTCACCCGATAAACATACATATTCCCACATATTTTTATATAGCGTTACCAATATCGCAAGGGCGTATCTTCCGCTAGCATACGAGATACGCTTTTCTGATTTTAGGGACCCGATATATAAATATCGCATAACCAATATCGTAAGGGCGTATCTTTCGTACATAAGCATATGAGATACGCCTTTCTGATTTTAGTCACCCTATGTACATATGCATATATCCACACAGACACACATATACATAAATATTAACATATATATTATAAAAGCATATCTTCCGTGTATGAGGACTTGAAATACGCCGTTCTGATTTTAGTCCCCCGACATACATATGTGCATATGTGCAAAGGCAAACATATGTATAAATCGCCCGACCAACATCGTAAGGGCGTATCTTCCGAGCATGGGCATATGGTTGATACGCCTTTCTGATTTTAGTCATCCGATATACACAAATATATAGCCACGTATAATATATATGTATGTATGTACCCACACACGAACGAGCGTATAGCGTAGAATCCGTACGATATAGCGAGTGGCACAGTGGCAGGCGAGCAGGCCAGGCAAGCCTCGCACAGTGAGGTCCAACCCTGTCCTAGAGAGAGCTTTTGCCACGTACGGTATATAGGCAAAGACAGGGAGAGAGGTAGGCCTCGCCTGCTGGTTTCTCCTCTCTCTGTGCCGTTGCTGGTACTGCTGCGGGTGCTGGCGCTGCTCCTACCGGTAGCTCGGAAGCTTCGCTCGATAGCAAAGTGCGGTTCCCCTCGACGAGCTTTCGTGCTTGCAACGCGCCGGTGGCTGCTCCCACCGCTGTGCGGGCTTTAAAGGGGAACCCTCCGAGTATTCCGGCTCGAAAAACCTACGGACCTCGTGAATATTCCTACGGCTCGCTCGACCATCCTCATTCGCATATGTGCGCAAGAGGGTTGCTCCTCGCTATGCAACGCAACCCTCGCACTTCGGTGGATGTTCGTTGGGGGGAGAAAAAAATGCGCATAGGTGGAGACGTCGGTGACATTGGGTTGAATATTTATTAGAGAAATTTTGAAAATATATATATATATATTTTTTTGCTGGGAATAGTTTTTATGGGAAGGTGGGGCAAAATGGACCAGGGTTTTTCTGTTCGAGATTAGACTGCTCTTTAGTTTATGTTCTGAGAGAAAATTGGTTAAAAATTGTCCGTTTTCACTCGGTTTTGGCTATGTTTTCCACGAGCTTAAAGTTGTCTAGTTTATAAGGGAGAGTGGGGTAAAATTAACCAGCGTTCTCTGGGCGAAATGAGACTGTTATTTAGTTTATACCTTGAGAAAAATTCGTTAAAAATTGTTCGTTCGTGCGCACGTACGGCGATCGGAGGATCGAGAGCGCACTCGTGTCCTTCCATTCGAGACGCGCAAGAGAGATCCTGTCTATATTGCCACCAGCTCGAATCTGCCTAGTATGTAACGGATAGTGGGGTAAAATGGACCAGTCTTCTCAATCCGAAATTCTTTAAAAATTGTCCGTTTTCCCTCGGTTTTGTTCATATACGAAGGTAGAGGTTTTTTGTGTTTGCAAAAATTTGTGAATGAACGGTCCATCTTGCCCCGCTCTCGCTCGGTCGTGCGCACGTACGGCGATCGGAGGATCGAGAGCGCACTCGTGTCCTTCCATTCGAGACGCGCGAGAGAGATCCTGTCTATATTTTCCCCGAGCTCGGATTTGCCCTCGGGCTGGCGATCTTAAAACAGACTGCGAACCGCGAGCGGTCCACTTAGTTTAACGCAGTCTCACAGGCGCGCCGGAGACACCACCGAGCGGGACTGCGTTATGCCACGCGATAATAGGCGAGTGACAGATAAATAGTTTTTGCTTCGCCTATTATACGTCGACTGCGAAACGAGCTTAGCTCCAACTTCATTTATTTTCGAATATGTTTCTTCGGTTTTTTTTTTTTTTTTTTTCTCTCCCGCTTTCATTGAGCCTCTCGCGCGTGATTTTCGCAATCCTACCAGAGGCGGAATTCTCCCGTTTGCACGGTTGATACGCCCGGCGTATATACGAAGATCGCGATGCGAATTCAACGCGGTTACACACGCTCACTCTTCGAATCGCCCGAGGGTTGCTGCTCCACTTTTGCCCGCGACACTCTCCCGCGACGCACACGCGAGGCCCCTCTCGCTCGGTCACTCTCCCGCCGCCAAACGGCAAAATTTATATCGACGCGGGGCTCGCTGCTATGCAGAAAATTTATTGGAGTGCGAGAAACTGTGTGAGAAAAAAAAATTGTTAAATAACGGTATAAAAAAAAGAATCTTAATAATCGTCTCGGCCACACGACAGAGTTTGATAAATACATTGGAATTTATTTATCGAAAGACTTTGCAAAAATGTTGAAAATTGTCGATAGTCCTTCACCGATCTATCATTGCCCATAAGGCCGTGTTCGGGATGTCGGAATAACGATGAGATAAAGAGAAAATTTACTTTTTAAGTATAGTAATTTGCGATACAAGTGCGGTAAAGTGTACTTTACACGCACTCTGTGAAGTGGGTCGCGTGAGCGGCGAGTACGACTTAATTCGCAGTCTGCGCATGATGTTCTCTGTACCGCACTAGCATCGCATAATATTTTTTGTAACGAATGCATGAGAAGTGCTACTCCGTGGCTGCTGATTGCAGCGGGTGAAAAGTACGAGAAGCGTGCGTAAAGTGCGAGAAGCGTACATAAAGTACGGGAAGCATACGGCGGGTATTTATAGTACACTTGGCTATAAAGCGCCAGTTACCCCACTCTCGGCAGGCACGAAAAATAGCACTTTTCATGCATGAGTTACATAAAGTATTTTACGCACGCTTAAGCGTGCGTAAAGTAAGCTCGTACCAATCTGTCCATGCGCCGGGTGTTTATAGTAGGGTAAAAGTGGTGAATATGGCCCACCTCGATTAACACGTAAATCAATGATATATGGACCGGGCCATATTCCCCACTTTTACCCTATACTTGGCTGTAAAACGCCACTTTCGCCACTCACGACAGACCCGAAAAGTAGCACTTTTCATGCACGAGTTAGAAAACTAAATTTCAATTTATATCTCGCCAAACTGCAAAAATGTTAAAAACACTCGATACTCCTTCTCCCGCTCATTGCCCACAAAACGCTGGTCCGGGGATCGAAATGGCGAATGAGATAAAGAGAAAATGACCATTTTTTTTTCTGACTTATACACATTTTCAGATATACTAAAAAAAAAAAGAGAAAAACATCTACACGGATGACAATTAATCAACGACTTCACATCAGGATGAGTGTCCTCGTGCCTTCGTTCTCAAGGGATACGAGAAAGAGCGAGTAGACTCCGCGGAGTCTCGCGAGTCCGAGGGAATCATCTCGCGTGTTCCGACGGCCGCTCCGGGGCGTGTTAAAGTGTGTTTAACGGCGTCGCCGATTTGTTTTTGCCCGGATATCGTCGCAACGTGATAGAACGGCAAATGGTTCGAAGCAGAGTTTCGTCACTGCCATTAGCGAAGTGGAAGTGTAATCGGGAGGGGGAAGTTTATATATGTGCTACGAAGGAGGCCGGATAATAACAGGGCAGGAGAGGAATAAAATAAGGAAGGACGGTCACCACGGCGTTCAACATGTTTGAGATGTGGAGCGCGGTGAGTTCCAAGCTGGAACACTCCGCGACCTCCTCGGGTTCGCCGTTACCGCTGACGTCCCATGCACCACAAACGCCGCACACGTCGTCCGGGAGTATAAAAGGTAAATCCTCCGACGGAGATCCAGACGGACACACGTAGATAGAAATAAGAGCAGCGAGGCGGGCCCTTCGATATTTGCATGGTGCGTGTGGTGAATATGGACCAGGCTATGCATCATTGGCTCGCCGATCGGGCTGGTCCATATTCACCACTTTCATCATCATATATGTATATGTAGGGGAGAGCGGGACAACATGGGACAGTGGGGCAAAACGGCATAGTGGGACGAAGCCCAATTTTCCAATCATTTTTTTGCAAGTGATTAATATAGACGAGCCTGTATATCAGTTATTCACGTGCTGATCGGGCTGGTCCATATTCACCACTTCCATCCTATATATATGTGCATGTAGAGGAGAGCGGGACAAAATGGAACAGTGGGCGAAATACAATTCTCCAATAATTTTTGGACGAGCCATTTTGCCCCATCGGTACATTCGGATTCTCTACCCCGTTTTGCCCCACTCTTCCTCCCAAACATTATTGGGAAATTGTGACGGCTAAGAATTCAAAGGGCGCAACCCGGATGCTTTAACTTTGGGTCTAAGCCCTTTAGGTTCTTAACCGTAGATGTATATTATATTATACATATATATATTCTTCAATATATATATATATATATGTAGGGTGAAGGAACGAACCACCACTCCGCACAAATGGAATGCAATTACTAAATTGAGTTAGAATGGGAACCCTGCCAATCGTTGGAGCGCGAAACTTGCATACGGCAACCGCTACGGCCGCGGAGACGATCTCTCCGCCCGCCGAGACGAGACATTAAAATTTCATTAACGAATACAAAGGCAAAGTAAAAAATAATGTTTGCGGGCTGTTCAACTCTGAATTTCTTATCCGAAGATCGGCGCTTCGCGGAACCTTTGTGCATACACGTGCCTATTGCGAACACTTGCGCAATCTTCGAGCGGTCCGGTCAGCGACGAAACGTAGCCAAAAAATTATGCGCAGGAAAAATAAAAAAAATAGTCCGTAAGAGATTTCTAACAAATTTGGTATTATAAATATTTTGATATTTCTTACTTGGACAGTACGACCTGGCATTTAGTTATGCGTAATTTACCTTACGCATCGCAATTTTTCTTATTCTAATTACCATAATTAATATTTCATTAATAAATTATTTTTATTGAATATTTTATTAATATACAATCGTGACACGATCGTATATAAAAATTGATAAAATAAAATTGATAAAATCTGACTCCTTCCTATTCTACTCAATTTTTTCTCAGTGTAAAAAAGAAATAAAACTGAAGTATCTAAAAAAAAGAACTCTGCTTCTTCGCGAGAATTCGTTCGGTAAATTATAATTTCGTGGGAGACGATTTCAGCGTTGTCCGGCTCATCGATCATCGGTCGGTCTTTCGGACACACACACACGCATATATATATATATATATATATATAGAATATTTTCGGAGCGGCTAGTAACAAAAGCAACGGCCGGTTATAATAATCGCTGCGCTCGGAGTTCAATTTCGTAAGAGCCCGAGCGAGCGCGGTCTCTGCGTGTTTCTCGGCGTCTTGGACCGGTCTCACGAGCCAAAATTTACGGTACCAATGAACTCTCTCGGCGCGGTTGCCGCGCGTATAATCGCGCTTTCACCCGCGAAGGAAAAAAAGAGAGACGGAGAAGCGAGAGAGGCAAGAAAAAAAAAAAAAGAAAAAAAGGAGTGACGACGAAACGGTAAAGGGGAATCCCGGCTCTTTGCGCTTGACGACACGAGAGCTGCCGTGCTTCGTCCTCGGTCCTGATTCCTCCGGCTCGGAGCTCTCTCGCCCGGCAGCAGCAAGGATTACGGATAACTAGGAACGTTGTACGGTGCAACGGTACTGACAGCTTAATTATTGGCTCCTGCCGCTGCTCGGGCTCCCTCGAATCGGATCTACGACGAGATCAGCTACGAGCACGATCTCCACTGTGCGGCAAACCCTTCGACTTCCTAGCGTCTTTCTTTCCTGCGATGTTCCTACCTATTGTAGAGGTTAAACATTTTGTTTTTTTACCATCAAAGCTCGAAGACGTTAAAACACCCTTAAGAAAAATAATAATTGAAATTTATTAAAGGGTTGGTTTATTTTTACTGCTTTGAGTCGTAAAGTTTAAGAATCATCTGTGTCCTGTTTTAAGCACACAGAGGCAAAATTACCGTGAAATGGAGGAAAGGAAAACAAACATGAAAGGGAAGGAAATTTATTGAAGGGTAGATTGTTTTTTATTATCCTAAGTTTCCCCCTTAAAGAGATAACACCGAGTCCAGACAACACCCTCAACAGACTCGGATCGTTAGACTCGATATTTTATTGGGAGATTAGAGCTTTCTCCTGGATTGCCCCGTCGTTAATGCTTTTATTGGACTTCCCGGCACGCGCGCTCATTTCTACCCCCCCCCCCCCCCTCGCAACCCCTCACCCCCTCCTTTGCCCCCTTCAATTCTATTTTATCACGAATGTTGTGGGTGATAAACTGATAAACTACGTCTGTATTTCTCAGAACACGCGGTTAAATAAGTCTATACATTTAACGAAAACTTCTTGTCCACAAACATTAACAATATTTTTCTTGATAATAAAAAAATGTTCCTCTTAATTTTACCTTTTCTTTTTTCGTTGATTTTACATTCTCTTTTTTTGTTAAAGTTAGATCTGCTTTTTCGGTAATTTTGCAGTTCCTTTATTGTTAATTTTAGATTAGCTTCATTCATTCATTTTATATTTTTTCTTTAATTTTACATTTTCTATGCTCGTTAATTTCACAAGTTTTTTGCTTTTAAATTGCACCATTTTTTTAATCATAAAAGTATAGTTCGTCAATGAAAAGAAGTAGAAAAAATGTTATAAAATGCACGACAGAAAATGTGGAAATTCGTGAAAAAATTAATGTTTTAAAAATGTAAAAACTTCATTTTACCGTCGAGCTGGAGCTTTAAAACCGGCGCTGGGGTAATTTCGATATTCTCATCCAGCGGTGAGGCCGAAAAGCAATTTGAAAGTACCGACTCGCAGAAACGTGAGGTGGCATAGGAATCTCTCGTGTATTTTTTTTTCTCGCTCGACAGAGCGTGAAAAAAAACGCGCCGGAGAAAACCCTTCCGAGCTCCTCCCGACTTCGCGCGCTGGCCGGCCCGATCGTTCTCCATAAACGGTGACGAAACATCACACCGGAGGCTCGCAACGTTCCCCGAGACGAAAAACCCGAGCCAGATAGTTGTAAGTCATAACGCGCTTAATGGGAGAAGCGAGAAAAACATCCACTCGATAGCGTCGCGAAGACCGAGTTTTCTGACGAGCGACTGGACTGTCCACTGCTCTAACTCGCGGGGCTCGCGTTATCAGAACATTCCGCGGACTTTTTCCGAATCGAGACCTACTTTGCACCGCGGCGCAGTTCTTCCAGTATGTAAACAAGACACGGCTCAAAGATTGTAAACTAGACACGGTTTTTTTTTGTCTATCAATGTTTTTCGTTTTAACCCCTTCGCACTCGTCCGGGTTACGGGACAGATGAAATGTTTGGCAATTGTAAGAGTTCCATTTTCTCAAAGTGATTTTTTTTATAATATATTTTTTTTTAATGTTACTCCAATAATTTTTGATATTTCGAGCTGAACCTTTTTTTTGCAAGATTAGAAGACCTTTACGAACAATAAATCAACTTTCCGCATATAAACAAGACATCGCTCAAAATTGTACACAAACAATACAAACGTGGGTTTTTTTTTCAAAGTATTTTCTTTATTTTTAACCCTTATTAAAACATCTAACAAATGTCAGAGTTCCATTTTCTATATATTATAAAATATATTACAATGTCTATATTAATAATATCGATATTATAAAAATATATATATATATATACATTTTTATAACATGAACAAAAAAAAAAAAATATACTTCTATACCCTCAAACTTCGATACTCCGACCCGAGAATAATTTTCGTCCCGTCAGAAACATACCCACAACAAACCCTCAAATCTTTTTCGCCAAAAGCTCGCATCAACATCCGCGAACGCGATATCCATCCTCGCTCCATCCCCATTAAATAATAACGAAGCGCAACTTTCATCCCTCATTACCGCAGGCAGAACTAACTGCGGCCCCGCGAGAAACACCGCCGCATCTCCTCGGCAGCCCACATATCCACGCATACACACACGTACACACACACCCACATATGCACACATCTACACATATTCCTTCCCTCCGGAGAGCCATCTCTCCGGACGAACCGAGAGCGAGAATTTCAGAGAGAAAGAGCCCGCGGCATTTTCGAGACATTTTCATTCGAGCGTGATATTTGCTCGAAAGCATGGGCTGAGAGTCGCGAGGGGTGGTTCGGACGGATCGCGAGCGCGAGAGGCGGAGGACGAGCTTTCGAGGGAGAAGCCGGCGGAAAAGGGAAGCCGGCGCGGGAGGGGCTGAGAGAGCGAAGCTTCGCAGCTCGGCGCTCTCGGAGGGGGTCGCGTTTACGGCTATAGCTCTGGAATCGCGCGAGAAAGCAAGGGTGGGTTTGCTGCCGCTGCTGCCGCTGTATGGACGGGTGGGTGGCGAGGCAAGGAAGCGTGGGTTTCCACGATCGATAGAGGCGGCCGTGCAACTGCGAAGCCACCGTGTCGTCGAGACATCAATACATCCGCACGTGCAGCGGAGGCAAAAGCGCGGAGAAAGGAGAGGAGGGCCGGAGCAACCCCTTTGTGCAACGTCTCACAAACGGAATACGGCCCTGAAGGAAAGAAAAAAATAATAATGATAAAAAAAAAAAAAAACGGGGGAAAAGAGGAAAATTGAAAGCGTCGCGTCGAGTTGCGAGTGGCCCGATCGGTCGAGGCGCTCCTGCGCTGGACATGCACACTGTAAAAAAAAAATTGTCAATTTACAGTGTAAAAAAAATCGTAGGAAATGTTATGTACCGGTCTGGAAGTTTTTATGCAAAAACTGGTGCGTTAAATTTGACGTACTATTGTGATGAGCGATTAATGTTTATTGTATTAAAAACATTTGGAAAACTTTGTTTTTAACAATTTTCCTTAATTTCAATGTGATAGTGCTTTAATATTTATAATTTACTTTAGTTTCAATGAAAAGTATATTCATTTTTTATTGCAATTGTATATTAAATTTAATGTACAAATATTATGTGAAATTAGAGTACTTTTAAGAGTTTCCTGGACACAAGAAAGTGTCCTTCCAGGCAGATCAGTTTTGACAAACATTTAAAAAATATATAAACCTTTACTCCTATATATAGTCAGTATTTCTTCCCCTGTGAGCCGCTACTCCTCAGTGACTCTCGAAAACTATGCTCTACTGGCATGAACAATTTACCCCGTACATATGTACAAAAAAAAAAGTAACTGATGATAAATAATAAATTTAAGCTGCCTGGACACTTTCGTGTCCTTGCAGGCAGATCGCTTTTGACAAAATCTGTAAAAAAATAAATTTCAACTTATACACCCAACATATAGTCAGCATTTTTCCGCCTCTAAGCCGCCACTCCCTCGTGACTCGGGAAAACTATGCTCTAGTGGCTATAGCATGAACAATCTACCTCGTATATACATATATACATATATGTATATATATATACCCTGTTATTATAGACGAAGGGCTAGAGGAGCGTGAAACACGACTTTCTATAGTCGCTCTTGGTTATCGATCGTGGAACATAAACCCATATATATATATGTATATATATATATACACACATACACATATGTACATATATATATATAAAATTGAACACCCGCACCCAACTCCGACAGCGAAAAGCAAAAGCGTTACTATGATCGACGGCGAATGGAAACTACTCGCTCTTCCGCTTTAAACGCCTTGGTATATACAGATGTATGAGCGGGACACACATCGTGGCCGGAGAGCACCCTCGCGACTCTCCGCGCCACCTCGGCGAGGATACACGCGCGCTCCGTCGAGATCCTGCGAAAGTCCGAATCGATTTCATCCATCGCGCCGCCGGAGAGGAAGAGGGAGCAAGGCTCAACGGGGATTTGACCGTGGTACGTGGCCCGCGTGCACAGTGTCAGCCGCGAAAATTGAATTAAAGTGGAACTCGGCATAAACTGTTACCTTCGTGAATTATCACGGCCATTCGCACGTCCTCCTGACCGACGGCCATTCACGGATTAGCTCCATTGAAACTGCCGAATCGCATTGTCGCGTCGTTCGAGGCGTTTTTTGTTTGGGATTTATTTTTTATTTTAATTTACACTATCGAGAACGCGCATGCGCACATTTCCGCGAAAGGTGCAACAAAATATTGCGGTCGAAAATTTAATTTCTTTTAGTAATAATCAACATCCGAAAACTCTGACTTTTGAGTTAGTTAAAAAAAATTAAGATGAATTAATTTTTAAAAATTCACTACATTTAATCAATAAAATACGTAACAAAATACAACGCAACGAGGAGTAGAAAATAAGAAAAAATTTCAACCTCCCTAATGCTTACAAACGTGACGGAAACAAAAAAAGAAAAATATCTTCATTTCAATCGCCCCTCACATTTTATGCAAAAATGCCACCAGAAAAATAAAATGAAATAGGGATGTGCTAGGGTTGAAGTATTAAAAAACACAAAACTGAGCTAGAGCTGGAACATCGCTGGCATTTCCACTCCGCCTCATAACTCATAGAGAAAAAATCCAATAAATAAAATAAACAATAATACATAACAAAATAAAACGCAACCACGAATACAAAACAAAAAACAATTCCAACCCCCCGACACTTACAAACGCCCTCAAAAAAAAAAAAGAAAAATATCTTCATTTCAAGCGCCCCTCACATTTTATGCAAAAATTTCCGCAGCCCCCCGGCACAGAGAAAAATAAAATGAAATAGAGATGTACCAGGCAAGAAGTATAAAAAAAAAAAAAAAAAAACCTGAGCGAGAGCTGGAACATCGCTGGCATTTCCACGACGCCTCATAGCCCAAGAATTCCTTATATTTCAGTCGAGCATCCATCCCACCCCCTCCCCCCACTTTGCCCTCAACGTTCAACACAAACCTACCTCAGTACATACTGCAATCGTTCGCGTACTCGTGCATTTTTGTATTTGTATGCAAGGTGCATGTGTGATACGAAAGGGTTTCCCATTCGTGCTGGTGTGCCAAGTACATGTCTCTCCCCCCCCCCCTTTCCCTCTCTCCCACCCCCTCTATATCGCGCTCTCTCTGGTAGTTCGACGCTCGGAGCGAATAGAGCCGAGCAAAGATCGATGCGAGCTAGCCGTACACGACTATACGTAGAGCAGCTAGGCTATACATGTGCGTTCTATCTATCTCGCCGGCTAGCTAGCAAGAACTTGGTGGGTGAGCTGATAGGCTCGTTTCTGAAATTGCGAAGATATATAGGAAGATCGAGCGCGGCCCTTCCTGCCTGGACTCTCCATATCTATATCTATATGGATGTGTATATATGTGTATATATATATGTATATGTATATGTATGTGTATATCGACTCTCTCTGCGTTCCTTCACGTAGGCAGCCAAAGGAGAGCTTAAAGCGAGATATGTCGATATCGCGGAGGAAAACGTCGACGCTTCCGGGCGGCCCACTAACCGCGAGACGCTATACGGGCTCACGAAACTCTAACTCTTTCACATGTTTTTGGTTTATTTTATTTTATTTTATTTTTATTGTTATTCTATGGGCTAATGGGGCTGGAGACTTAAATAGATTTTTTGTTGATTTTGATTTCGTTTTGACTTTAATTAGTTTATTTTGACCGTTCGAGTCCCAAGGGGTTTAAGATACACTTTTTATGATGAAATTAAGCTCGAAAATTTATCCCCGGTTGGATTACCGTGCGTCAATTCGTTTGCAGAATTTATAAGATTGAAATTCGGAATTTTTTAAAAATAGCTCTTTAAAAATGTGGCAATTTCAAGGCATTAAAGCCACATTTTTTTTTCAATGTGAAGGGTGCAAATAAACAAACAAAATTATCCGTGAATATACAGCATTTTTTAGGATGATTTTTATAACGAATCGATATAAGAAGCGACAATAGCGTTGCGAAATCTTTCGAGGATCGATTTGCACACATTAGAGATCCGTCGGCAAAATATCGACTCTCGAGCTACGTGTGTATATGTGTTCATGTGTGCGTTCGATTATCCGGACTTTCTATTGTATAATTTTTTTTTCATTTTTTTTTCGATACGTCGTATAGAATGCCGCGTGAAAAGAAAGGACAGACAGAAATATGCCAATAGCTGGCTTATTGGCGTTATCTTAACTGTCAATCACTGTATCGACCGTTCGGGATTTCATAAGGGAGAGCGAGAGAGTGAAAAAGAGAAACGGCGGAGCCAGACGTTGGTGAGAATTCGAACGGCTCATCGTCCGAGAGAAAAGTCGTGTCGCAGATAGTTTGAATCTCGAAGCCGTCCTCGCCTCCATAGAAAAAATATATACGAAAATATATTTTTCATATATTAAACATATGAATTATTATTATTATCATTATTATTTTTTTAAATCGCATACATGAAAAGTATATAATTTATATACAGAGTATATTTCACCCATATACTTTTTTTCGTGCGGGAATTTCTTTCGGCTGAAGGATTAATCGCGCGATCAATAATATATGCGAAAATATATTTTTTATATATTACATATATGAATTATTATTATTATCATTATTAATTTTTTTTAAATCGCACATGTGCATATCTATAATATAATTCGTATAAACAATATGTTTTTCGCATATGATTTTTTTTTGTTCATTGTTCTCTTTGGGCCGGAGGATTAATCGCGCGCGTACGCGTGTTCGATGGACGTCTATCGATCGATCGATCGAATATGTAGGCCAGCCATCGGAGAGAGACGAGAGGATACAATCCTCCGCAGCACCCACAGCGGACGCGGAGAGCTAAGGCGTGCACATAACGACCATCCGACTCTTGGCTCATTACCACTGTCGCTAATTTAGACGTGTCCATTTAGATGTATTTGCGTCGTGTCGTCAGATGCGTCGGGGAAACGGGGGCATAGAACTCCCCGACACAATCGCCGGCCCGCAGGCGAAGAGATTTTCTCCTTTTTTTTGTTTTGTTTTCTTGAATTAAAATAAAATTATTTTAATCGGATCAGAATTGATAATGATGGATTCTTCCGATAGGGCATTATCGACTTTATGATCCACTGCTGACAAAAAAAAAATTGTAACTGAATTCGGCGTCGGTATTCCGATATCCATTAATGAACAAAATGGACAATGGAACTCGTCACCGTTATTCACTCCCTACGGCCCTTATCCATTTTTAAAAAATGCATAACGAACCCGGCTCGGCTACCAATTTTTTTAAATATTTACAAAGGATGTTGGCTTCGTGATTCATTTTTTAATTAACAGTCGGTCGCGTTTCATCAATTTTTATTTTTTTTATTGATAATGGAACGAATAATACATTTTTTTAATAATTGATAGCAGGAATGACCCATTCTTTTTTTGTTTTAATGAAACGTGCATTACTTACCCATTATTCTTTCCTCAGTTCCGAATCCAGTAAAAATTCATTCACATTCGGCCCTTGATAAAAATTAATTTTATTTTATCTTGGAAAAACTAAGTAAGCATGAATAAAAAGAAACTTGCTAAATTATACATTTTTTAATTATTGATAGCAGGAATTACCCATCCTTTTTTCGTTTCTATGAAACCATTATTACCCATTATTGTTTTCGCAATTCCGAATAACGTAAAATTTTTTCCATATTCGGCCATTGATAAAAATTTAGTTTTATATCTAATTTTCATATTAATATTTATATTAATATTTTTATATTAATCAAATTGAGTTTGAATGAAAAAATATATATATATATGTATTTTTTTAGCTGCGTGAACGTAATCTTAGGGATTAAAAAACAATTCGCATACATGAAAAAACAATAAAATAAAAGTTAAGTTTGAATGAAAAAAAAAACAAAACATATTTTTTAATTTCTAGCTGCGATGTCCAGAGACCCGTGTCCGCCTTTTCAGGTCTCTATCAGGGTGAACGTAATCCCTGAAAGCATTAGTCAACATGCGATTCCAAGGTGCAACCCATTACACGTCCGCGCGCGCGTAATCGTACACGCGAGACATCAACCTCCGTGTGTTGTCGGCAAGAAACGAAGGCCGTGTTGCCAAGTGGTCCGCGGATTCACGGCTTCCCTCGCGGAATTCTACCTGTTTAAAGTTACCAATTTTTTGTTCTTTTCTTTTCTTTTAATACCATTTTTTTTTTTTTTTTAAGGCCCAACAAATTTCTTCGGAGATTCCTCGCGCCAGTAGTCGCGGACCGTGTGTGGTCAGACGGTGCTAAATTTTCGCAAACTCCCCCACGAATTCGGGACGCGCCCGGGTATATTTCCGATCGCGCGCTCGTGTCAACACCGTGACGAGCCTTTGATAATTCTCTCTTCCGTTGTGAACTCCATTGCGTCCTCGTTCAATTGAAAGAACGCCGTCTCGAGACCTCGGCACGTACCGGGCACCGCAGAAGCACACCGAGACCTTGTTGTCCTGCCTCGGCTCTATGCCGAATCACAGCGCTATTGAAACACTTTCGTGCATTTGTTTGTTTGGCCTTCTTTCGCACGTGTTTCGTCGGACTTCGACCGATCATTATATTTTTAGTTCAAACCTTTGGGTTTCTTTCTTTGGGCAAAAAAAAAACAAATTTTCGAAAGTCTCGTTATATTTTTCGACCAATCTTTATATTTTTAGTTGAAAACTTTGTGTTATTTTTTTGCAGATACAAACAAATTTCCTAAAGTCTCATTATATTTTTCAACCGATTATTATATTTTTAGTTGAAAACTTTGTGTTCTTTTTTTGCAAATACAATTAAATTTCCAAAAGCCTCATTATATTTTTCGACCAATCATTAAATTTTTAGTTTAAACCTTTGCGATGATTTTTTTTTTAGAAAAAAATAAATTTCCGAAAGTCTCCTCGGCTTTCGCGGGAGAGCCGTGAGTCATGTCGTTTGAGGTCGATGAATCTCGGGATAAACCGTCTAACGTGTTTTTGTACGACTACTTGGCTGGCTCTCGCGAATCGAGCGAATCGAGATATACGAATTACAAATTAGTTCGCGGAGATCGACGACTCTCTAGCAAATAATTTCCATCGATCGTTTCAATATCTTGCGACATATGAGGGGGGAGGGGGGGGGGCTTGGATGATCGAACGTTACCGACGCTCTTTGCCGGCGCTTTGGCGTCACTCCGAGTGACACCCATCTCTCCCCGACACCCGTTTGTAACCGTACAAGGCACCCGGGATTATTGAACGAATAAATAACGAAACTTCAGGCCGGTGGAAAGCCAGAGAGAACGAGAAGCAGCCGATGTCTGACTCATGACACCTTATGGCATTTTCAAAGGCCACTGTGCGTTCCTACGAGTTGCCTACGGACACCTCGGAAAACAATCGATCTTTGTAACCCTTTGATGTCAGTGATAAATTGATAAACCACGATGACATTTTTTTGATTTTTTTATTTTTATGTACTGCTGTTCTCGGCTAAGCCGAAAATTGAAGATCCCGAAATCTTGCTCGGACTTCGTTGCGAAGTAAAAAATTTATTAGAGTTATTAAATAATTTTTTTGAATGAATTGTGAAAAATTATTTTGCAGATCTCATAGAAATTTGATAACTTCGTTATCAAACTTACAACATTAAAGTCCATTTGATGTCATTTTTATTGATGTTATGAGACTTTTATGAAAATGTCGAGGTCGTTGTCAATTTACGAAAGTAAAATAAATTTGATGTAATTTTTGTCAAAGTTATGAAACTTTTATAAAGCGTTTGAGTTCGTTATCAAACTTACGAAATGAATGTAAATTTCATGTAATTTTTGTTTAAGTTATGAAACTGTTACAAAATTTTCGAGTTCCTCATCAAACTTACGAAATGAAACTCAATTTTATATAATTTTTATCAAACTCAAAAAAAAAATCACAACTAAATTCTTAAAAAAAAAAAATCCTCGAGACTCTCCATCCGGTTGGGAGAGTATTTCGTGCGCGAGTGGACGCGGTGAGTGCGATGATTTTTATTTTGGTAGCCCGGACGTTCGCTCCGGGCGAAAGTCTTCGAGCTGGAAAAAAAAGAAAGTCCGAGCTCGCGAGATTTACGCTGCCCGGCTGGCGAAAAAAAGTAAAAAAAAAAAACAAAAGGATAAAAAAAAACATAATGGAAGGCAAATGAACGGTATTCGTATGAAAATATATTCGCGATCGAAGATATCGCCACGCCGAGAATAATTTGTGTAATAAAGCGTGGAATAAAGAAATCGGCCGGTGTCAATTTGACGACGAAGTCGCCGATCGCGCGTCGACTCCGCGGCTCGGGCTCGGTTCGCGTTACGCAATAATCGTCAGCGCGTTGGCCAGGTCGAGGCGGTGCATGCACGGCATTTTCAAACACGCCCGAGCTACTCCGCTCCCGACCGCACGACGAGTTTTTCCAGGATTTTTTAACGCGCGACCAAAATATAAATGAGTAAACTCTCCAAGTACCTGCAGCCGTGGCTCCGTGCAGAGTTACGTTGCACAGCCCCCTCCCCACCGCCGAGACGTCGATGCTGTTGTTGTTGGTGAATAAAAATACGTGAAGGCGAGAGCCGGACCGCCGAGCCCTTGAGAAGTGAAAATCGCAGGTCGCTATAATCGACGCCTTTTTTCCAACCGATCACGTAGGTAATATGGAAGCCTTTGGAGCATCGCAATAATGCGACGAACAAACTCGATTGAATTTAAAAGAAATTTTTACACAATTGCATATAATAAAATTACGAGAGAACAATTTCTTTCGTAATTTAATTTACGAAAATCCGCAAGCTTTTGAGAAGTGAAATTCGGAGGTTGTTATAATTGACGCCTTTTTTCCAACCGATCAAGTAGGTAATACGGAAGCCTTTGGAGCATCGCAATAATGCGACGAACAAATTCGATTGAATTTAAAAGAATTTTTTACACAATTGCATAAAATAAAATTACGAGAGAACAATTTCTTTCGTAATTTAATTTACGAAAATCCGCAAGCTTTTGAGAAGTGAAATTCGGAGGTTGTTATAATTGACGCCTTTTTTCCAACCGATCACGTAGGTAATATGGAAGCCTTTGGAGCATCGCAATAACGCGACGAACAACTTTAATTGAATTTAAACCACCAACTTGGATTTTTTTCCATCTTAAAAAAAAATGTTTACAACATTTCTCTCGTCATTTTATTTTATTTATGGAGATTCTCCTATGAGAAAGCATCTTCGGTATTTTTTCTTTCGCTTACTCGTGAATGACATTTCGCAAATAATTTTTAAAAAATTAATGGACGACGTTTTTTCAAAAAATAAAAAATGTCCCGTTTCTATACGCTAAGTCGGTTTAAAAAAAATATATTGATGTTCTATTTATTTTTACGTAGATTTATAAGGTATTAGCTGGACAGACGGTCGCCACGCTCGCCCCAGCTGGGCTCCCAACGTTCTGTCTAGCGCGCACAGAGCGTAAAAAATATTCATAAAATTCTTTTTGTCCACAAACGTGAAAAAGAAAGTTCCATTTTTTGTTTTAAAGTTTTTCCACAAACAATTTCCACAAAAGCTTCCTCCAAGAGGAACTTAAAATTGAAAATTCATTATTTCGACGAGCCGCGAAGCTCCCTCGGCAGAGTACGAAGCTCGAGCCGCAAAGCGTCTCTCGAGCAGCCGCGGCCGATGATTTCAATACACAACAAAACCCGCCAAACGAGCTCTCGAGTGAAACAGTTTTCTTTGATACATGTTCCCTCAGCTCGGTGGCGAGCGAGCGTGTCGAGAGACAGAGAGACTGTCTCGTCGGGAATAATATGAAAATCTCATGAAACATAACAGCCCGCGAGGGAATCATTAGTTTTACTGCCGGCGCTGCCTTAGCCCCGTTCTTTTTTTTCCCCTCAATTTTTCCATTTATTTTTTCCCGTCTCTTTGCTACATCGTCGTCTACGAGGAGCCTGCGCTTTCGAGGGAATGTTTGAGTCTCTCTCGGCACGGATCTCCAGACTCCCCGAGGCTTTGAACGAATTTTAATCGTTTATTAATTCCCCGCAGGCAACTAGATCTCCTGCACGTGCCTTTTGCAACGCTCGATCCGGACTCGGACGGTCGAGAGAACGGAGACATTTTTCGAGACCTTTTTTTTTATCTGAATTAATTTTAAATTGAATTAATTTTGAATTAAATTAATTTTGTATTAAATTCATTTTGTATTAAATTCATTTTGTATTAAATTCATTTTGTATTAAATTCATTTTGAATTAAATTCATTGTGAATTAAATTAATTTTCAATTAATTCAGTTTAAGGATAAATTATACATTTAAGAAAAATTTATATCCATTTATTTATGTTTTACTGAAACGTGCATTACTTATTATCCTCTATTATTTCCGGAGTTCCGAATCAAGTAAACATTCAGCCCTTGATAAAAATCGATTTTATTTCACCTTAAAAAAAAATTAAGTTTAAAAAAAAAAAAATTGGACCCCCCGAGGCTTCGAACGAATTTTAACAGTCTATTAATTCCCCGCCGGCAACTAGATCGCCTGCACGTGCCTTTTGCAACGTTCGATCCCACGGAGACCTTTTTCGAACGGACACATTTTTCGAGACGATTTTTTTTTTTTTTTTTTCTTGACCGTTTAATACGACTCGCTATGACGAAGGACTTTGATGGATCACCGCAATCGCGCTGAGGGATTCACGGTTGAAAGTCCAGGATTCGAGCGCTGCGAGAGAGCTCGAGCCGTCTCAAAACGCTTACACACGATCTTGATTCGTGTTCGCGCGTGCGTGTGTAAAAATGTGTGCACGCGCACTTCGAAGCCCGCGACACAGAAGGGGGTTGCGTAAGATCCTGAGCCGCCGGTCTCTCTCGGTTACTACTCGGGCCTCGAGCTATCGTGTCCCGGTCGTTACTATTATATATATCGGGCCGACATTGTTGTGGCACCCGGTTATATATTTTACATACGCGAGACTGAGTTATATCAACGCTGTTCGTCAACTCAGACTCGGGAATCGATACTCTCATTTCCCCGTTTATATCGATCGAGGCTGAGCACGCTCGCTTACAACTTCCACCGATGAATGAACTATGCGAGGCGATCGTACACGCTCAATCTACACGACCAGACAACGGACGATACATTTTTTATGATTCGGTCATTTATTTACTTTTCTTTTTCCTGCGCTCGGTAACGGACGGGTGAGAAATTTGTTTGTTTCTTATTTTATGACGAGAGAGTGATCGCAAGGAAATCAGTGTAAATTATTTGTTTTGGGCGGAGATGGAATGACGAAATAATCTGACATTTGTGCAACCATGGAAATCAAATGTATGCGAAAGGTATATTGGGTATATGTTACATTTGGCGCTTTCGTTTTATTGATATGATAAACTTGTAAATCGAATCAGAGAATCAGGAAATCGGAGATGCAGAAAATTACGGAATCACGGAATCAGAGAACTGGAAAATCAGAAAGAAGAAAATCAGAGAATAGGTAAATAAGACTATAGCTAAATCAGAGAATACCGAAATCAGAGAATAGCCAAATCAGAGAATAGCCGAATCAGAGAATAGCCGAATCAGAGAATAGCCGAATCAGAGAATAGCCGACTCAGAGAATAGCCGAATCAGAGAATAGCCGAATCAGAGAATAGCCGAATCAGAGAATAGCCGAATCAGAGAATAGCCGAATCAGAGAATAGCCGAATCAGAGAATAGCCGCATCAGAGAATAGCCAAATCAGAGAATAGCCAAATCAGAGAATAGCCAAATCAGAGAATAGCCAAATCAGAGAATAGCCAAATCAGAGAATAGACAAATCAGAGCAAACGGTTTTCTTTGGGTTTAGGTTTGGACCCATTAAAAATGGTCAAGAGCTAAGCTTAGCCATAAGTGAATATGTCTTCACAGCATCAAAAATTCCCAACATATCTTTATCAATAACAATCCTAAAATAATTTCTCTCCAGCCCTCTACAATCCCAGACGTACAGATCGCTGCATATTGACAACAAAAATAAAAAATTCAAAAATAAATCTCTGTAATACACAATTTCCCAGCTTAAATAAATTTCATACATGGCGGACATATTTTTAGACAAACGCCACAAATGCACTTCTTTCCATCGGTGTAGGCCTTCCTCCGAATTGTCATCAGATCACTCTTACACCCGCGATATATCGGGATCGGAGTTTCACGATGTTCTCCGAGTGCTCCGTCGCGTCAATTGTCATTTAAAAATTCATCCGACTCCTGTCAGTTGAGCCACGAATACACGAGGACCTGGAGACGACGAAGCGTTGGTACACGCCGGAGGAGAGAATAGCGTCGGTTATATATCGTCGACGGTGCGAGAGCCTCCCGAAGAACGCCTCGCGCCGAGACGCTCGCCGCCTACATAACACGACTCTCTCGTAGCAGACATGCGTTCACACAAGCTCTTTGAAATATAGATAGATGCAGGCAGGCACGCTGATGTTATGATAACGCGAGCTTCAGTGGTTCTCCCGGTCCTTGTCTAGGAATTATTTTATATTTTTTTTTTCATCGTCGCCAATCGCCGAAATCTGCCGAGTCTGACCACGCTCGACCGTAACTACTTGCAAGATTTCTTTCGCCTCTTCTCATCCTCCCGTCGAACTTTTGCCGCGCGGTAATTAACGTTTCCATTTTTTTTTCTTGTTGCAGGTAAGACGATACTTCGGAGAACTCCTCGGCCGATGTGAATTAATACCGGGGTGAATATAGTTTCGCGATACTTTTCTAAGAGTCCAGAGGCGAGGTAAGTGATCGGACGTCGAAATAAAAAACTTCCTCCGGTCGGACGCGAATCCGCAAAGTTTCTCTGCTTCTTCAAACTTCTAGCAAAAAGGGAACTTTCGGGACGCGATGAGGAATCGGATCGAAGAGTGATTCATTTTTTAGGCTGATAATTCATTGTCTGTTGCGTCGGTGCGGCGGCTAAAAAGATTTGTACCTTCGAGAAACGTTTTTCGATTGCAAGTTGCAATTATTTTTCCTACATCTTTAAATCCGCCGATTCGGCGATTAAAATTTTACGATCCGTCCGATTTTATATTGGTCGCCGGAAATCTTTCTTGAATGTACAAATCTTTTTTCACGCTCCAAGAATAACCTCCTGTGTCAATGAAATTTACGATTTTCCACGAAAATTA
The DNA here is from genome assembly GCA_917499995.1 of Ichneumon xanthorius. NCBI lineage: Eukaryota > Metazoa > Arthropoda > Insecta > Hymenoptera > Ichneumonidae > Ichneumon > Ichneumon xanthorius. The sequence goes on along the minus strand of OU824204.1, from coordinate 2,693,121 downwards.
TAAATTTCGAATAAAAAATTTCACCTCCAGCAAAATATTTTTTTAAATCATAAAATGTAAATATCGAATAAAAAAATGTCACCTTAAGCAAAAAAAAAAGTTAAAAAATCATAAAATTCAAATCCACGTAAGATCTCAAATACCAACGAAACTAAACAAAATTCTCCGGTAAATCGTTCGACACGCCCGTCCGCCCTCATCGGCCGGCCTTCATCGTCCTCTTCGTGGGCTTCACAGAAACTGCCTCTCTCAAAAAAAAAAAAAAAAAAATTCCCGTGTTTTCCAAGATAGGTTCACGAGTCGCAGTGATGACGACAACGAGGCTGTCGCGCTGAGAATGATGTATAAAAGAAGAGAAAAAAAAATCACGAACAAAAAAAAAACACAAAAAAAAAAGTCGCAACGATGCTCGGCGAGGGCTTTTATAGCTGTACAACTGGCGAGCGAAACGAGTGAGAGCCACTGTCTCGGCAGCCTTGGCTGAAGTTGTCGAACCCGCGACCCAGTTACACGCTCGCGCCAACACATAAACCGCCGGAGCGCTAGTCACCCACACTCGTGTGCGTTGCATGCACTATGCGCCGATGCACACACAAACCAGCAGCAGCGGCAGCAGCGGCAGCAACGGCAACGGCAACGGCAGAGCTCGCCCGCCGGCCGGTCGTCAGCGAGCGAAGAGATCGCGCGCGCCACAGCGCCCGGTGAGGGAAAGAGCGAGGGGACGTATCGCGAGAATAACGCGTCGGGGAGAGAGAAACGTCGGGAGGAGAGTGTGTGTGGAGAGCGAAGTGTACGAACACGTACACGAGCCCGATAAACGCACCGAACGCATATTGCTCACAAGAAAAAAAGGACACACACCGGCGAACGTGTTACCTACTCCTGAGAGCTCGTCCGTGTTATGTGTACGGTTACGAAGAGAGCGAGCTTTCCGAGAGATAAAAGAGTGCGGTGTGGTGCGGCTCGCGGAGATGCAAGTGGAGAGAGTCGCGTGAACGGGAGGAGAGGAGCGCAGGGGAGAGGAGTGGAGGGGAGAGGAGTTTAGAAGAGCGGAGTGGAGTGGAGAGGAGAGGAGAGACGAGAGAGAAGTAGAGAGGAGAAAGGACCGAGGAGAATCGGGAGAGGAGTAGAGTGGAGAGGAGAGAGGAGTAGAGAGGAGGAGGAGAGAGGAGTAGAGTGGAGGAGCAGAGAGGAGTAGAGTAGAGGAGGAGAGAGGAGTAGAGTGGAGAGGAGAGTGGAGGAGGAGAGAGGAGTAGAGTGGAGAGGAGAGTGGAGGAGGAGAGAGGAGTAGAGTGGAGAGGAGAGTGGAGGAGGAGAAACGAGGAGAGACGAGGAGAGACTAGGAGAGACTGATAGACTAGGGAGACGAGAAGAGTCGAGGAGAGACGAGGAGAGACTAGGGGAGAGGAGAGGAGAGACTAGGAGAGACTAGGAGAGATTAGGAGAGACTAGGGAGACGAGAAGAGTCGAGGAGAGACGAGGAGAGACCAGCGAGGAGGAGATTCGACGAGTGAATCTGTGACGCTATGCGATCGGGAGATGTAAGGGAAAAAAAAGATGCACGAAATTTCACTGACAAGTGCGCCCGCCGATGAGGAGATTCGACGCGTGGAACTGTGACACGATGCGATCGGATATGCGACAGGGAAGAGAGAGAGAGGGAGAGCGAGAAGAGATATACGTGAAAAGGGGAAAGTATGTGCCGATGGGATATGTGGCTGCACGCTGGTGGGCGAGACCGAGCGAACCAGCGTGGAAAGATGAACCCGGTGAGACCGAGGGATCTCGAGAGAGAGGGGCGAGCGAGAGAGATCTCCACTAATGGTTCGCTTGACGAGAGAACAGCATCTTTACCACGTCTCCTCCTCTTTGGATTCCAATTATTCTTTTTCGTTTGAAGATGTTTGGTAGTGAGAAATTCGACTAAGGATTGGTTACGAATTTTTCTTTGTGGAATTTGTTTTGTAATCTTAAAATTTTATTTTGAGGGTGCAAAAAAATTTTTTTTTAAAGTGTTTTTTTTTTAGACGAATGTTTAAAAAAAGTAATATTTTCGTGGCATTTTGTAGTCGACGTAACACTGTCGCAATACGGAAATGCAATTAGAAGGAAAAGACACAGTTACAGTAGGCTGAGCTACAATTCTGGTGAAAAAGTTAAAAGTAAAAACAATGTTAATCCACGATGGACGTAGATACCTTTGGTCCCAACTTTGAAACTTAACTGGCGCCGTGTAACTCGATCCACTTCTCCCAAAATTTATAGCCGCAGCCTGCCGGAAGTTGAAAAAAAGAATCACTTTTTTTCCCAATCTCTCAAGGGACGAAAAAAAAAGTAAGAAAGAAAAAAATACAATTTTTTTTCTTCATATACTTTTGTTACGACCGAGCAGAGAACACAAGATCGAAAGATCGCAGTTGGTTCGGATGAGAATACGAGCTCAAAATGAAATTAGAAGAAAAAGTCTCAAACTCAACCCACAATTCTGGTGTAAAAAGCAAAAAGTAAAGAAAATTTAAAAAATATCTACTATGAACGAAGATACATTTCGTCCCAACTTCGGAACTTAACTGGCGCCGTGTAACTCGATCCACTTCTCCCAAAATTTATAGCCGTAGCCCGCCGGAAGTTGAAAAAAAATCTCTTCTTTTCTCAATCGCTCAAGGGACGAAAAGAAATGTAAGAAAGAAAAAAATCCGATTTTTTTTCTTCTTACACTTTTGTTACGACCGAGCGGAGAACACGAGATCGAAAGATCGCAGTTGGTTCGGATGAGAATACGAGCTCAAAATGAAATTAGGAGAAAAAGTCTCCACCTCAACCCACAATTCTGGGGTAAACAGTAAAAAGTAAAGAAAATTTGAAAAAATCGTCCCCATTTCGTCCCCCCTTCGAAGCTTAACTGGCGCCGTGTAACTCGATCCACTTCTCCCAAAATTTATAGCCGCAGCCTGCCGGAAGTTGAAAAAAAAATCTCCTTTTTTTTCAATCGCTCAAGGGACGAGAAGAAATGTAAGAAAGAAAAAAATCCAATTTTTTTTCTTCTTACACTTTTGTTACGACCGAGCGGAGAACACGAGATCGAAAGATCGCAGGTGGCTCGGATGAGAATACGAGAGTGTCTATCCATCGGCGTCATCGCTATTAGAACGCTCAAGAGTGACATTAGTGGCCCTCCACGCTCGTCCCGCGTAGCGCGCACTCGCCGGAGACAGCGAGAGAGAAGCAGATCATCGAATATACTATGTCGCATAACAAACGCCTGTTAGTGGGCATACGAGACGGACGTGCGGAGCCCCGAAGCGCGTGTTAACGCTCGACGGTGTATTATGCCACGATGTTTGCCTGCAACCAGCTCTACCGGCGACGGTGCAAGCCCGGCAACCCACCTTCCATCCGCGTCGTGCATACATCCAATAAGCGCATCGTAACCCCCGATGCAATTGGTCGTTATCGCACGCCGACTACGGCCGGAGATAGCGGAGGCTCTTTTAATTCTATTTTTTTTTTACACTTTCTTACGCTGCAGTAAGTTACACGCTCGTTTCGCGAGAACGTTCAATCTTCCCGGACTATGGTAGTCCTCGCTAATAGTGTTCACTTCGCATTTCAGAGAAATAAGAGGGAATTGCAAACACTTCTCGATGGTACGAAAATCTGAAAAAAAATCAAGCATTTTAGAGGTGCCGAAAATATTAATTTTTCATAATAATAATTTCAGAATGTTGTTAACAAATTGATGGAAAATAAAATTGCTCAACAAATTTTGATTCGTTCATTTTTCTGAATACCTATGAATTTTTTCAGATTTTTAAATTCACTCTGAATTTTGGGACTTTTTGCACGTTCTTCTCAAATGTGAATCCCGCTTTATTCGTCCTCCGTGTAACATGGCATCTCGTCAAGAAATCGACCGGAAACCTAACTTTCTTTTTATCGAAAATGATTCGTTCCTTTTTTTGAATACCTATGAATTTTTCCAGATTTTTAAATTCACTCTGAATTTTTTGGATTTTAAAATTCCGTGCATTCAAAAATCTGGAAAAATTCGAGATTTCTTTTCTCTACGAAATTCATATCGAATCGAGAATTTTTCTCAGACCCCCCCAAAAATTCACCCACTCTCAAAACCGTACATATGCAAATTACTTTTTTTTATTTTTTTTTCACAAAATATTATATTCTTCTCAAATTTGAATCCCGCTTTATTCGTCCTCCGTGTAACATGGCATCTCGTCGAAGACACCACAGTGTCGTCTTTTCTCTATTCTCAATTTGGCACAGCGGCCAGAATCGGGCAAAGAGTGCGTCGGTCGCGTTCGCCGACTATCTCTCCCTCGGCTCTCCCGTCCGGTAACGATCCGGTATATCTGTATGCAGCTCGAGAGAGCTCGACGATGACCGAGTGACGCCGAGTTCGCCGCTGGTACAACTTTTATTTCGAACTGGCGAGTTCGCTCGGCGACGGCCGCGGTGAGGTGATATAGTACAGGCAAAGACCGTAGTGTACAGACACACCGCCGTTGCCTCGTCGCGTAAGTACCCGCGAAACACGCCGCGAATGCGTAATGCTTCGAAGGCTGCCGGAGGATTACGCGCTTGAGCGAGAGATCGGTAAAAAAAAAGAAATTATAAGAAAAAAAAATAAAAATAAAAATAAATCGTACGGTGTCGAATCGGAGGACCGTGTTCGATAGAAGGACCGAATTGCCTCTCGCGACGGCGCTGACGAGCGGACGGTAACTCCGAATAACTACATAACGTAACGAACGTGAAAGAGAAAAAAATAAGAGATCGGTAAAAAATAAAATAAAAAAACTATAAGAAAAAATTTAAATAAAAATAAATCGCAGGGTGGCCGATAGGTAGGGTGGGTGATAGAAGGACCGAATTGCCTCTCGCGACAGCTCTACATAACGAAATAACATAACGAACCTGAAAGAGAAAAAGATAAGAGATCGGTAAAAAAAAAACAAATATAAGAAAAATTAAAATAAATCGTAGCGTGGCGAATCGGAGGACCGCGTTCGATAAAAGGACCGAATTGCCTCTCGCGACGGCGCCGACGAGCGTGACGAACATAACGAACGTGAATGAGACATTTTTTATTTTTTATAAAAAATATAAAAAATTAATTAAAAAAAACGATCCTGAGACTCTCCCCTTCCCCCCCCCCCCCTGCTCTTCACGGAGGCGCGTTGCAGACGCAAGGAACGCGTCGTATGCGCGATCGCGCCGGTCGCCGCTGTGTAAGCGCAGAATGTGAAAGTCGCGGGCGAACGTGCGCGGATCCGCGAATCCGCGCGTCCAAGAGACACAACACGCCTGCCCGCCTGTCCCGCGCCGTGCGATTATCGCTGTCGTTTATTCGAAGCCGGGACGAGGCGGAGCTATAAACAAATTGATAAATTCATCGAGGCCATACCCGTACTGAATTCGCTTTGAATATACCCACTTTTTACTTTTACTTTAAAAAAAAAAATTAAAAAGATCGAAGGAGAAATGTCAATTTATGAGCAAATTTTTGTCATCGTTTCTTTTTTTTTATTCTGTTTTAAAATTTATTTTTTAAAAATAATTTTTCTGGCTCCAAGGAGTTCGGTGAGAATTGATGTTATAAAATGAAAGACGACTTCGAAGAATGGTTTATTTAGACGAATAAAAAAAAACAAAAACTAAACAAAATCGAAGACGAAACGTCAATTTATGCAAAAAAAATTTGTTACCGTTCCTTTTTTTTTTTAATTTTATTCTAAAATTACCTTCGATGGAAATCACGCTTAAAATTTAAAAAACAAGTTCGATGGATAGTCCATCTAAATGGATTTAAAAAATAACTAAATGAAAAACGTTAATTTCTCCAAACATTTTTTCTTATCGTCTATTTTATAATTTTATTAAAAAATTAATTTTTCAACTAAACAATTTTTCTGGCTGCGGGAAGTTCGATGAGAATCGAGATTAAAAAAAACCGACTTCGAAGAACAGTTTATTTGGATGAATTAAAAGTAAGGGAGACGCGGCTCGAGTTTGCCGCATCGCATTCGAAGTTCCGTCGTCGAACTCCGGCTATTTTTGTAATTCTGCGACGAGGCACCAATTTTTTTCGCAGCTCATTGCAGAAAACTCTGGCAGTCCGAAAGTTTATTGAGGTAACAACCGCATCCCCGATATATTTTTGTCCGGGTCCCGGCGTCGGATATGCATCGCCGTTCAGCGATCTTTTTTACCCGCGAGGTCGTCGCTCGCTCCGAGAAACCGGGCGTCGCTCATCGCGACGCCACTTTCCATTTATTCGCATAAATGCGAGACAAATTTACGGTGGACGGATGAAGAAATTTGCCGATAGCGGATTCCGTGATTTCTCGGTGGGGCGATAAAATTTTAAGATATTGCGCGTCGATAAGCCGAGCTACGAGAAAAAAAAGGGAGACGTCGATAAGCTTCGGGCGAAAAATGATAAACGGACGGGAATTTGGAACGGAGTGATTCAGAGCCGCGATCTCATTTGCTGTACGAAGTGGAAGAAAGAATTTTTTTTATTTTTTTTTTCTGGATTAATTCTCAAGGCTCGGGCGTGTTGTTGCAATTTTCGAATTTGGCAATCGAGGAACGAGGTTCGACGACCCACGAAAAGGCTTGTCCCGAGCACACGCGGTTCGCCGGGTGACATTGCGCAATTTTTTACAACGACGGGAACGAACGGTTTCGCAATTACCGGCGTTATTATGATCCGGCGGCCGTTCGCCCGGTAAGGACTGGGCCAAACTAGCCTCGCCGACGGGACGATCGGTAATTGAATCGTAAATCGATTCTGACGGGCCGATCCGTCGATCGGAGCCGGCGAGACATTTTTTTGTTGTTTTTTTTATCTGCGACTTTGGGGATTTTTTAAAATTGCAATACCTGTTCGTTAATTACGAATCCGACAGTTGCCTTGTCCCAAGTCAAGCAAATTGTTAGTAATTGCAAAAAAATTAATAAAAAATAAAAAATTATCGGTCTTGAGACGACAAAAAATCTTAATAAACATCTTGATCGGTAATTGAATCATAAATCAATTCTGACGAGGCGATTCTTCGATCGAAGCCGGCGAGACATTTTTTTTGTTTTTTTTTATCTGCGATTTTGGGGATTTTTTTTTAACTGCAATACCTGTGGGCTAATTACGAATCCGACACTAGACTTGTCTCAAAGTCAAGCATATTGTTAGTAATTGCGACAAACTAAAATAAAAAATTATCGCTCTTGACGCGACTAAAATTCTTGATGAACATCTCGAAACTGCACCGGCTGAATAAAACGTCGACATTTGTGATAAATTTTGCCTTGATTTTTTTTCAATTCTGTTTTTTTAAGGCGCGCAATTTATTTGATTTGCGATTTTGGGTATTTTATTCAACAGCTGTTCGCTAATAATGAATCCGACACTCGCTTCGTCCCAAAGTCAAGCAAACCGTTAGTAAGCACTAAAAAAAAAAAGAAAATATATCGGTCTTGACGCGACTAAAATTCTTAATAAATATCTTAAAACCGCACCGGCTGAATAAAACGTCGACAATTCCGATGGATTACGAAACGATTTTTCTTCGATTTCATAAAAATAGGAAACGACTTTAGGGCACGAAAAAAATAAACAGTTGCGTGTACAGTTCGTTCTCGAAAATTCTCGAATCTACGGCAATCAATATGCGATCCCCGTCGATTCCTGTACCACAGACATTGCGACACATTGCGTACAAAAAAAAAAAAAAAAAAAAAAAAAAAAAACATTCCTCGCGGTTGTGGCGAGTAGCGTCGATTACGATTCAGCAAGGCGTTCCTCGCGTGTCTTTTGTTTACCGGTTTATTTCTCTCCCTGCGACGCACACCGATGCCAAGAGAGCTCACCGGCGGCCCGACGAACGCGAGAGCGCCGAACAGAAGGAGGAATCCTCGTAGCTCTCTCGAAACTTTCGTAACCCGCGCCGGATTCTCGCCGGGCTCTCGGATCGCGCTATTTACCAACTCTCCTGTGGAGATAGAAACTTTTCCTATTCCGCGAATTTTTCGTCACTGTAATTAAGTACGCCGAGCGAGACAATGTTTCGAAGAAGTGCGCCGAGAATTTTTGCGGTCGCGACGCGAATGTTTCGACTTTCGACGAAAAACCGGCGTGACTCCTCGACGTATCGCTCGCCCCTATGCGTACAGTTCGTCGAACAGCTGACGCTGATAATTAATCTCCCGTTCTCATTATCACCGACAAAAAAAAAAAAAAGTAAAAATTAAATACTTCGTTTGACGTTTGAGATTTAAGGATAATAAATCAAAGAGACTGGTAGAAAGTGCCAGTGATGGTCAGACTTTCGAAAATGTTCGTGAACTTCGGGTGACGTCACACGGGAAAACGTCACGTCTGGTCAGAAACCGAAATCTTGAAACCGGATGTGACGTTCTCCCTTACGACGTCACTTTCGGTAAAAAAAAAATCGAAATTTTGAAACCGGGAGTGACGTTTTCCTTCATGATGTCACCAAAATCTCAGTTTTCAACCGGAAGTGACGTCACAAGGGAAAACGTCACTTCCAGTTTCAAAATCTCAGTTTACGACCGTACGTAACCGAAGTAAACCGAAATTTTGAAATCCATAGTGATGTTTTCTCGAATGACGTCACTTCCGGTAAAAAACCGAAATTTTGTACCGCATGTGAAGTTTTCCAATACGACGTCACTTCCGGTCGTAAAGTGAGATTTTGAAACTGGAAGTGACGTTTTCCCTTATGACGTCACTTCCGGTTGAAAACTGAGATTATGGAACCGAAAATTGCTCATGAAATTTTTTATTAAAAATAAATGTATTATTATTATTATTTTTTTTTTCAAACTAACGACAATTCTCGAAACATCTCGACCGCGCTTCCCACGAGGACGCTTTACGAGCGTGAAAAAAAAACGTCGCCTTCGCCCGATGTAAACTACGCCGACGGCCAGCGCTCTCCTGTACAGCACGTGGCCGGCGTAGTTTCGCGCGTTCTCTCCAAGTTTAAGCGGGTGGACACAAGAGACGGCAATTGCTTTCTAAAATTTCACCACGCGCGATTTGGCATTCGGATAACGAGTCACGATGAATGGCTGCGTCATCGGTGAATTCGTGTTTTTTTTTCCTCTCCAACTCGCTCTCTATATACCGGCTGGAGTTACGAATGTCGCCGCAAGCGGGCGAGTAACTGTATTTTGCCTTGGCGCACTCTCGGTTATTTTTGGGTGAAAAAAAACGATTCTCATATTGGGAGCTGAAGAATACCCGAGTAGAAATTTTCGATCCTCTCTAAAAATATAAAAATAAAAAATATATATATATATAATAAATTAATTAAATAAAAAGAGTGTCGGCCGAGTTTGTTGGTGTTGAAGGAACGAAGAACCGACGACCCTCGGTAACTACCCCGAACGACGGCTTTCCCCGGAAGTTTCTTTACGCGAGGGAAGTCGAAGCTTTCAGGGCAAAGTGGCGCAAATTACCGGAAAGCAAACAATGAACTCGATACTTCTTTTCCGAACTGCTTTGACTCCTCCGCCGAAAACGAGAGTCAAGGAAATACTCCCTTACCTTCCCTTGCTTCCCTTACCTTTCGATATTTAAAAAATGTAACCATCACAAAAGTCCCAGACTTTTCAACAGTTTTCTCCGTCCCAAAGTTTGGATCAACTCTAATAAAAATTTTTAAAAAACCATAAAACTTCGTCTTCTGATAAATTCCTCTATAATAAAAAAATTTCGATTGCACTGCAGCCGGAACCCGCGGCAACTTCCGTAATGCCCATTTTTCCCTCTCTCCAAACTTTAAACATTTTTCATAAATAAAAAATTAAACAAATATTAATGATCATAATAATAATTCCTGCCCCAAAAAATAATAATTCCTTCTGGAATGAACGAGAAAGTACGAAGGGGGTTCCCGTCAGGCTGTGCTTTGGGCTCCGGGCTCCGTCCCAAAGTTTGAATCATCTCTTCTAAAAAAAATAATAATAAATAAATAAAAAAATCCATAAAACTCCGTCTTCTGATAAATTCCCCAACCAAACTCTTATAACTCGCCCACTAATCAAAATTCCGATTCCGTTCCAGCTAGAAGCCGCTGCATCGGCATCATTGCCCATTTTTCTCCACCCAAACTCTTGTCACTTTACACGCATTAAAAAAGAAACAAAATAAATAATAATACAGACAAAATTATAAATACATATACATTTCATATAAATAAATATATATAAATATATACAAATATAGATAAATATATACAAATATATATAAATATCTATAAATACATATAATTATATACAAATACATATAAACATATATAAAAATAATAGAAAAAAAAAAATTCTTTCTGGAATGAGCGCGAAAGTGCGAAGGGGGTGAACGGCGAGAGGCGTCCGAAGACGCGGGATCTCGGTGCATCGTAAAGAAGGAAGCACGGTAGAGAGGACGTACATCGGGCCGAGCGTTACGGGGGTTCTCCCGCGAGGCTGTGTGTTGCGCCGGCGGCAGCGGGCCGGCCGCAAGTGGTGAGAGCCGATGTGGGTCAGCCGCGAGGCGCCCGCCGAGTCTCGTCGTTGTTGCACCGAGCGGCCGAGCCTCCACGGAAACGTCCGAGGTGCAATCACGTTGTGCATCTGGGTCAGCTGCGTCCCAACGCATGCGCCCGAGCTTCCCGGTCGTTCACCGTCGGAGTTACTAACCTTCCGGCGCGCGCTGCCGCGCCGCGCGGCACTCTTCGTATTGACCGCCGGAAAAACGTTGGCTTTTCGCAACGCGAGAGAAGCTGCTCGCCCGCCCGACGAACAACCGACCGAGCCTCAGCTCGCTGCCCTCCTCTCTGCATCCTCTCCAGGCTTTTGCACCGATGTAACCCACTGCGTCCCGTTTCCCGTTACGCTTGCGGATTACAACGTTCAACGTCGCGTGAAGAACGCCCGCCCGAAGAGTTCCGTTCGCCGGAACTAGCACGGTACGTAACTACTTGCCGAAACCGGCGAAAACGGCTGAGGAAGTTACATGCTGGAGGGGGGGGGGAGGGGGGAGAGGGGGGAGGGGGAGGGGGGGTTGCGCAACTGTGCCGTTACTCCCGATTCTTCAACCCCTCTGCGCAATTTCTCGAGGATCGGCTGGTGTAAAAGTTCGCCGAGGGGATGGAAAAAAAGGATGCAGGGGCGAGGGGGGAGGAGACGGAGAAGATTGGGGGAGATTGGACGAGGGGGATGGAGTTGTAAACAAGAGGGTTTTTTTTTTTTTTTTTGGGAACACGTGCTGCAGAGTTCGAGGCCTTGGGGATGAGTTTTGAAATGTGTTGGACAGTGTTCGGGGAAACTCGATGGTGCTACTGGGAACATGGTGTCGATCTTCGATGGGGATGATCGAGATTGATTGATGGTTTATTTTTTATTTTTATTTTTTATTTTTTTGGGGAAATGTATGGGTGACGTTTTTCTTATGGATTCAAATTTAATGAGACACTTAGGAAAAAAATTGCGTGAGATGGCGATCTGCGTAAAGCAAAATAAATCTAAAATCTTGCTTGATTAGTAAAATTCTCTGAACGAGGTATGGAAGTGAACCTGTCTCGTCTAGCAATCTTTTTCTGATGTAACCTTTCTGTAAAATTTATCGACGACGAGACGAAATTTTGTAAAAAATGTCTCGCTTAAAATTTAACGAGACAGTTAATAAAAAAAGTACTCGTCACAGCGATCTACGATTTTTATAATGTACGACAAAATGAATCTGAAATCTGATAAATCAATTAGTAAAAATTCGCTACACGAGGCATGGAAGTGGATCCGTCTCATCCAGCAATCTTTTTCTCATGAATTTTCAAACGAAATCAAGTTCGAAAATCGCGCTTTAAAATTTATCAACGCCGAGACGAAATTTTCTCAATAATGTCTCCATTAACGTTTAACGAGACAGTTACGAAAAAAAAATAAATAATATAACCCAACACTGCGATCTACGATTTTTATAATCCACAACAAAACGAGTCTGAAACCTGACGAATTAATTAGTAAGAAATTCGCTGCTCGAGGAATGGAAGTGGATCCGTCTCGTCTAGCCGGCGTCAATTAGTCGTGCAAATCCGAGCTCTAATTAATTGACGGTACAATATATGTTGAATTAATTCGAAGATTGAAATTTCGCCGTTCCGCTAAGTGGCCCGAGCGCAGATTACCTTCCTATTGACGTTAATTCTTTTTTCCCCTCGGAGTTGACAATTAAAGGCAATTAAAAAAAAATTAATAAACTTCTCTGCAACGCGACGGTCGAGGGGTTAATTTCGGGGTGTCGAGAAATCGAGGCGATCGGGGCATTAAATTTGATTGACTGAAAGGAGATCGAAGGGATCGGTACGAATAAACGCCGGAAGCGCTGGGAATCTCGGCTATCGATCGCCGCGGCTATCTATTCGCGTCTCTCGCGACCCAAATTCAACGATCCTCCCGACGAATGCCTGACGATCTTGGCATCGAACCGCCGATCGAGCCTACCTGTAACTCTCGAGCGCGCCCCCTCCGTGTCGCAAACTGTTACAACATCGGCAATTCTCTTAAGGAAACTGTAACGGTCATTCTTCTTCGATCGACGCGGCTATCGGCGCGCTTTTAAGCCACGGATATTCGCGACTTTGTTCTCTCACAAATTGTCGATAAAAAAAATCTGCTGCGAAAATAAAAGGATAAAAATATATATATATATTTATTTATTTACTTTTGCCTTCGCGTGAGCATTTGTATATATATATATATATATATATATATATATTTGTGTGTTTGTGCGGGAGAAGCAAATAAAGAGTCATTTATTGACGGAGTTTCAGGCATCCTTAAAGGAGACTGTAATCTGTTGGATTGGACATTTTCCAAGCGCTCATGATCAAAAGAATACCGTGGAACGTTAACGAGCGCTGGTCTCGTTCTCTCTCTCTCTCTCCGTCGCTCTCGTAGGGTTATCGATTGACTTACCTACTTGGATCGAAGACTCACCTCAGCGCCTGACCCACATTCGCGTTTAACGATTCACCGTCGACGCTGTCGTCGCCGTCGTCCGGCCTGTGTTTACATCTTGGCTATAGCCACTTATCCTGCGCGAGATTAATGTCGTATACTGAATTTTTTATTTTTTTTTTTTTTTTTTTCGATAATTTTCCGTAATTCTCGATTCTCGGGACAATTTCGTTTGTCAAAATAAGCAAAAATTGAATAAATGGCGCGAATTTTATTACAACAAGGCGCGAATTTTGTTAATCGAGCGCTAATATTATTCAATCTTCATTTCGCACCGTCGACCATGTTTATTGGTGTCGCAAGCTCGAGAATTTTTATTTGCTCGTCCAGTCATACAGTTTCGCAAAAATATTCATTTATTCTCCATAGATCGGGGATGATTCTTTAGAGCCACCAAAAATTAAATAAAAAAATAGATTCTCCATTTTTATTTAAAAAAAAAACCCCCACTACACCGTAAAAAAAGGCGTACAAAATTTAATGTACCAGTACTGGAAGTTTTTACGCATAAACCGGTGTATTAAATTTCATATAAAATTGTTATGAAAAATGAACGTACAGTATATTAAAAACATTACAAACACTTTACTTTTAATAATTTACCTTAATTTTACTATAATAGCACCTTAAATCCAATAATTTACATTAATTTCACAATTGCCCATTAAATGCAACGTCCCAGTTTTTGCATAAAAGCTTCCAAGTCCAGTGCATCAAATTTACAATTTTTTTCCCTGCACAAGAAACGTTGCCCTAAAAATTATGCCAATTAATCGTTAATTTTACCGCCCCGTTTCGTCTCTCACAGTCGATCCGATTCCCTGCCGATAATCCGCGCCGCGCGCCTCGCCGGCATTGCATCGAATCGTCAATCGTGTCACGTTTATCCGACCCGCGACCTCATCGAGTCCGGCGACTAAAAAATTAACCGATCAGAAATCATCGGTAAATACTTTCCCCCCGTGTAAAAATAATATCCAGAAGCGTCGAGCGAGTCTCGGTGGCTTTCTCCGTCGGTATCGTACCGATCGTTGTCCCGCGATTAAACAAGCGCTCCGAACATGTGTAATAGATCGTTCACGAGCCGCCGAGGTACCGAGGGAGCCGCCGAGCAGATAAGGATCGTAATCCTTTGAAACATTGCACGGCGAACCGATCGGCCGATCTATCCGATCTATCCGATCTGTTACGTCCAATGTCAAACGAAGCGGCGCGCATGCGCGGCGACACGCCGGTCGTTTATAGACTTTCCCGCGCAGCGTGCGGGCGACTTTCCCCATTGGATCGATCGCGTATCGAGCCGCTGCCGCGGAGCGCACAGTAGAAACGGCAGGAGCGCGCGGCAGTGGAAACGGCAGCGCTAAGCCGGACTATCGGCGACGAGAGCGCGCGCGCGCCCGCTGCACCGCTGCACAATTATTTATTTGCGGTGGGTATTTATAGAGTATTACGCGGCGGGCAGGTTGGCAACCTCGTGAGCGCTCTCGCGGTTATGCAACTAATGAGAAGGAACGGGAGAACCGTCGCCGAGGGAACACGACGGAGAGAGAACGCCGCATCTGGCCGAGCACACGATGCGTCCGCACCGGTGCGGATGAGAAAAAGATGGAGATAGAGGGGGGAGAAACTGAGAGAAGGCGAGGAACGGCTACACTGGGGAAGGGGAATGTCGGTAAAACGACTCCCTGCCCGCTCTCGACTGCGATGACTGCGCTGGGCAGAAATCAAAATTTTACCTCAAATTTTTGAAAAATATTATAATTGATATAAAAAATATTATAGTGAATATTAGAATGAATATTATAATAAATATTCAGTATAATTGTAATCATATAATAACAAAGTTTATTGCTCATAGAAAGAGCATACATGTTGGCTTTTACAGCAAGGTGGTCTACAAAACGATATACAGGTCAAGTTTACAATAGATCATTAGAATTAAAAAAAAATAATTTTCATATGTTATTGCACCGCAAGTACTTATAAAAATAGATCACACTGCTATATCACTCTTACATAAATATCTACTCTCCCGATCAGTTATTAAGCGCAAAAGCTCTGAGCTTTTAACAATATAATAGTACAGTACATAATATTACAATATAGAATAGAATTATTTAATGCATATGAGGGAACAAGCCATTTTTGCAAGGGCAGGCTTCGTACAAATTAGAACAGAGGAAATATGAATGATATATTATAATAAATATTATAATACATATTATAATAAATATTATAATACATATTATAATAAATATTATAATACATATTGTAATAAATATTATAATAAATATTATAGTAAATATTTGAGAAAAAAAATTTTCCCTATGAGGTTTTTTTTGTTCGCAATTTGTTTAACTAAAATTGGAGAAAATAATTGGAAGGTTCGTTAGCGGAGGAATGCATCGATCGGCATATTGGTATAAGCCGAATGACGGGGCTCGGGTAGAGTCTCGTGAATAAATATTGTCCCCGATAATTATTCGATGCACCGGTCGGGGTGATGTATCGGCCGAAACGTCGGAAGCACGTGCGTTCGCTCACGCTTTCGGCTGCTGGGCGTAGCCGGAGCGACCGTCGAGCGAACTCGGGCCAACACTCTGCGCGTCTGACCACTGCGCCGTTTCTACTTGCGGAGCGCATAGCCGGCCGACTGGAGACTCGCGGCTCGCGGCGTAGTCGTCGAGCGTCTGGTCGAGAACGTCCGTACCTACTTGCCGGCGAGAAAGCGGAGAGGCTGAGCGCTAGCCGGCTCCATCGATAAACCGAATCTCTCCTACGGGATAAACAACACTCTCAAAATAAAAAAAAATTAAAATACCTCTCATGCAAAATCAGATGATTCAATAAATCCGGAAAAATCAATAATCGAACGATTTTATAAATTCAAACAAAAATTCTTATAGAAAAAAATTCTTAAAACAAACATCGACGCCGACTCTCCGTAAAATTACAGATCTCAATTAATAACGTTCTTGAATTTTTTATAAAAACAATATTAACATTATTCAATAATAATTTGAAAAAATTGAAAGTAACTTGTAAGATTTTGAAAAAATTGAATTCAATTTATAATAGTTTGAAAAAAATTGAATTCAATTGACAATAATTCTGAAAAAATGCTGACTATCCAATCAACGTCTTTTTATTATTTTGTTTTCTCACACACGACGATTGAAATCGCAGGCCTCGCGCCTATAGCCGCGAGGCTCGTAGATTTTCGACAAAGTTCGTGGAGTCTCGTGTGTGTTTTACGGGGGTGTCAGTCCGGTGGAGATAGTGGGAAATGTGGAGGGGGAAGAATTGTTGGGTAAGAGGTGGGGGGCATTCGAGGCACTCGGCCATCATCGGCGGTGGCGCACAGTTCAGTGACCTGCCACAGCGTCGTCGGTTGTGGCGATGGTGGGGAGGAGGGGGTGGGGGGGCGACGTCGGGGAGGGGCGGGGGGAGGGGGAGGGGGGCTTCTGACATATTGTGAGATGCCAGGCAGGCGCTCGCGCGCGCTCCTCTCTACACTGCCGGTCCCCGAAAAAACACCTCTCCTCTCGTGCGACACCGAAGCCCACAAAAAACTCGTGTGAAATAACCCGATTACGAAAAAAAAAAATAATAAAAAAAAAATACCAAAAAAAAATACAATAATAACTCTCTTCATTCCGCGAGCAGGCGAGGGGAGAGAAAAAAAATACACATACATCCAAATTTTTTCTAAACAGTGCCCGCGACTCCGCCGCAAGACCGGTCAGTGCTTTTTCGGAAGTCGGGACGCGAAGTTCGTCGAATAAAAATTTCATAATTTTTTGTTACTCGTCGTTACAGTCCATAAATATAAATTCAATAAAGTGCGTGCGTGATAATTTTTTCCATCGTTGCTATAATTTTTTTTATCTCCTTTTTTTACCTTTCATCATCTTCGTCTCTTCCATTTTTTTACCTACGTAATTTATTTTTGTTTATTTTTACGTACACGTTTATTTGCTTCTCGATCGCCACCGCGTACTTGTTTTCTTCTATAACGTCTCACCAGTCGTCATGACTCCCCGGACGTCTGATAGAAGTGGCGTGTGAGTGATAGTTCCTGGTAATCGCGTTTGCCCGCCGCTGCCGCTGCCGTTGCTTAGTTTCAGTGTCTATCGCATCGAACGGGGTGAAACGTTAATGAATAAGAGGAGCGAGCGTGGCTCGGGGTCTTCCAGTAGACCTAGAGAAGAGTGAAATTAAGAACAAAAAAATAGAAAAAAAAGAGACTACATACGAGTCACACATTGGTGCAAGTCGGAGTTTCGTGGCCGGACGAGAGAGTGTGGGCTGCACACGCGGCTCCGCGCTCCCGTTAGTGTGAAGAGATTACGCGCGTGCGTGAAAGAGTGCGTGCCGCGGTGCGGGAGTTCGAAAGAGCCGTCCTCGGCTCGCGGATCGTCGGAAAGGTTTTTTTTTTTCATTTTATTTTTACATTTTTTTTTTATACCCTCGGTGAACCGTGAAAAGAATCGGCGCTTCCGGCAACGCGCCGGGACGGCAAGGACCGCCAGAGAGCGCTGCCCCAGAGCAACATTCGGCCTACAGCTGTGATTTTTGGCCGAATCGACGAGAGCTTGCCGAAGACGAGAAAAGCTCTCTCCGAACATATATATATACACACACATATATATACATATACATATGTAGACATATATATACATATATAAACATATACACATATATGTACATATATGTATACTTATATATGTATATGTATGTATGTATGCATATGGACGTATAGAGGCGAGTTTCTCACTGTTGGATTTATGTGCGTGCGCGTGTGCCAGAGCCGGGTACGCGCCGGAGAAGAAGAAGTAAAATACGTGGAATGCCTGCGAAACGTATGTAAGAAGAGTGCTGCTAGTCGCGAGCACCGTTTCTCTCGGGAATGAAGAGGTGGCGAAGGAGGAGGAAACAAAAAAGAGCTTATCTAATTGGACGCTTAAACTGTTAAGGCCGGATCAAATACCTCCGGGAAAAGAAATTACTCTTTCTTTTTTTTTTATTGCATTTGATTTGGGTTTTATTTTATTTTTTTGGGGGAGTGGAGATTCCTTGGGGGGAAATTATATTTTGGACGGTTTTAAGCCTGTGTGTATTTTTGATAGGTAAAAAAAAAATGCCGGATGGTTCGCTGAAATATTTCCCGCGGTGAAATTATTATTAGCGAGGAGAGATGATCGAAGATTAAATAAACGACTCGAGCCATCGAAGATTAAATTACCGATCGATACGTTTATCGGTACGTTTAGTTTCGAAACCTAGATGCATATTTTTTTTATTCTTGAAATCGTTATTTTTTTCACCTACTTTTTTCTACAGTGGTCGTAATTCGATTAGTCTCGATTTATCGATTTTAAGTATATTTTTTTTACGTATTTTGCGACATCGACACTAGAATCTGACGTGACGCGATGAACGCGCTTCTTCAGTTTCATCTTCTTATTCTCCCTCGTCGGTTATCTGCAGTGACACATTTATCACGCTTATTTTTGAACGCTAGACATACATTTTTTTTCAATTCTCGAAATAGTTTTGTTTTTATTAATTTAAAAAGTATTAATTGTAATTCTATTAGATTCGTGCGAAAGGTCGATTTACCAATTTAAAGTATATTTTAAATATACGTAATAAAATGTATGTCTTCATGGACATACATTTTTTTAATTCTCCAAATCATTTATTTTTATGTTTTATCATTATTTTTTAAAAATATTGATAATAATTCCATTAGTTTCCTACGAAAGGTCGATTTACCGATTTAAAGTATATTCTTTTCACCTATTTCTCGATATCGACATGAGAATCTCGACGAGAAAGCGCAACGAGCGCGCTTCTTTCTAGACACACATTTTTTTTAATCTCCAAATAATTATTAATAAAAAAAAACCTGTATTATTATTTTTTTAATATGAATCATAATTCCATTAGTTTCGTGCGAAAGGTCGATTTACCGATTTAAAGTATATTTTTTTTCACCTATTTCTCGATATCGACGCGAGAATCTCACGTGACGCAACGAACGCGCTTCTTCATCTTCATCTTGTTCTTCTTCCTCGTCGGTTATCTGCAACGACACATCTCCGAATCGAGCTTTCGATCGTCTATGCGCCGAGCTCTTCTCCGTCTCGAGAGGCAGGCTCGTGGCCGTAGATCCTCGAGACCGGTGCGGCCCCAGCGGCCTGCAGACGAGCGCACCGAGCGTGTTGTACGTGGCCGATGTTGTGTTCCGGGTTTTATTCGAGACCTCCCTCCTCCTTCCCTCGAGCGTTCGTATACGGCGCGCCTCTATCGCACGAGGAAGCTGCGCGCCGCTGGAAACCAAAGTCTCTCCGGGTCTAGACTCTCGAGACTCCATACGCGGCTATCGAGACTAATGCCGGCATCTCGAAAAACCTCGTCGATCCTCGATCGTCCTACTTGCCCAGGGGACTGAGACTTCGCGTTGTATATAAACGATAATATACACGCAACTCGCGACTTCCGCTACCGGTCGAGACCTCGAGAAATTTTGTGCAAAGGGACACATATATACACATATATACACATATATACACATATTTACACATATATACACATATATACATATATATGACATATGCACTTCTATACACATATATAACGTATGCACATATATATGACATATGCACTTATATACACATATATAACGTATGCACATGTATACATGTATGTGGTATTTGTGGTATGATTTTTATATGTGTTTATTTGTATGTGTGTATGTGTATGTATGTGTGTTGGTGGTAGAAAAAGCCAGCTTCCTTCTTCGCGCTCGTTTAACGCCATTGAGCACGAAACGTGCGATTTCCACGGCGCCGATCAGACTCTAATTTCGGTGGATTATTATAATGGAGGAAACACTTGGTCGGCTTACGAAATGGTAATTAATCCTCCGATGGACTCTTGATAGTTTTTTATTATTATTTTTTTTGCGGCGATGATTCTTCTTTTTTTACTTTCCACGTAATGCAAATCGGGCCAAAGAGTCTCGCCAATGTGGCAGATGTGATAGATAGGACGTCGATGGGTTAATTTTTTTCAATAAATAATGCAGCTCGTAGAAATAAAAAAATTAAGTTACCAACACAAAACTTATTTTAAAAAAATTGTGGCGGTAAAAAAGACTTTCTGCTGTCCAAATATCTTATGAAGAACGTTGTGAAGGAATACGCGAGCGATTTAAATACTTGGACACGGAAAAGACCAATTTCTTTTTTTTTTTTTTTTTTGGCTGGGCAACTATTTGAATTTCGGTAGATTTTTTCGTCATCGTGCAGCTGCACCATTATTGAAGCGACTCGGTAACGCGATCGCGGCCGATAACGCTGAGCGAGCGCGAAGATGCGCGCCTCGTGTGTTGGGTGACTGTACTCTGGGTTCATCGTTCGCGGGTTATGTAATGTTTGACTATATGGTGCAAGCGGTTCTCGACGCGATATCCGGCAGCCCCGCTAGAGACGAGGCGATGCCACGATGAATTTTCGACGATTTTTTTGTTCTTTTTTTCTTTGCGTCGTTTTCTCACTCCTGTATTGATAAGACATCGAGTTATAATCAACGATTAATGAAGAATTAGCGACAGTGTCGAGTCAATGCTCCGACGTAGACTGAACCCTGTTTATCGCTTAAATTTATATCTACAAAACAGTTTCTCTTGTTTTTTTTTCTCTCTTTTTTAATGGACGAAGTTATCGCGTGAATAATTTTTATCTAATTACAAATCAACTACCGATAAGATGAAAATTTAAGCAGACCGGAAGTTGCTGAAAATGGCGGTAAAAAAAATCTTCAGTCCGACTCGAAATCGACCAGTGAAATTGTTGTTCTGTCGCTGAATGGGGGAAAAAATTATATGTGGCAAATATTTAAAAATATATCTGCGATATGTGAAATGTATTTTCGCTGGAAAATGATGTATTTTTTAAATTTTTTGGAAAGTGTCACTTAGAATCATACACTAGTGTTTTCTTTTTTTTCTCACTCTTTCTCTGATAAGACATCGCGTTATAAACAACGATTAACGAAGAATTAGCAAAAGTGTCGAGTCAATGCTCTAAAGTATGTTGAACGCAGTTTATCGCTTAAATTTATATCTACAAAAAACAGTTTCTCTTTTTTATTTACAAAGTTATCCCGTCAATTATTTCTGGCCGATTACGAGTCGGCTACTGATTAGATGAAAATCTAAGCAGACCGGAAATTGTCGAAAATAGCGGTAAATATACGCGTTGTAGCGCGTGTAAAAAAAATCACCTATTCGACTTGAAACCGACCAGTGAAATTATTGTTCTCTCGCTACGAAAATACATTTCACATATCGCAGATATATTTTTTTAAATATTTGCCACACATAATTCTTGTTTACCACTTGGTAAACAATAATTACATGTGGCACATATTTTTAAAAATATGTCTATGTTTTATTTATTTAGTTTATATTTTTTTAAATATATCTGCGAAATGCGAAATGTATTTTTGTTGAAAAATTGTCCATTTCGGATTAATTTTGGAAAACGTCATTGCAAACATAAAAATATACGTTTAATATATTGATCTTTAAAAAAAACACTGAATTTAATATCTCAAATATATTTTATTTACGTGGGTGTTATCTATTAATTGCCAGATCACTCGGTATCCGGCACGATGTACAAAAAAAACGTGACAAGGAACAATATTAATCGACAGTGCGCGAAGCCGACAGCGAGCCTCTCGTCGAGTACCAGATTCGATTTCGAGGCAAAGGTCAACGACTCCGGAGATTATTATTCACCGGGAGAGCTCGAGATTCATCGTTTATCGTAACGGACGATCGAGCGAACGGATTAAGTCTCATGTGCGCGCTTTAATCGTCGAGGAATTAAAAAAAAACGTGAACAAGAAAAACAAATAAAAATATTTAATAAAAAAAAAAAATTTTAACGTCGCTAAACCGTAATATGCTGCATGTCTCGTCGAGGGACGCGGTGAGACGGCAATGCGATGACTTCCTGATAAAAAACCAGTGTAAATGGAGGGAAATCTGTCGGTTTTCGACGGGCCTACTTGGGGCGCTGACAGTACGAGTCCGCAACCAACCGATGCGAGAACGCGAACGACGACGGTCCAGGGTGACGCACCTGGAAACACTGCCCTGGACGACAGAAGGGTCCAGGCCAATTCCATACGAGGTAGTCGAACCGAAACTTCGATTTGCTGCTTGAAGAAAAAAAAACATTTTTTTTCGCAAATTAAATGACTGCATTTTTATTATCAGTGAGACGAAATATATTTAAAATATATTGATTAAAGTCTGAAGTCAAAAATTGCGATTTTTAGGACACTTGAAGGAGCTTCGATTGATTATAATTTTTTACGATGCAGTTCGGACGTCCACTTATTATTTTATTTATTTTTTTATCATTTTATACAATCTTAAAAAATCTTTAAAAAAAATTAAATTCATAAAATCATAAGAATTTGACCCAAAAAAAGAGCTTAACCGGCGGAGAAAGCACTAATCGATTGTCGTGCGCAATGAGGTGAAAAAAAATTCATCAGCCGTATAATCGTAATTGACACGACACGATCGTTGCGTAATCGAAAACTCGTTTTCCAAGGGGACGTGTCGCATTTGGTTTGGCAGCTTATCGGTACGTAGTATCGCGTAGTTTCATCTGTCGCGTTACGACACGATAAGAGCCAAAATTTTGGTATTCAGAGGAGAGATAACGTCCGTAACGTCTCGAATGTTGTTTTATCGAGCAGTGTTACAAGCATCACTGACAAGTGCGACACCCCGGCGTAGTAAACATAAAAAAAAAATTTTAATTTAAATAAAAATAGTCACCTCCATTAAAATCGTCGTAAAATCACCGACGATTAAAAAAATATCTATTTTTTATATTTATCATTTATAAAAATAATTGGAAACTATATAGCGTGCTGTAATTTTTTAAATTCTGTTCCTAAAAAAAAATGTTCCTATTTCATTTTTGTTTATCAAAATTTTGGTAATCGGAGGAGAGACGACATCCGTAACGTTTCGAATGTTATTTCATCGGGCAATGTTACAAGCATCATCGACAAGTGGGACATCCCGGTGTAGTAAACATAATTTTTCTTTATAAAAAAAAAGAAGCGTCGTTGTCGGAAAATTACTCACATAAAATTATTAAAAAATGAAGATTACAAAAAAGAAATTAAAATTTGTCAAAATCGTTGGATTTTGACGAAATTTTATTCTTTATCTTTTTCATTTCTTAATATAATTGTAATCTATGTACCCTGCAGTAATTTTTAATTTTTTTCGCCAAAAATGTTTGATCTAATTTTGTTTATTTTTATCGCTTGTTCACAGCCCAGATCGAGATAATCCCCTGTAAGGTTTGCGGCGACAAGAGCAGCGGCGTACATTACGGGGTGATAACGTGCGAGGGATGCAAAGGTTTCTTCAGGAGGTCACAGTCGGCGGTTGTGAATTATCAGTGTCCGAGGAACAAGAACTGTGTCGTCGACCGAGTTAACAGGAACCGGTGTCAATACTGCCGGCTCCAAAAGTGCCTACGGCTTGGAATGTCCAGAGATGGTAAGTCCTCATCAATAGCGTATTCATCAATCACGTCTCAAGATTTTTTTCACACGATAAGAACACCGTTACGATTTTTCGATACAATTTTTTTATTGTCGAGAAAAAAATTAATAAAAAACGTTTTTCTGTCCTCCAATCGACAACATCCACAGCATGAATAAAAAAAAATTAAATTCTAAAATGATGGGTTAATTTTTTTTATTTCATACCCGCGGAATGATGGACAGTTCCCGATGACAAAATAAATAAATAAAACACGCTTTCCCGGGCTAAAGTCGACGGTTTGCCACAGCATAAATTGAATTAAAAAATAAAATAAAATTCGGAAATTATAGATTTTATTCGTTAATTTCATACTCGCGAAACGACGGATACTTGCGTTCCCGATGAGAAAGCAAAATAAATAGAACCCGTTTTTCTGGCCTAAAATCGATGGCGCTCACAATATAAAATTTAAATAATTAATTTCTGAAATGATAGATTATTTTTTTAAATTTCTTATTCGCAAAACGACGGATACTCGCGTTCCCGATGGAATTTTATTTTCGGCCGACGGAAGTTGCACTCGCAGCCCGGAAGTGGTTGAAATTCGTCGGCCGGCCCCTTTATCGAGTGGGCCAAACTTCCCGGTGAATTCGGACTTTCGGCGATTTCCGAGACAGTCTCGACCGGAGGGGTATCGCGTGAATGCAGGCACGGCCTCAGTAGGCAACGAGCCAGCTCGACCGAGTCTCGCCGAGACGAGTACCAAGTAAATTATTATAATATCGTTGCTGAGAAACGGAAGGGCGTAACTCACACCGTTTATCGTGTAAAACGACATGAGATACATTTTTTTTAAACCTAAAAAACAAAAAATTCTTCGGTAAAATCTGAAAAAATTTCATATAAGAATGATTTTTTCTTGTAATTTTTTTCACTGTTGTTTTCGAAAAAAATACAAGGTGACGTCGACTCAAATCGTAAATATTCTTATATGTGACACATGATTTTTCAGAATTATTTCAGTTTTTTAAATCGTGGCGATCACTAAATTTATTTTTTTAAATATAAACAACTATAAACAATCTGAAAAAACCTAAATAAATATCCGAGTGCTTTTGAGAATTAGTTCAATCATATAAAAAATCGCGGGCCGAATCCAACATGTCAAGGGTCAGAATCACGTCGATTTAGTCCGAAACACCTCATATTTATTTTTATATTTATATATGCATGTATTTTTGTATGTATATAAATAAATAAATACATATGATACATATAGGAAGAACAGCGTGTACTCCAGCCGCGGCACGCGCTCCGCTCGGGGTGCACGACCTTTTATCAGTGCGAGAGAGTCCCTTCCCTCCTTCTGAACTCTCGAGCTCGGGCTCGCCGCTTTCTTATCAAAAGCCACTAGCCTCACACACACATGCACAAACGCGCATGCACACATGTCAGGCGTCGTGAGTTACGAAAGCGGAATCCGTGCGAGAGATGAAGAGGAAGAAATAAGGAATGAGAAAAACGATAGCCGGGCGGAGCAATAAAATTCATAGCTGAGCCTGAGAGGTCCATTGGCTTCTATCCCGCCGTTCGAACATTAACTCTTACTCGGCTAACGAGGCTTATCGGATAATTGCACCTGTCGAGCGTTATCAATTATTCTTTTCTATTTCCATTCAAATCTATTCCGGGTAAAAATGTCATTTATCATATATTACGTGGGCAAAAATATTATATAATATTATAATTATAATATTATAGTATATTATATGCACTGTTAAAGAAAATGGTAAATTTAGTTTAGCGGACTGGATTTTTAAAAATGGTAAAATGGGTACATTAAATTTAATGTACCATTTTGATGAAAAATTAATGCATTTTTACAGTAAAAGTTAAAATAAATTACAAAAAGTGAAGTGTTTCTAAAGTTTTTAATATACTGTACATGAATTTTTCATCGCTATTGTACATGCAATTTAATATACCAGTTTCCGCATAAAAATGTCCAATACCGGTACTTAAATTGCATACGATTTTTTTTTTTTACATTGTATAATTTTACATCGTGTATGGGCAAAAATATGACTTTCTTATAAAAGCCCTCTAGGTTTTTTTTTTCACCACATCCGGTTTCGTGTCTTTCGGCGATAGAATGGCGAGAACAATCCGCGATACGTTTTCTTTTTATTCCTTTTACGGGAACCGTTCGCTCCGAATGGAAATTCAATCTAAATAAAAAAGTGTTCTTTGATGTATTCTTTTTTGTTCCTTTTATCGTGGCGGTTGGCCGCGGTCCCGGTGAGCGGAGAGCCAACGGTAAATAATTCTGTGACTAACGAAACTCTTCGAGGGACAAAGCCCACCGCGAGGTTTTTCGTGGATAACGGTACAGCAAAGGCTCACCCGGCACGCCCGCACGATCAGACCGCGGTTATGCCTCGGTCGTCGACCGACTAACGGTCCCTCGCCTCTCCCGATCAAAATTCCTCGTGTCGATTTGTCCCGCCTCAGCTTTCCGATCCACAAAAAAAAAAACCAATTTTAATTCGATTACCAAAGTGACTTCGAAATTTTTTCTTCTCGCTTCGAGCCGAGCTGGAGAACACTCGCGGATGTTGAAGTTTGTGCCGGAAATTCGATTTTTGCCTTCGCCCAAAAAGCGAGACAACGAAGTTCTTCCGCTCCTCGGGGATGATTTCCGGTCTCTCGAAGAGCCGGTAAAAATTCTTAGAGCTTCACATCCGATCCGGAAAGAGCCCGGATATGAGGCTCTGAAATTCATAAAAAATTCAAAACCGGAAGGGAACGAAGAAACGTCCAGGATCCGGGTCGCCAAAAATTCTCCTCAGAATTTCCGAACGTAATAAGATAAAATAAAATGAAATAAAATGTAATCAAATAAATAAAATAGAAGAAGGTTTACGTTACATTAAATGTCTATGCATCGCAATTATACTATATATACTATAATAGTGTTTCTATTGACTGAGCGACGCTGTTGCCAGTCGCGTTTTTATAAAAAAGAAAGAAGAGCAACCGAAAAAAAATATTTCGAAAATAAACATATGATTCTTTTCTAGTAACGTGATTACCGATTTAGGCGAAAAGGGGAATTGGTGGGGGAAGTCAAGTGACCAAAGAGTGCAACAAAATAAAATAAAATAAAATAAAATAAAATAAAATAAAATAAAATAAAATAAAATAAAATAAAATAAAATAAAATAAAATAAAATAAAATAAAATAAAATAAAATAAAATAAAATAAAATAAAATAAAATAAAATAAAATAAAATAAAATAAAATAAAATAATTGATTGAAGGATTTAGGTCGATGGCCATTTGGCAATATATAGATATATATGTTCTCACGGCAATCAACGCTATGTCATGATGTACCGAAAATTGTTCCATCTGGCATATTGTCAATAAATCCACTAATAAAATAAAAGAAAATGAAATAAAATGAAATAAACTAAAAAAATGCCCGTCTAAAAGTAGAAACGGTGCGTACGATTTCTCGCCGCGATAAAGCGGCGTTCGCACGGGGGTGCTTCATCCACCGTGTAAAACAGTCCGACCGAGCCTCGGGATGGATATTCTCGTCTCGGTGACGTTCTATTTTGGTGTCAAACACGGCCCATTCTGAAATCCGGACAGGGATGCGGCCGGGCGTGAGCGGGACGGAGGGATAAGGCGCCTTTGCAATGAACGAACTTTAATCTATCGCTACGCCTGTTTAACTCGGGAAAACTGTTCTCCACTCGGACGTCATTCCGGACGTTTATTCTAAACGCAACCACCCCCGCCCTCCCCCGACCACCCCCTTCCCAACCGCGCTTCGGCCGAAGCGCCGCCGTCGCTTCGGCTGCAGCGAACGAACGCAACGCGTTTACTGATAAGGGGACACGTATTCCACGACTCTATATATAGCGCCGTGAAAATGCATCGAGCTCGCTAGCTCCCTCGTCCCGGAGTGCGCGTCTTCTCTTCCTGGTTTCTCTCTCTCTCCCCCCTCCCTCTCTCTTTCTCGCTATTTCTTCCTCTTCTTCTTACTCCCATATGTGTATCTATATATATGCATATATGTATGTATGTGTGTGCGTATGTATGTACGTATGTATGTGTGTACGTATGAATATACGTATGTATGTACGTCCGTATGTATGTCCGTACGTATGTATGTACGTACGATCTATGTACGTACGTATGTATGTATGTACGTATGTATGTATGTGTGCATGTGTGAATGTGTGCATGGGTGCATATACGTATGTATGTATGTACACAGTAAAAAAAGTATGAACTTTTCACAACAACTTATTGTCCACAAACGTCCACCATTTTTTTTTGTTGTAAATTTTCCAATTTTACAAACAAAAGTACAAACTAAAATTATCAATGACACGGGAAATAAAAGGACAGGTTCGTATATTCAAATAAGTAACAATCGAGTTTGTCACTTATTGAACAAAATTATTTTTTACTGTGTATGTATGTATGTATGTATGTATGTATCAATGTGTGCATGTGTGTATGTGTGTATGTGCATATATATGTATTCATATTTCTCGTATATTTATTCGGATCTATGTATGAATGTATGTATGTATCAATGTGTGCATGTGTGTATGTACGTATATATATATATTCGTATTTATCGTATATTTATTCGGATTTATGTGTGTGCAGTGCATGAAGACGGCTGCGTCTCTCCCCATTTCTCTTTCTCTCGGCTCTCGGTCGATCACCCTTTGCGCCTCGGTCTCGCGCTATATTCTTCCCGCTCGTTCTCATCGGCCGGCCGATGTTTCTCTCCCGGGCCCTCGCGTGCCTTCCTTCTTTCTCTGTTTACGCGTACGCTCGCTCTCATTGTCCTGTCGCGCTATTCTTCCTTCCATCATCTCACTCGCTCGGGGACTCTCCGAACCGGCCCTCTCCGAGCCGTCCACCTTCTTCCACAGCGGCCAGTGCGTATCTCTTCTCGACGCCCTTCCGCTTCGGTCGATTCCAATGAAAATGAACGCTGCCTTGGCGCGAACTGTTTGGTTTTTTTTTTAACGGAGGTCTGTTAAGTTACAGGCAGTTCGGCGAAGATGCGTGCAGAGCGAGCTCGAATGGTTTAGTTTGAGACGAAATTTTTTATGGGTGTTGGCTCGGAAATGTTGAATCGAACCATTTTAATATAAAAAATAATGTAAAAACAAATTACAAATTTAATGTACTGGAACTTTAAATTTGCTTACATTGCTTGCATTAATTGAAGATCAATGTACTTTTTTTTTGTTTGTAAAATTGAAATAGCAAATATAAAAATTACAAATCTTTTGCCTCAAATTTACAAACATTTTTATTTTTAAATAAGTTGACTGAAATTGTTTGACAGCTTACTGCACACGTGTTTGAAATTTCAGAAACAGTTTATGTAAAAAAAAAAGCTTCCAATACCGTTCATAAATTTTCAAACAAAATTTTTTTTGGATTCAATGATTGAACCAATGATTTCATCATTGTCACGTCAATGATTAAAAAAAAAAGTAAACGTAAGCAAATTCAGGTCCCAGTGCGTTAATAAATTTACAATTTATTTCACCATATTTTTCATTATTATTACAGTATATTTTTCAATATATATTAAATTATTTGTTTATTAACTTGACGTCGAAATATCCATCAATCGGATTCGCCCAAGAGTATTGGTTTCGGTCGTCCCCGCCCGCTCGGACGCGGGGGATTCCCCTCGCCGTGTCGCCAGGCGCATCGCGCTTCAGCTGGCCTGACGTCACGTGGTCGTGCGCCCCCCTCTTATACTGCTTCACAATACGGGCTGGGCTGCACATACGAATCGTATAACACGCATATGTATTACATACATACGCATATATATATGTCTATATAAATATATATACATACATATACATATTTATATTTATACATATCCATATATATGTGTAATATATATACACATATATGTGTAATATATATATAGTGTATGCAATGGTACACGCGAGACTGCCGCGCTGCTGGTAGCGGTCCGGCCCGGAGTCCGTGACGTATACCGAGCTGACGTCACGCGCGTACCGACCCGACGCTTCCGCGTTCCCCATTCGGCGCATGCGCGTCTACATCGTTTCACGATGTAAAGCCGTCGTTAGACCCCTCTCTCTTTCTCTTGCTCTGTTCTTTCTCTCGCGTCCCCCGCGAGCCCCTCGACAACGCGAGCGAACGCCCGAGGAAAGGGTCTAAGAAACCGGATTGGCCGCACTGGCGAATAACCACTTCGAGAGAGATAAGGCGTGGGACTGAAAATCATTCCCACGTGTCTCTCCATCAACGAGCCGCAATAAAAATAACAAAAATAAAATTGAAATATGGCAAATTCATGCGGCGATTGTTTTTCGAACTTTTTGTGACTCAATCAAGAGTTCTTTTTTATAAATAAAATACAATGAAATAAAGGTGTTGACTTTTGTGTGGATAGATTTTTAAAAAGTAATGAAAAAAAAAATGTTGGTCAGTGGATGATGGAAAAGCAAATTATGGATTTTTTTATAAAATGCGTTTTTTTCGCCCGACGAACTTCGAAGTAAATTTTTCTCCGATAGTACGGAAGAGATAGATCGCAAACAAGTAGATCGTTGCCATATCTGAGAGTCGTTGATCTTTTTAAAAAATTAAGAACCGAAGAGTCGGGTCGGACGTTCAAAATAAAATAAAAATATGTTAAATTCACGCGGCGATTGTTTTTTTTTACTTCAATTCAATCGAGAGTTCTCTTTTAACAAAAATATAAAAATAAAAATAAAGTTTTTGACATTTGTGTGAATAAATTAAAAAAAAAGTATTTCAGAAAAAAAACAATAAAAAAAGCATTTTTTAAAAATAAAATACGTAACATATATTTTTTCACCCAACGAACTTCGAAGTAAATTTCCCCCTTTAGTCCAGAAAAGTTATATCGCAAACAAATACATCGCCGCCATATCCGAAAGAGTCGTCCAAAAAAAAAAAAAAAAGAAGTTTCCATCCCAAAGAGCCGAAAAGTCGGTTCGGACGTTCCGCGAATTGAAAAAAAAAAAAAAATTTACGAATAACCTCGCAAAGTGGGTGCGCACTCGGAGTAAAAAGATCTCGCTCTCGAGATCGGAGTAGGAGAGCGAGCGATGTAGTCGGAGACGCGGGAGAGAATGCAGGACGATTGAAATCGGAGTGCACGTTTGAGTTTCGAGGGCACGCGAATCTCGACGGGCAGCGAAGAACATGCACGAGGAATGAATACTATAGAGTGGTAATTGAGTGGTTCGTTGCGAATAGTTTCACGG
The DNA here is from genome assembly GCA_917499995.1 of Ichneumon xanthorius. NCBI lineage: Eukaryota > Metazoa > Arthropoda > Insecta > Hymenoptera > Ichneumonidae > Ichneumon > Ichneumon xanthorius. The sequence continues at coordinate 2,662,164 of OU824204.1, read as the reverse complement.
GCCACGCTCGTGAATTAGGGACCGACGTTGCTCGGTGAGTAGCGGCCCTCGAAAGTCGAGGGGGGATCGGGGGGAATCACGAAGAGCGTGTCGGCATGTTCGGTGTGTGTGGGGGGAGGGGGGGGGAGAGACCTTTTACCGTTGGTGCGTTAGTGTACGAGAAGAGCGTGGGTCGTCGTCGCGTTTCCCTCCTTCGCTCCCTCTCTATCTCTCTCCCAGCGCTGAGATAATCACACGAGCGTTTATTCATGCTCTCTCCGTGACGGAAACGCGAAGCGAACCCACTGCCCGACGCCCGCAAACGAGAAACTCGAGGCGTCTGATCGCTTCATTGATTTTCCACTGCGTCGACGGAGCTTGATCCAGTAGTAACGACTCTCGTACGCCGTAGTAGTCGTACGTGGAAAATCGTTTAGTGTAAAAATATCTCATCGGTAACTTCATAAATTTTACAGCGGTCTGAAACTCTAGATTTTTTTAGACGATACTATTGTCCAAGCTACGAGTATGCCTGGTTAACAATGAAATATTAACTATGCCTACTACACCGTAGACCGTCTTACGCCGTCACACACCGTCATACAGCATCGTACAGCATCATACACCATCATACACCATCACACACCATCATACACCATCATACACCATCATACACCATCATACACCATCATACACCATCATACACCATCACACACCATCATACACCATCATATACCATCATACACCATCATACACCATCATACACCATCATACACCATCATACACCATCATACACCATCATACACCATCATACACCATCATACACCATCATACACCATCATACACCATCATACACCATCATACACCATCATACACCATCATACACCATCATACACCATCATACACCATCATACACCATCATACACCATCATACACCATCATACACCATCATACACCATCACACACCATCATACATCGTGATATACCGTCGTACTGGATAACATTATACGGTCATACTGGCATAACAATCATAGCGTCATACTGGCATAAAATCATACCGTCATACTACCACGCCATCATACTGCACTATGCTATATTGCATGAATGTATTTAAATAGTACTAAATTCGATCGTATTCAAGGTGGCGGGCAATAGTTATTAGCCTCGAGTAGTGATAAATCGTTTTTCCACATTTATGGTCAGAGCTATCAACATTTACCCCACATGACGTCATGCGCACGACCACGGTTGTTAAATCGCTATGCAAAATCGCGCGGAATATTCATAAAGCCCGTAACTATTGCGCAAAAGAAATTAATAATAATAACGAATAGAGCTGATGATCGAAGCGGCGCGGGTTTCGCGCAGGGATTGTTCGAGAATTTTTATTTTTTTCTTTTCTTTTAATTCTTCCTCCTTCTCCGCTTCTTTTAATATCGGTGAAAAAGTAATTACGATGTTTGATTGTTTTGCGACTCATTAGAGAGGGCTTTTGTTCATTGGCCGATGAGGACGGGGAGAGGAAGAGGGGAAAACCTCCGGCCGACTCGGCCCAACGTCTTCTCGTGATTGAGCCGCTCAGCTCTTTGTTTCGACTAATTGCGCATATTTCATCCCCTTCGCCTTTCCTCTCGAAACGCTCGAGCCTCCACTCTACGCCTCTCTGCCCACGAGAATTCTCAGATTTTCAGACGATTCCCTCATAAAATATCTTTGAGGCATTCGGACTCTCGGCAGAGAAACCTTTCAATTGTTTTGTACAATTTTCATCGAGGTCGGATTTTTTTCCTCTATACAGCGAACGTATCTTCGATACGAGAAATCCAACCCTGCGCGCTCTCTGCACCCTCCATTAAGATAACCCGACAATTAACATCTCATCAAACTATCGAATGATCTAACCCTTCGTTTTTTCTTGTATAATTTCAGCCGTTAAATTCGGTCGTATGTCGAAGAAGCAGCGGGAGAAGGTCGAGGACGAAGTGAGGTTTCACAGGGCGCAGATGAGAGTGGCATCGGAAACGGCTCCGGACAGCAGTGTCTTCGAGCATCAAACACCGAGCAGTTCCGACCAACATCACTCCTACAACGGCGGGTCAGTATCAATAGAAAAAAAAAGCTCCGCTATCGCGACCATCAAACCATCGTCATCGTCATCAGCCAAAAAGAACTCAAATCCCAAATCCCAAAAACACATAATTTAGGTCCCGACATCGTTCCGGAAAAAACACCCCACTCAACCTTTTTCCCTCCCAAAAACGCTCCCTTCATTGCAGACGCAACGACTTTGACCGTCCCTGGAGACGCGCGATCGTCTTTGGTCACCTGGAAACCATCGCCATCAGCCAAAAAGAGCCCAAATCCCAAAAACATTCCCCAACCAAGCGGTAACTTAGGTCCCAACATCATTCCTGAAAAAAACACCCCACTCAACCTTTTTCCCTCCCAAAAACGCTCCCTTTATTGCAGACGCGACGACTTTGACTGTCCCTGGCGACGTGCGATCGTCTTTGGTCACCTGGAAAGCGTCTCTCGTTGCTCCCTGACGGAGAATGCGATTGGAAAGAGATGAAAGCGTCGAATCGCTCCGTGCGAGTGGGAATAAACATGGCATAGAAAGCGCCGAGATAAGGAACGGCCCTTTGTCGATGCGGCGAGAGAGGGGGACGAGAGAAAACTCCTCTTATCGTTGACGCGCGTTCCCGGACGGCTTTCTTCGTCACGTTCCAAGAAGTTCGCACACCACACGATGAAACTACTCGTGTTCTCACCGCGGCTCTCGCGGCGAGGTGGTTCGAACCACGCGAGAACGCTCCTTTCGCGCGTCACACCCTCGCATCTCGACGCTCTCGCCTTTGTGCAGCAACTGCAGCAGCACCAGTGTCGCTCATCATCTAGTGACTAGCTATCGGGCACAGCATCCTCTCGGTCCTCCCGTCTCCCAGCATCACGTCGTTCGAGATTCATCAGGAATTTCGTGCACACACACGACTTTACAGCAAGCTAATTAACTTCGTAATCATACGCAAATTACAACGATGTAATTAACAGACAAATATATGTTGATATGTTGATTAGGGTGTTTCACAGAAAGGACTTTTTTTTCCTCCCACCTTTTTAAAGTATAGATTTCGATGTCAAATTGAACCTCACGAATCCTACCAAATTTTTTGGCTCCTACCAAAAAATTCTAAAAGCATTCGACGTGTGTACCCAAAAAATGCGGCACCTTTTAGTCGTAATTGTCAACGACCGCCTTTAGCGAGATGTATTTTTGGATCGAAATATGTAGAGGAGAGGGGGGCGAAATGGGACGGCGGGGCAAAATGGGACAACGGGGTCAAAATTCAATTTTCCGAAATATTGAGAGGGGATCGGATGACCCATTTTCTCCCAACGATACATCCGGATTTTCAACATCGTTTTGCCCCACTCACCATCATCGCCACCATTTAGAACTCTTAAGATTTTAGCTTAGACCTGCCGTTCGCAAGATTCAATTTCAGATTAAAATATATACTTTTGGAGGGTGGAAAGAATTTGTTTCAACACATTCACCCTACTCGACATTTTTAGAGTTTTCTATATACGAATTTAAAAATCGAAGTCTTTTGTGTTTAATACAAAATGATCCATAAAAAAAATTCTGCGAAAGGCGGTCGCTGAGAATTAAGTTTGAGGGGTGCCGCATTTTTTTCTAGGCACCGCCTTTCGCGGGGTTCAATTTCAGATCGAAATCTGCACTTTAAAAAGGTGTGAGGAAAATGTAAAAAAAATGCCTGTTTTTAAACACCCTAATATACACCCTAATATCGTAGTATCGATATATCGATACTACGATAGTACAGTGCGTACAGTAGACGCACTATGGTAGCTTATGCGGGAAAAGCAACCGAACGCGGTCAGTTTGATAGGAATATTTGTAAGTCGAACCGACTGTGCACGGATTCTTTTAATTTTGTATGGCCCTCTCGTGTGAATCTTCAGCTATACGTACGGTGGAAGCGAGTACTCATCGCCAGGACCCGGCACCGGTGGCTCGAATTACTACAATCATCAGGCAATGGCAAATTACGAGCTGAGCGCCGACTACGTGGACAGCACGACGGCCTACGACCCACGACCGACACAGAACCAGGTCGACGCCGTAGCACCGGACACACCCTCCGTCAATGCGACCGGAGTATTACCCACCGTTGTTCCCCCCGGTATGTATTTTTCTTTTTATTCCATTTTTTTTATTCCATTTTTTTCATTCAATTTTTTTTATTTATCTTTATTTCGTTTACGTTCATTCGATAATCGATTATTCCGAACTGCGAGCCACGTTTTTCGGTATGACGATGAATATTGGTATTACTTGCATGAATAACGGTCCGGGCGGGCGAGGGAGAGCAATGCGCGGATAGAGAATAGAAAATAACGTCACGATTTCGCGCCGCACTGCTACCGTGCGAAAGTCTCGTGTGAATCGCTTTCGATCGCCTGGATATATAAATCACGCGGGAGGAACATACAGATATGCAACCGGGTGGGATAAATTTTAGATTTCGAAATAGCGTATGTGGTTCCTCGGATTTAATGTCATGTATCAAATCTCTAGGTGGCTCGGCCCGAGTCACGTTTTGCACGATTTAATCACCAAGTCGTACGCAGTATCGCGCAAGGCGGATTTCCCAGTCGTGGATTTTTTCAAATATATTATATTTTTTTTTTAATTGCCATCGGGGTTCAATATGTAATATGAACCCCGATGTTATTAATATGTGAAAAAATTACATATTAAAAAAAAATTCCGTCGCGTGTCAATAACTGAAACATACATTTTTCACGATTATCAACGGCCCCTTCGGTTAGAGTGCAAAGCAACAGGTTTCGTATTTAGCGCAAAAAAAAATACATTAAAATATATGACCAAGAATTTTTTTCCTCAAACTGCTTCCGAGCTTGATAAAAAAAATAACCCAGGGTTTTTTATTATAAAATCTGGGAGTTCTAAATTCTGATTAAAAATTGATTAAATCGTGCAAAGTAGATTAAAAAAAAAATAGTCGCACCGATCATCGAAGCGAAGCCAAGTCGACGTATTTACACAATGATTCTGTGCCCCTCGTCGATACCAGGAAAATCGCTGTCCGCCTCGACGACCGGAAGCGGAACGAGCGCAGGAAATAGCGCGGGTGGAGGAGCCAATGGTGGTGGGGGTGTTGGGGCTAATAGTAGTGGCAATAACGGTGGTGGAAATAATGGAAATGGTAGCGCTACGAGTGGGTCTAACAACGGTGGAACCGGAAATAGCGCGAGTGGCGGCAGCGCAGCGGGCGCTGGTTCGCTAAGCGGCGGTGGAATCGTTGCCGTCAAGCAAGAGACCACGGTCGAATTAGCGAGCCTCGCTCATGGTTCCTACACGATGGTCGACTCTACGACCTTTCTGAGCGGTCAACAGCAGAGGGTCAACAATCCAACCGAGGACGACGAAGTCCCTAGTCTGCCCAGTATGTCCCACTCGAGATGTGAGATTATGTTTGTGTCCCTTCGCATGTGCATGCATACTGTCTTTTTGAACCCCTCGACTAATCTCGTCCCTCCGATCCATTTTTGGTCGCTTTTGCAAAAAATGAAGAAAAAAATCTCATTGCATCGCCACTCAGTGCGCATACTTGGATGGAAGAGATCTGTTACAGATCTCTTTAACAGCCCATACTGTTTTCTGCTGAGAATTTTTTTTTTTCAATTTGCTTATGAAAATGTTGGAAAAATGTGGCTTTTGAAGTAAATCGATAATTACAGTCAATGCTTTGCCGCTCAGTGCGCATACTTGCGTCGAAAAGATTAACCCTTTAACAGCCAATACCGTGTTCCGTGGAGAAAATTGATTTTTTCACTTGTGCGTAAAAAATATCGGAAAAATGTCACTTTTGAAATAAAAAAAAAACTGTCGATGCTTCGCCACTCAGTGCTCATACTTGGATCGGAAAGATTAACCCTTTAACAGACAGGACTGGTTTCCGTTGAGAAAATTGATTTTTTTTTAATTCACTTTTGCTTACAAAAATATTAAAAAAATGTCGCTGATAGGAAAAAAAATGGAGTGTCCACATTTTCACGAATTAAAAAAATGTTGTATGAACTTCCGATCGACAAACTTTCGTTGCGATGCATTACTGTCCGTTGAATTTGATTATTACTTTACCTATTACCATTAGTAAATTTTTTTCATAATTTTTTGATCGAAATGAAAGAAGATACTTTTTTAATAACTGTTTCGCCAACGCGGCGAATATACTGAGCTGGCGACTAAAGGGTTAAATTCAAATAAATTAGGTGCATCTGCTCGTGTCCCAGAAACAAAGTTTATTTGCTTAAAAAAAAAAAATGTCGACTCAAACAAATCCTGTGTGCCGAATTTAGAAAAGTATGGTTTGATACTCTGTCTAAATTGCTAATAATTGGTCGCCTTTTTGCATGTGGTTTTTTGATACTAACGTAATTTGTGCCTTGTCTTTAACGCTTTAATCCTTTCGTGACCATCTGACGCTCGTCGGGGTTAAAAAAAATACTGCCCGTTTCTCAATATGTTGTGGAACGCGTGAACGATTTTTTCTTCATAATTTTGATATTTTGAGATAAAAACATTTTGGTGTATTCTCTTCCGGCTGTCGTCGCGGTGTAGCGCAGTAGAAACGATATTAGAGCCGATTGGTTGTTTTTTTTATTATTATTTAAAATATAAAAATAAAAAGTTTAATGTGACAATTTTTTTTTAATATCAGATCCGGCAGAGTTCAGCGAACTTCTCACGAAGACGATAGCGGATGCTCACACGAGAACCTGTATGGTGTCGACCGAGGACATTCAGCAAGCCTTTCGACGAGCTCCCGACTTCAACAAATTGTTGTACTACAAGAACATGGCTCACGAGCAACTGTGGCTCGAGTGTTCGCAAAAATTGACCTTCCTCATACAACAGATAATCGAGTTCGCTAAGATGGTTCCCGGTTTTATGAAACTCTCGCAGGACGATCAAATCGTTCTTCTCAAAGCCGGTAAGTTAGATTTCTTTAAATCTAAACGTTGAAATTAAAAGTTTTAGAATCAAGGGGAATTTTTTTGAATGTCTTATGATGTATAATACTTATTGACACGTGGAATGGGTTAAGGGTGTAATATGTGGATCTTCATTATTCTGCGTTCCCCAAGCCGAGGATTTAGAATTTTTTCTAAAGATTTTGTTTTTTAGATCTTATTTTCCTAAATATCTTATTTTTATAAATATCTTATTTTTCCAAATATCAGAATATCTTCCGGAAAATCTTTTCGGCTATGTCGCTAAATATGTTCTCCGGCACGCCATTGACCATAACGCTCTTTGAGGACACTTTTCATTCAGAAGTCGCGCTGACGATATTTTCACGTAAAGAAAAAACAAAAAAAGTGTCCTGGAAATTAAATTAATACGTTGAATTTTTCGTATCGCAGGTTCCTTCGAGTTGGCTGTGCTGCGTATGAGCAGGTACATCGACATCCAAAATAACCACGTTCTCTACAGCGACATGATGCTGCCACAGGAAGCATTTTACACGGCCGACACAGCCGAGTTCAAGCTTGTCTCGTGCATATTCGACATTGCGAGAAACGTCGCTGCCCTCAAGCTCACCGAGACCGAATTAGCGTTATACAGCGCGGCGGTTCTCCTCAGTCCCGGTAAGTAGATAAAAATACAACAAAAAAAAATAAAAAATACAACAAAAAAACAGCCCATCAACTTATCTCAAAAGTCGTAAAAAAAAGAACGAATCGATGATGATGTTATGATGATTTTTTTTTTTTTTTCACAGATCGACCGGGACTGAAAGGCCTGGCAGACATAACGAGGCTCTCGCAAGCGGTGATAAGAGTACTGAGGTCGGAGCTCGATCGTAACCACGTGGCGCCGATAAAGGGCGACGTAACCGTATGCGACGCAATGCTCGCCAAGTTACCACAGCTTAGAGAGGTATCGGTACTTCACATGGACGTACTCGCGAAGTTCAAGCGGGCACAGCCCCAACAAGATTTTCCGGCCCTTCACAAAGAGCTATTCAGCGTCGATAGCTGAACTACCGATGCGGCGCAGGGCGACCCGACGCTGGCAGACGACGCGGAACGCGAGTGATACGGGGCCTTGCTCTGTCAAGGTTGGAACTTAAAAAAATGTATATATATATAGATATACATGTCGTACATGGTGGCGACGGAAAAACAGTGGAAAAAAATTCCCCCACTTATCCTTGACCCTCCCCGGACAGATAATAATTGGTTTTTTCTGCTTGAAGTTCAAACTAATATAGCGCTGATAATGAAAACAAATATAAGATATTTTTAGCGGATGTCGTAATAGTAGTGGGAAAAAGAATTCCCTCATTTTTCTCTAACACTCTCGGAGCAGATAATGCATTTTTCTCTGGTTTAAATTCAAACTAATATAGCGCCGGTAATTTAAAAAGTAAGATATTTTTAGAATCTGTCGTAATAGTGGAAAAAAAAATTCCCTCATTTTTCCTTAACCCTTTCCGAGCAGATAATAATTTTTTTCCTGATTAAAATTCAAACCAATATTGCGCTGGTAATGAAAAAAAATAACATACTTTTACAATCTGTCGTAATAGTAGTGGAAAAATTATTCAATTAATCTAACAATGTTTTTGTTTTTTTTATCTGTTTCAGATTATTTCCTTCGTATTGAACATATTGGGCCTTAAATAAACATAACATTGTTATAAATAAAGTATACATAAAAGCAACATAAAGTATATATGAAAGATATATAGAAGTATATATAAAATATATATAGATGAGCTATCGGTTGTTATGATACATACACAAAGTATATTATTGACTAATTATGGTTGAGAAAAAAAAATGAAGAATCACGCCAGGCCAGTCACGGGGACGATCGCGAAGGATCCTCGCGAGACGCGAGCTCGCGAAGAAACTGTAAGAGACATTTGAAAAAAATAAATAAAATAAATAAAGAAATTAAAATAAAAAATTTTAAATTCTCAAAGTTCGCCACCCTTGAAAAGGGTTTGCTCTGGCGCGTAACTCGTCGAGAAGTAACGTGAAACGCTTCGTCATTGTCCCCGTCGCCGTTCTCTGGCCGCGGTAAAAAAAAAAAATAATAATTAAAAAAAGAACACACCATCAACACACACAGTAGCTAGTATCTTAATTGAGATAAATTAAACGGATTAACGTTTTGGTTAACGCACTTTATTGACGCGCTTCTCAAATACGTAAATATTACTTCCCTCGAACCGTGTGTGTGTTTATACGAAAGCGGTAATGAACAAAAAGAAGATAAATTTAAAAAAAATAACCCGAGGCCCCGCCATTCAGTTTTTACACACTCGAAACGAGCTTTTCGAATACGTAACAAAAAATGTAAAAAAAATCACTGAAGAGTAAAAAAAAGTGTGAAAAAGTAAAACCGATCGCGGGGTCTCAAGACTGGAAGTAATGTTTGCACGTACGTACAAATACAAAAAAAAAACAAGTAAAATAAAAATAAATGCGGATTAAAAATGCGGTGAAGGATAGCGATTATGTAGATAATGGTTTTACGCGAGAGAAATGAAAGAAAAAAATAAAATAAACGCGGGCGAACGCCACGGTGCGCCAACTGATACGTTAATGGTTAAAGTATATAGTGAAAAAGAAAATAAAAATAAAAAATAAATAAGAAATGTGAGAGGTGAGGAGATTAAAAAAAAATGAGATCGAGGTAAATAGAGTTTGGGGAGAAGCGGACGCGATGATTATTCTATTGATTAACGAATAAATAAATAGAATTCATTTAATTGTAGAGTGAAATAAAGAAGAAAAAAAATCACACAAACACACACGCTCCCACTCGCAGGACACGGCGACACGGCGAAAAAAAATATATATATACGATGTCTCGTCTATTCGTGAAATAAAAAAGAAGAAAAAAAATACACACGGAACAAGAGCTCTTACAACGTGAAAGCGAGATGTAGATTTAACGATGAAGAAAAAAAAACACACAAACAAACACATAAGACACACGTTGCAACTAGGAGTTATTATCGCAATTTGGAGTTAAATTTTATAATAATATATAATAAAGAAAAAGTTGACGGATAAATATAAAGTTATATTTAAATGATTCGTGAGGGGTGGGGGGAGGGGGAGAGGCGTGTACGAGACGAGTCGAGGGGGCTCTCTATTTCGATGTAACAATCGCGTTCTCATATTTTTTATATCCGCCGTCGATCTCGAACGATTATTGTTCTCGTCGAGAGTTCGTGGCCTCTACGAGCTTCATTTCGCGTACGAACATACCCATGAAAAAAAGGCTCAGTTTCTGATCAATCTGATTCCTATAAATCGAATACCAATTATTATTTCGCACAATTTTATGCCGATCCATTGAGTCGATCGATAAAAAAAAAAAAAAACACATTTTTTTATCGCAATCCAGGCAAGTTTTAATTACCATTTTGCGGACGAATTTGTATTCTAATTATTTATAAATATTTATACTTATAATTATAATTATAAATAACTGTGTATATTTATTTATAATTACTCATAATTATTTATAATTCTTCCGAATTACTTATCGACTGGTGTGGAGAACAAAAATCCACAATTTTTTCAAAAAAAATTTATTCGTTCGTTTACTGATAGAAGAGAAAAAAATTAATTGATTCAGAAACTGGGCATTCGATCCCTCGATCCTCGCGTCCCTCGATCACCCCCTCCTCTCACCCGACGCCCAATCGCGGTGATCTGCGCGCGCAACCCCTCGCTCGACGAGAGCCACACCCCCCCTCAGCAGGATCTTGTGCGCATGCGCGGTCGAGCGCATTCGAGTTTATCGAGAATCTAGCTTTAAGACTATGGTATTCGTAGACGATAATAAGAAGAGAAAATAAAAAATGAGACAACAACAACAAAAAACAAACCATATTGTTCATGCGGTCACCGCGATGGTCCCACGGAAGTAAGTGCAGCAAAAAAAATGGAATACCGAGACATTGCGAGAAAAAAAAATCATGAAAACGCGACTAAAAACGGAAACGGAGATATTATAAAATCTAAAGTTCTCTTCGATAAAAATAAATAAACCGGGTCGCTGGTTTGCGTCGAAGGGACGGGGAATATATTTAAAAAACAAAGATTAAAAAAAACACCAAAAATGTGTTCTCTTTGCGGGCTACGAAGATGCCGCGCAATTGTGATGGGGATCTCAGCGGTTGCCGAGGGACAGCACGACGAAGTACACGAAAAATTAAAAACATCACACGATTACACGACAAATTAATAATTAAAAAAAAATGAAACACGAATTACAAACGGTACCTGGCGCGGTTGTTAAATGTAAAAGATGATTAAAGTGGACGAGATAAGCAAGGGGGAATAGAGAACGAGAGTAATGAGAGAATGAACGGATGAAAGAGAGATTCGAGAGGTGAGATTATATTAGTCGAATTCGGTGCTTATGCGAGATAAGGCACGGGATTGGGACCATCGTGCGTGCACGCCCGGACGGTTCAGCGAATAAAAGAACAACAAAAAAAGACACACACACGAACACAAACACACACAGATGCACGAACAAGCCCTAGATTTAACAAAAACCTCTCCAAGCCCCCAATGCATAATAATTCGCGTTATTAAAAAAAGATACAGAAGCATAAAAAACTATAACAAAAAAATAAACTGTAAGGCAAAATGGCTAGCGATTAATTTTGAAAATTACAACAAAAAGCTACTGAAGCATTAAAAAAATATAACAAAAAAATTAACTGAAACGCAAAATGGGTAGCGATTAATTTTGAAAATTGCAACAACAACAAAAACATTGTTTCGCGCACACACGAGGAGATATTGCATGAGGGAGTGAATGCGAGTGACGGAGTGTGATGTGTATGTGTTTTTTTTTTTTTTTTTCTTAATTGTGCAACTTCGGACTGTTTTATTTCGAGCTATTTTGCATTTTTCACTAAAGATAAACCCTTTCAACAAATTTTTTTACGTAAAAAGAAAAAAAACGTCGAAAGATTGATATTTGTGAAAAATGTAATGATAAAATCGATTTGAGGCTTTTTCTCGGCGGAAATTCATTTGAAACAAGAATGCTTGCGTGTGTGATTGAAATTATGCTTGACTGAATGAGCTAATCGACTCTTCGCCGATAATTTCGCGTCGAACTAACACACAAATTAAAAAAAAAAATTCTCGAGTTCTCGATCGCGGTACGGTAGTAAAAGATGATAATAATAATAACGACGAGTGCATGGCCTTTTGTACTAAATTCTAAATTTCGATTTATATTTTTTATCGACGACTAAGAGCGACGCCAAAACGCAAGTGAAAGGTGTAAAAAAAGAGACATTGAAAGGATTCGATCTGTGTAAAGTGAACTCGTGAGAAAAAAAAATCGTGTTCGGGACTGAAGTCTGGATTATTGTCCAGCAGTAGCTAAGGCTGTTCTCTGCTCCGTAAATCCAACGACACCCCCCCCCCCTTCCATCGAAAAATTATAAAAAAAAAAACAATAATTGCATAAATATTTTTATTTGAATAAATATTTTAATTTGAATAAATATTTTAATTTAAATAAATATTTTAATTTAAATAAATATTTTAATTTAAATAAATATTTTTATTTGTATAAATATTTTTATTTAAATAAATATTTTTATTTGAATAAAAAATTTCCCCGATAAATTAATCAGGAATGTCGAATATAAAAAAAATCGATAAAAATTGCGTTCAACGAACGTTTGGTTTTTTTTTTTTTACTCAACTGTTGTCTATCTGATCTCAATTATCGAGGGGGGGTCGTAAACTCGGGACAATCGTGTCTTTGGCGTTAACAAATTTTCACGGCCTCGTCGCCCGACTCTCGGACTGATTACGTAAAAAAAAAAAAATTTAGTCTTAAACTCGTCTCATCGATCCCGATGAAAATTGCATGTTGAAAAAAATAAAATAAAAAATCAATCTCGCGGCGTAGAAGAACTTAGCTGATAGCAAACTATGTGTTTTTTTTTCATTTTCGCGTCTGTCGCCTCGGAGACACTTCTCTCTAATGATATACGACACTATATAGTGAGAAATTTAGAGATTTCGGTAAAGAAAAAAAAATATTTAAAAAATCCTACCCCTTTCGCGCACGCGCGTAGACGCGTAGATTTATTTATCGAACGATTCAGTAAAGTTTACGATGTTAAAAAAAAAAATCGCAAAGTACCCTCGCGAAATTCCGATGGTAAAACTCGTGAGTTTTGTTCGATCCTCGTCTGTGCACCTTTTATTCCCCGCGACCCGCGAGTTCAGCAATAATTCGAACGATGTAATAAAATAATAATAAAAAATAAATAAAAAAAACGCGCGACGTTTAATGAGCGGGAAAGCGGCGCACCGATCGATGTTATTTCCCCCTTAGGTATCGGCTCGTATAATTATTAAATAGTTGCTTAAAAAGAAAAAAAACACGGGCGTGGTCGCAGGCTCTCGATAAAGAATCGCCATTTTTTATTTATAAAAAAAAATATGTTTAAAGAATTGGCGAATAAAAATAGCAAAAAAAAAGTTTGAACGATCCTCGACCACGTCCATATCTCTCATTGTTGATACAAGAACTGATGCTACTTCGTGAGACTGCCGTGGGAGCCTTATATATTGATGAAGAAGAAAAAAAAAAGATATAAATAATTAAATAAACACACTCACACATACATACACACACACGAATACGGACACAAAACAACAACAAAAAACGTCGTGAAAAATAAAGAAACAAGAAAAAAAAATGCAAAACAACAAAAATTATATATATTAAAAAAAAAGAAAAAAATACATGAATGAGAAAAGCGTGAAAACGTGTGTTGCGAGTGTGCGAGAGCGTGTTGGATTTAAAAGTGGCGGCGATTGTGCCGACACGAGCGTATATATTCGAGAGCGATTGTGATCCGGATTAGCGAATGGGGGGTCGCGGATACACGGCCGCTGGTATTTTGAGACTCATTGTGATATTATTAAGAAAAAAAAGTTTAAAAAAAAAGAACAAAAAAAATACGATACAAACAAACGACAAAAACGAACGGATAATGATGGGGCGAACGCGCGTGATTGATAGAGATTAGAGAGCGGTGTGAGCGTCTTAAATGTTAAAGCGATGCGAAAATCTACCCCCTTAAGCATTAAATAAAAAGAACGTAACGCGATTGAAAGTTTAACCCTCTCGAACGATCGATTGGTAAATTATCAATTATCAATTTTTATCGATAAGTAAATTTTTATCGATTGGTAAATTTTTATTGATTCTTAAATGTTTATCGATTGGTAAATTTTTATTGATTCTTAAATGTTTATCGATTGGTAAATTTTTATTGATTCTTAAATGTTTATCGATTGGTAAATTTTTATCGATTGGTACGTTTTTATCGATCAGAACATTTTTTAAATGCATTTTTATCGATTTCCGATAAAAATGCGAAGACGTTAGAGAATCTCGATTTTTTTTCGCATCGCCTTAAGGGATGAGAGAAGCGACAGAAAAAAAAACTATCGTATATGGTCTACTCTGCTGCGACTGGATGATCTAGGAAGTTACGACCTCCCCGGACACATTCACCCATCTCCCTGCCACTTCTCTATTCCTGAATGGGATTATAATAAATACAATGAAAAAAAATAGCAAAAAAAAAAACAAAGCAAACAACAAATCGTACGAATATTATAATAAAATAAACGTCGATCAGCATAGTATAATATTATACCATTACGCGCAGTAAATGCCGAAATCAACGAGGCCCTTTGCTGTGCGCCGTTCTCCTCGGTAGTGAAAAGCTTTTTTTCTTCTAAAAAAAAAAAAAACACATAAAAAAAGCGAACTATAAAGAATAAGAGACAAAAACAACAACAGCATTAACGATGTAATGAACACCCTTCTCGACTCTCGAGGCACGAGTGCGTTTCGCGAATAACGCGCCAGCTAACTCAGCGGTTTAATAATTAAAGATATTTAAAAAATGAAAAAAAAGTTTGTATGTTCTCATTTAGCTTGCGTGGACTCGTCGATCGACTAATTAAGATTATTATTATTATTACTATTATTATTATTATTATTATTATTATTATTATTATTATTAATAATATTATTATTATTATTATTACATCATCATTATTACTGATTAATTTTGTTCGTTGTAAATAGGCCAAGGTGCAGCTACACACACGTAGTGGAAAAAAAATACAAAACAAAAAAAACAAGATAAATAAATTTACACTGTAAGTACCTTTAGAACGAAGCTCTCGTGACGTGCTGCGTTGAGATAACGCGAACGAGTTCGATGGTATATTATTAATAATCTGAAGTTAAATAGATAACCACATGTAACGTCGACACTTGGAAAAAAAAAACGATTAAATACAGTTTTTTAAATGCAGTCATATTTTTTGTTCTCAATACCTGCGAATATCTACGGCCGATATGTAGCTAGATAATGAGGTATCGTTTGGACTTCTTGAGTACACATCGATAGTGCTAAAATAAAAAAAATCAGGAGCGCATAATTCTATGTATCTCTTCGCGTTCAGCACGGATCCGATATAGTGAATACACGTTAGTGTATTTTTACGCGTTGGACCTGAGTCGACCGGTTGTTTTTTTTTTATTTAATTTTTTTTTTGTGAAATATGTAAATTTCTATTGTTTTCTGAATAATCGTGGAATCTGCGTGGTCCACTTTATGCAATAGATTGTTATTTTTTATTTTTAGGTAACCAAAGTGCTTCTTCGTTTCTCGGCGCGAGAACGGACGAGTTATCGTGTTCAGAGATAATATTTATCATTATTGCGCAATAATTAACGAAGTACCGTCAACGCGATTTCTTCGAATCCGTTTCGCATTATGTATTTTTTTTAAGCATTGAACTCGACGGCTTTCTTCGCAGAAAGATGTCGTTGGATCTTTTTATTTATCGATATTTTATCGTTTTGCTTCCTCGTAGAGGAAGCTTTTTCATTTTCGTCGATCTTCGCTCCAACGAGATTGAGGAAAATAATAGTATGTATACGCGTGTTCACATTGGCCAGCAAATAAAGTGTCCGATAGTGAAGTGGATTTTTTCCCGGATTGCCCTCGACCCATTATTTAAAGAGAGGAGAAAGCTCGTGGTGTCATTAGAACATCCCGTTCTGTACTCGCGATCAGCTCGACGTCGAAGATATACAAATCCAATATGTTAAAGTCTGTAATATTGTGCGTTCTTTTGTGGCACGGAATGTGCGAAATTTCCAGTCGCGCACACCCCGGTTCCACCGACACTCGTGTTCTGAAGTTCCCTGCGCTTGTTTCACCGAAAATTAATACAAACGATGCACAAAGTAAGTACAGAAAAATTAATAATTAAGTTGGTTGGTTCTGTTTAGCGATACGAGCACTCAGTCCTGCCGGACCATTGTACGCGGGCCCCGTGGGGCACTCGCACCGCCCTAATTGTTCACGTTGTGTTGTTCCTCAGACGCGGAACACAACCGACAGGCGTTCCTCGTGATGTCATTGACTTTTCGCACCTACTTCTACGACTTGACACCTTTTCTTTAGAGATTACCGGTTGCTCAGGGTATCTCGGTCAGTGCCCCGTCCCCCAGCAACCCTTCGTGGGCTTACCGGTTGGTCAGGGTATCCTGGTCAGTCCCCCGTCCCCTAGCAGACCTTCTTTGGGGTTGCCCAGGGTGCCATTGCCATCCCCCCTATTCCTAGCGCCCCCTTCTTGCGATTGCTGGTAGGCAGGGTATCATTACCTAATCCCCCGCCCCCGTCCCCCCAGCAATCCTTCGTGGGCTTACCGGTTGGTCAGTCCCCCGTCCCTCAGCAACCCTTCGTGGGCCTACCGGTTGATCAGAGTATCTTGGTCAGTCTCCCGTACCCTAGCATCCCTTCTAGGGATTACCGGTTGCTCAGGATATCTTGGTCAGTCCCCCGTCCCCCAGCAGACCTTCTTTGGGGTTGCCCGGGGTGCCATTGCCATTCCCCTCTATTCCTAGCGCCCCCTTCTTGCGATTGCCAGTAGCCAGGGAATCATTACCTAATCCTCCGTCCTCCGTCCCACGGCATCCCTAAATGTAGTTAGCTAGGGATCACGGTCGGCCTCCTCAGAGCCCCAGGTTAAGGAGGTAAAGCTCAAAGTATTCTAGGATAGTCGCCTGGTATTCCTAGAAGCATCGTTATGATGCACCATACCCCGGTGCCATGAAGTACGATAGCTTACACTGTAGCCAGAATAATTAGGTTAATAAATTAATGAATTCCTAAATAAATACATAAGTTCACAAATATAGTGCATAAATTAATTAATAAATTCATCGGCTTTGGTGTTAAAGAGCAGTTCAGGGGTAATAATCATGTACCCAATGTATCCTAATAAGTGTACGGTATTCTTTCTTCTTGTATGAGTAGTCGAGCCTAGGGTGATTTACAACTTCAACAACTCCAACATCACGATATTCTACGTCAATGGCTCTTTGCTCGGGACAACAGCAGCGGCAACAGCAGCGGCAACAGCAGCGACAACAGCAGCGACAACAGCAGCGACAACAGCAGCGACAACAGCAGCGACAACAGCAGCGACAACAGCAGCGACAACAGCAGCGACAACAGCAGCGACAACAGCAGCGACAACAGCAGCGATAACAGCAGCGACAACAGCAGCGACAACAGCAGCGACAACAGCAGCGACAACAGCAGCGACAACAGCAGCGACAACAGCAGCGACAACAGCAGCGACAACAGCAGCGACAACAGCAGCGACAACAGCAGCGACGACAGCAGCGGCAACAGCAACGACAACGTATCCAAGCCAAATCCGTCAAGCGAAGGGCTATCTCGTGACGATTGGAATCGGCGCTCACAAACTGCACACCAATCACCAGACGTGGGGCAATGCGAGGCAAATTTGTATCGACGAGGGAGGTGAGCAAAAAATGAAAAAAAAAAAACTGCCAATTGCTCGAGAAAATTTCGCTTCCGGGCTGCCATTAAATTATTAGTATATTTCAATACTAGAGACCAAAACGAGCAGTGAGCAAGAAGCGAGATGGCCTCGTGTATCGAACCATATTTTTCGATCGTTGCTTCAACAAGTAGCAATTGAACGGGGCTGATTTATTTGCTTTGTTGTTATTCTAACGATTTTTTTTTCTCGTCAGGTGAGTTGGCTGTTATAAGATCGGAAGCAGAAGAAAAGATCGTGGCGAAAATGGTGAAAGAATCTGATAAGTACAACCCGTGGATCGGTTATCACGATAAATTCGGAAATGGACATTTGATCTCGGTGTTCAACGAGAGTCTCGTCGATAATGGATGGGTGCATTGGTTGCCTTCGTGGGATAGAGATGCCCGAAATAAATGCGCCGGTTATTATGTGAGCGGTGATGATGTTGGGATAAACGCGAGTGCCTGCGATGAATATGGATCATTCATCTGCAAAATAACGACTATTTAGAGCAAACTCTTAAGTTTTTTCGTACGGCTTTCTCGTAATGTTCCTTCATTCGCGAAGCTTCCTCCACGAGGAGGCGGGCAATACAGAAACTGCTTTCTCACAGAAGAAGCTTCGCGAATAACGGAACATTGTGAGGCAGACGTATGAAAATTTAAATATGCAACTTTAATGGGAAAGTCATATAAACTTTTTTTTTACATTATGCAAATCTGTACTACTTTCTGAATAATCATGTTTAAAAAAAATTGTTTTCGCATCGATGACGATATTTTTGACGCGAAGACAACAAAAAATACGAAAAACTAAATTGTCTCTATAAGCTTTTCCTTCTTTAACTCTTTCCCTCAATACTTTCGTCACGGTAAGTCCGCAGGAGAGGCTAAGTAGAATAAATCCTTTCGGAGATTTACCGGAAATACGTCACTTCCGGTTTCAAAATCTTATTTTATGAAAAATTAGTTCCCCGAACCGGAAGTGATGTATTACGATGGACAAATCGTACTTGTGATTGATTGTGCCGTTTACCAGCAGAGTCTGCTGGCTGTTATTCAAACGAAACATTGAAATTACACGCGCGACGCAAGAGCCTTCCAGAAGTTTCGTTTTCGGCGTTACCAGCGCGGGCATGCTCGTCCAATCAGCGGTACGACAGCCAAGCGCCAATCGCGTCAATTCGTACGGACGGGTTTTCACCGTCGCAGCCTCGGCCCTGCTTCTCGACTCTTCGACTGGAACAAAAAAAAAACAAATATTGTAATTATACCGAATTTACTTATACCGATATTCTGATAAATAAAAAAAGAAAATTCGTTATCGTAAGCGTGTCTCCAACATTTCTCTAACCCGTCGCACAGTTCAACGCATCGTAAGAATTTATATCGCTCTACGCACGCTCCGGAACATCAGCGCCATCTACATTCTCGCGGAAGCTCGATAGTCGTAGGGGAAGGGGTAAGGCACGCCACCGCATTGCATCTTAACCTAAAACTCCCCAAACGCTATCTACGAGATTCTTCGGTCGCACACGTGGGACCCGCTAAATCACAAATCAAGGTAACTATAAATTGCATTATTTGTTGCAACGATATTTATTTATGCGCCACAGAAATGTGCTCCGCTTAGCGACGAACGTTTTGGGCATCGATTCACTTCGCTCGATCTATTTATTTACACAGAAAACTCGAATAACGAAGTTCTAGAATGTTTTCCACGCGTCGCACTTTCGGTCACGATCGCGGTTTTTCGATCATGCGTGAAACTTAATGTTTTTCGTGCTTAAGAATTTATGGACTATCGTTGAAATATCAATATCGTTGAATCTGGCACTCAGTGCAAACTTCTCCGGAGCCGCCCGATCGTTTGTTTCGTAGTTTTTCGTCAACGCAGAGGTTGGCGTGCTCGCGATCGAAATAAAAAATAAATCAACGCGTCTTTCAATCGAATCCATGAAACTTACGTTTTAACGGTCTTCGTGCGATCAGCTGTAGCGGCTGAGAAGCTTAACAAGCTTGCATCTCGCGAGTCGCAGGTAACTCGTTCGCAAAAGTAAGCAAGCAGGAAAATTTCGTGGTTTCTTGCAAATAGAGAGGTTAGGGTGGGCGTAATAAAAATTACAAATAAATCGACGCGACAGCTTTCAGTCGAATCGATGAAACTTACATTTGACGGACTTTGTTCGATCAGCTTTGGCTGTTAGGAAGATAAAGAAGCGTCCCCCGAGAGTCGCAGTTGACTCGTTCAAAACAAAGTGCGCAGCGCAATTGCACAGACTAAAGAAACTGTGGTTGAAAGCAACTACGGAGTTTAGGGTGTGGGCAATAATTAAAATATAAAAAATGAATGCAACGTCACTTCTCGATAAGAAATTATTGATAAACATATTAATAATGCATAAATCTTAAATAGATTATGGCAATCGAGCAGCGAAACAGGGTTTTCCATCATGCATCGAACACTTTCGGTGTTATATCAATCGAGAAGCAAAACGAGCCTTCTCCGAAGGATGCTTCGTGAGCTCACACGCTGTGCTCCATTTCATAATTTAACATTTTAATCTAATTCATAATTTCGTTATTTCTCAATTCATAATTTGAACTCCATAATTCCATAACTTAAATGGTATTTCATAATTTCACAAATTTCATAACGTCACAAATTTCATAACTTTACAAATTTCAGTTTCACAAATGTTATAATTTCACAAATTTCATAACTTTACAAATTTCATAGTTTCACAAATGTTATAATTTCACAAATTTTATAACTTTACCAATTTCATAGTTTCACAAATGTTATAATTTCACAAATTTTATAACTTTACAAATTTCATAATTTCACAAAATCGAAGTTGACTCGCTTCAAAATGAAGGGGAAAAAGCATATTTTTTAAATCGTCTTTATGGAATTTACAAAAAGCACTATTCCCAAAAATTCAAATTATCCACGAGAGCTAATGTCTTATTATATCTGTCCATCAGCTCCGATCATCAGCGATGGCAATCAAGAAACAAAACAAGCGTTCGCTTGAGGATGCGGCGGCAGTTCCGGCGCAGAACGGCGCCCCGAGCAAGAAGCCACAGAATCCATCGAAGAAAGTAAAATCCGAGAAGGCACGCCAAACCCAGGACGACGGCGCGCCGGCCGCAAAACTCCAGAAAACCAAGAAGACCGAGACCGAGGCGGTCGAGCAGCCGTCGAAAAAGCAAGACCGAGCTCCCTTGTCCCCGGACCAGTTGGCGAAGATTGCCGCGAAGAAATTGAAATTCGCCGAGAAGCGCGCCAAACGGTTGGAGAACAGGAAAGAGGCGAGGAAGGAGGGTGGACAGTACAAGCCCGAGAAGACCCTCATGACCGTCGAGCAGATACAGCTGAGGATCGACGCCATACTGAGCAGGCCCGAACTCACGAAAACCGCCAAGAGAAAACTGGGAGTCTTGAAGAAGAGAATGCAGATAGCGAAAGGTACTTATGTCGAAGAACCCAAGTCCGAATCCACCGGTCCGAAGCTGACGCCGTCCCAGAAGAGGCACGGGAGAAAGATGAGGAGCAAGGCAAGAAAATTGGAAAATGAACTTAAGGAAAAAATCATTGTTTCAGACAAAATAACATCGGAGTCCGGGGCTGCTGCAACCACGCCGGTAAAAGCGGAATCTGCGACCGCAGCGAAGCCCGTGGCTGCGAAAGGAAAGCCGGCCAAGCCCGGAAAACAGCAGCAACAGAAAGGCAAAGGCAAGGGAGCGAAGCAGCCAATCGTGAAGAAGGAAGAACCGGAGGAGGCCGAGGAGGACGAGGACGACGACGACGAGGAGGCTGAAGATGAGGAAGACAGTAACGAGGAGGTCGACACTTCGGCGTTGGTGAACACGACGGTCGAGGACGAAGACGAGGAGGACGACGATGATGAAGATGATGAGGATGATGAGGACGATGAGGAAGAGGATGAAGAGGAGGAGGAGGAGGAGGAGGACGACGAGGCCGAGGAGGAAGAGGTCGCTTTACCGGTGAAGAAGCCCAAGCCGGAAGCGATGAAAAAGAAACTAGAAGACGAGAAGAACCCATTCGTGAAGAAGGAAAACGCGAAGGGAAACTTCAAGAATGGACCTGCTGCAAACGGCGACTCACAGGACGGAAAGAAGAAGAGATTCGTTCTGTTCGTCGGAAATCTTCCTTACGAGTAAGGATTTGTTTGATTTCTCTGAGGATGCTTTACGCATGCATTCTTAACGAAAAGTTTGATTCGATCGAAATTTCAGTACTCGGCGATATTCCAAAGATCTGAGAAAAATGAGACGTATTAATGATGCAAAATTAAAGGTCTACTTTTATTTTGCATACTAATAATGCTTAAAAGTTATTAACAAATTTTTTTTTAAAGATTGTTTTTAAGAAAATCGGAGTAATTTTTATCTTCTCATTTTAAATGAATTCTTTGATTTTTTTAGAATGCATATGCATTTTTTCAGAATTTTCTTACATATCCATTTTTTTTAAATTTGAAAACGATGATTGGCTTAATCATCGATAATCTCGCTCACCTCGATTTAAGAAGAAAAAAAAGAAAAGAATTATATTTATTTTTATTTTTTGTTCAGCGCGAACCCGGAAGAAATTAAGAAGCACTTCCTCACTAAAGTCGGCGATGTTGCCAACGTCAGAATACCGACCAAACCAGGCACGAGCACTCCTCGTGGATTCGCATACGTGGAAGTCACCAACGAGACGGATTACGAGGTAAATTTTTGTATTTTATAGTTCTTAATAAAAATCACTGCCAAAAGAATAGTAAATTTAATGTACCGAACTGGAAGATTTTATGCAAAAACTGGTAGATCCGACACATTTAATTTCATACGATTTTTTTTTAAATGTAGGAAAATGCAAGCTCGAACATTAATGCTCCAACGTTTATGTAAAAAAAACCACTGAAAACGCTTATTTAATCGTTTACAGAAAGGACTTTCGCTGCACAACACAAACTTGAAGGGCCGAAGACTCAACGTGGAGTACACGCGAGGTGGCTCGAAGTCCGTCGGCAACAGGTCGGACGTTGTGGCGAAAAACAAAAAATTACACGCCATGCGCAAACAGGGCATGCTCGCGGGAAGCCGGAAGGAGGGCCACAGTCGCAACGATCGCAGACAAAAAGCTCGACCAAGTCCGGCGTAATACGTCTTGAAGAAAAAAGCAAAAAAGAAAGAGAAGAAAACATACAAAAGAGAAACCAGCGAAGGAGCGAGTGCAATGCGATGGCCAACTCTAATCAATTTCAAACTTTGACAACTCAATTGTGAATCAATAATGTAGTTGATAGACGAAGTTTCTTACCTCACAGTAGCGGGACGAAATATTGTATGCACGGATGATTCGTTCCTTCACCACCGCCTCTCCCCCCCCCCCCCCCAACCCCTTAATTGTTCGTGCTGTACGAATATAGATTAACTGTAAAAAATAAATTGTGAATTTAATGTACCGGACTAGAAGGTTTTATGCAAAAAGTGATACATTAAATTTAATGTACGATCGTGATGAAAAATTAATACACTTTTCGCATCGAAACGCAAAAAGTATTAGTGAATTATTAAAAACAAAGTATTCCCGATGTTTTTAATACACAGAACATTCGTTTTTTCGTCACGGTTGTACGTGAAATTTAAATTGCAAATTTTTGTATAAAAACTCCCGCCCGGTAAATTAAGTACGATTTTTTTTTTACCGTCTTGCACTTCACGAGTATGATATTTACTCGAATTCCAGTTTTCGTCGAGACTCAATCTAAAAGTTTGTCCATTGGCAATCGCATCGAATGACTGTCACATTGGTGAATTTTTATTTTTCATTTGTTGTAATAAGATATATTACGTTTATAGGAAATAAAAACGAGTTCTATGATAAATATTTTTTTCTTGAAATTTTTCAATCCTCCCCCATCACCCTTCCGGAAGTGTAGAACTCAGACTCTCGACGTCGGAGGTTTCAGTTCAGGAGGACAAACGAGAGGATCGATCATTCGAATTTGATGGATAATTTTTTTGCGGAAAAAAATTATTAAAAATGAGAATTACCCCTGGTGGGACTCGAACCCACAATCCCCGGTTTAGGAGACCGATGCCTTATCCATTAGGCCACAGGGGCTGTTGACTCATCCGCCTTACGATACAGCCAAGGGCTTTGCGTACCCGACGCAACAATGGTAATGTTAAATTTGCTCACAAAAAATTTCAAATTTTTAACAAAGATTTTTTTTTAAGGTTTGTCGCAAAATGTTAATTTACAAGCATCGAATATTGTTATAATTACGCAATTTTTTCTGGGACTGTTTGAGAACGTCGCTCATTTAATTATAATTTCAGTGCAGAATGTTGAGAATAAAAATTATTTAATTTTCAGCTCACTCCTTAGAATTGCTTGGAGGACTCGCGAGGCAAACTCGATTCACTCAGCCCTAATTTCGCGACGGTCAGTGACAGCTAGCCTCGGAATGCCCCGTGCCGAGAGTGAGAATAATCATTGGGAAAAAGCCGACAAAAATGTAACTCTGGATCTCGAGGATCGAGTGAGTTTCGAGGATTTCGTTGACGTAAGCTCAATTTTTATTGCCCTTTGTAAAATGTTTTTAATTTGCAAAAAAATGTCACCATTGAATTTTTCGCCTTTAAAAAAAAAAACCTATAAGCATGATGGTAAAAAATGAGGAAGCAATTTGCAATTACTTCCTTACACAATTTGAACAAATTTGCACAAATTTCAATTTTTTTGATAATGAATTTTCTCTAAAGGAACCGCTTCCGGACGACATCATATATCCTTCCGAGCTCAACGCATTTCTGCAGGACCGGATACGAGTGAGGAAGACACGATAATTATTACGCTAGCTGATTTTTTTTTTCTGTTTAACGCGAATTTTTTTTTTTACATTTTTTTATAGGATTTGCAATCGGAAAATGGTCATCTGCGTCGCAAAGTGGACGAGTCGAGAGACGCTCTGGAAAAATTGCGAGAATCCTGCGGACCGGAAGTGCCTCAGGAAAACCCGAACGAGGCTGAAGAATTGCGAAAAAAATTCAGACATCGGACGGCGGAGTTGGAGGTTCTGAAAACGAAGTGTAAAAAATTGAAGGAAGAATTGTCGATCAGAGATATCGAACTGGAGAACGCGAGGCTCGGCGATAAGGGACCAAAGGAGGAGGAAAAAAATTCCACGGATGCGGGCGAAGAAGAAACGCAGAGTGTTAGAGCGCAGCTCTTGAAAAAGGACGATCAAATTCGATCTTTGACCGAAAAACTGCAACAGGCCAACGCGAAGCTCTACGAGACGAAGAACGCTTGTACTTCCTTGAGACAGGAAGTCCACAAGGCTCAGAAGGTACGAGCAATAAATGGTGTCCGGTGGTCCTGGAAATTCCAGGCCTCGAAAATTTTATTTCGACTTCGGGCTTAAAAAATTATCGATATCGATTATTCGTTTCGACCGTGGAACGTCTCGAATTTCCTCAGAATGACGATAATAGTAAAATTGTGTTCACAAATTATTTAGTGATAAGCAAACTGTAACCGAAATACGCAAACGAAAAATATTTAAAAAACAATAATTTTTTAATACTTTCATAACACACTATTTGGGAATAGTCAGCTAGATTATGAAAACATTATTAAATTTTTTTTAATACGAACAAATAAGTTTGTGCATTTTCGTTATAGTTTATATTGTCATTAAATAATTTCTAAAGAGGGACCAGAGCCGGATCAATCTCTTTTCTATCCCGAGAAAATTTGAATTTTTTCTTTCGTCTTCGAGCTTAAAAAATTATCAATATAACTGAATGGTAAAAAAAAAAATTACCCTGTGAAAAAAAAGACCGCCAGGAGCCGAAAAAAAATATCACGCATTGTTAATCGACGGTAACTGATCGGTAAAAAAAAAATTATTCCGCGAGAAAATTTAGTTCGTGCGGATATTAATTTTTTAATATTTGAGGTCAGCTATTGTGTCGCGAGGTCGGTGAGAGCGTGACGATAGCGAGTCTGTCGAATCGTCAGAGCGGCTGGCGAGGAAGAGCCGAGCAGGTGCAGCAGTTGCAGCAGAGGGTCGTCGAGCTGAATGGCAAATTGTGCGAGCACGACAGATCTTTCTCCGCAAAGTCGTCGACGAGTTTCGCAGGTACGAAAAAAAAATTGCGACCAAGCGAGATAAGAAAAAAAAACGAGTGCAAAATTGAAGCAGTCTCGTCCGAACAGAGGAACATCGCTTATCTGAGAAACTTGGAGAAAGAGAGACGAGCGCAGTTGGAAAATTCGTCGAGGGAGCTGGAAAAGGCGGAGATCACTCTCGAGGCTAGCCAGAGAAAATTGCAAGCTGCGAGGGCGAGGATTAAAATACTGGAGAACGAACTCAACAACGCCAAGACCAATGTCGCGCTTCTTAACGAAAAGAGGACCCACGACGATCAGCTCATCGAAGCTCTGAACGTGAGTCTCGAAAATCCACGTACATGGGAAAAAAGTTTTGGTATTTGAAAAAACATGTCTCGTTCACAAATGTCCACAACTTTTTCTTTGCTGGTTAACTTAACGATTTACATTCACTAATTTTAGAATTAGAAAAAAAATAATTTTATAATAAAAAAAAATTAATTGTACATTAAAAAAGCAATTAATTTTACAATTTCCTAAAAATTAATTTTACAATTAAAATAAAATTAATTTCACAATTTTTATGAAGTCAATTTGTACATTAAGTTAAATTAACGGTTTTAAGACAATTAATTTTGCAATGTTTCTAAAATTAATTTTCCCTATTGGACGAATAAAATTGCAGGGTCAGCTGAGAGCCGTGGAGGACAAATACAGGGAGCGAGCGCACGAGAGCAGGTACCAGAAAGAAAAGGCCCAGGAAGCGTGCAGCGAGCTGAAAAATGAGCTGAGCACTGTGAGGACCCAGGTCGAGTTGTTGAGGAAAAAGCTCGAGGAGCGTGAAACGGAGATCGAAAAATTGAGGTGAGCATTTTTGAAAAATCATTATAATTCTTATATATATAAAAAAAAAATTATAAAAAAATGTTATTCGAAGGGATGGCACCGGAATAATCAAACCGGAAAGAGTCCGGCAAACACCACGGGTTACACCGGCACAGGCAACTCCAATGGCAAGCCCGCGAAATTTGAACGGGCCGAACGAATACGTGACGATGAGTCTGGCTGCTGAAGCCGAGAGGCAGAGGCTGCTCGAGCTTGTGACGCTGTTGAACAGGCGGTTGGACAAGGAAATGATAGAGACCGATCGCACCAAAGTACTGTGGCGCGTTGTTAGACCTGCATAGTAGTAATTCGCGATAGAAGTGTGGTAAAGCGAGCTTTATACGCACGCTGTGAAGTGAGTCGCACGAGGCGCACGTGTATAATGTTCGCTATACCGCACTAGTATCGCGTAATATTTTTTATAACGAATGCCGGAGAAGTGCTGCTGATTGTGGTGCTGTACAGCCGGCGTGCGTAAAGTACGAGAAGCGTGCGTAAAATAGAATCGTTCCGAGTTGCGCATACACCGGGTAGTAATATGTATAGTACACTTAGCTATAAAGTGCTACTTACGCCACTTTCAGCGGGAATGAAAAGTAGCACTTTTTACGCATGAGTTACATAAAATATATTACGTTGATTTAAACCAAAAAAGTCAAGAAAATGTTTTTGTGATAAAAATAATGTTGGTCTTCCAGGAACTTTTGCGCCAGGAGAAAAGCAAAAATGCGAAATTAGAGACTAAGCTTCAGAGATTGGAGCTGGAGAGAGTCGGAATAGCTAAAGTAAACACCGGCTACAAATCTAAGTGTTCCAAGTCTTTCGCGAATCTGGCATCGAGGGAGAATTTAAGCACCGAAAAAATGCAATTCAAGTAAGACGAAAGTCAAGGAGGTAATCGACATTTGTTTACAGATTGAAAAAAATTATAATTGATGAATTATTTAGGCTGGAATTGCTCGAGGAGGAGAGTCTCGCTCTGAAGACTCGATTGGCCACCGTTCAGCAAGACAAGGCAACCGATTTGGCAATCTATAAAAAAATGCTCGAACAGGCTCGAAGAACATTTCAGGATGCGTTCCGGTAAATTTCACGAATTATATCAATCATCACACCGGAAGTAACATAATACCGATCGGAAAATGAGATTTTCGAACCGGAAGTCACATAATTCCGATCGAAAAATGAGAATTTCAAACCGGAGGTGACGTAATTCCGATCGAAAAATTAGTTTTTTTTACGACACAACGATAGTGTAAAACTCACCGAGCCGCACAGAATAGTATAATAGGGTAATATTTATCAGGGTCTGGGGGGCCTCTAGGGGGTCACATGGCTTTCTACATAAGCCTCGGCTCGTCCTAATTTCCTGGTAACTCGCCTGTCGCCTATAATAAAACTGTCCCTTTTTTCCACAGGGCAAAGATGAGTTACACAGCTGGATGGCATTCCAACGTCACCATATGAGAAGGCACGGAAGAAAATTGTGCAATCAAGACCCACTTTTCTATTCGAAAAAATAATGCAACTGTGTGTAAAAGATTCGGTACAGGATAACCCGGGTTTGATAAGGTGCACAATCTCCGGTATATAAAAGCCTGCGGGCGCGAGCAGCGCTGTGCTGTAATTTTATATAACATGTTTGCCGAAGCCGACGTTTGCGCCGAGGCGAGATATCTCTTTCCCTCGCGCCTACCGGTGAGCTTCTCTCCGCGCCGTAAATTTATTTTGTACACCCCGAGATTTAGGAAGACCAACAGAAACACTTGTAAGGAACGTGCGACGCGAACGGCAACTTTGCAGCTCGAACGAGAAACTCGCAGGGTTGCGATTTTTTTTTACATACAATTAAGACTTCCGGAAACACTAATAAATCTTGCGGTCTAATTGTGTGTCTTTCAATCTACAATAGTTTGACTACATCGATTTTTCTTTATTAAAGTTTTTAATGGAGCGATGGATTGCTCTAAAAAAATTATTTGTACACATCTTTTCAGCCTTTCTTTTAAATTTCCTTAAAAATTCAGCCTTTCTTTTACTCCGAAACGTCGGGGCAATTTATAGCTCTTACATAGTTTCCTATCAAAATAAACATCCTACATTCAAATCCTACATTCAAATCCTACATTCAAATCCTACATTCAAATCCTACATTCAAATCCTACATTCAAATCCTACATTCAAATCCTACATTCAAATCTCACGAAACTTCTTAACCCACTATAACAAACTTTTACGTCTGCTCCAAAAAACCATTTCACCCGAAACCTCTCAACGTCAAAATTAATACAAAACAAAAAAGATCTTCCGAATAAAAACATGATAACGTCCCCCCAATTCCCTCCAGGTATCGCCCAACACGACCGAATCTAAAAAAAAGTCTCCTTTCCCAATACCGTTATCTAAAATATGAACCCATAAATTAAGACTCCTACCAATCGGGAAATCATTAATTTCGTGACGACGATATTCCGAAGCCGCAATACGCCTGACAATGGGCGCAGTTGGTGAACGCTCCGAGACGCAAATACGTACACACCAATATAAACGCAACATGCGTGTCCTAATATACTATGTATACGTAAGCGGCGCACAGACGCCTCTATAAACAATGCCTCAGCCATGCCGCACCACCATACGGCCTATTCCTGTAACGACCATGTAGAAAATCCTTTGGCTCTGCTGCACGTCGTTCATAGAACTCTCCCGCAGACACACGAAAAACTCTCCGTCTCCCACCTCCGAGAAAAATTCGGCGGCAAAAGAATCCACAAAACGTTTCGACCTGAACTTTTTTTTTTTTTTAGGTTTAGTTAAACGGTGCGGCGCACACCAAACGCTATATGTCTCATACGTGTACATCGCCACACGAGTTCGCTCTCCTCGTCGCGCTGTACACCTGATAAGAAACGTGCCCGTGACGTCACTTCGAGCACAGGTATATGAACGAACGCACCGAGAACCTCCACGTCACTTGTTCTCGAGCCTCGCGTTTGTTCGTTTTCGAAACTCGCTCGGAAAAATTATCGCACTCGCGGGGCGGAGGGGGGGGGGGGGGCGCGTTCGCCGGAAGCGCTACCGGCGAACGCTCGAGGACCTCGAAGAGACCGGAAGGACCTTCGAAGGAAAAAAAGACAATTCTAGGTAAGTGCGAAAATATAATTGTTTGAGTGAAATTTGTATGAAAATGAAAAAGTGTTCTACGCATCGGTCGCAGTGAGTTACCTCCTGGGCGTGAAGACCACGTGACCGAGGAGACCGAAGAAGCCCGTCGGGGAACTCGAAGTGTGAATGTATGTCAACTTCGTGCGCAAATTTCCGGGATTCCTAGCGGTTAATTTTTTTTTTTTTTAAGGGCTTGGTTTAACAAATTGTACATTACGACACTAGTGTGAAAAAAGTTTTTCTGATGAGTGTTGCAATCACACGCGTTAAGAATATCTTTTTCGCACGCGTATCGTACCAAATTTTATTTCACGAGATGTGAAAATCGGGATTTTTACGCACTAATATCATTCGGTGCGTAAAACCGCCTTTTTCCCACTGAGTGATATAAAAAATGTTTTTATTTATTCTTTCTTGTCTCAGTGCGGTGTTTTCTCGAGACGCCGGGGGACTCGTGGAGAGGAAAATAAATTGACGTAATTTGGGATGCAATCATTTTTATTTATTAGACTTTTTTTTTAAGAATAATATTTTTTTGGAATTTGTTTGATTTTTTTTATTATCTCCGCTATCTTCGAAAACAGATTGTCTTACCCCTGGAGGTTCGCTCTACGGCAAACAGGTTACGGATTTTCGGTGATAGCCACGAGCGAATAAGCGATATAATCGTTATCACGCCGCTATCATATCTCTCGCCCAGGTAACTGATAAGGGATCGTCGCCTCGGGCGCGTTGTATATTACTCCTCGTATCTCGGATGCTTCGGTAAATTGGAAATACCCAACGTAGATGTTGCAGTCCTACGCGGCAAAAGAAAAATTTATACATTTGACAAACGTTTCTCGTCGACGCACGTCCATCATTTTTTTTTCCCAATTTTACAATTTAAAAAAATAAAAAATCTTTCATTGGAAAAAAAAATTGTAAAATTATCAAGAAAAAAAATATTGTGAACCTTTACGGATAATTGTTTTGTTTTTATTTACAAACATTAATTATACATTTTTTCATAAAAAATAGTCCATTTGTTCGAAGAAAAGATGGTAAATTTATCAAAAAAACAAAAAACGTTACAGCTTTGCTGACACCATTTTTTTTAATACCCAAAAGTTAATTGTTAATTATTTTTTTAACGTGTACTCG
The DNA here is from genome assembly GCA_917499995.1 of Ichneumon xanthorius. Taxonomy (NCBI): domain Eukaryota; kingdom Metazoa; phylum Arthropoda; class Insecta; order Hymenoptera; family Ichneumonidae; genus Ichneumon; species Ichneumon xanthorius. The sequence goes on along the minus strand of OU824204.1, from coordinate 2,630,838 downwards.
TCTATAGATAATTTCACGGAAAAGGTGTGTCATTCATTTTTTCCCTACGTCCTGCAACGGCACGTAGAGATGATTCATAGAATTCGACGAATTCTTTGACTCGTAAAAATTTTATCGGTATCGAGTTGCATCGATTTTGATCAATTATATTTTTTTTTTATTGATGGGAAGTTGACTTTTAATATAAAAAAAAATAATCAAAAAATTGATCCGAAGCTGATGAGAGAGTTCGATGATTTCCTGAAGCGCTTTTCAACCGAGCAAGAATTTTTATTTCTTATCGATGTGTAACGACGCGGCCCGACGACGACGAGGCGACGGAATCTTATCGCTCTTCCAGTTCACCGTGCAACGACGGTTAGGTGGTCGCGATATATACCCGCCTACAATACGCACTTGGAGAAGTTCCCGAGAGCGGACGAGCGCTTTACAAAACGACCTGGCGGATAGGCGGCCAAGAGGCGCTGTGCAAACATCGAACTGTGGCAGCGAGCGAACACTCGGGACACCGAAAATTTCGTTGTGCCCGGGTTCTTGACCCTCTGAGTGAGATTCGACTATAATTTTTTTTTTCATTTTTTAGTATTTGATATATTAATTTATTTCAGTGAATTAAAAAAATGTCTCTATTGCTTTGATTTTTTAAATTTGAGCTTATGGTTGATATTTTATTTTAAAAAATTACGTTATTGCATTACCATTTGCAATTTGACCTTATGGGTAGAATTCTATTTTTTTAAATGAATGTAATTGCGTTACTGTTTGAAATTTCACCTTACGAGTTAAAAACGAAACAAGTTGCCTTAATAATTCAGGCACAAAAGTCCTAAATTCCCTGCAAAGAAAGACGAGCTTTTACTATAACTATATGAAATTTGACCTCATAAGTGGAATTGTAATTTTTTAAAAATCTTATCGCCCTGCATGAACGTAAAAGCATTACGACTTGAAACTCCACCTTGTCTGCTATTTTGTTTTTCAAATGAACGTAATTGCCTTACAACTTGAAATTCCACCTTACATGTGCTATTCTGCTTTTAAAATGAACTTAAATGCATTACTACTTGAAGTTTCACCTTATGTCTCCTATTCTGTTTCTAAAGTGAGCGCAATTGGGTCAGTATTTAAGATTTGACCTTATGGAATTTCGTTTCCCAGTAGAAAGAAAAAAATTGCCTTAATAAGTCAGTCACAAACTTCCTAAATTCCCTGCAAAGGAAGACGAGCATTTACTATAACAATTTGAAATTTGACCTTATGAGTGAAATTCTCTTATTAAAACGAACGCAATCGCATTATTATTTAAGATTTGACCTGATGAGTCGAAACGAAAAAAATTGCCTGAATAACTCGAGCACAACGTCCCAAATTCCCTGCGCAGAAAAATAAGTCTCTTCGCGCTGTAAAATTCTCTCTTTACGATAGAAAATTCCTCGGCGTCGACTGCGACGAAATTTATTATCTGGAGCAATGGAGTGAAAAGGAAAAAAAAAGAAGCGATCACGATGTAACATTGTGCGGAATGAAAAGACTCGAATAGGATCGTTCGGTGCTATTTAAGCAGTTGCTGGTAACAGGTGAAAATATCATCTGAACAAATAATAGATTCGAGAGAGGGGAAACGGGGGGGGGGAATTGTCTACCTATACATCGCAGCCATACGTGAACCGCTCTTGACTCGTCGTCGCCCGGAGAAGAGAACACACCGTCGCAAGCTCCTTCTTCCTCTCGCGTTTGTTCAGACATTAGGAGCACCTCGATAATCGGGAACCGGCGTTGGAGCGAATTTAACGAGTCGTTCTTGATCTTACGTAAAGTGGCCTGCGCGGGGGCGCGGGGAGGGGGAAAGGGGGCGATATACGTGATGTTTGCCGCTCGTTCTTCGCTCCGAGGGGGGACTCCGCACGCCTCGTGGTCCGGAGTCTCACTTCGGATCTCGGGGAAGCAACCTCGTGCATCGATCGTCGCATCGATCCCTAGGATTCAATTTTTTTATTTTTTTTATTTTCATTTATCGAAGTGACTAACCATTTTTTACGATTACGGCTTTCGTTACATTTTCTTGGGGCCTTAAAATTTGTCGATTAAAATTTTTCAATTATTTACTTTTTTATTCAATTAAAATTTGTCAATTTAAATTAGTAAGGTCGATGGAAAATTACACCTCTCGACCGCAGCATATTTTCATTACGGGGCAACTTCGTGCATCGATCGTCGCATCGATCCCTAGAATTCAATTTTTTTTTTATTTTCAATTATCGAAGTGATTAAAATTTGTCCCGGTTATCGCTTTAGTTACATTTTCTCGATCCTTAAAAATTTGGCAATTAAATTTTAAAACGTCGATTGGAAATTCTACCTTTCGACCTCACATTTTCATTGCCTCGACAAATCCGCCGTGTGCAAAAAAAAAAAAAAATTCTTCTATATTCGCGAAAATATTTTACGTTCAATTTTATTTCTATGAAAAAAAGTTTTTCGAACGGAATTTCATGAATTTCGTTTCTTCGAATTTTGGTAATAAAATTTGAAAAACTGATTTTTTCGAGTGACATTCTTCACGTATTTTTATACAAAAAAGTGTTAAGAAAAATCTTTTCTTTTTCAACGCGAAAGAGGCTTCGCGTTTGACTTCGCGGCTTACCTTGGGCAAAAGGGTGGGGGGGGGGGGGATACAAAATTTTATTTTCTAATTTTTTTTGTGTGCCCGAAGAAGACAGGACGAGCGGACGTGTTCCGCATGTGCGAAGGGGGATGCGCATCGTGTTTGACGCGCAATCAGGTAAGCGCTAAACGAACAAGTCTCCTCGCACTGGTACGATAACTGGGCAAAGGTTCCGTGTCTCGAGACTCAGTCGCGCCAGATGCAGTTCGACGAGGACTCGGGAGAACGAGGGAAGGGAGCCATTTTGGTGAACGCCAAGGTCGTTCGATATAATAATATAGCCTAATACGAATTTCGTCGTTTGCGGAATAAAAAATGACCGATTGTGAAATATCGATAATGCGAGAGAGGGAAAGAAAGGCGGGCGCGATGAAGAGAGCTATCCATCGACAGTATGGCAAAATAGACACTGTCATGGAGTTGCTCTCTTTGTGGACGCCGTCTGGTTCAACAGTTTCCTTGCTATCGATTTTCATTAGTATATTAATTGATTAATTAATTTTTAATTAAATAAAATGTTTCGAAGATTGGAAGCGGATCTCGAGCTGCGCGCGCATCGGTAAGTTTATGGTCGGTCAGTGAGAAAATATTTCATTTTAATGTTAAAATATTTTATTACAATGTTAAAGCATTTAATTGCAATTTTAGAATATTTGGTTGCAATGTTAGAGTATTTAATTGCAATATTATAATATTTAATTGCAATGCTAAAATATTTGATTGTAATGTTAAAGTATCTGCCGTAGATTTAGAAAATATTCAATGTTAAAATATCTGTCTTATTATTATAGAAAAAAACACACTGGGTAGGATACTCGGTAGAATTACACAATAATAATAAAAATGTTACGCACCCTTACAGAACGATGCATAAACCTGGAAAAAGCGCGATAAATCCCTGCATTTTTTTCTCACAATTTTCACAATTTTTTTTTTTTACATTAAAATAACTCCCTGGTTCGACTTTACCCTTCGATATTTCCGGGCTTGATTCTTAATTTTTTTTTTTATAAATAAATATATAAAATCCAGTTGCAAAAATCAGAGCCGAAGCCTTACAAATTTTTTGACCGAGGTCCTTAGAACGACTTCGAGTTCAACAGTCAACGACACTTTCTGCGGATGGCCGGATCGCTGGAGGGCAGCCGGCAGCCACCCCGAGGCCAATGACCTTCTCCGGTTGATTAGAACTGCGTACCCAACGGGCAGGAGCATTGGCGGGAGCCGCTGCAGCGTATACCTATGTATACGCCATGCGTGTACACACGTCCTCGCCCCGTCTCGGAACATTATGTGCACCATGGAGTGTCTAAACACCATAAACTCGGAGCTGGAAGCCGTGTAACGTTTATACAAGCGCGAACGATGCAATGGAGTCGACACACGAGAGAGTACCGAGATTATGACATCGGAGCACGTATCGTCGCACTCTTTATTAAATTTTAACCCTTTTGCATTGCTAATTATTGTTCACAATTGTTTATTTTATTTTATTAATTTTACAAATATTTTTCTTGTAATATTAACCAGAACAAGTTTGTAGACATTTTGGGCCAAAAAACGAGAGTATCGATATTATTATTGATCCTTTTGCATGGTCAATTATTATTAATAATGCAAATGTGTGATACTAATATTTTTATCGTCAGAATGGCTTATTTCCAGGCAAAAAATATTCACAATTATTTGTTTTGTTAATTTTACAAATATGGATATATTTTTTTTTTGGTAATATTAACGAGAACAAGTTTGCAGACGCTTTGGGCCAAAAAAAGGAGAGTATCGAGATTTATTTTTGAGACATTCAAATGTTCATTTCAAGTGATATTTTAAATGTAATCAAATGCAACCCTTTTAATTATTATTAATGATGCAAATATTATAATAATAATAACAATGTTGTTTCCAAATATCAGGATAGCATATTAGCCGATCAAACAGACGTTCATAATTGTTATTTCGTTATCGATTTACGCCAAGCTATCGTTTTCGTGCTTTATAATATATAAAAAATTAAAAAAATTCATTGGCCTTCCACTTTTCGATTCTGAATTTTACGACGTTTGAACAAGCTATTGCGCAATCGGAGGTATCGCGAGATTCGTGGTGACAATGATATCGCAGACGATAGAGATTTGAGCGCTCTTGTTTGTCACCGTGCAATTAGACTAATCCTCCCTCATTTACGATCTTTGATTTTTTTTGGTTTTTTTTTTTTTACGAAAACAACGAGGCCGCTGCGACTGAGACCGCGGGGGCGCGTGAGTTTGCCTTCTCTCCCTCCGGCACCAGACAGCAAACAACGGCGTGATATTGAACGCGATAGCGATGCAATAAAAAAAAAAAGCCAAGCACACACACACTCACACACATCAACCTTATTTAATTACAGAGATAAGAAGATCAAACAACAAAAATTTCAATATCTTCGTCTCATCGGCAAATTTGCTCAGCACAATATGATGAGATAATGTGTGTGGAGGGAAAAGATGAAGAAAAAGAAAAAATGGGAGTAACTTTAGTAACCGAATACGTGGTGATACGTAATCGCGAACGGGTTATAGCGGCGGGTGCGAATCTGCATATGTCCTTGTTTCTCTTTTTTTTATTTATTTTTTTTAGCACACTCGGTAGTCTCGGCAAAAGTCTCGTAACGGTGCGATGTGCAGGCCACTGATATCGAAGCTACCGTTGAGCCACTTGCAACTATTTACGAGCCCATTTTTACGGCTCGGTATCTCTCGCAGGGAAAAAAATGTGTCCTGAAAATGTTGAAATTTGCACATAGCTTCCGAGAATTTTTCTAGAAAATGATCAAACATTTTATGAAATTTTTTAAATATTGCATCAAGTCAAGCCATGCGGCGATTTTTTGATCGAGCCAATTTTTTCACAGCTCGGTATCTTGGAGGAAAAAAAAATGTGTCCTGAAAATTTTTGGAATTTGTACAAAGCTTCCTAGAATTTTCCCACAAAAAGAATACCAAATATTTTTCGACTTTTATCTATTGCATACCACGAATGTATCGAATATTTCCTCGATAGATAAAATGAAAAAAATAAAAATTTAATAAAAATTATAGTAGTAGTAAAATTATAATTTAGTTTATATAATATAAATTATATATTTATATTATATAAATTTATAAATTTGATCAAAATTATAGCAGTAGTAAAAGACATTTATTGACCTCCCTTACAATACGAGTTTTATTTTTTGTTTTTTTTCCCTTCTTGTCTTATATACATTACGATGCCTCAAGGTGGGTCACCAGGCCATTGACCGAAGTCCTTCAGCCTGCAAAATTATTATAAATAAAAAAAACATATTTCGGGAACGAAGCTTTCACCTGCGACCTGAAGAAGAGCGCTTCCGTTTCTCGCCTCGCAAACTAAATGCAAAAACGGCTCGCCGCGAATTGTACTCTAGCCTCAATGACGAACGGTACGTACGCGAGGCGTCGCGAAAATAGACCATTGTCTAATGAGACTTCTCGCAATTGAGAGGCGTCGCATATGCGACGAAGTGTACAGGCGAGAGAGCGGCCCGTCTGTTGTTATTAGCCACGGGGACAGAAAAGAGCCGGACGTGCCGCACCGCGCCACCTCGCACGTGCGCATGCGCGTATAATGCGCTCTTTCGTAAGATTATAAGAACGGAGTTTTAAGAGCGGTCTTTTAACGAGAAAAGAAAAATGTGCCGGCTGTTATATTGTTACGAGAAAAATACGCGTTGTTGTATACGAGCTATGTATATTGTGCGGCTCTTCATTCGAACAACATTAACGGCCGAGTTCGCGCCATCGATGAAACTCTTGCGGCCTTGCGGTTTACGTGAAAAAAAAAATATGCATATATTTATTTTTCATTTTGTTGGTATTTATATATATGTATATATGTATATATATATAGTATCTGGGTAATTGCACGTCAAATCAGGAGTCCATATCGCTCACCCCAGTTGATGGTTGGTCGATAGTTACGTTTGGAAAGTAACGATGAAGAATAGGATAATTAAAGTTCGTCGCCGCGCAGCGCTGCGCGAGCTCACCTACGCGGCGATTCCAAGGCAAGACGGCAATTACACGATTTCCGGTGACAGATAAAAGTTGGGATTCATCAATCTAAATAATATCGGAGAAAACTTAGAGCAGCAAACGAGTCTTTCGCGTTTTTACTCTTACGAAAATAATTGCAGATAGTTTGTTTGGAAAGTAATTACAGAGACGCGGAAGCGGACGAAAGAACGTTCTTCTGCGTCGATTCCAAAACAGTAATTATAAGACACTCCCTGACGCATACAAAAGTTTATACACGTGCTCATCTGTATAAACCATGTAAGTAAAGAATTAACAAGTGTATTGACTTGCGTACATGTGTGACAAACAGTTCGAAGATCAGCACTGCAGAAAACATCAAAAGTAACAAACTTTACTAAAATTTCGTCGAGGAAAAATAAAAAATAAAATAAACAATGCAAGTGTAAGAAGTCGACGAAGTGCGCGTGCGCAGGCCAGCTGCGCGCGCGCCAATGGCAGTGCAGGACTGCGCGCCCGCCCAGCTGTAGCGAGATTGTCGTCGCTGTCACTCGGACAAAAAACAACCGACGATTTTCACCATGTCGGAGATTATGTCGTCCAGCGGACCCGTCAGTCGACGTTCCAAGTGAGTTGCAAGCCTTTCGTTCAAGCGTATTATTGTAGCGTGGCGAAAAATAAAAAATAAATCGTTATTTCACCCTCCCGCAAGTGTTTCGACGTTTCGAGGTTAGAGTTCCGTTAGGAACGGACAACCGCAATCTGCAATTGTTGAGGTTCGATCGAGTCGATCGAAATTGAAGTTTCTTTATTGTTTTCTTTTTTTTTTCTTCGAAGCTTGAAGATCGCCGCCGGAGCTGTGATATGCGACGAGAGCATTCTGAAGGGCGACATAACGATCGGATCCAAAACCGTCGTTCATCCGAGAGCCAGCATCATCGCGGAGGCCGGACCAATTTTCATCGGCGAGGGAAACATCATCGAGGAGATGGCGACGATAATCAACAGGCTCGCGCCCGGCAGCGACGAGTCCGAAATCAAGACTCAGGTAATCGGAAATTATAACGTCTTCGAGATTGACTCTACGTGCGAGGCTCTCAAAGTTGGCGACAACAATATCCTGGAAACGAAAGGTAAAACATCGTAGGCATACTAAAAATTTTTAATTTTTATGTTGATTTTTCATAAACGTTGAAAATTTAAATTTCCATATTAATTTAAAAATTTTTTTATTAATTTTAAAAGTTGAACATTTTTATTTTCATATCGCTTCGGTATAAAAGATGAAAATTTCAATCTTCATATTGCTTTCTCAGAATTTTCCTTTATTCGCGAAGTTTCTTCTATGAGAAAGCATTTTCTGTATTTTTGGCTTCGGGAAGCAAAGAAATTGTTTGAAAATATGCAAAATCACTTATTATTGCAACACTGGTTATAAAAATTCCTGAAAACGTTTTTTCTTTAATTGTTGCTCAAGGACTACGTTTAATCCATTTTTCACACTGATATTGCATCTACCACTTATTTAACTGATAGATAAATACCTAATACGGAAAAATGGGTCTAAAATAAAGTAGTCATTTTTCATGAAATTTTCATTTTCATCCTTCCATCCATATAGATATTTTGTGTAAATTGATTTTTCGACGTTTTGGAAGGTTCTGAACGTGTTTCCATGAAAATCGCGAAAAAAAACATTTTTTCACGAAAACAAACCATCCTTTATGAGGAAGAAGTAATAATAAACGTAATAATAATAATAATAATAACAGTAATAATAATAATAGTGAATTTTCCTTCCTTTCCAGCCTTGGTCAGTCAGGGAGTAGAATTGACCAACGGCTGTGTAATCGGTGCAGCTTGTTCGCTGTTAGAAACAGACACAGTTCCCGAAAACACGATAATCTACGGTAGTCAGTGTCAGCGCAGGGAGATGAACGACAAACCCTATGTAAGAAATTTTTTCGGAATTGGATTATGCGATATTGAATATACGCGCGTGTCCTCAACCGAAATATTACTTCCAGCCGCAAGTGGGTCAACTGGATTTTCTGATAAGAGTTTTGCCGAACTATCATCACCTGCGCAAACCCAACACGAAGGCAATAAAGAGCGAACCAGTTTCGTGAATAGCTCAAGTCGTGAAGCTCGGATATTTATATTACACTAGAAGGCATTGAATTTATATAGCTCGATCGTAATTTTTACACTAATAAATTAGTATATTTAACCGTTCGTCGACCCGTTTCTCGAATACATTTAATTCCGCGAGGCTCTCTTACCGCCGTCGGTATAGTAGCGCGCCGTATCCTCGGTCGATACGGTAGAAGATTACTCGCATAAAACTCTGGACTTTTATCAAAGATGTCGCCCGAGCATCCGAAAAGAATTATCAGATAAATCTTATACAAGAGCTCTATACACCTTCAAGGTACACTCGGTCGGTACGAAAAAAATTAATCAATTTCTTAAGCACCGCTTTTTTCAATTTTTTAAAGGATAAACGCCGATTGTTAGCAATCTCATAAATCTAGCAATTGAATAGAAACCTGCATTTTTTTTACATAAATAATTTTACACCTCCAATTGCCAAAGTTACCAATTTTATTTATCTCGCACGAGTTAGAGCTCAAATAATTTATTCATTTATTCGTAAGCAATTCACTCATCGTTTAAAAAAAAAATTCAAGCCCGCCGAGATTCGCAAGTCTCGGTAGGTTTATTTCAATGATTACCGTCGAGTCGGAACCCCCCGCTGGCGTGTGCCTTGTAGCGGAAAGTGGTGACCCGGGAGTGCTGTCATATTTTGACGTCCGTTGAGGGTACAGCGGGCGAGTGAGTAGACCGAGATTATTTTTCGCGAGTTTGGGCAAGGGTGGCGCGGTTGAAAACGAGACGAGGGGTGGCGAGCGCGAGGGTGGTAAATGGTAAAGCGCGAGCAACAATGGTGGAAGGGGAAAGGGGAGGAGGGGGGTGAGTGGGGTTAGAGAAACCCCTAATGGCTGGACGATTTTACGTAACTATTTCTCGCTTTGTCGCCGGACTGAAGGGTGTGTTTTACCCTTAGCTATACGAGTATCGATAGCGCTACAATATAAAATACATTATTAAAAAAAAAAACTACCCCTAGAATAATGAAAAGAAAGCACAAAACGTCTCGTAGATAAACCGATCGTCCCACTTAATAGTAATATTATAGCAAATTAACCCTTTGAAGCACGGTGTAATTCAGGTGATACAACTTTTTGAATTCGGAAAAAATGCATTAATAACCAACCGATGTATTTGAAACTTCATACTTGTAAAAAAAATGTATTCTTCAAAGAGCGCCCAGCCGAAGGGCGTGTTTTGCGCTTAGCTGTACGGTACTCAAATACGACATATTATAAATTACAATATTAAAAAAAACTACTAAAATGAAGCACAAAACGCCTCGTTGACAGACGGAACGCGTTCGTCCCACTTAATAGTAATATTATATCCAATTAACTCGACGAAGATAGGCATTTTAAGTTACTATTTCTCGCTTTGTCGCCGAGCCGAATATGCCGAGGTGTTTTATCCTTGGCTGTACGAACATCGATAACGCGAGTGCTATAACGAAACTCAAATTGGATGTAATATAAAATACAATATTTAAAAGGTTCTTTTAAATATTGGTACAGTGAAATTGATTCACATATTCATAAAAGGCAATTTTTTACTATTTTTAACTACTAAGTCTATAAACTTAAATTTATATGTGTTTAGTAGTTTGGCAAATTTCGGCTGCGTCGGTTCATTCGTTGCGAACATACAACATTTTAATAGCCACTAGGCCTGAGTGCCTAAAAAACTACCCCTACGACAATGAAAACAAAACACAAAACGCCTCGTTGACAAACCCGATCGTGCTCGTTCCACTTAATAGTATTATTATATCCAATTAACTCGACGCGGATGGACATTAAATTGTAATTAAATTTTATATCGAATAAACGATACGGAGTACAAGTGAGAAACATTAATTCACCAGAATCAATATAATATCCCGTCAGAGACAGATTAAAGGAGAGACGCGGGGCGTTTTTTTTTTTTTAATTAATTGAAATTGAAATCAAAGAGAAGGGAATAGAGTTGGATTTTATAAAAATAATATACATAAACATATATATATATAGTATGGGATTTAATGAGTGACTGACGACAGTGGGGTTGATCGAGCCCCGCCGTATAATAACTATTGTTTAAAAAGTATAAATCGTTATCTAGTCAGCGACGGTTGACGTCCCATTATCCGTCTCTCGAGAGACTCCACGGTTCGGTCCGCCGAGAGTCGATGAATTTTACATTGATATCAAAGTCATTCGACGATATTATCATAAGTAATTGGTGTGACGGACGGTTGACGGACACGAGACTCGAGGGGTATATTTTCGCATTCACCCCTCTGCCCGTGGCGCGGCTGTACCGATCTATCCATCCCCGATCTCTCGCTCTCTCCCGCGACCGTCGAGTGGCGCGCGTATCAACGAGTCAAACAAATGACAAGCGTTTCGAATTCTCCGGCTCGCGTTAACGTTTCTATTGTGAGCCGGGCTTATACATCGCGACGAAATAACACATTCACCCCTCGAATCTCGAGTATCATGGCGTTAAGGGTGCTCGTAACGCATTAAGGGTGTTATCGCCTGGAGAGCGAAATCTATCCCGATCTAAAATCAAAATAATATTCTGTAAAATGATTTTTTTTTTTTTTTTTCTAAAAAATGTGTATAGTTTAACTGTTGCTTTCTGAGTTCAGTAAAAAGGGACGCAAAAAATACATCATTTTATGCGCTTGATAAAAATTGTGTTCACGTTTCGTTCAACTATTTTAAAAATAGTCAAAGAAACGACAAATTTTATTTGAATTGATATTTTCGAGAACACGGTTGAGGGGTTCAAACTGCGTTAATAGTGTTATTGGCCGACGAGCGAAATCTATCGTGATCTAAAGAGAAAATAATATTCTATAGGGGGATTTTTTTTTCTAAAAAATTTAAATAGTTTTACTGTTGCTTTTTTCGATTAGTGCAAAGTGACGAAAAAAAATACGTCACTATATTATTAACATTTATTTAATTAATATTTTCGACCACTGAAATTTGTGTCTGTCCGCGTTGCATAAAGGACACCGTAGGCTGGAGGTAGAATTAGTGTAGTCCTAAACTCGAGAAATCTCCGAAGCGGAGTGGAGCGTTAATTTATGCAGTCTCTATTAACACCGTGAATTTTCTTACTCTCGCGCTCGTCTTCTGAAAGCCGTTTAATACTTTATGACGCTATATCCGTTATGATTTTTCCGCGACTATGTCGAGTCCTCTAATTTTATAATAAAATGATTCAATTACGAGGGGGATGAATATTTTCGCGATGGCCGAGATTACGCCGAGCGGGGACCGGTTGAGTTTCCAGAACCGCCCCTCGGTCGTGAGTCGCAGGGTGAAACCACCCGTAAAATCAAAAAGGGGGACGGGGACGAAACGCGCGCGCCGAGAGAAGAGCGAGGCGAAGCTATGAGACTCGACCGTCTACCGTGGAGGACTACGTGACGCGATTATGCTAACGAAGTTATTCTAACGTGACGCTGTTTACAACTACGCCGACTTAATGCGAATTAATAAGAGAGCCGGGCGAACAATGGCGCCGTACTTTCGCGCACGGCTCGGCAGACTCGCAACGGCGAGAACGCCCGCGAGGAAATCGCGCTCGGTCGGTAACAAGTCCATTTCCCTATCTTCATCGAGACCGTTATTTCGGACGGAAAATTTGGTTTTTCGTAGGCTCTGCACGGATCCGGGAAAACTTAATTTGGTTTCGTCGGAAACGTCAACAGGTTTGGAGAAAAGACACATTAACATATGTACCACTCACAACTCTACCGTATAGAACCCTAACAAAATCTCTACCAGAAAATAAACTACCAACATAAGAATAAAACTCTAATACAATTGAAATAAAACTGTACCGGAATTGAAATAAAACTGTACCGGAATTGAAATAAAACTCTACCGGAATTGACATAAAACTCTACCAGAATTGAAATTAAACTCTACCGGAATTGAAATTAAACTCTACCGGAATTAACATAAAACTCTACCAGAATTGAAATAAAACTCTACCGGAATTGAAATAAAACTTTACCAGAATTGAAATAAAACTCTACCGGAATTGAAATAAAACTCTACCGGAATTGAAATAAAACTCTACCAAAATACAAGGCCACCTATTATTCCGGTTTAGCCTTGTATTCCGGTAGAGTTTTATTTCTATTCCGGTAGTTTTATTTCAAATCCGGTAGAGTTTTTTTTACTTTCTGGTACAGTTCTAATACGGTACAGAGTTGCAATATAGTAGAGATATGTTCTGGTAGAGTTCTTATGTGGAAGAGTTGTTAGAGTTATGTTTTTTTGGTAGAGTTGTGAGTGGTAGAGATGTAAATGTGCCGAAGAAAATAGGGAAACCGATCTGTTACCGACTGCGGTATTTCGCATCCTCTTGACCGTTCCACTTCGATAATAAAAGCCTGCAAATACGATTTAAAAATTCGTATCGTCGATTACGAAAGAAAAATAATTTCGAGGTCGGGTAAATGTCGCGTTAAGCCATTAACTCTTTTATATCGCGAGGAAATGCATTAATAACGGAGAAAAAAAAAGTGTGTTACAGCTCGAAGGGGATGTTTTATGTCTCGGATATGGAGTGGACGAGCGTTAAAACTATTTCACGACGGTTCTTTCCTCTTTCCATTCAATCTTTTTTTTTCAACCCTTTAATATCCCGTGGCACGTGATACATCGTGGGACGTCTCTGTAATGGATTTTTTTTTTTTTTTTTTCTTCGAGGTTACGCGGCGGCGAACTTTTCGACGCGTTAAAAGAGCGGACAGCTCCTTCGCTCTCGCTCTGTCGTCTTGAGGAGTTCCCTCACGGGCAAGAAAGCTAACCGGGCCATTAGCGCGGCGCGGAGGCGAAGCGGCAAGAGGAGGATAAGCGAGATAGAAAGATGTCACAGCTATTAATACGAAAATTAATCTGGCAAGACGGGACAGCTCGGTTCTCGTTGTCAGTCCCCCCCCTTCCCCCTTCCCGCCCTCCCCGGCGAGGTTCTTCGTCAATTTGACGTCGACGCCGCCCACCCTTGACGACGTCTACACCCCACGTTCCTTCCTCTCTCGCCCGCTAATGCTCTCGCGATCTGCAAGTTCAAAAGAGATTTTCGCCCGTCACACCGATGACTCGGAGACCCCTTAATCTCAATTAATAATTATTCATCTCTTTGATAACAAGCAAAATTATGACATAGTATAGTTAACATACTGCAGTTAGGAGTAATGAAGAGATCGCGCTTCCATCAACCTTCGAATTAATCATTTTCTCCCATACCAAAGTACTATACTAATGATAATAATAATAATAATGAATTGTTTTTTTTATTATTGTTATTATAATATTTGATTCGAGTGCTCTCGCGATGTGCAAATTTACAAGAGATTCTCGCTCGTCATACCGATGCCTTCGACACCCCTTAATCTCAATTAATAATTATTCACCTTTTTAATAACAAGCAAAATTATAACGTAGTATAGTTAGAATTAATGAAGAGTCCTCGCTTCTCTCACACCAAAGTACTAGTGATAATAATAATACATTTAACATTATCATTAATATTAATAATAATAATGGATTCTTTTTTATTACTGTTATTACAATATCTGATTCGAATGTTCTCGTCATCTGCAAGTTCGAAAGAGATTTTCGCTCGTCAGACTGATGACTCGGAGACCCCTTAATCTCAATTAATAATTATTCATCTCTTTAATAACAAGCAAAATTATAACATAGTATAGTTAGAATTAATGAAGAGTCCCCACGTCCATCAACTTTCGAATTAATCAGTTTCTCCCACACCAAAGTCTTATAATAATAATAATAATACTTTTATCGTTATAAATATTAATAATACGTTTTTTATAGATGATTATTATTATTACAATATCTGATTAGACTTTGGCTTTTTTGGGTGAAAAAATTGTTCTCATTTGCACGTGTAAAAAAAAATCTGCAACCCTCGGTTGACGCGCGGTTATCCCAGTCATGACTCTACTCGTATTTAACTTTCAAATACATTTTATGCCTTTCACATTTTAATACTTGTCGGCGCTTCCCTTCTCGCCGTGATTCTCGGCTTTCTCACTCGAGAGAGAGAGTGAGAAAGACAAAGAGCCCGGCTCTTTCCACCCCGTCGTACTCATACACCGTGGCGCATAAATATTCCGCCGATGTATAAACTCAGCATTCAACTACGATGTAATTCCCGAGGCGAGAAATACATACAGCTTTCGGATGATGCAGTATGCGCGCAAGCGAGTTAAATTGTCTCGAAGATCCGACGAGCGACGAGACTTTCAATTCACGATGTGAATTGTTAAATGATCGTTTAACAAAAAACCTTTTTTTAAACGATCAAACGTAACCGATGCTGATCGGTTAATGTTTCCAAGAGAAAAGTTGAAGAAAACCTATATTTGCCCTCGCAGACCAACCAACCGATTTGGGTTATTTTCTAACGATCTGCTGCAACTAGGGTAAAAGTGGGGAATATGGCCCGGTCCATATATCATTGATTTACGTGTTAATCGAGGTGGGCCATATTCACCACTTTTACCCTAAACCAGTCGATTGGTGCGCCACATCGACTTGGATTCCAACCTTCTGGAGGTTCGTTTTTAGATGATATTTCAAAACCGACCGCAATAGCAATCGTTATAGGTGTCGGGTAGAAAGTTGGCTTACAGTTGAACGTTTCTAAAACAATCCAATTTCCGACTTTACGTCGAGAGCGCTGATAGTTCTTGGCTCAGGGTTCGAAATCGGATCGTTTTAAGAGAATGGAACCATACACCAACCTTCTGTCCGACAAATATAACGGTTGATAGTCCAGTTGGTTTTTCACTATCGCCGAACAGACAACCTCTCAAGAGTTGGAATTCGGGTTGGTTTGGTCCACCCAACGACTGGTTGGTTTCAGGTTGGTCAGAAAGCGAGGGTAACGCAGACCAGCCTATTACCGTAGTTTGAAGAATGTAAGAGACTGAGACAGGTCAGCATCGAAAAAGGACTCCGCCTACGTAATTAAATCTACGGGCATATCTTTACGCATTTTTCTTTTTTTAAGACGAATTGCTTTCCGTTGTCAATTTTCTTTCCAAAAGCTTTGAGATAAAAATGATTAATTCCTCGTTGCCAAGCTATCGGTAAAAGTGTCGAAAGGGCTGGATGATCTACGGTCTATGCTCTATGTAGCTATCGGTTCTTAGGTGATTTCTGTCCCAAGAGCCAAATAAACAACTTTCCATCTTTGCAACAACAACAACTTTATGTGATACTTCAACGATGGGTTGAAACGTGACTGTTTGTACCTTCTAAACATGTAGTATGCCCACAGTGCTCATTCGCGATTGTATTATTCACGTTCGGATCGACCCAACCTCATTATAAATTGAACCATTCGATCGATAGCGAATTTTAATGTACAGAATGCAGAGTGGTTATTCAATCTGCAATAACTCGTCACGGTGCGCTGACAAATATATGGTCTCTTTAATTTACAAAACTGATGTGATAAAAATTTTCGTGAATATTAGAGCGTGCACGATCGAAAAATAGCTGTTCCCGACACAAGACATCGAATCGTAGCAGCGACACCTCCGCCATGTTGACTGCAGTGTTTTGCTGCACTGAACAGTCACCGACGGTTCTCAACTTCGCGACACGGTATCGTCACTTACTATTTAATCGAGCTTAAAGTAATTGAATTGTGCTTAAAATAATTGAATTGTGCTTACAATAATTGAATTGTGCTTACAATAATTGAATTGTACTTACAATAATTTAATTGTGCTTACAATAATATAATTGTGCTTACAATAATTTAATTGCGCTTAAAATAATTTAATTGTGCTTAAAATAATTTAATTGTGCTTAAAATAATTTAATTGTGCGTAAATAAATAGTAAAATTACATTTCGGCAAGGAATCAGCAAATCGGGAGGATCGCGGAAATGAATGCTGGAGTGATCGATCGATCTGCAGGGTGAAAAGAGTTATCGTATTATGTATAATACGAGAAAGCCCCCAAATACGGAACGCGTATATAATTCATGCTCGAGCGGTCCCGCGCTCATTTATGTGCCCGACGAAGCGTGCCGACACTTCGACAGGATTATTTGTACGATCTCGCTGCGAACCCGACGTTTCCGCCGAATCCTTTGTCCCCCGAAGCTACCCACGAGACGTTTCCACGGTATTTAGGGAGCGGGAACGTCGGGATTTCTCGTTCGGTGTTTTGCACCCGAGCGGGGCGAGGATGATCGCGTATGAGTTTGTTGGGTCCAACGTGAATATTCGTTCCACGCATGAATGTAACTTCGACGAATCGATGGTTTTTTTTTGTTTCATTTTTACCGCGACAACGGCATAAATCATATGATCGAAGTACTGACAGATAAAACAAAAAGCTATCATTCGCTTTTTCTCGAATTATTTTTTATATTTTTACACACAGCAATGACTTGAATTTAATTTTACCGGCGCGGACAGAAACGAGTAAGAAAGAATCGTTCACATTCGCCCTCACCAAGAAAGAATGCGTGAAATTAATTAATTAATTAATTAATTAATAAGCTTGTAATTTATTATGTTGGCGCGGTTTTTTAAAATGGTTTAAACGAATATTTTTGTTGTTTTTTTTTTATTACAACAAAAAATACGGGAGCACCGGTAAGCCGATTCGGTTTTTGAGTTGAACGAAAGGGGAAGCAAACAACGTGCTGACTCTGGCGTGGGTGGTAACGAATATCTCTTCCGAAAGCGTGAACTCTAGTAAGAAATGACTCATGTCAACGGAAGCTCCCTGAGTGAAAAGCAATGATAACTTATTGCTATATATAGTATGTGGTTACGACCGAACGCTTGCGAGAAAGAAGTCAGCACGGTTCATGCTCCCAGCCACCTAGCGGCGACGAGCTGAACTCTGTTTGATCCTCGACTGCCTCTCGCAGCATTTCGCGCAATTGATCACACACTTTATTTTTTCACTCGTCGTTTTAAGGCTTTATCCGATGTATATATTTTCCCACTGATCACGAATCTATCACTTGTTTCACTCCGAGTTGCCAATTTTGCTTCCTCATAGAGGAATCTTAGTTATGGTGAAAAAAAAAATCGAGATTTTAATGAAAACGTGTTCGAAATGTTCCAAAACATAAAAAAATCACATTTAGAAAAAATGTCCGGGTGTGCGTGCGTGCGTGCGAATCGGACATGTTTTCTAAATGTGACTTTTTGATGCCTTGGAACATTTCATTAAAGTCTCGAATTTTTTTTTTTTCACCATAACAAACCTTTTTTTGCAAAAAATTCAAACCACTCTAACTCGAGAACGCCTCGACCGATCAGGATGAAATTTCACACACAGCATGTGTGGTTAATAGTCAATGTTTCTGCAGAATTTCATCGAAAGATATTCAGTCGTTTTTTCTGTGCCCCATTTTTTTATTCCCTCGAAAATGTCTCTACGCACTCTAGCACTCACAATTTTTCAGTTATTATACAAAAGCCCACAAAAAAAGTTTAAAAAAACACCAATAAGAAAACCTCTCCATTGAACCCACAATTGAAAATGCGCGGCCAACGATCGATGTGGGAAATAATTTTAAATAACCCGAAGCCCAGTTAGCCGACACTTCGTCATCCGATACATTAAAATGCGTCGCCCATGCCAGAAGTCTACGAGTATTTAGGCGGATAATTACGTTTTTTTCACTTCTCCCCCGTGGACCCGCGCGACCGGTGACGCCTCTCGGAGATGTCTCGCTGTCGGTGCAGATGAAAGAGTCTCGACATCGGCGCATTCGGATGCAGCGGGCGCAGTCACAGCAGCCTCCAGAGTTTGTCGTCGCAGATAATCGGAAGGACAAGTCAGTCAGAAGAAAAAAAAAAAAAAAACAAACGGGGAAGAAGAAGAGCTGGAGTGGGCTGAAAACACGTTGACAGGAAAGTAGGATGAGCTGTGTGATAGCATTCCTCTAATTTGTCGGCTCGAGCTCCTTTGTCGGCTAATCAATTGTGTTCGTGATTAACATGCGGTATTGGGAGGCGAAGACGCAGCTAGGAGCTTCGACGGCGAACTGAGACGTCTCCGTTGCACGCGCGTTGCATACCCGCACGTACTTAAATCCTACCGGGCAGCCGAGAGCACCCCCCGAGGGCTTATCGCGAAATCGGGCAACGAGTCCTAGATCTCTCTCTCGTCCTTTCTCTCGTCGCCCGGGAAAGTTCTTGCATGCGAATGGCGAGAGCCGCGCGGTGCGCCGTTCGCGTTTCTTTAAGGGTTTCACATTTTTTTCCTTTTTTTTTGCACCTTATTGACAGTGCGCATATGTAACGGACGCTCTCGGCGCGGACGTCGATCCGAAGAGTGGCATTTTTTTGTACCTTTCGCTCGAAAATTTAATCTCGGAACTTTTGATTCGAGAATAAAAAAATTTAATTCTCGAAAAATATCTAATCTGAAGAAAAAAACATGTAATTCGAAAAAAAGATTTATTTCGAAAAATCATTTAATTTGAAAAATTATTTAATTCGAAAGGAAACATTTAATTCGAAAAAAACATGAAATGCTTTTAGTTTTTTTTTTTTTAAGCGCATGTGTGGTGTTGACGTGGCTCTACGAGAATTGGTTCAATAGAAATTTTCTTTAGTTTTTTTTGTGTTTTTTTTTTTACGAGAGATACGGAAAAGAGGAAGTGGCCACAAATAGTTACAAGCCAATTCGTCGCTTTGTCGGTGCATTCTCGATTATTGTACTCACGTCGACGCGACGCTTCCGCATGTGGGATGACACATTGTATGCGGTTAAAAGCGGAAGCACAGGACAAGTAAAAAATGAATGGATGATAGAGTATAGGAAAGTATGACGCATAGAAGAATTCAATGCTGAAATGCAGGTGAATCCGACTTATTGGTGAATAATTATCTAGGAATAATTATAAAAAATGTAATACCTTATAAATCATTTCAAAAAATTTAATAATTTGGAAATGAATTGAACTCGGGCTGAAGGACCGGGTCGATGGCCCTTTGCCAACGTGTCAAATTATCATTAGGCATAATATTAATATAAGAAGATAACTCTATAAATATTATCTTTGGCAATAAACCTCTTTTACCACTAATAATTTTGTAATTTTATAATTTTATAATTTTATAGAACGAAAAAGATACTGAGTCATCGGAGTGTCATGCAGCCTCCCACTTATCAGCAAGAACCAGAAGTGCAAAATACGGAACAAAAGTGTCGACGGAAGTACGGCGTCGCGAATCGTTATAATATTCATAATAAATGATATCTGACCGTACGACGGGTGGACTCGCTTACCGATTCGCCGGGAGTCTGTAATTTATTTGCGAGCGTATGGTCCGAAGTACACACCCCCTTTAGCCATGCGAAGGGGGGGCGGGGTGGGGGAACTGCACCGGTTAGGTTAATCCATTACAGCGACAAACCCGCGTGCATGTTTCATCATCCGCCCACCAATTTGCCAACCATCAATTTCTAGAGCTGGCAGCGCGTTTCTCTCGAAGACACGCAATTTCTGTCCGCATTTCGCGCACGCATCACCAGCCAAAAGTGTACGTTATACGCACCCGCGCCGCTTATCGCCGGCTCTTATATACAGGGTGGCATATTACTGAGGGCAATAACTGTCATCGCTTGCAAAAAAAATCTCATTTTCATACCGCGTTTTACAAAGCTCAAAAAAAAGAAAAACCCTGATAATAAATCACTATATATATTCCAATTATATTTATTTATTTATTGAACATATACGCGCTGGGCCCATTTACAGAGCAAATGCGTGTGTAACACGCATTTGCACGTAGTTGAGAGAAATAAATAAAAAGTGAAAGTCGTGAGCGATTCCAGATAATCGAATTTATCCGATCATCGTAAAAATCTTTGTGAGAATTTGAGACCGTTGAATAGACTCGTTTAGAATTCGATAAAGATTACCTTCAGAAAAATTCACCGGAAAAACAAAAAAATTTCCGGATGTAGAAACGAATGAGAAATAAAAAAAATACATATATATAATAATCACTATATACACTATACATATATATACTATATAAAAATTATATAAATATATAAAAACTATACATATATCACTATATAAAAATACATATGTATAATAATCATTATATACATGTCGTAAAAATCCTCGCCGCCTCGTCAAGTTTCACACCGGCGAAAAGACTCATTTAAGTTCTCATAAACATTTACTCATAAATGTTTACTTAAAAAAAAAATAAAATGCTCGAACGTCGAAAATGAATGTGACGATTTTTTTTCAAGTTACCGACAGAGCAACTCTGTGCTACAGATCGCTCCAGCGAGGCTCGTAAATTTCTCCGGGCGAGCGATAAACCCGGTGCATAGACGAAACTGCACGTTGCGAATACGAGACCCACCGGCGCTCGTCGGAATTTCGCTCGTCGGCCATCGACCACCCAGCAAAGTTCTCATCGACGAGCTCGTTTCCTAAGAGCCGCGACTCGACTTTTCTACCGAAAACTCGAGCGAGTGTGAAAAAAAAAATAAAAAAAAATAACAAAAATTAAAAAATGTATTACGAAGCGAGGAAAAGCATATGAAGAGAAGACCGGCGATATGGAGAGCGAGAAGCCCCGAGCTGAAGCTGCATGGCTCCGTGAACGCGGGCGTAAAATGTCGCTCTTCTCGGGTCATAAAACAGCGGGCAATTAAATAAAGGGTCGTCTCCGTCCCTCGGACGGTTCGACGCAGTCGTGTTACGTGGTAAGCTTTTCGGCGAGCCGAAGAGGCAAAGGAAAAAGAGGCGAGAGGATCGGCAGTGGAGAAACCAAAGAGGCGCGAGGTTTCTCGGCTTCACACGTGCGTAACCGTGTGTGGACGGCGAGCGAGACGAAACTCGCTCCGTTTCCCGGCTCTTCGTCTCCGTCGTTTTTTTTTTTCAATTTTTTTTTTTTTTTTTTTTTTTTTTTGGACTTGCAGTGCTCGAGCCACCGCGACGCCTCCGCCGCACGCAGAAGAGCACACCCGAGACGGCTGTGACAAGATTTAGAGCCGTCTGAGCATCTCTCTCTCGCTCGACCGAATCGACTGTATCGCCGTTTGCGAAAAACGACCTCTGCCCCGCGCCAATTTGTCAACGCTTGCGATACACCGATGAGAAGACTCGTTCGGCTTGGCTCGGTCGGTAACAAACACTGTAATTAACTTTTCTCGGGGGTGACAACGATTCCCGGATGAAAGGGAATCTTTAGCCGAAGCAAACATCAATTTTTATTTGAAGAAAAAAAAGATCATTACTTTTTTTGTTACCGATCGCGGTAGTTCGCATGCTCTTGAATGCGAGTCGGGCTCGGTCGGTAAGCGAAACTGTGATTGACTTTTCTCAGGGATGTTAACGATTCCCGGTTGAAAGGGAATCTTTACCCGAAAGACACATCAACTTAAATTTGAAGAAAAAAAAAATTATCACTTTTTTTGTTACCGATCGCGGTAGTTCGCATGCTCTTGAATGCGCCTCGGACTCGGTCGGTAAGCGAAACTGTGATTGACGTTTCCCAGGGGTGGAAGGAAGTCGGTAAGCGAAAGTGTGATTGACGTTTCCCAGGAAGAAAAAAAAATAATTAATTACAGTTTTTGTTACCGATCGCGGTAATCCGCATACTCTCGAATGCCGGCCGAGCGCTCGTGCGCCTTTCCAACGAATCTTAAGGGCTTAACCACCGTGCCAAAGTCTACGCTTCGCGCCCTTTCGATTCTCAGCCGTCGATCACTCCGTAAATTAAAACGATCGGCATTTTTTGTTCCCGCTGCTTAATTCGTCTGGAAGGGGAGTGGTTTATAGTAAAAAAAAAAAAAAAAAATGACCTTTTCCACGAAACATTTGGGAGGGCTATTGAGTATTCCGGCGGAATACTCGCGCGCGGTGAATCCTTACCGCGAATTACCGAAGCCGTGTTGCGAAGGTCTGGCCGCGAGGTTTATTCGATTTCCAGAAACGAAACGAGCGAGAGGGGGGGAGGGGGGGGGGGGTTTGGGAGGGACGCAAGAATATACCAGTATAGTGGCAAAATATGTGTGTGGAGAGAAACCGGAGAGCCGAAGAGCGCTACAATGCTGCGTGAAAGACCGGTAGCGATAATGTACACTTTAACGACGCGTTAAGCATTCGGCGCTCGTAAGTGATGCTGCAGGACATTTCGTGGTTTTCCACGAAAATTCCGGCCTCGCCGAGAATCCGACACCGGCATCTATAAACGAGTTATGTGCGCGAGTAAAGAAAAAATAAAAGCCCGGCGTTCATTTGACGGAGCAAAAAAAAAGCCACTCCGAGCGTTGTCGAAATTTGGACACTTAAGGCGGACCGAGTTAATCGAAAAACTAAAATCTGTGCCGAGGTACATTTTTTTTTTTGTTCGACTGATAAATGGTCTTTACACCCAGAAAAAAATTTATTTAATGGCCACCGTTTATTAACATTAAGTAAAATATTTATTTGATTTAAAGAAATATTTATTTGATTTAAAGAAATATTTTTTTAAATCAAATAAATATTTTACTTAATTTTAATAAACGGTGGCCGTCAAATAATTTTTTTTCTGGGTGTAGATCTATCATTGGACGGCTCGACGGAGGAATGTTTCAGGCCGTGTTGGAACCAGATCGGCTGACAAGGAAGTTTAGAACTAACCCGCCTTAAGTTTCATCCAATCGGAAGCTTTCGCATAAAAAAAAAACCCGTGCAAATCGAAATTTTTACAAAGTGTCCCCATCTAATAAACTTTAGTGTTACAAAGTTTCCATGAAAAATCGTTATCCGTGATTTGTCTTCCCCATCGAGGAAGCTTTAAATTCCTTCCCACTGCTCAATCAGTCGTTCCACCGAATTTTCAACCCGATTCTTTAGTACCGACCCTAACATTAAATCCCTAAAAACTTAATTGCCCAATTAACAAAATAACGATTCCGGGGTTGAAAATTCGATATCGCGCGAGCGATTTAATTTACGCCATTCAACCCGCGACGTTTCCCGGCCGCGTGTCAGACACACGTGTAATTGAATTCGTTTCTTGTCCAGAGTCTCGTTCGGGCGTATTTATAGCCGCGGCACGGCGTGGCAGGTAATCGAGTCGAGCGGAAGACGTTAGGAGCGTTTTGTCGCGCGGGATTCTTCGCCAGACACACATCTCAATCGCAGGGGGACGCCGAGTAACACGGTCTTTAACTTGGTGGAAGCGGGCTCGTGCAATTTGGTTGGCAATCAAAGAGGCTCGCGCTAACGAGCGTCGAAATAACGTCCCGAGGCTTCGCGCGACGCTGATTAGCCGAATCTCGTTAGTCAACGACTCTCATCCGTCTTGGCTCGCGTCTCGCGAGCGGCCAAAATCCCTCGCTAATTTGATGATTAATAAGTGCATTGGAGACGGGAAAATCGTTAATGTAACGAGGGAGATTTTCCTCCTCCGGCGCGCTGCGCTGCGCGAGCTATGAAGTTACGTGGGCGTAGAAGAGAGTCGATAAAAAAAATGTAAAAAATGAAAGAAGGTGAAATTGGAGCCTCGGCGCTCTAACGAGACTTTTTGTCAACCGGCGCACCTCGCGCACGGGATTATTTTTAATGTTTAACGAGACGCGAAAATGCGGTCTTGACAGGGTCGCTGCACGGACAACGTGTTTCCCATTAAGCGGAGAGGGAGAGATGCGTTGTCTTTTTGGTGCGACAGGAAACGCTTAACGATCCCTGCCGAGCCACGCTCGGTGTGCACGCACCGAGAGAGCAGCCTCACACATCAATTCTCGCTCGGTGCAAACGACCCGATCTTGTCACTCGCGTGTACCGAGAAAAATATTACTAAAATCAGGTGATTTTTTGTCCATTTTTTTTTTTTTTTAAATTGGCCGAAATATTTTTATTTTGTAGATGGGTTTAAAATTTGGTGAGATGTGTGGAGAGAAAAAAATCGATTGAGTCAAGAAAATGAGCGCTTAGGGGTGGCGAAATTAATGCTTGGTTGATCGAACGAAATAATTGTCGGACTAAGTAAAGAAACATTTGTTTCGAAGGCCTGTTACTTCGATCAACGAGGTAACAAGGTGACCTTTTGAAATGTTGTAATTTATCTGTCAAATTTTACTTGTACAAAATTTGAA
Organism: Ichneumon xanthorius; assembly: GCA_917499995.1. Taxonomy (NCBI): domain Eukaryota; kingdom Metazoa; phylum Arthropoda; class Insecta; order Hymenoptera; family Ichneumonidae; genus Ichneumon; species Ichneumon xanthorius. The sequence goes on along the minus strand of OU824204.1, from coordinate 2,605,851 downwards.
AGGTTTTTACCGGCGATTAAAATGAATAATTAGATCTTGAAAATCGATTTTTTTACACGACTCTTCCGGTAGAGCTGGCGAAGTTGATCTTCAAATTGAAAATTAACATAGGGTAAAAGTGGGGAATATGGCCCAGTCCATATATCATTGATTTACGTGTTAATCGAGGTGGGCCATATTCACCACTTTTCCCCTAATAAAATTTTAATCATTTTTCTTTTTTAAATAAAAAGAATCGACCCAAATAACGATTCGAAACGATTTTTAATGAATAACTTTTTATTACAAAAAAATATGTCAAACATTAATTTGAATGCATATCTGAAGCTGACGTCTGCGACTGCGACGTACCGACACATCAGCCTTAATCGCACCGTCGCCAAATTCCCATGCGGAAGTCCCGAATCGGCGTAGTTTTCCCCGGAAAACCGGCGAGTTGGCTCGGGGTCCTCGGGGGACGTTTCATCCCCCGGCTCGGATCTCCGACGCGGGGGTGAGCCGGCTTTAGCCGTAACACGCAAACTAGTCGGCAAGTCAAATCGAGGCAGGCAGCAAAGTGGCGTGACGCCCTCGTAGCCCCCAGGCGATTCCATTGTGCCTAATTGCGGCTGAACGAGCATCGACAATCGCCCGCGGAGGGGATTCGAGAGGGTGAGAAACCCTCGTGTGTGTGTTAATGTCCCTTCGCATATGTGCGCTCATGTGTGCGTGCGCAGCGAAACTCGCCGAACGCGCTCGGCGTCGGCGCCTCTTCGCGCGACGCCGTGGACCAAGATGGCGGTCGCAATGCGGTTCGACGCGCAACTATGACGTCGTTGGTTCACCGTCGACCAATCGGGGGGCCGAAGAGTCGACCTCCGACACGCCCAGCCACGGGATTGTAACGCGGATCTTCAACGGCGAACTGAACGGCGCGGGGCAAAGGGGGGGGGGGAGGGGGAAGGGGGGATGGTTTTACCCCCAGGTTAAAGCTCCTTTTGAGGACCGGCAGTCGCCAGCCGACACGGCCCTGGCACGGTCGATCTATATCGCAGGCTTTCTCGAAAAAAACACACACACACACACACGAGATCTCGTTCGTGATAAATTTTTTCAAAAAATTGTAAGAAATAAGCATTTAGTTGTTTTTGTTTGAAAAATAAAAAATAGTGAAGTGGGAGTGGATTATTTATTTTTATTTTTGTTTGATCGGGATTGAGGAGTTTATAGTTGTGAGATTTTACGGTCGAAAAGTGAGTGTGGGAAGTGTTTGTAAAAATATATATATGTATATATATTTATGTGTAATTATGTCGTGAGGCGAATGACCGGATTGGAGTGATCGGGAAATCGGCGGGACGCTTCGGGTTAGATAATTTTTGTTGTTTTTTTTTTTTTTTTGAAAAAACTGGGAAGAAAAAATTGGAAAAATGGATTCTCCGATAGAGGAGACGGAGTTGGACGTTGGTTCCGTGAGCGACGAGGTGGACTCGATGGAGACGCGAAGAGCCCACAGACCGGCTCCGAGACCTTTTACGATCGAGAGCCTTATTGGGAACAGAGGTCAGGTTATCAATACCGATAAGGGCCGCTCGATCGATGGCGATAAATTCATTAGCGGCAACGGCGAGGATACCGAGCGGGAGAGAGAGTTCCTTTATCAGCAGCACTGCCTTGCGACGGCGACCAGCGCGCTACCAGGTTCGTTTTGCTCTTTCAATTCCAACATCCGATCGTCCAAAACTTGAACACAATTTGGAAGTCTTTTGGTACCAAAACCCCTGAAAAATCGGCAGTGAAACTTCGCGATTGACGATGATTTAAATAATAGGATTTAAATATCCAATAGGATGATTTAAAAAAATTTCATTATCGGTACATTTTTTGTCTCTGCGTTAAAGACGATTGCGGTATTTGGTCGAAATCTCGAGAATTAGAGAAACAGTTCGGTTCAGAGTTGGGCAAATACTTCAAATACTTAAAGTACATATTGAAATACCGAGTGTTCGAAGTACTGAGTACCGCATAGTTGTAGAGTACCGTAATCATAAGTACCTGGTAGGCCTTGAGTACCGAAGTGATGACCAGCGGTTACTACTTGAGTACCGACGTGATAACCATCGGTTAGTAATTTAGTGTCGAAGTGATGAGTATTGGGTAGTACTTAACTGCTCACGTACCAAAGTGATGCGTATTAGGTAGTACTTAATTACTCAAGTCCCGAAGTGATGAGTATTAGGTAGTACTTAATTACTCAAGTCCCGAAGTGAAGAGTATTGGGTAGTACTTAACTACTCACGTCCCGAAGTGATGAGTATTGGATAGTACTTAACCACTCACGTACCAAAGTGATGAGTATTGGGTAGTACTTAACTACTCAAGTCCTGAACCGTTGAGTTTTACGTAGTACTTAACTACTCACCTATCGAAGTGATGAGTATTAGGTAGTACTTAACTACTCACGTACCAAAGTGATGAGTATTAGTACTTAACTACTCAAGTCCCGAAGTGGCGAATATTGGGTAGTACTTAATTACTCACGTACCAAAGTGATGAGTATTGGGTAGTACTCAAAAATGTTAGTAGTTACTCACGTAGAGGTTACTCAGTACTGAGGGTCCGTATCATTTATTGGATAGATTACGTACTCGAGTCCGTCAATACGTACGTCAAGTACTTTAAGCATACGTACGTCAAGTACTTTAAGCATTGCCCATCTCTGCTTCAAGTTCTGAGCTCTCATCGTCGATACCTTGTACCGGCAAAATTATCAGGAGAGTAAAGATTATGTTATTTATCGTAAAGGATTCGCGATGCCCCTCGGACTGTACGGCGCGTGGCTTCCGATGAGGATGTACGGCGGCGGTGCATCCGGTGGTCCGATATTGCCTCATCATCTCACCTCGGCGACCTATCCCTCGCAGCAGAATCACCAAAACCAGATATCGCAGCATCTGGGCTTGGGCCTGAATCATCTTCAGGGCGCAGCGTATCCCGGACATCGGGACGGCCAATCGGGAATAAATTTAACCGACAGCGACGACGACGGCAGCCTCTCGCCCGTTCACGACCTATCCAAATCTCAGCACGGTAAGTTTCGTTTGCCTGGTGGTCCATGTCGAGGACGAGCAACTGACGAATCAATAATAAAATTTTAATCATTTTTTTTTTCAATAAAAAAATCGACCCAAATAACGATTCGAAACATTTTTTAATTAATCATTTTTTATTACAAAAAATATGTCAAGCATTTATTTGAATGCATTTTTGTATAAAAAATTATTCTGAGAATGGTAAGATTTTCGATATAAAAAAAAATATATATAATTTAATTCAGTAGAAAATTATTTTTGTTGAACCTCATTTTTTCGTTCTTCATCCGCCGGTTGCCAGGTCCGTGTACGCTTCCGTGTCGCGCTAGAATTTGTTCGAGTTAACTGATTGGTTTTTTTTTTCAACCTCAATTTTATTCATAAGGAGGACGGACTATCGGTCTACCAATTAGCGAGGGATTAATAATATATATATAGCGCATAAATAGATCAATAATAAAAAGTTACCACTGTTCTTGGTAAAAAAAATTGATTCAAATAACCGTTCGAATCCGTTTTTTTAATGAATAATGTTTTATTACAAAAAAATATATCGAACATTTAATTTGAATGCATTTTTCTGTGAAAAACTATTTTGAAAATGGTACGATTTTCAAATTAACAAAAATTAATAACGAATAATTTCATTAAATAAAAAAGTATTTTTGTTTTATTACATCTTTATGTTCATCCGCCGGTCTCCAGGTCCGACGATTGTGACGAATTATCGCGCCAAAATTTGTTCGAGTTAATTTTTTATTTTATTTTTTTCAACCTCAATTTTATTCATAAGAAGGACGGTCTACCGTCTATCAATTAGCGAGAGGAAAATAATATATATAGCGTACAAATAGGTGAATAGAGATAAGTGAGAAAGATAGTCATCAATTTTCGAAATAATCGAGTGTCGTTCGATCATAATTAAAAGACAATTAGAGCCGGGGGGACGCGCAGACCGGATAGCAAGAGTGATTAAATTAAAAGCTAGCGAGACTCGTCACCGGGCCAGTCTCGGGTGTTAACGACGTCTGGCACGCCGACCAGCGAGTGTATTCTCGTCTCTTTCGATTTTCAATTAATATACTCGATGCGCTTAAACGATCGGCAATGCAAATGAATTTACCTATCGATAATATTGTCAGCGTGGGGAGAAAAAAAAAAAGATCGACGAGAACGCTCGCACGGTCAATTTTCATCGATCGCCACTGGCACCGGTGCTTGATTTTTTTTTTTTTTTTTCTCTACACTCAAAATCTAGCGCTTCGCCGATGACAACGGTGTCCGACGCTCCTCGATGAGCTACGGTCGATGCATAAAATACCGGAGAATATATACGTGGCAAGAATTTGCCCGTTCGGAATCGACGATCGTTCATGTACGACTGCGGAGACTGCTGAGTAAAACGACACGATGAGATAGATAAATATAGTTTTTTTTTTTTTTTTTTTTAGAGCAGAATAACGATGTTTTTGATACATTTTCGTCTCCGCGATCGAGGAAGCTGGACTCTGTCACGGTGAATTTTTTTTCGATATTTTTTCGCGACTTTTCTTTAGCGACTCGAACTGTCTGAAAGTTTGGCTGACTGGCAAGAGTTCTTGCCGAGCGTTATTTCTGTATTTGGAAGTTGGATCATTTTTAGATCAAATTCTTTTTTGTCTCGTAGCGCGACGTGTCACTGTTCGGGTGTCATTCAACGTCGGGTCGGGTTATTAATTTTGTCCTTGGTGTTATATACATTTTTGTCGCGTCAGACGATATCGAGACTGAGTGCAATATCTCTGTCGTTGGGTTGGTGTATCGATAAATCGCGCGTCTGTGAGTCTGCTGTTTTTTATTTTTTTATTTTTTTATTTTATGAATCAAGCCCAACAGGAATTCTCACAATAAAAGGCTTCGAGATGTGTAAAGTAATGTTTAGAAAATGAAATTTTAAAAAATGAAAATGAAAAACGGCTCAATGTAGATTTAGATTGATTTTACTTTGAAAAACCCAACAAAAACGTACCATCATGGAAATTTGCATTTACCAGTAATTCCTGCAAGACCATCGTGATTAATGTTTCTCTTGGTTGAGGACACATACAATAATAAAAATCAACCTCCTTTACTGTTAATGCATGCATATAATTTTGGATAAACAATTGTAAAAATTTAGCACTCTATTGACCAGTGTGCCACGCAGTAGCCACTTTAATATAGGGGGGAGGGGAAGCGGGGAAAAATAGGGAAAGTCCGAATGAACCGTTGGGACAAAATGGGGCATCCAAAAATTATTGGAAAATTGAGTTTTGCCTTTAATAATGTTTGTAGACAAACATTATTAAATCAATGTTATTATAAAGATTCTCAATTATTTGACTTGTATAATAGGTGAATATAATTCAAAAGGTTTTAATGCACGTCTTGAGACAGTTCATTTTCAGTTTGACAATGTTACGCGTTTGTAGTTAATAGAGAACCCACACTGCTCTAAAAGTATCCCAAACTGGGCCGTTTACCTTAAGTTCTTTTCTCGTCAGCAAACAAATTCGCAGCTCCGGTTCCATCGGAACGGACTTTGTTTCCCGCCTGGTCCATTTTGCCCCGCTCTCAGCCCCGTCACTCCAAGTGTCATCTAACGTCGGATTCAGGTTAATACTTTTCTCCGCATGGATATTTCTGTTTATCCTATCACAACCCATCCTAACATTACATTACATTATTTATCCATCCTAACATTATCCAGACTCAACCCACAATCTCTCCCTCCTACAGTTTATATTGTATATCGTATCTCGAACGAACTGGTCCATTTTTCCCCGCTTCCCCTCCCCCTATATCAAGGTAATTCCTGCATCGCACACTAGTCAAATGAGTGCTAACTTTACAATCATTTATCCAAAATTGTATAGGGTAAAAGTGGTGAATATGGCCCACCTCGATTAACACGTAAATCAATTATATATGGACCGGTCCATATTCCCCACTTTTACCTTACTCTCATTGACAGTATAGGAGGTTGATTTTTATTATTGTATGTGTCATCAACCATGAGAAATATTAATCACGAGGACGTTGCAAGAACAACTAGCAAATGCACATTTTTAAGATGGTACGTTTTTGCTGGGTTTTTTCGAAGTAAAATCGGTACTTTTTGACCTGTTCTGATGCGAACCATTCACAGCTCCGCTTCCATCGGAGCGGACTTTGTCTCCCGCCTGGTCCACTTTGCCCCGCTCTCAGCCCCGTCACTCCAAGTGTCATCTAACGTCGGCTCCAGGTTAATAATTTCCTCTGGTGGATATTTCTGTTTATCCCATCAGACATTATCCAGACTCAACACAATCTCTCCCCCCTACGGTTTACGTCGTATCGACCAATCCGACAACCGCGACTCCACTGGCCTTAATATTCTCGGAATAATCCCGGTGTAAAACGCTCCGTTCGCCGAACGTCGGGCGGGTCGCCTCGGGGTGGTTTTGAGTGCAGCGCGTGCAACGCGACTTAGCGAGCTCGTCGTCGGAAATCTGCATTGAGATTATTAAATCGAGAACTCCCGAGGAAATCCGCGTCTCGGCCGACGTTCCACTGGCATTATTTCGGGACATGTCTTAGTTCGATGAAATTTTCAATGGCTTCATTTATGGCCCCGCGGTTGATGTACCTCGTACTTGTAGCTCAAAGCGATTTCCCTCCGCGCTCGCCCCGCTCTCTCGCTCGGCGTAGAGACGAGGGATACAAAAAGGTATGTCACATCGTATAACATGAGTGATCGATTCCCAGAAGGATTTTCGTGGCGCATACGAAATCGTTCGGCTCGCGTCGGCGGGACATCAATAAAAAGCGAACGAGCCCGCTAAGCAGGCATCACCCATTCACCCGTCGTCGTCTTCTCGTTCTGTACGGTCTCCCTTTATCGCCCGATACGTGATCGCGAATCAATGACAGTTCTTTTTTCTTTTTTTTTTTACACGCGTCGAAAATGACTCGTTAGAAATTTAATGTATACTTTTTTGTCGGTCTGCGCGCGGAGAAGGACCGTGAGTTTTTCACTATAATGCGGTACTCGAGAGTGCTCGTCCGGTAAAGAACATATCTTTCAGACCGGAAGTGACTTCGTACCGCAAATAGGTTACTTTTGGATTGAAAAATCTCATTTTTGGACCAGAAGTGACGCCGTAACGAAAATACGCCCCTTCCGATTTGAAAGTCTCATTTCTAGAACGATAGTCACGTCACACCGAAAGTGCATCACTTCCGGTCTGAAGATCTCAATTTTATACCCGAAAGTCACGTCGCACTGGAAATACGTCAATTCTGAATTGGAATTCTTATTTTTCGACCGGAAGTGACGTCATACCGGAAATACATTACCTTCGGTTTGAAAAATATCATTTTTCAACCGAAAATGACGTCACACCGGAAATACGTCACTTACGGATTAAAAATCTCATTTTTAGAGCGAAAGTCACGTCGTACTGAAAATACGTCACTTTCGGTTTGAAAATCTCATTTTTAGTCCAGAAGTGACTTCGCACCGAAAATACTTTACTTTCGTATCGAAAATCTCATTTTAAGACCAGAAGTGACCCCCGTACCGAAAATGCGTCACTTCCGGTTTGAAAAGCTTACTTTTCAACCGGAAATACTCCACCTCGGGTTTCACCACAACCTTATTATTCATTTCAACAACATTATTAAGGTCCGAATTTTCACACGTGTCTAGAACGCGTGCTCATCTTTTTTTTCCAGACAATTTTCCCATTTCCCCCTCGTCGTGCGCAATTTCTTTTATTCATTGACCCTCGACCAGAGAGTCGTCCGGGCCGCTACACGACATGGGAGGATCGTACGAGCTTTCCGCAATGTGCGTGGACGGGCTATAAAAAAAAGGAAAAAAAAACAAAGAAAGCAAAGATCAACGCGCTGAATATCCACAGTGTATAGCCGAGGCTCGAGGGAATGATCGATAAGCCTCGAAGCTTTGCACCGTCTCTGCACAGCGATGAATCGCTATCTCCCTCAGCTGTACGAATGACTTCGTAATCGCGCGGTCTCCGCTTCGGCGTGTCGTTATCGATTCATGCTCGAATTAATTTATATTAACTTTGCCGGCGCGTGGATTCTCGCGAGGTGGCGTTTATTCGATGAACCGAAGGAGGTCGCCCGCGATGGAGACACTTTAAACGTTAGAATAATTATCGATTTAGTTCCAACGATAATCGGTAATTCGATTTAATGAAATTTCGCTCAGCGGATGAGTCGCGTTTCCCGTGTCGAGACGAATATCTCCGTCTCTCCATATCTCGACCCTCGCCGACCTAACAATAATTAATCGCACATCGACTCGTGCCCAATTCACGTCACTCGACCGTAAATTTGCCCGAAAGTTCATCGAGGATTTCACCGGAACTCGAGAATCGGGTCATTCTCGGGTTTATGAATGGATTTCGCATATATATACACATGTAGGTCGTGAAATTCGCGATGCATCGCCGAGACGAGCGAACGATCTCCGACACATCCGTGATATTATAGGTGACGGACCGTCGATGAATGGGCACGGCTTTTCGCTCGATTCGAGGACTGTTTGCGGCTGTAAAAACCGATTATCCGCTCCGGTAAAGACTAAAATTGATACGGCCGGTGGAGAAACGAAAGACGCCGCGATGCCGTCGAGATGAGATCGCTTTTTGTCGATGCAGAATTATCGAAATGTTGCTCGGGCAAGGAAGAAATTTTATACCGTAAAAAAAAATTGATTCATGGAAGCAGATTGATACTATACAAGAATTTAAAATAAATAGAAATTTGTAGTTTTTTTTCCTCCTTAACTTCCTCCTTCACTACGCGAAAAATACATTGTTTAAATATATTCTAAGAGTATAAGATACATTAGTATAAAGAGTATAAAATACATCAGTATAAAGGGTATAAAATACATTAGTATAAAGAGTATAAAATACATAGTTTAAGTATATTCTAAATGTATTCTTTTTTTACCCAAAAGTAAACAAAAAATATAATTGAATCGGAGCAATAAACACGATTGCTCCGATTCAAATAGATCGTAGCTAATTTCATCGCCACCGAATTGTCCGCGACTTTCCTCCAGACGATTCATTCGTTCGATTCTCTATATTTCATTTAATTTCGTCCAATTAATTAATTCATCAAATTATTCGCGACGCTCGTTCGGCCAAACAAATAATTTTGCTTTCGATCCACTCGGTATTCGCGCATCCAAAGTTGCGGAGCGACGATTTCGGTAGAGAAAAAAAACGCCCGAACGGATTAAAATTAGACTGCGCTCGTGGTTTTTTAAAACCGTTATCCGAACGACAAGGCGAGACGGTAATTAAAACGTCGTTTTACAACGGTCCGCTTTTCGAGATAGAGGCCAATTAGCAGTGTCGACCGATGAGGAAACGGTTAATCGAGTCTCCGACGCTCGCCGCTGTTTAAATATCAATTGAAATAATCGATTCTCGAACTTCGACGGCGACCGACACAGATTGGAGGTTCGACGTGTGTGTTTGTTTGTGTTGATCGTCTCCCTCGTGCCATTAAAACTTTCCGATGTGGCCTTGAATGTCTGACCAGGGAACCGTATATACAATTGCGAGCACATCGGCCGAGTATGACGACCGATAGGACACCCGGTTTGGCGATCGGCCAAATCGAACGGAAAATTATTTATCGAACAAACGCTTTTTTTTACACAATGAAATTTTTTATTTATTTTTTTCCGTCGAATTTTTTGTCGCTGGATTTTTAATGCAGATTCGATGATGATTCGTTGATGATAATTACCGGTTGTTCAGAAAAACTGTGCGAATTACTTGAATAAATTAATCGAAATTCGTTTTTTTTAAGTAAATAAAAAAAAATAAGAAACAAAAATTGTTAGGACAACAAGAATTTTGTTACAAAAATATTTTACTATGGCAGCAAATAATTTGCTGCAGCAGCGAAATATTTTTGCTACCACAACATTAACGATCTACATTTTGTTAGAGAAACAGAAGTATTTGTCTCCGTTTGGTAACAGAATAGTTATAGATATATACACTGTAAAAAATGTAAATTTAATGTACCGGACTGGAAGTTTTTATGCAAAAACTGGTCCATTAAATTCAATGTACAATTATGATGAAAAATTAATGTACTTTCTCATTGAAATTAAAGTAAATTATTAAAATTAAAGTACTTTCATAGTAAAATTAATGTCAATTATTAAAAATAAAGTATTTCCAATCTTTTTAAGATACTGTACGTGAATTTTTCATCACGATTGTACATTAAATTTGATATACCAGTTTTTGCATAAAAACTTCCAGTCCAGTACATTAAATTTCATACGATTTTTTTAGTTTTATTTTAATGGTCGAAAAAAAATATCGTAAATATCGTAAAATATCGTGCTACACTGGACTGGACTTTTCGCCTCGTGTGATTTCTGCGCTAGCTTCGTTCTGGCAGCAAACTTAGCACTCGGCGAAAATCGCGCACTTTACTCCCTCGTTGCATAATACACTATTTTGTCGGCAATTCTAAGACGACCGGTCGACGTGAGGACTTAGCGACGGCAATTTGGCGCCCGCTCGTTTATCATTGCTCGGATGTAAAATCGATCGGAAAAACGCTCGAGTAATCATAAGTTTCGCGTGTAAAGACACTCAAATAAAGCTGCCTAGCACGACAACGCTTATGCACAAGTTTTTCTTTTCTTTTTCTTTTTTTTTGTTCAACACAATCGCGGAAGTTGAATTTCTTTTTTTAAATCCAGCCCGATGACGCACACACAAACCCACACCGCAAGTTCATACGCAAAGTAGCTTTTTTTCATGTTTTCGAACATTTTAAACATTTATATAAAAATCTTTTAAAAAAAATCCCCCGTATTTTTCCCATAAGCAATAAAAATGTATTTTACCCTGTAAAAATAAATTCTAAATTTAATGTACTCGAACTTGAAATTTGCTAGCATTACTACATTAATTGAACATGAATGTATTTTTTTCTTCTATAATTAAAATACCACATATCGCAATTACAAATCTTTTGCCTCACATTAACAAAAATAAAAAAAATAAAAAATTACCAAAATTAAATGCACATATCTTTCAAATTTCAGAAACGCTTTATATAAAAAAAGCCTCCAATACCGTTAATGAATTTTCCAACAATTTTTTTTACAATTCAAATATCCAAACGTGGATATTTACACGGTAAAAAAAATTGTATGCTTAAAATTTCAATAAAATAAAAAACAACCCCAAACTTTCGATGTTTCAGGATCGGAGAGCGGTCGGGTGTCCCCTGAGAGCGACGAGGAGGGTGTCGGGGATGCGGGGGCCGTCAATCAGGGCTCGTCCTCGGGAAGCGGAAACGCGGGCGGTTCGTCGAGCAAGGCCCGAAGAAGAAGAACGGCCTTCACCTCCGAGCAGCTTCTCGAGCTCGAGCGGGAGTTTCACGCGAAGAAGTACCTCAGCCTCACGGAGCGTTCGCACATAGCCCACGCCCTGAAGCTCTCGGAGGTGCAGGTGAAGATATGGTTTCAGAATCGCCGGGCGAAGTGGAAGAGGGTGAAGGCCGGCCTGACGAGCGGCGGCGCCGGAACCGCCGGCCGCCACAGCGGCCACGGCGGCGCCGGCCACGCCGGAAACGGACCCAGAATCGTCGTGCCGATCCCCGTTCACGTCAGCAGACTCGCGGTCAGATCGCATCATCATCACTTGGAAAAGTGCCCGAGCCAGTCGCCCGGACAGGCCGCGAGGCCGAACAACGCTCACGCCAATTCGCTCAACGTCAGAATCGGCGGCTCGCCGATTACCGCGGGGGTCGCCCAGCTGGGAACCGGCGGCGGCCTCCGCGCGTTCACGGCCCCTCAGACCGGAAACTCTTCTAGAAGGTAGCCCGTACACTAAGAGAAACGTTAGAGAACAGATTTTTTTTTTTATTAATAAATAAATTATTACGCACTGCGGAAGAATTCGTAGCTCAAGTTTGAGGAAAAAAATGTGGGTTTCTTTTTGGAAGATTTACTGCCGGGAGGGAATCGATAGCTCAAATGTAATGAAAATTCTTTTTTTCTTTTTTTTTTTTGGGTCTGATTATTAAAAAATTGGCCGGGAGGGAATCGGTAGCTCAAATGTAATGAAAATTCATTTTTTCCCGTCTTCGCTAAAATAGCCACATTTCTTGCGTGCAATACGGGCGGAAAATGGCCTATTTTTGACCGATGATCATTAGTAACCTGTGCGCATGCGCAGTACAGTTCCATTACTCCCTAGGGAGTAATAGTCATTGGCGAATATCACGATTTTGCGACGCAAGAAATGTGGTTATTTTAACGAAGTCGGGATAAAAATATCGTATGCGACAAGGGAGGAAGTGCATTTTCACCTCGTGTGAATTTCTGCCCTCGCTTAGCTCGGGCATCAAACTTCACACTCGGTGAAAACACGCACTTTCCTCCCTTGTGGCATAATATACTATATTTTATTTTTTTTTTACATTTTGTTGACCATGTGGATGGGTCTGATTATTTAAAAAATTGCATTTTTTTAGCGTAGAGGCAAGGTTAATACAAATGGGTAAATAAATTCATTTTTGGCCGGTAGTGAATATCTTTTGATCTCCAAATCGTCGATAATTTGCCAAAAAAGAAAAAGCATCCAACAATTTTTTTTTCCACTGTCACTCGCGCTGACATTTCTCCGAGTCGGAAAAAAAAATCGATGAGACACACGGAGGGACGGCCGGAGGATAAAAGTTGATTGCGACCGAACTCCGAATCGTCGCGAGGGTGATGTGTAAATCGTCGTCGTGGAATTACAATAACCGTTGATGGGCGAACAAAAGCGAGTTTGGTGGGGGGGAATTTTCGAGAGTGTTGAATTTATGTATATATCTGTTAGGCCGCGCCCATCGCGCCTCGTATCCGTCCCAATCGGAGGGAGCGATATATATTATTCGTCCCTCGTTTGTAATCCGCTCGGAGCGGATTACGCGCGAGAGTGAATTTTTAAAAAGCCCAAAGACTAAGAAGACGAGGGAAGAAAAAAAAAAAAAATCTAACGGATCAACAAAGTATTATCCCGACGAAAAAATAGAATGCTCGAGTGTCCTCCACTTGATTCATGCCCTCGAGCAACGCTCCATCAAGCGAATCATATGAAACACACGAGCGGGGAGCGAAGGGCAATTTAAAGAAAAAAAATAAAGAAAAAAAAAACATTGTAGATAAATCCGTGTACTGTAAGATAATGAGAGGATCGGAGGGAGTCTACGTATACTTTAGAAGCCAACTTGTAAATAGGTCGAACGTGTACGGCTTACAGTCAGCGATGGAAATAATGTATAGCCGCTCGTGCACAGACGGAAAAAAAATAAAGAAAAAAAAATACACATGTATAGGATAAAACGTTAAACTCGCATTTAGATATCCGGGAAAACATCGCGAAAGACTTTATATCCAAGATCGATCTTAATATATTGCTATAACACTTTTTTTCTGTCGCATATATTATTATTATTATTAGTAATTATAGACGAGGAGGCGAAAGGGGAGACGCTAGACAGTACCTACGTATATATATGGATATATATATATATGGGAGCGTGATATATAATATTTCCGGTTATGTACCAGAGCGCAATAAAACGTGTTATTCAAAGAAAAATAAAAAGCATATATTTTTTTCTCATAGAGAATATTACAAACCCGAGGCTCAATATTTTTTTTATAAGAAATCTGTTTGCAGCTATAGAATAAATCTACGTGAAAATGTGCATCGATGAGGTAACGAAAATTCACTAATATAATATCGGAAGGTCGAGCAAAACCCGACTCAAAAATCAACGTCCCCGATGACGAAGAGGGGCAACGAAACTCGAGGGGCGTGAACGTGACGAAAAGGTGTTCGCTTCTTCTATTTTTTTTTTCGTGTCCTTTTGGCAAATTTGGTCACCGACAATGCAGCGTTATTTTGACAATTTGTCGTATCACAATGCCGTGGAGGGTAAGCACGGCCTATTATTATTCGACCCAAAGAAAAACCTTTTCCGTGACTTTTGACTCCGAGAGTCTGGCTCCTCGGTGGCCTCAGGTTTCGCTCTCGGGGCCGAAAGATACAAATAGTAGAGGGACGTTGAGCCGTGCAGGACTAACAAACGAGGTGGCGGACCGCGTGCCCTCGGTAGCTCGAGGCTTGACACCGAACATCGTCGACATCATGCCTATATATATATATATATATATATATATATATATATATATATATATATAGTATTCTCGGCGGCAAAAGGGGCAAAGGCTTCGCTCTCGAGGACGGAAGATACAGAGGATCGAATGTGGGGCCTTGCAGGTCTAACAACGAAGTGGCAGACCGCGTGCCCTCGGTAGCTCGAGGGTTGACACCGAACATCGTCGGCGTCGTCTCTATGTGTACATATATATATATTTGTATATATAGTATTCTCGGGGGCAAAAGGCTCTCTTAGTTGCTACAGCGACATTGGGTATCGTGTTACAGAAAGCGGACTTGGAAAAGATACTCATATACATATTCTACATAATATTAAACTTCATGTCCATTGGACACACACGGATACTCACAGATACTCATCAATACTCGCAGTACTTGCAGATACTCACACGAGTACTCACGGATACTCACGGATACTCACGGATACTCACGGATACTCACGGATACTCACGGATACTCACGGATACTCACGGATACTCACGGATACTCACGGATACTCACGGATACTCACGGATACTCACGGATACTCACGGATACTCACGGATACTCACGGATACTCACGGATACTCACGGATACTCACGGATACTCACGGATACTCACACGAGTATTCACTGATACTCACGGATACTCACAAATACTCACGGATGCACACAAATGCCCACAGATGTTCATGGATACTCACAGATGCTCACACGAGTACTCACGGATACTCACCGATACTCGCAGTACTTGCAGATACTCACACGAGTACTCACGGATACTCACGGATACACACGGATACTCACACGAGTACTCACGGATACTCACCGATACTCGCAATACTTGCAGATACTCACACGAGTACTCACGGATACTCACGGATACTCACGGATTCTTACAGATACTCACAGATGCTCACACGGATACTGCGAGCGCGCGAACCGCGGGAGCCAACATAGCCGCTAGTATACATAGTATTCTCGAAGACGAAAGGTACAAATAGAGGATCGAAAGTGGAGCCTTGTAGGACTAACAAACGAGGTGGCGGACCGCGTGCCCTCGGTAGCTCGAGGATTGACACCGAACATCGTCCGCATCGCATCTATGTATATATAGATATATACACATACATGTGTATAGTATTCTCGAGGGCAAAGGGGCCAAAAGGCTCTCGTCCTCGCAACAGCGACATTGGGTATCGTGTTACAGAAAACGGACTCGGAAAACCGAGTCGGGCTGACATAAGGCCATACAACTCGTGGGCGTGACACCCATATGCCGGTTTAATGCCGAACCCGGGCGAGCATTAAACTCTGTTATATGCATTTCCATGGTATCGTTCGCGTGTGTGTGTCCGTGTTGTCTGCGCGCAATGTTATGGATAATATATGTATGCGTCACTGAGGCTGCTTCGGGCGAACGTTCGTGGGACCAGAAGCTAATTCGCTTATAGCCGCGAGTCCACGAGGGCGTTCACTCTGTGTTCATCCCCCTTTGACCGAAAATTTGACTGTCGGGCGCAAGCGCAACGAAACTCTTCGCGGGACCCTCTCCTTGTTATTTCACGCGCGCCAGGTGCGTGTGCGCGCCGGCGAGACTTTGCACGAATTCGCCGTGTCAACGATAATGCACATTGTAAGGCTTTCAAGAGGCGCTGGGGTGTCTTGCGTGTAACGGGTATGCGAGGTGAAATTCATTTGAGGTAAATACTATTTTTTTTTCTTTTTTTTTTTATGAAAGAAAGTTAAAGTTTTTATTGAGGATTTAACCGCCGAGGACTGCGTTTTCTGCACTGGCGAAACGGCTCTTTAAAGAAATAGTAGTTTAGTTAATTTTAGTGGAGAAATTGTGGACATAGAAGTGGAAGGATAGGATGGAATTCTGGAGACATTTTTTAAATTGTTCGTTTAGTTTGATCACCGAAAGTCAGACTACTTGTTTCCGGTTTTTTTCAGTGGGCCATCGTCAGTCGCTTATGCTTTTACTCGAGTGATGAATTCAATTAATTTATTTATTTATTTATTTATTTATTTAATGGGAATAACCCTTTTACGAAAAATATAATATAGTGTATTTATTCTGACGTGAGATAATATAATTTGGTTCAAATAGAGCAGTTATCTACAATTATCAGTCCAGACAAATTATTGGACGCGCACTGCGCATCACACCTTATCACATTGCTTGCAGCTCATCACAATTTTTCCCACCGTTTTCGTATCACAGAAAGAGGTAATGTTTTGTGCTATTTTTATACATTTTCTTTTTCAGGCAGAACACGAATGCAAAATTGCCCGAAAAAAATTTAATTTTCTACACCAATAATTTATTGTTAATTTTAATATAAAAATTCTGGAAAAGGACGAACAGGAAGGAATGCTGAAGAAAATTGTTCAATAATTCACTACACTTAATCAACCAAAGACAGACAATCAGTTTCCACGGTTTCCAGTTCACCACCATGAGTCATTTATATTTCTGCGCGACCGATAAATAAAAAAATATAAATAAAATACGATTTTAGCCTTTCTCTGACAATCCGTGCAACGCCACAAATTCCGATCAATTCCTGTACATTATTTTTCACCCCAAACACGAATCCAAAGCATTGCCCAAAAACAATTGAATTTTTCCAACAATCCTCTTCAGTCTAAAAAAAAAAAAAATAAAAACAATCCCATTTGCTCTCCCGGAAGTCGATGTGCTCGACTCTCATACTTCATTTTCCCTCCCCCACAAAATCCCGTCCCTCCCCACCCGGGATCTTTATATACACCCGATCAATTCGCCATCCCCGGTCGCCGTGCCGAAGTTTAACGAGGAAGTTTGCCAGGAAAGAAAGCTCCAGATCGATCCCGTCGATAATAAATGAGGCTCTACCTCTTTCGCCTGTTTTCCTCTTGTATCTCCGGCTCTTTCGAGCCCCGCGGAGGGGATCGATGTCTAATGCGACGGGGATCGAGGACGCGACGACGCTTTCCATACATAGTGCGCTATAAGCTCATCTACCGACGAGGAAGCTCTGCAACCGATGCACAAGTCGAACGATGATGCTAGGGCAGCTTTTCCGACGAAAGCAAAATACACCCAGAAAAATAATTTATTTCACCGGCACCCGCAAACTTATATTTATTTTGTTTAAAAAAATTTTTCTGTAAATCAAATAAATATCTATTTAAACCAAATAAATATCTATTTAAACCAAATAAATATTTATTCAAATCAAATAAGTATTTGTTTAAACCAAATAAATATTTAATTAAATCAAATAAGTATTTGTTTAAATCAAATAAATATTTAATTAAATCAAATAAGTATTTATTTAAATCAAATAAATATTTATTTAAACCAAACAAATATTTATTTAAGTGGCTGAAGGACTGCGGTCGATGGCCAATTGGCAATGTCTATGTGAACGCTGTAACTACATAGACAGATGTACCAGATATTGTACAAACTACATGACATTGTCAATAAATGCACTTTTACTACTACCCTATTTATTTAAATCAAATAAGCATTTATTTAAACCAAAATTTATAATTTAATAAAAATAATTTATTCGACGGTCGCCCCACAAATAAATATTTATTTACGCGGCGCCCGTGAAATAAATTATTTTTCTGACTGCACGACGTTTTCCATACGTAGCATACAAGCTCATCTACCTACGAGGAAGCTCCGCGATGCACAGCTCGAAAGACGATGCCAGGGCAGTTTTCCCGACGAAAGCAAAATATGTATGCCCCTGGATTATAATGTCCCATCGATCACGGGCCGGAGGTGGGGTTAATGACCGGCAGTTATGTACATCATCGCTAGACAAAAACACATATATGAACTGTCCCGACGAGTTTGCAAGTGACGAGCTCTACGTCCAGGCTCGCCTATAGCCTATCGTTTTATAGATGAGGGCACTGTATGAGGGGTGGGGGGGAAGGGGGAGGGGAGGGGGAGGGGGTACACAGGGGGGGTTTTAGCTTATGGTCGGGCTGTCTCTCGGGCCACGGACGGGCCTGACGGTGGGAGAAACAGTTATATTTTTCGGGGCACAATGGAGCGTCGACGACGAGAAGTACATTAGGTTTGATACACGAGATGAGAGAAGGGGGGGAGCGCGGTCGTTTAGCCGTGGCGATCTCGGCAGTTACCGTTCCGTCGCGGAAGGATAAATCATCTCGCGCTCTCCACCACGCCCAGTCGAGGACACAATTCTACCCCTCGCATCGCCGGCCCGACGCTCGCGTCGCGCCGCCTGCGGACTCTTCTCCAGCGCGCGGCTAAAAAGGTTTGTACATTTGATAAATATTTGTTGGATTGCATGTTTTTTTTTTTTTTTTTTTTGGGCGCAACCGGATTTTGATCTTTTGGTCTGGGCAGTTAATGGTTTGTCCGTTTGAGGAATATTTCTTGGACACTATATTTTTTTTTTCCTGGGAAAGTTGTTGAAGGGAAAAATAGTGAAATCAATGAGAAAAAAACATTGTGGAGGATTTTGGATACAAAATTTTGTTAAACGTGGAGACTTTTTTTTACTGGCTGTCAGCAGCGATACGTAAAGTGAATGTAGAGGATTACAATATATATGTATATATAGATATATAAAATAGAGGGGTAAAATGGACCATCTGTCCTCCATTTGAGATGAGACTTTTTTTAAGTTACGTGGGACATTGATAAAAGTAGTTCGGCTTGTTCGAGTGTTCCATTTTGCCCCGTATTCGGGTGTGCATAAAATTAAGTTATGTATTACATTATTCCGTGTCGTACACGGGAATACCTTGGGAAGAGCCATGAGCCATCGTCTCTGAGTTTCTGGGAAGATCGATATTGTCGGTGATTAATAATTCAGGCTAATAGAGCGAAATAGAAACCGGGTATGGAGTGTGTAGCGATTGCTCAAACATTGATGCACACGACTCGAGATTAGATGTCGCATTCAGGCAACCGAATATCATTCAAGTTGATTAACGGGCTGGATACGGAATATATTTTTTCGGGCAAAAAAATATTATTAATAGTTGACCCGGTAGATTTTTTTACGATTTTCGAGGCAACGAAAGTCACACGTGGAAAATTCGGAAAGACGAGAGCCAGGTTTTTTAAAGCTGATATTCACGACAGATTCTTTTTGCTGTTTTTTATAAAAATTAAAATAAACCTAAACGTACTTTAGTACTTACACTACCTAAAAGTACCTTAGTACCTAAAGTACGTAAAAGTACTTTGGCACTTAGAGTACCTAAAGTACCTAAAAGTACTTTGGCACTTACAGTACCTAAACTACCTAAAAGTACTTTGGCACTTAGAGCACCTAAAGTGCCTAAAAGTACTTTGGTACTTAAATTACCTAAAAGTACTTTGGTACTTTAAGTATCTAAAAATACTTTGGCACTTAAAGTACCCAAAAGGTCTTTGGTACTTCAAGTACCAAACAAGTACTCATGTACTTGAAGTACATGACCAACTCTGATTACGCACATGTATTTATCCATATATTTGACATCCATGGAATCTGGGCGGTTGGAGGTGAACAGAGCTGATGCAATAAATCCTGCAATTTTCACGCGAAGCGGAAGTGCAATTTTTCGGCCGATGGTTATTGTGTGTCATTGATCGTAGCGGAGAATTCACGAGTTCCGGAAGCTATCGGCGGTGCCGGTTAGCCGCAAGCCACGTGACCTTACCCGGTGGCTGAACGGAGCCGCGGAGGGTGGCAAGTTTTCTGGTCCTCGATGTCCCGCGGCGTTCGTGTACACCAAATGGGACGCGTGTCGAACTTCCTGGCGGTCGTAAGCGTAGTCGTGATCGCGCTCGCCCCCCCCCCCCCCCCCCGCAAGAAGCGAGAGAGCATCGTTTTGTGCCTCGAAGAGCCCCGAGGATGTCCTCCTACGTCCCGACGAAAGCAAAATACACCCAGAAAAATAATTTATTTCACCGGCACCCGCAAATATATATTTATTTCGTTTAAAAAAATATTTCTTTAAATCAAATAAATATTTTTTTAAACCAAACAAATATATATTTAAACCAAAAAAATATTTACTTAAACCAAACAAATATCTATTTAAACCAACCAAATATGTATTGAAACCAACCAAATATCTATTTAATCCAAATAAATATTTATTCAAATTAAACAAGTATTTGTGTAAATCAAATAAATATGCCGCGGAGGGTGGCAAGTTTTCCGGTCCTCGATGTCCCGCGGCGTTCGTGTACACCAAATGGGACGCGTGTCGAACTTCCTGGCGGTCGTAAGTGTAGTCGTGATCGCTCTCGCCCCGCAAGAAGCGAGGGAGCGTCGCTTTGTGCCTCGAAGAGCCCGGAGGATGTCCTCCTACGTGCCCGGAGCAGAAGATCTAACTCACCGGATCGGCCGCAAAAGTGTCGGGAACGCTCCGGCTCAATCTCTCTTCCGGCTACGGCCGCGAAGTACGACCGAGCGGCGGAGGGTACAATGGCCCCTAACGGTCGATTCTTCGACCGCAGAGCCGCACAATAACAATATCCATCGGGCCGCAGAGCTCAACGAGAGCGGCGCGGGCGCCGGCCAGATCCGCACCAATTCGATGACAAAAGTCGAGCGGGAGTTTGTTGGGCGAAGATGTAAGAGGCCACGAAACGGAGGCACGTGGACGCCTCCGGTGAACCCTCCGGCGTACGGACGTTGAAATATATCCGCGTGGCCCGAGGTTCGTGCCATTGTCGAGATGCATAGATAGAAATATGTTCCTATAGAAGAGCTGTAGGAAGTTACCAGGAAATACCGGACGAGAGAAGAGTACACAAGTCGCTAAAGATCTTTTTTTTCTTTTTTTTTTTACGAAGTTTCGCGATGGACTTCGCTGAATGTATAGTGTGTGTAGAGTGTAGAGACAACCCCCCCCCCCCCCACCCCCACCCTTTGCGGGCGCCTCACCTTACGACCCTCTTGGACGAGGTCGCACAATGGTCACTCCGGGGGCGCGCACGGACTATTTGTCATCGATGATTTGCGGTTTCTGGACTACTCCCACTTTAGCTGATTTGTCAACTTTTGCCGACAAGTAGTGTACGAGGTTTTCGAAGATCGAGGGCTTGGATGGGAGATGGAAGAAATAGAGAAAAAGAAGGAAGCATTGGTAGCGTCGTGGAAAAAGAGTCACTTGGAAGTTGCGATGATGGAAAATATTTTGGTAGGTCGATGTGGGGTGAGAGTTGTTAATATGGCGCATCGCTATTAATCATCGTACGCACTGTTTTGGGATAAGCTGGGGTGGAGTAAAAACGTAGTGGCTAACGTGTTTACCGATTTTGGCCTAGAATAGAGAAAGTGTTTTTATTATGGAAGTGGATTTCGAAAATCCTAAATTACTCTCATACGCTATATTTTCCAGAGTTCGGGTTTCATAGCATATGGAAGTGGATTTCGAAAATCCTAAATCACTCTCATATGCTATATTCTCCAGATTTCGGCTTTCATAGCATATGGAAGTGGATTTCGAAAATCTTGAATCCCATATAGCATACTGGGATGGATTTCGAAAATCCTAAATCACTCCCATGCGCTATATTTTCCAGATTTCGGTTTTCATAGCATATGGAAGTGGATTTCGAAAATCCTAAATTACTCCTATACGCTATATTCTCCAGATTTCGGGTTTCATAGCATATGGAAGTGGATTTCGAAAATCCTAAATCACTCTCATACGCTATATTCTCCGAATTTCGGCTTTCATAGCATATGGAAGTGGATTTCGAAAATCCTCAACCACATATAGCATATCGCAGTGGATTTCCTTTTTCCCATCGAAAACAGGAAATTGGAAGACTCAAAGTTTCGTTAAACGTTAATAGTTAATGGTCGATGTGATAGGGCAAGAGAGTGCATGTGACCCGATGCACTGAGAAGCTGCGAGGGTGAAAGATATTTCGGTGCGTTGATATGTGCTAAGAGTGATTAATACAGCCCACCCCGATTAATCAACATAGACACTGTTATGGAATAAGCAGGTGTGAAATTTTTGCCTTTTACCCTGAAATAGAGAAAGTGTTTTTAAAACTCACAGACGACCGGATATGGTAAAGATTAATGACCATTATTTATTATTCAAAAACTGAACTCGGCACAGGTATTCTTTTTTGGCCGCAACGCTTTAATTTATAATGTTTCATTGGAAAACGAAAATCGAAGAAAAAAAAAAAGTTTCCTCAAACGTTAATGGTCGCTGATCGATGTGATAGGGCTGAGAGTGCATGTGACCCGATTCGCTTGGAAGTTGCGAGAATGGAAAATATTTCGGTACCTTGATATAGGCTAAGAGTGGCTAAGGTAGTCACTCTTAAGGCTTAAGGTAGTTACTTGTGAATAGTAGCCACTTTTACCGCGAAATAGAGATTGTGTGTTTTAAAACTCGTAGACGAGCCGATACGGCAAAGGTGCGGATGGCCATTATTTATTATCCACAAACTTGACTCGGCGCAGGTAATTTTTTTAGCCGCGACGCTTCAATTTATAATCGTTCATTGGAAAAAATAAATCTGATAATAAAAGTTTCCTTAAACGCTTAATGGTTAATGGTCGATGCGATGGTGAGGGAGATTGCATGTGACCCGATTCACCCGACGGTGGTTGATGAATTCGCCCATGAATTATTGAGGCGCCCTCGGCGCGATACAAGAGAAGATTCCTCGGTCAGGATGAGAATGGAGAAAAGCTTTGGGAGTCGTATAATGGAGAACGGGGCCATTCACAGTTGGTCGTAACGTAAAATTCGTCGCGCACTCGAGGCGACTGTTTGCGCAATTTCACGGCCACTTCGAGTCCGGATCGGGCAAATTGCTCCCCGATCCGTCGGCGCGGTGCGACTGTGGGAAAGGAGAAATCGCGTCGAGGGGTCGCGTCGATTATTTCTGCTTGTTGCGGGTCGTGGGTCGAACTTTGTTTCCTCCGATTCTCGGAGCGTTTAATAAATTAGGCGGGGGGAAAAATGAGCGTGTTTCGGGAATTCTGTCGCGGGAAACAAAAATAAAAAAGCACTCGCTTTCGAACGGAAGTGACGTCACGCGAGAAATATTGGACCCTCGGCCCGGAGTACTCATTTTTAGACCGGTAATCATGTCACACCGGAATTAGATTATGACGTCACTTTCGATTTGAAAATCATATTTTTTCAAACGGAAGTGACGTCACACTGAAAATACGTCACTTCCGGTTCTAAAATTTAATTTTTTTCACCCGGAAGCGACGTCATAACGGAAATTCGTCACTGCTGGTCAAAGAATTAAATTTTCAAGCCGGAAGTGACGGATTTCGTGGAGGGAGATGTAACATTTTGCGGAATAATAGTTGCGACGAGGTAAGATGTTACAGGAATGACTTTGAATTTTCGTAATTTGTAAATGAAATCAAAATTCGTACAATTTCTTCGAAATTAATGTATTCGCTATAAAGATAGGTTAAGCTTTACTGATAAAAAAAATTTGGCGATAATAAAATTTCAATTTTGCCACTGAAACCTTGTAATTTAATCCTACCGAAATACGAGAACGAAAACGTCCGAAACGTTAAATCCAGAACGGATAATCGTTGGGCGCCGGGCCAAACTCTTTTCGATTTCGCGAAGCTCGCAAGTGTCCAGAACGAATCCCATACTTCCTTACTTTCCACAGTCCCTTGCCCTATACTACATTAAATCATCCGACACTTCGCGCAGCGAGAAAAATGTCTCATTCTCGTAATTCCATCGGGGCGTCGCCTCCCACTGGATTCAGCGAGCGATTTTCCTTCGTCTTTCTTTGCCCCTTCGACGTGGCTCAAAAACTATCGATAGCACACAATGGCTGTTCGACGATTTTCTTGAGCAAATTTCATTCCTCGCAAGGATCCGAAACTTTTTTTTAACCCCATCAAATATAACGATAAAAAAAATTGTGCGATAATAAAATTAATAATTCGAAAAGAAATCCCTATAAAATATATTCGATAAATAAAACATGTGTAAAAAAAAATGAAAACCTCTAGTCAAACAACTATTTTTTAGATCCTTGCGAGGAATGAAATTTGTCAATTCCATTACTCGCAAGGATCGAAAAAAAATGCATATAAAAAAAAATTCTCATCAAGTATATCGTTAAAAAAAATTGTGCGATAATAAACTCAATCGCCCAAAAAAAACTCCTTATCGAATATACCGATAGATAAAAACGCTGCAGTGATAAAATGAATCATCAAAAAAAATCCCTTGTCAGAAAGACTGATACAAAACAGTACGATAATAAAATTAATAACCGCTCGATTAATATAAAATTCTTTCATAAAATTTCCCTCCGGGCTTTCGCGCCGCATTCGTGACAAAGTGTCTCGGTGCTTCGGCGACATCGTCGTCCGAAAGTACAAACATAGAGACACAAGCGTTAAGTACTGTCTCCCGAGTTAATTGTCGTTGGAAAACGAGGAGACGAGCAAAAGCGAGCACTCCGCTAGACTGTTCTAATTGAGACAAAAAGAGGCGCGGAGGGGGGGAGGGGGGAGGGGGGATGAAGAGAATTTCTTCCTCTCGGTGACAACGGGGAGTTTCTCGCCACAGGAAGTGGAGGAAGGAAGCAAGTGTCGGTGGAGCTCTCGTTTCGCTCGGATCCTTCCGGAAAATAGAAGAAAACAATGCTCTCCGTTAAATCCTCGTCGGTGTGTCTGTCTGTCCTTATGTGTGTGTGTATCCACGAAAATTTTCGCAGTCGAGTGCGAAAAGCTGCAGCGGGCAAGTGTGAGAAATTGTGAGAACCCGACGTCGAGGAATATATATACGTATATATGACATATACGTATATATGAGAGTGGGGCAAAATGGACCAGAGGGATCCTGGGTGGTTTCTCGACTTGCACGAGATATTGGTATTATCTTCAAAACACTTAAGACGAATCAGCCACTCCTATTCGGCGCGTCTTTGTTGAGGAAAAATTAAAATAGAATATGGGGCAAGATGGACTCTTCTGCTATGGTTGAGAAAATTAATAAATACAAATTCTGAAAAATTAACGTTTTACACGCTGTAGAATGTTTAATAATTTTCTAGTGATTGTATCGACCCTGAAACACACAAAAAAACTAGATGGGGCAAAATGGACCACTTTAGCCGAGCGGAGTCCAGGAAACTAGGCTCTCACAGTCGAAATAAAAAAGTAAATTTTGCTTCCTCATAGAGGAATCTATCTATTAATTTTCTAGTCAATAAATATATCAACCCTAAGAATACAAAAAAAATGATACGGGGCAAAATGGACCTTATTAGCCGAGCGTACTCCAGCAATCTGGGTCCTCACAGTTGGCTCCCAAATGTACAGAATTCCCAAAATTTCAAAAATTTCATGAAATTTCCAAGTCCATTTTGCCCCACATTCATTTTGCCCCGCTCTCCCTAGCGCGTATAGGTAGGGTGAAAATCTGTGTTCGCGAGGGTGTCGGAAATTGCGTGATAGAGATAGAGAGTACCGGCTCTCGTCGGGAGAGTGGGAGGTCGAGTAAATTTTCGACGAAGGAAATCTCTGAAGTAGGGAGGGGCGGGGAGGGGGGCGGGGGAGGGGGGGGAGATGATGCTGGGAGCTCGCGTTCCCCTCTTTCTCTCGTGCTCGCTGACTTCGGGATGTAATTGCTGCAGTGGGCGGTTCCTCGGTGAGGAAAGCTTCGTGCCGATGGGCGTGGCTCGCTGATTACACCGCATCGCGTCGAGGAACGATACTGATATCTTTCGCCACCGCGGCTTTTGTACAGCTTCTATCTCGCTCCCCCTCTTTATATCTTTCCGCGGCTCTCGCCTGGCTCCTTCTCTCTCTCCCCCCGGGGGTTTCTCCTCAAAAGCCCCGGGCAAACGAGAAACCGCGCCGTCGTGGACCGGCATCACCGGCAGGCATCCTACGCCATCAACCCCCGTGAACCCGGGCGCAACTTCCACTCCAGCCGCATAAGACTCTCGACCTCCATCCGCCGAGATCAAATCTCGGGCCATCCGATTAACCGGATTTCCTCAACGACGGGACTTATTCGTCGAACAGATTATTATTTTTTTGATCTTTTATTTTCATTTTTTTATTTTATTATTTTGATTTTTTGATTTTATTATTTTGATTTTTTGATTTGATTATTTTGATTTTCTATTATTTTGATTTTTTGATTTGATTATTTTGATTTTCTATTATTTTGATTTTTTATTATTTTGATGTTTTATTGTTTTTATTTTTTACTTTTAAGTTATAAAGAAATAAAACGTCGAGGATTTTTTTTAAACTGATAAACTGTATGAGTTTGTTGGTGAGACTTTTATTAAAATGGAAAATGTCTTATAGCTCCAAATGGCAGCGACTCGAGCTGCGAGATTGGCCAATTGTTTACGATAAGGAGTAAAAAGGTTGAGTTTTTCGAAGAGACTTTTTTTATCCTATTGATACACTATCTAATTTTTTTTAATTAATAAATTGACTTCTGTGAATACTAGGAATGAATTTTTGTGGAAAAAAAGAAACAGAAAAGGGATTCAGATATTAAAGAAGTTTTTTCTGTGATCGATAAAAAGTTGGATCGTTCAAAGGATTAAGAATTTTTAAATGTTTTAAACGATAATTTTTTTCAAGGACAAAACTTCTGAAAATGCCTTTCATAGAAGCCTTGTGAACCGAAGTAAATTACACGAGAAAGCAATGTAAAAATTTCAATCTTCATTTATTTTTTTTTAGAGCGTTTGGCTCGCCTAATAATATTTGCATTAAACTTTAACGATTCGCCGATCGATGACGATAAGGGAATTTGGATAGGAAAATTTATGATAATATATTCTCTGATTAATTCCCCGATACATTGATCCCTTGAATTAATGCATCGAATTTATCGTTCGACGAGATGATAATATCGGTCGCGTTTTAGCAACGGTAATTAAACGTCGATTAAACGGAGAATTTAATTAAATTTTCGATACGGCCACTTCGTTTATTCGTTAGCGTAGCGTCGATGTTACCGAGCTAGGTAAAAAAATCGCACAGCTACCGATGTTTAATTTTGGAGCAATAAAAAAAAAATTCTTCGTTTATTCATTAGCCCAGGGTAGATGGAACCGAATAAGGTGAAAAAACAATGCACACTACCAAAAAAAAAAAAAAAAAAAAAACCATCTATGTAATTATCGACTGTTTAATCCGCCGATATCTGCTGGAATTTTGTACACGATTATCGGACGGCAATTACTTTGAAATGGAATAAAATTTTCGATGTGTCGACCTCGTTATATCGAAATAACTGGCATTATTAAATCAGCAAAAAAAAAAAAAAAAACAACGAGAATCTCCTATAGTGTAACAATTGGTTCGAATAATAAAAAATGATAAATGTCAATTTCGCGAATCATCGAGAAAAATGCATGACCATATTAATAAAAATAAAAATTAGTAAACAAAATATTTAATCCACTTTTGCGGCGAAGAGGAGTTTTCGGCGATTCAGCGAAACGACCCGGTGTTTTTTTAACCCCCAGCGCGGGGATGAAAAAAAATGCTTGTCGACGTTCGCGGAACGGAAAGAAGATGCTCCGACTGTCGTCTCGGACCACACCTTTTCGAGGTAGGTCGGGCAAACCTTCGGGAATTTTATGCACTCTGCACGATAAGCAGCGAGGTCTGCAAGTGTTTCCTATTTAAATAAATGTAAACTGCGGAAAGAGTTCGCAAAAAAAAAAAAAAAAAATTACACAGTGCTCCGTTCGACTTCCGGTAAAATTTTGGCCGATTCCGGGCAAAGTCCGCCTCGGGATGTCCACGGGACCCCTCGCACTATCGGTCCACGCCCCGCTGACTGGACTGTTTTTTATTGCTCCGCCGTTCGACTCGAGGATAAAAGAACGAAAACGGGAGAGAAAAAAAAGAGTCTCTCACTGGCAGAGAAATTGTCCGTTTCGTCCTCGCAACGGGGCTCCCCCGGTGACGTCTCGGACAATTTTTGAACCGGCCCGCGCGAGTATTTCGCAACGCTATTGCCCGAGGCCCGATAAGGGGTGGAGACGATCGGGAATTGAGCTGGAGTCAGCGATGCTTCGGAAAAGGACTTTGACAAAATTGCCCCTGCACTGCTAAACGCATTCATTTTTTTTATTCTCGGCAATCTGGACCGTGGTAATCATCATCGAGAGGTTTTGACAATTCGTGATTCTTTACATGTTGAATTCATAATTAATTTACTATTACAAGAAATTGGAAATTAGAAATTAATTATTTAAAATAAAAATTATTTTTGAAATTATTAATTTAATAATTATAAATAAATAATACGGTAAAGTATGGTTAACTTTCGTAGGGTGAAGTAACGTTATTCCTTCGATGCCCAACTTTCTATATTCGCTACGTAGGTAAAATAGCTATTTTAAAAAATGCATTAAATTTTAAGCGAAAGAATTTCGAAATGAATAATCGAAAATTATTTCTCCGTGAAAATTAATTTATTACTATAAGAAATTAGAAATTAGAAATTAATTATTTAAAATAAAAATTGAGTACAAAATTATTGTCGTTATGTAATATGGTAAAACATGGTTAACTTTGGCACGATAAAATAACGTTATTCCTTTAACGCCCAGTTTGCATATCCGCTGTATAGATAAAATACTTATGTAAAAAAATATATATCTATTAAATTTTAATCAAAAAAATTCATAAATAAATAATAAAAAATTATCCCTCTCTAAGAATCGAAAAGTTGGAATTTTTCGTAAATTATTCATTCAGAAATGTGTCAAGCATTTCAGAAAGATAATTTTTGTCTCAAAGGAGAAGAAGCACCGGACCGTTTAATGAATTCCAATTTGAGTACTTTAAAGATTATTGACATTGATGCGGTAAAATTCCGATAGCGGATTAAAGTGACAGCGTTTCGTCGTCGAGAAGCCGCAGTGACTTCCAAATTAAATTTTTACGGTTTAATTAATGACGTTAAAATCGTTTCAAAATTGGGTATGTGTAATATAAAAAAGTTTCATTGATTTCATTGATTTAAACGGTTATTCTCACGCGATGCATCGGGACGACGAAGGGACCGATATTGAATTGTCTTCGGCGTATTAGCGCTAATGAAAGGGGTCAAATCGATTGTCGTTCACTGACGCGGTACTCGGACTAATTAGCGATCCGACCGCGATTCAACGTTTCACCCATCGTGGTTGTCATTACGAGAAAACGGCGAGCGATTTAGAACGGCTCTCGGTAGTTAAGGCGATGGATGCGAGCGAAGGGGGGGATAAGTGGACCGATAACAATTATCCACGTTAATGTCGCCGTATAACGAGGAAATAACCACAGTGCGCGATCGAGACAAACGCTCAATGTCCTCTCATCAGCCTCATGTAAATTTTATAAACTGTGCCCTTTATAATTTCTTGAAAAAACACTGTTCACGAGAATTACGGCGACACGCATGCTTAACGCGGTACCCTCGCTACTCTGTCAATATACTTAAGGCGATGCGAATTACCGCGGACGGTAACGAAAACTGTAATTAATTTTTTTGGTATTGTAATTGCTGGCCATTTAGGTTCGAAAGTAAATTCTTCGTGCGGTAACCGATTAGGGTGACTTTTTTTAACCGGAAATGGTCAGCAGTCGTGAAAAAAATGTATTGCAGATTCTGTTACCGATCAAGTGCGGTTACCGTGGTCGGTAACGAAAACTGTAATCATTTTTTTTATTACAAATGGCCATATTAGACATTTAGGTTCGAAAGTAATTTATACGTGAAATAACCGATTAGGGTGCCTTTTTTTAACCGGAAATGGTCAGCGGTCGTGAAAAAAATTAATTACAGATTCTGTTACCGATCAAGTGCGGTTACCGCGGTCGGTAACGAAAACTGTAATCATTTTTTTAATTACAAATGGCCATGTTGGCCATTTAGGTTCGAAAGTCAATCCTCCGTGCAGTAACCGATTAGGGTGACATTTTTTTAAACCGTGAATGGTTAGCATCTGTGAAAAGAATTAATTGCAGTTTCTATTACCGATCGACTTCGGTTTGGACGAGGTCAAAAATTTCAATTATCCCAATTTAAAAAAAAAATGTTCTCTCGCAACCCTTTTTATCAATACAAAAGTACCGAGTGTTCCATATTTCAATATCGATGAAATGTCCCAAAATTCCCATCGACCCCAAGAATCAAAAATAAAAAAATTCTATACTTTTTTCCAATACATAAATTTAATTAATTACATCAATGACGTATCGCAAATATGAAAATGTCATCGAAACTTTTTCACGGTTTCAAAATTTTAAAGTCGATATCGGCGAGTTATCGAAAATACAATGATCTCGAGGTAACGAGACAGAACACATGCGTGTGTGTGTGTGTGCGATGTGATATATTCATTCTTCGTTCAGATATATCTTGCCCGCTCGTGCGTCGGGCATCGAGTGGGCGTATCATCAATTTGCCAGAGGACGGTGACTCTGTGGTTCGAGCGAGATAGCCCCGTATTTTTTTTATAATCTCCAATCCCGGTTAATGAAAGCCGATGAGCCAGCGAAAATCTCTCCGGAGGGGGGTCTTCATCGCGATCGAAGGGTGTTACGTTGGATCGCGATGTATAGTACAAAAAAAAAGAAAGCAATAAAAAAAAAAATAGAAATGATTTTAGCGTCCCGAGTGTTTGAAAATCGTTAGAGCCACTTCGTCGAACGGCGTACGAGGCGTGAATGACGAATCCTCGACAATGCGATCTCGTCCGTGATGAGACGCACCGTATATACCGAGATTGTTATCGCCGAGTGTATAATAGCGCTGCCGGCGCAATTAAAAAGCCACCGTCGATTTTCACATATACATATACATATACATATACATATACATATACATATACATATACATATACATATACATATACATATACATATACATATACATATACATATACATATACATATACATATACATATACATATACATATACATATACATATACATATACATATACATATACATATACATATACATATACATATACATATACATATACATATACATATACATATACATATACATATACATATACATATACATATACATATACATATACATATACATATACATATACATATACATATACATATACATATACATATACATATACATATACATATACATATACATATACATAAGCGGGTATACGTGGTGCGGTACAAGACGAATTTTACGATGATGGGTAAACGTACATAGGCAGTTTCATAACTTCGATACCGAATCTCCGGGTTGTAGGATAGAGGGAGAGAGAGAGGGGGGGTTTTTTGCTTTGGTGCGCCGACGACGGGGCAACGCGACGCGTCCGAAACGACGTCTGCATACGAAAACGAATATAACGCTCGAACGTACCGTTCTCGCATCTTTCTTGTCTGTTTTTTTTCTTTTTTTTATCTCCTCGCTCTCTCTCATTGTTCGGCTACATCAGAAACTCTCGGTGCGTCACGAACTAACAGACAGCCCCCTGTGTCTGAGGTTGAGGAATGAAATTCCATTTACTATCCGAGGCTTAAATATCAATCGAACAGTGTTCATCGATATTGGAATAAATTATCTGTAATGATTCGTTCTATAACCTATAATTATTCTACAATTCTATAATTATCGTCACAGTAATTCATTCTAAAATCTATAATGACTGTTATAATAATGTAAATCTGTAATAATAATAGCAGTCTGAATAATTATATATTTTTATTTCAATTGAAGTTGATGGATGAAAGGAGTTAATACATTAATTCAGCAATATTGAGGAGCTTCGTTGTTTGCGAATGAAAAAGAAAAATGCTTTTAGAGCAAAAATATATAAAGTCTTCTCAAATGAACGATTCTTCGATCCGCCATTTTTTCTTTCCTCGCGAAACTTTAACCTTGCAAGGAAAAGCATGCTTTTCTATATCCTCTTCACAAATATAAAAGAAGTAAGATTGTTTGATAATCCGTCAGAGATTCTCGGTATTACAAGTATCGCATTGTGGTCGCTTGGAGCCGAAGTGCCGGGAGCTAATATTATTAGATTATAGGTGACTTTGCGGGCACAATGGTGAGGAGGGGGGGGGGGGGGGGGGTTAGAACGCGAAGTGCACGAGCCTTGAGGTTAGGTACAATAATTCAAGGCATTAAAGAGCCGGCTATCGCACGGATCGGCCTAATGGCGCTTTAGTAGGGGACTTTAGTAGGGGTCTTACTAGAGAGGGTGGCAAACGCACGTTCTCTCCCTTACACTTCTACACCCTAATTCATAATTCACGTGTGAATTAAGCTCATCGGGTTGTATGTACACGCGCCTACATAATTCAACTATCAATTTCCACCGCACAAAAAGAAAAAGATTAATTCCTACCGGCGCGCAGTCAGCAGGGACACGAGCTCGCCGCACTTGTGTCTCTCGTGTCTCCGAGGAACGATTTTTCCGAGGTTCGATTAACTCCTTTGCCAGCGGACGACACGCGTTCACCGGGCTATTTTGCTTCTATCGAGAACAGATTGAACCCGCACGGGGTGACTTTGCGGCTCGTCGAATTCGCAGGAAAATGTTCGCACGATGAATAATTAAAGATCGCGAAAGTAACATGGGAAACTAACCTCTTAACTTCATTTCTCCTTTGTGGTTCTTTTTAATGTACCGTGAAAAAAATGTGTCTGCAGGGAGAACCGGTTTTTACATTGCAACGCGGTGGACGCCCGAGGTCCAGTTGATGTTTTCAATTAATTTTGTTCATGAAAACAAGTAACGAAGCTCGACGACGTTTACCCGGCCATTTTGTATTTAGCCGGCCAATTTACCTATGGACATATCGTTATCTCAATGGTTTTTTCTTAACGGTGTTTAAAAATCTTTTCTTCGAGTACTTGGCGTCGAGACGCGTCTCTTTATCTATCGAGAAAAGATTGAACCAGCACGGGGCGACGTCACATACAACTCGTCTAATTCGCACGATGAATAATTAAAGATGGCGTAAGCAGAATGAGAAAGTAACTTCAAATTCGCAGGCATTTTTAATTATTATGTTTTATTCGTTTTTTTTCTTCTATAAACGCATCGACGAAAAAAAAATGTCTATACTGAGAACCGGCCATTTACATTGTAACGAGGGCGACGCGAGGTCCATTCGATCTTTTCAATAAATTTTTTTTCAGGTTAAACAGTGTCGAAGCCGGACGACGATCGCTCCGAGCGACGAGAACCGAACGAGGCCGAGAGTGTCGACGATGGGTGTGACCGGCCGAGATGAGATAACCGATCTCGCCTGTTTGTTCAAATAATTGAATGTTTTTTTAAACGAGCTCGACCCTATCGCAAAGTCGGCATCTGACACCCGAGCCAATATGTATGATAATTTGTACATGCCCTCACCTTATAATGTGGTATAATAATAAGGGACACGTGAGTGTTCATTCACGAGAAGATTCGATCTCTCGCAGCTTGAAGAATGAGGACCGCCCAATCTCTTATCCTTAAACCCTTTTTTTTTTAAGTTTGTCTCTTTTTCTCTTCGGTTCGATTCGAACTATTCTTATCGCGTAATTTCATTAATACACGGACCGGAGGAGAGCTCATTCATAAAACGATTCCGTTCGGACTGTCGAGCGACGATCGTACAAGACGATAACGTCCCTTCGGTAATAATTTGACTGTAACCTGTGTTGGTTTTTTTTTTTTTTTTTTCACTTCCGGTAGAGAGATTGAGAGGAAAAATGTCACGGTAGATTTATAGCTTGTAGTCTTCATTACTGGACTCACCTACTGGCCTCAGCTGCGGAAGCTCGATCCTGGTCCCTCTCTCGCTCCTGGAATGACAATTTCTTGGGAGGTCCGGTTTTCGGGAAAGGAATTATTATGGAGACGTCGCGAACGTTTTTCCGACCCCTCTCTCACACTCCGGGATGATGCACTCTACGATGCCTGGAATAAATTGGAATTTCTGTTTTACCTTCGACGAGCATCTGGAAAAATACTTTTAAAAAAATGTTTACTTCGAATTAAGGATGGGGGGGGGGGGGGGGGGGGGTCGATAATTTTATGTAAAAAAAACGTGTTTTAAAAAAGACTTTTTATCGATAGATAAATGGTATGAAAAATCCCATGCGTTGATTGTTCGATTATTTTTTACCCGAAAAAAAAGTATTTTGCCGGAAATAGTAAAAGCACCCCACTGATGTTTTTTTTTTGGAATTGGAAAATCTTGACACAGAGAGATTGCGCAGTCTTCGACGCCAGGAGGCGCCCGCAAATGCCAATAGATTGGAATTTCTGTGTCTTCTTCGCCGATCACCCGGAAGATTTTTTATTTTACTTCGAATTAAAAAACGATATAGGTCGACGATTTCATCTAAAAAAGTGCTTTTTTTACTTTGTATCGATAGGAAGATTGTATGAAAAATCCTATCTGATTGATTGTTCGAACCGGTAACGTGATTCACCATTTTTTTTGTAGCCGTAAAAAAGAAAATAAAACACGTTGTTTTGCCGGAAATAGTCACACCCTCTACCCCCCCCCCCCCTTAACGGTACATTTTTTCCGGAATTGGAAAATCTTGACACAGAGAGATACTCTTGAATTAACTACCGTGAGACGTGAAACGAAAGTGAAATTTCTTGGCCTTTCGAGGGATTACGTGAGCGGATGTACCGGAAGTCGTTGGAATTATTCCTCTCTCGAGAACTCGCTCTCTGTCTCTGGTACATGGTATATATTACGATATACTCCACCGACGATACACTCGGATACACTTAAAATACAATTGCATTATTACATTATTAACAAACATAACGCGTGCGACAATTTTTTTAAATATTCCATTTTCTTGTTTTTTTTTCCTTATTTTTGCGCGTGCGATTTACCTGAACTATAAACATCGATCGATTACGCGATTCGTCCGGTGTGTCGGAGCCGCGCGCCCGCCGAGGCGAATTTTTTCTCGGCAAGATTTTTTTTTTTTAAGTTTGGGCGCTTCGATTTTTGGCGCAGTTTCAACGTCAACGTTTCAACATTGGCTCTCGACGTTTTGTTCGACTTTCACAACGGGACGAGAGATCGGACTCGCGTTTGAATTCGCGTATAACATTTACAATATATAATTTTACAACGAAGCGTGACACTTATCGCGCGAAACGATGACTCGTCGACTCGTCTCGCAATAGAGGACCTGCCGTTACGAGAGAAAAAAAACTACAACGCGCTTATTCGATATCTAATTTCAAACTAGAAAGCTGTTCTGCGAGCCTCGAATACAATCGAGGGCGATATAATTCGGTTAAGTCCGCATGTAAAAAAAAAAGAAATGACTGTAACGATAAAAGTTCGCTAAGACTGCGTCATTTACGATGAAAGAATAATGGAAGAGCCTCGCTTTTTTTAGTATTCTATGCTCGGGGAACGAGCCCTCGCGAAACAAATATTAATGATAGACGATTATCGATTAACTGTTGATAACGGTAATGTTTGACATTTTTTAATTTTTTTTTTCGCGAGGACATCGACGAACCATCGACTCAATGGAATGTGATCCGGTCACATTCCGCGCTACGCATTCAAAATATCATATACATAATACATATATATATATGTATATATATACTTTCGACGATACGAATAACAATAATTTACGATATTTGTTTTTGTTTAACTTATTAAACTATGTAGATATACATGAATATAATACTAGCTTCGGATCTGCCTCGTCTCCGCGCGAACGACAGAGAGGCAAGCGAGTGTCGCGCTCTCGACACGCGGGTTTACGATCTATAATTACAATATTAACAGAATTATTATTTTACAATGACTCATTGAATCAAGCTTCGGCTCTTATTGTCGGTATGTGTGTTGCTTCTACGCAGTGTCGTTCGGAATCAAGGCATTTTTTTTTTAAATTTTTTTCGAAAAAATGTCCTATCTACTTTCTTTTTCGTGTTAAAAAAAATGCTTCGATACCGATTCACTATCTATATATATGTATATATGTTTCATCGTGTGAAGCTAAATAAAATAAATACTCTTACGTACAATTACGATTATAACGTGGCATTGGCCGAAATTTATGATTCGTTCAGCCTCGACACGGAAAAATGAGCGTTACGGATAAACTCATCGGGTAAAAGCCGTCAGATTCGATTTGCGATGATTTTCCTATTTCGAATAATCGATTAATCTTTTTTTTAATAGTATTTACAAAGTCGTGAGGCGATAGATTTGGTATTGATCGTCGATATTTTTCTATTTTTTTCGACTATGTTTAAAATAACAAAAAAAAAAAAAACAACGCGAGTTTTTACGTTCTTTCCCTCATTCTGACACCCAAGACCATTTTATCCTGCGATTCCAGCTCCGAATTTTATATTAAATTTTAGAGCTTGACCATCCTCAAGCTTTTTTTTTCTTTTATATTCGTAGGCCTGTGCGATCGATTATTCGCAAACAATCGCTAGTGCGGGGTTGGAGAAAATGAGAGACGGGGAAGCCTTAAACGTTGAAGCGGGTCTCGGAACCATCGGCCAGCATCAGCGTGACCGTTCGATTGTTTATCCAGATTAGACGGGCCAGCCGCATAGGATTCAAACGCGCCACGTCGTTTATCGGCGCCGTGCTATAAGACTTTACGCATCGAGTCTGAGAGTTTCCAAAGCCGAAGACGCCGCTGCTAGTTTGCTGTGAAAAAAAGTTCGATTTCGTTGCGTTATGATTGTGTTATATCTTTAAGGGTAGTCAACTGATAATACACCTGAATATGCCCAAAAAAATGTTTTCTTTGCTTCCGAAGAAAACATTTTTCTTTACTACTCCTTTGTATAAAAATCCATAAAGGATTTAAAAAATATTCGAATCGCTTTCAATATTTAAACCGGTTAATATTTACCTGCCAGAAGCACAGCTTGTTCTCCGTGCAGGAATAGCTGACGAGGAACTTTCCCTCCGGCGAAAAAGCCAAAGCCGTAACCGGCGCTTGATGAGCTGACACGGTCTGGCACTTGACGTTGCCTCGAAGTTCGTAGAGTGCCAATTGTCCTCCTCGGCCTCCGACTGCTATTCTCCGAGTCGCAGGACAGTGGCTCACCTGGATTCGTTATCGATGAGTTAAAGAAAAATAATAAAAACCTGTTTCCGATAATTTTTTATTTTTTAACCTGACTGACCTGATTGAATCTACAGACGGCGGGGAAAACTTCGTTGAGAGGCTTGGTCTTCAGATGTCCCGGATCGAGACAGTGCAGAATAATATCCATTACCTGTGCGAAATTATCGAATTAAAGTACACTTCTTACTACAGATAATGTACCAATGAATATACCGATAAATAAATTAGCCAATAAATTCCAATAACTACCAATAAATATCGATATTTACGAATAAATACCATTATTTACGAATAAATACCATTATTTAGGAATAAATACCATTATTTACGAATAAATACAATTATTTACCAATAGATACAATTATTTACCAATAAATACAATTATTTACCAATAAATACCAATATTTACCAATAAGTATCGATATTTACCAATAAATTTACGAATAACTAAACAAATAAATCTCGTTAATCGACTGACCTCGACGAGCAAGTCGCTCATCTCGCTCTGCATCTTGTCGATCAATTGCTCGACTATCCTCAGAATCTCGGGCTTCGCTCGTGCCAAGACACTCGCGCCCAAATTGACGTTCAAAGTTTGAGCATTCTGTTGTAGAGTGTTGAATCTCGCGACTTCACGAGCCATCGTCGTTATAAACGCCGCCGGTCTCGCCGTGGCTATCAGGGTCAGCGCGTGGCGAGCCGTCCTGCAACTGTCCGCCTGCGGTGTCAACGGCAAGCCGTAAGTCATGCTAGGCACCAGCTTGTCGGCGTCGCAGCACATCTCCAACAATCCCAGGAGTACCTGAAAAACAACTTTAAGGTAATTCGAGCTCTCCTGCAAAGGGTGTTACAAACAGCTGAATCAATTACGGTGAATCTGTTCAAATCTAAGAATTCGTCGACAACATATTAAACAATTTATCATTTAATTTCTAAATTGCCGAAGTGCAGAAACTATATTATACGGCATGGTTGAAATTGAGATTTTCAAACCGAAAGTTACGTATTTCTGGTAAAGACGTCACTTCCGGTCGAAATAGTAATTTACTTCAGTCGGTGCGAAAATGGCAGTTTTACGCACCGAGTGAGATAAATAAGATTTTCAAACCGAAAGTGACGTATTTCCGGTGTGACGTCAATGGATTTTGAAAATTGGAACAAACAATCTAACTAACAAATAAACAAACAGCTCGATCAATTGCGGTGAATCTATTCTGTAACTTTGCAGAGTTCGAGTCTACGAATTCGTCTACAACATATTAAACAATTTATCATTTCATTTCTGAATTGCCCAAGTGCAAAAGCTATCTTACCCAGCATGGTTGAAAATAAGATTTTCAAACCGGAAGTAACATATTTCCGGTATGACGTCGCTGGATCTTGAAAATTGGCACAAACAAACTAACCAACAAAAAAAACAGCTCGATCAATCGGGGTGAATCTGTTTTGTAATTTTTCAGAGTTCGAGTCTAAGAATTCGTCTATAATGTATTAAACTTTGTACACGTCCACAACGTATAAACTTTCGTCTATGAAGTATTAAAATTTATCATTTAATTTCTGAATCGCCCAACTGTAAAAACTGTCTTAAACAGCATGGATGAAAATAACATTTTCAAACCGGAAGCGACATATTTCCGGTCGAAAATTGAGGTTTGCAAACCGGAAGCGACATATTTCCTGTATGACGTCGCTGGTTCTTGAAAATTGAGGAAAAACAAACTAACGATCAAACAATTTTCCAAAAATATATATAAGATACATTAGAACCTCGATTATCCGAATCCGTATGATTAGTGGATTCGATTGTTTACCTTAGAAACGTCGAGGTACGGTTCCCAGACCGTGAATCCCCGTCCTATGAGATCAATCGCAGCTCTCCTAAGTGACGTGTGCATAGGTAATTTCGGGGTGTGCGGAGCGTGCAGCAGATGAGTCAGGGCCATGCTCGTGTGTCTCGCGAGATTGTTATTTCCGATACCGAAGCCCTCGGCAACGGAGCTCTTCCTTCTTTGCTCGCTGTCCCTTCGCTGATTAGTCGTCGCGACGTCCTGTCCAAACTCGGCGCCGATAACGCCCAGCAGAACTACGGCCGTGTTCTGTTTGCGCTTAAGCTCGGCGACGCTCGATGGTTTTCTCGTAATACTGATTTCCTCCGCGAGCTCCTCCTCCTCGTCCTCCTCCTCCTGTCCCGGCTCGCCCGGCGGCACTGGACTGCCGGACGGCGGACTTTGGTTCTGCGGCTGCGGCGCTATCGGCTCTTGCGTACTGTACATCGGCAAATATTGGGACCAATTGTCGACGAGAGATTTTCTACCTTTCGGTCCCATCCTACCCAATTCGGCGAGAAGCAGAGCTTGCGCCGCTTCTCTTACCTGAAAATTAAAAATAAATAATTAAATTAAATAAATAATACCAAATATGGTGCAGCGTTAGTCACAATAGTACCAAATATTGTGCAGCGTTACACACACACATATTCATCTGGACATGAAATTTGTCCCATGGAGAGGAGCTCTATTTTTAAAAATAATATCTACATTGTTTTTTTTTTTCGAACCTCGAGGCACTGATGTTGCCACCGTCGGGCCATCATCTCGACTTGCGGGCGTTTGAACGTCTTCGAGCCACCCTGGGCAGCGACTTTGTCCGGAAGGAGAACGCAGTGCAAAGTCGCCAGAAGTGACCATCCTTGTTTTATCTGAGCCTGCTGAACCGTAAATATTTCCTCGTTTTCTTCCTCGGCCTTGTTCCAATTTACCCCCGCTCGGTTTCCCGGTCTACGGAATGGCAATTTTTTTTTTATCATATTATTCATTATATTTTATAAATCAACACCTCGCATCGGGCGGCAGTTTAAAGTACCTATGCATCTTGCGATTTCGCTCCTGCTCGGGAACGAAGGTCGCGTTATTCATCGACATTAGAGTATTCGCCAGTGCAACGACCGCGAGAAGATGATTGCTCGTCAGTGTCGTCGACAATTCCCAGTGAGCTCGCGCCGTGAAGGCTTTCGTTAGCCGGTCCTGCCTCACCAATTCGACCGGCAATCGTTGCTCCAACTGCGTCGCCGGCTCACCGACCGGTTCCAGCTGACTTTGCCACGTCGGCAGCAGCAACGACATGTACCCTGGAACAGTAGAAATGTTAGTTAAATTTTTTTAAATCCTATTTCTGCGTAATTTTAGGGTGGGTTTTAACGATTTCACCCCAACAAACGTGTTTTATTTTTATTGAGATGAAATAAAATGTATAAAGAATCATAACGGTGTTTTGAAAAGCAAACCCCTTTACTTATTATTATTTTTTATCAATTATAAATTAACTCACCTCCTTTGGACAAAACTCCGAAAGACACCGGTACCATAGGTCTGAGAAGTCCAAGCTTGCCCTCGCAGACTCTGTCCAGGTCGGGATCCATGCCCCAGGCGTGAAGCAGGCTCAACAGCAATTGAGCGACTTCCATCGTGGCGTTCGGCTCGCTGAACGCACCGTTGCGTTTCAGGCTGTTCCTTATTCCGTCGTTGCTGTTCCAGCCTTCCCCTACGAAATTTTTAAACGAGATATAACAAAATCCACACTTTGCACATCGTCGCTCTATCCAACGTAATAATGCCACTACAGGGGGTGCGCTTGCGCGATGGTAGCGTGCTACAATGGTGAAGTATAATAATATAAAAATACTTTTAAAAAAAAATAAAATGAAAAACATGAATATTAAAATAACAAACACGCTCTAATAATCTCAAAAGCGAAACTTAAAATTCGTATAAAATATTAATAAGACTTAATATTAATAACTGAAATTAACAAGTTTTATTATAACAATCGTCGTATGTTGTGTTCTTTTTTTTTTAGAGAGAAAACAAATTGAAGATTAGTGCTGCAACGACACAGTGAAGATAAGTCTCGTTAACGCGATTAAAAAAAAAAAAAAACGTAAAAACGACTACGCTACGACATATATAATATCTCAAGCAAACATGTGAATTCTGGGTGTCAATCCATGCGTCGCGGAGGAGAGTACTGTGAACTCCTCGCTCGATTTTTTTTTTGTGGATTTTTTTTTCTTTCTATTAAAGGCTGACCTTTGCCGTCGAGAGTCGACGGCTTGAGGCCAACGCTCTCCGCCTTGGCCTGCAACTTAGTATGCACATTTTCCGCGCCCTCCTTCATCTTAGCCAATATACCTAGAGAAAGAGACTCCCTTGAGATAACAAATTTTTTTGTTCGCCGCGACTAAATTCTTTTTTTTTAGTCGCCAGCCTAAATCCTTCTACGCTACGAAGAGAAGAAAAAACTGCAAGTCAGAAAATGGAGTGAAAATAAAAATTGAGTTCTTAAAAGTGGGATTCGAGGATCTCCGGGATTTTTCTTCGGGGCTTTAAAAAAAAAGAAACAAGTCAATTATCGTACAATTTGTTAAGATAGAAATCTGGTTAAGGAGAACCTGGCACAGATAAACGAAAGGAGGGAGAGAAATCCAAAAATAAAAAAAGGAAAACAGACAAAAGTTGAAACAAGAGAATGGAGCACGGTACCGTGGCGATCCTTCTCCTTAAGAATTCTTTCAACGTCGCCGGCTTTATCCTTGACTCGACCGAAAAAGTCTAAAAATTGAGAGAGAGAGAGAGGAGCAGACGGT
Organism: Ichneumon xanthorius; assembly: GCA_917499995.1. Classification (NCBI taxonomy): domain Eukaryota; kingdom Metazoa; phylum Arthropoda; class Insecta; order Hymenoptera; family Ichneumonidae; genus Ichneumon; species Ichneumon xanthorius. The sequence continues at coordinate 2,563,801 of OU824204.1, read as the reverse complement.
TTCGTTTTAGACGTATCGACAACAAAAACAAATGACATATAACGGATGCAGATATAGACAGTGTAATCGCCGTTGAATTAATTTAAATTGTAGTCAAAGAACCGCGTCGAGGCGTCGATCTTACCTGCAATTTTTTTATGAGCGTCGGGACTGGCCGACTGCGTCAGAGCCGCGACTTTCTGATATTCGGAAGCTGAGATGAGGCCTTGCGCCTCCAGCGATCCCGGTGACATCGAGCCGTACTCGTCACTCAGTAATTGCACTGCGTGCGAATTTTTACGTTTTTTTTATCCCACGAATATCTCTCAGTAAAACCCAATCATCGTATTTACAGTCGAGTGACGATAAAATAAAAATAAAAAAATCAGATCGTCGATGAAATTACCTATGAGAGCTTCGATGTCGAAGAAGAGTATGTGACTCTCGGGATCCTTCGGATTGCTTCGGAAGCCTTGAATCATGAGCGGTGCGGCTTTGGCCTTTATCTGGTTGCCGTGGTCGCTTCCGTGACCGCCGTGCAATTGCTGAAGCTGATGAAGACCCCGCTGAGTCGCGTGACGAATTGCCGACAAGTTTCTGTGGCGCAGACCCCTGAACGACGGGCAGTAAAAAAAATTATAATAATACATAATAAACATAATATATATAATTGTAAAAAAATTGTCCTCAGAAATTATCTCCGATCTCATGAGAAGGGTCGTTGAATGATTGATAGGAATACCTGAAGAAGTGTACAGCGGGATTAGCGAGACCGAGCTCGCCGCCAGTTGCGGTTCCTCCGGACGCCGCTATCGTATTCTCATCGCACGCGTACAGCACCTCCTCGGCGATAATTCCTGAAAAAAATGCGCCCTCGACTGTAGCCGATATAATTTCTTGAGCCCGTTAATCGATTTGAAAAATACACAATAATAAAAATAAACAGAAACAAAAATAAACCAACATCCGTAAGATAATTCATATTTGTATTTTTTTATGAATAAATGATTTTCGGATGTTTTGGAGCATTCTGAACACGTTTTCATTAAAATCTCGATTTTTTTTTTTCATGAAAACAAAGTTTCCTCTATGAGGAAGCAATACAAATAAAACATAAATTGCTTTACCATGTAAAACGCGATCCAAATGACCGGTCTCCATCTGCCAAACGTAAACGGCGCCGTCCGAGCAGCCGACTATCATGAAATCGTCCAGAGGCCTCCACTTTATCGTGACCACGGGAAACAAGTGTCTCGACGCGAGAACAACGCATTTTCGTTCGGCAAGCGAGAGAAGCGTCACACTGTGGTCGGAGGCTACGCTGCATACACATTTTTGAATACGCGGCTGCAAATAAAATTACAAAAAACATAAATAAATTGCCTTGTCCAAGGCTCGATATCGAGATTACAAACAAAATAAAAAAATTATGCAAACTTACGCTGCAATTGTCCGGTGGTACCATGAGTTGAGTGATCTCACCGGCGTGCACGCAAAAGCGATGAATCAAAGTGCCGGCGTAGAGGTCCCAAAGACAGACGGCGAAGTCGACTGAACCGGAAACCAGATGGGTGCGGTCGTAGCGTGAAGCGGCGCTGTGAGGATACAGGAGACAATTCACGCGTCCGGAGTGGCCGAGGAGCACTTGGTGCGGTGGCCAATCTGAAAATTATTTTCAATTTTTCAGCAATGTATGAATTTCAAAAAAAAGTTGACAAACGTTTGTTTGAATGAAAAAATATCGGAGCTGGGCGGTTCTTGAAATACACAAGAAAATTTTTCCTAGCTACGATGTAATGTAATTATCGATGACGATGAAGAGACGAAACGTTGCTCGTACCGTCGTAGTGTTGATGATTGCCATGCAACAGCTGCAGCATAACAGTTTGCGTGGCTGGTACGATAATGATGCTGCCGTCCTCGCGACCGACGACCAGACGACTCTGTTGCGGCAGATATATGCAAGCCGTTAGTTTTATCCCGTGAGCGTCGCCGGAATCCAACTGGTCGAGTATTCCGACCGGTGGTGGTCTCATGCCCTCCCAGGCCGCTGTCAGACTCGTCTTTATCGTCGGTGGCAACGCCGGATGGGATGCTTTCTCGTCCTGACCGATTTGCGCCAGCTGCTGCTGCGTTATCTCCGGCACCGTCCACAGCATTATCACACCCTCGCTGTCGCCGCGCAACAAGTACTTGAGGGTTTTATTCTGACGCTGGACCGTCACCAATCTCATCGCCGGTGGACAGGAAAGTGGCTGAAAACAAACAAGGAGTGAATTTCCATCATACGATTTTTCCATCACACGATTTCGCACAGGCTCACTGCTCGTTCAGCGTGATCGATCGAATAATAAAAAAAAATGTATTTATTTACCTTGTCGCCAGGTTGAGTAAGCGTACAGTACAAGTACGGTTGATCGCACTCGGCCGACGGTGTGTGAAAGCTCGTGTTATCCGCCACACTACTGTACGAACCGTACAGAAAGAACAGCTCGTTTAAACTCCATTAAATATCTCACCTCGCGTGAGTCTCGATATTTCAGGCATTTTTAATTTTTTTTTTTCACTATTAACGGAAGAACAGCGTCCGATCTAGACTAAGTATAAAAAATTTGCGTGAAATGTTTTCTAATATCAAAGCCGGGTATGTTTTACTTTTGTTTTTACTGTTAATTTTTGCTCGGCATCGAGAAAAACACCGGAATTAGCGAACGCCTTCAAACTTCGTTAATACTGAATACACACAAGAAGCCTGCGCAATCGCGTAAAGAAAAAAAATTAACAGTTAAAGACATAGAAGAATAGTAGAAGACTTTTTATCCTGACCTTTGTTTTTCCCCCAAATATTCTCTTATCAAATTCTGCGGTTTTACCTTTAATACACTTTTCTTTTTTTTGCAACATCGTGTCGTGTCGGAAGCTGCGTGCGAAGCAATTTCAAAGCAACGAGAAACGTAAGAAAACGCCGAAGCGGTGCCGTGCTGGTGCAGTAAATATAAAAATATCTTTGGAAAAAACATCGATACATATTAGTCAGTTACAAAAGTAGGTAAATTGTTTCGTGAATTATTCGATGACAGATGACACGTGATAATTACTATTGCACGTTAGCAGGTTTTTTTTAAATTTATTTTATACCGTTCGGTGATCAACCCCAGAGAGTGGAAAGTGTGAAGAGGAACCGTTGGCACGACAAAACGAAACGTGAATAGGAATTACGTGATAGACAAAGAGACAGATAGAGAGAAACGGAAAATACAGAGAAGATAAATGAGTAAATGGTAATTATTGGGATTACCTGCTGAGAGCCTTGCCCTTCAGCTTGCTAGAACAGACCATGTCCCCCGTAGATTGTGGTAGAAGTAATGTTATGTGGATAGGCACATCACCGTTAAAAAAAATTAAAAACAGACAAATGCGTTAAACTATTGAGTTATGATTTTTTTCTTCTTTTTTTTCTAGTGATATCGAAAGGAGAGGAATTATTTTGATGCAAATATATCGCGTCACTGAAAGGCGCACGAGCTCTTGCCAGGAATGTTGTTTAAAAAAAATTCAAAACAGACAAATGCGTTAAACTATTGAGTTATGATTTTTTTTTCTAATGATATCGAGAGGAGAGGATTCATGTAAATATATTGCGTCACTGAAAGGCGCACGAGCTCTTGCCAGGAATGTTGTTAAAAAAATGTAAAAATTCAAAACATACAAATGCGTTACACTATCGAGTTATGATTTTTTTTTTCTAATGATATCGAAAGGAGAGGATTCATGTAAATATATCGCGTCACTGAAAGGCGGACGAGCTCTTGCCAGGAATATTGTAAAAAAAAATTATTTACGTTTTTCGTCTTTCAGTAACGCGATCTACTCGTGAAGTTAAAATATACACGTCTCGCATGATTTTTATGTTTCCGCACTAATACAAGATTTTTTTTTCGTGTGGTTTAAAAATCTCAGACAGCAATGAAAGAAAAATAATGAATATGCAACGGGAACGATTGTTACGGATCTTAGGATAAATAAAAATGTAATTGTGCATTGCGAGCGGGTGTTCTACTACCGAGCAGCGGTGTCTCCGAGATAATGTTGCGATACCCGATTGCGCGTTAGAGAAAACCAGAATTTTGTTTTTATAGTAATAAAAAATTCATCAACAGTTAATATAAACAATCGCTCGGCAATGTTAAGATCGTAATAAAAATATCGAGGCTAGTGCAAAATCCCTCTTAGTTAAATAAATAAATAGTATGTTATTAGAAATTAGAGCTTTCTACCAAAACCCAACTATATCGTACTAAACGAGTGCGTTAATAGTTTTCTTTATATATATAGATATATAAATAAATATATATATTTGTATTTCAGTGCAATCATTACGTGCATGAATCTACCTTTCGATGTGTACCAGAACCCTATAATCAATGAAGAAATAAAGAAATCAATAAGTAGTGTCGATATCTCGTTTTGTAGACGGAGAAATAAAGAAATAAAAATAAAAATAATCGTAAAAAATTATCGATCGATCAATCCAGCCCGATTTGAAGAATTTTTCTTTTTTTTGTGCACAAATTTCGGAGATTCCGTAATTTCGAATCGCACGCGTTAAAAATCGAGGATTTAAGCGTAAATATCGATTGATCGAAACGTACTTTGCTGGTAATTTATAGAGATAGCCGTGTCCCTCGTCGCTCCAGAGGATCACCCGATCCGCAGCCAGAAAATCACCGGCCATCCATCTCTCGCTCGGCGGCGCCGTCACCGAGCAAAGAACCGAAAAGTCTCCAGCGTCGAATATCTAAAAAAAAAAAGAAGAACAGAATTTGAACATGACTTCCTGTATGAGAAATTTCAACAATTTCAATTTCATAGCTTCCTCTATGATAAAGCAAAAAAGCAAAGAAAAGTTGAATTTCATTGACTTCAACACGAGAAAATTTTTATGTTATACCTGCCAATATTTGGAGCAAACGATGAGCACAGTTCGCTGATTGTACGGACAGCAGGTCAACGCCAGTGCGTTCAGGCATCTTATCTGCTTGCTCTCGTGTTCGTACAGAGGCTCGCTGTTGCGATTCTCGTGACCCAGCAGTGTCCAAACCTTCACGGTTCCGGTCGTCGTCAGTGCGAGCACCACGTCATCTTTAAAAAATTCGAATTAGTTGTTGCGACGTATAAAAATCTCTTTTCTTTCAGAGATTTACATTCAAAGCTTTCAAGTTAAAGAGCATTCTGTTCTTTTAATTTATTTTACAAACAAAATAATAATTCATCCCACTAAAATTCTATTCTAGGTTAGTGTCGAAAACATTATAAGAAGAAAATGTTAAATCCCCGCCGTTTTTACCACTGAGAAAAAAAAATTCATGCCACACGCAATTTTTCATACACCCAATCTTTACAGCATATTTTTTTTTACACCCCATGCAGATCCAATAATTAGATGATCCACGCGTGATTGTTAGGAGAAAATTACTGCGAGCATACCATTCGTCTCGTTAGAGTGTGTCGTGTGTCAGTGTATGTGATGAATTCGTGAGGGTGTAAAATCTAGATGAGATTCGAAGAAAAAAAAAAGACGAAAAAAATTACAGTTTTTTCGATCGAGTCGATATTTGGTAATGGATCGAATTAGCGTTACAAAAATACATGAGACAATGAAGTAGCAAAGTTTCGATCGGACAGCGACGATGAATGTAATCTAGGGATGCACGACAGTTACATCAACTTTTAATGGACATCACTCTATACATAATTCGCAAAAACATAATAAAAACGCACTTTAATTATGGAAATAATCCATGCGCGTTCTTTCGTACAGCCAAACCACCATTAAAACTTCTTACTCAGAGAAACAACGTGATACTCATCCTGCTTCGTACATAGCAGCTGTGTTTGCTTTGTGTGTTCGTGTGTTGTGTTTTATTTCTTTTTCTCATACTTACGTCGGCAATTTAGCAATTGCTCGCGAGAGTAATGTGCGGGGTGTAAAAATGAGTGGCTGAGAGGATGTGTTTATTTAGTCGGATGTTAATAAGATAAAATGAAGAGAATATTAGTGAATATATAAAAAGGGTGCCAAATAAAAATTATCGCGGGTGTTAGTGATTTTTTTTTCGAAATTTGATACGTGATGTATAAAAAATTGAGAATCAAAGCCGGTGATCGCCGGAAAAGATCGGCTCTCTACCATCCCGCTTTTCGATGTGTCATGCTGTAAAATTTGTAATTTACATTAAACTCCGGATTAAAATTTATGTAATAACAATTTATTTTTTTTGCCAAAATAGCTTCCCGAATATCGCAGGCAGTTAGTGTCGAAAGGCCGCAGAGTTTCAGTCTCGAATTGCCCGCAGCGTATCGCGGCGGAAAATAAGCAATTCTTTTTTCTTTTTTTTTCAAGCTTCCCACATAAAATATCGTCGGACCGAACCGCGACAGTAAAACAAATCGCGTTCCCAATGTACAGAGGCGTTTGACAAACGATAAATTAATTATTTTTTGAATTGAAAGAAATTGATATAAAATATAAACAAATAACTGGGACCAGGTAAAAAAAAAGTAAGAAAAGGTAAAGGTAGAAAGCGTAGGTGCGATGAAGTGTAACTAACTTGTGTGCACGTAGAACCGACCTTTCCGTTTGGCCGGCCTGAGTACGTGCAGCGCGCTGATCCAATCGGGATTAACTCTCGAGCTCAGAGTGAACAATACTTCGAGACTGAACGGGTCCATCACGAGAACCTCTGGATAGTAACTGGAATTAAAAATAAAAATAAAAGAGTGAGGAACATGAACAGAAATATTTTTCGGCATTTTTTTTTATATTTGTCGAAAAAGAATTTTTTAATATTTTTCGAACAAAATTGTTTATATTTCTGCGGCAGATTCTATTAAAGTTATGTTGCTATGCACTCTGTATATTAATAAAAGTGACGGTTGTTAGATTGAGTTTGAAAGAGAGTGGACGTATTCGGTCCGAGCTCTCAAATAAAGATTTCTTTTGAATTAATAACTGCTCGACTATATCGATTTCATTTAATAAAGGCCGTTAATTGAGACCACGTCGCCACGAGAAGAGCGACATTACAAAAAAAAATTAAAAATATGCTTAAAAAAAAATTACAAATATATTTTTTAGCTCGATAATAATAATGGTAGTGCAGTAATGTGACAGATGATTTTCATACCCTGAACAAAATAGCCTAACGTCTTCGCCTCCAGCCGAGACGTAAGGCAGCATCTGGGTGTGAATATTATTCAGTTTAACGGCCTCTCGGCACTTCCCGTCCACCAAGTCCCAGGTGCACATCTCGCCGCTCTCGCTGCTGCTCACAATGTAATTTTGCTCCATCACGACGCTCGCTCTGCTCAGACACATTATCGGCGCGGTGTGGCCAACCAGCAGACATCTCGGGGTCATCTGTAACAACGAATTATTATTTATTTATTTACATTTGTTTATTCTGACGAATACGAAAACGGCTTCTACAATTATAAAGTATATAACCGATAAATTATTAAATAGACCAATTGGCTCACTTATGGACATAAAGGAACAACTTTTTCATTAGTTTCCACTGTTCAAAAAAATTGTAAATTTTTATTACAGTTTTCATTACCGACCGAGCTCGGGTAAACGGGGAGGAAGGAATACCACATTGTACATGAATAAATAAATAAAAATAAATTGATTTTGTTAGTTTACATAGATACATTTTTTTTTTTCAGCCAAAAACAATACTACTTGTGCGATCCATTATGTGATTTAGATGTGCATCAGCGAAACCAGAAATGTTTCTTAATGCTAATGATCTAATTTACGCATTATTGTCGTTATATCAAACAGGCTATATTCGATCTTTTGTAAAAGGGTTTATCCCGTCGATAAATAAATAAATAAAAAATTGCTCAATTACCGTCGCCCGTAACTTACCTTGAGGGTTTCCGGATCCACCTGCCACAGGCATATCTGCCCGTCGTAGCATCCCGTCACGAGTGTCTTCTGATCTCTCGAGAGGTAGACGCAGGATATGCAGTGAGTCGGAGCTATTCTGCCCCAGAGGACAATCGGCACTACCAAACTCGGTCCGGCCGTCATTTTCCTTCAACCTGCAGACAATAAAAGAGCAAAAAAAAAAAAAATCAAATACAATTACATAAAAAATTGTTGTAAAAAAAAAAAAACATGTTGATTGTCAGAACTACGTGACGTAGTTCTATATTATTTATATATATATATATATATATATATATATATATATATATATAGCCATACAGCGAACGTGGCTGCCGCGGACTGGGAAAAATATTGATATGCTCGTCGTCGGGACGAACTTTATTACGACGCAGCGAACGAGAGTGCTGAAACTTCGATCGAACGGACGTGCAAAATAGAAACTTAAAAAAAATGAAACACGTACAAGACACGGGACTACGAATTTTAGGAAAAGCGTCTGCTACATCGCGTTCGTAAGATACGTCACTGACAGACGTAAACTTGGTGAAAAAAAAAAGAAAGATAGCGAATGCGCTGTCTCGTTTTGTGTACATGGACTTTTACTTGAGGAGATTGTGCAACAATGTGGGAGTCGCGGAGAGTTAACGATAGAGTTAATTACCACGTGTCACCGGAGATCGACGATGGCAAATGTTTCGACGCGACGGGGAGTGGCAAAAATTGTGCCGATAAACGGTCGGTGTTCTCGGCTACGCTCTCGATCCAAAAGCCATCTTGAAATCTAGTTGGGCGATCAGCTGTTCCCACGTCCGCGAACTCTGTGTGTGTTTTTTGCGCGTCGAGCGCGCCGCCGCGCAGCGTCGACGCGCAGTCGGGGTTGGGCGCGATTTTCAACGAGCGCTGTAAAACAAAATTCGTACGAAATTTAATACAACGGAAGTTGCTATGCACAAACTGGTAGATTAAATTGCACGTAGACTTTTGATGGAAAATTAATGTTCGATATATCAAAACATTACTACTTTATTTTTAGTAATTTAATTTAAATGAAAAAGCATATTGATTTTTCATCAATTGTAGATTAAATTTAGGATTGTGATGAAAAATGAATGTACAGTATATTGAAAACTTTATAAATACTTTATCTTTGAAATAATTTAGATTAATTTTACTATAAAAGTACTTTAATTCCAATAATTTGCTTTAATTTCACTGCAAACGTTCGTACTTCGCTCTTTGTTCCAATCCACAACGAAGCGCACGGATTGGCGGTCATAAATTTCGACAACGAATCGCGTGGCGCTGCGCGCGCACCTCGCGCATGCGCGCCTCTCGCGCTTCGCCGCTACGAGAGTCTCGAACGCTTCCAGCTCATCCTCACAGCCAATAAACTCTAAGAAAAAAAAAAGATATCGCAAGCTCGTCTAATCTCGTGCAAGCTGGCTTAAATCGTTGGTAAGACACAACAAAAAAAAATCTTACTCAATCGTTACAAAAAGCTCCACTGCAAATTTTCATCGCCCGAATGTCGCCCGACCAATCACTGTCGATCGCTTCGTACTCCTCGGTCGCGAAAAAAAATTCCGAGGCTAACCTAAGTCTACAAAACTCGTGCCAATAAATCCCATAAAAAAAATAAAAAATCCGTGCCGGTTTTATCCCATTCGACGGTCGAACCTCATCATGCTCGGCCCAAATCTCTCCAATCGAAACTCTCGCCTACACAAAAAATTCCGCCCAGCGTAGCCTAACAGCCGCTATATGTAAAAATTTTTAATAAATAAATTTAAAAAATAATCAATAAGTAAAAATGAAAAAACAATAAATAAATTTAAAAAAATAATAGATAAGTAAAAAAATAAATAAATAAGTTGAAAAAAAAAATAAGACTTTTTTTTAATTAAAGAAATATATAGCGCCAGAATGAAGTGTCACTACGAGGTGCTGGGAGTGAGCAGAGACGTGGGCGACGAGGAGCTGAAGAAGGCTTACAGAAAGCTGGCCCTGAAGTGGCACCCGGACAAGAATCCGGAGAGTGCCGCGGAGGCGAAGGAGCAGTTTCAGATAATCCAGCAGGCGTGGGAGGTGCTGAGCGACGCGCACGAGAGAGCGTGGTACGACAATCACAGGGAGGCGATTCTGAAGGGCGGAATAGGCGACGACTACAAGGACGACTCGATAGACCTCTTCCAGTATTTCTCGACGGGCTGTTTCAAGGGCTATGGCGACGACGACAGGAGTTTCTACTCCGTCTACCGAAGAGTCTTCGAGACGCTCGCGGCGGAGGACGCCGAATTCTCCAGGGAAGGCGACTCGGACGAGGAGACGCCGAGCTTCGGGGACTCGAAAAGTTCCTACGAGGAGGTCGTCCACAATTTCTACGCCTACTGGCAGAGTTACTCGACGAGGCGCTCGTTCGCGTGGCTCGACCCGTACGACATTCGGGAGGCGCCGAATCGCCGGGTCGTTCGGGTCGTCGAGAAGGAGAATAAGAAAATTCGGGACAAGGCGAAGCGCGAGAGAAACGAGCAGGTCAGGAATCTCGTGGCGTTCGTGCGCAAGCGGGACAAGCGAGTGCAGGCGCACGCGGCGAAGCTGGCGGAGCGCGCTAAGGAGAACGCCAGGAAGGCGCAGGAGAGACAGCGTCAGCAGCTGCTTGAGCGGCAGAGGGAACTGAAGGAGCACCGAGTCTCCGATTGGTTGAAGGGCTCGAACGTCGAGTCCGAGTTGAGGAACATCGAGGCGCATCTGGCTGCGGAGTTCGGCGAGGAGTTGTCCGGCGACGAGACGGACGGCGAGGACAGAGCGGAGGATTCCAACGCGCTGTACTGCGTGGCCTGCAACAAGATATTCAAGACGCAGAAGGCTTTCAGCAATCACGAGAACTCCAAGAAGCACAGGGAAAATGTTTCGTCTATGAGAACGGCGATGGTCGAGGACGAGGAGGAGCTCGAGAGCAGCGAGGAGGAAGCAGCGCCATCTCGCGGCGAAACGGCCAAACCCGCAAACTCGAAACAGGCGACCGATGCGAAGGATTCTGAGGCGTTGTACTGCGCGCCTTGCGACAAGATTTTCAAGACTCTGAAGGCTTTCGGCAATCACGAGGAGTCCAAGAAGCACAGGGACAATGTTTCGGCCACGAGAACCGCCGTGGGAGAGGACGAGGAGGAGTTCGAGAGCGGCGAGGAGGAAGCAGCGCCATCTCGCGGCGAAACGGCCAAACTCGGAAGTTCGAGACTCGCTACTGGACCGGAAATGCCCGATTTCCTGCTCAATCCGGTCCCGAGCGAGACTTCGAGGACCAAGGTCGAAGATGAGAACGAGGAGGTTTCTGACGGTGAATTGAATTCCGGTTCGGACGAGGATTCCGGGGAAGAGACGGCGAACGGAAGTAGAAAAAACGATGCCGAGGTTAAAGTTCAGACGGTTAACGCACCGACGGAGGGCGGTTTTATTTTTCCTCAGGGCTCTACGAAGAAATCCGACGAGGACGATGAGGCGGAGACCTCGCCGGGTGAGCTCTACTCTGACGAGGAGGACGAGCCGTTCGCCAGCGTCGCGAAGAAGAAGAAGAAGAAGGGCAAGATCGTACGAAAAATCGAGGCGGACATCGACGACGATGACGAGAGTTTCGATGTCGATGTGGGACTGTCGAAGAAGCAGAGAAGAAAGCGGCGCAACGCCGACGAGTCGAGGCGGAAGGACGAACCGGAAGTCGTCGAAGAATTGTCGGTGAAGGAACCGGAAGTGGTGCCGAACGGCGAAAGGGCGGAATCTATCGAGACGGAGGCCACGCCCGTGGCGGGAAAAACGAAAGGAAAAAAAGCGAAGGAGTTGCGCAAAGCGCAGAAACAGCAAATAGTCGAGGGAAAAGGAAAGGCTCAACGGGGCAATAAGAGGGACTCGAAAGTACCGAGCGTACCCGACACGGAGCACTTTTGCGTAACTTGCAAGTCCGAGTTTAACAGCAAAAACAAGCTCTTCGATCATCTCAAGAAAACCGGACACTCAGTTTATCTTCCCGGTAGCGCTAAATCAAAGAAGAACGTCGATAAAAAGTCTCGTGGGCGAGCTCGCGAGTCCAGCGAGTCCAGTTAAAAATATTGACGAGAGACGTCGATTAGAAGCATAATAGACAACAAATTATAAAAGATTAATAATCTATCGCAATACTCGTATCGATAGTTGTATAAAAGCTCTGTGTAAAAAAACATTATCATTCAATAATTTATAGTTCGATGTAAATAAACGCATTTCTCACGATAATTAAGTTTTTTTCTCTTTGATTAACGAAAATGCCCGTATTGAACCTTTTTCAGGCGGTTTAAGTCTATCCCGATCGAGGATTTTCTCGCAGGGGCGACGGGGACCGGATTATGAATATTATCCACAGCGCCGCGACTCACAGGTGAGCCCGCTAATTTTATCAGCAAGAAGAACATTGCAGACTCATCGACTGCTAAAAGACAGAAGGGCTTAACCCGTACATTAACAAAAATTCGTTTGAAAATTAATGAACGGTATTTAAAGGTTTTTTACATAAAGTGTTTCCGAAATTTCAAACACATGTGCGTTGCAATTTGACAGTAAAATGTTTATTTTTAATTAAATTTTTTGTAAGTTTCAGGCCAAAGAGTAATTTTAATATTTGGTATTTCCTTTTACCAAAAAAGTCCATTAATGTTCAATTAATGTAATTAAAGCAAATTTCAATTTCCAGTACGTTAAATTTACGATTTATTTTCACAGTGTACGCTTCAAGACGGGCGACACGCCCTTTTGGTCTTTCAACAGTAGATTTATGAAAATCTTTCATTTACAAAATTTAAATGTATTTATTTATTTTGATTTAATTTAAAAAATTTTAATTGAACATTATAAAAATTGTAGCTTCCTGTAACGAACTAATAAAATTGTTATTTCAGAACGAGTACGATGGCAGCGAAGAAGCTGATATATCCAGCGGCGGACCGCAACAAGGAGCCGATACTCTCGGTGCTGAAGAAGCACATTCGTCGTGGCTCCGATCAGACCCTCCTCGAGATCGCTTCCGGTTCCGGTCAGCACACGGCGCACTTTGCGCCGCACTTTCCTCAAGTGACCTTCTACCCTTCGGAGTACGAGAGCCGACTGTTGGAGAGCATAGCGGCTCACACTCAGGGCCTCAGCAACGTTCGCGAACCCGTTCAGATCGACGCTTCTACCAATTGGAAAACGTGGGCCGGTGGCTCGTTCGAGGAAAAGACCTTCGACTACATTTACTGCGCGAACATGATACACATAGCGCCGTACCGATGCACCGTCGGTCTGTTCGAGGCCGCCGGGGCGTTGCTGAAGAACGATGGATTTTTGTTCACCTACGGAGCTTACGCGATCGACGGAAAAATCACCCCCGAGAGCAACGTCCGATTCGACGAGTCTCTCAGGTCGCAGAATCCCGAGTGGGGAATACGCGACGTCCGCGACATCGAGAAATTGGCCAACGAGAATAAAATTCGACTCGTCGAGATAACGGACATGCCGGCTAACAATAAGACAGTCGTTTGGCAAAAGTATCAATAGTACGAATCTTGGAGAGACATGAATTTTTTTTTTTTTTTTACCGTCGAAGCGATACCAAGTTCGAGGTCCATTGCAATTTTGTATTATAACGGGCATTGAAATTTGTAATGACGTCCGTGAAATTGAGAAATTGGCGAACGACAGTAAAATTCGACTCGTCGAAATAACGGACATGCCGGCTAACAATAAGACAGTCGTTTGGCAGAAGAAGTATATAATAGTACGAATCTTGGAAAGATCTGAATTGTTTTTTTTTTTTTTTTTTTTTTTTTACCGTCGAAGCGATACCGAGCTCGACGTCCGTTGCACTTTTTATATTATAACGAGAGCGGAGAGATGCGCTCCTCGTCTTGGAGTAATCTTAACTGTTTACCGTTGAAGCAATCCCAAGCTCAATGGGTGTTGAAATTTGTATCGTATTAGGCTATAAGAAAGTTCTTCTTTTCTTTGCGAAATAAACTTTACGCATTTATACAATTTGTAGATATGAATTGCAGTGTACATCGAGCCGACACTCAATCGTTGCATCGTTTTGTTCGATACAGCGGCGATAAGCTTATCTACCATTGGAGATAATCTCGTTGCGCAGGGTCGATCGTTAATCCAGTCGATGCTTCAACTTTGCAAGTCGCGGTTTCTTCTTCGATTTTCTCGAGTAATACAATTCGCAATAATTATGTTCTGGAAAGGCTTCGCAGTTTTTTTTATAATCGCGACAACGAGGAGCAAGGCCTTTGACGTAGAAGATATGCTCTGCACCGACGAATTCTGCGCAGTAATTAAATCCACCCGCACCAATCTTGATTATACCTGAACATTTTTTAATTTTTTAATTTTTTAAAACGATTTATCCCTTCGAAGAATTACATCAAGGAAAAGGGTTGTCCACCGTTGAGCGAAGCTTGCCGGGTACAAAATTCCACCCACAATGGTGTTTTCTTGCCGTACCCGGATTTCTGCAATTGTTGCCATCTCTGTTTGACGAATATCGCGGAGAACGAGCCTTGCTCACGGGGATCGCCGGGATTTCCGGTGCCGAAGAAGATATGCGGACCCGGATTGGCCTGCACGATCAATGAAAAAGGCCTGGAAACGTGTCAGCCCAGTGAGTAATTTTATTTATTTATTTATTATTATATTTATATATTTTATTTTTACTGAATGATGCAAAAAAATGTGGACCCAATTTACTGATTAAGTATACTTAATTTCCAGTGGTAACGCCTTGTACCCAAGCTCAAAAAGACTGGGACCAACGAAGGGACGACGGGACCCTAGGGGCGACGGAAGTGAGGCCGCAGTGCGACGACGATGGTCTCTTCGCTCCGGTTCATTGCATTCCAGGATCGATGTGAGTCGATTTATACGCTGATAAAAAAATACAGTTGAATCAACGAAGCATTCGGGCAGGGACGTTCAAATTAATATTTTCATACCTCAAAAATATTTTGGTGGTCATAAAAAAAATTATTGAATTGACCAATCTTTTAGCTGCACAAACAAAATATTGACTTGAACGTCCCTGCCCGAATCTTTACTTGATTCAACTATATTTTTTATCAGTGTACGAAAACAAAACTTTAATTTTGCTCTTGTTCGCCGGTGGTCAGCACCGTAAGATAAAATCAATTGTAGTTTCGATTACCGACCGTGGTAATTTGTGTACTCCAAGTCACATATTTCTTATACAATGTTTTTCTACTTATGCATGCAAAGATGTTATTGCGTTGGGACGGACGGCAAACGGATATTCGGGGAGATACCGTACCTTAGTTCCTGGGACGAGCATAAAATGACCTGCGGTAACGTTAATTTTCATAATGCCCGCTAAAAAAATCCAGTATTCTTGAAACATTTAGATATCGTTAGTGCCATTTTTAGAACAATTTTAAGATCACAAATCACAATAATTTTGTTTGATTTTTGTTTGTTTTAATATATATATATTTTTAATTATTAGGATGCTCGTTGAATAATTGGAAAGCTCTGAAGATGATGAATCCGGAGTTCCTCTACGGGACGCTAACGGCCCGCTGCAACGATTACGGCCTCTTCGATCCTCTGCAATGCATGATGGGCAGCGAAGCCGACTGTCTCTGCGTCGACCCTCTCACCGGTGAACCGCAAAAAGACACCATCGTACCTCTCTCAGAATTGAAACCCGGAAATCCGTCTTGCTGTAAGTGTTGCCGGCAAATAATAAGAAGTAAAAAGCGAAGAAAAAATTCACGCCACACCGGAAGTACCATTAATTTTATTCCGTTGTAAAGTCAATCCGTCGATCCATTCCGCCGGAGTTTACGAAACGGAGTGCGAAATTGCGAAAATGGAGTGGAACGAAGAAGAGACGACGACGACGACGATGACGACGATTACGACTACGGAAGCGAGTTCGAGGGCCGAAGTTCGAGGTTCGAGAGTTGCGATTAAATTCGTGAAGCCAGAGTGTCAGCCTGACGGGAAATATCATCGCGTACAAAATTACGGAAATAAAAAGTTAGTATGTCAAATTAAATTTTAAATAAAAAGAAAAAATTATGAAACAATTTCCATTATTTATATAAATTTGTTTATTTTCAGACAAATATGCGTCGATCCTTCCGGTAAACAGATCGAGAAGTACGAGGCACCGATCGATTCGAAAATAGATTGCAGTGAGTTACGCTTCGGTGGAAAATTTATTTTATTCTGTTTCATTGTCGTTAATTTGAACAATTTGTATTTACCATTTTTAGATTGCGCGAGAACTCATTGGCTTTTGTCGGAGGCCGGTGTGGTCGAACTGCCGAGTTGTTGCCCTCAGGGCAGTTTCGAGTCCTGGCAGTGTCGTAGAAAAGAATGTTTCTGCGTCGACATTAACAACGGCGATCAAGACGGCCGCGAGGTGGACGAGAAAAACGTCGCTACACTGCACTGTTACAACAACAATCAACCCTGTCCAGCTACGTCGCTGTGAAGGTAGTCAAAACAAATCTTCCATCTCCGCATCGATAACGCGACAATGAATTTCAATGAGAAGAAATTTCGCACATCCGTGAAGCGGAGCTCAATCGTCCTCAATAATTAAATGAAGGAGTGGCGAGCTCAGCCTTATTTTTATTTAAACTTAATTAAACAGTACTCGAGCATCAACGTTAATAACCGAATAGCTCGATTGTCGAAAATTCGTAAAATAATTATATGATTGTTATACAAAAATTATATAGTAAAATATCTTGGGAGGAAAGTAGTAGCTAGGATGGTCGGGAAAATCCAAAGATTCCACGTGCCTGACTGCCTCGCTCCGTTGCGATACCAGTGAGCGAAGAGGGCTGAAAAGATCGTCGGATTTTCTGTGATTAAAAGGTATTCCCGAAGAGTCCTTAGATCGGTAAAAAAAAGCTTGTCTATTCTACTGGTAGACAGACCGGACGAACCTGTGTCATCCTGGTTAGTTATCCAGCCTATAACTGGCTCCATTTGAATCTGACGCTTCAGCCACGTATTCAACGGCTCGAAGTATCGCAGAAGCGCCCCCGCGTCGATTCTGTTCGTCTTGCCTCTCGTCATTAATCTCGCTATGTCCTGCCACTTTCTCGACGAGCCCGGAGACAGGATCTCTCTGAAATTAATTTTTATTTATCTTTTCACATCTTAAGTTGCGTATTCGACAATCTCGAAATCGTCGAATTCACATCTTAAGGAGGTTCAAGCGCTTCGCACTCGTCAAATTAGTGCTACTTTTTTAGTCTTTTCGCACAAGGTGACGTAAAATTTTGTACAAATGACTTTAAAAATGTAGCACGTATTATACAAGTGTGAAGCGCTAAAACTTCCGCAAAAGTATTTTCAATTTCTACAGTAAATTTTTATCATCGATGTATCGACTCACGAGAGCAATCTTCCAGCTTCCCTGGACCTGTAGAGATCGCAGGTGTGAAGTTCGCCGGTATGACCGGACATTTCGCAGAGGGTCTCGTAAAGTTGAAACTGCATTATTACACCGACGAAGTATTTCGCGTACGGTATATCGGCGGGCACGTGATACTTCGAAGCCGGGTCGAAGTCCCTCTCGGTTCTGGTTATCGGCGGTACGACGCCCTGGTACTGAAGTCTCAATTCCCACCATCTCGTTGTCATGTCGACCACCCCCTCGCTGAAGACTCGCCATCGCCACTGAAAAAATATTATAATTTTATTGATCGATTGATTGATTGGAATTTAATAATTGATTTTTTTTTTTCATGTGACGCACGCACCTGATCCACTATGTAGGCGAAGGGCAGATAAGCGACCTTTCGGAGAGCCACTAGCATCAGGAAATTTATATTGGTCTCGTACTCCTCCGTGGAATTATTGTAGAGACCGATTCTGTGCAAGTGGCGAGGCGTCATTATCGAAAGCTCGATGGCATCGCTCACGGCCTCGTGGAAACCTTTTGAAAGCCAATAATTAATCATTAATAGCATGCCAAATAGCACGGTCGGTAATAAAAAATGCAATCAACTTTTTTCAGGAGCGCTACTTTTTTATCTCAAAAAAAGTCTCACCGGAAGCTGACACGATATTCGTTTTTCGACGAAACTTTCCATGCCGGGAAATAGTTGATTACAGTTTTTGTTACGTGGGGAAAAAGCAGTTTCGCATTATATTAAGACTAATTTTTGCAATATTCATTTTTGAGAGATCTCTAAGTATACCCATATAGCACGAAATATTTTGAAATCATTTTAGAAATATTTTCAATCTTTCAAATCTGACGAAATATTTTTTTTTAAATTTAATATATAATAAACTTCGAGGGACATCCATGGGTTCCCAATGGCCACTCGATTTTGGATATTAAATATAACCGAGATATTGTATAGATATTCTAAAAATGCCCTTCGCTTCAAGTGGCCTATTTCCGCACAGAATACGTGCAATTTGTATTTTTTTCGAAATTGAAAAAATTGACCATTTTCAGCATAGCGAAAATATCCTTATCATTGTTTCAGGTAAAAGGAGTTTTTTGCTCCGAGCGAAAGTGGGCACGATTGAAGAGAGGCGAATCGACGATTACCCGGCAGAGCTTCGTTCCTGAAGAGCAGAGGCTGATCCTTGTACTGAAGATAATACTGCACATGCGCCATTTCGTGATGAGTCGACAACAAATCTTCCATCGTCACTCTCGTGCATTGCTTTATCCGATAATCAACACGATTGCAAAAGTCCCAAGCACTGGCGGTGCATTTGACGTTCCTCTCGATCGGTTTCTCGAACATCGACGACCTCCAAAACTCCGGAGGCATGGGCTTCATTCCCAGAGACGTGAAGAACTCTTCGGCCATCTGGAACATTCTAAAAAAAAGAGAGCGCAATTCGGACCGATCGGACATTTTTTTGAAAATTGTTCTTCATCACAATTCTACACGAAATTTAATAAACCAGTCCGGTACATAAAATTTCATACGATTTTTTTCCAGTGTCAGTAATTTTTCAAGCAGTAAAAAATTGCACAAAGTTTGAACGGTTTTGTAGATTCTTGGCGAACCGAATGCAAAAAACTCTTGCCGATAACTCGAACGGCAAGGAATAGTTTTCTAATCGGCCAATCGAATTGTTTTCCCTGCTCGGCTACCTTAGAGGCGTAAATCCTTGAATCATCATGTCCAAAGTAACGTCCAATCTTCTCGCCGCCGGAAAGGGTTCGACAAGATCGTAAATCCCTTCCCAATTCTGCGCCCACATGTTGCCGAGCAAGTGCGCCGGAAGCGGACCGTCCGCCCGTACCTTATCGCCGTATCTGTCGACCAATTTCGCTCGGACGTAGGTGAAGAGATTTTTGTAAAGGGGAGTCACGGCCGATATCACTTCGGCGATGTTTTGCTGGAAATGTTCGTCCTCGTAGCTTTCGCGCATCTGGTCTCCGGCGTCGGCAAAACCTGGATAAAAAAAATTGTCAATTGTTCATCAAAGAACAATTCACCTCAATTTTCTTATATTAAAAAAAAATTGTTTATCACCGTTGAGTCTGGATGCCTGATTAGCAAGTTGCACGTATCTCATGTACTTGTTCTTCAAGGGTGGACCGACAGCCTCGTGCCAAGCTCGCCAGTAGTGCAAGAGCTCCTCGTAGTCTCTCGATTGTCCCATTATTCGCGCCACGTCTGCGAACACGCATTTTTTATAGTTATTGATAATAATATAATAGCGATAAGGTTGCACTTTCCAATGCTTATTATTATTTTGCCCATATATAGCAAGAAATATTTTGTAATAATTTTAGAAATATTTTTAAAACCTATCAAAAATATTTCCATGCTATGTGGGGTCTTCGAATGCTTAAGGAGATGTGAAACTGTTCAGTCGATAATTAAAACAGTAACTATTTTTTTTTAAGCTTTTCTCAGAAAAGCTTAGCATCGTTAAATAAAATTCCCTACAGTTTTTGTTACCGACGGAATTCGGATCGGGCGTTAAGGGAAAGGTTTTCCATCGCTTTAAGAATTGAGCAATACAAACCGTGATCCAAATCCAGATCGCACGAGCCACCCATCTTCTTCCAAGGACACAGTCTCGTTCGGGTGTAGAGTTCTTTCATCTCGACTATCAGATGGTGTATCTGTAATCGCCAACCATAATTAAAAGCTCAAATATTAATTGAAAAAAGGAAAACAAAAAAGTGTTTCAGACCTCATTGAATTTGTCGTCTGTGAGCGCATTTCGTCCCTTCACCGCTATCATCTTCAATTGCCTTCGGGTGATCGGGTCGGGAATTCTACTCCAGGCGAAGCTGATGGCTTTGCGCCACGATGATCTTTCGAACTTTAGCTTCAACGTTTGTTCCTCCAGCTGAAAAGTTGTGATTTTTTTTATAGTGGCATTTTTTTAAAAAATTGTGATTTTTCTTAATTGTGATTTTTTTAGAATAAAATAGTTACAGAAATAATTACCATTCTGCGGCGATTGTTGTCGGTAATGTTAGTAGCGAAGTTCCACTGTGCCGTCATTAATCGACTGCAGACGGACGAAGCTTCGCGATCGTATTCCCGAAGAAATTGAAGAGCCTCGCCGAGATTGACATTGAGACCCTTAGTCGAATTACAATATTAGATGAAAAAATTAATCGAAGAAATAGCATAAAGTAAGTAAAAATGAACACACGGGGCGAAATGGACTTGTTCCAAAATGCAATTAAAATGCGATCTTTTTTAAGTGATCACTTTTTTTATAATTCAAAGTCCATTTTGCCCCCCACCCCCAAATAATTATTTGATGAAATGAATCCAAGATGTAAGTTGCTGGTTTTCAAGTTAAATTTATGTTAAGTTTCTCGGTTCAATTAAACAAACATTCTCACTAGCCCAGATATTATGGATACGAGAAGCTCGTAAAGCATCACAGTCGAGGGCAATTAGAATTTTAAATGCCAAGACGCCGAGCCCACTGCCGAGGGAGGTCGGTGAACAATGGTTCTTGAATTTTTGAACCATGAATGCCTTGAATTTTTTCAAGCATGTCCGTAGGATACGCACGAGTATTATCGTAACTTATAATCTTGACATTGGAACGGTTTGTTCAGAATTTTACATCGAAGATCGCGACGATTGAACGATAGACAAAAATTCGCTAAATCACGGATTGCCGATAAAAAAAAGCCTCACCTCCAACCTCTATATTTAAAAAAAATAATATATATTGAATGGGGAAAAAGCGCCACAAAAATAAAAATAATTTTTTTTTTATATTATGGATTAATGATAAAATATGTTTCGCACCTCCAAATATCGAGCTTGGCCGATGCCGATCACCAGAAACAAATTCCACAGAGCGCCGATTATCTTCATCGTATCTTCTTTTCTTGACGATCCAGTTTGTAACACCGGTGCGCCTCAATTATCACGAGTTCCACCTTCCATTCTCAAAGACCGGAAATTTGACGCAATTTTTACGCGGAGCTTTCGTTTCTTTGTTTTTTAATTTCCGTCTACTGTAATTTTTTTTGAACTCGTTGGTTTTAACTTTTCTTTGTTCCGTCCTTCTCGACCTCCGGCCACAGTGGTTTACGTATTTCGGCGGCGTGACCGAGAACTGTTATGTTCAGTGGTTTATCGAGGTACGTGGAAACACTTGAAACGCCTCGGAACAATCGCACGTACACCTGGGAACGCGAAACGAAAGGGTTACTTATAGGAAAAAAAATGCAGATGAGTCATCGGCTTATGGGAAAGGGTGAAATACAGTTGGAAACGATCGATGAACGCACGAGGGCTTTGACTGCAATTACACTCGCAATTTCACTTTTTCATGTCACAATTTCAAAATAGTTTCTATTCAAAAATTGCATGTCCTCAAAAATAGCTTTTACTAAAAAAAACAGCTACTATTAAAAAATTGTTTCTTCAACAAGAATGCTTTAATGAAAAAATTTCTTTTATAAAAAAATAGCTTTAAAAAAAATTACATTTAATAAAAATTGCTTTTATTTAAAAAATGCTTTTATTTAACAATTTCTTCTGTTAAAAATAATTGTTTGAAACTCACAACGATTGATTTGTCGACACTTTTTGCTTCTTCATGGAGGAAGCTACGTTTGAAGACAAAACTTCATTTAAATAATTCCGACTTTACGTTCGTGTTGGTTCATTTTTTGTTTTTATAACATTTAACGATGAAAATTATTTAGTTCGTAGGTGATATCGAAAGCTCTTTTGGGGCCAGTTTTTCGTGGCTGCTGCTGCACTTGGCAAAGTCGCGTTAAAACTGAAACGCCACGAGGTATATCAAGTTTTTCCCGGTACACTGGTGTGTACGACCAACGACGAGAGGAAGGGACAGGCATCGCCGGAGCGTGAAGCGTGACCAACTAACGCACCATGGCACGAGCCAAAATCTCTTTACCTCCTACAGAATTTATACACTATATATTTTCTCCTCTTAACGCGACGACGATTTTTTATACACTTTGTATTTTATTCTTTTTTTTTTTACAACATTTTTATCGCTCGACACGAAGGTACATTTCGAGGCTTTGTATGCGCGTTGAAAATAGATCTTTCATTAAAAAAAAATATTTGTTTCCTCACATTTTTTTACGTCTCTGAAAGACAATTTTTTTTTTTAACGCATACAAATTATCGAAACGATCGAGAGTCCTGGGATAAAAATCTTTGGTGTCATCGAACGAGGAAAACTGGGGAAATAGCTTATTTCCGTCGTGCGTTTCTCGACTAGCCGTGGATAACCGCAGGATGAGCCTCCAGCTCCAATTATTCCGTGGCGCAATCTGTGACGATGTACGACGGCGCGGTAATTGCTCGGACTCTATAATTACGTCCACTCCTTAGAGTAAACCAGTCCTACGTAGAATGCAACACTTTGGATATTCTATGTACGAGCAGGCGAGCTGGTGGCGAGCGAGATAAATAAATCAACACAGGAGGAGCGATCCTTGTTTTTTTTAGCTCAGTGACGATTTGGCACCAGTCCGCATCTGTTCGAACTGGTCGCGCTGCTTCTTGAACGAACGCAGAGCAGTCATTTGTATCTTCCTGTGTCTCTCCAGACGCTTGTACGTCTTCTTCATCTCTCGGAGCTCGGCTTGGACCTTCACGAAGTCCAGGACATCAGGCACCTAAAATTGAAAAAAAAAATGTTACCAAAAAAAAGTCTAGCAGAAATCTGACAAAAAAAGAATTGTACTTCGATTTGAAAATTTCATTTTTCGAACGGAAGTGACGTCATACCGGAAATACGTCACTTCCGGCTTGAAAATCTCACATTTCGACAGGAAGTGACGTCACGCTGGAAATGCGTCACTTCCGGTCGAAAAGTGAGACTTTCGGTCCGGAAGTGACGAATTTTTTTTATTAGAAGACATACCGTGTACTCTTCCATAAGTTGCATAATATCGGCGAGTCGTTTTTCAGCTTTCTCGACCTCGAGGCGAGTGGCTGCGCGATCCGTCCGAAGTTTTTCAATCTGGCTCTGTCTGGTACCGATGTCCTTCCTGATATCTTTCAACACCGTTGACTGATGCGCGAGCTTCTGCTTGTAGGTCGTCAGTGCTATGCTGTAGTGACCTGAAAAATCGTGGTTACGTCACCGAGTGCTTAATGAAAATATTTATGGAAAAGAAGAAAAAGTGTCGGAGGTAACCGGTTATTCTTTTGAGATCCAGCAGATAACGATTCTTCTCCTCGATAGTCCTCACGTAGTCCTGATTCTCTATCGCTAGCTGCTGAAAGTCAATCGCGTGAAGTGCCTCGCCGAGCTCCTCACGTTGACGCAGCTGATGGTTTGCTTTTTTTATTTGAGACTTCATCGTCAAACTCTTCAGTCGCAACTTCTCGATTATACTGTCCGCGGCTTTTAGCCACTCCTCCATAAATCTGAAACAATCGCCGAGAGTTTCGATAAACTGAAGCCTCGAGCTTCACATTATTGAGGGGGCTCCATCGATTTTAGGCAGTAAAACATGTTTTATTTTTTTTCTCGGCAACAAAAAAATTGATCGAAAATTCCCCACGATAGGATGTCCTTTAAGGTGCTCCGACCATGTGAAAAAATCCCCAAGGTCTGAAACCCTTAAATCACCTGACAAACTTTTCCGCTGGTATTTTTCCAGTAAGCGGATCGACTCCCTTCTTCACCACGTTTTCTTCCAATTCCTCTCTCGCCTCGTAAGTCTCGCGAATCCTCAATTCTATCTCTTCCATCTGCGCTCGAAGATTCGCTCTTCGCTTCACGGTCAATTGCTCCAACTCACTTAGACTCTTCCTCATCTCCTCGATCTCTTTGTTCGCCATTTCAATTCGATGAGTCAGCGTTATTCTAAGTAGATAAAAAAACTAACGTGTTACTTCCGAGTTGAAGACGAGCGGTGTTTTTTAATGTTTTTTTTTAGTAGGTCGTGCAACCGACCCGGAGCTGAAAGGGACCTGGAAATCCGGGAGGATCTCACCTGTAAGCCTTGGAGGATGGCAGCAGAGTCGACGTGTAACGACGACTTCCGCTGAAGGTCTGACTGCTACTTGTGCTCGGTGAAAAAGTTGGCCTCTCGCGGATGACGCTTAACGCGGCGCTGCTGCCGGTCAAGCTCATTGCCGAGGACATCGGCATCAGCTGCGAGGTCACTCGCTGAGCGTGTCGGGCCGTTTCCAAAACTTGGCTCATCGCTGAATTATATATAACATTATATATTACAATTTCCTATAAATTTTTTCGTTATTCGTCGCTCTACCACTATATTTAACAACGCGTACAAAACATCCAACTAAATTTGCTTAATGGACTTTTGAAGAAGCTCTCTATTAACCACACATGCTCTGTACGAAATTTCAGCTTGATCGGTCGAGGCCATCTCAAGTTACAGCGGTTCGAATTTTTCGCACCTGATTCAAACACGCAGATGCAGACGTAGACGCACGCGCGTGAGTGTCAAGCGTGACTTTATTGTTATTGTTATTATTATGTATTAGCGGAATCAAAATTGTAGGAGCAACAGTTATTTAAATTAATATTTATAATGACTTTCCTAAGTGTAAGATAAAGTGCAAGTGTAAGTGTAAAGATAAGTCGGTGGTGGGTGAGAATCAACCGATTTCAACTCGCGAGAAATATGTTGCAAGACTTTGACTATAGTAGTCACAGATTGACAGCACAAAAAAGCGGGAGAGGAAAAGTGCGCAGTCAGTCCATCGTCAGTGTTTGCAACGGATCGCGTGGTCGAGACGAACTCTTCTTTCTACCGTCACTATGATATTCATACTGATTTTACTGACTCTTGCGGCGATATCCTTACTTTATTATCGTCATTGGAACTTCCGAAGATCCATCCTCCTTAGAAGAATTCCGGGACCGCCGGGTCTACCGATTATCGGTAACCTGATCGATGTGCTCGTTCCACTAGGTACTCAATAATAATACATCCTCGTACATTTTAAATCGCAGTTGTTCACTGCGATGTAAACGCGGTATGTGCAATGTTTATATTTATTACGATACGCAATGTCTTATTTACATTATATTGTAGCTGACTTATGGGATGTTATACATAAGATGAATAACGCTTATTACCCTATACATGAAGTCTGGACTCTCAATTTGTCCATCATAAATCTTCGGCACCCCGACGACGTCGAGGTAAAGTAAAAAGTTTCTTTTTTAGTCTTAAAATGCTCAATAATATAAAGTGGCATAATATTGTTATTGTTTCACAGTTGTTGCGCAGTTTCTTTTTATTACTGCTGCTTATGAGCCAATCTCGATCTCACTGTTTGAACAGAAACTTTCTGGCAGATGTGAAATTTCAACCGACGACCTTTGCCTCATTACTGGCAAAAACGCTACAATTTCAATCTCGACGTAACAAGTTTCGTTGTTTGTTAATTGCAGGCTCTCTTAACAAGTCCCAGACACATAACTAAGGCAGAGACCTACGATTTTCTTCATCCTTGGTTCAATACGGGTCTTCTCACGAGCACTGGTCTGGTCATAATTCAGAATTGGGGTTTGAAATGTTCAATTAATTGAATAATTAAAAAATTGCACCGTGCGTTTGTAGGAAGTAAGTGGCACAAGAGACGCAAGATTCTCACCCCAGCTTTCCACTTAAACATCATGCGCGAGTTCGTAAACGTATTCGACAAGGAAGGTCGACGGATGGTTCAGGACCTTAAAGATGCCGAGGGTAAGACTGAATACGATGTTTTACCCTTGGTCGCAAAGTACACGTTGAATACTATCTGCGGTAAGTCATCTTATTTGCATTTGATTGATTAATTAAAAAAAAAAAACACACACACACACACATCGCTAGACCGTAAGAATATTACGCTTTTCGATAAACATTTAGAAACTGCAATGGGTACATCGCTAGAACGGATGACAACGTTCCACAGTAAATACAGAAAGGCTGTTCACGACATGGGCGAATTTCTGTATCACAGGCACGATGCAATGACCAATATTTTCCGGCGATTCAATGGATTGTATAGTTAATTAAATGATAGTATCGTTAAACTTGTGAACCAGGTTGCTGAGACCGTGGCTTCATAGCGATTTCTTGTTCAATCTTTCGCCGACTGGACGAAAGCAGAAGAAAGCGTTGGAGATTATTCATGCATTCTCGGCGAAGGTTTGTTACAACACTTCTTCGTTGCTCCCTATATGAGTTTCAATTTTTTTTAATTTTTTTTTTTGATGAATATCTTGCCTCGTGTTTCTGCGTTCCAATCTTCGCAGATAATTCGTGAACGTCAGCAGTATCACGAAGATACCGGTGGGATTTATTTAAATGACAATCACGATTCGGCGATTTACTCAGAGTCGAAGAAACGACTCGCGATGCTCGATCTTTTAATTGCGGCTATGAAAAAAGGCGATATAGACGAGGCGGGAATCCGAGAAGAAGTCGATACATTTATGTTCGAGGTAAAATATCTGGCGATAATGGTCTGATAGCTGGTAGTTCCATATTATAATATACCATAATGTTATCCATAGGGTCACGACACCTCGGCAATGGGCATGTGTTTTGCACTGTTACTCCTAGCCGAGCATAAAGACGTCCAGGTAAAAAAGCACGATTCAATTGTTTAAGGTGTAACACGACGCTGATAAAAAAGTAAAGTTGAATCAACTAAGATTCGGGCAGGGACGTTCAAATAAATATATGGTTGGGCGAACAAAATATTTTAATGACTCAAAAATATTTTGGTGACATCGACCAACAAATTGTTGAACCAACCAATTTTTTAGCTGTACCAATAAAATATTTAGTCGAACGTTCCTGCCCGAATCTTAGTTGATTGAACCGTATTTTTTTTATCAGGCTACAGCGTTGGCTAATTTCTTGTGTGTGTGTGTGAATCAGACCTGAAAAATTTTAACCGGATCAGGCGGTCATACGCATTCGAAAATTCGTATG
Source organism: Ichneumon xanthorius (assembly GCA_917499995.1). NCBI lineage: Eukaryota > Metazoa > Arthropoda > Insecta > Hymenoptera > Ichneumonidae > Ichneumon > Ichneumon xanthorius. The sequence goes on along the minus strand of OU824204.1, from coordinate 2,536,412 downwards.
AACACCCGATGAAACGTTAAAATGTTGTCACTTTTAATTTTTTGAATTACAACGTTGGCTAATTTCAGCAACGCGCCCGAGAAGAGATAGATGCGGTGCTCGATAAGAGCGGTGGTAAAATGGACATCGCCGAGATTCAACAATTCACGTATCTCGAACGTTGCCTCAAAGAGTCACTTCGACTGTATCCGAGTGTCCCAGTCATATCGCGGTATATCGGAGAGGAATTGCCTCTGAGTAAGTGTGTGCTTTCCATTTGAAAAATCCGATTAATTGGATTTTACTTGATCGATGGTGTTTTCGTAATTTTTTTTTTTTTTTTAGAAAACTACGTTCTACCTGCAGGAACGATGGCCGACATACACATATACGACACTCATCGAGATCCAAATTTCTGGCCGGATCCTCTCACCTTCGATCCGGACAGATTTTTACCCGAACGAGTAGTCGGACGGCATCCTTTTTCGTACATACCGTTCAGTGCTGGGCAGCGCAATTGCATTGGTAACAGTTCATTTGAAGGTTGAACGATATAAACGCAACGATGTATCTGAGCACTTATTATTTCATTTAACAGGACAAAAATTTGCGATGCTCGAACTTAAGGCATTTATAGGTCACCTGTTGCACAATTTTTACCTCGAGCCAATAGACGTGGCATCCGAAGTTCGATTTGTGCCGGACCTCGTATTAAGGCCCACGCATCCGATCCGCGTCAGGTTTATACCGAGATAAATGTGACCGTTTCGTAACGACCTGGCCTTTTTTTATGGAATTGGTCGCGCACAGTATTGAATAGAATCTTTCAAATGTATCAGAAATGTATCAGAAGTAACAATACAATACCTATGGAGACGACAACATCTATACGAGAATTGCTTCGATGTGCGACATCGTCGTAATACAAAAAAAAATATATCTGTACATTATGTTAAGGTGTGTCGAAAATTAACTGTAAAATAAAAATGCTATGGTACATAAAGATTGTTATTTTGCTTCCACATGGAGGAAGCTTTGTTTTGGTGAAATGAAAAAATGTCGAGACTTTAATGAAAACAACAACAACAACAACAACCCCATCGCAGTTTACAGCGCACATTTATTACAGTGCAGTTGCGCTGTGATCATTTGATGTCAACTGTAAGGCACATTTATATCTCTACCACTCACAACTTTACCAGAAAACATCTGTACCATAATACAACTCTACCAAAATCTCTACCACTGAGGGAAAAAAACTCTCCCGCACTTGTAATAAAAGTCTCCTGGAATTTAAATAAAACTCTCTTGGAATTTAAATAAAACTCTCTTGGAATTTAAATAAAACTCTCTTGGAATTTAAATAAAACTCTCTTGAAATTTAAATAAAACTCTCTTGGAATTTAAATAAAACTCGCTCGGAATTAAAATAAAATTCCCCCCTTCACATTTTTCAACTTTCAAAATGGCGCCATTTTTTAAAGGTTTTTTAAGCTGTTACGTTGTGATATTTGAAAATATTCAACTAACCGAGCGAATGCAATTTCATTGGATTTTTTCACTGTAGCATTTTTCATAATCTACTGTCAACAATAAATAACATAAATAAGCGAATCTAGCGTCAGGCGCGAGGCGCCCGATCGCTAGTTAATAATAAATATTCGAATGACGCTGCAGAGAAGATAGTTACGCCCTTTAAAATTATTCTTCCTTTCTAAACAGTCTTATCCAGACATCCACACATTTAGTATTCCTTTACGATTACCGTGATGTCGATATCAAAGATTCTAAGAAAAAATTCATATACGCACTGCACAATAACGAGATTAATGAGAGGAAAAAACGCACGGCACAATAATGAGATTAATAACGATAAATAGCTCGCGCGGCACGCAGCAAAATTAGCATCATCATTATTCAAAAGCTTGGTCTCGCGACGCACGCAGCAATTATGTTCTCGCGACTCGTCACGACAATATACATATATATATATACACACATATATCGCCCTCGCGGTATCTACCGAGGGTACAGCCCACAGCAGTGTTTTTCTCAGAGCAAATGCTCCGTATTATATAGGAGATCATTGGAGATCGAGACCTCGTCCATTGATAGTAGGTCACAATTATGCAACAGCATCTACGTATTGGTGTTGATTAATACACCGATATCGGAGATGAACCATTAATGTCGATTAATTCCACGTGGGTCGCATTAATATCTACCGTACACCACGGTTAATCACAACACGTGCATGTCCTACGTTCGCTGTCGGTATCGACTGGGACGAGAGGTGGCACCCGTTTGTTTGCGTTCGTCACCCTAGCAAACCAAGCGACCTTGAACATCATGCCGAAGCGATCGCTCTGACGACATTCTTTTGCCTCATTTCGGCAGTGAAGTCGCTTCTTTGATTGTCGACTGAACGAACGACCGCAAAAGCAACCGTCCAGATATAAGCTTTTTGACGATCGGGATGAGCGGTCGCTTCAGCGGTCATTAGTGTGGTTAATTATTGGAACAACTAATTTTTGGTTATGTACACCCAGAAAAAAATGTATTTGACAGCCATCGTTTATTAAGATTAAGTAAAATATTTATTTGATTTAAATAAAAATTCATTTCATTTAAGTAGCTATTTACTTAAATTAAATAAATATTTATTGAAATGATAATGATAGATGAAAACGATAGGTAATTCAATGAATCTATCTATAAGTCACTGTAATTAATTTTCCGAGTGTAAGGTAGGTGGGGCGGGTGAGGACCAACCAGTTTCTAGATTATGAGACATTTTTCACAACACTTTGTGGACTACAGTCGTCCCTGACTTATAATGCAAAAGGAGGAAGAGGAAGAATATGCGCTCAGTCCGTCGAGAGTGCTTGCGAAAGATCGCGCGGTCGAGACGAACTTTTCTTCCACGACGAACCAAACCGTCACTATGATATTCATACTGACTTTACTGACCCTCGCAGCGATATACGTACTTTATTATCGTCATCGTAACTTCCGAAGATCGGTCCTCCTTAAAAAAATTCCGGGACCGCCGGCCCTACCGATTATCGGCAACCTGCTCGATGTGCTCGTTCCACTAGGTAATTAATAATAATTCATTGTAAGTTCATTGTAGGGTGATTAATAATAATTGTTCATTGCGATGTAAACCCAGTATCACTCCCATGTGTAGCGTTTGTATTTATTACGATACGTAATGTTTCATTAACATTATATTGCAGCTGACTTATGGGGTGTTGTACATAAGTTCCAGGACGATTATTACCCGATACATGAACTCTGGACCTTCAACTTGTCTGTCATGAAGCTTCGCCACCCCGACGACGCCGAGGTAAACTAAAAAGTTTATTTTAAAATTATTGCAACGCTCAATAATATAAAGTGCAACAATATTGTTATTTTTATTATTGAACAGTTGTTGCGCAGTTTCTTTTATTACTTCTGTTTATGAGTCATTGAGTTTATGACTCATAACTGGCAAAAACGTTACAATTTCAATGTCGACGAAACGACTTTCCTTGTTTATTAATCGCAGGCTCTCTTAACAAGTCCCAGACACATAACTAAGGGCATGGTGTACGATTTTCTTCATCCTTGGTTCAAATCGGGTCTTCTCACGAGCACAGGTCTGATCATTATTGAGAATTGGAGTTTGCAACGTTCAGTTAATTTAATAAATAAAAATTTAATCGTGCGTTTGTAGGAAGTAAGTGGCACAAAAGACGTAAGATTCTCACTCCGGCTTTCCACTTAAATGTCCTGCGCGAATTCGTAAACATATTCGACAAGGAAGGTCAACGGATTGTTCGAGACCTTAAAGATGCCAAGGGCACGACTGAATACGATATTTTACCCTTGATCACCAAGTACACGTTGAATACTATATGCGGTCAGTAGCATCATCTACATTTGATTAGGGGAGACCGGGGCAAAATGGGACAGTGGGGCAAAACGGGACACTGGAGCAAAACTCAATTTTACAATAATTTTTGGATGACCCATTTTGTCCCAACGACACATCCGGGTTTTCAACCCTATTTTGTCCCACTTACCACCACCGTCAACATCCAAAAGTTATTGGAAAATCGCGTTTTAAATTTTATTTATTTACGGGTCCAGCCCTTTTACATATTTGTTAGTATTGCAAACATAATAGGAACATATTTCATAATGTCTTCTTATAAAATTAATACTTCCACGTACATTAAAATAGAAAAATAGAAATTAGAAACATGGTAATGACTTTGCCCCATTATCCTGTTTTGCCCCACTGTACCATTTTGCCCCGCTCTCTTCTAATTAAGGAAAAAAAAAACATTTTGCTGGATCGTAAGAATATTACGCTTTTCGATAAACATTTAGAAACCGCAATGGGCTCATCGCTAGAAGAGATGACAACGTTCCACAATAAATACAGAAAGGCCGTTCACGCGATGGGTGAATTTCTGTTTTACAGGCACGTTGTAATGACCATTACTTTTCGGCGATTCGATGCATTGTACACTTAATTAAATTATCGTATTGTTAAACTTGTGAACCAGGCTGCTGAGACCGTGGTTTCATAACAGTACCTTGTTCAACCTTTCATCAACTGGACGAAAGCAGAAAAAAGCGTTGGAGATTATTCACGGATTCTCGGCTAAGGTTTGTCCCGAGGCTTCGTCGTTGCTCCCTACAGAAGTATCGTATTTTTATGCATAACAAAAAAAACCATGACTCGTATTTCCTCGTTCCAATTTCGCAGATTATTCGCGAACGTCAGCAGTATCACGAAGATACAGGCGGAAATAATTTGAACGATAATCACGATTCAGCGACGCACTCAAAGTCGAAAAAACGGCTCGCAATGCTCGACCTATTAATTACGGCTATGAAGGAAGGCAATATAGACGAGGCGGGAATCAGAGAAGAAGTCGATACATTTATGTTCGAGGTAAAATATTGGGCAATGATGGTATGATTGCTGGTAGTTCGGTATTATAATATTTCACAATGTATTATACATAGGGTCACGACACTTCCGCAATGGGCGTGTGCTTTGCCTTGTTACTCCTAGCTGAGCATAAAGACATCCAGGTAAAAAAAATAAAAAAATAGCGCGATTCGATTGTTCAAGATGTAGTGCAACGTTGGCAAATTTCAGCAACGCGTCCGAGAAGAGGTAGACGCGGCGCTCGAGAAGAGCGGTGGTAAAATGGACATCGCTGAGATTCAACAATTCACGTATCTCGAACGTTGCCTCAAAGAGTCACTTCGATTGTATCCGAGTGTCCCCGTCATATCGCGGTATATCGGAGAGGAATTGCCTCTGAGTAAGTGTGTGCTTTCCATTTGAAAAATCCGATTAATTGGATTTTACTTGATCGATGGTGTTTTGGTAATTTTTTTTTTTTTTTAGAAAACTACGTTCTACCGGCAGGGACGATGGCCGACCTACACATATACGAACTTCATCGAGATCCAAATTTCTGGCCGGATCCTCACAAGTTCGATCCGGACAGATTTTTACCCGAACGAATAGTCGGACGGCACCCTTTCTCGTACATACCGTTCAGTGCTGGGCAGCGCAATTGCATTGGTAACTGTTCGTTTGAAGATTGAACGATATAGACGCAACGATGTATCTGAGCATCTTATTATTTTATTTAACAGGACAAAAATTTGCAATGCTGGAACTTAAGGCATTTATAGGTCACTTGTTGCACAATTTTTACCTCGAGCCAATAGACTTGGCATCCGAAGTTCGATTTATACCGGACCTCGTATTGAGGCCCATGCATCCGATACGCGTCAGGTTTGTACCGAGATAAATGTGACCGATTCGCAACGACTTGCCCTTTTTTTAGTGGAATTGGATGTGCACAGTACTGAATAGCATCTTTAAAATGTACCAGAACTAACGATACAACATCTACGGAGTTCTGTCTATACGAAAATTGCTTTGACATGTTATATCGTCGCAGTATAAACAAAAAGTGTATCTATTCATTATGTAAAAGTGTGTCGAAAATTAACTTTAAAATAATAATTCCATAGGACAACAAGTTTGTTATTTTGTTTCCTCAGAGGAAGCTTTGTGTTGGTGAAATAAACAAATTTCCAGATTTTAATTAAAAGGTGTTCGCGATTTTCCAAAACATTGAAAATTCATATTAAGAAAAAATGTCCGGATGTATGTGTGTATGTCTTTGTGACTCGGATGTGAAAAAAAATCAAACCGCTATAACTGGAGTATGCCTCGACCGACCAAGTTGAAACTTCACACACAGCATGTGTGGTTAGTAAATAGTGATTGATCAAAATTTCATTAAAAAATTTGGAAATTTCAATTTTCAACTTTTTTTTTATGATGAGGTGCGGTATTAAGCTTACTGAGAATGGATTGAGGGTCGTGCCGATTGAGATAGCGTTCGAAGACGTCGTTCTCCAGAGCCAAGACTTTGTTCGTCCTCACAGCGAGTTCCAGTGCCTGTCGGAGTTCCTCATCGGTCATATCTGGGTCAAGATAAAAAATTTATCATCGGTATAAATATCACGATAAATCATCCGTCTGATCGTAGTTGAATATTTAAAAGTGTCGTATGTCACATCAGAATGAGCGGATTTTCACCTCGTGTAATTTTCAAGCTTCACACTCGGCGAAAATCGCGCACTTCGCTCTCTTGTAGCATAATGTACTAATTCTTCTAATAAAATAATAATAATATATTTCTTACCTTCGTAACGCGGTTCCTCGTCCGGGGCATAAGTCACCCTCGAGCCGAGACTGACAGCGCTTCCTCTTCTCAACGACGACATTTTTCATCCGAAGAAAATTTTTCATCCAACAAAAATCGTCACTTCCAAGAAATTCACCTCTGTCTGCCTCGTTCCACTGCGGCGAGATAGACCGAAGAGGATCTCCATGTCAGGAGAGTGCGACCTCGTAAAAAAAACCTCACGAGAGGGAGAATTCCTTAACGAAGAGGTTCCCTATCGATCCGCTGTTAAGTCGATACTCTCGCAGGCGCTCTTCTGTTACGATCGTCATTTTTTTTTTTTTTTTGCGTATAAAGATTTGTTTATGAAGGAGAAAAATTATCACAAAAAAGTATTTCTCACAAAATCTTCGTAAATACAAAAAGTAAATTACGTGACCAGGCAATGTTTGAGTTTTCACAATTTTTATTATTACTGTATTGTTTTTAATTATAATAGGAACTCGGTGGTGATATACAAGGTGAAAAACATCTATTCTCTACACGCTTTTTGCACATGTTAACTTTTAATGTACATTTTTTTTGTGCACAAGATTTTTTTTATAAGGGAGCCAAATAATCATGGAAAATTATTTCTCACAAAATCTTCGTAAGTACAAAAAGTAAATTAAGTGAGGAGGCAGTGTGAGAATTTTAATTTTTCACGATTTTTATTATCATTATTATTATTATTTAAAATTATAATAGGCACTCGGCGGTGATACACAAGGTGAAAAACATCTATGCTCTACACGCTTCTCGTACACGTGAGTATTGTTTATAACAGTTGAGTTTTTTTGTTTGTGTGTTTGTTCTTTTTCCCCGATATTCTTCACGAAGTTTGGGGATCCGTCGAGAACAGACCTTGCTCCGTAATTTCGTTTCCATCGACGTACAATAAATACTTTATTCCACCGCCCTTTTCCTCGGAACTGCAGGATCTTATTATCGCTGGTACACCGCCTATCATGAATAGCATCTCCGCACCTCCGTCTACGAATTCGTTCTAAAAAAATACATTTTTTAAAAAGATTAATACATTCTGGAAAAAAAATTCAGATTGGCTTATAAGACTATGTTAAATAAATTTATTCCCAGGCGCCCCCGCTCGGTCGGTAACGAGTCACTTTCTTTATTTTCTCTGACGTTAATATTTAGGGCAAAAGCAAGTTGGGTTTTCGTAAGTAATAAATACAGTAATGAAAAACGAATTTGTTTCCGTACGAAAAAAAATCACCACCACGAGTGATAAATTATTGTTATTATTATTATGATCATTCACCTCGACGTCGATTTGTTCCCCGTTTATCCAGACAGTCTGCACCGTTTTATCTAAAAAAAAGAAAAGCACAGTGAAAAGACAATGAAATCCATTTATTTTTGTATCTCGTCTTCTCACCAAGAACTATTCGGTATTCGTTCTCTCCAACACTGGTCACCCAGGAGTCCAGTACCTTCGACTGTGATTGCACAAAATTTTTGAAGCTCTTGCCATTGACCCACAATGTATAGGAGAACCTTAAACCTGCGACATAAATTGCAAATTTTTGCCTGCTATTATCAGATATAATTTTCGTTTATTCATTTTTTTAAAAGCAATTCAATTAATTTAATTAATTTTTTTACATATAACTTAATTTATTTAATCTATTTTTTATTTTATTGTAATTCAAAAAATCTTTTTTTATTTTTTTCATACCTGATATAGGATCGATTCTGATGATGAATTTCGTATCGCCGAACGTGACGACTTCGTCGCCAACGAGACGAAACATCCAGTCTCGGTGAATGAGAATTTTGCCGTCGATTTTCACGGTCCGTCTTCCGGTTGCTGATCCATGCTCGAACTCGACGACGTGGTTTCCGTCGGTCAGAGGGACGGTCCAGCGGGCTGTCGGCTCGCCAGTCATCGATTCCATAGCTTGCAAGCTCCTTCAATAATTCAATTATATGATTTTAATAAAATAAAGTAATAAAAATATTTGATGTAAAAAAAAATTACTTTTTTCAAAGTAAATACGAGTTAATAATTCGAGCTTATTCGACGAGAGTTTCAGAGCGTTTAATTTTTTTTTATTACGAACGAATGAGCGATCGGATGGGTATGGAGCTCGTTTACCGCACAGCACTGGATTGCGCTTGTGTGAACTATAGAGAATGCTAGTTGCGATAAATTTTCTAATTTTTTTTTTCTGCACATACCGTAACAGAGTGTTCGCCATAATCACCTGTCGACTATCCAGGTGTCCGCAGTCCGTGTAACTGTTATTGATCGTTGCTTTCAAGGCCCTTTTCGTGCAATCGATAGACTCGGCGCGCCGCGCTTCACGCACATAGAGCAATAACATTGTACGATGTATCTTGACGATCGAATGAAATTTATTTCTCCCTTGTTTACATTTTTGTTTGTTTATTTATTTATTTATTTTCAATTAACATAAATTGTAGAAAATTCGTCGAATCTCTTATTCCGGATTGGCTGGCAGAAGTTTTCCCTTGCACGGACCGAAGCCCACTCTGTAGCCGTCGCCCTGGCAGTATCCTGATGACAAATCGTCGGTTGGATTAATCGAGCAGTGAGAAAGCGCTCGGCCAAATGTCAAAGGGCGTGGAAGATACGTACAAACGCCCTCTGGCTTTCAGTCGAGCGATACAATCATCGCACAGTTAAAAAGGTTTCTACAGTCAACAAACAATTCTTGACCGCAAAGATTCACAATTTTTTTTTCTTATTGATTTTACGAATTCTTGACAACAAACCGTAATAGCAATAAAAATAATTATAATAAAGATAATAATAACAGAAATAATATGAATAATGTGACAATTATTATTGAACAATTGTAGTTAATTAGGAAAATTATGGACATGTGTGGACGAGAAATTTTTGTCAATTGTGCAAAAGAGTTTTGGTCCGTATGTGTTTAGATTTACCTCGAATGGAAACTTCGTCACCGTCTTGCAGAAACTTTCTGGTACTTCCGTCTTTCATGGGTACGGTCATCGTTCCTTTCCAGCAGAGCTCGAGCATCGATCCATAAGAATCCGAAGTCTGCGAAAGTTCATGATTGATTTTCGAATAATCAATCGTTAAGATAATTGTTTGTTTGATCGTTGAAAAATTGCGGACTTCAACAGCTAAGATATTATCGAGAAGAACGTGCTCTCTATAATTTATCGTTTTATATTAATCGTCAACCGACCTCCCCGCTTATCGTTCCGGAAGCCATCAGATCACCGGGATTGAGATTGCATCCTGTGACGGTGTGATGAGCCAACTGTTGCTGAGGAGTCCAGTACATGTGTCTGTAGTTGCTGCGGGAAACTGTCGTCACGACTCCCGTGGGTGCTAAACATTGTAAACATTGTAAACATAGTTGACATTTTAAATGTTGTAAATGTTGTAAACGGCGATCCATCATCATAATATCTGCACTTTGGATGAATCGATTGGAAGACTCACGTTTTATGTCGACTTCGAGACTGATGTCAAAGTTGCAGGAATTCTCGTGACGGAGATACGGGAAGGGTGTCGGATCCTGAGGCATGTTGGGAACTTTGAAAGGCTCCAGGGCTTCCATTGTGACGATCCAGGGTGCGATGGTCGTTCCAAGATTTTTCGCTCCGAACGGGCCGAGGGGAACGTATTCCCACTTTTGAATATCCCGTGCTGTAATGATCGGCAAGACATGCGTTATTTGGCTCTCCAACGATAGCGGTTTCTTAAAGGCATGGGAAATATCGTCGGTCGGTAACAAAAACATTAATTGAATTTTTTCGAGGCTGATAAGCTTTTGTGAATCACATGAAAAAACGGATTACAGTTTCCGTTACCGAACGAGTCCGTTTCGCATCGTTTCGAATTAAAATTTGATTAGATTCGAGCAGTTTAATGTTTTCCATTAGATTAACCGGGTAGGGAAGATAACTGACCGCTCCAATCGTTCATCGTAACCAATCCGAATACGTGATCGTAAGCTTTGCTCGCTGGTACAGAACTTCCGAGTTCGGTTGGCTGACCGCCAACGAAGAAGGCGACCTCGAGCTCGAAGTCCATGAGCCTGCAGGGTCCGTAAACGGGCGCGGCGCCCTCGACCGGAAGTGTCTGGCCCCGCGGTCTTCGTATAGGCGTGCCGGAAACCACCACAGAGCTGGCTCTCCCATGATACCCAACCGGCAAGTATTTCCTGCGTATAATTTAGAAATCATCACATGTGAAACATTACCGCTCTTCCCGACTCGGACTCAGTCGGTAATAAAAACTGTAATCCGTTTTCCTCGAAGACGCCAAATTTTGCTGAGGACGACCAAATTATTAGCGTCTGCTGGATTGTCGAATTAAGACTCCGGATTATCGGATGAAGATTCCGGATTCTCGGATGAATAATTTGCGTTTAGATCAGAAGAAAATGGATTACAGTTTTTGTTACCGACTGAGTTACCTGAAATCCGGTTAAATGGGTTAAATGGGTTAAATCCAGTTAAGTCACAAGAAAACTAATTTTCACGCTAAATCATACCAGTTTGGCATCAGAGCGTTCTCCTTTCCACGAAACATTATTCCGACATTGGTAGCGTGATGAATCGAAGAGTAAAAGTCCGTGTAGTCACCGATCTTTGCCGGTAGATGCATCGTCGCGGCCTCCTGGGGTACGAAAGCTCTGTAACGAGGGTGCAAACAGAGTTACAAAAATCGCTCGAACGCTACACCGGAAACTACAACGATCTTGATCATACTTGGCGCGCATTTCCGGTTCTTGAAGAGTTTTGTTGTCGATCGACAACAGATCTTGCAATCTTTTTCTCGCCTCTATCCAGGCTGGCCGGCCCAGAGACATGAAATCGTTGAGACTATCCTGACGAAAGACATCTTCCTTGCCGGACAACAGCGGTCCAGTGAAGAGATGCGAGACGACGAAGAGGTCCAAGATCTGATCTCCGATAGCGACGCCGATCCGTTTCTTCGGCTGTTGAATAAAACACATAAACATCTTAATTTTTTGAATAAAACACAAAAATAAAATTTTTTGAATAAAACACATAAGCTCAATATTTTTTTGAATAAGACACATAAACTCAATAATTTTTTTGAATAATACACATAAACTCAATAATTTGTTTGAACAAAACACATAAACATCACAATTAAAAAAATTAAAACACATAATTTTTTGCTTTTTCTGAACGAATGTGGGAGAAATTAAGTGGCTTGTTATCATTCGATGGTATTTTGTTACGTTACTGACCGATGGTACTATCAACAGTCGGTAACTTACTAACCCAAGGTAAGTTACCGATCGCTGGTAATTTACCGACAGTTACGTAGTCTCCTCGTGAAGTCAGCGATTCGTTCTTTGGACGACAGTTCGCGACACTCTACGAACAGGTGATCCAACTCAGCAGTAAACACGATAAACAAACATCGTAAAATTGATAACAAAATATTTTCCGTACGGTCGAGGCGTTAACTTTGTACGTCGAACGAAGGCTCGGTTTTTTGATGGAACAGTCGTTGATCGTTGATATTTATTAGCTACAAAATCATCGGTGTATTATGGAAAGGAGACCGCGAGAAGGCGAGCACCGGCGTCGCCATAACAAGTAGAAACGGACAAACAACTCAGACCACTATTAGAATTTTCTTTTTTATTTTTTTTCTGTACTCACGTTAGCCGCTGTGGAGAAGACACCGTAGGGCAGATTCTCGATGGGAAAATCACAGTCGGACGAGTAATCGATGAAAGACTTCATTATCAGGATGATACTTCCACGTCGTAGCGTTGCGGGATTCGGAATCGAACTGCCCAAGCGCATGGAGCGTTAACGTGGGTCGCGATAAGCGACGATGGAGACACGTCGAGGCCGACTGGCGCGGTTGCATTAATTTATGCATCTGTTTACGAGGGAAACCTGCCGCATCGCGGGAACAGGTTTTCATTTTACTGACTATTTAATGTAAAAGAAGATTTCTAAAACGTATTTTGATACGACGAGGAATCCACGAATTCCTTGTCGAGTAGAAAAAGACGCTGCTGCGAAGACATAAACAAACGATTTTCTTTTTCTTCGGAGTTTGGACCAGAGACGGATCTGTAAATCTGTTGATGTTTCAAGTAGAAAAAGATGTTGCAAAGACGTAAATAAACGATTTTTTTTTCAGATTTTGGACCAGCGAAGCATCTATAAATCTGTTGATGTTTCAAGTAGAAAAAGACGTAAACAAACGTTTTTTTTTCTTCGGATTTCTGACCAGCGACGGATCTATAAATCCGTTGATGTTTCAAGTAGAAAAGACCTTGTTGCGAAGACGTAAAAATAAACTTTCTTTTTCTTCGGATTTTGGACCAGCGACGGATCTATAAATCTGTTGATGTGTCAAGTAGAAAAGGAGGTTATTGCGAAGACGTAAAAATAAACTTTTTTCTCTTCATTGGAATAACAGTAGTAGTTTATTAGACATTGATATACAGAGGGTAATATTCGGGCTGTCGGGTAGGCGAGGTGATAATTAATATGGTACAACATGGTTACAACACAACATAAGCATTATTGTTACATCGTCATCGTGATTTCGAAGATCTTTGTCGGCCAAACACATGACAGCTTCGTAGATATTTATATATATATATATATATGTATATATATAATGCGCATGGTATATTGGCTGTCCGGGCAACGATATGCAGACATCCTTTAATCTTTTATCAACTAACAGGGGTAAGGTCAGCGTTAACGAGAGGGTTCTTACGAAGGTCCTCCGAACATTAAAATCCAGGGGAGACTCCCGACTAAACTTCTTATCGATTGGAAGACGTGAGACTTTGTTGTCCATCGGTCAAGTTTTCTGTTTTTTTTCTTTTTTTTTTTCGTTACAGAATTTATACTTTGATTATAATTGTAACAGTACTCGCGAACCGACGATCACGACTCGCGAGAAAAATTCATAACAAATCTATTGACAATCTCTTCGTATTTCCTACCAATTTCTTTTTTCGTAACTAACTCGTTAATTGTGCGATTCACTAAAGACCTAAGTGCTATACATTTTTTGTTTTTTCAAGTGCTTTTTAGGAGATAAGTGCGAGTGGTGCAGACTACAAAAAAAAAAATCTACAAAAGTACGATTAAGTGTGTCGAAAAAGATGCAAGACTAAAGTGCCGAAGGTGAGAGATATTTATGTACAGAGTGATCAGCGTTGAAAACGATGGACGAGAAAAAAAGATTGAGCGCGTCGTAAGCGTCTGACGGAAAAAGAAATTGGCACGATTATGTCTAGCTTAAAATTAACGCGTCTTTATTGACAATACGAAAGGATTAAATCTTTATTTTCTGTCGACTTCTGTTTTTGTATTTGTTGTTGTTTTTTTTACAAATAAAAACAGCGAAAACTATGGATAATCTTACGATTATAACATCAACGGTTAACACTAAAGAGGCTCTGTTTATTTGAAATATAACTATATTAAAGATAAAATAGTTGATTGCGCGATAAATAGTTAAATAACGAGTCGATAGCGAATAGAATCTCTTTCTCTCAGGTATCGGATTCGTGGTCAGGCGTGCTTCTAAAAATACATATATTTTTATTTTTTGTTGCCATAGTACTCTTATTCCGTGCTTGTAAACCATTTCTCTCTTTCACTCTTTATCATCTTCGTTAAACAATAATAAATATCGTTAATTGCTTGCGTTGTGACGTTTTTCTTTTATCTCATTTCTTGTTTGTTTCATTTCACTGGACTGACTTTTTCGTATAGCGATAATGCATCAACTTTTTTGTTTTAAATTATCATATATATATATCTATATTTTTTTTACTAATAATCGCACTACGTTTAATCCCCGTTCACCCAAAACAATAATTTATTGCCCTGCTATACACATATATATATATGTTTTCTATACGCAAATGAAACATTTCGCAATGGCATCGGTGATTCGAACTCAAACTTTAACCGCGTAAATGTACATAAATACATTAATATTTATCGTATATATTTATATGTATATATATATAATATATCTGTGGGTGTGTTTTTTATCATTACATCTATACTTTAAATTATATAATTCTTATAATTCCTCGTGTTTATTAAGTACTGGCGAGTGTGTTGAAACCTATATAAAGTCGTTTTCGATATTTTATACGATAAATAATTACTTTAAACCGTTAATCACTAATACCTAGCGACGATCGCTAAAATTGCACCGATAAATTAGCATCGAATGAAAAATAAAAAAAAATGTATCGTTAAAACGATCGAAGTCTCGACTCTAATTGGATAGGGGAAGTTTAGTATTTTCGTACGTGCGTCGAGCTTCTGGACATAGTCAATTGAATGAAATTTAAAAAAAAAATGATGTGAAAAATTATTATAATCAAATATTTTTATCCCGATTTTTTTCGAACATGCGGCGCGCGAAACGAATCTTAAGTGAATCGAAAAACTATAAAAACTATCGACGAGAAAAAGAAAAGAACGCAACATGACACAAGTTTTGCACGAACATTTCGAAAAAGCATGTACTTTCATGGGTTTGTGTTTGTATTTTTAAATCTCAACGCTAATATATATATATATACTCCTTGATACTCGTTATATTCATCATTTAATATCGTTATATAATTTTGTATGGATTTTTTTTTTGTTGTTTCCTCTTATTTTTCTTCTTTCGTATTATAACTCCGATTGCATTATGGTACCGGCAAATGATAATGTTATATCGAGGCGTTTCGCGACTAATTATTATTCGGCAAAACGATTCGACGTTTTTTTAATATCGTAGAATTGTTTATTATATTTAGCCGGTCAACGAAAGAATTATGCGATTATGCGTCCGTTATGCAACTCCGCGACTCTTCCGTAACTAATCGAAAATTAAATGACCTGTTCGAAAATAGTACACTTTGGAACGAGCCTGCGCACTCCTCACAAAATCATTTTCGTCCAAAATTTTGACAAATTTTTTTTTCCTCAATTTTTTTTTGACTTTTCTTTTGGACAGAAATTGGCAAGACGATAGCTCGTTCTCCGCTCGCTTTCGCTTTCCACCAACGTCTCAGGAGACTTTTGTACCTCCACGCACATCCGGATTCTCCACTTTCGACAGAAATTAAATTTTTCCTTTTTTGTTTTTAATCTTTCAACATCAAATCTCGAATATTGTTTCTTTCTCTCCCCTCTCCATTCGCCGACATTCGATCAACAAATTTCAACACTTACGAGCGTAAATAATTCTTAACTCCTATAGCACCGATCGGCGGCAACGACACAGCGTTTGATGTCTCGAAATATTAGAAAATAAATTTAAAAATAAAAAAAAATCCAGAAAAAATGTTTCTTTGATTAAAATAATTTTTTTTTGTTTATGAAACTAATATTTTTACCAGTTATCCGATTCGCAGCGAGATTTTTATTTTCGTAAGGAAGGAGATAACCGCGCTGCTCCTTACCGCGCCTCAGAGTCATATGTCTTAATTTAATATTCATGGTTGCAAATTGGCCTCGGGATTCTTTGTACACGTTGAAGCGCGTTGTTGTTTGTATCTGTTTTTTTTTCTTCATCTCGTCGCGATATTATTTTATCGTTACGCTACCTGGACCGAAGATGTTACGGGGTGGTCGATAGGCGGCCGATTTCCGGGCACGAAGATTTACAGGTCCTGACCGAGTCGGTCGAGCTCCGCCAGCAAAAAGTCGACGTCCGCTTCTGTAACTGCGGCACTGGATATTATGTTCCTGAAGAAGTTGGGTCTGCGGTCGTCCGGCTGATAGCCGATCATCAGAGTTCCGGTTTCCATCATGCGAGCTTTCAGGATTGGACAGATCTGCGAAGTAACATAAAAAAATACGTATATATATGTTTTCTCAATTTCTGTCGATTTTTTAAACGAATTTTTTTTAACGAAAAAAAATTATTATTATTATTCTTTTTTTTTTTAAAGATAATGACAAAAAGTACCTCGGCAAGAATTTTTTCCCTCTGGGGACCGTGAGGCATGTTCCTCACGCGATTCGGCAGATACCAGAAGCAAACGTTGACCATCTCGGGCTCCAGAATCAGGTAATACTTGTCGGGCATCTGTTTGATTCTCTTGACCATGTATTCCGAGAGCTCCATCAGCCTGTCCATCAGTTTCTCGAAACCTTCGGTACCCTATAAATTATTATTTTTTTTTGTTTCCGAAGATATGTACATTTTGTTGTTGTTTTTTTGTGTATATCGTGGCATATTTACATCTCTACCACGCACAATTTTACCAGAAAACATCTCTACCGTATTAGAACTCTACCAGAATCAAAGTACAACTATACCGGAATTGAAATAAAACTCTACCGGAATACAAGGCTACCGTCTAGGTTTGTACGTCGGTAGACTTTTATTTCCATTTCGGTACACCCAGGCAAAAAATTTATTTGACGGCCACCGTTTATTTGTTTTAAGAAAAATATTTATTTGATTTAAATAAATATTTATTTTAATTCCGTAAAAAGCTACTTAAATGAAATAAATATTTATTTTAATCAAATTAATATGGTACTTTAACCAAAAATCATTCCCAAAGTCAGGTTCTTCATCGACCTTACAATTTTTTTATTTCCTACCTTCGAACGCCACTGCAGCCACAGCTTGAAAATATCATTGTGGCGCCCGCACTGTATGACCTTGTCGCCCGTGTCGTATTTTACGTCGTACAATTTGTCGGTCATGAAGAGATACTCGGCGGACATTTGGTTGCAGCTTATCAACAGGCCCTAAAAAAAAGAACAAACACAAAATTCAGAGTCTGATCACAAACAGCCCTAACTACTTGCTCCATAGTTGCAGCCCGAAAGGCAGCGGTAGTTATCGACGGAACGTGGAATGTCCCGGCATAAACGGAGGCATGTCTGAGCATAAACTACCCCAACTGCTGATACCACAAGCCTCGAATAGTTGGGATGTTTTTCCTTCCCCGAGCCCTGCAGCGACTCCCCCTTGAATATGCACATATCGTATATTCCAAGAATCTCGGACGGTGCTCGGTATTCCGTGTCCGGCTATTCCACGTCCGAGGCGTTATCGATAAGAGATATAAAAAAAATAAAAAAATAAAAAGTTTCCAAATCGCGATGTCCAAGGGTTGCGACGGGTCGGAAGGGATGCGCGCTTTGCGGAAACGCTCCGTCGGAGTTCCGGTCGATACGAGGCGAGGAGGTGTCGTCTCTCTCCCTCGCTTGCCGGAGGACACATGCGCGGGAGTGCTCCTTTTGCTGTAGCGAGCTTTCGAAATGGCGGATGGAAACTCTCGTCCGGAGGCTCCGCCATCGCTGAAGAGAAAAGGCGTAAGAGCCGCGTTTGCGCTCACGGGCAATTACGATTCTGTACGCGGGTCCCAAGAGCAATTACTTTGAGGGGCGTAGATTTATATTATATTATTATATTTTTTATATTTTTATATTATATTATATTTTTTATATTTTTATATTATATTATATTTTTTATATTTTTATATTATATTATATTTTTTATATTTTTATATTATATTATATTTTTTAACATCAGCTGGAGTGACGATTTCGTGTACTTTGATCTCGAAAAGTTGTTCGAATGAAGGTAATTTATTTTCTCGTTTTTATTATGTTGAGTAAACCAGCCAATGAACAGCCAATGAACAATGGACACTTTCCATACACTGAAAAAAAAAATCATTGATTCAAGAACAGTGACACTTGCGGGTTGCCTTTGACATATGTAGTCAGTGTAATTATTATTTTCATTCTAACAATTACATATACAAATTAACCAATGTCTATGAAATTTATGAGAAGATATGTAATAGTTTCATTATCATGCGTCGTTGTGTCAAGCAAAATAGACTTGAAATAACAGCGTATGTCCATGGCAGCCCGCAAGTGTCCCTGTTCTTGAATCAATGATATTTTTTTTTCTGTGTAAGAGCACGTGCATAAGAAACGTCTATTCATTGGCTTTTTCGTCTGCTTAACTGTCCATTCATTCACCGGTTAACGGAAAAGATTGTAAACTGAGGCGGATTCTCTGAAGAGTATGCGAATGGAATGTGGAGATATAAAAATAATAGATTTTTTTCGTACGAAATACGTAAACATTGAAAATAAAAGAAATCCCAATTTAAGTATTCAGTGAAAGTGGATTGAATTGAAGAATTTGAGAAATTGAAGAATTGAAGAATTGAAGATAATGAAAAATAATGAAAAATCGAATAACTGAAGACAATTGAAAAAATCGTAGAATCGGAGTACTCCAAAATTGAAACTCAACTCTAAACAATATTTCCCCGACTGACCCTTAAAGGGTTTAATCCCAAGACTTCTGCACCATAGTCCAGTATTAATAGTCCACCGAAGCGATTAACACCCTTCCCCGTTACGATTAACGTGCTACAATGACCAAAAAAAAAAGAAAAAAAAACCTCCTCCACGAGTCGAACACCCGGTGCCCGAGAGCCCTGCGCATCGAATGCGCCGAGTCACGGCAATCTCGGCATAGAAAAAACTACAATAGCAAAAGTTTGGAAAGCGTCAGGGGCGAAGTGGATAAAGTCCCCCAAATGTGTCTTTTTTTCATGACTTGGCCATGAGTTCGCGGAGCAGCCGGTGTGCGGAATTTTAATATCTCGAGGGGTGTGCGTGTGTGTTTCCCGAGTTAGCAATAACTACAGGGAGGCGCGCGCGCGCCTTCGCGGCAGCCGAGAGGGGATGCACCCTCGGCAGTCGAGCCCCTCGTCGGCAAGACGGACGAAGAGAGCCCGGACGAGAGAGTGAGGGAGGCTCGGCAACATATGTTATCTCTTAGTTTAATTAAATTCCTGCACTGTCCCGTCGGCGCAGACGTTTCACGGCGGCTGCTTTGGAATGCGACGAGCGTGCCCGAGCCGCTACGTCATCCGCACCCCTTGCCCCGCGACAAAACCGCCCCTCAGGCTCGCGCGCTCGAATTGACGAGGCAGAGCGTGTGTTCCACTTCAATTTTCCATCCGTCTTGCTGTTCCCACCGTACAGCGCGCCGAAACTATTATTCGCACGTCGCGCGTGCCAAATCGGCTTCGAAATGGAATTTTATTTATTTATTTATTTATTTTTTTTTGGATGGGTAAAAAATAAAATAAACAACTCACGTCCTCCTTGAAGTGGATCGTCGAACACTGCAGGAGAGCACCCATGAGCTTGTGAGGATTCCAGGTCACCGAGTCCGCCCTGAAAGGCAATTGAAATTTGTTGCATACAGCGGACGATTTAATTGACACAATGATTTTTTTTTTGTTACGGTTTTCGAGGATTTGGAAAATAAGTGATCGTTGCGGTTTAATCATGAAATGTCTATATTGGATTGGAGATGGAGAAAAAAAAATTGTTGAAACAGCAAAAATTTTGTTACCATAACTCATTTCCCTGCTTAACATAGGGACAATAACATATTTTGCTCTGGCAGAAAATATTTTGCTGCCACAGCAATAAATTATTAACGATCTACATTTTGTTAGAGAAACAGACCTATGTTTCTCCGGGTATTAAAATAGATTACATTAAAAGAAGAAAAAATGCCCTGAAAATTACAATTTAGTGCGGAAACTGTCTTTCTACTGTCCGAGAAAAAAAAATTGTTGGAGCAGCAAAAATGTTGTTACCACAACTCATTTACCTGCTTAACATAGGGGCAACAACATTTTTTCTCTAAATTCACACATCTTTTTATACACAAACTCTATCATCTAGAACCACCCTAATTCGCACTAATTTAAAAAGTGTCCAAACAATTTTTTTAAGTCCGGTACTCGATTGACTTGACTACCTTAAACGATTAACAGTCGTAGAGTTGTTGCTCAACGTTCAAGTCGTCATATTTTCACCTCTGTCCCCTTTTGCGATTTTTCTTAATCGTAAAAAAATAAAATAAAAAAAGGACGATGAACTCAGCTGGTCGTTCGTCTAGATCTCTTATCCAGTCCCGTGGGAGTCACTGCGGGGGAGATGAAGCATAATATCCGTTCTCTCTCGAGGTATATATTCGTGTTGCCCTCGAACACCACCTCGAACCCGGGGGTCCATCAATTCGAGAGCCACTATTAATATCGCCGCGGGAACGGATTTAGCAGCCCTCTAGTTCGACGCTCCGCCGGAGCCACCCCTGTGGTTCAACCGCCAACCCTTCTCTAATCCACGTCCCGCGCCGAAGACAAATTCTTCTATAGGGATTTTTGTTCACCTTTCTATGTTTCAACCTGCTATCACGAGACCCCGGCCCAAAGCTGTGCGCGGAGAAAATTCCGTATGTTAAAATAAAGGTTTGTTCATTTAACAAAAATTTATCCATAATCATTTGTGGACAAATTTTGTAACCGCAAATACGTCACTTCCGGTTTGAAAATGTAATTTCCTGGCCGGAAGTTATGTATTTCCGACATTGCGTCACTTCCAGTCGAAAAATGAGATTTTCTAAACCGGAAATGACGATTTTCCGACATGACGTCACTTCCGGAATAAAAATGAATTTTTCGGACCGGAAGTGCAATATACATAAAATATAAAATAATTGTATTTAATATGTTTCGTATTTGTATTTAATATGTGTCGAGCACCGGGCCAGTACAAGATCTTCGACAACCGGTGCGGTCCCGTAATTATATCGATTGTTAAATCACACCGGAGTGAATGTACGCAAGGACTGCCCTGCGGTACAATTGTTGTATCCTTGGCACATGACGTTAATAATCATCGACGCAGGCTTCATCCACATCGCTACATAACGTGCGGCACGGCAAATGACAAATGTTATCGATACATGGCGAGTGACGTGTATGTGACCGAGTCGCGTTCGCCCTTTCGCGTTTGTGCTCTCAGCGAGCCTGCGGCTGATGCCCAAGGGTGCTTCGGACTTGAAGTGCCACTGCACGCTGGAGAGATATTCGTGTCGTCCACAGATCCACTCCATTAGTTACTCCTCAGCGTACTCCACCTCGAGCCGCGACACTGCTACACTATAAATTTCCTTTACTGTCCCCCTGCAGCGAACGATCGGAGATTCCATAATTTTCCTACCAATCGAGCGAAACAACTGACGTAACTCATTTCATCGCAGATGCAATTTCTATTCGGAAGATCGAACAAACTCGATGCTGGTAAACGATTTTACTAGCATCGGTAATCAAGACAGTAGGTAATTATTTAATTAAACGTGTCTAAGAACGATATTTTATCGATGGTAATTTGAATTTATCGATTTTGATTTTTTTTTTTATTGATAAATAATAAATTTATACATTTTAATAGAATTTTTTAATATAAAAATATAGACAATCGCGCGGATTATGATATCATAAAAAAAGAATAGTTTATGCAGGTGGTAAAGTCGCGAGACTTTCTTTAACTCGGAACTCGCTTTATATTTTTATATTTTTTTTAATTCAATGATAATTCTCTTTGACCCTTCGAATTGGAGCACCCGAGCCTGAGAGTGATTAATGCACGATTCGCAGCTGGCTGTGGCGTTGTGCAATATCCCTCTGTACGGTGTTTCTCACACCATCTCTCCACTCTACATGCCAACCCCAAAACCTCTCGCGATATATATTATCGGGGATGCTAATTACCCTCTATCGCTTTGGAGCCCCCTCGTGAAAATGGCACGGCCGAAGTCGATTTGACCCCCCTCTCTCACGCTGCCTCTCTCGCAACACACTGATTTTCTGAAGCTTTCATCGAAAGCTCCGTGTGTCTCAGTTTTACAAACGATTGAAGGATTCGCGAGGAAAAAAAAGAGGAACTGACCGTTCTTACCTAAAAGGTCACAAATTCAATTTGCAAGTAGCTTCTGCATTTTTTTATGAAATGTTTTATGAGACAATTCGTTACCCAATTTTGGCTTCCTCATACTTCCAACATTTTTGCGCAGACATTTTTGAAAAAAACTAAATAAAAATCGCGGAAGAAAAAGAAAGGCTGGTCATTTTTCGATTAAATTTTGAAGAAACATTAAATACCATATAGTAAATCGACCATATAGTAAAGTTCCGGGTGACTCCATTTTGCAAATGATTGAAGGATTCGTGCGAAAAAAAGAAGAACCTGACTGTTACTACTTAAATTTTACAGTAAAATTTGGATTTTTTATGAACATTTTTGTAAATGTCAGGCAAAAGATTTGTAACTTTAATATTTGATATATTAATTTTACAAAAAAAAAAAATGTACATCAATGTTCAATTAATTTAAGTAATGCAAGCAAACTTCAAGTTTTAGTACATTAAATGTACAATTAAATTTTAACACTGTGAACTAGGGTAAAAGTGGTGAATATGGCCCACCTCAATTAACACGTAAATCAATGATACATGGACCGGGCCATATTCCCCACTTTTACCCTATTTGAAAAATTCGAGGACTTGCCTCTCGGTCGAGACGAGCGTTTGGGGAACAATCATTCCAGTGACTTTGTAGCCGCGGCTCAAATTTCCGACAGTCTTTTTTTTCCCTTTTTTTCGCGATCCTACGCACAGAGAGAATCTCCGGCGCTGCTGCCGGTGGAGAGAGAATCGAGCCGAATGCTGGTGCTGGTGAAAAAAACGGAAGAGTAACAACGCGGGGGCGGGGACGTCCCTTTGTACGAGTTTAATCCAGCATTGTCGAGGAGCGGGGCTTTATTTCAGTCTCGCGTACAACCGTTATACCGAACGGCGTCGCATCAATAAGAGCATACTTCTGTTCCGTAAATGCGCTCGAGGGAACCGATCCAGCTGTTGCTCCTACCACCAGCAGGAGGAGCACACAGCGTCAGCCAGCGAACGGTACAGCAGTGGCATCGGTCCGCGGAGTTCCCTTGTCCTTCGCTTTTCGCGTTTGCCATTTTAATCAAGAACTCTTCTGCGATAGCTGCCAGGAAGGAAGTCCTGCTGGCAGTGTACAGTCTACTGGGAAAATTAAAACGTTGAATTATTTGGCGTTTCTTTTTCTTTTTTCCTCTTTCTTTTTAAGTCGTGCCAAAGGTTTGAAGGGCTCTTTGATTCGGGACCATTGTGTCCGGCGAGTCGGAAACTTTTTTTGTGTCAAGGCAATTTTTAACTGACTTTTTTTTAATACACTTCCGGTTCATAAAATATCGAATTTTTTACAGCTTTTTTTGAGATTGAAATGTAGATAGAGATAGCAATGTAGAGAGAGATAGAAATGTAGATAGAGGTAGAAATGTAGATAGAGATAGTCATATCAAAGATTCGAAGGGTTCTTTCATTAGCGACTATTGTGTCATGCGAATCAGACATTTTTTTTGTCTCAAAACAATTTTTTACCCAGATTTTGTTTGTCCACTTCCGGTTGATAAAATATCTAATTTTTTATTTAATATTTTTCAACCTATAGCAGTTCGAGTTTATAATACTAGATAATTCGTTTCTAGCAAAAGTCGATCAACCTGTAAATCTGGTGCAAAAAAATAAGATTGCAGATTCAGAAGCTTCGATGTTTACAGTGTATTAGAAACTTTCGTTGGGGTCGGTCTCGAACTGCCGCGAAACCCACGAAATCGCTCTCGTGGGATACACAGATTGGGCACTTTTGCTAGCTCGGAGAGTCGAGACGACTGTCTACGAGAGTTCCGAGGGGGAGCAGATGCGTCCGGATGCAAATCGTGGATTAATCTCGCCCGGACCCTCGAAGCGCGCGTAGCTTCAGCGGGCAAGCAACCCCCTGGTCGCTCGCACGACTCGTGTGTATAGCACGGAAGATCGTACGGGGGGTTCGCATTGTGCCGACGAGTTCCTACATAGCGCGGATGCGAAAGTTGGCATGTGCCGAGGACAGGAGTCACTCCTTTCAGACCCGTCAATGTCAGAGATTACGACACTGCCGAGCAAACCCCCTCCTTCTCGTTTTGTCTCTGCGCTTTCTTCACGTCACGTTACTTCCGCGATCCAACGGACGGCGATGATTTATCGAACGAATACATCGAAGGGAATATTAAAAAGTGTTTTTTTTTAATTTCCGTACGAAGGTCCAGTCCTTCGATTAAAATTTATCAAATGTTATGTCGTATTTGTCCAAGCGGTAAATACGAATTCCTAGGACTTTAAATGAATTCCTAGGAATTTATTTCGATGAATTTTGAAATTAATTCCTAGGACTTGAATAAACAAATTCCTCACTCCCAAATTCGAGTAACAATAAAAGTCGGAACTACAAAATAAAATAATTAAAAAAAAAATATTACGCTAAGTTGTCCGTTCGATTGAAAATTTCTCTGAGTCCGTCAATGAAAAATGTATCAAACGTCATATCTATTGGTCTGGGCGATAAAAATGAATTTCTGGTCCTCACTCGAAATTACAGTCATCACCCAAATAAATTCCTCTCTCCCAAATTCAAAAAATAATAAAAATCCCAATAAAAGTCAGAACTAAAAAAAATATTTAAAAAATATGCCTGAAAGTGATGCATTCGACTGAACATTTTTCAAAGCCTCGAAAAATATCTCCGTCGGATAATCTCGTCGATCGAAAAAAGAGAAAGCTCTCCAATCTCTCAGCTTGCAAATCCTCGGGATAAAATCACCTCTTCTTTCCTCGTCTCTCTAATCGCTGTTTATGCGACCGATCCATTACCGCCAAACTGCCTCGCGCCTACATTCTTCCGCAGGCTCATTCTCATGTAAAGTCATTTTCGCGGCTACGCGCTATACTTCAAGGAAGCCTCTTATTGATTTTGTATGGCACAAAGCTATTTTTTTTCGCGCAATTCGTAGGTCGGCAAATGTGTGTGTGTGGGTGTTTTTTTTCCTCGAAAGACTCCATCAAACTAAGCCCCAATAAACTATAAAAGTAGCCGGCGGGATTAGGCAGAATCCCGGTGGCTGACACGAGTCCCCAATGGGATAGAGAGGCCTTCGAATAAGGTGGGGTGCATCTGCAAGCGAACATTAGAGACTCTCTCTCGGGTTCCTTTTCCGACGAGACGAATCGATTCGCTCGAACGCGACACACACACAGCAAAGTAGCTATTGAACGTCATTCAGCGCTCGATATAATTCACGGTAAACGTACCGTAAATAATTCTATAAGACAAGAACCGCTCGTTCATATAGGTTTTTTTTCTTTTTTTTTTACCGATTTGATACATTTTTTGTATGCGATAAAAAAAGGTTGCATATTCAAGAAAAATTTCATCGGCTCACAAACGCACACGATTTTTTTCGTGGTAATTTTTACACATTTTTTTGGTAAGTCAACAGTTCGTTGATAAACAAAAAAATATTGAATAATTAACAGGAATAAAAATATTAGACCGTTGTACGTACTGTTTTAAATGTAAGTTTCACTGTTTTTGTTAAAAAATAATATTATGTAATGTCTCATGCTTTGTAATAATTAGTCTTAATTAGGATGGCTCGTATGAAAATATTTAGAATATTAACCTTGCTAAAATCTCATTTTTCTGTGTAAAAAAATAAATAAAAAAAATACTCACCGTTCGATGCCAGTGAGTCTGGGATGCCTGTACTTCCTGGAGAGCAGCAGTCCACCACCCCACGCCGCCTGAAACGAGAAAATTTCATGGGTGTAGCGGCAGGTGCCACAGGTTGCAGGAATTCGGATATGGAGCTAAAAGTCCTTCTCTATCCGCGCTCGTTGCACGAGCTCGACTTCGTTGGTAATCCCTGGTACTCACCTTTTTTTTAGACTTTTGCCCCGAAACAATTTGCCCGGATTGCGGAACCAACGAAGAGCTTCCCACATTTATTATTTAAGCTAAGAGTCTTTGGGCGTTTGGCATTTACCCCTTCCCCGGGGCGCGCAGCTTTGCACTCGAGGATTTGAATAATTGGGCTCTCGCCAAATAGGATTCGACAATATCAAGCGGAAAATAAGTCACTAAAGTGTCGAAGTACAAAAAAATTACGTGCTCCAATAATTTTCTACCCAGTTTCGAACGAAATTATCGTTCAGAAATGCTTAAAGCATTATTTTTTAAGTTGTAATAAAATTATTATTACTGTAACAAAATTATAATCACAGCTTGTACTGCTCGCAGATATTGGAAAAATCGCGGTTTTTGCGGACGCTTCGCGTGCGAAAATCCCCATTTTCACACCTTGTGAAATAAAATGTTGTTCGACACTCGTGCGAAAAACGCTTTCTGAACTCGTGTGATTGCAAATGTTTTCTGAACTCGTGTGAGTGTGAAACTCACACAGAAATCAGATTCGGCAGAAAAAGTTTTTTCGCACTCGTATCGAAATGTCCTAATTATTTCACTTGGTCGGAAAATGGCGGTTTTTGCGCACGCTTCGAGTGCGAAAACCGCATGTTTTCACCGAGTGAAATAAAAGTTTTTTCGCACTCGTATCGAAATGTACTATTTTGCACCCTCCTGTAACAAAATCATTGATACTCACGTCGATGTGAAGCCACAGCTTGTACTTCTCGCAGATGTCGGCAATGGGAGAAATGGGATCGAAAGCCCCGATGACGGTTGTTCCGGCCGTGGCGTTGACGAAGAACGGTATGTGTCCCCGTGCTTTGCGCTCGAGTATCAATTCCTCGAGCTTCGAGGGAATCATTCTTCCGTACTCGTCGCTCGGCACCATGACGCAATTGTCGGTACCGAGGCCGCAGACCGACGCGCAAGATTTGACGGAATAGTGACACTGATCGGACGTGAACATGACGAGCTGACCGCCGACTGCTGCGAGGCCGCGTTCCTTGTATTGCGGAAACATTTTGTGTCTGGCGGCGAGGAAAGCGTACAGATTGCTTATCGAACCTCCCGGAGCGAGAATCGAGTCGCCGGTGTGCCAGCCGATTATTTGACGCATTTTTTGCAGCACGACGTGCTCCATCAGAATGAAGACCGGGGCGATCTCGTACGTGAACATGTTCGTGTTCGCTGTAGCGGTCAGCCACTCGCCGGCCATCGAAACCAGGTCCAAGCCGCTCGACAGCTGATTGAAGAAGTGCGGATGACCTGAAATTTTCAACGTCGATATTCCATGACCCACGATCGAATGGTGAGATTTTTGGACCGGAAGTGACTATTTCCGACACATCACTTCCGGTCGAAAGATGAGATTTTTCCAACCGGAAGTGGCGTCACTTCCGGTCTAACAATGAGATTTTCTAACCGGAAGTGACGCATTCCCGGTATGACGTCACTTCCGGTCGAAAAAATGAGATTTTCCAACCGGAAGTGGCGTCACTTCCGGCCGAACAATGAGATTTTCAAATCGGAAGTGACGTATTTCCGACACGACGTCACTTCCGGTCGAAAAATGAGATTCGCAAATCGGAATTGACGTATTTCTGGTACGACGTCACTTCCGGTCGAAAAATGAGACTCACAAACCGGAATTGACGTATTTCTGGTACGAC
This sequence comes from Ichneumon xanthorius, assembly GCA_917499995.1. Lineage (NCBI taxonomy): Eukaryota > Metazoa > Arthropoda > Insecta > Hymenoptera > Ichneumonidae > Ichneumon > Ichneumon xanthorius. The sequence continues at coordinate 2,508,298 of OU824204.1, read as the reverse complement.
GTTACGTCCGGTCGAAAAAATGAGATTCTCAAACCGGAAGTGACGTGTTTCCGGTATGACGCCACTTCCGGTCGAAAGATTGGATTTTAGAACGTTACTTCCGGGAAAAAAATGAATTTTTCGGACCGGAAGTGCAATACACATAAAATATAAAATAATTTGTATTTAATATCTTTAAATTTAATTAAATCCGAGCCGACGATTACGCGACCGGTGGCGAAACCTCTCGCGGACCTGACTGCATTCGACTCCGAAGTAATTAATGATCCGGTGATTAATTGCCCGCTCGTGACCGAAGTATTCGGCATTTCGAGGCGTCAGTCGCACGGCTGTACGAGCGTCAAAAGCCTCGTCGAGGGCTCGCAGAGAGAGGACGCGAAGGCGCGTAACGCGAGGCCGAAGGAGAAACGCGAATCGCACACACCAGGCAAAGGGAGATCGCTAGACGGAGAGAGAACAAGCAGCGAGTGAGCTTTAAGCTTCTCTGCTCCGAGTATGTTGTCATCCGGTCGGATGAACATCGCGCGAGGATCAAGCCTAATGCTTCTGTTTGATGGGCCTCGCCCTCGTTCCCTTTCGCTTGGCCTGTGCAGCGGCGACCGTGGGGAGAGAAAAACGGAGCCCGCTCGTGGAGATGCTGCGCTTACACCCACTAGTTTCCCCGTTTAGTTGCAGCCGGTGCTCCAAACGCGCAAGCTGCGGCCAATCGATTCTTTTTTTTTTTTTGCTCTCAAGGAGAGCAAAAAGAATAGACACGAATTAATTCTGGCAGTGGAAAGTTTTGTCTACACCGAGAAAAAAAAATTATTACAATCAAATAAATATCGATCTTCAAATGACGTTTATTAAGATCAAATAAATGCTTATTTGCCGTAACAAAATCCTTATCGGATTCAAAAAACAGCTATTCTTTAGCGTAAGTAAAACAATTTATTCAAAGATTTGTACTTTAAAATAAAAGTTCTTTTTTTGCTCTCAAGGAGAGCAAAATATTAGTGCAACAGACACAAGGAGTGGAAAGGTACATTTTTGCGGAACATTTTGATCGTTAGAGAAGATCCGTTTCAGTTTGTTATTAACCGATGCCACAGTAACGTTCGTAATAATCGTGTGTGGGGTCGATTGTAACAGTCAATCCGGGTCAATTGTACCGGCAATAATTAATAAACGCTCTATTAGGTTATCATGAAGCAAATAAACATTTTTCTTCGTCCTTAATAAATTTTCGTTGATAGGAATAAACTTTTTTTTGGGTGTAATCGGCGAGGATAATCGAAAAGTCGAATAACTCGGCGGCAAAAAGCTCGTCATTAGACCGGCGAGGATTAAACCGCAAGTAGTTTCGGTCCACCGAGAGTGGTCCAAAGGTACGGAGAAACTCGAGATCGCGGAGGCAGAAGCGACGCTTTAATCTCCAGGTATTAGGGACTGATTGACGCATGACGTTGCTCTTAATAGTTACTTGGGGAGCTTGAGTTTCTCCCTTCCGTCGGAGCGCGCACCGGCTGCTCGGGGATTTGTGCCTCGGAGGCTTCTCGCTACATTTCCGTAGGCTATGATCTACGACGTAGCTCGTTGGTGCGTTTGCTTTCGATATCCGGGAATGGGATTTTTTTAACGATGTTTCCACTGGCTCGTCTCGCACGAAGTGTGTGAGGAGACAAAGTATTGCAATCGAAAGAAAAAAAAATGAAACGTGCCTGACATATCATAAAATAACAAACAATCATTTTCCTATTTCAGTCTGTCTGTCTGTCCGTCAGTTTATTTGTCTTTCTATGTGCTTGTCTATCCGTCTGCGCATTTTTATATCTGCCTGCCTATTTGTGTGTTTGTCAGTCTGTCATTCTGTCCTCCTTTTTGTCTGATTGTGAGTCTGTCTATAAGTCTGCATGTACGTTTGTCTGGGTTTTTGTATATCGGTTGGCCTCTTTGTCAGTTTAACGTTCTGTCTGCCTTACCTTCTGTTTGCCTGTGAGTCTATCAGTAAGTCTGCCCGTTTGTCTGTATGTTTGTATATCGGTCGGCCTATGTGCCTGTAAGTCCGTCTTTCTGCAATTCTGTCTTTCTGCAATTCCGTCTTTCTGCAATTCCGTCTTTCTGCAATTCCGTCTTTCTGCAATTCCGTCTTTCTGCAATTCCGTCTTTCTGCAATTCCGTCTTTCTGCAATTCCGTCTTTCTGCAATTCCGTCTTTCTGCAATTCCGTCTTTCTGCAAGTCCGTCTTTCTGCAATTCCGTCCTTCTTGTCTGCAAGTCCGTCTGCAAGTTTGTCTGCAAGTCCGTCTGCAAGTTTGTCTGTAAGTCCGTCTGTAAGTCCGTTTGTCTGTCTGTCTAACGGTGAATTTATCTCTCGCGTCCGAAAATAAAAATTTTCTTCTCTTCTCGTTTCCCCAGCGTCCAGAGTTAAGATTGTATTTTTTTTTCTTCAGAAGGAGGAAAATTCGAGCGGCGACGGAAATCGTTTTCCAAAAGATATTTGGCCGGTCGTCGGTATCGAAGCCGTTTGTCGCACCGTTATATCCGCAATTATCGTGGTCGGGTGGCTCGCGCGAGGCACGCGTCCGGTCCGGGACTCTCTATCTCGCGAGGGGTTGGCAATACATCTATCTCGGAATGCTTTTCCTCGTTGTGTCTACGTTTCGCGAAGCGAAAGAGCCGGGCCGGGACACGAGAGGACCGGGACAGAGAACGGCGAGGGGGTCGACGGTCGATGATCCGTAGAGCCCGCATTTTGCGCGTCACACGCGTCGCTGAGCGACTAGATTGTTTGCAGAGGCTCTCAAACAACGATGTCTGACATTCTTGGATCATGCCACAAGCAATGCACAACGACCGTATCGCCGGTCGCATGTTATGTGACTCGTCGAGATCTCGTGAAGATTTTTTTTTTCTTTTTTATACTTGGCAGACATTTCATTGTTCCTCGGACAAAAAAAAAGCGTAAAAAACCGTATAAATGTAAAAAACCGTATACCGTAAAAAAATGGTATAAATGGCCCGTTTTGTCCCACTCTCCCCCATGGATTGTGATCCATGAGATTTGTACAAATTGGCCAAAAAAATATAAATATTTCTGGTATTTAGATTAAATTTACTTTAATCAGAGAATTTTATTTTTTTTAAATTGCAAAATTGCTCACGGTAAGTGAGAAAAGAAACCGAGGTTCGGATTAGAGGCAGCCAATAATTTATCCGACTAATTTGAGCCTGCGAGACCGCCGGAGTCGGGAGACTGAGGCTAACGGCCCAGCCTCGAGAAAAGTGAAAGAAAATACCGAGCCGGCTACGGTATAATCGGAGCAAGAACGACTATACGCGAAAGCTGTAGTACATACGCGCGGGGAGAACCTGTCGCAGGCAGGCGGTGATAAATTAGAGGGTACCCGGGATTTGTATGAAGAGAAGTGTGTAACAGGGGCTCAGCGTTAATACCGCGCCATCAATCATACACGATCACGACCAAAGAAATATCTGCTGGAGTTAACAGGGCGCACTTTTCTCCCGCGCAAAACGTTCCGAAAATGAGAAAAAATAAAATAAAAGAAAATCATGTATATTTCCGGGCTGGAAGCTCGAACGTTCACAAAATTCAATCTGTCTAAAATCGCAATAAAAAAGTCATAATAATAAAAAATACCACACAATAATAACAATAATAAAGTAATAATAGTAAAGTAAAAAAGAAGCAACAATGATAAAAAATTATAATAAACAATGACTCCAAATATGGGCGAGAAAAGATTAAATCAAAAGAAATAAAAAAAAAACTGGATTTCTCTCGGACAGAAATTGTTTCCGATCCTGTACAATCCGCCGTGAGGAAAAGGACCAAAGAAATACCAAATAATTAACATGGCGTACAGTTCTCCAGGGCAAAAAGTTCCGAAAGTCAAAAAAAATTTCCGTTAATTTCCGACCGATCAACAAGTTCCAAAGTTCACAAAAAATGCACTTTGACTCATAGCAATCACCACAAAAAATATTTTCTTAAAAATTACCCCAAATACAGACGAGAAAAAAAATAAAATGTAAAGAAACGAAGATGAAAAAAAATGGAATTTCCTCGGACAGAAATTGTTTCCCGTTTGCCCGTTCCAGTGCAATCCGCGGTGAGGCGATCTCCGAGCTCCCGCGAGTTGGCTCGCCCCGCGCCTTCCAAACAATTCCTCGTCGTTCGTCGTGACGCGTCGAAATTTCTCCGCTCGAAATTCCGGCGACGAGGAATAAGGCGAGCCCTCGGGTAGCCGATCGGGGGTTTGCAATACCGTCGATACCAATTTAAATTCCTCGAGTTCCTCGGCTCTCCGCGTTGCCCCGCGAAAATCGCTGCGCCCCTCGGTGTTGCTCCGCAGGATCGTTTCTCTTGTGCACACACCGAGCCCGGATTGCATTCGCGTCGCAGCAGCCGGTAGGGAAACACACCCCCGTAATGTTACACACACACACGCTCGGCTTCAACCCCTATTTACTGTTGCTTTCGAGCCGTGCAGCAGCGACGCTCGGGGAGGTCCAAAGTCGTGTAGAAATGGCTCTTAATTACACCGATCCCATTGAATCAGCCACACCCCAGCGGGGAAAAGCCTCCCCTCTACGTCACGTGTGCACAAGTGCCACCGAAGTGTTTTTATTTTTATTCTTTCCCGAGCGACCCTCTAACAAAAAAATAAAAAAAAAATAGAAATCAAGAGAAGAAGATAAGAATAAAAAAGAGCGGATGTCCCTTATCGGTACGGGTGGGTTATCTCTGTACCGCAATCTGTGGTAATCTTAGGGTAAGCCTGGGTGAGATGGCCACCCGTAATATCTTTTAACGTAACAAACGAATCGCGCTGCCGTTTGCGATGTAAAAAAAAAATCGTATGAAATTTAATGCACCAGAGTGGAAGTTTTTATGCAAAAACTGGTAAATTAAATTCCATGTACAGATGTGATGAAAAATTAATGTTCAGTGTATTAAAAACATTGAAAGTACTTTATTTATAATAATTTACTTTAATTTCAATGAAGAAGTATATTCATTTTTTATAATTATAACAATTGTATATTAAATTTACCATTTTTTTACAGTGTACAATATGATTGCGCCAAGGTGTTTTCATTTTTATTCTTTCCCAAGCGACATTCTTACAAAATAATAGAAATCAAGAGAAGAAGATAGGAATAAAAAAGAGCGGATATGCCTTATCGGTACGAGTCGTTATCTCCGTACCGCAATCTCTGGTCATCTTAACCGCACCGGGCGCATAGTTCGCCTTTCATAAAGAAGCAAAAAAAAAAGAAAAAAACTTGAAATATGGTCCCGGGTTATTATGGGGTTGCGATATCGAGGGATCGACTGCAGTTATATACGGAGCGAGGGTGTTCGATCAGACGGCGAAAATCATCGCCTTTGCTGGACTTTGCTGAAGAAAAAATAATAGAAATCAAGACGACAAGATAAGAATAAAAAAGAGCGGATGTCCCTTATCTCCGTACCGCAATCTCTGGTCATCTTAACTGCACCCGGCGCATAGTTCGCCTTTCATCAAGAACCAAAAAAAAAAAGAAAAAAACTCTTGAAATATGGTCCCAGGTTATATTATGGGCTTGCGATATCGAGGGATCGACTGCAGTCATATACGGAGCGAGGGTGTTCGATCTGGCGGCGGAAATCATCGAGTTTGCTGGAGGCGGGGCGGGGAGGGGGGGGGGCAGAAGGGGGGTCTCGAATTCTCGGGGTACATAATCTAATAACAAGTTTTTGTCGAGCCTGGCACGTATCGTGCACGCGTCTATCAATAGTCGTTGAGGGTGCGCGGTTGTGCGGTACCGGCCCGCTCTTATTCGGACACCCTCCCCCCCCCCCCGGCCCAGGTTTATCGGAGCCAAAGTTGGTTCAGATCCTCTCTCGTCAGCCGCAAGCTCGGTCGGAGATCTTCCGTCGTTCCGCGTTCGTCTCGTCTGTGCGCGTGTCTGGCTCCCTCGATCTCGCCCTGCACTTTCCGTGTAACGCTCCTATTGTGCATTAGCATCTATTCAAGTCGCCGGTAATCGAATACCAGGATTGGAGAGATAGCGCCGGCGACGAGTGTCGGGGGATTTGTGGTCGACTTCCGCCGAGAGGCGGACCCGCACGGCCTCTCGCTATCTCGCGGTTTTCGAAGCTTCTGTTTCCATGGTTCGCGGCCGAGGCTCCGCCGACTTTCGCCGGGCTCGGGCGCAGCGAGCGAAAACGATTTAATGAAAAATACGTTTTTGTCGGCGACAATTTGATGGAAAAAATTATCGTCGACAATCAGTGGACAAAAAAATTTTTGTCAACATTAACATGTCAGAAAAAAACATTGTTATCGACGATAATACATCATAAATAAATGGTTTTCATCGATAGTACATGAGAAGAAAAATTGCTATAATCGATTGATTGATTGAACGGTTCATTTTTCTGGTATATTGTTACACACGAAAAAAATAAAATTGTTACCGACAATGAGACATCAAAAAGAAAGAGGCCCATCAACAAATATTTATCGGTAATAATTTGTTTTCTCGGTATTAAATTTCTGTCAATTCGGGACTTTTTGGGAACGAGCCACGTGGCCAAAGAAAATTCTTCACATCAGCAAAGATTTTATTTATTTATTTTTTACGATTATTCAACTCGGCTTTTTCTCTTTCTCTCGCGCCCTCAGCCATTTATCAGACCGCTAACGGGCGTGTGTGTGTATATAGCGCCCGAGGGCTGATACGATGCAGCGAGGGTCGCGCCGGGCGAGTTCGCGTTATCTGTTTCCCGGCTCCGCGGCGTATGCTAAATTGAATATGAAATTATGCGGCTTATCGCCCCGTCGACTCTTCGCGTGTGTGCTCGAGCATCGCTCTCGTCGCGTTACGGTGTATCCTCGCTCGTACCCACAAAGATTACGAGCGACCGGCCACCGTTTTCCCGCTTAGTCGTAAAAGAGCTTTTTTCCATTTTTCTATTTTTTGAAAATTTTTTTTATTATTTTTTTGTTTAAAGAGATAAAACTGTTTTACTCACCGGTCTTCACCTGGTACTTGAGGGTCGTCGAGCAATCGAGCAAAAGTTGCTGGAGCGTAACACCCGTCTCGGGTATCTCGAGATCGAGAAGCTCCATCATGTCAGACGGATGATGAAATTCGAGAATCTTTGCGTTGCGATCGTTAGTCGATTTTATGAAGTCGAGAAGTATGTCGACGACCTTCATCAGGAACTCCTTCGTCGCCGGATAACCGTCGACATTCTGCGGCAGAATATCTGAGAACGGGAACGGATGTCAATTGACTGATTTATCAGCGATTTTTTTGCCAATAGGGCCATATTTGAAGCCATTTTTTTTTTTTTACAAAAAATTAGGTTTTTTTTTACTGCAAATAATTCTTATTATCATATCAGAGATATCGACGATTTGCCCGTTTCGAATATTGATCGAAATTGGTGAAAAAAATAAAATAAATGTGATCACAAATATTGATATTATTTTTGTAAACGAATAGGTAGTATAATTTAAGTAAAATTTATCAACTGGAATTAGAAAATTTTAAAAGAGAGCGGGCTAAACCGGAACCTTGGGGCAAAACGAACCAGTGCCTTCCAATTTAATTAAACCTTTTTTTATATTCCGCCAAAAATGTCGATAATTGGTTGGTTTTGGGGCAAAATGGAATACCGGGGGTGTTCCATTTTGCCCCACCCTTCCGACACAAATAAAAATAACGACACATATCATGCAGGGCAAAGAGGTGCAACCCGTAATTGTCCCAATCAAGTGAAATCTCTTCCACAAATGCGATTCATATTTTTCAAACCTACGTAAAAAGAAAGCAGCCAAAAAGGTCTTTAAAAAATCTCGTTCTCACGTCGCTTGCGCATTATCATAAAATTTACCATTCGTCCACCGTTCGTCTTCACTTATCTACTTACGATGTACAAATCTTGCATCGCAACGAGTATATTTGGAATGATTTCACCTCATCAAACAATTGAAAGTATAGACCTATCCTGACACACTCTCACTTGTTTGGTGGGATGACACCATCCTCATTTTTTTCTCCCCCATTGGCTCCTCATCGTGCACGTCCCTCGTTGTTCCAACGTCGATTGTCCTCCGGATCGTCTCGGCGAGTAACGCGAGAACGAGTGTCATGCATTTTATTATATTTTTTTCTAAGCAAAATATGAAAAAAAAATGACAGTAGATACGGCCGCGAGTGAGCAGACTGCACTTTTTTTTCTTCAGTGACTCCGACCGACTCCCCAGTGGCCGAGGCAAATCCTTCCTAGATTAAGCTGTTCCGTTTTCGCGGGCAAATTATAAAATGGATACGAATCAGCCCATCATAGAATCGTCAGGACGAGTAACGCGAGAAAGAGTATCGTGTATTTTTTTTTTATTGTTACTTTTTTAAGGAAAATATGAAAACAAAACTCAGCAGTAGATACAACCGCGAGTGAGCAGATTGTACTTTTTTTTTAGTGAAATCCTTTCTAGATTAAGCTGTCCCTTTTTCGCCGTCAAACTATAAAATAGACACGAATCAGCCCCATAATAAAATCGTCAGGACGAGTAACGCGAGAAAGAGTATCGTGTATTTTTTTTTTATTGTCACTTTTGTAAGGAAAATATGAAAACGAAACCTGGCAGTAGATGCAGCCGCGAGTGAGCAGACTGTACTTTTTTTTTTCTTGAGTGACTCCGACCGACTCCCCAATAGCCGAGGCAAATCCTTCCTAGATTAAGCTGTCCCTTTTTCGCGGGCAAACTATAAAATATCCGGTAAGTAAAACGGACCCCTCGACTGTACTTTCCATTACCGCGATCCCACGGATAAGCAGCCATCCGACAGCTGCCCCCGCAACTGAGGGGTCGTGCTTTTCACTTTCCATCTCCTCTTTCTCCGCCGCGCTCTCCGCTCGCCGCTCAATCTTCGACGAAATCCCGATACGCGTCTCTGCCAATCTCTCGACCATTCAAATGTCGCCGAAGGAAAGTCCGTCCGTGCAGTTTTGTCCCCGGTAAAAGGGACGGGGAGCTCTGGGACGGTTTGTTGTCTTCTCGAGAGGAGTGAATGAAGAATTAGAGGAAAGTCTTTTCCCTGTCGGTTCTACCGAGCTCAATCCCCTGTTATCTTTCCAAAGGGATCCCGCTAATCCCGATCCATAAATCTAACGCGGCTTACAATCTTCGCGCTCTCTTCTTCCGCGCTTCGTATCATTCTCACGGGCGAAAACGAACAGTAGATTCTTCCCCGGCGTGATCAGACGCTGTTGAGGATTCACTGTGCAGGTCTGTGTAGGCAGTCATTTTTTTTAGGAATATTTTTATGAGCCTGAAGATATCCGCAAGACATCAAATTTCATCTTTGGCAAGTCTCTGTCTATGCATGGCTTTAGGGGAAAAAATGGTTCACTTGTAGAATTTTATTCTCTCAGTGAACTTCCTCGAGCGAATTTTGGGCCATGCAAAACACAGCGGCTGGAATTTTATGAAATTCAGTCTCGTGTAGATATTTTCAGGGTAATAATTTTTTTTAAGCGTGTGGATATTGTCATACGCGATTCTTATTATTATTATTTTTATTTGTAGTCTTCACGCGCGAAAACGGACAGTAGGTTCTTCCCCGTTGTGGTCAGACGCTGTTGAGAATTCACTGTGTAGGTCTCTGGCAGTAATTTCTTTTTAGCAAATATTTTATGAGCTGAAGACATCCCCATGACATCAAATTTCATCTTTGGCAAGTCTATCTATGCATGCCTTTAGGAGAAAAAAATAAATGGTTCACTTGTAGAATTTTATTCTCTCAGTGAACTTCCCCGAGCGAATTTTATGAAATTCAGTTTCGTGTAGATAACTTCAGGGTAAGAATTGTAAAAAGAAACATGGCTAAGAATTCTCCGCGTAGGTCTCTAGCAATAGTTCGTTATTAACAAAATTTTGTCGAATGTAGATATGACCGTGGTCCGCGCTTCGTATTAGTCTGACGGTCTAAAATTACCAAGTAGTTACTTCTCATAATGTTCGGACAATGTTCAGAGTCCACATTGAAGGTTCGCAGCGATACTTTGTTCACTGTATTTCCACAGAAGTCGCTATCGCTCCGATTCGAGTTCAACTGCGCAGAAAATTTCGAGGCTGTAAGGAGGAGCCGAGCAATCACGATAAATTGACCTCTCGATCCCAGCTTATAAATCCTCGGGACAAATACCCGGCCAACACTGGCTACCCTTGTAACGAGAGGGACGAAATGGCCCCAAACGATCTTTCTCAAAATCCCATCGAATCATTCATTTCAAGTTACCATTATTATTTTTCCATTTAGGGTAAAAGTGGTGAATATGGCCCACCTCGATTAACACGTAAATCAATGATATATGGAACGGGCCATATTCCCCACTTTTACCCTAAATATGCTTTATGCTTATCGATGGTAATGGGAGGACGCACGGACGTAATTCCCCGACCGGAAGTTGAAGCGCGCGTTTTCGTGAGGAATTGTTCGTCGCGGAGCTTCAAAGAGTCTCGGAAACTCTTTGGACAAACATCGAAAGATCGATTTCGGCTGATTTGAATACGAAGGAACGTCAGCGACGGCACGCACCGGCTCTTATCGCTCTTTGACACTTGCCCGGAGCTGAAATACAAAAAAAAAAAAGGAGGCGAGAAGGATGCACGAGAGAACCCTTTACAGGGCGACAGTGAGTCCCCTGCGGCGTGTAATCTGTCCTCAGCCACTCGTCGAGTGGTGTATATATACAAGCTGCTTCGCAGAGAGGCCAATCCCGAAATCCTCCATTATTATGCACCCTTCGTTCGGCACCGTCGGCCGTCGTGCGAAACCCACCTCAAACGCTCCCGCGAGCCCGCGCTCGGCCGCCCGTTAAATCACGACAATATTGTGGGCTTTCTGGATTCCGGTATTGGCGACGGAAAAAAACATACAGAGAACTCGCTCCAAGCTCGTGCACCAGTTGCCGATCATGCACCAATTTTATGAACGATCAAACAACTTTTATGTCGTTAGTTTTTTTGTTTTTTGTTTTTCAATAAAAATCTATAACTGTTAATTCTCGCGACTGGAAATATTTTGTGTCAGCTACAACGACTGTGTCGAAGTGTTTGATCAATTTTTTTTTCACAGTATCGATGAAAGTACTCTATAAGGTAGCTTTGTGAATTTTTTCAAATTTTATTTCCGACGTTTTGTTGATATTCGAAAGGTTTGAGTGTCAAAGAACGACAAAATCCAAATTCCTCTTTACACGAGAATTCGGCACTTGAAGGCTTAATCGACGACAATTTTATTAATCGCCGCTCTACAGTTGCGGTTTGTCATTGTCTCATCTACGGCATGCATTGCACATTCCACAATTTTTTTTTTTTCTACGTTACCAAAGATCAATCCTAAGGACGTTTCTAATGATAGTCGACTTACCGGTGTACTTGAGGTTGCAGTGCTCCCTGCCGAGGGAGTACGTGTTTTCGGAACTCATGAGTCTGGTCGGTGAGTGCGTTCGGGCAAAGTTCTGAAATACGAACACACGATTTTTTCCCCCTCATTGTCGTTTATTTCGTCGCTAAAGAAAAAAAATTCATATAAATAAATCCATTATATAGAAATGTATTGTGACCCATGCTCCCTTGGATCTATAAATGATTTAATGTTTGTATCTGCGAATCGGTCTTGATTCGTCGATAGTGTTCCGTTGTTCAAATGAAACAACATGTCAACTGTTTATTTGCGGTCGACGCCCATTAAATTGATCATTTTATATGAAGCAAATTTATATTTTAAAAAACTCCCGAGGATGAAAGACTGAGAATAAAGTCGACGAAGTTTATGTGACCGTCGCAATACATTTAAATTTTTTCCCTCATTGTCGTTTATTTCGTAGATGAAAAAAATAAAAAATATATAATAAATAAATCCATGATATAGAAACGTATTGTGACCGATGCTCGGTTAGATGTATCAACGATTTAATGTTTGTACATGCGAATCGGTTTTTATTCGTCGATAGTGTTCCGTTGTTTAAATGCAACAACAGGTGAACTGTTTTTTTATTTTTTTGCTGTCAACGCCCATTAAATTGATCATTTTGTACGAAGCAAATTTATATTTAAAAAAAAATTCCCGAGGACGAAAGACTGACAATAAAATCCTCGAAGTTTATGTGACCGTCGCAAATATCGCCGATGAAAAAAAAAATGTTCGAGGATGAAAATGCGAAGTGTGGACCATCGGAGAGAGCGATGCGACTGGCATCTCCTTACATATAAGTATTCCTTGATCGCGGAGATTTTAGTGCCGATCATTTGCACATTGTCCATGTCTCTGCAGTGAGCCTCAGACCCCCTACAACAGTCAACAACAATATCCGCTTCAGTCACTCGGGCGGGGATATTAATTAAAAATTATTTGCAAGAAACATAGAAAATGCTTGTTCAGCGGCGTTTAAATCCGCGGTTTTTTTTTTTTTTTTTTCTCAAGACAGCTAAGTAAAGGTAGGCACGACCAAAGAAACATGGACAGCGTAGATCACAGCTCTCTCCCACTCTCTCTCAATTTCTCTCCTCTACTCCTTAATTTATTTAATTTATCCATAAAATTTTTTACCCGCCGTTGAAGAAATCGACGCCCGAGTTACTTGACGAATCAATCGCCTCCTCGACCGTACACAGTGGCGATAATGACAAGAAAATGAGGGAGTGCGTACTACGTGACTGATTTCTTTGATACGAGTCCCGAACAGTCACACCTGTTGTTTTACTTCGACCCAAAAAAAAAAAATAATAACAACAACTTTGATTAAAATTTGGTTTTTCCTAAAATCAATTTTTAGCTCATCAATTAAAATCACAGATAGACTTTTGGCAATTTATTTTCAAGCATTTACGCCGAAGCAAAACTTGGGACGGTCCGGTGTGACCGTCGATGACAATTCGGCGAAACAAAAAATGCAATGACCAGTGGCAGCAGCGAAAAATGTTAAGATTTATTGACAATAATGTTTGTTTTTTTTTTTTTTCTGAACCGACCTGATTACTCCAAAGCGGATGATGCTTCTCTTCTCGCGAGGTGCTTCCACTCTCGGCAGACGACGAGGCCGGTATTCGTTGCGAGGGTGACTTTTCGGAGGGTGGCCGACGGTGTTCGTGGCGACGGACGGGCGTCGGGGTGGTTTCCACGGGACTGCGAGCGACTCACTCTCGAGTCCCTCGGCCTGACTCGGCCGGGCTCCGCGATGACCCAGTTTCCGCTTTCCGCGGGGGTGGTTTTCAAGCCACGTGGGCGTGGCTCGAACCCCCGAAGGTTTCTCGCAGACCACGTGGGCGAGTAACGGGCGTTTCTGTCGTTCGACCAATCGCCGACTGGCTCGCCGAATTTCGTCCCGGGACGAGAACGGGAGAATCCCCACCCACGGCATTCTACTCGGAGGGTTGCTTTTTCCCACCCCCCACCCCCTCCCCCTCCACGCCTGTGGCATCTCGTCCCTGTTACGGAAACTCCGGCTCCGTGCGGTTAGCCCGATAAATTTGGCTAACCGAATACCCAAGGAGATCTCGGATTATGACGTTTCGGCGACGTCTTGGCTTGGGAATCTCGCGGCTTTTCTCATAAATAATTTGTTTATCGACTCGCCGGCTCACCGGGAGCGGGGATAATTATTGTCGGGGGTGGGTTTTTTTTTTTGGGAGAGATTGACGATGCTGTTAGGTAATGAGGGTATTTCTGACGGGAGATGTTGGGAGTTGAGATTTTGTGGTTTTTTCGAGGTGGATTGTTGAGGGCATTTTTTTTTTTTTTTTTTCATTGTGTAGTGTAATAAAAATTTGTATGAAATTTAATGTACCGGAGTGGGAGTTTGTAAATAATTAATATGCAAAAACTGATGATGAAAAATTATTGTTCGGTGTTGTTCGGAAATGCTTTGATTTGATTAATAATTTACTTTAATATCAATGAAAAAGTTTATTAATTTTTTTTCACAATTGTACATTAAATTTACAATTGTTTTTTACAAGGTACAAAAAAAATTGTAAATTTAATGTACGATTGTGATGAAAAATGGAATTTTACAGTGAAATTAAAGGAAATTATCGGATTTAAAGTACTTTTGTAGTCAAATTAAAGTAAATTACTGAATGTAAAACATTTCTAAAGTTTTTAATATACTGTACGTTAAGTTTTCGTCACAATTGTACATGAAATTTAATACACTAGTTTATGCATCAAAACATCCGACACCGGTGCATTAAATTTCATACGAATTTTTTTACATTGATTTTTACAAAGATAAGATTTTAATCTCGTCGGCTCATCAGGCGCGGAGCACTGATAATCGGGAAGGCACTTTTTTTTCCTTGTGATAAATTTACGATGCAACCGGTAATCTGAAGAGAGGGTGTTAAGAGCTAAGATCTTGCGGTCTGGCGTTTTTTTTTTACAAAAATAAGATTTTAATTTCGTCGGCTCACCGAGAGTGGGGAAAATTATTATCGGTAGAAGCTGGTATTTTTTTTTGATGATAAATTGACGATGCAACCGGTACCGAGCGAATTTCTGAACGGAGATTTGTCAGAAAAGAGAGTTGTTAAGATTTAACATTTTTCGCGACGAATTATTGGAAGCCCATCTATTCTTTTTTTTTTTGGCACAAAAATAACATTTTTATGTTTGGGATTTGGAGCAAGCTTTTTACGAGTTTTACGAACGTGTAGGTTTCGACAGAACCGCCCATTCAAAGTATCCCTCTTGTCCCATATATTTTTTACGATACAGGTGTTATATCGGCCCACGCAAAACTGGGTCGTGAGGGAGGTCCGGGCAAAACGGAAGCCCCGGGGCAAAACGAATCCTCCATTCGCGATGAAAAACCCCCCTTCTCGTATCCCGCGAAAAATTGAGACAGATAGTCCATTTTGCCCCGCTCACCCCCCACACCCCCGAATGTTTTCCCACCCGACCCCAGCATTTGACGACCTTTAGCATACACGCCGGGGTGAAAATAAAATGTCACCTCCTTCCACCCCTTCTCTTCATATTCCGTCTTTTATGACAATTGATGTTTTTTTTCTATTTTTTTTATCTCGAGCCATGAAAAAGCCGAGGGTTGCTTTCCGCAAAACCCATTAGCCAGTTCATTTACCGTCCGTCCGGTTGATATTAGGATCGGGACTCGGGCGTGAACAATGCGAAATGGCAAAGGGCAAGAGAGCTCGCGTCGCTGGAAAAGCGGAAAGCGATGGCCCAAAAGGGGTAGAAAAAAAAAAATATATATGAAGGAAACGCACAAATGAGGGATGGAAGGAAAGTACGTCCCGAATGCTCGACGGTACGTGTAACGAGCATTCGCGGACGATTCCACGGCTGCATGAAAGTTGGAAATTCAATTGTGAAAGAGAAAGACGAGAAACCCTCCCCACCCCAAACGGTTGATAAAATGTCGCGACGCCTGCGCCTCCGGCGGCCTTATCCGATTTGCGGAGGTGGAGCGGGGGGGCTTTTTTTGCGGCATCGGTGGTAACGGTCGTGGGTAAATGTCGCTCGGGCCGAGGAGAGAGGAGACGAGCCCTCGAGATCGGCGTTGCCCAGGTGGGTTAGACGAACTCGCCGGAGGGTGAGAACCAAAATGGACGTCGGCCAATGGGATTCGTTCGCAAAATGGCCGACGCCGAGAATTTAATCAATACCTCCTACAGTCCTCCGGCGAGGGTTGAGGTCGTCGGAGACCCTCCAGGAACGTAACTAGTTGCTGCCGGACGTACCGAGGATTTTTTAAAGAGGTGCCATCCGAGGCATCTCCCGCGGATCCCAAGACGTCGTTAAGCTTGTCGGGGACCATTTTCACACCCTAATGAAAAACACGATTCTTCTGCCCTCCATTTAGAATCTTTGGGGGTAAAAGTGGAGAATATGGAACACCGTTTTTGCATGGTTTTTTGCGGGTTGAATCGAACCGTCGATCATTCACGACTAGAAATCACCCTATTTTAGCCTGTAGCGATGTTACTTTTTGCCCCATAAAAAGTAACGTTTTTACACCGTAAAAAGTCACTTTTATACCCCGTAAAAGTAACCTTTTTTCCCCATAAAAAGTAATGTTTACCCTGTAAAAAGTAACTTGTTTACCCTCTAAAAATTGACTTTTTAGCGCGCAAAAGGGTCCCTTTCTTACCATGTGAAAAGTAACTTTTTGCCCTGTAAAAAGTATCTTTTTTACCCTGTAAAAGAAACTTTTCTGGTCTGTAAGAAAATAGCGTTACTTCGGAGAGTGTTCAAGTATGTGCTAAAGAGTACCAATTATCGAAAATAGGCACGTAGTGAAAAGAACCTGCGGGCGTTTTTTGGACGCTAATTTTGAACTTTGTTCTTTACCAACCGATCCTTTGTGTGACAAACCTGCATCATCCAATACGCTTTGTAGTGCAGATTCGCGTGTCAATAGGGGCGAGCGGATCAAAGCGGACGTGCCATTTGTGACGAGACTTTTTTTTTTAAGTCCCGCACAAAAATGGCTAAAAAGTCCATTTCGCCCCTCCCCTAAATGACGCGAAGAAAAATTGATTTTGGCTTGAGAAATGTCCCACTAGTTTCAGCGATCGTCTCGGAAGAACCATTACGGCCACTTCGCAGCCTCCAGGACAGCGTCGAGCTCGGATCGATCCTCCTCCTTCGTTCTCTCTTATTCTTACCCAACCCCGCTTCACTCCCGGAAAAGCGGGCGTGGGCGATCGAAGACGAACGACACGACGACGCGAAGTATTCTCACTCCTCTCTTCCACCGAAACTTTGTACCTGTCAACCCTCTTGTATCTGCAATATAAACTTGGCAGAGGCAAACGCGAGGCGACGCTCTCTCTCTGCCTCCGCTTCGTTTCCCCGAGGAGAAATAATCTATGTGCAACGACGCACGGCTCCTCGCACACTTTACCAAGAAAAAAAAAAAAAAAAAACCCACGGAAACCTAGGGGAATCAAAACTATTTTCGATATTTTTCACCCATCAGGCAATGCGTTCCATCCCGGCGTTTTCCCAACACCGAAAACTTCTTACCGCCATCTTTGCCGTCGTAACAAACTTTCGTCCTGTCTCCCGCACTCCTCGACCTCTGCCTCTCGGGTCGACGGAATGCCTGGGAATTATTGATAATGCCTGGCGCACGCTCCCTCTCTCGTAACTTTTTATGGCGTTATTAATTTCTCGATGAATTAGCCGCTATCGGACTTGGCGAACGTATTTTTCGTTGTTTTTTTTATGCTTTGCCTCTCAATGTTTCGACGGTTTTTTCGCCGATATGCACAACTGTGGCTTCGTCTGGTATCACTTTGGAGAGAGTCCAAGTATCGAGCCGGTGTCCCGAATAGAGATGGATACGGCCGGATGCATCGCAAAAGCCTTGGGGAACAAAAAAGAAACGAGGAAGAAAAAAGATGGTCCAATATCTCGTGACGTCTGCGCGAGCCTCCGAACAGATTGCGGAAGGGAACCCTCGACGTCGCTGATGACTCTGCTGATAAGATTCAACGAGATAAAGTACCACTCATCCAATCGAGGCTTAACTGAAAGCACCGCACCGCTGACGAACGTACAACACGCTGAGATTGACCTCCGGAGCATCGGGAATGTGGCACGTCCGAGCTGCGACAGACTGTGATGATCGTCCGTCATTAGTGATCGTTGGATCATTGATTTGGCGCGCTTGATCGGCAGATTTGGCTCGCATTGATCTTCTTGGGAAACGACTTTGGTCCAGTTTGAGCTCCGGGGATAGACATCAAATTTCTGTGGCGTTCGATCTTTCCTAAATGAGTTCTTATATTTTCAAGCGATCATCCATTTTGTTTAGTTTAATGAGTATGATTTAATCCCAAACTAAGTTTTCTGAAAGAAATCTCGTCCTGAGCCGAATTTGGCACTCGAGTTTAGCGAAGTGGTTTGTGCTGAAGGGACGTGAGAAAAATCTTCAAAAAATTGACAATGTACCTCATGGATGGAAGACGTTGTCCAAATTTGTTCAGATTTTTCATACCCAAGCCTGTTGAATGAGATACATTTTGATTCTAGGGCGCGTCAAGCACATCCAACTGCGTATAAGATTGATGTCAGAGCTTTGAAGTTTGATCAATCCTCCTATCAAGATTTGATCAACTAATCCAACGACGAATCATCATTTTTGGAGTTTCGAGCAGGAACTCTCAGCCCAAAAGCCGCCCAACGTTATCTCGTGTTTAAAAAAAATGTAATCCCCTAAAGAACCGATTCCTCGTAAAATTTGGATCCCCAAACCTGTCCTGTCGATCAATCACCTCTCGGGGAATCTTCGCGACCAAGTGGATCTTCCCGCCAGCGTCATCGCAGCTGCAACTTTTCGCCTCGGCATAAACACACCCGGTTCCCGGTATTGATTTCTCATCGCTCTCAGATGAAGCCCGAGCAGGGAGTTTCAGGGGGTCGGTCCGTTTCTGGATGCCGCTGGGCCGTGCCAACGAATTCGTTCCAGCCACTCGCTGGAGCGGATGCGCCGCGACACCGAGTTCGCATGCGTGGGACGACGAGGCGAAATTCCATACGAGGCCGGTCGGATTCCACCGGCTCGGAGAGAAGCTTCGAGGATGTTGCTGGTACGGACGTGGATCAGTCGGCCCTCGGCCCTCGCGGGCTGTGGGCCTGCCACTTGCCGGATCTGTCTTCACGCAGATCCGAAATCCTCCGCGATCAGACGACTCGAGTAACATCCCATCGGCTTCCGCCCAGTGTTGATTTCGAGCCGCGTCAAGAACACCAAAGGACAACCACCAAACCTAAAAAAAATCAAAAGATCAAAAGCGGTGTTCGGAAGATCCTGGACGATTCTTGGAGGCGCATCGGGACCGGAAGTTGAGAACTCCTTGGAGAAGAGCCGGAAAAGCTGGAGGACTCCGTCCGGGAAGCGCCGGATCGAATCAAAGGATGGCGAAGGGAAGACCAAGGAAAAGTGTCGACGCCGATTTCCGGATGGCAAACCGAAGAAGCTACCAGTTGAAGATCCCCTGAAGAGGCGGAAGGTGCAGTCGCTGCGATGCTGAAGATCCGGCGGAGGTCGAGGGAAGCCGGAAGTTGGGGACCGTGGAAGATGAAGAAAGTGTATCCATCGGTCGAAGCGATGAATCAACATATCCTCTAGTAATGTAAGGCTACGGCGCGGTGTCTTGAGAGGCTTCCGGTCCAGCGACTCACTGGACCATGTAACCCGTATACTTTCTCGCATCGTGTTCACTGCGTCGGTCGCTTGCAATAACTTCGATTAATTTTATTCAATGTCTCACTTCGAATAATCCTACCAAAAAAATCTTATTGATACTTATAAAAATTATATAACGTCTCATTTGTATTTCGATCGAATCGGTGATTCTCTTGCAAAGAGAGTTGATTGGTTGATTGGTTGGTGTTGATTTTTGACGGTACACGAAAAAAAAAATTGAAAATTAAAAATGAAGCGTGTACCACATAGACTTAAGGAAATTTAACACGAGGCCAAAGTTCACACGGCGTGGTTCCCGAAACACCACGACTTCCGGCGAAAGATCAAAAATGTTTTCGACTGTCGAAAATGTGAAGATTTTTCAAAAATTGATATTCGCGATGGGACAAGAGAATTCCGCGCCGCGTGAATGCTGCCGTGTGCGATGAGTGTATTATGCAATAAATAATATATTTATACGTAAAATGAGGAAAGAGAAAAAAAAACAGAAATTATTTTCGGCTTAAGCCGGCGAAGAACGATTCGGGGTTAACGGTAAAAAAATGTAATTCTTTTTTTGCATTGTATCGATACTTAACGATTATTATTGATAAATTAATACAGCTTTTTACACGAGATAACGTAACGTTGTAATAGCTAACAAACAAAATCGACGTCTTCCATTGTCGGGATTTTAAGATAGAATTTAAGATCTGATATTGTAATCGAGATATGATTTTTTTTGTCTATTGTTACGAATAAGGTTTATCTTGCGAGCTTATTCGTTTAATTCATTTAGAATATATATATATATACATTGTATGGAACGAAAGCGAAAGCGAGGGGCTGAGAGTCTTACGATTAAACTTAGCTCATGGCATACCGTTTACAACAGTTGTGACGCGACAATAAAAAAAGTAGATTTTAGGGCTAATGCGCAGTGTCACTCGCGACTCTGATACATTTATTATCTTGCCTGTATAGTAGTTAACAAAGCAACAAAAAAAACATAACTGTATTATGTACATAATTAGTTATTAATCGATTGTGTAAATACTTTCCTGGAATCTCAATATTTCTTGTATAAAATTTAATAAGAATCGAATTATCCAATAACATCGTCTAAATATAAAAATCGTGTGGAATTCTGAGTGGATTTATTATCATTCGAACCCCAATTGCTTGAGTATTAGAAGTTTAAATATCAACTTTGCCGGCAGAAAATATCTTCATGAGACAACAGCGTTGCCGATAATGTAGGACACCGTTGTCGATAATACAGGGACCTTCTTCGGGAGTCGACTGCCGATAAATTATCGATCGTCGATTCTGTACCGAATCAATACCAATAGAAATTTGCTTTATCCAAGATCGGGAACTTACACAATCAAAATTGCATTAATTGCTTTTTACTTTCTCATCACATGCGAAGTATGTATATCACTTCCGGTTTGAACATCTCAGTTTTCAACCGTTTTCCCGTTTCGTAAATCTCATTTTTCAACAGAAAGCGACGTCATACGGAAAAACGTCACTTCCAGTTTCAAAAATCTCATTTTTTAACAGGAAGTCACGTCATTCAGGAAAACGTCACGTGCGATTTCAAAAATTTCATTTTTCGACCGGAGGAGACGTTATATGGGAAATACGTCACTTACGGTTTTGAAAATCTCCTATTTTGACAGGAAGTGACGTCATACGGGAAATACGTCACTTCCGTTTTTGAAAATCTCATATTTTGACAGGAAGTGACGTCATACGGGAAATATGTGACTTCCGGTTCGAAAATGTAGTTTTGGTATTAATTTTTACTGATCCAACCCTCGTTTCTCGTTTTACTGCTGACTCTTCTTGCTTTTTTAAAATCCATTTTGAGTTTACAAAAAAATGATTTTTCGGGACAGAATATTGTTCAATGACGACACCGACAACATGCTGTCATCGATACGATAATTTCGATAGGAACTTGTCTGAACAACCCTTTCGGTCAGTGATGCGAAAAGGCTTATTTCCCCAGTGTGACAAGGCAATCAAAGCGGTAACTTCGTTGTTTTTTCCATCAAGACCTTGTCCATCATAGGTGGCAAGATTCGTAGTCATACGGGGCTGGACTTTACTATAAAAGGGAAACCTTCTCGGTGAGGATATCGCAGAAGTCAACCGACCAGCAAAACAGTATCTACCAGACAGGATCTTCCGTCAAAGCACAGGTATTACTACAAAGACACTTTCTCACCATTCTTCAATCCCGAAGACTCTAAAAAAAAAATTCATAAAAATAATAACCTCAACTGCTCGACACTTAGAATAAAAACGTACCCTCCGAATTACAATATTAAAAAAAAATGTCACTTAACAATTCACATATTAAAGTTCCTGAAATTTCTTTCCAAATTCTAAGATTAAAATTCAGGAAGATATTTTCTCAAACATTTGTTTCGCCAAAGTGGCAAATCTGGTGCATAGAAGATCGAATCGAGGGTTAAAAATAAATGGTTGCACAGTTACGTTAACGTTAAAAGAAGCCAAATTCAAAGTTCAACTATCGACTCATCGTTTTGCGTAGACGTAAAAATATGAGGCGCCTCGCCTTAAATTTTGTTTCGGAAAACAACACGATTCGAGAACATCGAAGCTGAATTGATGTTCCTTATTATCGTTTTTGCTTGTGCGAGTGACGTTCCTGCGATTGCGTCTGACGTTGTGATTTGTCAAGCCTTCCGGCGGCGGCTCGTCGACGGTATAAAAGCCTCAAGTTCTTCCTCAGGATTCGCACAGCATCCCCGACAGTCCAACAGACAGGATCACTCGCTTCATCGCCGGAAGAACCCGCAGTTAAAAAAATCAAGAAAAAATGGTTTCCGCACGTCTCGCTCTTGTCGTCCTGGTCGTCATCGCCGTCGTGGCCTTCGTCGGAGTGGAATCTGCCTACAGGAAGCCGCCGTTCAACGGCAGCATCTTCGGAAAGCGTGCCAGCACCGTGACCGGTAAGCGAGAAATCCTCTTTACCTTCCCGGACAATTAGGGCAAACGTACCAATGGCCGGACATTCAAGGCGTTATCAATCTTCCAACCCAATTTTCGCTATCATGCATCGATAATTTCCGCACACAGCGGTGACAAATCTCATGGTTAGAGTTTCTAGTTTTCAAAACACATACATTAAATACTTTTGCAATGTCTTGAAAAATATTTATTCACGAAAATGCTGGGAAATGTAAAGATACTAGCAATGGGCTGGCAGCTACTTACGGGTGTGTCCCAATGTTTCGGACAGTCGCAAATTCCGATAGTAATTCTCCGCGAATTCAACCTGATCGTGACAACACGAATAAGAACAGTATTCTATTAACTTCCCCGATACAACATGTATATTCATAGAATAACACATGAGATATGTTGCATCAAAAGCAGCTAACACAACCCCTTTCGGGCCTCGGTGCGCGGCTATCCGGAAAATCTCATTTTTCGACCGGAGGTCAAAGTGGCGTAAAACGGGGTTGAAAATCCGGATTTCCAAAAATTATTGGAAAATTCAAGTTTTTCCCCACTGTCCCATTTTGGCCCGCTCTCTCCTACTGGGTCTGTGTATTCACGATTTCGCCTACCAGTCTCGGCACAA
Source organism: Ichneumon xanthorius (assembly GCA_917499995.1). Taxonomy (NCBI): domain Eukaryota; kingdom Metazoa; phylum Arthropoda; class Insecta; order Hymenoptera; family Ichneumonidae; genus Ichneumon; species Ichneumon xanthorius. The sequence continues at coordinate 2,485,452 of OU824204.1, read as the reverse complement.
AAATCGATTATTGCTCAAGCAAATGTAACAATTACATTTTTATTTAGGCATGCTTTATGCCAATCTTTCGCATGCATATCGATTGCTAATTGCGGATACTCTTTTGACAGTAACTGCAGTCTTTTGACCATTGTGTTCGTTGTAAACTCAAGTCTGCGGACCAGTTGTCCGGTGACTGGGCTGTGTCCAGTCATTGGCACGTTTACCGTATTTTGATTTCCAATGAATTTCAACAGCCGATATTTCAGCAGACTACGAGGTCGTCAGTCGGGCTCTTACCACGATGTGCGAGGTCGCCAGTGAGACCTGCAACGCCTGGTTCGGTCGCCAGGAATCCAACTGAAGCTAAGATACCGATCGAGGCCTCTCCCAACAACGGCCGACAACAGCGGAACACTGGCGTGCCGACCGAAGATGTATCTTGAACAGCCTTTGAACTGCTTCGAACGAAGATCCGACAACCCCAACAAAAAATCCGCTTCTTTACCCTCAGACGTTATCAACATGTTAATCGCATCTAAAAAAACAACTAAAAGAAACCCCCCTGATCGATGTACTGTCGGACCAACGAGAGAAACCCAAATTGCCTTCGGATTAATTGTGAAAATGTTCTGCAAAGAGTTTCAATAAAAAAAGCGAATTATCGTAACCGAATCAATCTATTTGAAAACCTTTTTCTTTAGAGAACTTTCCTCATATCTCGAACTTTGCCGGTCGTCGGTGTTTACGAAGAAGCAGGTGGCTGTACCGGGTTTGGCCACCAATTTCGGGTGAGCAAGTCACTGAATGCAATCGGGTAAAAACAATAACGTAATACCGTTTCAATGATTCTATAAATTTCGATGCATTTTGTTATGTTCGGAAAAAATTAAGTAAGGGCAAAGAAGGAATCGAATTAAATAGTAGTGAAAAATGTTCACGATTGCTGCCGGTGGCACAACCGGTGCATCCACCCTACGTTGCCAATTTCTACCACAAAAGAAGTTTTCTTTTCGATCTATGGCACTAATTATAAAAATATAAAAAATTTGCGCAAAAATAAAAAAATGTTAGCATCAAAATAAAAAATGTTAGCATGGCAATGAAAAGATTTAGCATAAAAATGAACATCTCAGCATAAAAATGAAAAATGTTAGCATCAAAATGAAACATTTTGTCAAAAATATTTGATGTGACAAGAAAAATAAAAAATGTGACCATAAAATTAGGACTTTATTCTTTTAAAAAATGCAATAAAATTTGTTTTTCGAAACGCGAATTTCTTCACCATTGGTTCAACTTAATTTCCCTCCGCAGAGCCGATCGCCATTGATCGAACGGAATTGGAATCACGTAGCCGTTCCAGATGTAATCGTCGGATATGGCGTACACGTGCATGTAAACCGCCAGCAGCATAAGGGCTTCGCGACCGGTATCGAAGAGCTCCCCGATTAATCTCCTTCCGCCGCGTTTGATCGCGCACATCGGGCGAGGAATTATTGACACCGCGAAACCCACACGCCAGCGATTCTCTCGCCCACATCTCTCGACCCATCGACATTTACTTTTTCGTCGTTGTAATGTTCGCTCGTTGTCTAGACTTTCGGCAATTAATTCACCGATTCCGTGCATGATCCGACTGCGTAATTGGCAACGAATTTTTTTTGTATAAAACCGGGGCGACGCCAACTATCCGTATCAGAAGTTATCGCAAGTCTATCAGGTAAGACATCGCCACTGTGTATTTTTTTATCGTATTTTTTTTCTATTTTTGCGTGCGTCTAAATGTATGTGCTATTTGTACGATACTTTAACGCGTGAAGAGAGAACAACGGGGTTGTTTATCAGCACGATACGTACGTGATCTGGAGAGGTGCGAGCCGCGTCGATCTTCAAGCCCACTAGAGACGGACAATCCAAACATATAAATACCAACTCTAAGATATATCGGCGCAGAGACACCCCCAATGTATTTTATATGGCACTCGGTCCAGATCTCAGAATAACGATTTACCGTGGAAAATACATTCAGTCGATCGCCAACTTTTGCCACGGAAGTGTCGCATAAAAAACGATTTTTAGAACGGTTTTTTTTTCAATAATATTTTAAAAAATCAAACCTCGAGAATTATCGGTTAATCGGCTTAGTGAAAACAGTGATGAAGAATGAATTTCTTAACTCTGTCGAATTGTTTTCTACAGGCTAAAATATCGAGAAACATGGTGAAACATTCGCGTGGACATGTCGCCGTACTGGGTGAGTCGAAGATTTTTTAATTTGTTATTGATGGAATTCCATCAATTTTTGCAACAAAAAAATCCGAAACAAACGTGTTTTCTTTGTGGGCCTGGGAATTTTTTCACACTGTCAGAACGATCGGCCTTACGAGTAATCAGTCGAGGAGAATGTAAGGGAGGCTTCGCTACCCAATTTTTTAGTACCAAGGAAAAATATAATACGCTTTTTTTTCTTGAAACGAACTTTTTTCTACCGATATTTATTTATTTATTACTGAGATTTCTTTTCTTCGTATATTCCAATATTGGCTTCTAGGCCCAACCTTTTATTACCAAGAGAAAATAAAACACGCTTTTTTCCTTAAATAAACTTATTCCTAGTGATTTTGTTTTTATTTTTATTTTTTGAACAAATTTTTTCCGGGCCAATAAAACCTTACGTGTTGGTCGGAGCTTTAATCGTTTCCGTTTGTTTAATGATTCAAAGTCGGCTTTGCGGCTATCGCTTTGCTCGCGACGAGTTGGCCATCGGCGGAGGCTGACGAGGTGCCGGCTTTCTTCTTGAAGATCGCCAAGAATATTCCCAGAGTCGGACGCAGCGGTCGTTTCGAGGACTACTTTCTCAAAGCGGCCAAGAACATACCGAGAATCGGCCGAAGAGACGGATACGTATCGGTAATACATGTATACACTTGTTTATCAATTTTTTTATAATTTATAATTTATAATTTATAATTTATAATTTATAATTTATAATTTATAATTTATAATTTATAATTTATAATTTATAATTTATAATTTATAATTTATAATTTATAATTTATAATTTATAATTTATAATTTATAATTTATAATTTATAATTTATAATTTATAATTTATAATTTATAATTTATAATTTATAATTTATAATTTATAATTTATAATTTATAATTTATAATTTATAATTTATAATTTATAATTTATAATTTATCATTATTTCCATGTAAACCGAAGCCCAGTGAAAGTATGTCGGTGCACGCTGACAACGCACCCTTCAACGGTCCAACGAAGAGGATGATAAACATTCCATCCCCGTCTGCCGACGATCCGACCTGGTCGCACTTTCCTCTCGCCATCGAAGGGCCACCCGAACTTTGGCGCACCCTCGCAGGCTACACAAACGACCGTTCGACCTACGGATCAGACGAGTGAATAAAAACCCCTTCAGCCTTTAATTATTTTTTAAAATAATATTTAGAGAATTAAATTATATCTTTGGATTTTTTATTTCCACAGCATCGACAACGAGATATGGCAGAGGGACAAGCGTACAGGAGACGGCGCAGCCTCCTCATAGAGCCAATCGATATGGGCCTCCGTGGAACCAAAGGAATCGTCCGGAACGAAGAAAAGATTTTTCATAAAAAGTGTTTAATTTTACGGAATGGTGAAGGGAATATGTAGAAGCCAATAGATTCAGTTAGAACGATGTTTGACCTTTTTTTTATTCACTCTGACCCATGAAAAAAATTCTTGCGCACTGAGATGTTTTGCGAGACGGTAAATAAAAATTGAGATGTCAACGACACGGCAAAACCAAAAATTGAACGATTTTTTGAATCTTTATTGCTAGAAATCGTCTCTCCACGGCGCGACGGTCGAAATTTTTTTAGGTAACCCGGGGTATTGGAAATCATTTCCATGTGTCCTTCACCTACAGAAATGATCTGTTTGGCAATTCGTGGCGCCGGAATTAGCACAGCAAAAAAATCTTTAACGATTTTCCACGTTAGCTTGAAATATTTCTACCGAAGGATTTTTAAGTAGAGCGACATACGCGACCTAGAGAGAGTGCGAAAATATCAAGTTTGTAAAAAGAAAAAACAGCTTCAAAAAATATATATACGTATTTATATACACGAATGTTTCTTCGAGCAGGTGTGCGAGGAGCGAAAGATCTTACGTGGAGAATTCAACCGTCCGATGTTTGACCTCTTTTTTCAATTATCCTGAACGACGAAAAAAATTCTTGCGCAGTGAAATTTTTGCGAGATGGTAAAATAAAAATAAAGATTTCAACGACACGGAAAAGGCAAAAATACGACGATTTTTCCAAATTGTTAAACTAAAAAATTTTTCAATTGTCTCCAGGACGAATCTGTCTATATTTTTTTTTAGGTAACACGAGGTGTTGAAAATTGTCCCAAATTTATACATCATATAAATCTTCATTAAAATCTTCTATTAAAATATTTTTATTACATCCGTTGTCGGATGAATGGAAGGGGGAAAGAAAGGAGTCTTGCGCAAGTGCGTTTCTGCGTTTCGGAAACATTGTTACGAATGAATGTTTCCTTTCGCAGGTGTACGGGCGGCGAAGGATCTTACGTGCAGAATTCAAATGTCGGGTGGTGTTTCATTACCAGCACGCGTATTGCAGCTAATTGGTTCAATCACGCATACAAAAGAAAATGTTACAAAGATTGAGTCGTTGCGTAACAATATGCAAATTCGAAGTTGCAGGTGCGCGTAAAAAAAAGGATGTCGAAAAAAAGGAAATAAAATATCATTGCGACATGTAAAAAAAAAAAAAAAATGATAAAAAGTATATTTCACGAGACTATCTCGAGAGATCTAAAATAATCGAGGAGTTTCTCGTATTCGATTGTCTACACTGTACTACCCGGCATATATGTGGCAATTCGCCTCCCCGATGTGCTCGAAGGACGATCGTGCGGGTCTTTCACGTCTCACTCGAAAATTGCACCTCGGCCTTTATTTTTTTTTCTCTCTCTATTCCCGGCCGATTCCTCGTTGCAAGAACGTGCCCTCGTCCGCTCGTACGTGACGGGTAATTCCTGGATATTATCCGAAATATCCGAGGTACGAAGGTAATAACGTGGCATCGTTCGCGCTCTCGCCCTCGCTCTCTCTCCCTCACGCTCGGAGAGGAAGCGAGGAACGCGAACGCGTTGGGGTTCTTCGCCTCTTCTCCGCACATTACGCACACCCCGGAGTGTCGCGAGTCGCGCGTGCGACCTCTCGTATTTTCTGCACGCGTCACTTTATTCTCCATGAAAAGGCAAGAGAATTGAACATTTTCGTTTTGTTCGAAGTTTTAATGCTTTAAAAAAAAATTCTTTAGTGAACTAAAATAATGTCAATCGATTAATGATAAAAAAAACAAAAAATTATCGATTGATCATTATCACCGAGTGTCGCGTGTGCAATCTTTCGTATTTTCTGCACGCGTCACTTTATTCCCCATGAAAAAGTCAAGAGAATTGAAAATTTTCGTTTCTTTCGAAGTTTTACTGCTTAAAAAAAATTCTTCAGTGAACAAAAAATTATTAATCAATTAATGATAAAAAAAAAGTTATTGACAAATCGTTCTCACCGAGGGTCACGCGTGCGACCTCTCGTATTTGCTGCACGTGTCGATCACTTTATGCTCCATGAAAAAGTCGAGAAAATTGAAAATTTTAGTTTCGGTATCAGTTTTAATGCTATATAAAAAAAATTGCTTTAGTGAAAAACAAAGATTATTCAATTAATGAATAAAAAAAAATCTCGACGTATCGTTCTCACCAAGTGTTGAACCCCTCCGCTCGTGCACAAAAGAGAAACCCCGCGAGTCGCGTGCGCGACCTCTGGTATTTTCTGCACGCGTCGATCGCTTCGGACGCTACAAAAAAAGTGAAGAAAATTGAAAATTTTAGTTTCATTCTCACACTAAATTCTACCTAAAAAAAAAATAAAAAAACCCTTCAGTGAAAAAAAAATATCAATCAATTAATCAAGCAAAGTCAATAAAATTAAAAACTGGTATTTTCGTTACAAGTTCCAATACCATAAAAAAAAAATCTTCAGCGAAAAAATAAAAATAACGAATATGAATCAATAAACGGATGCAAAAAAAAAAAAGAATTCTCCTCAAATCGTTCTCACCGAGTCTTGAACCCCTTGCGCTCCTCCGCAAAAGAGAAACCCCGCGAGTCGGCGATAATGATCTCCCGGTTACACGAACCTTCGGGTGAAATGATTGCCCGAACTCGTCTCGCGGGGCCCCCGAAGGTGTTTGAGCGGCATCGCGCAGTTTATTATCATAGAAGTGAACCCGGAGCACGTGAACTGATTTTTCTCGGCGGCGAGGTGTGAAACCCGATGGTTTGGCACGAGAGAGAAAAGGGGAGTGGGGTCCAGGCTATTCGCACGGAGGTTCGTAAAAGTTTTTCGCGGAATATAGATAGGCCTCGATGTCGGCTCCCGAGCGAGCGCGGGAGCCCGGGGTCGTCACGGCCTCGTCACGAGCGTGCGCCGCCACGGGAGATCTCTCTTCTTAACCCTTTCTCTACATCTCGTCTCCTCGGCTGTACCGCAGCATCCGCTAGAGGTAAGACGCTCCGGACCCCCACGAACGACGTTCGAAGCGGTTATGGTAATGAGGGGGCAGAGCCTCTCTCGGTAGAAAACCCCCCCGCTGCCCCCCGCCGCCCCCCGCCGCCCCCTCCGCTCGGGCAGCGGTGAAACGTATATTCGTCTTTGGTACGAGAGGACTCGACGAACTCTGCGCTGTGTGGGTGGATTCGAAGATCAGTCTCGAGGAGGAGTCTCCACGGGACTCTTGCCGATCTACCCGCATCGCCATAGCCGCGGCAAAAAATTTATAAACATGTAGAGGACAATATTGGTGATAAACTTTTTTTCGTTAATCGTCGCTCCACGAGGCTATTCCATGTACTTTTCCACTATTTTATTCGTAAATGAAAGTTATTTTATTCATAAATAAAAGTTATTTTATTCATAAATGAAAGTTATTTTATTTATAAATGAAAGTTATTTTATTCGTAAATAAAAGTTATTTTATTTATAAATAAAAGTTATTTTATTCATAAATGAAAGTTATTTTATTCATAAATAAAATTTAGTAGTAGTAGTATCGATCGGACCGAAAAATTGATCCGATACAAAAGAATAAGTGCAATTAGCTGTTGAATATTCATAGATTCAATATCACGAATCGCTTGGGAGATCGATGGATTATTCATCGTAATTACAAAACAATTATGTCAATAGATAAATCATAGAGTCGTTATGGTTGAGCTGGTGGATTGAAAGATCAGTCTCGAGGAGAAATCTCACGGCAAAAAAAAAACAAAATTGGAGGAACATTTTTTGATTTTGTTATAAAAACATTTTTATTTTTATCATTTTATATTTTTTTCGAACAAAAAAAAATGTGTAATTATTAAATAATCGATCCGAATCTGCACTCAACAACTTTCATCGTCCAGAATTTGCATACCGATATACTCGTATGTCGATCAGTCTGAAAAATTGATCGGGTGCAAAATGGTAATTGTAGATAAGTGCAATTGAAAGTTGAATATTCATAGACCCAATCTGACAAATCGCTTGGGAGATCGATGGCTTATTTATCGTAATTATAAAACGATCATTTTAAACGATAAATTATAGAGTCGTTACGTTCGAGCTGGTTGGCGTTAATTTCGTATAAAATTAATAAATTTTCTACGATTGGGTGGGCGACGATTTTACCGACCGGGATGAGGTGCGAGGTTTCGCGTGGATTCTCGTAGATGGCGTTGACGGTTCGATTGGGTGCGGACTGGAAAAAGGGGGATTCACCGCCAGCCGGCGGCACCCGCCGAGCAAACTTAACGATTTCCCCTTCCAGCTCATCGCTGGTCTTTCTCTATAGCGCGTCACTTCGTTCACTTCTACGGGCTTCCCCGGTGTACGCGTCCCGCAACAATAAATTGTTGTAATTACAATAATTCCGGTGTTCGGGGCCCTCGAACGCTTTGTATCCTACTGCCTCGTCGCCTCTCGGTCGGTGCCGCTCGGTAATTCCAATTCATTCTGCGGTAACGCGAAACCGATTCGCTCTCGTGCCACGCTGACCCAAATACTATCTCGATACAGGAGATTATACGGTCAGGATTTTACTATCATAATCCCACTGTGCGATCAAATCGGGGTAGAGAGATAAAGGTGATTTGTATTATATCGTTTCTATACACTTGTTTGATCCACTTGTAGGGACAGCCGATTGGGGGAGAATGGGAAAATACGGGCTAGGCTGATTTTGAAGAATTGAAGAGTGATGCAAAAGCCAATTTATTGATTTGTTGGCCCAACGAATCAATTGTTCGGCAACCAACCGATCTGTTAGCCCAATCAATTTATTGATTGATTGGTCCATCAAATTGATTTGTTGGCGCAACCAATTTATCGATTGTTTGCCCAACAAATCGATCTGTTGGCGCAATCAATTTATTGATTGTTTGGCCCAACAAATCGATCTGTTGGCGCAACTAATTTATTGATTAGTTGGCCCAACAAATCGATTCTTCGGCATTCAACCAATCTGTCGGCCCAATCAATTTATCGATTGGGCTAACAAATTGATTGTTTGGCAATCAACCGGTCTGTTGGTCCGATCACTTTATCGATTGATTGGGTCAACGAATCAATTGTTTGGCAATCAACCGATATGTTGACCTAATCAATTTATCTTTGATTGTCCCAATAAATTGATTATTCGTCAATCAACGGATCTGTTGGCCCAAACAGTTTATTGATCCTTTGGCCCGCCGAATCGATTGAATCGATCGATTGCTCGGCAACCAACTGATCTGTTGGTCCAATCAATTCATCGATTGGTTGGCGCAACGAGTCAATTGTCCGGTAATTTTTTTCAGATACCTCCAAGTGTAGCTTGTTCGACGGCAAAAAAAAAATAAAAAATGATTGCAAACATCCGCATCGTTACTGTGGCCAAAAGAAGGCAAGGCGGATCGGACAAATCTCCCGTACGTGAAGGGTTAAATTTACCGTAACGCTATCCCCGAGTATCGAACCTCCAGAAGAAGAGAACGGATTGTCTCGAGGAAATTCATCGAACTACAGTAGTTCGATGCGAGGAACGAGGAAGAGAGGTTCGTCGTCGAAGTAGACGTCTAAGCTCCCCTCGAAGGTACACCCGGTTGGATCCAACGCGGACGGCCCACCTGCACATCCTACATAGCAATTTGCGGAAACCGCGCACACGTAACGCGCGCCTTACCGCCGCTCTCGAGAGTTGTTTCAACGCTCGGAGAGCAACTTACGTAACGGATCGACGCCGGATCTCTCGAACGTCGCAGCTAACAGTATTATACCTCTATGTACAGAAGACGGAGGCAATTCCTCGCGAACATATCTTTGAGAATATACACGATTTCGATGAAATTCTGTCAAATGAGAATTAAAATAAAAACAAGATAACCGGCGATACGAATACGAATATTGTAGCAAGCTTTTTTGACAAATATTTCTTGTTCACAAAACTTCACATTTTGGTAACAATATTTTAGTAGTGTTACTAAAAAAAATACCAACATTACCAATTACTGGTTAATTAATAATTTTATAACTAATTGATTAAACTGTTTTTACTAAAGTTCACTGACATTTCTAAACTTAGTAAATCTTCTTATCTATTAGGATTTGTACCAAAAATAATTAAACGTCCAAACATGTTTTGCTGTACTGGCAAATGTTAATCACTAATTAAATAAGATATTTTTACTAAAGTTTACGGAAATTTCAAAATTTACTAAATCTTCCTATTACAATTTATAACAAAGATGATCGTACAATTTTTTTAGTTAAAAATCGGTTCGTTGACAAGAAAGAAAAGAGGTTGAGAGAAGTGATAATTAAACGTGCAAACGTGTTTTGCTGCGCTGTTAAATGTTAATTCCTGGGTAGTGATCATTACTAATTAAATAACTAATTAATTAAATTACTTTAACTAAAATGTACTGAACATTTTAAACTCACTAAATCTTCCGAACTATAACAATTTACACCAAAGATAATTTTACAATTTATTTTAGTTAAAAATCGGTTGTTTGATAAGCAAAAAAGCTTGAGATAAATGTCAATTAAACGCTCGAGCATGTTTCACTGTGTCGGAAAAGGGTGACTGTGATAGCTTTTCCCGGCTCTCCGCATTCGCTCGTTCAACCTCGCGCTCGTATATCTCGAATCACGGCCAACGAGCGTAAATAATCGCGCAATTTCGTTATCATGACGATTGCGTGAAATATTTGTCGCAATTTGTGACACGCGATGCGACTCGTCGACTGCGACCCTCCCGGATACCAGAAGTAAAACCACACATAAAAAAAAAAAAATAGCGATGGAAACATCGAAAAGAAAATTCGTCTAGGCCGCTCGCGGCAGTCGTCGTGCGCGCGCAGCCAGCGGTCTCTTCCTGTTTCGCCGTAATGACTACCAGCGGAACGAGCCGTAAAAATTCATTCATAAGAAAAAAAAAAAAAAAAAAAAAAAAAAAACACTCATCGAGCGACCCGAAGCCACGAAGGCGTCTCACGACTTTGGGAAGAGATGTTTGATCGGAGTAGTCGATATAGGTGCCGCTCCTCGGAGCGTGTGAATGGTTACTGCTCCAGCGCCGCTGAGAGGGACTCCAGAAAAAAAAAAAAAAAGGCACCTCGCAAGGGGCCAAAGGGGAGTGTTGAAGAAAGATGCGACTCGACCGAGAGAAGTCAAAGTAGATAGCGCAGAGTCATGCGGAGTAATGACGATGTCGGGCGCCATGACGCCTTCTCCCGCGCTTTCTCACTGCGCTGCTTGAAGAGAGAAAAAAAAGTTATATAAAAAAAAAAAAAATTAAATTAAAAAAATTGTTCCTTTATGCGAGGAAGTGGTGCGAGAGTGTCCGCACTCTGGCACCTCGGCTACCGTGACTCCCGGTCTCTTTGATTTTCAAGTCCGACGACTTTACCCCGCGGTTAGCGATCAGCACACTATACATACTGTATTATACTATATGGAACGACGGGGCATTCGGTAGTCTAGCGACTAACGCCCGACGATATCATTAACCGGTGGCAATAATTAATCGCTCGGTATAAATTATAAACGAGTCTCGTGCTCGACGCTTATTACGAACGACGGTGTTAGTTTGCATGTGTGTGCATGTGTGTGTGTGTGTCGATACACGTAGGCGAGGCGCTATGGAATAATTCAAGCTTAAATAGATGCCTGCGGTTTGGTCAAAGGGGAATTAATATTAGAAAATAATTTGTATAAACGATCGATATTATTAGCAGATTTGTATTTAGATTGGGAATTATGTTATTAAACGTGGGAGGCAGACTATTAAACGGCTATTTTTTTTCTTCGGTCTTCGTTAGATCGAGTCTCATAAATTTGTGTGTCTCGCGGATAGATTGTAGGCTGCTCGTGCTCGATAGATCGGTGATTATTTTATGGGTAAATCGACTCTTTTACGCGAGAGAAAAATTACTCGGTTTTGCGCGAGTACAGCGATAGGGATTTTTACTTCCTCGTAGAGGAAACTTTGCTTCTTTCTGCAACACGATGAAAAGCGGATTTTTAAGGATCTCACATTTTTTAAATGTTTTTAGTTTTTTTACATTTTTTCAATATTCGTTGTAGAGTCGTGCGCTGACTGAAATCTACCCTACATGGAGAAAAAGTATGTGCGGCGAATATCGAAGTAATATATGTGACGTATGAAATATATTTTTGTTAAAAAAAAATCCTATTTCGGATGTATTTATTTATTTATTATATTCATTACGGGCCAAGGCCCTTTTTACAGGAAAATAATATATAAGTGTGCGATTTGCGTATTTAAAAAATACATATTTTTGCGAATGTCTTCAAATGCTTGGCAATTTATATTTCATATGTCAAGCAGGTCACTTGTAAAAATATTTTTTTTACATCTTGTTTGTCCTTTCGTGACAATGTTTTATTTTCAATATTTCATTTAATGTATTTCGAAACCATATATTTAATTTCCGTCAGGGGGGAAAGGGACTCGATATATATTTTTTTTTTCAATCGTACCAAACATTTTCAACCGAATGCAAATTGACCTAAACGAGGCCATCGAATTATCCTCATAACGATAAATTCCTTAAAATAAAAAAAAGCGAGCGGTTCGTGCCGTATAATATTTTGCCGTGACGTCGGTCGTCCCGTTCCCGGGCCGGGTCACGCCCAAAATACGATAAAGCGTGTCAACTCTCTCTCCAAAGGATTTTGACTGTTTACCGACGTGCGCCAGGCGCTCCGAGTGTTCGACAGGTCGAGAGGCTTCGACCCCGTCGAAAGGGGTTGTGCGGTGCGCGTGGATTCTCAAAGGGAAAAAGGATATCGACGGGACCACCGGCCGTCTACGAGGCCCGCGGGGGGTTCGGAAGACACTCAACAAACAACCCCCCGCCGGGAAAGTGAACGAGATACGTCGGAAGTGCCTAGTAGCCGAGAGCTCACGGGGGCGCTAAATGAAATTAGCGCGGCGTTTAGTAAATTTGTGACGGGGAATCCCCGTTCCAGCGATGCCTTCCCTACGATGGGTTATAAATTATTCCTCAATGACTCGTAGCTCCGGCGAAGCGCATCCGAGCAACACAAACGCGAGAGAGATCAGAGAATTTTTTTTTTATTACTTGTATTATTTTTTCGCTTGCAATGTTGTGCCATATACGGCATAAGATATAACATTCACGTTGAAATTTTTTCGTTTTTTACGTCCTGAAAAAAAATATATATAAATAAAAAAAAGTGCCGCCAAATTTGTGGCGCATCGATGACGGTGCGCAGCGACGCAATCAAGGTCCAAAGAAAAAAATCTAGAATAATTAAAAATAAATTATCATAAGCAGCCGTTCCCAAATAACAATTACGACGATGCTCAATAAAATCGACGAGAGTTCACATCGTCGCTAAATGAAATTAACGCGGCGTTTAGTAAGTTCGTAACGGGGAATCCCCGTTCCATCGAAGCCTCTCCAACGAGGTATTATAAATTATTCGTCAATGACTCGCAGCCGAGATCCCGTCGAAGCGCATCCAACAAACCCAAACCCAGACCGGTGCGCATCGAAGACGATAGGAGCGGCGATTAACGTAAAAAAAAAAAAAAAATAAAACATAAAATCCAGAAAAATTAACAATAAATTATCATAAGCAGCCGCTCCTCAATTACAATTACGATAATGCTCAATAAAATTCACACCCTCGGGGTGGTCCGGACCAGTCCGAAACACCACACGGAGCTGCCCACACGTATGCACAAACCCTTCCCATATCGCTCCAAAATAATTTATGAACTTCGATCTTTCCAATCTCGTGACTGGTCGGATTTTTTTTTTAGGCGGAAGAGAAAGATTCCTAATAGTTAAGACAATTCGGAACTTTTTAACAAATAAATTATCATAAGCAGCCGCTCCTCAATTACAATTACGATAATGCTCAATAAAACTCACACCCTTGGGGTGGTCCGGACCAGTCCGAAACACCACACGGAGCTGCCCACACGTATGCACAAACCCTTCCCATATCGCTCCAAAATAATTTATGAACTTCGATCTTTCCAATCTCGCGACTCGTCGGGGGATTTTTTTTTAGGACGAAGAGAAAGATTTCTAATAGTTAAGACAATTCGGAACTTTATTATTATGAGTGTGGGAGTGGCGTCTCGGCTCCAAGGTTTTCTCTCCGGCGGGGAAGAGAACAGGGACCGATGGTTTTAGGTGCGTTCGTACGAAACGAAAGAGGACGGAGGAGGACGGACGGGGAGAGAGAGTACGAAAGGGGAGAAACGCGGCGGTCGTGTCGGGTCCGCGCGGCAGCGGTCGAGAAGGCGTGAAGCCGTGGCGCCTGGCGCCCCGGGTTGAGGATAAAGGGTCCTCTCATCTCCTCTCCGTGTGCAACCCTGTGGGCCCTTCTCGTCCGTCGCAGTCGCGCGCACCGGAACGCGTCTCCGGCAAAAGGAAATGAGAGGAAAGGGTCAACCGGGCACAACCGGGCGGCTCGGGATGATCGGTATGACGAGGGGCCATCCGTGAAAACGGGGGACAAATCTGGTCGGCTTCGAGGGAAGGCCGAAGAGGAAAAAAAAGCGTAGCGGTTGATGTTCCTCGCGCGCGCGTCAACCTCGTCGTCGAGGGATGGACCGAAAAATTTCTCATTTCTCTCGGGTTAATCCGAACCAGGGGGGGGGGAGTCTCGGCGAACGGGCCGGGTAAGATTTACCTGTTCCGCACCGGTAAATCATCGAGCGGGATATCTTCTCGTGTTTGTACCTCTACATTCTGTTACATCAGAGAAACGGGTAAAAAAAAGGACGAAAAAAAAACTATGCTCATTCAACGCGCCGGCTCATTCACCGGAGAACGAGAAATAATCGAGTTTTGTAGTACGACAATAATTTTAGTTTGGAGAATATTTTTTTATTAAGAGAAGGTTTTTTTGTAAATAATTCTTTTTTTATTTGAAAACATTTTTTAAATAAAAGTTTTGGGTGAATGGGTAGAAAGGGACTTTCTTCCGAGTACGGCGTAAGATCGGTTAAAATAGTCCGGTTTGCCCCAGTAAACAATGTCATCTTGGAAACAAATATAGAAGCTGACATATTTCCGGTATGACGTCATTCTCGGTCGAAAAACGAGATTTTCAAACATGAAGTGACGTTTCTCTGTTATGACGTCACTTCCGGTTGAAAAATAAAGTTTCCAAACAGGAAGTGACGTATTTCCGATATGACGTCACTTCAGATCATAAAATTAGATTTTCAATCCGTAAGTGGCATATTTCCGATATGACGTCACTTCCGGTCGAAAAGAAAGTTTTTCAAACGGGAGGCGATGTATTTCCAGTGCGACATCACTTCCGGTCTAAAAATGAGATTTTCAAACGTGAAGTGACGTATTTTCCGGTATGACGTCCCTTCCGGCTGTGAACTGAGATTTTCGAACCGGAAGTGTTTGATTTTCCCTAAATCTCATAAAATCTAAATTTCCAGTTTCCAGAGCGATCGATCAACCAGTTTAAGATCTTTCGCATATAGTGTGCATACTGTTTCATTTCCGTAGATCCGTAGTGAGTCTTCTAGGCCGTGGCTCTCGCGCACCGGAATGCGTATCAGAGTATCATACGGTGCCGATATAACGCGCCTCGGAAGCAATTATAACGTAGCTGTATCTCGCTCTCTTCCTCTCCCTCTTCCACCAGCCGTCCGTGGAAGATAGTCCCGAGGTACCTGTCGGCTTGTTTCACAAACGAGGTTAACGCCGGTCGACTACAAAGGTCCATCTTCCTCGTTCCGTTCGCCTCTCCCTTTCTATCTTTCACTGATTTCCTTTTTTTTTCATACCGCGCGCCCGCCCCGGCGACGACCCGTTCGGTCTCGGGTCGAATCTCAAAAGACCTCTGTATTATGGGCTCCGACAAAAAGATAAAAGAATCTCCGGCTTCGTCCTCGCCTGGGAGGGCTTCGGAGATTTTTTTGCATCAAATATTTACACATTTTTATTGGGTGCTAAAACCCACTCGGTAACGCATCAGCCGCGCGCCGATATCAACCGAGGATCGGAAGAGTTCGCCGGACGCCTCGTTAGCCTCGTCCGGGAGAGATCGAGATACACCCAAGATGCTGTCTCTGCTCGGTGGATGCTATTTTCACCAACAGCAGCGGGAAGGAAGAATACACGACGAACGAGAATAAGATGCGCCTCTTCGTTTATTTTACCGGCTGAGACTTCTTTCCTTCACGCTGCGCTTCATGGCGCGTTACGAGACGCTCACCCTCCGACCGATACTCTCCACGATATCCACCACGCTCTCTATGCATCTATACCTGCTTCGTCGTTTGTTCTTCGTGTATTTTTTTTTTGCCCTTGTTTCTTTTTTTTCTTTCTTTCGCCACGCGACTTCGGAACGAAAGTGAGCAAATCCTGATCGATGGACCTTTTGTGTTCGGGGACGATTTCCTCGGGGTCTCCTGATTTGGATTCTGCGGCGTTTGGTGTTGTCATTGCGTCACGTAAACGATTTGATTTGATCGTAGGTAGACTGCGCTGTTGAACAAAAATTGGTTATAGTTTTTATTACGGATGGATTCTGTGGCGTTTATTCTTATCATTCTATTAAGTAAAAATCCCCTTCGGGAAAAGTCTCTTCAGGAACGATTTCTCCGATGCGGATTCTGTGGCGTTTATTCTCATAATTCCAGTGTGTAAAAATCTTCTTCGGGAACGATTTCTCCGGAGTCTCCCGACGTGGATTCTGTGGCCTTTATTCTTATCCTTGCATTACGTAAAAATTTGCATGCAATCAAAGATTGCCAGCGCTGATAAAAAAAAAAAAAAAAAAAAATTGATCATAGTTTTTATTGTCGACCGGGCCGAGTGTGGCGGAAAGGGTGTCAATTGGATTGGAGAACCATGTCGGAGGCTCGGGAAGGATTATTAGCCCCGGCCTGCCTTCCTATTCAAGACGGCACACACCCGTCTTGGGCTGCAGAGAAAAGAAACCACCGCCACGGATCATCCTCTTTTTTTTCCAAACTCGAGAGCAAATATTGACGAGTGTGTCGGAAGAGACTTCGACAACCGAGCTAGGTCCCCGTCTCCGAGGAGGCTAATTTTACCAGGACAAAAGCGTTGACGATCCCTTCTGGAGTGTCTACATTCGATACACATCCGAGGAGTCGTCCGGCCTCGGAACGCCAAGGCAACTCTAATTGCAACCTCGTGGATTCTCCTTGGCAGGGGGAGGGGGGCACAAAAAGAGATGATTTTTAAATATCGGTTCGGTCAATTTTTATTTATTTTTTTCAGCCCCGAGAGAAAGGTGAGGAGAATTCTCCCTCGATCTTTCGTAATATATTCTTATATATGGAAGAAGAACAGAGCGGGCCGAGCGAACGGGCTTTCCGTGCCGCGTACGAAACGTTTCTCCTCTCTCTGCGTGGCCGGCTCGCGTGATCAAACGAGAGGAAGGATTCCTCTAACTCTCCGCGAAACGGGCTCCTCGCGCTAGTCAACCCTCGGCCAACTGATTCCCTCTCGCGTTCTCCTTTCCCCATCCCGGCGGATCGGAGAGAGAGCGCAGACACACGGGGCTTGGGCCTTTTATTTTTTTTCCTTGATATTTTTTTTTTTTTTTTTTTTTTTCGCGAGGCGAAAGAAGAAGGACGAGGCGCATTGTGACGGGGAGGAGACGAAGGGAGACGGAGATGGGATCCAGAAGGGAGGAGGACGCGAACGCCCGAGGTACCGAGCGCGGCCCATCGAAATCCGGGACACGCGAGCCTCGCGGGAAATTCCTTACTCACAGGCAGCAAACGGAGAGCGGGCCTCCCCTCTTTCTCGGTAAAACGAGAAAGACGGAGCCCGTTGCCCCGAGCTGAAGGAGCTGCTGCAGCTTCTGCTACTCCCGATAACTCCGTGAGGTTCCTTTTTTTCCCCGCCACGGGCTAAGAGCCGCGCATGCGGCTTAGAAGAGCACCCAGAAAAATAATTTATTTGACGGCCACCGTTTATTTGGTTTAAGTAAAATATTTATTCCATTTAAAGAAATATTTATTTCATTTAAAGAAATATTTATTTCATTTAAAGAAATATTTATTTAAATCAAATAAATATTTTACTTAAACCAAATAAACGGTGGCCGTCAAATAAATTTTTTTTCTGGTCGAGCGAGCGCAGCGCCATCGCGGCGGCGAGTGAGGTCAAGACTGGGAGGTTACGTCGTTGGGTCCTCTGCCGCTTAGATAATTACTGTTAATGACGCTGAATTGATCGGGGTAATCAGAGATGGTTCGGGGAATCTTTGGACATGTGGATGTATTCTTCCTCACGGTCGTCCGGTCTGTGGTCGAAGCTCTCGCGATGCTCTCTCGCGCGGCTAGCTTCTTTCTTGGATCGCCCCGGGCGTCTTCTTCGAGGATTGCGCGAGGGATGGCTCCGGAGAATCCTCGGAGAATAAGAAGAGGAAGATGACGAAGAAGCCGAAGAGGAAGAGGCGCGGAGAGCCCGAGCACTGGCGCCGCACGCGGCAGCCTCAAAGGGATCCTCCGCACGCCCATCTGTCTCCGCTCCGCCCCCATGCCCGCACACCGTATACATCATGTAGGTACGATGAGACCCGGGCCCCCGGTCGTATCAACCGCGGGGCCTCACAGCTCGGACAACGCGCTCCGCAGCGGGAAGAACGAGCCGCGAGGACGACCACCATCGGCACCATGTCCGACATCGCCGTCAGCCAACGTCACATCACACCACCCAGCGCCCCCGGGGGTTGACCTTCTTTGCCATGTTTCCTTACCCTTGATCTGGAAAGGGAGAGTCGGTTGGATTCCTCTGTTTCATCCCCAGAAACAAATCGTTCGATCGTTGGACGGAAATGTTGCCATCTCATGCCAATCTGATGCCATTTCCGGTTTAGGGTCTTACCAGGCCTTTTCCGTACCTCACAATGGGCTGTTGTAACACTGTAAGAATTCTGCCAGGAACGGTAATTCGTTCGGTTTCTGAGATTGGTCACATTTCTGACACTGGTCCAATTTCAGACACTGGTCCAGTTTGTGACACTGGTCCAATCTCTGACAATTGTCCAGTTTGTGACACTGGTCCAGTTTGTGACACTGGTCCAGTTTGTGACACTGGTCCAGTTTGTGACACTGGTCCAGTTTGTGACACTGGTCCAGTTTCTGACACTGGTCCAGTTTCTGACACTGGTCCAGTTTCTGACACTTGTCCAGTTTCTGACACTGGTCCAGTTTCTGACACTGGTCCAGTTTCTGACACTCGTCCAGTTTCTGACGTTGGTCCAATTTCTGACATTGGTCCAGTTTCTGACATTGGTCCAGTTTCTGACATTGGTCCAGTTTCTGACATTGGTCCAGTTTCTGACATTGGTCCAGTTTCTGACATTGGTCCAGTTTCTGACATTGGTCCAGTTTCTGACATTGGTCCAGTTTCTGACATTGGTCCAGTTTCAGATATTGGTCCAGTTTCAGATATTGGTCCAGTTTCAGATATAGGTCCAGTTTCAGATATTGGTCTAGTCTGTGAGAGAAAACCTTCAACATAGCCGGCTTTCCCCTCCATTCGATAAACAGCCAATGGGTCCTCCTCATTATGAATCATGATTTTACACTGATATTTCGATGATTTTACAGTAATAGAGTGACATGATAACCGTACAGTCATCTGCTGAGCCGGTCAGCCAGTTATCAGACCTTTCCCGAGCCACATCAGACCACAATTCAATGCTCTAAAACTTCTACCAAGAAATCGCGATTCGAAAGCAATCATCGACCGTTTCCTTCCTTCGATCTAACCCGTGAAATATCCTAGATTCGGGGGAAAAAAAACCCGCGAATAGTGCAAATCGAGTAAAATCCGCTGTGGAGCTCGTCCCGATGTGATTAATCGCCTTTTAAGTGGTCAATTACCGCCGTTCGATGGAAGCGCAGTTTCTTTTGTTGATCCTCCACCCGGAGGATTAGTGAAAAAATTCTGCGATATCACGCTCGCACGAGGCTGCCTCTGGGATGACGAGGCTAAGATCGGGTCGTTTCTGTACCCGACGAAGAGGAGACTCGGTGTTGCACCTTGCGCGGGCCGGTGGAACATCGGAGCTTGGAGAGTTTTAGCCTCACGGCTCACTTAGCGAACGAGCGGTGAGCTTCGGCACCGGTATTTAGCCGCTTGACTAATGAACCTCCGGGCCGGATGGACCCACCCGCCTCGCTGTATACACACCGCCAGATTGGTTCTTTAATCCTTCCCTCTCCCGTGTATCGGTGAGGATCCAACTTCGCTCGCGAGAGGTAAGATCGATGCCTCGCCGAGGCGCCAGCCAAATTGTTTAATCGACAAAACACGTCCGCGTCGAATTGAATTATCCGATTCGTTCGCGGTACATCGGGGGCCAAGTTGGCTAAGTTGGGGCTCGACTTAGCGGGTTGATTCAGCGTCGGTTGATTGATTGGACGCTAACTAATGAAACGCCAGGCTCTCTAATTGCCTGTGCTGCGTAATATTCGGTGAGGATGGAAGGAACAAAAAATTTGCAGGTTCAGCACACATAGGCGGCTGACCCGAGTGGGACTTCCTAAGATCACAAGGAACCGTAGGCAACCGCGCCGCGCGCTTCCTGCCCGCGACCTTCCGTCCGACCTTCCTGATCCTCCCCGCTAATTTGGCTCTCGGCTCTCTCGTGGCGGCGAGTCCTTTCCTTATTTCCGAGCTCTCGATATATCTCGTCTCTCTCCATCTCGGTTTTCTCTAGTCGCGTCCCTTTGTTCGTTCGCGCCGTGCGGGACCAGAGCGAGCCAAGCCTCGGGGCTTGGCTCTTCTCACGAAGAGGACCCAGAAAGCCCTTCCTCGGACAACCCACCCCGAAGACACGAGGAGAAACTCTCCTCACGCTAGAGCAATATTAACCGGGCCCGATTCTCTGAATTTATAAAAAAATTTAAAAAATCCTATCGTTCGATTCGACCATCGATCAACGAGATCCGACTGTTTCGACATCGAGATCTCTGGTGTGAAGGATGAAGGGAAGAGGAACAAAAAAAATACCGTCTAGGCATCCGTAAAGTTCTCCGGCGATAAGCTTGCTGGAGACTGAATTTTGGGGGAGTTAGGGGAGACTCGGCGAATAACAGTGGGGGTAATGCGGGTCGGGCTGATATTAAAGTATTGAGCCGTGATGTCAAACCCTGATCTTGGTATGTGATAGGGAGAGTGGTTCAGCTTCGTTTAATCATTTGTACTGGTCTGGAAAAGTTTTTGGAGCAGTTTTTAGATTTGGGTGGTTTTGCGCTTTGATAAAGTTGACACGCTGAAACGGCGTGATAATAAAATAAATCTAAATAATACATTACTGAAACAACATACATCAAAGTCACTTTTTTCGAGGAAGCCTCGTGCATTCGTTGGGTAGATCTTTCGTTCCACTTTTACAATATTATATAAATTTATTTATATATAATTTAATTATTTATTTATATTTAAATATGTATTTTTGCGAGTATAAATTGGATATTTTAACTACATTGTTTAAATATATTCCGTGCGGGAATGTTCTCCCATATGTGGTCGGCGTTCGTCCAATTTCCGCCGCGCGATCGATCCTAGAAGACAATTAAATCCCCGCCCCGATGCAACAGAATTAATTATCCAATTCGTGCAGAGATAGAAACGACGTCCGATCTTTCGTGTCGTTTTACGAGGGCGAATGTTGTCGATTCACCGAGCCGGCGCCGAGCGTTACAACGTTTTCGTTTTACAACGTCCGAGAAACATCGACAACTTTTATTGTCGAACGGCGGACTGACACAGAGAGAGAGAAGGATCTTCGACGAGAGCGTCGGACACCGTAAAAGTTAGGGCATCCCCGAGGGCAACTCGCTTTTCGGGCCCGTTGCGAGGCCCGCGTGCCGGTTAGCCAAAAATGTATTCGCCCTGTCCGGCAAAAAAAAAAAAAAAAAAAAAAAATCTTTCCGACGAAGGAATCTCCGCCAACTCCTAGAAATCCCTTCTGGGCATGACGGAAAGATGGACTAGAGCGAGTTTTGTAGAGCACAGGGGGCCAATTACACGAACCGCGAAGTGTAGAGGCTCCGCCGATTCGACGCACAGCGGAGGGAGGAAAACGAGAGGAGCCTCGCCTGCGGGGACGAAACACTACGCTTTGTCGAGGGATTAACCCGCGGCTCTGACGACGCCTTTTCGACCCTCGTTTATTAAAATAAAAATAAAAATAAATAAAAAGGGAACTCACAAAATCTACCCAAAAAATCGTACGCTTTTTGGAAGCCAACTTTGCTCTGTGTCGGCTCTTTTCGCCACCAATGCCCTTTTATTCGGGGCTAGAACAACAGAGGCGCTGAAAAAAATTCGCTTGCGGGCTGCCGGAGGATGTTTAAAAAATTTCGATTCTTACAATTCCGTATGGTATTGAAGCAACGACGGCAAGACTGTCACGGTGAGATGTGTCGTTTCAATACCGTATGCAATTGTAAGAATTGAAAGTAGAAAATAAAATTTTTTTTTCTTTGGCAGCCCGTAAGCGAATTTCATTTGAGACATTGATATATTTTTTTTTGTGTTTTTATAAAACACTATTGCGCAAGCGCATTGCAATTGAAAGACAACGAAATGTAACTTAAAAATTGATCGGTTCTGGAGTCATTTTTTTTTACCCTCCCTAGCTATTTTTTGAGCAGCCGAAAATTCGAGATAGTTATTATGTGGAGTTTATTCTCGTCGCCAAAATCTAAAAAAAAAATTAATTTTGGAAGCCTACTTTGCTCTCGCTATGTCGACTACGTCGTCGTTAAAATCACTAAAAAATAAGTTTCGGAAGCTAAATTTGCTCTCGCTATGTAGGCTCTTTTCGCAATTGCTACCCTTGTATCTATGGTTAGAACAATACATGTTCATCGCAGCGTAACCCTTCAGCGCACAGCCTTGACATAACTAAAAGCCAACGGAATCAACTACACCCAAAAATCGTAAAATCCCACGTTTTAAAAAAATTCCACCTCTTCCCAGTTATTCTTTTCGCAGTCAAAAAGTCTCGTTGTCTAGACCGCGAGGAAGCTTTTTGTCCGGTCGGGCGTTGCTACGGTTCTATGTGTCGTGACTCGATCGTCACAACGGCGCAACGGTGTCGGAAATAAAGCGCAGATGGGTAAATAACAAACTTATCATTTTTTTTCCAAGTCTCAACTCCACCTAGCCATTCTTCCAGGAGTCAAAAAGTTCGAGATCCTTATTACATCGGTTTTATTCTCGTCTAGACCGCGAGGAAGCTTTTTGTCCGGTCGGGCGTTGCTACGGTTCTATGTGGCGTGACTCGATCGTCACACACCGGTGTGAGAAAGAAAGCGCAGATGCGTAAATAACGAACGATGCTGGTGCTGGTTGACATCCAAGGCTGCGGGCTAGAGAACTGCGGAGCAGAACAAGCAAAAGGAACTCGTCCAGTTCGTCGCCCAGCGAGGAGACACTCGACGAAGGGGGGGAGGGCGAGTGAGAGAGACGGAGCGACGATCATGCACGCAGGCATATGCACGAACGCACGAACGCACGCACGCACGAAAATGGGTGCGAGCATGCAGGGAAACGACACACGCAGGCCGAAAGCCGCCGATGCGTCCGCAGGATCGCGAGCTATCCGACTCACGCACGGACACCCTGGATGCACCCGGCTCGGTTCGAGAAAAAAAAAGCGGAGACGGTTCGAATGACAGAAATATGTTGAAATGAAGGAAGGGTATTCCGCAACTCGTTCATGCGGACTTCAATGGCCGTGGTGAGGAGGTGAAAAAAAATTGATGGTTTTCGGCAATTGCGAATGGCCCGGTTGACTTTGGGCCAAAACGGCGGTCGGTCTCGCGATCGCCGGGAACAATGGATCCAAATATGGTGTGAAGATTCTTTTGGGCACTTCGGTTTCGCAGCTTATCGGGGGGTTGAGGAAGAGGGGAAGGGAAATTTGGTTTTGGAATGGGAGATTAAATGACATTTGGAAAAATTGTTTTTAGTGATGAGACGAGATTTTTTTTTACATTATCTTCGTGTATAGATGATTTTAATAATGGTGATAAGTGGTAGGAGGGAACGGTGTAAAACGGAGTATTTTTTATAGTTCTTGAATGAAGAAGGCTTGTTCTGCCTCCAGCCCTAAAACGGGTGCCTCCAAAAAATATGAGATTTTTTTTCAAATTATTCTTACCATGTCTGCGATCCGATGAGTTCGGAAACATCGCTGGGTGCAGAGATGCCAATAACTGATGTGTATTCAAGAACTCCCCGGAATACACAAGAAGAAAATAAATGATACCGGAGAGCGGGGTAAAATGGCCAATTTTCAATCTTCTTCAACTCCAATGGAGAGGTCCGTTTTGCCCCGCTCCCTCCCTAAAACAATCGGTTCTAAATTTTTTAAAATTTATCTCAACTATCCTTACCGTCCCTGCGATTGGATGAGTTCGAAAACGTCGCTGACTGCAGAGATGCCAATAACTGATGTGTGTTCAAGAACTCCCAGGAATACACAAGTAGAGGAGCAGTAGTTGCCAGTAGTCTGCCACGGTGCAGGAGAACATCGAATAGTAATGAGGGACAGAGATACGAGGCGGGTCTTTCCCCGCGGGGAAACACGCCGGGCTCCGCTCTCATACTATATCTACATAGACGCGGCGCGACTACACGTGCAAATTCGTCCGACAGCATTATGCTCCGGTAACAGTGAACACACACATGCGACGAACGGAGAACGTGCGCGATGCGTCGTCACGCGAGAACGCGGCCAGCTGACGTTCTCCGGACGACGACAAAACTCCGCCGACTCCGCCGGAGCTTCGCTTTTGTCACCGAGTACGGACAAAACGATCGAGTTGCCGAGCGAGAGTCACCCCTGAACTCGCAAAGCACAAGCCCGATTCGTATCCTCGAAGAAAAAAAAAAATACAGCTTTTTGCCAAACATAAATAAAAAATTGTTTGATTAAAGTGCGTTCTGTTTATGTATTTTTTAATCGTTTACCTTTAGACAGTATTAAAAGTTTGAAACTTTGAGGGCGTTTGTCTAATTTATTTCAGACGTGTTTTATTTTATTTATCTCGGTAATCAAACATTTTGACGAAAAATTCGTTGATGTTGATAAATTCCCAGGTCTGAATACAAAAAATTGTAAGCGGAGTTCCATTTTTTTTTTAATGATTTTTTTATATATGATGAAAAATAAATTTCTGTGTTTAAAGAATGGAATTCCTCCGGCTATTTGTTATATTCCCACTGCCATCGACCCTTTACACGCCGATTGAAGTGATAAAAAAAAAACTACGCGACACGGGACAGCGAGTTTGTCGCATGATTAACAGTTAGTGAATTAATCAGACACCGCTATGCTGGCATTCTCATAGACGTCTGATATAACTGTATATCAACTGTATAGTTGAGGCCGCTTGTAACGAGCCGCGGAAAAAAAATTGCCAGGTTGTTGCTAAAGAAAACATTGTAATTTTTATAAATTTATATATTTTTCGATTAAAGTGCGTTTTGTTTGTATTCATTTAATTATTTACAATACAAAAACTTTGCACCTTTAAGGGGGTTCGGCGAATTCATTCATTTTTATTTTATTTCTCTCGGTGATAAAAAAAATTGGGCGGAAAATTCATCAGAGCGTTCCGATGATGAAAAAGTCTCCGGTGCAAATATAAAAATTGTAGAGTATAATTATTATTTTTTTTAAACATAATTTTTAAAAAATGTTCTATCTGAAAAAAAAAATGAAACTCCTATGGCAATTTTTCATATTCCGCCCGCCGTCAACCCTTTACAACCCGACCGAAGTGATTAAAAAAAAAGCTGCGCGACATGGGACAGCGAGTTTGTCGCATGATTAACAGTTAGTGAATTAATCAGACACAGCTACGCCGGAATTCTCATAGACGTCCGCTATAACTGTACGGCCGAGGCTACTTGTAACTAGCCCCGGCAATTACATCGCCCTCCAGCCCTTCATTTTCTTTCTCTCGCCCCTCAATTTTCTCCCTTGCACAAAAAAAAAAAAAAAAAGCCACGAAGCGAGGGTGTCGAGTCTGCACTGCGACACCCACACGACCATCCGCGCCGATCTCACGGCCAATACACACCCAGCACGCGTGGAAGTCGCGCAAAAAAAAAGCTCGAAGAAGGCGGTCTCGTACATTGGCCGAGCCGCAAAAGAGGATCAAGTCCGCGAGCGGAAAGAAACAAAAGGACGCCGGTGAGAATTTTTTTTTTTTTCATAGTGTACCACTCGTCAAGAAGTGACGTTCTAGGGGCGGAAGGATGCGACTCGGCGAGGGTGTGGCAGCAGCCACCGAGGGACAGCAGCAGGTTTGAGCCACGCGAGGGCGAGGGTTAATTTTCTTCCCGGGCGCTTCACGAAAGAGCCCGAACCGGCGGATGTTCGGGGCTCGGGAACCGTTCGCCTTATGCCGGATTGGCCGATGCCCTGTGACACGGGAAACCCGACATCAACGTCCTTCTTCGGCCCTAGACTCGAACTTTTGTCTCAATGTGAAATTCTTGCGACTAAAAAAAAAAAAAAAAATTAATATAAATGCCCGTCTCCCAATGCGATTCTCGGGGTAGACACGCTCGAGTTAATCGCGTTTCCTGCTGAGAGGACGAGCAGCGCACCCCCTCCGACTTGCAATCGACGGCCTCTCGACGCCGGACGAGAGACGAGAGACAAAAGGGAGAGACGACGGTCGCTTCCTCCCTTCTGTTCTTTCCTCTCGTCCCCGATCGGACGGAAGTCTCGACACACGGGCGACTTTCGCTCTGAAATTCGGAGCGAATTCGGCAAGGGAAAAAATTAAAAAATATTCCGGGGTTTTGAGTTTTTTTTTTTTTTTTTTAATTCTAAAGACCGATATGGAGGATTAGTTACGAGGAACAATGGTGGCCGAAGGGGGAGTAGCGAAGACGCGAACAAGGGTGCTGATAAGCGATTTCCTCGCAGCGGCGACTCTTCCATTCATTCATTCCGAAGCACCGACTTCCTTATGCTCTTGCCCGTCCCTTCTCATATTTTACCGATCATCTCCCTCCGACCGTCCCCCTCATCGATTTCTTCGTACCTCCTCGATTCCAGTCTCCTGAGGCTCGAACGCGACGGAATTCGCAAAAAAAAAAAAGAAGCTGTTAAGTTGCCCAAGTAAAGAGCGTCGATATTTCGTCAGAAGACGAGAGTCGAAATTAGAACTCTAAGGGTTGACTTCGGTCGGTATAAAGCAGCGGTTCTTAACCTGGGGTCCATGGACCCCAAAATACACGGGGAACCCCTGTGGACCCCTAAGGTTAAGAACCACTGGTATAAACCGAAGTTCACATAGTCTCGTGTAAACGGTAGTTTGTAGCAGATAAACTTCATATTCACACACATGTTCATATAGACGCACAAAATGTATAAAGGGTCGACTCTGAGGTTCGACTCTCAGGGTCGACTCTGAGGTTCGACTCTCAGGGTCGACTCTGAGGTTCGACTCTCAGGGTCGACTCAGAGAGTTGACTCTGACAGTCGACTCTGAGGTTCGACTCAGAGGGTTGACTCTGATGGTCGACTCTGAGGTTGAATGTGTAGGTCGACTCTGAGGTTCGACTCTCAGGGTCGACTCAGAGAGTTGAATGTGTAGATCGACTCAGAGGGTTGACTCTGAGGGTCGACTCTGAGGGTTGACTCTGAGGGTTGACTCAGAGGGTCGGCTGTGAGGTTCGACTCACAGGGTCGACTCAGAGAGTTGAATCTGTAGGTCGACTCTGAGGTTGACTCTGACGGTCGACTCTGAGGTTCGACTCAGAGGGTTGACTCAGAGGGTCGACTCTGAGGGTCGACTCCGATGGTCGATTCCAAGGGTTGACTCTGAGGGTTGAATCTGTAGGTCGTCTCTGTAGGTCGACTCTGCAGGTCGACTCTGCAGGTCGACTCTGCAGGTTGACTCTGCAGGTTGACTCTGCAGGTCGACTCTGCAGGTTGACTCTAAAACTTAAATCTAAAGCTTAACTCTAAAGCTTAACTCTAAATCTTCACTCTAAAGCTTGAGTCCAAAGCTCGACTCTAAAATTTGACTCTTAGATGTAAGCCAACGTTCACACAATCTCGAGTAGATAGTAGTTTATAGTACATAAACTTCATATTCATAAGGACGCACGAATTATAAGTGCACCGTCAATTCTACCGTTCACCAGATTTTTTTTTACATAAGAATCTTCAGTCCTTCCACACCCCCTCTGGTCAATCAATGGTACAGTGTCGATGACTGGAACCTTCACCTTATATTTGTTCGTCTTTTTTTGCGTCATCGAGCCACGGGCTAACTCCGCTAAATACAAGAAAGCCGAGAGCATCAAACCGGGGGATGATGGCCGAAGAAAGCGAGAACAACGATGCCCGGACAAAGTGGTTGGTGGGGGGGAGGTGGGGGAGGAATTGTGGAAGCCGGTAAATACGCGCGCAAGAGAACGCGGTCAAACGGATTGTTTGCGGGCGACGCCCACCCATGTTCGCCGTGGCGTTTTACAACCTCGGCCGTAAAGTACGAAAATTATGATCCGCGGGCGGCGTGCGCGGCTCGCTTGTCACTGCTCCGGGGCACTACGAGGGCAACTCTCGCAACTCTCGACCCAAACCGTCTCGGGGAGCGGACCGAACGCGAAACGCTTTATATATGTATAAGAGCACCGACTCTCCGACTCCTTCGAGGCTTGAAAACGCCAAAAAACTATTTACCGTCGCGGCACGTTAGACCCAAACTCGCACATACGATCAAAGCTAAAATTAATTAAATAAAAACAAACAAAAAAATAAAAAAATAAACATAATAGTCCGATGTACAAAACATACTCGAAAAGGCTTGTGTTAGTGCAGCACAATTTTTTGGGAATTATCGCACACGAATTGGGAATCCCAATAGAATTTGACAACCGCGACTTAGAGGTAAATAGCCCAGTTTATTTATACTACGCATAAATAACACAATTTATATTAATAAATAAATACAGTTTTCGTTTCATACGAACCAAAAAATTCCTCACCTGTAGGAAAAGCTCGCGGAGATAAAAATCCCGTCACGGAAAATAACATGAATTATTTAGCGACTAAATTGCAAGTGATTATAACGCTCGACGTAGCTCTAGATTAGATCTAGATTGGATTAGATTGGATTAGAAATGATCTATTAAAATGTATTATTCTCAGCTTTAAATCAGGATTTATTGTAAACACCTAATGAAAGGAGAAATCGCTAAAAAAAAGAATGTGTTTTTTTTAATGCAACTCATCACCCCAATTTTTCACTTCTCCAATAATCCCACGTTCGCCCCAAGCTCGCGAGTACAATTAAACAGCCCCAAAAAAAAAAAAATAAAAAAAATAAAAATAAAATCTCATCGGTAGAAAAAGCTCGCCAGCATAAAAATTCCGTCACGGCAAACCGCACGAATAATTTCGCGAAAAAATAGCAAGTGTTTAATGCTCTCGGTAGCTTTAGATGAGATTCAGATACGCGAGAAATTAGATCGAAGGTCAGTCACGAAGAGCCCTATCGGAGGTCTTTGGGCGGCGAGGGAGCGAAGAGAGAAGAGGAGCGCGCGGCGGGGCGCGAAGCCGCCACGGCGGCCGGCGCGCGGGTGCGCGGGCGCGCGAAGTCTCCTTCTTTCTCGCGCTATTGCGGCTCGTTCGCTCTATCCCGTCGCGTCTAATTGAATGGCATTTTATTTAGCACAGTTCCCTGCACTCTGGATAGCCGCCATTTACCTCAATTACGTAATTCGCTTCTCGTACACACAGAGAGAACGACGACCACGCAGCTATTCCGACGTGGGGGCACCGCGTGACGAGGACGAGCCACCACCGCGGCTGGTATAGGTGGTGGCGCGGCCCGAGAGCCCCGGAGTAGCCTCGGAGAACACACACCGAGCGTCGACATGCGGCATGAGCGTTTTCTCTCGTCCTGGCGGGCCGGGGCCTGTGCAGGGAGAGCGACCTGTGGTGCTTGGCTGATGACACGTGTTTGCCCGCCGCGGACCCCCCCCCCCCCCCCCCCGACCCCTCGATCACCAACCCCCGCTGTGCAATTAGCCATCCTCGTAATTTCGCACTGTAAGAGCGTGCCACCCTTACCAGCGGGCGAAGAGGACATCGAGACGAGAGCTTTGTGGCCTACTGACGGACTTCGCTGTTTCGATTACAACCACCCCCCCCCCCCCCCCCCCCCACGCCGCCATGATGCGCATGTTTACTTAACAAAAATATTTATTTGACGGCCACTGTTTATTTGGTTTGAGTAAAATGTTTATTTGATTTAAATAAATATTTATTTAAATTAAGTAGATAGTTACTTAAATGAAATAAATATTTACTTAAATTAAGTAAATAGTTACTTGAATGAAATAAATATTTATTTAAATTAAGTAAATAGTTACTTAAACAAAATAAATATTTTACTTAAGCCAAATAAACGGTGGCCGTCAAATAATTTCTTTTTCTCGGTGTACGGCTCGAGCGCGGAGTATGTCGCGCAGAAGATAGCGAAAGATAATAGTAAATATATATATTTTTAAGCAGTGTATCAAGCTTTAATAGGATCGTGGAGTTGAGAATTTTGTACAAGAGATATCTATAGATATGATTTTTGTTTTGTTTTTTATGATGACATGAATTTCATGATGAAATATTTCATAAAGAGACCATCCATAATGAAATATTCCCCGATGAGATTTTTTTCGCGATTTTAAAGGCCTCAAAGCGTGAAAATCGGCGAAATGTCCATAGAATAAAAGGGGGTGAATATGACCCAGCTCATCCGTATAACAATGATACCATCTAATTGTGCAACTCAGGCATAACAATAAAAAAAAATAACAACAACAAAGAACCCTCAATGACTCAAGCGTCGAGAGAATTGTCGAGTTGGGAATTTTATTCAAGAGACATCGACACATATAAATTTGTTGTTGTTTATGGTTGCATGAATTTCATGATGAATTATTTCATAGACACTCCATGATAAGATTTTTCATGACAAGAAATTTCATGAGATATTTCATAATGAAATATCTCTCGATGAGATTTTTTTTGGCGTCCGTAAAGTCATAAAATTCGACGGGAAGTGCATAAGACAAAAGGGGTCCGAATATGGCCCAGTCGGTCCGTGTATCATAGAATTGCGCAACACCGAAACATTCGGGCATATACCCGAGAGATAACTTTTCTTTTTTTCCGAATGATTGAAAAGTAAAGATGCCTTCCTGAAACGCGCGCAATTACCAGCCTCTAATGGACTCCCCTTTCATTTCTACTATTCACAATTCTCTCTCTCTCCGTCTCCCCGTCTGTCTCCGGGGTCTCCGGGCTCTCTCGCGGCGAACGGTTGTTCTCCATGCCTCTCTCTACACGTGGAAGTCATCAAGACTTTGCGGTTGACTCGTGAAAGCTGCGGGGCGCGTGCTGTCTTACACGCCAAAACGCTAACTTTCGTTTCTCGTCATATTCACGCGCGGGCCACGAAGGATACGTACGCGGCGATGTGGCACAACGTTGCGAGAGTTGGTCACCGTTGGGACTCGGGCAGAGACGAAACGGGTGTCATCGGTGAATTGCCAGACAGATCCAACGGAGCTCATTCCTAATAACGCTCGCTTGATCTCTCTGTTGTCGGTCGAGGATAATCGTGAGCGCCTTGGGGAGCTCGAGCGACTCGGTTGTGCCCAGGCCCGTTCCACTTCCGGTTCTCACGAGGAGGCTCTCCGGAGCCCGGTCAGGAGTTCCTCCGACGCGCGAGGACGAGAGAGCGAGCTCGAACTTCTTGCACCACACCCAGAAAAATTATTTATTAGACGACCACCATTTATATGGTTCAAGTAAAATATTTATTTGATTTAAACAAATATTCATTACATGTAAATAAATATTTAGTTCATTCAAGAAACTATTTACATAATTTAAATAAATGTTTGTTTAAATCAAATAAAAATTTTACTCAAACCAAATAAACGGTAGCCTTGGAATAAATTTTTTTTTCTGGGTGCAATGACGTCGCGAGCGCTCCGGGCCGCGTGTCCGACGGTCTTGTGATCTTGGATGAAGAGGCCCCGGTCTCGGGATGCCTGTGTCGTGTCTCCACTGATAAAGAAGCACAGTTGAATCAACTAAGATTCGGGCAGGGACGTTCAAATAAATATTTAGTCAGTCGAACAAAAATATTTTAGTGGCACAAAAATATTTTTGTGAGATCACCCAACAAGTTGTTGAACTAGGAAATTTTTTAGCTGCACCAAAACAACATTTAGTTGAACGTCCCTGGCCGAATCTTAGTTGATTGAACCGTATTTTTTTATCAGTGTCGGTGGTCAACACCTCGGCCCGGCGATTCCGCCGGTCACCGGTCGGGGACCAACCGTAGAGAAATTTGGGGAAAAGCCCGCCAAGTGTAAATTACCCAGCGCGGTCTCCAGCCGAAGTGGCCATCAGATAAGACTCTCACCGTCGGAGCAGTCAACAAGTGTTGTCCATTAACCGGCCGATTTTACCCGGCCCATGGACGACTTTAGTCGGCCCTAATTGATCCCGAGCTCTCGTCAACGCCACCACCGGTTTAAACTTCCCTTCTGGTTGCGCTCCTCCAGTGCGCTCGGGAGTGCCGCCGAATTATCTCGGCGACATCTCATCTGTGGGGCACTGGGCGCCGTCGAGGACCAGGGCAAGGTGTCAAGGACGCCACTTTTATCCAATTTGCTGGAGAGCAATTTGTGCCCCCACCCGACAAACTGTCCGCAGTCGAGGGGTTGGCTGCCGGCTGGCTGGACCGAATTGGGGGGGTTGATTGTACAGATTACGGCGTTGGCCCTGCGGGGCTATCGCGAATTAACGCGAGTCAATCGGGCAACTACCGCGGCCCGACGATCTCGAGCCGGCGCACGCTCTGACGGGTGGATATCCCAGGATTCGAACGAAAATATTCAACCCCGCTGGATACCGATGACGCCCCCACCTTCTTTTCGGTAGGCAGCTTCCATTCGGGGCTCGTAGGCGTGGTCCGAAATCTTATCTGCTCGACAACGATAGCCGCGATAATGGAAGCTGCGCGGCTGCCACACGAGCACTCAGTGACGATCGCAATGTCGACTGAGGAATTATAGTAACGGTGGTAAAACATTGGAAATTTAATGCAGCGGACTGGAAGTTTTTATGCAGAAATTGGTACATTAGATTTAATGGAGAATTGTCGTGAAGAATTAATGGACTTTTAGAGTGAAGTTGAAGTAAATTGTTAAAAGTAAAGTATTTGTACAGTTTTAAATGTATTGTACGGTATTTTTTCGTCACAATTGTACGTGAAATTTGATATACCAGTTTATGCAGAAAAAGTCCCAGTATCTGTGCATTAAATTTCATACGATTTTTTTTTTTTTTTACAATGCATTTATTTACTCTGTACTGGGCGAATAAAATGTAAAACAAATTTGTATGAAATGCAATGTACTGGTACTGGAAGTTTTTATGCATAAACTCGTATATTAATTGCATGTACAAATTGTGATGGAAAACTAACTTTCAGTACATTAAAAGCTTTAGAAATACTTTGCTTTTAAGAATTTACTTATATTTTACTATAAAAGTACTTCAAATCCAATAATTTCCATTCCCCTGTAAAAGTCTATTCATTTTACACTGCAATTGTACATTAAATTTAATGCACCAGTTTTTGCATAAAATCTTCCAATCCGATACATTATAAACTTACAATTGTTTTTAACAGTGTATGTCACAATGTGCTAAAGTAGGATGAGATTCGTGAGAATCTTTACCGCGTAGAAAAGTTGATAAATATGCACTGAGAGAAACAAATGGTTGGATCAACCAAGGTGGGGATTTGTTTGGTCGGTGCAACAAAAACGTTCGTTCGAATGGACAAATTCGTGAATCGATCGAAGCAAACAATCGCTCAACAAAACAATTTTTTATTTGCACCCAACAAACGTCAGCTTTGAACGTATTTCACCGCGACTTCTCGTTAATCCAACCATTCCTTTTTTCCTCAGTGTGATCCGTTCCAAATCGATCAACGCGACAATCGGTGTGGTGCGTATTCACTACTCTGATCCTGCGTACAAAGTTTCATGGCAAAATAATCAAAAAAACAATTCCCACGCTCATCGTAAAATCTATCGTAGACTTTAAAATCCTCGCACTCGTCAACCGTCGATGAAACAACGGCAGTCGCCGACAGCCGTACCTCCTACAGTAGTTTTTCTCAGGCGACATTGTCATTTTTACTCGATTTCAGTCTCCGCACGATCAATCCCATAAATCGAGCCACATATTTGATTCCAAAGCTCCAAATTCGTTCTTGAATCGACCAAGTTC
Source organism: Ichneumon xanthorius (assembly GCA_917499995.1). Classification (NCBI taxonomy): domain Eukaryota; kingdom Metazoa; phylum Arthropoda; class Insecta; order Hymenoptera; family Ichneumonidae; genus Ichneumon; species Ichneumon xanthorius. The sequence goes on along the minus strand of OU824204.1, from coordinate 2,451,461 downwards.
GTCAAAACTTGGACGGCCCATGTGACATCCGTGTCGGAACACCCTCGAGAAATCGGCGCGAGAGAGTCTCGAGAGTTGCTCGTGGATGAAAATTTTTTCCCGAACTCTCCAGGTAGTCCGAGCCGAGAAACCCCCGATGGTGCGTGCGAACGCGTGTGACGCTCTTAGCCGGGCTCCGGGTAAGCGAGAACGGCTCTCAGGTGCCCCCAGGTGAACATGGGTGGGCAAGAACGCGCCGAGCTTACGCCCATCGGACACCATAATGGCCTCCGGCGGGCCAATCGCGGCCGGGGACGTCACGGAATCGTGGTGGGGCGCCGACGCGCCGGCCAATCAGCGGCCGCGCTCGGTCGATCGGGGGCGGAGCCAATCGCAGCGCCGCTCGGCGGCGCTACAGGGAAACCTCGAAACGGGCTCGGGGAGAGGCTCGGGCTTCATTATGTATCATTATACCGGTCCGCGCCGCACGGTGTGCACTGCAGTTACTGACGAAGGCGCGCGTGTGTGCTTCTCCGTCGTATCCTACCTTCGATTTTATCCCTAAACGATACGACGTGCTCCATCGACGAGGTGTAACCAACCGTCCGTGTCTCTACCCTCGTGCGCGCCCGACGGTTTTTAACGTTTCGCCGACAGGATATTACGCGCCCTGTGCGAGATAAACACGGTTTTTTCTAAAACGACCTCTCGACGGAAGGAACCCCGAGTGACCCAACGTTCATCGATATTTCCCGTCGTTCTTCCGAGGGAAAATACCAAAAAATACCTGAATACCAAAAGTTAAAAAAAGCAAAAACCCCCCACCCGGTAAAAACAAAGTTCTTCGCGGACTGGAAGTGTCCTATGTGAACCGTCCGCGAGTAGGCTCAGTGACAACGGAACACGATTTCGATTTGCGCGGGTGTGTTTGTTCGTTGATCGACGAGGCAACGGAGGTGGATTACTCGAAGAGTCCTCGTTGAGGTCCGGAAGTTTCATTGGGTACCGTCGCGATATTCTACCTCTTGGATTAACCGGCGGACGAGATGACGAGGTGTTTTGTTTCGGCGGTCGCGGAAGATATCTAGTCGGGAACAACCTGGTTCAACAGATCCGGATTCTCGTTGTTGTTGTTTTTATTTTGTTGTGATTTTTTTTTTTTATAAACGAAACAACGACACGTATACGAGATGCCGACGGGTGGTCGAGGCTCCGGTTCAACGTGCACGACTCCCACCAGCTCAGTAACGAGCTGACCAACGGGGTTCGCCAACCGGTAGATCGTCGTTGAGGAAACGTCGGGGCCGAAGACGCACCGGCTCTCCCGTGCGTTACCGAAGTCGGCAGCGAACAGGGTTGGGGAAAAAGAAGGAAATCCCAACAAACAAAAAAAAGAGTACAAAATCGATCGGCGAGCGTCGGGTCCAGACCGGCGCGCGTGCAGCGGACGCGCAGCGTTCGCCAGCTAGGAGAGATTACCGATCAAACGTATCCGCGACTCCTCCGCTCCGCCACCAACCGCCACCAGCCGCCCGACGGGCGGTCGTTCGTTCAACAGTGTTTCGCGAGTGCAGGAAGTGTGTCGAATCGGTAATGAGCGTCGAGTGAGGATCAACGGAAAACGGTGAAGGGTTTCATCGGTGATCGCGGATCAGGCGTTCCTCCGCTGTCTTCAGAATCTCGAGCGATCGAGACGACCGAATGTCTCTGAGGGGCGGTACGGCGAAGAGTCGGTAGGAAGCTGGCGGATTAGGAGGAATCCAGGAGGACTCATACCGAGGGACGATCGCGCGATCGGCAACCGATCGTCTCCCGAGGGTTTCACCAGCGACCAAGAGCGGTCGATCGGCCAGAACCAGCTCGGCGACCAGGTCGTCAAGATTCGGGCTCCGTGCGGAGTCCGCACGGCGGCGACGTCGGCAAGGGCCGGGTGCGGCGTCGACGTCGCGACTAAGTTGGAGCGTACGGGCAGCACGACGACGCTCAACTTCACGGATCTGGGGAGCCCATTCGGGGCGGGCGACCCCTGTCCGTCTAGTACCCCGACACCGAACAGCATGTCCGGCGGCGGTGGACCATCAGCAGGCGGGGGTGGTAACGGCGGAAGCGGTGGCAACAACAGCGGCGGTGCCGACATGGAGCATCTTCATCACGGCGGTTTGGGCTCGGTCACGCCCGGTCCCCAGGGCGGCAACGGTGGTGACAGTGCGTCGAGTACACCCGTTTCCCAATCCGGCAAGAGCGCCTTTATCGAACTTCAGCACAACAATCTTTACAATCCGGCGAGTCTGAGGGGCGGTTATCCCGGTGGTCACAACGTGCCCGGTGGCGGACACCAGTTCCCTCATCAGGTCGGTTCCCTCGGTGGTCATCAGGGCTCGGGCCCCGGTAGCGGCAATCAGCAGCACGGTGACACCGGATTCCCAAGTCCCAGATCGGCGCTCGCTGGTTATCCGTTCGCACCGATGCATCAGCACAATACTTACGGATACCATCTTGGATCGTACGCGCCACAGTGTCCCTCGCCGCCCAAGGACGGTGAGTACCCAAACTGTATGTACCGACAACTTTTTTACCTCATTATTAGCATCTAAGTGACTCAATCGAGGGACAAGTTCGCGGTAGCTGCGGCGATCGCGGTTGGGGCTCCGCGAACCCTGGAACTCCAGGGGATTCCCCCTCGCCATCGGGGACGGAGGGCGCGATTAGTGCGGTATCGGTGGTATCGGGGAAGGGCGATGGGTTTGCACTTCTTGCCCGATGCACTCGCCACTTTTCACTCGGGGAGTTTCATGCGTAATGCAAATGCGTTTCCATCGATTGGCGAACGCAAGCGGCGACGGACGCGGAATCCGCGGTTTACGGGGGGCTGCTCGGGGTGAAATGAGAGTTTGGCTTTGCCGCGGTGAAACTAAAAGGGCGGGAAGATGAAAAACGAGGGTCGTACTTCAGGGGCGCGCTCGCGGATGGGCCGGTGAAGTTTCCAACGGGGAATTTAGAATACGGCGCCGGTTTGTCTATCGTCCGAGGGCTCGTCCGTCCAGATCGCGAGGATGGAAACGAGGGGCTTGGCCGTATTCTCGTTTCTCCTGTAGACGAGTCGTCGCACTCTCCCCCCGCGCTACGTAGACGTAATCCAGCGCGGAACGGGCACGCGTCTCTCGTCTCTCAATCAAAACTCTCATTAAACATTTATACCAAACACCGTCCGCAGACCGACACTTGCCGATACTAATACACATGCACACACACATGCACACACACGCACATACACGCTGCGGTGCGATATCCTACGCGCGTTCTATAAAGTAGGGAGCTCTCGTTCCCACCCCGAGAGAATTCGACCGACGGGGGGTCGTGGAGAAATATAAAATTGAATAACGTGGCGTTTCAAATGTCGGGACTGCTTTCCTCTTTGAACGAGAGACGATAACACGGACCCGATGGGAATACGACAAGTAGGCTGCTATAGTGCGATCACTATTTTTAAACGAATCAATGACGATGCGATATTAAACGTATGGATGGGGTCGATCGAATTTCGTCCTGCTTCGCGATATGAACGAAGAACTACTGTGGAACGGGATAGTGTTAAGAAATTAAAGATAATAATAAAAATCATTCGCGTGACAATATACAATCTGTCAAGCAGCGCTGGGCGGGACTTCAAGTACCGGGTACTTGTTTGGTACTTTCGGTACGCAGTTGAAGTACGCACGTAATTTTTAGTACTTAAAGTACTTTTTTACGATTTCAAGTAGTTTTTGAACAATTTCAAGCACAAGTACTTTTTGAATGCATTATGGACATTATGGACACTCGATGAGCAGAGCATGACATTTGTGTCTATTAATACGCGACTATCTGTCTTATATATATAATATAAACATTTTTTTGAAAGCCTAAATAAGGGTTAACGCTATGAACCTAATTGCAAAATGTACTTGAGAAATATTTCAAGTACAAAAAGTACTTGAGAAATACTTCGTGTACAAAACGTACTTCATACTTCAGGTACTTCTTAAACTTCGTATTTCAAGTACTTGTTATACTTTGTACTTGAAGTATTTTTGTGGTACTTTGGCCAGCTCTGCTATGAAGGGACTTTGACTTTCCGGCCAAGTAAAACTGTGATACAACGGCGACAGCATGTGGCAAATACGGGTTTTCTTTTTTTTGCTAGTGCAAAGAAAAAAATAATTACCCGGAGCTGGCGCGAGTGCTGGAGGGTCAGCGAAACTTCTTTTCCACGCTCGAACTAGCCGCGAACCGTGTCGGACCTTAGGCAAATATAGTCGCTCGACATAAAGGAACGAGAGAATTGGCTGAAAAAAAAAGAAAAAAGAAATAATAAAAGAATAAAAGAGAATCTGGAGTAGAGCAGGTAGTGTGCGCGCGCGGCGTCGGTCAGTGCCACGAGAGGAGAGAATGGAGATATACGACCCGTCGGAAGACCATCCCTTCGGATGCCGCAGAAGTCCCGCAAAGTGCCGAACTCCGACGGGAACAAAAAGGTCCCGAAATCATAGAATCTGCATAATAGAAAACCACCCGTCGGTAGAAAACCATCGGTTTTGAATTTTCGGCGTGAAGCATTGTAAAAAATGGTCGGTCAAGTGACACCAATCCTAAGATCGTAATTCATTCGGACTTTACTCGGTTGCGATAAGCGCAACGGCGTTGGGCAAACCTTGTCCAATTCGTTTTGAGAGGCTCGGGACGCATGCACAAAAATAATTTATCTGACGGGCACCAGCAAATAAATATTGATGTGGTTTAAATAAATATCTTAATTGATTTATATTAACAAAATTGATGAATGATTGATAAATTGATAATTGATTTAAATCAAATAAATTGATGAATGACTGATAAGTTGCTAATTTATCTGACAGGCACCCGCAAATAAATATTTATTTGTCTTTAATAAAGATCTTAATTTATTTATATCAACTGAATTGATGAACGATTGATAAATTGATAATTGCTTCATCAAATAAATTGATTAATGACCGATAAATTGATAATCTATCTGACGGGCACCCTCAGATAAATATTTATTTGCTTCAAATAAATATCTTAATTTATCGATATCAACTGAATTGATGAATGATTGCAAAATTCATAATTGATTTAAATCAAACAAATATCCATTTAAACCAAACAAATATTTATTTGCGGGGTCAAATAAATGATGTTTCTTCCACTCGAGCAGAATCATATCTGGCGGGAATTTTTCACCTTGCCAGTTCCACTTGACGCCGCGACGAGGGGGTATTTCGGAGGGGCCGCGGGGGGTCTTGGGGGCTAAACGGAAAGCAAAGGGTGGCTAACGATCCGCGGCTGAAGTTTCATCGCTGGATGCGCGGTAACGAGTCCACTCACACCAACCCGCACCAGGTGGTGTCCATTATTGTCTCCAAAGTCTCCTCCGAAGTTTCCGCTGAAACTTGCCACGGAGCCACAGCAGCACCCGCTCCGCAACGCAACCCTCTCGATCCTCGTGCTCGCAGTAAATTCGTAATGCGCCGGGACAATCGCCGTCTACTTCGGGCAGTTTCATTTCTGCTCTTTTTTTTTTTTTTTTGCGGAATCGCTAACGACTCGAGCTCGTTCGCGAGAGTTCGGTGAAGTCGTCATCCCTCGCGGCCGAGCAACGGTTAACGCCGGCAGGGGTTTTTTTTTTTTTTTTTTACATACCGGGCTTTGGCTCGCGCGCGGGAAACTCCTTCGACGAAGGGGTTGAGAACTCCGGCGCGAATTCACGGCCATTGAGCGCAATCCCGCATCGAGCTTTTCCAACCGTCGCCTCCGCTATCCTCTGTCCCGACGTCGCATATCGCGCGAGTCGTTCATTTATTAGTTATCCGAGGCGAGGGGGAGAGACAGTGGGAAGGGTTCAACGACCAACGATTTGCGCGTCAACTACACGAGACCAATTTGTTCATAGGTTTCTTTTCTTCTTTTTTTTTTTGTGATTTTTTTTCTTTTTTTTTCTTCTCGTTCTTTTTTTTCCCCGCACTCGCGAGTTGCAACGTTTCGCGCGAATCTTTAGACTACAAACGACCGCACGCTCGCTCGGGTCGTCGATCGACGAGTGGCAAAGGGTTAAATCGTCGGGCTATTGACTACCGCGGAGCAATTTTCCGCGCCGGCTCCCCCCCGCGAGCGGGGAGTCTCGGGTCAAGTCCAGTTACGATTGTTTCCACCGGAATCGAAGAGCTTCGACGGTAAAGCGCGCCGCGCTGGGATGCTCTTTTGATGCTCTCTTGTCGCTTTGTGGAAAGGGATTTTGACGGGGAAACGAGCGGCTCGAAAGGACTCGGACACATGACGCACCCGGAAAAATTATTTATTTTAAGACCACCGTTTATTTGGCTTAAGTAAAATATTTATTTCACTTAAATACATATTTATTTCATTTAAGTAAATATTTACTTATTTAAAATAGATATTTAGTTTAATCAAATAAGTATTTTACTTAATACAAACAAACGGGGGCCATCAAATGATTTTTTTGCTGGGACTGCTCGTCCACAAAAATCGTTTCATTTTATTTTGTTTACTAATTTAATCATTTTTTAAATGTATTAAGTAATTTTTGATGTCGACGAAGCGCATTTCGCAAAAAAGACTGCATAATTATGAAATTAAAAAGATAAGAAAAATTGTGGCTTTTGTGGACAATAAATGTTTGCAAAATGTGCAAATTTCTAATATGTGTCGTGTGTGAATGTGAATATGATCGATTCGATCTCAACGCAGGTATTTTATAACTAACTTTACAATTAAAAGATTTATTTATTAATTTTTTCATCTCGGCGAATCGTATTTTCCAAAAAAGACTACATAATTATAACATGAAATTAAAAAAAAAACATTATGGACGCGTTTGTGGACGACAAATGGTGGTCGAGTGTGCAAATTTCTAATCTTCGTCGTGCGTGAACGTGAATGCGATCGATTCTATCTCAATCCAGTGATTTTGAACATAAAATTTTTTTTTATTGTGTCATCTTAACTCGGTGCACACGCGAGCGATAACGTGCTCGTATAGGGTTGAACTGTAATCGTGCATATGAACTCGTAAGCGGATTAGAGAATCATGAGAATCACGCTGGTTCTCGTTGGCTAACGAGCTTTGCATAGCACGAGCCCTGCCGAGTCAGATCTCAAACGCGACGGGTCAACGATATGACTAATTTTTATTTTTTTTTCGCTCTCACCACCCGCCGTGGTCCTCGACCCTTGTGCGATACACCACCGACGCGGTTTATTTAATTAAATAATAAATATCACGAGGCAATCGCGATCGGGTTAATTGCTGACGGGCACGCCACTCGGTTTGTGTGCATCCTCATCGTCCATGCCCAAGTTACACGCCTCATTGATTCGGCGTCGAGTACAATAACCATTGTCGAATCTTCGGATCCGTCAATTTTTTTTTTTTTTTTTGCATCGAACTTTGTCGCCGATACCAGCGGCTGACTTAGAGTCGGTCGGCACATTTACTTTTCTCAAGCTCCGTTCAACTTTTGAAATGTTAATTACATTTTTCACGATGAAGTTAATTTAGAGTGCAATCGACAGAGCAATGAGCGATAATTCCGGAATTTATGAATTAATTTTTTTTTTTTTAATAAAACTTCATTTTTCAGTACCGAAACTTTATGTAATTATCAATCCAGTTAGTTGCACGAGGCGTCTTATCGATCCGACGTCATTTGCCGTCTCAATAAATAACAAACGGTCGAGCACGCCCATAACCGATCAACTTTTCACGATGACAAAACAGGTTGCCCCGCCGCGGTTTGAGCCGTATCGTCGACAGTTTATTTTTCGCCGTACAAATTCGATCGTTATCGTAACCGAATTACTTTTATTGCGCAATCGCGTTCGGTCGATCGACGAAACTAGTTGAGCTCGGGATAAAATTTACGCGTCCGAGATAACGGTCACGCCTACTGAATCGATTTTTCCGGAGCGAGGAACAGGATAAACGAACTGGCGAGTCGAATGGCTACCGATTTTTTGCGCCGCTCGGTAATATCGCTCGCCCCTTCAGCGGCAATGAAAATAATAATTAAGGTCTTCGCGGTGTCGGGCGCAACGCGATCTAATGAGAAACGAGCGTCGGGGTGTTGAAGTGGGATTCCCCGTTATCGCCGGAGTTTTCCCGAGTAGAACGAGTCGAATCGAATAAGAACCGCGCGGCAGAGACGCGTGAAAACGATTCTGCGTTTAGTCGTGTAAGAACGGAGGTGCTCGGTGCTCCCGGGTGTGCGCGAGAAATTGAATTCATCATATTTTCAAGCCGCAGAAGCGGAGAGAGATCCGAAGGAGATAAGAGAGGTTCGCGTCCGCGGTAGGCCGTGGCGGATGAATCGGCGGGGTGTGAGGAAGATCCTCACGATTTTTACACTCGTGCCCGTGAGACGTGTCTGCGAAATGTAGATCTTACGCGGAGATCGCGGGTAATCCGTGTGCGTGTGATAGGTAGATACATCTGTGGGGCGACAGGTCTATGGTGAGCTCCGGCTCGACGGCGAGTCGTCGGCAAACATTGCAGCGGATGAATCGGTTGAGCGTATGGAAGATTCTTACGATTTTTTGACTCGTGCTCGTGCATGTGTGAGTGTGGGGGTTCTGTGATACATGAAGGTTTATATGGAGCGACAATTCTATGACGAGTTCCTGTTTTACTGGGAGTCGGCGGCAAAAATAGTTGGGGTTGAATCGGTTGACTGTAAGGAAGATCCTTACGATTTTTAGACTCGTCCTCGTGCATGTGTGAGTGTGGGGCTTTTGTTATACGTGAACATTTATAGGAAGTTATAATTCTATGACGAGCGCTAGTTGTACTGTGAGTCGTCGGCAAACGTAGTTGCGGTTGAATCGGTCGACTGTAAGGAAGATTCTTACGATTTTTAGACTCGTCCTCGTGCATGTGTGAGTGTGGGGCTTCTGTGATACATGAAGGTTTATATGGAGCGATAATTCTATGGCGAGCTCCTGTTTTACTGTGAGTCGTCGGCAAAAATAGTTGGGGTTGAATCGGTTGACTGTAAGGAAGATTCTTACGATTTTTAGACTCGTCCTCGTGCATGTGTGAGTGTGGGTGTTCTGTGATACATTAAGGATTATATGAAGCGATAATTCTATGGCGAGCGCCAGTTTTACTGTGAGTCGTCGGGAAAAATAGTTGGGGTTGGATCGGTCGACTATAAGGAAGATCCTTATGATTTTTAAACTCGTTCTCGTGAAAGTGTACGTGTGAGACATGTCTGATACATAAACTTTTATATGAAGTGATAATTCTATGGCGAGCTCCAGTTTTACTGTGAGTCGTCGGCAAACGTAGTTGCGGATGAATCGGTCGACTGTAAGGAAGATCCTTACGATTCTGAAACTCGTCCTCGTGCATGTGCAAGGGTGAGACATGTCTGATAGGGTAAAAGTGGTGAATATGGCCCACCTCTATTAACACGTAAATCAATGATATATGGACTGGGCCATATTCCCCACTTTTACCCTACATGAACAGTCATATGCATGTGTACGTGTGAGACAAGTCTGATACATAGACATTTGTATGAAGCGACAATTCTATGGCGAGATCCAGTTTTATTGTGAGTTATCTGGAAACATAATTGCGTTTGAATCGGTCGACTGTAAGAAAGATCCTTACGATTCTTAAACTCGTCCTCGTGCATCTGTGCGAGACGTGTCTGATACATAGACGTTTCTATGAAGCGATAGGTCTATCGTGAGCTCCATAGACAGTGTTTGACAGAGTTTGACGGTGAGTCGTCGGCAAACAGCCGGCGATTAATCAGTAGGATGTGAGGAACATCCTTACATCCAACCGTGTGCATGATACGTCCACCTTTCTATGCAACCGGCTATCCCGTGATAAGTTCCAGCTTGACTACAAGTCGCCGGTAAACATAGCCGCGGACATAATCTATCAAATCCGTAGTGACCGATCTTATCTCTCCGGCAGCGGATTACAAGCCAACTATCAACCGACAAGTAAAATCCGACATTCCTAAGCTCAAAAATTCATCAGCTGTCTTCAATTCGCCACAGTGGTATTAAACAAAAAAAAATAAAATAAAAAAAATAAAAAAGAACAAAAAAAATACTGAATTTTCTAATTTCACTTCCAAAACAATGTTTCAAAAAATATGCAAAAAAAAGTAAAATGTCGATCACAGGCAAACGTCCGAAGGAATTGCAAGAATGTTGCAGTGACTTAGCTCAGAGGGTTCGGAAGAGCTTGTAGGTCGGTAGGAAGCTCGAACGGAGGCGAAGAGTTGAGAATCCAATTAGCGATGAGCACGGACGTTTAGTCACCGAACCCGTCGAGAGAGAAAGAGACCTGCCGGTGAAGCGCCCCGGCAAATTAATCCGGAACCGGTGAGGTAGAGGGGGGAGGGGGGGGGGGGGGGTAGAGGGAGAGTCCCCCTCTCCCCCCCTGCACCCTGGAGAGAGAGAGAGAAAAATGCGCATCTCTCGCGTCCTTTCCAAGTGATGGATCAGGTATTAAACGGTTGTTTTCACAAGGATTAGGTCCTCAGGTTGCTTCAGCCTCTCTCTTCGGCTTCGCCTTTTTCTTCGTGAAATATCTCCGCCGCTACGTGCCCCTGGCTTTTGCGATTAGAGCGAGGATACGGCAGCCAGCAGGATACTTGCGAGCCGGCGAGGAGCAACCGCAAGGGTTCGCACATCCGATTTACGGACGAGGCGGAGGCCCCGAGGATTTGCCCGCGAAAGTCGTGTTTCCTTTTTGATCTATTTAGGATCCTTCGAGATAAGGCATGCTCTCGTTTCCCTGCGGCTTTTACACTCGTCCGACGACGCGTCGCCGCTGCTCTCTCGCGAACGATTACCGACTCACCGGACCGCGATTCCACGAATCCTCGGAGAGAAATCTTTCGTGTCCGCTCGCCGAAGGTTCGATACGCGACGGCCGAGCCGTTTAACCCATCGACGCGTCGTTCGCCATACCCGGAATAAAAAGTTTGAGCATTTGACAGACGTCTTCGCGTCGACGGAGATCCGCGACTTCTCTCTTCGTCGATCCGACTATTTGTCATTTGTCAAGGGAGCGCATTTTATTTTATTGAAAAAATCTAATGTGGGACAATAAAAAATTGTAACATTGTGAAAATTGGTAAATTAAGATAAAATGAAAAATTGATCGGAAAAATACTGAAACATTATCTACGGAAAAATTGTAGAAATGAACAGAAGAAATAATAAAATTAATGAAATTTAAAAATGGTAAAATTGACTGAATGAAAATTGGGACATTTGTGGCAAGAAATGTTTGACAAACGTGCATTGAACACAAAAAATGGTAACATTGACTGAATGAAAATTGAGGACATTTGTGAGCAAGAAATGTTTGACGAACGTGCATTGAACACAAAAATTGGTAAAATTAATGAAAAAAAAAAAATGGTAAAATAAAAAAAAAACGAAAGTTGAGGACATTAGTGATTAAGAAAAGTTTGTCGAAAGTGCGAGCCTTTTTTTTATCGTGCACCGGTCCGGCTTGCGTGCGACGTCGCGCGAGTGCGACAAGTTGTGATTTATGGTAATTCGAACAGCGAGAAGAATCGACTGGAGTTAAAGCGGAGAAAGAAAGAAAAAAAAAATGAAAAAAATCCGAGCGAGTTTGCAAAAGGCGTGAAGGATCGATTCCTCGTAACGTCGTTCACCTCGTAGAACCTCGGAGCAAACGTTGATTCCGGTAATTACGCGTGCTAATTTCGTGATGAGCGGCAATTAATTAAGGAGCGACGATTAAATCGTGAATCGTCCCACGTGAGCCACTCGGGGTCTCTTCCGTACAGCGCCTATTGTGGCCGCGTAACCAACTTTATCGTACTCGCAAATCCGCGTTAAGTTTTAACACACACTCACACACACACACACATACACACATGCACACGCAGAGAGACACACATTCGCAAAGAAACTTTTTTCAACAAAACCGATCAGGTTTCATTTTAGTTTCTCTTTAGTTCTCGCATCGAGGATAATGACGGTGATTCTGAAGGTTGATGTTAGGGTGGTGCATGTTCGCAGACCTCTCGCCGCTCGGCGACAAGGGCGGAAGTCTCGTGGACGAGCTCGGCGGCGGTGGCGGCGGATCGTTGAGGAACGGAAAGGGAAAGAAGATGAGAAAACCAAGGACCATCTACAGCAGCCTCCAGCTACAGCAACTGAACAGGCGATTCCAGAGGACGCAGTACCTCGCGTTACCCGAGAGGGCGGAACTCGCCGCGAGTCTCGGACTCACGCAAACGCAGGTGAGTCGTCAACTGATTCGTTATTATAATTAATCATTTTTTTTTTATTTTTAATTAAAAAAAAAATTAATCAAATGCATATTTTCGACTGCGTGTGAAATCCTTGGGACGTTTTGGGCTCGTACTGAGAAATAAAAATGTGTACGATTTTTTTTTTTTACTTAAGGGCATACGATAAAAGTGTATCGAATTTTTTTACGTGAGGGCAAATTGATTCGTCGTATACGGCAATCGAAAAAAAATTTGAATTTAAAAAATCAATTGTTTTAATTGAATTTTTTAATATTAAACAATAATACCAAATGAAATAGTTTATCGAAAAATGTCTCGGGAAATGAAGTACACGTTGAAAAAAGCGTAACCTCGATTCGTGAAACCCATTTGATTTACCCGGTGACGGGTTTTACCCGACAGCACCTGCTAGTTCTGTTTTACCCGTGGAAAGGTCATCAATCAATTTTAACTTCTGCCGGTGCTCAGATTACGGTTGAAAGAGCGATAAAAGTTTGTGTATCGCCATTACATATATGCAAAGATATGTTATCTACAAACAAACAAAAAAAACTTAAACTCTCAAAGTTTGCCGATGCTTCACTCAAAGAAATGGATGTTACTGAATAATATTTAAATACTTTGTACAGGGACGGCTATAATTGCTTCCACGTGTAAGGATAGTTTATTATTTCAATAGAAAATATATGTTTTTTTAGACGATACGTACAGCAATGATAAAAATACTCGCGGTACGTCGTCCTATGTAAACAGAGATTTTACGAAAAAATTTAACAGTTAGCATAAAAATATAAAAAATATTGGATTCCCAAAATATTACAATCTATTTCTTTCGTCGATTAAGTGAAAAACAAATCCTAATCTACAAATGGCGCCAAAAACTCTTTCGTACCATCTAAAACGATGAAATTGGACTGAGTCATTTTGTTTTAAAGAACGTGATAAGATTGGTCACGATAAAATGTCAAGGTTGACAGGTTGAAAATCAGTCCCTACCTAAACGTGGTAGAAACTTTAGAGCGTTACATTAGGTCCCTAATTTCCTGCAAAAGCGCGATAATGCCCAGAGATGGTCCGAATATAATAAAAAAAAACAAAACATCTTCAAAAATTCTGCCAAGAAAGATCTGCCTTGTCTGTGGAGATAATTTAATAATATGCTCAATATTGCGAGTATAAAAAAAGAACCTACGAGACTTCGAAAACCACAATTTTGGCGACCAACCCCGGGGATATCCCGTTGCGTTTTATAGTCTCCGGGATAAGTGAGAAGCCGGAGAGTCCATAATGGTAACGCGATAGCTCGATGGACGATGGGGCATCTGTCAGGCGTTATCGGCACAAATGACTTCGCTAAATCACCGATCCGCCACGCCCTGGACACAGGGTATAGGGTTGCTCCGGAGTGTCCGATTCTGCTCTCGCGCGCGGAGAGACCCGCCGAAGAGAGTTACCTAGCGGAGCTAACGAGGCAGCCATAAATTTTCTCCAACCCGACGACGCTCTGCTCTTCCAGCTGACTCGGAGCATGAGCATCGGAGTTACTCCATGTTTAAAGGGTACCATGCCGCGAACGGGTTTTGTGCACTTTACGATCTTCCCTCGGTTGACAATTATCATTACGAGAAATCGTCACCTTCGTGTTTGCATTGCATTTGCAATCCAATCTATAGGGACATCATTCTTCGTTTGACTGATCTACGACGAAAACACAACCTCCAGCTTCCCGGTTGATGTAGTTTTGTCTGATCTCCGTAGCGTTTGTTCTTCCTATTCTTGACAATTAGCCTTTTAACAGATCCCCGATGTCTCCGCGCATGATCTATGGAGTCCAGAGTTATAGAACTTGCTAAATCCAATCCATCAACAGATCATCCTTCGTTCGACTGATCTAAGATGAAAACGGATCATCATCAGCTTCTCGGATTTTCAACTCCAATCCACCCACAGATCATCCTTGGTTCGACAGATCTAAGATGAAAACGGATCATCGTCAGCTTCTCGGATTTTCAACCCCAATCTACACGCAGATCATTGGTTGTCCTTCGTTGATCTACGACGCAAGTGGATGTTCCAGTTTCCCGGCTGATCTAGTTTCGTCTGATCACCATAGCGTTTGTTCCGCCCATTCCTGAAAATGACCCTCTCTAAAAAGATCATCATCCTTGCCCTGATTTCTCCAGGCGCGGGATTTGTGCTTTCCAGAGATCTAAAATTTGCAAATCCAATCCACCCGCGGATCCTTCGTTCGACTGATCCACGATGGAAATATCCTCTTCAGCTTCCGGATGTGCAAATCCAATCTACAAGCGCTTCGCTCTTTGTTCTTCGTTGATCCACGGTAGAAATGGATCTTCAAGCTTCCCGGTTGATCTAGTTTCCCGCGATCGCATTGGCATTTCTCTCTACACGTATACACAAACCCGCAACGGTGCGCATTGCTCTGCTGGTACTGCTTTATAACGGAGTTGGAAGTTGGCGGTAGGCCGTGATGCTACGTGATCGCTCGCTAACCGGCGCTCGTTGATGCATCACGCCGGGAGGGGTTGCCGGACCGGATAATTTCATTAGTACGGAGAGAACCCCGGGAGATTCCCCGTACTGGATGATGCTGTTTGCCGGCACCGAAAGGGGGACAGGGGCAGGGGCAAGGGGGATGAATCCAACGCGTAATAGAGCAACGCGGGGTTCGGCTCGTTCACGTGCGCCGGTCTGCGGCTTTCCCAGCGTCCAGCCTATACCTCAATTATTGATATATTTTAACCCGTTTGCATCTCGTCTTCGTGGAAGCTCTCCAACGTTCACCATAATGGCGCCTCGCTATACTCCGCGCCGTCGAGCCAGGCAGAACTTGAATCTTGGCGAATACACGCTCAACGTTCACGGTCCCAACTGTACATGGGTCGCCATGAAAGACTCGCTGACACGTATCTTGGGCGTGGTACTCGCTTCTTATTGCTCTCCTTGCCACCGTTTCTTTTTTTTTTGTCAGTGTTTCTTCTCTTTTTTACGTTTTGCTTCGCAGTATCATGGCGTTTCCCTCCGTGGACTGAATTTCCATTAATGCCGGATCGAAATGATGAATTCCAGCGGTCGAGCTCCGGTTTCTGAGATTACATGTAAGAGTCGGGTTTTCTTGATCGCTGAGTACGGTGCGGTGCGAGGACTGAACTGCCCGTCGAATCGGAAGTGTCTTACAGGCAGTTGTTGTTTTCCTTCTTTGGCCGTTTGAAGAAACACTTCCTAACGGCAGAACAACGTTGTCAAATTTTTTATGACGTCTTCGGACGGTTGATTACCGTGACTGATGTTTTTTCCTATTCCTTCTTTGTTGTGCCTTGTTTTCGATGCGATAGCTTGATGGCATGAAACATTTTTTTCTTGAAAATCTGAGTTGGGGCATCAATTTTTGTTAATTTAGGAGCTTCCGTTCGAACAGAACAGTTCCAACTTCACCTGCCGAGCCTCGTTGCTTCCTCGAACTTTTCAAGTTTTACGCGGTTGTCATAATTTTTATTTTTTGGCCTTTTGATGAATCACTTCCTGACGGCCGAACAACTTTGTCAAATTTTACCGACATCTTCCGTTTTTTTTTTTTCTTTTTTTTAATTAGAGATGATGCATAAATTTTTCTAAATTCAGGAACTTCCGTAATTTCGTCAGCGAGAACCAACAGTTCGAACTTCACCAGCCGAGCCCCGCTTCTTCCTCTTCCGAACTTTCCAAGTTTTCCATGGTAGGCGTAATATTTTTTTTTTTTTTTTTGGGCGCGAGGAATCGACACGCGATATGCGTCAGCGTTTCGAGGAAATCGCGGGTTCGAGCGGCGGGAAAGGCCGAGCGATGGCCAGTTTTATGATATATGTGACAAGAGCGGCACAGATGGACGGTCGGATAATCGTCATACTCGTGTGCATGAATACATTTATGAAGCTCGAACCAAAACGGGTGGATCCGCGTTCACCAATACCACACGCGAACGAACCCACAACGGTCAGCGTAACGATCGTCGTTCGCGCCTTTTGTACATACAACCATGTATATACATATAAATATCCATGTATATTTATGTATATAGTACAAGCAGGTTTTGTGCAGCTGATGGAAAGCTCTGAAATATTCAACGCTTCCGTATCCGCGCATCGGTCCGTCCCACCCCACCCCGTTTGCATGTGTAACTAATACTGGGGAGGGATATTCAAGCTTTGACGAAATATTCAACAAATGACCAAAATTCCACCCTCTATCCGGGAATCGAATTACGTTATCGAGTTTATTTCCGACGTACAAATAACTCCGATTCGATTCATCGGATCTATAGGGCTTTGTACGCGTTCGGTGGATTTGATTGCGAGTGGCAAAAGGTAAACGGCTTCGTGTAACATGTTACAATGTATATTACATGGAGCGGTACGGTAAGAGGTAACAGCGACTGCGGAGTTGCTGAGAGCGAGGGTCGCTCTATCGGCTTTTGTATATCCGTCGAGCGTCATCCGCCGTCTGCGAATGGAAAAGTTTTGCCACGCGGCACGCGATCGCCGCCAGTTACAGCCTCGTAGAGGCTCGACTCGCGATCCCCTCAGCTCGGTAAAATCTGCTCACCGGGCCGCGCAGTAGCGAGTCGTGGCAGAAACAGAAAGACCGAATCACGAAAACCGCGATCGAGCTTTGCTCTCGCCGTCCGTGCGGAACTGGAATCGTCGGCGTCGAACCGGCGAGAGAAATAAAAGTAAGGAAGATGGACCGAAGATCGGTTTCTCAACGAGTTCGAAGTCGCTCGAGCGGAATGGAGGATCGAGGCCGAGATAAGAAAGATACACAGAGAACTGGACATTAGTGATCACTAAAAACACACTTTTTTTAATTGAATCAATCGAATATCAGAATCAAACGAATTTCGAACGAATCAAATATTGGATCAAACAAATACCAGAATCAAACAAATTCTGAACGAATCAAATATTGGATCGAACAAATACCAGAATCAAACAAATTCCGAACGAATCAAATATTGAATCAAACAAATTTCGAACGAATCAAGTATTGAATCAATCAAATACCAGAATCAAACAAATTCCGAACGAATCAAATATTGAATCAAACAAATATCAGAATCAAGCAAAATCTGAACGAATCAAATATTGAATCAAACAAATACCAGAATCAAACAAATTCCGATCGAATCAAATATTGAACCAATCAAATACCGAATTAATCAAATATCGAATCAAATGAATATCGATTCAAACAAATACCGAAACAAACGAATATCAAATCAAGCAAGTATCGAATCAAACGAATGTCGAATCGGACGACTACTCAATCAAACGAATATCGAATCAGACGACTACTCAATCAAACGAATATAGAATCAAACAAGTGTCGAATCGAACGAATACCGAATCAAACAAATACAAAATCGAATAAGTATCGAATCAAACAAACAACGCAGACAAAAATGCAGAAGTTTCTAATCGTTAGATTAACATCGAAATGGCGTCTCCCCTCGTGAAAAGCTGTATACAATTTTTGCTGCATTCGAGTGCTCGCAGTGAGTTGACGAGTGTTCCGCAAGAGAAAGAGAGAGCGAGAGATAGGGAGAGAGAAAAGGAGAACCAGAACCAGAACCAGCAGCAGCAGCAGCAGCAGCAGGATAGATGTGGTGTTCAATCCACGTCGTCGGCGTAACGACGGCGTGTCGCGCGGCACCGCGGGGCTTGATGGGATGGCTGTCATCCCGTCTTGAACGACAGGAGTCACGACAGGGAGAGAACCGCACTGTCCTCAGCAAGATACACACCGATGACGAGACTCGAAAGACGTCGGAGCGAGAGTCGGAGCTTTGCTACAAGTCGCGCCGCTGTACAGTCCGCTATCTTAAATTCGCCTGCAATCACGATCGCAGATACCGGCCTGTCCCCAAAACGTCCAAAACTTTGGTACGTCGTACCGGTGCATGGAATTCGACAATTTTCTTTTTTTCGACAAATAACTTACGAATTACACGCGAATAACTATTTATGAACCTAAAAAAAAAAATATATATCCTCGAGTATTTCTCGACATTGTATGCAAGTATTCGAGGTTCTCCGCAGGAGCTTCGTTTGCACACGCAGCGCAGAATTCCCGCGAAGAAGTAACAGGAAGGAGAGGGAGGGGTGGGGGGAGACGCCTGCAGGTCTTATCGTTAAACCATATTATTATTGCCATTAGAAGTCAGAGCTTCGTGTCACTGTCGGGCGATAACTCAAACAATTCATAAATATTAATCAGCAAACCGAGACAAGTCGTATACCGGTCAGCGATCCACTTATAGATTTCTCATGAGCACACACAGGTTTATTTATTCGTTCTCGTTAACTAAAAGAGCGGCGTTTGACAGAGGTTGATTTTCTTCGATGGCACCGGAGCTGCCTCGGGCGAAAAATAAACTGTTTCGACTCGGCGGCGACAATACCGGAAACTATTTTCCACCTCCTTTGCCTCATCTTCGATGCACCTGTTAAACTCTTCGGGCACCGGAGAACAGATAACCGGTGCGACAAAAAAAAATCCGCTTGAAAATTTGTAAACAGCGTGCGAAGTTATTCAAACCGGTGGGTGAAATTTATTACATAAGTGGGGTAAAAATTAGCACGTAAATCAAGCATGGACTTATAAATCAAGATTAAGACTCAGGATATTATAAACAATTTTTTTATACGTGTTTAATAAATCTTTCCTCAAAATTGTGAAATAATTTTTATATGAAATTTAATGCATAAAAATTTGTCAAATCGGGTGAAGGAAAAATAAACTGTTTCGACTCGGAGGCAACGATTTTTCACCGCTTTTGTCTCATCTTCGATGCGCCTGTTAAACTCTCTGAGTACCGAAGAATAGGTAGACAGTACAGCAAAAAAAAAATATATATATATAATGTATAAAAACATTTGTCGATTTGTTACGTTAATTTTTCTAAGACTTTCACCAGTGCAGTATGCGGATGTTTATTTGTTTTCTGCATCGACGAGAGGAGCTCGAATGCTTCGAGCCCGTCGGAGCGCGGAGGCGGGAGTAAGATAATTATTTTAGCGCAGAAGCACACACTCGTAGCTCGCGAGTCTCTCGCGGCTAAAAGTGAGGAAGACAGACCTCCCAGAAGAAGGTCCCGGTCTCTTTTCCACCCCGGGCGTAATTGCGTTCGACAGGCGAGATTTGACGCTGGGAGGCCTTCGTCTCTCGCACTCAATATATATATATATATATATTTTATTCCATATTCTTCGCATTGAGTAACCAATCGGCGCTATGACGAAAAAGCGGAGCTACCGATTATCGGTATGACGAAAAAGCGGAGCTACCGATTATTAAATTTACGAATCTTGCGCATGAGATTTATGAAAACATCCACTAAATATAAAGATTTTACTGTAAAATTGCAACGCACATGTGTTTCAAATTTCATAAACAGGTTGCGTAAAAAATCTTCCAATACTGTTAATTAATTTTCAAACTATTTTTGTTCACAGTCTATATTTTTTTATTCCATACTCTTCTCATCGAATGACCAACCCGCGCTATTCCGGAAAATCGTAACTACCGATTATCAACAAAACCTCAAAAATCAACTCAAAAAAAAAAAAAAAAAAAAACAATCCGATACCCGGATGACCGATCATCGCGAGTAAAGGTAAAAGAATGCCTGCAAAAGCGGCTGCGAATGTTGGCTTCTCCCGCGGCATCTTGGCGTCTCTTCATCCTCGCCGTCCTCTTCTTCATCCTCGGAGCTCCGCAGTCCTCCCGACTGCTCTCCGTGGCCGCAGAACCGGAGGGTTTGGGCTCTCCCATTCCATCCTCGGCTCTCCCGCGCTCTCCGAGATTTCGCTCGAGGATTCGCCGCTCGGAGGAAGCACGAAAGACGCGGTTATAGATAAAAAGAAAAAGGTCCGATGAGGAGTACGATGAGGGTGTTTGCTGGAAGGGGAGTCGAGGGCGCACCAGAAGCGAGAGCAGCGCGCCTCTCTCGTTCGGCTGTGGGCATGCGGACAGTGGATCGTTGGCGTACTTACTCCGACGGGTCAACCGTGTACACACCGACGATTTTGCACACACCGGCCGCGAGCGTACACACGGGCGCGAGCATACATACACAACCGTGCATTATTTCAATGTTGGCAGTAATGCCTGTTATTAAGCGATGATAATGATTGGTATTATCGCCGGGTTGGAAGCAGGACTGGTAGCAACGGATATAAATCATCCGTTACTTCCTTCTCGCTGGCACCTCTCCTCGAGGAACCACATAACCGGGCAGTATCCACTCCTCGCTTCTTTTGCCGCAAGCTCGAAGCGGCGCAACGGCATCGGCGATGGTTCTTCTACTCTATTTCACTCCTACTGCTGTCTCGCACGGCGGCGCGCCGCGCTGACGGGGAGCTTTGAATAACGGTCGAACGATCGATGGTTAATTCGTATTCCGGATCGGCGGGAGGAAGCCGATGAGGACGAGCCTCGCCGCTTTTCCGTGGGACAACAATGGGTAGGGATATTTTTTTTTATTTATTTATTTTAGGATGAGCCGATTATCGATTTTCGACGGGCAAATGAGGTTGGATTTTTGTTTTTTTGAAAATAAAAGTTTCAATTGGCTCAGACTTTGCGGTTGGTTTTCACCTCGGAAGTTCGTTCGGGCCCGGATAGAGCGGTCGATCTGCGCGGCAGGAAACGTGGCGAGGAGGATGACGCATTACCGATTTTTCGCGAAGAAAAGGAAGTTGGATTTTTTATTTAAATAAAAATTTCAACCATCTCACACTTTGCGGTAGTTTTTTGTTTTTTTTTTTCTTCGGATTTTGATCGCGTCGAAGATCGAAGAGTTCGATAGCTTCTTTGCCGATTTCCTCGATATAGTAGAACGCGGTACCGAGAAGCTTTGAACAACGCGGTCGATCGGTATCGGTTTTGTCTTCTGGATCTCCCTTACGCGAGACGAACTGTCGCGACGAGGGATGAGCCTTACCGATTTTCCATGAAAAAAAATGATGTAGCGATCTTTTTTTTACCAACTCGTACACTTTGCGGTTGTTTTTCGCCTCGGAATTTCGAGCCGGGCAGCCCGGTCTGTTTTTGAGGGGGGAACGTTCTATAAATCATCGGAAGCGCGTCGATGATCGAGGAGTTCGATAGCTTCTTTGCCGATTTCCTAGAACGGCGGTTCACCCGGTGAAACGATCGTCCACGTCTCTCGCCGTCGAGCTCCGTCAGCGTCGAATGCGCCAACGTTTCGCAAAACTTCTATTCCACCGACGCGATCTCACCTGCTGTCGGGTTCTCCTAGTCCCTACCCGGGGGGGAAACGGCGGTGGGTGGAAGAGAGCCGATGTTCCCGGGCATGTAACGTAACTTAACGGTATAAAACCCTGCCAGCTATACAGTCGAGGGGTTGAGAGGAATATAACACACGGGAGAGCCGCACAGTATGCATGCGGCAGGGAGAGAGGGTGAGGGTTGCCTGCGAGAGAAACACGCCCATCGCGTATCTCGATCTAATAAATTCAACATTTCGCCGGTAAATCCGGCGCCCTTCTTCCCCTCCTCTCCCCCCCCCCCCCCGGCTCTGTGTCTCTCTCGAGGGCGCTCGCGAATCTCAAGGGTATACCAGATTAAAATATACACCTAAAAAAAATTTATATATAAAAAACACGCTGTCTTACACTCGAGATTGAGGCTAATGTGTATGAAAAAATTTTGTTATTGAATTTATCAATAAATATTATTATTATTACAATTTGATAATTAAATTATTGGAATTTAATAAGTGTATTGTGTCTGAAGGACTTAGGTCGATGACCAATTGGCAATATATATATATATACGTATATGTTCTCACGACAATCAACGCTGTGTCGTGCTATGTAGAAAAAATTGTTCCGTCTGGCATATTTCCATTAAATCTAATACTACTAATTGAATTTTTAGATTCTAATAATTTAATTATAAAAATTTAATAATAATTATTATTATTAAATCGTAACATAAAATTTTCTTATTACTGTTATTTTTTATTGTATATTATCAAAACAAATTGTTTAAATATATTTTTTAATTTTCTAATGTTCTGATGAGAGCAAATTAAATGGCAGGGAATTTTTATGCTGTCAAGTAGAATGGGAAAAAATCTTTTGGATCCGCCTGTATTTTCGAGCCCTTCGAGCGGAGTGGCAGAAGTCGCGTGTGAGCTTTTCCCGGATACCGGGAATAAGTAACGAATAATTGGACGAGGCAAATATAGAGAACGAGACGGGCGAGTGAGGGCGAGGAGGGGAAAGGATGAAGAATAAGAAGAAGCCAGTCGATCCGGTGGTCCGTTACGGAAAGGTGGTAACCGTCGGCGTGTTCCGAGACACGGCTCTCGGCCGGCCCTTCTTCGGGGTTACCGAACCCTTTCCTCTCGGACCTCGGGCCCGGTCCACGCAGAATCCTCTCGTGCCTCGCGCTCCTCCGCCTCTCCTCCTCCTCCCGGAGCGGGAGGGAGAGGGGCGAAGAGCGGAGAAGCTCATGTTGCCCCGTGCGCCAGTCGTCGCAATGAAAAACTGGAGAATTCGCAAAAATGAACAATTATAGGAATCCGGAGTAGGTAAAGAAACAAACAAGAAGAGAACGGAAAGAAGAAGGACGCAGGAACCACGAGCATTGCGGAGTCGAGAGGGTCGCGGGGGTGCGCAAAAGCGGATCGTTTGAAGTGACCGGGCCTTCGCCTTCTCCTTCCTTCTTTCATCTTCTTCTTCATTCCTCTTTCCTCTTCTTCTTCTTTTTTCTTCTTCTTCTTCTTCTTCTTCTTTTTTTGATCGTTCTTCTTTCCTCTTCTTCTTTCATCTTGCCTCCTCTTCTTCTTCTTCTTTCTTCTTGCCTCCTCCTCCTCTTCTTCTTTCATCTTTTCTCCTCTTCTTCATTCTTCTTCGCTCTTCTTCTTCCGTCTTTCCCCTTCATCTTATTTCTTCTTCGCTCTTCTTCTTCCTTCCTTCCTCTTCATCTTCTTTCCTAAAGAGGAAAGAAGATGAAGCGGACTTCTTTCCTAAAGAGGAAAGAAGATGAAGCGGACTTCTTTCCTGAAGAGGAAAGAAGATGAAGCGGACTTCTTTCCTGAAGAGGAAAAAAGATGAAGCGGACTTCTTTCCTAAAGAGGAAAGAAGATGAAGCGGACTTCTTTTCTGAAGAGGAAAGAAGATGAAGCGGACTTCTTTCCTGAAGAGGAAAGAAGATGAAGCTGACTTCTTTCCTGAAGAGGAAAGAAGATGAAGCGGACTTCTTTCCTAAAGAGGAAAGCGGATGAAGAGGAAAGAAGGAAGAAGAAGAGCGAAGAAGAAAGAATCCGAAGGGGAAAGAAGGAAGAAAAGCAAAGGCTCTTCTTCTCCTTTCTCCTTTCTCCTTAATCCTTTCCGCTTCTTCTTTCCTCTTCTTTTTCCCTTCCTCTTTCTTCTTCATGCTTTCGCTTCGTCCTTCCAGTCTACATTCTCCTTCTCTCTCGTTCGGTTCTGTTCTCCTCTTCTCTCGCACACGCTCGCTTTTTCTGCACTCCGCGGACTTCTTCCCGCCCCACCCCACCCCGTTCGTTCGGCATTCGTTTGTTTCGTGCGCGGCTCGCGCGGGCCATCGCGCTGGAGAGGGCTCGACAGCCAGAGAAGGAACGAAATAACGAATCTCATCCTCTCCTTCCTCACTCTCCTTCTCTCGAGCGAGCTCTCGGGTATCGCATAGTTGAACCTCTCTCGCGGAATTGCCCCTCTCTCGGCGGGACGTATAAGAGACTATTCTTGCGGTTTTACAGCCAACAGAATTTATACTATCGCCATAAAATTGTAAGCGATACCGGAGAAACTCTATCGGCTTCTTATTCATCTATGCATGTTTCGAGATTTTTCTTTGATATTTTTCCTTTTCTTTCTCGTTATTTCTTCAAACGTTGCGCGAACGCGGACACGCGAAGTACGAATTCCATCCAGGAAAGGGATGAAAGTAGACGCTCTTCTCTATTCGAGCTTCTCGTTATTGCTTTAAAAAAAGCGTTCATATCAACCCAGAATTACCCTAGACAAAATGCTGATACACTGGGAAATTTATTCGAATATGCAAATGCTCTTTCTCCTTGTTTTTCGGAGTAGAAACTCTATCGGCTTCTTATTTATCTGTGTATGTTTCAAGATTTTATTATCATTAATTCGTAACGATGGAAATATCGTTTCTTAGGCTGATCAATTTTTTGGAGGCTCTTCTGGCTCTTCTCACTTCGAACTTCTCGTTTTTGCTTGAAAACAAAAACGCGGCCATGTCAACCCGGAATTACCCTATTCGAATATATCAACGCTCTTTCTCCTTCTCTATCGTAGAAACTCAATCGGCTTTTTCTTCATCTACGCATATTTCGACATTTTTCTTTATTTGTATTTTCTCGTTATTTCTTCAACCTTTTCGAAACCGTGGACGTCTTTTTTATTTCTGTTAAAAAAAAATGCGGTCACATGAATCCAGAATTACCCTAGACAAAATGCCGATACACTAGACATTTTATTCGGATATATCAATGCTCTTTCTTTTGCCTTCTCGACTCCTCGAGGGCCGGGGAAGGAAGATGTGTGTACATATACACAAATACATATATAGATATATATGTATATATTCAAAGCCCCCACCTCCGGTTCATTGCGTATTCAGGGAGCGCTTGCGCCAGTTGTCACCGCTGACACATCGTTCGTCAAGCCTTTCTGCACACAAAGCTCGACGCAGGCGAGCTCCGAGTGGTCGAATAAAGAAAAAAAAATGAAAAAAAAAAACATTTCCGAGGAAGGACGACGAAGGTCCGTGTGTGTCCGCGTATGTGTGCGCGAAGCCCGCGGTAACCGAGCAGGGAGAGAGACGGACAAACACTACAAGGAGGACATCTCAATCGCGGCATCGGGAATCGATCGGAATCGTCCGACGTCTTGTTCTCTCTTCCCGTTCGCGCCGATAGATCTTGATCCGCGCGCGATTTCTCTGACGGGATTCGAATGTTTACACAACAGCCGCGTGAATTGTTTATTTTGTTTTGTTACCGTGAAAGGGAATAAAATTGGCGATGGAAACATTTTTGTTTCCGGCACGGATAAGTGTGATGATTTTTTGTTTACATAAAAAAAAATTTATTTGAAGGCCACCGTTCGTTTGGTTTAAGTAAAATATTTATTTGATTAAAATAAATATTTATTTAAATCAAGTAAATATTTTACTTAAACGAAATAAATGGCGGCCGTCAAATAATTTTTTTTTCCCGGTGCTCGCATAGAAAAATAGCTCTATTTCTCTAACAAAATGTTGAACGTTAATAATTTATTGTTGTGGCAACAAAAATATTTGGCTGCTGCAGCAAAATATTTTGTTGTCCCTATGTTAAGAAGGTAAATGAGTTATGGTATAAAAATTCTTGTTTTCCCATCAATTTTTTTTTCTCCGTGCAAAATATAATAAGTACACACACTCTTTCCTCCGTACTTTCGTCGTCTTACAGTGAACCACACTTGCGCTCATAATATATATACACATATATGTATATACATTTTTTTTAAATGAATATTATATAAATTATAATATATAATATATATACGTTATAATATATAATATACATACATTATAATGTAATATAATAAATATACTATGGGCGCGAATGTGACTCACTGTAAGAAGAAGAAGAAGAAGGAGGTGCGGAGGAAAGAGCGTGTGTGCTTATTTTATTTTGTTGCCGTAGAAGGGAATAAAATTGGCGATGGGTAAATTTTTGTTTCCGGTACGGGTAAACGTGCCGATTTCTCGTTTATATGGGTTCTCCAACGGGTCGTAGAGAATGGAAGATACGAGGTGGGAAGCTCGTTTGCTATTTCGCTGAAAGATCTAACGCGCTGATGCACCCATGTTGTGAGAGTAGATAACACATTTACAGGCTGTAATATATATATATATATTTTTTTTTTAAATTATTTATATATATATGTATATATTATGAGCGCGAGTGTGGTTCACTGTAAGAAGAAGAAGACGAAGAAGGTGCGGAGGAAAGAGCGTGTGTATAACCGCGGAGGTTCGGAGTGGATCGCCTTGGAGCCTCAGAGAGGAGCCGCCCCGCCCACCGTCTCGTCTCAGGACCCTCGAAGAAGCCCTTTGCGGAGAGCTAGCCTTATTTCCTACCTCGGCACCGTATAATCCTCGCCCAAAACCATCACAGAATCTCGCTGTACATTAAACTCGAAAATCGTACGTGGTTAAAAAAACAATTAAAAGAAAAGGGTTTGCACGTTAGAGAAACGTTTTCTCATTCGCAAACGTAAATTTCTTTTTATTTTACAATAAAAAAAATGTCAACGAACGGTATTTAGGTCCAATAAAAGAAAATCTAATGCAAATCAGGCGAAAATAGAAAAATTAATGATAACATATTTCAAAAATTAACTGCAAAAAAAAGTAAAGTTAATGAGAGAAAAAAGTATCGGCGTTTGTGGACAAGGAATGTTTTTTGAGCGTAAAAAGTTTTTTTGAGTGTTTTTTTTTACCACGTATAATAAGTATCATTGAATATTTGGCACAAGCTTGACGTTTAAAGTTTCAATGATTATTTTATTTTATTCATTTTTTTTTTTTTTTGCCAAATATCGAACGATCGTCGTGGCAAGGTGGATTCTAATGTACAGAAAAAATATTCCGGAGTATCATGAGCACGCGAGCGATGGTTTCTCGTAGGGGTCCGAAGAGACCGCGAGATTCCATTCAGAGGCTGTGGAGGAAGGAAGAAATACGTATACGCTATAGCGGCCCTATCAGATGCCCTTTGTCGATCCCGTCTTTTTTTCCTCCTCTCCTCATTCTCATTTGTTTTTTTTCTTTCTATTTTTTTTTTCGTCCTTTTTATTATTTTCGAATTGGATCGGGCTATCGTGTTACCTCGATGGTAGCGCATCGAGCCCACGGATTATTTCTGTTTTTGTGTACCTCGACGAATTCTGATGTCCTCGCTATTTATTCTCGATCTGTATATGGCGTTTCATATAGCCCCAATTTTCTCGTTCGCCGCGCGACTCCGGTCCAAATATTAAATTAGCGGATTATGAACCAACACCGCCGAACCCGACTATCCGAGTTGCGGCAGATTCTCGGAAAGTTGTACGGAGGCTGCGCCGAGCGACAGCAAGTTTTACCATGCGTTCCAACGTACTGTTATCAACCGTGGCCTGGGCGCTTCGTGCGGTTTTCATGATACGTTTAATTTTTCGCATTTTATAATAAAATTAATAAAATTAATAAAATTAATAAAATTAATAAAATTAATAAAATTAATAAAATTAATAAAATTAATAAAATTAATAAAATTAATAAAATTAATAAAATTAATAAAATTAATAAAATTAATAAAATTAATAAAATTAATATGGCTGAAGGACTTAGGTTGATGGCCAATTGCCGATATGTTTTCACGACAATCTAGACTATATCACGCTATGTACCAAAAGTTGTTTCATCTGGCATATTGTCAATAAATCCAAAACTGCCACTAAAATAAAATAAAGGAGTATCCGAGTAGCGGCGGATTCTCGGAAAATTGTACGGAGGCTGCGCGGAGAGTACAGCAAGTTTTACCACGCGTTCCACCGCACTGTTATCAACGCGGCGGCCGGGGCGCTTCGTGCGGTTTTCATGCTTCGTTAATTCATTCGGTTACGACATTCCTTCACAATAGTAGGAATAAAGTAATGGCGCGCCGAGGCAAAAAGCCAGCGGTAACAGCGGAGCCATTCAATTTGGAATAATCTAGTTTGCTTTCACTGTCGTGGGGCATTTGCTGCTGCCGGTGCTGGTGCTGGTACCGACGGTGGTGGTGCCGCAGCGACAAAAGAACCCGGCGACTGGAGGCGGAAAAAGGAGCGGCGATAAATCGGCGAATCGCTCGAATTATTCCTCTCGTTTCGCCCGCCGGCTCGCCAAGTGTCCTCCCGCGTTTCCTTTCCTTCCCGAACCTCGGACGCGGATTTCGCCGTTCCGGCCGATCGTTAATTTTTGCGATGCAAAAATCTTGTTACTTTTTTTAACCTCGCATACTAACTCGGAGCTCCGCGAGCGGATAGGTGGGAGGTGGGGGAATACGGACCGGGGTGGGTGAAATGGACCGGGCTGATCTTCGAGAATCGCACTCTAGTGCCAAATTCTCACTTATCTTGTTACACACGTTGAAAGGAAAGGGTTGAGACTAATTTTATCATTTTTGCTGGTTTAGAAAAGATTTCAGCACGATTTACAGATTTTAGGATTTTTTTTTATGATTGCGACACATTAAGACACATTTTTTTTTTTTTTTTGACGTCTTTTGGAATATAAGCGACCGGTCAGGCTAAATCTGGAAATTCCGGACATACCAGCGAATTGAAAAAAAAAACCTCCCATAAAGAAGAAAGGATCTACAGCCGCTCGGAGCGAAAACCGATCGGGCAATTTGAATACCAAACTTTTCTTGTCACCATCTTGATTTATAGATTTCCGTATGTTTTTTTTTTTTGGCAAATGATTGCCTCACTTTGGGAGGTGAATTTTTTGCGACGACGTCTCTTGTCAGCAGCCTATCAGGCTAAATCTGAAAATTCCGGAGGTACCAGCGAATTGAAAAAAAGCTCTCATAAAGAAGGAAAGATCTACAGCCGCTCGGAGCGAAAACCGATCGGGCAATTTGAATATCAAACTTGTCTTGTCACCATCGCGATTTCCGTATATATATATATATAATTTTTTTTAATGATTGCCTCACTTTGGGAGTTGAATTTTTATGACCCTGAAGATATCTGCATGTAGCCAAATTTCATCAAGTTATAACGGCTGTACTTTGCATTGTTCAAACTTTGCTCGAGGAAGTTCACTTGGAGACCAAAATTCTATAAGTGAACAATTGGTTATTCTTCCTAAAGACGTGCACTGATAGAGACTTGCGAAAGATGAAATTTGATGTCATGCAGATATCTTCAGGTCGATGAATTTTTAGCGACGACGTCTCTTGTCAGCAGCCTATCAGGCTAAAGCTGAAAATTCCGGAGATAGCAGTGAATTGAAACAAAAAAAATTCCCACAAAGACGGAAGGATCTACAGCCGTTCGGAGCGAAAACCGATCGGGCAATTTGAATATCAAACTTTTCTTGTCACCATCGCGACTGTGACGAAGGTACGCGAGTCTCAGGCTGCCGGCTCGGGGATCGATATGTAAGGTCTGTACGGAACTCCCGACAATTAGAGCGGCCTTTATAACGATATACCCTTTCCAACTTACTATCTACCCCTTTTACAACGGGCAAATCCGCCCGACGACGACGTCGCAACGACGACGACGACGAAGAAGCACGCGGTGTACGACTAGAGCCAGTTCGCGGATTCCTCGTCGTTATTATTAACCCGGCAATGTTAACCGGTCGATATTACGCTCCGCGAGGCTCTGCGAAATTAGACATGCCATCGCTGTTCGTTTCCCCGCTGCGGGTTCGCCCGGGGTAAATCTAATAACCCGATCTTGCTGACGTGTCTGATCATACTCCGGCCTAACTACTCTCTCGCCCCCACCTCGGACCGCTAATTGGCTTATCTGTGCGGTCGTTAAAAAATTATGGAAAACCGATTGATCGGCGCAAGTGCATTAGATTAAATTGATCGATCGGGCCGAGTGAGTGCATTTATTGAAATTAGACGGCGACACGATCCGAGCATTTACCGATCAGCACTGAGCTGTGCGGCTCTTAAACACACACTCCGGCAATTAACCGACACCCAAGACTTTGCCGGTCGGTTACCTCCGAACACTGCCGATAGCAATGGAA
Organism: Ichneumon xanthorius; assembly: GCA_917499995.1. NCBI lineage: Eukaryota > Metazoa > Arthropoda > Insecta > Hymenoptera > Ichneumonidae > Ichneumon > Ichneumon xanthorius. The sequence goes on along the minus strand of OU824204.1, from coordinate 2,421,294 downwards.
CGCGATAAAAAAAATTAAGAATAGATTATCGAGGATAAAAAAAATGTATTAATAAATATAGTGGTCCACACCCAGAAAAAAAGTTTATTTGACGGCCATCGTTTATTTGGTTTAAATGAAATATTTATTTGATTTCAATAAGTATTTATTTGAATTAAGTAAATAGTTACTTAAATCAAATAAATATTGTACTTGAACGAAATAAACGGTGGTCGTCGAATAAATTATTTTTCTGGGTGTAATTTCCAAACACTTCCGACAGCGACAAAGTGTGCTATAAAAAAATCTTAAATAATTCATGACGAACATAAAAAAAAAAAAATTGATAAAAAGCTTCTTGCAAATATGCACACAATCGGCAATTTTTCCGCGATGCGTTCTGGCGCTCTCTGCGGTCTAGACAGCGCGGATAGTCTTTCTCCCACGATCTATCGCGGCTTCTCGCAGTTCTCTGACGCAGCCATCGATACGAAGAGCTGACTCAACGGCTCGACGTTAAACCACCGAGCCTCGCTCGGATACTTTCCCAAGCCGGGATTCACCCGTGCAGTCGGGAGTTAACGCCGTTGCTGGACGATCGCGCGGGAGTTATACGAGCGCCGTCGATGCTTCGCGCCGTTTTCCTCTCGGGGAGAAGCACCTTGGCCGCGGCCGGCGAGAGAACAACGAGCACGAAAGATTCGAACTCGAGGTGTGTATGTGTGTGCATATAGGTATACAATGTATATAGGTGCGTGTAGCCGGAGTGGGAAAGCGGGATACACGCTCCCACAAAGGCAGGATGCCGCCCGATCCTATTGTATGTGTCGACCTCAAACCTGGCGAACCCACGCGACCTCAACCCGACCGTGTACACACTTTCGCATTATTCTTCCCATTTTTTTTTTTTTTTTTTTTTTTTACTGATAGGTGAAGAATGAAATTTTCCAACGCAGGGATGAAATGATTCGACTGTAAATGCACTTCCGACCTAAGGAAAATAATAATGATAATATGAAATTATTATCCACATGACAAAACGATATGCGAAAATATACATTAAATATATTCAATATATAATAAAGTGCAATTATAGCCGAACTCAGGAAAATAATAGCGATAATATAAAATGATTATTCCCATAAAAAGAAACATATATGCGAAGATTTATTTTTTATATATTAAAATATAACTTAAATATAAATTTAATATGATATTTGACGAATATATCGGAGCAAATACTTCAACAAAATATATTTTCCCGCCAAAAATAGGACAAGCGAAACCGAACGAAAAGCTCATAGAAAACAAATTTTTTTAAATGTCCGACACTCCGCGGACAACAAAACTCTCAAGTCCACCAAACCACCCCGAACCGCCTCGAACTTTCTCTAACGCCGAAACGCGTTCCTCGAAGTGCTTTTTTTTACACGTGTGACACCGTCTCACGACTCCCGAAATACCCAGCCCGCGGTATCGATTCGATATTACCTGTTCTATCCGAGGCCCAACAGAACCATCGCAAAGGTCTTAAAGGGCACTATTTTCAGCCGCATCGTCTTGACGCCGAGCAATTTCGCTGTTTTGTCAAGTCCGACACGCACCTCAGAAGGGGGGCAGCTCAACGGCCGATGAGGGGAGGGGGGGGGGGGGGGTAAAAGAGAAGACAATCCTAAGCTGAGCGACAGGTTGTACGCGGCGCTTCGGGTGACCGCCGAAGAGCGCTCTTCTTCCCTCGCGAAGGAATCCGCGCCTTTCGCGCCCCCTTCCGCCCCCCTTCGGTTCCCTCCGGGCTTTTCGGCTCCCTGAAAAATTGCCGCAGAGTAAGAAAGATGGAATCGAAGGGGAAGGAGAGAAAAGCAAAATGCCTCGCTTCTGTATATAAGGCAAAGAAGGGGGCTAAGGGGGGGCGTAAAGGGGGGGGGGGGGGGGTTAAGGGGAGAAAGAAGCAGACCGCTCTCGAAGGGAAAAGGAGAGGCGTCGAGACATACGGCGGCTTGGAGAAATAATGACAGGCTCCCTTCGCACAACCGACCGCTTCTGCCCTACGTCCGTCCGTCTGTCCGTGCGACTCTCGATGTGCTGCTGGTCGAGCACCAGCTCGGCGGGCAGAAAGACTCGACGATCCTCCGTGCGACAGACAGACAGACAGAGGTACGTGGAGGGGGGGGAGAGAGGTCGATCCGGAAACGGGCTCACGGAAACTTTTTCACGACCCTCCCGTACTCCGAGGCAAAACCAACCCACCCCTTCGTGCCGAACTGTATGGCCCTACGCGATGGGTGTCGCTCTCTTTCTCTTTCTGTCGAATCGCCGTTGCGTGGAGAACAAAATGAATTTGTACTCGTGGATGGGGAGCTTGTGGAGGAGCGAAAGAGCATATCGTATCGGTATGGTTAACTTAAGGCGCTAGGGCGGCGTTCCCGCACGACCGGAAGTGGACGTTGACACGGTTGGGGCTTTGGGAAACAAGGGAAAATAGAAGTGGAAAGGGGTCAGCTGGATAAAGGGTCAACAACATTGTACGAAGAAGGTGGTTATTATCAATTTTTATTTTTTTTTTTCAATTGGGAAAGGGAATGTCTTCTGATTCTCTCGCGTTTGTCTTCCTCACACTATAAGAAAAACCGTATCCGAAGTGGAAGTCGACACGGTTGGGGTTTTGAGAAACAAGGAATATAGAAGTAGAAAGGGGTTAGCTGGGGCCGGCTGAAAGATTGTAGAAAGAGGGTGGTTATTATCATTTTTTTTGTCAATTGGGAAATGGAATGACTTCTGATTCTCTCGCGCTTCTCTTCCTTAGACCGTAAGAAGAAAAACCGTATTGGTATGCTCGGAACTTAAGGCTATAGGGAGGCGTTCCCGGACGACTGGAAGTGGAAGTTGACACGGTTGGGGCTTTGAGAAAGAAGGGAAAATAGAAGTAGAAAAGGGTCAGCTGGAGCCGGCTGAAAGATTGTAGAAAGAAGGTGGTTATTATAATTTTTTTTTGTCAATTGGGGAAAGGGAACATCTTTTAATACACTCGCGTTTTTCTTGCTCATAGTGTAGGCCAACGCTAAAGAGCGACGTTCTGGTACGACCGGAAGTGGAAGTTAACACGATCGTGATTTTAAGAAACAATAGAAAAAAATGAGATAAAGCGAGAATAGAAAAATACTGAAAAATTGTAAAAATAAGGTGGTTATTATAAATTTTCTATCAATGGGGGAAAAGTGTAATATCTTTTGATTCTCTCGCCTTTCTCTTCCTCCACTCCAAGCCCCGTCTTCCTCCCATCCCTCGCGCTCGACTATACCCTTCGACTCTTGCTTTCACCAGACTTCATTTTTTTTTTTTCAGTGCTCTGTTTCCGCTCTGCAGACCTTATATTCTTTCGATCCACGCTGTCTTCGTTTCTTTCTTTATATATATATACATATATATGTATATATATTTTTTTATGCCTTCGTGCGGCTATGCCACGGCTGCAGTATTGGATCGCAAGTCGGGGCATAAATATTCATGGGTAGAGCCGAGCCGAGCGACGTCCTGGCACCGAGGTGTGGGTGAATAAAAAGATTAGAACGAGGACCTGGAACAACATCGCCATGGGGAGGGTGGGGGAGGGGGTGCTGAGGGTGAGACTGTGCAGCGGATGCGATATTAACGGCAAGGTTTAATCGTCGAGCGGCCCTGGGTCCTGTCAGCTCGGACGCCCCCGCTGGGGTCAGCTCGGCATCGCGGGGTCAATTAGCGCTGCTCAACACTTTCGAATCGAGATTAAGAAAATACAAACCCCCACCCCCCACCTGCACTCGAGAGTTTTCGTAACTGTTGCTTCGTCTTCGATGATATTTGTTGTCCGAACTAGCTGAAGAGTTAAAGCGATGTGAAACATACTCACACCCAGAAACATAATTTATTTGGTTTAAATAAAAATTTATGTGGTCTAAATAAAAATTTATTTGGTTAAAATAAATATTTATTTGTTTTGAATAAATATCTATTTGAGGTGAATAAATATCTATTTGATGTGAATAAATATATATTTGGTTTAAATAAATATTTATATGATTTAAATAAATATCTATTGGGTTTGAATAAATATTTATATAATTAGAATAAACATTTATTTGCGATACGCGATAGAACGGTTAAAAATATGTGAAAGATCCTGGTTCGGTACCGAAATCTCTAATCAATTTTTTTTCGTAGTTCTTGACATTTTTTGATAAATGCAAATGACGGTCGAGACTGATAATTTATTTTTGCGCGAAAAAATGTTCAACCCTTTAAAAAAAAAAAATGAATTACTGTTTTGGTTACCGACCGAGGCTTCAGCATCGGGTCAAAGGGGCAAAATTATCGTGCAGTTATTATCAAATCGTCGTGAGTTTGGGAACCGGGAACATGAAAAAAAGGGACTCCAGACTGCCGCGGACAATTGGCGAGATTTATGTCCCTGGCCGGACGGAAAGTTTGATAGAATTACCGCGGACTGAAACTCGCGTCGTGCTTACCTTAATCTTATTTTTATTCTCTCTTGTTTTCCTTTTTTTACTACGACAAAGTTCGAGCTCGCACAGCTCGAAGTTTCTCGGCGTTTATGAAAATCAGAGTGAAGTATCGCGACGTTGGATTCGAAAGAAAAATAAATAAAAAAAATAGCGTACATTGTCACTCGTTTGTCTTTCCGAGACTGTATAACCATCGTCGTTTCTCTTTGAAGAATTCCCGAGCGGCGGAAACGAGCGACGCGAGATAGAGACGTGCAATTTAAAATTCAAACTAGAGCTAAGCAGCCTAAGAGACGTTGCATTGAAGCGAAAGCTTCATGACACCTGAAATAAAAATTGTCCCTGTCTCGCGTAGGTCGTACGACTATACGCAGCAGCTCACTTGGCTGATAAAAAAAATAGATATATATATGCGCATGTTACCGTTGCCGCAGAGCGAGTACCATCATGTTACTCGGTAACGAGTTTCCAACTAGCTCGTCACGCGATCCTCTTTATCGGCCCTCCGGTCGCCGGCTAACTTGGAGCTTTGAAGTCTTCGGAAGCTCGCTTGGTACTTGGCCGCAGCGAGGATCCAAAAATCCACCCTCATCTCCGCAAACTGCAAAAATAAATTGTAAATTTAATGCACTGAAAATAAAAATTTGCTTACATTACTTACATTAATTAAACCTTTATGTACTTTTTTTGCAATATAAAAATACGAGATATTAAAATTACAAATCTTTTGCCTAAAATTTACAAAAATTTCCATTAAGAATACAAATTTTACTGGAAAATTATGTAAAATACTGTAAAAAAGGTTTTCGCATAAAAACCTTCAGTCCGGTACATTAAATGTGCAATTTTTTTTACAATAAAAAATTTTTACGATTTTTTACAATTAAATTTTAATTTTTTAATTTCACCGAGAAGATCGAGAGAAGTGAGAGCTGTCGAGGCGTCGTTGCTCCGTCCAGATGCAAAAATGTAATTAAAGCAGCTCGCGCCGCGCAACGAACAGTGGGTCGAAAAGATACGGAGTGAATGACGCCCGAAGGCCGTACTCGCGAATGGCTCGAATACGCGCGTCAATTAAAAACACGAGCAAGATTTTCACACGATTATACCAGATCTTATCGAATCCCACTGAGTGATCGATCGATCGAGATGAAAAACAAAACATTAATAAATACGGAACGAGATCCATATATCAATAAATGCACATTGTTTTTTTTTTTTTGTAACCAGTAGCTTGTTGTAATTTTATTCGAGTCTCCGCGTAAGATGACGAAGACACTGTAGTACTAGTCGCAATTATTGTCTGCCGGCAAAAAATAATTGTGCGTGTCGGCTCCGTTTTTTCATAATTACGATCAATTCGATACCAAAACTAATCGCAGCAAATCCTTTGAAACAAAGTCTCTTTGAAACATTGCGGATGGACGGATAAACAGACAGACAAACACACAGACCTGTCTGTCAGACAGAGATACGATAGACCGACAAATGGACAGAAGAACAGACATGCCAACAGACAGACGAACGGACAGACGGACGGATGGACGGACCGACAGACATATGGCCGGATGGACGGACGGACAACCAGACAGACGGACGGACAGACCGTCAGACATATGGATGGATGGATGGACGGACGGACAGACCGACAGACATACGGATGGACGGACGGACAGACATGTGGACGGATGAACGGAAATGTTCATATCGTTTTTTTTATATTTGGGCACGTAAAACATTTTTCTAGACCACGATCTGCCAGTCAAAAAACAATTAATGCGATTTTACGAAAAAGTCTCACGATCCACGAATCGAACTAAAAGAAATCTCTGTATCAAAAGATTTCCTTTACACTCCGCACGTGGAGAATCGGAACGACAATCTCGGATCTCTAGGAGATCGACGTAACAGCTTGGACTCGCGAGAAGGATATATATATATATGTATATATCATATACATCATGTGAAAATAGGAATTTTCCTTGGCGATGAGTTGGCATAAATTAATCCCGTCGTTCGTTCCGTGATTCAGTGAGGCAAGCGATCAGCGCCGAGCTCGTCCATAACTCCTTCCGCGAACTCGTCTTTTCGCAATAATAGTTGTACGCGGATTTGTTGCCGCTGCATCACACATCAGGGGGAATCGTAAGCAGACATACCGCGGTAGATCCTACATAGGCAGCCTCAGCGTTATCGCTTCTTCCATTAACCACTTTATTCCGGTCAAAAGTACGCGCCATACGGGCGAACGTATTCTGGGACGCTAATTACACAACGTTAGCGATGAGACGGCAGATTATTTATTTGGTCATTTCGGGTCGGTGATTCGTGCGAAGAAAAGATTTATTTTGGTCGAATTAATCTTGACGATTTTTTTTGACTTCCGAGTCTACTTGAACCGTCTATTAAATCGTGAGCGAAGCTAATTTTTATTTATCAATCAAACTAAGTTTGTCGATATTAAAGAGCAAAGTTCAGCAATCGGATGGTGTTTTTTTTTACTGATCTAGTTCAAGTTCGACCTTATCGTCGTTCATACCTTTTACTTTATCATAATAATACTTTACTGTAAAAAGACAAATTGTAAATTTAACGTACCGGACTGGAAGTTTAAATGCAAATTATATTAAATTTCATGTAGAATTCTGATGAAAAAATTAATGTTCAGTGTATTAAAAAGATTGATAATACTTTAGTTTTTATAATTCGCTTTGATTTCAAAGAAAAAGTATATTAATTTTTAATCGCAATTGTACCTTAAATTTAATACGCCAATTTTTGCATAAAAACTTCAAGTCGGGTACAATAAATTTACAATTTTGTTTATGGTGTACCACGTCATCCAATTGCGAAATCGAGACGTCTCGCGGTAGAAAAAAATGAGTCTGATCAACAAAAAAGAAATACGATAAATTGCATCAGAACGATCAATCTTTGCCAATTCTGTCACGTGGAAAAGACCGCACGTGTTGGACGCTCGGGGCGAGAGACGAACAAAAAAAGTATCGAAGCATTGACTTTGTCTGTCGCCGTCTGCAGCCTGTAAATAATTAATAAAGTCATCAGCGAGGCGTTCCGAGGAACGTCGCCGCGATCGATCCGCGTTCCACAATCGCATTTTCCAGTTCACGCAACACCGGACTCTGCTTTGCACAAATTCATGGTCAAGAGAAGAAAAGACGATCCCGCGTGTCGCACATGTATAAAATACTGTATACAATGCGGCGGAAGACTCTCAGTTATACTGCACTCCGCCGCTGTGGGACGCTCCATTGATTGCTGTTTACATGCGATCATAAACAAGCCATTACGTAATTCCCCGTGAGTAAACTCTCATACATAATTTAACGGGCGCCCATCGCTACTAGCTCTCACATTGTAATGAGATGTTACAGGCTCGTTACTTCGCCAGCACATTTTTTTTACTCAAATTAATCATCGAACTTGAATTCATCATTGGCAACATTTTTTTTTTTTTTAAGCTCATGTTTCGTGCAATTATTGAAAAATGTATGGGCAGGATTTTGACCTTTATTTTTATACAGAAATTATGAACTGCGCACAGTAAAAAAAAGTTTGTACAGTGAGGGAAAAATCGGGAACGGAGCGAACACACATGAGAGGTTGACCCAAGCACATATGATTGGCTCAATGACGAGTTAACAACATAACGTTGGCTCAACCTCCCGGTGCACCGAGAAAAATAATTTATTTGACGGCCACCGTTTATTTGGTTTACGTAAAATATTTATTTGATTTAAGTAACTGTTTACTTAATTAAAATAAATATTTATTTAAATCAAATACATATTTTACTTAGAGCAAATAAACGGAGACCGTCAAATAAATGTTTTTTCTGGGTGTGAAGTTAAATACGGCGAAACTCATCGTGAACTTGAATCAATAGATCTCTCGATGATAAAATCATGTTGCAAGCAATTATTGAAAAATGTACAATATTTCATTTTCATTTCCATACAAAATTATTAGCTGTGAGTAAAATAATCGGCGAGAAAAAATACATCGGATAATGGAATTCAAGTGACAAGTGAATAAAAAAAATTTCGGGTCTTCTCAACCCCGACGAAGCCTAAAAATAAAAATAAAACATTTACCTCTCCGCGATTATAAAAAAATAAAAAAGTCATGTTGCATGCAATTATTGAAAAATTTACCGGCGATACATCATTTTCATTTCCATACAAAATTATGAGCTGCGAGTAAAATAATTGACGGATTCTCGATCCGAAGTGAAAAAAAAAATTCCGGCTTGTCCTGTACCCTGACAAAGCCTAAAAAAAGGTAAAAAAAATTAATCCATTTACCTCTGCGCGATTATGAAAAAATAAAAAATAATAATAAACAGAAAAAAATAAGTGTGCACATGGCATTCGTGGCCGAGGTGAGCGCCGTAGAAGGTACTCAGCCCACCTGACGTCACGCACCTGTTTCCCCGCCGAGTACGCAACCCGGGTAGCTCGCGCCGAGCGCGAAAAAGCGAGTATATGGTAGCCGTTGAGGAACGAAATGGATGAGCCTCGATCGAGAAAAAGCGAGATGGGAGGAGGGGGAGGGGGAAAATAAAGAAGAGAGGAATGAGTATAGAGAAAGGCATCCGAGGGCTAAGCGAACGAATTCTCTGGGAAACCACCTGTGGCTCCTCCGTCCCTCTCCCTTGCGCGCCAGCGCGGAGCGCGACGTCACGCGACGTCATCGATAATAACGCGTGTCCGTTCTTTTTGCCTCATCCATAAAAAAATAAAAAAATTAAAAAAATAGTCGAGGGATGACTTAATTTAATAACTTGAACGCATTTCTGGTTCATCCTGCAAATATTGCGACTTCGTCGCCCCGATGTAAAAAAAAATTGTATGAAATTTAATGTAGCGGACCAGAAGTTTTTATGCAAAAACTGGTATATTGAATTTCATGTGCAATTGTGATGAAAAATTAATGTTCAGTATATTAAAAACATTGGGAATAGTTAATTTTTTATAATTGACTTTAATTTTACTATAAAAGTAATTTCGTTTGAATAATTTACTTTTATTTCGGTGAAAAAGTGTATTAATTCTTCATCACAATTGTACATTGAATTTAATGTACCAGTTTATGCGGTAAGAACTTCCAGTCCGGTACATTAAATATAAAAAAAATTTTACAGTGTTGCGTGGAATGAAATTTAAAAAAATGTTCGAACTCTGAAAAAAATCCAGTTTTTTTTTCCGCGAACTTCTACGCGACTACCTGAATTCTTGACGAGCGGCGTACAACCGATCGCGGTGGATACACACACCGAGTCCGGGAAGCATGAATTACGTAATCCGAGAATGGTATGTCCGCCTCGCTCGATCTCCGATCTTTTCAGCGCGGCTTCTGTCCCGCGGACTCTTCTATGCCTCGTTATCTTTCGCGAATACAGTCTCGATGAGAATTCGAAGATACCGGGAGAACTGTGTCGCTACACATGCCGCCGGACAGTTGCACCGAGAGGATTGCGTAAGTCCGAACGGCGCACGAGCTCTCATCCGGTGCGATGTCCACCATGGCTGTGTAATGGCTTTTCCGATTAATTCCCCGCCGTTGCGTCATCCCGATCGGTCCGGGAATTCAACCATTTTTTTATTTAACTTTTCCGCTCAAAAATTCAATTTTTGTATTTTGTTTTATTGGCAATGAAAAATGATATTAGAAATGGCAAAGAAAAATGTATTTCATTGCATTGGTAGCGAAAAATTATACTAAAAAATGACCTAATTCCATAAGAACATATCGCCATTCAATAAATGTGCTGCAAAAAAAATTACTGTTGGCAAAAAAAAGACGATTTATTTGATTTTATTGGTACCAAAAGATTATATTTAAAAATGACCTAATTCCATAAGAAGAGCATGTCGATTAATAAATTTGCTCCAATAAAATTAGTTTTGGCAAAAAAAAATGTTTTTAAAATTATATTGGTAACGAAAAATGGTAAAAAAATGGCCCAAGTCAATAAGCGCATGTCGACTGTCTGTAAACATGGTCGGTTCGCCCTTTTGACACTAGACCGACGATACGAAGAAGTGAAATAAAAAAGAAATGAAGTCCCCGATTAGCATTGCGCGACACGTGAAGCGTGCGTACGATTGCGCAACATAGCCGGCTCAGCCACAGTCCTTCTCCCCACTTCCATTAATCTCTGGCTACGGTAATTAACGAGTGACGTTTGCACGAGAGAACCGAACGGGAGCCGGGAAACCCGCACGCGCGTTCTTTCGTTAACTGTGCACCATAGCTGTCCGTCCCCGGTGCTTCCCGTTGCTCCTACGCACATATGTATGACTACACACGGAGCGCAGTCTCGTACCGCGTACGCGTACGTAATTTCAACGTCACGGTAGCATGAGCTCGTTTAATTTATTCGATTATTATTTATTTACCGCTGTATACCTTCATAAACACCGATAAAACCGATCGACGCCCGCATGTAAATAGACCGTCGTCTATCAGCTGCGCTACACGGAATTTTCGATTAAAGTAAATACCATAAATTCACGGACAGCTTGCAATATTGACAAAACGTCGTTTTAAAAAATCCAATAAAAAGAATAAAAATTACAGCGTTAAGTCGGGAGGTAAAAAATAAATAAAACATTATCTGATTGCAAATGTCTGGATCGTCCATCTGAAGAAAAACGTAAAAGTCAAGGCAATATTAAAAAATATGATTAGAAAAATTAAAAAAAAAATACACAGCTATCTCAGTATAAAAAAACATAAATTCGCAAACAGCTTGCAAAATTGACAAAATCCGATTAAAAAAATAGATAAATAAAAAGCCCAAAAAATAGAGCGTTACCTCGGACTGTAAATAAAAATATCAAAATTGATTGCGAACATCCTTATCGTCCGTCCATCTAACGAAAAACGTAAGGGTCAAGGCAATATTAACAAAATCCGATATAAAAAATAAAAATAAAAATTCACTGTCATCTCAGCCAGTAAAAAAAATAATAATTGCGAATATCCGTATCGTCATTTTACCTGAAAAAAAATAATTAAAGATTACGAATCGTGCGGCCGGATAAATAAATGAGGATACCGTACCGTCTTTGTCGGACAGGTCGACGTAAGCTTTGCAGCTACCGTAAGCGGCGCGATCGATTTATCGGTTCTCTGGAAGCGATTGTGAGCCCTCCGCGTGAGAGGTTCACAGAGATCATAATTCACACGGCTGTCTCATAAACGTGCATTAAACGCGCCCGCGAAGCTTTATCGACGGCGAACGAAGACAGTGGATAAACCACTGCACTTGCCTCCATGAGACCAAAAAAAAATCCATTAAGCGACGAAAGCAAGAAAAAAGGCTTCAAGGAGAAAAGGAAAAAAGACCTGCCAGTTTGTATAAATCTTTCCAGTTGCTCTTTAACTCGATGGATTATTCGTCTTTGCCGACTGCGAATAGATAATAATAGCCTGCCCAGATCTGGATCTATCGATAGTGAGAATTAAAAAAAAAATCTATTAAGCGTAAAAAAAAGAAAAGAAAAAACTTTAAGGAGAAAAGTAAAAAAATCTCTCCTCTGTGTATAAATCTTTCCACTTGCTCTTTAACTCGCTGGATTATTCGTCTTCGCCGACTGCGACTAGATCTTAATCTTGATCTATCGATAGTGAGAATTTAAAAAAAATCTATTAAGCCTAAAAAAAAAGAAAAGATTTTAAGGAGAAAAGTAAAAAAGACTCGCCTGTGTATAAATCTTACAACTTGCTCTTTAAGTCGCTGGATTATTCGTCTTTGCCGACTGCGACTAGATCTTGATCTTGATCTATCGATAGCGAGAATTAAAAAAAAATCTATTAAGCCTAAAAAAAAGAAAAGACTTTAAGGAGAAAAGTAAAAAAGACTCGCCTGTGTATAAATCTTACAACTTGCTCTTTAACTCGCTGGATTATTCGTCTTCGCCGACTGCGACTAGATAATAGCTTTCCCAGATCTTGATCTATAGATAGTGAGAGTTCGTCCGTCTGTGTGAGAAAAGCTGGGAGGTGAACAAGCGTTGAAGAGGCGCAACGGTAGCGTGCGTATGTGCACACATGTACACGGAGAGGGATCGACATTGCGGTCGTCCGATGGCTCCCCGCTACTGTTCGACGTGTACATGTGTACCGAGCTTGCCGCTTGAATATTTATTACCGACCTCAGTAGCTGCAGGCGGGGGGGGGGGGGGGGGGAGGAACCGACAACGCGTCACATACCTGCGCGGAGCGTTCGTCGAGGGAGCGCGGATAGCAGTCGCGAAGCGGCGGCGCATTCTGGATAAAAAAAAAGAGTGCACGTTCTGATTTATACACGATCGAATAGGCGGCCCAGTGCCGCTCAGGCGCGGCCCGGACAACCTGGCGAGTCGACATCGGGCGCGAGCGAGCGCGGCTCGAACAACCCCCTCGGGCTCTCCCGGCTCGCGACGAAGGCAACGACGATCTATATCTAGCGCAATTTATCCGCGGTTTCGTCACGAGGTCTGGGCGCGAATGCGAAACGGGCAATTGGCACCTTTCACCATTTCTCTGTATGCGGTCATTTTTTATTTTTTTTTGGAGCGCGTCGAGGGCGCCCTTGAAAATTTGACTCGAGGAGGGACACCCAAAAAAACTATTTGTTTTGACGGACACTCGCAAATATATATTTGTTTGGCTTTAACAAATATTTAGTTAAATCAAATAAATGTTTATTTAAGCCAAATAAATGTTTATTTAAGACAAATAAATATTTATTTAAGACAAATAAATATTTATTTAAGACAAATAAATATTTACTTAAGACAAATAAATATTTACTTAAGCCAAATAAATAGTTATTTACGGGGCGCCCGTGAAATAGATTAGTTTTCTGGGTGGATCCCAGACGGTGAGCAAAAAAAAAATCGATCCATGAACGAGCTGACGACTGTTCCGCAGGAAAACTTGGAAATAATTTGCTATGGCACAAGTTTGGATAAAAATAATAATAATAATAAAAGTTAACAAAGTAGAACTCGACCGATCGCTGGGATTTGCTGGCCCACTTTAAACGCAAGCGGTAAGCCTTTCACCATATCTGTGAAATGTTTACGATATTTTGTTTTTTAATTTATTCTGGGTTCGGGTCGGGAGGAGCCCTTGAAAATTTGTCTCGAGGAGGGATTCGAGACGGTGAGAAAATGTTTGCTCTCGACACGGTGAAGAAAAAAAAAAAATCAATCCATGAAACAGCTGAAGAGTGTTCTGCAGGAAAACTTAGAACAAATTTGCAATGACAGAAGCGCCAATAAACATTTTTTAATTGCTAAATGTAAAGCACGACGCTCGCTGGGATTTGCTCGGCTGCAGCAAACGCGAGCGGCAAGCCTTTCACAATTTTCCTACATGCATTAATTTGTTTTATATTAATTTTTTGCTCGGCTCGACGAAGCCCGTAAAAATTGGATCCTGGACAGATCCGAGACGGTGAGGGAATTTTTTTTCTCGAGGCGCTGAAAAAAAAAGATAAAAATAACTTCTGCAGGAAAACTTGGGAATAATTTACAATGCCAGAAGCGTCGACAAAAAAAGAAGTGCAAAAAAAAAAGAATTAACAAAGTAGAGCTCGACCGCTCGCCGGGATTTGCTCGCCCACTCTAACCGCGAGAGGCGAGCCTCGAAGCGGGGTGTAAAAATAATTTATCGCATTGGTAATAATAACGAGTTTTATATCGCCGCTCGTATGGCGACATCATCAATAACCATGTCCACATGAGATCTTAATGACAGTATCACGTGCCGGGCATGGAACTCTTCGACCATACAAAGTCGCATAGGATAATAAGGTACCGCGTTAAAAAATATATATATATACATATATATATATATATGTATATATATATAGCAGGTATAAGGTGAACCCGAAGGATGTAAGAGAGAAGGAAGGATCGTGAGAGAGCTCGGTCGAAGGTTTAATGGTCGGGTTTAGCGCCGGCCGTTGGAAAATTCATCAAACGAGAACGAGAGATGAGATAAGTCTGTCGGGTGGAGTCCGAAAAATCGGTGTGAGGATGGATAATAATTATCGACGCCTCGGGAGTTTCTCGTTCGCTCGGAAGGTTTATATATTATAAGGAGAACCGGAGGAACGGGAGAGGAGACGAGAGTTTCGCGGCTCCCGACCGGTCACGGAAATTTATCGTATTCCTCTTATACTACCGTTTAACGATCCATTAACGAGCGGAATGGTTAATTATGAATGAGAGTGGCCGCGAACTCGCGCGTTTCTCCTTCTGGACTCTCGAGCGTCGAGTTTATTCATTCCTCTGAAAATAGTATAACATTTTACCCTAACGACTCAATAGCCGAATCTCCCCTCAGACGTCACACACACGATCGCTCTCTTGCGCTAACCCTCGGCATACGTTCCGATTCCAGCCTGACTTTCGTCACAACCAACATGGGATGTATTTACTAATTTTTATTTAATTTTTTTCTTTTTTTGATTTTTTGTTTTCTTTTGATCAGCGAAATGGTTGGCTGTAAAAAAAAATTCGTATGAAATTTAATGTAGAGGACTGGAAGTTTTTATGGAAAAACTTTTATATTAAATTTCATGTACGATTGCGATGAAAAATTAATGTTCGGTGTATTAAAAACATTGGAAATTCTTAATTTTTAATAATTTACTATAATTTCAATGAAAAAGTGTATTAATTTTTCACCACAATTGTACATTAAATTTAGTGTACCAGTTTTTGCATAAACCTTTCCAGTCCGGTACATCAAACTTACAATCTGTTTTTACAGGGTAATTATGAATAAGAGGGCTGAAGGACTTAGGTCGATGGCCCGTTGGCAATGGTAATAGCAGAGGAATATATTATGTAAATAATCGCGCAAATGTATCAGCATCCGTACCGTGTAATACATTGTCAATAAATACATTTTCTACTATAAATAAGAGTGGTCGTCGCGCGTTTCTCTTTCTGGACTGTATACTGTTGAGTTTATACGTTTCACGGAAGATAAGAACATCATTTTACCTTAATTACTCGATAACCGAATCCCTTCTAGCGATCCCAATTACGATCGTGCTTTTACGCTCATCCTCGGCATACATCGCTGCGTTTTACGTTACGCATCCGCGTAATTTGATGCGGATTCCGCTCTCCTAATTATCGTCGCGAGATATATCGACTCATTTTTTTTTCTTCTTCTCTTTCTTCTTTAGTCGTTTATACAAACTTTTACGGATCTATTGATAATACTGGATGGTTATTTGTATTGCAGCAGAAACTCTAACCTAGACAAATATTAATTGCAGTGGATTTACAAAAATATTAACTGGTGTGTGCAAATCCATTGCGATTAATATTTTTCTAGGATAAGGACAGCTGTAATACAAATAGCCATCCACTATAATCCACTATAATCAATACGAGTAAATAATGAGTACGAATGCGACCCGTGTGACTCGCATCACAGCGTGCGCATAAAGTTCGCTTTACCGTACTTCTGTCGCAAATTACTAGTATAAGCGACTTTACAAATGCAGTACTCATTTGACTAGTGTGAAGCCCTCCAACCTCTTTAATCCGTGGAATGGCAAATTATTAATGAGTAATTTATTCTACTGAAAATAGTATAACATTTTACCTTAGCGACTCATTTTACCTTATTTTTATTCATTTTATTACCTTTGCATTTAGCAACGTTTACATTAGCAACTCTATTTACCTTATCTTTACTCATTTTGTTATCTTTGCGTTTTCTAAACATTTTACCGTAACGACTCAATAATCGAATCTCCCCTAGCCATCCCACGTACGATTAGCCGTTCTTCTACGGCTAACCTCGGCATAAATTGCAACGTTTTACGTTCCGCATCCGGCCTGACTCTCCTAATAACCAACGCGAGATATATCTGCTCATTTTTTATTCCAATTTTTTTTCTTCCTTTAATCCCGATCTTCGCACCGCGTTGCGTATATGCGTTTCTCCAGCCGTTCGCAACAAACGGCGCGCGGCCCCGCTTTACAGAAAACCAGTTTCTACGATCATTTTTTTTTTTTTTTTTTTTTTTTTTTTTTTTTTTTTACTGCGAACGCCAGATCTCCGTAGAGCGCGATCCACGTATATAGGATTGCACGGGCTTGGGACGATACCTCGACGTGGCTTAATCTGTATGCGTGCGTGCGTGTTTGCCGACAGACGAACAGAAATCGATTCTTACACTCGTAATCCCCGAGGAGATTATTTCACGAGGCGCGAGCGCGCGACACTCGTACGCGTGCCCGGATATACCATATGTGTAAATGTGAATATATATTTATATATATATATGGTCGTTCTTGCTGGAATGCTTTTAAGATGAAATAACGTTTCGAGATGCTTATATGTAAATGTATATACACTAAAAAAAATACATAGTGAAAACAACAATACTGACTTTTTACCATAAAAATAGTTCCCAAGGGGAAGATCTACATTTTATAGTTACAATGACAAAAAATCATTGTTGCAAGCATAAATATAGTTTAACCAATTAAATACCTGAAACTGTCTATATAGACGTATAGTTCTGGGAACTTTCCGTTTTACCAGGAAATGCTATCCTTTTTCTCAGTGCATATATATGTTTTTATTAATTAGCGGGGAAATGAAATTCGAGAGCAATTCATCGATCACTTTTGTCACTCGTAATGCGTTTTTGATTCGCACGTAACAAAACAGCCGTACCTTCTATTTTTTTGTTTCCATTTTCAGTGCCCCTGAATTTTCCCACGAACAGACTCGGCTTCGGACACATGTGACGGCAATTCGGCTGAAAAATAAAACAAAATTTAATAAATTATCGAAATTTCGATTTCTGATGAAAAGGATTTTTTAATTATTTTTTTTACATGTTTTTTTTTTGCTGTTACTCAAATTTGTGTAAATCTTCGCGGGTGATAAATTAGTGAGATTTTTCATCGCCCATTAGCCGGGGTGTTTCCCGTGCTTTTCCGCGCGATCTAATAGAAAATTAGTGTCACATTTCATTGCGTGCCCTCGTGGTATAAACTCGACGGAAGGTACGCGGGCTCGTCCCGGGAACTGCGGTACGGCGCCTAAACACGAAATGCGAATACCTTCACATAACTATATATATAATGTGTGATGCTATGTATGTATATATATCGACCGCTAAGAAAAAGAAGGGCGTAACCCGTATGCTTTAACACAGGAGATACGCCGTTTCGTCCTTTACCAGTCGATATAGATATATATATCTATATAGCAGAGTCGATATACACTGTAAAAAAATGTTGTTCGAAAATTAATGAACGGTAATGGATGCTATTTTACATAAACTATTTCTGAAATTTCACAAGTACGTTGCAATATTACAGAACATTTTTTTATTTTTAATTGAAATTTTTGTAAATTTTAGGCAAACGATTTGCAATTTTAATATCTGGTATTTTTATTTTGAGAAAAAAGTCCATTGACGTTCAACTAATGTACTTAATCTAAGCAAATTTCAAGGTCTTTAAATTTACAATTTATTTTTACAGCATAGATATATATATATATATTTATAATATGATCAATAGGGATATATATATATGGTATAGTCGATATAGATATATATACAGTATAAACGTATAGTATGAAACGGTCTATAGGTATATGGGATGTGCCGGTGATACGCCCACAATACTTCGCACAGTGGTTCTCATGATTTAGCATGATTCGATTCAGGGGGGGAGGGGGATGATAGTTGAGTCGACGAGTCAACGAGACCGCCGGGACGAAAACTCGAGGGCGTCAAGTACCACTGGTGAAAGGGTTAATATACGCGGTACGAATTATACGAAGCCCCCTCCCCCCCCCCCCCCCCGCCCTTCTCGCGAGCCGGTGAGCGTTGATGCACAGCCTGATTTTTGGCAAGGTGGGACCCTCCCCCTTCGTCATCGGTACGAGTTTTAATGCGTTTTACGGCCCCGGCTAAAAACCCATTAAACCCCACGAGGAAAAGGGTCCGGAGACCCCGCGAGGCGAGCGCGAGCCAACGGGGGCTTTTCGGGTGGGAGGACAAATGATGAGAGCCTCGAGCATCAGTCGCGCAAACTGTTTACCTTCTTGACGAAAAAGTTATTAAACCACGGGGCAATGCCTACGCGCTCCGATATGTTGGAAGCTCATTCGTGTGTTATAAAAAAACAGAATGAAAAATAAAAATCTCGAGCGGAGGTTCAAGAAGGATAAGGGGTTGACCCTTTATCCGGCACTGCAGCGTACTTGCTACATTGTCAGAACAGCTTGTTAAGTTATATGTCTTCAATTTTTGATACAAAGAAATAACGGCGAAATTCTCTCATTCTTTGATTCTCTGATTCTCTGATTCTCTGATTCTCTGATTCTCTGATTCTCTGATTCTCTGATTCTCTGATTCTCTGATTCTCTGATTCTCTGATTCTCTGATTCTCTGATTCTCTGATTCTCATCAATAAAATAAAAGCCTAAAATTTAATATATAACCAATACACTTTTCACATATACTTGATTTCCACGTCAACAAACAAGTCAACAACCAACAAACAAGAAAAGTAGAATAAAAAAATATATATAAAATCAACAAGAAATAAAGTGGTCGGATTATCGAGAAAAGAAATGTGGACGATTGTCGGTAAGAAACGTTCGTTAAGCGTACGAACCTTCCCTCGTCTTTCATACCGGTTTTTATAATTACTCTTTCGCTCGATCGGAGTAAATATCAACTTTTGACAAATCTTTCCTGTTAACAAACTTCCCCAATTATTTTCGTGTAACTTTTTTTCATCAATGGTCCTGATATTTAACTTTAAAAAAATTACTAAATCAACAACCAAAAAAGGTAGAATTAAAATTTAAAAACAAAAAAAATATATATATATAAAATAAACAAGAAAGAAAGAATTGTCAGATCATCGAAGAAACGAGCTGCCGATTGTCGATAAGAAACGTTCGTTAAGTGTAACAGCCATTCCCTCGTTGCCCGGACCGGTTATCATAATTACTTTTTCGCTTAATCGGAGTAAAAATTTAACCCATGGATTATTACCCGCAGCTCGTCGATGGGCCGATCGGTCGAGTAACGCCCGTCGAACGCCGGCACGCGACCGACGGTTTTCGCCGACGATGTCTCCGTTTTCATCCGTTTGCGAGTGACGTGCTGCGGGCACCTGCACAACGATGCCTGTGCACCGCGAACCCGTGAAGCGACCGAGAACAGCGAACAGTTTCAGAAAAAAAAAAAAATAATAATTTAAAAACGGTAAAAAAAATGGGGAGTAAAATAAAAGAAAGAGGGAAGAGATTGGACGAGAACCCGACGCAAGCGGCGCGTGGTCGTTCTCCGCGATGACTTCTCGCGTCGCTTCTCCGTGTCTCCGCGACGCAATGAGAGCATAACCGCGTCACCGCCGCGACTCTCGTAACGACCTGCGACGAACGAGCGCGCCGTTTCTCCGGAATTCGAACGGCTCGGCTAATACTTCGGACGAAGGAAAATAGAGATAGAATAAGAGAAAAAAAAAAAATCATATAAATCGCACTAACGCTGCGCTTCCCGGTGGTCAACTCGGGTATCAGCTATTAATTAGAGAGACAAGTGTATTTTTAATTGAACGACTCTGCGAGGTACAGCAACGTACGTCGGATCAAGGAGGAATTCCCTCGGGGAGAGAGAAAAAAAAATTAATAAAATCGAGACCGCGCGATCTATCGAAGGAATTCGAAGTGCAGGAACGAACGTTCGACAAATCGCCGATCGAACAATTCGATACTCGACAGCTGGCGGCTGAAAATAGATCTGTTAAAATTCTTCGAGACACCTCCGAGAGATTTCCTTGATGGGGAAAAAAATTGTGTACGAACTGCGGGTTGGTACGCAATTTTTATTTGTTATTATTTTTTTCATTGTCGCAGCGGTAAGAAAATTCTATTATGGGATAAAAAAAATATAATAAATTCGACAACGCGTGATCTATCGAAGGAATTCGAAGTGCAGGAGCGAATGTCGTTCGATAAATCGTCGATCGAACAATTCGATAATCGATAGCGAAAGATTGAAAGGAAATCTGTTAAATTCGTTTTAAACTTAATTATTTTCTTGACGACAAAAAAAATTTTGTACAAACTGCAGGTTTTTTCACAATTTTTATTTATTATTATTATTATTTTATAACCGTAAGAATTCGATGCTCGATAGCGAGCGTTAGAAAAGAAATCCGTTAAAATTCTTTCAAGCGCATTTTCCTTGATGGCGAAAAAAAAAATTGTGTACAAACCGCAGGTTTGTGTACAATTTTTATTTATTATTTATTGTTATTATTATTTTTAATAGTCGCAGCTGTAAGAAAGCGAATTAATTGCTGACGTAGATATCATCTTTGTGTGTTTCAGGTAAATTAAACTTTCGACCATCCAGCGTTTTCGAACTGTCCCGGAGGCGGTGAGTCTCGTATATTATATACACGTGCGTCGCGAAATTCATATAATTCATGCCCATCAACGTGTGTCAACGCCGTGAAAAAAAATTGTTTTACAAATCGTTCATTGCGCAGCCGCGCCGCAACCCACAATTATTGGTGAAAAAAAATTAATTAATTTTTTTTTTTAATCTGTTACGCAACATCAGCAATGAAAACAATGATATTGAGTCTCGCGTATTGGCTGAAACTGACCTGGGACAACCCTCGAGACTCCGCACGGATGACAGACCGGCGGAGATCTCGTGCGCGGCTTCGTCCCGACGCGCAAGGTGGCGTGAAACGGCGCGGTCGGTAATAAAAACTGTAATTAATTGTCCCCAACCATTCTGACCATTTGCGTTCACCGTAAAAAAAATCGTATGAAATTTATCGTTCTAGTACTGGAAGTTTTTATCCACAAACTTGTATATTCAATTTCGTGCACGAATGTGAATAAAAATTAAATATTAAAAATTTTGGAAATACTTAAATTTAACAATTTACTTAAATTTTACTATAAAAGTACTTTAATTTCATTCCAAAAGTTCATTGTTCACGACAATTGCACATTAAATTTAACACGTACAATTGTGGTTAAAAATTTATGAACTTACACAATAAAATTAAACAAAATTATTGGATTTAAAGTACTTTTGGCAAAATATTTCGAAAGTTTTTAATATACAGTACGGTAATTCTTCATCACAGTTGTAAATGAAATTTAATATCCCAGTTTATATGGATAAAAACTTCCAGTGCCGCATTAAATTTCGAATTTTTTTTTTATAGTCTACATAAACCCGCACTCATATCCGCTTCACGTAAAAGTTGCATTTCCCGAAAGTGCCCAACATGCAAAAAAAAAAAAAAAAAAACAGTTTTCGTTACCGACCGACTTTGGGGTGTCGCATCGTCTCAAGCCCATTAAATCCAAATCTTAATTACTAATTAGCATGAACCACTGTCATCGTGTTCCCCAAGAGACGGTTGTTCCCAAACTCGGTCGAATTATGCTAATGAGACCCGGGGGAGGAAGAGGGGGGGGGGGGGGGGGGGGTTGTTAGCGGTGTCTTCGGTACACGGCGCGGCACGCGGGGATTCCCCGTTCCATCTCATCAACCTCGAGCGTGTGTCGCGCCGACTGCCGGACCCCGCGTTTGGGACCAAAGAAGCACCGGCGAACCACCGGCGAACCACCGGCGAACCGACCTTTGCGGCTCCCCGGGCGGTAAATCGGCAGAGCCATGCGAATCGTCCCCGCGGCGACAAGATAACTCCGCCGATAGCTCATCGCGAGCTTCCCAGTTTACGCACTTTTAATCGAATCCACGCGTCGCGACGCCCCGCCAACGTCCGGTCGCGTTTCTCTTTCAACCTTGAGCTCCGGCCCGCCTCGGGCCGCGGCCGCTCCACCCGCTCAATGCTGTTCTGCACTCATCGCCGCGGATTGTCGAGAGTTGGAATGGCAAATAAAAAAAAAAAAAATACATACAAAGATGAGGAATACCAGGAAGCGGAGTCGCACTGCGTGCCGAGCTTTTATGCGATCCGTCCGCCGTATGAGAGAATAAAAAGAAAAACAGCTCCAATATGATTAGATGACTGCCTTGCGCGGTTCGAACGGAGGAGAGTCGGTGAAACTTTGAGTGTTGGATGCGCGCGACTGGGAGGAAGTGGAACAGGATGAACCACGGGCAAAGCGCGGCCTCTTAGTTTGAATAATAATCGGAACAGCGAGGAACATCTCTCCTGGCAGGGAAGCGATCAGTCATGGTGTCCGTAACTCTATCCGTATCGGACGCCCGTCGAGACCATCCGGCTTGCTGCTAATTTTATTATTATTATTATTAATAATAATAATAATAATAATAATATCAATATACACTGTAAAATAAATTCTTATGAAATTTAATGTAGCGGTCTGGAAGTTTTTATGCAAAAACTTTATTTATAAGCAATTGTGCTGAAAAATGAATGTTCAGTGTATTAAAAACATTGGAAACACTTCATTTTTAACAATTTACTTTCAATTTACTATGAAAGTACTTCAATTTTAATAATTTACTTTAATTTCAATGAAAAAGAACATTAATTTTTCATCATAACTGTATATTAAATTGAATGTACCAGTTTTTGCATAAAAACTTCCAGTCCGGTACATTAAATTTACAATTTTTTTTACCAGTGATAGTAAGGTTATCTAAAAAATTCCTTTGGTTCACGGGTGAGAATATTCGCCCGGCCGCGGAAAACCCGACTCGTATGTAGAGTTGGTGATGGGCTTTCTTCCCATATTTTTTTTTATTGTATAAAAATGTTATAAAATGTTATCGTCGATCGAATCTCGAATCGCGATAGGCGGGAGACATCGAAGAGCTTCCGGCTCGGGATCGAGTTGCGGCCGCCAGTAGATCATCTCTGATGGCTCGCTTGAGACTCGTCTCGCGGGACGATCGTTCGAGCCACCGACACACATGCGCGCATGCGCAACGATCTCGGGAGGTGCACATTGGCGTTAAGGTGGCTTTACCTCCGCTCGCGTATAATCGGCCGTAAACAAGTTTCATCCATCCGCGAGCGGGTTAAATAAATAAATGGAGGGCCCTCTCTCGGACAGTATATTGTGTGTACATATTATGTATCTATGTATTTATGTACGCTCGTGTACAGCAGCGGCCGAGGTACATAGGCGGTATTCTCGGGCGCCCTCTGTTGCATACCGGGTGTTCACATCCGTGAAAACAGGCTTCGTAAATATGCACGTTTTATGCATCGAATATATACCGGGAGAGCTCCGAGGCCTCCGCACGCAGTTTTCTACTCTCTCGGCGCGCCGCTTCGACACTCTGCACTTCTGTCCATACTTTTATATTGTTATATATATATATATATAAAACGATATGTATTTATATATATATAACTATAAATATATATAAAACTATATATATTTATATATATAACTATATATATATAAAACTATGCACAGAAGTGCAAAGTGTATATATATGTGTGTGTGTGTGTGAGAATGTGCAGCGTTCACTATCTCTTTTCCTTTTCTTTCCACGCGGGATCGCGGCGAATACTGCACGGCCTACCCGTTACGCACAGGATAACACGAATTAGTGGGTCAAACACCCGTTCACGTTTGCAGAACGCATATATATTCGAGAGTCTGGACGATGGACATCTGTCAGGCGATTAAAATTGACTATGAAAAGTTGATTATTTTTTTGTTTGTTTTTATTCGAGGGTTTTCCGGTGATACTCGCGGGCTCTGTAGAAGTCGCTTTTGAAGCGAAGATTCACAATCCCTTTCTCCGATTAATTGTAGATATTTTTTTCAAATCTTTTTCTTCCGGTCGTAATTCCCTACTCGTTGCAAAAAATGTCATCGGGACGCTACCGTAGAAAATCGAACAAATTGCCCGTCCGAGGATTCCACGAGAGGTTCAGAATTCTCGGCTCGGCGGAATTCCCGCGAAGGGCTCAAGAAAAATAGATAAAATATATATATATATATGAGAAAAAAAAATTCCACGCAACCTTGCGCGAGGAAGCTTTCGCAATGCCGGACGGCCATGCGGAGTACGACGCGCCCGGTGCGGGTGCATTAGGGAAATGCTAATTACCAACGGTAGGCGAAGAGCACGCGGCTAATGAGACCGGCTCACTGGTTATAAGATCTATCGATTAGAATCGCGCGAGTCCTACACACACACGCGGACAAACAGAGTGAGAGCGCGATTGCATTGCCCGCATGTAGATTAAAGAGTGATTTGTGTCGGGCATATTCAAGATCGTTGCTGCGATCATCGCTGCGTGCGCGCGGAATCGAGAGGAACGTTCTTTCAAACGCCGCCGTGAAATGTAGAGCGAAACCGCGCGGAAAAAAAGAGAAACACAAGTCGAGTTGCTCCGGCCGAAGGAAAATAAGAGGATCGCTCGGGAGAGAGTTTTGTTCGTCTGCGGAGTCTCGGAGTCGGATAGTTTCGGTTTTACTGCCGGACCGCGATGAGGGCAGAAGAGCGCAGCATCTCGCCGGATGCGCCATTGCAGGTTTTACGCTCCTCTCTGGCGCAAGCGCACGAGGTATCCGGAACGTGGATCCCTCGCGCGCGATTTTCAGCTGTTGCATGGAAATTCGCGATACTCCGGAGCAGCGCATTTTACTGCCCGGACCGACGTGCGCGAGGCAGTTTCTAAGTTATGGGGAAACTTTATGATCGTCGTAGAGACTCTCTATACCGCGATGCACTTGTTTCTCTCCGGCGCTTCACCGGCAGAGCCGAATGGATGCGCCTCCGCGCGGCGATCGCTGGCCGGCGCAACCGCTTCGGAGGCTCCCCGTGTCTCTCGTCCGGCTTCGAGGCTGCGCAATAAACTCGAGGAACAAAAGGCACAGCTCGAAGCCTAGATGTAGTTTAATGTTTTTTGTAAATTGGCCAATTTGGAATTCGGATCTATTTGTACAGCAAAAATCGCGGTTTTATTGAGGCTGCGCCGTAGGAGAGAGTCGGGCGCATACCGGAAGCGCGAACGGGGGCCCTGATAACTCAGGTGTGAAGTGAGATTTCGGCGGGGAATCTTGGGTAGACACGAACTTTGGGGTGTGGACCAGCAGATAACAGCGTTTGAACCTAAAAAATTATCGGCGGATAATTTGTAATGATGATTTTTTAAAAGATTGCTCATCCGCAAATTCCGCAGGTAAATGCTTAAATATATAAAAGGGAAAGGATTAAAATATATATTTCCATGAGGAACGACACCAATACACATGTAATGCAAATGAATCGAACACGTCAATAACTATTATTCAATAACCTGACAAATTTGTTGTTTTTATATTTAAAAAAAATTAACATGATTTTCGTAGCGATCCAATGTATATCGGAGATTGTGAAATTGCGAACGGGTTGTAGTACATGCGAGAGTGGCGTCTCTGTGTCGGCGTCGGCGTTGGCGTGACGGCTTCGAGCCATCGACTCTGTATACCCCGACACACAGCTACTCACAGTACGCGCCGCTCAATTTATCGGTCACGCCTCAGGTGCGCGCTCTTTCTCGCGGTCCTTTAAATTTTTTGTTTCTTTCTTTCGGCATCCAGTCTCTCCCACCCGTCATTCGATTGGCTGCCGTAACGGCTCTGGGTTACGTTATGTCACGCTGGAAATTCGGGCAGAGCTACCACAGAGTCTCATATATATATGTATATATATATATATATATATATATTCGTGGTGTTTGAAGCTCGTCGAAGCGTTCGCCAATCGCTTCGAAGAGTAATCGATACAGTCTCGAGTGGATCCACCCACAATTTTTACCATGGCCGCTCAAGAACTCTTCCCAATGTCCCCCGACACTGGAGCGAAAGCGGGGCGAAACGGACCAGTCGCAATGACTTTTTTGCCACGAAAAAAACCGGTCCGTTTTGCCCCACTCTCCAATCATATTTTGCCCGAGTTTTATCGTAGTTTCGTGCTTGATCTTTATCGAGAAGCGAGAAAAACATGTTCGGCTGTTAATTAACGCGACAGGCAATTAGTACAGCTTTTACGGTATATTTTTTTTTTCGTTGAAAAAAAGAGGGTTCGATTTTATGCGTTTTTTTTTTTGTTTTTTTTTTTCGAGCCTCCACAAATCAGTCGGGCGCCGAGCGTCGGACGAATGTCCTGAATTTATCGGGTCGAGCAACCAGGGGGGAAAGGCCGTTGAGGTCCGGTCGAGGACCGCGACGGGCTCCTGGGAAACGGTTAATAGAACGAATTACGCTAATAAAAGGTAACAACGCCAGCCGTTTTCACGGTAGAATAACAATGCGGGGTCTCGCGAGAGCACGCTTCATTCTATATATATATATAACTATATATGTGTGTGTCCATATATATATGGGTTGTCCGTCTCCCCTATTTAAATATTTCCCTAATGCCGTGCCCTCGGGCCGGACATGCTCGCGCTTTTTCGTACGCATCAATGCTTTGCGCCTTCCTCGCTGTTCGTCTGTCATCCGGGCTGCTGCTGCTTCTAACACTACATCGGAGCAACAGTTCACCCGGTTGGCGCAACAAAAATACATAAATCGTCGAGGTTAAATTCGTAATTCGAATTTAAAAAAAATTCTTTTAAATATGTTTTGAGACTTTCAAAATGCCCAAGAGGAGTTTAATATTCTTGAACATTGAATGTTTTTTTTAAACATACAAACATATCTGTCACCGTTTCGATATAGATGGATCGAATCTCGACAAAAATGTAACAATTTTCGACGAGCCTATTTTTAGAAAAAAAAAAAAAAATTATACAAATTTTCAAAAATAATTGTGAAATTGACAAGAATTTTTCTCTCGAATATTCGTACACAAAACAAAAAATTCCATGCGCTATTCCGTCAACCCGATAGATACAAATCGACAAACGACTCGCCAAGTTGCATCGGAATTACTGCGAGGCTGCGAAACTCGAAGTGTAACGAGCATAGACGTCTGATAGAATTTTCTTTTTTTATTTCATTCGAGTGGCAAGGTGAGTCGAATCGGCTGACGAGCGGTACAGGGAGTCCCGGCGAGGTGTGCATAAGCGTACGGGATAGTAAATGTACACACGTTTTACGAGAGATACGTATACACCTATACGGGTGTCGAGCTCCCGCATCGTACTTAGCCGTACGGCCAGATACGGATCTCTCTCTTACCTTCTTCGCGTTACATAATCTCACCTTGCCGCTAAACACGAAACAATGGCCTCATACGTGTTCATGCGCACGTGTGCGCGCGCACGTACATATTCCCAAGAGATCTTTATATATATATTATATATATATATATATATTCGCAAGATGTATATATGGGGCATTCCGCGTGAAATCAGCAACCCTCACCCAGGTCGATTTTTTGATCCTTATTGTTACAGGTCGATAACAACATTTTATCGATTTATTAATAAATTCACAATATATATGTTATTTATAGATAGAAGTGTCTCGGAATTTTGTTCAGATTTTTTTACCACCAGTGCTGTTAAATCTTCGAAAAAACAATTCCAAAAACTCTTGTATAAAAAATCTGAACAAATGCACACAGATTTGATTTAAAATACGATTTTTAAGCACCACACGATAATGGGATCTCAATGCTTACTATTTTTTTCGCAAGTTTTTAGTTTCCTTAGTGCCGCAATTGGAATTTTTATTTTTCCGGTCGATCATAACTTTCTCAAATATCAAAGGGCTACAATTTTTCCGAAATATCGGGCGGGGCTTAAAAATCATATTTTAAGTCGTAGAATTTAAAAGATTAATAAAATCTGTTGATTTGACGTGGAATGCCCCATATATGTACATATATTCGCAAGATGTATGCATATATGTCTATATATATATATAGGGAGAAAGAGAGGAGGTGGCGAGCCATGCAGCAGCAAGCAGGCAGAGATATAGGCCTCGACACAGCATACACAGCGATCAGCCGACTCGATAACGCGGGTACCGCGCGCCGAGAGAGAGAATCGTTATAATATAACGCGAGTACACGCCAGGATGCGACCCACTGACGGCTCCACAGCTGACAGACCGTTTTTATAACACCTTGTACCACGTAACACGACATTTTCCATCGGGACGACGAGAGACAAAAAAAAAGTTGAGAAAAAAAAAATTGAATCGAAGAATTTCTCGACGGATGATCAAATGCCAATGCGGGATTCATCGGTGGACGATGGAAGATGTCGGTTTCGTAATAGTTGGATAACCGGCGTTCGGAATTACATTAGAAAAAAAAAATCTTCAGGAATTTCAGTTGTGTCGGAAATGTGGAATACTTTTTTTTTTGAGCCAATACCATTGGATACGCATTTGGCGCGAAACAAATTTCAATTTTTTAAAAACTTTTTAAAATAATTTCATTCCCGGCCGCTTCGGCTATTAGAAAAAAAATAAATTATTAGGAACTTCAATTACGCCGAAAATGTGGAATTTTCATTTACTTATTTTTCTTATCGATTGATAATGTTCCGAGTGACTTTTATCCGATGCCATCGGATGCGCACTCGGCGCGAAAAAAATCAGTGCAAGCTTGAGATCAAAAAGATTTTTCTTATGTTCATTTTTTTTTTTTTCACTTTCAAAAATAATTTAATTTCCAGCCGCTTCGAGGAATCGTTATTGTATCGTAAAATTGAGCTACTTACCTGTGCACATATATTTCCCTCGAATTTGCCATTTATGGCTCTCGAACACGAAGTGAGCCGAGTGCGTGCGTGCGTGAATGCGCCGTCGGCTAAGCTGGTCGCGCACGCTCCTTTAACCCGTTACCGAGCGAGAGGCCAGAGATTGTGCGCGTTACACCGGCCGTCTCCTGCCCAGCGGCGAAACGCGCATCGCGGCGCAAAAAGATTTCCAAACAATTTTCGTAAACAATGGATTCCCGTAACGGGGTAAAAGGTAAAGGCGCGGGACTGTGAGAGTCTCTCGTCGACCCGCCTCTTATCTCTTCCTCGCTCCCGGAACACGAGACGGACGACGCTTTGCTTCCGTTCGGTTACGCTTTGTAAATTCGATTCCAGGCTTGTCCCAACAAAAACCCGCGACAAATTCATCTGAGCGCATCATTGTTACGAGCGCGCGCCGCCGAACGCTCTCTTATCCAACTTCCCTGCGAAAACACTCGCTCGGACGCGAACGCTTCCAACGAATCCAAAGCCGAGGCTGAATTTGTTACCTCATTTTTGTTTTTTTATTTATTTCTTTTTGTTCCGGAAAGCAAACAATTGCATTTGATCGACGGGAAAACTTCAAAGCGCGGTAGAAGAGAGAGAGAAATAAGAGATTGTTATAGTGTTTGGTAAAAATCATTCGCCGGGTCGATTTAAAAAAAAATGACCATTCGTTCCAGTACAGATCGAGAAGTCGACTGGCAAAAAAATAAAAAATTCTTAATTTCAGCGGTCATTAATAAATATAATAATACTAATCATAAAATAAGAATTCAAAAAGGAATAATAAAAATAAATAAAAATACTAATACGTCAAAGATAATGATTAAAAAATGAATAAAAAGGAATAATAAAAAGGAATAATAAAAATAAATAAAAATACTAAAGCGTCAAAAATAATGATTGAAAAATGAATAAAAAGGAATAATAAAAATAAATAAAAATACTAACACGTAAAAAAAATTAGATAAATTCGTGGAAAGTGTAGGATCGAAAAAGACTCTAGTGGGGCATTCAAAGAGTCGACCCGGTTCGAGCGTGCGATCACGAAACGGTAGCCCTGCGTATCCGTACAATTTCTCTCGTGTGTCCCCCGCGCGCCGTTTCGTGCCGGGCCCGTTCGGTGCGCCGAGGTCTCTCGTACGTACAAGGGAAGAAGTCGAGAAGTCGCGGGGAGAGAGAGAAAGAGAGGGAGATCTTTGGAGTGCGATAAAGACTGTGCGAGTCTCGGAGCGAGGGAGGCGCACGCTCCCGTAACTATCTTGAGCGTCGGTCGCTCTTCTCTTTTGCGTGAGCCGCGCGCCTCCGATCGTCGAATGACGTGTATAGAGTGGCAGAACGTACACAGGACTCAAACACACGCACGTGTGTGTGCGCGTGTAATCGTCTAAGCCGCGACGCGACTCGAGCGAGCGGACAAGGGGACGACATTTTCCAGGAGAACGATTGCGAGCGACTCTCCGAGTTTCTGGTAAAAGCGTGAAATTGCCGCCTCGACCGAAGCATCCGTGCAACCCGAATCGCTTTTCTCGTCAACCCCGCGGCCACTGCGACGACAGACTGGACAGACGAGCAATCGAAAAGGCGCTTTAATTGTTATCCGAAACTCGAATTTTTATTCCCCTGAATGGGCGTTTTAATTTGCGAATCGAATCGAATTTTATAATGATAATAATAATAATAACGAAATAATAATCAATAATTTAATATAAGTGTCGAAAAATCATTACTCAAAAAGTTAGAAGTCGTATTTTTATTCCCCTGAATGGGTCTTTTAATTTACAATAAATTTCATTACGTTCTGTAATAGTAATAATAATAATAATAATAACAAAATAATAATTAATAATTTAATATACGTGTCGAAAAATGATTATTGTTTGATTTAAAGAAATTACCTCTGGCCGTTTTATACGTTTATACACCCAGAAAAAAAAATTATTTGTCGGCCACCGTTTATTTGGTTTAAGTAAAATATTTATTTGATTTAAATAAATATTTATTTAGATTAAGTGAATAGTTACTTAAATCAAAATCGAGTTTACGCAGAACTGAAATAAGTCATTTGCTTTTGCCATTGCACTTATTTTCTATACTTCCACAGTGGTTCGCTTTTCTTTCAAATATTATTATTATTTTTATTATTGTTACTTATTATTATTGTTTTATTTAGGTTTGTTTTTTATGACCGTTCGAATTTAAAGTTTTTTTTTTTTGCTTCGAGGAGGCGAAGCGGCTTTAATTTAAATCGAGTCGGAGGAGTTCCCGTGTACAAGTCATAACACACGAGTATACTCGAGTCACTTCCTGGAATGCACCGAGCCAAAAATCACGTGGTCCCACGACGAGGCCGCCTACGTAGCCACAGAAGCGTGACGTAAATTCGTCGTTACGATGAAGCGAAGGAAACGTCGCGTTCCAGTGACCGAACGTACCCGCTTGCTGGCCCCGCCGACTTTTATTCCTAGTAAAGTAACCCTCCGCGCACTTTATATCGCGATCTTTGCTTTTTTTTCTGTTAACCTTCTCGAGCGCTTCATTCGATTTTTATACGCGTTCCCGAGTCGCCGGACATTAAACGAAAGGAACGCGAAGGACGTTGCGGAGAGGTAACGGTGCATACCTGCTACATTTTTTTTTTTTTTCTGATAGCAAACATGGACGAATTTGTGAGCGGGTATTATATAGAATTGCAGATTAATTGGATCGATTGGAGATCGATGAAATATTAATAATTGTTACAACTTAATTTCATGAATTAATGATGATCGTTGTTTGAAATTTAATTTATTCACCGCGTCGAATCTGCAGGCGGGGAGAAGCACCCAGAAAAAAAATGTATTTGACGGCCACCGTTTATTAAGATTAAGTAAAATATTTATTTGATTTAAATAAATATTTATTTAAATTAAGTAAATAGTTACTTAAATCAAATAAATATTTATTTAAATCAAATAAATATTTTACTTAATCTTAATAAACGGTGGCCGTCAAATAATTTCTTTTTCTGGGTGTGATCGGGGTGAATTGAAACAACTATCTTGCAACCTTTCAGACTCGGAATAAAGAGCAGTGGATTCGGCCAGAGGTCTGGGGATTTTTTTACTTCGATGACGACCTTCTCTCAATCAGTCGAGAAGCAAAGATAGCAAAGATGGACGAATTTGTGACCGGGCAATCACATAGAATTGCAGAATTAATCGGATTGATTGGAAATCGATGAAATATTAATAATTGTTACATCTGAAGATACAACAATTTTATGGAAATGCATCTCATGAATTAATGATGACCATTATTTCCTATACAATGTATTCGCTACGTTGAATCTGCAGTTACGAGCAACCTTTCAGACTGTAAATAAGAAGTAGCGGATTCGATCAGAGGTCCGGTGATTTTTTTACAGGTCGATAAAGACCTTCCCTCGATAAGTGGAGAACCTGTAAAGTGCACGCATGGCTCAAGATGACGTACAAAAAAAAGAATTTATTTTTCCGTAAACAGCCAATTCGTAGCTCGGAACTCATAGCGAACAGCCTTTATTTCTCACCTGGCCCATTTTGCCCCGTCCTTTGTCATCGAGTCATTCTGCCGTTCGACTGAAAAAAAGACTACACTCCTTTTCGTACGCGAGTTCGTATCTCCGATCCGCGGCGCTGTTGGCTCGGATCGCGTACAATTAATGGGCAAAAGTGCGTGGAAGGTGCAGCGAATGCGGCAACACACGTGTGCCAAGCTGTTACGTATTCGTCGCTGCAAGGTTGTGCGCGCGCGGGGACTGCCGCACAGTGGGTCGTAAAACAGAGGGGGTTGGGATAAGATCATAACCGCCTTGCATTGTGATGCATCGAGTGAGAATATTTCCCTCAGCCGCGAGGATGGAGCGATGCTCCCAGGTTCCCGATTTCCGTAAAAGTCGAGAAACCCGCGCGAGATAGGAGCGTCTCGTGCGCGCGGCGCGATCGACGGAGCGCGAAGTCGCGGCGAAAGAGGCGCGCGCGCACGCGCGCACGCGCAGTAGCGCGGCTGCGCGGAAGATCGCGCAGTGCGCGCCCTCTCGCACGCTCGCCACCCGGCTGCAAAAGGGCCTCGAACGCTTTCCGCGAATGGAACGGGCGGCGAGGGAGCCGAGCCAACGCTTTTACATCTCAATTCTAACGTCGCTTTTGTATCTTCTGTGGAATATACCGCGCCGACGGTTCTTCTTCGTCTCGCAGCGCAAAACAACTTGTTTCTCCACAAATCTATTCAAAGTAGAGTCACAATCGATTCCCGCAAATGCGACTTCCTGTACAGGCCGATTACACGTCCGGCTACGTCGTTCTGCCGTGTAAGAGACTATCGGCGAGGCCGCTGGCTCGTTTTTTTTTAATGGGTGATCGGGAGGCGGCAAGTTCGTCTACCATAGCAAATAATCGGAGATCTTAGGCTCCGGTAGAAGATTTAAAAAAGTTTGTGCGTGTGAGAAACATGTGTCAGTCGCAAACGAGATTGCTTTCCTTGGTCATTTTACTAGATTTTTCTCTTGGTAATTTTACTAGATTTTCTGTTGGTAATTTTACAAGATTTTCTGTTGGTAATTTTACAAGATTTTCTGTTGGTAATTTTTCAATATATATATATATGTATATTTATTTTTTTTAAATCATTTTACAAGATTTTTTCTTGATCATTTTACAAGCTTTTACTTGGTAATTTTATAAGATTTTTGTTTGTTAATTTATCATTTTTTTGTTTGTCATTTGGCATCTTTTTCTCGTTACTTTTTCATTCTTTTGACAACACGAAAAAGCCAATTTCTGCCATTTTTTTCATTTTTCAAATAATGCGTATGTTCGAGGATTGGAAGGTTCGAACGTGAAAAGCCGCAGACGGTTTGCAGTCTGTGGGACAAACGGTACAGTCATTGTCCACTTGAACCGCCGTCGGTGAGCGAACGATTGTCTCATTTTAGTCGCGAAACTCGTAAGCTGTGTCTGGCGATAGTCATTTTTTTTTAACCACCGTTTGCGGTGACTCTTGGGACACACGCGATCTTTTGGTGGGTAAAAGGCGCATGGCTATCGGGCCCGTTGTTCGTCTGGTCGAACCGCTCGAACGGGGCCCCGCGGCTTGCACCAGCTGCGATTCGTATACACATCCAAGAGAGTTCCTCCACTCGCTCGAGCGGAACCCCGAGAGCCGCCGGCCACTCGACCACCGGACCCAATAACGCGACTGCGTACAAACCGATTCCCGCTACGAGCTTCCCGGAGCCTCGCTCACAGTTTTCCATGGGAACGGACGTCCCCAGGACTCGCGGAGTCGTTAACCAGCGAGTCCCACTCTCCGCGTCCTGCCAAATAACAGGGGACAAAATTTACGGTAAATTCCCGCCGCTGAGTTCCTCCTCCTCTCAGCCCACAATCGCTGCTATCAACATTCGTCTCCAACTCATTTCGGCAAACAATTTTATCCGCTGAAAAGGGATTAATAAAAAAAATTGAAAAAATTCAACCATGTACCTCAAAGTTGAAGGATGTTACAAGATTTTTTAAAGAATTTTTGAACCCTTATCTCATCGCATAAAATTTATGCCAGGGAGGCTCGATGGAAATCGACTTACAACCTACCCAGTAAAAAAAAAATGACTTCCTAAAATCGCTAGACCAGCAAAAAGTCGTTTGCTACAAACTTGTCCGTCTGCTGGTCCCGAAACATTCTTATCCCCGAAATTGGCCCCAAAAATCATGAAAGTCGCCCAACGAGACAAACCTTTCTCAAATATACAAACCTTTTCTTTTTCTCTATAATACACGGTTAGCAATTTTTAAAAAATGTCTTCCTTGCCAAAGGAAGCTTCAGTGATTCACCGAGCTAAATTTGTTGCCCGACAACAAATTGTCCTCAAACATACAAACCTTTTTTTAAACTCTATACACGGTTAGAATTTTTTTAAATGTCGCTTCTCTCTTGCCAAGAGAACTTTCGATGACTCACCGAGCTATGCGCAACGCGGCGCGGTGGTGGGGGAAGCCGAGACGATCGCTATCGATCGGTCGATCGTACCCGGGATCTCGATGGCTCCCGATCGATATTAGCCCTCCGTATATCCATACCGTTCGCGCTAATGCAATACACCATTAGAGGCCCAGCGTAATGTGCCGGCAACGTGTCCGCAGCCTTAACCCAGTTAACGAGCCGATTGTGACCCCATCGGGTTCACGCCTTATTAACGTGAATGGAGCAGTGGCGTGACAGCATATGGCTTCTCTATGTACACGTGATTCATTGACGGACACACACGAACGAATGCCACAACGTTGCGAGGGAGTAGCTCGAAGCGACTCTCTTTTATTGGATTAACTGTCTTGTTGCATTGTCGGGGTTAATAGTCAGGCGCCTCCGTTCCACGACCGAACAAACGCGCAGCCCATATATTTCAATCTCTCTCCGTCTTTCGTCCGATAAATACCGATTTAAGTGACCGATTGTGTCGCGGAGAGCATCAGCCGCTTTCACTGGCAATTAAATTAGGAATTAAGGATGGAATTAGACGTTGAATGAAAACGTCTTCGCGAGGCTGGCCGAGACGTCAGGCGCGTTAGGGCGCGCGATCGGATAGAGAGGAATTCTTACGGATGCTCCGTGCGGGGTTACAATAATTTTTTAAAAAGATCTTTGATGGGGCGAATTGGAGAAGTGAAGAGATTTAATCGCATTCATTGTTCCGGTCGTCCGGTGGACGGGAAGATCTTAGCTACGGGTCCGCAGGATCTTTTGTTAATGCATTGGTGGTCGATGGTATTCATGAAATTAATTGTTTCTTGATGTGGTAATAGAGGACAATTTTTGAAAAATATCTTCACAGAAAAATTGTTTGTTTTATCACTATCAAATAGGTAAATTAGTTACTGTAACTATATTATTCCTTATTTTTTTATGTACAAAAAAATTATTTTTGTCGCAATAAAAAAAAACATCGGGCGAATTAGAAGTGAATAGATTTAGTAGTATTGATTGTT
Source organism: Ichneumon xanthorius (assembly GCA_917499995.1). NCBI lineage: Eukaryota > Metazoa > Arthropoda > Insecta > Hymenoptera > Ichneumonidae > Ichneumon > Ichneumon xanthorius. The sequence continues at coordinate 2,385,120 of OU824204.1, read as the reverse complement.
ACGATCGTCCGGTGAACGAGAAGAGCCTTTGGACTACCAATTTGGACCGTTGCCGCATTGGTGATCGATGATATCGATAAAAATGATGATTTCTCGATATACTAATATCAGAAAATATCGAAAAATTTCTTAACGCATAAAAATTGTTATGTTTCTCTAACGAAGTGTTAATCATCATCAATTTATCGTAGCGACAGCAAAGATATGCTGTCGAAACCGAAAAAAAAGTTGCCGCCAAAATAAAAATAGTGTGTTGTCCTTCAATCAAGTTGATAAATTAATTACGGTAACTAAATTCTTCTTTTTGTCTCCATGTTCAAAAAAATTATTTCTACTTATACTGGTACCAAATTTGTTCACATTCTTTTATATTTCTCATTAAACAGAGAAGGAGCTGAGCATACAAAAAATCTTTCCTGCCTCCACCAATATCTAAAAACATTTTTTTTTAATACTTAAAACAATTGTTATCATTTTTCGCCTGAACCGAAAAAAAAAAAGTAGAATTTTTTCATTTATTACTCGTTAGCCAGAGGAGCGAAGAAGCTGAGTGCTGTCGGAGAGTAGGTAGGTGGTGGCGCGGAGCAATTTAGCGAACAGGCAAGGAGAACGGGGCGACCGTGGCTTAGTGGGACGCTGACCACGGCTCGCAGGAACGACCATCCAGGGGACGAGGAACTACACCTCGATGAGCACGGCACGACATTCTCCTTGCCCCTCGTTTCCCCTCTGTCCTCGCTCCTTGGCCAGGTTGCAACTTCGCTGTCCCAGCAGCAGCAGCAGCAGCGACCAACAGCACCGAGAAGAAGACGAAGAGGACGATGGAAATAGAGGAGGAAGAAGAAGAATAAGAAGGCCGCGCCACCGCCTCTTCGTCTCTTTCTTGGCATCGCGCGATGCCGTCCCGCTCTTCCCCCGTCGTGCTATCGCGAAACGAGGCTCTCCCGACCAACGCCTGTCTCCGGAGAGAGCTTCAAGTACTCTCGCGCAAAGAACGCGCGCTCGCTCTCGCGATTGTCCCGGTAAACCACGACGACGAGGCTCGCTCACCGTGACGAAGGTACCCACCTACGAAACGGGAGTGTACGCTATGACGAGCTCTGCCTTATTCTCGGATCTGGCCGGGCATCCTCGCTGGAAACTGCCATAAACAACGCTCATGGGAAAAATAATTGAGAGACTGCTCCGAGCTCTTTTTTTTGCACCGGCGGAAAAAGTAAAATGCACTTGTGCAGGCTTCTTCTTACAATTTGTCAATGTTTTGTTTTTTTTTGTCACTTTCTCGTCACGAACGGAGTACGCAAGGAGAGAAAGTATCGAGGGGATTTACTTATTTTTTGTTTCTGCTCGGATTATGGTCTAAACAGGTGTTTTGCATGTCTTAAAGTGCAAAACAGCATTCTGTTCGTTCGTCAGTCGGTCCGTCTGCCAGGGCGGTAACTCTTCTGTGTAACTTGTACTTGTAGAATATTATGTTGGGATTGGATTTCGATTTTTTTTTTTTTTTTTTTTGGACGGCGAGAAGTCAAAAACCTCATCTCCTTTTAATCGCATCGAGCTATTAAAATTTCCGTCGTAAAAAGTAAAAACGCTCGTAATTCTGCATAAGTCCTACTTGCAAAATATTACATTGTTATCGAATTCCGATTTTTTTTTACGGTGAGAAGTCAAAAGCCTCGTTTCCTTTTAATCGCATCGAGCTATTAAAATTTCAGCCTCGAAAAGTAAAAACGCTCGTAATTCTGCATAAGTTCTACTTGCAAAATATTACATTGTTATCGAATTTCGATTTTTCTTAAACGGTAAGAAGTCAAAAGCCTCGTTTCCTTTTAATCGCATCGAGCTATTAAAATTTCAGTCGTGAAAAGTAAAAACGCTAGTAATTCTGCATAAATTCCACTTGCAAAATATTACATTGTTATCGAATTTCGATTTTTCTTAAACGGTAAGAAGTCAAAAGCCTCGTCCCCCTTGCAGCCGCAACGACATAATTTTGGCCGCTAAAAGTACAAAAGTGCTCATAACGAAAATTCGACGATCTCGCCTCGTGACAGTAAACGCGTTGGTGGGTCGAAAAAATTGGTGCGCCCTCAGGAGTTTTGATGGTTTTCTGGGAGCGGTGATTAGGCATCGAGGGTGCGTCGCGTTGGGGTTGCTCGCGGTCATCGGGCTCACGTGGAAAAATAAGATATTTCCGTACTCCTCCGACCGGAAGCTATTATATTGTCGTTATTAATAAATTAAATAATTTATATTTCGAGAGACACGAAACTGGCGCTACTTAAACTGCCTCGTCTCTTAATGACAATTCGCTCGGTCTATACGGTACGCTCTATCCGCACTCTATCCCGCGGAAGGAGACAGAATAGCCGCCGGCCGGGGAAATACGTACGGAGCCGTGGAGGGTTACGCAACGAGTCGACGTTATGAATATGTACAAAAATAACAAATGGAGATCGGTGTACAAAGGAAACGGTGACGGGGTTATAGTACAGTGGCGGCTTTCCGCACCCACACACCGAGACACACAGGCAGCCTGTCCGATTGTTTCGCACGCGTCGCTTCGAGCATGCACACAGAACAGGAGCTTGTTTTTTTTTTTTTTTTTTTTTTTTTTTTTTTTTTTTTTTTAGTATACGAACGTTATAGGCTGCGCAGGGAACGGTAGTGTGCTTTGCCCGTCACGGGTGTCAACCGTTGCGTCCGTTTTACGTGAGCGCACTTCGAAATCTAGAGAAGATATCGGCAAGAACCCAAGTTTCAGACTGTCGGCCTTCAGACTTTATCGTCGAAGATCTCGATATTCGCGATTTTGGACGATGGGACTTGTGAATGTGAACTGGCAGACGGAAAGTAGACTTGGGGCGCGAATGAGGGGGCTTATTCGTATTCGATCTCAGATAGGAAAGTGGCAAAATAGATTTTCCACCTTAGCACGCTGATTTTTTGTTTAATTTTTTAATACGAACGGTAATGTGCTTTTTGTTCGTCATCGGTGTCAACCGTTACTTCCGCTTTATGCGAACGCACTTCGAAATGTAGAGAAGACATCGGGACGAACCCAAGTTTCAGGCTTTCTTCCTCTCGCCTCTTGGCGTTCAGTCTTCTTGCTTTGTTTTGTACGTTACTTTATTTTGCTTTGTACTTTACTTTACTTTGCTTTGTACTTTACTTTACTTTACTTTGTACTTTACTTTACTTTACTTTACTTTACTTTACTTTACTTTACTTTACTTTACTTTACTTTACTTTACTTTACTTTACTTTACTTTACTTTACTTTACTTTACTTTACTTTACTTTACTTTACTTTACTTTACTTTACTTTACTTTACTTTACTTTACTTTACTTTACTTTACTTTACTTTACTTTACTTTACTTTACTTTACTTTACTTTACTTTACTTTACTTTACTTTACTTTACTTTACTTTGTACTTTACTTTACTTTACTTTACTTTACTTTACTTTACTTTACTTTACTTTACTTTACTTTACTTTACTTTACTTTACTTTACTTTACTTTACTTTGTACTTTACTTTACTTTACTTTACTTTACTTTACTTTACTTTACTTTACTTTACTTTATCTCGATATTTTCACTTCCTATCGCAATTTCGGAGCATCATCCGAAATTGCGATAGGAAGTTAGTAAATCCCTTCGGATTTACGAATACGAAGCCGCGGACAGGAAGAAGACTTAGCGCGCGTGAAGAGGAACCTTATTCGTATTCGATCTCAGATAGGACAGTGGCAAAATAGATTTTCCACCTTGGCGCGCCGACGAGCGTCTCGGTAGAGCGGAATCGACGTGAAATTCATTAACGCCGCATGGTAAATTAGATTCCTACTTTCAACGAACCTCCTCTTTAGGTCCACACTTGCCTAACCAACTAAAAAAAAAACTGAAAAAATTAATAACACTCTATGCATTCTACCAAAATTGTCATATTCCAAAAAATGAGAACTTGTCTACGATTTATTTTTATTTTTTTTTATCAAATCCACAGAATTTCGTTTATCGTCCCGTTCGCCACGAACTTTGTTAGCTATTTTTATTTTTTATACTTTCATTTATTTATGTATTTATTTATTTATTTATTTTTTTGTACCCACGGCGCAAAACCGTCCGTGACATGGAAGCGCGCTTCGTTGGCTCATAAGCTTCCCTCGTCCATGTCAGTCACTGTTCTTTCTGCCCGTTTCTTCTTCCTCCGCTTCCCTCGCCTTTTCGTCCTCCAGCTCCCGAGCTCGTCTCTCTCTCCGCACGCCGTTTCGCACTGCCCTGCTCCTCCGTCGCCCGTTTGAGCGAACCGCGAGCACGCTTCTCGCAGCGACGCACACGGCCCGGAGTAGTGAAGGAAGACTGGAACGAGCGGCAAAGAATGGATTGCCAACAACGGAGAAAAAAAAAAAACGCATACACACAAGGACAACAGAAACGTAGCAATAAATAACAAAAGCGAGAGCACGAGTGAGAAAAAAGCGAATGAGCGATGGAGAGGGGAAGAGATGGACGGGGCGAGAGAGAAAGGGGAGAGAAATCACCGGTAGTCGGCGAGTCTCTCTCGTTGGGATCGCGCAGGGGAATTTCGTCGTTGTTAAAGTGGCACTGCGCATCACCGATGCCCGGCAGGAAACGGGCATGCGAGAAGGGTTATGTGTACTATGTATGTATGGATGCATGTGTGTATATTGTATGACTGTAGTCTGAAAAAGAGTTAGTGGAAATACTTTCGTCGAGTGTATTAATTGTGGGAGTCCCGACGTGAAAGCATAATGCAACAAATTCGCACGCTCCGTTGCGCGCTGCGGCGCGAATTGAAAGAATTTTTGTTCGCTAAGAAAATCGATAGTCAAGAATTATTTAAGGGGCGTTGGGCGAAATGAAGAACGAGTGTTGCCGAGAGCCAACAAGTACAGGTGGGCGATTGAAGCATATTTAAAAAAAAAAATTGGTTTAATTTTTTTGGGGTCGGATTTTGAGACGCTGGTTTGAAGCTAAGGTCGCTCTTGAGATCGAACTGAATATCAAAGTTTGGCCCAAACTTTGTTGCATGATTTTGGGCTTAAGTTTGATGTTATGTACGAACTTGAGTCCGAAATCAAATTTCGAATGTAGTTCGAGTTTCATGTTAAGGTCGAATTTAAGATCCGTCTTAAGCACGACATTGTGTTCGAATTTAGGAACAAACTTAAGCACGAAGTTAAGTTCGAACTTAAGATAGATCTTAGAGACGCAATAAAATTCGGGAGAAACTTTAATCTTAAGTTCGATCTGAAGAGCGATCTTCAGTTGAAACTAACGTCTTAAAATTCGACCCTTAATAAAGAAGAATGTTAATTTTTTCATTTAAAAAAATTGTTCACAAATATGAAGTTTCAAATACATCGGTTGATTATTAATCCATTTTTTTAAATTCGAAGTGGTGAATCACCTGTCCTGCGCCGTGCTTAAAAGGTGAAAAAATAGTAAGTCCCTTCGCTAATAACCATAACGGCTGATGGGACATTAGATATAATAAAAAAAATAAAATAAAAAAATATACTCGGGATATTGTTATCGAACACCCTCGGCAAAAAGGGTAAACACAGCGGGCCGGGGGGTGAATGTCCACTTCGTGTCCTTTTGTCGTCGGGGAATCCCCCTCGCGAACCTCATGCTGTTCCACGACTCGTCCGGATTGGTTCCCGATTGGAGGGGGGAGGGGGGGCGGGGGGGGGGGGGGCGGGTTAGTTATCGAATTACAAGACTGAATCGATAGGCGGTATTGAAAAATCGAAATTCTTTAAATTCTCGTCGGTCTTTCGTATCGAACGATTTTTCGTACCTTGCACTTCAATTGTAACGTCGGCGCGCCTGTGGTAAAATATTTGTCTAAATTCGGTCAATGTGTCGCAATGGCGAAAAAAAATCTCAAGAAAATTTAATTTTATTGAAAGAATTTTCGTTCCCCGACGGGGTCGAAAAATTGAAAATTGATTGAAATATCTAATTAAAAATATATAAAAATAAAAACATTGATATACGCCATTGTACGCTTTAGCCGGAGCGACGCGAGAAAGAAAGTTTTTATCTCGGGAGCCTCGGGTGATCTTTTTATTGACCGCGCGTACATTGTGCGTAAACTACATAACTATGTATACACATGTACGTATATATATATATACATGCATAACAAGTAGAAGATTGGATCATTGAGGAAGAACGACGGGGGTTCCCGCGTGCCGCCAGAGGGGTCGAGTAAATTTCGATCCCCACTTTCGTTGCGAACGCGCGGGCTCCTCTCTTCCCCAAGCCACTCCGATTTCATTCGCGAATAAAAATTAGCTCATATAATACGTAGAGCCCATACGATAACGGCCCATCAAATCGAAGCGCATTGACTACAAAAATTATATATAAGAAATATAAAAAATATAATATATTTATCTTATATTAAATTTATATTTATATTGTATTAAATTTATATTTATAATATATTAAATTTGTATTTATATTATATTAAATTTATATTTATATTAGTTATTTTCATTATTCAATTTTATACGTGCGGCCCCACGCCCCACTGAGTCGCGGGTGCAATTCGATGTCGCTGGCTCGCGCATTATTAGCGTACCCTGTTTAGCTTTGAAGCGAGGAAGCTACTATTTTCTCGTGATAATAGTTATGATATATTTTTTTCGCGACCACTTATATGCTGGTTTATCGTGACTCCGCCGGTGTAATTTCTTTAGGCATAATTGCCCTCGTAAACGGGTAATTCGAGTCTCATTTTTTTTTTTTTTTTAATGTCTTATCGCATACACAGTTACGCACCGTGGCCTTAGAGGCGCATCAATGAAGTATCACACACTTTTAGCGATAAGATAACCATGCACTCGAAACGCCGCAAAATTTCTCCGGGCTGTAGCGAACTGGGCTGTGCATCGGCGAGTAATTGTTGCGTCTCGGAGGTTTTCATTTTTTTTTTTTACCTCACTCGTGGTTGACAAGCGGGTGGTCGGTGAATAACACGGACCGGACGATTCGGAGGTAATTACTTTGGTACCGGAACGCGCGCCGACTCCGAGGTAGGAACTTGATCACGCATGCGCACTGGAGTAAATAAATATTTATTTAAATTAAGTAAATAGTTACTTAAATGAAATAAATATTTATTTAAATGAAATAAATATTTATTTAAATGAAATAAATATTTATTTAAATGAAATAAATATTTATTTAAATGAAATAAATATTTATTTAAATGAAATAAATATTTATTTAAATGAAATAAATATTTATTTAAATCAAATAAATATTTTACTGAAACCAAATAAATGGTGGCCGTCAAATAATATTTTTTTCTGAGTGTATGGGGAGGAAAAATCTGCGTCCCGACTTATCGTCTGCGACAGGTCGGGACGCAAAAATAGACTGAATATTTTTTGGCGACTACTGCATTTTTTTTCCACTGAGCAACATAACCGCTGAAAAATTATTCCCGGATGCAACGATGTTGTTGCAGAGGTCTCATGAATATTTAAGCTTCATCGCGGCCCGATTCGCGTTTACTCCCGACCAGCATCGATAGTCGGTTTTATTTTTCGCCTAATGCCGAGCGCATCGAGCCGAGTTCGGCCTCCGGGCGAATACGGACCCCTCGTGTTCCCTCATCGGGTATGCAACAGCATCGACGATCGACAGAATTTAACGAGAGCGCTGCAGAGCCGCAGCAACGCGAGAACTCGGGACCGAGAGATGCAAAGAGAGCCGACGGAAGCGGCCTGAGCGCGAATGCCCTTTTACTACTGGCCAAGTTTCTCGACTAAATCGAGCTTACGGAAAGACCGGCGAGCTTATTCAATTGGGCAGGCTGAAGTATTATTTTTTTTCTTTTTTTTTTCTATTCCAAACTTGCGAAAATGCGAGCGGAAAACTTCGAACGGCTAAAATAGCTAAATTTTTTGAAAATTTTACACTTGTCTCGGTCTGACAATATCGAATTTACTCCGTCTGATATAGAATATATAGAATATAGAATACTGATATAGAACAATTAGGAAGTAAAATTTGATCATTTTTGATACCCGAAAATTCAAAAAAATAGCGAAAATCTTCTGAACGTCTGTAGCTCCTTTTGCATTGGTAAAATTGCTTCAAAATTGGTTGATAATACTTAATCTATTACGTCTGATAAAGATCACTGTTACTACCTTCAGAAATAAAATTTGATAATTTTTGATACAAGAAATTTCAAAAAAAAAAATCGATAAAAATTTTTTTTGCGCCGTCAAAACTGCTTCAAATTTGCCAAACTTTGAGTTCACTTCAACAACATAATATCGACATTGTCCTCCCTGAGACGGAGCATCATCATCGAATACTTCGTAATATTAACTCTCTATTGATAAAAAAAAAAAAAAAAAAAAAAAAACATTCAGACAATCGCGTCTTTACTGGCGAAAAATGAGCTTCCTCTTCTTCTCCGCCGCGCCGTTGCGCGCGCAACGCGAGGTTGGAGAACGACGCTTGGCCCACGGGCCCGACGTCGCACGTTCCTTATATATTTATATATTCCGCATCGTGGCGGCTGTGGTTCTAACTTTTCACGGGATATTTGCATAAATTTGGGTCTTCCTTTTTCTTCCGTCTTGCCGTTGTCTGATCAACCAACACCAGGTGTCGGCGGAGAAAAAAAAAAAAAAGTAAGGAAGGAAGAGGGCTCAGGAATGACTGTGAGCTATGCGATTCTCGCTCCCACGACTGTAAATATCGATGAAGGCCTTGTGTCGGTTATAGCACAGGTTTCTATGGATCGCTCGGCTGTACTTTCCGCACTATAGCAGATCGGCTTTTACACCGGGCGTATAGGGCACGTTACCAAGTAGCGCAACCGGAATACGAAACCGTGGCGCGCTATGTTGCAAAGGGCAGCGGGTGTCGTGGAGCCAGATATAGAAGACCGAACATACGGTTCACCTAAGTTCATTCACTTTCGATCTTTCCGTTTGTCTCGAGCTTTTTTTATTTTTTATTTTATTATTTCGTTTTATATTTTATTTTATTTACTTCGTTACTCTCGTTTGGGCGGTTCTCCATGATAACATTTTTTTAAATACACTTTCCATCCGCCGAAGCAAAACATCTCTTGAGTGAGACGTTTAATTTGAAATAATTGAATTTAAAATCATTGAATTTCAAATAATTTAATTTAGAAAAATGGATTTGGAGAAAATTGAATTTGAAAAAATGGTCGATGACATTTATTAACCATCGGCGGACGTCATAAAATTTTTGCGATTTTCGCAGGACTTATTTTTTGCCTAAATTTGTGTTAATACCGGCATTTAGTATCGTTCGTTATTCTCGGCTTGGCCGTTCGCGGGTCTCCACGATAAAATTGTTTAAATAAAGTTTCTGTCCGCCGAAGCAGCATTTTGAAGTGAACAATCGCTTCGACGAAGAATTGAATTTTTTATCGGAAAAAAAAAATTTGAAAAAATTGTCGAAGACATTTATTAACCTTCCGAGGACGTCATAAAATTTGTGCGATTTTGCAAGGAGGACGGTGCGACTTCTTGTTCGTTGACCGACCGTCTGCGCGCCGGCAAAAGCTCAGGACGAAATATGCGGCACGTTCGGTATATATAGAGAGAGAGAAGTCGCTCGTTGTCCCCCCGTGGTCGAACGCCGCCTTTGTCGGGCGCCATATACCGTGCAACCTCTCGCTTTTTCACCGAGCAATTAGAAAGAGATTTATTCGCGCCGGCACGCTGCTCGCTCGGTCGCTCGCGAGCGCGCGCCGCTGTCTACAGAAGCACACCGAGGAACACGACGAAAGCAACATAAATGCGAACAAGCATAAAGGGCGCGCGCGCGCGGACTCACAGGACGAAGTCCCTTCGATTTTTTTAATTTTTATTTATTTTTTATTATTAAATTTTCTATTCGCTAAATACACATTTTTTTACCGATCCAGACGCCTTTTATTGCCAATGTATTTTCACGAATGGATGCAAAATTGTTAAATTAAACTGAGATGCCCGCGAGGCTCACATCATTTTTTGTGGTAAAAAAAATATCGAGAAGACAACATTTTTTAATTAGCGTGAAAAAAATTACTAAGAAAAAAAAAATTGTGGAATGAAGGGGAAAAAAATTGTGGTCGTTTGTGGACGAGTTAGTTGTCGAACGTACGAACGTTCTTTTGACGTCCGCGTTTTAAGGTGGAACCATTGCGAGTTTGAAGAAAAAAAACGGAAATATTAAAGTATCTTGTTCTTGTAAAAGAAAAAAAATTGTCAAGATAAGATTGTGAAATTAACATAAAAAAATTACCAAGAAAAAGAATTGTATAATCGATGGAAAAAAAGATCGTTTTTGCACACGAGATGTTTCTTGAATGCACATTGTAAAACGTGCAACATTTCAAGTTCGCAAAAACCCAGAAAAACTCAAGTATTTTTCTTCTCGTAAAAAAAAAAAATACACAAATATAAAATTAACATGAAAAAATGTACCAAGAAAATAAAATTATAAAACTAACGAAAAAAAACAATGGTGGTCGTTTCTGGTCAAGACTTATATCTCGAACGCACGAACCTTCTTCCGACGCGCAAAACGTGGAACAATGTGAGTTCGTAAAAGAAAGCAAAAAAAAAAAAAAATCCCGGAAAAACTCAAGTATTTTCGACGTGTGTTGCAACTGCCATAGGAGGACTTTGTGTCGATCTCGCGCGACCGCCTTCGCGGGCCCCGAAGCGGGGTTTTAATGAACTCGTTTTGACGTGACGCCGCGCCCGGAGTTATAGTCCTCGGGCGCGCCGGAGAGAGTCAACCGCGCACCCCCTGTTGTACCCTCGTCGTGCCGATGGAGGAGAGAACGCCGATCGTGCTCCCTTCGACCTTTCCCCGCGCTCTTCCTTCCAGCCCCTGGACTTTTATACCGAGATGGATTCCCTCTCCGTCTCTATCTCTCCGATCCCACCGGCCGACTTAGTTAATTAAAGTAACCGTACGCTTTTTGATTGACGCTCGCTCACGCTCGCCCACCAGAGCCTCGGGAATACACGGCGAAGAAGGCGGAGAGATAAAGAAAGCCGGGCAGGAGATATTATAACGGAGGAAGGGGAACGAAAAAAAATAATAATAATAATAAGATAAGAAAATAAATAAATAAGATCGAGTTAGTCAAGCGATTCAGCTTGGTCTTGCTCTATACTTTAAACGATTTCAACGTTAAACAAACGAAAATAAATATAATAAAAATTGATTGTTAAATTCATAACAATCAATATGATTTATTGATACATTTTTTTTTTGTAATGTGCAGAAGTGTGTAAGCCGTGTGCAGTTAATGTGTGTAAGCCGGGCACGAGATATTATAACGGGGGAAGGGCTAATTAAAAAAATGAATAAAAAAAAGATTAATAATAATTTAAGAAAAGAAATAAATAAGATCGAGGTGTTACTCAAGCTATTCAGCTCCGTCTTGCTGTATACCTTAAATCTTTTAAAACTCATTCGACATCACAAACACAATAAAATCGTACTCTTAAATTTTTTTTTTACATTTTTTTAATGTGCCTTAAATTCTGCCGTTTATGGAAAAATATTTAATAATAATAATCCAACGGTAAAAAAAAGATCGTCCATTTCGAATGTCTTTTCTCATGAGATCGAGGCGCAACTCACTCCGAAGCATGACTAAGATCGCGTAAAGGATTAAAAACCGGGGACAAAAAAAATAATTATTTATCTTTCGTTTTTTTTTTTTTTTTAATTCACCTCTCATTCCCACCGTGTGTCGTACACACGTAAAGTACGTGCATCTCCCGAGCGAAGCATCGATGAAGTTACGTAAACCGAGACGCTCGTGCCGCGAGAGAAGCGTCACGTTTATAGCGCGAGCGTGCGGCGATGATGCTACACCGGCATAACTATGTAAGCGAGCGAGGCGAAAAGGAAGAAAAAGAAAAAAAAACGCGAAAAATTGCAAGAAAAAAAAAAAAAAAATCACCTCATGCGCAATCCCCCAGGCGTGTGCTGCCGATGCTCGTACACAGCTCGTAGAGGAGAACTCGCGCGCTTCTCCAGCGTAGAAGATGATGTACGTTGCGGAAGAATCACGTACGTCCCCGCGATGCTCGCGTGGATACGTGACCGTCTTGGAAAACCTGTTACGAAACGAAATAATCCTATTTCTCGCGATGCCTCTTCGTGGCTGTGGAATCGTTATTTTTTTATTATTATTTTTTTTATTATTACATCTCGTTTTGTTGTTGTTGTTTTTTTTTCTTTTTTTCCTGTTGTGTTCTTTACGCGCCAGCGCGCTTTAGCACATCCGCGACGAGGCGCTGCGGCGGAAATTAATTTTTCGCGTCGTTGCGATTTTGCAGCTCGCGACAAAATTTTTAGTGGTCTCGATTAAGGGTTTTTTTTTATTTTTTGTTATTTTTTTTTTGTTACAGGTGAAAATCTGGTTTCAAAACAGGAGAAGCAAGTACAAGAAGATGATGAAAGCTGCGCAACAGGGCGGAGGCGGGGGCGGAGGACAACACGGAAGTCTACTCGCCGGTGGCACCGCGCTTCCCGGCGGACCCTCGCCTCAGCCCGGACAACCCGGAAGTCTCATGCAAGGAGGTGAGTTCAATTTTTTTTTTCTTTTTTTTTATCTCTAAATTGTCATCTACGATCATAAGATTCGGCTGGAAAATAATTATTTGCCATTGGCGCCTCGTTTCATTTCTGAACTGCAAGAGAGAGTGCTAAATAAAAATTGGAAAAAAAACTGATAGAAACAATAAATAGGGAAAAATGGGAGAAAAAATAGGGAAAAATGAGAGTGTAGTTGTTTGTATGACAAGAACTCCCTTTTCTACGCCCATGAGGTTCACATAATTTTTCCTAACAAATTCACGAAAATCACACTTTTCGTTTTTGGGAAGTGTACGTAGAATAGTAATTTACGATACTAGTGCGATAAAACTTTTTCGCACAAGTATCGTACCAAGTGCAAGTGTATCGTATAAAGGCACTTTCCCGCACTAGTGCGGGAAAGCACTAGTTTTCTCGCACGCGGTGCGAAAAAGTGCCTTTCTGCGCACACTTCATAGGAACGGACAGCGTGATTTTTCGTGCATGCGTTAGGAAAACAATTGGGTAAGATTGATCGAAAAAATGGGGGAAAACGATAGAACAAGAGTGATAGAAATATTGCGCCGTTTTGTTGAAGGTGAAGAAAAAATTGAATTAATAAAATTTTTGATGATTTCGTCGATGTTTCAGGAGGCGGAAGTTCCGTATCGGGAAGTCCGACGACGGGTTACCTCGGAGGTATGGGAGGAGGAGGAGGCGGACACACCCCTGGGAGCTCGAGTCCCGGAAGCGAGATGTCGCCTCAGCACAACGAGAGCCCACCAGCACCTTCATGGCCCGGGGAGATGAAGCATCATCCGCATCCTCACGCACCTCCACATACCCATCATCATCCCCATACGCCTGGGCACCATCCGCCCCCGCCACCTCCCCCGCCACATCACGCGGGATACATGCCACAGTACTCGTGGTACCAGGCCGATCCTAATCCAGGATTACTCACGTGAGTTTCAATTCAATTTTACAATAAAAATAAATAAAACTCCTCTTCTTTGCATTCGATAAATTTAATAAAAATAATAAATTGAAAAAAATATATATATAGGGTAAAAGTGGGGAATATGGCCCGGTCCATATATCATTGATTTACGTGTTAATCGAGGTGGGCCATATTCACCACTTATACCCTATTGACGAACCTCGAGCACTCACTTTGATCAATTGATCTGGAATATCCTACACAATTTTATCTCCGTCTCGAGACGTCTCGACCCTATAAGATTCGATAAATTTATGACTTACATCAAAAAAATAAAATAAAAAACCCTAAAACGCTGTTAAAAAAAATGCCCATCCAAAAATCATCAGAATTAAAAACCAAGCATTTTTCCCCCCACTGTTACAGGGTGTGGCCGGCGGTCTAACGAAGCAGCCGCGAGCCGAACCCGCGATTCGGGAGAACGCATCACAATCTCTTATTCGGAGCTGAGCGCCGAGTCACCAGCAGCAGCAGCAGCAGCAGCAGCCGCAGCAGCATCGAGGACTGCCCAGAGTGTGACAAACCCCAGGCCGAATGACCACGTAAATCATAAAAAAAAAAACAAACAAAAATACAAAAAATAAAAAAAAACAACCCAAAAGTTGTCCAACCGAGCACAAGAAGAACGCTCAAAACTTCCGGTAATGCCGGTCATTGTGTGATCGAAAAAAAAAAAAAAAAAAAATACACACATGAAAAAAAAAGGAAGCAGTACTCGCTTCCTCGTTCCCGATGTGTGTGTGTGTGTGCGTGCGTGTGTGTGTGTGACGCTCTCGACGACGACGTCAACGGTCTCTTGGCTAACCGAGAACGCGCCGACCTACTTCGCGCTTTACTCTCCGCCTCTCTTTCCGTCTCTCGCGACTCCACCGAGTCTCTCTTTTGGCGTCTCTGCCGATCTGGCCGAGCTCTCTCGGCAGCCGCGGACAAGTCGCGAACGGTTTCACAATAAAGACGACGATGACGACGTGACGACAAACGAACCAGGCCCGCTACGACTTCCCTCGGTCCGCGCACCGTCAACCGCCGGCGGTTTGGATTAATGAAATCCTAATGACATTTTCGTGAGCGAAACGAGGCAATCGCGGTGGCAATGTAATCAGCGTTGGTAACTCGGGCCTGATGCTGCTCGCTCCGCGGAGGATCCTCTCTCGCGCCGTCCCGCGATGAGGCAACCGCGCGCCCACCGCGAACAAATAAGAAGCGAGAAGAGAAAAAATAAATAAAAATAAAAACAAAAATGCACTTAAAACAAAAAGTACGAGGGGTCGAGAGAGGCAAAAAAAAGTGAGCTTCGAGATGTCGGAACTCGGGGGGTTCAGTAGAGGGGAAAGAGGATTAAGTAAAAAGAAGGGGGATCGAACCCGCTTCTTCGCCACTCGGCACTTCCGGTTACGAAGTCATGGATCAATGTACACTTCACGTTGATCATCTTTTTTTTTAATTTAAGATGCCTTTTTTGTTGTTTCGAATAGTCAAGAAGAGCGAGTTTGGGTTAAAAAAAAGGGAAAGATTTCGAACCCGCTTCTTCACACTCGGCACTTCCGGTTACGAATTCGTGGATCTACGCTCATCGTTGAAGATGATTTTTCTTTGATTTTATTCGAGATAAATTTTTTAATTGTTTCGAATAGCCGAAAAGATCGGATTTAGAGTCAAAGGGTTAAAAAATAACAACGAGAAAGATTCGAACCCATTTCTTCGCACTCGGCACTTCCGGTCACGAAGTCATAAGCAGAAGTGTAGATCAATCCACCCTTATCGTTGACGATGATGAATTTTTTTTTTAATTCAAGAGAGACGTATTGGAAGGTTTAAAAAAAATTGTTTCAAATTCGGGGTCAAAGGGTAAAGAAATCTCTCGAGACTCTCAATCTCGGCGTTACATCGCCGTAGACCAAAAACCGCGAGAAATTCAAAGCCATTATGCCTCGCGAGGGCGACCGGGAACCGCGGGTTGGTCGACGAGACGCGGACGCCTCAACCGCTGACCCGAATTCATGGACTCTACGATGTGCTTCTGAATCCGTGAGAACGCGGATGCGGAATTTCTCGATTAGTTCGCCGTCGAAGAAATTTTGAGAAAATCCTCTTTATTATTATTTTTTTTTTTTTCATGCCCTTGACACGTAGATTTTTTTTTAATAAGAAAAACCGTGGAGCGTGTATCGGAGGCCGCGCCTTAAAATCGATTCCAGCACCTCCCACGAGAGCCACGGGTAACAGGTATACTTATCCATGGCTTCTCTCGCTGCACCTATCTCGTCTCTATTATAAAACTCGCCGCTGGCACCGATGCGAGGAAGTTGCGCACACCGTAGTTTCCTCGAAAGTCTCTCCTCGCACGCGCATCCAGATCGGCTATTAAAAAAATAAGAAAAAAAAGGATTAACAAAAAAAATTGAAAAAAGTACGTTGCGTGGCAGCCTCGCGCGACGCGTCGGGTAGAATCGCGTCCTGTGCGAAGGATGGAACAGGAGTTACCTATTATCGATGACGCGAGTCGAGGCAGCGCATGCCGGGAAACTGCGCTATGTAGTTTCGTGCAATAAAAATTAAAAAAAATGTTAATAAGAAAAATAAGGGTGCGAGACGACGCAGCGTAAACGGGAGACTCGAGGATGGGAATAATAGGCTATCAGTGATTGGCACTTCAATTTAATCGTCCCCCTTTAAATGAAAATCGGTCGCGGCCAAAGCCATCGGAAATATCGTTCAATTATTAAGTATTCAATATTTTTTTCCTTGTGAAAAAAAACAATTCCTAAGATTAAAAAAAAATAGAAATTAATTTCATGTCGTTAATTATTTTCATTTTTTTAAAATCAAATTGATGCAATCTTCGAGACGCCGTCGACGAAACAACTGCAGCGAGTTTCGAGCTTTTTTTGTTTTATTCTCGGGAGAAAAAAAATATTCCCGAGAGACGTCCGACGACTGTTCGGTTCGTCAAATATCGTTCAATCAATTATTCAATATTTTTGCTTCCGGAAAAAAAAATTCATAAGATGAAAAAAAAAAAAAAATTTGAACGTTATTATTTTCTGTTAGTTTTTTTTTACAAAATTGATGAAACCTTCGAGACCCCGTCGACGAAACTCGCGCAGCGAGTTTCGAGCTTTTTCGGTAACTTCCTCCTCGCGAGAAAAAAAAAAGAAAAAATCTCTCTCGCCGGCCGACGACCGACGACCGGCCGACGACCGTTCGAAAAGAAGCCGAGTAAGAAACGGGTCGTGTATTTCAGCGGAAAGAGAGAAACTCGGTTTTACGCGCGAGCTCTCGGCAAAGTCGGGAGGCCCCAAAGGGGGTATATTATAATAACGAGTACGTTGCGACTCTCTCGCGCTGTGCTCTTCTTCTTCTTTTTCGTTCAACTCTTTCCGAGACACGGAGAAAAGCAGAGAGAGAGAGCGCGTACGGCAGCCGAGCGTCCACGCCCCGCGAATGGAATTGCCGAAGAGAGAACGGAGAGAGAAAAAAAAGAGAGAGAGAGACAGAGAGAGGATTTCGAAGCTGAATAAAAAATGAAAAATTGAACGAGACTTCGCGTGCGAGAGAAGCGAGCGCGTCGTGTCCGCTTAAAAAAAAAAAAAAAAAAAAACAAACAAAGCGCACGAAAGACACACACACACACACACGGACGAACGTACGAGGCGAGTGAGAAAGTTACCCCGAGGGGGTGCCTGGCGTAGAATTTTTTTCTAGCGTTACTAGTCCCGGCGCAAATGCGAGGTGAATCGATATAATCCTCGGTTATAGAAGGAATGCTCGACGACGCCGGACGCGCCCGCTTCGAGCCGAACTCCGACGCATCGAGCATTCTCCCGAACGTGTAAATAGTTAAAAAAAAAAAGTTGAAGAAAAAAGACAAAAAATGAAGAGAAAAAAAAATTAATCGAAAAGGAAGCAAACAAAAAAAATGAAGAGACAAAAATCTGCACCGGGACCACACAATTTAGTTCTTAAGTCGTAAGTGGATCTGTGTAAAATATAACGTCGTGATCTAAGATTGTAAAAAATAAATAAATAAATGAAAAATTATAATTCACACGTACACTAGAAAAAAAAATAAACAAAAACAAAAATACAAAAAAAAAAAGAGAACGAAGGACACGTAAATACACACACGAGAGAGAGACACACGAGGAAAGGGCGTGAGACGCGAGATGCGAGATGTCGTCTATTATGGTATTAATTAGCGAGACCCGTCCCGTCGTACCCGATTACCAATTTTACCGACGATCCCTTCTCCCCCTCCCCCCTTCCCCCTCTCCGACCCTCACAACTCCTTGTACGAATATTAGATACTATAAAAAAAAACAACTAAAATACCTTAACTATGATTACTATTGTATAAAATATGAATAATAACTAATTAATTCAATTTAAAGAAACAACAAAAAAAAATATGCATTCTCATTTTTTTTTTTCCTCCCGGCTTCGTCATCGATGTTATTAAATATTCAGCGATTCTTTTTTTTTTCAGCGTCGATATACGACAGGTGCGCAATGTTTCAGGCGAGTTGACCGAAGTTCTATTTTGTTTAGAAAGTATTGCGTGGTCCGCCTTCGATCTGTCCCTCGACTTTAATAGTATGGGAGGATTTTTTTTTTTCTCTCATTATTTTTCTATCGAGAGAGTTCGAGGAAGAGGCGCCGCTGCAGGACGATCGGAACGGGTAGGTTGCACTTTCGTATGAATAAAAAAAACGTCGTGTCTTATCTGGGCTCGCGACTCGCGGGAAAAATTGTGTTTACGCTGCCACGATAATTCAATGTCGATGGTTCGATCTGAATTGCAGATGCGCGGCATATTTTATGTACCCGTAGTGCTCGAGTGAGCGGGGCAAAATGGAACACCGGGGCGAATCGGAATATTGAGGTTCGTTAATGATTCAATTTTATGAGACTTCATTTCTTATGCCCCACAAAAGATTGCTAAAAGCAGGCCCGATTTACGCGCGATTCCATTTTGCCCCGCTATTCCCCGTGAGACGACGAAAAGTTTGAAAATTTTGTTTTATTTTCTGCTGTCGTAAGATCGAGTCAAAGAATCGAACAAATCGGAGTGTGAACGGGGCAAAATGGAACACCGGAGCGCAACGAAATACTGGGGTTCATTAATGGTTCATTTTGCCCCAGGCTCTTAAATGGACCAACCATGACCAACATTTAATATGAGACTTCTTTTCTTAGGTCCTGTAAAATGTTGCTAAAAGAAGGTTCGTTTTTACCCGCAATTCCATTTTGCCCCGCTCTTCCCCCAGAGACGACGAAAAGTTTGATTATTTATTTATTTATTTATCTAGGTTTTATTTTTCGCTATCGTAAGCTCGCGGCGAAGAATCGAACGATCGGAAACGCGCTGCGGTCGGTAGAACGTAAACTTCCCGTGAGGAAAAAATCGGTAGCACGCGGACCACGACAATGCCGGTGGTGCAGATCTGGGAAAAAAATCGACGAGCAAAGGTCGAGAGAGCTGTAACGCAAGAAGTTTCACAATATAACGGGCGCGCACGGACAATGCTGTGTCCCGAGGAAAGGGAGCGAATGAGCAGCACACAGGGGCCCCTCAAAAACCCGCGAGGCCCTTTGGGAAGGCCCCGTGCGGCTCATTCATTCGGGCGGCAAACCCTCGAAGATATTACGTCGAGTGGATGTTTATTTGGCTCTTCGCTTTTCTTCTCTACCTCGTAGAGAAAAACCCCCCTCTACGCCCCTCCAAAGCGTCTTTAAGATCCTCGAAAGGGAAACATGACACTGTTCCCATTCATCGCTGATACAATCACGCACCCGCAATACCGATTTCTTTTTTTTTTTTTTCTTCGATCAACCAATTCGTTCTCCAGTTTGAATTTTTTTATTTATTTCTTCTAGAATCGTTTCCTTATTAACTGTTTATTTCAATTTTAATTTATTTTTTTTTCTTCTAATTTTTATTTCCGCTTTGAAGACTTATGAGACCCGTGAGAGTCGCTCGATGTCCTGATAGAAGTAATAATACCGATTTCTTTTTTTTTCATCGCTCACAAAAATTTGTTCTCCAGTTCGACATTTTTTATTCTATTTTTTTCTACGACCGTTTCCTTATTAACTGCTTATTTTTATTTTTATTTTTTTTAAATTTTCACTTCCGCTTTGGAGACTTCTGAGACGCGTGAGAATTGCCGGACGTCGTGAGACGAGTGGCAATAAAAATTTATTATCGATGTTGATCGATAAAATAAATTTAAAAATTTCGAACTAGAGAACGAATTGGTTGCAATTCGTTCCTTTCTTTATCAGCTCTATATTTCAATACTAATAATTTTTTATAATTTTTATTTCCGCCTTGGAGACCCGTGAGAGTTGCCGGACGTCGTGAGATGAGTGGCGGAATCGAATTGAGAAACGAGTGGGTGTCCCCCGATGAAGGAAGCTACTCATATAAATTCTTAGGCGACGGAAGTTGGGTCTTCGTTTCTTCTTGACCCCTCGTCTTGTATTTTAATAACTCCTTCATATCGAGAAGTGAGACGTTCCCAAAGTACGGACCTGGTAATCCCAAGCTCCATTATTGAATCTCATAACGATTTTGTTGAGGCAAGTAAACATTTCTCTTATCTTAACAAACTTCGTTTGAAGACCCAAATTTATTTGATTTTAATAAATGCCTTTTTCTGGGTGTCCGCACCGTCCACCTCTCTCCGAGTCGACTAGTACACTTGAGCAGCGGACAGAAACAAGTAGCATCGTGAATAATGAGCCTCATTTTATTTTTTTTTCATAGCCTACTTGTGCCTCTCGTTATACCTTCAATTTAATCCCCGCAGGCGTGTTATTTTTTTTTTGTACGCCACGCGTTTAATTAATTCCGCGAACGTTTCGTTTCGTTTACTTCGGAGGGATTTTTCTTTTTTTTTTCTCCTCGTGCGGTCTTCAGGTGATTCATTGCCATCGTTGGGCAGCCGAACGAGGCCGGCATCGGAGCTCGTCTCGAGTGAAAAAAAGACGCGGAGGGTGGAGGTTGCTCGAAGGGTCGTTCGAAGGGATGAAACTCCGGGGAAAGGAGCCTGGAAACGTCGCGGTGGTCAGGTCGGGCGCTAATTTGCGATTCCACGCAGCCAGCGGCAGCGGCAAGAAGGGCGTGGCGATCCCCGGCTGAAGTCTCGCATAGGGTGGCTCGTTTGCGCGACATTGTCGACGTGGCTCACCCCCGCGGGCTCCTACGAGCCACCATTTCTCCCGATACACGCATCCTTCCTACGCGTCATTTTTTATTTATTCTTTTTTAACAATCCAGAAACTATCGATTTGCTTTTAAATAAATAATTTTTTTAATAATAATAATAATAATGACTGTAAAATAGTCTTTGGCAATGTTGGGGCTTGTCCCTTTTTTCCACCCCCCCCCCCCCCCTCCAAGGCTCTTCTGAGCCTTCATTTCTTCCGAGGCACGTATTCTTGCTACGCATAATTTTTTATT
This sequence comes from Ichneumon xanthorius, assembly GCA_917499995.1. NCBI lineage: Eukaryota > Metazoa > Arthropoda > Insecta > Hymenoptera > Ichneumonidae > Ichneumon > Ichneumon xanthorius. The sequence continues at coordinate 2,364,034 of OU824204.1, read as the reverse complement.
TATTCTTTTTTACCAATCCAGAAAATATCGATTTGCTTTTAAAAAGTATTTAAAAAAAATAGTTTAAAAAATAACAATAATACCTGTAAAATAATATTTGGCAATGTTGCGGCGCGTACCTTTTTTTTCCACCCCCGCAGGCTCATCCGAGCCGTAATTTCTAGCCATTCACGCATCTTTGCAACGCATAATTTTTTATTGTTTAATTCATTTACCAGTACAGAAATTATCCATTTCTTCTTAACAAGTACTTTTTTAAAATAATAATAATAACTTGTAAAACAGTCTTTGGCAGTGTTGAGGCTCGTACCTTTTTTCACCCTCCGCGAGTTCGAGCTACCGTTACGCGCGGCAAGCGGATGGTAAAAAGAAGAAAAAAAAAACGGCAAAGAGAACCTCTCGCGTCGCAATCTGGACCTCCAGGTGGTACGGGGTTGGCTGCGAGTGCTGTAGAAGTCGCGGGGACAAAGGTCTCGCGGGAGAGAACGAAAACGGACGTAAGAACCCCGCCCAGAGTATCGTATGGCAATATAGCGCAAGGGTTGGCGGCGTCCACGTGGCGACGCAAACGTGGAACCTTCGGATCGGGGGGTCGCTTTTTTGGACGGCCGAAAAATAGACCGCGAACTAAAGTAGCCTCGAACATTCGACCATAGTATTGAATACAACTGTTAAAAATATTATATCGCAGATATATAAATATATATATGTATATATGTATATAAATGTATGTATATATATATATGTATACACTGTAAAAAAATTTAGTTTGAAAATTAATGAACAGTATTGGAAGCTTTTTTACATAAACCGTTTCTGAAATTTCAAACACATGTGCGTTGCAATTTTACAGTAAAATTTGTATTTTTCATAAACATTTTTGTAAATTTCAAGCAAAAGATTTGTAGTTTTAATATCTGGTATTTTTATTTCACAAGCAAAATATATTAACGTTTAATTAATATGAGTAATGTTAGCAAATTTCAAGTTCCAGTACGTTAAATTTACAATTTATTTTTACAGTGTATAAATATATATATGTAGCTATATAAATAGAGAAGATCGAGGAAACTCGATCATCTCTCGAATTTACATCGGCGCCAGAAAGTGGTAGTTAAAAAATAAAAAAAAATACCAAAAATTCAAGAGCGTCGAGAATTCCGAAATTTCGACTACTGTCTTCTGTAGCGATGACGATCCGCCGGTGCACTCTACCTGCTCGGCAGAAGCTTGCAAAATAAACAGACTTAGGGCTCGAGCCACAACCCCCGTGGAGCTAGGGAGAAAGAGAGTCGTTCCGGGTTCCCCTGTAAAGAGTGGCCGTACGCTCGGAGCATGAGATCAGGACGGAGAGTCGGCAGAATTTAAAAGCCGGTTGGACAGCGGGCGCGCGTCCGACCCCATGACCCACTCGAGAGTGGGGTCTCGGCTCCCGGTGAAAGGGCTGGTGACACTAATCCGACACTAACGCGTTCACAGCTCGCTGCAGCTTCCCAGCTACGCTCCGGAGATCGCTATCTATCACGAAGACGAGAGACCAAGAGTTTGCGGAGGTACGCGACTCCCGGAATTACCCGTCGCTCTACGCGGCTGAAGGTACCCGTGTGGACTCCCATTTGCTTTTCCGAGATTTTCAACTATCCTGTGAGCCAGGGTTTCAACTGTACTATGAGCTAAGTTTGAACTCCCCTATGAGCGAAGTTTGAGCCATCCTATGACCTAAGTTTGACCTAAGTTTGAATTGTCCTATGACCTAAATTTGAATTATCCTATAACCTAAGATTGAATTGTCCTATGAGCTAAGTGTGAATTATCCTATGAGCTAAGTTTGAATTATCCTATGAGCTAAGTTTGAATTATCCTATGACCTAAGTTTGAATTATCCTACGACCTAAGATTGAATTATCCTATGAGCTAAGTTGAATTATCCTATGAGCTAAGTTGAATTATCCTATGAGCTAAGTTGAATTATCCTATGACCTAAGTTTGAACTATCATATGACCTAAAATTGAATTATCCTATGACCTAAGTTTGAGCAATCGCAAGAGCTAAGTTTGACGTATCCTATGAGGTAAGTTGGAGTTGGGCGACCGGCGCGAGAGACATAAAATCACCATATTCTCGAATTCAACAATAATAACTAACCCCCAAAGATTCTCGGATATTACTTCCTATCCAGTGCCTTGGCAGTTCCGACGTAACGCCAAAACTAAAACCAACAAAAGACGAAAAAATATTACTCGGCCCGGAGAAAATTGCTGGCTATCGGCAGACGGCACGAAACCGTCTCGTGTCCCGTCTCATTTTCACTCCTCATCAATAAACAAACTTGCAGACCAACCTCGAACATTCGACCGCGAATCAACTTCCGAAGTTTACCGATAACGTAACTTGTAACTCGGACGTCGTAGATGGGTAATTATGCGTATTACGGACTGCCGGAGAAATACATCCCGAAAGAACAATAATAAGCAATGGATTATTCACGAGACTTTCGCCGGGCTTTCCGCGGTTCTCGGACAGCGTTTGGGGGCACGAAAAAATTTTACCTCACGTGAACCGCCAGCGGGACAAAAAAACTGTCCTAGGGTCGACGAACCGAGCCACACACGCCCCATTTTTTAATACAAGAAAATATCTTGACACGCGCTGCGGCGCCGAAATGTGATAGGCGAAAGATTCGTAAGGAAAAAAAAAATCGACGAACTCCACCGGTGCTCCACAAGCAGTGGGACAAATAACACAATGTGGGAGGAATTTTGTGCGAGTGAACTTTTATTCATATTTTTTTTTACCACCCTCCCCCCCCCCCCCCCCCTCTCGCTCACTCTTACTCTCTAGTCTCTCCCGAGGCAAGCGTGGCTCCGCATTGTTGTGCATTTCCGGTAACCGGATATCACCAGACGCCAAGAGGGGCGGCAACGACGACACATTGACATTAATTTATAAAATATATTCGCGACTACACGCCCATGCCGCTACCGGCTCGCCGTGTAAACCCCCCATGCCCGGCGTACACGCCCCCGTAGACGGCAAAGAATTTTCTCTCACAATTTCAACCCGATTCTTCGACTTCCTTGCCACTTTTGTACGTCTCATTTTTTTTTATCGAAAATTTAAAAAATTATAATCCAATCGATTTTTCGTACAAGGTGTTTTTTTTGTCGATTTGCTGAAGATCTTTGGGGTATTTTGGAGGGTCCTATCGAGCTCTGATAAGGCACGGAGAGGGCCTTATCGGAGCCTTTCCAAGGCCCGGTGTAGGCTCTGAAATTTTTTATTTATTTGTTATTTATTTTATTTATTAGCTTTGTTTATTTGACGACGAAAAGTATAATTATTAGAAAATTGTACTTGCGGAAATAAAAAAAATTGAATTCGATCGATTTTTCTTAGAAAATCTTTTTATTTTTTCGTAGATTTCCTGAAGATCTTCAGTGTCAATTTTGGAGGATGCTATCGGGCGAAAAAGCAACGATGAGGCCTTATCAGGGACCAGCTATATGACCCAGCGTGACGCTCTGAAATTACCGGAGATGCCGCTTTATTTATTTGACGACGAATTAAAGTATAATTATTAGAAAATTGCGATATGGATCGGAGTCCGTTGGATATAATACGCTGCCTCGACGGGGAGCAGCCACGAGGGGTGAAAGTTCCCGTCGGGCTGCTCTCCGATAACGAAACTTTTTTTTCGGACACGCCCGGGATCAAGATTTCACCCTATCATCGTTTCCTATTTCATGCTCCCGCCCGTAGCCTGCCGCTGCCACGTGCCGACTCACTTTTTCCTACCTCTGTCAACGCTACGGCATCGCTGCAGCCATGCTCTTGTAAAAAAGAAATCGACCTATCCGCCTCGAAGGTGTTTCTTACGACCTCCGAGAAGAAAATACGGCACTTCCGGCTTGAAAATCTCATTTTTTCACCGGAAGTGACGTAATACCGGAAGTACGTCATTTACGGTTTAAAAATCGTCATTTCCGGTTTAAAAATCGTCATTTCCGGTTTTGAATTTTTGTTTTTTGAAATATGTCATCGAATCGAAATACGTCATTTCCGGTTTGGAAATTTCATTTTTCGACCGGAAGTGACATTGTATTGGAAATATCGTTAGTCACAGTAACGCGAAAAGGCACAGCAAAAATATTAAGCGGGCTGAACATAATTGAATTTTCAAAATTATATATATTACTATTTATGCTATACAATATATTTCGGATATAGAACTTATCGGCGAAACAAACACATTTCCATAACGTTGACAACGTACAATTTTTTTTTCACGTGGGATATGTAAGCGTTGTACGAATTCCAGCTGCGTCACGCATGTGTGTATCTATCCAGTGGAATAATACATGCAGGCCAGTGCGAGCGTAATTGACGCGAACGGAGCTGCGATGAAGCGTGCGAGAGTTGTGATGCGAGCACGGAGATCGGGCATGAAGCGCGTTTCCCGTGGTAGAAAACGTTAGCGGTTAAGCCACACCGGGTGCCCCGTTAATTCCGTAATGCTCTTAATGAGGGTCCATTAATTACGCTAATGAATCCAGAATCCCATCGGGGCTTACCTGCCGCGGCTGCTGCCGCTGCACTTGTACGGGCCGGGGCTCCGGAACGTTTCGCCTTGCCGGGCTTATGAGCATCGACTCGGTATAAGGATTTCCCCTTTCCCTCGTTTGTATGTACTCTTTCTTCTTACTTTCCTTTTGCCTACTTGGAGGCCAAGAGCGCAACTCCGAGTCACGTGTTTGAATAGGTCTCCTTCGATGATCCTTCGAGATGGCCAACTCACCGGCATTCGCGGGAAAGAAGAGCTCAGGAACCCCTCAACGGCCCTTCGGTTCACGGTCGGAAGGGGCGCACAGTGGAATCTCTCACATGTTGCCTGCCTGGGTAGGTTAAGGGAGGACGCGGTAGTGGTGAACATGCACTGAGAAAAAGAGATGGTTGGATTAACCAAGAGCCAGTGTGGGACGTTTGAAGACGTTATTTGGTTGGTCCAACAAAAATGTTTGCTTGAATCGACAAATTTTGAATCGACTGAAGCAAAGAATCTTTCAAGAAAACAATGCTTTATTTGTAGCTAACAAACGACAGCTTTGGACTTACGTCAACGCCACTTTTGGTTAATCCAATAGTTTTCTTTCCTCGGTTCCAATTGGAAGAGGTGATAAGGTGTTGGACTGCTTCCCGGGTGTGATTGGCTCAGGGAATTGGTCACGGTTTCGTGGATCAAGAGAATGTGAAAAAAATGTAATCAACCTTCTTTAAAGGTTGTGGCATGTACGATCAAATGAGAAGTCTCATAGAACACAGATATCACGTCAACATCCGATGGGACTTTTTCTTTAACTGTATATGCCGATCCCCGTGAATAGAGTTGATTACAGTTTCGATTACCGGTTGGGCCTTTCTTATGCCAACTTGGCATCCAAGAGTGCAACTACGAATCACGTGTTTCGATAGGACTCCATCGATGATCCTCGCAGACAGCTAACTCTCGTATGTTACCTTCAGGCAGGTTAAAGACGGACATGGTAATGGTGACGATGCTGTTGGTAGAGTACAATCCGAGTTTTCCAATTGGGTCAGGCAAAAGGGAGTCTGACTGCTTTCCTGGTGTGAATGGCCCAGCGCATTGGTCACTTTTAGACAACGTGGAACACCGCGGTCGGTACCAAAAACTGCAATCACCCTTCTTCACGGATGGTAATACGTGCGATCAAATGAACAGTCTCAAAGAACACAGACATCACGTCAGCATTCGATGAGACTTTTCCTTCGACGACTTCGAACAAGAGTTGATTCGACCCGGCCCGGCTCGGGCGGGTGGAAGGTTCACGTAATCTGAAGTAACATGCGAGAGACTCCACTGTACATCAACGGAAAGACGGACAGTGAAGTCGCGTGGAATTCGCAAATTATCGAGTCCGAACGTAGCATAAAAGGAGGCGAGAGAGACGATCGATCGACGGAGAAGCAATGCGGGCTATGCAAATATGGCTCATAAGATCGCATCGACGCACACGTCGTTTTCCTCAGTCCTCCTGCGGTCGAGTCGCAGGCCGCGGCGCGGCCCGCGTTCTTTACACAATTTCGCATGTTACCGGGCGGCGAGTGCAACGCGAATGCTCTACTTGCTACGCGATGTTGTGTCGTGCGAGAAATGACAATGGCCAAAAGGGCAAATTACATCTGCGTGTCCGCTCGAAGCGGAGTGCGGCGGTAACCTTGGCCACACCGGTCGCGCCAACTATACACTACTCGCGAGCGGTGCAAGACAACCGCGCGAACGCGGGGATCAAGGTGAGGCCTCACCGCGGATGGATGATGGGAGTGCGTGGATTCCACGTTCGAGCCACACTCGCACAGAAGCAAGTTTCAAACTTTTTTTTTTATTACATTTTTGTTCTCGATCCTGCAATGAAGGTATCGGGTGGGATACAAGGACAAAGTGCGTACGGCAGGATGCCCATCGTATCGGTGAGGAAATTCATATTTTAAATATATAAAATAGCGGATCTTACCTCAGGGCGATTCCGGGTGGCGCACAGTGAAAGACGTTCACTGTAAAAAAATTTGGTTTGAAAATTCATAAATATATATGAAGTTTTATGTTAAAAATAAAGTATTCCGAATGTTTTTAATACACAGAACATTAATTTTTCATCACATTTCATAAATGTCATTCACGATTGTGAATGACATTTAATATACCAGTTTTTGCATAAAAACGTCCAGTCTGGCACATTAAATTTCATACGATTTTTTATTAGAGTGTGGCTAAGAATCTGGTCGATTGAAATTGAGAATTTCTTCGATGAAATTACTTACTCTTCTCGTAAGAAGAACTTATATTCTAGCAAAAATTACGGGATAGTCGGGTAATATCTGCGACAGCGAAAATTACCATATTTTCCAGCAGAATGTGTTAAGTGTAATACGAATGTTTTGTAAAATGTCGCCGTAGTTTCCACATTTCTGAAAGTTCTGTCGATTTATACCGACAGATTTATGGTAATTTCTATAAGATCCTTCTCTCAGTCCGTCGATAAAGAGCAGCGTACGTCTAGAAAACATTTCTCATTCACAAAAGCCCGCGATTGTCTTTCTCGATAATTTTACAATTTTTTTTCATTACCATTGAGAAATTCTAAAATTAAGAAAAAATTCTGGACGCTTGTTGACAATAAACGCACGTTGAATTTGCAACTTCTTGTTACCGTAGATCTTGAGTCAATAGAAAACTTCCAGTAGACTCTCTCCTTTTTTTTGTGTAATTTTAATTAACTTAAAAAAAAAAAATTCAAAAAAAAGTGTAAACCGACAGCAGACGTTAAAAGTTTTTCGGTATTCCCTCCATCAGATCGCGTGGGCTTTCTATCTCGACTCTCCCACTCCCACCATCTCCGTCTCTCGCTCGGCAAAGTTCTCCGGTCGTTTACGACCTTGGTAACAATTACGCGCAATTAAAGTAGCTCGCAGGGACAATCGAGACTTCAAAGGCCGTGGTCTCGTTGCCTCGATTCCGGCACTCCGAAGATCTGTTCGAACGTGCCAATAGAAAAAAAAAAAAAAAAAAAAAAAAATTGTAACACGAAGGATCATTCGGTTGCCGCAAGACGAAACGGATCGTCGATGTGACAGTTCATGGGGGTAGTTGTATCACGCCCTGTGCCTCCCGCGGGGCGACGGACGAGTGGCGTCCCCAGAGCGCCCCGTCGAGAGATTTCCTATGGTACACGCTCGACGACTCGCCGCTCGGGTTAAATCCCCTTTCACTAGACCCGTAAACAGCCATTGTGGCGACGACGGGGAATCCCCTCGCCGGCCAAAACCCCCGGACGCGTTTAACGCGATCATTTCCAAAATCGGATTTGGTCCCATTGTGAGAACTCTCGAGGGGCATCGACACCGTCGCACTGCCAGTTCTCTCTTCATGCTCCTAAGCTACTTAGTAATGCATACCGCCGCATCGGACAACACAACCACTGACCTCAAAATACCATGAACCAAAAAAGGGACGGGAATCATTCGAAAAAAAAAAAAATTGTATTAATATTATTTGCGAAATATCCCGATCAGATCTGGGTTGCAATGAATAACGCGGCATTGGACGAAACAATCATTGACCCAAAATAATACCATGGACCAAAAAACTCAGGAACCATTTTTAAAGACATTTTTTTTCATATCCGTGTTTTTGCAAACGATCCGGACCTGGATTGCAATGCATACATTGGACAACCCAACTACCGACCTCAAAATACCACGAACTAAAAAACTTGGGAACCATAAATATATAGGGTAAAAGTGGTGAATATGGTCCACCTCGATTAACACGTAAATCAATGATATATGGACCGGGCCATATTCCCCACTTTTACCGTATATGTATATATATACATATATATATATATAATTTTTTTCACGTTCGTATTCTTTGCAAAAGATCCAAATCAAACCTACTCCCTTATTCCTGGCATGAAATCCTTTTTTTTATTACGAGTCACATTGCGTCCTTGCCTGGCGAATTCTGTGGCCGTCGAGTGTGTTCCTACACGCGAGCCAAAGTACCGTGAGCATCTCTCCGGAGTGCTTCGATTCTTATTTTTCTTATTCCGGTGCAACGGAGGAGAAGAAGAGAAACATCAGCGGCAGCGGGAGAGGGAGAGAACGAGGGATTACAGTAGGAAAAGAGAGGAGGAAAAGATGAACGTCCCTGGCGCGACGACATCCGACGTGCACTGTGGCGCAAGGAGAGCAACCGGAGTGTATGAGAGAGTAGTGAAAAAAAAGAAAATGTAAAAAAAAAAAGAAAGCAGAGGGAATCGAGAGGGTGAGACGAAGCGTGGCCATTTTGTCTGCTTATTTCCACGCGGAGACACCCGATGTATGGGAGCCACGGCGCGTGTAATCGCTAATGCTCAAACCCCCTTATACTCTTCTCCACGGTTAGACTACGGAGCACTGGAAGGCCAGTGGCAACAGCAATAGCCCCGAGGAACGAGGGTGGATGGTTAATCCGCTGGCATTCGATTTCTTCCCGATACCGTTCTGAGAGACCACTGGATAACCGCGATCTACGATAAAAACAAGTGTCCTGAGATATGATCAATGTACTTGCATAGCATAGCATTGAGTTTTTTGTTCGAAAGATTGGGCATTCATAAGTCACAGGCAGAGGAAAAGCATCCACCGACGACGGCTGAAAGCGTTGATGCTGATGATCCATTTGTCCGTTTGCACACTTAGTACGGTTCGGATTTTTCTCGATACCGTTCCAATAGACCCATGGATCACCGCGATCTACGATAAAAACAAGTGTCCTGAGATATGATCCATGTACTTGCAAAGCATTGAGTTTTTTTTTGGAGGCCGTTCATAAGTCACAGGCAGAGGAAAAGCTGATGATCCATTTGTCAAATTGCAAACTTGGTACGGTTCGGATTTTAGGAAAGGATGAAATAAAAAATCTGAAGAAAATTGACGGGGTACCTCGAAGTGTACTTTCCTCGAAGTCAGTGAAAAACATTGATCACGATTACCCATATCGCTCCCGCATCGAATAGAATGCAAGGCTGTTTGCTCACAGCAACAATTTCCGTCGTAAAACTCGCATAAAACGTATTTCCTCCTGAGCATTACAACACTCCTTCTCTACGATTTTTTTGCCGTTCAGCAGAAAATTCACAGCCGCCTCGGATAGAGGAGATGGCTGGTCTGCGGCAAATCCGGTCGATCCATGTCACCGGTTTTACGCTCGGTTGGATCGAGGCCGGCGCTCTCGCGCAAGGTCGGACCCGAAGAATGCCAACGGGCGCGCTATTGGCCGTCGCTCTCTTCGATTTTTCGCAGATAATGGAAATCGTCAGCCTTTTACCGTGCAACGCACACCTTTGCGAACTATCCGTCCCCCTTCCGTGTCCATCTCCGCCGACTCGTCCGCTTTGCGACGCCAAAATGAGCAACAACAAGCAATAACATCAGCAACCCGTAGGAAAAGCTTACAGTTTGCTCTTTTGGGTTGGGCGTTGATCGCCGCAGGAAGATCAAAGAGCGCATTTGTGTCCCTGCAGTTGTCGTGGGAAGCCATGAAAAAAACTACAAAATTGTCTCCAAGATATCACCCGTCGGATTAGGCAGATGTTCGCTCTTTGGAGAACATCGCGCCCTGAGTCCGCACTGAGAAAAAGGATGGTATTTCCTACTATAACGACAAGTTCCCAGGGGAGACGTCTATGTAGATAGTTTGTGATAGTATATATTCAATTGATTAAACTATAATTATAGTTAGGGTAAAAGTGGTGAATATGGCCCACCTCGATTAACACGTAAATCAATGATATATGGACCGGGCCATATTCCCCACTTTTACCCTACAACTATAATTTTTGGTCATTGTCGTAACTATAAAATGTAGACGTCGCCCCTGGGAACCATTTACTATGTAAGTTTGTCGCAGTGCCCATTGACGGGCAGATCCGACCGGAAAATGGCACCACACTGGAGCAACGTCGTGGAACTCCGACGGGGAAAGCTCGGAAGATACGGCGTGACATCGGCGGAGAGACGGAGCGATGGAGAGAGAGCCCGTAGCCGATTCCATTGAGCAACCGGAGGAATAGAGGTACTACTCGTCTCTGCTCGCCGTCGGCCTCTGATTGTCCTTTATTGGGTTAAATTGAACTTCCTTCTCGTGATACGCGGCTCGCATCAACTCACTCGGCTACGAGTAGTTGCTTGCCTCTTAAACATCTGGGTTGGTACGGGGTGTCCCCAAAGTAGCGGAGTCTTCGGACTATTAACCGAGTACATCTCGTCTCGCACGCATTCGGCGTTCGACCACGTGAGCAAGATTCTCTCCCGGTCCCCGGTCGGAGGTTGTTTGTCCCCGCCGAGATTCATCGGTGACCGCTTGCGGGTCGGCGAAAACCTCCGCCCGATGGGGACCAAGGAGGATTCGGCGTCCCAGAGACGAACCATCGTTCCGATAGCTCCGGACACCCCGTAAGTCGTCGAGCCGACCCAGTCGACGAGTCATCCAACAGCCGAGCGAGCAAGACCGAGAAACTTGCACGGGACACAAGAGGCTCAAGACTTTGGGCTCACCGAGCTGCGCAACGTTTCGCGAGGGGGCGAAAAACGAGGCAGGAATTTAGATCGGGTAAATACCGTGGGCGTCCCGGTGACCGAACGCGATCCCACTGACCAACCCGCGGCATGAGAGACTTTTGCGCGCTGACGATGAATCCCGCGAGGCTCGCTGATCTTTCGGACCAAGGCCTTCTTTTTTCACACTGAAAAAAACTTACATGGTAAATAGTTCCCAGGGGACACGTCTACATTTTACAGTTACGACAATGTCCAAAAATTATAGTTGTAACTATAATTAGAGTTTAATCAATTGAGTATATACTATCACAAACTATCTATATCTATATACCTATATAGACGTCCCGCTGGGAATTATCCGCGCGCTGAAACGATATTCGAGTCCAAGACTCGAATCCGCTCAAACGATATTCGAGTCCAAGACTCGAATCATGATATCGTTTTAGCAACGGTTCATTATCACGATTCTTGTTGTTCTTGTAGAATCAAACTCTGACTGGCGGATTGGAGTTTCTGTAAAATTGCTGGTCTCTCAACGTTGTTTTCGGCCAATTCGACCCCTCAACTGGTTCGTCTTTCGGTGGCAATTTTCCAACCGACGCCGAGCCGCCGCACATGAGGCGGACATTGAATCGTCTGAAGCTTCCGAATGTTTTATTTCACCGTATAAAATTGTCGGTTTACATCAAAGAGCTCGCAGCCCAAGAGCAGTGGGGCATCAATTAATTCCCTGGCAGTCTCTCGAGCGACACAGCTCGAGACTTCCACTTCCCGAGTTAATTTCAATGCCAAGATCTCCCTCGTTGTTCCTTCTCGGTATCATCGCACACACTTTTCGGCAACATCGCCCGAAGGGCGGAGGACGATGAAGGGCTCGATAGAGACCGGCGAGACGGAGTTGAGGATCCCTGACGTGGAATCGCACTGATAAGAATGAATTATGCAGATGAATGTTGCGCGGCGATGTCGCCGATGTATCAAACCGCCTCAACTGGCTCATTCTCCTTCGTTATCTCCTCATTGACGAGACCCGACGTGCGCTACGTGACGCTCGACCAGAAATCCGGACTGTTCCCATGTTCCACATACGCGAGATGCGAATTACCCGTGAAACGTTGAGACAACAGCCCTCATCGATCACTCGCGGAAGTCGCTTCCAACACTCTTTTCTCTGAATTTCCTTTTGGGCGAGCTTTTTAGGCGACCCGTGACGGGAGATGTTGGTCGATCAACCGGTACATCACTGTCGACATTGCGAATTCCCAAAAACCAACACGCTCACAACTTTTCCAAACACATTTTTTGGATGAATTTTTGCCACAAAAAAATTCATAAAAAAAAACGTAAGGAGATACAAAAAAATTGTGGCGTAAAAACAATTCCTACTGTATGGGTGTGTTGAGAAATTTGAGCATCTGAGAACATTGCGGTCACGGTACATCACGGAATCCGGAAAGCCAAATTTACGGTTGATCTTCTGCAATTTTGTTAAACTGAAACTTTCAAATTGAATACACAAAAAATCGCCATCTCTAAAAATCTCCACCCATTACCAAGTTCCAAAATTTCAGTCCACACTCGCAACCGAAAAAATGTTACGTTTCCTCTTCTCCCGAAAAAAGTTTGATCAGCGCGATTGACTTTCCGAAGCATTTCCTCGTCCCCAAATCATCGATCATCCGCGTTTATCCTTGGGTCACCGAATTCGAAAAACTAAAATTAACAGTCAATTTTCTTGAAAATTGTATGCACCAAAAATCTCCACCCATTACCAACTTCCAAAATTTCAGTCCCACTCGTACCCGAAAAAATGTTACGGTTCCTCTTCTCCCGAAAGAAGTTTGATCAGCGCGATAGCCGCGATTGACTTTCCGAAGCATTTCCTCGTCCCCGGATGATCATCGATCATCCGGGCGTATCCTTGGGTTTCGACACCTGCCAGCGGCGCTGCGAGCAGCGCGCGCAGCTCACGAAGGATCGGCGATATCCAGCGGTACGGACTGTATAACGAACCCGCGTAAACCGTGCCAAGGTGCCGATAGATCGTTAACCGGCCGAGCGGAGCAACATCCAGCGGCTCGCAGCGAACGCACACGGGGAACGCGATTCCTAGCTTCTGCCGCGGTAATTAACCCCGGTGAGTTAATAACCTTACGGCTTCTGCCGCGCGCTGCGAGCCGCGGCAAGAGGTGAACCGACGCGCCTCGGGGACTCGGACAGCGCGGACTCAAAAGTTCTCCGACTCCGACTTCGATATTTCGGCGGGTCCGTCCTCGAGGCTCGCTCCGCCGCGTGATATATATTTTCGAGGCAAGAAATCATGCCGAAGGGGGGAAAGGAGAACGAACTACCGGGAGAGTTGTTCCCGTCGCACACACGGCGGCTCTTAATGACGCGCCGCATCCGGGAGAGTCTTCTCCTCGCATAGGACATCGTGTGCCTGACGTCCGCAAAACAAAAAAAAAATACAAAAAAACAAAAACTGCTTCTTATAACGCGTTCACAGCTGGACCCGCATTCTACGCTCTCCGACAACTCTCGGACTCTCCTCTACAGTCCATTAACGGCACTGCGACTTCGACATTAATAATACCAGGCCTTTGCCACTTGGACAAGCATTATAATTTTTTTTTGGTTTTTTTTTTGCTTTTTTTATCGTCGTTTCCGCAAAAGTCGTCCGCGTGTCAAAGGTCGCTGACAGTGGAGACCCGACTCGTGGATTCTGCGGAAGTGGAACGCGTGTAGATATAAGATTGGGCTATCGTTGACTTGGGCTGGATGTATTGTGCGAATCCGTTGAAAGTTCGTCTACGCCGTAAAAAAAGGTTTTACTTTTTACAACTTGTTGTCCAGAGATGTTCACAATTTTTTTGTTCGTTGATTTTCTGATCGCGCCGTCCGGCTCTGGTTTTAGGAATGAAAGTAGAAACGAAAATTGTTAATAACACTGGAGATAAAAGGAAAGGTTTGTAGGGAAGAGCGGGGCAAAATGGGGCAACGGGGCAAAACGGGGTTTTTGGGCAAAACTAAATTTTCCAATCATTTTTGGATCGGACAAGGTGGCAAAACGGGACCGAAAAGCCTGATGCATCGATGGGGCGAATTCGGGCATCCAAAAATTATTGGAAAATGACGTTTGCCCCATGCCCCGTTTTGCCCCGCTGCCCCATTTTGCCCCGCTCTACCCTATATTCAAACCGCAACAAATGAGTTTGGTTCACGAAAAAAGTACTTGAAGAAAAACGCATACTTTAAAGAGCTGACGGTTATCATTTAATTGATTGTCAACTAAATATTTTGTTGGTCTAACAAAATATTTTGATGCCTTAAATTTGGTGAAAACACCCAAAAAATTGGTGAACCAACCAATCTTTTAGCTTTACCAACAATATATTTATTTGCGTTAGAATGTACAAACGTGCTGTATGTACCACTGATTTACACCGCTTTTAATTCCAAAGTAATGATATATCTGGATCACATGGCGGTGTTGAAGCGATGTTGAATTTAACACCGTGTTTTACAGTGTAGGTAGGAATGCATTATACCTAATTCTTATTCCTACCTGTTTTTATCGTAGATCGCGGTTATCCAGTGGTATCTCCGAGCGGTATTGCGAAGAATCCGCCGAGTACTAAATTTGCAAATTGACAAATGGATCATCAGCATCAACGCTTTCAGCCGTCATGAACTACCCACCGGTAGTTCAAATCCCATCTCAGGCAATTCGCCACCATAGTTACCATCTCAGGCAATTCGCCACCGTATACAGATATTTCTGATCGCATAATTTCAACACCTCTTTTAACACCAAAGTAATGAACCTACATGACCCACATGACCGTCTTAAAGCGGTCTTGAATTTAACACCGCTTTTTTGTAGTCTACCGGACCGTTTCTAGACGTGCAATATTATTGTGCTTTTTTTGTATACGAGAACTCCCAATTGTCATCTCTTCAGCTCGGCCTCGATTGATCGTCATCGGCGAGTTCGGCCGGAATCAAAGGAATAATGAATCCCTCTCGTGGGAACGTCGGGAACAATCGAAGACAATGGGATGATTTTTATTGATGAATCTTTCGCCATCGCGGTGGCCCCTGAGGGGTAAGCTGAGGGCAAAACGGTAGTACGCGTCGCCCTCCCGCCGCGTCCGAATCGACTCTCCATACCTCTCTTAGCCATCGTTTCTCTTTATTTTCCTCTCACTCGCGTCTCCCTTTTTCTCGCACCGTTGTCTTTCGCCAGCGAATGCGCGCTCGGCTTTGAAGGCTCCCGCGTATGGAATATAAAGGACGCGCTGCCGGTTCGTTCGGGGATGTAAAAAATGACGAAAGAAGGAAGAATAGGAAGAAGCTGGAGAGTGGTGCGCAAAGGGAATTTTTACAGCGGGCTGAGGCCGAGCCGAACAATCACGATGAGGAACTCTCGCTTGCGAGGTGCGAGATACGCCGAGCTGGAAAGGCTCCCAGGCTGCCGACCTAATAAAGCAATTTGTCACGGTTGTCGTCCGAATGCCAGCCATACATTAACACACAATCTCTCTCGAGCGCGCGCGCTGACGCTCCTTCCAGCCGTGCGGCGGCCGAGAGACTCGCCGGACCGCTGCTGACGCCGCTGTCGCACCGATCCGTCCCTCGATCCTCTATCTTCGCGTCGCTCTTCTTACTCACTTCGGGCCCTCTCCTGATGGCAAAAGCGACTTTTCTCGCGCGAGTCCCTCGCGAGGCGCTTCGCACTCCAACGCCGACGAGAACCGCGACGAGCCGACCGAGTCTCCGGGGACTGAAGAGGTTCACCTTCTTCTTCTGACGAGAGGCAGGGCTGGTTCTTTCGACACTTCCCGATTAGGGTGGGTCCTTTGGGACCAACGGATTAAGCAATTTCTGATTAATTTTCGGTCCGGTCTGAAGAGGTTCGATTTAAGGCCTCGAAACTGTGTTTTTGTTTTTTGATTCTTTGATTTTTTTTTTTTTTTTTTATAAAAGGGAGCTTTGTCGAAGATAAAGCGCGATTGATTTTCTCCGTAACTGAGCTCTGATTGTGTTATCAAATTCTCGGGTTCGAGAATGATAAATTGTAGGAAGTATTTTTTTTCTCCATATTTTTGGACATAGTGTGTTCGATCGTGGACAAAATTACTCCTAGAATTTTATGTCGGATATTTTATTTCTCCATTTTTTTCGGGAATAATAAATTGTAGGAGATAAATTTGTTTTTTTGCATGTTTGTTTACAAAATGTGGAATTCCTCGGAGAATTTTTTATATTCGGTGCCGGAAATTTTTTTACGTGACCACGGCACCGGAAATTACAGTCGAATGGATGGGATTTTTTGTATGATTTTCTTAATCGATAACATTTTTTTATTTTTATTATTTTCCCGGAAATCGTCTCCCTTCAGATGGATCACCAAATAATTACTGGGTAATTATTTGGTGGTCTACCATTGATTGTATCCAGTGATTAAAAAATTATAGAAATTTCCGAGATTTCTGGACAATTTCTGTTTTAAGATTTATTCGAGAGAAGCGTTCGATCATTATTACCTTTTGCGGGAGAAGGCAGCCAAAGTCGGTTCACTTTCTTGCGCTGAAACGGAGGACCGGTTCTTTCGAAATTTCCCGATTAGGGTAACTCTTTTGGGACCACCGGATTAAGCAATTTCTGATAAATATTCGGTTGGGTATCGACTTAGAAATTCGACGATTTAAGGCCTGAAAACTTGTTTAAATTTTTTTAAAAAAAAAAAGCATTTTACCAGAGATCTCGTGCGATTCGTAACTGTGTTTCGATCGTGTAAAAAAATTCCCACGTTCGAGAATAATAAATTACAGTAGATTCATGTTTTTTTGTTTCCACAATATATATATATTTTTTTTTTACGAAAATGTGAAATTGCTCCAAGAATTGTTCATAACCGGTCCCGGAATTTTTTCCACATGGTCCCGACACGATAAGGAACAATTCTATACAAGTTTTCTTCAATAGCGATTTTATTGGCCGATTCATAAAAATAAAAAAATTGTTTTGCCTGAGCCCATCAATTAATTTTTTATTTGATAAATAAAACCATTCCGGAGAGAAATGGATTCAAAATATGTTGCGGTTACCTTGATCTTCAGCTCCAGCTTAAGGTGGACCAGCAAACAACTGAATAATTATTGATCGAATCCAGTGATTTAAAAAAATTACAGAAATTTTCGACTTTTCCGGACGTTTTTTGATTTAAGTTTGATTCGCGAGAAGTGCTCGAGGATTATAGCTTTTTGCGGGAGGAGAGTCGCCTTAAGGCGAAGAGGAGCGCAATGGGATAGAGGAGGAAGAAATTTCCTCTGTGCGACGCCGCGCGCGTCTCGCGGCCCTGAAGGGTTGCGCAGGTTCTTGCTACCGGTGAACGGCGTGGTGCGGGACATCCGTGATTGATGGATACTCGCTCCGAGTGCGGTCTCTCTCACCGGTGGAACCAGATGGGATACTTCGGCCCTTACACCTCATTCCTTCATTTATTTTTTTTTTATTTTATAATTTTGTTCTCGTCTCCGCGGCTCGAGCATCGACCGTATAGAAGCGATGGATCGGGAGGGTTTTCTAATCAAGCGTTATTGGTCACACCGGTCGACCACAAAGGGAAATCGACCCTGCTCAGCCCGGTTCAACAAAGTCTCGATGATCCGAAATGGGAAGGGAAGATAAGAAACGATGATGATGTTGACAGTCGTGATAAGATAATATGCAAGGCACGACGGGGTGGATTTTGTGTAATTCACGGGGTTCTCATTCCATATTTTTTTGCACCGGAAAGTGCGATAAGGACGATAGAATGTAAAGTGTAATTTGACCACAACTATGCCGGTTACTTTACTTTCGCCTTAGTATTTGAGCAGATTTGGATAACAGGTGCCGAAACTCAAAAAATGTGTTTTTGCCGATGGAAAAAAATAGATTTCCAACTGAAAGTGACGTATTTCTGGTATGACGTCACTTCCGGTCGAAAAATAATAATTCCAAACCGGAAGTGACGTTTTTCCGGCATGACGCCACTTTCGGTCGAAAAATGAAATTTCCATACCGGAAGTGACGTATTTTTGGTATACTTCCGGTCGAAAAATAAGATTTCCAAATCGGAAGCGACGTATTTTTTGTATCACGTCACTTCCGGTCGAAAAATGAAATTTCCATAGAGGAAGTCGGTCGAAATATGAAATTTCAAAACCGGGAATGACGTATTTTTGGTATGACGTCACTTCCGGTAACGAATAATATAAAAATGTGCAACCTTTAAAACGAAAATGCAATAAATTTCTTAGTTTCTTCAGCTTCCTCAAACTTTCACGACCCGCTTCGCGTTCGTAGTGTGTCCCGAGTCCACGATCGGGCAAAAGCCCGAACGGAGGAGGGTTCGAAAAATCGAAGCGATTGGGTGGAACAAAACTAGATAGAGAGAGAGTTCAATCGCCAGTGCTTATCGGCTCCGTCCTCGTGGCCGAATGGTTGAATTAAGGGTCGTCCCATTACCGATTTGACCTCGGCTGACCCGTCTGTGTGTATACAGAGCTGGTTGCGTGCCGTTTGATTCAATTAACCCCCACGGGGACGCGTACACAACCGCCGAGCACACAGAACCACATGCGCTTGTTGCGTTTCTATGCCGCAAACCCAAAAGAGTCTGCATCGACCGAATCTCACCTCGAATCTCTCGATCCAAAATCCAAAAATTATTTATTTATATTAGTTGAAAAAAGAATCGTTAGGAGGGAGTTCGGCGATCGCGGATAAAAAAAACGGAGTTCCTCGAAGCCCGATGAATTAGATCTTCGATAAGAAATCACTTAACAATGAGAAAACTCACCGCGGCTGTTGTTGCGTTTCTACACCCAGAATACTCATTTATTTGATTTAAATAAATATTTATTTGATTTAAATAATTATTTATTTGATTTAAATAATTATTTATTTGATTTAAATAATTATTTATTTGATTTAAATAAATATTTATTTGATTTAAATAAATATTTATTTGATTTAAATAAATATTTATTCGATTTAAATAAATATTTATTTGATTTAAATAAATATGTATTTGATTTGAATAAATATTTATTTGATTTAAATAAATATTTATTTGGAGGGCGCCCGACCAATAAATTATTTTTCTGTTTCTATGTCGTAAACTGAACAGAGTCTGCATCGACCGAATCTAACGTAGGACCTCTCGATCCAAAATCCAAAATTATTTTAGTTAATTTTACGAACGAAAATACAAAAGAAAATTGTTACGACGGAGTTCCGAGTCTGCGGACGAAAAAATGGAGTTCCTCGAAGCCCGAAGAATTGGATCTTCGTTAGGAAACCGCTCGGCAACGAGGAGACTTACACCGCGGGTCCGAGAAGTCGTCATCGTCGTCATCAGCGAGGTAGAGAGAGGATTATCGCGAGGCACAGAGAGAACCAGTAGCACGAAACTTCCTCATCTCGTTCGGCCTGCATCGGACGAGGGCACGTGGGTGGTCTCTACACGGCTCCACGCAATCCGTGGAAGCTCCTCTTGCTTCTTCGTCGTCGTCTCTGACCTTCCAATTGAATTCGAACTGGTCGCTGCCGAGCGTGGAATTTCGTTTCGGCCGGACGTGTGTGGAACTCCGTGACCGGAAGCGAGAAATTAAACGCCACTCTCCGACTCCTTCAACTCGGTCTTTCCTCGTGTTGCGTGTGTGTGTTTATGTGCCATGTTTTTTTTTTTTTTTTTTTTTTATTTTATTACACCGACTTACATGTGTCTCGTACGGTATTTGACGTTTTGTTCGAGGCTAATGTTACTCGAATCATTAGTGTGATAATTCATGCCTGGCCTTCGCCTAATGTGCACTCTACTGGACACGCGGCTGCTCTTCACGGGTCGCCCAAAATTACATGACCCGATTTGTGCCTCATTTTCTTGCTTCCTTGCTGAAGAAAGTTTGGTTTCCGGAATAATTTTTTATGATTTTCTTTTTCGAACATTTCTTGTAGAATTAAATTTAATTACTTTTTTATTTGTTTGGATGTCTGTATGTGGCAGATCCGAAAAAAATGGAAAATCCTAAAAATTGAGAAAAGCTTGAGCTATTTTAGGTTGATATTTTTTGCCAAATGCTTCTCGTTATTAAAATTGTACGCTTTATTAGAATTTATTAGATTAGAATTTTGTCGAAAAACTGTGTGCTATAAATGAGTGGTAGGTCCGTGATCGGCGAGGAAAATAAGCTTTCTGTGTAGCTTGCTCTTCCTCTGTGAGGAAGCAAAATAATCCCATAGAATGCTTTTTCAAACGATCTTTGCGAAAAAAAAAATTGCACGAGAAAGCGATATAAAAATGTCAATTTTCACTTAAAACCAATGGTTTTTTGCATTAAGTACACGAAGAAGATTTAGAGAAAAATGAAATGGAATAAAAGAAAAATTAAATGGAATAAAAGAAAAATTAAATGATATAAAAGAGAAATTAGATGAAAATAATAAAGTGGTTGGATAAATTGCAAGGGGGACAGAGATTTCGGGGGTTCAAGTGGTAACAACAAATCAACATCTCGAGGCTCTTATTGCATCAACGCGTTTGACAAGACCCCGAGGTCAATCGGTGAAACACAGTCTCGACAGATGCAGCCAATTGGGCTTACTCTTAATGCTATTCCAGGCAGCCGCAAAGCCCCGTCTCTCCTGCCCCAGACTACCGCGATCAATGAGATATACTCGACGAGAGCAGCATACTCCCGACGTCCTCGATATCAAAACGATAATGCTAATCTACTCGATTAGTCTCACTGAATACCACGATCAAGCCGCTGTTTCTTTAACAGGGCACTTCTCACTTACCCGTTATCTGTTAAGTTCGAGGCTCAAAAAAAGAAGCAAAAAAAAATGTTCCTTTATTCGCAAAGCTTCTTCTAAGCAATTGACCATCGACCGCAGTCCTTCAACCATCTTTATTCGATTTCTCTATTTAATATTTATGTAATCGCTTCATTTGATATTTATTCAATTGATTTATTTCATAATTATTTAACTTAAATAAATAATTATTAGCAAAACACAGCTAAAATAATATAATTTTTTTCTCTATGCGACTAAATTCAGCAGAAAGTATTTTCCGTATACAAACATAAAAAAACATGCCATTCGGTTTTCATTCGCCCGATACATCGCGCCGAACGGATAAACATTCTTTAAAAAAAATCTCCGTTTCTTACGAATCTCGGACCCGAAGAAGTTTCGCAATGATCCGTGGATTTTATCTCGGCTCGCATTCACGCGCTCTCGAACGGTAAGTCTGCAATTACGCAACACTCTAAAGTCTCTCCGTAATCTCGAATACATAGCTACCGAGTGACTATTACGTTTCGAGTTTAAGTGCGCGCGAGTTTTAGTCCCTCTTGGTCATTCATATCGCGAAGGAAAAAAAAAAAAAAAAAAAAATGTTAAGTGTTATTTCGATGAGTTGGAAAGTACGAATGAGCAAGTTGGTCTCCCCCCCTCTCCCTTTACTCTACACTGAGTTAATAGTCTCCCTTTCTCCCCGGTCGATCGAACTATTGAGAAACACGTGCAATATTGTAGCGCTGCATTAGTGGTCATTGAGTTGTTCAAAGTTTCCGCAGCTATCGGATAGGACTCTCCGCTGTGCTCACCCCTGTTCGCATTAGTTGCTCATTCATTTGCTGGAGCTTAGAACTGTTGACCCCGGCGACCCTCGTGTGGCGCCGCAGTGAATGCTCGCGTTACACAGTTCGATCGTTACATTTCTATTTCTCTCTCGGCTCCTCGACGAGCACGACGACGGCTCAACGAGCTCGTATAATCAAGCCTCATTGAATCCTCGCGTGGAAAAAAAAAAAATCGGCTGAAAAAATGTCCACATTCGCGCCCCGACCGATCCATGCAACCCTCGAAGCTGCCGTGCACCAAAAATCTGTGAGTCTTTGGGTTGCAGATAAAAAACACACAAGAATTTAATTAGATTTTGTTCGAGGCACAGAAAACCTTTAAATCACATTTGTTAAATTTTATTCGAAAATGAAAATAAGAATCTTGAATAAAATTTTAGCCTCAGCAACAAAAACTGTTTCTGACGGAAAATTCTTCGAAGCAAAATAAAAACCTTTAATCGAATTTCACTGAAATGAAACAAAAATGCAAGGAAAATTTTACTTAAGAAATAAGAAAATCTTTTATACATTTGTATCTTAGGCCAGAAAAAGACTCATGACGTGACCGAAAATTCCTCGAAGCAAAATAAGAAAAATCTGACAGTTGCTGATTAAAAAAAAATGAATAAATAGATAATTTCATCGCGGCATCGAGAGCCGATTAATCAATTTGTATTAACAACGAATCCGATTGACTCCCGCGATGGCGAGGGTCGGCCCAGCTCCTGGGAGAGACCAACGCGCCGTATTTATCGAGCCCTAAATCGTATTAGGAAATTTCCCTCGAAACGAAATAAAAACCTCCCATAAAAATTCAGTGAAATAAAAAAACAGAAAGAAAATCTTGAATAAATTTTCACCCCAAGCCCCAAAAACGATTTTCGACAGAAAATTCCTCCAACAAAAGTAAGAAAACCGCCAGTACCAGATCAAAAAAAAAAAAAAAATGATAATTTCATCTCGTCATCGAGAGCCGTTTAATCAATTAGTATTGACGACGAATCCGATCGACTCCCGCGATAGCGAGGGATTCGATCTCTCGGAAGAGACATATGCACCGTATTCATCCATCCGTAAATCGTATTAGGAATTTTTCCTCGGAACAAAATAAAAACCTCCAATCAAATTTCACTGAATTGAAAAATCCAAAAAAATGTCACAAAAAAAAGATTTTTAATAAATTTTCACCCCAAGTCAAAAAAACTATTTCCGACAGAAAATTCCGACAGAAAATTCCTCCAACAAAAGAAAGAAAACCGCCAGTACCAGATAAAAAAGAAAAAAAAAATGATAATTTCATCTCGTCATCGAGAGCCGTTTAATCAATTAGTATTGACGACGAATCCGATTGACTCGCGCGATAGCGAGGGTCGGCCGATCTCCGGGGTGCGAGACAAGCGCGCCGTACGTATCGAGCCGTGAATCGTATTAGGCTAATGCTCGTGTGTACGCCGTCGTGATCTCGATTGGGCGCGGGTGAGAGACGCGCGGACGGACGGTACGGATGGACGTACGTATAGCGGCGGAGACGAGAATACATGCGCGGCGGGGGAGCGCGAGAAGAGGGTGAGCTTTGATTGGTCCATTGAGTAGCGACACGTGCAGGGCATCCCCGCGGCCACCGGGCGAGAGGCCGGGCGAGAGACGGAGCCTTGGTCCAGCCGCCCTCTGGCTGTGCATCTCGTTACGTACTTATTCAGGAACTCCGTCGACGTCGCGCTGCCGAGAGGAGCGACGACGATCCCGGCCAGCGTCGCGAGACGAGAATCAAGTGGGATTGTTAGCTCTACGTGTAGCGTCTACAACGCATGTGGACGTCCCGTCGACGCCCCGCAAGCTGCACGGGAATCGACGCGAAGATACCGAAGAGAGAATCACGACAGTCGGAGAAATTCTCTCGATTCTGTTTGCGGCGACGAAAGTAATGCAAAAGGGCGCGCGGAAACAAGCTCGGCGCGTGGAAAATTATGTGAAAATTGAGTCGGCCTACCTTGAGGGCACGTGGAAGAAAATTGCCGTCCAGAGACGTCTAGACGCAATCGACAAGACGATAGGACAATAATTGTATTAAATAAAAATAAAAAGAATAATAAAGTTAATCTAAACTTAACAAATAAAAAAATTGTCAATAAAAAAGTAAGTTCAAAAAGGATGAAATAATTCGTGACGTAACAATAATTAATATTGTCAGTAAACAATAATGGTAATAATTAACAATGAAGAATAATATAATATAATAACATAATTAATTAATCTTAATTATATCGATTCATTCATAATCTTCGCTACAGTCTGTAGACGTCTTCGCTCACAAGGCAGTACCGCCAATTTTCGCGGTCGCGGAGTAAATTAAACTGGGCGACGTGTACCGACTGTAGCAAAGATTGTGCATGAATTGATATAATTACGATTAATTAATTATATTATTCCTCTTTATTCTTAATTATTACTATTATTTTAATTATTGTAAACAATAATAGTAAACTATTATTGTTTACTAATAATATTAATTTTTGTTACATACACGAATTATTTCATCCGTTTTGAAGTTACTTTTTTATTGACGATTTTTTTATCGTTAATTATTTAAATCGATTATTTTGCATGATTTTTTGCAGTTGGCAGCTTTTTTTAATTAATAATTTATTTTATTTGGTGCTTTTTGAATTCTAACCGTCTATACAATTCTCCGATATAATTTTTTAAATGTTCTATCTCTCCGATACAATTTTTAATGTGTTCCTCTGCGATGTAGCATCTAGAAAGTGGAACGAGGAGCAACGATACGTAGAAAATTCTATCGGAGAGGAACGACACATAGAACATTTTATCAGAGAAACACAACATTAGAAAAATTGTATCCGAGAGATACAACATTTAGAAAATGATATCGCTCGCGTACATCACTTTGCGAATATAACGTTACACTACAGCGATCGAGTTGGAACTATGAAATTACAGAATTGTTTGGGGTTGTATTACACGTTGAGTGAGTTCAGCGCACTATAGAAATAGTGCGCACACACGGAGGACAGCATTTTTTTATAGCAGACAACAAAAATCTTCGTACAGGCAATAGTTGCATTCGTGTTCTCATCTCATTGGCTCATCGATATGACGCGAACACTGAGGAAAAATTAGATAGTAAAGTTATGCAAAAGTAAAGCAAAAGGGCGCGCGGAAACACGATCGGCGCGTGGAAAATTATGTGAACATTGAGGCGGCCTACCTTGAGGAGGCACGTGAAAAAAATTAGAGCATACGAGAAAAATTGAATTTAATAAAAATAAAAAGCGTAATCCAAACACCTAACCCAAGGGTCAAAATCGTAAAATAAAAAATTGCTAAAAAATTGCTAAAAAAATTGCCATGGGAATTTAAAGTTATATTTTTTCCATTTATCATGGGCCACGATTTGTCAGCTCTACGTGTAGTGTCTACGATGCACGTGGACGTCTCATCGACGCCCCGCAAGCTGGACGGGAATCCATGACAAGATTGCGGGAGCTTCCCAATGAGAATCGCGATAGTCGAGCGGAAAATTCTCTCGATTCTGTTCGCGGTGATGAAAATAATGCGAAAGGGTGCGCTGGAATGAGGTCCGCGCCTGGAAGATTATATGAAAATTGAGTTGGCCTACCTTAAGCACGTGGAGGAAAATTGCCGACCAGAGACGTCTAGACGCGATCTTAAGGACTCAGGGGGTGAAAGGAGAAACAGCGATCCGTTCTCCGTTCTACGCTATTTTTATAGATGCTGTCTGGGAAAATTCTAAGGCGCGTCGAAAGACTCGAGAGCTTTTTCCAATAATTTGTAGCAGAAATGTGATTTTCAATTATACATTTTTATATTTCTCGTTATTGTTATTATTGTTATGGGTAATTTGTTTTTTGTTTTTTTCTTTTCTTGTGAACGCGCCGGGAGCGCAACTATTGGTTTTATTTTTATTTTGTGTTATGTACTTCTTGCTCCGATATTTGCATACTTGTTAATTGGGCTTTTCCGGTTTATCATGAAAGAATAAATATATTTAAAAATAAGGAAATTGAGAGTTGGGGAGAAAAGACGTGGAAACCGGAAAGTGACCTTCCGACGTCTTTCTAAGGGATTCGAAACATTAAAACTCTCAAATATCTCAACCCTTAAATATGTTTTCAAATGTTTATTTTTTTAATATAAACTTTGTCAAAATTTTTATATAAACCTAAGGTTCAAAATCGTAAAATAAAAAGTTGCTCAAATCGCTCAAAAAATTTGTCACCGAAGTTAACATTTTCTCATACATATAGTTTTTCCATTTATCATCTGCGACGAACTCATGAAATTCAATTCAGTCACGACCCTACAAAATACCAAGAACGAGGATAGGAAAAGTAAAGTCCAAGGATGCGAGAAGAATTGAATCAAAGAAAAATAAAATAAAAAGCTTAATCCAAACTCAATAAAAATACCTAACACTCAAAGATAAAAATCCTAAAAATAAAAACTTCCTCAAATCGCTCAAAAAATTGTCCGGAGAAGTTAACATTTTCCCATAAATATCTTTTTTCCATGTGTCATCCGCGACGATCTCGCGGAATCAAATTCAATCACGACTCTCTATAAAATATCAAGAACGAGTGTAGGAAAAGTAGAGTCGGAGGATACGAGAAGAATTGAATTAAAGAAAAAAAAAAAAAAAAAAAGTAAAAAAAAATCGAATAAGAAAAGGAGGAAGGCGTATATGCGGTGTGCCGCTGGCTCTCGTTCCCATGTGTTACCACGGAGTCGATCAGCCCGGTTTGTTCGAACGAGCATGTGGGCCAACAATGCCCACTTCGAGGGGGGAGTATATAGTAGTAGCAACCGCGAGAGAGACGCGCACTTCACTCCGCCCCATTATTCCGTACACGTTTCAATGTGGCCGTGCGTTCACCGCTTCGCGGACGGAGAACGAGTGACTTCCATGCCGCATACTGCATATATACATATATACACATATGTGTGTCTTACACACGTGTAATTCCTTCTCTCGGTTGCTGGAGAATTGCTGAACGGACCGCGAGCGAGGAGACCGCGGAACTCGGCAACGGGGCAACTCTTTCGCATTGCACCGACGCCGAGTTGCTGCTGGTGCTCCTCGATGCGGACTCTCTCGCGCATACCCCGGAGGGTTCTCCACCAGCAGGGACCCGCGACCACTGTGCAAAACCCCTCAAGAGCCCTCGGCGAAATTCGTTCTGGTTGCAAGTAGCGCGAGTTTCTCCCCCTCGACCACCTCTTCGCCTCTTTATCCCATATATACATGTATATATACATATATACGTATTATGTGTATGTGTGTGTGTGTCTGTACATACCTGCCGCGGTATGGCTCGCGGATTCCGGGTAACTTCCAACGTCGCATACCAACGAATACAATGTCTAATTCCCATAATCTGGGCCGAGGATGTTCTTTGCGTATTCCGATGGAAAAATAAATTAATCTGTTGTAATCGATGAAGATTGAGGTGTTTCCTTCTGGAAGGCTTTTACGGAGCGAGGGGTGGTTGGGAAATCGAAAATTGCAATATAGTCAAACGGAAAAACTGTAAAATTGTAAAATTGTAAAATTGTAATATTGTAAAACTGTAAAACTGTAAAACTGTAAAACTGTAAAACGGTAAAATTGTAAAACTGTAAAACTGTAAAACTGTAAAACTGTAAAACTGTAAAACTGTAAAACTGTAAAACTGTAAAACTGTAAAACTGTAAAACTGTAAAACTGTAAAACTGCAAAACTGCAAATCTGTAAAATTAGAATTAAAAAAATGATGAACCTTCGTGAACAAGAAATGTTTCTTAACTGTGCAAACCTCTTTCCACCATACAATGATAATTAAGGTATTGATTTATCGCGTCAACAGCAACATCAAGATCGAACAGGCGAAGCGTCAAAAAGCATCAACAAAAAATTGCAAGAAAGTTGAGTGAAAAAGGGTCGAGCGACTTTGAATCTGATTCTATTTGATTCCGAGTCATTTACGTCCCCGCTGCGGCTGTATTTACAGTACTTTGCCGTTGTTACAGTTTGCCTGTAGTGCCGTATTCCGCGTGTTTGACCCCGAGAGCCCGTCCACTCGAGCTCTCGGGTGCAGAGCACCGGCGTACATGCTTATGTTCATAAGCGTATCTAGGTACGAACTAGACGTCACTATGTTCGCCCATGGGATTATACATATATATATATTTATAAAACACAGTCGTACATGTGTCAAAGGGAAACGTACATTCGTCGGGTACCCACTCTCGTATACCGAAGGGTGAAACAATAAGCGACGAACGACAATGAGGATTTAAGTGGCGACCTCAATGATATCAACTGCACGCCGGAATAGAATTCAATTGAATTGAAGAAACGCTCGAGGGGAGGCTTGTACTACACTTCTCTCGCTCTCTCTCCATATCTTTCTCTCGTGACCGACGTTACGTGTGTAACCGACGAGCAACTCCGTCATTGACGTCCAGAAACGTTTATTTTATTATTTATTTTTTTATTTTTTTAATGATTAAAAAAAATTTAGATTAGGTTCATTAGTTGGCGAGCGTCACGCGATAACCTGCACGGTGTTGCGGGGAAAAATGCAGTCTGCAAACCCTCGCGTTTGATCGAGGCTTTTCAACAATAATTCCTCCATATAATAAATTCACGGTTTTGGTATTCGATGTATTATGTAATACATTTAATATACAAGCTGTGACTGAAGGACTTCGGTCGATTGCCAATTGGCAATATGCGATATGCGTGATAAGATCTGAGTATTGCTGCTACATAAACCGCAGGAATATATTTAAAGGTATATCTTAAAATGTAATAATGAAATAAATCCAAAATGTATCCATTTTATATTTTATATTTTATATTTTATATTTTATATTTTATATTTTATATTTTATATTTTATATTTTATATTTTATATTTTATATTTTATATTTTATATTTTATATTTTATATTTTATATTTTATATTTTATATTTTATATTTTAAATAGTGTCCAAACTGTATAATATTTCAGGCGTCTGAAAATTATTTATTTTCTACGTACATCTCATACACGATTGTTCCACGTGTGTGAGAATTTTTGAACTTCCTCAGCGAGGAGGACAAACGTGTGAACGACTGTTGCGAACAATCAACAATGTAACACACGTTTCTGCTGACTGTACGAAGTAAGATGTGTTCCCCCGAGAAAATAACATGCTAAGTCTGCACACTCTCGCGTTTAATCGAGCCTTTCAAACGTTACAGCAGGGCCGCGTTTATCCGACCTTCGATTATCCGAGCCTCCGCGTTAACCGAGCTGTAGGCTCGGATAATACGGATCTTTATCCGTTTTATCCGAGTTTTCCGGATCTTTATTATTTTTATTATCTTTATTAACACATCTTACTTCGTACGGTCAGCGGAAACGTGTATTACATTGTTGACTGTTCACAAAAGTCGTTCACACGTTTGTCCTCCAATATGCGATTACACTTGTACAAGTTTGCTGCGTCTTTAGGGTAAAAGTGGTGAATATGGACCACCTCGATTAACACGTAAATCAATGATATATGGACCGGTCCATATTCCCCACTTTTACCCTGTATTGCGAGCTGTAAATACATCAGATCCGATTCTAGGATCGATGGTGGAACATCGCGATGTCTCAAAAAGGGAAACAAATCGTAAATTAACTAAGTTAATTTTTATATGAAGTGGTGTGTTATTTTTGGAAAACATAATAGTAATACAAGTTTCAACTGAGTATCTTATCCGTGTTGCCCGAGTTTTCGCTTATCCGACGTACGCTCTCCCCACAATACCTCGGATAAACGGGATTCTACACCGTAAAAATAAATTGTAAATTTAATGTACTGGAAATTGAAATTTGCTTACATTACTTACATTAATTGAACATAAATATACTTTTTTTGTAAAATGAAAATACCAGATATTAGAATTACAAATCATTTTGATGAACGACTTTTGCGAATAATCGATCAATAAATAAATCAACAATCATAAAATAATATAAATAAATAGATGGATAAGAATAAATAATCAACAATGTAGTGTGTTCTATATATTAAATAGATAAACTGCAGGAATGTATTCGAAAATTTATCTTTTTTTTTTATATATCCAAAATATACAATAATTCGACAAAAATATATTTCACACGTCAGCATTTTTTTTTTTCAATGCACACCACACACATACACATGTGTGTGGTGTGTTCAAAGCACGTGAGACTGTTTGCGCAGCCTCAGCTCTGCGGGGCAAACGTGTGAACGACTTTTGCGAACAATCAACAATGTAACGTAAGTTTCTGCTGACTGTACGAAGTAAGACGTGTGTTCCCCGGTAGAAAATAACATGCTCTTTGTTTAAACGCGAGCTCGGAACGGTCGGAACTGGTATCCTGTCGCGGACCCGTGACATCTTCAGTGACACCTTGCTATTACCCGCGCGACCGCTACAAGGTAGTGGTAAACCATCAAGGGGGGGGGGGGGGCTTAGTGGAGCGCGGAAAAGCGGCAACAAAGTGCACACATTTTTTTCTTTTTTTTTTTCTCTTCCATCGTGGGTATTAATAATGAAATACACGGCTAAAGTTTGAAATTTTCATAGCGGCGCTCCTGCCGCGCCTCGTTACATCGGCAAGCGTACAAGATAGCCGTGTACCGCGCACCGCGGCTTACTTTAATTACATAATTTATAGAGCGGTTGATACACTGTGTAAGTACAAATCGGTATAGCATGCTGATAATTCGTATAGTCGGCCGGCCGGGAGAACGGCGGCGGCAGCGGGCCGTCGATCGCATCCGATTACCGGCTTTATTACGTACATCGTCGTTGAACGCGTGCGGCTTTGTCGCATTCCATCGTAGCCAACCCCCCCGCTGAGCCCCCCCGGGCCGCCCCTCCTTCGCCAGAGTACATACATTTATTACAGTGGAGAGTATATCGCGTTATTGTTACGAATAGGCACACGAGAGAGATCTCACCAACCCGGAACGTCACCGTTTCGAACCACGTACATTAACGTACCTCCCTCTTGCCCTGCGTCCCTGTGTGCGCTACGCGGTTCCGCGGCCAGGATGCCGAAGCTGCGACGGCCCTGCGCGAAGCCGCGGGGAATTCGCGGTGGAAGTCGCTAAACCAAAAACCGCGCGCATGCGCAGTACCGTTTTAAAACTCCATGTTCTGTTTCTCTAACACAGTGTAGATCGTTAACAATTTATTGTTGTGGCAGCAAAAATATTTGGCTGCTGCAGCAAAATATTTGTCGCCACAGCAAAACATTTGCTGCCACAACAAAATATTTTGTAATCCCTATGTCAACCCGGTAAAGCAGTTATGCACGAAAAAAAAAATTATTTGACGGCCACCGTTTATTAAGATTAAGTAAAATATTTATTTGATTTAAATAAATATTTATTTAAGTTAAGTAAATAGCTACTTAAATGAAATAAATATTTATTTAAATCAAATAAATATTTTACTAAATCTTAATAAACGGTGGCCGTCAAATAAATCTTTTTTTCTGGGTGGTAACAAAATTCTTGTTGTCCCAACAATTTTTGTTTTGGGATGGAGCGATGACGGATGACAGGTTGACACAAATATGGTTGGCTCAATGACGATTTAGGTGGCTTAAGGCGATGTGGAACACCCTCCCAGCCGTTTACCCCGTGCTGGTGACAAAAACGGCCAATGCTTGGTCAAGTATTGACTCGGCAATTGTTGGGGTAAAAGGACGTGGAAAATAAAATTGTATGTAAAACATATGGAAACGTATTTCCGACGATAAATTTCTGTATCTTGCTTTAAATATTCCGTGCTATAATATATTCGCATAGCTAAACCGTCAAAGGGTTTAATATCTTCGGATACATCTTCCATAAATTTTCACTCGTAACCCCTTCGAAAATAAAATGTACGCTACAAAATTCTGACGTATGTTTCTATTGTATTTGAAAAACTATTTATATATGTAAAAGCTCATTGCCCGTTGATTAATTAAATAAATAAATAAATAAATAAAAAATGATGTAGCGATAATATATAAATATATCATATATCATATATTACAAATATACCGTTCCATATCGTTATTATTGCTTTCTTAATTTTTGATTCCTTTATTATTATTTATTATTATTATTTATCATTACATTTTCTTTATTTATTATAAATTTTTTTTTGTTACAAATATATATTCGACGTTA
This sequence comes from Ichneumon xanthorius, assembly GCA_917499995.1. Taxonomy (NCBI): domain Eukaryota; kingdom Metazoa; phylum Arthropoda; class Insecta; order Hymenoptera; family Ichneumonidae; genus Ichneumon; species Ichneumon xanthorius. Next base: position 2,332,000 of record OU824204.1, on the reverse strand, counting down.
CGGAAGGGTCAGCCTTGCGAAAGGGCTTAGCGGCGATGAAACCAGGTAGCGCCATCTCTTGGAGAGTGCGCCAAGTCGCGCGAGGCCGCGGAGGAGTTTAACGTTTAAGAATCCTCGAAAGCGGGCGAGGTCTTCGCCGCGTTTCCGAGTTCGCCGGGTGGCGGTTTATACACGAAGAAGCGGTATTACATGCAGCGGTGGCAAACCCGGCCACGGATGTACACACTCGGTGTCTCGTAAATCAGCGACCGCCGAGAGAGAGAGAGAGAGAACGGCCCAATACGATATCGCGTGTAAAACGAATTAAACCTCGAGTCTTCCATTTATCTTGGAATTAGCTCTATCGCACTCCGGAGCGTTGTTGCAGCTCGAGTGTAATTGCCTCCGGGAATCCCGTCGATTTCAAAGGTGGAGCCTCGGGAAGCTACGATTCCACGTCCATTCATGAGATTCATTAACAAATCGTTACTACTTTCATGATCGGGATCCATTAAGTCGAACCCGCCGAGAGCCGGAGGCCAAGACGCTCTTAAATCGGGAGCAGTCACGAGGGAAAATATTTTTTTTTTTATGGACATTACGGTCGGGAGAATGTCTTAAATTTTTAACAGGCTGCGCACACGAGACACCTCTGACGGGTAAAAAATAAAATTGGATGTTAGGTCGGGCGAAGGGTTGGATAAAAATTGAGGAACAATTTTGAAACGCAAGTTTCGTGTCTCTGAGGATTTTATGCAAATTTTGCTGGTTCCTCGACAGATTGCTCCGTAAACAGATAAACACATATCAATAACAATATATAGTACATATTAACATTTATGCAACTTGGTACGTTATCACATGACGGATAGATTTAATACATTTAATAGATTTAATAGATTTAATAAAAATTTTCTTACTCGCAACGACCGATAATTATTTTCGTTAATTTTCTAGTTTCGTGGTCAATAAAACATATTTTTGGGTGAAAAAAGAAAGATTGTAAAATTATCGCGAAAAGGAATTGAGAAATCAACCAGAAAAAACATCTGTCAATATTCGCGAAGAAGAAATATTAGTTATAATGTCAAAAAAATCATCACAGTGTTTCAGATGGTCAAAAATCCGTTTTATCGAAATTTCCACAGGAGAATCGACAAATCGACAAGTCTATGCAAAAATAAGGACAGTTTTACCGATCCTTCGCACCAACCCTCCGCAATCGCGTTCCATCAGAACCCGACCAGAAAAATCGATGTTTCGCCGTCCGAACGTGATGAATCTGTGAATCGGCCGAGGATCGAGTATGTTAGAACCGCTCCTGCCGGGCTTAGCGTGTATCGTTGTATAGTTGAATTCTTGTTCTCGTCGAGCTTCGACGAAGTCGTCGCTTGGCGTACGCTCCAAAAAAAAAAAAAAAAAAAAAGAAGGGAGAGAAAGATCGAGTTCCGCTGTTGCTTGCTGCCGGGGCGGCAAAAATTTACGATCGGCCTCGAGAGGCTCTTTCGTTCCCCGGAGGAGCACGCCGAGGACGCCCGGAAGAATGTCAACTCCGATCGTCGCGCGTACGCTGCGTTCTGGATTGCCATTGTGCGCCCTGGTGTGGAACGACCAGCAACCAAAGCCACATTTCGCCGTACATACATATACATACATACACAAGACATATATAAATACATACATGTATACATATAAATAAATATATATGGTTATGTCTATACATATATTGACTTCTAGGAATCAAAAGGGCGTAACTCGTACGCTTTAAGACGGCCGATACGCCCTTTTGTCTCTCAACTGTCGATATATATGTGTATGTGTATATATATATATATATATCGTTTACATCGTTCGAAAAGAAAAGAACCCTGGTTTGGAACGAGCAGCAACCAAAGTCACATTTCGCCGTTCATACATATATCTACATATAAATAAATATATATGTATATATCTATACATATATTGACTTATAGGAATCGAAAGGGCCTAATTCGCACGCTTTAACACGGGAGATACGCCCTTTTGTCTCTTAGCCGTCGATATATATGTACATATGTATATGTGTACATATATGTCGATATATATATGTGTATATATGTGTACTATATCGTTTACATGGTTTGAAGAGAAAAGGACCAGCCGATCCTGGACGAGGAACAGTGGAAGTGACCAATGATCGGCGATCCAGCGGCACGCACGGTATCTCCACCGCGAGAGAGTTCAACAGCCATCGGGTAGTACGAACTCGAATGTATAGTAAAAACTATCAAACGGCCTGCCGCCGCCGCGGTCCGCGCGGTCCTGTTCTCGGACTGCATTCATGGAAAGCGCGAGTTGAGAGAGCCGATCGACTATTCTATAAGTGGCGAACGAGATCCTGTCCTCGGAGCGTCGCGGCTACTTGAAAAATTGATCGAACTTCGTGCGCGGCTCTCGGTGCGCCTCGTACGGATTCGGATTTAACGTGGGCTTGGGGAAAAAATAAAAATAAAAATAAATACGTCGGAGTTATTTTTTCGGGTCGAAGAAAAATAAGGGACAAAAAAAATCGGTGGAGTTGTTTGACATGTTGTCGAAAAAAAAATTTGTTTGGGTAGAGGAATTCAGTTGAGGAATCCATAAATAGCGACTAAAACTTTTCCGGGCGAACGGAAGCGATGAAATTTGCCGGTGTCGTTTTTTTTTTTTTTTTTTAGTAAAAGAGATAAGTCGAGATTCAGCTTGACGTTAATACTCGATTTTTTAGTCCTAGCGTACCGTGTATATTTTTTACCCGCACCGAAAAAAAAATGAATGCCTCAAGTAAAATTCGCTAAAAATGCTTTGATTTCATAGGGATTTTGCAGAGTTTTTTTTTCTTATTCGTTATACTTTGCAAGTGCGGGGTGGTTTCAAGGAAATCTCGAATATTTCATTTTTACTTTAAATTTAGAGTTTCCGAACCTCTAAAAATGCATTAAAACGTTGCTTTTGGTTTTTATACAAAACGACTGGCCGATTCAGGTTCAGTCCGAAAAAATACACCAACGTCGCGCTTCACTTTTTCTTTGCGTGTTAGAGATAACGACGATATCAGTCACGAATAATGACAAGACACAAGTGGATCACGAACTTTTCATAAAACTCGCCGACCTAAGATCGTAAACTGACATTATCATATTTAAAATTTTTTATTTTGGTAGGTTCTTTCGCTTCCGCAAAGTGGAAACTTTGTTTTCCCATAATTCTTTTTTTCGAGGTTTTCATTTAAACGTATTCAAAATGTTCGAATTTGATGATGTCAAACTTTTTTTTCAGTTATCTATCTCAAAAATTTTAAGCTACAGTGCGAAATGATATTTTTTGAAAAATTGAAAATGTCACAAAACCGAGACCCCTCGACCGATTCTTACAAAATTCAACAGCGAAAATTCTTTGATATCAGTCTACTTCTGCACAAAATTTCAGCCGATAACTCCAAATTCACGCAAGTTAGAACGCGAACATACTTTTTTGGTAGGTCAAAATTTCATAAAATCTAAACGAATTTCGCAATTATTGCGTAAATTGTAACAATCAGAAGCACCTAACTGTTCTACTTTGGTGCTAAATTTCAACCTGACTGATAAAGCCATTCTTCAGTAATAGACGGTGTAATTTTACGGGCCAGACAAACACACAATCGAGGGTAAATATTGCGGTTTTCAAACAGTAAAACGTGTCTAAATTCGGCATATTTTTAAATAATTTTCTAAAATAAATTCTTAAACAAGAATCATTCTGCGTCAGTTCTTCCAAATGTTCCTAATCCATTGTTCCCTGTATATTCGTTATCTATTTCGCACGCGTGACCGATAGATAAAAACTTTTACTTGCACTTGTGTCAATTTGTTTTCCGATCCATTTTTCATTACACGTTTCATGGTTCCGAAGTAGTATAAATATGCTCTACGGCAAGCCCAAAGTCACATTTACCTTCGCCGAAGTTTTCGACTGATCTCGTTTCCTAACGCAAGTACGCAAAATTTATTTTCTTTTCAATTTAGTTCCTTTTTTTCTTAATTTGTACCTCGGTGCACAAACAATACCGTCATTGAAGCTTGTCTCTCTAAGAACTTTGTTCCCTTGCACAAAAATCGCGAATTAATAAATTGACACTTATTTTTCAAAGATAAAAATATATTGACGGATAAAAAATGTAAGGATAATTTAAGAATTGTGAATTTAAGGTCAATTTAAGAGTTGAGACGTTGAGGACGATTTACGAAATGAGACTTTAAGGACTATTCAAGGGTTCTGTTCACGCCAACATTTTTTAAAATAAATAGACACTTGTTTTTTAATTATAAAGAAATTCCAGTGTCAATAGAGTTATGTCGATGTATCGATTTCCAGTGATTTTTTTATCGACCACACGGGCATCGATCTATTTCTTTTTGTATATTTGACGATTTAACATCTGCTCGATCTGTAGAAAAAATAAAAATAGAAATATAATAGAAGCATTCGATGGTTGATGTGCGATGAACGGTATCGTTTTTTCCACAGCAAGTTTCGATAACACGATCGACGATGGGCATCAGAAGTCAGCTGTTAAGCTGCTTAGTAATTTTCGCTGCGGTGGCATGTGGTGAGCTGCCCAAAAAAACTTCCGTGGTGAGTTGGCCAACGAAACTTCGGAGTCGGAAGGAAATCATAGACGCAAATAATTTATTGCAGATACCCGTTGGGCTGAATGAATATATGATGGGACGCTATCTTCCCATTTGGATCGCTCGCTATTTTAAAACATTTGAGGGGGTGGTTTACACAAGGATCAACGGATTACCCGAATTTTTGGTATGATCATTTATCTTGAACCCTTAAAAATATTTCAATTTCAACATCATAATTTCAAATTCTGATTTTTTTTATTTTTTTATTTTTGTTTTTCCATGAAGAACGGTCACGGATTAGCACCACCGCCGGAGGCCAGCGTGCAAGAGAGTGCCATTAAGAATAAAAATGTCGTAAGTATGAAATAAATTAATAAAAATTGAAAAAAGAAATGCCTCATCGACTGCGATTGTCAAAATGTTAATTCTGATGTAACAGTCTGGCACGGAAAATGCAACCGTCGTTGAGGACAAAGTTATTTATCCTTCGGTGCTGCTGGTCATGGACTACCACACAGTTACCCCGCTAGCTGATCCGTATGTATCCGAATTTTGCTGTATACGTAAGGCTGTAGAAAAATCGGCAACAATTTGAAATTATCTTCATGGACGAAACACGATATCGGATTTTTTTCCGATTTTTCTCTTCTAAGGAAGTCGGAGCGGTATGGCCACGCCAAATATTTTTTTATATGGCAAAAATGTATAGAAAGTCACAAAAATTCAAAGTGAATTTAAAAATCTAAAAAAATGCATGCGTATTCTGAAAAGTGAACGAATCATTTTCATAAAACAAGCAAGTTAGGTTTCCGAGAGATTTGCTAAGGAATTTTATTTTTCGTCAATTAGTTAATAACATTTTGGAATTATTGTTATGCAAAATGAATCTTTTGGGCACCTTTAATACGCTTGATTCTTTTCACATTTTTATATGATACAGAAGTGTTTGCAATTCCCTCTCATTTCTCTTAAACTCATGCGAAGTGAACACCATTCGCAATGACTACCTTAATCCCGTTGCCTGGGATTTATTTTACGAGCGCGACAGAGATAGATGCATTTTTCGAATCAATGCCATTTAAAATCGGTTGACGTTTCGGATAAAATGGAAGCATCATCGGACACGGTATTAAATTGTACATCCGCTAATGCTTTGCTTTTTTCCGAAAAGGCTACGGTCTCTGAGTCGCATTCATTACAGATTTTGGTTACCGACTGAGTCGTTTCACATGTCCTTAATTCGTAGTACGCGTCGCCTGCCTTCGACAAATGACGATCTTTCCCAATGAACGCTCTTTTCTCTCACAGAAAGTCGAAATGGCATCCAGGCCAACTTTTCGTTTACGCTTCGGCTTTTTGGCACTCGGTCAACACTGCCATGAAGCATCTTCAGAATCCAAGAGTTTCAATACAGATAGCGGGGATCCTTATGACCGATGTAAGCTCATTGGATTATATCAGAGGCTTGTCGGTTCTAAAATTTTCTTACATCTACTGACTTATGTTTGTCGACCATCCACAGTCGCGAAACAATACACCGTACCTGTTTCGTGATGAAGGTGCCGAAACATTTTCCAAGGCGTTGCCAGCGATGATGAACCATTGGAGGAACTTAATAAACACAACAGGATTCGAGTTTCCACGCGGCGCGTTCGACATCGTAGTCCACATGACAGAGTAATTAATTTATTATTATCTCCACTTATGGACACGACAAAAATGTCAAATTTCGCGTCACAAAAACTACAGACTTGGATAAAATTATAAAGTTTTTTTTTCCTTTTAAAATGACCGAAATAATATCTCTCGTATAATTAATTGATTAAGTTATACGATACATTTTTAATTGTTTGAATTCAGCGTAAAAACGTTGAACGGATCCTCAGCAATCGACGGCTCGGAACATGATTCGGAATTCGGTAAGAAATATGGTAAAAGTGTGTATAAAAAGATTATGAAAAAAAATAGCAGTCCATTTTTTTAGTTGCAACTACAGAAGGATCTCCTTGCGAATTGGAGGACCAAATAGCCGGTATTATAATCGGGGACGGAATGAAGTTCGAGGGTGTCTCCAGAGCTGCAGAAGCAATGACCAAAGTGTTGGTATTAAATGATCGCATAATTAACATGTAGCGGTCGAGTTATGTAATGTATATTTTTATTTCACTCGATGCGAGAATTGCTGTTTTACGCACGCTTCGCGTGCGTAATCTTGTCTCTTGTGATTTCTACACTTGCCGTCGGCTTGTGCTGCAAACTCACACTAGTCAACAAAAGTTTTTTTTATCGAACTCGAATCGTCAATTACTATTTTAAATGTATACATATTTTATCAGACTCAGACCGTCCAAGGCACCGGGGAGTGACTCATCAGCTGTCAACAAGTAAGCCAATTTTTTTTCTCAACATACAGTTAAGTTTAAAAATGTTGAATTTTCTCCGGGCTACCCCGTATTATCGTAAGGTATAAAATAAAAGTGCGATGTGCGAAAGATCCCCAAAATTAATGCATTTTTGGAGGTCGCTACTGATTAGGGTAGCGTCATTGTAGAACATGAAAATCCGTCGCGGAAAAATAACCGAACATATTGTTTGAAAAGATATGTTTGTTGCAACAAAAGTGAAATTAAAAAAAATCCCAGGGTTTGTCCTTTCTGGTAAAGGGAGTCGACAAATTCCCACAGTAGTCAAAAGGTATAAAATATCTCTATCGACGAACGAAGGTCGGGACGACACGATAATACGGGATGACACGCAGAAAATGCAAAAATTTTCGATTTAAGGATCACCCTAATAAATTTACTTATATCATTTTTTTAAATATCAATCAGACTCCAACATGATTTAAAGGAACCCATCGTAGGTGCGGTCATAAAGTAAGCCAATTTTTTTTTTTTACATATATTTAAGTTCAATTTTACAATTAAATTTTGGCAAGATGTGTAGAAATCCATTATTATTAATTTTATGATTAATTATATAAATTATTAAACATGATCATTAAATTTTTTAATTTAGAACATTTTTTATGCGATAATGGCAGTTTTGCGCTTCGCGTGCGTAAAACCCCCATTTTCACACCTTGGGAAGTAAAATTTGGTACGATACTTATGCGAACAACTTTTTCTTAATTCGTGTGATTACAACACTCGCCTTCGGCTCGTGCTGCAAATTCACACTCGTCAGAAAACGTTTTATCGCACCAGTATCGCAAATTACTATTTTAAATGTATATGTAAATAATATATTTATATATGTTATGTTGTATCAATCAGCGTCGGAGAAATGATTATGGAAAGTGTGAGTCCCTCGATTCCTGTCAAAAAGTAAGCCAATATTTTTTTCAACATACAGTTAAAGTTAAAATTTACAATGAAATTTTGTGAGGATGTGTGGAAATAGATTAATATTATTATTATTAAATTTAATAATTTCACAAATTTTAATAAATTGCCTTCGATCCTATGCCAGTGTATTGTGCATGTCAGCTCCGAAGACAATCTATCCACGTGGAGAAGCACTGGTGCCAGTTTATGCGCCATATCTCGATAAGAAGTGGCCAGAATGCCAAATACCCGGATATTACAATGATCCGAAAGTATTGCGTTGTGACGACACGGATATCGTGAGTTTTTTTACTTCCGTTTTGAAAGATTTTTTTTCTTCAAATCTACATTTGCAGTCTTTGAGAATGTTGAATTCGCGATTCGCAATTGACGCTTTTTCCGAGAGTCTTCAACATTTTTGGCTGAACGCAAATTATTAGTGCCCTCGTCCAATAGTTCAGGGGACCCTTATAATTATTATTTCCTCAAAAAAATGTTACGTTCGTTGCAAAAAGCGTCTGCGGAAAATCCGTCTAAAATAAATCGCTGTAGATATTTGAAAAATCTGGAAAGTCCCAATGGCAAAAAGCACAATTTTTTGTTTGTTTGTTTTTTTTTATCAAATCTTTGTTAGATGAATTGTTTTAGACGAATTTTCCGTAAGTTGAAAAAAGTGGATTACAGCTTTTGTTACCGACGGAGCCGTTCGAGGGCAAAAAAAAATTAAATATATTTGCTTTCGTGACTGAACAAATTATTTACGTAAAAGATTTATTATATTTCCATTATGATTATTTGTTACATTCCACTTATTATTAATCCATTAATTCCGTTTAGTTCGCGCAAGGGAGTTTGGCGGTCACCAAAAGTTATTTGGACATGATTTGGGCCATTATGTGCTCCTACAACGGACCTGCCGTGGTAAAAGGATGCACTCTCCAAAACCAAACTCACTCAAGTTCCACATTTGCACCATAGAAAACCGAAGGTTGCCGCTCTCGAAATATTTTTTTTCCCCAATGGTTGAACGTCACTATTTTCAAAATATCATTATTGTAATAATAATTTTTGAATAATAATAATTCTTCTTTATGACAGATCTGTTTGAACGGGGATTGCGTCGGCAAAAAGCAAGCAACACTTTATCAACAATCATTTTTTGTCAGGAACTCGTGCGATACTGAACGACACGGTAACGCTCGAAATATAGATTAGTTTAATACGAAAGACGATCTCGATAATCTATGTGTACTGAATCGAGGATCGAACCAATCAGGCTCAAGAGCGACTAAATTCAAACTTTCCTTGGATGAACACTGACAACAATGTTAATAAATGTACTAAAAAAAAAAATCGCCGTTCAACGGTGTATAAAAATGTACAAGCAAAATATATTAAACGGAATTGTGATTGATATGATTTTTCGATGTTTTGGAACATTCTGAGCACGTTTTCATGAAAATCTCGAAATCTTCTTCGAAGCAAATTAAAAAAAAATATATATATATACATACATGTATATACATACATGTATATACATATGTATATATATGTACATGTATGCATATATATATACATATGTATATATATGGACATGTATATAAAAGTCAGAGAATTTTGGAAGGTGCGCGACGACGAAGGGACGACCTCGCGCCACGCTCTTGCTCGATGTTTCTTTGATCTCCGATGTGCTCTCTGTGCTCTCTTCCGCCGCGCGAGCGTCGGCGGGCCACCGTCCTTTTCTCCGATGCCGCTGGGGCTTCGTTTCCCTCCCTTCCTCCTCCACCCTTGTCGGCACTATCATTACGGGAAAACGAGTCCGGACATAATTTTAGGGTCCTCTCTCGTGTATTACCTTTCCAATACCGAAACCTATCTCGGCCATCCTACGGGCTCTCTCAGTTCCACAAATAGAAATAACACGGAATAGAACTAAAACCGACGAATTTCGATCGATCGAAAAAAGAAGAAATATGCCGGAGACGACACCTGCGATACGGTAATCAACAATTTTAGGGTCGGCCGGTGAGAACATCGGATGAATAAAAAAAGCTTATTTTTAATAAACAAAAAATGTTCGATGTCTGCCTTGAAGTAAAAAAAAATTGTTTGAGTGATAATCGTCATGATAATCGTCATGATAATCGTCATGATAATCGTCATGATAATCGTCATGATAATCGTCATGATAATCGTCATGATAATCGTCATGATAATCGTCATGATAATCGTCATGATAATCGTCATGATAATCGTCATGATAATCGTCATGATAATCGTCATGATAATCGTCATGATAATCGTCATGATAATCGTCATGATAATCGTCATGATAATCGTCATGATAATCGTCATGATAATCGTCATGATAATCGTCATGATAATCGTCATGATAATCGTCATGATAATCGTCATGATAATCGTCATGATAATCGTCATGATAATCGTCATGATAATCGTCATGATAATCGTCATGATAATCGTCATGATAATCGTCATGATAATCGTCATGATAATCGTCATGATAATCGTCATGATAATCGTCATGATAATCGTCATGATAATCGTCACGATAATCGTCATGATAATCGTCACGATAATCGTCATGATAATCGTCACGATAATCGTCATGATAATCGTCATGATAATCGTCATGATAATCGTCATGATAATCGTCATGATAATCGTCACGATAATCGTCATGATAATCGTCATGATAATCGTCATGATAATCGTCATGATAATCGTCATAATGATCGTTACAGTAGTAAATAAAGAATCATCCAATTCACCTGTAAACCTTGACATATGTTTGTTTTTTTTAATTATCAATTTGTACATTTTTTTCCACTGAGTTTTTGCGCTCCCGGCGACGAACAGCCGCTAATCAACCGACGATTAATTTCCGTTTCGCGAAAATTTAATCGTCGAATGTCACGACTCCATTAATGAGGATCATTAACGAGCCGGGCAATTTTCCTATTTTCTTGTATCGCTCCCTGGCCATTTAACTTTTATCGCGAACATATACACACAAAGACCGCCGGCGCAGCGTAGCCCTCGGAATTGCACCTCTGGCCCGGTTTTCCTATCGGCCTATACACTTTCCCTAATCGGCAAAAAAAATACGCTCGTGCCCCTCGCCCGAGTCACGTGACCTACGTCGTCGCATCCAGTTACTTTCTCGATATATCTGTCTCATTTTTTATTATTTTTATTTTTATTTAAAAAAAAAAATTCTACGTCTCACTCTCGCGATAATCGGGTCGATGTTTCGCGATATCGCTCTATTTTTCACCGTCTCGCGGCCGTCCGAGTATCAACCGAACGGTAGGCGAAAACAACGAGCCCCACTTATCGGTGGATTAACGGACACCAATTATCGGTTACGCAAATTTTCTACTCGTTTTTGTATCTTTCGCCGCCGACTAAAGTGTCGCTGAAAATTAGTAAAAAAAAAAAAAAACGATACATTTTTAACTGTTCACTTTTCCACGCATTAGCGAGTACAATGACCAAGCTCCGACAATGCCAAAATTATTATTCATTAAAGAATTGAAATTTCAACAAATGAACATTTTAGCACCTGAAAATTATTGAAACTAAATGCAGTCATTTGCAGGCCGCGTTTACCAATTTCTTCCAATTAGTAATTTCGAGTAGACAGCAATCAGCCGCGGTCGGAATTCGAACAATTTCCTTGAGTTCGCACTCGAACGATGATTAGAAAAATATGGGTATTTAGATAACACCGAGCCCCATTAATCGTGCCTTCAACCACTCGATATCACAATTGTATGAAATTGTCTGAAAAATAATTATAATAATATAAGTAAATAAAATTTTTTTTAAACATCTTTCCCTCCACCAGTTTTTGTACTTTTTTTATCGTCTTAAGTAAACTGTGCGGCGAGTTTTTCATCGCAGCCACGTGTGCGGGCACTCTTATCTCGCACATATATATATATACATATATATATGTAAATATATACCTATAAAAATGCGCTCTAATACCCCGCCATCTGCCCGCGAGGAATTGCCTAATTAGTTAAAATTATCCAACAAGACTCGAATGCAAATTATGCTTCCTCGTATTCTCACAGTCATTGGCGATACCTCGGGCTGCCCGAGAGCGCCAGAACTCCGGAGAGCTGTAACAGAGAGAATAATAATACTAAAAAAATAAAAAATAAAAAATAAATATATCATTCACGCTTTGCTCTCGCGTGTGTGCGTATGAAGATTGCAGCCGTAATAAAGTATAGCAACGTCACGGGCACATTTTCGCCCCGCGTGTCGAATGACGCTGGGGGTCTGCGTTGCGAAGATTGAACCTTGGTGTTTTTTTTTTTTTTTTTTTTTTAATAAAATCAGCCTCCAGTTATAAAAGTTCGATCTCGTTATTGCTGTCCCGGGTGGAACGATTTCATCTCGGATCGACGGGAGTTTGATCGATCGAGGGATATGTAATTAACTTCATAGAACCGATCGGGGGAGTATCCGCTCGTTAACGAGCTCCGGAGGTCAACGTAATCGGCGCGCTATCACTCGTCGAGCGTCTTCCGGTTCCGTTTCGGAACGAGCAGGAAAAAAATATCGTAAACTATATTAAAGGGGTCTCGTGATGGGAGAGAAAACAAAGTAACCAAAAAATGTGTTCTCTCGTGAGGCGCCGGATTGATGCGGCGTGAGGTGTGCGGCGACGAGCGAGAAGCTTGATTTCAAATCCCAGGAAAAGCATTACGAACGAACGGAATATATATATATATATATATATATATGTGTGGTCTTGTCCGAACGGAGGCGTGTCATATATTTATTGGGACAATAAACCGCAATTATGAGCATCATATAACCGACTAACTAACCGCCCGGTCCGCTCGGTCTTGGGAAAAAACCTTATTGTTTTTGCTAGCCGCTATTTGTCCGCGTGTACCCTTCCTCCGAGTCAACGAAGGTTCCGCAAGACAAACTTGCCGGATGGGGCGACGGAAAATCGTATTTCAACGGATACAGAAAAAACTGGAACTGTATAATGCATGAACTAGGGGGAAAAAGAATTTACTTTAATTTTAAAAAATCTCACTCTGAATTCCAATTTTGAGGCATTTTTTTTATTTAAAAGAAATGATTTGCTGTTGATATTGCTTTTTATCACAGTAAAAATGTAGCAAAAAAAGGTTCGTGCATACTGATTGACTTTTTAATGAAATTTCTAGCTCTGACGGTGAAATAATTGATAACCGAGGCGCCTATCGGATAGCCGAACGCCGATGTTCTAATTATTGCGCTACGGCAAAGGAAAGGAAGGGTCGAACTTGTATACGGTTTCTATCTAATCTTATACTATATGAAAACCCGTACAAGTATATCAATCTGCGTCTAACGACGCGGTATCCCGAGGCTCTCCCGGTACTGCTCTGGCAAAATCTGATCTCCGGAGTATTCGCTGTCGCTGTCCGATGTCCGATGTCCGCTGTCCGATGTCCGATGTCCGCTGTCCGCTGTCCGCTGTCCGATGTCCGATGTCCGATGTCCGATGTCCGATGTCCGATGTCCGATGTCCGATGTCCGCTGTCCGATGTCCGCTGTCCGCTGTCCGATGTCCGCTGTCCGATGTCCGCTGTCCGATGTCCGATGTCCGATGTCCGCTGTCCGATGTCCGATGTCCGCTGGCCTATGTCCGCTGTCCTATGTTCGATGTCCGCTGTCCTATGTTCGATGTCCGCTGTCGGTATTCAATTTTTAAAAGATAATGTTTTTTCCACAGTATTGTCAAGAATTTATTTTCCTCCCGGTGACTGTCCGAGAGTCGAAACCACAACGGAGTAGATTTTTCTCATAAATTACGAGCTCGAGCGGTAAAATAATTGATAACCGAGGCGCGTATTGGATAAAAGAACGCCGATTTTCTAATTATTGCGCAACGGCAAGGGAAAGGAAGGGACAACTTGTGTTCAGTTTCTATCTAATGTTACACTATATAAAACCCGTGCAAGTATCAATCTGCGCCTAACGACGCGGTATCCCGAAGCTCTCTCGGTGCCGCTATGGCAAAAGCTGATCTCCGGAGTACATATATACAACATCCTTCGGCGCCGTTGTATATATATACACACTTCTCGGCGACTTAATGATCATTACTGCGCCGATGATTGCGTCATAAAAAACGATACTGCCGTACCGGGAACTCACGGGCTGGACTACCCTCTCTTTGCTCCTATCTCGCGTCGGTGTTGCTCGTGCACCGGGTTATATCGAGGCTCATCTCGGGCCGCAACCCCGAGAGATCGAAAACAGGATGATAAAGGCTTCCTCTCTTGTTGACGGGAAAATGTTCATTAGCGACGCGGGCAACCGAACGAGGTTCGATAAGCCGCGGATGGGGGGAAGAGGAAGCAATTGGGCCGAAGCCGACTGAAGCGGCGAGAAGTTATACCGCGAATTGGAAACAATCAGCCGAATTTCCAAGAACATTTCGGGCCAACACGCGATGCCTCGGTTGCTCGCGAAGTTAAAGTCGGAGTTTCGAATTTTTGCCGGTTACCCAGTCGCCTTGCAGGCTCGCGTTTGGACGGGAAGCGCGAAAGAAGTTGCGGTCCGGCTCGTTGAAAAAAAAATGAACAAAAAAAAAAGAGATCGAATCAGTAGTGAGGCGCCGTTATAGGTCAGACGCCAGCGAAAAAGGCGCGACCGCGAAACTTGTGTCCATACTCTTTGTCGAATTATTCATTTGAGGTTGAGATTTTGTAATTTCCAGGAATAACGCGTGCGCTGGTCATTCCTACGGACTTTTTTTTCGCTAAGGATTGATTTTCCCTAAAGACGAAATCGCTTCCGTCGCGTAGTGAACAATAATGATTCGACAATAGTCCCTCATCATCCTTTATAGATTTTTTTTAAACATGATATTTTTATACCATGCCCAAAGCTACAGTGAGCTAAAGACGAGTACTTGCATTACTTGCGTAAAAATTGAAGGCTTCAAAAAATCCTCTGAAGAACGCATCGTCACGAATCTTTTTTCGCTCCGAACGCAATTCGATAATGCATTTCTGGCCGAATATCAAGACAGTTATCGGTGCTCCCTAAAAACATTTCTTCATCGATTCCGTCGGGTCTGAAATCCCTCATCCCTATTCTGCACAGATTAACGTAATTTTTTATCCCTCGCAACGAGTGCGTCTCCATAAATGACAAATGACAAATGACAAACATGTTCGCAATCGATCACCAACAAAATTGGATACCGACCGATCAAATCCCCGGTACTTTGGCACATCTACAACTCTACCAGATAACAACTCTACCAGATAACAACTCTACCAGATAACAACTCTACCAGATAACAACTCTACCAGATAACAACTCTACCAGATAACAACTCTACCAGATAACAACTCTACCAGATAACAACTCTACCAGATAACAACTATACCAGATAACAACTCTACCACATAACAACTCTACCAGATAACAACTCTACCAGATAACAACTCTACCAGATAACAACTCTACCACATAACAACTCTACCACATAACAACTCTACTACATAACAACTCTACGACATAACAACTCTTCCACATAACAACTCTACCACATCACAACTCTACCAGATAACAACTCTACCACATAACAACTCTACTACATAACAACTCTACCACATAACAACTCTACCACATAACAACTCTACCACATAACAACTCTACCACATAACAACTCTACCACATAACAACTCTACCACATAACAACTCTACTACATAACAACTCTACCACATAGTAACTCTATCATATTACAACTCTACCGTATTAGAACTCTACCAGGGAACATTTCTACCATATTAGAACTCTACCAGAGAACATTTCTACCATATTACAACTCTACCGTATTAGAAGTCTACCAGAATCGAAATAAAACTCTACCGGAGTTGAAATAACTGCACTAGTACCCTACCTACTATGTGCTATGGTAATTTTTCTTAGACGATCGGTAGTTTTTACTTGATCCTTCTCTCAGTTGCAAAGTTGTTATCTGGTAGAGTTGTGAGTGGTAGAGATGCAAATGCGCCGGTACTTTCCAGCGATCTCGTCGGTGGTCTCTCCGTTCCGTCGCTTCCCGACTCACGCGCCTCGGCAAACCCGTGCCGTTTCGCGCATGTTCGCATAATGCATCGCGGACTATCTCCCGACGTGGGCTAATTCATCTCGGAACGAGCCGTTCAAGAAGCGTCGAGGAGGCCCATACGTGGGCAAAGGCGGTGGCTCCTCCGGGGATCCTCCGCCGCCAGGAGACACTTGCGCCGATCCTCTCGTACGCGATGATCACTCTAATGACTCGATGACTCAATCGGAGGCGCGTGCATCCAAGGTATAACGGGGATACGCGCTCTTGTCGTCGTAGGCGCCTCGACGTAGCCTCGGCGCAGTCTGCGCCGTGGATAGATTACTCTCGTCTCCGGCGGGGCGCGCCGTTTACAAATCAAGTGGATGCACACCGCCGATTATTAAGATAAACATCCCACGATCCGGCCATTGCCGTGCCAGACGCAAGACTCGCATTATCCGTTCGACGGCCGACGAACCGTCTTTCTCTCTCCGCTCTCCTTGTAATTCAAACTCCCAAGCGATCCTCTCGCACTTCTGCGTTCCGAATAAAGAGACGCAACGGTGAGAAAAAATAATTTAATGGCACTGCGAAAAGCTGTCCTGAACTTCACGACTTTCGATTTTTTGGGTCGCAACTGAAGTTCCTCATTGTGCTTCACGGAGTCTTTTTTTTTAGATTCAATGTTTTTGTACGAACGTCGCAATGCTATGAGTTAATAAATAATAAACCTTTGCAAGTTTGTTTTTTTTACTAAAAATAAAATAAATTAACTTCTTTCCCAAAAAGAACAGTTTCTAAAAAATGATCTAAAAAATAATGTTCAGCGTCACATATTTCTGTACAAGTCAAGTGGATCTCGACCGCCGATTATTTGAGATAAACATCCTACGAGCCGGTCATTGCCGTGCCGGACGCGAGAGACGCGCATTATCCGTTCGACGACCGTCGAACCATCTATCCGATCTCCTTGTAATTTTAACTCCCGGGCGCTCTTCTTGCAATTCTACATGGAGAAAAATACTTCTGTTTCTCTAACAAAATGTAGGTCGTTAATAACTTATTTTCTGCCACAATAAAATATTTGCTGCCACAATAAAATATTTGCTGCCACAATAAAATATTTGCTGCCACAGCAAAATATTTGCTGTCACAGCGAAATATTTGGCAGCTACAGCAAGTTATTTGGCTGCCACAGTAAAATATTTGCTGCCACAGCAAAATATTTGCTGCCAGAGCAAAATATTTGCTGCCAGAGCAAAATATTTGCTGCCAGAGCAAAATATTTGCTGCCAGAGCAAAATATTTGCTGCCACAGCAAAATATTTTGGTGTCCCTATGTTAAGTAAGTAAATGAGTTACGGTAACGAAATTCTTGTTGTCCCAACAATTTCTTCCTCCGTGAACGTTCCGAATAAAGACGTGCGCCAGCAAAAAAAAAATGATTCCTCGAAGTTCAGCACCTTCCCAATTTTCGTTACTTTTTGCGGAAAAGGCGCAGCGCCGAGGTTTCGACGAGGACAACACGGATGGCCAACTTTGGTTTTCTCGTACTCGTCCGTACGAGAAAACCGAAGATGGGAGAAAATACGAAGGATCGGCTGCGAATCGTGACCGGACGATTATCGTGCAGCGGCTCTCGATTTTTTGCTGCCGATCAGACAATCAATTAAATTTTATTTTATTTTTTGTTTAAATAAATTTCTATGCCGCTAGCGCGAAACTCTCCAACTCTCGCCCTTTTCCGCAGCTCCGCTGCTTCGATCTTCCCGGAAAAACGCCTAAGACTACTTTCTCTACTACTGCGCACTTACGATCTCTTCGAGGTTCTCCTTTTTTTCCCCCGCCTCGGATACCGGAGTTTCCGCTCGCACGATCGTCGCTGGAAAAAAAAAAAAGAAAAATACAAATTAAACGTCAATAGGGAAAAACAGGATTGCGCGGTCCGATGGCTCCCGCGACTTTTCATTCCCTTCGCGATGCATAGAAAATAATGTATTAAAAAAAATATACAAATTAAACGTTATTGCGGAAAAAGAGGATTGCGCGCTCCATTGGTTCCCGCAACTTTTCATTCCCTTCGCGATGCATAGGAAATAATGTATAAAATAAAATTAAAAATACAAATTAAACGTTAATACGGAAAAAGAGGATTGCGCAGTCCGTTCGAACCTGCGACGTTTCATTCTCTTCGCGATGCAAAAAAAAATAATAATTTTTAAAAACGAAAATACAATTTAAACTTTAGGGGGGAAAAACAGGATTGCGCGGATTCATTGTCTTTGCGATGCATAGAAAATAATTCTTTTTTATACAAATTAAACGTTATTGCGAACAAACGTTTTTGCGCAACAGGAAAATGATTTAAAAAATAAAACTAAAACACAAATTAGACGTTCATCATTAGACGATTCTTCATTCCCTTCGCGATGCAAATAAATAAATAAATAATCAATGAGATCAATAAATAAAAAATAATTTAAAAAATCAGAAATAACATCATTCAAAGTCCCACAATCGGCGTCTCAATTTGCCGGTCGCTCGCGCACGACGCCTTATATATTTCTCTTCGCGCAATCGTCGAATAATCAAATTGTCTGTCCAATTACGCAAACGCAATTATGTCGGTTTAATGAAACGTCGTGGAAGGCGCGCGCGAGCGGAGGTCTTATCGCTCGGCGAATTGCACAACACAACGAGTGACGATGAGGATATCGGTTGGGCCTCTTCGGGCGCGCTCTTACCTTTTTAACTTCGACTCGAAGCGTCGGCCACGACGCGAACAACGCGACAAAGTTTGTACAAGCCGGTGACGATATCATTTGGCCAATTACCGTCTATACGAGGAAAATTGTTTCCAATGACATGACATTATTCGACGCGGGCATACCATTATTACGTACACGAGTCGTACGCGTTGTGTATCGCGCTTAGTCGTCGGTCGTAATAGCGGGAGTGTTGATTCGATGGCTCTCCTCGCTCAAAAAGCTCCTGCAAAGACTGCAAGGCAACAATCATTTTTTTTTTTTTCAATTCAAAATTCTTCGTTGACTCATTTTTGCGACTCTCACGTCTTTGGAAGAGTTTTTGCCCAAAATTGTGTTTTCTTTCTCAGCTCGGTACCAGTTAAGTTTGTACCACTGGATGGTCAGCGCGTAGGTCGAGATTGCAACCTGATTTAGCAAATACACGGAAAACATGGATTTTGTTACAAAGATTTTGGAAATCTCTTTATTAAAAATATTTTTTGTATTTTATTAAAATATAAAAAATAAAAAATATACATTTTATTAAAAACTAAAAAATATTTTATTAAAAACAAAGCCCAGAAACTCAACGCTTTGTGGTCCAAGAAATTACCCCGTGGTAGACTCAACCGCGATCCAGATGGATAAAAAAAAAGCTCAAACTAAGTACAATTAACATTTTCCTCATTGCCTCACTTGCTGCATATTTGTCCGTCAACACACCAACATTGTCATGCCCTCCCACATCCCTTCCACTCTCACCGCACATCGCAAGACCCCAGTATCAAAACCCAAATCCCAAAAAAAAAAAGTCCCGATAAAAAAAATTCTTAATCCAAAGCACCGATCACTCCAATCTTAAAAAATTTCATCTCTGGGTCCCGGACAATAAAAAAAACCCTCTGCCTCCATCAAAACCGAAGCGACCGACACCCCCCTTTTCAATCGGGTGTTAAAACAACGAAGATCCTATTTCGGATAGCGTCCAAGCGTTTCTTCTGGAATCGCCTCATATTGGCCGAAGTTGAGGAATCGAAGATGGCGCACGCTGGAGAACGCTGAGAGCCCAAAGAGGAAGAATAAGGTTATGGTGTATTGATGGGGGGAGGGGGGGAAGGGGGTGGAGGGGGGCGTGAAGGGGGAACGAAGAAGACTCGTTGGTGGGGTAAAATGCAAAAAAGAGAAGAAGCGGAGAAGGCAACGAGGCCAGCCAGCGAGAGGAAGAAGGACCGAGGCAGAGTTGGAGCTCCACCTTCTCTCTTTCAGCTTGCGCGGTGGCTTCTCCGAGCGGGTTTCTCCGTCGTTCTCTCTGTGGTAGGTACGGGAGAGCGTGCAACCGGGCAGAGCTCGTGCCGGGACAGGCCCGTCGAATGTTAACGAGACGCGCCGGGGAACGAACATATAACCTCGACTCACCTCGGCTAACCCCGGGTAAACCGAGCGGGCCGCGGGTGTTCGCCGATCCCGCGGTATGATTTCCAGCGAGGAGCCGATTGGCTCCCCCGGTACGACCGCCTCGTCCCCGCCTCGTTTCACAAAACCCCGGTAAACAAAACGCTCCGGCTCCTCCAACAGCCGAACGGACACCCGAAATTAATAATTCCGACTTTTTTTCGCCACCATTTCTCGGCCCATTTCTCGGCCCGGGCGAAGACGCGCTACCCTCCGCTCATCTTATCGCGCTGGGTGCGGATACTTTTTTATTATTTTTTTTTTTTTTGAGGATCGTCGCTCGCTATTGGAGCAAAAATAGGATTTTTTTGTAGGGTAGAATGAAGGGGAGGAAGTTGAAGTTTCGACGGGTGCAATTTATGGCGCAGAAACTAAACTACGGGTACAAAAAAATTTGATTTTTTTTAGGGTGAGTAATGTATAGTAATGTCTAACGTGTAAATAATTTTTTATTGATAATTGTAACATTGTGTTTAAAAGTTGTGGTATAATATTTTTAACTTTGATTGAAATTACTTACAATCTCTAGAATCGTCAAGCAAGTGCTCATAAGGACTAACATGGAATTAGTTCGCTGTAGCTGTTGAGATGGATTTTATTATTATTATTTACTTAACCATATTTTATCTAATCTATCTATTCTATAATAATCTGTTTATCTATCTATCTAATTATTACTATTCAATAATTGTACAGGACGAAATAAATAGTTCACGGGAATAATGACAAACTAGACTACGTGTGTAAAAAAATTATGATTTTTTTAGCGTAAATAATGTATACACGTGTAAATCATTTTTATCGGTAATTGTATAATTTTATTTAAAAGTTGAAGTAATACAATTTTACACTTTTATTAAAAAGTTACTTACAATCTCCAGAATCGTCAACCAAGTGTTCACAAGGACAAACACGGGATTTTTTGGCTTTAGTTATTGAGCTTGATTTTTATTATTATTATACTTTCGTCCCCATATATAATTTTTTACTATTCAGTAATTGCACAGGACGAGGCAAATAGTTCAGGGAGGATTAACGGCAAAGTCACGAGAACGCCGCAAGTACCTGGTGTCAGCTGGCCGACACGATAAAAAAAGCAAATAAAAAAATTAAAAAGTAAAAGAAAAAAGGCGGCTCATCTCGCAATTTTCTGGCCGACAGATTCGCGAATCTG
Source organism: Ichneumon xanthorius (assembly GCA_917499995.1). Taxonomy (NCBI): domain Eukaryota; kingdom Metazoa; phylum Arthropoda; class Insecta; order Hymenoptera; family Ichneumonidae; genus Ichneumon; species Ichneumon xanthorius. The sequence continues at coordinate 2,310,583 of OU824204.1, read as the reverse complement.
CGTCGCCAACTCGGCTGGGTCGTCCGTAAATATATATAAGGTATATATAGTTCGAAGGATTGAGAGAGTGGTGGAAGCCTATCCTCCTCGGTAATTGATATTATTACGACGTGGTCCCTCCCATTACGTTATAAATATTACACGGGCCGATTATATATATCCGTCCCGCTTACTTTTTCTCTCAAACGCTTACGCTCCCTTTGGAGTCTGAAAAAGGACCCCGTTTGTGCACAATCAGCCTTTCCCTCTCGTTTGGGGTTGGAGGGCCGTTTCGATACATTGTTTACGGACACACAATGCAAACCGGGCAGGCTCCAATGTTTTTCCTCTTCTTCGCGCCGACCTTCCCATCGTCCTCTTCCTCCTGCGGTTTGCCATTTATTACGACTGCTCGTTTTCGTCACGATGGCCCCCACGTGACTCCGAGAAAACCACTCGCCAAAGGGCCACGGCTAACCCCCTTATTCGACCGGCAAAAGATCACCGAACAATGTCCCAAATACCTGCGGTATTCGATAAGTTACAAACACTTTTTCTACAAAAAGGCACAAAAAACGTACGTCAGGTAACAAAAGTCACGCGAGTTACCAAAAATGTTGTGCTTTATGGACAATGGGTATTTGAAATAATCACACTTTAACCTCGATGCATTCCCAAAAAATGGTACCAAGTCCCCAAGTTTATGGACACGACATTAACAAATGGCCCCCGAAGTACCAAAAAACGTTACAAAAACTTTTTCTAGGAAAAAGTCAAAAAACTTACGCCAAGGTGAAAAAAAGTCACGTGAGTTACCAAAAATGCAGTCGTTTATGGATATTGAGTATTTTAAAGAGGGTAAAAGTGGTGAATATGGCCCATCTCGATTAACACGTAAATCAATGATATATGGACCGGTCCATATTCCCCACTTTTACCCTAGTCATACTAATATACTCATATTAATTATAATCATATTAATCATTATTAATACTCATATTAACCTATATGCATAAAAAAGGGAAATCACATATTGTCATATTCTAGCCAAGTACAAGTTTAAGGCAAAACTTGGCGCGACAGTAAAAGTTGGAAGATGGGTGGAAGAAACCCTCCTATTCGACCCGCAAAAGGTCACAGAAAAATGTCCCCGATACCTGCGGTATTCTCTATGTTGTTCTCTTTATATTTTTTTTGTTGATAAAGCTCATTCGTTTGAGGTAAGCACGGTAACAACGGAGGACAAATATCAATTTTAACGCTAGAAATGTGCACGCGGGCAGTTGAAGATTCGTATCGATAGAGATATCCTAGCGTGAGGGTAATCCCTACCGCGGATTCCAGAGTTAAAAAAAAGCGGCAATCGTGACGAGCATCGTTTATTTCCGCTCGATGTCCCAGGTGGATCGTTTATAGTGGGCAATCGAGAGTCACCACCGCGGTGGTCAGTCCCGTGCACGCTTCGACGTTTATACTCTTTCTTTGCCGCAATGGGCATCGATCGTGACATCGAAATGGTCAATCCGCGATTGAACGGTTCTGACGCATCCAACACCATTGCTCCGTCGCTGAACCGGAAAGGGAATCGAAATAATACTGTCAAAAACTACCCTTGCTCTGTTGCAGTCGTTTACAGAGAGTTATTATCTTCGCGAGCTGAGAACATTTTTATTTTTAGCGTTCTGGCGCTTTATCTGGTGACCCGGAACGAAATGGAAGCGATCCGTAGTCTCAAGTTAGAGTTCTTAGTTTATGCGCTTGCAAAACATTACTTTCAACGTTTTGCATCGTCGTTACTTATCCGCAGGGCAATGGAGACCATCGATAAGCTCATAATTATCAAAAACTGAATACAAATTCCTTACTTTACAATTATGAGCATTCCGAAATGAAACAAATGTTTTGGCGCTTTGCACCGTCTCTGGTGATTCAGAAAGAAATGGAAACCATCAGCAATCTCAAAGTGATCCAAAACTACCGGCAGATCCCTTAATTTACAGTTTCTACATTCCAGAACTACAAAAACATTATTCTCAACCTTTTGCACCGTCTCTAGTGATTCAGAAAGAAATGGAAACCATCAGCAATCTCAAAGTGATCCAAAACTACCGGCAAATCCCTTAGCTTACAGTTTTTAGGTTTCAGCATTCCAAAAGCATTATTTTCAAAGTTTTGCACCCGTCTCTACTGATCCAGAACTAAACGGAAACCACCAGCGGTCTCCAAGTGGCCAAAAACTACCCGCAAATCACTTCATTTAAAGTTTCCAGCTTCCAGAATTGCAGAGACATCATTTTTTTCCAACTTCGCTAAAACAACCACATTCCTTGCGTGCAACACGGGCGGAAAATCGCCCACTATTGACCAATCATCATTACTAACCTGTGCCCATACGCAGTCCCGTTAGGGAGTAATCCCTAGGTAGTAACAGGGCTCATTACTTCCACTGAAAGCCCTATTACTCCCAGAGTAGTAATGGTCATTGGCGAATATGACGATTTTCCGACGCGAGAAATGACGTCCCAACGAAGTCGGAAAAAAGTATTGCATGCTCCACAGCAGGTAGCAGATTTTCACCTCATGTGATTTCTCTCGGGCAGAAAACTTGGCGCTCGGCGAAAATCGCGCACCTCGTAGCGTAACATATTTCAAAGTTTTGCACCGCCTCTACCGATCCAGAACGAAATCCGAGCCACCAGTTACCTAAAGAATGGCCAAAAACCACCGGCGAATCCCCCAATTTACGGTCCTCAGCTTCTGTAACTGCGAGAGCGCGATTCCCAAAGTTCCGAACCAACAAATTTCCCCGGTGTTCGAGGCCTTGTAAAGCAAGCGAGGGGGGGGACCGGCGAGCGGTAGGCGCAGATTCGCCATTTTGAGATCGCGCCTCGTAGCAATCCGGGAAGGGGGTAGCATGTATGCGCCAAATGGTTGGGTATATTCGCTTACACACACGTACGGCAACGTAGTGTGCACCACGAACTCGAGGCGAACCTGGATTCGCTTCACCGTCGCGCTTCACCATTCGCTTCGTCCCGCATTATTTTTGTTATTTTTATTTTTTATTATCCTTCCTTTTTTATTATTGCAAATCCACGATGCCCGCGAAGCCACGCCACGTCGAAATGGACCGTTCGTCGCGTTAATCATTGTTATTACAAAGGCGCACGGAGCGCATTCTTGGCCGGTACCGAGCTCCCCTCCCCCCCCCCCCCCCGTTCCCTCTCACTCCGCCGATCGGCGTTCGCACCGGGTCTTCGGGATTCTCTTCGGCATCTCGTCTCCGGAACTCGGCAAGCCCTCCCCACCTCGATCTCCAGCAACCCCGATAGATTTCGGGACCCCGGCGGGGTGCGGCGAATTACAATTCATTTTTTTATCCGCCGCCATGGGCGAACCGGCCGCTGCCCAACTGGTAACGATATTTGAAAGGGGGGGGGGGAGGGGGACGAAGGATGATAATAAAAATCAAAGAATCGTCTCGCCGAGTTTAGAAAGAGGGAAAAAAATAATGGATTAATAAGGAATAATAGTGATCGGGGAGAGTAAAATCTGGCTGATAGCCAGGATGCGGTGCCTTCCTCTAATCCCAATAATCTTGGCGGACAATCCATTAACCGTGGGTTCCGGAGCGTACGCACACTTCCAGCTAAAATTTTAGACGAGGACAGGCGGCAGACTTCCAGCTAAGATTTAAGGCCAGGACGGGCCGCGCGCCTTCTGTCGGCCATTTTGGTTCCTCTATTCCTATCCCCATGGAGATTCGCTCCGTGAGACCGGCCCGAAGGATGGACCATCATGCAGATAGACTTCTTTGTTCTTCGACAACAATAATAACAAGAGGTCAAAAAAAAGGCAAATGTCTGAAGCCTCCACTTTGGAGGCAGAACGCGGAGGACGAAATTTAGCTCGTAGAGCCCGTGAACGCGTCGCGTTACTATTAAAAACGCATTAATCCTGAATTCTCTTCGAATAAAACGTCCCTACGGTCCCTCCACGCGATATTCAAGTTTCGAGCGTTTTCTCCCGTAGCCGGGAAGCGTGTGATTACCTTCTATGTATATAACCCGAGAGTCCGATCGTTTTGTTCTCTGGTTTTCGTAGCGGCAGCGAAAGTCCAAAAAGCGTCGTTTCAGAGGTTGATCTTTCGCCTTCGAGGAAAGCGAATTCCTTCGAAAAGTCGCGTAAATCAAACAACCGTTTTCTCGGATTTGGATTGATTCGTTCTTTGCGCTTGTGTTTGGTGGTTCCCGAGTGAACTTTGCTTGTTCCGAGTCTCGGCAATGGTGATCAAATGACCGGCAGTTGAAAGTCCTTTTTAAATTGTCGAAGAACCAACTTTCGGTTTATGGAACTTCACTCCTCCGCGGATAGCCGACGGAATTCGTGCTTGGGAGCGGTGCAGTGTGTTTCAGTGCAGTCGAGAATGACGATATGTCCCGCCGGAGCATATTCGTTGCTGCGACCGCAGACATCAATAGAGGGAAAGCGAGTCGGAGCGAGAAAAGCGAATTCCGAAAGGTCGCCCTAATCAAATAACCATTTTTCTTGGATTTGGATGGGCTAGCTCTCTGGCGCTTGTACTTTGAGTTTGAGCTTGTGCTTAAGCTCGGGAGTCTTGTGGCGCCCAAGAGAACTTAGCCTGTTCCGAGCCGCCGGAATAATGGTTAAACGACCGGGAGTTGGGAAGAGCTCTTAAAGATGTCAAAGAACAAACGACTAAGTGGTTGGGCTCATGCATCTTCACTCCTCCTCAGATAACCGACGGAAGTCGTACTTGGGAGTTGTGCAGTCGAGAATGACGATATTTCCCCCCGAGGAAGAGCATATACGTTGCTGCAACCGCAGACTTTAGATAGAGACCAAGAGAGTCAGAGCGAGGAAAGCGAATTCCTTAGAAAAGCCGCAATAATCAATCAATCATTTTCTCAGATTTGGCTTGATTCGCTCTTCGCGCTTGTGCTTTGTGGCTCTCGAGTGAATTGTGCTTATTCCGAGTCACGGGAATGATGATTGAATGACCGGGAGTTGGAAGCGCTTTTTAACAACTAAGAAATTGGGTTCTTGCATCTTCATTCCTGCTCGGATAGCCGACGGAATTCGTGTCTTTTACTGCAGTCGAGAAAGACAATTCCTGCCAAGGAGAGCATATCCGTTGTTGCAGCCGCAGACTTCAGATAGACGGAAAGGGACTCAGAGCGAGGAAAGCGAATTCCTTAGAAAAGCCGTACTAATCAAACAATCATTTTCTCAGATTTGGCTTGATTCGCTCTTCGCGCTTGTGCTTTGAGCTCGCGCTTCAGCCGGGAGCTTTGCGGCTCCTAAGTGAATTTTGCTTCTTCCGAGTCTCCGGAATGATGATTAAATGACCGGGAGTCGGGAAGCGCTTTTGAAATTGTCGAAGAACAAACGACTGAGGGGGTTGGGCTCGTGCATCTTCACTCCTCCTCGGATAACCGACGGAATTCGTACTTGCGAGCGGTGCAGTGTACTTTAGTGCAGTCGAGAATGACGATATTACCCGTCGTGGAGAGCATATCCGTTGCTGCAGCCGCAGACTTCGGATGGAGGGAAAGAGAGCCGGAGTGAGGGATAACCGGGGTAGCGGCTTGCGGAGACGAGTCCCCGCGCTTTTGCGGCATTCGCGGTCGTTGGAAGCTTCCAAAGTACTCGTCGTCGGAGCAAGTCGGCTCTGCGCTAATGGCTGCACTTCTCCGTCACGACGACGAGAGGGGACACTGAAAGCTCGTTTCGCGGAAAAACTGTTGATTTTCTACCAGAGGGATGAAATTATAGGGACGATGAGCGGGCTTTTGTGTATATAAATGTTACCGTAGTTTAATTCATTTACTTCTTTCACCGACGGAATTTGTTGTAGTCGCGGGAGGGAGCTGGAATGATGTGCAGGTCATACTCTTGTTGCCGGAAGCAGTGCGTTGACAAGTTTGATCTACACTGAGAAAAAAAAATTGGTTGGTTTAACCAAAAATCGCGTTGACATACGCTCAAAGCTGTTATTTGTTTGATACAAATAACGCACTGTTTTGTTAAACGATTATTTGCTTCAATTTATTCACAATTTGTCGATTGAAATAAACACATTTATTGTATCAACGAAATACACCTTTGAACATATGTCATTTGCGCATTTGCTTAATTCAACCATTTCTTTTTCTCAGTGTACACGGATATGGGTGCTTGCAAACAATTTTTTTTACTATTTTGGGCACCTTTCTGGATGGCTCTTCACCATTCCGGGTTGTATTCGATAGCGGATTCTGTATGAAAAAAATGGTGTTGGTTGCAGACCAAGTCTCGCATTTGCGTTTTGTCCCTAGGACGTGGGATCGAGAACTGCCCACCTAACCGTTATGCCTATCTATAAACCTAACACACTACCAACTACGCTACTTCTAATTTGCAAATTTTTATTCAGATTGCGAATAAAAAATTGTTTCTCCGTGCAATTTACCCGATTAAAAATAAATCACGTTCCGTCACCATTCGACAGTAGTTTCCGCATTAAAAATACAACATTGGTGTCGCCGATTGAGGTCCCGAATTATCTCCTTTTCTCAAATGACGAATGCGCCTCCCTTTTAAAAAAAAAAATAAATAAAACATTTTTTTTTAATAGAAATAACCGAATTTCATGGACCAAACCCTGCCCAAGATTTTTCTCCGAAGCGCTACGCAACATCCACAAGTGTCCTCGAGCATCTCCATCGGCCGGACGATCTTCGTCCCCGCGCCTCGCGCCGCGGTATCTGCATCGATCGGCGCCGGATCACAGCGGTATAATCAAAAGGAAGCGTCGTTCTCCGGATCCGAAAAATCTATCCATAAGTATACACCGCGTTGGACTTCCACCGATCGTTTTTCCCTCGCCGGTAGGACGCGCCGAGTATAATTAGGAGTCGCGAGCGGCCCGGTAGGGTGGCCGGGCGGGACGGGAGAAAAGAGGACGCCAGCCCGAGAGAGCCGGACCGAGAAAAATCCCGACCACTGTCTCCGTTCTTTCCTCGTTGTCGTCGCCGCGCTGAGAGACGTCAGTCGTTCTTAGCGCCCGCACTTTAACCGAACCAATTTGCCGTCCGGGTCCGGAAGGCCGAGAGGACGGTGTCGGATCGTCGCAGAAATTTCGAAATTCCACGACGCCGCTTATCTTCCCGCAGGACCGAGAGTGAAGCCCTCGCCTAATTCGATCGCGATGGCTCATTATAATCTCCGAACGCTCCGGACCAACCGCGACTTTCGCCTAAACCTAGCATTAGTAAAAACGCGAGATCGGGAGTAACATTATGATCGCTTACACATAGAAGCGCGTGTGTTGCGGAGAGGGAAGCCGGATCGGCGACGAGATCGAGAGCGATCTCGTCCCGCTTTGAATGCCAAAGCGGAGCGACCTCAGAAAGCGAGCGATATTATGATAATGCGGAGTCCCCGGCCGAATTACAATGGCGAGGGGGACCGTGCGACGGATCGGGCGCCCAAAGAGGACGAATTTATCCTGCAGAATAAAGTTTATAAAATGAGAAACAAAAAAAACGGCGCCCGGCGGCGTGAATATAGACGAATCTGCTTAGAGGTTTTTTAATACATTTTGTTATTTATTTTTATAGTTTTTTTTTAGACGATGAGATGAGCGAGAGAGCTGCCTGATACGCATGCGTAATGATATGCGATGAGGAAACGTTGAAAAAAGAGTTTATGAGAATCAGAGGGTAGAAAAAGGTGGATGGGGTAATGTTGTATGTAAAAAGATGTTTAGCAGCGTGGGCAACATTGGGGTTAAAGGGCGGAGTGCGACGGATAGAGCGCCGAAAGAGGACGAATTTATCCTGCAGGAAAAAGTATATAAAATTAGAAAAAAAAAAAAAAAAAACGGCGCCGGCGGCGTGAATATAGACGAATCTGCTGAATCTTTTTATAGGTTTTCTTATTTATTTTTATAGTTTTTTTAGACGATGAGATGAGCGAGAGAGCTGCCTGATACGCATGCGTAATGATATGCGATGAGGAAACGTTGAAAAAAAAAAAAAAAAATGGTGAAAAAAGGGTTTACGAGAAGAAGAGGGTAGAAAAAGGTGGATGGGGTAATGTTGTATGTAAAAAGATGTTTAGCAGCATGGGCAACATCGGGGATGAAGGGCGGAGTGAGAATAATGCGGTGAAACTTGAGAGCTAATTTATTTATATTGGATGTATGGAGAGGCTGGAGAGGGAAGTTCGAAGCAGTATAATTTATTTGGAGATTGATTGGACTACCAGTGAGCTACTCGATATTTTTTTTTTTTTTTTTGTACCGGGCATCCGGATGTGTATGTGTGTATAGCTGGAAGCGAGTTCCGCTATCATGCTGACGGGTTTTACGGCTAAGCGTCTCGGTTCACCGTGACCGGAGACAGGACGGACAATGTAGCGCAAGCTCGTGAATATTTATCCGGGTTGGGCTTTACCGAGCAGCCAATTAAAGCTACTTGGACGCCTCGTTAGAGGCTGGATCGAGCCAGCGATGCGGGTCCTGCGAAATCATGGGTTTCCCTTTTTCTTTTTAATAGCACTTTTATTCGCGCTGCTGGATTAATTGGGAATTATGAATGGGAATTATAACTGGAGTCGTCAAACTGCGATTCAAGTGTCGTTTAGGGATAAAACGTTTCGGAAGCGGTTGACTCCAAAAGAAAACATTTTTCTTCGCTACCGGCACGTCTGTTCATAGTAAATATTGAATGTGAAATTTTAGATATGAAATTTTAGATATGAAATTTTAGATACGAAATTTTAGATATGAAATTTTAGATATGAAATTTTAGATATGAAATTTTAGATATGAAATTTTAGATATGAAATTTTAGATATGAAATTTTACATATGAAATTTTACTTATGAAATTTTAGATATGAAATTTTACATATGAAATTTTACATATGAAATTTTACATATGAAATTTTACATATGAAATTTTACATATGAAATTTTACATATGAAATTTTACATATGAAATTTTACATATGAAATTTTACATATGAAATTTTACATATGAAATTTTACATATGAAATTTCAAATATGAAGCCAGACAACAATCGCCGCAAAAAAGATTGCCAACGCGACTGCGGTAGCTCACGAATGGTTTCCAGTTTCACGTCGTCACAACAGCGACCGTCAATCAGCGACCCACTGAATCAACCTTACTTCGATTCTTTCGAAAACATTTCAGACCGTGAATTCTCTTACACAAACGTCACCCAAAAATCCCTCCGAACGATGATCGTAAACCATTGCCGTTGCCAATTCGATAGAATTATTGTATCTCTTTCGCGAAAATGAATTTGAGACTCTGGCTCTTAAATTGGTTGAAAGCGGAATGAACGCTTCGGTCTTTAAACAAATAATCAGCAACGATTGCGTGTACGATAATCTCCGGCGAATTACAAGAGACCTCACAGAGGGAGGGTTTTGAGGCACGTACAGGGCGAGAGAGTATGCTGCCGGTCTCGTTTTGGTGGTGTTGAATGAAGGGTGCACAGGGGAGGGTTCGGCTACTGAGGGATCGTTGTTGCCATGGCGACACCAACCCCGTCCTCCGGGGTACGCTCTCTTCGCCTCCGCACCCTCCGGCGCGACGAGGCAACCCTCCACCTCTTCCTACTGCTCTTCCTGTTGGCGCCCTCCTCCCTTCCCCCCCCCCTCACCCCCCTCCCCTCCCCCCGCTGCCGCGAGACCGCTCCTCGTCGCGATCCATATCTCCTGACTCCGTAGTCACGTTTGAATGGCCATTTTGTACGACAAAACCAACCATGAAACTCCCTCATTGTCATTTTGTCGAAAATCTTTATTTATCTTCAGTCATGGCTGCCACTGAAAATTATGGAAAAATATTGCTGGTTTCTCACTCACTTGACCCTGACCATTTTTTTTTTTTTTTTTTTCATTAGAAATCGGAGTGATCGGGATAAGATTTTTTAAAATTATGTTTGTGGAAAATTGGGATTCTAGGTTGAAAGTGAGATTTTTTTTTGTGCTGATGTAGATACTTAAATTTTCAACAGTTTCGCTTGATTGAGAATTACTGGCGTGTGAATAGAAAAAGTGACTCCTTAGTAACGTTTGAATGGTCGTTTTGTACGAGAAAAGCAACCATGAAACTTGTAATTTAAAAATTATTCAAAATCAAGCCTACAAAAAATCGTTTTATTTTCAATCCTGGCGGCCGCTAAAAACGATGGAAAAAATTCCCTAGTTTTTCACTCACTTATCCAACTCACGGACCAAATAAATTTTTTTCCTCATTAGAATTCAACCTGACAGTGATAAGATTTTTCAAAAAATTATCTTTGTGGAAAATTACGCTGGCACGTCGTTTAGGTATCGTAAGAATTTATTTGCTATGCTAATGTACATACTCAAATTTTCAGCACTTTGTTTCTCTTGATAGAGAATTACTAGCGTGCGAATAGAAAAAAAACTGAGTTATCGCCAAATCAACCAGACATGCTCTTCACCACCCTGAAGCGCTGATTCAGCAGCTTCAACAGATTTGTTTCTTCTCCAGCCTCTAACTTTGACTCTCCTCAAGAAATAATCCTGGTACTCGACCTGTGTGTTCCTCACATCCTGGCCTATCGATTTCACTACCAAGAAGCCAACAAATATTGACTCTGGGCGAAGCGGCACACTGAGAAAAAGAACAGTATTTTCTACTATACCAATAGTTCCCAGGGGGAACGTCTATATAGATAGTTTTTGATACTATATATTCAATTGATTAAATTATAATTATTGTTGCAACCATGATTTTTTGTCACAGTCGTAACTATAAAATGTAAACGTTCCTGGCAACAATTTTTTATGGTATATGAAGTCAGTATTGTTGCTTTTACTATGTAATTTTTTCTCAGTGCAGCGCTCCGAAGACGGGAGTGGAAACAGCCAGCTTCGACTTTCCGGTTGATTTCTTATCCGCTTCCGATCGCGAATTAAATTGAATTTTCGTATCAATATCCATCTTAAAATTATCGAATAAAGCTCTCGTGCATCCAGCGCCGGAGTGACTCTCGATCGGTCGTCGAGTACCAATGCGCAAGTGTCGAGATGGGGACAGTGCACCCCTATATACATCCCCGACGAGATTTCTCGAGTGGCCGGCGCGCCGTTCCCGCTTTCCCCTTTCTCTCTCGCGCCGCCCAGCCGTTGCGTTGCCATCGCGGGGGTTGAAACACGAGCGCATGGTGGCATTCTCGAGAGCCCTCGAGAGCCCGGCAACGTCGTCGAAAGCTCTTCAACTTAACGCCAAGAACCCAGCGTGACTAATGCCCTGGAAACAATTGTTTTTCGACGTTCCGAGGCTCTTCTCGTTTCTCTGCGGCATTAAAAAATATCGCAGACTGTCGATCATTCGCTTTAGGTAACAACAATACCGTTTTTACTTTTTTTTTATTTTAGTAGGCAAGTGTTATTGGTTTATTGTCGGGAGCGCAATCATCGGTTCGGACATCTGATCTGATCCGTGAGGCTGCGGAAAACAATCGTCCACTTGGCAACCTCGGCCAATTCAATGTAAATTGCTGCTGGCAATTTATCGGAGCTCGCCTGGTGGGGCAGAGTATGGACGAATGTCTATCCGAGGCGGAACATTGGTGATATTCATCGACATTTTGACTTCGACTTACACATTTCCTGAATAAGGATAAGCTTTAGATAAAGAGAATCATTTTTTTTTTTTATGAGACAAGTGTCATTGGTTTTTTGCCGAGAGAGCAATTATCGGTTCGGATGTCGGATCTGATCCGTGAGGCTGCAGAAGACAATCGTCCACTTGACAACCTCAACACTTGTCCACTTGACAACATCAACAACGCTGAGGCGTTACAAATGCCCTGGAAACAATTGTTTGTCAACATTCGGAGGCTTTTCTTATTTCTCTGCGGCAAAAAAAAATCGCAGACTGTCGATCATTCGCTTGAGATAAAGACAATTATCTAAATTATTAACAATCTTTTTTTTTTTTAATAAGTCAAGTGTTATTGGTTCATTGCCGAGAGAGCAATCACCGGTCCGGATGTCTGATCCGTGAGGCTGCAGAAATCAATCGTCCACTTGACAACCTCAACAACGCTGAGGCGTTACAAATACCCTGGAAACAATTGTTCGTCGACATTCGAAGGCTCTCCTTATTTATCTGGCAAAAAATCTCAGACTGTCGATCAACCGCTTTAAAGACAATAATAAAGATAAAAACAATACTTTTTTTTAATAAGCCAAGTGTTATTGGTTCTTCGTGTAGAAAGCAATCACCGGTTCGGATATCGGATCCGATCCGTGAGGCTGCAGAAAACAATCGTCCACTTGGCAACCTCGGTCAATTCAATGAAAGTAGCTGTTGGCAAGTTATCGAAGCTGGCTGGTGGGTCAGAGTTTTGGCGAATGTCGACTACCTAGAGCAGAACCTCAGTGATGTTTATCGACATTTGGATCAGCCAGAGAAAGACCCAGCGTTATAAATGCCCTGGAAATAATTGTTTTTCAACGTTTCTAGGCTATCCTTATTTCTCTGTGGCAAAAAAAAAGATCGCAGACTATCGATCATTCGCTTTAGGAAATTTAAGCAATTAGAGAAACAAAAGTGAGACAAGTGTTATCGGTCTATTGTCGAGAAAGCAATAATCGCTTCGGACATCTGATCTGATCAGAAAACAATCGTCCACTTGGCAACGAAGCCTCGGCCACTTCAATGAAAATTGCTCCTGGCAATTTATCAAAGCTTGGCTGATTGGGCAGAATTCTGCGCGAATGTCGGCCGCCTAAGGCAGAAACTTGGTGATATTTATCAGCATTTTGACTTCCGCTGGGGTTCAAATAAGGCAAATAATTTTTAATTCTTAGAAAAAAAGGACTCCAAAACAAAATAAAAATAAAAATAAAAATTCTTTAAATCAAAAAACCACGGCCATACTTTAGACAATCATTTCCTCGATAATCTCAAGCATCGATCCACAAAACCTACCAAATCTCAACATCGATTAAAAATCACCCCTAAAATTAACATCTCCGATCCAAAAAAAAAAAATCCCACCAAAACCTCCAAACAAAAAACTCCAATAAATTTCCACCAAATGTATCTCTCGCGCTCCGACTCACCGCCGAAAATTCCCCAGCGAACGATTTAAATTCCATTCCTCAAAGGCTCTACACAGCCGCTTCCTTTCGGCGATTCCTCTTCCGGCTTGATTAACGACTGGCCGTTCTCCCCGCCGATTTCCGGCATGAAGCCCTTTTTCCCCGAAAGTCTTCCGGTCTATCGGCGCACGGACTCGCCGGCCGGGTGCGTGGCGAGGTGCCATTCGCGATGGAGGTAACTCCACACCATTTTCGTCCCGGAATTCCATCCGACCTCCCCGTCGCTCCGTCTTGCCGGTGGGAAGTTTGAGGGCAAATCGCGGAGCTATCCTCGCAGTTGCGAAACTACTCGCAGACCCTCGCGATTCCCGGCAGTCTCGGAGTTTGCGAGCTGAGCGGAGTCGGCATCGATGCATACATGCATGGCGCACGGACGATGCGGTTTCTTGCCGGTTTAACGCGATCGGCCGATGCGCGTTGCATTAGGGCGAGCCTCGGTGCGGCCCGCGCGAGCACGAACACACACACACACACACACACACGTAGGGGAGAGCGGGGCAAAATGGCATAGTGGGGCAAAAAGGGATAACGAAACAAAACCCGATTTTCCAATAACTTTTGGATGGCGGCAATGGTGGTAGGTGGGGCAAAACGGGTTTAAAAATCCGCGTGCACGAACACACACACACACGTAGGGGAGAGCGGGGCAAAATGGCATAGTGGGGCAAAACGGGATAATGAGACAAAATCCAATTTTCCAATAACTTTTGGATGGTGGCAATGGCGGTAGGTGGGGCAAAACGGGTTTAAAAATCCGCGAGCACGAACACACACACACGTAGGGGAGAGCGGGGCAAAATGGCATAGTGGGGCAAAACGGGATAATGAGACAAAACCCAATTTTCCAATAACTTTTGGATGGTGGCAATAGTGGTAGGTGGGGCAAAACGGGTTTAAAAATCCGGATGTATCGTTGGGGCAAAATGGGGCATCCAAAAATTATTGTAAGACTGAGTTTTGCCCGCACTGTCCCGTTTTGCCCCGCTGTGCCATTTTGCCCCGGTCTCCCCTACGAGCCGGGGCGGAGGAAGGGAGCCGCGAACAGGCGGGAACCTTCGTCTACCATGCACGATCGCTCGGTTCGCTCGGTTGCATACGGGCCGGGTAAGAGGGAAAGAGACCGGGCGCGGGCGCGCGCTTCGCGGCACGTCATTACGCGGGCCGGAAAGGAAAAACGACCGAGTGAAACCTTGCGCCTGGCTTCTCTCGCTCTCACGGGCTCGCGGTCCGATTCTCTCTCTCGCTCGCCCGCGGGCCCGAACGGCCAATCGCTGCCTCCGCGCTAATGAAACCGAACCCGCTCGGCCAATCCTCGCACTTCCCCACACACACGAGGGCTGAGCTCGGGACGCAACACGCGAACGGACCTCGTGTCAGAGGCCCTTTGAAAACGCGCGCTTACCCGACGACCGGTACCGAGCCGCACGAGGGTGAGCGATACCTTCGCTTGATCGAATATAGAATCTTTTTTTTTTTCGTAGTATCATATTTTTTTTTTTTTTTTTTTTTTTTGGAGAGGATGAAGTTTGAAGGCAATGAAATTTGTGCGAGTTTTATTGAGGTTTTGGGGAGGGGGTATGGGGTGAAAAAATGTTCATGGAGAGATTTGAAAAAAAACAAGGTTTTTCAAATTTGAGAAACATTTGGTTTTCCATCAAAAGAGTTTTGGATCTTTATCGACAGCTTTTTATTCTTGGTCATTTGTTTGAGTATTTGAGTATTTGAGTATTTGAGTATTTGAGTATTTGAGTATTTGAGTATTTGAGTATTTGAGTATTTGAGTATTTGAGTATTTGAGTATTTGAGTATTTGAGTATTTGAGTATTTGAGTATTTGAGTATTTGAGTATTTGAGTATTTGAGTATTTGAGTATTTGAGTATTTGAGTATTTGAGTATTTGAGTATTTGAGTATTTGAGTATTTGAGTATTTGAGTATTTGAGTATTTGAGTATTTGAGTATTTGAGTATTTGAGTATTTGAGTATTTGAGTATTTGAGTATTTGAGTATTTGAGTATTTGAGTATTTGAGTATTTGAGTATTTGAGTATTTGAGTATTTGAGTATTTGAGTATTTGAGTATTTGAGTATTTGAGTATTTGAGTATTTGAGTATTTGAGTATTTGAGTATTTGAGTATTTGAGTATTTGAGTATTTGAGTATTTGAGTATTTGAGTATTTGAGTATTTGAGTATTTTACTATTTTACTATTTTACTATTTTACTATTTTACTATTTTACTATTTTACTATTTTACTATTTTACTATTTTACTATTTTACTATTTTACTATTTTACTATTTTACTATTTTATACTGTTTGTTGATAAAAAGAACTGTTTATTAACCGTTTGGAGTTTTAAAAACAAAACACTATTCGAAACTGAGAAAGCTATGCAAATTTGAAAAAAAAATTGATAGAAAAAAAAAATCTTGAACCCAAGAGCATCAATCCTCCAAGAGTATAATACGAATTTCACAAAATTTTATCGAGTCGTATCGGAAGACACGGTAGTTTAGCGAGACATTAGAGATAAACGACAGTTTCAAAGGTTTAATCGAGTAGAGTCGATGCATGGATCTTGTTTACACCGTATTTCAAGCGGTATTAAAGATGAAAGATAGGGTACACACGTGACTACATAAAAAAAATATGTACAGTTGGGAACCACTGAATAAAAGGCGATATGATCGTGTGAAAAAAAAAATCACGAAGCGTACAGCGACGAGGGCGATGTTTACGGATCGTGTCGTGGATCTTGTAGATCTCTCGGTGCGCCGACCGTACGAGATATATGTACATAAAACATAACGACGGAATTATTAATCGTGTCGTGTCGATCGCCCGACGAAAGTGACCGGGCTCGAGAGTCCGATCGAGACCAACATTGATAAACGCAACGGAATTGCCGATGCCCCGAAGAGACCTCTTCGGAACTCATCGCCGAGACCTTCGTGTCGCCCTTATAAATATTCCGCGCCTCGGATATTACACGTTGAAGCTACGAGACGCTCGACAGTTAATAATGTCCATTCGCAGCTCCCCCGGGGCTCCGCCACGAAAAAAAAAAAAAAAAAACCAAAAATACTCAAATCATATAAAAATTGTTATTTAAATTTTTTATTTTTAATGCGATCCGTGTAGGAAAAATAAATTTCTGTACATCTGAAGACATATACAGGATCTTCAGATGTATAGTAATATATTCAGATCGATAGAAAAAATGTGTTAAAAAAAATCAAAATATATAAAAATTATTATACTAAGAAATTTTCATTTTTTATGTTTAGAAACACGATCTTGTTACGTAGACGACTTTAGCACTTAGTGTTTTGCCAGTTTTGTTAGTTATAATTCAGATTTATTGATGTAAGTCAGACTACACAACTGTTATGTATACGAGCATGTAACTTTATGATTGTGTAAAAAAAGGCCTTGGCCTGTTACACACAAATAAATAATATAATATAATACATAAATAAAATAAATAAAAATAAATAAATAAATTCCCCGCATAAAATTGACAGAAATGGTCCATTTTGCCCCGGAGTTCCGTTTCGCCCCGCTCCTCCACATGTGCACAATTACACTCGAAATTAAAAAACATCATCCCTCAAAAATATATACACCTCATACATCACAGAAACATTTTTCGATTTATGTCACATGTGTAAAAACATATATTTACATACACATACATACATTTTATTTTGTATTTATTTTTTTCCATGTAGGCTCTCACATACTTGCCCCTCGATAAGCCATGCGAGTGTACGAGAGACCACGCGTTAATGCTCACGTGATTCTCTCTCCTCGTGTAAGCTCGCTGCAACGTACATGTGCATTACCTCTGGCGTTCCGTGTACCGCGAGTACGTACCTATCCATCCTACATACATATATACATGTATCCTTGGTTTACAGTTTTGTATATCTGCGCCGAGGGAACGCCGCGCCGCGACTCTGTCTCGGTGCGTTCGTTCGTTTCTCGTACAGAACGAGAAGAAAAAAAAAAAAGAAAAAAAACCCAAGTGAGACAGAGTTGCACATGCACGCTTCGCGTTTCGATGTACACGTCGTGCCGAGAGCCGCGCGCGGAGAGTCGGAGGCGCGCGAGGGCTATCATTATGGCGGCAGTAGACACTCCCTCCTTATCGCAGGTTTCCAACGCGAAGTCGACTCGAGAGGCTCCCTCGGCCTCGCCGCTACACTCGCCTTCGCCATCATTATATTTTCCGCCTGACCAAGAGACCGAACACATGCATACATACACATACACACATACACACATACACACATATACACATATACACATATACACATATACACATATACACATATACACATATATACATGTATGCATGTATACATATATGCATATATACATGTATACATATATACATGTATACACATATGCATATATACATGAATACATATATATATGTATATACATATGTGTAAATATGTCTATATGTATGTGCCGGGTGGAAGGCCCGAGAGCGCGTGTTGCAGGTCGAGGAGGAAAGGAGTAGAACGAGGGGCGAAGGAGCGGTGCCTCAGAAGCTAGGTACGCCACCCTAGATGTATATGTAGGGTCTTCCATCGGAGGTCTCTCGATCGGATCTATGGTGAAAACGGGACCGCGAGACCTTCTCTCTCCTCTCCCCTCGATGGTAAGAAAGATCTACTGATATTATTCGCCGAGGAGGACAGTGGGAGAGAAGGCTGCACGAGGATATATGCAAAGCGGTACCAAAATGGCGACTCTCGGTGCCGAAGTGCACCGCGATTCTCGCGCGGTCGTAGAGGCTCCTCCGATGCGCGGGACTCGGGGGACGCTATTGTGGAAGGGATTGGTCGTGTTGAAGACTTTTTTGATAATTTTTTTTTTTTTTATTGCGATAAGAAGATCTATATAGATCGCGAATCACGGTCGCAGCTAATCCTTCTTCTCGAGCTATCGATGAGAGATGAGAAAATCTAATTAAAGTTTGATCGAGATTGCGAATCGAGAAAAAGTCGATATGGATCGCCAATTACGGGCGGGTTTAATACTTTCCCTCGAACCTTCGGAAGAGAGACGAAGATTGATTGAAAAATCGATCAATATCGTCTATCGACGGAAATGGGTATAGATGAAAAAATTAATTTGAGTGAAATTGGTAAAAGTTGGTATTGAAAATTGAGGAATGAAAAACGTGAAAATCTAATAAGGTAGTACGAACACGTTGATTGTTTGATAGAATGGAATTTTTTTTATGATACAGACAATGCGTCGATGATCGCAGCTGGAAAAATTCAAGCAAGGTTACCGGCTATTTTCATTATACAAATAAGTGTGAATTTCGTTGTCGGAAAATGGTAACGATCGCGCTTGTGTTGCGTTTTATTTGTATTTCCTATGCATTAAAAATAAAATCAATGACGCAAATAAAATTCAAGACTCAGGAAAAAAATTGCTGTGGCAGCTCGCTAGCAAATTTTTGTTTCAGTGTGCATGTAGGAACGATAACCGTAATGTGATCCGAAGATTTCGAGGATTACTATTTTATCAGACCTTAAATATTGATATTTCAAAATTTTCGTAATACAACTCTCATTTAAGCAGCTAACGCGCATGTACTACCTTAATACATTGATTGAAATCTATGCAGATAACGAATTATGGCGAAAACTGATCCAATCTCTTCGTACTTAGTACCGAAAATGTCAGAATATGATTGATATCCGAGCGATTCGACCTATCAATTAAGGTCGATTCTCATGTCGATCCGCATTAAAGATATAGATGAAAAATTAATGTAAGTTAAATTGATAAAAGTTATAATTGAAAAGCAACGAATAAAAGACCTGAAAATCGAATTAATACATCGATCGAAATCTATGCGGATAACGAATTATGGCGAAAATTGATCCAATCTCTTCGTACTTAGTACCGAAAATGTCAGAATATGATTGATATCCGAGCGATTCGACCTATCAATTAAGGTCGATTCTCATGTCGATTCGCATTAAAGATATAGATGAAAAATTAATGTAAGTTAAATTAATAAAAGTTATAATTGAAAAGAAATTAATAAAAGACCTGAAAATCGAATTAATACATCGATCGAAATCTCCGTCGATAACGGATTACGGCGAAGATTAATAATCCGTGATCGGAAAAATAATTCAATTCTGACGTCTTCGGACTGCGGACCGAATACGTCAGAATCTATTGATCAGATGACTCAGACGAGTAACTGCGACTCGCGCGCAGTCGAGCCATCAATTAAAATCAATCATCATGCCGATTCGCAGTAAAGATTGATCCTCCCCCCGAGCTATAACGACACATTTTCCACTAAAAAAAAAATAAAATCTTCTCACCGAGAAGATTATCGCTAGCGCTCGAAACTACTCGAAGGCCGGTCAAAAAAAAAAAAAAAAAAGAAATGAGGTCGGATGCGAAGAGCGGTACCAAAATGGCGTCGGACAAAAGCAACCCTCGCGCCCCGCACCGGCTGCTCCTCGCGCGACCATTAAACCCCTCAAACTTAATGCTTCCATCATATTTCTTTTCGCTAACACGCTCAGTATAAAAAAAAGAAAAAAATAAAATAAAAAATAAGCATCCATCCATAACGATGACGCGCGCGCATGCGCCCGCCCACTCTGCCATTAGGGAAGCTTTGCCTTAAGAGCATGTGAAACACGTTCTCAGCGCGTCTCTCTCGCTCCGCCGCGAGCGCCACTGATGCTATCTCGCTCGCACTCCACAGTGTTTCACATGCTCTTAAGGGGCTGCTGGAGCAGTTATTTTTCCCTTTTTTGACTTGCTTTACCCGTTTTACCGCCGGACCTGGACAATTTTTCACCCAAGTACAAATTTTCGAGCGTTACATCGGGTCCTGATAGGGTCCTGATAAGGCCTTATCAGGCCCTTGTCAGGCCTTATCACACTGAGAAAAAGGATAGTATTTCTCACTACATATATCGAATACTACGGTATATCGAATAGTTCCCGGGGGGAATGTCTACATAGATAGTTTCCGATAGTGCATATTCAATTGGTCAAGTCATAATTGTGGTTGCAATGATGATTTTTTGTCACAGTCGTAACTATAAAATCTAGACGTTCCCCGTGGGAACTATTTTTTATGGTAAAAAATCAGTATTGCTGCTTTTACTATGTAATTTTTTCTCAGTGTGATATTACCAAACCTTTTTATTGGTGTGAAAACTGAGAAACCGACTATTTTCGTCGGTAAAACAGGAAGGTCCAGCAGCCCCCCTTAACGTTCTCGCGTGACTCTCAGCCCGTGCGGATCACCGGGCGAGCGACTCGTGTGGATAAATCCCGAGATTGCCAAGACGTTACTTAAAAACCCATAGAGCAGAATGCAAAAGTCTCACCGACGGAGCAATACAGCAAGCTCGTTGTTCCGCAGAAAACGCGATAAGAAACCGCGGATGTGTCTCGCGTCGCTCTTATCGCCAAGTTCCCCCCCCCCCCGCCCCCTCTTCGGTCCGCCCTGAGAGGCGTAAAATTCGCGTTTGGCGAGTCGTATAAGTTAGTAAGAAAGCGACTCCGAGGCTTTTACGAGCCTTCGGCCTGGAACGGCCCGAGAGCGACGGCGAAAGAATTCGCGCTCTCGTTTGCGTTTGGGAAAACGAGAAAGCGCACGTACCGATAAGGAAGTTCCGACTTGGTTTTATTTACTATCTTTTTTTTTCTCGATTTTTTTATTTTTATTTTATTTTTTTTCGTTCGGTTTCTTTATCTGTCATCGAGCGGGTTCTCCCGGCAGTGAAGTTCGACTGTCCGCCGGTCGAGTCGTGCGACCGCGCTCGTAAAAGACCCGCCGGAAATACATTCCGCGATTGTTATTTCTCCGCGCCGCTCCGCGGACTCGAATCGTACTCCAGATTTTTTTTTTTTTTCGAGCAATATGCAGCAGATAATACGCTCTCGGCATACTTCGATTTACGGCGCCCTCCCCGACCGGCCGCCGATTTCCCCTCGCTCGCACAAGTGTCCTACACGCACCCAAAAAAATATTTTTGACGGCCACCGTTTATTTGGTTTAAGCAAAATATTTATTTGATTTAAATAAATATTTATTTGATTTAAATAAATATTTATTTGATTTAAATAAATATTTATTTGATTTAAATAAATATTTATTTGATTTAAATAAATATTTATTTGATTTAAATAAATATTTATTTGATTTAAATAAATATTTATTTGATTTAAATAAGTATTTATTTGATTTAAATAATCATTTATTTGATTTAAATAAATATTTATTTAAATGAAGTAAATATTTTACTTAAACCAAATAACCGGTGGCCGTCAAATAAGTTATTTTTCTGCGTGTGAGCAACGAGAAAAACCCGCACGATTTTTCGCTCACGCGCAGAGCCAAACTTGTACAATTTCCAATCCTCTCGCAACTACCCAAAAAAAAAAAATCACCAATCAAAAGCCTCCAATCTTCGATACTTCTTTGTACCAAAATATTTTACAAGACAACATTTTGCTCCATCAATTTTTACCAACAACAATAAACAGTAGATAAATAATGTTTAAAAAAAATATATTTTATTTTATTTATTTTAAAATACACATGCGCAAACACTTTCTCTCCACGCAGCGATTTATCGCGGTCCGTCGGCACGAATCGCTGATTTTCATTTTTTCACTCCAACGTAGTCTCGCGCACAGGTGATTAAAAAAATGATTTTTTTTTTTACGTATGCGTACTTTGCGTAAAAATAATATGAAAATTGAGTTAATAAAAAGAGACTCGGCCGGTCGCGTTGCCGGAGAGAGGAGCATGTGACACAATCCGCTCGCATCGAGGACCGAAGCGACTCTATAAGGTGGTTTACCATCCCCCAATAGGCCCGCGCGGCGCGCTCCGGCGCGGACCCGGCCGCGCTGCAATCATTCCCGGTAATGATTGTCATTACCGGGAACGGGCAGGGCGGGCGAGTGTGAGCGAGAGAGGCCACGAGCCTGAAACGCGGGGGACTCGGAACTTAACGTGGTCCCCCCCGTCCGACACGCGGTGGAGGAGGACGCGAAGGATTGGCCTGCATTGCGATTGCGTTTCCGTCCGGTCTCATTGGCCGGCAAACTCTACGATCTCCTCCGCTCCGCTCCGTACCGGCGCGCTTTATCGGGGCTCCTTTTTCGAGCTGACCGGGAACGCTCGAGGCGTCCCCGGGCGACGCTGTAATTCCTGCGGGAGATTCCTAAACACCGCAACTTTTTTTTTTTTTTTTTTTTGAGAATCAACGGAGTTTCCAGAAGTCGGATCATTCCGTGAAGTCAAAGCGCGATAACCTGTTATTTCGGCGGACCATTGATGGGACGATCGAATCGGGGCTCGACTCGGTTCGGGGTTTGGGAATCTTCGTCCGGAGGGTTTCTGACCATTAGGCTTGGGCAACAATGTTTGGGAGTTTTTTTTTTGGAGCCTGATCGATGAAATTGGAGCTCGGAGTACCAATTGCTTGGCTGTTTGGGGAACCGCTTGGAGGACACTGGAGGCGAGTGGCTCGGAGTGGGGTGGAGTGGCGATGGTCGCGGTTTAGGTGGAAAGGAGCCGCAGGGAAAGAAATTCGTGAACTGTGGTCCGTATTGAGCACTTTGAATTTTTTTAAACAGAAATAGGGAAAATGTTTTGATGAGATTGGGGCAAATATTTTGAGGAAGAGTTGCATAGAATTATGGCTATATATCGAAGAATAGTAGCCAAAACCGTTTTTTGTTTTTGCTTCCTTATAGAGTAAGCTATGTTTTCGCAACGAAAAATGCGATTTTAATGTGTATTTTTTAACCATATATAAAATTATTTATTAACGACCTTTTCACTCATTAGACATTTATAGATTTATACATTAGTATCTTGATTATCCGAGCCTCGATCATCCGAACCCTCAATTATCCGAACAATGACGGCGTTCACTCGAACGCTCGGTTATCCGAACGTTACCGCGAAACATTATACATTGTTGCTCGCCGCGGCAAGAGCCGCGCCCGTGTTCAAGTCAGTTGAAACGCACTTTTCCTCTTCCAGCTTCAATCCGCAATCGGATGTTGGAAATATGTAATACATATGTTTTGAATTTTAATATGTACGCTGTTATTTCATTTATGTAACACATGCATGAAAAGTGCTACTTCTCGGCCCTATCGATAGTGGCGTAAGTGGCGCTTTACACCCAAGTGCTATAAATACCCAACGCATGCGGACGTCGGGCCGATTTTACTTTACGCACGCTTCTCCTACTTTTCCTATCGCACTAGTGCGATAATAGTAACATTCTCGCACTAGTGCGAGAGAAAATCCCACATTGCGTTCGTACCGTGTGTTTGGACAAACAAAAACAATGCTTAAAAGAAAAATCATTCTCACGGGTTTAAAAGAAAAATCATCTCCCCGTCGCTGGACGGAGTCGCGCGCGGTCCAACGCGCGTCCCATTCATTGCGATTCCAGCCCCGAGACTCCTACTTTTCGACGCACAGTGTTTTATTCCGTACGAATAATGAGAGACTTGCCGGCTTTCACGTGTCCACCCATTCGGCGCACATTCAGCCCAGCAGCGAAATTTAACCTGCGACGGACGAACGACTTCGATGAATGGAAGATTACCGGATCCCCCGCGCTCGCTCGTGTCCAAAGAACGCCCGCATGGAGCCGACGCTCTCCGTAAGCCGGCACGGACGCACGGAACGTCTCTCGCTCTCGTCATTCTTGTATCCTTCATGATTTACTGGCTTAGAGTCTCATAGAATTATCTCACTCCGTGGCTCGTCAAACGTGAGAAATTTTCGCACACGTGCCCCCCCCCCCCCTCTTCCCCCCCTCCCCGCTCGCCCGACCGACTGGAGAACTATGTTACGCTAACGAATTCCTGCTGGGATAATTAGACGAATGAAGTCACCCTGGCTAGTCTTCGAAAGACGGAGGTTACATTAAGTTTTTTTTTTCTTTTTTTTTAGATTTGATTTGAAATTAAATTGAGTGGAGGACGGGACAAATATATTTTTAAGGACGGTTCCGTTGATGTTTTTTTTTCTTTAGATTTGATTCGAAATTAAATTCATTGGAGGCGGAGGAAAGAATATTTTTAAGGCTGAAGGTTTGTGTCGAATTTTTCAGGTTGTTTTCTTTTTATTTTTTGTTTTTTTTTTATTTGATTTCAAATTGAAGTGAGGGGACGTCGGGGCAAACACACTTTTATTTGAGCGATTAATCTAATGGAAGACGTTTTTCTTCCAATTTGGTTTCAACATTTTTTAAAGGTTTTTTTTTGTTCTTCTTCAACGTCGCGGCGCCCAAAGTGCAGAAGGGGAGAACGAGTTTCGATTGACGATGGATAAATGTGTCACGTTTGATGTTTGGACTCGATTTGAAATTAAATCCATTACACCAAGAAAAAAAAATTATTTGACGGCCACCGTTTATTTGGTTTAAAGAAAATATTTATTTGATTTAAGTAAATATTTATTTAAATCAAATAAATACTTTACTTAAACCAAATAAACGATGGTCGTCAAATAAATTTTTTTCTGGGTGTAGAGGCGGATGCGAATACATTTTTAACGCCGACATTTTTTGTTAAATTTGTATGTGTTTTTTTTTTACATTCCATTTGAAATAAAATCACACTTTTGAGCAATTAATCTAACGGAAGTCGTTTTTCTTCCAATTTGGTCCGAACATTTTCTTAACGTTTTTTATTCTCCTAAAGTCACGTCGCCCAAAGTACGGAAGGAGGGAACGAATTTCGATGGTCGGTGGACGGATGTGTTGTGTAGCGGAGAAGCGTTCGTGGCTGTAGTTGTGGAGTGACGAGACGAGGAAGAGAAACGCGACGAGGTCGACATCAAAGCGGCCAGATATCACGGTGGGGCCTTTCACGGCCGGCATTATCGCGTTACTTCCGCGTGGCCGAACGTCATTTGCCTCACACCACCCGATGATTTGAGGGCAACCGAGAGCCACCGCGCTGTCGCCACCGTTCCGGCGTAGCGCCCGAAACCCCTTCATCGAGAGCAACCCTCCGCGCGGACAGCGCAGCCTAGCGCCGAGCCATTATGCCGCTCTCTCTCCTAGCTCGCACTGCCTGCCGCGAAACTCCAACTACCGACGGACACGGCCTTCCACCTCCGACCAGATTCACTCTCCGAACAAATTTTTGTGTAACCTTTTTTTTTCTTTTTTTTTGTAAGTTTTTTTTAGCGATCAGGGCAAATATTAATTGTTATCGAATTTGTGATGTTTCCGTCGATGAGAAAAAAATATTAAAAGAATAGAAATATTGAAAATATTTTTGACGGGATTGGGGCAAATATTTATTGAGGGAGAGTTGGTGTGCTTGCGTAAAAAAAAAATCGGTGTTTTGGCACATTTATATCTCTCCCACTCACAAGTCTACCAGGAAACATCTCTACCATATTACAACTCTACCAAAATCTCTACCAGAAAGTAAAAAAAAAACTCTACCGTACTTGAAATAAAACTCTACTCTTGTATTCCAGTAGAGTTTTATTTTGCTTCTGGTAACGTTTTTTTACATTCTGGTAGAGTTCTAATACGGTACAGTTGTAATATAATAGATAATTTTTCCGGTAGAGTTGTTATGTGGTAGAGTAGTTGTCAGAGCTGTCTTTTAGAGATGTAAATGTGCCGATATTTTAATGTAAAAGTACCTAAAACAGTCAAAGGCGTCGAAAGATGGGATTTTTTTTTCAGTATGTGTGCTTCAACGATACATTGCAATTTGCGATGTTCGCATCAATAAAACAAACCTCAAAATAGCAGCAACAAAAAAGCTGCAACATCTTTAAATACTAAAAATACTAAAAATACTACTGCAACAGTTGCCTAGAATAGTAAAAAGAAGTTCTAGAATTCAACAACCATCCACGATACTCAACAATGTTATTCTAAGTTAATCCAACTTTATTTCGTGTCATAGAAAGCGTTCAAGAAATCCCTCCAGAAATCTAAAAAACAATCGTCTCTCTCCGAAAAAAAAGAAAAAAAATTAGCTGTTCCAATCCGCGGTCCCGAGTCCAAAAAAAAGTTACATGCCAACACAAATAGCGTCGCTGTTTCACATTCAGCCAAGCCCGCGTTCACACACTCCTCCACACACTTATCCTCCCCATCCGCATAAAAATCCGATTCCCCCCTCGCGCTCGATAATTCATCGAAGCAACCTTTTATCCAACATACTCATCGGCGTGAAAATTCCAATTCTTTTAATATCTCCCCCTCCCCCGTCGGACGTGATAATTCGTCGAGGCGGCGGAGTCGCCGGGGCTTTTACGCCATATTTATCTATACGAAAATTCGATTTCATTCTTTTCTCCATTTTTCATTTTCACTTCCACATCTTTTTCTTTTCTCTTCTTTATTTTCATTACATTCTTTCTCCTCCCTCCCTCATCTCGCACGTGATAATTTATCGAAGCAGGAAGCCTCGGGAAGAGGCATTCGAGAGGAAGAGGCACTCCCGGAGTGCTCCGGAGGGTTGCGGAGAGCGCGTCGGTACTCTAATCCACCACTCTCCTCTCGTTTGGACGCCCCTGTACATGCGGTCTATCTCGTCGTCTCGCGGAGCGCTCTCCCGTGCCTTCGACGCTTAAATTTTCCATCCTCATCCGCGTCTCCCGATGTACCGGGCGGATGCGCGACGCCCCCGTTATCTCAAATCGTCGCGCGCTCTTCCGCGATCGGGCCATCTTCTTCGCCCGCGGATCCGAAGGTCTCACGCTCGATTATCTCCGCACCCGGCGACATTTACGGAACCATTAAGGTACCGGTAAATTTATATATATGGACATACATATATATATATTTAGATATATGTATATATGTATATATATATATATATATATATGATATATATGTATGGGCGCATTTGGTTGGGTGGATTGGAACTGGAATGCGGCGTATCGGGGTTGGTTTTCCCGGTGCAAGATGCACGCGTGGTTAGGTTGTGTAGGGCGGGAGTGACGAAATGGCACTTCGCCCTACTCCGACTCTGCTGCGGCTCCGCTGGTTAAGAGTCCCGCTCGAGCGGCTCTTCCTACTCCAACAACAACCCGCAGCCCTCTCTCCTTCGGCGCCTTCTGCATTAAGCACTTCGCGCTCTTCTCGACGACAATTTGCGATACATTTGCGCGAAGGAACTTAACTCTTCGGGAAATGCGACTTTCGCGGGGCCTCGGGTGGGAGTCGTCGCGATGTCGCGGAAGAGATGCGGTGGGTCTTCGTGAATATCTTTACATTTTTTTTTTTTATATATATTCTTTTTCTTTTTTAGAATTATTTTATTTCACTCGGTGCGGAAATTGCAGTTTTGCGCTGCGAAGCGTGCGTAAAACACCCACTTTCGTACCTTGTGAAGTAAAATTTATGTAACTCATGCATGAAAAATTCTCCTTACCTGCCGAGAGTGGAGTAAGTGGCGCTTTACAGCCATGTGGATATCTTTATATTTTTAAAATATTTACTTTATTTCACTCGGTGCGAAAATGGCAGTTTTGCGCTACGAAGCGTGCGTAAAACACCCACTTTCGCACCTTGTGAAGTAAAATTTATGTAACTCATGCATGAAAAGTGCTAATTTAGTTTTCGAAGATTGGTGCATTTGAGACATAGTGCCATTTTGAAAATCTCGACGTCGGAAATTTTCTTACCTTCGCGAGGCCTCGGATAAGATTTGTTAACTTAAGTTTTATGATTTTTAATTTATTTTAATTGAATTGTATTTTCATTAACTTTTTTTTTCAAAGATAATTTAGTTTGTAAAGTTGATACCGTTTAAGAAAATATCAAGGTCGAGCATTTTCTTTAATAAAATGTGATTTTTTTATGTTTCTAAACATTCTGAAAACATTTTTATAAAAACCTCGAAAAAACCTTTTTTCACCATAACAAAGCTTCCTCTGCGAGGAAGCAATAATAAATTGATTAGATGTTAGTCAATAAAACCATCCACTCAACACGCGAGTGAGCATCGCTCCAAGTTCGGAAATAAAGTCGTAGTGGGGCAAAACGGACCTATTTACTCCATTTATCAGGATTAGAGATGAGAATTTCTTTTTTAAGGCCCGGGATAAAGAATTCCCAAAATAGTCCATTTTGCCCCGCCGTTCCGTTTGGCCCCGCTTCCGCCCTACATACGTCGTCGAATCGATCGTGAATTGGTTTCATCCCTTCGGCATCGAGTGAGCTAGGAACGAGCGGTAGGAAGGGACGTTGGCGAGGCATTTCCGCCCGGAGAGCCCGCAAGTCGGTTCATCAGCGAGACTATACATATATACACCATGCCACGGGAGAGCGTACCCAGCACCGTTGTCATGGGGATGATCCGCGTTGCGGATACGGACGAAACGCCCCTAGCTGCCGGCTAACGGCAACCCCATACGAGTATCGACGACAACACCGGCTCTATATATTTCTCTCGCTCATCCGTGCCCAGCACTTAAAGTCTGACAAAATATTGCACAGTTGCCTATATTCATCTTTTCCTTTGTCAAAATTTCCTCATCGGTAATTTCTATTATTGTAATTTTTTTATTTTTTATGATGTAAAAAAAGTCTCAAATCCTCGCGCGGCGACAAAATAAGAAAGTATAGAATAGTTGCTTATGTTCATTTTTCCTTCGTAAAAATTCGCTTGTCGGAAACTTTCATTATTATTTTTAAAAAATTATGTCAAAAAGTCTGAAAGCCCCGTGCAGTGACAAAATAAAAAAGTATTGCATTGTTGCCTATGTTCATTTATCCCTTACAAAAATTTGCTCATCGGAAATTTTTATTATGTGAAAAAACTCAGAAAGCCTCGCGCAGCGACAAAATAAGAAAGCCATCGTCATCGAAGGGTCGTTCCACGGCGGAGTTGGAAGCTCCCTAAAAGCCCGAACGGCACGTTTAAACCTCCCTTAATGATCTCATTCGGGAGTCAGTCGAGAAAGGTTCCGCATTATTTTCCGTCTCGACACTGTTTTTTCTCTTCTTCTTTTCGGTTCAATCTCTTATCCCCGGCACCGATCTTGTTCGCACGAGGATATATTCGAGATATCGATCTACAAAGACCCAACGGCCGATGTTAGATATTATCTCGCAAAGTCGGACCCGAAAATCTCTTGAGGGTGGCTTTTTGGTCGACCGCAAGTAACGAACGGAAGTGACTTTTCCTAAGAGATACATAATAATTTGGCTCTTCCGTTCAAGTTTTTCGAAGAACTGGTTGAAAATTGGTTTAGAAAATTATTCGATTCGTGCACGGTAAAAAAAGATCAATATTTTTATAAATATTCCACAATGTTTGCACCCAGAAAAAAAAATTATTTGTATTTAAGTAAACGATGGCCTTCAAACAAATTATTTTTCTGGGTGTGGATCACAATCGTACAAGATATTTCCAAAAAAAATAATAAAGTCTTAGAAATAAGTTTCAGCAAAAAAAAAAAGCAAGAATTGTAAAGTAAAAAAATATGTAAATCAAAGGAAAATGGTGTTCATTCGTGCAGGATAAATGTCTGTTTTAAGTGTACGTTTCGTTTTGCTGTGCACGATGTGCCTCTGGAGAGACAGATCTTTCCCAACCGCAACGTTCGCTAAACATTCGTTCATTGAAATAACGTAAACTCCCCCCGGCACGCAATCCGGTCCGACCTTTCCATAATTAATTTTCTACC
Organism: Ichneumon xanthorius; assembly: GCA_917499995.1. Classification (NCBI taxonomy): domain Eukaryota; kingdom Metazoa; phylum Arthropoda; class Insecta; order Hymenoptera; family Ichneumonidae; genus Ichneumon; species Ichneumon xanthorius. Next base: position 2,280,714 of record OU824204.1, on the reverse strand, counting down.
TTACCGGGAAGTTTTACAGAGACGTCAAGTTTTTTCTTTCCCTCCCACCGACGAGCGCACGAGACGAAGTGCGCACAATCCGAGGATTTTGTCTCGGGCAAACGCAAGTGTAACGCTTCGATCCCCGTCGGACTTTTCAGGCTCGCGTGTACTCCGACAAAAACTTTACGCCGCTACTAATTAGCGGTCGTTATAAGGCGTTCGATTAGAAAAAAGAAGAGCCGAAGAATCCGGTGCGTGTCTCGCAGCCTCGAGCTCGATACATTGCAACACGCATTAACCCGACGCTATCTTCTCGGTACAAAAAACTAAATGAAAAAAAGGCATATTCGAACACGGCCGGAGCTTCTTGATACAAAGTCATCCGTTCTATCGCATCCGCGTGATACTTCCAGAAAATTACTACAATCTCGGCGGACGTTTAGCTCGCTGATGTTCGTTGAAATTGCAAAAGTACGAAAATTATTAAGATTGAAAAGAAAATTATAAAAAGTTGAAAATTGAAATTTTCATATCGCTTCCTCGTAAAAGTTGAAAATTGAAATTGTCATATAATTTTCTTATAAACGTTGAAAATTGAAATTATCATGTAATTTTCTTATAAACGTTGAAAATTGAAATTATATAATTTTCTTATAAACGTTGAAAATTGAAATTATCATATAATTTTCTTATAAACATTGAAAATTGAAATTTTCTTATCGCTTTCTCATAATGTTTTTTTATTAGCCAAGCTTCTTCGATGAGAAAGAATTTTCTGTACTTACAGTCGATATTCACGACTTTTGCCCAAACAAAAAAAAACAGACCTCTTCCACGACAAAAAAAGAAATATATATATGTAGGTTTGTAACGTCCTCTCTGTAAACCAATAATAATAATAATAATAATATAATATTTTTTTACCCCAACAGAATTCGGATTGCTAACAATGAATATTTTCAAAAATTTCTTTCCGCAGCCAGATAGTTTGTTGTCCGCACATTAAGCAGATAAATGACTTCCAGTGAAAAGATGCTTGCTCTCAAAAAAAAAAGAAAAAAAAGAAAAATTCCCCACCATAAAAAATATATTAAATATTTCTTTTTATTCCCGCAGCCAGAAAAAAATATACCGGCATGCGGACACGGCCTCAGCTTTGCGATACAAAGTCGTCGCTTCCCTCGCATGCGCGTGATACTTCCAGAAAATTACTACAATCTCCGCGGACGTTTAGCTCGCTCATCTTCGTTAAAATTGCAAAAATAAAATAAATAAATAAAAATAAATAAAATGAAAAAAAAATAAAAAATAAAAAAATAATCAAAGGAGAGCAAAGCCGTTCGCGTCCTCTTATAGGCGGACGATAATGTTTCGCCGGGACATGCGTACGCGAAGCCGCGCTCGGCGGAGCCCTCTCTCCATACCGAGATGTCTAACCATAATAGGTTTTCCTTTGAATGCTAATTCGCGAACCTATACGCTCTGTTTATACAAGAATTTATATACAGCGAATTAGCATAAATTAAGAGAGTATCCTACGAGAGGCGGAGAATATAGAGAGTTGGGTCGCGTGTGTATGTAAATCGTATAAATAGTCATTAGACGGTGTACAGCGGGAGTGGCCCGGGCTCGTTCATCGACGTTGCCTTTCGGGGAGTATTGAAGATATCGTGGGAGAGGAGTTCCCGCGGGACAGCCCGAGAGAGTCCTCTAGACGTCCGGTGTGCCTCGGTGTTGATATACGCGCGTTCGGTGGGCGAGGCTGGCTGAGAGCGCGGCCGCTCGCGGAGAACCAAAACAGGTTGAAGCATTTAATGTCGAGTGGCGACTCGGCGACAGGAAACGATCCATTCGGGCTCGCAGACTAATCGCGATCTAAGCGGCAATTATTTTTCTGGATTATTCGATTAAAGTTCCGAATGGAAATACCATTATATGTGGTATATTTTTTTTTATAAATAAATGTGTCTGTGATATGTGAAATATATTTTCGGCCAAAAATTTTATGTTTGGGATATTTTTTTATGTCTTCGAAGATATAGCGATTTGTATGATTAGTATATTAATCATTAAAAAATCGCTGTGTCTATTCGCACCCCTTTTTCCGTGACTCTAAGCAAGAGACACGAGACACGAGACACGAGTTTACGTGTCTCGAGAAGATCATTTTCGTGTCCCGTGAAGTTCGTACGCTTGGAGACACGACACAGCGGATACGACAGTTTAGTATCGAGGGCGCGTTTTCACTAACGGTATTGTAGTTTACAGAAATTTCAAATGATTTTTTATATGTTTCCGAATGCTCCTCGTACAAAGCAGCGAAATACTTTTTCTTTACGCATTAGGATAACATTTCTAGGTTATGACCATCGTCGAAGTAAATAATACGAAATATTAAATAAAAATCCATTTCACCAAATCCTCACGCAATCATTTCCAAAGATATTACACTTAAGGGGCCCGAGACGCTAACTCTCAATACGAGATAAGAAATAAGAGACACTTGTTCTTTTTCCTTCAATTTGGATAGGCTTAGCAATCTCACTGGGTGCCCGCTTGGCCACTGCAGAGCTCGTGTCAGTGAGCTGTTGGATACAAGACACGAGACACGAGACACGAGACACGAGACACGAGACACGAGACACGAGACACGAGACACGAGACACGAGACACGAGACACGAGACACGAATGGGCATTTTGTCAATATTGTCTACATCTGGAGACACGAGACACGAGACACGAGACACGAGACACAAGACACGAGACACGAAACAAATAAGTGTCGCGTCGATTTGATCACGTTGAAGAGGCACAAAATTACGTGTTTCCCGCTCCAGTCTTATTTCACCGAATCTGCCGAAGGTGTATACCTCAGTATAAATTACATGTATAAATTAGATTACATGTATAAATTACAACATCGACGAAATTCTTTTTTGTAACACGTGCACAAAAAGTCTTGCTTTTCGTTCCTGTAAAGTCTGGCGAAAGTGGTGCTTTCAGAGGATGCGCGAAAAATGCTGTATATTCTATTTTACACGGTAGTGTCTTTTTGGCACACTTTTTTCACCCTCTAGCTACTTTTGCGCACACTTTTTTAACACTCTAGTTACTGTCACGTACCCTTATCTGACACTGTAGGAATTTTCCTGCACGCACTTTACAGGCACGAAAAGCGGGAATTTTCGTGCACTCGTCACAAAAAGTACTATGCTCGCGTCTCGTGCGAAAAAAATAGTGCATGCGTACAAACGCAATATGGTCTCCTTTCCCACGCGAATGCGGGAAATGACTATTCCGTGTCTTCTGAGAATTCGTGTCTTGTACATATCCGTAGTGCGCGAGGCACGAGACACGGAGACATTAATTTTACGTCGATTTTATCACTATGTAGAGGCACGGACTCACCATCATGCTATTACTTGCTGAGTAAAATTACGGGTTTCTTGCGGTAATCTTATTTTTATCGAATCTGCCTCAGGTGTATAAATTACAGCATCGACGAAATTCTGTTCCGTGTCTTCCGAGTATTCTTGTCTTGTAGATATGCGTAGGGCACGACACACGAGACACGAGACACGAAATAAGCATTTCGTTTATATTATCTACTGGCTCGAGACACGAGACACGAGACACGGGACACGAGACATGAGACACGAGACTCGAGACACGAGGCACGAGGCACGAGGCACGAGGCACGAGGCACGAGGCACGAGGCACGAGACACGAGACACGAGACGCAAGACACGAGACGCAAGACACGAATAAACGAGGTATACACCTTCGGCAGATTCGGTGAAATAAGACTGGAGCGGGAAACACGTAATTTTGTGCCTCTTCAACGTGATCAAATCGACGCGACACTTATTTGTTTCGTGTCTCGTGTCTTGTGTCTCGTGTCTCGTGTCTCGTGTCTCCAGATGTAGACAATATTGACAAAATGCCCATTCGTGTCTCGTGTCTCGTGTCTCGTGTCTCGTGTCTCGTGTCTCGTGTCTCGTGTCTCGTGTCTCGTGTCTCGTGTCTCGTGTCTTGTATCCAACAGCTGACTGACACGAGCTCTGCAGTGGCCAAGCGGGCACCCAGTGAGATTGCTAAGCCTATCCAAATTGAAGGAAAAAGAACAAGTGTCTCTTATTTCTTATCTCGTATTGAGAGTTAGCGTCTCGGGCCCCTTAAGTGTAATATCTTTGGAAATGATTGCGTGAGGATTTGGTGAAATGGATTTTTATTTAATATTTCGTATTATTTACTTCGACGATGGTCATAACCTAGAAATGTTATCCTAATGCGTAAAGAAAAAGTATTTCGCTGCTTTGTACGAGGAGCATTCGGAAACATATAAAAAATCATTTGAAATTTCTGTAAACTACAATACCGTTAGTGAAAACGCGCCCTCGATACTAAACTGTCGTATCCGCTGTGTCGTGTCTCCAAGCGTACGAACTTCACGGGACACGAAAATGATCTTCTCGAGACACGTAAACTCGTGTCTCGTGTCTCGTGTCTCTTGCTTAGAGTCACGGAAAAAGGGGTGCGAATAGACACAGCGTTAAAAAATACCAATTTCATATATTTCTATGAATACACATTTTTGTTAAATATATTTTTTATTAAGAGGAACGAAGCTGGGGTTGAACTGTAAATCAGCAAAACATCGCTCGCCTCGCCGACAGGAAACGATTCATTCGGTTCATCGCGATCTATGCCATATTTTATAATGTGTGTAATATTTTATATTTTATAATAATGTCTGTGACATATTTTATAAATGAATGGGTTTGTGATATGTGGAATATATTTTCGGCCAAAAATTGTATGTTTAGGATATATTTTTTTGTGTTTTCAAAGATGTAGCGACCTGTATGATTACTATATTATTTTAATGAACTATTCGATTAAAGTTTTACATGGAAAAAAATAATATCATATTATTTTTTTCCATGTGCATATATAAAAATATATGTCTTTGCGATATGTGAAATATATTTTCAATCAAAAATTTTATATTTTGGATATTTTGTTAAAAATATATTTTCGCACATATAGCAATTTGTATTGATTAGTATGTTGACCATAAAAACGAATATATGTTTTGTTGCATATATTGTATTGAGAAGAACGAGGTCGAGGTTGAACCACAAATCAGAAAAACATCGTGGACTTCACAGAGTTGCAGCGATTAAGACACTTTGTATATGGCAGCTTCGAGTCAAAGTTGCCAGTAGTTAAGATTAATAGTAGACCATTAAGGTATTAAAAACCGACACTGATGGAACGAAGTAATACCTATACTGATATTAGTAATAATTATTAGGACGGTCGACTTTTTTTTTCTTCCTCATCTTTCAGCCGGAAACATGCAACAGCCTTCGAGACTGCAAAGTCACGAAGATGAAGATGTGGAAAATTATACATAGTAGTTTCATGAACTTAGTCACTGTTCTGCGCACATAGATCGATAGATCCGTGTACCAGAAACAGTTTGTTCCAACAAAAAAAATTGATCAAAATATATGAAATTAGCCTCTACAAAATAAACTTGAATTTTTATTAAAAATATGACAGGTGCTTCTTTCACTTTTTTGAATACGTATGAATTTTTTCAGATTTTTATATTCACTTTGAATTTTTTAATGGGAAAAACGAGTAGAGTCACAAAATTCAAAGTAAATTTAAAAATCTGAAAAAATTCATACATATTCAGAAAAATGAAGGATCAATTTTTATTTAAAAAAAGTTATGTTCCCGGGAGATTCGTTGAACAATATTATTTTTCATCAATTTGTTAATAACATTTTGGAATTACAATTATGCAAAATAAATCTTTTCATAATCTTCAATACGCTTGACTTTTTTCAGATTTTTATACCATCGACAAGTGTTTACAATTCCCGCTCATTTCTCTGAAACTAATGCGAAGTAGATAAATTAATCGCAGTAAAAAAGTTCTTGCTGCAAAAAAAAAAAAAAAGTTCCTGGTAAAAAAAAATATTGCGCGGAAATTTGAATAAATTTGGCAAATATAATTATTATCGACTTCATTTTTTTTTTTTTCAATCGGAGGTCGCTGTGTCGAACGAGTAGTCGAGGGTTCGCCGGCTCGGTGAGACTTTGTCACCTTTGCACGCGCGTGCGAGTGTCCGGCCCTTGTACATTCTGGATCGGCGAGAGGGCGAGTAAAGTCTCCCGCGGTGTGTTGTCGGCTACCTGGGCTACCTGAAGAGTTATCCTTTTCTCGCTCGGTTCCCTCAGCTCTGTCTCTCTATCTCTCAGCGCCTATATCCAAAGCCCGCCCGCAGGGACTCCCGTTGAACAACCGACATCCATCATCGCGGACCACCTCCGGTGACACACAACGCCGACGAGATTAAACCCCATTACTCTCTTCCTCTCTCGCGTGTGCCGGACGCGCGCGCGCTCTCCCTTTGCGTGCCGTTCGCTCGTACATCAGCGACGAATCTTTCGCAAAATTTTCCTGGCAAATTTTATTCCCCCGGAGCTTCCATTACCTTCTATTCCGCAGCTAAAAATATCAATTCGCTAAAAAAATCAATTCGCTACAAAAATCAATGGAATTGCATGGCGACCGCCGGCAGGGAAAACCGGCAAGAGTCAGGGAATTTCAAGATTGGTCGGGGAAAACGTAAATTGTCGCTGAACCTTCTATAAAGAATAAATAACAATATATAAGTACATAAAAGGGAGCCTTAAAAAAATATTGGGAACATTTTGAAAAAATAAAAATAAAAAAAAAATAGAATTAAATATCAATACAATTACGAAGGCATTGCAGATATAAAAATTTGGTCCTCCAGTCGGTCGGCACTGGTTGCCGCAAAATTCCCTAAAAGTAGAAACTCCGGCCGGAATTAAATCTTTTCCTCAATTGCATCTAAAAAAATCAACTTGCATCAAATAGAATAGCTAATTTTTCATTACTTTTACACATTTTCTTTTAATACTGTTTAATGGAAAAATTATTACATCATTATTAATTGACAATTTTTCAGTCAACGATTATTATTATTATTATTATTATTATTATTATTATTATTATTATTATTATTATTATTACAAAACACGAGTATTTGCTATTCAACGTCCCAAAGTTTTTTCCCACCCAAAACTCTTTCATAAAAAAAAAATATCAAAGCTTTACGAAAACTTGCGAAAGCATTCGTAATAGAGATATTAAAATTAGTTCCCTCGATCGGCCGGCACTCGTTGCCGCAGTTTCCTAAACGGAGAAACTCCGGCCGGCATTACCCCGAGTCCGAGGTAGTTATAATTCGTGGCTCGTTGGCTTCCGTCCCGCAGCGTTAACATCGGAGGCGGTCTCTTCTCTCTCCGCGGCCCTCGGGAGTATTTATTTGCATTTAAACGGTTGCCCGGTTGACAAATGAGGCCGATACTATCGTACACAATCGATTGTGGCGCTCTCGCTCCGGAGCCTCGGCAGGTAATCGGCCCGGGTTTTCGTGTCGGACACTCGCCGGGAGAGGAGGAGAGGCGGCGCGCGGCGAAACTTCTTATAGCCGCTTGACGCGGAGGCTGGCGACGAAGAAACTGGAACAATCGCATCCTCCGCGGAACATCGCCGCGCCGAGACTCGAATCTCAGCTGTTCGAATTCTCTCGATTCCCATTTATTTTTTTTATTTTTTTATTTTATTTATTTTTTTATTTTATTTTTTTTGTGAATCTCGGAGCATTCACCAATTCCGATCTCACAGGATCCGCAGTGCAGTTGTAACACACGCACGGTGGCAATCGATTACCATAGCGCGGAGCGGGAGCGGGAGCTTGACGGCTCTATCGACCGGAAAAGACCGCGGAAATACCTGCACAATTATATACGTTATTCAACTTACTCTTCGGATCTCGGATTTGTTTTTTTTTCTTTTTCCTTTTTTTTTCTTCTCTTTTTATTTAATTCCTTTTTCCTATTCTTACGTTGAACGAGATGAAGGAGAGAAAAAAATTGATTCTAGGAATGTCCGGCAATCGAGCTCCCTGCACATCCTCGTACGTGACCGCAATCACGGGATTGTAATTGTACGTAATGAGGGAGAGGATTCGCGATTTTTTTTTCTTTTTTTTTTTTTTGCATCCGCGCGTGTGAAACGCTTGCGCGAAATTCAAAATGTTTCTGAGAGGAACAGCGAGGAAAAGTGAAGTAAAAATAATGGAAGATTTTCTTGTTTTCTGACAGTTCTTGTTTTTGTTTCTCTGTACAAGATTGTGTCGAAGCGACTGCGCAAGGTTTAAAATGTTTTCGACTGGAAAATGGGGAATAAAAAAAGTGAGATTTTCTCGACAAAAAAAATCTGTAATTTACATCTGATATGCGAATCTTTCACAGATGTCATAGCAATTTTTACCGAAGCCATGTGGTGATTTTTTCCAGAAGTCGGGTTGGCAAAATTTTGAGTATATATATAATTTGACAAAACTAAGAACTTTGTAGATAAAACTGAGAACTTCGGGGATATAACTAAGAACTTCGTGAATAAAACTAAGAATTACGTAAATAAAAATTAAGAATTTCGTAAATAAAAATTAAGAATTCCGTAAATAAAAATTAAGAATTTCGTAAATAAAAATTAAGAATTTCGTAAATAAAAATTAAGAATTCGGTAAATAAAAATTAAGAATTCGGTAAATAAAAACTGCTAATTCCATGGATTAAAACTGACAATTACGTCGATAAAATTGTTGTACGTATGTATACATAAAAAAGGTCGACGAAAACTTCTCGGAGATGCAAAAAAGTGAGATTTTCGGGGAAAAATCTGCAACTCCGAATCCTACGCGTCCGCGTAGAGTCGATGGGAATTGTATAATTCGTTGTCGAGCATGTGACGAAGGAAACTTCTCGGAGACGCAAAGAAGAGCGAAGGAACGAAGGAACGAAGGGGCGAGCACGGGGCGGAGGGCTCGGAGGGGAACAATTAGAATATTTTCTACTACGTTGTGAAAGAGGATGGGCTTGGCTGACACTCTGACAGGCCACAGTCAAATGTTCCACGCTTGCCTGCGTACGCGCGCACCGAAGGTCCTCGCTCTACGTCACGGCGATGCACGCTCTTCTTTTATTTTTTGCTTTTTTTTTCTTCTTTTTTTTGTTGGTACGTGAGACGCCTTGCTGCTCCCACAACAGTTATAAACTGTGTATACACTTCGTACATTGTTCCATAAATACAGGGAAGATACACTGTTATACAGCCGACGTGTACGTTTTCTCATTGCAACCGAACAAAAAATATTTTACTCGACGATCCAAGCGCAAATAAATCATTCGTTAAATAAGAAAAGATTTAATGCAATCGGATCATTCTTTTATCAAATCAAATAAATTTTAATTGAATTAAATAAACTTTAATTGAATTAAATAAACTTTAATTGAATTAAATAAACTTTAATTGAATGAAACAAATTTTAATTGAAATAAATACATTTTAATTGAATTAAATACATTTTTAATATTTATTGAATAAATATTTATTCTCACGTAAACGCGTCGAAAAGATAATTTTTTCCAGGTACATTAAATAATTCCCAATAATTATAACCCGGGCTGAGAAGAACAATTTTTACGCATCTTTCACGGGACGCAAAAAAGAGTCCCACATATCGAACCGAGGACACCGGTCCATTTTGCCCCACTCCCTCCCCGCAAGTTTCCCTCGCAGCGATCGAAGAGATTTTATTATTTTACTCTCGCATCCTCGAAGCCTCGATCAGGAATTTCCCCTCGTTGAGTAGTCAGAACTTGGTCGCTCTTCGCTCCGCTCGGCTATCGCAGATTCTCGCGAATAATCGAACTCCCGAGGCTCGTTTAATGAGGTACGATAAAAATACCGAGTCGTTAAATAATCCTATCTCCTTCGCTCTCCGCCGCACCGCGGATGAGAATTATCGTCTCCGTGGCTCATCTCTGCCACGGGTCATTATTAATTTATTATTATCATTATCATGAAAGCCGTCGCGCTCAGACGACGCTTACCTCGAGGAAAATCTACAAGATTCCCAGTCAAAAAAAAAAAAAAAAAAAAAGTTCTCCGGCGACGCTGATCAAAGTTTTATAGCGAGCCGAGGGTGACGGATGGTTAATTGGATTCGACAGTGATTCGATTACATACACACAACGCGAAGTGGTTAAAAAAAAAAAAAAAAAATGTTCTTAAATATTTATTTTTATTTTTTTTATTGACTTGTTCGAATGAAGAAGTTGGCCGGGAGGCGCGCGGCTGCCGCAAAGTCAATTCGGTATGGCCGCGGATGCCGGAGGGGTTTTCTCTCGCACAGGTGTGTATAACCAAGGATCTCGGCGGTACGAGCAAACCGGAATCTCATTACCCGGAGACAAAGGTGAGTCGATCAATCATCGTCAGGGATAGACGGAGAGGAGCCGAGAGAAGTACGTTACGCGTGTGAGCCAAAGCGGACGCTGGCGGTTGGATGATGAAGAGCGAACAAGAAGAGGGAACGATCGCTGCTCGAGAGAAAAGTGGCTTTTGTGATGCTCGGCGGGAGGAACGCGACTCGGTGGTCCACGCGGCTGTGCCGCGGACACCCGCACGGAAAATAAAAAATCAAAAATAAATAAGTGTAAGGGAAAAATATATATTAAAGATTTATATCGAAGATATACATTTATTTGGAATCTAATGTTTTTTTTTAGTGTATTTAATGGTTGGAGCTTTTGCGCATCACTTTTGGCGGAATTTGGTGCTGTTTAATTTTTGTATTTAAAGTAAGAGTAAAAATGCTCGGAGACGTTCCAGTATAAATAACCAAATGTCGACAAGACACTCTTACTTGCTTTTTTGTAATTCTGTAAAAAGGCATTTGATCGACACAAATTAAAATAAGAAAATGTATATCGTTTATATAAATATTTTAAGCAAGAGAAATTATGCACGAACACCCGCACGGAAAAAAATAAGTGTAGGGGAAAAATATATATTAAAGATGAATATCGAATTAGGAACTTTCTTTCGTACTTTTGGAGAAACTAATTTTTTTCTTTTTTTATTGGTATATTTTTGAGGTGGGGAATTCGCACTCTGACTGGGTGTCAAAGATACTTTTTCCTGGACTCACGCGTGGAAGATGAAACTCACAGGGGTGAGGTATATATATATAATATACACGATTCTTTTTGAGATTCGTCGAGGCTCGTTCGCGCGCACGGCTAAAAATTGGCCGAGGCGCGTTCGGCTACACGAGGAACGCGTTAAATTCGTAATTGCGATTATTACGCGCTCTCTGGCGTCGGGAAGATATCGCCGGGTTGAGGCTTCGTGGGGGTCGAGTTTACTGGGGGGCTCAAGGCGTTTGCGATGGAAAGTCACTGCAAGTATATTCGAGATGGTACAAAAAAAAAGAAAGAATACAAAAAGAGGAAATAAGATTTTTCCTTTTTTATCGCGAATTTTCCGATTTTAGATAATTGTTTCCACAAAAACAAAGCTTCCTCTATGAGGAAGCAAAATGACTAGTTTCGTAACTTTTGTAGGTCCGATGGCTTTCAAACCGTCTAAAAGACTACTCGACTGTACTTAAGAGTACTGTGTAAACGGGCTCGTCCAGTAAATTCAAATAAACATAAACAAAAGTTACAAATCGGAACGTTTCTTTATATTTTGCTTTATAAAAAATTTAAGTGTAGTCCTTTTTGCCCCCTCCCCCGTCCCCACCGCTATCTGTGTTTACGCGTCTCCGTTAGTATTATCAGATAAATTGAAGTTCAAGGTCAATGGACTTGCGTTGATAGATAGTGAGCCTTAAATAATGAATCCTCGGCTCCCTCTCGCGTGTCTCTTGCGATCTCAAAGGCTTCACCGCTCGCCATTGTGTCCTCCAGAGGATTCGCCGTGCCCTCGCCCTCTCCGGCTCGCTACTGTTAATTATGTCTTCGAGCGTTCCCCCGAACCGGCATCGGAATTCTCTCCTCGAGTGTGTCTCTCGCTTTTCGATTCAACCTGACTCCCGACCCGATTATCCGGCTCGAGTTTTGCCTTCGCTCGTACTTCTGCATCCGGCTCTTCCGCAGCTCCTCGAACTCTCCCAACACGCCCATCCGAGCGCGCTCTCTTCGTTTCGAGGATTCGCACGAGCGATCGGGATTTTGGGCCAAAATGGGCGGTAAAATCCGGCCGGAAAAGTCGAAAGCGTGACAACACCAGTCACCTCTGGAAGGACACCCGAAGCTACGGGTGTCCTTCGAGACACCCCCCCCCCTCCCCTTTTCGGGACTATTGTCTACGAAAGGGATTTTGGTCCGAGGCGCGGCACAGCTATGCAGATTTCTACCTGCTGTCGACTTTCGTTACTAATTTCGGGCTCAAAGAACTTCTTTTTTTTTTCAAGTCACCTTACTCGTCCGTTTAGCTAAAGTTGTACGAAAATCTTTTTGGATTCATCTAATATAAATAAAATTAATAAAAGTAAAATATCGCACATAAGAATAATCAATTTTTCGGTACATTTACAACTCCATCACTCACAACTCTGCCAGAATATAAAAAAAAACTCTACCAGAATCAAAATAAAACTCTACCGGACTTGCAATAAAACGCTACCGAAATTGAAATACAACTCTACTGGAATATGAGGGTACCGTCTAGTCTTGTATTCCAGTAGAGTTTTTTGATAAAATAAAATAAAATAAAATAAAATAAAATAAAATAAAATAAAATAAAATAAAATAAAATAAAATAAAATAAAATAAAATAAAATAAAATAAAATAAAATAAAATAAACACTATCGGAGGGGAAAAAAATTCGCGGAAGTGACGCGAAGGTGGATGCCGGGAGAACGGATGACGCGGAGAACCGTGTATATATATATTTTTTTTCGAACATTGAAGGTGAGGCGAAAGAGCTCCGGCGAGGCTACGGAGGTTTTTTGCTCTATCACAATCCGCGAAGAGAGAAACGACCAGGCTTACGTAATGTAATGTTGGCTTGGCGAGGCTCAGCGATGAGTCGCCGTAGGGTCTGGACAGCTCCGAGGCGGTCGCGGCCGAGCCGGACGAGCGAAGGAAGGACGTGGCAGAAACGTCCGAAAACTGACTAACGAGATGATTTTGCCGGTGCAGCTCGCTCGAAAAGAGCTCCACCGGGACGCGCGTCTTCCGGTCTTTCGTTCGGCTCTCATCTCGTCGCGCGAACTTCACCCGTCAAATTACCGCGTGATGCGGACACGCTGAAAATTGTTTATCGTGATTGGTGTCCCTCGGGCAAAGTCATATTCGTTTCTTGTCAACGAACATCGGGCAGCTCAGGGCTAAGTTGGGGGGAGGGGGGAGAGGGGGTTATTTATAAATGACGAAGATGGACGTCCCGTGTGATCTCGCGTCAATCATTCGATCTTCGGAGCCAGTGTTTATACTCGTCAATCTCCTTTTTCGCCCCGATCGATATATCATTGGGGATTATCGATCATCGATCGCGACTCGCGTCGTCGCCCGAGACGCCCCGATCGAGATCGACACTCCTCAAACGTTTTCAAGCATGTTGTAGTAACTTTATACATAGAATTTTATGTATGCATTTTATGGCACATTTACATCTCTACTACTCACAAGTCTACCAAAATATAAGCGATCAAGAAAATCGCTATCTGAAAAAGGTAGACCAGAATGAAGATAAAATACGGAATACAAGGCTACCGTCTAGCCGGCACATTTACATCTCTACCACTCACAACTATACCAGAAAACATCTCTGCCCAAACAACTGTACCAGAAAACATGTGAACCATATTACAACTCTGCTATAAAGAGGGGGGGGGGGGGGGGTGACATAAATCATATCACGTATATTACATATTGCCAATCGACCATCAACCGAAGTCCTTCAGGTACGATATTAAGAGTCTTTTCAGCGTTTCATACATTGAGTGAATGGATCGATTAATGATTTGTAAACGTTACAGTTCGGTTTTCTATATCATTGTTCATTATTTCTAATTGTTAACATATATATTTTATGTACATCGCGCTCCTCAAACTTTTTCGAGTACATCGAACTAATTTTATATACATAATAAATCCATATATATATATATATATTGTTATGTACATATATCCATATAAATGAAATAACATATTCATTTAACTCAGAAGCTTATTTGCGGACCCGCTAAATAATATTTTTTTCGTACGTTCAAACTGCTTCGAAAAAGTTCGAACGTCCCAAAAAAACAAAATCCCTACTATCCAAACAGGGGAAAAAAAAAAATGTAAAGAATCTTATCGAGTCACAGTTCAAGCTCGTAAACAGCAATAAGCTATCTGACAACGGATCGGCTCGAAGCCGGCGCGGCTTCTCCGACGATCGTCAACAAGAGGCGAGTCCCGTGCGACATTGAGGGACCCCGAGACGACCAAGGAGACTCTCGAACTCCGGTGTGTATACAGTAGAACCCGGCGGCTCGATTGATTGCGCTGCAAGAACTTTTCTCCCATTCCATATCCATCTCTCTCCCTCCGAAGATGTCTCAACGGGCTTTGGCTTCCCACCGACCCGCCGACGGACAGATGGACGGACGGACGGTCGGTCAACGTGCGTGCTACAGGTGCTTTTGCCACTCGCGCGATCTTCGCCGATCCCGCAGGAGCACAGAGGCCACGAGAAACATAACATCCTCCGCCGAGACGCAAAAGGGCGTAACTCCCGTTCCTCGAGCGCGGGACTTACGCCCTTTCGTTTCTCGCCGCTCGTCGCGACCGACCATCGACAGTAGCGGCAGGACCATCACCGGCATTGCGTACACCGCTCGAACCGGGCATAAGAGCCGCGGAGAGAAACGCTCCAGAATGGCACGGATGCTGCTTTTTCCACGCGCCCACATTCCGGGCACGTCGAGCCCATCGACGCTGGATTTTGCCTTTCCGTCACACGCCCCGGAGCCCTTTGATCGACGCGCGCGGTTCGCGCGAGCGATTCACTCGTCCCCCCCCCCTTCTCTCCCTCCAGATATCGATGCTCGAGCGCCGGAAGGGCGTAAGTCCTACGCCTTGTTTACGGCACTTGCGCCCTTGTGACATTGAGCCATCGATATACTCCGGATTATTTTTACCCGTACGGACTGCGAAGTGTAGAATACACAGGTAGGCTTTGGTCCTGTTGGCTGTTACTGCCCAGCGCTGGGCCGAGACTCGGCCGCAGCCGGCCCGGGCTCGGCCCGGTTCCAACGCTACCCCGGGCGATTCTCTCATCCCTCTTCTCTCCCTCTAGATATCGATGCTCCGGCGCTGGAAGGGCGTAAGTCCTACGGCTTGGGCGCGGGACTTACGCCCTTGTGACACTGAGCCATTGATATAGTTCGTATTATTTTTACCCTTACGGACTGCGAAGTGTGCATTAGACAGGTGGGGTTTGGTCCGATTGGATGTTACAGCCCAGCGCTGGGACAAGACTCGGCCGGAGTCGGCCCGGGCCCGGCCCGGTTCTAAACCTGCCCCGGTACAGTTACACGACCGGAACTGATGCCGGATCGATATTATCCACTGCACGAGAGCCCCGATGACGATTTGCGTGTGCAACTGGCCTACTATGTCGGCCACCGTGGCCGTTCTGAGTTATTGATCCGGATATGGATGGGAGGAAAGTTGTTGGAAAAAATAATGGGGGGAAAAAAAATGAGGGGAAAGATAGGTATCGGTGATTTCGATTGATCGCACTCGAATCGGAAACACCTATGGGATGAATGCGTGCGCGGGGAATGTGTGTTTTTCCGAGGCTGATCGCAAATTGCGATTACCGACACGATACTTTTTTTATTTATTTTTTTTTATAGGGATATAGATAACGGTGTATCGTGTCGGATAATCCATTAGCCCCGATCAATCGGGACTGCTCGCCGGGGAGAGACACGCGTCACAATCGACGCTTTCTGCGAAACGGGGTGAATGGAAAAAAAATATATCGTGCCGACGATGGGAGTATCCTAGCGCTCGATGGAACGGGGATTGTCGATTTAACTGAGAGATTAATAGTCTTTACATGTGAGATTCGCTGCACCGATGATTTTTTTTTTTTTTTTTTTTGCGATCGGTAGATTTTGGATTTTTAATCTGTGTGAGATATAAAAAATTTCAATCCCTCGTTACCGCGGCAATGAAAAGAACAGTTTTGATTGCCGCAGTAACGAGAGATTGGTAATTGGAATTTTTTTTAATGATAGAAATAATTTAACAAAGAAAAAAAATCGTGAATCGAATTTTTTATGATTAGTAACTAACATTATCTTTAAACGTAATACGTAGTATCTGATAAAGTTTATTAGAATTTTTTTATTCCTGATATCGGCGTAATGAAATTCCCAATCGACGCGTTCCGAGAACGGAGTGAATAGAAAAAAAAATATCGTGCCGGTGATGGGAGTATCCTTTCGCTCTAGGGAACATGGACTTTCGATTTAACTGAGAGATTAATACTATTTACATGTGCGATCCGTTGTGTCGACTTTTTTTTTTTTTTGGATTTTTAATCGCTTGTTGTTTTCATCGCCGTGGTACCGAGAAATTGGCAATTGAAATTTTAAGGATTTATTAATAAAATAAAAAAAAAGACAAAAAGAATTTAACAAAAAAAAAAATCGGCTATTAGATTTTCATAAAAAATTAGTATATAGCATTCTATATCTTGTATATATAGCTTCGTAAATTCAGCATACAGCAAATATCCTTCACATGCGAGATTCATTGTGCCGATGATTTTTTCTTCTTTTTCGTGCAATCGTTAGATTTGGGATTTTTAATCGATTAATATTTTTGATTGCAGCGGTAAAAAGTGATTGGTAATTGGAATTTTTATTTAAAGAATCACTAAATAGAATTTTTTCAAATTTGTAAATACAATGTTCAACAATGAGTAACTAAATTTATTTTAAGCTCGTAAGTAAAATGTATAAAAAAATTTACATTTTTACAAAATTAAAAACTTTGTAAACATGATAAACAAAATCTGAAAAAAATTGATTAGAATTTTAAAAAATGCTGACATCGGAGCGGTGAAATTTGGCGACTTCTCTGGTGATTCGAAGTCTTTCGAGCGACTGCGCATCCCCTGCAGCCTTACACGTCGTTTGTGCTCGCGTACGGATCGAGAGCAGTCCGAGGGCTTCTCTCGTGGTCCGCGGGAGATAAATTTTGCGGAATGAAGAGTCGCGCAGCATGCAATTCGAGAGATGCAGCGACGGCGGAGGGAGAAGGAGAAAACGAGGCGGAGGAAGAGAGAGAGGGATTTTGCCGAAGTGAAGGTATTCAGGGTGGCGAAGGGGCGCGCTCGGCCAAGAGCGGCCACATCAAAGCGACAGAGACCGACCGGACACGACTCCCGTGCTCCGGCTTCGCGCTCACCCGGCACATCGACTTTTCTCTTTCTTTCACGAGCGCGTGCATGCGTGCGTGCGCGAGGCCCTTTCCTCGACCGCGCGTACACGCAGCCTTTCTCTCTATCTGCAGCATCGACGTTTTTTTTTTCTCCTTCTTTTTCAACCTCAGAGAAAATCGGGGCAATGCTTCGTCGAACTTGGTTATCGGCATCGGATTTGTTTCGACTGATCTAACATTGGGAACGTTTCTTGTCCCCAAACACGTCCACAATTCTTTTCGTGTTCATTTTACAAAAAAAAAAAATCTTGTCCATTTTACAAATATTTTTTTGTAAAATTAACATGAAAAAAGTTGTGGACGTTTGTGGACAAAAAAGGTTTGTTAAATGTAAAAATCTTTTTTAACTGTGCATAATGTATTTTGCATATTTTTTTAAATTTTTGCATATTTTGCACTTTTTGAAAATTTAATTCGTACAAATGGTTGATTTTTTTTTAGATAGATTTAATATGCTGCATTTTTGGATCCGCATTATCGTCAATTTTGGTATATGTACGAGATATATGTAATGGAAGCGTAGATGTAAGTGTGTAATTTAGGAATGGTTATTGTTGATATGAGTGGATTAATATTGAGGATGTGCGAGAAGTTAAGAGGAGTCTGTAAAAAGCGGAAGACGCTGTACACTAAATAAAGACTTACTATCGTCTATTTTGGTAGTAGTTTTTTTTTATTCGTGTCTTTCGAACGCTTAAGCACGAAAAAAAAATGATAAAATAGTTACTTTTACAATTTCCTTGAGCTCCGCTCAATAAAAATGGTTGCATTGAAATCAATGCTTTTCGCCGAACCAAAGATCCAAAAGTAAAAAAACCTCCGAATTGTTTTTTCCGCCAATAAGCGCACCCCACCTTCCGGTTCAAATCTTGTTCCTCGCATCCTGGCGTATCGATTTCACTACGAAGAAGCCTACGAAATGTCACCGAGAGCAGAGTTACGCCTCAATAAAGACGCACGTAAGAATTATTTTTTCGTCTCCAGGCCTCGATAAATCGGTGCAATTAGCAATTCGATTTACGATTAAGAGCGACCCGCGTTACCCCCGCCCCGCGCACCCCACATGCGGATGTCCAAGGGCTTCCTCTGGTATGCTCGCAAACTCGAGAACTCCCGTGAGAGCGCTCGAAGCTCTGATTCCGGTCGAACCGGTGCCTCGGCTATGTCGCTATGCCCGGCGCACAAACGCCCGCGTTCGCAAGGAATACGCGGGATCGCTCCAGCGCCGCGCGTATGCGTGAATCGCCTTTCCACAGACACGTACAATTTAACTGGCGACTGTGCGCTCTACGCGGAAGGGGGGGGGGGATTAAAAATGTCGCAGCATCCTTCCGAACACCGAGAAACGAGCGCGCCTCGCGCTCGGGAACACGAGAGACTAACACTTGTTCCCTCGCCTCTACCGATCGTACGATGAAAAATTTATGAGGCGGGAAAAAAGGTAAAAATGTCATTTGCACACCGCTTCGTCTATGAGAAAGCTGCTCGAGCGATTTTGGCCTCCGGTCGAGGAAGTGCTCAAAACTAAAAATTTCAATGGCCAAATTCAGCGCACAATTTATTGTAAGGAATTTATTGTAAGGAATAAGGATTTTCGGAATTCGCCGTTTCGAGGCCTATTCTGTACACCCAGAAACAAAAATTATTTTACGGCCACCGTTTATTTGGTTTAAGTAGAATATTTATTTGATTTAAATAAATATTCATTTGAATTAAGTAGATAATTACTTAAATGAAATAAATATTTAGTTAAAACAAATAATTTTTTTTTTTTTTTCAAAAACTCAACATTTCACAAAATCCAACCGCTTGGATAGATTTCGACAAAATTCAGTAGCAAAGATCCTTGATCGATATAATATGTTTGTGCGCAGTTTTAAGATTACAACTCCAAATTTACGAAAGTTTGAGCTGACATTTTTTTAAGAATTCAAAATCCCAAAAAATCTCAAACTGGACATAAATTTTCGTTAAAATTGGATTAAACTCAAAGGCCAGTGACGACTTCACATGTACCAAATTTGAACTCGCTGGCCCAAACCGTTCGTGAGTTGCAGCGATTTTAACCGACTTGAGTCAATCACATCCACACATCTGAACACCCCTAAAAATTGCTACGCATTTTAGACTATTTTAAGAACCAAAACACTAAGATCTCGATTTAAAAAAAGATGTTCTTTACAAAAATGAGTTTCTCTATCACAGAGCAAAAAAAAAAGTTTTTTTTATCAGAAATCAATTGATACTCATTAGTCGATAAAGTCTGACAAATCGACGACAGAGTCGTAAGCCAGTTTATCGTAATTGCGTCGGATACGCGCCGACAACGAGACGCCATCGACGGATTGTTGCTGGAAGGCATTTTATAAATACGAGGCAATGGATTTTCACACGACTTTTACGCCTCCGTGGAATGCGTAAGGTGCTCGCACGATACGTACGTACGGAAATCGAAACGAGCAGTTGTCGAAGGATAAAAATTGCGCTGGCCGAGAATAGGCGGAAAAACACAGTGATCGGAGCGATCGGCGTTACACACGTCGCCGTTGTGTGCGCAACCGCGTTGCGAGTTTATTAGAGAGGAATTAACTTTGTACAATTGTATCGGTGCGAAGTGGCAGGGGTCGAGGTGTTCCACGCCTCAGTTAGATCGATAAAGGTTCCAGAGACCTTGATGAATATACGGAGTAATAAAAAAACGGTTTATACTTTAACACACTTTTTTTCGCAAAAGTCTATTTTTTTTTCTTGGTTATTTTATAAATAAAATAACCAAGTTTATTCCGGAAGATTGAGAAATTAAGGGGAAAATAATTGTGGAAGGTTGTGGAGGGGAAATGTTTGTTAAATTAAAGAAATATTTTTACCTTTAACGACCATTTACACTTTTTACGAAATTTATGTAAATTTAGAGACGAATATTGACCCGTCGAAAGAGCTGAATGAAAATCTTTAAATTGTATCGAAAACTTTAAATTATTTCTAAGGATATAAATTGTAAAATAGTCGTAAAACAGACACCCAATTCCTTTGCAAAATAAACTCTAATCTTTTTTTTTATCTGCGGAAAAAAGTTTTGTTGAATTTACAATAATTTTTTGCAGTGCACACCCGAAGAAGAAATTTGTGTAATTAAAAAAAAAAATGTTCCACATTTCAACCAATATCTACTCGTAGGTAAATAAATTTTATTATATTCAAGAAAAAAAATGTAAGTAACAAAAATGCAACAAATGATTTTTATTCTTCGGCCTACAAATTTGTTTAATTCCAAATAAATTGTCCACGTTTATACAAATAACAATTTGTCTCTAAATAATATTTATTATATTCAAGGAAAAAAAAATTAACAAATCATTTTTATATTCTGTTATATTTCTGTTATATTTTGCTGACGTCACATCCGGGACGTTAAAGCGTACCGTTGGTCGAATGAGGAACTCATTGCCTCGGGATAACGATAACGTATCTCGTAATGTAATCTGTTACAACCCTTCGCCGGACCCGTCGAGAGATACAATTCCCTCGCGAGGATGGTAAAAAAAAATAAACAAAAATAGAGAGAAAAAAAAATTGGAAATAAATAAAACGGGGAATCGTATACAAGCGCGTTGGAGGTCGCGGGACTTTCGATCGTGGCAAGTGGCAACCGCGTGCCGACGAAACGTGCAATTGAAGAGTCGAGACCCGGCGCTCTCGTGATTACCGTAATCAGCCAAGTTCAAATACCCGGCGTGAGCGGTTCGCACTTTCGAGGAACGTTTCTCTGCGATATACACACCATGCGGGTGAAACAGAAACCCCGGACTGGATGCGATTTACGATGATCCGATCGAGTTTTATCGATCAGCTCGAATCGTCGATCGAGATTTTATTTCGTTCGGGCGGTTCGCGGCGATTACTTATCGGTACTTTTTTTCAATCCTCTGCTCGAAGAGTGGAATTCTTATTTCAATTTTTTTGAAATATGCGACTCCGATGTTCGACCCCAAGATTTATTATTGAAATTGACGGGTATGGATTAAAAAAAAATTAAATCATTTTCGTTGAAGGATCGAATTTTTTTTGTTTTTGGAAATGAAATTTGGGAATAAAATATTGTATTCATCGAAAGTGCATTAAAAATCGCTGATAGTGGTCGAAGATTTTTCTTTAATCCTCGGCTCGAACACTGGCATTTTTATTTTTTTGAAAGATCGATTCCGATGTTCGATTTAAAGATTTATCATTTAAATCCACAGGCAAGGATATTTTTTTTTTTTTATCATTTTGCCGAAAGACAGATTTTTTTACTGTTTTTTGGAACTAAAATATTTTATTTCGCGAATCTGCATAAAAAATGGCTGAGAGATTGTTCTTGAAGAATTTTTTTTATCCCCGGTTCGAACAGTGAAATTTTTTGAAAAAATCCAATTCCGATCATCGTTTCGAAGATTTACAATTGAAATTCACGGGTAAGGATTTTTTGTTCAAAATAAAAAATTCCCGTCGAAGGATCGAATATATTTTTTCTGAATAAAATTTGTACATAAAATATTTTGTTTATCGCAACTGTACAAAAAATGGCTGATAGTCCTCGAAGAATTTTTGTTAAGGAGCTCAGAGACTGCGACCTGCATCGTCCGCGGGACAGGCAGCGCCATCGATCGGTGGATCGCTGCATTAATCATTCAGTATTCGTGGCTCGTGGCGCCATCTTCGTCGCCGGCGAGGAAGCCTAACCTGGTGAAAGGAAAACTGTTGTCCGTTCGGGATTCTCCTCTCGTCTCCCTTCCTTATCGCCCTGAATATCTGACCGCTTCGCCGTCCCGGTCAATCATTATTATTAAATAGGATTTTAGCGACTCGAGCGGCGTTGGCCGTGCCATCGATCATCTTCGGAGATTTCCGGTTCCGAAAAAAAATAACCTATCTAAACTTCGTGTCCTTAACATTTCGGCTAACGGACCGATTAATTTTAACGACTAAACGCGATCCGGAAGTTGCGCAGAGTTAAATTTATTTCGGATAAATGCTCGTTCTCGATCCTAAGTAAATTTCGAGTTCCCGACAATTCGGCTTCATTTTTCAAATTTTATTATTTATGAACTTGTTTCATTATTTCTTTATTTATGAAATTGACATTTTTTGTACACAAGAAATATTTTTGAGAAATCCACAACCATTTCTCACTCCACATGAAAAAATTCTCGAATATAAACCTTTCAAAGAAAACTCTTCGACGTTAATATTTCCGGTTTCCGCTAAAAAAAATAAATAAAGATGCCCTATTTAAATTTCGTCACCTCGATTCTTCCTCCTCACCGTCACCCAGCCCGAACGATCCGCTCCTAATGAATGAAAGACCACTGGTAGTTACGGAAGTGTAAGGCATTAAAATCGAGTTTACTCTATGAAGAAAGTTGTTTAACAATAATGAGTTTACGGGGTGTCGCTTCGAATAATTGATTCGTATCACGCGTAGCACTTTTCACGCTCCCCCACCGAGAAACCGGCGCTCGCGATGTCGGACTCGCCGGGAGAGTTGTGCCTGTCTCCCCCCCCCTTCCCCTCCCCTCCCCCCACCCCGCTCATAGCCATCTCTTTCATTCTCTCATTCTCTCTCCATACCGCGCAACGTCCTCAACCTTGCGAGCCTGTCTTTTCCCTCTCGACACGACGATTCACACGTACCGGCCAATTAACGTTCGCCAACCTGCTTAATAACATAACGGTCAATTTGCCCACGATTAGCCGCTGTAATGATACCTCAGCGAGATCATTTATTGTTAATTATTCCCTGCGCGCCCGTTTACCCTGCGTTCATCAGAAACGTCGACAACTAAATTGACAACTAATTGAAATGTTACTACGGAGAGGGGGGAGAGGTGTCCCCCCCCCTCCCCCGCCCCTTCCGCCACTCTCTCGCTCTCTCTCTCTCTCTGTCTCTCTGCGTAATCGCGAAGAAAAATTATGTCGAGGCTCCGTACGTTTTCTCTCGGTATATATTTTATACCACTTAACCTCCGCAACTTTGCTCGATCAATTATCCTCGCCTATTCGAGCACCACGCGTTTCTCTAATGGCTCGAGAAAAAATCGCGTCTTGTCAATTCTCGGATTTATGGATTTTTTATATTTTATTTATTTCTTCTTTAATTTTGGTTATTTTTTGTTCGTTAATTTAGTTCGTTAATTTAGTTCGTTAATTTAGTTCATTCGTTTCTTAATTTTAGTCATTTGTTCATTAATTTTCTTAATTTTATCTTCAGTGTGGTTTATATATATGTTTATTTTTTTTACATTATTTATGATGTTCAAACTTTTTTGTTTATTTTTTGTTTATTTTTTTTTTACTAAATTTTACTGTGGGCGCGGCCGAGCGCGGGAAATTCCCGGGAATTACGAATTTTCAACGCTCCGCGAATAAAAGCCGAGTGCGTGAGCGAAATTGAGTAAAAACTGTTCCGGAGGAGGTGGTCACAGAGTCGCGCGAATTATATCGCCGAGAGTTCGAAGGCTGCTCTCTGCGCTGCGCCTGATGCTGGACGAAACACAAGAGCGGGCGGCCGCGCTCCGTATCTCGGGCGACTTACGTGTTCGGGGAAGCCCCCAGCGCTCGCTGCAAACCTCCCGCGAAATCGTCCGAGACTTCGTACAAGCCTATACTTACCGTCAGCGAGATGAACTCGCGGCCGGGCTTAGAGAAAAGACCTACGATACTGTGGATATTTCGTTGAAAATTGCAGTGTGTTCGGTGATTTTTTGTTATTTATTTTTATTATTCGCATTGCTTTCTCCACGAGAGGTAATTGGGTGTATTTAGGCATTATTTATTATTCTCGTTCATTTTATTTTCAGTTTCGAAAGTCAAATTTGTTATTTTTTGTTCGGTCCTAACGAGTGGTAAGTCATTTTGTTTCTAAAAAAATGTTACAAATTCACCGAATAATTTACTTCCGTTTTACTTCCCAATATAAAGAAAAGTTTACTTAATGTAGCAACAATGTTTTTTTATTTTGAAAAAATATACTAATTTATAAACGTAATCGACGACAATTTTTTGTATGTTATTTTTGTAAATGATTCGCTTTGCTTTCTGTACGGGAGGTAATTTTGTGGATTTAGTGGTTTAGTTTGGGTGGATTTGCGTGCATATAGGCATTATTTATTATTCTCCTTCATAATATTTTTATTTTGGAAAGTCAAATTTGACACTTTTTTCGATCCTGACAAGTGATAAGTAATTTTGTTTGTGGAAAAATGTTACAAATTCAGCGGGTAATTTGCTTCTCAATAAAAATAAAAGTTTGCTTAACGTTGCAGGACTGTGTTTTTTCTTTTGAGAAAAAAAGAATGGCAGTAATTAGTAAACATAATCGACCATTTTTTTATGCTATTTTTTTTATTTTTTATTTTAAGACCGGAACACCCTGTGGAGTCCTGGCATTGACCTTCGGTCCTCGAGAATCGGTTGGCCGTGAATGCCGGTGCGGTATCTCACGGAGGAGATCGAGGGCCCTCTCCAGTCCTCGTCCAATGGGATTCTCACGTGGGTGGTTAGACCGGCTTAAAAGTACATTCCCCGGTCATCGCGGCTCCTCGGCACGCTGTGTGGGTGTAGACTGCACCGCAGAATCCCGATCTCTTATTCCTTCAAAATGGTGGACCAAACACCACTCTCCCAAAACAAAACCTTCCCATCCATCTTTCAAAAAACGCGATGGAAATTCAATAATAATAATAATAATAATATGTAATCATAATAATAACAATATGTAATAACTAGTCTTTCAAATTTTACAGAAGATTTATGGAAAATTTGTGATTGTCAGGCAAAGGAGACTATTTCGTATTTCTCATTCGAATGTCCATCGTATGGCATTTTTAGAAATTTCTATCTCGTGCGTTTCAGCACACCGGAGTTATCGCATGAGGCGACACTGATAAATTTCGAGCCGTCTGGTGTCAAAGCGTTGTTTTATTTTGTGCCAAACAGCCTCAACCTGCGTGCCTTTTTGTTAAATTACTGACCTGTGAATTGAAATTGATTGCACTTTTTATTTGAAGTCTGAATTACTTATAACTTGTATTTCCATCTGTTCTCTGTCCTAAGAAGGCCGGGCAAAAAGGATCTTCTCCCCTCATATCCAATAAACAATTCTATAACAATAATAATAATAATAATAATAGAAATTCGGAAAAGTTTTTTTTTATATTCCGAGTATTATAGCGATCTCGATGAAAACCGGTTTTCCGTGCACACAGACACACGCATCAATCAAATCTGCGCGTCGGAAAAACTTACGGCGCCGAGTTCTTGAGGTGAAATCAGTCGTGGCGATCGACGTTTGCACAGAAATGCTTGGCGAAGGCTCCGGGCGCTAGACAATTATAAAATAAGATTGTCGCCGGATAGTTAGCCTCGTGACCACCCCATAAGAAATATCATATTTTCCGTTCGCGCTCGTTTTCAGCGAGAAATAAACAGGTTAGCGAAAGATAGTCTCGAACCGATTTTTTTTTTAATTTTATTACCGAACGTCGATTGCATCTATCGTACGCGGCGTATCGCTCGCTAGTATCTCGCAGCTTCTATTACAAACTAGCTATCCGGTCTTACGGCTAATAGGGTGTGCGCAGGGTGTGTGTATAGATATAGCGCCTTGGGATACGGGGAAGGCGATCCAGGTGGCTCCGTCGATCGTTGTGTAAGCCGCTGCGTTTATGGGCGTGACTGAATTAACAGGATCGACGCCATTCCGGGTTCTTAACGACTAATATTATTTAAAAAAAAGAACATATGTTTTAGCCACGCGCGACGAAAAACAAATTTTTCGCACTCGGTGCGAAAATGGCAGTTTTACACACGCATCCCCTATTTTCACACCTTGTTAAGTAAAATTTTGCACAATAGGCGTACAAAAAAGTGTTTCTCAAGTCGTGCGATTGCAACACCCCCTTTCGGCTCGTGCTGCAGACTCACACCCGTCAGAAAAAGTTTTATCGCACTAGTACCGTAATGTACTCATTATTACACTCCGTGTGAAAATGGCCATTTTGATAAATGGCCCTTAGATATTTCAATCAATTTACTAAAATGACTTTTTTTTACCGGAACAAATCGCCTGAATATTAGCATTTCGAAAAGTTTTAAAAATACACAAATTCGCGCGTTCATTATTATGCCCTGTTTTCTCTTCGTACCTCCGGCATCGCCTACACGGAAAATGTTCACTGTTCGGTACATAATAATAATAATAATGAACACCCAAATAAAAATGTTTCACAACTCGTTCAAATGCTAATATTTATGCATTCTTATCCGGTAAAAAAAACTGTATTATTACAGTAACGAACAACGACTGCGATAAATTTCCGAAAATGATTTTTTTAACCGGATAAGAATGCACGAATATTAGCATTTCAAAGAGTCGTGAAAAATTCAAATTTGCGTGTTCATTATTATTATTATTATATACCGAAGAGTGAAAATTTTCCGTGTTCGCGATGCCGGAGGTACGAAGAGAAAACACGGCATCTCGGAGGCAAAGAGGAGTCGTGACTAGTTGTAATATAGGAAAGGCCAAGAGCTGTAACGCCCTGTAGGTTGTAACACCTCGAGGTTCCCAGGCAAGGTCTCTTTCGACGCCGTGTCTCGGTTCCTTGGAAACAATTATGCTCGAGGATATAATAACGAACTGTGCACGGTTTCTCTCTCTGTCCCTCTCGTCGGACGTCTCTAGCAGAATCATACGATTTTTACACACACGCTTGCAAAAGCTCGATCTCTCTTCCCTCGCTCTCTCGCCAGGAGCGAAACTTTAATATCGTTCTCTCGACGCAGCGCAACACTCCTTACCGCATCTAGCTGCGCACACACGCGCACGGGGACTCTCGAGCTTAGCGGGTAAGCTACTAAGACGGATAGCCTCGTAAATCTATTGAATTTTACCACACGCTCTCTTTTCTCTTTGCTATTTCCAGTTTACATTTTTTTTTCATTTTTTTTTTTACTCTCGTACATGGCACATGTGCGCACCCATAATTTTTAACGTCTGCGCTCCGGTTCCTGCGGGCTCGAGACTCCTTCCCACCTGAGATTTATTAACGCCTGACGCCGTTAGAAAAAAACGAACTTCGTAAAGCCATTTGCAAGAAATTAAGAAATGGACGGAAGAAAAATATTTAATTTTCTTTTTTTTTAGCTAAAGTGGTGATTAGAATAGAAAACCTCTCGAGAGAATACGTCAAAGTTTGACGAATCGGTTCGGGTTTTTATTATCCATGTTGTGCCTTGGGACGAATGCTAAAAAAAATAATCATTTTCTTTTTTTTTTTTTTTTTACGAAATGACAAATATTTTTATTTTTATTCAAACTCGGTGGCAAGAAAAAATGAAGATTGACGGGAAGACTCCAGGGTGTCTCGCAAGAACTAATATGACTTCTATGAATCGATTCCGTGATAAAAGGAAAACTTTTTTTACGGAAATGGACGTAAGAAAAATATAAAAATTTTCTGTGTTCGCTGCAATGGCGATTATAATACAAAACCGAGAGAATACGTGAAAGTTTGACGAGCCGATTTGGCTTTTTATTATCGATGTTGTGCGTTAGGACGAATGCTGGAAAAAACTAACCTGTTTTTTTAGTAACAGATATGTTTTTATTTATTATTCAAACTCGGCGGCAAAAAACTGAAGAAAATGAAGATTGACTCCAATTGGGAAGACTCCAGGGTGTCTCGCAGGGAATAATATGACTTCCATGATCCAATTACCGAGTCAAAACGCAGCCTTTTTTTAGTCCCTACGCGTTGTCGTTGCAGCCGCGTGAGAATTGACAAGGCGCCTTCAGCCGGGCTGGTCGAAACTGGCAGAACAGTTGGCTTCTTTTCGTCCTTTTTTTTTCTTTCACTTTCCGTGTCATACATGCGGCACGGTAGGCGCCTCCGGGCGACGCGGAGACAACGTGTCATTGCTATAATCGCAACTACGTCCGGTGTCGTACGAGAGACCACCCGTGGGTCGAACCAGCGAATACAAACGCTTCCATATGACGAATGGTCGCGGTTCATCGTTTTCGCGACGCGTTTTGTCTCCGACGCCGTGCGGAGTGTAACTGGAAAGAAATTATTTTATTTTCAAGGTCTCGTCTAATATGCAGACTGAACGCAAAACGCGTCCGAGAAGGCGTCCTCATCAGTGACGGTCACTTTAAAGGGAGCGAAATATCGAGCGGGATAAAAAACATGGCCGCGACTATATTACGGGGAAAAAAAATGCTTGGATTTTATTCGGGATTTTCGCTAACTTGCATCGACCGTTTGATCAATTTTTTTCGGCTCGAAATTCCTACTAATAGCCGGGGTCAATTAAGGTAATCCTCGCGAATGGTGTTCATTTCGCATAAGATTCAGAGATTAACTTTTTTCATTAACGTTTTTCCCGACCAATTCCAATTCCTTGATTTCCTGACGATTTTCTTCCATTCCCGACGCTCCCCTTTTTCCCCTAGCATTGCCTAATCGCGACCACGGTGCATTAATCATAGCCTAATTCCCACCTAATTGGCTTTATTGGCAAATATATATATATATATTTCCAAAAAAAATGACCAATCGAGACCCTAAAAAATGGTCGAAGATGGACGTTAAAAAATATATATCTATATTATCATTATTATTATTCTCCAAGCCGCGAGTGCGTACCGAAGATGCATCGCGAGAGGGCTGCAGCGTCTCGGGCATGCACGCCGTTCGCAGGGCGAAAAGAGGCTCTCTTCTTGCAGACTCGCACAGGCCGACCGGGAAGGGGGGGAGGAAGGTGGGGGGATCGGTAATAACCCAATAAATCAGGCAAACCCCGGCGTTGCAATTACGTTCCGTGTGAGCTGTGTATATACGATGCCCGGCTCGGAAAGCCGCAGCGCGTTCCAGCGAACCCAACCCTTCTCGTAAATATTATGCCCCTTCGCGCCGGCGTGCGCGCGCAAGTATTTTTCTCATTTCTTTTTTTTTTCCGCAATATTTTTTTCTCTTCTTATTTTCATTGTTTTCATTTTTATTTTTATTATTTTTTTGTTTATTTTTTTTCTTCAAATTCTCCATCCACGGATCTCTCACGACCCTGCGAGCCTCTCCTGGGGTTGCCCGAGCGATCTCTCCCTCGTCCATTCTTTGTCCTCCGTCCGTTTGTTTTTATTTTTGCTCCGGCAACGACTCAGGCCGAGCCTCGGAACGCTCGCCTCTCTTCGCCTCTTCGAACGCTCGACCTTCCCCCACCCCTCGACTCTGTTTTTCGCTCTCGCGGTGCACCATGGGAACCGAGGGGCACCGTCGGGTAACACACATCACTCGCGCTTTCGTTGAGCTTTAATTGCCGACGGGGTGATCTGTTAATTCGCTGCTTTGCCCGACGCAGCTCCGGTGAGAAACCCAACAGGATAACAACGAGTTTTCACCGGGCGGCCGCGCGCTGGACGCTCGCTCGGGCCCGGCGAACAGCTCGTGTCCGATTCGTCCCGTGTTGTTGTTTTCGTCTACTGAGAATTCGAAGCCGCTCGCGGAACCGGCTATTTCGTTCGCTAAATTGCGGCGAGCGAGACGCAGAGCGACCGATCGGAAATTATATCTATATATGTATATATATATATATATATGTATGCATATGTACGTCTATACATGTCCGGGTTGTGGCAGAACTTTCTCTCGTGGGAACTTTGTAAATTTTCGACACGAGCCGGACGTGTACAAAAAAATAAGTAAGAAATTTAAAAAATAAAAATTGTTGACAAAGTACTCTCGGGTACTGGAGAGGTTTTGTTGCTTGGCGGAGGGCGCGCCATTTTTCGGCGCGGGAATGTAATGGTTACCTAAATTAATAACGAGCCGACGGGGAATATGGATCTTCGGGTTTTTTTTTTTGGGGGTTTTTTTTGGGTCTTTGCGCGTGGCGAACACCGAGAACGAAATCACGAAGGGCAGTCGACACGAAATTATAAGGATAGAGATGGCATTGATATACGACCGAACGAATTTTGATCGACCGGGCATATACCTCGAGGCGTACCGGCTTCGAATCTTTTTGCAGAGCTCTCGAACTCTCCCCACCCCCCTGCGCACCTGTGTCCACCATCTTGGATTCTTTCTTTGCGCGACCTTGCAACAATTTTGACCTCTACATTTCCATTTTTTTTTTTGTTCGATAAATCGTTTATTTTATTCTCTGTGATGTCGAATGAAAATTTTTATCGTAAACAGAGACTCGCACAATTTTTTAGGTCGGTAAACCGAAAATTCATTCGAATGTTCTGGTTTTGTCATTTTTATTAAAACAATAAATAAGGAATAAGGCCCGGAGTAAAAATTATTTGTCAGTGGCCCTTTTTTTCTTGTCAGTTTAACTTTTTTTTTATCAAGCAGACGTCTTTTGAATTACTACAAAAGATTGTAAAAGAATCAAGAATTTTTTTATTTAGTACGAACTGTAAAATGAACTAAAAAATCTTTTGGCCGTTCGTGAACAAGAAACATTCCTCACATGTACGAACCTTGTGCTCGTGAAAGTCTTTGCGCTCGTGAAACACAATGAAATGATAATTGAAACAAATTTTAAAAATTAAACCTTTTCACTTTCATTTTTGCTTTTATTTAAAATACTATCTCAATTTCGTCACTTCTGACGTCAGTTTCTCGTTTCAATCTCGCAGGCTCTTCTTCGCCCCCCCCCCCCCCCTCCCCGCCACCTTTTTCTTCAGTGGGCGATCTTGGGACAAATTTTCGCAATCGACAAATTTATACCGCTTCAGGTTGAATTTTTGTTTTCGTTCAGCGTCGAGAGTTCGTAATGCGGGATATCGGTAAACCCGGTTATGGTTGTACAGCTCTCCGGCGTTGCAGAGCCGAAGTGGAAAAGGATGCCTCGGTTTCCCCCCCGAGGAATATAAATCTCGCGGTCGACAGATGCACCGCCCCCGCTGCTCTCACTCGACCAACCAGAAACTCGGCGAGCGAAATGTTTCAGGGGCGACGCCCTCGAAAAATCGAACGAGAACGCCGCAACTCTGTGCCGAGGGATCTCTCTCGCTCGCGGCTTTATTTCCATGTCATTTGTACGAACGAATATTACGCCTCAAATGTGTCCCGAAAAAGTTGCCGTTTTACATTCGCTAGCGCAACTCAAATATCCTACAGACGAGTTTCCATTCAGAAACGAAATTCTAAAAAAAGTGAAGGCCGTTTTCGTTGCGAATTTTTAATTTTCGGGTCGACTAAAGAATCGCTCGAGATCGTATTTGCATTATTCGATAATTTGAAGAAAAAAAATCAGATCACAATTTCCTGGAAATAATGAAACCCTAAAAAATGAAGATTTTTGAAAGGGATTTATAAAATAAAAAAGAAATTGCGGGATTCACTGCGTTAATCAAATGCGCAGTGAAGCCCGCAATTAGTTTTTCATTTTATAGAATAATTTCGGAGAAAAATGGATTCCAAATTTGTACTCTGTCTCTCTCGCACTGGTACGTGTTTAGGTTCCCCTTAAGGTGAAGTGAAAGTCGCGTGGCGGAGCCAGGAGCGTGAGAGAGATAGCACCATTGATCTTACGGTGGAGTGAGAAAGAGCAACAGTAAACGTGTTTCACTTCACCTTAAGGCATTGTTTTCGTTCTTGTTTGTGGTAATTCAGATTTTATGTTTACGATTAAGTATCAGTGTGTAAGAAAACGACACGTTTGGGGTTGCAAAAGACGAAACCGTACAGTGGAAATGAAATTCTATATATTTATTTGTTTTGCAAAAGAAAAAAAAATGTCTTTGCGAAGGTGCCAGAGTCGCGGAGAAGCGAGGTTTGGTTTCTTTCTCTGTTCGAGGTCGGCACGCCATCTCCTCGATATCGCGTGCCAGTCTCGCATCTACCGGGGAACCCTCTCTGCATCAGTCGAACCAGCCCGGCAGCAGCGCACTGGGACGCACGAGGACGCGCGCGAGTACGTTTGCCGGGTCGGAGGAGGACAAGGGAAAACTCCGGGCGTAATGGCGTGCACCTAACACGAGCTCAAACTAAAAACACACACGGAAGGATCCCACGTTGCGGGGTAAACACGCACGTATACGCGACGAAGAGGGCAGGGGGCGCTCTACACTATCGCTATATATATGTACATATATATATATGGATATATATATATATATTCCTCTCTATAATATATATATATATATATGTGTGTTATGGTTTTGCCTCTCGTTCGTTCCTACCGAGGTACAGAGCTCGTCACGAAAGCGCGTTATGCGTAGCGTTATGAACTCCCACTGGCCGGTGTATATACATATATATGTATATATATATGTTGGTCATGCAGCTCGTAAGCCGTTGCCACAGAGGGCACTCGGAAACCGCAGGGAATTCGAGAATCACGCGAGCTCTCCATAGACTCGGGGTTAACCCCGTCGCACCTACGTTAATTCCATTAATACGCGAAACTCACGGTTAAAAGTTTGATGGCTACATTTTTTTTCTGTTACGTCTTGTTGTTTTCGCAATGAATCGAGCGATTTGGCTGGAGGGAAAATTCGATGGGGCCTTGAAGATGTGACTTCTTCGTTTTTAAGAAAATATTGTTTAGCCCGATAAGAAAGGAATGTTTAATGAAATCCTGATCGAAAATAATTTCTTCAGTGTGAGTCTTAACAACACCTTGGTTTTATCTGATGGGTGTTCTCGTCGTACTTGTAATTGGGCGATTGCCCGTATTCATAATAAAATAAAAAAAATAAAAAAATCAATGTCACGTTCCACCCCGATCGTCGCCTCCAACTAATGTCGCACTTCTCTTTTTTAAATTTTTTAATATAATAATTTGTAATTTTTCATTACTGTGCTCGATAAAAGTTGACCCTTTATCAAGCACTTAAAAAATAAAATAAAAAAGGTCAAAATCAATGGCACGTGTGCGGTGTCATCGATGTCAAAATCAGCCCCGCGCGGATGCCTCCAACTTGTACAGAAAGCAAAATTTTTCATCGTCGAATTGTTACGAGGTCCAAGATGGAGAGCGGTCCGAGCCACGGCGCTCGGCGCTTTACGAGCGCTGCCTCCCGCTCCGTGCTCGTGGGCATCATTCCTCCGCTCGAAAAAGCCCCACGGAAGATTTGTCGAACTCGACGATAATCGCTAAGCCCCGGACGAATAAATTCCAAATAACATTTCGAAATAAACTCTACCAGGATTCTTTGTATTTTTTTTTATTTCTTTTTTAATCTTTTTCATTTTCTTTTTTTTTCGGATTCCTGGCCGATCTTTAAGTTTCACGAACGGTTTCGTCTCGGACGTGATTCCAGCGAGGAGTTCGGCGCGGAGGGAAGGAGTTTGCGGTACGAGCGAGCGAGAGGGCCTGGTGCACGCTCGAAGAGACGAGGTCCAGCTCTCGAGAGAAGCCCGGACTGCTGGAGGTCGTGCATCACAAGAGTCTGGCAGGATAATAGCGCCTTTTGCCTCGCGAAAACGGGGAGAGGGGGGGGGGGAAGAGAGAGAGGGAGACTCTTATTGCTCGAGACTGGCACAGGCTCGGGTGATTGATAGACACCCACCGGACCCACCCTTTCCCTCGCCAGTATCTCCTCACTCGAGCGGTTTCGAACTCCTTGCTGAGTACAATAACACCTTCCATTACTTAATCAACGCGATAGACCAAATTTT
This sequence comes from Ichneumon xanthorius, assembly GCA_917499995.1. Taxonomy (NCBI): domain Eukaryota; kingdom Metazoa; phylum Arthropoda; class Insecta; order Hymenoptera; family Ichneumonidae; genus Ichneumon; species Ichneumon xanthorius. Next base: position 2,246,642 of record OU824204.1, on the reverse strand, counting down.
TCTTACAATTTTTTTTTTTTTTTTGGGTCAAACATGTTTATGTATTATTGACCGACAACAATGGGTGCGCGGTTGGTGTGTCGCTCTGGTTTCGGGTGCTGAGAGATATGCTGGGGTTTTTTTTCTATGCTTTTTAAGCCTTCGTTTAGTTTTTCCCCATGGCTTACTGTGTGTTACCCGAGCACCTATTCTTTTGTTAACTGTTACGATAGTTATTATCATAAATGAAATATGTATTTTTTGTTAACCGATTTCTAAGAATTTTTGTACATGAGAGCTGCAGTGAAGCAGCCAGGCGTACATTAAGGTCGATTTATTTTTCCTCGCGCAGATTGTTTGGTTTTTTTTTTTCAAAGTTTATTTTAACCATGAAACACGTTATGAAACACGTTATGTATTGGCAATCACAATAAAACTCTTATAAAAAAAAGTGTGTCGCTCTGGCGGTCCCCAAAGTCAAGCAGTACCGCTCGCGGTCAGTACTTGGATGGGTGACCGCCCAGCCGCGCGCTGGCCGGCGCATCGAATCGTGGAGCGGGAGGTCATTTTTCAGGAGACTGGTGATTTGTAGAAACACCAACCTCTGGGGAAAGAAGCCGTCTGAGTATGGCCGAGTTTTCCGCATTTTCCCTGTGTCCTTGTGCGAATGCGACACAGTAACTGCATATCGAATTGTCTTTCCTACTGTCGAAATCAGAGCTGGGCAAATACCCTAAGTACTTGAAGTACGTATTGAAGTATCAAGTACTTGAAGTACGTATTGGAGTATCAAGTACTTGAAGTACGTATTGAAGTATCAAGTACTTGAAGTACGTATTGAAGTATCAAGTACTTGAAGTACTGAGCGCTGGGTAGTTCTTGAGTACTGGCAGAATTGAATGGCTGAAGTTCTGAGTACTGAGCACTGACTCTGTACTTGATACTTTAATACGTACTTCAAGTACTTAGTGTTTTTGCCCAGCTCTGGTCGAAATCCATTTCATATGCTACGAAAACAGTCCTGTCGAAATTATAGCATATGGAATGGAAATCTAGAAAACCAACAGACCCTCAAAATCGAGTGGCTGTCCGGAGACCACGGATGACCTTGAGACTATATTATATAGAATTAAATCCCTATTATTAGCTGGCGATAAACATAACGAATAAAAAAAAAATCATCCGCGCCTATTCTTCCGAGTACAAAGTTCGAAGCAAAAACGGTGTCAGTGCGAGGCGAATTTGCATCGTCGGCAGTTCGGTAGCGGTCTCGACGTCGAAGGGAGTTTCCATCTCCACGCCTCGCCGGGATTCGACCAGTGTCAGTGTCGAGCATGTTTGACGCGATTCGAATTCCCGACCGGCTATCCTAAGCTCTCATTATCTCCGTGGGTCGCGTCGTCGCGAGAACGGGCGGGAGAGATCTCGGCGAAATAATAATTTGTTCTACGGCCGGAGAGCGAAGGGACGGGACGAAGGAGAGTCGCGCGGAGGGGGCGGGGAGCAGCGTCTGGATAATCTGGTCTGTAGCGTGTTCGCCACTGTGCCAGGTGGAGCCACGCAACGGACCGTACAGCAACTGCATACACGTCGCCGCAAACTCGGCACCTTCTCTCCTCGCCGTATTTATTTCGCATATCATTATGATAATTGCATAGAAAAAGGTGTAGATACGGATGGAACCCGAGAACGATCGGGGAAGCATCTCTGCGCATGCGCGATGAGAAAAAAAAGGATACGCACCGATTGACGAGTTTTTTTTAGTGAAAGCGAAAAACGAAAGTACAAAAATTGATGGACGCAAAAAATGGATGGGAATGTTTTGGAAAGATTTGTGATCTGAATGTTTCGATGACTGCTTGTTTTTACTTGGTTAACACTGCGTAGTGCGAACTGTGGGAAATCTCCACTGAAAAAAAACTACAGTGAAAAAAAAAATTTGCTTGCTGGCTGTCAAGGAATTTTAAAACATTTCCATTCTACTTTCAATACTGATATAACAATCCTCAATCAAGCAAGGGAATTTTACTTGAGTTATTGATAATTCTTTTTCAGTGTGAGTTCAATTTTTAGGATCTGAATAAACATATCGATAACTAGTATTAATGTTTGAAACTATTAGTAAAATCTTGACATACATTTTTCTCGGTTTAATATTAATGTTTCTTTCAATGTTAAAAAAAAAATGCTGGTTTCACATTTAGTCAATCTCACGACAAATGTACAAAATCTGGTCGTTTCACGCCTTTGCCTTAGAGTGACTCACTTTGAAAGAATGTTTCTCAGTAAGAGGTTCATCAAAATTACTTTCCAGTGCCATTTTTCCGACCATCCAAATAACAGAAGAAGAAGAACCACAGGGAAGAGTCGACGAAGTACGAGAACGCATATCGTATCGACCCGGGGGAGGGGGTGGGGGGAGGGGGAGGGTGTCTGAGAGGGGGGTAGCAAGTAGTTGCACATAGCCATTCTAAGCACCATATAGCTTCGTCGGTGTGGTATCAGGAATACGTTTTACGACTACGAACCACCGTCGGCCGGAAACCATTCCTCCACCGGCCGCCCTCACGGTACCTTTTCCGGTGTTCCGAGAGCGCGGTAAATCTTACAGCGGCACGCCAACCACCACGAGCCGGTGCTCTATATGTCTGCCAGGAGAGTTGCCCGGTGTCGCTCTCTGGCCTCGTTTTCACTTCGATCCATATATCCCGATGAACGGTTGTATTATGGATCGACCGGCGAATAACTCGCGATATTAGCTTGTGGTCATTTTTTTTTTTTTCAAGGTACTTTGTTTATAATTTTTTTTTTTTTAACGATTCATAATCCGATTGAGTAGTAAATTCCACGAGGCGAGTCGAGCGAGACGCGGCACGGTTTACCCCGCAACTGATATTTACTTCGTACCGCAAGTTTGCAATAAAAAAAAAGGAAAAAAAAAGAATTTAATACGGTTTTCTCGCGTCATCTAGACCATGAAATGTCGGTCGAACTGCGGTCGATTAAACTACGACGACTACGTAGCAAAACGACTCTTTTATGCTTCAAGTCACCTCTAACGACGTCTCTCGCTTCTCTCGGTGGCAGAAATAAAACAAAATATTCTATCGCTCCCGATTATCTTTCTTATTTTTTGTCGAGCCGTTTCATCACTTTATCAGCAGGACGATTGAAGTTATTGCTCCGAGACCGTTTTAGCCATGAAATTACAAAAAAGAACGAAGCATTTATTTCCCCCCACTGTTTCCAATAATTTTTTTTTTTTTAATAGCTACCAACTCGAAACTGTGATTTTTTCAATTCTCTCGACCATTAAAATTTTTTTTTCCCTCGCTTCACCGCCTCCCGTCATTTTGTTACATCGCCCGATTTTATTCCATCTCTCCCTAGTGCGATATAAAAAAATATATATATATGAAAAAAATAAAATAACAAGTAGAAGGCAAATAAAAACAGTGAAACAATAGCCGATCTCGAGGGGAAAAATTCGTCGGCGGAGTGTTAGAGGGACGGTGGACTCTCGCGCACGAAGGAGGCCGCGGGCCCGAAAACCTAGACTCTGTCGGACGTACGCGGATAATTGGGGATAATGCAGGGTTTGCGGCTACGGGGCCCTCGGAGCGTTTCGGGGGACTCGTAATTGCACGAGGCCAAAGGGATCGAGAGAAAAGGGGTCTCCCCCCCCCCTCCCTCCTCTCGGGCCCAAAACACGCCGCGTCGAACGACGTACGCGTTCTCGTCGGTCGGTCTGTCGAGGGGGTTTTGTTTCGGAGAAGAAACGGATGAGTACATAGTTCGCGAGAGCCAGGCGTCCGAAACGACGATTGGTTACAAATTCGGTCGGCTCGGTTTTTTCGTCAAGCTTGCCGCTATAAATACCGATAAATGTAAATATCGGAGCTGGACAGCACTTGAAGTACCCGGTACTTGTTTGGTACTTCAAGTACGCACTTGAAGCACCCGGTACTGGTTTCGTACTTCAAGTACGCACTTGAAGTACACAAGTACTTCGAGTCCTTTTCAGTGCTTTAAATACATTTTTTACGATTTCAAAAGTACGTCATACGAGACATACTTTTTGATACTCGATGAGCAGCGTGATATCCTGTTTCTGTTAATGTGACTAAACTTTTTAATAAGTATGATTTTAACGAGAATTTAGTTAAACGAAATTATTTACATAATTTGAGAAGGATAAGAATAAGAGAAAGGACAAGAAGGGGCTCATTCGTTTTTTTTTTTTTTATGTTTTGCTAAAATTTGGCATCGCTATTTTTTCCCGACTATGCTAAAAAGTTGCCATATTTCTATGCCGGCAATGGGGGTGGACAGTGGCCGATTCTTAACGAGCGGTAGGAAAGGTGTAACTTTTCCTCCCACTAAATAACTTTTCCTCTCGCTCGTCAAAAATCGGCCACTTTCCATCCCCGTTGCAGGCATAGAAAAATGGCGACTTTTTATCATAGCCGGTAAAAAAAAAAATAGCGTATGCAACTCGGGAGGAAGTGCATTTTCACCGCGTGTGAATTTCTGCGATCGCTTCGCTAGAGCATCAATCTTCACACTCAGTGAAAAGACGCACTTTACTCCCTTGCGGCATAATATACTATTTTCCGCTGCTGTTCAGCGGTGAAACATCTGAAAGCGGGAACATTACAAAGTAGCTGATAATCAGTTTAAAAACCGGATAAATGCATATATGTATTTTTTAAGTGTCTATAAGACTACTACTTTTCCACTAGAATAAAATGACTACAAAGAAGCGCGGATAACAGGCGTGACCGAGTAAGTCCGAAAGCCCAACCGGAAATTATAGACTTTGGAAATTATAGCGTGCATTACGGAAAAATCCTCCTTCCGCTCGGAGAGGGAGCCTCGCGATACCTTGCGATGGCCTTGAGTTACATCCAACCTACGCGAAAGAATAATAACAATAGCATAACAATAATAATCAATAACCGAAATCTCATTCGGAAATTACAGACTTTGCAAGTAAGACTCGGAAAAGTCCTTTCCGCCCAATGAAGAAAAAAAAAGGACCTTTCAAAGACATATAGTTACGTCGCACAGCGAACCGGCTGATCGTAAGAAACATCTGAATGCTACGGTAACGTTACAAATAAGCAGATAATTAATTTTAAAAAACCAATAAAGGTATGTATTGTTTTTTTTAAGTTCCGATAAAAGACTATTCTTCCACTAGAATAAAATGACTACAAAGAGGCGCCGATAACAGGCGTGATCAAACTGGGTCCAAAGCCCAACCGGAAATGACAGATTATATATTTGAAAATTACAGCATGCATTACGGAAAAGTCCGCCTTCCGCTCAGAGAGGGCGAAATACCTCGCGATGAACTTTAGTTACATCGACCTACGCGAAAGAATAATAATAATAGCATAAAAATAATAAGCAGGAACCGAAAGCTCGTTCGGAAATTATAGACTTTGCAAATAAGACACGGAAAAGTCCTCTCCGCCCAAAGAAGAAAATAGGACCATCTAACGACCCAGAATTTCGTCCCTCATCCTCGCACAGCAAACCCGCTGATCGTAAGAATCGAAGAATGGAAAGAATGGCCCTAGTCGCAAAAAACGCAAAGACGCCGGATCTGCTCTCGGCGCGGCAGAGCCGCTGCCTTTTCAGCCCGGCGCCTCCTCAGCGGTGAAACATCTGAAAGCTACGGGAACGTTACAAATTAGCAGATAATCAATTAAGTCGAACTTCCGGCGGTGGTTGAGCAAACAAACGACAGTGACCCCTGAGCGGAGCGGGTATCGTTAAATTTTTGGTAATTAGAGGCCGCTGACGGAAGGCAAAGGGGGCGGTATAGTTTTCATGGGCGCGAGAGCTTCGCCATCGGGAACGGAACAGAGCGCGCGCGCGCGCACACACACCACCGGTGGGACTCGAGAGAGCCCACTCTCACTCTCCTCCGCTCGTTCTCGACGACCTCTGCGCCGTACAACCGTACGGCAAAAAACTATCCTGCAATGTTTTTTTAAATCTCGAAACTCTCTGCCTATAGCAATGTAATTTTAGCCGACAAAACAACACCGAGCGACATCTGCATATAGATTAACACGCTCGCCCCGTCGCTCGCCCTTCGCGCGTGGCTAATAGAGACGTAGAAATTAGGTGGAATAATATATTTACCTCTGTTTTATATATATTTTTTTTTTATTTTTAATTTTTTCGAGTTGAGACTTTAAGGTGGGGGTAAAGATCAACGTAACCTCGAAATATTTTGAAACTTTTTTTTTCAGGAAAGGTTTTTCATTTTGCAGTCCTTTCGGAGAAAAATGGATCCAAAATTTAAGCTCTATCTCTCTCGCACTCATACGTCTTCCCTTATCTTTGGGAAAAAATGGAAATCGAATATTTTCAGGTTATGTTAATCTTCAGACCCACCTTAAAATGAACGGACAAAAAAATATATATATATATATATATATTTTTGGTGGGCATTCGCATTGGGACGAGGTTTTTTTTTGCAAAATTTGGACGAATTTCGAAGAACCAATAAAGTACATTCGAGTAAATTTAATTACCTTTCGAATGCCTTTGGTTTTATCCAGATCGGTTCATAATTGCTTTCTTCCGAGGGGATGACGCAAGGGCGTGCAAAAATCAGCATTGCGACGACCTCGAGAAGTCGCATACGCCCATAAAAAATTTGCACCACAGTCCTTGCCAATCGCAAGGGAAGTTCGCGGCATGCAAAAAACACTGGTGATGCGGGTCGATCGAATCATCCCAGAGAACACCCAGGAAGCGAAAGTGGCTCGTTGGTTTTTTTTTTTTTTTTTTTTTTTTAATATATATATGAAAATAAAAAAAATTCCGATATAAATCCGTCGCCGAGATTGATGAAGATATCTAAACGGATATCGAGAGCGGTCTCAGTAATATTTTTGTTTTTTTTTTGCCTGGTAAAAATCGAAGTAAAACTAACCGGGCAGCTGTGAAAAGGGTAACACGAAATGTCTTGTAATTAAAGTTTCCTCGATCGGAACCTTATTTCCTCCAGTCCTCGTGATTTAGGGATAAAATCGATAGATTCAGATGAAATAAATCAGAATCCGGAATCGTCGAATGTTTTGTTATTCCGAGAAAGGATCAAACCGAACAGGGCAGCTGGAGGAGTTTCGAGCTCGAAGCGACGGATAGCGAGAGTGAAGACGGATGAAAATGTAATATTTTTTTTTCTCTTCGTTCGATCGAGCCTACCTAACAGTCCTAGATTCGTGGCGCCAAGATATTCTGGATCTCGTCTCTAATGTGTACGAGGAAGAAAAAACAAAGAAAAAAAACCGAAGATTTCTGTGTTGGTCGCGCGCGGCGGGGCGGAAGAGGCCGCGCGAGACACACTGCGCGCGCATCCGGGCTATCATTATCCACATCTGCCGACGACTCTCGCTCTGGTCCTACACCGAAGCCGGCAATTACCGGTAGACCTAAGCAGCGTTATATTCCGTCATCTTTGCGCCCCGAGATCTCTTTTGTTTCCTACACTACGGCGCTGCCGCTGCCGTTTTACGGTATCCGACGGGGTCATCGTTTCGTCGTTACCGCAGCAGCGAAGCCTTCTCTAACTACTTCGAGGATTCGCCCTACGGCACCATACCGGATGGTCCTACCCTCCCAGAAAAAAAATATCATTCTTTTTTTTATATCATTTTTTGTTTCGTAGATCAGCGAGAAAAATATTTTTGGTACATTTTTGTTTACGGTTCCGTTTTCTTACCGGCGAACGAATCGGTGAAGGTGTTGAGAAGTTATCGTTTCGATATCTTATCCCGCCCGTTGAGAAATTAAATAAACACGACTTCCTCAATCTCCGATTTGACAATTTTCGTCCTCGAAATATTAAACAATGTGCATCTGTCAAAATTTGAGAAAAAATAAATAAAATAAAGAAATTCACTTCGCCGTCTATGTATGTATATATGTAAAAAATTAACTGCCAACACTCGGATCTTTAGGTATCGTCGAATACTCGAAGCCCGATCGAGTACCATCGACATCATCTCGCATGGTCCTACCCTCGCAAAAAAAAAATATATATATATATTTTTTTTATTTTTATTTTTATTTCGTACCAGCAAAAAAAAGTGTTGGTACATTTTTTTTTTACCGACGAACGAATCGATCAATGTTGACAAGTTATCGCTGAGTGTACCACTTCGATATTTTCTATCGCACTCCGAGAATACCCTGCCCGTTAAAAAATTAAATAAACACGATCAATTATTAATCTCCGATTCGACGATTTCTGTCCTCAAAATATAATACAATGGACATAAGTCAAAATTTAAGGGAAAAAAAATCTAAATTCTACTTCTCGTTCTATGTCTATATATAAAAAATAAACTGCCATCCCTGGGATCTTTGGGTATCGCCTCGCACGTACGAAGCTCGAAGCCCGATCGAGAAAAAACAGGAGTCGGCGCGATAACTAGGAGGATCTTATCTCTCGGGCTCCCAGTTTCGTGCCGAGGGATCGCGCATCGTAAGGGGGCCCCAGCAGCAGAAGCAGGAGCACGGCGGTTATACATACGCCGCGTATCCCACGTATCTCTTCCTATACCTCCGTCGTATAGCTGCTTTGAGATCGCGCCGCATCGCGCCAGCCACGCCCACTCCACCGTTATATTTAACCTCCTCGCGTCTTCTCGTCCCTTTTTCGCCCTTGCACGCGTTTTATTACGCACAGGCAAAATAGTCTTATTTTGCTCTCGCCCGAACGAGTTCACTCTCCTGGGGGGAGGGAGGGGGGGGGGGGGTGCCTAGCGTACCCCGTCGATACTCTGGACACGTCACTGAGTCCGGGAGCGGGAGATCTTTCCGCGGTCTCGATAAACCCGACCCGTCCATCAACTCTTTATTCGTAATTTTCGAGATTTTTTTGTTAATTTATTTTATTTTTATTCAACTCGAATATGAAAAAATATATAACTCTTTCGTAGGTTGCTGGGAATACTTTTTTTGCGCAATTTTTCGATAAATCTCGTCCATAATTTTCACAATTTTTTATTTATTTTTGAAGTTTCTTGCAAAATTTTTTATTAAACTCGAATATGAAAAAAAAAACCCTAGCCTAGGTTACTGGGAATGCAATTGTTTTCTCAATTTTTCAATGAACCCAAACACTCGTCCATCATTTCTTTGCTCGTCATTTTCGCCATATAAAAAAACTCAAAACCCTTCGCGAAATTTAATTTGAGAAAACGTTTGTCAAATTTTTTTTTGTCAAACGTGGTACGATCCTTTACTACCAAAACCACGAGAAACTCGCGCTAAAAATAAAAATAAAGATCGGACAAGTCTTGTACGAGGGCAGCAAAAAAAAAAAAAAGTCTACGAAACAAGTCAAAGGGCCTCGAGACACAAAGCCGATTTTTTTTTTAACGCCGAGATTCCCCTTGTATTAATCATTCGCGTAACAGTGACGCTTCGCGCTCGCCTCTCGTCAAGCCCGTAGGCAACAGCACCGACGCAAGGTCCACGGTGCTTTTTCGAACTCGGTCGCCGAAGGGAGCCGAAAGGGCATGAGGAGGAAGGAACGCGAAGCCTCGCACAGTCGACCACGGCAGCTACCAATTAAAACGCGTCGGAACCTCAGGAACCCCGAAGACTGCCCACGGGCACCGTACTACCGTGATTCCGCGAATCAGCCCGCAAGCGTCTCTCTCCGGTCGCCCCTGCCCGCGAGATGGAAGCGTGACTGTCGAATAAAATAATCCCAACTATGACTTCATAAGAAAAGAACCAAAAAATTGTTCGGCATTTTCGACATTTTTTTATATTCCCGCGTAAAAATTTATCAGACTCGAATATAAAAAAAAAACGTAACCATCTCGTAGTTTGCTGGGAAAGAATTTGAGTTTAATTTGAAAGAATATTTCTTTTTCTTTCAAATATTGTCACCGGGCAGTTAAAACCAAATCACCGGAAGTTACAAAATCCCAGCTAAAACTTCGTCTCACTAAAAAAAAATAATAATAACGACAATAATAAATAAAAGATAATAACAACAATTCACATTGTCACAACAAGCAGCAGTCGTCACTGATCCGACGGGAGAATCCGCTCGAGTGTTCGACGCGAGTGTCTCCGAGATTAGATCTCAAAGGAGCGAGCCTGTTTACGCGTGATTCTCGCAAAGTCCACCGGGCGAGCGTCGGAAGGTCACCAAAATGGCGGCGGTCGGGCGCGCTCTAGCCGGTCGCCGAGCGGGAACGACGTTCGCTCGACATAGGTCGAAGTTCGAACGGACGAAATTGCGTTCGACGCACACTTCGGTTCGCGACGCCCGGTGGGGTTTTGAAAAAATAAGAACACCGTCAACGGCCGGAATAGAACAACGTGGTTCGACGGGCGGGACGACAAAGTTCGCAGCGAGTCGAGCGAAGATGCCGAGCCGGGCAGAGAGAGGTGTAACGCGCTGAGGCAGTAGGCACCAACTGATCTCACATAACAACGGCCGATAAAATTGTTGCGTTTCCACCGAAAAATTATCCTCGTTCTCGTTTTCTTTTTTCCTTTTTTTTACTGCCGTTTTTTTTTGTTACTTTTTTTTCTTCTCCGGTATAAAAAGTACAAAATTGTGGTAATTTAGCGGAGCCCCCACCGGCCACGCTGAGGGGGGACGGGGGGGGGGGCGCGAGGATCGAACGGAGAAGGCACGAGAAGAGCCGGCGAGGAGGGAGGCGAGGAAGAGAGGAGCACGGCTGGCCCCCGGGGTAGGCACTGTGGACGGCGTACTGAAAACACACCGTGGAAGGCATACAGAGTTAGGGGGGAGAAAAACTGCGATGGGGGCACAGCCAGGTTTGGACGCCGGGGGCGGGAGCAGCCTCGGCTACCTTTGCGTTCGTGAATACATCGTACCATTATATATATATATAGTAGTAGGTTTTATATATATATATAACCTATACTATATATATGTAAGTATGTATGTATATAACCCCACCCGAGGTGCACCAACAACTACCGACAATTATGGTTCAATATAGCCTGACGCTAATAATAATAGCCGAGCGGGCGACTTCACACGCTCGGGCGAAAATCTTGTAGACGATTTTGCGAATTTTTATAGATTTTATATTTTTTAATTATTTTTCTTTAAATAAAATTTTCGAGAAGAATTTCATTATTTTGGAGATCGGGGTAAATAGGGGAAAAATTGAATTGTGAAAAGATTGAAGATTGTGGATGGTAAGTTTTGTGGGGGGAGAAGCGATTGACGGAAGGGCTGATCTTGTGAAGCTGCCTGGCGCCCCGCAAGAGCATCGAGCAAAGTGCAGAGGGTGGGGTGGGGACGAGGGCATACTATGAAATTAGTATAATCACTATAAAAATTACTCTCTCGCGCCGGGCGCGCGGAACCACCAACCGCCTCTCTCAAATAACTCGGCCCCGGGATCGCCAATCGGAGTCCGAGACGAGAACGAGAACCGGCAGCCATCTTGACCCTCCCCCCCCCCCCGCCTCTGACCATCTTCGCTATCCGTTCGCGGGGATTTTCTTTCTTTTTAGGCGAATGAGGATCGCAACGAAAGTTGATAAAAGTTGGGAAATGTTCGAGGATTTCCGACGAGTCTCTTTGCACCTCCTAAAGGCTCTGATAGTCCCGCGTCGTGCCGTTTTCTCGCATCCCCCGCATTGCTTCACTTTGATGGTTTTCCACTTAATTCGACCTATTCACGAGATTGTATAACGTAGGTTCGAAAAGCTTTTTTTATCTCAATTTTCTCAAACAATGCGCAACGAAAGGAATCACACGTACACCGGAAATTGTAAATCCTTTAATTTTTTATAGAAACTCTTCGACATATCGAATCGATTTCTCATCCTCTCCCGGGAGCTACCTTGACCTACATTCACCCTCTCGGTATCAAACTCTTCGGCGCTTCGTCATCGTCTTGGGCTCGTGTTTCCCGGACTAGCGTGCAGGATGAGCCAAAAAAATAATAATTATTAAACCCCGTAGAACGCCGATCGATTTTTTCCGTGAAAGAAAACAAACAACAACAATGCATATACATGTAGTATACACATACGAAAAGAAGAACCGAAGGATGCGTGTCTATTGTAAGATTTTTCAAGAAACTCTGCACGACGATCCTCGTGCATAAATGATTTTATTTTATCTTATTTTTTATAGTAAAAACTCTTCGACAGATTTAATCGGCTTCTAATCCATTCCCGGGAGGTACCTGACCTACATCCACCCCTTCGGCTCATGCAAAAAAATAAAAAATAAAAACGAAATCAAGCCTCGAAAAACGCCGAAGGATTTTTTTTCGTAAAAGGAAAATAAAACCAAAAATAGAAAAACAAATATGTATATTACATATAAATGCAGTATATGCATATATATTTTTTTTAAAACCGTTGCAAGCCTCTCTGTCGCGAGATTTTTCAAGAAACTGCACGGCGATATCCTCGTGCAGTATCTTTACGACATTTCAACCCGAGGCGCGAATAAGAATGAGTCGAGTCGGGGAGTCGACGCTTTATTTTATTTTTTATAGAAACTCTTCGACAGATCAAATCGGTTTCTCATCTATTCCCGGGAGCTACCTGACCTACATCCACCCTCCCGGTATCAAACTCTTCGGTGCTTCGTCATCGTATTCGGTTCGTGTTTTCAAGACTAGCCTGCAGGCTGATAAAAAAATAAACATAAAAAATAAAAACAGCATGAAACCTCGAAGAAGGCCGAAGACTTTTTCCGTAAAGGAAAGAAACAAAACAACAATGTATATTATATATACATGCCGTGTATATATATATATATATATATATATATACGAAATTAATAACCGAAGCATGCGTATCCGTTGCGGGCATTTCCGTCGCGACATTTTTCAAGAAACTGCACGGCAATTCTCGTGTGTACATTTAAAAAAAATAGAAACTCCTCGAGTTTCGTCTTTGTCATCGGGCCAAAGACGAAACTCGAAAACAAAATCAAACGTCGAAGAACGTCGAGTAATTTTTTTCGTTTAAATAAAAAAAATTGAAAAACAAAAAGCAAAATTAAAATACAAAAAGCAAAATTAAAATACAAAAAGCAAAAAGCAAAGTATATATACATGTAGTATATACATACTCGCGACTGTCGTCGCGAGATTTTTCAAGAAACTCACCGCGGCGTTCCTCGTGCGTAATAGTACATTATGATACTAGTGCGACAAAACTTTTTCTGACGAGTGTGAGTTTGCAGCACGACCCGAAGGCGAGTGTTGCAATCACACGAGTTAAGAAAACGTTTTTAGAGGAGGAAAGAGGAGAGAAATAAATTATTTTATTTTATTTTTTACAGAAGCTTCGTCATTATCTTCATTTCTTGTTTCCAAGCCTACTCTGCAGGCTGATGCAAGGAATAAAAACAAAAACGTAATAAAAAAAAATCCAACAACAACAATGTATATTATATATACATGCGGTATATACAAATAAACTAGAAGAAAGAAGCGAAGCATGCCTATCCGTTTGGAAGCCCTGCCGTAGCGCGATTTTTCAAGAAACTCAGTGCGGCGTTTCTCGTGCGGTATCTGTACGACGTTTTTGACCCGGGGCGCGAATAAGAATGAGTCGGGGACCCGGGTCGAAGCGAGCGAGTTCGTCGAGAGCGCGAGAGGCCGCCGTCGATTTGGAAGTATCCCGGGGCGCCTCCGGGCCATCGGTTCCTGCAAGTCGGTCTAGCCACCGAGCTCTCTCTCCTCTCCGGCGAAACTCGGGCTCTCTCCGGCTTTATTCTCGTCCTCTTCGTTTCTCTCCGTCCCGCTTCGTTCCTCGTCCTGTCCCGGTGAGCGGACTCTCTGTGCCCGAGTCCTGTAATTATATAGCGTATACACGAGAAGCGAACCTCTCCGGCGCACTATCTCGCCCTCGTGTCTCTTCTTTTATTTATCCATCTCGCTCCTCGGCTCTGTCGGGACACTCGCCTCGACCTCCTCCGCCGTCGTTCGCCACAAAAATATTATTTCTTTTTTTATCTTTGCTTTTTTTTTTGCCTTGCCGCCGCTGCTTCTGCCGTTGCTGCTGTCTTGCCGGCCCTCTTCGTGTCCCGCCTCACGTGTACGCACGCGGTCCCGCCGCCGGCTACACGCCGCGGAGTTTTAGTCCCTACGAAGAGAGCCGAGAACAACCAGCCGTCGTCCCCACAAACTCCTCCGGGGAGAAGAGAAAAAAAGACTCGGAATTTTTTTTGTTGTTTTTTTTTGTTTTCGTTAAATTTTGAGATTTTTGTTTTTTTTATTTGGAAAATAGTACTTTGTTCCTGGGGCTTTAGTTATGATGATTTCTCTCACACTGGCGGTGGTTAGAAAGGGACATTTTTTTTCTCTATATCGCAATATTCATTACAGTATAACTCGCGAGCACGCTTGCATACATTCCGATTTTTAAAAAATGACCCGTCACATACTTTGCCTGCGTCTTTTGCCTCCGTAATTGGACCAGATTTGGAACTTTGCCGCACGAACCCTAAAAAAAGCTCTACGACTGACCGACCCCAAAAATTCAGTGATGCATTGATCTCTTCGAACAACCACGACGAAAAAGTCAGACTACATTTTTTTTCTTTTTTTCTCTATTATTTATTACAGTAGAACTCGCGAGGGAGCGCGCTTATATACATTGTAATTTAAAAAAATATTAATAAAAATAAACCGTCGCATACTTTGCCCCCGTAATTGGCCCAGATTTGGAATTTCGACGCACAAACCCTAAAAAAAAGCTCAATGATTGGGCGAACCTGAAGCGTCGATTCCTTCAAACAACGACGACAAAAAGTCAAACTAATTTATTTTTTCTCTCTGTATCTCAATATTCATTACAGTATAACTCGCGAGCACGCTTCCATATCCGCGATAGCGTAACGTCCTCGCACCACGCTCCCCGACCGACTCCGTATGTACGTTGCGATTTATGTTTTATTGCGCAACGCCGCGGACATTGGGTTTCGTACAATGTACACAATCGTTTTATGAGCTAATGAGCCGACGTTAAACGGCGCGAAAACTTCTCTCTCCCTCCGGCTCGCTCGCTTTCCACGCAACGGCGTACATAACAGGAGCACATTGTATATAAACTTTCAACACCAGGTAGGTTTAACGATAGAGTCCAGATAGCGAGATAAAAGCCGCGCGACGCGTTATCCCACCAGCCGGGTGTAAAATATTGCTCGCTGGCACGAAATACCGGAACTCTCGCACTCTCCCTCTCGATTGGACGATGCGACAGTCGGAGCGAATCCTTTTCACCTCCTAATTAATTATTTTTCATTATTTATCCTTCGATAACACTTTTTTTCTCGAAGCTCCAACCACGACTTCCATCTGATATTTTTTAATTATTAAATTTAAATATTTTAACTACGGAGAGAATAATTATTCTGTGATTTTTTAAAAATTACTCTGTAATTAAAAAGCGTCGAGTTTCGCGGAGAGAATATCGCTGGTCGACCTATGATTAATTGAGTATATCAACAGTGGAGAAGATTATTATATGACATAAAGTTTTGCAATTATTTTCCAATTGAAATTTTATTTAAAAAAACGATTGAATTTACTCGGAGAAAGGTCGCGCGAACCGACCGACACAAACACGTGTCGCGTGGAAGTTCCACGATTCCCTCCCTTTTTCGTTATCCACATAATACAATTTTTATTTTTATTCTCATATTTTTCCCTGCATCGGTGCGGCGAGTCGGAACCCGGTAAGCGTGAGTCCCTTTCCTGACTTGCCCACGGATGCAGATAGAGTCTGCCGATAACACTTTTCCGAGTCGTTCGAGGAGCAAAAAAAGCGCACGCATTAGCGAGAGAACATTCTCGCAACGACCGCATTTCGGAACGATTCGCAGAACCGTCGCATCGACGAGCCTTTTTTTTTTCTCTCCACAATACGTATCGCGTGTTTCCTACGATTCGTGTGAGCTTTCTGTGTATCTCGGACTGTGCACGGTCGGTGGAAGAAAAAGAAAAAAGAAAAATAACGCACACGAGAAAGTATTACTGTCGTCGGGAGCGCGTGAAAGTGTCCGCGTATTCGTATGCAAACGTTAATTGACGATAGACGCGCCAGAGGGCGCCCGCGCGCTCCCGTGGTTCGATAAGCAAACACGACCCGTCGAACAAAGTCCTCGGCGCTTCACGTGAAACCGACGGAGTCGACCGCATGCTCCTTCGACGTCCTCTACCACGGTAGCAAATAATGCTTCGCGTGTAAACCGACCGAGCGTCGCTCTCTGTGTACGGCCTGATCAAACCGACGTCGAGGAGTGTAAAAAAAAAAAACAACGGGCGTGATATCGTATACACAACTATCGCGCGAATTAACACTCGGTCATGCGATACATTTCAATTTTTTTTTATTACTTACTATCTCCACGCGCCGAGTCGGACGTTACAGTGGCCCGATGAGCTTAATTATAACTTTACGGGCTTTTAGTCACGAATTCTCTTTGTACATTGTAATTAATGAGATAACGAGCCTCCGAGGCCTCGGATCCGTCTCTATCCGGTATTAATAGGATATTATGCCGCGAGGGAGGGAAGTGCTCGATTTTCGCAGAGTGTGAAGTTCGCTGCCCGCGCGAGGCGAGGGCAGAAATCACACGAGGTGAAAATCCGCTTCCCTGCCGTGTAGCACACACGATACTTTTTTTTCCTAAAGCGTGCACGTAAAATCCCCCCTTTTTCGTTCCTGTGAAGACACTTTTTCGCATCCCGTGCGTGTAAAGTACTGCGCATGCGTACAAAGGCGACTTGGTCTTTTTTCTCGCACTAGTGCGAGAAATTGCCTTTCTGCGCACAGGTTCCGAAAAGGCAAGTCGAGATTTTCGTGAATTCGTTAGGAAAAATTGTGTGAATGGAATGGACGTAGAAAAGGGTGCCCGCTGAGTGAACATGTGTACATGTGGACATAGTTCTAAGACCATAGAATAATATTAATCGAACATGCACACATTGTTTAGAAATAAATAATTCTGAAGAGGGCCAAGCACACATGGCCGAAACGCAAAGAAGTTTGGAGGTTCGCACTGTCTTTCCGATAAGTGTCGATAAGTCGATCGTAGCCGCGGAATACTTTAAAACCTTCTCTTGATATAGTATGTTGATGGATCAGGCACCAAAATATTTATTTTGTGTCGATGAAATCTCACGTAATAAAATAAAATATTTTTTTTAAGGATTGAATATCCTCGATTCCTTGGATCGAACAATCGATTATGGGTGCAGGCAGTGAGGATAATCCGCAGGCGAACAGAGTCACACCTCGGTTGCCCCCTCAACCACGGGAATCGATTTCGCATTAGCCGTCGCGATGCCACGAGAGGCCTCAATGTTTGTCTTAGAGCGTTCTCTCTCTTTCCCTCTCGCCTCGCCCTCTTTCACCGCGAGTGCGTGAGACCACGGTTGTGTTTGCGCATAGCACTCGGGCACCGCTGGCCAAGTCCGCCAGGGGTGCGAGCTTGGTATGAGCGAGAAAGGGTGCAGCACGCAAAGTCGAGGGCCACACCATCACCGTTGCCGACCGCAATATTGGATTAATGGCCGACGAAGTTCACTCAAACCTTCGCCCACAGTCCCACGTTTAGTACAAATACAAAAGCCATTTTTTTTTGCGCGAAACAATGAAGAGAAAAATCTTCGAATCCTCGTTTTAGGACAAAAATACTCATTTTTTTTAAATGCGATATTATATAGTTCCATCTTTGCCTCCATCTTTGAGAATAAAAAATGTCGTTCTTTTTTTTGTATGGTAGTTTATAGTTATTTCGCGATGCATATTGTAAGTTAAAAATAAATAAAATGTATGAAAAGTTTATCCCAATATTCGACAGTTGAACGTTTGAAAATTATATAGACAAATCTTATATCTTGTTTCACAGATTCGAACTACAGTTTACAGTTATATTTAAATATACATTCTAAAAGACAAAATTATCCATGAAAAATATCACATAAACATAAAAATCTTGTATTGTAATTCTCTTTTTCATATCATACGAGTTCAGTTTACGAGTTTAACCGGTTAAGAGTGAGTCGGAAATGACGTCAAAAAAATTAATGTATCGAATCTTCGAGTGGCGCACAGGAGAGTCAAAGGTTTCGCGAAACTTCGTTAAAACCGTAAAAAGAAAATACGTCCGAGTAAAAAAAATAAGGTTATAAAAAAAAATCGGCGAAAAAAGCGTCTCAGTTGTGTACAGTTTTGTCAAGGAGATTCTTCGATGTGTAGGGCTTTGTCGCGTCGAATTGAGTCTGCACAGAATATTTCTGGCGAGAATATTCGATGTGGTGAATTTTCCCGTGTGAGCGAAAATTTACTTGTGTAAAGTTTGGCCATCACTCATTTGACGCGTGTTGAGTTTAGCCGTGAAGAGTTGTTACCTGAATACAGTATTGGTATCCTAAATTTAACGCGTGTACAGTTTCGCTTTGTAAAGTTAGAGCAAAAACAATAAATACTTCTGTAGAGTTTCAGCATTGTGTACAGTCGCGGCTGTGCACAGTCGAACCATGCGTAGAGTCGCTATTGTTAGAGTCGAGCTCTATAGAAACGTCGTACTGCCCAGCCGATTCTATTTCTAGAAGCCCAATTTACAAATTAACCCTTTAACAGTTCGCCGGAAACGACGTTAAAGAAATAAATGTATCGGCTCTTCGAGTGGCCCACAGAAGGGTCGAAAGTTTCGCGCAACTTAGTTTAATCAATTACAGAACAAAAGTAAAGTTCCGAACTCGTCAAAAATAAAAAATAAAAAAATCCCGCCATATACGATGGACAGTATGCATGCCGTAAAGAACTAGTCTTATGCTAATGTCACTTTTTAAAATTCGAGCTCGTGTATTATCAGAAAAAAAGAAGAAAAAAAACAGCTGCATACTTTGCCTACGCCTTTTGCCCTCGTAATTGACAACATTTCTACGATTACAATTTACAAAGTTGATCCTTTAACAGTTTGTCCCAAATGACGTTAAACAATAAGCGTGTATAAATGTATCGGATCTTCGAGTGGTCCACGTCAGAGTCAAAAGTTTCGCTAAACTTCGTTAAATCTAAAAAAAAAAAGAATACAAATCGAGTCGTATACAATCGATGGTATGCATGCCGTAAAGAACGATCTCGTCCCAGTCATTCGGTAGTCTTATGCTAATGTAATACCCCCGTAAGTATATAATAATTATAAGGCCCGTCGGATCGCGGACTTCTGCCCCGTCTCGTTCTTTTTTATTTTCATTTTTGTTTTCTCCCCCACCGTCCTTTCACTCTCGTTGATTCCTACTGCCCACAACACCACAACATTTCGCCTCGTAACTCTCCTCTGAGGAATCGGATAAACACATATATATATATACATTTTTTAATTTATTTTTGATTCTCGATCTCATATCTCATGAATCTCGCCGTGCAAAAGCCGACGTTTTCAACGCTCGCCCTGATCGACGTGAGCTCTCTCGAGATCGCGGCTTCTCGATTTTCACGAGTACCAATCGCGCAGGCCGCTAGAACTCTCCGTGTATAAAAAGTGAAGTAAAGAGAGAAGAAAAAAAAAAAAAATTAAAAAAATTGAAAAACTAAGCAAAAAAAAGATCGAAGTGAGCCAAGAGTTATGGACAAGGTATAGGTCGGGTAGTGCAGAGTTGCTCGAGTCGAGGCAACCCGGTAAAACGCCCGAGGCGTTTGGCCAGGGCCTCCGACGGATCCCTGGGATACCCGTGCGATCGTGATAAGAAGCGCTGCGGCGTCGGTTGTCGGTTGACAAAGGGTCGTGGATACGCCCACTCAGATCGGACGCGCAACCGCTTGCGGGGGCGTACATATTAAAATCTACCTTACCTCCCCCCTCCCCTCGCCCTCGCCGCTCTATCGCCGTGTCCCGCTTACTCCTGAGGATCTTGTTTATTACTCCTCGCATATCCTCCCGCGGTAGACAGAAAATTAATACCCTTAATGATAAGCCAAGTTACGCGATATGCTGGATTTTCGATGCGGCTAAGATGTTTGAATAGCTGGCGGAGCTTTAGTACTCCGTCAGGGAGATAAAGAGTGAAAGGAAAAAAAATATGAAGCACTTTTTTTACAGCGAGACTTCTGGTCGGAGGAGTACGAGAATAATTATTAAAATGAAGTGAAACTTGTTTATTGCCCAGGCTGCAAAATAATGTTTTAAAATTATTTTAAAAGTCGCATTTATACGGGCTGCGAAATGTGGATTATTTTGTGGACGAAGATTTATGGATGATGATAATTCAACGAGGATTTTTTTCACTCGTTCGAGCGGTAATTTTGGGAAATAGTACTTTGATAGTAAAAACAATAAAAAATTATGATTTTTTTTATAACGAGTGTCGTAGGTTTTTGTAGAAGATAAAAATTCAACGAGAACTTTTTTTCAATGCGTTCAAGCGTTAACTTTGGACAATAGTATTCCTTCGTGCCTTACAGCTGCTCTTTGCAGTGTTCGTTTTTATCGACATTGAGAGACGGGAGATGAGAGCAGCGTGGTTCCCTCTTCGACGCTTCGTCTCAAACTGCTCGCCGATACACTGGTACGATTTTACCAGTGGATCGAGAATATATGGGGGGGACAACGGTTTGTAAATAAACATCAGGGACTTACCACTTTTCCGAAGTTGGATGGGCTGATTGTTGACTGGAACTGAAGTGGGTCGGCTTTATCCTTGGCTCAGCTTCATCCTTAGAATTAGCTTCATCCTTGGAATCCATCCTTGGAATCGGTTTCATCCTTGGAATCCATCCTTGGAATCAGCTTCATCCGAAATGATATCATTGACGCGACGATTCGGGACGTATATGTTCATTATATCTGTTCTCCCGGAGACACCGAAATCGCGAAACACTCCGCGAAAGAAAACGACTTCGACGCCGAAGCACGCCGGCCGGCAACAATAGATCGTAGTTCTCGAAACGTCAGCTAGGCATTTTTCTTTGTTCACGCGTTCTTTGAAACGCGTTTGAAACGCGTACACCAAGTAAATCTCCTTCCTCCCAGACACGGAAGACGACTAACAGTCTGCGAGAGACAAACAAAAACGTCGACCAGACGCGAAAAGCAACCTTCAAAATGGCTACTTGAGAATTCTTCTATTTACGGCTTTCTTCCGAACGCGCAGACGGTCTTCTGGAATGTCTAGATGCATCGTCCTTTTCTCCGCGTCACTGGCATCTCGTGTCCCATTTTTCCCGCATATTATTCGCAATAATTTATCGTATAATCTTACCAACAACGTTTCCCGGCCACGTTTTGCTTAATTCTCCGCTAGAAAGAATCCCGAAACTGCAGGTTGCAATGCGATCCGTACTTCCGTCCATACTTCACTGCCTTTCACAGCCTCAGAACACAAAGACGCCGGACCGTCGCGCCTGCGCATTTGGACAACCGTTGCGGAAACTACTGCAAACCGGTCTAACGTTCCTTCGGAATTCTTGAATGCATTGTCCGTTCTCTCCAAGCCGTCGGTATCTCGTGTTCTATGTTTCACGCATGTTATTTGCAATAACTTATTGTACAATCTTACCAACAACGTTATTCGGTCAAACGTGCTAAATTCTTTGCCACAAAGAACCCGGAATCTGCGACCTCCACACCATCCGTGCTTTCGTCCATGCTTCACTGCCATCCACAGCATCAACGCACAAAGACGCTGGACCGTCGCGCCTGCGCATTTAGACAACCGTTGCGGAAACTACTGCAAACCGGTCTAACGTTCCTTCGGAATTCTTGAATGCATTGTCCGTTCTCTCCAAGCCGTCGGTATCTCGTGTTCCATGTTTCACGCATGTTATTTGCAATAATTTATTGTACAATCTTACCAACAACGTTATTCGGTCAAATGTGCTAAATTCTTTGCCACAAAGAACCCGGAGGCTGCGACCTTCACACCATCCGTGCTTTCGTCCATGCTTCACTGCCATCCACAGCATCAACGCACAAAGACGCTGGACCGTCGCGCCTGCGCAGTTCGACGGCCGTTTCGGAAACTGGTTCGAGTCAGCAGGACGCCGGAAGACTGCTGAAAGTTCGCTAAAAATTATTTCATCACGTGACTCGAATCGATCGACGAATATAACATTTAACAAAGTAGTTTATAATTTAAAAAAAAATACCGAAAACCCAAACTGATCGTAAAATTGTTTCGTAGAGAGAGCTTTATTTCCGAGATTTTCTTATCGCATCGACGCGTACACGGTCTGCGCGAAGTTCGTCAAGTCATTTCACCACGTGACTTCTGCAAGAATCGATCGACGAATGCAACACTCAACAAAGTAGATTATAATTGAAACGAAAGAAAAGAAAAAAAAAACGCAAACCGGAAGCGATCGAAAAATTGTTTCCTACAGAGAGCGAGTCACGCGATTGCGCGATTTACGCGTTTTTCGCACCGTATCGATGTGTACACGGTCGTGCCCGTCTCTAAGCAGTCTCTCGCCCGGCATTCGCTTCTCGAGCTCCGCCGCCCGAACATCCCTCGCCTTTACCGACCTACCGCGCCGTCAGTCCCATAACCAAAACTAACAACAACACGAGACTCCTCGAAGCCGCTCTGTCGAACGAAGTAAAAAACAAACGAACGTGTTATGTGAAAGAAAAAATGTTTCCGCTCAGTTCGCAGAAGAAGTACTGGATGTACAGCGACGAGAACGATCTGACGGTTTTGCGACAGAGAACCAATGCGGAATTCATCGAGAAGCACGGAGCTAAAATGACTGTAAGATACGCTTTTGTTTCACTCTCCAGTTGGTCGATCTTACGTAAAAAAAAAAAATGATTTTTTTTCTACGTAACGAATTATGGATTGATTGTTTGTTAACCGAATCACAAATTATTAATTGACTTGTTTGTTAACCGTAGCCGCAACAGCGAGAAGAGTACTTTCTCTCGGATCTGGAGGAGCGCACGCTTCTGAGGAGCTACGAAATGCAGCTGAGAGACTTTTGCAGAAGATTCGTTCCACCGATGCCCCGAGCCACGATCGCCACTGCTCTTCACTACTTCAAACGCTTTTATCTGAGGAACAGCGCTATGGACTATCATCCAAAAGAGATCTTAGTAACTTGCGTCTACCTGGCGTGCAAAGTAAACATTTTAAAGAATTGCTAAAATTAGTTTCTATCTATGGATTATTATCCAAAGGAGATTTTAGTCATTTGCGTCTACCTGGTGTGCAAAGTAAACATTTCAAAAAATGTCGACTTGCAATAGAGATATTTGTGTGGTTTTCAGGTCGAAGAGTTCAATGTCTCGATATCACAGTTCGTATCGAATATCAAAGGGGACAGGGACAAAGCTTCGGATATTATTTTGAACAACGAATTGCTGCTCATGCAACAGTTGAATTACAATCTCACTGTCCACAATCCCTACAGACCGGTGGAAGGTCTGATGATTGATATAAAGGTAAAAAAGTCACTGTAGATTGCAAAAAGGGCTTGTGCAATCGACACATATTTCTTGTCAACGGACAGACGTATTTCCCACAAAGTCGTGAAGTTTTTTCTTTTTTTGCGTTATATGTTTTTGCGAATTTGATCATTTTTATTAGTTCGAAATGCAGCATACGAAAAAATTGTAACGTTAACGAGAAGAACAAAATTGTGGAGCTCTGTGGACAAGAAATATTCGATTGGACGACGTGAAACTAACTGAGTCGGTAACAAAAACTGTAATCCACTTTTATTCGGGGGGCGTTCACATTTTGGGCTGAATGCAAAGCTTTAGCGTTTTCGTTTAACAGTAAGCAAACATTAATAATTTGCTCCTCCTCAAAAGAGTTTAGCATACGTAAAAAAAATGGATCACGGTTTTTATACAGAACGAGTAGAGATCGAGTAAACTGAGGAAGATTCACATTTTCTTAAATTCACAAACTTGTTAACCCTTCATTCGCGTGCGAGTAATTAACACGAAGGAAACTTCTTTTCAGACGCGTTACACTCTCCTGGACAATCCGGAAAAGCTGCGACCACACATCGACGATTTTTTGGAAAAAGTTTTCCTCACCGACAGTGTCCTGCTGTACGCGCCGAGTCAGGTAGCTCTCGCGGCGATTTTACACGCCGCATCGACCGCCGCCGTTGATCTCGACAATTACGTTACGGATATTTTATTTCCACGAGAGCGTCTCGCCGGTATTGTCGAAGCAGTCAGAAGTAAGAAACATTTAGTCGAAGCTTTACGGTAATGTGAATTACCACGATCGGTAACAAAACTGTAATGCATGCCGTTCCGAAATCGAGTTGGTTTGTTTCACATCACTGAAAATTCGTATTTTATGAGGTTTACAAATATGATTGTAAAATTGTATCACATCGTTAATGGATTACAGAGATCAGAACGATGACCAAAGTAACCGAACCTCCGATGAGAGACACTGTAAGAGGGTTGGAAAAAAAATTGGACAAGTGCAGAAACCAGGAGAACAATCCCGACAGCGATATGTGAGTTCTGCACCGGAAGTGGTGTGACAAATCGTTATATCGACGAAAAATATCGATGCGATTTTAGATCCGAGCTGCCGTCCCGGATCGGATTCAGACAGTTTTTTTTTTCTTCTTTTCGAACTTTGACATTCGGCAGAGTTCGAGTTCGATCGACAGAGCCGAAGCCGAAGCTTAGAAAATACAAACAGCGTTACAATGTTAGATTTGCGATTGCATGATTTAGAATTACTTATTTTTTATTTAGAGTTTCAATGTTACTTACTTTAACTCTTCGTGGTCGAACTTTCCTCAAGTTCTGTGGCGGATGAAATTAGTCATATTTTAAAAATCATCCGTCAGACGGGATAAAAAAAATGAATACAATATTACTTAAACATTCCAGGATATACGTGTCAATAGTAACAATTTATGCAAATTTATGTTTAAAAAAATATTGAATAATTTTATGTTAAAACAGAAAGTGTGTCGAATTTCGCGCAATTTTGACCCAATGTGACCACAAAGGGTTAGTGTGCAGTCGTTAATTCGCTCATCGTAATAAAATAATCCATAAAAATTGTATTCTTTAGCTACAAGAAGAGAATGCAGGACATGCTCGACGAGGATGATATCCAAGACTCTGAGAAATACGCTAAGATCGTTCAAGACCAAGCGGCCCACGACGAGAAGACCCTGGGCGTCAACAAGATCCTCTCGCCATCGGCGCTCTGACGATAATCCTTTATTCAACGCATTCCCATCTTAGCTATTCAACAACGCCGCTTTATATAAATGCAATTACGAATAAATTGTAAATTCTTATTTAAATACAAAAGCTGTTAGTTTAGTATCGTAGATCGTTTTGCCGAGCTCTTTCACGTGTCCTGTCGCCGAAAGTCGAGTTGCTGAGCTAGGTGGTGGGTTTGGTGACTGCCCGGGATGTTTTGAAAAATCGAATTTTGCGTGCCAACCGACAGATTGCTGGGCAAGGGCTGAATCATCGGAAGACCTGGGGCTAGAGGCAGGGGACTCAAGTGCGGCGGTAGCAGAGACGACGGAGCTTGCGGTTGTCCCGGATAATTGAAGAACCTGAAACACGGTTATTTTTATTCCAATCCATATTTTTACTCCAATTCATATTTTTATTCCAATTCATGCTTTTACTGGAATTCATATTTTTACTCCAATTCATATTTTTATTCCAATTCATGCTTTTACTCCAATTCATATTTTTACTCCAATTCATATTTTTACTCCAATTCATATTTTTATTCCAATTCATGCTTTTACTCCAATTCATGTTTGTACTCCAATTTATATTTTCTCTTCATAGGTTATCGTGAAAAAACAGCGGAGTTAATTATTTCGGAGTCCCTGTTTTACCGAAGGATTTTTCACCGCGCGAGAAGCCTTACCACAATCGATCCCCCACGAAAATAGGACGCGGCGCTGGTATACCCAAACTGGAGTAGTACTGTTGTGCGAGTAATTCAACGTCATTCGTATACTTCCTTTTCCACTTTGTCCGTCTGTTTTGAAACCAAATTTTGATCTGCAACAGACAAAAATGAAATTTTGGAGCCATCTCAACTCACAAACAGCAAAAGTAATGCCCCGGGTGAGGATCGAACTCACGACCTTAAGATTATGAGACTTACGCGCTGCCTACTGCGCTACCGAGGCCGATACAGAGCTTTTTCCCCACCCCCTAGTAGTACCATCGAAATTGCAAAAAAAATCATGAAAAATTTTAAAAAATGAGCTTTATGCGACGAAAAAAAAATAATTGCGATAAAAAAGTAATTTTTTGCCCCTTAATGTATTTCGGAGTAACTCCAAAATTATATTAACAAACGTTCTTAGAACAATTTATCAAAAGCTATTAAAAAAAAAAAATTAACAAACCGAAAGCTCTTTCGAGTAAAAAAAAAAGAAATTGGCTATCTTAAAAAAAATTATTGAAGTTATGGCACGATAAGAAAGTAGTTTTTTGTCCCTTAATACATTTCGGAGTAACTCCAAAATTATATTATCAAAAGCTCTGAGGCCAATTTATCAAAACCCATTTTTAAAAATCTCGATTTTTATCTCTTAATCAATTTTTTTTTCGTTTTTTTCCAGATCGTGGCAATGAAAATTACGGGTCGGAGTAAGTCGCAGTTTAAAGAAGACCCTCGGATGTCTCGAGGATAGGAGGAACGCGATGGGCGCGATATATCCTAATTAAAAAATCGACGCCTCTTCGCTCCGTCGGCTCGACGAAACGCGAGCCGCTAGAAAGGCTGGAAAGGTCGTTGGAGGGAGAGCCGGAGAGCGAGTGGAACTTACATACTCTATACACGCGTTACCCGCAAAGCGTGTAACCAAAGCTGGAACGGAGAGGAAGCCCGAGAGAGATCCGGGCCGTCGAGTCTTGTGGCTACCGCGGCTCGTTAACTCCGAGAAATATTGTGACATTTATGTCTGCAGCCCCGACGCTGCGCCACTCATTCCCTCTGATCTGTCGCTTCTCGGCGGCAATCCCGCTGCCTACTTCGCAGTCCCTATATCCACGCGGTACACCGACATCTATAAACGCGACATTACTTTACTTTGCTCTCAGAATCTCGTGAAGATAATTATCCGCTCGGTGAAACGTTCACCGGACGATTGACAAAATAATTGGCACCGAGCTTTGTTTTCGACCTTCCACGTCGTCGTGGTTTTGACAAAATTATCATTTGTTTTTTTTACCTTCGAAGTTTCTTTTTTTTTTCTCACGTCCGAAGATTTTTGAACATCAATCCTAAAGGATTGACGTAAACGCCAATCTTCATATTTCGATGAGGAGCAAACTGTTTTAAAAATGTTTGAAACTGATTTTTGGTCTCAAATTGGCAATTCGAAGGAACGTCGAGATTGAACTGAAGATCGGACTAACGGGGGGAAACAAAAATGAATGGAGGAGTCTCGTGATGATTCGAACTGGAGGGAGCCGTTTAGGTGCTAATTGGCCTCGTAGGGTGATCCTCCCCCATGGCGCCACGGCCTGGCGCCTCCGCACATGTGGTTTTATCCCCGTCCATACCGATGTCCCATGAGCGCAAACGTGGCCCCATAATTCAAAGCTACACTCTGACCTCCACCTCCCCCCCTCACGCTCCTGCATCCCGAAAAACCACCGTCGAACAACTATTTCAGGTGGCTCTCACCCTCTGCGGAAGTACGGGACGTTATTGCGATTTATCGGATACAACGCGTGGGCTCTTATTTTTTTCTTCAAGATGCTCTTCCGGAGTCTCCGGAAGACTCGATAATTTTTCGCATTCTTCAACTTCGTTAAAATTTAACGAACAACAGACCAACCGAACGAAATATCCGTCCGTGACGAACACAGGACTTTCGAGCTGTGAATTAACTTCATCGCCTTGTTTAACTTTGATTATCATTTTTTTCTTTAACGCAGCGATAAAAGTCTCCAATACTTGCATCGAAGCAGCTTGATCTTGTGGCGCCGGCAGTGTTTTTTCCATTCTTTTTTCTTTTGTTTTTTTTTTTGGGTCCAACATCTTCAGCGTCCGATCGGGGGAAGGCGCGCTGCTTAATAAGGGGATAAAAGCACATGCAGGCTAGACACTTTCCTTCGCGACAGTCGCCAGCTCGCACTTTTGTGATTTTTTTTTTACATTTTTAAAGTGGTTCCCGGAAAGATAGAGGCCTCGTTTGCCGCAGATTCGGTAATCATTTATAGTCTGGGAAAACGTCTCAATCTGTAGTCAATTTTTACCTGCCATCCTGTAAGCTTTGAACCTTAATTTCTACCTATCGGTAAGCTTTGAGCTTTAGTTTACTTAGTTTACTTAGTTGAACCTTAGTTTCTACCTATCCGGTAAGTTTCGCGCTTCATTTTTTTCACCTATACTTCCGTAAGTTTTTTTCGTTGCTTACCTGTGTTTCCGTGAGTTTCAAGCTTTTGCTGAGCTGCAATCTCTTCGCGACGCTCAGGTACTTGTTCCTCTCGAATTCAGCCTCGAGGGACTTTATCTGAGCGGCGGTGAAGGCAGTTCTCGGCCTCTTTTTTCTGTCCTCATCGCTGGTCACGCTGGCGCTTCTTTCCTGTCCGATATCGCCCTCCAATCCGTCGATTCCCGTCGTAGAATTTGCTCCCGAGCTACTTGTACAAGCTTCTGAAAGATATTCATATACACTCATTTTTAAGAAATTACAATTCTGTGGATTAACCCTGTTGCAAAAATGGGTTAAAAATTGAAAAGATTTAGAGACCGAATGATTTCAATAGTCTCATTAAAAAAAAATCTCAAATTATTCCTGTCGCGCAAGAAATGGTCAAATAATTAAGAAAAATCAAGGAGCGAGGGGTCGATTTCGATGCCGGAAAGAAGTGGAAAGTCGAGAATGACTTTCGCCATTCCCGATATTTATAATTTCCGATTTTTTAAAAATCTCAAATTATTCCTGTCGCGAAAAAATGGTAAAAAAATGAAAAAGGACCAAGGAGCGAGAGGTGGATTTCGATGCCGGAACAAAGTGGAAAGTCGGGAATGAGCCGCCACGCGCCTGCCTCTCGGTTCTCTGGCCAATTACCCCCAAACTATCTCCATCGTCATCAATCTCGTAGCTTTTTAACTCAAACCCCTCTTCTGTTTCGCTCGACGCTTGTTTATATTTATATTTATCCCTCAGGTCTCACCGGCGAGAGTTACAAGGGACAAGCCGTGCGGAGATGGAGATACGGAGTGGGACCGAGACCGAGAGAGTGTACAAGAAAATGCCAAGATATAATCTACTCTTCGCGGTCTCCTCGCGCAGCCATGAGAAATATGTCTTCGCCCTCTTAGAGCTCTCGCGGAGCTCGCCGCGCGTGTGTTACACTCTCTGTAGCGACAGCGTGAGCCCGCGCTAAGCGTCCCCGGTATCATCTTCTAATTATCCGCCCATTAATCATCCGGAGCTCCGGGAGAGGGTAAGAAAAAGGGGAAAATAAGAGTGAACCACGGGCTTAACCCCGTTGACACATGGGTAAATTCTTAACCGGATCCTCTGATTTACAGAAACGTGTACGGGACCTCCGTACCCGATGAGCTCGCGAGAGATCACTTCCGGTCTCGCCGACAACCTCCCTCCGGGACGAAATCGACGACTCGAAGCACTCAATCGAAGCATTCTTTCACCCGATTGTTACCCACTTTATCGTCAATGAGAATACATTCATCAAATGGTAATTTTCGAAACTTTTTCTACAGTGAGAATTTGATTTTTGTATCGATATCATTTTATTTATTTATTTTTATTTTGTTATAAATTAATAGAATTTTTTTTTCTTGTAGGTTCGACGATCGAAACGAAGAAACTTCGTTAGTTCAAGGGGCAATCAGCTCGAATGTTACTATCATGGGTAAATTAATGAAAGTTCCAACCTACAATAATTCCGGCGAGAATTTTGGAGCACGAAAAAAAAACCCTTCGTGTGACTGCACAGCGCATGCAAATTATTTTGGTACTC
This sequence comes from Ichneumon xanthorius, assembly GCA_917499995.1. NCBI lineage: Eukaryota > Metazoa > Arthropoda > Insecta > Hymenoptera > Ichneumonidae > Ichneumon > Ichneumon xanthorius. The sequence goes on along the minus strand of OU824204.1, from coordinate 2,216,689 downwards.
GCGAGGGAGCATCTCGGGTCTCAGGTGGCTCCACTCGCGATAAATATCTCCCTCTCGGAAAAAACAACTGTAACGAAACGTTTACCGTCTACTAATTGTCACGATGGCGACGGTAATTGTCGGATTTCTCGAAGGTTTTTGGGCGAAGACCGGCGAAGCAGCGCGGAACGTCAGCGAATCTAAAAGCGTACGCGAGTTTCTCGCTCGTCTTCGCAGCCTCGCGTCTCCAACCCTTGATCTCTGAGCCGCAAAGTATGCACACCCAAGAGATATCGACGAAAAAAATTCTCCAAAGATCTCCGCGAACGGCTCTCAAAGTCAAACCTCGACTATGTTTCGATAATCGATGCCGGAAGTGGCGAAGAAAAAAAAAATAGAAAAAAATCTTTTACACGCTACTAGAGATTTTTCCATCGGTCCATTTGTCGTCGAGTTTCACTGCCGCGAGACTGGAGACTCGAAGCTCGCACAAAAAAAATTGAAAAAAAATAGTCGTCGAGGAAAAACGATTGAAAAAATGTCGAGAGAAACGATTTCGGGTTTCTTCCCAACCCGTTCCACGCGCACGAAGGAATGAGAGAAACGAGTCTCGAGCGGGGCGTACGTCGGGCAGGAATAGAACCACCACGCCTTCTAGTTTACCTAATTGCCGCGAGCTACGCACTGAACTTGTCTCCTAATTATTCGGTGATTAATGGATCCACGGGACGTGAGTGTGATCGAGTAGATACAGCGCGATAAAACGTTGCTAATTCCCGACGTTGCGGCTCCCCGCCTCAACCCTCGCCGGCCATTCACTTCGATCCTTGAGCCACTTCGCTCGCGTATCTTTGTCCATTTCTTCGAGTACTTTAGTTTTAAAAAAATTACAAAAAAATATGAAGAAAATAATAATCTTTGGGAATCTTAACTTCAGGGAGCGATTTATTACTGGGATCCAAAATTGGCTCAACAAATTTACATTTCTTCGAGTACTTTAGGTAAAGAAATAAAATTACTAAAAAATACGAACAAAAAAATTAATCTTTGGGAAGTTTAAGTTGAGGGTGCGATTTATGAGTGAGATCCAAAATTGGCTCAACGAATGTCCATTTATTCGAGCTATTAAGTTGAAAAATAAATAAAATTGCAAAAAAATATGAAGAAAGAAAAAAATCTTTGGGAATCTTAAGTTGAGGGTGCGATTTATTACTGGGGTCTAAAATTGACTCGGCAAAACAATTAGAGAGGTGAACGGGGGGCTACAATTTAACTTTCTCTGACTAATTAAGACAATCCCTCCGTCAATACTCGGGCCAATTGTAGAGATTTACGGCAACGAGTTGACGGCTTTGTAGTTAAACGCGACTCGCGCTTATATATCGTGGCTGTCGTCCGAAAAGGCGCTCCGCTCTTACAAAGATCACGTGCAGGTTCTTCTTGGATCTCGCATTTAACGTCGCGACCATAACGAACGATAAATCACCGGCGACGAGAGCTTTGGGATATTTTGTAGCGTTTATGGCATTGTTCGGACGAGAGTTCGAAGACTCGACGGCGCAGAAATATTTTGTATTCCCGATCAGAGACCAAAATTACTTTTCCGTCGCTCGGAGTGGAAAATCGTACCTTTTTAACAGATATCAGGATTTTATGAACGAACGATAAGGAGCTTAAAGAAATTCGAAGTCGAGTGTTTTTGTGGTAAATAAGGTAGTACGACCAACGCCATCATTTTTTTTCGCGAATGAATGCAATGGTATACGTAAAAAAAAATGTTAACTAGACACAGCGGTTCCTCTTATAATTTTTGGATAAAAATTTAAGTTAAATAAATCTGTATTAAATATTTTCATTGATTCAGTTCCAAAGTAATAAAATGTATTCTGCAATACACTCTAAAAAAATCTACTTGGAACTTGTTATGTAGTAATACGAAGATTCCATGTATAAGAACCGATAGATTAAATTTCATATACAAGTACAAGTTAAAATTAATGGTCAGTGCTTTTAATTCATAATACTATTTCAATTCATGGCTGAAGGACTTGGGTCGATGGCCAATTGACAATATATTTATATTCTTAAGACAACTTACACTATGTAATGCTGTGTATCAAAAATTGTTCCATCTGGAATATTGTCAATAAATCCACTACTACTAGTACCACTACTATTTTAATTCAAATAAAGTTGTTTCAATTCAAATAATCGTATTTACATCCTACAAAAAAATGTTTCGGGTGCAACAAAAAAAAAATGTTTCAATAAAATTTGTTTTCTCGAAAAAGCACTTTTCTTCGCCTACTCCGTTCCGGGAGTTGGCGTCGACGTGCGAAGTTAAGATTTTGCCACATTTCCGTAGCGGAATTAGCGAGCGTCAGATAAATAGTGAACGCTCGAGAGGAGCACAGGAACATTGAGTAGGCGTGGAAGTTGCCGCAGGAAGCAATGGATCAAACTGAAGAGAGTAAATACTAGCAGGCCTTCTTATCGTCGGCAACGCTCTCAGCGCAATAAAAAAAAAAAAAAAATCATCCTGGCCACAAAAGTCTCATCAGCCTTTAATATATTTTTTTCTCGATAACTCAATCAATCCTCTCTAATCCAGCTTACCGTAGCTTATCTCCGGTTCCGGGGACGTCGAGCACACAATATCTTCGACCTCGTCTATAATCGACATCGACGAGTCCGCGGCCACGCCGATTCTTTCCTCGCTCATTTTATCGCCGTAAATTCGAGCCTTCGATTCCCTCGAAGCCTCCTCGATTGGCGCCAGTAATCTCTCGATACTGAAAGCCGATACCCGAGGACTAGGCGTGCACTTTCCCGATTGAACGCCTTCCGGCATTCTCGATCTCTCCTCCGACATTTTTCGCTCACTGTAATCTACTCCTTTATTCTCAACACCGTTCACTCTACTTGCAAACTGTTATCAATTTTTTTACTGCAAATACATTTAACGTACAGTACTTAATTAAATTAATTTAATTAATTGAATATAAACGAACTGTTTCTACGCTCCACTATAGAAATACTAGAATTTCACTCTTACGATCCATTGATAAATTTTTTATTTTTTATTACTGTACATGTATAATTTGTGGGTTTTTTTTTTAGGTGCTCGAAGCTCGACGGCAAAGTGTCATTCCCGATAAGCTCCGGGAGCAAACTGATCTATAAGCAACCCTTGTCCACCGGATTAGTAGAAGTTTAGACACCGTGTCAGGGTGGAGCTTCGAGCATAGTTTATTTTTTTTCCCTCCCGTTTCTTCTTCCTCTTCTTCATTTCGGCCGGGCTAGCTACCGTGCTGAAAATTCTTCGTCTACGAGGCGTCACCAAAAACCCACGTGCTCGTGACGCTCCGCGCGAGGACACCAATCGTCGAGTTTGCTGGGCGTTTCTTGGCAAGCACATGAGCTTTTCGGTGGAAGATTTTTTTTTTTTTTTTTTCGTCAATGATCTCGCTATGCGACGGAGAGCCAGCTAAACGGCGGGTAATGAAGACCCGATAAATTTGTTGACTGTAACAGCGGCCTGCCGTGTCGTCCGGCGTTTAATAATCACACATTGCTCGGGAGAGCGAGAGAACCGAAAGTTATTCGGGGTAATTGAACGCAACGTGCCAAATATCTTTTGAGACGAGATCGCGGAGATCGCCGAGATTTCGGGACATGAAACGCTATTTGGGCTCCGCTCGCTCCGATACCAATGATTAATTAATAAAGCTTCGACATTATTTTTTTTCTATTTTTTGTTCTGAATTTCTGAGCTGTTTGCAGAATAAAATAAGCACCTCATTGCCGGACGAACATAGACGGTTCACAATTTCAGCAAATTTTATACACGAAATTACGACATTTCTATGCATTAAATTGAAGGATTAAATACAATCGAGCTGAAATTAATCGTTCGCTATATCAAACACTTCTGTAAACCTCGATTTAATATACCGAACGCTAACTTTAACTCCAACCAGTGTATAAAATTGTATGTATCGGTTTGTGCATCAAAACTTGATATTCTGTACACAAATTTTCATTCACAAATTTTTTGCACAATGCAATCAAAACGAATTTTTTCATCGATGAATTATTCCATCTACGTAAATATAAAATTGTGATATTAATTAATTGTCCGATGTTCCAGAATTGACCTATTTATTCTATAATTTTTTTTCGTTTTTCCGACTGGCGCCTCGGATTCTCGTGCAAGCCTCGTTCCCTTTTCTTCGAGGGGGGTTCTGCGTTATCTCAAAAAAAAATTTAACGGATAATTGGTTCGCTCCAGCTATCGACGGGTCTGCGAGGCCCTCGTCGATAAGTCTTCCCTCAGCGAGTAACACGTGCTGAGGGCGGAGCACTTTCCGTTCGCACTCGTTCAGCCAGATCGTGTTGTTCGCGGCCGTGTTCGCTGGACCGCACGGCTCCGGTGTCACGGCGATCCCTGTCTACGAGGAAAAACCAGTAATGACAATTTATTGGTTTTTTTTCCCCGTCTCAAAACAGGACCTGCTCGGCAACGAAGCAAGTGCGGTCGCTCGACGAATCTGTGCGAGAAGAACGAGATTAGAGAAATTTTTTTTTAAATTAAAAAAATGTCTCATACCCGATGAATTATAATTTATTTGTCACTACAACGATAAAGTACATTATCAACGCCGTTTCGGGCCTCAGTCGGGCGTTATTTTATCATTATTATTTTTTTTCTAATCGGTGTCTTATCACTTGGTCCATGTTACGATGAAAACGCTGCGGAGAGCTTGAATTTGTGACCACAAAAAAATCGACACACTCTTTCGTCTCACATGCCGAGTCGGACTCGGTAATTATACACACACACACGTATATATATATATATATATATATATATATTAACATTGCTAGAGTTTGCCAAATGATAAGTTCGAAGAAAGGAGCGTTGCTGCATAGACCTCGTGTGTGATTTTTCGCTTATCCGAAGCTTCGTGAAAAAAAAGCAACCAGATAAAGAATAAAATAAAATTGCTCACGTGAAATCGTTCGTTTGACGAAAAATATTAATCGCCTAATATCTTCGCGACAATTTTGTTTGTTTGTTTATTATTTTATTTTTATTTTAATAAATCGCGAGTTAATATATTATTCATTGTATTTCACATCTGCTGTGTGGAATTACCGTTCCACGTGTTATTCTCGTCGTTGTCGTCGCCGCCCGAGTGAAGCCTGTGAACGTTACCACGAGATCTGACAGTAGTCGCCGGACCACCGCCGAACGGGTTCCTGCTGATAGAGCTGCGAAGCGAATTAATTTTGCATGGACCGAGAAAGAAACGTGGGACGGTATGGCGAAGAGCGAGAGCGAACCCGCGAGCGATCTACCTACCCAGTGGGTTGACCGACACTTCGGCCGAATCTCTCGGCATTGTCGGACAATCGACCCGTCGACAGGCCTCCGTCGTTCCGACGCTGGTCCGGAGGACTGGCCGGCGCACCGGTGAAGTAACCGACCACGTAGTTGTAGACGGAGAATATCGGAGCGAAGAGGGCCCAGATGAAACGAGAAACGAAGCCGGCCTCGTCCGCCGAGCTCACTGCTGTAGTTACCTTTGACTGTAACGAAGAAAAAAAACAGTTCAGAAATTTGTTTTTTAGAGTGAAAAATAAAATGAAAAATCTTTTCGTTTTTGCAAACGCAAAGATGATCTTGGAGTCACGAAAATAGTTTTCTACGGTAAAAAAATAAAATAAAAAAGTGTTTTCTTTCGTAAACGGAACGATGATATTGAAGTTCAGAAATTAGTTTTCCCGAGTAAAAAAAACATTTAAAAAATGAGTTTTGTAAACGCAGAGATGATCCTGGCGTGACGAAAATTACATTTTTCACCGGCAGAATGAGAATAACGGCAGTCGGAACGAGCTCGAGCTCCTCGAGGGTCTTCGAGTCGTCCTCGGCGGTGAGGTCTCTCCTCGGAAAGGACGTGGACATGGCGAACTGTTGAAAGGGCAGTTCGATGTTAGTGGCGACGTAAGACCGCAGCGAGCCGAACGTGCTAGTGGCATCGAATTTTCCCATGTGAGGACTTCCCGAGGGGAGTCGAAACTGTATCCGCGCCACGGCGCCGTCGCCACTCGCGGGTCCCGCCGATAGTTGCCCTCTGTCCTGTTGACTCTGTTGCTGCTGCTGCTCGGTGAATTGTTGCTGCGCGACAAAAGAAGTTACGTTCAAAGAGAATCGAGATTGCGATTGCGCAAGAATTACGCAAGAAAATGGAAAGCTGTTTTTTTTTTTTTGCAAACCTGCTGAGCGAGTTCTTTCTGCTTTCTCTCCATCTTGTCCTGAGCTATTTGCTGACGAACTCTCTCTTTGGCGGCGGCTTCGGCGGCCTTCTCGCGCATTCTCTCCTCGTGAGCGAGTTTCATCTCGGCCTCGTGACGCTTCTGCTTCGCCATCTGCACGTCCTTGCCCAATTTTCTTCTCTCGATCTCGCGTTGTTTCTCATCCTCGCGTTCCTTCTCCATCTTCTGTATTCTCTGAAGCTCTATAAGCTGCCTCGCGCGCTCGAGCTTCTCCTCGGTCGTCGGCTCTTTGGGAGTCGGCTCGTCGGACGAATTCGCCGGTTTGTCCACGACGGGAGTCACCGTTGGCTCGACGCTGACCGACGTCTTCGGGACGCTCGAGGCTGTCGACGCGGACGCCGTGCTTCTCTCGGCATCGATTAAACTCGCCGACGATCCGGGCGAGGCCTTCTTGCCCACTTTTTCCAGTATCGAGTCAATTTTCTTCGCGAGATCCGAGGACGTGACCCGTCCCGATACGACCTCGAGGGGAGCTCCATTCGTCCCGATGAAGAAGAGAGACGGAACGGGAACTACTTGATCTGCATGGAGATTGTTAAGAAGAATACTAAATAATACGGTAAAGATATTCGACGTTCCGATTGCAGGGCTCAGAGCATCGGTTGCAGATATTGCTCTGCGATATTAACTGGCCCACTGTACATCCTGTAATTCTACAGTAACTTATAAATGATTATCTTCTTATTACTATATTGATATCATTTTTTCTTTTTTTTACGTTAACATCTACGTAATACAAGTTAAATTTAATTAAATAAAAAAATAAAAAGAGCGCCTAGTTGCACGTGAAGTATTATAAACTTTAACAAGTGAATATAAGTTAACTCAAATTTTTATAATGCATGGACTTGAGAAATCCGTCTAATAAAATTAAATTGAAATTGATTAATAATAAAATTCGTGTCCATCGGAAGCTCACACCGATACTCACAAATATTCACAGATACTCACACAAATACTCACAGGATGCTCACCGACACTCACACAAATACTAAGAGTGTGCAAAGTGTGCATGCCCACATGACTCCTAGTTTCTATATAAAAGTCACTAAATTCCATTAAATAAATAATAAATAAATAATAACTAAATAACGAATACATAATAAATATATTATAAATATATTATAAACATCAAGTTTGTCACTGCGATGTACAAAGTATCAGAGATTTGATACCAAACTGTAAAAAGAGTTGAAAGAGCGACATACAGAATGTAATAGAAGGATACAAATTTGTGCGAAGAATGTGTAAGACTCGCTGTTGCTCTCGAGCCTGATGGCGACGAAATCATCTTGCTCCAAGCGCGACGAAACCTCCGATTCGTTCACAGCCGCCGCGACTTCCGTCGACGTTTCGTCCTTGCCTGCGAACGCAATAAAATCTGCATATTACAACTTTAACACGGAAAATCCGCGAGCGATGAATAAGCGAAAAATCGTTCGCGAGGTTAGGAGGTGAAGAATCGTGATTTTTAAAAAATCTAAATAAAAAATCTAGCTCCACACGACAAGAATAGCAACGGTGATCGATCGATGAATTAAAAGTAAAATTGCACGTTGACTCTTCAATTGAATATCAAACCTTCGACGAACACAACGAAAATTGCCTTTCGCTGTTTTGACGTTGCGACAGCGTCGTTAATGCTTCCCGGAAACCACTTCATTTTTGCTGATACGAAAAAAAGTTCAACGTCCAACGGCGATCCGCGAAAGATTCGATGAAAAAATATTGCCGACGAACAAATTACGCAATTGATAATCGACGATTTGTCCGTCGTGATCGAGATCACTTTTGACACTGGTGACAAATATGCTGGGTGGAAAAAAAATATTTAGGTTACGTCAACCGTCCAGAGGGAGCCAGCAGGGAGTTTTCGGAGTGGGAATTTTTCCACTTAGTTCGCCCGATCGGCCGAGAGATGGCGCGAGTGTGAGAACCTTAATCTCGTCTCGGGCCAGTCGAAAGGTTTGCTCGGTCTGTTCCATTGGCTTTTTTGTAGACGGAAATTTGACGGACACGAGGAGAGATCGTTGACGGATCATAAATTCACCCGAAGTTACGTGATAGAACGCTGCAATTGTCAAGTAAGTGGACGAATTCTCAACGTTGTTTTGTCGTTCAGTTGACTCGAACTTTTTCTCGCGACTCTCGCTAGGAACGAATTATCTTTGCGACGCCGAGGCTTCTAACCTCGTTGAAATCACATGCCGAGCATTGGTCGTTGTACGCGAGTTTCTTGGACTTTACTGTAGTTTTCTCCAGCTCGCTAAGGTGCTCAAACATACAACGACGAATAACATAGAAGTAGCAAAAAATTATGCAATGAAAAATAATAAATAAAAATAATGAATCTATTGATGGTCTATCGATAATAATGAAGCTATTGATGACTTTTCAGAATGTCCGGTCGCGAAGGAGGCAAGAAGAAGCCGCTGAAGGCGCCGAAGAAGGACTCCAAAGAGCTGGATGAGGATGACATGGCTTTCAAGCAGAAGCAGAAGGAGACGCAGAAGGCCCTCGCGGAAGCTGCGAAGAAGGCCGGCCAGAAGGGACCTCTCGTGACCGGTGGCATTAAAAAATCCGGCAAAAAATGATGTTGACCGTACTCTAGATTAATCTAAGAAATAAAAAAAAAACAGCTCGCAAAAAGAATCTGTCGTACGAGCAATCGCCGATCATCGCTGTGTAACAACAAATTACCGACATTCAAAAAAATTCGAAAGATTGTCTTTTCGTTTGTTTTTTTTTATGGCCGATAAACGGTCGAATCACCTGCAAGCACGATGAATTATCGACATTTTTGTAAATAAAAGTATAACACGTAAAGCAAAATATCTCGTCATGTTAAGGAGATCGGCAGGAGAATAATTTTGTGGTAATAGAGAAATCTGCAACCCTGAAAAAAAGAAAGAGAAAAATATTCCTAATCCTTTATAGTCGCGAACTAATCGCTCGCAAATTTCACGCCCAGCGACAAAAAAAAATGAAAAAACCGGAAAATCCGAAAAATATCCGATTTGAGCAAATTACTAAAAAAAATCCTGAAAATACAAAATACTATGTGTATTTTAAATACAAAATACTTTTTGTACTTAAAATACATTGATAAGTACTTCGTTTAAGTACTTCTTAAAATATGTCGCAAAAGTCAACGAAATTTCAATTTACTTTTTCCAATTTAATTAAATTTCACTTCTGACATTTTTTATTTATCGAGTATTTTATCGTGCATTTGAAATACTGCTCAGCTCCGAAAAATGTTCGTAGCCCTCCGAGTCGCGAGGCTATTCGCACTCGACGTTCGTTCCTGAGCCAATGGCGTCACGATAAACAGCTGACTCTACCATATGATCGACAGGGCCGCCAACTCTCGCTCGAAACCTCCATACGCCAGCCGTCTCCTCTGAAAGTCCAATAATCGAACAAATTTCAATAAACCTTACCAAATCCCACAATTTTCCTAATTATCATCCTCGATCTCTCCACCCGTGAGAAATCATCGAGTCCATATTGCCCGAAATAAAAAAAAAACATCCAAAAAGTCCAATAATCGCGCTTCGAAGCGTGAAAAAAGGTAAAACGCTTGAAACGCTTAACAAACATTGATTATTAATTCATTAAATTTTATATCTCGATTCGCCGTCGCGATGATGCGACAAAGGTCATCGAAGACGTCGGTTCTATCGACACGGGCTCGAGCGCTCTCGTGCGCAGGTCTAGTTAGTTTCGGATCGTTCGGTTGACGGTCGTGGGTGTCTCCTCGCTAGCTGTCAACCTCCGGGGAAATCAGTTGGCAACAGACCCTCGGTCTGTATGGTAAGGTGTAAAAGCGGGGCATGTATCGCGCACGAGTTTAGTTTTGTTATCCTCGCACGATTGTGAGAATCGGAGATTTCGTCGCGCGAGTCGCGTCGTCGGGCGAAGCGAAAGGGCCGATAAATCGAAGGGTTTGCAAATCGGTGCGTGACAGGAGTAAACGAGGAGAGTATTCGCGAAGTCAGGTGCGGTTGACAGGCAGCAGTGGCCATGGAGCCTGAAAGAATTATTTGACCCAAGGGTCCCGACTGCGGGCTCCGTTGGATCGCGGCTCTCTCTCTCTGCTCGACGACCGGGCAACACACGGAACGGTGAGTTTTATTTTTTATTTTTTGACGTAACAAACAAGTCCGGGCCAGAACGGCAAACCAAACCGGACCGATCGATCTCACGAGAGCGTCGCTCGGCCGGGATTGTCGTCGATCGAGCTAATTTTCGCGAGAGAAATAAGAAGCAACATTGTCGAAACTTAAACGGGAAGGGGTGAGTATGGAGAACTGCGAGCGGAGACCATGTTAGAGGTTGCCCGATTCACCATATTGCTAAACTCTCCCGAACGGTTGTTTCCATATCTCGCTGCTAGAGAACTGTTTTGTTCGATATGGACATTTTTTTCTTTCTCTCGCCAATCGTCCGTTAAACTCCGGATGACAGTGTGCGAGGTTTAAAGAAAAATCAATTTATTCCTTTGAGCTTTGACAAAGAGCAGAGCCACTTCTGTCTCCCCTTTCGGATTTATTCGAGGACCGTGGTTCTCACTGCCGTGCTTTCGAAACATGTGCTGGCTCGCACACACGGACGCGGACCTGTGTGTGTGTGTGGGTCTGCGAGAGTGACGGCGAACGCTCGACGAGCCCGTAACAGATCGTAGCCTGCGGGCGACGAATAGAGGGAATTATAAGTTCTTTTGTCCATCGAGCCGTTTGGACTCTCCTCTCGATCGGTTGTTCTCGTGCGTCATTCGGAAGCGAGAACACTCTTCGCCAAAGTTGAAATCTCGATCCAATCTCCGGACGAGCGAGGAGAGCGTCGCGGGCCGCGGGCACGTACACTCGGGCTTACGCCAATTGGCATGAGCTTGTGCAACACGAGTAGGTGCATCTCCCTCAACGACGCTCGTCCTCACGATCCTACGATTAGTCGAGTATTATTCGACAAAGTCCGAGTTATTGCTTAAGACTCGATGAGGTATAATTGAGGAAAGAAAAAGGAAAAACAAAATGGGGATAAAAAGAAAAGAGAGACGTTTTGTATGTTTTAGCTACTGATGGATGTTCTGCGCATGCGCGCGCACAGCTGATGCGCTACTATGCTCTCGTGCTTTGATTTTTCATTTCTTTTCCTATCGATGTAGACGAATCGTATCGAATCTTGATCGATTTTTATGGCGTTTTATATTAGACGTTGCGTCTCTCTCTCCGTTCGAGTCGTTGCTCAAGACTGTATGAGGTACAATTGAAGAAAGGAAAAGGAGAATCAAAATGGGAATAAAAACAAAAGAGAGACGTTTTGGATGTTTTAGCTACACTGATAGATGTTCTACGCATGCGCGCGCACAGCTGATGCGCTACGATGCCCTCGTGCTTTGTTTTTTCATTCCTTTTCCTATCGATGTAGACAACTCGTATCGAATCTTGATCGATTTTTATGGCCATTTATATTTGACCTTGCGTCTCTCGCTCCGTTCGAGTCGTTGCTGAAGACTCGATGAGGTATAATTGAGGAAAGAAAAAGGAAAAACAAAATGGGGATAAAAAGAAAAGAGAGACGTTTTGGATGTTTTAGCTACACTGATGGATGTTCTACGCATGCGCGCGCACAGCTGATGTGTTACGGTACTCTCGTGCTTTATTTTTGCTTTTTCCTATTGATGTACACAATTCGAATCGAAACTTCATCCTTTTTTTATGGAGATTTAAATTTGACGTTCCGTATCCCTCTCTCTCTCCGCCCGAGTGACTGCTCAAGACTTGATAAGGTATAATTAAAGAACGGAAGGAAAAAAATGCATTAAAAACACAGGCGTTGAAAACACGTTTTCAACGCCTGATCTACTAATGGATGTTCTACGCATGCGGGTACACAGCCGTACACAGATGCGCTACGCTACCCTCGTGCTTCATTTTTTTCATTTTCCTATCGATGTACACAGTTTATCGTAGCTTCATCGATGATTATGGAGATTTTAATTTGATGTCGCTTCTCTCTCTCACCCCCTCGTCTTCACGATCCTACGATTAGTCGCCTATTATTCGACAAAGTCCGAGTCATTGCTGAAGACTCGATGAGGTATAATTACGGAAAGAAAAATTATCGTAAAAAAAACGAAACACGTTTTCGATGTTTTATCTACTAATGGACGTTTCGCGCACGCGCGTGCGCAGCTGTAGCGCTACGGTACTTCAGTGCTTCATTTTTTGTTTCTTTTTCCTATCAGCGTACACAATTTATCGTATCTTCATCGGTTTTTATGGAGATTTAAATTTGACGTCGCGTCTCTATCTCTCTCCATCCGAGTCATTTGTCAAGACTTGATAAGGTACACTTCAGGAAAAAAAAAATCATCGTTAGAGAAATAGAAACACGTTTTCGACCTTTTATCTACTAATGGATGTCTCGCGCATGCGCGTGCACAGCTGATCCGCTACGCCGTCCTCGTGCTTTATTATTTATCTTTTTTTTCTTTCTTTTTCCTATCGATCTACACAATTCGTACCGCATCTTCATCGATTTTTATTGAGATTTAACATCGACGTAATTTACGGTTTGATTTACGAGACGTTTCGATCGAACGCGAAGTTGATTCGTGAGGAAACTTCTGATGTGTCCATGGTTACGGATTGAGAAAATAAAGTCACAATGTAGGCGTTTGGTTAGGGTCGAGCAGGGGGGGGGGGATGAGCTAGCTGAGCCTCCATCACGCCGGACGTGCGGACTAGCAGTGTAAGTGACTTGACCTACATTATCAAAGAGAACCCGAGGCGGGATAGTGTAGGTATAGATTTCGATGCATACAGTACAGAGCGTTGCATTAGCGCGCCCGACCGACCAACACGAGATCGCGCAACGCACACGTACACGCTCGGCTCACACGTGTCCCCGCATGCGCGGAACACTGTCGTATTCCTCTAGGTGTACTTTGGCAGTGACGATCGGAATTCTTATTTCACCCAAGTTCACGCGATATCCGCATTGTTTCCGCACAGCCTTCGACGAACGAATGCGAGACGGTCCGCTCGTGTGACGATAGAATTTTTTGTTGTTGTTTTTCTTTTCTTTTCAGCGTAATTTATTTGTTGGGTTGTTGAGACTTTCTTTTTTTTTTTTAAGCGTTATCGTGATTTTAAGCTTTCGACAATAATCTCGCTGGATATGTCGAGGTTTTTTTGGATAGGACAGACTGTCGAACGATCTCGCAAATATATATATATATTTTTTTTTATTTTATTTTTTTCTTTATAATTTATTTATTGATTTATTGAGACTTCATTGTTAAACATTTTTTTTTTTTAAGCGTTATAACTTTTCCAATGCTTGTCATATTATTATAATATTCGGGAATAATCTCGCTGGATGAGTCGAGTTTTTGTGTACGTCGGACTGTCAAAGGATCTCGCAAATATATAGATACATATGTATTTTTTTTGGGGCAAGACCTACGCCAACAGGCAGACGCGTGAGCGAAAAATCTCGCTTATCGCGCACTCGTCGCTGGTCCACCTACACACTATTGAAGCACACGCGCGCACGATCTTTATTTCAATATTATTTTTAGTCTCTCTCTTTCACTCGTTTTATTTTTTTTCGCTATCGATGAATCGCGTACCGAGTTTCTCTTTCGGTTCATCCATTATCATACTCTGATAAGAGATGCGATAGGAAACATTAAAAATCCGATAAGGTTTTTCGCGAGGGAGGGGCAAACGTCGAATGTTTTATTTTCTGTCTACAGCGAATTAGCAAATGCATCCGGGTCGTCAAAGTTCAGTTTTAAACCTCGACGAGTCGCAACTAAAACTATAGTTAACACGAGGCTCTCTGAGGCTTCCGAGTTTCTGACTGACATTGCCTCGGGACTTCTCACCTTGAGTTTTTTTTACCTGAGTTAATTAAAAAAAAAAAAATGTATTTCTTTTAATTTTCAGTAGTAGTAACGTGGTACAAGTGTATTTATTGACAATAACAGTTGGTCCATGCAATCTCAGATACATCTCTCTATGTTGTTATTAAGTCGCTTTCATTGACATTACTACCAATGGGCCATCGACTGGAGTCCTTCAACCCTTTAATTTTCAATTTCTTTGAATTTTCAATTTCTTTTAGTTTTCAATTTTTATTTATTAAAATTTTCCATGTCATCGAGCCCGATGTAACGACCGACGATCCGACGTGCCCTCAGGACAGCCGCATGTGCAAGCGTCATCAGCGGAAGATGAAAACAATTCGCTCGGTCGCTCGTAAAATATCCTTCTAGACCGCAGCCGCTCCCGCGTTAAACTGTGTCACGAAACTAGAGCGCTGTTTCGACGCGAAAGATACACAACGCAGTCACTCAATTAGGAGCTATCGACGATGCTGGGTTTTCATAGAGAAAAAAAACAACTAATAAAAAAATGTGTTTTCATTTTCTTTTGTTATATATTATGAAATTCTTATCTATTTTTTTTTTAATATAGTAACGACGATTCACTATGAAACGAAGCGAAACGGTTTTTTCGTTACTATAAACCGAACGTGAATAATTTTTATTCAACCGAGTCTTATCTTTATTATTCCATCAGGAGCTATCAACGATGCCGGATTTCCGTAGATTAAAAAATTATATAATAAAAAAAATGTGTGGTAATTTTTTTTTTAATATGTTATCAGTTTGAACTCGTACGTAAAGGGAAACTATTTTTCCTCGGTAAAAAAAAGGGAAATTGATTTTTTTTTAATGTCGTTAAAAAAAGTAATTGAGGTTGAGACCAATTCGTCGATACATATAATTAAGTAGCAAAGCCAATGGATCGATCGTTACGAGTGAAAGTGTAAATTTGAAAGGAAGTCGAGACTCTCGTGTTTCGCAGTCGGTTTGACTATTACCTCCGTTGCTTTGGGAAAACACACTCGGGCTCCCGAGTCGGGCGTTCGACTCTGCATTTTATTGTTGCGTAACAAACGAGGGAATATCTTTTCAGCGCTAACTCGTCGGGAGCGTCCGAATGATTATTATTTCACGCGTCTCTTCGTATCTACTTTTATCCTCAAATGATTTCTCTGTAATCTATGCATTGTATACTTCTAAGTTACGCTGTGAAAATTAAAAATTGAAAATGAAGAATTGAAAACGAAGAAATGAAAACGAAGAATTGAAAAAGAAAAATTTTAAACGGAGAAATGAAAACGAAGCATTGAAAATGAAGAATTGAAAATGAAGAGTTGAAAATAAAGATTTGAAAATGAAGAGTTGAAAATGAAGAATTGAAAATGAAGAATTGAAAATGAAGAATTGAAAATGAAGAATTGAAAATGAAGAATTGAAAATGAAGAATTGAACATGAAGAATTGAAAATGAAGAATTGAAAATGAAGAGTCGGAAATAAAGAATTGAAAAATGTAAATAACAAATAAAAAATCGAGAAATGAAAATAAAAATTGTAGGTAAAAATTGAAAATTGAGAATAAAAGATTGCTCATTGACATCGTTCTCGTTCTCGAGAGTACACACACGTGTGTTTCAAAAAGGAAGTCGAGAGCACGTGGAAAGCGTGTGCATAGCTGCTCCGCAGAGAGAGGATTTCTTGCACGTACGTAAAATATAAAACATACGCGATGTATCTTGTGTGCCATGTATGAATACATTCGTGCCGAGTGCTCGCAACGCGGTCGTCACGCCGCCGCTGTCGTCGGGCGAACGCGCGCTCGCGCGTTCCCCGCGTTACACGCTCGAGGAGTCGCGCCTCTGTGTTGGTTGCATAATATGCAGGTAACCCAGATCCACGAGCCTCCGACTCACCAACACTGAAACTACCCACCCACCGTCCTCATTACCCCCTTTCGAGGAGAGCCACCCATCGCCTCCCTTTCTATCACCCCCGCGGACTCTACACTCACTTCCGTCTGCCCTATTCTATATCCCTTATCCGGAGTCGACCTTTGTCACGTGCTCGAGTCAAGACGCTCGGAGTCACGCGAAAGAGTGGCGACAAATTATCGATCCCGTTCCTCGCTGCCGCGCAATAAAAATCATTATTTATTATTATTTATTATTATTTATTATTATTTATTATTATTTATTATTATTTATTATTATTTATTATTATTTATTATTATTTATTATTATTTATTATTATTTATTATTATTTATTATTATTTATTATTATTTATTATTATTTATTATTATTTATTTTTGCGGAGGGGTTTTTTAATGTTTTTTTTTAATTATCATTGTGGGATAAAAATTGATTGCGGGATTTGTGGGTGCTAGCAGAAAGCTTTAAAAACTATTTTTCTGAGTGGGGGAGGGGCGAATAGTGTTTGGGAATTATGGTGACGTCATCAATGAATGAACGGTTAAGCGCGCGACAAAAAATGCAATCTGGTGGTTGAACTTTTTTCATGCGAGAGATTTAATGGAAAGTGCTAATTCACTTATAACTGTTCGCTCATCAGTCCCTTTCAGGCTACAAACGTCCCGCTTGGCATGGGCAAACATTTCTCAAAAAAAGGCTTAACGTAAAATATATATATATATATATCCATGTGTATTCGCTAAAAGGATCTACGCGTAGTAAAAAAAATATCGCTGTTCCCATCTTTGCGAATATGGCACTGCATTTCTATGGCGCGAGTTTCTCCTCCGGTATCGCGGCGCACATCGCGATTGCATCGTAATAGTGAAAGCACCTGTGATTCGCAATTTCACACGCGCGACATGCGTCATACATGCGATTGAGCTGAAGATTTTTTTTTTGTTGTTATACATTTTTTTCAACATAAAGAACTTGATGGAAATAATCAATTTTTAAAAAGAAAACATTTCTGATTTTAAACAAAAGAATTATTGAAGTAAAGAAAAAAATGTGATTCGCAATTTCACACGCGCGACATGCGTCATACGTGCGATCGAGCTGAACGTCTTTCTTTTATATAAAAAAAAAATTTTCAACGCAAAAAACGTGATGAAAGTAATATATTTTTTTTTTAAGAAAAAATGTGGTTCGGAATTTCACCCGCGCGACATTCGTCATATTTTATTTTATTTTTTATTAATCAAAAATGTTTAGTAAAATATTTAAAATGCTTCAGACATAAAAAAAAAAAAATCAACCTGAAAGCTTGATGGAAATAATCGATTTTTTGTTAAGAAAAACATTTCTCACGGTCCGGTCCATTTGGCGAATATCGAACGGGAGTAGCAGCCGGTAAAGCAGCCGGGATAGATTCGCCCGGAAACCTCGCACACCCCCTCGTTACAAGCGTCGGCCGGCCGACCCAGTTCGCCAAAATGCTGCGGCCAGTACGCCAAAGTAGGACGCCCGATCGGGTCGAGGACGTCGCTTCTTCCTCGCGATTCATCATCATCCTTCCCTATCTTAGTGCGCAAACACCCAAAACTCATTTCGTAGTTCAAAGATTTTTTTACGTTCTAACTTCCGCTTCGTTGCAATCTTCGCCTCGGAGATACAGATCGGCTATTTCAAGGAAACTAGATATATGTTTTTTTCAAAAGTAATTAACAACACCGAAAAAAAACTCGATGACTCTCACAATTTCACGCAAAATTTAAACAATAATACACAAGTTCAAACGTTTCGCTATCATTTTTTCAATCTCATTAAATTGTCCTGATTATAAAGTAGACTGGAAAATAAATATTTTCTATATAATTTTT
The DNA here is from genome assembly GCA_917499995.1 of Ichneumon xanthorius. Classification (NCBI taxonomy): domain Eukaryota; kingdom Metazoa; phylum Arthropoda; class Insecta; order Hymenoptera; family Ichneumonidae; genus Ichneumon; species Ichneumon xanthorius. The sequence continues at coordinate 2,198,679 of OU824204.1, read as the reverse complement.
TAAATATATTTTTAAGCAGCTCGCTGATGAATTTTTATTTCACTAAATAAATCGGGGTAAAAAAAAGTTATAAAAGTCCTTTTACACACTTAATCTTACTAAATGAGTAACTGTATTCGCCAGTAGCCGGTACTTATTTCACGGCTGTAATTAATTCGCCACTCGATGTTCTGACATTGGTTCGAACTCAAGAAAAAAAAATAAGAAAAAAAACAGGAAGCTCGTGGAGTAATGTGACTGGCAACACAGCCGATAGATAACCCGTAACATCGTTACGACGATAGTTGCATCGCTATTCGCGTATTGGTGAGCTCGCCGCCAGTGTGTCTCGCCTACTTGCCTATCGAGATATCAAGCCTATCGACATTATCGCATTACACTTATACGGAGACGTATATATATATACATATGTTTTGATATCTCTTTGTAACATAACACGTTTTTATATATATATAAATACATGTACATATGAGCACTCATATGTACATATATACATATATATATTAGGGTGTTTCAAAAAAGGCACTTTAAAAAAAATTTCCTGCCACTTTTTAAAAGTACAGATTTCGATCTGAAATTAAACCTATCAAAAAATCTTGAGAGATGTCACATTCGTCGTTTATACCCAAAAAGAAAGAAGTTTTCGAATTTTCTCGGTACAAACGCATAATAAATAACTAAAAAAATGTAGTTTTTGTGAAACACCCCTATATATATATGTATATATATATATGTGTGTGTGCGGGTATATACATACACATACACACATATATATTTATCTTTAATCGCGTCTAATGTCGGTCGGTGCTATACAATTAAGTATTACGCTTGAAAAGCTCGACGAGTCGCGGAGTTACAAGCGATATCTTAGCCCGATTATAACTATATACATATATATATATATTGCAAGTCAGGACTATTACTATCGCGGTCCGACACGTGTCGGTGAAGCAAAGCGCATGTGCATTGCGTAACTAATATTCCTGCCGAGTTTCACGAGGCACGCAGTACCCGCGGAATATATACGCACGCGGAAGCATTCGCGCATAGTCGATGCTCGCTATCGAGTATCGATGCACGATCGCGGTGTCCGATTCGATCGTCGGCACACGTGATCGCGATACGTAATCGTCGAGTAAAAACCTCGCTTTTTCTCCAATTCCCATTCGTTTTCTTGAGGAGGAACAACTAACTTAATTTTAAACAATGTAATAATTTAAACAAAACCATTGTTACGATTTTATAAAAAAAAATAGCCGTTCCATCAATATAGCGAATATATTTTAATTTTCACGCGCCTTTGTTCCCTCAATTTTTAATAAAAAAAAAAACATACATCCGTATTATTTCTCGGGGAGAAAATTGTTCATAATTTTTAATAAGAACATAAAGTACACGAAAGAATATTTTACAGATTTTTCTGATCTCGATAACTCGGTGAAAAATAAAAATGCTTTTAGCGAGTGAGTCCGAAAGTTCGAACAGCCCGGAGTCACGAGAGGCCACGATTAATCTTTGGACCTCGAGGATGAACGGTGAAAGTCCCGGGAACGTTGAGCGTGAAAGGTAACGCTCGGAAAAGAGGAAATTGCACTTATCGTGGAAAAGCTGAAACAAAAGTTCCTCGACTCGTTTTACGAGTGCGAAAATTTTAATCATAAAATCCGTACAATTCATCGGTCAAAAAATGTATCACAATTTTTAGTAAAAACATAAAGTACCCAGAACAATATTATAAAATTTTCCTAATCTCGAAAATCATAAACGGTAATGCTCGGAAAAGCCCAAATTGCATTTAACGTCGAAAAGCTTAAAAAAGAGTTCCACGACTCGTTCTACGAGTGCGAAAATTTAAATCGTAAGCTCCGTACAATTCTTCGGTCAAAAAATGTATCCCAATTTTTAGTAAAAACATAAAGTACCCAAAACAATATTATAAAATTTTCCTAATCCCGAAAATCCTAAAAGGTAACGCTCGGAAAACCGAAATTGCATTTAACGTCGAAAAGCTGAAAAAAAGTTCCGCGACTCGTTCTACGAGTGCGAAAATTGAATCGCGAGCTGCAGCGAAGAAGAAACCGATTAGCGGACTTGAGTTCTGCCCTTGAATCGCTTTTAATCTCGGTTAAAACTAGAACTAATAATAGTGCCCGGTAGACGCTCGTCTGCCAAGCGTTCGCCAGCGCCGAGAGAGAAATCACCGTCGTCGTCGACGCGCCGCCCTTCTAATCCGGCAATTGCGAAACGAGTCGCGTGTGCGCTCGGCTTAAACGTCGCTATCGAGCCGAGGCGGGCCCTTCTATGTATCTCCGGCGCGCACGCCTCTCGAAGGAGTTTCTAATCTCTCCGGTTTAGCATAATAACTGTACTCGCTCGACCCGCAGGTGAAAACGGATCGCGCGTATAATGCTTCATTATCGTTATCGTGGCTTGTCCCAATTCGCTTATTAGTCACCCGACGATTATATTTCTTCACGGCGCAGTTTTCTTTCCTTTTCCTTTGTACATCGGCCGGAAACAGGACATGCCACACAAAAAAAAAAAATAAGTTATCTTTTTTTATCAGTTTTTACCGCAAGGTGTCGGGGTAGAGATAAGGCAATTGGATTGTCTCTGTCCGCTTTTTTTCAAACCGCGACCTTCGAAAACCGGAACTGTGGGCCACAGAAAAAAACAGCTTTATTTTTCTTATCGCTTCTTGTAAATTTTAGTTTTTTTAGTTTTCTTATTAATTTATTTCTTATTTCTATATTCTTATTCATTTATTTCTTACGTCTATCTTCTTATCAGTTTCTTTCTCATTTCCATTTTCTTACTAATTAATTCAGTTTTCGTATAGACGCTGAGGCCTTAAATTACTTCTTAAGGGTAATTAAATTATTTCTAAACCTTGCGTTTTTCAAAGTTCCTCCAAAAAACTATATATAGAAAAAAATATATATATATTTTAAGAATAAATTTTCAATCCACTTTAAGATGCAGGGCGAGAGATAGTGCAATCGGTCGATCCGATAACGGTTACGATAACGAAGTAAAAGTTTGTCCCACTGTGGTTCCCTCTTGCTCAGCAGCGGAGCGGAAAGGAGTTCGATGCAAAAGAGAACGGGATACGGACCCGGTGGTATTACCAGGGAGAAGGCCGATATTATCCGTTCGCTCTCGCAATATCGAGCGGTTCGCGAAATCCCGTTGCTTTTGTCGACAACCACTAGCGCGCGCGTTTATAGGCGACACAGGTGAGCTAGAAGGCTCTCGAGATATCGCAATTCGCGCACCACCTGGCCACCCCGAGTGAAAGGACACACATCCCAGTTCCGAGTCTCGGCTATCCCGAATCTCCGCCACTTGCCGTAAAGTTATTTTACACGGTCGCTCACGCGCATGCGTCGTCGATAACCCCGTGCATTCGCACCTACGAATTACCGTCTCAGAGCGAACGGGCTAAATCTGCACGAACCAACTTTCAATTCTTTAATTCCCGTTCACCGGAGGGATATTCGCTTCGAAGGCTGTTCTTTCTATTCCTACGCCTCGAGCTATTTATGTGCCAACAGGTTTCGTCACAATCACAATGACAATCACAATGTCAATCACGATCAATGTCAATGACGATCACAATGACGATCACAATCACAATCACAATCACAATCACAATCACAATCACAATCACAATCACAATCACAATCACAATCACATTATTTTATCATTTAAATGATTCGAGGTCCAATAGTATAAGCGTTTCTTGGAAAGTTTGCGCTCACAACGCCATCGCCCACTGGGCAAGTCTCCCACTGAGATTTCACGAGTAACGTGCAGTTTCCTCGTGCAATTACACACCGTTGCGGTGAAAGTGTCGGCAGCTGGAAGCTTCTCGACATGGAAAGGAGGCTCGAGATAAGATTACGAGGAAGAAAAAAAAAGCAACGTTGAATGGGTTAATTGTCATCGTGGCCTACTTCCGTGGATTGTATTGTTATTAATTTGACGACAAAATAACCGTCAGAGCCATTGCTCTGACGATGATTTTGTCGTCAAATTATAATCTCAGCGCTACAATCTCATTTGATTATCACGCTGAGGCAATTTATCCGAACGAAGTGAGTCGAGGAGTTTGATTTTCGATGCCGATAATTTTTTTTTTTTTTTTAATAAAAAAATTCTTGACCAAAAAGTCGCTCGTAGACCGAGCTCGGTCTTTTAAGGAACAGACGACGAATGAGCTGCCGCAATCGACGACTCCTGATGCAATTTATCGGAACGAAGCGAGTCGAGGAGTTTGATTTTTCGATGCCGAAAAAAAAAAAAATAAATAAAAAGAAAACAAAAATAAAATTCTTGACCAAACATTCGACCGCAGTTCGAATTCGGCCTTTTAAGGAAGAGACGAAGAATGAGCTGCAGCAATTGATGACTGCTGATGCAATTTATCGGAACGAAGCGAGTCGAGGAGTTTGATTTTTCGATGACGATAAAAAGGAAATAAAAAAAAATGCCCGACCAAAAGTTCGCTCGTAGTCCGTAGCTCGGCCTTTTAAGGAAGAGACGAAGAATGAGCGAGTCGGGGGGGTCCATGCGGTTAGTTTCGTGTGCGTGCGTTGCCATTCTCGGTCCATCCGTAAATAGCCGTGCGCCGCCTGGGGGGCTTCCTCTCGACTCGGCTACCAGCGGCTGTCTGACAGAGGCTCTCCTAGCTCGTCGCCGTTCGATGACGAATGCGCATGCGCACTGCCGGACCTCGGCGCGATCAGCTGTTACATAGCCATTTTGCCTGGCCCGATCACAGCTGTGCGGGAACGAGGTAGGCTCTCTCGGCCGCACAGCTGACCTCGCCAACGACGAACCGAGCGTCGGAGTCGTCGTCGCTGCTGCGAGACGCAACCCAGGAGCGTAACACGCGCGCGGCTCGATTAAGGGGATCCTCCCGCCTCCTCCGCTCTCCGCTCCGCCCCTCTCCTCCCCACTCCCGCGATTCGCACGAGGCGAGGACGAACCGGGAACGGGATCGATCGCTCTCACAGACTTTCCACGGGACAAAGGGACCTTGGTTTTCCTTCGGTGACAACATTATAAATTCATTATCGGGACAGATTCAATCATGTCCGTTTAATAATACATCGCATCGCAATTTGACGACAAAAAATACTCCCCGTGGCTCGTAATTTTTTACCTCGTTTGAATTGCAAATTGACTGCAAAGTTCGTGAAACAAGTTACCTTTTTTTTAAATAGATTATGAAAATTGGTGTTTGTTAAAAAAATTGGAACGTTGATGATTGGAGGGATAGGAAAATTATAGGAAATGGTACGGATCATTAATCCTAGTAGCGTCAACTTTTCGCAAATAGTTGGTAAAGGATAATACTGAACAAATACTAAATAGTAATAGAAAAATGAAAAATGGTGGAAAACGTTTTCAAAAAATACAAAAAAACATTATATCCATCAATCTCTCGACTTGTTCGCCACGAAATTATTTTAAGTTTTATATTAAAAAATTGTATACATTTATATTCAAATGACTCAGAAATTGCATTTCGATTCTCTTAAAAAAAAAAAAAAAAAATTGACCGCAATCGCCGCAACTATCGCCACAAGGCAATTTTTTCCCGGCGATAGGAAAAACGAAAGTCGATAAGGAACCCCGAGGTAAAAGTACCAGCCGCGGTTGTGTTTTCTTCGCCGTCTGATGCGAGAGAGGAGTATCCAGTAGTGGTCGATCAATAGACATCAGCCTTGACACGCTATCTCAACCTACCCTCCGCGCTCTTTTGTAGTATTCCCGTCCCTTAAGTTTTTACCTCCCCTCCCCCTCTCACCCCCCTTCCCGACCGCGCGCCTCTCCGCCCGTATCCTCGTGTCGCTAAGCGCAAACCAGAACAAGCGGGTTTCGTTATCCACGTCCTTGCGCACTGCACGCGCCGCAACTAGTATAATACACGTGTACGAGGTTGCGCAATCGACCTGGCTATCCACGAGCGAGCCGAGAGAGCCTAGCAACTAGAATCACACCGAGACCTCGGACCACGAAACATGTTCTTTTTTTTCTTCTCTTTTTTTTTTGCATGCACCGGATATGGTTACTCTGCTGCACGGTCGGGGCGATGCGACGTCGATCAAAGAGATTAAAGATGATTGATTTTTTAGGTGATTTTATTTTTGCACATTTTAAGGCCCCTCGCATACACGCAGAAAAAGATAAATAAATAAATGAATTGATGAATAAAATGCTGGAGTGTATCAAGGTCCGCGAAGAGTGACATAACGTCGAAGGCTTTTCCCGGTTGAGCGTAAATGACCCAGTGACATTGAAAAATAAAAAATCTTACGGTAACTTTTTTTTACCTCTCGACCAAGTGGAATGTTGGACGAAGAACAACATTTTTCGGGCGCGATTGAAATTTTAAAAAATATTTTTAAACGAAGTTTCGTCCGCTTTGAAAAAATGTATATATATATATATATCGGACAGTGACATCCCCATCGGAGTCTCGTCGGTGTCAACGGCCGGATGAAAGGTCGTTCGAAAAAATAAAACGCTCCGGTTTAGCTCAAATTTCAAAAATTATTTCTGCTTCGAAATTTTACTTTTCATTTTATTAATTATTTTTTATTCGAGGATTTTTGGTACACCAAAGTTCTTCAAATGTCCAGTTTTAATGAAGAATAAACCCTCGGCAATTTTATAGTGTTAGAGTCCGCCCACTTAAAAAAACATATATATATATATATCTGACAGTGAAATTCCCATCGGTGTCAACAGCCGGACGAAAGGTCGTTCGAAAATAAAGAACGCTCTGGCTTAGCTCAAATTTAAAAAATATTATTTTTACTTCCAAGTTTATAATTTTTTGTCATTTTATTATTAATTTTTTATTTGATGATTATTGCTGGGCAAACATTTTTGAAATTTCAAATTTTAACGAACAAAAAACCCTCGAAAATTTCATAGTGCCAGGGCGCGTTAGGGCTGAAATAATGACTTTTGAGATGCACAAGCAAGAATGTCCCTTCGACGGACCTTATGAGTCGACTTCCGATCCTCCGTGAAACCCGAGCTCGCCCGATCGCCGTCGCGATACAGAGAGAGAGCAGCGCGCAGAGCTCTCAATGTTTGTCGTCTTTCCGGAAATAGAATCTCCGCTCTGCGCGCAAGGAGCATCGTCTCCTAGACCGAGTGTTACTCACTCGCCGCGGCGACGAGATCTCTCGACGCGCGCGAGCTTCGACGGTTTCCTCGAAGCCCTTTGCCTCGACCGCGACCTCGCCGAGGCTCCACAGTTTTTTTTTCTGTCACTCCCAGCGACGAGCCCGAGTATTTCGACCCTGTTGACCTCGACTCAATCTCCCCTTCGATCCGTCTCTAATTCCTCATCTACAAGTTTAAACGATCATGCAGATTTTTCCCAAAAATTTCTCAAGCTTGTCTATCGATGAAAAATAAAAAAAAATTCATTTGAAAAAGAGAAAAAAATTCTTGAATAGTTAAAAATTTGTCCTGAATGTTTGGTAAAATTCCGCCGCGTTTGGATCTTCGTTTGCATCGTCCGGAGGGACGAGTGAATTATGCAAAATACCTATAACCGTTGCCGGTTGAATAATTCTAATATAATATTCTAATATAATCAATAGGCAAATGAATCCCTAAAGAGGTCTCGACCTCTATTTCAGTGTCCGCGCAAGATCGGAAATTCCCAGCTTTCCGTTGGTCCCTTTAAATCTGTTATTGTCCAACGTTCGACGAACGGTCAGTGCGTTCTGTTTACCACGTGACCGCACGAGGCTCTGCCCCGTTCGTGCTGGTAGTTGACTCGAGCCGATGTTTCTCGAAACGGTTAGTATTACGCTTCGGTACGACTGCTGGCGTTCGCGCCTCTCTTCTCGCTCTGCACTCCTGCATCAGGCTGAACGGACAACACGCCTATTATCCAACGCACACTGCGAGATAATTAATTTATCGAAGCTCATTGGTTAATCGTGACCGATGTAAAACGTGTTATTTCTTTCGTAATCTCTGTCGTGAATAAACTACAAAAAAAAAAAAAAACGATGCGCTCTGCCGTATAGTATTTAAATGCTTCGTTGCGAATACAAAACTTTGCAATGTATAAGTACGTTTGTGTCATGGTAAATGTCCGTTTGTACGAGGGACGATGCCGGTCATTAAATTTAACCTTTAGTGTGCATTAGGAGGCATTCTGACCCCAACGTTATCCCGGGTTTTTTTTCGCCTAAGATCAACTTTAAGCGCGTTTCTGGACGGGTAAAAGCGTAATTTACGATTTTACCCGTCGTTCGTGCGATAAAACTTTTTCTGAAGAGTGTGAGTTTGCAGCACGAACCGAAGGCGAGTACTAAAATCAGACGAGTTCAGAAAAAAAATTTCACACGAGTATTGTACCAAATTTTATTTCACGAGGTGTGAAAATGCGGATATTGCGCACGCGAAGCGTGCGTAAAGCTGCCATTCTCGCGCCGAGTTTAATAAAAGGTTTTATTTGGAAATCTGACTGCGCGATAATATTTTATTTTTAAATACTGACAGCCGTTTGTTTATCAAGAAATTTCTTCGATGGATAAACAAAAGGCTGGCATTTTTAAACGAAAGTTTCTATCGAATATCCAATATCCTTAAAAAATTGAGTACTCATTTTTGACAAATCTGTCCATCCACTGCTTTAGGAAAAAACGTCGAATTTTAAAATCTAAGTGAACTTCCCCTAGCGAGGTTTGTGTGATGCAAAACACAGCCGTTATATAACAAAATTTAGTCTCGTGCAGATATCTTCAGGTTCATAAATAGGAACAACTATATGAAAATATTTATAATTCAGAATTGCCTAAAATCTCACTATATATTACTCTCGTTCCGCACAAACACGTAGTTCGGCGCGTGCATTAAATACCTTCGGCACAAAGAATCCGATTGGACGAGAAAAAATAGAAATTACTCGCAGCAGGAAATAAAAATTGCTGGTCCCTCGTGATAACTGCTGCGCAGCACCGCTCTCGGAAAACTACGAGACACGTGAACTCCTTATCGAAGATCAGTCAACGAAGATTGTAAGAACTAAAGATACAAGACAACAAATACCCGTTTCGAGCCATTTTATCTTTTCTCATGTAACTTTCGAGTAACATAAAAAAGCGTAAAAAATATAAAAAAAATAAGGCGAATGGTTTTCTCAAACTGTGAACGTCCCTCGGTCCGGAAAATTGTATTCTTCTCACCAGCGCATTTTCCCCTTATCGCTCTCCGGCAACACGAGACCGATAAGGTGATCCGAGCTCTCCTCGCGGCAACCGATCAGTCCAATCACACGGAAACGCTCCAGTTACTCGGAGAGGTCAAAGATCCACTCTCGTCGAGCACAGAAAATTTATCATCCGGTTTTTCTTTTCATTGTTATTATTATTTATTTTTAACGCCACGGGGTTGATTAAACTTGGTACAAAGCGAGAAGTCTTCGGGTCGAACGTTGATGGCTGCGAGCAACAGAGCTCGCCTCGGGTATAAAGAAGTTCCCCCCTCCTCTCCCCCCTCCACACGGCGTTTATTTCTCTTCGTATAACTGCGCGGACGGATTTGGTCCGTTGCCACTTTAGTTTCTTCGGCGAGCGAGGCGGACGACGGTGAAGAACAAGGACCTTGGCCGCTGCGAGAGAGAATCGAGTATCGCTCGAGTGTGTTGCGTATATATATATATATGTATATAATGCTACTCGTATAACCGACGTATACGGGTCCTTGCACCGGCTCGAAAATTATTCCCCCGTTGTTTTCCGTGTTAGCCGACCGGATTAGGATTTTTTGTTTTTTCTTTTTCTTCTCCTTCAATGGAGAGGAGAAGGAGGAAAAACGAGTGAGCGAGAGAGTGGCGCTACTCGACAGGAGCAATGGCAGGGACGTCGGTTGTTCAACCTCGCCTAAATCGTAGGGTGGGCCAACTCGTCTAGACGAGCCCGCGCTCGTTCTCCCCCGGTTCAGATCTCGAGGGGGTCTCGAACTCAGGCTCGTAACTGAAAATTCTACCTCCTCGTGACGACCGACTCAAACGCTGGTAAAAAAAAGCAGAACATTTACGACGTTCCGAATTAAATTTAATCGTTCGAATTTCTTGTTTGACAAAAACTTCAACGCGGCTTCTCCTCACTCACTCCTCGAATTACACAAATAGTAACTAAAAGTATCCTGCAGATAAATTAAATAAATTAAATAAATTAAATAAAACTTTAGAACGTTTTTTATCCTAGTCGAGTAGGAACTTCGAGGCGGTTGAATATTCGGATACGAGTAATTCGACCCTTTCCCCATCTCTCCCAAATTATCCCGGGAATTTTTTTTGCTTCTCTCATTTTTTGGTTAACAAATTTTTCTGGCTCTATCGTAGGGCGAGCGCTAACGAGTTTCGTACTTTTTACGTTTGCACGAGAGTCCCGGAGAGTTGCCTCGACCATAATTATTAAAGGGTATATAAGGACTCGCGGTTTATCCGAAGGCACATCGAAACCTTTGGTCGGGGCGCAGCGCATGCGGCGCGGAGGAGCCGAGGAGTTGGTTGAACCTCGTCGAGTGAGCGAGTCTTTGTGTCTGGAGTCCCTGGCGTTGAGTCGGGTTTCGCGAGAGAGCCGGGAGAGCCCGTCGAGGTGAACGAAACCTCCTTCATCACCCCGCGGTTCGCGAGCATCGTGCTTTTCCTGCCTTCGGGACTTAACCCTCCCGCGAAGAGATTACCGTACGAGTGTCTCGGCTCGAATCCTCTCCGATCCATCGATACACGTACATTCTGCCCACAGCGACTTCGTAACGCCGAGCTCGACGACGTTTCAAGTTATTATCCAATCGCAAATGACCGTCGATTAGCATGTCCGTTCGTCGCTAGCATTTCAGGTCGTGCCGGATCGGCGTCGCACTGCAAGTCGTAATTGCGACGAGTACGCATCGCAAATGGATTGTTATCTGTCGTACTTCGACGAATAGCGCTTACCCTCGGGCGATCGAAATAATCATCGGTGACCCCGAAACTGCAACTCCGCGATTTCTTCGTTACTCGCTAAGCACCAGGATTTGTTTATCGCTCAAAATTACTATTATTGTTATTACTATTAATAATCACGATAATCATGATAAACATGATAATCATTATAAACATGATAAACATGATAATCATTATAAACATGATAAACATGATAAACATGATAAACATGATAAACATGATAATCACGATAATCACGATAATCATGATAATCATGATAATCATGATAATCATCGTTAGTGATGTCGTCAATTTGGCAGAACAATAAATATTAGATATAAGGAAAATAATTAAAAAATGGTTATGACGATAATAAAGACCGCAGTCGCTGACTGCAAAATTGCAAAAAAATTTCCATTGTCCGAATCGACGGTGGGACTCGTTGCGCCAGGTCCTTCGATACGGCAGGTAACGAATCTCAACAATGGCCGCGGGTCTCGGTAGTGACCAATTGAAAGGAGTAAGGAGAAGAAAATTCAATTTAAACTCCCGATGCGGAGTGTAGAGTGGTCTGGAATGGTCGTCCGTCGGGGTACACGCACCGAGTTCGCTTGCCAGCCAAGCGAGTACGGCATGTGTACGCGAGAAGCAAACAGGCCAAGTAGAGCCGAGAACGGGTGTGAAATAAAAGGAGTACAATAAATAAAATAAGATCGGCCCCTAAGAGGATGGGAGATGGTCGATGATTTCCCCACAGCTGCTTCTTCGTGACGATAACAACGATAGTTAAAGCTTTTATCGATAATGTTTATCGACGATTTATTTGAAGAGAATATTACAAAAGCAATTTCGTTATTCGTACGTGCGTGTCCGGCCGGGCACCGCTCGTCACGTCCAACACACGAGTCTCCGGGCAGCGGGTCGTTCACTCCCCCTCGATAAAATTCTCTCTGATTTCTCGTTCGCGAAACGGGAGGGAGGGAGAGAGAAAAGAACCAGCGTATCGATCGAGGCTCGATGGCCGAGACATTGTCGTAGGTCCAGACTTCGATGTATTTATCTCGCGGGCGGCCTACGGAGAGATGTTGCAGCTTGCCCGTCGATAAGGCAGTTCGTGCGATAATATAATTTTTTTTATATATAAAAACAAATATTTAGAATGAAGAATTGTGAACTTGGGAACATAAATTACGCAGCAAACGCTGACATGCATACAAAGCGATCAAAGAGTATTTTTTTTTTTTTTTTTTAGAAAATAACAATATATACATAAAAAAATACAAATTGAAAAAGTCCAAACTTGGGTAAACAAAGAATCTCTGAAAAGTCAAAGTCGCCTAAAGATGAAAAAATGACAGGTTTCCGTCCAGGCTTAATTTAGATAAGCCAGCGAAAACCGCTCGATAGTTTATTTTTTACATTGCCACACTAGCCCTTGAAATTTTTTTTCGCCGTACCTTGAATGATTTGTTACAATCTGCGTAACGGAAGAATTGTTCGTTCGACTGGCCTAGGCCGTGCCACGTGTCGGATTTACGCTAGCGTGAACATAAAAGTAGGAGTGCTGCTGCCTGTAAGAATCGACCTTGTCCGTTGCTTATTTAGAAAGTCAGAAACGCAGTTTGTACGCTATCGGTGTACATATATATATATATATATATATATTATATATAATAAAGTTCGAAGGACATCGATGGGTTCTTAAATGGCCGCCCGATTTTAGATTCCAGTAGGTCCGAATGAACGCTCGATTTCCGATTTTGAGAGTCAATTGTTTTACAATCTGTCACCTGTCAAAATGTCACCTCGACATTTCTCGGTCCTGGCAAATAATCGGCTTATCATTGACATGCCAGGAAGGGTTGGAATATGCTGATTGGAATTTGAAACTTTATTTTGGATATAAAATATAACCGAGATATTGTATAGATATACTAAAAAAAAATTTCAAAAAATCGATTTTCGATCGGTAGTAAATAATATTAATATCTATCTACGTATACACAAATATATATATATGTATACACATCTTGATTCGTCGTCGTCGAACATGTGTTAATAAACGGCGATTGTTCCTTCCCCTTCCCTCAGCTTTCTTTGTCCATCGACGCCAAAGTGCTTTTACACTCGTATTCTCCGTAGCAATATCGAGATATGCAGACGTTTCGATCTCGACGTTTGCCAAGATTTTTTTTTTTTTTTTTAAATATCGTTCGTTTCTCTTTTTCTTTGTTAACGACGTTTTTCCACATGGGTCACACGAATCGTTTCCCGAGCACGATAAACGAAGCGCAAATTCTATTTCAGAGCGGCGGAGGAAAAGAATTCCCGGATGTGGCGAGCCCATTTTTGACCATCACCGACCGTGCTCGGAGAATGGAAAATTTGGCAGTCGGTGCTCTAGCGCCAGTGATCCTCATTTCGCGCGTCCGAGTCTCGGCCGAGCGATGCGTAGTTAAGTTTTCGGAACAAAGAAGCGAATTTTTTATGGGCTCAAAATTTTTCCGAAAATTATCCGTTAGACCCAAACTCCGTTTGTCCCACTTATTGGATCTATGGTGTAAACTGTTCTTTTTGTTTAACGATTTTTTTAATATTCAAATAATTACAATTTTTTTTGACAATTTAAATATTTTTCAATAGTTTAAAAATGTTGTAATAATTTTTTTTTATGTTTACTTTACAATTTTTCAAGGCGAGACATTTTCCTCATAAATAAGCGATGTCTGTTCGATAATTCATAGTACAATCGAACATAAGTGGCGACGCGTTCGTAGCGTGACAGAACACCTCGGAGAGCACATGTTTGTATACCGACAAGACGGTCGTGCGCTCTTGGAACAAGTGCAGAGCACGGGTAGTGACAGCACTCGGCTGCTGATAACTATAAACAAGACTTTTTTTTTCTCGCAGTTCCCTTAAATATTTAGCTTTCACACCAAAATAGCCGTTGTAAAATCCGTTATTCCGCTGATGTTCTACAATTTATTCGACAGCTATTTTTACACCTATTTTTATTTTTTATTATTTATTTTTTTATAATTTCAAAAAGTATGCGTAGGAAAAAAAATCTTGTCTCAGCGCAAATATCTATTATGGAAATTGAATGAAAAATTAATTACCAATCGATCGTAACTTTGTACGGCAATGAATAATTAATTTTGACATTTGAAATTCATGAACCCTTTAACGGTCAGCGGAACGACGGCTTTCCACAGAATTCCAATACTAATTAAAGTGTCCATTTACTTCCCCACTATGAACTCAAATATAAAAAAAAATCTTAACATAAAAAAATGTCTTCGATCTAGATAATTTTTTTTTTAATCGCGATATTTGAAATTCAAGAACCCTTTAATGCTCATCGGAAAGATGCCTTGCATAGAATTACAATACCGAGAATGCATAGAATTACAATGCATAGAATTCAATTCACTTCCCCACTATAAGCTCAAATATTTATATTTAAAGAAATCTTATAAAAAATAAGTTTTGATTTTGATTATTTTTTATTTTTTAAATACCTATGTTAAAAATCCATGAACCCTTTAACGCTCAACGTGATGACAGCTTCCCCACAATCCCAATACCAATTAAATTGTCAATTCATTATTATTTTATTTTAATTTATTTTATTTTATTTTATTTTATTTTATTTTATTTTGTGTCTTGACCCGCATTACCCCATCCTGTACGAACGCCCTCGCGTCCAGTGTTTACGCGCGAGTCTTCCGTAGCGTCCACGCGCCTCGCTATCCAGCCCAGGCAGGGATCGGACACGATGCTATTTTCTCAGCTGGAACGTCTCGTCGGGCGTTCACACCGTATTTACTTACGAAAAGCTCATCCCCACCGAGCTCCGCCGACTCAGCCGGGCTTCGCCGCCGTCGTCGACTACCCCGTAGAGCGCACGCTCCGCGAAAGCCAGCGCAATCTGGCGAGCGGGGGGGGGGGGGGCGAGGGAGAGAGGATTCTTCAAGGGTTGAACTTTTGCGCATGACACGCACGTCCAGTCACCCTGCTGCTCGGCGCTGGTACATTGCCGCTCGTTTACCCTCTCTACCGACATGCACGCACCTCCGCCTCGCGTCTATATAAAAGCCCCTTCGAGCCCGGTGTGTTCTTTATTCAAATTCAGAACGCGAACGAGTGCGCAGCCGGAGAACCGCCGTGACTTCGGGTCTTAAAAATAAACAAATAATAAAAATAAATGTTTAGAGCGAAAATTATTTTTTGTAATTTTTTTTTTTTTTACGACCCGAAACTGGCAAAATTGTTCCAGCGGCCGGAATTCGAATTATCGAGCGGGGAATTTTGTTCCGGAAGTTCGAGCGTGATTTTTTATTTTTTATTATTCAATGAGAAGTAATGTAAAATAGATTTATGTTTAAGATAAATTTTCAGACCGGAAATCATTTTTTTGTCATTTTTTGATCAACCCAAAACTTACGCAAAGTAAAATTGTTCCAGTGGCCAGCATTCGAATTATAAAATGAGAGAATTTAGTTCCGGATGTTCGAGGGTGGTTTTTTTTTGCTATTTATTTAATGAGAAAATGAATTAAAAATATATTTAAAAAAATTGTTGTGTGAAAACCAACACTAAATGAATTTAAACGCAAAATCGATTCATATGTTTTTGTGTGACAATGCATTATATAGAAGTAGATTGATAAGTGGAAACTGAAATTCTGTAAACAATAATAATAAAACTCTTGTTTTCATTTTGCTATCTTTGCAATGCTGTGATTCAGACACAACATTTCTAGTCGGTACAAAGTTCTTCCGTAAAGTCACGCCAGTCGGTGATGTGTTCGAGAATTGGCGCTTCGTGTTCCCGTATTTCCAAAGTGCCAGTGATTAATTTATGGTCACTGTTCGGGACGATACAATCGCGTCAACGCGTCAATGACGTTGTTGCAATGCAACGAACAAACGACACTATCTGTCTATCTATCTAAAATCCCGAATTTATAATCCTTGGCACCGAAAATAATTTTTGGTAATTTTTTTGTCGATCCAAAATCGGTAAAATTGTTCCAGTGACCAGAATCCACATTATAAAACCAGAGAATTCAATTCCGGGGACGTGAGGCGAATTTTTTTTTGGTTTTTATTCAATGAGACAATTAAAAAAAATAAAACGGTTGTGTAAAACTCTACTTTTCAATTTGGCATCTCTGAACAGTTGCGATAAAAAAAAATGTGTTAAACCAAAACTGGTACAATTGTTCGAGTGGCCACAATACGAATTATAAAACTAGAGAACTTAATTCCGGATATTCGAGGCTGAGTTTTAAAAAAATGTTTGTTTGGTGAGACGATTTATTTAAAAAAAACATAACATTATAGTGTAAAGCCCTTGTTTTTAATTCGCCATCTTCGAAATGCTGTGATTCAGATTTTCCCGGTACAAAGTTCTTCCGTAAAGTCATGCCAGTCGGTGATGTGTTCGAGAATTGGTTTTTCGTGTTCTCGTATTTACAAAGTGCCAGTGACTTTTGCATTGATACCGTCCGAGGCGATAAATTCGCGTCAACATGTCGGCGACGCTGTTGCAATGCGTCGCCGAGTGCTTCCAAGGCTCCGGAAGGCTCGAAGGTGTGTTTTGCTGCATGCATATTTTTATCGTGTAAAAAAAATATATATATAAAAATAAAAAAATGGATAAAAACAAAACCCGTTCCGAAGATAGCTTTGTTTATTTTGAGAACCACTGACGTCGGCGACTGCCTGGTCGCACTTCGCGCCACGTGCGCGAGCTCGGCGGACTCGTGCTTCGCCGCTCTTGGTACTTCGCTTCGCAGAATCTAATTCTTCCGGTTACGTTTGTAAGACGGTCGAATGAGAAGCGTACGGAGTGCAGACAGTTAGACACTGTAACGGGACTCGTCCATTCGTTCACATTAGACGAACACTAATTTTTTTTCTCTATTATTATATACATTTTTTTTTAAGCGACGCGAAGAAAACTCAGTCGGTAAGAAAAAACTGTAATCCACTTTTTCCAAGCATCTTTAACATTGTGGCCCAAAAGTAAATTATTACCCTCTTCTTTCAACAATTCCACAGACATCAATAATTTCTTTTTCGTCAAAAAAACGTAGCATCATGAAGGAAATGGATTACAGTTGTTGTTATCGACGGAGCGCGGTAACTTCGGTTTTTTTCTATTACTTTTTTTACACGCATCCTCCTTTATAAATATAAGCTACCTATACCAACAGAAATTCAATTTTTGACCTCGGAACCGACCGTCGAATTTTTTTCCTGACAAAAATAGAAGAATTGAAATTTCAAATTTTTTTTTTTTTTTTTCATATCATAAAAGTGATAAAAATATTTTTTCTAAGTGTCGTATTATTATTATGTTTCAGGGATGCACTGCCTCGGTGCAGTGGCGTCGGCGGAGGCCGCCAGCCCCAGCGGGCTCGGCAATCGCGGGGGTGTAATGAGCGTGGTCCGAGCCCTCGGAGTGTTGGTGTGCGAGGGGAGGATTCAGGGACCACCACGTGGTTACAGAGAGGGTCCGCACTGCGCCGCTCCTCTTCAAGCTCCGCCGAACGATCATATGTGCGAGAAAGACAACTACCTGGTATGAGCTTCGCTCCCCTCTATCTTCTCTTGACGATGTCGTATCCGTGCCTCGTTAGACCTCGTTTCATGCGAACTCTCCAGTCGAGAGTCGCATGCAACGACCGTGTCTCTTTCTGGGTCGTTGGACTGGCCGATCCTCTTTTCCGCGTCGAGACAAAATCATAGGGTGAATTCGCATCCACTTCCGTAAGCTCGTAAGGGTTCAATTTATATCAAAGCCGCTCTGTTTTAATATTCAGCGATGAAAAAAAAAAAAAAAAAACATAATATCAAAGCCAATTTCAATTCACTGTAAAAACATAAAAAAGTTTACCTCAACGAAACTAACACACATGTGGAAAAATAATTACCGTAGTTTTTATGCATATATATTTTTTTTATTGTACGTGTATCTCAATTTGTATCAAAGCCGCACTGCTTTAATGTTCTGCGTTGGAAAAAAATACATCATTTCAAAGCCAATTTCATTTTACTGTAAAAACATTAAAAAGTTGACCTCAACGAAACTAACACATGTGGAAAAATAATTACCATAATTTTTATATTAAAAATTTCTTTCATTGTACATATGTCTCATTTTCACGCCTGGTACAGAGCTATTCCGCAGCTTAAATCTTTTGAAAAAATGTCTTCAAAGCCAGTTTCATTATACAGTAAAAACAAAAAAGTTTACTTCAACGAAACTAACACACATGTGGCAAAAAAGTAAAGATAGTTTTTATATTTTTAAATTTTTTATCTTATATATATCTCATTTCCTTGGGAGGTATGGCTCACAGGAAGTTGTTCCGCAGCTCGGATCTGGAGAGAACAAAAAAATGCTGCGCGTGCAGTATAGATTAGAGAATGACTAAACTAGCTGCAAAACCACTGAGTCAGTTTTTCCAATGCAGCGCTTAATTATTTCTCGTGACTGTAAAGTGTAATGACAAGTTGCCCGCATCAAAGATGACGTGGCCAACGACTAATCGCTATCTTACTCCGAAAAACTTTGTTCGCAGTGCGGCCGTTACCTCGTCCTGGTGAGAGAAATATCCGATAGAATGGCGATCTGTTCGTCTCTGTGCGTCGAGGTATTGATGTGCAGCGATTGTCCCTGCGGTCTTGCTCGTGCCACCTGCAAGGATCCGGTGTCCCTCATGTCGTCAACCTCGATCTCCCAATGGCAACATCCGTCGGATATACTTTTGGAATATTGGTCGATCGGCGTTGTTCCCAGCAAGTGAGTATAAAATGACAATGTCAATGACAATGACAATGACAAATTCTATAATGAATTATGATTACAGGAGCCCTGAAATGATGAATTCGCAAGGACTCTACCAGGCAGTTCGTTCCCGTTTGCACTTCAGTCAAGTCGCGGCGTGGTGGTCGAGAAGCAATGGTAAACGACCGAACTACGTGTCGACCAGAATAGTACCGTACAACTTGGACAATCTCAGAAAATTTCGTGATTCACCGATCGAGCATACGTTTCCATTGGCCGGAATCGGTGACGGCAATTCCATCAAGGTATGTGTGAATTCTTTGAAATTCTACCTACAGTCGATGTATGTCATGCAATGTTATTAGAGCTTACGAAGCTTTGAACAAAACGAATGTGTTATCTTTCAAGCTTATCACAGCACAGTCACAGTCTTCAACCTTAGATGCAACGAACACTACTGTTTTTTTTAGGTAACTGTCTGGGCACTCCCGAGAATGGAGGAGGTTCCGACTTTGAGCTGTTCGGTACACACGATTAAGGATAAGGACGAGGAATGCGTCGCCCGGGCTCTGACGCCGACGAAGAACGGCCCGGTTCCATCCGCCTCGCACAGCCCCGAGACTCTCGTTTTGCCCGGTAAATTTTGGAAACCCGGAGAAAAAATATTTATTTCGTCGAACCGAAAAATTAGTCGGCCGCCGATCGATTGATTGGGCGAAACAAATAATTTGTTCTTTGCTTAGTGATCATTCATACGAATTATATATAATGAACATTCATACGAATGTTCATTACAGTGTAAGCGGCTAATGTTTCGTTGCCTTAATAAATTTAGCAGTGAGGAACGGAGCTCGGTATCCACGAGAATATAGTTTTTCAATCATGGCAGATCTTTGTTCGTGATCCTTTTTTTGCAGTGTCCAAAGGGCGAATTAATCGGTCGGCAACGAATTATTTTATTGACGCAAGCGACTGATTCATCGGCGCGACAAAATGAATCGCCCGGAGCCTATTTAACCCGGGAGCAGTTTGTCGCAACCGATTATTTTTCGCCACGCGTAAATATACATTGAATTTAACGTACAATTGTGATGAAAAATGAATATACTTTTTCATTGAAATTAAAGTAAATTATTAAAAAAACAAAGTATTCCCAGTGCTTTTAATACACTGAACATTAATTTTTCATCACAATTGAACATGAAATTTAATGTATCCGTCATCAATCAAAAGAAACTCATTTTGCCCGCACTGTTAAAAACAATTGTAAATTTAACGCATCGGACTGGAAGTTTATAAGCGAAAACCAGTACATTAAATTTAACATACAACTGCGATGAACAATTAATGAACTACTATAGTGCAATTGAAGCAAATTATTGAATTTAAAGTACTTCTTTAGTAAAATTAAACTAAATTATTAAAAGCAAAGTATTTGTGAAGTTTAACATTTATACATGAAATGTAATATACGAGTTTATGCATAAAAAAACTTCTATTACCAGTACATACAAATTTCATACGAATTTTGTTTACAGCTCCCTGCAATTTATCAACTGATTTTTTTTTGAATCCTTTAAACAGTGCTGGTCGACGACAGGCTGCAGACTCCGTGCGACAAGCCCGGCAAGCACCACTGCCGCTGCGAGGACGAGGACGGTTGTCCGCCCTCTCCGTCGATAAGGCCGAACGGCGAGAGGAAGCGTCGTCGATCCTTGCCCTGCGGTCCACCGGAATCGGGCGCGCCTTTCGTCGCCGCTCCCCTCCCATCGGTCCAGGAGGCGACGACCGCCGACTCCAGAGACTCGTCGCAGAGCTACCCGCGCTACACCGAGTTGCTGAACTACCCCGGCAGAAACTATCGTCACGACGAGCAATCCTCGCGCGCCGACCCGACGTCCGTCTTCGACAATCGCACCTACCTCTCGAACGGCAGCTTGGAGCGTTCGTTCTACACTCAGGTCAGCCTCGAGGAGCAAGAGGGCAACGAGGAGAAGCGCTACAAGCCATCGTCGGAGAACTTCGACAACGAGGATTCACCGACCCGCCCGAGCGACGAGAATTCTCTCACGCCGATGATAATGCCCGACTCTTCTCGAGACTGGAATCGCACCGCGGAAAACGACGGCGCGAACACCACGGAAAAAATTGACAACACGCAATTCGTGCCTTCGGACTCATCGGCGTCGTGGCCGTTCGAGGCTCTCAGAAGCGGCGCTCGTCCCGCGACAGTCAACCGCGAGACGAACGTCCTCGTAAATCCCTTCGCCGAAACGAGTTCCTATCACGAGGCGAATTCGGACGCTTACCTCATTCGCTCCCGTCAAAATTTGAGTCCCACGTCGCCGCCGTGCACGGTGCACCAGAATTACTCCCGAAGCCCGAGAGCCGCAACGTCGCACTCGAGATCCTCGATCGATAGATCGAAGGACGAAGTTTCGAAGAACTACTTCGCTCCGGGCAAGGATCTCAGTCACCTGATGTCGAAGCTCGCCTTCCCGAAGGAGAAGTCGAGCCCGAAGTCTCGCGAGGACGGCGGAATACTCGACTGGTTCAGCAAAGTGCCAGGACGAGTGCTGGCCATGCCAGTTTCGAGCGACGACAAATCGCCGATCGTCAAGGAGCCTCGCGAGCCTCGGAGCGCCGAGGTGAAGTTCAAGAACTGCAATCTCGAGCTGAGCCAGCGGGAGTTCAACGAGGTGCTCGCCGTGCTGCGAGCTCGAACGCCGTCGGGACGGAGACGCACGCCCGTGAAGACCATAAGACGTCGGGACAGGTCGGAGAAATTTCTCGAGGAAACCACGTCCTCCGAGAAGAGCGCCAAGAATTCGAACGCCAGCGAGGCCTGCGTGTGTCCGATTCACCGGCAGGTGCAGCGAGGCTCGGATCTCTGCGTCTGCAAATTCTGCCGCAAGACAAACAATCAACCGCCTCATAAAACGGTGAACGGCAATTCGGTTGATTCGACGAACGGGCAGTGCGTCTATCGTTGTCAGACGAGGCTCGTCGGCGCCGGAAGCTCCGTCGAAGATTGGCCGACGAATTCGTCGAACGGAATTCTCCAGAGCACGATCGGCAAGTCGACGGAGCGTCTGCAGAGCGTGTCGAACAAGGCGGACGTTCTGCTGGGCGCGATACTGCGAACGAGCCGAGAGCGCAAGGGGCTGACCGACATATCGAACGGCACGAGGCCGAGGACGGTCGCGCCGGAGGATCCTTCGGACGCTCGGTCGACGACGACGACGACGACGACGGGGTCGAGGGTCGTGCCCTTCGAGGACGAGAAATCTCTGCCCTCGGTGCTGAACAAGCGTCTCCATCGGTTCAAGCAGTTGTTCAAGAAGGAGTGGGAGAGAGCCGAGGTGGCGACGACGGAGACGCCTTGCCAGGAGAGTCTTCCCTCGAGGAAGGAGCGGGACGAGGCCGAGTGCGGCGAGCCGCAGAGGGAGAGCAGAGTGAAGAGAAAAATCGATTTCACGAATTTTAACGTCGGAATGGGAAAATCGCAGCAGTCTTACGAGAGACTGGTAAACGGAGCGATAAGCGAGACACATCAAAATTCGAAGTATAATAGTACAAATGGAAAGAGGCAGAGCTCGAATCAGCGAAGAGCGTTCGGTGGCGAATGCTCGACGGTGTCGTCGTGCGACGGTCATCGGGCTTCGGAGGACGAGACGGCGTTCGCCAAGAGAGCCTCCACGCCGATTGCGTCGCAGAACGGACTCGTTTCGGCGAGGTCGCGCTGCAAGAACGAATTGATTGGAGTTGATGTCGACGAGGACGAGACCGTCGAGAAGGGAGTCCCGTCGGCCATCGAGCAAGAGCGGTTTCGAAGATCCCTGGAGAATGCGGCTTCGATGGTCTTTCACAGCAGAACTGGACTGCCGCTCACGTCGAGCCCCGCGCCTCTGCGAAGGGGAAGCTGCTGTTTCGACTACGACAGCAGCTTGAACTCGGTCTCGTCTAAACGAAGGTATATTGTTATTGTTGTTATTCGGAGCAAAATGCTTCAAGTACAAAGTATCACGAGTACTCGACGTACCAAGTACTTTTTGTCAAGTACAAAAAGTACTTGAAGTATGTCGCATCTACTTTTTGTATTTGAAGTATTTCTCAAGTACTTTTCCCGATTAGTTTTCGCAATTAGGTTCGTAGGGTTAAGCATTATCTAGGCTTTAAAAAAAGGTGAAGAGTCATTTGCACATGGCTTTCTCATTTAATTACAATTTTGCGCATAACTTTTTCTATGAGAAACTTGAGTGATCGATTTTGGCTTCCTCATGGAGGAAGCTATGCTCAAAATTACAATAAATGAGGAAGCCATGTGCAAATAACTTTGCCCGTTTTCGCAACATTAAAAAATGTTTACGTTTGATACAATTTTAAAGCTCAAAATTTGCCGCAAGATTTATTGTAAGAAAATCGCTAATTGAAATTTTCGTCATTCGTTGATTGGCGGCTATTTTTAATATATTCTTAATTGTTTGTTCATAGAAAAAAATGCATAAAAAAATGCATAACTCGAACGTTGTGAAAAAAGCTTACCATTATTCGATTGAACTTAATCGATTTAATTATCATCGTTTAAAAATATTTAATATTTATTTAATCTGCAGTGCGTTGTTCGAGTTGAACACACCGCCGAGTCCCGGGGCAGTTTCGCTGGAGGAGACCGATCGAGAGATAGAGAATTCTGGCGAGGGTGAGGAAACACCGAAGCGAACTTCGACCTCGCGCAGCAGACCTCAGAGTCACGCACTTCTCGGTAGCTTCGAGGAATCCGCGCTGAACGGTAGACTCGAGCCGGTTTCCACTGTTCACGGATTCACGGCCGAGCTCGGAGCGAGCGGATCGTTTTGTCCGAAACATCGGAAACTTCCAGTAACCGTGTTCTTTTATACACTCGGGGATAATGACAAGGTCTCCACGCCGTACCTTGTAAGTGAAAACTGTAACTGTTGTCGTTACTGTTGGCATTGTTTTTGTCTTTTTTTCGTTATCCTCACGTACGAGATCGTAATCTGACGCGGACATAGCTTGGAAATCTTTAAACTTCAAATGGTTCGAATTTACAACTCTACTTCGTTCTAGCAAAAAAAAAAAAACAAAACAAAAATAAAAGATCACGAAAGCACAAGGAACGATTGACTAATATTTTAAAAAATTCCGTCTTGCAGGCTCACATTAATCTAGGTAAAAAGGGATACCAAGTACCGAGAAGCGGTACAATTCAAGTGACCCTGTTGAATCCCCTCGGCACCGTTGTCAAGATGTTCGTAGTGCTTTACGATCTATCGGACATGCCGCCGCGATCTCATACTTTTTTACGTCAGCGAACGCTGCGAGACAAAACTCTACGCTACCTCGTTCACCTCAGGTAAAATTATTTCTTTTTTAATACAAATTTCTTAACCAATAAATCAATCAATTGTGTTTCAATTCATTTTTTAAATTCAAATTCATGAACTGATCCATAAATTATGCTTCATTATCGATTTTTTGAATGGCGTAATTTCTCCACAGATTTATGTCCGGCAAGTCAGGCCGAATTTATTTACACACCGACATAAGAATGATAATATGCCGAAAGTCCGACGTCGACACAGCCTCGGACTTCGGATCGGAACCCCCGAAGGAGCTTCGAAGCTACATCCACGGTCCTACGAATCCAAAATTTTCACCAAGGTGCTGAGCCTCGTGGTTCATGCCGTGGGGTTGTTGTCAGCCGTCGCTCCGTCTACCTAGTCCCCTTCACTTCGAGGTTTGAGGCAAACGAGGTACACAAACGCGCCAAACGAAAACGAAAAAAAAGAAGAAAAAAAATTGATTTAAAAAAAAATATCAATGTTGCGCGTTCAGTTGAGAGAAGGCGTGCCCGGGGGAGTTTGTGAAGTCCAATTAATGTTATTGTCAATTCGATAGTCAGAAACAAATATTATCTCGGTATTCGTTCGATCGAGAATGGGATAAAAAAAAAAATTTGTTCTACTAAAAGAAAAAAACGCACCGCGTTAAAGAGAATATATATTCGCTTCTTACAAGTAGCCATTCTGCTCTCGTCCGATTTAAAAAAATGCTCGTTTACGAACGTGTCTTCGATAATTCGTGAATTTTAACGATTCGAGGCTCGAGACGAGACCGGGAGTTCTCCCTCCTTGGAACGGCCATTGTCTCAACTTTGTTATGATAATTGTAAATAGTCATGTGTAAAAGCCATGTAAGAATTTCTCGAGTGGGATGATAACTGCCATGGGTAGGAAAACCTGCGCTAAAAAAAAAAAATACAAGTGATATAGAGATGAAAAAAAGCTCCAACTGGAATCGATTCACTCGTTCGTTCGATGTTCGTTTGACAGGGCTCGCGCGATGTTTGTATCTTTAAAAAAAACATCTAAGCTACGGCATATATTTTTCGCACGGCATTCCTGAAAGCAGAAGAACAAAAAATAAATAAACGAAAGAATAAACAAAAATGCGACAAAAATTATACGAACGAAGCGTCGATCTTTCGATAAAAAAAAAAATTGTCGCAGAGTCCTCAACGTTGAAAATATAATTATTTTTGCTTCCGTCTACGAGCTATTGACGAATCGTCGAGAGAGAGAGAGAGAGAGATTTCTATTTTTCGAAAAAGACGATCCTGCGACATTGTCGGTGATAAATTTGTTGTAATCGAACGAGTGAAACGTTCCGACGAGAGGGTTTTTTTTCATCGTGGAGAGAAAAAAAATTATTATTTACACGTATAAATGAAGAAATGAATTTAAAAAAAGAAAAAATCAGAACACAATTTTTGTGTCCGTAGCACTGTGATGAATATATTATATATATATATATATATATTGATAGAGCGTAAACGAAGAGTAATTATATTGAAGTAAAACTATTTGCGTAGCAGATATATGCGTAGGCTAATCAATTATTCTACTAATGTCGTACGAGGAAACGTTAAATGAGCGTAATCACTAACAGTTAAAAAAAAATTATTAAAATAATAAGTTCCGTAGTCCACAAAGCGCTCACTACATTGCTCTACCGAAACAGAAATACGATCTCTCGTCAAATTTTATTTTTATTTTTCGTTCCATTTTTATTTAAATTCTTTCGTCAGGCTCTAATCGATTAAAATCCTTGTTATCTCTCTCAGGTCTAACTTGTTCGATCTGTAAGTTCCATCCGTATTTCGCGCTCACAGGCGGCTGTATTTTTTATTTTGCGCAGCTCGTACAAATCTGTTTATTATTTTTTTTTATTAATAAGAATAAACGCTTCGTCAACTCCGGTCAGTGGCGATGAAAAACATTCGACATGCTATTCAAACATGGGGCAATAATTTTATCAAAAATCGTGCATAATACGTCCGAAAAAATGAATTGCAAAAAAAAAAAACTACAAAATTTAATTTTTTTTTCGTAGAGAACGTCGTCGGTGACAAACAAGGAGTAGAGTGTATAATCACTGCCATGCTGTATATATTTTATAGCATAGGTAAAAAAAAATAACAACACAGCGTTGCAAATAAAACAAGAAAACGAGGAATATGAAGAAAAACGTTAAAGCCAATTTTTAGCGATAATTGTGTGACGAGCGCCTGGTCGAGGTTTACATTCGAATAACCAACCACATAAAGAATACCTAACAGTTTATCCATCCGATGAACGGAAATCGCAATGTACCGTTGAGATTGAACAATTGTTGTTAATATGTTTTCATTTTTATTTTTTTTATTTTTATCGGCAAATCAATATCGTTCTCATTAAACGCTCGTTCAAACAAAATTCGTAATGAGGACGATGATCATTATTATTATTGTAAGAATTTTTCGAACCCATTCGATATATATATTGTGATAAATTCTCTGTGGTAAATGTAAAAAAAAGATAATAATTTTTTTTTGCGACGAGTCTCCCCCGCCCCAGCACATTACCAAATGTTGTTAAAGGCGTTTCAACGAGCAAGCTCGAAGGTGCCAAAATTCATGGAAAACTCGCACGAGATTACAAGCGAGTTTCGTATATTTTTTTATTAATGAAAAATTTGTTTTATATATTTTGAAAAAGTGTATTTTTTATTCGTCGAATTTGGTTAATGTTTTTTTTTTTATTGGGGATGATATTTTTTAAATCCTTAAACTCCTTTGCAAACATCCACGACGGTCCTCGATAATGAGCGTGTCTTCGAACACTTGACCCTTTTTCTTTTTTTTTCATTTTAGTTTAAAAAAATATATATAAGCATAAGGGAGCTTTCGAATTTTAGCTGTGGTTCTTAGTGTTAAAAAAGAGAGGAAGTTTCATCTCGTTTTTTAGAGCAAATAAAATTCCGTTTCGACGCTTGTCCATTGTGAGCTTATTCGTTTCTTTCGCCAAGTCAATCGGGGGCCCGCCGATCGAGGTCAGGCATGTATATAGTGGTAGCAATTATTTTATAAAAAAAAAAACAAAAATGGAAAACAAAAACAAATGAAATATTGTTATTGCTGCGTCGTACTTTTTATTGTAAAAGCCGAAGATTGAAGGAATATCCGTACGGAAAAAGCATTTGTGAATTGGAGGACATGTGGTGTGCATAGCCAAACATAATAAAAGTACTATAAGGCATTAAAAAAAAAAAAAAAAAATTGCGAAGTTTTTTTCAATCCGAACCTCCGCCTAGCCGCTTCGATCCTAAATTCGTGTGAAATAAAAAGAAAACACATCGGTAAATGTTCATCGTGGAAATTACGTTACTTTATTAACAATGATTAACAGTTTATATCACTCGCATTCGATTACGCAATTTCCAATATTACTCGCCGAGGTCGAAGTAACACGTGGAATCTTTGCAATAGTCTGCTCAACTAATTATTCGTAATAATATATATATATTTCTATGTATAGAGCTAGTGATATTTACATATACAGCACATACACGCACACTCCCGAGGGAGCGCGTTGTCGCGAAACAATTCTTTCTCTTCTTTCTCTTCTTTCTCATCAAATTCTCTCGAACAGCCGACAAACGATTAGAAAGTACGATTTTTACATCACATCAGGGTGCGAGCACTTTTACCGGGCCAATATCTATAGTGCTACTTCCTTAAATTAACAAAACATTTTTTTTATTTTATTTAATTTATTTAATCTAAAAAATTCAATTAAACCTTCGATGTTGCTTCGTCGGTCTCTCGATTACCCGAGGTCGAGACACTTAAGAAGACAATTAAATAAAATAAAACGTCAAATTATAGGTGTAACAAATCTCTCGCGGCACGCGGGTGCGCGGAGTCATCGCAAACATACGTGTATTGTGCCGATCGTTAAAAAAATACAGCCGAACAGCTGTGTATGAAAAAAAAAGAAATCGAAGAAATTGCAGGGGAATCTCTCGCGCGTTATATTTGCGTGGGTCACGAAGGCAAGTGGGTGAGGGAGGTGATCTGAGTGTAACGGGCGAGAGGATTGCCTCACGAACGTGATTGGCCCTTCACGTAGGTTGCGCGTCCCCGCATTGGCTAACGCACGAGAGATTCCGCAGCAAAATTGCGTAATGCATCACAGTTAGCAAATTGTGGAATCGTCGAATAAAACCCACGTGGGAGAAAAAAAAAAAAGTGAAATTCTCGTCGAACAGGGAGTCTAAACTCAATGTTTGTGGATATGTCGAGTCGCGCAGTCGGTAGCAACATTTTCGGCAAGGAAGACCAGTATCAAATTTCATGCGACTCTTTTTTTTATAGCCACGATCGATAAATGCCATAAAAAAATCATCGCGTCGCCAAATCTATAAAAAAAAAATAAAATAATAATCTACTCGATCTCGATAAAATGGTCTTTATCCTTGCCGGTTGAGTTTTGCTAGCAATTGCTGGCTTGCATACCGTGGGGTAATCTGTGGCCCTGATTGTTGCTCATGGACAGTTGTCTCGTCGCCATACCGCCGCCGCACTGGCTGCTCCAGTCGGCGTTCGTTATCGGTGTTCGATAAAACTTCGACGAGGTCTTGTTGAATATCGGCAACAGCTCGTTGGCCTCGTTCGATAGAGCCTGTAGGTAAGATTTTTTTAAAATGTATAAATACATGAAAATCTGAACTTTGGACAGGACGTTAAAAATTGTATTTTTTGTTTCCTCATCGACTTTCCTTCACAAGGTATGAAAAGGGGGTTTTGCGCGAAGCGCGAGTAAAACTGCAATTATCGCACGGAGTGTAATAAGATACACTAAATACAGTCCCGGAGTCGGTGACAAACGAATAAAGTTTATGGCGAATTTCTATAGCCAATATCGCGAAAACGAGAGACTGCATTTTTTTTACCATCGTACTGAATTATTTACCTTCAAATAAATAACAGCATCGGTGCCGTACCCTTCGCAGCTCAGGACAACGAGATCACCGTGGAAGTATCTCGCGTATAATCGAGACAGTGGAAGACCGTAGCCGTATCCGGCGAGGGGAACGGTGTGAGCGTCGGATTTGCTCGGTTGGGGGGCTGTACTGTACATGTACTTGAATAAATGGTCGGTCGAAGAGCGTGGAATTCCGCCGCCTCTGTCGGACATCTGCAACATTTAAAATAAAATAAAATCACGATTTAACACTTTCTCTCGCGGCGCGATAAAATGTTTTTTTTTTAAATAGAAAAATTAAAAAATAAATAAGATGGACTACGCAGAGTTGATCAGTTTATTGCAGTTCATTTTGTCTAGGATCGAGTTCGAGCCGTGCAGTCTGCGCTTCGTCCAACCTACCTTAACGCATATATCTTCTTTCCCACGCACGACCGTTACCTCGACGGGTGGATAGTTGTCATTATCCGATCCGTGGTGTTCCATTACGGCTCTCATGCTGTTTTTGAAGAGCTCGAAGAGCATGTGATACAAGTGGCTCGGCACGTAAATAATCCTTATTTCGTTACCGACTTCGAGACCTGAAATGAAAAAATAAAATGAATTTAAAAAAATCACGTACACGAGTCGAGGGCTTATCGAGTGACGAGAGCCGTATCTTATCGTGTTTCCGTTGCGAAACAAATTATTGAGCAATTACGCGAATAATAAATTGACCGCGTTGCGGCGAAACCATAAACATAGATATGGAGTTGCAATCGCCGGACGTAAAATTAATGCGATTGTCACGCCCTCTTTTTTTTACCCCCTTCAATTTAACGGCAACTTACTGGGGACGATTTAATAATCAAAACAGTCGTGACTTGCCATTGTGCTGTTT
This sequence comes from Ichneumon xanthorius, assembly GCA_917499995.1. Taxonomy (NCBI): domain Eukaryota; kingdom Metazoa; phylum Arthropoda; class Insecta; order Hymenoptera; family Ichneumonidae; genus Ichneumon; species Ichneumon xanthorius. The sequence continues at coordinate 2,168,696 of OU824204.1, read as the reverse complement.
TACTATCAGCTCCGGACTCGACAGATAGTATTGATCGCACAGAAAACGTGCGTTCTCGTAGGCGTCTTTGACCACGCTGATAACGTCACAGTAAGGATCGATGCAGCCCACGTGTCTGTTGTCGCCGTTCAACAGCCCCCCGAATAGCAGAGCTGGAAACAAAGATAAATTATAAATTATAAATTATAAATTATAAATTATAAATTATAAATTATAAATTATAAATTATAAATTATAAATTATAAATTATAAATTATAAATTATAAATTATAAATTATAAATTATAAATTATAAATTATAAATTATAAATTATAAATTATAAATTATAAATTATAAATTATAAATTATAAATTATAAATTATAAATTATAAATTATAAATTATAAATTATAAATTATAAATTATAAATTATAAATTATGAGAAAGTTTAGTTAGAAGAAAAAAAATAGCTTACTATGCTGATTGATGAGCATCCTTATCGACACACGTGACATAAAAAATCTGTCCAAAAAATATTGAATACTGTTCTCCGTCTGGGGGTCTACGTCGTGGGAATCTTTCAGCTCCAGTATACCCTGGGCCATCACTTCGACTACGTCACTATGACGATTTCGAATTTTTACTAGAGCCTCGCAAAATCTGCAAACATAAAACACGTAATGTCAATTTTTTTTTACTCCAATAACGTTGATATTTTCCTGATTACTCACCGGTCCAGCGTGCTCTCGTTAACTTCCGCCTTCTCGAAGTGAACAATTTCCTCGAACGACGTTATGTACAAATTGTTCACGATACCGACACTAGGCATTCGTAACAAGTGGTCTGGCAGAAGATGAATTTCCTTCATTATGTTCGCCAGTCGTACCGGAAGTTCCTTCCGCAAGAAGATGAAAGACTTCCGTTCGCATGCGCTCAAACCTGCAAATAAATAATTTAAAAAAACAAAATTAATTAATTGAAAAATTAATTACTTAAAAATTACATAAAATTCAACGTCAAATAAAAAAAAAATTCGAAGAAAGAAGTTTTGGAGTGAAAAAGATGGGCGTGTACATTTCTCGCCACGACTCTGGCAAGATAAGACTATTATCATTGCCGAGTGTTCTATCGATATGTTTACACGCTATTCGCTTAAGCGCCGAGAGAAAAAAAATTAAAATAAAGAATCCGATAAGACTTTCTCCAATCAACAGCACGGGATTTTCAGTTTCGTATGCTGGTGCTCCGAGGACACGCGTCAGCTTCCCGGAAACAACCGATGAGACAAAGTTATATTAAAACGACGACAGAAATGCGAAGACTTTTGATCCCGACGGTTAAATTTATCTCGGTTGGAAAAACAACTTTTCGCTAAGTTTGTCCTTCAATTGACGCGCTCTATCGCAAAGCAAACATTTATAGCGATTCGATTTTTATACATAAAAAACAAACTTTGATGCTTTAATTGAAAAAAAAACATGAATAAAGGAGAAAAATATGTTTTATTGAAACACTCGATGTACAACGAGAAGCTCGGAGAGACAAAAGTGAATTACTAAAAGTGTGTTACCGCTGTCGGTAATAAAAACTGTAATCAATTTTCGTCAACGATGTCAACCTCGGATAGTGAAGAACAAATTCTTGCACGAAGCCGAATTAACATCCGCGTCGCCTAAGAATTTGCTTCCAACCGGAAATGGTCAGCACTTCTATAAAAAAAAATCAATTACAGTTTTTGTTACCGACCGAGCTCGCCTCGCATTACATTTACAAACCTCCTCTTTCCACCGTGCAGTTTGCGAAAGTCGCGGTACGGAAATACGGAAGGAGGTCGAGCAATCGATGAATAGGATGCACGAGCGCGATGCACAAGATGCGTCCGGCGTTGCATCATCGCAACCGATGCACCGCGTGGGTTTCTCGCCCGTTTTCCGATGAAGCTCTATCGACGGTTCATTCAATGAAACGAGGTTCGCTCCGTCTCATTCTCGCCGCTGTGCCTCGTCAATAAATTCTCCAATAATCTCTCCGTGCAACGATTCTCGTGCATTTGCAATCCTCACTTGGATATCGTCGATTGCCGCGATTTGTTTCAATCTCCATTCGTTCGCATCGATAATTGGAAATTTCCAGCGGGAATCTCTTCGAATTTCTGTTTCGCTCCTCAACGAAATCGAAATTTCTGACTCGTCGAGTCTTTCGCTCTTTCTCTCCTCATCGTCTTCGCCGCTTAATTTCCGGAACCCGATCGGGCGAGAGGGCCAGAATATAACTGTCCAAGTCCGAACGAGAAATCGAAATTGCGTTCCACCTTATCTCCGGACTTTCGGGCCATTCTCGGGCGAGAATAGGGCTCGTCACCTGCGTCTCGAGATTGCGGCTCGGGCAAGTGGAAAATAAGGTCGAGTGGGCAGATCTCAGCCGAGCGCAAAAAGCCACTCGAGTTCTGGAATTATTGACAACGGATCGTACATATTCTATTCTTTACGCCCTTCGAAATGTAGAATTTGCCCTTCTTTGGAGGCTTTTTGTTTCGTAATGCAGCTTTTTATATTATTTTGTGAAAAATTGCCTTTCAAAATTGCTTTTAAAAATTGACTTTAAAAATTGCATTTAAAAATTTCCTTTAAAAATTGGAGACATTACCGGTATGAGCGATACGAATGATCATGAGAATTGATATAGAGATATAGAGATATAGAGATATAGAGATGTTTTTCCGTTTCGGCGTGTTTTTTCGTATAAGAAATTCAGTTGCGAGTGTGGCATGCGACAGACTCGTGATCAGCGAAAAAAGTCTATATTAGAAATTGCCGCGAAATGCCGAGCGAAAAAATAATCGTTCTAGACTTTTTCGACAACTGGGGATTTTCGGTATATTTAAACAGCTCTATGATTAATTTCCGGTGAAAACCCGGGAAAACCAAGATGCCTGCACGGGGGAAAAACACTCGAGCCACTGGGCGCTTGGCGGAGTTTCAAAGCTATTTTTTTCGGGCTGTTCCAGATCGATGAGACACGTGAAAAAAGTGTGAGAACGGGATACAATTCTTCGCGTAAAAATTGAAGCGTTCTAAAAATTAATGTTGACATTAGTCATTTAAAAAAAAAACAACAACAACAAAAATAAATCGTTTCTAACCGAACTCAAGCGCTCCATGAATTTCTCATAAATCAGCCTCATAAAAAAACCCAAATGTCGAGGACGACATTTTCATAAATTTCATAACATTGTTTTGTTTACACGAAAACAATATCGAGGCTATGCCGTTGACTCGATAACAAAATTACCCTGTCGGCTGTATGTTTGGCCGGGACGTGTCGCCTCGGGCTGTTTTCACGATATGTTAATTCTCGTCGTCCATGTGTATCAGTCTAATGTCGAGGTCACTGAACTTTCTCTCGGCCTTACTCGGTCACCACACGCGCCGCCCGTATTGTCGTCCGCTCACTTATAGTCACGAGATATACTCATGTATATGTATACATATTGTATATATACATATGTATGTATATTAGTGCTTCTGGTGGGTGTCGAGCGTCGCGCGGTCTCGTTGAGAGTCTCCAAAAGACTCAAAATCATCGAAGCCTGTGCAGAAGCCCAAAGGGACTTGGAATAATTAGGGCCGGGGCAGCAATCCCAAGGGCCCTTATAATAATCCACCCCCCCCCCCCCCGCTTGGATCCCCGGCCCCTTTTGTAAGGGAACTTAGGGTCGAATTTTAAAACATTAGCGTGAACTTAAGATCGAGCTTAATATTGACCTTGAGATCCATTAAGATCCATCTTAAGTTCAAATCCAAGTTTAATGTTAAATTCGATCGTAAGTTCGAACTTAAGTTTGATCTTAAATTCGACCTTAAGTTTACATTGACTTCTTAAAATCTGACCCTTAGAATATTTCATACGTTCGGGGGAGGGGGGGGGGGGATTTTTACATATTATAGAGAGATACGCATATGTATGTATGTACGATATATACATATATCTGTATATATCAGAGCTCAAGTACTTCTTTAAAAAGGTGCAAAGTAACCTGCACACGCCTTCCTCATTTATTACAATTTTGCGCATAGCTTCCTCTATGAGGCAGCCAAAATCGACTCGCGATACTTCAAGTACTCATGATACTTTGTATATTGTACTTTAAGTATTTTTTCGTACTTCGTCCAGCTCTGATACATTATGATTACGTATATATGAGCATCCAGAAAAATCTCTGCCGCGTGCCTCGCGCGATAAGCGCAAAGAAGATAATAAAAGTAAAGGCTGCCGTTTCTATCCGCGTGGCGAGTGCCAAACGTATTATCACCTGTGACGATATCTACATACGTTCGACAACAGATTAGGCCGACCGAGAATAACGAACCCGACTCTACAATGACACACCGACACTCGAGATGCTACTCGAAAATAATCGGTTTTTCTCGGAACTTCCGCGTCCGCTAATTGTACCCAATACACGAGAGTAAATTGGCTATCAATTATCACGTGTTACGCGGAGGTTCTGCAAGTAGTTTTTGTTTTTTTTTTCTCTAAAAATATCAAATGAATGCAGTTAAAAAAAAACATTCAATTTTTTTCTTTTGCATGCTTTATTTGTTCGTTACATTTTTGAAAGGTAAACAGAGTGCACGAGCCAAGGTCGTGCGTGCGTTTCATTAATATTACGCGGTACCTTGACCTCGACTCGACGCTCGGACGTCGATATCGATTGTCCGTCGAAATAAAGGCGATGTGTCGACGAGGCTCAACGCGATAGCGCACACGCAAAGCTCCCTTCGACAACCACGTGAAATAAAAATTAAAAAGTTGTTATTGTGTCGTTGTATAGCGCGCTCGCTAAGTCGGAGCTTAATCGCGGAAATTCAGTTCAAGGCTCGGGCTCAATTTTTACGAAGGTCGTTATGTGTGTCGGGCTGCGAGAGATTCAGTCACGAGCGTGGCCAGCGCGAGTCGTCCAGCTGTTGCGCTATGAACAAGTATTTTTTGTTCGTCGCGCACTGCCGAGGTGTAGATCGTTGCGAAATCGAATGTTTTGACGATCGCAGCCTTATCTGTTCTACGAAACGCTTCGGCCGATTTGAAGCTGCGAGATTTATGAAATATAGACGTATGTAGCAGAGCCTTTTATTTTTTTTACATCGGTATCTTAACTCGAATTGTTATTATCATTATTATCATCTTTTTCACGATTATCTTTGAGTTTATTGTTATAATTATATGACTACTCGCATGCTGTTTTGGCTCAAGCGCTTCGCGACCTCGCTATGGATTGCGGGATTTAGAAAGCGGAAATGTAGGTTTCGGAGATTTGCCGGAAGTAAGTCACTTCCGGTATGAAAATTTCACTTTTCGTCCGGAAGTGTCGTTTCTTCGATACGACTTCACTTTCGGTATGAAAATCTCATTTTTCGTCCGGAATTGTCGTTTTTTCGGTACGACTTCACTTCCGGTATGAAAATTTCATTTTTCGTCCGAATGTGACCAATTTTCGGTACGACTTCACTTCAGGTCGAAAAATGAGATTTTCAAACCGGAAGTGTCGTATTTCCAGCATGAAGAAGATACGTAATGGATTCTTGAAAATTGGAACAAGCAAACAAACTTTCAAAAAAAAAATAGATTGATAGATTTGTTTATCACCTGTACATATATATGTACAAGCTATATAGTACGAGAAATAATGTTCCTGATGATTTCAATTTATTCGGTAACACTGACAAATACAAAATAACGTAGTACAAAATTGAGTTAATTATGAACAGTACTCGGAAGCCAGTTAATTAATTGCACGTTATGTGATATCGAGTTGCCGGGTAAACTGGAATTATTACGCAAGTTGAGAAATAATGTAGCGGATGAAGCGTACGCCTATGACCTTATCTGCTAACAATGTTAAAACAGTTCGCATACGCAGATACGCTTCATGCGCCTTTGTCTGAATGTCGGGAAGCGCTATGAGGAAAAAAAATGCCAAGTGACGGAAAAGTCTCACGTACCTAGATAAAGCACTATGTTGGTTTCCTCGATGTGCGTCGTGCACAATACAATTTCTCAGTCCATAAATGTTATATACATTTTTTTCATTTGTTTCTATAATTTTTTCCGGGCTCCCTTAATTTAGTTCAATGAAGCTCGTTTGCATAGCGGAAGTATTGTTGCTTCGGGCTGGATAAAAACAACTTCGCACGACCATTCGTTATATCTCTCCGTAGCAAATACCGGCTTGATTACTATTTCAATTAATTTTCCCCCCACATACTCGACATCTTTGTTTTTTTACCTCGAAGCATGCAATTTTTTCCAGCGTCGACGACTTTAGCGAATCGATCAGCGTGCGATTTAATGCCCGCACGACTGTTGCACAGCGAAAATTGCTTCTCTGATTGAACGTCATCTGTGATGAAGATATGGGAGTTTGATTGCGCAATTTACACCCGTCTGGGGTGTTGTATATCACACGCTTATGTCATCGTTCCGTTATGATAGAAGCGGCGTTGTTATATACACCTATCATTCTATTATTTAAACTCATGAAATTTAACCCCCTTCGAGCAGACACTCAAAGTTCAGAGATTGAACTTTAACTCTTTATTGTTCAGACTGCCCGAATGAAAATGAGATTAGTCGTGTTATAAAGACAAAGCCGAAGAATCGAGACTCGTCTAGAATTCATAAACGTCTGACGGAAAAAAAAAAAATTCGAATGAACCTGCGTCTACATCAGAGCTGGGCAGATACTCCAAGTACTTTAGGTACGTATTGATGTGCACAAGTACCTGATGTATCCAGTACCGAGTACTCAAGTACCATCCAGTACTCAAGTATTACTCAGTACTCAAGTCCTAGCCAGTACTCAAGTCCTAACCAGTACTCCGGTCCTAGCCAGTATTCAAGTACCGCCCAGTCCTTGAACACTAACTAACTGGGCGGTAATTGAGTATTGGTTCGTAGTCAAGTACCATCCAGGAATTGACTACTAATTCGTACTCACGCACTGCCTAGTCAAGTACCATTCAGTACTTGACTACTAAGCAAATACTCAAGCACTATCCAGTACTTGAGTACTAACTAACTTGGTGGTTCTTGAGTACTGGTTCGTAGTCAAGTACCATCCAGGAATTGACTACTAATTCGTACTCAAGCACTGCCTAGTCAAGTACCATTCAGTACTTGAGTACTAAGCAATACTCAAGCACTATCCAGTACTTGAGTACTAACTAACTTGGAGGTTCTTGAGTACTGGTTCGTAGTCAAGTACCATCCAGGAAATGACTACTAATTCGTACTCAAGCACGATCCAGTAGTTGAGTACTTGCCAGTACTCAGTGCCCAGTACATTCAGTACTGCCCAGTACATTCAGTGACTTGACATTTCAATACGGACTTCAATATTTTGGTACGCCAATATGTACTCAAAGCACTCGCGGTATTTACCTAGCTCTGGTCACGTCATAATTACTGTTTGACCTTGAAAACGGGTCGGGCAATGTTTGTTTATCGAACTCCCGATGGACGAGCCGAACGGCAAGCCCGCGGAGAATAATCCGCGGGAGGTGAACATACCAATTTAATATCGCAGTCACGTAAAATTGCGCGATAATCTTCGAAGCCGAGTGGGTGTGTCCCGCACGCCGAAATTGGATTGGTCGCCGAGACGCCGGACAGGACTCTGGACCCTGCTTTCACGCGTCACAAACCTGCGTCAGATGTTTTTTTCGTTCTCTCTTCGTATTTATCGCTCGACAGAAAAAAATAAAACATGCGAATTTACGCACGCGAAAAGTGATATAATCTTCGGGCCGTTTGGTACATTAATGTTTCGCGATATCTTGCCAGCTCGAATCTTTATCGGCTGTGTGCGATTGGCTACTGTGAGGAAATTTGCCGACTCTAATTTTAATGCAAAGTTGCAAAGTTCCGCAAATAGCGAAAAAGACGTTTAAGCGCTGTAGATAAAACTGTCTCGTTCCTTTCCGCGATTTCAAATTTGCATTTATAATTGCATACATAATAGCGAGTCGAGTCGCTCGTACTCGACGCTGAAATCATTGTCGAGCGACTTCGCTATCGTGCGCGGTGACGTCATCGCACCGTGGCAGAAGTCGTTCCGTCCAGAAACAAAGCCAACCGTAAGTAGCGTTTCGTTGAAACACGCGTAGCGGCGGTTTGGCGGACGTGCGAGTTGATATTTAGTTTCGACGATACCGAGAGGAACGAGTCAGTGCCAGGGCCGGTGGGTGCGTCTTTCAAAGCGGATCGACGATTGGTCAAGAGCAATTTTGAACTTTGCTCGGAGGGGATTAAATTTGTCTCGGGTTTGACGCGATCGCGGTGCATGTTAATTAACGGACACGAGGCGGACTTTCGCCCGGACGTTCCTCGATATCATAATACATGACGACACGCCACAGCTGTGTATGCTAAAATACTATCTTGTTTACCGACGATGAATTCGGAAACGTCCGGTTTCACAATGTTATCGACCTTAATTACATTATTACTATTATTAAATTATTACTATGTTGTTATTTATGCTATAATCGCAAATATAGATGAGAAGATCGTGTTTAAACTTATTTTTGTCCCGTGATCTCGCTATCTTTAATAAAGTGAATGGTCCAATTATTGATCGTGGCCCAATTACTGTTCGTTAATCGTGTTATGTTTTCTATCTACGTTAGAAAATTCTACTTATGTCCGGCATAGTCATATTTTTTTTTACATCCTTTATACTGTGCATCATGTGATTGAATAAGCATCGGGACAAAATGTTATAAAATCGTCGGCTTTCGGAATTTTATCTGCGAACCCGCCAGAAACAAGCTCGCACAGGACATTTTCTTGGCAGTTTCGTTAAGAGGTTGCGTTTCTAAAATCGGTTCGTTTTCTTCGTCAGAAGCGAATACAATGACGAATCCAAGTTGTACTAGGTTATTAAGGGTCAATTAAAGTAGTTCTCGGGAAAATAATGAGAAATTACAATTTCGCCGGAAAATACGTGAGTTAAGTTTGGTCACTAATCGGGCATAGATGGGTCAGTGATTAGGACTTGGGTCACTATATAGGCTAATGACAAAATTGTAGGTCAGTGTAATCACTTAGATAGCCTTAGATAGATCATTATACGCACTGCAAAAAAATTGTTAATTTAATGTACCAGTTTTTGCATAAACCTTCCGGTTGTGTACATTCAATTTCAAACAAATTATTTATACTATTCAGGTCATTTACAGCAGTGCGTATATTTCGAGTCTATTATTTTTAAAATTTTTTAAAGTAATAAAATAAAACTGGTATATTAAATTCCCCGTACAATTGTGATGAACAATTAGTGTTCAGTATATCAAAAACATTGTAAATACGTTACTTTAATTTTACGATAAAAGTACTTTCATTCTAATAATTTACTTTATTTCATGAAAAAGTATATTCATTTTACATCACAATTGTACATAGAATTTAATGTAACCAGTTCTGCATTAAAAACTTGCAGTCCGGTACATCAAATTTACATGTTTTTTTTACATTCCACACACGCACATCCAGATATTTTTGTGATTTTTGCCGCTTTGGAATATTCTGAAAACGTTTACATGAAAAACTCTACAAGAAAAGAAAAAAAAAACAATATTGAAATGCGGTTTCAAGAATTAACAATAAATTTAGCGCTCGCCGGAACGGCTTTCTGGGTCGGACGATAGAGAAACATGTAAACAATCTATCGCTTAGATAAATTTTTTCCGCGTGAAAAATGAATAATCAAATGAGCTAGCGTGGTAAATAAAAATAATAACAATAACAGTGAGAATAGTTAAAGCAGCCGGCCGGGCGGCTATCCGAGTAAATTGATGGATCGAGATGAAAAGCGCCGTGATTGGATTAACGGATGATCAATGAGCGACGAGCAGCGACTACTCGCGACGGCCGTAACTGCATATTAAAGTGGCGAGGCTGTGTAAGGCGGTGACCTTGATTTCCCGTCGTACCGAAACGCGTCGCGCAGTAGGCGTGAAAATTTCGAGATCTGGCGAAATCCCAGAAATTCACGGAGAAAAAAAATTAAGTTCTTCCGGGTCTCTCGAAACGATCGGTTCATTCTTCCGTGTGCATGAGCAGCTCGTGTAACGTTGGATCGCGAACGTTATCTAGACAGGCACACGTCAGGGAGGTTTAGCAGGATGCAGCCAATCTATCAATCATCGTCTGTCCTAATCACGGCGATCCGAAACTTTTTTTCTATTTTTTTCCCCCTCTATTTCCATCTAATTTTTTTTTTATTCAAAGAGCAACGAATTTGCAAATATTTTGGTATCGCAGTTGCCGTACGTCGATTGCTGCAAGTTGCATTTATTTTTATTTTTACACGACAGCCAAGCGACCGTTTTGGTCACTGCGATCCGAAACTTTATTTATTTTCTATTTTTTTTCTTTTTGTTTTTATCTAATTTATTTGTTCATCCAAAGAAGGGCAGCGAAGTTGCAAAGATTTTTGGTTTCACAGTCGCCGAACGTCGATCGCCGCAAGAGGCATTTATTTTTATTTTTACACGAATGCCAAGCGACCGTTTTGGTCACTGCGATCCGAAACTTTATTTTTTTTCTATTTTTTTTTCTTTTTGTTTTTATCTAATTTATTTGTTCATCTGAACAAGGGCAACGAAGTTGCAAAGATTTTGGTATCGCAGTCGCCGAACGTCGATCGTTGCAAGTGGCATTTATTTTTATTTTTACACGAATGCCAGGCGACCGTAGAGCTAATAGAACGGCAGAGGTGACGGTAGAGTTCCGATGCGGACGTCACGTACGCCGACGGACACTCTAGTCGAGTCTAACCCGAGAGACGACCGAGTCGCAATACATTACAGCATGAATTACGTCGATTATGTAAAATCAGCAAAAAAAAACATAACTACAACATGACAGAAAAGTGAAGAACAACACAGTAGATTTCTCTCGGTCTTCTCACTCACCGAAATCGATGAACTGTTTTATCGAGAGCGGCGATGGGTTGAACTGGGAATAGAAGTCCAACATCTTGCTCATGCTGCCCAAACACCTCCGCGTAAGTCTCATTTTGTACAGTTTTACACATTAAACGGACTAACTTTTCGAGCGCGAAGCGAGTCGCTTTCAATTTTTTTTTGTATTTATTTTTTTCAAATTTATTTATCTTTCTTTTTTTTCGATCGCCTGTTTACTGTTGTTATTATTGTGAGAGACTGAGGAGGCAAACGATGCCGCGGGAACGTAACGCGTCGGCACGACTGGAATCAACTGCGGGCAGGTTATATACTCGAGGGACTTTGCGAACAGTTCGCCAAACGGCGGACAGGCGTCAGCACCGCTCGCAACAACACTGTGTGAAACTTGCGATATTCGTCGTCGATGGCTCAGCGGGCGGTAGAGTGTGCCGTAGTCGGAGAGATGAGAGCGTTTCTCTCGACTCACGCGACCGCTCATGACCTCGTCGCGAACTAACGTCGGTAAATAAACGAACGACGGACCGAGAAATTATATTGATGTCCGGTTGCATTCGGCTTGCCGAAAATTTATATTTTTAGATTTCAAGTTTTAAGTTTTCCTGCAAGGCTTTAGGTAAAAAAGTTGGGATAAAAAGAAAATTTAGCCTGGTAGACTTTGCAGTTAAGGAGGTTGGAGCGCCTCGCACTAGTCACATGTGTGCTAAATTTTTGAAGGTTTTATAGAAACTTTTACGCGTTCATCGATTTGCATATGCACAGCCGCGTGAACACGGGAACAATCGTAGAAATATTTCGGTGAAATATGAATTTAAAAATATCTCAACATTTTTCTTATTATATGTTTCAAAAGTGTTGAGAGATTAAGTATGTTTATGGAATATTTGAGAAACGTTTCATTGGGTATTTTGATAGAAAATTTTTAAATATTATTTTCATATATTTCAGAAATATTTCCTAAGATTCGAAAGAATGAAAATATTTCTGTAATTATTTCAAAATATAGTGTGCTATGTGGGTAAGAACATCTGCCGCAATACATATGGTCATCCACTATAATCAATGAATGCATAAAACTTTGTATAAACGACTTAAAAAGTGTGTCACTCATTTGACTCGTGGGAAACGCTCCAACCTCCTTAATGTACATCAGTAAAAAGCATCTCAACTCAACGGCGTGAATTTACCGGTAAATTCGCTCTACCGGGTTCTCCCGGCAATCGCAGCGCGAACTTTCAATTCCAAACCGGAAGTGCCATCGCACCGTGGGCCAAATAACGCGCTCCGATTTATCCCGCCGTAGCAACAAGCAGCATCGGTAACAATCGTTGCCTGCCCGCTCGACCGATCGATAATCCTCCAAGATAAAAATATAGTTTCTCGGAAAAGAATAACAACTTTCGACTTTCGTGCCGCTTACAATGATCTATAGGGACCTCAAAGCAAAACCCCTCCAAGCCGTACCAAAATAAACCTATCGAAAAAAAAGACCGCAAAGTTTTCGTACATTTTTTTTATTTCCTTTTCCGAGAGTTCTATTTCGAGTCGCGAACGGTGCGAGCGAGTCGCGGCGTTGACTCGCGAGGTAGGTCGACGACTTCCGGTCGAGGCAAGCCCATGTGGTGCGGACTCGGGGCAGCGGTGCGGTGTCTCTCAGCCACTAGTCGGGTCCCGCGTACAGGCTAGTTTAATCCCCCCGTGTTACAATCCGGAATTCCGTTTCGCTCACCGGATTACAATAAAAATATAACACGAGTCCGCGGTGTTGAGTCCCGAGTTTTGTAACTCACCTATCGACGATGGCCGATCTCGACGATTTTTTTGCGAAAAAGGATCGCAAGAAGGCGAAAGGGAAGAAGTTCACGACGACGGAGGAAATAGCGAAGAAGCTCGAGGAGACGGGAAAGCGTGTCGAAAAGCCGAAACCGAAGGAAAAGGCAGCTAATCCGGAGGAGGAGGAAGAGGCACAGCCGGTCGTGGTAAACTATTATTCACGACGATACGATAGGTCGTTATCGACGAATTGGCTAGGCCGTTCGACGCGTGTTTGTTAATCACTCGATGCGATATCTAGGCTATGGGGGGATAGGCCGCTGCCATGTTTGATCCTGTAAACGTCACATCGCCCCCCTTAAACTCAGCACGGCATGAAATATTAATCCTCGACACGGATCGTCGCACAGGACCGTCCCGTTCGTCGATCGGAACCGCATAATGCCCGATCTCGTCGTTATGTAACCGATGTCTTAGGATAAGGCGACCGGTTTTTCTTTTTTTTCGATATTGAGCGTTTTTTACGAAAAAAAAAAAGACTCGTTAGAAAGCGCGAATGGATCCAACGAGCAGCTGTTTCGCCGAACAGCCGAGCTTACAGGAAATTTCGTCCCTGCTTAAAACAATGTAAATTTGGAGTTACAAAAACAAGATTGTTCAAAATTTATTAATTATTTTTTATTTTTCACTGGAAAAAAAAAATCAAGTTAAGTACTGCGATGAGTAAGCGGTTTGTGTGTGGCTCCGGCGGTCGCCAAAGTCAAGCGGTACGTCTTGTGGTCGGTACTTGGATGGGTGACCGCCCAGCTGCGCACTGCCTGCGATTGGTCATTTTTCAAAAATTTTGCCGAACCTTAAAAAAAAAAACGAAGAATAATTTTTGGAGTTAAAAAAAATATTATTTTTAATTTATTTATTATTTTTTTTTTTGCTGGAGAGAAAAGTTACCTATAGAGATGGGTGGACGGTTGGTGCGCGCGGCTCCGGTGGTCCTTGAGGTCAAGCTCTATCGCTCGCGGTCGGTACTCGGATGGGTGACCGTCTAAGCTGGCGCGCTGAAGCACCGAGCGGGAAGCAAATTTCTTGGAGATTGGCGATTGCTGTGTAGGAATGCCAATCTCCAAGCAAAGAGCCGTCTGAGTATGGCCAGGTTTCCCTTCGCCCTTGTGTGAATGTGACGCGTAACGGTCTGCGTACACAATCGGAAAATAATTTTTAAAATACTAAAAAAATATATTTATTTCAAATTGTAGTACGATAAATTTACTTAATGTTTTTTTTTTTACTAAACAAAAGTTTATTAATTATCAATAAACTTTTGTTTCCGTAAAAAAAATGTTATTGGTAATTTATTTATTGTTTTTTGTACTGAAAAAAAAATTGTCTTGCAGGAGGAGGACGAGTGGCGAGAGTTCGAGGAGGAGAAGAAGGACTACACGGGTCTGAAGATAGGAAATTTGACGGTGAACGAAAATGCGAACACCGAGTCGGACGAGGAGAGGGGCACGGGGGAGAACAGTTCGGACGGCGAGACCGGCGAGGCTGGAGCGAAGCACAGCGGACCCTGGAAAAAGCCCGATCAACCTCCTCAGCAGGAAGTCGCCGAACCTGCCCAGCAGCAGGCACCCGCTCCTTCCGCTGGCACGGGCAGCGGCGGCGGAAGCTACAAAGCTCCTCACTTGAGAAACGCGTCGGCCTCGTCGGCCAGTCCCAGGCCGAGGATGAGAAACGTCGCTCCCGACATCAGCAGCGAAGAGTACTTCCCGACGCTGAGCGGCAAACAGCCGCAGGGCGGAGAAACCACGGGACCGTGGGGAAGGCGGTGAGTTACACGCGACTTTATGACGAATGTTGAAAAAAGTAAAAAAAAATACCAAAGAATTTTACATTTGCAATGTGCAAGAAAAATTTTATACCGATTTGCACTGTCTGGGTGGACAATAATTGAGAATTACACATTTGCAATGTGCAAGAAAATTTTTATACTGATTTGCACTGTCTGGGTGGGCAATAATTGAGAATTACACATTTGCAATGTTCAGGTTCATTTTTATACTGAATTGCACCGTCCGCGTAAAGAATAATCGCGACTACTGTGCGTCAGAAAAAATGTTCTCGCACAAGTATTATAACGTACTATTATCAAATTTTAAAAAATAAGCTTTGTACAACGATATTTTTTTTAACTCTTCGGGTGGACAATAATGGGACTACCGTGTCTCAGTTAATCAAGGAGAGATAAAAAATAATGAAGGCAGAATATCATTGATAGTACAGAGATAACAGTGTTTGAGACTGACGCTCTGCTCCAATAGTCGATAAAGCAGCTTTTTTGTTTGAATTCGTTTGGTATTCAGATGGTTGATAATTTGGTTGCATTAAAGTTCGTGCGACAAAGAAAAAATTACGAAATTTACAAATATCGGTGATGCACAAGGACATCGCCAGGACACAAGACTAAAGTAGTATATACAGCGTCCAAATAAAAATGCTCAAAATAAAACCCTGCAACTGGTACGGTCCTGCAAGTTTTCCATCAACAGGAAGACCGAACATTGAATATTTATCTTTCAAATATGTAGTTTCATTCCCAAGAAATTATTTTTTTTTATAAAAAAAAACTTTTATTTAGCATAGACAACAGTGTTTTTGATGAGAGACTGAAACTTTGTTATTTGTCCGGAACAGGAATCGAGGAGAAGGTAATTTCGAGGAGGTGCGCAATAGGGGCGGAAGCAGAGGATACAGTATGCAGGAGACCCAAGCTCAAGCGCCCAAGCTCTCGTTGGGCAACAAATACGGTGCTCTTTCGCAGGACCAGAGCTGAGAGCGCGATTACGTCGGTCCGGTCGTACGAGAAACAATCGTTGCGTCGTCGCCTCGCCTCGTTTTGTAGCCCAGTCGTGCCGCCGAATACACATTTTATAGGATAGAAATTTGGTGTGTGTGCTTGTGTGTGTGTGTGTGCGCGTACGTCCGTGTATTTATTGCACGTGGAGTGCGCGCGGAACCGCGGCCGCAATTTCACAGCCGCCGTGAGTGTCGAGCGGTCGACGCACGGACACACGGCCACTCTACGCCTGTTCGTACATACGTACATCAATCACTCATCCCGCAAAGGCTCGGACTAAGCTCTCTTCCACTTACACGCAAAATCTCACACGGTACCTTCCTCCCTCCCGTCGGATAAGCTCGAACATCTCCTCGGTGTTCGTCCGAACGTCGCCGGTCGCCCTCGGTTCAAGGAAAAAATTTCGATTGAGGAGGCTTGATATTTATTTCTCGTTCGTTCATAAGCAAACAAAATAAAAAAAATAAAAATAACCGTAAAGTCAATGTCGAGATTCCGGACCGCGATACCGTTCCATGCCGTCATCACGACTTTAGGACGATTCGAGTTACGAAAAAAAAAAAAATGAAATCCACGCCGAATGTAATTGAAAAACTATCTGGTCGAAGTTCGATGTCGTTCGAGCGTTTAAGCGATTGGAGTTGCAAACATTTTAAAAAATCAAATTACACCGAATCTGATCGAAGACCAATTTTGTAGAAGTTCGATGTCGTCAGAGCGTTTGCTTTCTAGGAGCAAACGTGCCTCTGCCCCTGGACAGCGAAAGCAGTTAATTAGACATCGAGCTTCGACATGTCGCAATCGATTCGATCGATCCTCCTTAAAAATTCGACGCGAACGACGAACCAATGAAAATGTATGACGGTGCACGACCTATTTTTTACTCTAACGAAAAAAAAAAAAAAAACGGAATATCGAGATTTAATTAACGTACGAGTGGAGTCGTCGTCTCCCGGGCCAAACCTTCCGCGAGAGCCTCCCCTTCCCCCCCCCCCCCCCTCCTTCCCCTGTCAAAGCCGTGCGCGGCTGATGCGTACGTCAACGAAGAGATAATGAATGAAATGAAACAAATAAACAAACAATTGTAGGTAAATTAAGACAAAAAAAAAGTAATAATACGCGTATACATAGAGATTAAGTGGAGTCGCCGGGGCTGGGCTTCGGAACGTCGCAACGAGAGTATAAACGGTGCGTGCGAATTAAGAGAGGTAAAACAAAACAAAAAAAAAACCGAAAGAAAACGAAGAAAAATGAAAAAAAAATAATTAAATAAAAATCACGGCCGCGACGCTGATCGCTCCGAGGCGTGACGTAAAAAAATCGAGTAACTATATCAATCCGATAGAGAACGATTAATGATTTAAAGAAAGAAAGATAATGATGATTGGGGCAGAGTAGTTCGTACATATGATATGAAGAAGGTGAATGGAGTCAGTTATGCGCGAATGTGTTGAGTCCACAGGTAAGCGTGCGTACGCTTTTGTTGACGTTTGTTTAATTATTTCTGTTAGCTTAGGGTATTTTTTAAACAAAAAAAAATGAAAAACAATTGAGGCAAAAGAAAAAAAAGGGAAAAGTAACGAAAGGCGGAGCGATCGGGTGCGCGCGAGGGGAAAGAGGGAAGAGAGCGAGAGATCGAGAGATGAATAATTCTTCCGTCGGGACTCCGGAAATGCGTGTGCTGGCCCTGCAATTTTAGGGGCGCCAAGCGAGCCATAGCGGAAAAAAAAATAAATGAAAAAAACAAAAAATCGAGCACGAGAATGTCCCTGTATAGCGACCGAACGAAGTTGTGATTATTTATAATAAAAATTTCCTAGGACTCTCGTACGTACTGCCTGAAAGCATTTTTGTGTTTTGTTGTTGACTTTTTTTTTTCTTTTTACGAGGCCGATTTACGCGCGGCGCGTGGATCGAAGCGACTTTGTCGAGCGTTCTCCGTTTTCTTATGTTTAAAAACTATTATTTGTATATTTTTCATCTCGCTTGATTCAACGAGGCGCTGAATAAAATCAGCCGCGTATTCAATTTGCACACACGAAAGAGATTTTTGCTTCGTCTTTTATCTTATGTTTCTTTTTTTTACAAGTCGAACGTACGGCGATACTTCTTTTCCGTGATGGGATTAGCATAATCGATTTTTTCAATTTACGAAAAGTAAAATAAAATAAAAAAGAACAACAAAAAAGCCTCTATCGACGCAACGGCGAGAGGCTAGCCTGTATTTTGTTACAGAAATAATTCAAATAGATCAATTATATCGCTATTGTTGAGTGCGAAAACGCGATGTCGTAGCGAGACAGTCTTTGAGAAATAAATGAAAGATAGAAGATAAAAATGAGATAAAAATAAAAGTGAGAAGAACGAAGAGAGAGAGAGAGAGAGAGAGAGAGAGAGAGAGAGAGAGAGAGAGATGGATGGTGCGAGCGTACGTGGCAAAAGACGAAAAAAAATCTTAATAAAAATGAATTATAAGAACGTCCGCGTGTAAATGATTTTATCGATAATTTACTATTAACTCTTATTAATTTTTTTTTTTATTATTAAACATAAGTAATCTCTTAAATATCTATGGTACTTCAATATCGTAATCTCTCAGTTGATACAAAAACGCCGATCCCCCTGGAAGACCTTCCTCGTCATCGAAGCGTCGTTTTGTTTTTCTCTTTTCTTTTTTTTTTTTTCGTCGTCCCGAAAAAATGTTTACAGCACGTCTTCCGGTTTTGCCCAGTCGACGTCGCTGAAAATCCATCTACCTTTTATCGCCTTGAAACATTAAACGGATCATTGAACTTCTTTTCGATGATTAAATTCTGGATCGCGCAGATACCTTTCGCCGTACTTCAAGCCGTGACTCCCTGCGCTGCTGTAACACGAGTACATCGGCTTCTCCAGGAGTATCGCGCTGAACTTCGGAAGAAAGTACGTCCAAGCTTTGGTGAGAATTCCGACCTGCGGAAGTCGTCGAGAAAAAATTAACCGATTATCGTACTTTCAAATTATCGTAGTTAATTCTTCATATTTTTTTAATTATCAGAATTGATTCTTTATCGTATTTTTCAAAGTATAAAAACTAACTTTTTATCATAATTTTCAAAATCATCAAAATTAATCCATTATCATATTTTCAAAATTTTCAGACCCATCACATATGATATTAAGTTCGATCGAACGAACCTCCTCAAAATTAACATCCGGTTTCGTGTGTGCCGGTGGTGCGAGCAGGACATCTTCCTCCGTGCGAACGTAGAAAGACGGATGCTCCTCCAGTTCGTCCAGTCTCGCGAGCATCTTCGTGTCGACGTCGTAAACCTCGCCGAGTATTTGCTACAAATTGCCGAGTAAAAAATATTGCAGTAAAAAAAGCACAAGAAAAAAACTTCAAAAAACACTTTTCCGGTTGCAGCCGACTTACGTTTCCGGTGCCGGATTTCTTCAGCAGGAATGGAATGTTGTATCTCGTAGCGATGACCAAAGGATACTTGTTGACCGTCTTCCCGAGGCCGAGAAACTTTGCGTAACCATCAGCTGTGTTTTGTATTATCCGGTGATTCGGCTCGCCGCGTTTCAGCGTCCCGTAAACGAAGATCCGATGAAGAGGATTCTTGAAGAGACTCTCGTACATTGTTTTGTCGTTGTTTAGTTACGTGCTGGCCGGATCGCGATCGTGGATTGAATAATTGTTTGCGTGCAGCATGGATCGGCCGACTGACAGTTCCTATCCGTGCAATTGCACAATCGTTGGCTCCGCGACCCTGCGATGTTGCGATCTCGGACTGTGCGAACGAAAAAAATCGTCCATTCGCCCCGTCGGGTGCGTCGCAGTTGGAAATTCGATACGCCCGAACTGTCGTGTATTCGATTTATCGGTAGCTATTTCGAACGCGAAGTTAATTGCTTCGGGCTAGAGTTGACACAGTTAAATTCGATAATGAACGTCGTCGCGAAGCGGCGGCCCCTCCACGACTATCGCGTGTGCGACGCACCTCGCCGGCAGGAGCGGATGTTGTCGAGACTGGCAGTAGAAAAATTCTAAGGCGCCGATGCTCGGAATCTTCCCCGTCGGACGCTCTCGGGCGGATTTGATTTATTACGCATTTAAGTATTAGAAATCGAATTCTGAGACTTGCGATCGTAACTACAAATATTATTTGCTTACAGGATAAACAAATTTCGTATGAAATTTAATGTACCGGACTGGAAGTTTTTATGCAAAAATTGGTATGTTAAATTTCATGTATAATTGTGATGAAACAATAATGTTCTGTGTATTAAAAACATTGGAAATACTTTATTCTTAATAATTTACTTTAATTTTTATAACTTTCGTTAGTTTCAATAAGTATGTTAAATGTTCATCACAATTGTACATTAAATTTCATGTACCAGTTTTATGCATAACAATTTCCAATCCAGTACATTAAATTTATAATTTTTTTACAGTCCCAAACATTGGGACTTACAGTGTCTGAATATACGGACGTACCGAAAAACCGCGTCCGTAGACTGGTACATTTGCCCAGATAAACAAGCGTCACGAGACGGACGTAGTTGGGGCAATTTTTGCGACACGTGCGGCGCATGCCGTAAACACTGCGCCAATGCGTCTGCGTTGTTGTTTTCATCCTCAATAAAAAAATAGCAATCTTTTTGTAATTAATCGATGTATTTCGGAAACTAGAAACTATCAGCTTGACATGAGTTTCTGTTATTTCCACAAAAAATTGGTTCTCGACCAATTAATAACTGCTGGAATCTTTGGATGCTTTTAACCGTCCGAGCATCGTTAACTTTACCTTACGTCGCTGTTTTTCTTTTTTTTCAATGGGATCTCGAGGCGGGCGATAGATCGTAATCCGTCGATCGATAAATTGTGTCTTAGACGAAAATTATTATTTCACATTATTATACGCGCAGGGGTGTGTGGCGATGAGTACGAATATTTACAAGTTAGATTGAAATTACATTAACGAAGTGTTCGATCGATAAAGTAGCGAGGCGCTCAGCGCCGGCGATTTCGTCACATTTTTTTTTTTTTTTAAGTTTTCTATCACTTTTTCTCTATTTGGGGCATACTAATTTTTATTTTTTTTCTGCAGAGTGATCGGCAATGACTCTTGATATTGTCGGACTAATTCCTCTTGCACTTCCGGCAGGCACGGACTGTATCTGCAGTACTCCATCGAGAACTCGCCCTTTCCTTGCGTCGACGATCTCAGCTCACCGGAGTAGCCGAACATCTCGTTCAGCGGAACTTCCGCGTATATCGTGAACCAAGAGTCGCTCGAGTCTGTGCCCGTTATGATGCCCTTTCTCCTCGTCAGTTGGCCCAATATCGTTCCCTGGAGAGAAAATTCGTGTGCATGTAAAAACATTTGTTTTTATTTTTTATTATCTAACGGTAAAACGGGGCGCAATAGCCAGGGTAAAATAGCTGGGTGTGCCCATTTTTCACCGGAACATAAAACCAATGAAAGTCTACCTGGAACTCGTCGGGTCCCGTAATTTCCACGCTCATGATAGGCTCGAGAATCTGCCACGATCCTGTCTCGAAGACCTCTCTAATAGCTCCCTGGGCAGCGAGATTGAATGCCAGGTCGGAGGAATCGACGATGTGATGAGCACCGTCCTTCAGACGGAAAATAATGCCGGAAAGTTTGTGTCCGGTAAGCAAACCCTTTTCGCACATCTTTCGGAAACCTCTCTCGATACTGGGAACGAATTGTTTGGGAATATTCGTTCCCACAGTCTCGTCTTTGAAAAGAATTTGTGTATTCTCATGCGGTCCCAGAGGCTGCGAACAATAAAGTTGATTAAACATCCGATCGATTCGACTCCATCGATCGAGACATCGTCGGTAACGATTGTTACCTCTACGACCCCTACAACTCTTCCGAACTGTCCTTGACCGCCGGTCTGCTTTTTGTGCAAGTAGTCGAACTCGCAAGGCTCCGTCAGAGTCTCGCGGAAGGAGACCTTCGGCTTTCCCATCACTATGGGACAATTGTACTCTCGCTCGAGCCGCTGAGCGTAAATCTCCAAGTGCAGCTCTCCCATTCCCGATACGATACTTTCCTGTCGGTTACGATTATATTGATAGATTATTAAACGTTAATAGTTTAATTGAAAATGATATTTTTAGATAAATTACGAATGATAACTTTAGATAAATTGCGAATGATAATTTTTGTTAAATTACGAATGATAATTTTAAATAAATTGCGAATGATAATTTTTGTTAAATTACGAATGATAATTTTAGATAAATTACGAATGATAATTTCAGTTAAATTATGAATGACAATTTTAGTTACATTGTGAATGACTATGTCCAAAAATGGAATTTTGGGGCGTTACCTTGCTGTCGGGATCGTAAAAGAATCGGAAGGTCGGATCCTCCTTAGTGAATCTCTGAATGCCCTTTGCGAAGTTATCGCGATCCTTCGAGTTTTTCGGCGTTATGGCCATCGACACAACAGGATCCGCTATGTGGATTGATTCCATCGAGACCTCGAGTTTCGGATTATTCGTGAATGTGTCTCCGGAAGCGCAGTCAACGCCGAACAGGGCGAAAATATCACCGGCGTAAACCTCGGCCACGTCTTCCATTTGATTCGAGTGAAGCCTCACCAGTCTCGATATTCTCACCTGAAAAAGTCACTCTTGCATTGATCGATAAAAATTGTTTTCCCTACTTCACGATCGAGGTCTCCCCGTACTTTCTTCTTCGTTCTCGTATTGTATATCGTGTCACTTTTTGAAAGCTTTCCCTGATAGCAACGGAAGTACGTCAGCTGACCGAACTTTCCGGCTTCGAGCTTGAACGCCAGACCGACGAATGGCTTCTTTCCGTCGCGCGCCGAGTCCAACAACACTTTCGTGACTTTGTTTCTGCAACGAAAAATTGTAAAATAGCTTGTACCATTCCTCAAAAAATTTGCAGATAAATCTAGACATATTTTGGAAAATTGTTTGCTCGTTAGATGTTTGCGCCCCCCCCCCCCCCCTCCCCCTCCTTCCTATATTTTCGAAAAATCGGTTTTCATAGCATATGGAATGAATTTCGGAAATACGAAATTCCATTCGATATAGAATGGAAATCGCGCAAGCCAACATAACCGCTAGTAAGTATATAAAATATAAATACATGTAAATATTATATTATATTAAATAAACTTCTACGGAATTTCGGAGATTGAACATGGAATCATTAACTCACCCACTCGCTTCCTTAAGCGCGTAGTTGTCAACTTCTCCGGGATGCGGCAGATACCTGAGTACCGCATCGAGCAACGGCTGGACGCCTTTGTTCTTGAGAGCCGTTCCAACCAAAACGGGCGTGAAAGATCTTTTCAAGCACGCTCGTCTTATAGCATCGGCGATGTCCGTCTCAGTTACGCCGCTCTCAGCCAAGAACAATTCGCCGAGAGTCTCGTCGACGTTGCTCAAATGTTCGATCAATTCCTGGCGCCGATCTGTCGCCTCTGTCGAACGAACAAACAACACAACGACCGAGTGAATAATTTTTTTATGTAACTCATGCATGAAAAGTGCTACTTTTCGCAAATTACTATTATAATTTTCAACTTCAACGCGACAACGATTGACGAATTCGTTTACCCGAACGCATGTCCTGAGGAATCTCGTCTTCCCTGATAACTTCGCCGTAATTTCCCTCGAAGTACAAAGCCTTCTCGGCCACCAAATCGATTATCCCTTTCGTATCGCCCTCGAGACCTATCGGGAGCTGTATGAAAGCCGCGTTGTGGTTCATCTTCGTTCTCATCTGATTCAATACTTTGGCGGGATTGGCGCCCATTCTGTCGAGTTTGTTGATGAAACCGAGGCAAGGCACCTCGTACCTCTTCATTTGACGATTTACTGTGAGCGTCTGAGATTGCACACCTCCGACCGCGCAGAGGACGAGGATCGCGCCGTCCAGAACTCTCAGAGCTCTCTCCACCTCCACCGTGAAATCCACGTGACCCGGCGTGTCGATTATATTTATATTGTGGTCCTTCCAGATTGTGTACGTGGCCGCCGACTGAATGGTTATTCCTCTCTGCCGTTCGAGCTCCATGCTGTCCATCACGGCTCCGACGTTGTCTCTGCCTCTGACCTGTTTAACGTTCATTATCATTAAAAATTAAGTATTTTCAATCATTTTAATACATTCATTCATTTTTAAACACAACTGTACGTAAAATTTAATATACATTTCTTAAATATATTTTTCAAATATGGTGGTCGTTTTTTCCATGGAAAAAAATGTCCTGACTGTCACTGGCCAATAAACAATTTTCCCTGACCAAACTTCTAATGACTTCTATTAAAAGAAATTAATTATGGAAATTATTGTATTAATGTTTAACTCCATTTTTTGTTTTTGTTTTTTTCAAATGTTCCATTTTTTTTTAAAGCTCCCTTTTATGTATTTCTTATTTATTTATACTAGGTTCGGTGACAATTTATTTTTTCCCTGATCAATCTTGAAATTCCCTGACTTTTCCTGGTTTTCCCTGACCACCATGAAAAAATATATAGGGCAAATATATACGCATCAGCAATGCGCAACTCAATTTCAATCTTGCAACGAGTATGGGTTTTGAATTATTTTGCCAAATTTTGCCAAATTGATTAATTGAAGATCTATTTTTCCACAGTAATAAAAAAAAAATTACCTCGTGCATTTCGGATATTCGACCCGTGTAAAACAAGATACGTTCGGTAAGAGTTGTTTTTCCAGAATCTATGTGAGCCGATATTCCGATGTTTCTGATCTTTTCCAGCGGCTTGTGCTCCGCGTACTTCTCGTACGACGCCATGAGACGAACATTTTTCTGAAACAAAATGCAATTAATTCCTTGGATTTTTTTTGTACTTTTACGATGTCCCTTCTTTTACGTTTGTTGAGGCACGAGAGCGGTTGGGTTGTTTCTTGTTTAACCTACAAACTAATTTGAGAATAATCTTACTCTCAGTATGCCCTGTGGCAGTCGCGACAACCGTGTCGGATATATTTGGCTTTTCAACAGTGTAAAAATAGTCATTGTTGACGATCAGCTGTTGCTCATCTATTGATATTTAATTATAAAACTACGGATACGTATCCGGCGATACTTTTCTGTTCACAGCAGAACACACTCCATTCGCACGGCCAATCTCTTGCGCCGCTGATTGACCGACCAAGCCCTCGCTGCCACAGACATAAACCCGTCGCACCATCTGACGCGGACGCAATACATTTACATACACACTCATTCCATCTCGGGAGAAAAACGAGAGCTGTTTTGAAAAATACGTTACAACGCTCAGCGCTGTAACGCGCCCAGTTAGATAATACACACTCCAGTAGTAACGGCTGCAATAGCGTATAACTTGGCACACGATAAACCAGTCACAAAAAACAGGACCACGCTTCCAGCCATACCCAAAGATGCAGCTAAAGTTGAATCTGATTGCCGCAGCCTGCGAGGACATGGGGATTGGTATAAACGGAACTTTGCCATGGCGACTCAAGTAAGCGTGCATAATTCACACCAGTCTGTATAACTGGAATGTCCTTGAAACGCCGTGCTAACAGTATCGACATTGTATTTGTTGTTTTTTAACTGCAGGAGCGAGATGGCTTTCTTCACGGACATGACGACGAGGACCAAAGACGAAAATAAGAAAAACGTTGTACTCATGGGTAGAAGAACCTGGGAGTGCATACCGAAGAAGTTTAGGCCCTTGAAGGGTAGAATAAACATGGTCTTGACCAGCCAATCTCTGTAACTGTCGATACCAATTTTTACCGACAAATATTGTCGGGGACAAAGTATATCGTATTTTTTTTTTTTTTTGCATTGTCAGAGATCTCGGGAACGAAGCGATCACTTGCAAAAGCATACCTGCAGCTCTCGAGGCCATTTCGCAGCCGGGTCTGAAAAACCAGGTCGAGTCGATCTGGGTTATAGGCGGGAGTTCCGTTTACAAGGTTGGGACTGAAATTTCCACATTCGTACGTCGCCGACGATATGTTGATCGATCGGTATATCAGTTCAGACGACTTGAGGAGGCATCAGACATGCATTCCCAACCAAAAGTTTAATTCGATAAAAATTTCCGTACTTCGCGATGTGCCAAAAATCCGAAAAAAATGAGGAAACCTTTTATTTTTCCCCGAAATTAACAATTCGTTTGAAAAGAGAAAAAAAGGTTTTCTGATTATCTGTTGAAGAATTTTTTTTTGCAATTTTGTTAATAACTTTTTAACGTTATTATCATGCTAAATTAATTTTTTTGGCGCCTTTGATACAGTTGATCTTTTTCAGATTTTTATACCATCAGGAACTGTTAAAATCCTCAGTTAATCTCACTTTTGGCTGGGAATGTACGTGTGATGAATCCTCAATTTACATAAGAAAATAAAAACGTCTAATTTCAGGCCTCGATGGAATCCCCGAATTTTCATCGACTCTATCTCACCAAAGTGAAGAAACACTTCGAGTGCGATACGTTTTTCCCGCCGATACCGAACGACTTGGCGCTCGTCGATGAACCGAAAGTTCCAAAGGGCACGCAAGAAGAAAACGGTATTCAGTACGAATATCTCGTGTACGGAAGAGAAGAATAAACAGGATATTTTTTTCGACCGTTTTGTATATCTGTAACAGATACATTGTATTTTCGTAATATATTCAGTATTTTTTTTATATTCCGTTTGTTATGTTATTTATTTTATTTCCGTGAAAAAAGCACAAGACATTGCGAAGGGGTGGGTGGATTAACCGGGAGGCCAGTCCATCTGCCTGCCGCCGAGAACGTGCAGGTGAAGATGATATACCGACTGGGCGCCGTCCTGTCCGTCGTTGACGACCAAACGGAATCCCTTGTCGAGTCCCTCCTGCTTGGCGACTTTCTGCGCCACGTACATCAGGTGCCCCAGTATAGACTCGTCGGCCTCCTCCGATTTCGATAGCTGCGGTATCGCCTTGCGCGGAATTACGAGAAAGTGCTTCGGCGCTTGGGGATTCAGATCATTGAAAGCCACGCACTGAGAAAGAGAAATTTTACGTTCATTAGTGTCGTACGTAGAAAATAGTCGGTCTTCATAACATTCCGGGAAAATGGACGCAGACTCGTTCTTCGGACTTTCGTCACGAGAATATAAAAAAAATACAATAAGTAAACATTATATTTGGAACGGGGCACGCGGTTTCGCAGCTACTTCCCTGCCGCCTGCACGACGATATAGAAAACAACAATTAACGCACATTTATTAGTCAAGGTACTCTCAGCGTATTTTTTTCATCGAATTATCGTAAAAATGTTGGATATCGTCGTTGGAGGGTCTTTGGTGAACAGTATTTAAATTCTATATTTTTCATTCTAACGAACTTAACCCGGCGTAGTTGACTGGCGACGAGGACAAGCCGGGCCGAGCTTTACAGTCTACATTTGCGTTACCTTACGATCGAGAAAAAAAAACAAATTAATTAATTCGCAGCTAATCTACCTTGTCGTCTTCGTAAATGAACTTGCAGGGGATTTCCTTTCGCAGTATCTTGCCGAAAATCGTGTCACCGCCAGGAGCGGCGGCCTGAGCCTTTTCCACCTCGGTCGCCATTTTTCTCGTCCACACAGTGCCGCTCGGGGCACTCCGAGCGATCACGCGTCGCGACGATTCAATAACGAAACTCAGAAACCTCATTTCTTCGTTCATTCATTTGTCAACGTAAGAAAATTACAAGAATCGTGCGCTGTTGTCTATCGATGAGATTTTCGTCAAATATCTGTCTTTTGCTTATCGGAAAGGTTCAAAGTCCCGACGGCCATATTGAGCAAGCCGATCATGCGGTCCGGCGGGAAATTTGAACGTACAACTTTTTCTTCATTTTTTTCGAATTTAAAACCGACGACGATTCAATAACGGAACTCAGAAACCTCATATTTTCGTTTATTCATTCGTCAACGGAAGAAAAAAAATGGTGCGCAGTTGTCCATCGACGAGTTTTTCGTCAAATTTATATATTTTGCTTATCGAAAATGTTCAAAGCCCCGGCGGCCATATTGAGCAGGCGGATCATGCGGCTCAGTGGGAAATTTGAACGTACAATTTTTTTTTCAAATCTCGAACCTACGACATACAAAACTATTAAAAAAATGTATTCGGTAATTTACAGTCTCGGTTACTGCATTTCGACATCGCGCGCTCAATACCGGAAACGAACGGTCGATGTTTCTTTCGAGCCGAAAGAATATTCCGTCGATCGAACCGGCATCGATGCGAACGATGAGAACGTAGTCAAATACTCTATATTCCCTCTACTACACTAAATTTAATACGGGCTTCTGTTATCTATAGCTTAGAAATAGTTGTACGATTAGATATGTTGAGGATATGTTACATAAAGTTATTTAAAAAAAAGAAAAACACTAGAGCTACGTATTATGTACACGAGATAATTTAACGCTTGAGCGATTACAATTATTAAATTACGTATCATGGCAGTGATATATCTGGTTTAACGCGGAAGATCCTAATTCAGTCCGGTATTTCTAACGAGTCAGGCTGACCCCAGTCTTACGTGGAACATACATCCTAAACTTACGACTAAAGTTTCCAATACTAAACTTTTTTTTCTTCTATAAACTTTGTCTAACCTAAAGTTCTATTGCGTAATCTCGAGATACCTCGTTAAGTACCGAGAGAGCTCGTTACATTAATATCTCGTCACGAAAATATTATACGACATTGAAAAACATTCTTAACGTTGAGCGTACAGTTACAAAAAAAAGGAAAAAAAAGGTCGTAACGATTAATTGCATTATCTTCACCTACGAACTATTAACGTAACTAATACTTGGTAAATAAAATAAACATGATATGCATCGTATATTGATAAAAAAAAAAAAAATTCGATCTATTCGGCGTTCGTTCGACCCGGCTGATGAGAAATCTATCGAGATCATGTAATGAGAACGAAATGAGAATGGGACAACGCGAGTTTGGTGACTTGGCGTTTAAAAGAAGAAGAAAAAAAGAACAGAAAATATGTATAGAAGACACCACGGTGATAAAAAAATCTCTATCTACGACTGACGAATTACAAGTGAAAAGAAGAGAAAAAAAAGGTTGTTCGAACGATCGTCATCAAGATTCCATAGTGGCAAAGTATTGATGGCTAAGAGCTCGAGCGGCGGTCAAACGAACGTGCGGATCGAACGTGAGCATGTTTTTTATGAGATCTAAGCCCTGCTCGTCCAACGCAGGTATCAGGCTACTCAGTGGCTTTGGTCGTCTGTGAGGAAACGCTGTCCAGCTCAGAGACACGTTTTCCGGCCAGTCTTGTTGGCTGGGCGTTCCAATTATCCTGAAACACACAAAAAAGTGTCAGAAAAAACCCACAAAAAAGCCCACGGTGGAGTTCCTGTTAGTGTTTTGTGTAGGTAAGTGATTTTTTTTTGTCAGACCCATCAAATGTAACTTATTATTATATAATTTGGACGTATACAGTCGCTACTAAAAAAAAATTGCATAATTTTTCAAATTTTTTATAATAATTATCGTTATCTTTAATTACCTACATTGTTTAATGAAAAATAAATATTAAAACCCATGCACAACCATTTTTTTTTACGAAAACATTTTCCTCAATGAGGAAGCAAAAAAAAAAAAAAAATTAGGCATCAACTCACTGAAATATTCTGTCGAGTTGATCGCCCTCGCTGGTACCGGGAAAAAGAGCTTCGAGCCTGTTGAGCTCGGCCAATATGCAGCCGACCGACCATAGATCGACTGGCGTTGCGTAGGAACATCCCAAGAGGACTTCCGGCGCTCTGTACCACAAAGTAACGACCTGAGTAGCACAAAAACAATTGTAATAAATTAATAATAATAATAATAATAATAATAATAATAATAATAATAATAATAATAATCTTTTTATCGTCAGAGGATAATAAAGTTTTCGAACTTACAACGGAAGTCAACCGCATCTCGAAGTCGTAAGTCTTTGCGAGGCCAAAGTCAGCGATTTTTATTCTGCCCTCGCTGGTGACCAATAAATTTTGAGGCTTCAGATCCCTGTGAACGATTCTGTGGCTGTGAAGGAAATCTACACCGAGAAGAATTTCTTTGGACATTTGCTTGACGAGGGCCGGTGGTATTCGGGCCGGTGGACAGGAAGCTATGTAGGAAGCGAGATCTCTTTCCACGTGCTCGAACACGAGCCACAGTGTGAGACCCCGATCTATTCTCTCGGACCGTTCGCTGTCCGCGGGTAGCTGGAGATAATTTCCTTGGCACACGTCCAGCAGTCTGACCTGTAACGAAAATTTATACACTGATTTCCATGAGATTTATTTGTCGCCTGAATTACGTGCTTTGAAGCTGAGAATTTAATAAATTCTTGCATCCATTTCGCAAACATTGTATTCTTACCTGAACAATTTTGCCTGAAAAGAGTGCGTAAAGTACGAGAAGCGTGCGTAAATTACGAAAAGCGTGCGTAAAGTACGAGAAGCGTGCGTAAAGTACGAGCAGCGTGTGTAAAGTGCGAGAAGCGTGCGTAAAGTACGAAAAGTCGGCGTAAAGTACGATAAGCGTGCGTAAAGTACAAGAGTGCGTAAAGTACGAGAAGCGTGCGTAAAGTAAAGTCGGCTTGATGTGCGCGTGCGCTAGAGATTTACAGTACACTTGGCTGTAAAGCGTCACTTACGCCACTCTCGGCAGGCACGAAAAGTTCCACTTTTCATGCATGAGTTACATAAACAAATTTTTGAAAAAATGACATTTTTTTTCTCGACTTACAATGTGAGGATGTTCGAATCTCTCGAGCTGCTTGAGACCGGCGATCTCGCGAAGCGTCGAAGTCGGCAGACCGTCCTGTGTTATCGGTACTCTTACTTTCTTCAGAGCAACGACCTGTCCGCTCGAAAGATCTTTGGCTTTGTATACTGTTCCGTATGCTCCGTCGCCGATGAGCGAAAGTTCCTGATAATGAGCGTGCTCGCCGATCAGTGAACTCTGACCGGCGAGGCCGACGCTCGTCTTTCTTCCCATAATACTTCGACCGAGATTTTTCGTCGATTGATCGAGGCCCTCCTCGTCCTCCCGACGAGACGGGCCGGCCACCGATTCCTGGAACAGCGCGCCGTGGGACTCCCCGGAAACTGTCGCACCGGCCCTCGACGGACTCTCGTCCGTCGACGAACTTCCGGAACGGTCCGAGGACGACAGTCTCTCCGTTGTCTCCAGCCCCGTGTCGCCTACAGCCTCGCGATCTTCCTCCTCGGCTTCGTCCCTCGCTTCGCTACCGGTCGCCCCGTGCAGCTTCGGCCTCTTCTTTTCCGGCGACGAAGAAGATGGATCAGGTACAAACTCCGAGCCGGGAAGCGG
This sequence comes from Ichneumon xanthorius, assembly GCA_917499995.1. Lineage (NCBI taxonomy): Eukaryota > Metazoa > Arthropoda > Insecta > Hymenoptera > Ichneumonidae > Ichneumon > Ichneumon xanthorius. The sequence goes on along the minus strand of OU824204.1, from coordinate 2,137,724 downwards.
CCGTCTCCCGGCCATCACAACATCGCGACTTTACCTAAAACAAAAAAAAAAACAAATTTAATACAAATAAATCGAACCTGTTTTCGTCACATTCATGAACTTTTTTTTCCTTTATTTAAAGTCGCATCAACCACAGAGGTCATTAGCGACTACCTACAGACATGTAATATGTAATTTGTATTAGATTGTTGGTTTATATAGTTTATTGCATAAGTAGATTTGTCATGAAAAAATTGGTTGTTGAGTGAACAGATTGTCATGATCATTGTCATTGTCATAAAAAAATGTCAAAATTATAGAATTTACTAAAAACATTCCGAGGGTTTTATAACTTACCCTTAATTTATAATTCTTAAGTTATTATTCGGAAATTCGTCAAATAAATTGAATTATATTTACATGAAATAATTATTATTCGAGCCGCAATAGCTCACTTTCTGTTGGAGTTTTCTCGCGTGGAACATAGATAAACGAGCAAGTTTAACAAGTATCGAAACGACGTTGGAGCGTCGACGGCGGTGACCGGACGCGATGCCCAGGGCCCGACATCTGCGTCGACACCTGCCTCGTAATAAAGAAGAAGGGTGAGAGAGAGAGGCTCGGTCGCTGCGGGAAACATCTTGCCGGCGTGAGCTCGGAAAGCCTCTGTCGACGGCGAGGGCCACTCTATGAGGTCCTTGCCCCTCCGTTGTTCACTCTAAATATCCTACCGGTTTACTCACGAATATGAATTTTTTTTTTTCGTCTCGTTCACTCCAGCGATAAGTACGCTGTATCCGCTCATTATAACTAAACGAAGGATTAATTACTTTTAATCAATCAACTTAAATTAATCAATTAGATTAAAGTAATCATTTAATTATATTGAAAAATATGGAAGGATATTTGACTATACAGATCAAATTTAATATACCGACTTCAGGTAAATTAAAGATTTAAACGAAGGTAAGATAGACGATCGATTTACTCTTTAAACTGTTGTTTTGTAGCCCTTCAGTCGTCACGTTCATCTATGTATTTTATCATCGAACGAAAACGAATTCTTTTATAAATAAGTCTGTTCCTTAAAAAAAACTGCTCAAACTATTCTTACTTTTTTTCTTCACCTCTCAAATTCCGTCCTCTCAAGTATCGCAATCTCTATGCCCTCCATTATATCCACAAACTCGAAGGATAATTAAAAAAAATTAACTCAAAAAAAGCCTCTCCTAAGTTTTCTCCGAGCTTCCGCCCGGAGCCACGCGGAGGCACTGAGCCGAGTAGTCTAACGAAGACTCCTTATATACCCCCGCGTCTCGACCGCTTCTTTTGTTGACGAGAAGAAAATCCGGCGATTGTTTCGCTCGTGTCCAATTTCACCCATTTCGAAGCCGACGAAACAATACCGTCGACAAGTGACCGTGAAATTGGGGGTCGAACGTTGCGCAAGCAAAACGTGCCGAGCGCCCTCGGTGCGTCGCAACGGTTACCAAAAATAGAAACAAACGCGGCCATCGGAAGAGTCACGTGCGCCGCTGCAGACGTCGAACCTAACCTCCCGCTCGCCGCGATAGACAAACACGTCCATTCGTTCTTCGACATTCCCACTTACGCCCAAGAGTGTTTGTACAGCATCCGCAAACACGGCTATCGGGTCGTCGGGGAAAATATTTTTCACGGCTCATTTTTTCCAGACGCTGAAAAAGTGGCGCCTCGGGCCTTAGAAAGATACTTTGCCCCCTCCGGCCTTACGCCCCGGCATGAATGAAACGGGAACGCGTCTCGTGTCTCTTGATAAGTACACACAGTGCCGTGAAGCTCCGCGAGGAATGCGATAAAAGGGGGCCAGGGGATAAACGATCTGTCGAGGCTTTTGAGTGATCGTAGAAAAAAAAGAAAGAAAAAAAAATTGGTCCCCTCACGTGAAACTTCGAAATCGTGGTATACAAAAAAATATAGGCGGTCTCGTAGCCGATAAGGCGGCTTCGGTGGAAAGTAAAACCGACGATACGGAAGATGTTGAAATAACATTTTGATGCGTTTCACCGTCCGATAGACGAGAAGCCACTACTGGAACGGGAAGTGTAAATAACGAAGCTGTTTGGCTAGAAGTTTAATCAGCGGGGAATGGATATGTGTGTATATATATATATAGATATACACGTTACAAAATAGTGTAAGTTTTATGGAGATACAAGTGGAACTCGGCACGACCAAATACCACATATTTACGGATGCGGAGATGTGCAACGCTTTGGAACGAGAAGATCAAGTTTCATGGCTTTGAGAAAGAAAAAAAAAAAACGCGCACACATTCGGTCGTTTCTTCGATGAAGTGGCTTTATCAACTTCCGTTGTCGATAAGCCGGGCAGGAGTTACGACCACCAGAAGTTGGGAGCGCGATGACAAGTTTGTACTACTTCAAGTCCTACAAACCTTATCTCGAAAAAAAAAAATTGATACTATAAAAAAAAAAGTTAAAAAAAGAATCTAAACGTTGGCCCTAGGAAAAAAATAAGCTCGCTGCTCCCACGAGTTCGTGCCGCGTGAGAAAATTCCAGGAAGGCTCTCTCGCGCGGTCAGTTCCCCCCTTTTATTCCTGGAAGTTTTTCCGGCCAGGTCAGAAATTTTTCACGTTTCTTTATTTTCGTCTCTACGGAATAAAAAGAGAAATGTTTAGGAATATATATATTTTTTTTTATTTCGGACGCTTTCTGCCGCAGAGTTTTTATTCCTCGATAGAATTTCTGTCTCTCGGTAGTCGATCGGGTTTGAGCGTTGACAGTGTCAAGTCTCGAAACGGGAACGGGCGGCGCGAGAGTAGGAACGAAGCTTGGACCGAGGGATAGAGCGAGAGACGAGGAAACTTAGGTAAACGTCCGAGCGGCGCACACAGGCTTCCTCGTAAGTTATCTCGACACCGCACCTTCCTGGAAAAAAAGATCGTCAGTGTGCCTGTGGGCGAGGTCCCGTGATCCCGCGGCATCCTCTCCTATACGATCCTCGCCGCGTGCCCGTGGGAAAAAAAAATGTGGAAAAAAAAACTTTCGAAAACCCAACGATAACTCTGAAACCCTCCGAACGTCGCATTCCTTCTCGTGCGTCTGCGTTCCACCCGTAGAGGCGTTGCATATGCAATGCGCGTATTATAAACACATATTCCGAGCGGCGCTTCGATTATGCAATGGTGTAATTGTCATTTCGGCGTTTAGGCAACTTCGACCCTACCCTTTGTGTTCGCGAAGTGTTACTGCAACCGCGGCCACGTGACTCTTGGCCACGTGTCTTCTTGTTATTGAATTCTCCGCAGCTCTTTCTCGTAATTACTTATTTTTTCCTTTTACGGCCATCGATCGAGTATTTTTTTCTACTGTAAGCTAAATACACCTTCGGTGTTTTTATCATATTTTTATGATTTTTACTTCGAGGGCTTCTCGCAAAAGTTTCCGGAAAATTTATGTTTTCCTCTCATGACCATTATGCGAGTATTTTTTTTATTATAAATTAAATACACCTTCGGTGTTTTATCATATTTTGCTTCCCCATAGAGGGCGCTTTGTTTTGGTAAGAAAAATCGATTTTTCAATGAAAACGTGTTCAGAATGTTCCAAAACATCCAAGTCACATTTAGAAAAAATTGCCGGAAGTAAGCGTGCGTGTATGTGTGAATCAGTCGTGGAAAATTCAAACAGCTATAACTCGGGACTGCCTCGAGCGATCAAGCTCAAATTTCACATACAGCAAATGTGGTTAATAGACTGTTTCTTCAAAATTTAGTTTAAAAAATATCAGTTTTTTATTTTTATTTTACGCCTTATACCTTATCGTAAAGGTTCTCAAAGAATATTTCGGTCTCCAATTTTCAAAAAAATGGCTACGTATTATTATAATTCTCCTTTAGTTCTTATCATTGTTATTATTATTTTTATATCTATTATTATTATTATTATTTTTATATCTATTATTATTATTATTTTTTTATATCTATTATTATTATATCAACGTCCAACCAAACCTCCCCCACCCCTTACCCAAGGGGTGCCATTAATTTTTTTCCAGGACTATTGTATCAGCAGTACAAAAAGTGATTCTTAAGGGTTTTTCCGCTCCGAGCTTCGAATGAAACTCGGTAATTGCCTCGAATAAAAGAACCTACTTGAACCTCAATGCAGCTGTTTAAGAAGAAAACAAAAAGAATTATCGTATACGTATATAGTAGGAGGGCTGCGAACGTGCCACCTGCCACTTTCTTTATTCCCTCGGCGTTTCCGTTCTCGTCGGGCTTCCCTCATCGCACACTCATCGGCATCAATTGCCGTAGTATTCCAATTGCTCGTTTCACAGTTATTGCGTAAACCATCGTATACTACTCACCGACAATGTAGTGGCCTCCCACGGGTCCCTCGCAGCCGGGACCGGAAACTCCTCGAGTGCTCGTGCCCCGCACGTACGCGCTTCGGATTTAATGTATCTATATTATAGTACACCACAGTATACTCTACCATACATATAGATATATATATTTGTATATATATGCAGTATATATAGTAGACTTTTATTTTATAGTATAGTATTTAAAATAAATATATATATATATATAAATGTATATATATGTATTTATATATGTATACTATAAAACATATATATGCGAGCGGGTGGCCCGGAGTCCCCCCTCACCGTCAGACAGCGGCGGAGAGTACGTTCACACGGGTTCACGCGCACTCGTGCCGGGATCCCTTCTCGGTCTCGCCACTACTCGTTTTTACACACAGAAAAAAAAAAAGAAAAAAAGAAAAGTGTTCTACCGAAAGAACCTCCGACACTGGCTTTCCTCGCTATTTCGAATTAGTATCCCCGATCGAGTTTCGTTAATATATTTTGTTTTTTGTTGTTGTTGTTGTTTTTTTTTTGCTTTAAGTTCAGACCGGAAGTGGAGGATGAGCGCGCACGGTTCGTTTCGGTGCCGGTCGCAGGGATATTCGGTCGGCTTAAAAGTCCTCGTTCTGTCGGCGTTTGCGCTCAGTGTTGGTCGGCCGGGCGACGGTCGCACACTGGTCCGTCGTCGGGGCTCCCGAAACATGAATGGAATGCTTCCCACAGCACAGTGAACGCGGCGATGCACGCGAGACGGGTTCGGAATGGAACGGGTCGCGGGAGAACTTCTCCCCGGAGTTCTCTCTACCCAGGAGCGAAGCCACTCCCTCGCGGGGCCCTTAGCATTCCCGGTCCTACAGTACACGTCGGATTGGGTGCCAGCGCCAGAAGGACACGACGGGCTGCGCTCGCCGCGCGGCCTGTGTGTGCGTGGCCTCGTGGCCGCTGGGCCGGCTCTCTCGGTGTATGCGCACAGGCTCGCCGTTGCCCGCCGAGGCTGGCTGTGCGCGTTGAGCCTTCGGCCGAATTTGACGCCTTTTGTACTCTCGCGACCCTTCCCTCGGCCAAAACTACCCCTTCGGGCGTTCGGCGCCGGAGATTAATCGCCGAGATAACGCTCGGATAAAAAATTGATAGGAGCATTGTATGTTTTTGGTGCTCACTCGATTATAGGTAAGTGGTCCTTGCGGTAAGAATTTTTGTACGTCGGAGAGATTTAAATGAAACTGTCGGGTGATGATAAGTGGATCTAAGAATTGTTGGCGTGGCAGGAATTTTTTGGCTCGGTTGAGAGATCGATCGAATTCTTTCGCGAGACCGAGCGAATAGAAATGAATTAAAGCGATGTTAGAGAAAATTATCCGAAGTTTTGTTTTGTTTTTTTTTGGTACTTTTTTTTTGAGAACGGATGTTTGATTGGCGAGTTGAAAATCCGCTCCTGGGACTTTATATATCAATATGCATATATAGATCCATATAGTATATAGCAAAATGTATACGATGGAAAATATAGATATAGATCAGGTAAAATATAGATATAGATAAGTAGATCAAAGAATTGTTAGCATCGCAAGGATTTTTGGTCGGTCGAGAGACGAATTGAATTCTTTCGCGAGATCGAAAAAATAAAAATTAATGAAAGCAATGTCGGGAAAAAAATTATCCCAAGAACAACTTGGGAGTTGTTTTTATCGAGAGGATTTTGTTACTTTTTTTTTCGAGAACGGATGTTTGATTGGCGAGTTGAAAATCCGCTCCTGGGACTTTATATCTCAATATGTATATATAGATATACACGAGATAGAGGTGTACTCTGCCGAGTGCTCACGCGGACTGCTAGGAAATAATGTTTCTGAGTCACGCTTGCCTCGTGACACACGGACAATATCCTGAGCCGGCTATATTAGCATGATCCCTCCCTCGGTCTCTGGGAAAGCGTACAAACACTTTTTTTGCCCTCTCATTACGAGCTGTCACGAGAAATACGGGTGAATCATATCGTACACAGTCATCGAGTATGTTCGAGCGAATCATCGAGGAACACGGAAATGTTGATAATTGATCGTCGAAATGAGAATTCTAGTTAGCCGAGCTGTTGAAAGCGGGCGGGGAGGGGGAAAGGGTTTGGAAGGTCTCGGTATCGCCGAGCCGAGTTCTGGGCCGCCAGGCGTGGCGCTTATAAACTCCGATCAACCGGATACTTTGTCGATCTCACAAAAGGAACATTAGATATGTTAAATATATAACACGCTGTAGGTATGGTCTACGACAGGGATTCCACTTTATACGGTATGCGCGCCACGTTCGGTAACGACCGTAAGGCGAGTTACGTGCGTGGCGTGTGTTCCACAAACTCCCTCCGGTCTACCGAAGAACAGGCGATTTTTTTTAAGCTCAACCCTTTCGCCAAAAAAATCTTTTTCGTCCGTTAACAGGCGCTGGAGAAAAATGCGAATCAAGCCTTTGGCGTGAATGTCAAATGACACATGGCAAACACCAAACTGCAAACAGCAAATGACAAATGGCAATCGGTAAACGGCAAACGGTTAAAGTGGAAATGGCAAACGATTAACGTATAAATGGCAAACGATTAACGTATAAATGGCAAACGGTTACAGTGTAAATGGCAAACGGTTAAAGTGTAAATGGCAACCGATTAAAGTGTAAATGCCAAACGCTTAAAGTGTAAATGGCAAACGGTTAAAGTATAAATGGCAAACGGTTAAAGTATAAATGACAAACAGTCAAAGTGTAAATGGCAAACGGTTAAAGTATAAATGGCAAACGGTTAAAGTGTAAATGGCAAACGGTTAAAATGTAAATGGCAAACGATTAAAGTGTAAATGGCAAACGATTAAAATGTAAATGGCAAATGGTTGAAGTGTAAATGGCAAACGGTTAAAGTGTAAATGTCAAACGGTTAAAGTGTAAATGTCAAACGGTTAAAGTGTAAATGGCAAACGGTTAAAGTGTAAATGTCAAACGGTAAATGGCAAATGGTCGTTCTCATGAATAGGAAATGATTTACACCATTTGGATAAAAACGTTTATGACTCGAAAGTAAAAAGGTATATTTACACTGTTGGGCTGACGATCCGAGAAGTTGCAGGGCAAAGCACTGAATTCCCACATTGTTTAAATGCGCGACAGTCTCCCCAAGGGGTTACTGGATGCGGGTACCAGGTCCGATAGCAAATATCCGCGATAGACCGCGGGATCCGTCACCGAATAAGTTTAATAGGTCTCGGAGTTCCTCCTATCCGCGCGGAGGACCCGCCGGTTATTGGTGAAACTCAAGCTCCCGGCGTCGTACATCGGTACCGGTGGAGCGAGCGCGGAGCGACGAGGAGATTCAGAAACGCGCGGCTACGACCTCGCCAAACTGCTATAGACTGGTGGACTGGTTTTTGCCCAATTCTGTATCCCCCATACCATTGTTCGTTGCTCTGGAATGAAAAATAGACGAGTTACCCGCGTAGCCCCCCCGGGAGAGTCGGCGAGGGCGAGAGGAAACGGGAGAACGAGGGGAGAAATGCGTAACTCGAGACCCACATCACTGCAAATTTCCTATTCGATCTTACGAGCCAGTCGTGTTAACTTCGATTGCGAGGCTCGGTCGATTCGAACGAGCCATCGACGGCTATCCACTTTTTGAGCCGGTTGTTTATTTTATTTTATTTTATTTTATTTTATTTTATTTTATTTTATTTTATTTTATTTTATTTTATTTTATTTTATTTTATTTTATTTTATTTTATTTTATTTTATTTTATTTTATTTTATTTTATTTTATTTTATTTTATTTTATTTTATTTTATTTTATTTTATTTTATTTTATTTTATTTTCGAGATCGAACGAGGCGCCTGGACACTGAGCGGCGACTCAACTTTACGCCGATTGTCCGAGGTCGCGAAACGTCGGGGGAAAATAGTTTGTCGCGGCTGGATCGACTTCCGGTTGGGTGAATTGAGATGGAGAGTGCGGATGGGGCGAAGGAAAGAGTTATTGCAATCGACAGTGGAAGAGTCGTTATAGTGGGCATGCGGAGAGCAGCTGAGGAAAAGAAGAAACGGTTGTGCGAGGAAATAGCTGAGTTGGCCCTAAGATGGCATGGAAATTAAAGGTACCGTTATTTTCAGCGGATAAAAGGACTCATCCGCACTTTCGTCTAGATGCAGCAGCTGGCTGCAGTCCTCGATGCTGATAACGGAGGCTTTCTCGTCTGTCGATTTTAATCGTTAGAGGGTGACTGCAAATCGTTCGATGGTAATTTACCGACGGTCGGTAAATACGGCCGAGAGCTACCGTATCGGCTAAAGCCGCAAACTTGCCAGCGACTAGTAAAGAAAAGTGTACTGTACAAAAAATTGGTTTGAATTTACCGAATCTTCCACTGATCTTGTTCCTCCCCCAATGTTTGATCTAAAAGAATGTCACTTTCCCGGTTAAAATTACCAAAAAAAAATTCAACGAAACAAAAAATTATGCAAAAAAGAAAATCTCCCATTTGACAAATGAAAGAGTGAAATGAAAGCCCTGCGACCAGAGATTTTGTTGATCTCGCCAGTGCATCGAAAACTACGATAATTAATCTTCGGTTCGACCTAAAGAGGCGATTTTCTGGGCTATTATTGGACGTCGAAGAAGCCCAGACGTCTCGTCCTAATCCTGCGCGGAATGTATCCTTGTGCACCGTGCGGAGCCTCCGGTCGTTCGGATACAACCTTGCGCGGGGCTTCACTAATGGACCGGACGCTTGCAACAACAACAAAAAAGGCCGCTCTGACCTGCTCTCGCGCGTACCCTGCGCGTTCCCCGCAACTCCCCGAGAAATTCCCATCCACTTCATTTCTCACGTTCCTCTCAACCATCTGCTCTAGAGACCAAATATCTTTCGCCACGCAAAATTCTTTATTTTTGTTAAACCGTTATTAAGTTACTAAACAGAAGCTTACAAAATTCTTTGTTTTTATTCTTTTCGTTTTTAAAAAATTTACGGACAACTCATCCAATATACACACGTGTATATATATATATATAAAATATATTCATGCTTGGCCGTGCGAGATAAAGTTTCCCGGCGCTTTCGCACATTAATAGGACTCTGCCATATGCTAATGTTACCACAGACTCTCGTCGGAGAAGACGATAGTCTGAAGAATATAACATAATAACAGCGTACGAGCGAGTTTCATACACTGTTGTTGGGCTCGAAAGATCCGAGGCTTCGAGAGCGTTGCGCTGTATAAAGGAATCGTTAAAGTTGCTGTACCAGCCGCTGATGTGAAACTCACAGCGTGACGTAGCCACGTACCAAACTCTATCCGAGCGCACTATTAACGAGTACCGGCCATGAAAGTGGCCAGCTCGAAAGATAATTACCTCAAACATAAACAAGTAAATTATTATAGTAATAACAATAATAAATTATTTCTAAAAATATGAAATAGGTAATAACGGTAAATATAAAGAATGTTGTCGAAAAAACAATGATTTTTTTAGTTGAATGTTTGAGAAAACTTTGATGTGTCTGATTCTGCAAAATTTAAAGACCTTCTATAAAAAATGGTCGATTTGAAGCTTTCAAGTCGTTTTATAGAGCACTTTTCGGGTGTCTTACGAACAGTAAAATTATTGACGGAATACAATGGTACTTGGAAAAAATATAAATCCTTATAAGTAAGAGATATAAATAAAAAAAGATAAGTAAAAATGATACATTTTTATAAGTCCCGGTGGATTATAAAAAAATTCCGAGCCATCAACTAAACCGGGCTTTAAGGTACTTGCATGAATATTTCCGATATTTTTGACAGTTTTATTTACTATTCGCACCGTTTGAAGATTGCTGGCGAAATTTGTCGACCGGTGTAATAAACAAATAAAAATAAAAAAAATAAAAACACGATGTAAAAAAAAAATTCGAGATTGGCAACAGAGAGTCGGACTTCACCCTTGGCGAATAAAAATTTTGTTACGGATTCGGTCAGCTTCACGGTCTCACCGTGGCCGAGCGTGCGTCCGCATTCGTACAGGTAGAATAGAAGATACCCGGAGCGCTGGTCGGGTGTATACTATAGTTGCACTATAGTAGAGAACATAGTGGGCGAGATAGGGTGAGTCGAGGCAGCACGAGGAACCGAGCTATAGTCTTTCGCAGGCTGCCGAGTTCGAAACTTAAAAGTGGGAGAAGCTGAGTACGTGTGCGCGCGTGTGTGTGTGCGACCGTCCTCGGCATCGGCCACCAGTCCAGAGTGAACGACCGCCACGCGAAGTTACAAGTTCCGTGATTCAATCTCAACTATTTTTTTTCTTCTCAAAAACTTACTTTTAATTCCACATGTAAAAAACAAAAAAGTAGAAATAAAACCGCGATCGTAAACGCAACAAGTTGGGATAAAAAATTCGCGAACTCGAGTGGGGAAAAGTGCTCGCCGAACGGATTAAAGTTGCATTCAAGGTCGACTCGTCTACGGTACGTTCGAGTTCATCAACTCTCTCGCTTTGCTAAAAACTATTCATTATTCCACCACCAAACGCCATCGATACCGATTTCAAATTATATTAATATAATATTAATATAATATTAATATAATATTAATATAATATTAATATAATATTAATATAATATTAATATAATATTAATATAATATTAATATAATATTAATATAATATTAATATAATATTAATATAATATTAATATAATATTAATATAATATTAATATAATATTAATATAATATTAATATAATATTAATATAATATTAATATTATATTAATATTATATTAATATCTTTTTTGCTGGTCTGTCGCTAAGCGCAATTTAATTCGTCGACTATGACGGACACTTGGAGAATTCAGTGCGTTTTAAAGCATTGTGAATTTTCACAGATTCGGAAGATGGGACCGTCGAGCCTCGAGGATTGGGAGCACCGATTCACCGAATTCTTACGGTGAATCGAGGGCCAGAAGGTACATCGAAAAAAAAAAGAATTCCCGCAGCAAGACTCGCGAGAGTATCGGCGCCGTTGCTGCTATATTGGTCAGCAGGTACGGGCCGAAAATCGTGTAGCCGTCTCGATAAGTGGGTCATCCGGTCCGAGCGCCTGGCAGCAGCCACGGCGAAGTGAGCAGGCGCGGAGGAAAGGTTGAGGAAGGAAAAAAACGAACAGTGGTGGGGGAGCCGAACGAAAGAAGGAAGAAATAATAAAAAAAGAAAAAGGGAAAAAAAGGCCGAAAGAATGGCAACCGCCGCGACGGCAATCCGCAAGTTTTCTCGCGGTGGCGTCTGCCGCCGCTTCTTCTGCTGCGATTGACGGATACCAAAATGGCGGCCGCGGGCCAGATACTCTCGTAGATAACGCGTATCTAGTATTATTATTTTTATTTTTGCAAAGTTCGTCGACCATCGTGAAGTTCGTACTCTTGAATCGCTTCGGTGAATATTTTTTGTTCTTTTTTTTGTAACTTGTGAGTGAAGTGAGACTGTGAGTGCGGAAGAGATTTTTTGTGGTTTTTTGCGGCAAAGACCGATCATGGCTTCGGCGAAGATAACGCTGCTCGTCGTGCTCGGCACCCTCGGGACCTTGGGTAAGCTGCTCCTTATAGTGGATTTAAGAGCTGTTTATTATTTAGCGTATTTTATTATTATTTTGAAGTTCTGTAATATATTTTATTTACGATTAATCAATCAATCGTATTAAATTTCACGAAAATGAATCGAAGGATTGATAGAAAAAGAAAAAAATGTAATGTAATATAATGGGCTGTTTTCGCTATTCAACGCTATAATCGCAATATCGTCGGAAATAGTAGTATTTTATTTCACCGTACCGCGACTTCGCCGTTTAGAAAAACTATCCTTAGCCACAATAATAATACTTTATCTTGTGTCTAAGTATATCGCATTGCCTTTGCACACCACATTAACTGTTTGTTTCCATCGTCGTTCTCCACAACACCAAATTTCCAGAGATCACTCCCACACGCATCTCCAAATTTGAAGCAATGATTTCATGTTCTTTTTTTTATTTTCAAATTTTCTTTTGTGGGGATATTTATAGTCTTCTTTTTTATACGATTACCATTAATCGACCAGTGCTTATTCAAATTTCACGAAAATGGATCAGACGATTGATACAAAAAGTTTGGTAATTAAAAAATAAGAGGTCGTTATAATCAGATGTTGGTGGGTCGCCGGAAATCAATCGTCCAATCAATCAATCAATCGGAAATATGGGGTCAATAAGAATCAAGCTTCCCTTTTTTTTTACGAATTTTCTATTCTTTTTTTGTGGGGAAATTACAGTCTCCCGGCGACCGCGCCCGGAGACTTTGACTGTTGACGGCCCGCACAAGCGATAACGCTTATATCGCAGCGCGTTGGATCGAACAGTTATATAAAAAAAAAACCCGTAATTCCAGCACTTAGTGATTTTTCAGCCACAACTCAACGAGTCGTCGCTGTTATAATTACAAGCTTTAAAAAAAAGGAAAAAAAATCGCGAGTAAAAGTTTCTATAACCAATGTGTATCCGGTTCCGTTCGCCACGTCACGCTCGTGCGTAGCTTCGTTAAAAAAAATCACTTTCTACACGGATCTCCGAGAGAACGATCGGCATAATTCGAAAGCAGTTGCGTCGCCGAACGTGATTCACGCGTAAATAAACGGATCTGTGACGTCCCACACTAATTCTTTGCTCCTACCGGAGAGTCGAGAGGGTCGCATTGTTTCGAAACTGGAAAGAGAGGAATTTCGTTGCCGAGGCACTTTTTTTTTCTTTTCCTCTAACGAAAAATGTGGGACACGCTTCGTTCGCCAAGAACTCGGTGTTCCCCGAGTGCTTCTGATACAGCGGAGAAAGCTGTTTGCACTCCCGTGTAGAAACACATGCAGATCATTCGGGAAACTTATTTGAAGCCTCTAGAAAAGTTGAACCGCTCTGTTTCGTGCGCTGCATGTGGAATTCTTTTTGTTAAATTTTTTTATTATTCCAAATATTCGGGGGGGGGGGGGGGGAATGGCTGTTAAGTGATAATTAAAGGGTTAATGGCGATTTCCCTACAAATTATTTCCAGCACAGCCGTTAATGAACAAACAAAAAAATAGAAACCGTAGACTCTAGAAAAGTTGAACCGCTCTGTTTCATTTCTTGCACGTGGAAGTGCATTTTTTAATGTTTCATTTATTATTTTTGTATTATTCCAAATCTTCAGGGAAAAAAATGGCTGTCAAATGATAGTTAAAGGGTTAATGGCGATTTTCCTAGAAATTATTTCCAACACAGTGGGTGATTAAAAAAAAAAAAAGTATAGAAACCGTAGAGTCACAACTGGAGAAACAAGTGCAAAAAGAGATCTCGAATAGTTTCGCGTGACGAGCACATTTACCCTTCCGTAAATTGAGCCACGAGCGAGCCTTTCTATCCGCGATCGTTACTCTTTTATTTTCTATATAACAAACTTAACACGGGTGTACGTGTGAGAAGCGCTGTTTTAGCGTTAAACGCAATGTCGACCCGCACGTCATCAGAATTTCCAGCGCTTACACGTACAAAGCGGCTGATAGGTGGCTCGTGTGCCCCAAATAGTTTCCGTCGAACGGTTGCACATGTGTTTGCCGAAAAGGTTGAGCCAACATTTCTGAATTATAATGAATCTACGTAGATTAGATAAAAAATAAAATACAAAATTAAGAGGCGTTGCAGTTGCAACTGTTTTTACGAGGCTTTCAACATCTTCCCGCTGGATTACAAAGACTCACCGCAATATCTCGGTGGTATAATTGAGGAAGTCGTCAATTTTTTTCGCGCACGAAGTTTTACGAGCCATTCGAGGCAGCATTGGATGGTCCGGCATATTTAACCGAGAGATTGAATAATCGAAGGATTATTTATTAACTGTTTATTGAAGAAGTCATCAATTGTTTATTGAATAAATGATCAGTTGTTTATTGGATCATTTCGGTCAATGCCCTACATACTAATTTATTTATTTATTTTAAAAAAATTTAGCTTCATTTACGAATGGCGTGACGATACCCGGTCCGAATTTGGCGCGAAACTGCGCCGCTTTCAAATATTTATGATTGGTCACGAGATGTACGGTCATTATATTCTCTCTGTTCTAAGCGCCATGCGTCTGTAAAATATTAGAAACTGCTGGCTTGCGAGAGTCATGAGCAGCAGCGAGTAAAATGCTCCTCGTCCTATTTACCGGCTTCCCCTCGTCTCGCACGCTGCGGGCTCTTCTGTCTTCGATACCGGTAAATTCATTGATCGTTTTGTGTCCACGAAGTTATATCCCACGGTTAGTATTAGTACTGCACGCTCGAGGGAATCGACAAAAATCAATTGAAGAAACACGCACCAATTATCGGCACACTGACATTGCAGACCGCATGGACGACTGAAAATCAAAAGGGCGTTATTTTAAGGGGTTTATTTAAAAAATAATATAATTGTTATATATATAAAATAATATAATATTATATATACAACGTTCATTTACTCCACTTTAGTGTATACTAAGCCCTTTTGATTCCCAGCCGTCGAAATAATGATTTAACGAACGAATTATTATAGCACCGAATTATAAAAACTATATAAACAAATTTAAAAATATTTCAATGAGACAAACGAATTATTATAATTTTGGAGATCTCGAGTTCTCAAAGAAATTTCGTCGATTGCACTAAGGCACTCTATCGCCCAAAAAAAAAAAAATCGTTGCAAAGGTAAAAAAGACGGTCGGGGATTCCCACTGACACATCCGGCAGAGCGAGCTACCGGTAGTTTCGTCATTCTACTTTCGCCCAACCGCATTAGCCGTGAAAGTGTCACGAAATCGCAGCATTCGTCGTTCCACGACAAGATACTTCAAAGTTGGTTGCAAAAAAAAAAACAATCAAAAATAAAATAGTTACATATCTTCGAGAATGATTATCGCAGCCCAATCGACGACGATTATCCAATTCGGAAGACGTTTCGCTCGAGTCGCGAATTCCGGGAAAATTAATGTGAAAGCTTGCGCGAACAAGGTGCACGAGCGACATAACCGAGTTTTAAACTCGATTGTAAATCGCGCATGTACGTCGTGTGTTATATATCACGCGAAAGCTCGCGCGTATGGCGAGTGAAAAGAATAAATATTGGGCTGGAATGGTGTACCGTTACGTCTGCCGTTACCGCCTCGAGAGCCGACGCTCGTTCGCTACACGCCGGGCCTCACTCGAGGTATCTCTGTACCGTGCAGCGAGCGACCCGCCGAGTTCTCTCGCTCGGCCTGACGTTTAATTCTTGCCCGCGGCCTTTGAGGCTCGACTCGGTGTACACGTGCCTCGGGCGCGAAACCTCGCAAAGGTCAACAGCGCGGGATTCCGCGAGTATATCGGAAGCATCGAAATCTCTTTGAGATACCCGACGGCATTCCGGACGCCCCGACGTTCAAAGTAAAGAACGTTCTTCGTTCGAAGCAACGCGACGCGTTCGATGCTGATACTTCCCAATTCAAATTGGGAAGAATCAGCATCGAGCAACAAAAAAATAGCGACCACAAACCAATCGGAAGTGACGTATTTCCGGAATGACGTTACTTCCGGTCGAAAACAACGGTTTCAAAATCGGAAGTGACGTCAAACCGGAAATACGTCACTTCCGGCTTTGAAATCTCAGTTTTCGACCGGAAGTGACGTCAAAACGGAAATACGCAACTTCCGGTTTTGAAATTTCAGTTTTCGACCGGAAGTGACGTCAAACCAGAAATACGTCACTTTCGGCTTTGAAATCTCAGTTTTCGACCGGAAGTGACGTCAAACCGGAAATACATCACTTCCGGCTTTGAAAATTTATCACATATTGCTATTTCATCTAAAATAAGATCATCGAAGTTTGTTACAGAGTTCGTTAATCAGGAGCATGTAGGATAAAATAAATAAAATAAATGTTAAAACATACGTAACATTCACCGGCAGACCTCCGTTTCGTTCTTGAACTCCGCACGATATTTCCCCGCGGCCTTAGGGCGAGACCTCGCGATTGCATTTCAATGGACCGCCACGGGTACGCTGGTCGTCTCTCACCTACATTCTCACGGCTCTCGTCTCTCCCTGTCCTCCGAGCTCTTTCACTGGCTACGATCGAACCACGCACGTTACAGTACCGGGGGGGGGGGGGGGCCCAGGAGAATTTTGATTAGTGTATAGAAAATCCGCCCGAGACCGGGGCGCCTATGTTGGCCGTACTAAAACCGTAAGCGTAACAATGCTCTCTCGCGTACGCCGTTGCCTTCGAAACCCGAAGGGGCGATTAGAGCTCGTCGGTGTGCGCTAAAGATTCTCTCGCCCGAGTTCTCTGTCGGCTGTTAGTGTAATTGCCCCGCGGATAATAAATAAATCGCCAGGATAGACAGAGCGGTGGAACGAAGGCGCCCGTGCGCCGAAGGTTGTGAAAGAATGGAGAGCAGCACAATGGCCGCTGCCCGCTGCGGAGCTTCCATTTTCGCACGCGGGACGAAAAGAGAAATACGCTTGGATCATCCTATATATATACACAGCTCTCTCTCTCCCTCCGACTTTGCCTTAATTATCCGTTTCTAGTCTAGCAAAAAAAAATCGTGTCGTACCGTACTCTTAATTGCTAATTAGTGATGGATCGCGGAATAAAGTGAATTCAACGAGCGAAGCGAGAATCATCATCGCCGCACCGACTAACCTCCTATACCGCGCGCGGCGCTCGAGTCGATCGGGAAAGAATTTTCGCACGTATCGCACTCGGTCTATTACCACATTACCGACAGCCGCATTGTCACGGATAATAGCGCTTACCCAGATAATTGATCGGACCAATCAGCTTTAAGTGTTATTGAAGAGATTAAAAGAAAGAAAAGAAATAGAAAAAAAAAAATAAGAACGATGCGAAATAAATGAGTCGAGTGACACAGTGGCCTAAACACAAGAAAGACAAAACTAGTTCGAACCGTTAGCGATCTCTTTGGCTCGATTGTTGGGTATGAAAAGTTGACGATCGATTGACAATTGACTTAAAAAACGACGTCGTTTTGGGCCGTTTTGGCGACCACGGTGCGACCAAAACAACGACCAGTTTTTAGTCGTAGTTCCTTTAACGACCCAACAAACGACCAGCGTGTTCGAACAGACGTTACCTCGGTGATTTTTGGGCCGTTAAAGCAAAAGACGACCAAATCTAAACCGACAAAATGGTCGTTTTATTGGTTGTTTTATGGTCGACAAAACGGCACAAAACGACCGGTCGTTTTTTGGTCGTATGGTGGTCGCTCGTCTTGCTAGGGTCCCAGTTTGAATTGAATATATTATCCGTGTTATCCGAGTTTTCGCTGATCCGATCTACGCTCTCCCTACATTACCTCGAATAAACGGGGTTCTACAGTATTTCCAACCGTTAGCGATTTTCGCATGTATTGCACCCGATCTATGACCACGTGACCAACGACCGTAGTGTCATGGATAATGGAGCTTACCCAGATAATTGATCGAACCAATCAGCTTTAAGTGCTATTGAAGTGGCGAAAAGAAAAGAAAGATTTAAAAAAAACTAGAACGATGCGAAATAAATGAGTCGAGTGACACAGTGGCCCAAACATAAGAAAAAAGAAAAGAAAAAACTAGTTTGGACCGTTAGCGATCTCTTTGGCTCGATTGTTGGGTATGAAAAATTCTCGCATTCTGCGACATATACCCTCATTGTAATAGTTTACCGTAACATTCCGTTATGTAGTAGGTGGGGAGAGCGGGGGGGGGGGGGGGAGGGGTTATGCATTATTCAGGGAGATTCGTGCTGCCGCTATATACTTTTTTCTTCTTCTAACAGCGGCTTGTTAGACACATGCCGGGGGATCCCATGGTAATGGCATGCTCGCGGGATCCTCGCGCCCCCGTCCCCGTGCGACACTCGCGGTCTATCGTTGCATTTCGTACGGCGTCTTCGACGTTGCACTACTTTACGTGTATAAGCGGATTTCGCCGGGATATTAACGAGGTAGCGCATTCGCGAGCTGAACTACTTGCGGACGGGATGCGTCGAATTATACTCGGGAATGCGCACGGGGTTTAAACTTTTTTTACACACCTATTACGGTACATCGATCGTAATTCTCGAGGCAGACGCGAGGAATCTCGATGGTACTTTCCATAAATAACGAGACGCTGCACTTTCGCTGCGCGAAAGATCGTCGTCGCGGGGGTACAGACGAGGTTAATTAATCCTTTGATGCGCAATGCACGCTTTCAGACTGCGATTCTATTGTATTGTGGGAGGTTGGTTAAATCGAAGGATCGAAGGATCGAAGGATCGAAGGATCGAAGGATCGAAGGATCGAAGGATCGAAGGATCGAAGGATCGAAGGATCGAAGGATCGAAGGATCGAAGGATCGAAGGATCGAAGGATTGAAGGATCGAAGGATCGAAGGATCGAAGGATCGAAGGATCGAAGGATCGAAGGATTTAAGAGTCCAAGAATTTAAGAGTCCAAGAATTTAAGAGTCCAAGAATTTAAGAGTCCAAGAATTTAAGAGTCCAAGAATTTAAGAGTCCAAGAATTAATCCTCCGGCGACTCTCATTTCTCGTCGACAAAGTTGTTTTACAAAATTACGAGAAACAAAAAAAAACAGTAGAATAGTCGCCGAGAGTCACTCAGCTGATTGACGTACTCGTGAGAGTAAAGTTTCACCTAAACAATTCTTTTCGCATCGCGGGCTTTGCCTCGGACCGGCGAAGAAGAGAGATCCACGGACGCGTCTATTGTTCTGTTCACGCAGCGACTCGTCGTCGAGATGCCTTTCTAAGAACAATAAGCAAAAAGAAAGAAAAAGAAAAATTACTCAGCATGGATTATGCACGCTCCTCGAGCACCGAGAGCCAAAGAGACTTATCACGTAATTTATCGTTACAGCCCGGGCAGCGTCGGAGTACCTGATTACATAGTTAAGTTTTCGTTCGACCCGAGCGAGGATCGACGATCGATTTGCACTTACTCACTGGAGCAAGAACTCGCCTTATTGCGAATTATCATCGCGATATTCTCGTAACTAAACAAAATCAAGGCAAAAAAAAATCGATAAAAATATTTCGTATTATCGATCCCGTTGCTTCTTATCTAAGATAAACACAACGAGCCACGCATTCCTTCTTAATTGGCGAATTTAATAAGAAATTTTTAAATGCTGCTCATGGCGAAGTAGTAAGAACCAGATGCGGTCGGACGAGTCTCTACGATCTTCACGCATGGCTGATGATATTTTTATTTCTGTCTAAAAATAATAATAATGATATTTCACCCAAGCCGATTTGCCCTATCGGAGATAATTGCACGACTACAGTTGGGTCTCGGATCAGAGAACGAGTTCGAATTTTACGAGCGACGGTTCGACTCGACCGAGCTCGATGTCATCGACGGTGCCGAGAAGTTCTCGGAGTTCTCTGCGCGGTGCTGTGGCCTCTGGCGCGGCTGGTTTGCAGGGAGTGCCTTATAGGCTTCGAGGCTCGCGAAGACCTCGGGCCACCTTTCCACGTATATAGTACGGGATTGGCGGCGACCGGCAGGTGCCTTGGCCTTCGTCATTGAACTCGCTCTCGAGAAGTCACTGAACGGCTCGAATGAGCTTGAACAATTTGCATGAAAAATCGGGCAAATTCCTTTCGTCGTTGAACCGGAAACAATTTAGTTTCATTAACCGATAATAGTTCAAATAATCTTTATAAAATATCTTCAAACATCTTGTTCGTCATTGAACTCGCTCTCGAGAAGTCACTGAACGGCTCGAATGAGCTTAAACAATTTGCATGAAAAATTTGGCAAATTCCTTTCGTCATTAAATCGAAAACAAATTAAGTCCATTAACCGATAACAGTTCGATTAGTGTTAAAAATTATTGCAAGCATCTTCTGCGTCATTGAACTCTCTCTTGAGAAGTCACTGAACGGCTCGCCATTATGAACTTAAACAATTTGCACGAAAAATTGGGCAAATTTCTTTCGTCATTAAACCAAAAACAAATTAGTTCCATTAACCAATAAGATTTCAATTAGTGTTGAAAATTATTTCAACCATCTTCTTCGTCATTGAACTCACTCTCGAGAAGTCACTGAACGACTCCACATAATTTGCTTCGACGATTTTCAAAAAATCGTGCAAATTCCTTTCGTCTTTAAACCGGAAAAAAATGAAGTCCATTAACCGATAACAGTTCGATTAGCGTTGAAGATATTTTCAATAATCTTTTTTCATTCAAGGCGACCGGCAAGTGCCTCGGCCTTCGTCATTGAACTCGCCCTCGAAAAGTCACTGAACGGCGCGCCACAATTCGCTCGACAATTTGCCCGAAAAATCAAATTCCTTTCGTCATTAAAACGGTAACAAATTGGTTTCGTTAACCGACAGCAGGTCGATTAGTGTTGAACATTATTTCAAGCATCTTCTCTCACCTTTCTAACGCCTCTCCAGCAACGCCCAAATGTATTTTACCGTTGCCGGCCGGCGACGCTTAATCGCCTTGGGTAAACAAGTTTTATTCGTCTTCGGTAATTCGATCACTCGTGGGCCACGCTCCATCGGTTAGAGTTCTCTCCCGTGATGGAAAGAGTCTAACTATACCGGTCGATGTTTCGATAACCGACGTGAGTAACGGTATGACGTTTATCTATGTACCTCGCTGGATTTCAATGCCGGCGATACCGAGAGCTGATTGATTGTCTTGGCCCTTCAACGGACAAGACACTTTGACGTCAAAAAGAGAAATTATTTTTTTTTTTACAACCGCTCGATACACTTGTGTATCGAAGTGCATTAAGAAAGTGTAGCTTAAAAAAAAATCGAGTTACAAAATGTTTACATACAAATATAAAAAGAAAAAACAAATTAACAAGAAGTCAAACTTTTACAAAAATTGTTTGATAAAAATTTAAGATTTCTCTGAAAGTACAACTGTTTTTGCCAACGTAGAAAATTCGCCACATTGGAAGCTAAAGGGTTAATGTAATTTTATTGTTAAGCCGCACAATTATCTATATCTATCAGATTTTTCTTACGAAAATATTATGAAATTCCTTAATCGCCAATGCAAATTTTAAAAAGTCGACATCTTCCAGAATTTTTCGATCGACATTCAAGAAATAAAAATAAAGATATAGTTGTTTTATCCAACGCAGCAAATATGCCACTTTGATAGTTAAAGGGTTAATGCAACTGTGTCCTTAACCCGTAAAACTATCTATATCTACCAGTTCTTTTTTTTGCAACTATAATAAAAATAAAAAAATATATACGAAATTAATGTATTAAAAATAATATATAATATACCAAAAATTATAATTTTTTTCTCTCCTTTCTTACTTAACTGATCAGTGCGTTTCGCACACTGGACTCTGCGTATTACGAAACTCCTCAATCGGCAATAATTGCCCCTACGTCGCAGCACCGTGGGCTTGTGAGTAGGAAGTTTAAAAAAAAATTCTTTCACCTCGACGCTACGAGAGTGGTTCTGCCTCATGAATAAACATTCGGGAATAGTCACGAACCGTTCGAGGCCAACGATCGGCCCGCGGCGTTTTGTGTTCGTGATGTCAACGAACTTTTTTCGTAATTTTCTGTTTATATTCCGTCGAAAGGTCGATCGACCCGATGCTTTCGTCCTGCGTCTCGAAGATCACAAAGTCGTTATTGCAATATGGACGAAGGGATCGAAAAGCGCCGGAACGCCGAGGACGTCGTCGTCGTCGTAATTTCATACGCGTTACGTTCAAGCGAGCTCGCGGTCGAGGGGCGCGCGTGAGTGCGCGTACAGTCGAATCCGGCTCGAAGAATGTCGAGGCTCACCGAGTACCGTTCCACACCAGACGATCGACCGTGTGGACGACGATGCAATTTTTTTTTCTTCTTTCTCCTCCCAGTCCACGCAGGCTTTCCCGCTCCTCCGTTCTCGTACAGCATTCGTTCACCTGTCCCTTCCGCGTGCCCTCGAGTCACTGTGAGAGACATCGGCAAAACCGACTCCTATCGCTCGCGGTCACGTCCTTTACCATCGTGGCACGAGAGACAAGCGGCGTCTGTTACTGGGCGTACCAACGCCGCTTCCTTCCCGGCGTCCGACGGATTACCGAGAAGTTATCGATACTGTCGTAGATTTGTTTCTTTTTTAATTCTGAATAGCTACCCCTCAAGTATGATAAGTAGGTCTTTGAAATCCTAGAAAAGTCCTTGATCAGTCCTTGAAAAGTCCTTGATCAGTCCTTGAAAAGTCCTTGATCAGTCCTTGAAAAGTCCTTGATCAGTCCTTGAAAAGTCCTTGATCAGTCCTTGAAAAGTCCTTGATCAGTCCTTGAAAAGTCCTTGAAAAGTCCTTGATCAGTCCTTGATAAGTCCTTGAAAAGTCCTTGGCGAGTCATTGGCGAGTCATTGTCAAGTCCTTGACAAGTCCTTAACAAGTCCTTGAAATTCTTTGAAAATCCGTAAGAGGTCCTTGAAAAGTCATTGAAAAGTTCTTGGCGAGTCCTTGGAAAGTTTTTGAATTTTGATTGTCTTTGATTTTTTTTCTGTAGATTCTTCAAATGTTTATTTCTCGGTTGTTTCATGATATCACTCGCTCAGTACGACTTATTCAATTGTTAACAGGTGTTCTGGGGATACAGAACGACCCGACGTCCTCGAGGTCCTCGCAGGACGAGATGGTTCTGAGCGCTAGCGCTTACACGGGTCCCGAAAGGACCTCCTCGTCGGGACAATATGACGAAAGTCTGAGCTTTCAAACAAGTCAACCCGCTTTCCAGCTGGAGAGTTCCAAGAGTATAGACAGCCACGCTAAGGACGACAACGGATTCGCCTTCAAAGTAACGGGACCGGACGAGTCTTTCGATGTCTTGACATCGTCGAAACACATTGATCATATCGATGGTAACAATATCGAAGTGAAGCCAGGAGAATACTACAGGTAAAAATTGCAATCGCGTATTGCAAAAGAAAATGCAAATTGCAATTTCGGATTGCAAAGAAAAATGTGAAATCGGGCATTTGCAAATATGAAATTGAAATTTGCAAATATGAAATTGGAATTTGCAAATGTGAAATTGGAATTTGCAAATATGAAATTGGAATTTGCATATATGAAATTTGAATTTGTATATACGAAATTGGAATTTGCAAATATGAAATTGGAATTTGAAAATATGAAATTGAAAATTTTGCAGAAGCATCGTTCCGACGAGGAGTGACAATCTGTCGGGGGAAGGACAGGGGGCTCCGCAGAGACGAGATCTCTTGTTGGAGCCCCGTCAGCCGGTTGGCACATACCAGGACCAACGAGAGCGTCATCAGGATCAATCGGGGAGACAAGCACGGCAAGACACTCCGAGGATCTATAGCGATCACGCTCCACCCCCGATCATTCAGACTGCAGTAGCCGGAAATCGTCAAGCCAATCCTGATATTCAGGACATTATCACGGGTATCGTTAAACTGTTGAACGGTAACGTTAACATCGCGGCCAACACTGTGAGACCTCACAGACCCGTACAACCCAGCAGGTAGCATTTTTTTTTATATTAAAAAATAAAAAATTAATCATAAAAAATGTATATCAGGTTTTTTGAAATAAGAGATTTTTGAAATACCACGTACACCGATTTTGAAAATCACGTTTTGAGAAAAACGGGTTCAAAGTTCGACCGCGCTGCAGCTCGAGGGCCACTTTTCACATAACGGTCTCTAACTTTCATAACTCGGTGAATTCCGGCACAAAAACTTACCAGAATATCCTTGACACTATAAACTATTAGAAAAAAACAAACACATCGAAATATTACTGTGCTGTAAGCCCCTAAATAATTGTATATTATTATTATTATCGATGCGTCAGCCAGCGCGGTCACCCATCCAAGTACTGACCGCGAACGGTACTGCTTGACTGTGGGGACTACCAGAGCCACGCACCAACCGCGCATCGGCCACTGCCGATTTTTATATAATAATTTTAATTAATATGTCGCCAGGATTAATAACAGAGGTCCTCCGAGAGACTCCGATTTGCCGCCCTTGCCTCCGGATTTCGACACACCCGGAATGAATCCTCCTCCACTGCCGGATCATCCCTATCCGTTCGAAAAACCACCGGCCCGAGACAGGCCGTCGATCAATCAACTACCGCCGGAAAGACCGGTAAGGCCTTTCATGAACGGCGTGCCTTTGCCAGAGTCTATTGTGCCGCCAGGGAATCGACCCTGGAATCGACCTTACAGGCCTGGTAAGAATTTCTCACCCAGCAGACGATTCCTTTCACCCTGACTCGTCACACCGATTTTTTTTTTCGTACCTTTGGTCGTCACACATGGTCTGTCAGACCGCGATGTTCATTCATCTAGAACTTTCGGACAGTAGCGCGTTTTTAGATTCAACAGTGAAATCGAAACTCTAGACTCTGCCTAACAATAATGTAAACCGTAGCCCAAAAATTATATTTTTATAAGGGTTCAATTATCAGAATTTCAATTATTTTCAATTATTAACATTTCTATGGTTTTCAATCATTGCCAATGATTAGAATTTCAATTGTCTTCAATCATTGCCAATGATTAGAATTTCAATTGTCTTCAATCATTGCCAACGATTAGAATTTCAATTGTCTTCAATTATTTTCAATTATCAGAATTTCAATTATTTTCATTTATCGGAATTTCAATTATTTTCGATTATTTTCATTTATCAGAATTTCAATTTACAAAAACGCTGAAATATTTCGCAGGTACGAGACGTCCAATACCTCCATACAAGCCACTGCCGCCCCAGGAATCGAGCTTCTTCGACAGCGAGTCATCCGACACGGAGAAGCCTCATCACGATGAAAAGCCGACCGGAGCTCCGGCGAGTTCCGTCGAGACGACCGTAACGTCCGAAGACCCTCAGAGGGAAACGAATTATCACACGACGGACAAAAAACCAATCGAGCAGGACGAAGCTACGACGAAACCACAGAAGTATCAGCCTCACTTGAAAGACGACAAGGTGATCGGTGAAAACACGCTTATATTGGGCTCGGATCCTCGACCGATCCCCATACCGAATCACGACGGCGACGAGGAAGATTTCCAGCCTCGGCCCGAGTCTCACAACCAAAACTCAGCCAGACCGGGAATTCCTCTGGAGAGCCACTTTGAATTAACTCGTCAGACCTCGCACAAGCCTCACGAGGCTCCGAGCAAAACACTCAAGCCCAAAGACGAGAGCAAAACGGTGGAGAGGGAAGACGAAAGTTCGTCGAGGAATTCGCAGAGGACAACGTCGAGCACGTCGTCGAGGACTTTGACGATGACGACTCTGAGGATAGAGACGAGCTCGTCGATCCAAGTGATCGAGCCGACGAGAACGATCGCCGACGTAAAATCCACGACCCTTCCAACGGAGACCAGTCGGGAAAAGACGTCGGAAAACCCGACGACCTCCTCGAGCGTCGCGCCGAGCCTCGAACCGAGCAGGGTCGTCGAGGAAAATTCGGAGACCACGAAGTCCAGCACTTCGACGCCGACCGAGGGACTCCCGTCGAGCTTCACGAGAACCTCGAGTCCGGTCGAAAAAACTATCGTCAATCATCCGAAGCCCGTCGCCACGTTCTCCAAGAATCAAGGACCCTCCGATCGGTTCCCTTATCGGCCGAGGCCGGGAATCGTCCTGGACGACACACTGGATTACACCGGCGGCGCAGGATTGGCGACCCAGAGGCCGTTCGCTCCGCCGAGGCATCCGCAGATCGGCGATATCTTCGACGTGACCGTGTCGGCGGTTCAAGGACCCGGCGGCGGCTCCGGTCAGTGGCTGTCGAAAGACAAAGATTGTAGTTTAATTTCTTTTTTTTTGTGCTGTGTGGGTAATAATAATTTTTTATTGTCATGAAATATTAATTATCTTGTCATCATACTTTTTATTTAGTTTTTATCTGTAATATATTAATAATTTAAGGCACTTTCATATAGATAGCGGGCTAAAAGATCTGTATAAAAAACTGCGTCGATGGCACAAGATCTCTAGCATACTCGACTCGTGAAAACGTTTCTACCACATTTTTTAACTCACAAAAAATTTAAATTTATTAGAATACGCTTACTCGAAGAGATGTTTTTTTTAACAAGTGTTTATTTTTTGTATTATCTTTTTTTGCTATAGGCGAAAGCGTGAGAGTCCCAGTGCACGTCGGAGGGAGCGACGTGATACTGACATCGGCGGTCGAGGGACACGGTTACGTTAGTATAGACGGAAAGAGGACTTATCTGAATCTCTTCGACACCACCGATCCGACTAGCGCGGTAACTACAGCCGTTCATCCCCAGACTACCAGAACACAAGCGCCTCCAATCGTAGGCACGGGGTCAGTAGAATTTTTTTTTTAAGCAACGTTCAATAAACATAAATCATCTATAATAATACATTAAGCATCTTATATTATTGTAAAAAAAGAATTATCTTGCAATAATAATCTAATATTATTATAAGATATTAATTATTTTGGAATAATAATTTTATATTGTTCTAAGATAATAAATGTCTTGTATTAATAAAATCTTATATTCTTGTAAGATAATAAATATCTTGTAATAATATTTTTAGTTCAATTTTCATGTTATGTTAATAATTTAATGCAATTTAATGCGATGCAGGTACGCGATACCCCAGCCCGACGTGACGTCGGTCTCACCGCGTCCGAGCGGACCTCCGCGAAGGCCGACCTTCCACAGAAGACCGACGCAACCTCCTGTTAGAATCGACACCTGCATCGTAGGCGACACGAGCACTTGCGACGCCAGCCAGCACGAAGCTTGCGCGACCGTCCAAGGGGTTTCGGCTTGTCACTGCAAACCCGGCTACGCCAGACTCCTGCACTCGTTGCCTTGCAAAAGGGTCGTCAGTATAGTGGTCTCGATACGCGTCGATCGAATATACGACTGGAAGGTCGTCTGGGATCATACAATGAGCGACAAGGATTCGGAGTCTTATCAGACCATTGCTTACGAGGCAAACAAAGCCGTAAGTGGACCAAAACACCAATAATCGATAAACGATCATAGATTATTGGGTTAACAATTTTATAGCAAATATAGAAATATAGAAAAAAATCCAATAATTAATAAACAATGATTGATTATTGAGTTGAACGAAAAAAAATTATAATCGATAAACAATTATTAATTGGTTGAACCTTCCCAATTATTGATTGATTGAACCTTTATCGATTGCAAGTAAAAAAAAACTATTAGCGATTCAAAGTCGAGCCAATTTTCATGTTGGAATTGTTCTCCGCTCGATCTGCTCCGAAGTCGAAAACTATTAACTGCACGGAGTTTTGTCACGATGAGACTTTTTTCATTTTCAAGCAGGCAATATTTTTTTATTTATCCATCTTGCAATACATAAAATTTGTACCGCAGATCGAGTCAGCGATGTCGATGACCCCGTTCTCGGACGAGTACATGGGCTCCTCGATAAACAGCGTTTACCAAGGCGACGTCAGCCAGGGTCAGGGCGGCGTGTTCGTCAACGCAACGCTGAAGCTTACCTACGAGCAGAGAACAGCTCGACCGTCCCTCGCTGGTGAACTCCAGCGTCATCTTCTCGGTGTTATTCATCGAAGAAACAACAACATTGGGAATAGTGCCGTCTACGTCGATAGCCCGCCAGGATCGATATCGAATCTACACGGTCAGCTTGTCTATCCTAGTTGCCTGCAATTTTTTGAAATAAAAATAAATGTTTTGAAACAAACGATAAAAAAATCGATTGAAACAATCAATATAAAAATGGATTGTAACAATCGATTAAAAAAATGGCTTGAAACAAACGATTAAAAAACATGCATTCAAACAATCAATTTTTTAAAAATTGATTGAAACAATAGATTGAAGAAAATGGATTGAAGCAATAGATTAATGAAAATGGATTGAAAAAATCGATAAGAAAAAATGGTTGGAACAATCAGTTAAAAAAAATAAATTATTTTGCAGATTTGGACGAGTGCGCATCTTCGGAGTTGAACGACTGTCACTCTTCGGCCCGCTGCACGAACACGTGGGGAGGTTTCACCTGTGCGTGCAGCCCGGGCTTCAAGGATCCTCACAAGGACGAGCCCGATGCCGGAAGATCGTGCTTGTCGTGTCCGTCCTCGCAGTGCAACAATCGCGGAACTTGTTCCTATCAGGGCAATCAGATGCAGTGCGCTTGTACGGCGAGTCATTGGGGTGTTCAATGCGAGATCGACGGCGAAGTCGTGGGCGTCGCCATCGGAGCGGTCGTCGCGGCTATCATAATTATATCCTTGACCGTTATCGGTCTCGTCATGTGGAGGTAAACGAAACTTTTCACACGAAAGTCTCACCTCGTTTCTCTGACATTTTAAATGGCTCACGCAATATTTTTTTTTCCCTCCTCTCTTTGCTGCTACAGTCGTAGGTGGTCGCGTGAGCAGAAGGCCGTCGGTTCACCGGTTTACGGTTACATGCAAGGCGGCATTCCCGGAACACTGCCAGGTAGAGAGCCTTTTTATACTTTCTCTAAGGTCAAACCTACTGATCTTTCATTAATTTAATTAAAGTATTATTATTATATTATTATTATTACTATTTATCATTATTACTATTTAATATTATTATTGCTAATATCGTAGGAACGTTGGCGAGAGTGGGATCTGTCGGAACCCTAGCATCGGTGAAGCAAGGCCCACCGACGAATTTACCTCCGTACATGTGGGCCCACATAGCCGATCACATGGCGACGGGTAATCTCTATGCGGTAAGTTTGAGCTGGCTCATCGAAATGTAAAAAAACTCATTTGATTTTTATAACTTCGATAAAAAAATTTACTTGATTTTTTAATTTTTATAAAAAGATGAATTTAATTTCTTTAATTGTGATAAAACAATGGATTTGATTTTTTTATCGTGATAAAAAAAATAATTTGATTTTTCAATTTTTAATAACAAAATCAATTCCTGCGTCGAGTAGACGGAGCCGATGGGACCAACGAGGCCGAGCTCCGCGATGTTCGGCTATCCGACGATGAGCGTGCACGGGACGCTACCGCCCGTTCCGCTGCCGAGACTCCAAGCTCCGCCGAGAGCTCGTCAGAGACATCAGCCCGAGCCGGATAGCTCGGATTCCGAGCCGCAGGACAAAGACAGGGCTGATCTCATTCCTCACAGCAGCGGGTTTCACGTGCCGAGGCCCAAATCACGATCGTCACTCGCTGTAAGCTCTCACATATAATAATAATACTACTAACAATAATAATAAGGTTTACAATAATGACAATAATAATAATAATAACAACAAACCAATAATAACAAAAAAAATAAATAAATAAAAGAAAAAAACGATTGTAGAAATTACGGGAAATGTAAAATTGTTTCAGAACCAGAGTGGAATTTACTACGACGTCGAGTACGATCAGGGAGACGCCCATCACTTGTCGAAGAACAATATTCCCATGTCGACGTACAGCATGGCAAGACCCTACTACAGAACGTGAAAAACAAAATAATTGAAAGATTTAAAAAAAACGACGATACACCTCGCGTGAAAGTAGCGAGGTGAAAAGTGAATTTTTCGAGGGAGTGTGATCGATGGAACTATCGACTTTAAAAAGGGGACCGTGAAAAATGGTCCCCGAGGTACCCAGAAAAATGGTACTTAGCTCAAATATTTCATCAAACGGAAAGACTAAAAAAAAATACAACACGTATGCATATATATAAATATTATAGTATATATAGATAAATATTTAACTATACGAGTGTAGAGAAATACCAGTGTCGTATGAATCGATATGATTGTTTACGAATGAAATTAGCGTTTATAATTATTTATTAATCAATTGCTCGATCGACGAGAGTTGGTTCCACTCTGGTCGATGCGGTTTCGGTCGGGATTCTGCGGGATCGTGAAGCGTGACGGTAAAAGCGGGATTGACGGTATCGATCACCGCCGGAGCGAGAACAATGCCTCGATTTTTATACACCATTTCAATATTTTTTTTTTTGTAATTAGATATTATATATATATTTTTTTGCAAGTTAAATACAATAAACATTTGAAGAGTCAACGCGGTCGGGTCATCGTTCATTTTTGTTTTGTTTCCTCTCTTTGTCCCTCTTTAGACGCCAAGCGACGAAAAACGATAGCCCGAATGAGCAAGCGGTAAGTAAAAATCGACATCGACACGACACGGCGTTTTTGCGTTTTTTTTTTTCATAATTTTTTTTTCTTGCTTTTTCATCTATCTATACGGTAATAGAAAAACTCGAGTGTGCGGTGAACGCGGGTCGCGAGAACGCGATCGGGATATCACGTTTCGGCGGCAAGGCGAGATCGTATTATTTTGGTTGTTTGTTGCTTTTTTTTAGCCATTTGAGACAGAGATTAATGTAAGACGCCGACAAATATAAAAAACATTGTATAACTAACTCTGAAATTCTCTATGCGAATCGGCTCGACGATTCAAACTTGCGATACAAGATATTTTCAATATACGTATCAATATTATTATATAATAAATATGAAATATGCGTAGTTAAAACGGTATTTTTAAATGCGGCTTGCGCGATACTTTTTGTTTTTTTTTTTTCGTATTTTTCGTAAGTCACAAATACGATCGCTGGAGGAAGGAGGAACATGCGAGTACTTTGATTCAAAAAATTCTGAAGATTTCACATGTCGCGAGTGTGTAAAATATCGACGGGCGGGGCGGGCGGGGGTAATTGTATAACTTTTCTTATTTTCTGTACTCCAGAATCGAAAGACACTTTGATCGAATATCTTCGATGATTCGTAATTATCGCGCGCGCACGCAAACTCTACCGGAAGTCAAAACCGCGTTTAATAAAAAAAGATCGATCGATCGGACAATTATCTCCGGCAATCGGAAGTATCCGAGTGGAAAGTGCAAATGCACGTGTGAGATACTTGGAAGGCAAAGAGTGGATATTAATTTTTTCGGTGCTCTCGCACAGCCTCGACGGTTCGATCGTTGGCGATTAAGTTTCATTTTTTTTTACCTCGTTAATGAACACGCGGGGGTCCGGCAAAGCACGATGATTCGAAGCTAACATGATTCTCTACAAACGGACCAACGAAGCTAAGTTGATACCGTACGTTAAAAAGCTACCGCATCCTAATACGCGGGATTTTATTTTTTTTAAACAATCGATAAATTCCGTCGTTTCGTTGTCAAGGTACAATTTATACGGTAGCTAGAAAAATATATTCGTTGACTCGATGGTCGCGTTTTTTTCTCATTTTTTTTTCGATGTTGGAAATTGGTCATTTGATGATAACATCACGATTACTCGAGGATTCTTCCACTTCCACGGGTGATCTATGTAACGAGGATCCTTTTTTTCAATTTCTTTTTTTGCGCTCAACGCAAAAGCCAACGATCGAACCTGAGCCAATAAAAAAAATATTTAAAAAAACCCTATCACTCGTAATTGCAGTAGAATTAGTACAAACAGTATCGGACAATAATCGTTAGAGGTATTCAAAGTAGAAAGTGTAAAGTATCACAAGAATCACAATAATCGTAATTACAATTACATTATACCTATCGCCGACGAGTTGTAAAAAAAAAGTCTCGCTGTTGCCCTTGGTCTGATGCGAGAGGTTTTTAACGCGCTCGTCGAGAGAGAAAGAGATAGAGAGAGTAAGAGAACTTTTTTTTTCTTGATGCTCGGAATTTTCCGGTAAAAACATCCAGTCTTTCTTACGATTATTAATTGAATTATAAAACCACTTGACAGAGCGCCGATGGAGTTTCGTGTCTTTGTAAAAAGATGTGAGAGAGACAGATCGGAAGAAATGTAATGGGCGAAGAGAGAAGGAGCGCGTCAAGACGAGAACACTTATGAAAAAGGCGTTTTTTTTTCGTTTTCACGACTCCGCGATTGGAGTCGACGAGAAAGAGTTATGCTCGATAAGAGAAAATTGATTTTTTTTTTGCTATTCGGACTGTTCCGAATAGCCACCGATCGATAAATACGGAAGTTGCATGACAATTTCGTAAAATTGACAATTCTTTCATTTCGTAAACAAATTTGTTTTTAATAAAAATAAATATCTTGTCTTATTTGAATAAAATTATTTTAATAAAAATAAAAATCATGAAAAATGAATTACCTATCGTGTCCCATATTCGCGCGAAAGACTTTGAATTAAGTCTCAATTTTTCCACGACTGTAAATAATGCAACGAACTTAATGTCTACCAATGTATGTTGACTTTTAAAAAAATGAATGCATCTAATGAAATGCAACTTCCCTATCGTGGTCGTTAAGCAACAAGCCGTTGAATTTTAAAAACCGGCGCGTCTCGGCCGTCCTCGATAAAATAGCTAAATCGACAAATACATCGATCGCTTTAATTTGATTATCGAAATGGGTCTTAGAGCTAAATTTTTGTGTTTGTATCTCCGAGATATAGTACGTCGCGGGGACGTGTCTTGGCTCCGTTGTGGCGCAATTTGGCCTCGAGCGAATCGATCTTTAAGACGCTCGTCCAGCTGTATATTTACCGAAATCCTTAGGCCGTACGAGCAGCTACGTACGCGCATCCGGGGGTGCAGCATCGCGCCGGAGCTCCCCGGAGGGCGTTCACGTCCCGTTAAATGCCATTCTTTTAATCGTCGCAAAATTTTTTTTTTTCTAATTGGCAGCCGGTTGCGGTATCGGTGCAGCTGCCACGGCGGGATTGACGATCGGTCTGTAAAATCGATTGACCAGCTGCTTCAGACTCATCACCGTGCCGAGTCCCGTTCCCTGGTCCATGTTTATAAACATATCCAGATTATCGTCGCAGGCTAAATAAAAACAAACAAAAAATTAACATTATATTCACATGCTTCGCACGTACATTCCCAGCCAAAAGTGAGATTCAGTGAGAATATGAACACTTGCTGATGGTATAAAAATCTGAAAAAAATCAACGATATTAAAGGTGCCAAAAATATTAATTTTAGATAATAACAAAGTCGAAAAGTTATTATTATTAAAAAAAATTATTTGTTAATAACTTTTCGGCATTATTATCATAAGACTATTTTTACAGATTTTTGGCAATATCACGAGATAGTGAAATTTCGATCGAACTTTTGGTTGGAAATGCATCTGTGATGAATCATTAAGTCTTATCACAGGAACACTAACTTGACGTGCATATCGGTGGATAATCCGGCGGAGTTTTTATCCACGTTCCGTCCTCGCGCTTCATGTGCTGACGATTGGATGCAAAATTTTGCAAATACGAGCTAGCAGGCACCAGTCGGAATCTTCTGTGATACTCAGAGCGCAGAGCGTCGTCCGATCTAAAAGTTTCCGTAGCGTATTTCCAAAAATGCGTCGGATACGGCAGGGCGCTGTCGAGATCGTAGACGACGGCTCGATCGTCCGGCGCGTAAATCAGAATGACGTGATAATCCTGCAAAAAGCAACGGCATAGTATTGGAAAAATTGTTCAGATTCACTCTCGACCCTGGGAATGTTCTTTTATATATATATATATATATATATATATATATATATATATATATATATATATATATAAAAGAGAGAGATATATATATATAAAAGATATATATATATATATATATTAGGGTGTTTCAAAAAAAGGCATTGTTTTTTAAATTTTTCTCCCACCTGTTTAAAGTACAGATTTCGATCTCAAATTGAACCTCACAAAAGGCGGTACCAAGCAAAAAATCCTAAGAGGTGCCGCATTCGACGGTTAACCCAAAAAATGCGGCACCTCTCAAACTTAATTGTCAGCGACCGTCTTTCGCTGGATTTTTTTATCAATTAATATATATAGTTCTATAGGGTGGGAGCTTAACGTTTTGCCATTTTTTGTATTAAACACAAAAGACTACAAATAAAAAAATTATTAAAAATATGTATTTTGGGTTCACTACAAAAAATTACAAAAAGTTAATCTCCCACCCCGTAGAATTATATATTTCGATCTAAAAAAACATTTCGCGAAAGGCGGTCGTTGACAATTAAGTTTAAAAGGTGCCGCATTTTTGGGTACAAACGTCGAATGCGGCACCTCTTAGAATTTTTTGCTAGAGACCACCTTTCGCGAGGTTCAATTTGAGATCGAAATCTAGACTTTAAAAAAGTGGGAGCAAAATAATTAAAAAAATGTCCTTTTTGTGAAACACCCTAATATATATCTCTCTATATAAAACAAGCTTCGCTTACCCAGACGACGAGCTTGTCCTCGTCCTTTCCAGCTCGCTGGCGCCACAGAGGCACGCTTCTGCCTGGGTTGCTGATAAAGGCAACATGACAATGCTGCAATTCCGACGCGTGTCTCGTTGCCACGTCCTGGCAGAGCTTCCAAACGTTTTCCTCACTGAAAGAAAAAAAAACTATAATTATTCAGAGGTCAAATATCAAGGATTAGAAATATTTTTGATGTTTCGGTAGACATTGGAAATATGAATTTTTCCAATGATAATTGGGTTGAGTTTTTTTTTACCGAAAATCCAAAATTCACCCGATGGATTAAATCCATAAATTGAAAATGGTAAGAAAAAAAACTATCGGAAAATTTTTATTTTAACAATAATAAATATTCAGAGGTCTGATATTAAGAATTGGAAATATTTTAAATATTCGGTAGACATTAGAAATATGAACTATTTCAAGTACAATTAAGTTAAGTTTTTGTAACGGAAAATAGAAAAATCGTCGGATGGATAAAATATATGAACTGAAAATGGTTAACAAAAAATAGAAAAAATTGACAAATTTAAAGAAATAAATATATGAAGGTCAAATATTAAGATTACAAATGTTCTCGACAATCGGTGAATATTAACAATATTAAGATTTTTCGGACGAATCAAATGTTAACAATAGTCTGTTTCCGTCGATGCTAACAGACAAAAAAAATATTACAAAAATCCACATAGTGGTTGCAGGTGATCCTAATCCTAATCAAATACGAGGTTCGATTAAATTTATTTCCTCCATATGCGTGCAAGCCACCCTGATTCTATCAAAGAAATGTTTGACCTAAAAAGAAATAATAATAATTCCGAGAATGAATATTCTTAATATCCGTTCTCGGAAAAATTCATAATATTCGGTAGACATTAGAAATATGAATTGTTCTAATTATAATTAAGTCAAGTTTTCATGACTGAAAATGCAAAAGTCATAAGATAGATAAAATACATGTACAGAAAATGGTAAAAAAAGAAATGGAATAAATTCGCAAATTTAAATAAATAAATATTTCAAAGTCAAACATTAAGAATTACAAATATTCTCCGTGTTCGATGAATATTAAAGACATTAAAATTTTTCCGACGCATAAGACATTATTAACGTAAATTTATTTTTATCGGTCTCCAGAGACAAAAAAAAATTACAAAAATCCACGCAGTGGTTGCAGCGAACTCCAGCCCTAATCAAATACCAAGTTTGATTAGATTTATTTCCCCCATATGCGTGCGACCCTCCCAGATTCTATCAATTCAAAGTTTGACCTCAAACTTTCGAGCCGACTCGGGAGTAATAAATTAAGCTCGCGTGATTAAAAATTCTCGTGCGCGCTATCTCCGTACAGCTATGAATTATTAATCGCCGCAGGGCTGTGCAACACGTACGGTAAATAAACGCATATGCGCTTCAGCGAAAATACCTAAAATTCGCTTCTCCGCCGAACGAATAGCCGAAACTCATCGTCTTCGCGCGCCCCTTCAAAAAATTCGTCGAACGAGCTTCGCTATTCGTCGCTTCTTCGCCCATAAAAAAAAGCGAAACATGGCGACTCCGATAATACTGACTTTTCCCACCCATTCCCTCCCCGCGCGCCCCCTGCAACGTGTATCGATCCAGCGCGGGATCTGCCGCAGTGACATTTTCCCCATGACTGACATTTCACACCGGATGCAGCTTCGAGCTTTTCATTAGTAAAATTAACTCTTAACATTAAAGACACCCCCGATCTCTCTTACCAGTAACAGCTCGTGTAAACGCAGTCCGCCGCTTTGGTGAAGAGCGGAATGAGGGGCTTCGCGTTGCCAACGGGTACACGCGGTTCCACGGCCATTCTTTGTTTACAAGTTCTGTCGCGACCCGACGACGAATCAGACGAAATATTATCTTGTCCGCGATCACTCTGACGAATCGTCGCCTCGACGTTAGCTCGACGAATTGCTTTCGTCGGCTATCATCGTCGCGCGAAATCTCGATGACGAGTTTAATTCGTTAAGTCTCGTGTATATATTTTAATGATGTATTCTAATCGAATGTTGTTGCAGCTCAAGGTGTAACTCGCGAGCGACCTGCGGTCCGGAGCATTGTTTGGTTACTGACAGTGCTGCAACCCTTCGTCTGCGGCGACCTACTAATCTCTGGGACAAACCCGGAAAGGCGCATGCGCCCCTCGGCGTCCAGTGCTGCGCGCGTGTTATGTCGCTTCGCGAATGAATTCCTCTTCTCTGTGCGCTCCGTGAAAAATGGATCAGGTGCACGGCATCGCTCCGTCGTGTGGTTAACCGCCCAACAGAGCGATTAATTCTTCGCTACCGCTGTCGACGGACGCTGAATTTCTTAAATAAACATAAACGACGAGAATCGATGAATAAAAAATTTGCACACGTCGATCCTACGACGAGACACTCGCGACTATCGGCTATCTCGTCCGTCCGCGATGCGTATATAAGCACATTCATTGATATGCACAGACCGATTGCACATCAGTCAGTTCGTTGTAATAAAATCGCGATCAGCTGACGAGTCGTCAGTTATTTTACTTATTTATTTTTTTTAATATAATTTTTCTTTTTTTGCGTTTTTTCGAACAAACGTCGGCCACAGTTGGCTCGGTAATAATGCCAATAAATCCGGCGAAATTGCTACTCAAGCAGGGAAAAACGGCGCTCCTCATATGCGACATTCAGACAACGTTTTCCGCAGTTACTTTCGAATTCGATAAGATGGTCGCTAACACGGTCAAACTGGTAATTAGACTCACCGGTCGATACCCAACGACCTTGAGAGCTCTCGAGATTCTATCTCGATTTATTATTATTATTATTTATTTTTTTTATTTTTTATTTTTCGTTGCAGATAAACGCATGCAAGCTCCTGAACGTTCCCATGATCGTTACCGAGCAAAATCCGACGGCTCTGGGACCGACGATTCCGCAATTCGATATTTCCGGGGCTAAGGGTCCTTTCCGAAAAAAGGAATTCACCATGTGCGTACCTGAGGCAAGTCCGGAAAGACGAACATTTGTTTTATTACGGTCGGTGCGATAATGGCAACTTTACTTATAAAAGTTCTTATAAAAATGTACTATTTCCTAACGCATGCATGTAAAACCTTGTATTCTGTTCGTGTGAAGTGAACGCCCAAACGCACTTTTTCGCATCGCGCGCGAGAAAAATACTGCGCATGCGTGCAAACGCTGTATGGTATTTTTCTCGCACTAGTGTGAGAATTTGGATACGAGTGCGTAAAAACTTTTTCTGACGAGTGTGAGTTTGCAACACGAGCCGAAAACTCGTGTTGTAACTTTAATTCATAAGACGCAAAAACGCGATTTTCCCACCGAGTGATATAAAGTGCCCTTCCACGCACTTTTCCCCAAAACGAAAAGTCTGATCTTCATGAATTTGTTAGGAAAAATGATGTGAATTGTAGGGGTGTAGAAAGGGCAGTCCGACTCGTGCGAATGCCGCACTTGTCAACAACTCCCTTTCTACGCCCCTGCCATAAAAATAACTATTCTTGCAACATAGAAAAGAAACAAAAAATTACCAAATGAAAATATCATAAATTGCAGATGAAAGAGGCTCTGTCGAAAATTTGTTCTGGTGGTCCTCCAGATAGCGTGCTCCTCGTGGGTCAGGAAGCACACTCGTGCATAGAGATGACTGCTGTGGAGTTGATAAGCGACGGCATCGATGTTCACGCCATAGCCAACTGCATATCTTCGCGCACTCAGGAAGACAGACTCTATGCTCTCGACGTAAAATCAGCTCCACCAATTGAATGCATATTACTAAAAAACAAAAAGATAAATATAACAAAGTAACATTTTTTTTTTTCACAGAGAATTAAAGAAATAGGCTGCGTACTGTCAACAACGGAGAGCGCTATATTGAAGCTGGTAGCCAATGCGAATCACCCTCAATTCAAGAACATCAGAGACATCGTCAGGCCCCTCACGGGTCCGATGGGAATGGTTACGACGTCGAAGCTCTCATAAACTTGCGCGACAAACCTACAGCTTTTATTTTTATAAAAAAATATTGTAGAAGGGTCATTGGGAAAAACGAACGCGATAGCCGATTGTATCGTCGCACACTTCCGAATAATCAGGAACTTTACCAACGAAATATATGAACTAAAAAAAAAGAAAATAAGAATAAAATAAAATTGTTGTTCCGCAGAAAATTAAAAACATGGTATGCGGACTGGTAACATTAGAGAACACTACACTCAAGCTGATAGGTGATTCGGTTCACGCTCAAGCGTGATCGGAGCAGTTTCGATTGACTGACGAACATCCTCGGGCTCGTCGGACCCCTCACGGGTCGGATGGAAATGGTCTCGTTTAACTTCCGATAAAATTTGCACGGTAAACGTGGCTGTTATTTATTTTTTATAAAAAAATCTTTGGACATTGTTTATTGGGAAAATGGAATGGCCGTTCGATTAAGATTAAACACAGTCGACATTAAAGACAGTCCCGCTGTTCGTGATGTAAACGTTCGTATTTCCTTTTCTTTTTTTCTTACTGCACCCCCGTAGATCCAAATCCGGCTTCGCCTCGTTCTGTGGAGTCCAACTCCTTGAGCTCCTGCAACTCGGGATAAGCGATTTTCTCGCAGATAAGCTGAGCTATGCGGTCGCCGCGCTGAACCTTGAAGTCTTCGGTTCCGTGATTGTAGAGTATGACGCCGAGCTGACCTCTGAAGGGACGAAAATACGGTGTAAGGAACCTTCGACGATCGGCGATCTCGGAGGAACGAACATATTTTTTTTTTTTTTTTTTTACCTGTAATCAGCGTCTATGACGCCGGCACCGACGTCTATGAAATTTTTCCACGCGAGGCCCGAGCGTGGTGCGACGCGTCCGTACGTGCCCTCTGGCACTGCGACTTGCAGATCGGTCTTCACGATTTCCTTTCCGTGCGCCGGCACGACGTACTCGTAGGCGCTTGTGGAACGAGAAAACGTTTTGTATTTCTCGGGAAAAAATTATCGTCGAGTGTTTCGAGAACAGAGAACGAACGGTCGGTGAGCGAAGATGCCGGCCGGCGCTTTGTTTTCGTCGCGTTTATATTTACCTGCGCAGATCGTAGCCGGCCGCGAGCGACGAGCCCCTCGTCGGTGCGAAAGCTTTTTCCGTGATCTTCGCGAACTTGAGGACGCAGGACGTACCGTTGGCCGACATTGCTTCGATTGTTCTTCTCCGCGTGAAACGATGAACGCGCGACAAGCTTTTCGGCAGGAATGATCACAAAGGATTCGTAACTTCGGACGGAGCTGCAGCGGAAAGCGCGGGAAAACGTGCACTACGCTAGTCGCGAAGCGCGGAGAGGACAACGACCTCCGGTGGTGACGCCACTGACCGCACCTTCGGTTCCGACTGTTCAAATTAAGAGCATGTGCAATACCGCGGTCGGTAATAAAAACTGTAATCAACTTTTCTCATGGATTCTGGCATATACGGTCAAAAGAAAAGTCTCATCGGAAGTGGATATCATTTCGGCTTCCCATGAGACTTTTCTTTTGACCGTATATGCGAGATCCAGTGAGAAAAGTTGATTACAGTTTTTGATACCGACTGAGCCCGGGATGGACGGGAAGGGGGGTGTTTCATATGGTCTTAAGAGCCGTCTCCAGTTTCCTACAGTGGGTATCGTGGATGTGTTATGTCACGACGGCGGTTTCAGGTATAACCCTTCTGTGATTTGCCGTAAAGTTGATTCCTTCTTTATCGGTCATTCATCCGATAAAGCAGCTTCCGGTTCCAAAACGTTGTGCCGTCACAATATCGTCACGTGTGGATATACATGTCTGCATTGTGCCGGCACGGCATGTCGAATGTTACCGCACGCTTTTTTCTGGGAACGTCAAATTTCCGATAAAGGATAACTCAAAAACCGATAACCGAAACCCAAAGTGGGTCCTTTGTCCAAACCTCCAAGCTTCAGCGCATCCAGAGTTGTCGGTTTCGCGGTCGTTTTTTTTATACAATTGTCGTTTCGTCGGTTGAGGACCGACATATTTCGCACTTGCAGTTCCTGTGCGTTCTAGATTGTTTCGTGGTCGAAATGTCACGACTATCGTTTCCTCGGTCAAATCAATGGTCGTGCAACACGCTAGCGATCGCTCGACCCCGTGGTAAAACACTTGGTCCTCGGTAAACTTCGTATCGCCTTCAACGAATCCGTAACTTCTTAAATTAACATAACCGATAAGAATTGATAATGAATAAACAATGTGCACACGATACTCGCGCTTATCAGCTATTCTGTCCGTCCGCACTTCGTGTATAAGTATATTTATTGACGTGAACTGACCGAGTACACATTAGTCAGTTCGCTGCGTCAGTCACGATCAACTGACAACTGGTCAGACATTTATATTCGATCTCCTTATTTTTCTTTTTTTTTCGAACGAGCTGCAGTTGGCTTGTAATCATGGCAATTAATCCGGCGAAGTTGTTCCTGAATCCAGGCAAAACTGCACTGCTTATATGCGACATTCAGTCAAGGTTTTCCAAGGTTACTTTCGAATTCGATAAGATGGTCGCCAACACGGCTAAACTGGTAATTAAACTCGTCGGTCGATACAAAACGACCTTGAGAGTTACCGAGATTCTATCTCGGCGAGCCGGGATTAAGGGGGGTTTTTTATTACTTTTTGTTGCAGATAAACACATGCAAGCTCTTGAACGTTGCCATGATCGTTACCGAGCACAGACCGATGGCTCTGGGAAAGACCGTACCGGAATTCGATATTTCCGGGGCTAAGGGTCCTTTCGCAAAAACGCAGTTCACCATGTACATTCCTGAGGCAAGTCCGCAAAGACGAGAATTTTTTTCTTGCAACATAGAAAAAAATGAAATACTTGAAAAGTATAAATAAATGAAAAAAATGAAAAAAATTAATTACTTAAAAAAATCGTAACCTTAAGTGTTTTAAATTTTATTAAT
Organism: Ichneumon xanthorius; assembly: GCA_917499995.1. Classification (NCBI taxonomy): domain Eukaryota; kingdom Metazoa; phylum Arthropoda; class Insecta; order Hymenoptera; family Ichneumonidae; genus Ichneumon; species Ichneumon xanthorius. The sequence goes on along the minus strand of OU824204.1, from coordinate 2,096,129 downwards.
ATTGATATTGATATGAGTTTGTTTTATTACACTCGGTGCGAAAATTGTAGTTTTACGCCTTGCCTGCGTAAAACCCCGTTTTTTAACCCCTTGCGAAATAAAACCTCGTCAACAACTCCCTTTCTACTCGTTTACCATGTAAATAACTATTATTGCAATCTACATTTCTATAAAAATTTCGATAAATTTCTATAAATAAAAAAAAAATTCACAAAAGCAAATATCACAAATTGCAGGTGAAAGAGGCTCTCTCGAAAATCTGCTCCGGCGGTCCTCCGGAGACTGTGCTCCTCGTGGGCCAGGAAGCACACACGTGCGTGGAGAGGACGGCTATGCACTTGAGAAGAGATGGCTTCAATGTTCACGCCGTGACCGACTGCATATCTTCGCGCATTCCGGAAGACAGATTCTATGCTCTCGATGTAAAATCAGCCATGCCAACCGAATAATACAAAAACTAAACTAAATAATATAAAACTATATAATATATAAAAAAATAAAAATAATAAAATAAAATAATTCTTCCACAGAGAATGAAACAAATTGGATGCATACTAGCGACATCGGAGAACGTGATGTTCAAGCTGATAGACGATTCCGATCACCCTGAATTCAAGAACATCCTCGATCTCGCCAGACCGCCCGGAGGTCTGATGGGAATAGCTTCGTCGAAGCTCTGAGAAACTTTCGCGGTAAAACTTTATGGCTTTTATTTATTTCTGCTATAAAAAATCTTTGGATGTCCACTTGGTTAAGCTTGAGCACAGTTAGCATTAAAGACAGCCCGCTCTTCGCGATGTGCTGATTTTGTTTTGCTTCCTTATAGAGGAAGTTATGTTCTCGTGAAAAAAAATGTCAATATTTTAATGTCAGCGTACTAGAAATGGTCGATAACGGCGAGAAATGTGATTTTCAGCTGGCGTCCGGATGTACGTTACATCGTTTAGAACGACTGTAACTCGGAAACGGCTTGAGATAGCGGGTTGAAATGTCTTAAAAATATTAAAGCAAAAGGAAAGAAAAAATAAGTAAATAGTATATATATAAGTAAATGAATAAGCGAATGCAGAATTATAAATATACCAAATGTAATATTTATAATAAAAAATAAAAATATATATAAACAAAAAAGTTATTACCACAAGGAGTCAAATACTATTCCTATGGGTACAAAGTGGCACATGCTCTCTGCAGATGGCGACAGCCAGGAGTAAAGGACAGAAGAAGAAAGAATCTTCGGTGCTCTTCGCCGTCGACGAACGCGTAACTTCTTAAATGAATATAAACGATAAGAATCGATGAATCAAAAAAATTGCACATGTCTACCGGACGACGAGATACTCGGGCTTATCAGCTATCCCGTCTGTCCGCGCTTCGTACACAAGTAAATTTATTCATATGCACACTCCGATAGCACAGCAGTTAGTCCGTTGCGTCGGTCGCGATCGCTGACGACTCGTCAGTCATTTTTTTCGATCTCATTGTTTTTCTTTTTTTTTTCTCGTTTTTGCAGCTGCAGTTGATTGGTAATCATGGCTCTTAATCCGGCGAAATTGTTCCTGAAGCAGGGCAAAACTGCGCTGCTTATATGCGACATTCAGACAAAGTTTTCCAAGGTTACCTTCGAATTTGATAAGATGGTCGCTAACACCGCTAAACTGGTAATTAGACTCGTCGGTCGATACAAACGACCTTGAGAGTTCTTGAGACAATATCCCGGCGGGCCGGGATTAAGCGCTTTTTAAATTTACTTTTTGCTGCAGATAAATGCATGTAAGCTCCTGAACGTCCCCATGATAGTTACCGAGCAAAATCCGACGGCTCTCGGATCGACGGTATCGGAATTCGATATTTCCGGGGCCAAGGGTCCTTTCGCAAAAACGCAGTTCACCATGTACATTCCTGAGGCAAGTCTGCAAAGAGGAAAATTTGTTTTCATGCAACATTGAAAAAATAAAATAAATAAACAAAGGAAAATATCATTGCTGTGAACTTTTTCCAGTCGGAAACTTAAGTTTTTCAAACTTTTATAAAGTATAGAGTTAAGTGTTTTTAACTTTCCCAACTTTTATGCATCGTTACTCTAGAGCTCCGATATTTAGGATTTATTACATATTTTATTCTGATTGTAAAGGAAGGAGTCATAATCAATTTTATATATTATATACTGTTACACATGCTACAAGCTATATACTGCTTCACACAGTTCCGTGAAATCTGATCTGAATTGTAAAAATTGCAAATGTAAAAGGATTTGTCCCATAAATAAAATAAATAAATAAATAATTAAATCATGAATTGCAGGTAAAAGAGGCTCTGTTGAAAATCTGCTCCGGCAGTCCTCCGGATACCGTTCTCCTCACAGGCCTGGAAGCGCACGTCTGCGTGGAGATGACGGCCATGGAGTTGAGAAAGGATGGCTTCAATGTTCACGCCATAACCGACTGCATATCTTCGCGCAGTCCGGAAGACAGATTCTATGCTCTAGATGTAAAATCAGCTTTGCCAACTAAATACAGCGTATAAAATTTTTTAAAAAGACAAAAATAATAAAATAAAATTTTTGTTTCGCAGAGAATGAAAGAAATTGGTTGCGTGCTGGCAACATCGGAGAATGTTATACTGAAGCTGGTAGGCGGCTCGGATCACCCTCAATTCAAGAACATCCTCAGGCTCGTCAGACCCCTCTCGGGTCAGATGGGAACGGTCTCGTCGTCAAAGCTCTGATAATCTTGCGCGACAAAACTTACGTCCTTAATTTTATTTATTTAATAAGAAATCTTTGGACATTGAGTATTGGAAGAATGGAATGACTGCTTGGTTAAAATTAAGCACAGTTAACATTAATAACAGTCTGACAGTTTATGATGATTGTTGGGTTCGTTTTCTTTTTTTTTCTCTTACTCTACCCCGGTGGGTCCGAATCCAGCTTCGCCTCTTTGGGTGGAACCCTTGAGCTCCTGCAACTCTGAATAAGCGATTTTTATGCAGATCAGCTGAGCTATGAGATCGCTGCGCTGAACCACTGAACCTTGAAGTCTTCGGTTCGGTGATTGTAGACGCTTACTGTGTGTGACGCTTACCTGACCTCTGAAGAGACGAAAATTCGGTGCAAGGAACGAAGAGATTTTTTTTGTTTTGTTTGTTTACCTGTAATCAGTGTTTATGACGCCGGTACAGACATCGATGAATTTTTACCACGCGAGGCCGGAGCGTGGTGCGGCGCATGCGCACGTGCCCTATGGCACTGCCAGTTCTTCTACTTCTTCTTCTAACAATTTGATTGGACTCCCAGTACCAATAGGGAGCAGCCTAAACTGGCCACAGTTGACACGCACCGGCCAACACTCGGCTTCTTCTTCTTCTTCAAGCACTTTGACTGGACACCAACGTGCTAGGGCGAGAATACAACGAGACGCGTTTCTTTTAAAGTCGAAATGAAAAAAAAAAAACAACACCGTACGCAACCGATGAAACAATTTAATAACATATAACTCATGCCCAGGATCGCTTTGTCGCATGGTTAAATATTTGGCTTTCGGCTATTTTCGTATCCCTGTTGACGCGTAACGCTTAACATCGTAAATAAACGTAAGCGATAAGAATCGAGGATTAAATCAATTGCCCACGTCCGTTCGAGGAGAAAATACTCGCGTTTCGTATATAAGTACATTTTGATCTCATTGTTTTTAGTTTTTTGGTTTATTCGAACAAACGTTCGGCCACAGTTGGCTGGTAATCATGGCAATTAATCCGGCGAAATTGCTCCTGAAACCGGGAAAAACTGCACTGCTAATATGCGACATTCAGTCAAAGCTTTCCAACGTCACTTTCGAGTTCGATAAGATGGTCGCCAACACGACAAAATTGGTAATTAGACTCATCGGTAGATGGAAACGATCTTGAGAGTTCTCGAGATTCTATCTCGGCAAACCGGCATTAAGGGTTTTTAAAATTATTTTTTGTTGCAGATTAACGCGTGCAAGCTCCTGAACGTTCCTATGATCGTTACCGAGCAAAATCCGAGGGCTCTGGGACCGACGGTTCCGGAATTGAATATTTCCGGGGCTAAGGGTCCTTTCGGAAAAACGCAGTTCACCATGTGCATTCCTGAGGCAAGTTCCGATAGACGAAATAGTATATTATGCCACAAGGAGGGAAGGGCGTGTTTTCACCAAGTGTGAAGTTTGATGCCCGAGCGAAGCGAGGGCAGAAATTCACACGAGGTGAAAATGCACTTCCTCCCTTGTCGCATACGATATTTTTTTCCCGACTTCGTTAAAATAACCACATTTCTTGCGTCGCAAAATCGTCATATTCGCCAATGACCATTACTCCCCGGGAGTAATAGAGCTTGCAGAGGGAAAATGAGCACTATTACTCCCTAGGGAGTAATGAAACTGTACTGCGCATGCGCACAGGTTAGTAATGATCATCGGTCAAAAATCGGCTATTTTCCGCCCGTATTGCACGCAAGGAATGTGGCTATTTTAGCGCAGTCGGGAAAAAAATAATTCAATAAAAGAAGATATTATAAAATGCAGGTGAAAGAGGCTTTGTCGAAAATCTGTTCCGGCGGTCCACCGGATGCCGTGCTTCTCGTGGGCCAGGAAGCGCACGTGTGCCTCGAGATCACAGCTGCGCAGTTGAGAAAAGATGGTTTCGAGGTTCACGCCGTAGTCGATTGCATATCTTCGGGCACGCAGGAAGATAGACACTATGCTCTCGATGTAAAATCAGCTTTGTCAACAAAATATATAACAATTTACAAAAAAAAAAGATCAAAACAATAAAATAAAATTGTTCTTTTGCAGAGAATAAAAGATATAGGATGCATACTGGCAACTTCGGAAAACGTGGTATTCAAGCTGATAGGCGACTCGAATCACGCTCAATTCAAGAACATCCTCGGCTTTTTCAGACCCGTCTCGGGTCAGATGAGAATCGCCAAGTCGTCAACGGACTGATAAACTTGGGCTATAAAACTTACGGCTTTTATTAAAAAATTTTTAATATAGATCACTCGATGTCGATAATCGGGGAAAATCAAATGGTCGCTTGGTTCAGATTAAGCACAGTTAACATTAAGACATTCTCGCCGTTCGTGATGTGATTGTTGATTTTGTTATTTTTTTTTTGTTTTGCTTCCTCCCAGAACAAGCTACTCTGATAAAAATCAACTAAAGAAAAAACCGTTTGTAATGTAAAACGTAATGTAAAACGCAATGTATGTCGATAATACAGTGACAATCCAAGTGTCGATATCGATTTATTTCATGTTTTCTTTTAAGATTTGTACACGCCCTCGGCATGCCACATACAATCAATATAATACACTCCAACGTACGCAGCCAAGGTAGACGTAAAATACAATATATACATATATTGTACTCTACTATCGATCATTAACGCTGAATATTACGGGTAATAGCCAAGAGTATAATACAAAGAAGAGGTGCCGGATACGGTGGGATCAATATTCATTTTTTCTTCTTCTTCTCTATTTCTCTCTCTGTATCTCCACCGTTTTCGGGACAAAGCGCGAACGGCCGCTCGAGCGACAAGACAATCGTCGAAGACCGCAGTACAATTTTTGTTTTTTCTTTCTCATCTCGTTCGGATTATCCGAAAAATCGGTCGAAATACACACAGAATGAAACATAACGAGACGAGGAACCGTAGACGGAGTCGCGAATCACAGCTGAAAGTGTCCCTCGACTTTTATTAACGAAAGATAAAGGAAAAAAATTAAATAATAAGTAAGACGTATACAAACGCAACGGCATGAACGGCCGAACAAGTAGTTTCAAAAAAATTGTATATTCTCACGGGGGAAGGAAGGAAACAAAAAAAAAAGAAACATTAACAAAGATGGCCACGTAGAAAGATGGTAAGAAAGTAAGATCTCTTTCGAGTGCTTCAGGATTTTTTTTTATCCCCCGGAAGTCTCGATCTTCGGTACCCCAAACCGAATCGGCATCGCGCCGCGCCTTTTGCCACGAGAATACAGCGAGAAGCGTTTCTTTTAAAATCCAAACGAAAAAAAAAATTACCTTACCCAACCGATGAAACAATAGTAATATAATTCGTAATTAAACGGTAGAGCAGATGTACTAAAAGGAAGAAAAAAACGGTATCTACTCCGACATTTCTCACCTGAGTAAAACTTGCGTGATTAATAAAAAGATGGGGCGGACAGAGGTGAGAATATGGATGGACACGGAAGTAGAAATGCAAGGCCTACGATAAGTTCATCTCTCGCTTTCGTTACGGTAATAATTGTTAGAGGCTACTTCGACTTATCTCCTTCGAAAAGAAAAAAAAAAACAGAAAAGAAAAACAGAAAAAAATCTCTTTTTTACGAAGCGACTGATCGCGTCTATTGTAATACACGCGAAAACTACGCGAACGACGTATTTATCACGCTTCTGGACAATATTTATTTATCTCTCTTTAACTTCCTCCCGTACTTTAGATTTGTTTTGTCTTAACTCTGTTGTGTGGCGTGGCCGTTTCAGGGTATGCTGTGTTCTCTAGTTTTTAATACTATCCCATCGTAAATTTTACACTAGAATTCTTCGTACAGTTCGTCGACTGGTTGAGCGACGCGCGGATTTTTTTTTTATCGATCCCGAGTAACCCTTTCAGTGTCACGGCCGGGGTTCGAGAAAGATTGGAAGCGAAGTAGTGCCAAGCGGCGTGATCGTGATCGAAAACGCGCCCTCTCGACACGGATATATTTTTTTTTACTCGTAAAACGATTGAACGGGATATTTGAACGCGTGGAAAAAAAAAACACATTTTCGCGGATAGTTTTACTCGGGCTGCGGTGACCAGTCGGCAGAAACGTCGACCATTAGAATAATAAGTCTATCTTATCGCGCTACATACATATTTACACAGACTTCAGAGTCGACGAGGCGACCGGAGTCTCGTCTCGACCGCTATCGTACCGAGGCGCGAGGAAATCGTTTCTTATCCCTCAGACGAAAAAAAAATAATAACAACCCCTCCGAATATAAAAAGAAACTCGCAGATTATTTTGAGCCGATTGGAGGAAACGTGTAAAACGGCGTTTGTTATAATCTGGTTTGTTCCGTTTATCGGCACGGATCTATCGTTGAGTTGAACCGAAGCAGATTGGTGGTAAAGGTCATTTTACGGTGACGTGGCTAGGAACTTGTCCAATTGTAGACCGCTGGCACGATGTCTCACTTAATTGCGCTCAATCCAAATCGTAATCGTCTTCGCACCCTCGTTCGATATCCTCGCGTCTCGTTATCTCCGTACATCCTTTCTCACTTATTCGTTATCGAGGACATAACCGATCGTCTACAGCGTCAATGTTTTTTCGGACCACAATCTATTGCGAACCCTCGCTCTCTCGCGTCCCTACGTGTCCCTGCAACAGAAACATGTTCGGTTGTACAAGTAGTTACGTACCAACTTATAGTTTTTATGGTTAAAATGGTTTGTACATGTAACCGACATTTTTTGTCTTCAAACGTCCACAATTTTTTTTATGTTAATTAATTTTAAATAATAAAATTACTTCTTTTAGATGTTGTTCCATTGTGAATAAGTGATATTGGTTAAATGTACGAAACTGTTTTACTGTGTACATTACTCAGTTTATAGAAATTTATAAGTTACAATATTTTTTTTTAATGAAAATTCTTACCTCAGCACAACCTTCTCCATGAGCATCGACAATCGGCTGTCTGAGTGATTAGTCGGCAGCAATGCTTTGAGAAGCTCTCGTACCAGAGCCTCGCTCATGCCTGGCGACGTGCGTTCAGCCAGTTCGAAGGCACTCCTAAGCTCCTCTATCGCGTTACCGTTTCTGGCGACACCGCTGCCTCCCTCGCCGTTATTTTCCCGAGCGGAGTATTTATACTTGCGTTGAAGCTGTAACAATAAATAAATAAATAAATAAATAAATAAATAAATAAATAAACACCCAAATTCTCAATACCGAACGAATTAGTCAATGGCTTTTCCTTCCGGGTGTTTTCAACATACCTCGGAGAGAAGTGGCAATACGACGGAGGACAGAGCGGCGCTGCGTGGATGTTTCGGCTCTTGCGAACTCCTCGGTCGTTGCTTGTCGTCCCCGGATCTGTGATCGACCAACGGCACGACCGGTACTTCCGGCTTGCTGTTTCTCTTCTCTCGGGTGTTGCTGTCCCTCTCGCGGCTCTCCCTTATCTCCCGCGAATCCTTAGATTCCCGTAGGGTAGAATCTCGCGATGAATCGCGATACTCTCGACTGTCACGGTTCTCTCGAATGTCGACCGGCGGCGGTGGCGCAGCCTCGTGCGGTCGGGACTGAGATAAAGAATTCGAGTTCATTTAACGAAGGGCTTGGTGAGAGAGAGAGATACAAGCCTAGTTGTAGAGATAAAAATCACTCGGGGATTTATCGGCGCTCGTGTGGCTCCGAGCGAATTTCTTACCGGTGTGTGTTTCGTTTGGGTTTCGCGAACCGAATCCCTCGACTCGCTTCTGTAGTGATTCAGCGTCGAATCTTTCGGCGGCGATCTCGAGGCACCGTTAGCGTGGGGCTTGGTCTGCTGAGCGTGATTGCCCGATCTGTGATTCGGCGTGTGGCTCAGCGTCAACGACGGCGGCTGATCGTCCAGGGACGACAGCACCGGCATAACCGAACCACCCTTTCCACCGTGCGGACCCTTCACCGTCATTATCCACGGCTCGTCCATGTCGCTGTCTTGCTTGGACTCTTCCCTGTAAACGTACGATAATTTTTTTATTTTTTATTTATTTGTGTACACAAAAAAAGTAGCTTGCACCGCCTTAAGAATACAATATTTGTGATTAAAAAATTCCTGCCTTATATAATGATATAATGATATAAAAATATTTACTCAGTTTCATTGCAATAAACAAAGAAACATTTTCTTTAAATTATGCCTGATAATACACCGGAAGATACTCGAAAAAAGGCGACTCTACCCTCCAGCTGATTTCGATGATTAACGAGAAAATAATAATACAATAACAAAATACTGTATAAATGTGTAAAATAATACAATAACAAAGAAAAATATATATTCTTGCTCTTCGTGCGACTGAAATTACGAAAAATGATTGAATATTTTGAGCTGCATCGAGATGTACTCACGAGTCTGAATTTTCACTCTCAGTCTCGGACTCCTCGCTTCGTTTGGACTTCCACTTTTTGTACCTGTCGATTAGATCGATCAGGTAAGAATTCTTCTTCGCCTTGCGGATGAATTGAAACTTGAGTAACTCCTTGGCGGTTGGCCTCTGATGGAGCGAACGTGCAACAGAAAATAAAAGCGGTTCGTCAGTTCATGGATTCAACTTCGGCCGGTTCGGAGTCGAGATAGTTTTCATCGATCGCTCACGTTTTCGGGATCTTTGTTTAAACACGCCTCGACGAACTCCTTAAACTGCTTGGTGTAGTTTCCCGTAAGCTGGGGTGGATTGTTCTTGGGGATGAGAAACAACACTCTCATTGGATGAAGTTCGCTGTTCGGTGGTTCGCCCTTGGCCAGTTCTATCGCTGTTATTCCCAGCGACCAGATGTCCGCCTGTGATAAAAATTGAAAAATTAATGAATGGATGAAAAAAATGAAAATAAAAAAAAATCCATCGATTGAACAAAGTAACAATCGAAGTTTTTTTTTGAGTAAAAAAAAAATGTTTACCTTGGAGTCGTAGGCCGACTGTTTGATGACTTCCGGCGCCATCCAAAAGGGAGTACCGACGAAAGTATTTCTCTTGCTCGTGGTATTTGTCAATTGTCCGGCTACGCCGAAATCCGCCAGTTTGACGTCGCCCATCTCGCTCAGCAACACGTTTGCGGCTTTTATATCACGATGCAGCTTACGCTCGCTGTGGAGATAGTCCAGACCCTTGAGTACCTCGCGCAGTATAACGGCTATGTGCATCTCCTCGAAACTCCCGGCCTTCATTAGGTCCAGGGCCGATCCTCCACCCAGATACTCCATGATGATCCATAATTTCGTTCCCTGCAAAAAAAAAAAAAAAATCAGTATTATTAAAAAAATTAAGAAAGTGGGCACATACAATAAAACAGTTAAAATGCCTTAAAATTGATAACGATTACGATCATCCAATTCATCCTATATACGAAAATTGTAACAAATAGATATATTAAAGTAAATGAAATAACATAAGAAATTATATACGAAAATTATAATTTATTATTATGTTCCATTCCAACAGTAAAAATCTCTTAAAATTTCTTAATATTAATTACGGCCAGGATTATGTAGTTCATCCCACATACGAAAATGAGAATAAATAAAACAACAAATTATGTATGAAAATGATATTTTCTCATAATCTTCCATTATCACAGTTCAAACTTCGTTGATCTGAGTTTATGGATATCTGCGTTAAAAAAAAAAAAAAAGAAATTGCTTTACTAAACGAGCAGTGCATAACTAAGAGTAATCGGGTCATATCGCGGTTTACAAGTACGTCGTGTAAGTCTCGTAGTAAGAGGTGGGAGTGTTCGCGTATCCATAAAGCTTCTCGTCTAGATAGGCCGATGGAACCATCGTCGCGTACCGGCACCGGCGACTGACCGTTATAATTATATCCGCTACATGGACGATCTTGTCGTCGGGCTAGTGGAATCTATAACGTTCCACGTTTGAACGGCATCGTTCGCGATACTGGACCGGACGCGGGGATCGTACGGACGAGATATCGCGCGTTAATAATCCCCCACGTACCTCGACACGAGACCTCATCGAGCCAACGAGCTGTGCAAGGCCGTTTTTCGCGGATCTCCTCCTCGCTTCGCGTCTTCTGTGTTATATACTTGTTATCGATATACCCGGGCAACCCGAGACACGGCGAGCGCGGCAAAACGTCGACGCTATTTTAATGACGGGACTCTTTACGCTTCGCGGGCTTAAAACTTACGCGACGAGGACTCGAGCAGGTCTCGCATGAAAATAAAAATAATTAAAAAAATTATGAGGAGTAAATCGAAATAAAAATATATATAATTGAAAAATCTAACACATTTTCGACGACAATTTTTGTATTTAGTGTATATAGCGTTTCGGTCAAATTCAGAAAAAAAGAGGGGATTTTAAAAAATTGATATTTTTTTTTACCTAAAGGAGCGATCCATTAGGTAAAAAAATACAAATTTTTTTAATTCAATGGAACGGAATTTCTCGTATCTCGCATCTTCGTATACCAAGCATAGATTTTTCTTCTTAAAAAAAAAATAAATAAATCTCGCTCAGCTGCCGCAGACATTCTAGAACTCTAATGAGAAGCAGATGTTGCAATTGCATCTTCCTTCCGGAATATATGCACACATCTACATATATATACATATATATATATAAATATATATATATATATATCCTTTCATTATATCTCACGCCTGATTGGCTTCTACGATTTGTATTGTAACCTCGAGTTAACGGTTAACTCAGCCGGAATAATGACGCTCCCTGCTCGACCCAGAACGCGGTAATACAGGAAGGGGAATTTAAAAAAACGAGGAATGTAAAAGGTTGAGAAATTAAAAAATGTGTATTCCTTACGAGATATTTCTCGCATCTCGTATCTTCCCAACCCTAGCACAGATTCTTCTTCTTAAATAAATAAAAATAAATAAAAATAAATAAAAATAAATAAAAATAAATAAAAATAAATAAAAATAAATAAAAATAAATAAAAATAAATAAAAATAAATCTCTCTCAGTCTCCCCAAAAATAGTAATTTCTCATCATGATGCATTATGTTGCGAGTGCATCTTGCTCCCGCAAAATATGAACAAACATACATACACTGGCCTTATTTATATCTGACGCCTGATTGGCTTCCGCGATTCGCATCGTAATCTCGAGTTGACGCATCCGGAATAACGACGCTCCCGGCTTGGGGCGAAACGGGATAACGGAGGGAGGAGCCGGTGGACGCAGGAGCGATGCAGCTTCATCGAGATAACGAAACAAAGACTGATACGAGCGAGGCACATGGGCCGAGCACGATCGGTGATTACGATAACGAGGTCCGGCGTGTGTCCAAAGCACGGGAGGGAGAAACTCGGACGGACGCGAGGCGAAGGGAGGACGAGACGGGCCGGCGGATAACAAGCAAACGAGGGAGGAACTCTCGTGCGGATGAAGAGAAGTTGGATCCGCGGAGGGGACACACTCGAATGGACCGAACTTTCCGGCGAATCGCTGATTCGGAGACACCGTTAATTACTCGACCACGAGGGCCGCGCGTTGTTCCGCGCTCTGTACGCCCAGCGAAACAGACTGGAGCTCTCTCGGTCAAACGTGTGAGCGCGACACCAAATCCCGAAAACTTCCGCTGTATTCCCGGGGCTCGGTAACTCTCGGGGAACTCTGTTGAGGGTTGCTTTTTTTTTTTTTTTTTATGGGAAAACTGGTGGGTTTTGGTGGGAATTGGCGGAGGGATGGAGAGTAGTGGGTAAAGACAAATCGGGGTAAGCTGTGAAAGAAGTAGGAGAAGGAATTGGGAGATTTGAAAGGAGATGAGAAGTTGGATTTTTTTTCGAATTACTGGGTGGGAATTTTTTCTGGGGGTTTAATTTGAGGCCACATAATTGCAAGTTCGATAATGCAAAACAAATTTCTTTTTTTGCATTATCGAAACTCTCGGGGAACTCTGTTGAGAGTTTTTTTAAAATGTTTACCGAGAAAACTGTTATTTTTTGTTGGGAATTGAGATATCGGAGGCATAGAGAAAAATCGGTAAAAAAATCAGGGTAGGCTGTGAAAGTCAGAGGAGGTATAGAAAAGAGACTTTAATGGAGATAAGACGTTATCTCCATCAAAGGATATTTTTTTATTTTACTTTGTTAAGGAAACGTTGGATTCGAACATTTTTTTGGGATTCAATTTAAGGCGAAAAAATGGTAAGTAAAATGCAAATAAAATGCAAGTCAAATGCAAGTCAAATGCAAGTCAAATGCAAGTCAAATGCAAGTCAAATGCAAGTCAAATGCAAGTAAATTGCAAGTCAAATGCAAGTCAAATGCAAGTCAAATGCAAGTAAATTGCAAGTCAAATGCAAGTCAAATGCAAGTCAAATGCAAGTAAATTGCAATGCAAAAAAAATTGTTTTTTTGTCCAATGAAAAAAAGTCTCGGTATTTAATCTCTAAGGTATCGGTTCTAGAACCGACGAATTTTGCGCATCGGCGCCAACTTCCGGTCCGGCGTAACAATAACAAACTCATCATGGAACATCGAGCTCTCCATCAACTTCCCCACGAGGGTAATTACAATTGATTATCGAGCGCTCAAATCGGCACCGGAGGGCAATTTCGATGGCTCATTAACGCGAACGTTAATAATCCGTAAGACAAACATATTTCGCGGTGGATGAAATCCGGGGGCTGTATCGACGGGGGAATTGTGCCCGACGAGGCGATGGAGTTAATGCTCCAGCGACGCTGATCGGCTAAACCCGCTTCGTTTAGTTGTATACATATATCAAAGAGTGGATCCCACCTCGCGGCAATTTACACGAGTGACCCAATTTTCACGTTGAGCCCACCAGGGCTGATTAATAACGAATACACGCCGCGTTAAATTTTGTCGCATCAATTATCATAGCTCGAGTTACTTTTACGTCCACACGCGGACACTATTTTAATTAATTTTTTATTTACCCCATCGTCCAATTAACAGTTTTTACTGCATAAATTCCCGCAGCTTTCGAACTACTTTTTCGACACAGAAGCTAGTTTTTTTAATACTTTCATTACAGTCAGTGTGTTCGAGGGATGCTCGCTAGAGTCCATTATTATTATTATTATTATTATTATTATTATTATTATTATTATTATTATTATTATTATTATTATTATTATTATTATTATTATTATTATTATTATTATTAAGAGGCTTCTGGCTGGTCGATCGAAAACCAGGAAGCAGTTTGTATTACTTTTACGTTGAAAGGTAGTCTGAATTTGAATTTAAAAAAAAATCGACGGAAGCTCAATTTGTCTTGTATAAACTATCGTAACTCATAATAAATCGTCGCAGCTTTTCGAACGCTGCGACAAGCGTTTGAAAACTACATTTTCAACACAGAAGCAATTTTTTTAAATCTTTTAATTACACTGGTGTTCGAGGGATGCTCGGTCGAGATCGAGTTATCGGTCGATCGCCGTCCATCAGTGTCAGAGCCAACATTTTTTTCTCTTCTTTTTTTAGTAAATAAAACTCGCCGAGTAAAAGGATTAAAAAGGAGCTTCTGGCTGGTCGTTCGAAAACCGAGAAGTGGTTCGAATTACTTTGACGTCGAAACTAAATTTTAATTTTTTTTTTCTTTCATCTCGTCCGATGAACAAACTGACTGATCGACTAAAGCTCAATTTCTCCGGATTAAACTATCGAGCGCTTCGCAACCACTTTCTTCTTTTAACAGGGTAGCATTTTTTTTTAAATCTTTTAATTACGTTGGAGAGTTCGAGGGTCGCTCGGTCGAGATCGAGTTATCGCTCGATCGCCGTCCACCCGTGTTAGAGCCGTTATTATGTATTTTTTATTTTTTTTTCTTGAGAGAAAATAAATCTCGGAGCAAAAGAGGGAGTAAAAACGTGGCTGTTGACGAATAGTACGCGAAGTAGTTTGCATTTTCTTTTCTCGAATTTTTATTTTATTTTATTTTATTTTATTTTATTTTATTTTATTTTATTTTATTTTATTTTATTTTATTTTATTTTATTTTATTTTATTTTATTTTATTTTATTTTGTCCACTTAACAAACACTGACCGATCGACGGAGGCTCAATTTTTCTCGCACACCCAGTAAAAAAAATTATTTGACCGCCACCGTTTGTCTGGTTTAAGTGAAATATTTATTTGGTTTCAATAAATATTTATTACACTCGAGTAACTATTTACTTAATATAAATAAATATTGATTTTAATTAAATAAATATTTTACTTAAACCAAATAAACGGTGGTCGTCAAATAAATTTTTTTCTGGGTGCATGAACTATCGATAATCTTTCGCAACTACTTTTTTTTTCAATCTTTTAATTACATTGGGATGTTCGAGGGTCGCTCGGTCGAGATCGAGTTATCGTTCGATCGTCGTCCATCAGTGTCAGATCCATTATTGTATATATATATATATATATATTTTTTTTTTCTTCGGAAAAGATAACTCTCGGAGCGAAAGAGGGAGTAAAAAAGAGGCTGTTGGCGGACCGTTCGGAGGCGAAGGGTGGGAGTTTGGGGGGTCGATAGTGGAAGGCTGGAGGAAGTTCGCTCGGGTTGAGATAGCGGAATTTAGGATAGACGTGTTCTCGGCACGACGGGTGAGAGCCCTGTCGAAGAAGCCGTAGCACTGACGAGTTCGGCCAAAGTGCCGGTGCGGATGTGCACGGCCGGGAGGACGCTCCCGGAAGTGGCAGTAAGGGATTAGCGAATCGACGCGGCCGCTGATCGACTCTTAGTCAGAGTGCTCCGACGGCGGTCTCTCTGTCTCAGCAGTTACGGGCAGACCCGACAGCGTCACGTACGCCGAACTTATCACTTGGAAATTCTGTCTAGCTTTTCACCTTCGCTGATTCTCTCTGTAGTCGGGGCACCCGTGAGTGGCCTAATTGGTTTTGTAACACGTTAATTCCACCAATTTTTATATATATATATATATAGATTTTTTTAAATGGATCGTTTTATCAGCATCGGCGCTCTGGAATTTTTTTTTATGGTAACAAAAAATAATATTTTTCTCGCCTCGTCGGATTGGAGGTTGATTATTGTATTTATCGATCCGAGAAGTGGGTCTTATCGTCATTTTGGTTTTATCAAAAAGAACATTTGTATTTGCATCGATAATTTTATTATCAATATTTTTTGTAAATAATAAACTTCATTGTTTTTCTAACACGTTAATGTGGACAAATTATTTTTTATTTTATTTGAATAAAAATAAAATAAAAAAATCGACGTTATATCAGCATCGGCGTTCTAGAATTTTTTTGTAAATCGTACCCAAAAATGATATTTTTCTCGCTTCCGGCGGGTTTTTCAGAGGTTTATGCTTCATTGAAATCCTCGCAATTGCTCTCGTCTTTAAGTTGAATGAGATATTAATTATTATATTTTTCCATCCGACAAATGGGTCTTATCATAATTTTTCGTTTAGCAAAAAGTAAATTTTGATTCGCGTCGATAATTTTTGTACCAAATTTTTTTGTAAATAGCAAACTTTTTTTTATTGCTCCTTTAAAAATAATGCAAAGCTTTTCTCTTCCTTATTGTTAGTAGCTCCCAGCTGCAGCCTCGTGCAGCTTGCATTTTTGTACCGGCATTTTTTAACATTTTTAAACAGTAAACTTTTTTTTTGATTCTGTTAATAAAAATAATGTATAGCTTTTCTCTTCATTCTCTTTCTACTCTTCTCCCCCCACCCCTCTCCCGACTCTTATCATTAGTAACTCCCAGTTGCAGGCTGGTGCACTCTTAGAATTTTTTTTCTATTCGTGGATTATTTTTTTGTTTTTAAGCAGGTCTGTAAATAATTCGGAGTAAAAAAAAAATGCAAGCGACTTCACGATGACGCGCATTTTGCCGAGGGATTATCCGGCCTCCTATACGAGACGGGAGAGCGAGCGAGAGACATTTCGGAGTACCGAGGTCTCGGTGCCATTAGAAAATTGGTCGCCGTCTAATAATAGCTCTGAGAAATTGCGGCGTTACGCAAAGCTGAGCTTGCCTACGGCCAAAGCTGCGTATTCGACGCGAGATGAGTTTCGGTGGCTGATTTTATGATAGACATTACGATGATAGACGAATTTTCAAACGAATTTTCAAACGAATTTTCAAACGAATTTGCAAACGAATTTTCAAACGAATTTGCAAACGAATTTGTAAACGAATTTTCAAACAAATTTTCAAAAGAATTTTCAAACAAATTTTCAAACAAACTTTCAAACAAATTTTCAATCAAATTTTCAAACAAATTTTCAAACTGGAGCCTCAAAAAGCATCGATGAAAGAGTCTAAACAGAAAGAAAAAAAAATATTTATAAGGCAACGATTATTGTAAGATAGAATAATCGGCTCCATAAAAACAAATGACAAAACGAGGAATTTCGGGTCGTAAATATGTAATGAATAATAATTCGATTATGAGGGATTCGGAGGCAAAATGCCACGGTGAAGAGCGAGCAAAGCGCAACGAATATAATTTCTCCGAATTCGTTGGAGCGTGCAGAACAAGGGAGAGAGAGAGAAGCCACCGAGGCAGGCGGTTGCCTCGGTGCAGCGAACCGCGGGCTTTGCAATTATCGGGCCCGATGACACAACACCCGAGCGCCCTGTGTTATACACTGTCACGCAAAGTAATCTGCTGAACCCGAGACGTGCTGCGGCACTGCGACCGGCTCCAGGGACCGCGTGGATGGATTGACCACGCGGCTTTCCAGTGGCTGTTTGTCATTGCAACTGCTCTCTAGAGAAATGAGCTATAAATCTTCTTCCATTATTACCCATTTTTTTTTAAATTCAAATATATAAAAAAAAATGTTATTGTCGACTCGATTTTTATAGAATTTTTATGCGTAATAAGTAGGGAAGAGCGCAGCGAAATAAAAAAAAATAACATCTTCAATTTCTATTATAAAATTTCCCATTGGAAAAATGTAAATTAAAATTTTTTCAGCAGGAAAGAGCCATGGCTCTCTCGAAGGGCCAAACATTGATTTATACCGTACGATTCTTCGTTATCGATTTCATATACTCGTCAAGCGATTCAACACGCGGCTTTTTCCAGTCGCTGTTTGTCATTGCAACTGCGCTCTGGCGAAATGAGTTATAAATCTTCTTTTATTGTGGCTCATTTTTTACATACTTTTTTTTAAATTCCACTATATAACAGTTTTTTCAAAATTATTGAGGCGACTTTTTTTTAGAGAATTTAGTTTCTAATTTTTTTGTGACAAATATTATTTTTCTAATTTTTTTCCCTTAAAATATATATATATATAACATATATATTGTACATATATATATATATTTTTTTATGGATAAAGGCTCGGTCTGAAGGGCCGAAAATTGATTTATGTCGTAAGATCCTCCGGTGTCGATTCGTGCGCTCGTCGAGAGGTTTGAATTTTGTATGCAAATAAAATGAACGAACCTTGAGATAAGATCCGTAGTACTTGGTGACGTACGGACTGTCGCACTGCGACAGTACCATGATCTCCTGCTGTATATCCTCGATCTCATCTTCGGCCTCCTCGAGATCGATTATCTTTATAGCTACGACCTGCTGCGTTCTGTTGTCGATGCCTTTGAAAACTTCGCCGAAGCTTCCCTTGCCGATTCTCTCCTGTTTCGTGAATATCAGCTCGGGATCAACCTTCTGCAAAAATACAACGACAACAACACCATTAAAATGTAATTTTTTTTTTTTTTACATTCTTACATACCGGCGATAATTGCCGGATAAATTAATTTCTCCCGTTCTCCGGACTCGCGTCCTTGGCAAAATTAATGAAAAATACGAATCGGGTGTCCGGCCGACGAGAGACGCAGCAATGCGGTTCGCCTTGGCTCCTTTCTAGCGGATGCCACTATGACGTCACGAACCTGCAGATTCTGCCAGAACGGATATAACGTGTAGCTCTTTTTATTCTCGAGCTAACGGAATTTTTTAATCTCTGAAATTCACCGAAAATTCAAGAATTTATATTTGGCTTCGATTCTCGGAAAGTTTGAAAATAAAAATAATAAAAAAGGCGTTTCTACTGAAATACACAATTGCTGAGTTCACGTTTGAAGTAGATAGGCCGGTACGGAACGAAGTTCCGTGTCAGTGCATCTAGCAGAACTTTTTTTTTATTTTCAGTCGATAAATTAAAAACAAAATAAAACAGATATTTTTAAGAGATAACAAAATAAAATAACTTTTATATTAAAAAACGTAAAACGCCTAAACGCTAAAACTTGATAAATTCGTGAGAAAATTGCCTTTCTCCAAGA
This sequence comes from Ichneumon xanthorius, assembly GCA_917499995.1. Lineage (NCBI taxonomy): Eukaryota > Metazoa > Arthropoda > Insecta > Hymenoptera > Ichneumonidae > Ichneumon > Ichneumon xanthorius. The sequence goes on along the minus strand of OU824204.1, from coordinate 2,077,108 downwards.
AAAAAATATCGAATGATTGATTTTATTTTCACGCATATATATTTCTACCCACTTCTCGTCCCGTCGATATTTGGTCATCGACCGATGTTCCCGGAAAACAAAGCGACAGAGACCAATACGAGGCCGGTAATTGAATTTTCATTGTAATCGGGAAAGCTCAGACGACCGGAGGGTTCGCCGCGCAGCCGAGGCAATATAGCGGCATTTCGTGGGCGCTGTAAAATCTGCAAGGCAGATCCGTTCCCAATCTAGGCACTGCAAAGTCTTTGTGCACGAGCACGGATCCAGCGTTATGCGGTGCACCGCTAAAGCTCCGACCGTCTACCCAAATCCACATACATATACATGCACATACATATATACATATGCACATAGGGGAGAGCGGGGCAAAATGGGACATTGGGGTAAAAACCCAATTTTCCAATAATTTTTGGATGCCCCATTTTGTCCTAACGACACATCCGGATTTTCAATCCCATTTTGCCCCACTCACCATCACCGCCACCATTCAGACGTTATTGGAAAATTGCGTTTTGACCCATTATTCCTTTTTGCCCTACTTTGCCCCAGATACATATACGTATAGATAAGTCCGGGGTGAGATGAGTCCCCTACGTAGATAATTTGGCTACAACGCTGGCGAAAGCATAATTTATTGTTTGTCATCCAACAATATTTTCACAACTTTACAGCACGTTCGAAAAAAAAAATTGTCTGGGGCGAAACGGACATATACATATACATATACCTATACATATACATATACATATACATATACATATACATATACATATACATATACATATACATATACATATACATATACATATACATATACATATACATATACATATACATATACATATACATATACATATACATATACATATACATATACATATACATATACATATACATATACATATACATATACATATACATATACATATACATATACATATACATATACATATACATATACATATACATATACATATACATATACATATACATATACATATACATATACATATACATATACATATACATATACATATACATATACATATACATATACATATACATATACATATACATATACATATACATATACATATACATATACATATACATATACATATACATATACATATACATATACAAGATGTAGATATGACATTTCACGAGGCTGAGAACAAACGCCGGGGTGGAGAAAACCAAGCATTGTCCCGACGGCGAAGCCTCTCGGCAAAGCCCGCATATTTCGTCTCTTGGTGCAGTAATCGAGCCGAGTTCATTTCCGGTTTCCCTTCCTAGCGCCGAAGAGAGATGAATTCTCTCGGACCTTGGGTGGGGGTGGGGGGGGGGGGGGTGCTGGCAGCGAGAACACTTTTCGAAAGCTTCCGGGCCAAGCTCGATGCCGCATTGCCCTCCGTCCCGAGTCTTCCTTCGGTCGTGCTAAAGAGCGAAGAAAAAAAAAAGAGACGAAGAGCAAAGTAGAGAAATATAAAAAAGGAGAAGCGCGGGCCGGGCGGGAGAAGGAAAGAAATAATAATTAGACGAAAAGCACTGGGTGTGGGCGCGCCAGCTCGCGGGACGCAACTCTTCACCTGAGAAAAAAAAAACAAAAAAAACAAAAAAAAATTGAAGGCACGGTGCTCGACGATCTTTTTTTTATTTCTTTTTTTTCTCTCTCTCTCGCTCTCTGCCTGGCTCCTCTCGACGGCTCGCAACTCGAGTGCATACTTGTACGTACTTTTTCGTGCTCGGGTGGTTTTTGTACCTTCTGAAACGTAGCCGCGGCGACCGTACGCCCGAGTACCCTACGAGAGCATTGTTACACCGGGGAGAAAGGAAGAAACGCTTAGGAGAAGACACGATTCTATCTTCTTTTTTTTTGGTTTTTTTTATTTTTAGTTTTTTGTTATTGTTATTTTTTATTTTTTTTCGACGGTGTGTCCCACATTCCTGGCGCTTGTGGTGGTCTCGGAGAGCGGACGAAACATACACGGACGTTACACGAACGTTTGATGGTAACTTGCAATTTTTTTTCTTTTTTTCGTCAATCTGTGCGGTGTTCTTGAAGAAAAGCTCAGAAAAAAAAATTCTTAGAAGATGCGATTTTTTTTTAACCTGTTTATTTTTTATTATTACATTTTTTTGTATTATCTTGGAGAATGGATGCAACATGCACAGAGGTAAGACGGACATTTAATGGTAACTTGCCATTTTTTATTTATTTTTATGTCGATCAGTACGGTGTTTAGGGCACGCGATTCCATTTAAGTTCTTTTTTGGAATTTCTTTTATTTATTTATTTATTTACCCTTTACAGGGTTACAGATTATACCCTTTTACGGGATATTCACATATCATCCAAACATAGCAATGGCACTTTGGCGAGGCTTTCATACGGAGAAAAAGTTTCCCTTACAAATCGTTATCGATAAAAAATAATGTTACGTTGGAACACTTAAATTATAGGGAAAATTATTAATTTTTTTTATTTCGTCGGTGTGTCCCATATTTCTGCTCCTTGTAGTATATCGGAGAGCGGACGAAACATGGACGTGACACGAACGTTCAATGGTCGCAGCTTGCAGTTATTTTTATTTACTTTTTATTTTTCGATTTTTTTCAATCTGTGCAGAATTCTTGGAGCAAAGCTCGGAAAAAAATTTTTAAGAGACGCGATTTAATGTTTTTTTTTTTGCCTGTATGTCCACCATTCCTGTCTTTTGTAGTCTTCCGGAGAGCGGACGAAACATGCACGGACGTAAAACGAGCGTTTAATGGCTGCGGCTTGCAGTTATTTTTTTTTGTCAATCTCTGAAGTAGCATTTTCAGTAAAAAGCGAACGTTATATGTTGAGAAAAAAAACCCGACTAGGGAGCATTTTTTTTTTTTTTTGAAAGAAAATGGAGCTTCGGTGACACAATTTAATTTTTTTGCAACTATATAGGTCGCTGTCTCTCGCCGTGAACGGGGTGAGAGAAAAAACGGCAAACGCTTTGAAGCTCGGCGTTGCCGTGAGGCGACAGCTTTGATATAAAGTGAAAAACAAAGTATTTTATCTTGGAAGATAGAACGAAAAAAAAAATTGAAAAAAAAAACAAATTCTCAAACAAACGCTTCATTCATCTCAAGAAATCGCACACCTTTAGTGAGTTTTTATTGAGCCGTTTAAAAAAATCCGTTACTCCTAACGAGCTACCGGAGATTATACCACGACGCTCCAAAAGTGATTTTAAAGTGGATAAAAAAAAATTCTTAACCAAACGTTTCATCCATCTCAGATGTCGCACAAATTCAGTGAGTTTTTATTGAACCTTGAAAAAAAAATCCGTTACTCCAAACGAGCCGGAGATTATTCCGCGACGCTCCAAAAGGGTTAAGGATAGTTTGCAGTCTGTTGGATCTCCGCATTTTTTAATAGAACTCGATACTGAGGTGATTGGAAACTCTATAAAAAAAATTCCCAAACAAACGTTTCATCCACCTCAATATGACGCACAAATTTCCCGAGTTTTTATTGACCTATTCAAAAAAATCCGTTACTCTAAACGAGCTATCAGAGAATATACCGTGACGCTTCAAAAGGGTTGAGGATAGTTTGCAGTTTATTGGATCTCCGCGTTTTTTAATAGAACTCGATCCTGAGGTGACTTTAAACTCGATAAAAAAAAAATTCCCAAACAAACGTTTCATCCACCTCAATATGACGCACAAATTTCCCGAGTTTTTTATTGAACCGTTCAAAAAATCCGTTGCTCTAAACCAGCTATCAGAGAATATACAACGACGCTCCAAAAGGCTTAAGGACAATTTATAGTTAATTGGATCTCCGCTTTAAAAAAAAAATACCCAAACAAACATTTCATCCACCTCAATATGACGCACAAATTTCCCGAGTTTTTATTGAACCGTTCCAAAAATCCGTTGCCCTAAACGAGCTATCAGAGAATATACAACGACTTTCCAAAAGGCTTAAGGACAATTTACAGTCTATTGGATCTACGCTTTAAAAAAAAAATGCCCAAAGAAACATTTCATCCACCTCAATATAACGCACAAATTTCCCGAGTTTTTATTAACCCGTTCAAAAAAATCCGTTACCCTAAACAAGCCATCAGAAAATATAGAACGACTTTAAAAAAGGCTTAAGGACAATTTGCAGTATACTGGATCTCAGCTCTTTTAATAGAACTCGATCCTAAGGTGATTTTAAAGTGGATTTAAAAAAAAGCAAAAATAATAAACACACAATATCTGCCGGTGACGTGCGCTCCGCGCCGATATACATATACATATACATATACATATACATATACATATACATATACATATACATATACATATACATATACATATACATATATGTATATATATATATATACATAAACTACGCCATCGAGGCTCAACGGCGCACCCCTTTCGATTTTACAGAGGATTATCCTCGTCTCCCCGGCTCACCCGAAGCGCTTGAACGGGAGAGACGGTCTCGTCTCTGTATCGCGACCTTGTCCACGTTGTGCAGGCGAGTGTGCAAGGATCGAAGCCGGTTAGCTCCTCGCCGAACCCCTCGTAGAGTTATCGTCTTCTTGCCAAGAAATTCACAGCAGCCACAGCGTTCGCTGCATAGAAAGGACGACGTCGGTTATAACGCGCTATTATATGTCTCTAGCGGCACCGCAACCGCGATCACGCCACTCAAGCTAACCAACCGATTCTCCGCTCTCCGGTCGCTAACAATAATCCCGCGGTTAATCGCAAGATCCAATGTTTCATCTACCAATTTAACCGCTCTCTCTCTCTCTCTCTCTGTGTATCTGGCAAAACTGAGGTGAGTCAGCGACGTTGAGTGTGGCGAATTAAATCGTCGAGTTATTCATGCTTTTTTATCCGGGAACATTGCACTACGTAGAGTCGAAGCTCCCATAGGAAAAATAAGGGTATGGTTTTTTTTTCTTCGATTTTTTTTTTTTTTTGGTAGTTTGGCGAATTGATTTTATTGAGGTAGTAACTGGGGACAACCCGAGCCCACGTGAGTTCAGAGAGGATTGAGAGAGGAGATAAAAATCTGAAAAAAAATCGACCATATGGAAGGGAAAGATTGATTTTGCAGCATAATAATACCAAAATGTTGTTAATAAATTAAGGAAAAAAAATTGCCCAGCGAATCACCTGGCAAGCTAACTTTTTATTTTATGAAAATGATTTGTTAATTTTTCTGAATACGTATGAATTTTTTCGGAATTTCGTGTAATTTTTGAAAATTATGTTTTTAGTTAATAAAAAAATATACTTTCAAAAAAGTACACAAAATTCTGAAAAAGTTCATACGTATTGAGAAAAATGAACGAATCATTTTCATTAAAAAAAATAATGATAACAAACTATCTTAGCTGTAAGGGATTATATCTATATCTTTAGTTATAATAGGAGAATATGTATAGAGGGGGAGTTATGCAAAAACTCACATTTACATTTATGTAAAAACGTACATAAAATAAACCCTTTATACCCCATTCATTTTTTCTGTAAAATGTAACACCGCCTCTCAATAAATCATCGCCAATCAAACAAGCAAAACGCCTGCGGGAAACTCGACTGTTGACAATCGATACCGGCTATAATCAGCGGTCGTCTGTGACCTCGACTCGTCGACTTGAATGAAATAGAAATTGTGACCAGCCGAGAGAACAGATTATTTGTCGCTCGTCGAGTTGCCCTTAGAAATAAACAGAAAAAATTTACCTCAAACAGCCGAGAAATAATAATATTAATTTGAATATTTAAAGAAATTTTTTGGTTTGAAAATTTAATGACATTTTTCAATGCATTAATTTAAAGAAATTAAAAAATTTTATGAATTAAAAATATTAAAATTATAAAATTTTATGAAATTTAAAAATTGAGAAATTTGAAGAAATTTAGAAATAAAAAAATTGTGAAATTTTGCGAAATTCAAAGAAATGTACATTTTGTTTATAAAAAAAATTTTAAATCTCACTCTCTCCTTACATCCGTACAAATGCTTCTTATAGTTGCCCAACGAAAGTCCGCGATACTTTCCACGCGTATTAGTGGCCGACGGACAAAGAAAACATCCCATAGGAAGTTCATTGCTAGATTACCAATATGTATTATTCGCATAGCTGAGAAGATAGTTATCGACCTCGTAGCCGCTGACACAGCTGCGGTGTAACGAACGCGTTTCCAAGTCCCACCGGGTTCTCTCGTGTGCAACGCGAAAGTTACGCCAGCTTGTATATATAAATATATATATATCGCCCGCCTAAAACCATAAGGGCGTATCTTGCGTGCATAAGCGCGTGACATACGCCCTTCTTATTTTACACACGGTATTTATATATGTGTATCGCGCTATAGTAAATTCGCAACGCGTGTTACGTCCTCGACCAACGCCGACGCTATTATATTGCCTTGATCGAAAACGTAACGAGAAAATCGCGGCGTGAATCGCACGCTAGGCGAGACGTTACGCTATCGCATGCGCGCACTTATCTTATGCACCCGCTTACGTCCGTAAGACGTACAACTTTGGTGGCGGAAAAAAAAAAAAAAATGTTCGAGCTCTCGTGTGCAGGGAAAGTTTTTATTGGTGCGAAAAAAAAATTATAATGACGGATAGCGGAAGTTCGATCGTTTGATTAATTAATTCGCGGCCGATGGCGGATGTTTTTTTATTTCTGGACGAGTAAATATAAGGTTCTCGAGTCCGTCTTGTTCGGGGTGTTGCTTCGCGGGGAATTTATATTTTTCGGCTTGTTTGTTGTGAAATCGATACGCTGGGACGTGACCTACACGAATGTCGAGGCGGCATTACGGGTCGGTCAATAGTACAACGATTCGAGGCTCCGGAAGCTAAATCGAGTGACGGGTAAATATAACATTTAATTATAAGACTTATCGCATTACGAATTGGAAGTTTATTTTTAAAATATGAGTAGTGAATGGACAGTTTTTTTTAAACTTATTACCAAAATTTATCGGATACAAATTCGAAGTTTATTTAAAAAACATGAATAACGGATGAGCAGTTTTTTGTTCAACTTAATTACAAAATTTATGGGATTACAAATTCGAAGTTTATTTTAAAAACATGAGTAATGGATGGTTAGTTTTATTTTAACGTAATTACAAAATTTATAGGATTACAAATTCGAAGTTTATTAAAAAAACAAGACTAACGGATGGGTAGTTTTTTTATGGGCCAAAAATCTCATTTATATGTCGTGACGAAATAAAACACATTCCGGAGACGGAATGATGTCGGAAGCACAGGAGTGATTTAATTCGCCGGCGGGTCGTCAAACGAAACGGCTCGACGATGGCGCCAGGTGCGTGTGTGTGTGAAATGAATATTCATTCGTTCGATTCGCCACGAAAGTATAAAAAGATATTAAAAAGAAAAAAGCACATAGGTGTGGGCCACAGTAGGAGGAGTCGCGAAAGCTTTTACAGGGGCGTTTATAAAATCCGCACCCTCCAGCCGATGTAGTCGGCGGTATTGAATCGATCGAGGATTTTTTTTTATATATATATATATATATATATCGTCGCCAAGTGAAGTGGCACGAATATCATATTGAAAAGTGGATATTTCTGATCGGATGGAGAAACTCGTTTCGATTATGTGATCCGAGCATATATATATATATATATATATATAGTAAGTGTGTGCGTGTGTAAGAGACCGTTGCGGAAATTTTTTCTTGCTGACAAGAGTTCGAAGCGTTTTTCCGTTTCTTAGATTACAGTCTGTATTTATATACATATATATATGTGTGTGTGTGTAGGTAGCTCGGAGCTGCGAGTTCATCTGGAGAACGAACAGAAGCCCGACGCCGCCCGCTAACGGGACATATACCTCGGGCATTTTCTAAAACCACGTAGGAAGAACCGTGCGGACGTCTAACAGGTCTTTCGATCGCGCTGCCACGGAAGGTACTCGTCGAGTCGGTACATTCTCGAGTGCATTCTATCGGCAGATGGAGCGAAAAAAATAATTAAAAATTGTTTAAAGATATTACATTTATCATAAACAATAATAAATAAATAAAAAGTAAAAGAAAAAACATAAATCCTCTTATCCCAAATGCATGAAAAAAATATATCAATTAACCGTTTTAACACACTGTAAGATAAGCTTCAGCGCAGTGCGAGCCACAATCCAAGCGTGTTAATAAAAAATTTGATCAAAGGCAAGCAATTTATGTGTTCGTTCCATATTATCCATATTAAAATTCCGATCGGATCGGCCTTGCGCCTCGCCGGATCGTTTCATTGAGATTTTATTATCTCCGTTCAGATATGTAGTATTTTCCAAATGACCGACCCACGGAGTTGAACAGCATTCCCACGTGAACGCCTTTAAAACTCATAAGATATTCCACGCGCGATGCTTTTCTAGACACACTCGCTCGTCTCCGCGGCGCATAAATACGCGCAGTCCTCCATCTTTGTTTCTCCTCCGCCGCCGTATAAACACAGGCGCTCGTCGCCTGCCTATAACTCCGGAGGGTTATACCGTTACCGATTGCCTCTTCGTATATTAGCCGAATGTGGTTTGGATGCGAAAGAGACGAAGGAGAGAGGCGAGCACGTAGTAGCCCGGTTTATGTGAATGGTCGTTGAAGTTTTTCTCACGTACTTTCCCGAAGCTCGGGCGGGGAATCGAAGAGTCTCCGCACACAAACTGCGAGAGAGATCCGAGGCAACGATATATAAATCATTCCCTCCTCGTCGAACATCGCCGCCCGAGCGTCGAGACGATAAACACTCGGCGCAACAAAATCGTGCATGACTGAGTACCTGGCTGGATTTTCTTGCGAATTTTTTTTGTTTCTTATTTTTTTTTCTTCTTTTTTTCTGTTCTGTTCTTTTGGAGATCGAGCGACTCGGGGAATTTCAATGACACTGCGCGATCGGCGAGGCAGGAGTTGAAACAAATTGTCGAATTTGTTGCAGCTTTGTTTGCAAAACATTAATTTAAAAAATGTATATCTGTTCTGTTTGATTTTTAAAAGTTTAATATTGAAATTTTCATATAGCTTCCTCATAAAAGTTTAAAATTGCATTTTTCTTATTCACTCCTCATAAAAGTCGAAAATGGAAATTGTCATATCGCTTTTTCATAATGTTCCTTTATTCGTAAAATTAATTTTCTAAATATTCTAATGTATCTAATATTTTGAATATGTTAATCTTCTAAATATGATTTTTCGATATTTTGGAACATTCTGAACACGTTTTCATTAAAATCTCGAAATTTTTTTAAATCAAAACTTCCTCTACATGGAAGCAAAAAATCAATTAAATAAATGTTTTGCTCTTTTGTAGTAAAAAAGTAATTAATCAATTAAATGAAACGACTTTTTTTATCGGCGCGATAACGACCGAGTTAATCGAGGTCACTAAAGATTCGAGTTGGCGTGAGGCAGCGATCTGAAATTTCCTTATTCGATAAACGAAACGCTGATGAGAGTAATTTTTTTCGGTAATAAACCACTCGTGGATTTTTTCTCGGCTTTATTTCGCCACCAAAAAAATTAAGTTTTGGCTGAGCAATACAGCGAGTATTCGCAATAATATTGCGCTACCGACGAGAGAAACGTGAAAACAATTTTATGCCCGTATTTTTTCCGTAAAAAAAAATCAATGAAAAAGATTTAACGGATTTTTTTTTTTTTTTTTTGATCGAGGACGATGCGTTCGAGTTAATCGAGGCTCATAAAGATCCGTGCGATCGTAATTCGGCAATCTGCCATTTTTTTACTCGACGAACGAAACGTCGAGTAAAAACGTCGAATTTTTTTTTAATTTTTTTTTTTTTTGCCCTCTCCGAATTATGCTTCGTGTATGCTTGATGGCTTCGAGTGCGAGCGCGTGCGATAAGTGGAAGTATGCCTGACGCGTTATCGTGGCGCGATGAGCGACACCGGGTAAACAGAGACGATTCTCTCGCTCGCGATGACTCAACTTCCTCAGCAGGAGTTCGCAGCGAATTTAATGTCCATCAGAAAAGCGCTTTTGTCAAAGTGTTCAGAATAAATGCGAATAAAGACTCATCGCTATCGACAGTACAAAATGTTTGTATAAAATGTTATCTACATTGCGTAATGTTTTTTTTCTAAACTGTTCAGTTCACTCTCGCTCCTATTTTTATTTGTAATTGCTTTTGGTCACACGCTTATTTAAATTAAATTCAATTAAACTCTCATTTAAATTCAATTCAACGCAATTCTTAGACAGCAATTGTTGTTTTTCTTAAACACGCACGAATCGTTCCGCATTTGCACCGTGTCAATTTTTGTATTAATGTTATTATTTATTTATTTATTTATTTTATTTATTTATTTATCAAATTATTATTGTCATTCTCGTACGGAAAAAAATGCATTAATGAATTTTCTCAAAAACTCTCAAGAAGAAAACAGAACAAATGTTTCCTTCTTTGGTAGGTTGAAATAATGTTGTGGCTATTTTTGAGGCGCGCATTTATTCGCGGCTCGTGGAATTAAGAATTATAATGAGGACGTAACAGGAAGTGAGCGAAAGAGCGAAGTGGGTTCGAGAGATAAGTGTGTTATTAATAAAGCCGGCCAGGGCGTAGTCGCTTTACGATAAAATCGGGAATTACGTCCGTCCGAGTTCCGTGCGTCGGTCTAGAGCGAGGTTAATTTCAACCGTGCGTTTTAACGCGCAAAGCGAGAGCGTTTAATTTCTCGCTCGGCGGTACGCGCAAGATTCTGTAACTGTCGACGAGGGTATTGCAAGTCGTAAAAGTATACGCGGCGCCATTCGAGACGTTCGCGGCTGTCCTCGTCGACGCGCCTCCCGTCGCTTATACGCAGTCACCGACATATATCGCGTATAAATCGTGACAACGAAAACACATGGAATTTTGTCGCGCTATCGATCCTCTGGAATGTTCCATCGAGGCGGTGACGCAACCGCGTCGCGATCGATCGCCCGATCGTTTTCACCTACAGCGAACCCTTCCCCCCCCCTTCTGTCGCTCTTTACCGCCTCGAATACAATAACAGCGATTCATAATTAATCGGTCGAGTCACAATCGATTATCGTCGTAGTTTGCTTAGAATTGTTTTTGGCTCATCTTCGAGCCTTCGAATCGAGAGAAGTAGATTGGAAAAAGTTTTTAGATAAAATAATATTTTGTCAATATTTTGTATGCGCATCTCTGCAGATTTGGGAGAATTACTTTGATTTGCTTGGGACTGTTTTTAGCTCATCTTCGACCCTTCGAATCGAGAGAAACAGTACATTGAAAAAAGTTTTAAACTCAAAATATATTTTGAGTTTAAACCTACAGCGAACCCTCCCCCCCCCCTTCTGTCGCTCTTTACCGCCTCGAATACAATAACAGCGATTCATAATTAATCGGTCGAGTCACAATCGATTATCGTCGCAGTTTGCTTAGAATTGTTTTTGGCTCATCTTCGAGCCTTCGAATCGAGAGAAGTAGATTGGAAAAAGTTTTTAGATAAAATAATATTTTGTCAATATTTTGTATGCGCATCTCTGCAGATTTTGGAGAATTACTTTGATTTGCTTGGGACTGTTTTTAGCTCATCTTCGAGCCTTCGAATCGAGAGAAACAGTACATTGAAAAAAAATGTTAAACTCAAAATATATTTTGTCAATACATTGTATGGGCGTCTGAAGATTTGATACAAATTGGGTGACGTTTCGTTGAGCCGTCTTAAAGATATATTACTTTAATGACGGAATGGGGATATTTATTCTTATGGTATTGTGGTTTTTACACATGGTTAAAAAGACACATCGCACCCCTAAAACAACAGTGTTAACACCTCTTATGGGATTACGGGATTAAAGTCGCATTTCTCATTATTCGTTGTTTAAACAACACCACCTCAGTCGAAGCATTTACGATAAAATCCAGTCTCAAATCGCATTTCCACTCTAAGAACCACATAAAGTCCCAGTAGTCGAAACAGCAAAAAAAAAAAAAAAAATTGTTCTATCCCCAATCGAAACACTTCCAATTCCCAAAAATAATTTCTCCCGTCCTGCGTTTCCGGTCTAAAAAAAAAAAAATCCCACGAAAATTTTCCTCGACGTAAAATGTTTCTCTGACTCGTCCCTCTTTTACAACTCATAAAACTCACCGATGGAGCGGTACTCCGTGGATTGGTACCGCTTCGCGAACGCGGAAGCGAGTTGCTCTTGGCTGAGTTCGGTGGTTGTTGATAGCTCAGTCTCTGTCCCGTTTCTCTGCCGGAAGCCGTTAAGGAGGCCGGCGGTGGGGGCGGCGGATGAGAAAGAGGCCTGCCGCGTCGCTGTTGCTGCTGCTGTTGGATCTGTTGTTGTTGTTGTTGCTGCTGCGATTGATACTGACCCCAGGACTGACGGGGCACGTAGCCGACGTATCCGCCGGAAATGAACTGTGCCGAGCCGTTCAGGTGCGGCGGAGCCATCACGGCCGTTTGCTGCGGCTGACCACCGTTTCGCATTTTACCGATCGTTTCTTCCTCCACGCTGACTATTCAATTTTAAAAATTCCACGCGACGATCGTCGATTCCGCGCGATTTTCGTTCCACGCTGTCGAACTACTTTCGTTCATTTAGCTCGTTCGACTCAAGAACCAGCGCTCCGGGCTCGACGAAACTCATCGCTGTGCTAACGATAATGCGCCAGGCGACTCTCCGAACACTTCGCTGGCTCGGCGATCCGCACACGGGTCACTGCACTTTGTGGGTTAAAAAAAAAAATTCATAAAAACGAATCGGTTCGTCGGAGAACTCGATGAACGATTATCACTGCTGTCGTCACAACGATGACTCGTTTATCCAATGGTGGGTCACCCGATGCATTTAGTAGACACTGTTGGTTTGTTTCTTTTTTCTTCGAGGATTTAGCGACGGTTTATCGACGAGATCTGACGAGGATAGTTTTTTCGTTAAAAATTGTTATATAGGGGGAATTAGTTGAGTGAAAAATGTATGGAAAAATATATACGACATACAGAACTTGTTTCAATATATTAATATATAAATATATAAATATATAATGTACTTTATGTAATTGTTGAGATGGACCATTGGGAGACGTATATGCAAGATGCACAACTTTTTGGCAAAATGAAATTTTTCATATATTTTTCCATCAATTTTTTTTCTCTGCTTGATGGATCGTGATCGATGCTGCGAATTATTCAAATAGGGAATTTGTTTAAATATATTAATTTATAAACAAATATATTTAGAAATATATGAATTCATAAATATGTAAATATGTAAATATATTTTATGTAATAATTGAAACGTATATGCAAGATTTACAATTTTTTGGCAAAACTTTACTTTTCATGTATATTTTCTTTGCCTATTTGATGGATTGTGATCGATGCTGCGAATTATCGAGAACGTGTCGATAGGGGCTGAGTAAAGAGTGGGATAACGGCGAGAACTAAGCCATTTGGCGTCTCGCAATATTGACAAATGATAGCGAGAGAGAGAGAGGGTGAGATAGAGAGAAGTTTATCAAAGCGTAATCGCTATGGAACTCCCCCGATAAATGAAGTATGAGACTTCACGGTAATTTTTGCTATTATTTTTTTTTATCCGCGAGACCGATCTATCGTCGTCGAGACGAGAGATGATCGAGCGATGAGGTGGCTGGACGAGAAACATTAAAAATAATTTTTTTTTTTTTTTAATGCTCGAATGACACTCGAGACGGGTGTATTATATAGCTGGCCGCAACAATTTTTTGGGACCGCGGGAGAACTGTCCGCACGCAAATGTAACACGAGTATCGGGTACACTATAATCGATACTCTGATAATAAATTTTTTTATTGATTTTCTTCGAAATATTATTGAAACGAAAAATCAAAGGTTTTTTTTCGAATAAATAAAAAATTAGACACTTGAAGCCAAAGAATTTTGGATTTTAGATGCTCGCTAAGCTAATGCGAATTCAATAAATTTATCGCATTTATACATTGGAATATTATTGAGGGGAGAGATGAAAAAAATTGATGAAATATTGTACGTGATGTTTTTTTTTTATAAAAGATAAAATAAAATAATAAACAGTATACACGAAAGCCTACGAGGTTTCGATTTAACGTGTCCGCGAGTGCAGTGGAAGCCGGGATTATTTCTGTGAAACGTCTAATTTATATAACGGCTCCCTTTCTCGTTTCCGAGGGGGGTGCGAGGGCAGGGGAAGCGGCGAGGGCAAGGAGAGGGCCCCAGTGAAAGTGAGCCGGTACATGCAGCACACACAGCTATATATATATACATATAAATATATTACGCGCGAAACCGAATACAGGAAAAACTTGTTGTTTACCACCACCAAAACATGTACCAGTAAAACCGCTATTTTTTATTTTTTTTAAGTTCAAGCTTCATTTCTATGCAAATTGACGTCTAATTACATTTCCCCATACATGAATGTAATACAAAATCCGAGAAAAATGCATATGCGATTTTAAAAAAATAATTTTTTTTTAAACCCCGTCCTGATATTTCCTGCCGTTATTCTTTGCATATATGCGTGTATTTATATCGCGAAACGTAATCAAATAATGTATCTCGAAGATTTTCAGAGTCATTAGCGTACTCCGTCCGGTTATTTCTCCTCGTGAATATACTCGAGAGAGAAGATATATTTAATTACAATGTAATTAAAAATTGGAGAAAAATGCATGAGATAAAAAAAAAAGATTAAAAATATCCTTGTCCAGATATTTCATGCCATTATTATTTGCATATATACATATATATATCCCGAAAAGGAATCAAATAGTATACCTCGAAGATTTTCAAAGTCGTTCGCGGATTCGCAAAATTACATTCCCCCATATATCAATGTGATTAAAAATCGGAGAAAAATGCATGTGACACATTAGTTTTTTTTTAAACTTCCTCCCGATATTTCCCGCCGTTATTCTTTGCACATACGCGTATACACGTATCACGGAACGTAATCAAATAATATATCTCGAAGATTTTCAAAGTCGTTCGCGTATTCCGTCCGGTTAATTCTGCTCGCGACTATACTCGAGAGGCGTGACGAGAAACGCCTCTCCGAGACGAGGAATAATTATTTCGAGCAGACCGAAGGCTACTCGTGGCACTACTCGGTATATAGGTAGAGTTATAATACCATCGGTGAATATATATATAATATATGTATATATTATATAGGCATATATATATATATATATATATACACGTATATTGTTATAGTAGCGGCAACCATCGCACTTCTTCCCCGCGGTCTATTCCATTCCACATCGAGATACGCACGGTGCAACGCCGACGATTTTATGCTCTGAATAATCGTGCCTACCGGCATCAGTAGAATTATCCTAGCGTGCCCGAAAATACACTGCCTCACTTGTTTCGAGGCTGTTAATACCGTCTGGAATATTAAATGGAATTCCTTTTTACTCAGACTCTGTACTGTTGACCCTTTTCCCTCAAAGCGTTTCCGTCTCGCTACTCGGAAAACATATCGCAATTTAGAAAAAAAAAAAAATATATATATATATATATAGATATATTCATCGAACTTGTGTGGATAAAAAAATAGCTTTTTGTATAGTACTGCTGTGTGATATTTTTTCGTACCGAGTATAATTCACATTTACGTTTTAGCGCAAAATAAAAATTTTGTAATAAATGTTATTATTATTATACCAAAACTTAGTTTTCGCCGCTACGTGACTTCTGTAATAGTTTCTCGTACTCCGTAGGATCGATTCAAAGCATATCCGCCTCGCTGCTCGGAAAACATATTGCAACGTAGGAAAAAAATACACATAAATATATCCGTCGAATTTGCCGGAATAAAAAAAAAACTGTTAAAATAGATTTTTTTAATAGTACTCGTGATATTTTATTTCGTACCGAGTCTACTTCATATTTACGTCTCCGTACGAACGAAAAATTTCAGTAAATATAATAATCATTATTATAGATATATATATTTTTTCGAAGCTTAGTTTTCGTCGCTACGCGACTTCCGTAGTCGTTTCTCGTAATCCGTAACATCGATCATCACTGAATCCATTGGAAATATGTGCGAAGAAGCTCTTTATCACCTCCTGGTTCGACGAGTTTACGACACAACTGGTATCACTTCTAATATTCGGTAGCCGACACTTGTTATCGATCCGCGTATAACACGAAGCTACCGATAAGCTTTGTGATTTTTTTTCTTTTTTTTTTATTGTATTTTTTTTTTCGGTATATTATCGGGCGATGTCGAGATGACGATCCCGATTTATCGTCGCGCCGCAGCTCTGCACACAGCTGCGAGGGAAACCTGTCAGGTATTGTCCGCGGTCGGATACCAACTGACAGGCCTCGGTGGCCGCGCGAAGAAAGGCGCGGGAGTCTCCATCTCTCTCTCTCTCTCTGCTAGGCTCTCCGGCGAGCGGGCCAACACGCAGCGATACGTTCGTTCTCCTCGTGGACTTCGTCGTTGCGGATCCGGTCGTGCCTCTCTGCCTGCCAGCCGAGCGGCCTGTTCGCTCGCTCACCGCAAACCTCCTCGAGGAGAGTGGGATCACCGACGTTGTAGCTCGCTGTCGTAAAGATACATATACGAGTGTAATGCGGGTCACTCAAGCTAGAAGAGTTATACCAAAAAACAGGTATTTTTTTTTTTTTTTTTTAAAGGACAGATTTAAAAATAAGTATAATAAAAAGAACCTATAAATATTTTTCCAGGTCAAAGTACCTTAGGGCCATAAAAAATTAACGTACGCTGTACCTCGGTGTCGTAAAGATATATATACGAGTGTAATGCGGGTCACTCAACCTCAGGTTTTTCAAAATGGTCAAAAATCAGGTTTTTTTTTTATGATTGACTTATAAACATAAGTATGATAAAAAAAACGTATATATTTTCACGACAAAGTACCGCACGGGTGTAAAGAAATAAAAGTACGTTATACCTCATTGTCGTGAAGATATATGCGAGTGTAATGCGGTTCACTCAAGCAACAGAAGTTACCGAAAATAAGATAATTTTTAATTTTTTAACGGTTAGTTTACAAAAGGAAAAGTTTATAGTAAAATAGAAAACCTATGAATATATTTTAGCGACTTCGCTAAAATAACCACATTCATTGTGTGCAACACGGGTACAAAATTGCTTATTATTGCCCAATGATCATTATTAACCTGTGCGCGTGCGCAGTACTGTTTCATTAGTCCCTGGCGAGTAATAGGGCTCATTACTCCCTCGGGAAGCCCTATCACTCCCGGGGAGTAATGGTGATTGGCGAATATGACGATTTTTCAACCCAAGAAACGTGGTTATCTTAACGAGGTCGGAAAAAACATATCGTAAAAAAGGAGCGGATTTTCAGCTCGTGAGATTTTTGCCCTCGCTTTGCTCGGGCAGCAAACTTCGCACTCGGCGAAAATCGCGCACTTCCCTCCCTTCTGGCATAACACAGTAATTCCACGCCAACGTACCTCACGGGCGTAAAAAGCAAACGTGTATAACACGTAAGCCTCTAACAGTCAGTGGAAATATAACTTTTCATTAAATTGTAACTTCCGGGCATTTTTTTAAATAAAAAAAACAAAAGTAATTTTAATATCCTTGGGTGTCGTTCACGCGGAACTTCCAGTAGACATTCAAAGTTCTAATTTTTCTAATTTCTATAAAATCCTTCATAATCATAAACTCCAAAAAATAGTAAAATAGAAGAATGTCTACTGGAAGTTATTTTTCATCGCTTCATTCTTTCCTAGCCTCAGCTCGACCTAAAAATTAAAAAAATTATATAGAAATCTTTCCACGCCGAAGAATGCCTCGTTTTCAGTGCTGTCCCGAACCGCGTCTAATTGCCTAGTCCCGTCTCTAACCCTCTAACAGTCACTTTGAATATAGCTTCTCACCAAATTCTAACTTCCGGGTATTTAAAAAAAAAAAAAAAAAATTCCCTTATAACATCGTTGATTCTCGTTCACGCAGATCTTCCGGTTGACATTCAAAGTTTAACTTATTCAAGGTTAATCTTACGAATTCCTATAAAATCCTTCACAATCCTAAGCTACAAAAAATAGTAAAATAGAAAAACGTCTACTGTAGGTAATTTTTTCATTGCTTCATTCTTTTCCAAGCTCAGCTCGACCCAAAAAAAAAGTAGTATAGAAATCTTTCCACGCCGAATAATGCCTCGTTTTCAGTGCCGTCCCAAACCCAGTCCAATGCGTAGTCCGTGACCCGTACAGCCCCACCGCCGTCGAATCGTGAGGTAAGTCGAGTCAGGTCGCCGTACTAATCAGCCACCCGGTAGTACTAGCTTTATAAGGTGATGGCCGTGTTCCAGAGGGGATTTCGCAAAGGGGGAGAGGGGGGGGGGAGAAGAGAAATAGATAGTTACACCGAAGCTTCGAGCCTTGACGACACGAGTCAGCCTGCCAGAGGCGAGAATGAAAACGATGCGCTATCCGCTAATTCCTTCCCTACTCACATAACCCCTCTCGCGCCTCGGCGGCTATCACCTGGCCCCCGCGAATTCTATTCCACTTACGTGCTTCGAATTGGTTCGGTGCCTTCCTCGGAGTGGCAAGGTTGCCCGGATCAATCCGCCCTGCTTTCACGATACCTCTTTCTCGTCTTAGTTTCGTTCGATCGTCCGAATAAACTCCGCTATGGAGATGTGCAATGACCGTCATTTCTCGTTGAGGTCAATTGACACAAAAATTACGGGTAAATGCCCGTCATTTTGGTATTCCTCGAATCTGTCGTGTGCAATGACAGTCATTTTCAGAAAGCGTCGGAAATGGGGTCAATCTACCATATAGTTGTACAATGGCCGTCATTTTTATGAAGGGAAAAGCTTGAATTTGAATAATCAAAATTTCATTCAAAGCCAAACGTCATTTTAAGATTGTTCGATTCTTTTGTATCGCGATCAGTCTGAATAACATGGTAAACATCTCTTACGATTAATAGGCACAATTTACATGTCTACCCCTTGGAATAAAACTCTACCGAAATTGAAATGAAACTCTATCGAAATTGAAATAAAACTTTACCGGAATAAAAGGCTACCGTCTAGCCTAGTATTCCGGTAGAATTTTTTTGTTTCTTGGCGACGAGCTTGCTCCGGTAAATTTTTTTTTCGTACAGTGGTAGATATTTTGGCACAGTTCTAATACGGTAGAGTTATAATATGATAGAGATGTTTTCTGATAGAGTTGTTTGAGCTGTCTTTTTTGGTAGAGTTGTTATCCGTTACAGTTGTGAGTAGTGGAGATGTAAATGTGCCAATTAACAAACGATGGGACAGTTTAAGGTTAAATAATATAACTTTTCCGCGCCGGTTGGCGTTGGAAAACGGCGGCGATGACGTACAGCCGTCTTGTTGAGCTTCACCGAGCAGTGGTCGCGCAATATTTTGGTCATTTTTTCTCGGCGACTGTATCGAGACCAAAAAAAATGACCGCTCATAAATTCGGTGCACAATCTCAACTCCGCTACCGGGTTCCCTCGCTGGCAGCGCCCAGCTGTGAGCGACGGTGGCGCCGCGCTCGAGACGTGCGGCGAATCGTCGCACTGAGCGTAGGTGTCGCTCTATTAGTTTTCGCCGGTTAGTCATTTATCCGGTGAATCAGTGTCCGGAAGAACAATCGGACGGCGCAGGAAAGCGCTCTAGCGCCACCGCCTGCGGACGGAACTTTTCCAATGGTCGTTGTGTTCGCCGTGCCGCCCGCCCGTCGCCCCGCGAGTCGTGGCGCGTTCATCCGTTCGAGCCACCAATTTCGTTCCATCTCAATCCACTTCGTTCCGCGCTGGCCGTGACTCCGGCCGGCTCGTTCCAGTTAACGGCACGTTCTTGCCTCTCCGCGACTGTGATGTTTTCTACCGGCTGCTATACAGCAGGACACGATCGTCGCGGCGGCTCGGAACTTCTCGCGCGCAGTCTTCCAGCACTCGCTCGAGCGGCCACCGCTCGCAGCTAACAGAGTCCTCAAGGCCGTGCACGTTTCTTCGGCGGCTCGTTGCTCGCGGGGTTTCACTCGATTGTATCGCCCCGAGGTAGGAAGCAATCGGCGAATCGCAGGCACCCGGTAGTCTCGGCCGATCGTCGGCGAGGAACAACTACGATTGAATTCACGGCGCATCGAGCCAGACTCGGAACTACCGAGCGGCGAACGGAGATTGATTCGAGACCGGTAACTCGACTACGAACGCTGCGGTACAGTTTACGATTCGAGGGATTGAATCTTAAATAGGGGATATGAGATTTTTTTTAAGTTGAAAGTTGAAAGTTGAAATTTTCACAGCGCTTCCTCGCAAAAGTCGACGAATGAAATTTTCATGTGGCTTCGAATGTTTGTTTATTCGCAAAGCTTCTTCTGTGAGAAAGCATTTTGTGCATTTTCGGCTTCCTCGTGGAGGAAGCTTCCATTTGCGAGGAATATGAGATAAAAAAAAATTGCCTGCAAACAATGAATCTCAAAATTTGCATGTTTTATTCAAAGCAACGTTTTTTTAAATCCTTCGACTTGCTAATAGAATAAAAAAAATATGGGATTCTTGTGGGGCAAGATGAACTATTTCCACAAATTTTTCCCGGGACAAAAAACAGTCCCATCTCGAAACGGAGAACACGCGTTCATTTTGCCCCACTCTCGTCCTGCCGCGTCAGACAATACGCGAGATTCCGTTGAACGGGCTATGGGCGTCGAGCCGCGTACCGGGACAAGGCTGAAAATCGCAATAGCATGACAAATCGACGAAGAAGCTTGGACCACCTTCGGGATATCCCACACACTCGCTGTTCTCACAACAATGATATTCCTCGCTTCCCTTCCCCCCCCCCCTTCTTCCTCCGCCATCGCGCGTGCGCACGCGAGTATTTTTTCCACCCATGCGACATTGCGCAAAGACGCCGGTTGCCGCAATCACGAATTACCGTCTTATTCTCTAGGATGCGATTAGTCAACCATCTGCGA
Organism: Ichneumon xanthorius; assembly: GCA_917499995.1. Lineage (NCBI taxonomy): Eukaryota > Metazoa > Arthropoda > Insecta > Hymenoptera > Ichneumonidae > Ichneumon > Ichneumon xanthorius. Next base: position 2,056,097 of record OU824204.1, on the reverse strand, counting down.
TTCGTACGATCTCCGGCAGCGAGCAATTCCATACAGTCATAATACACACGTGTGTCGAAGTTACAAAAAAAAAAAAAAACCCAAGGAAAATAAAACCCAACTCGAAGGAGCCTTTCCAGGAAGTCGTATAGATCACGAGTTTCGAGAGGCGTTCAGTTGCTCTTGTTATGCATATATGTAATACGTACGTTCTCCGCGAAGTACAAAAGATTCTCGAGTTCTTGTACCGCGGGGGCTCTCGAGATAAAATCGTAAAGAAAAGAAAAGAAAAAGAAAAACAATCTTGTCCGCGTTGTTTCTCGCCTCTGTTCGCGAGTCGAATCGTTTCGAGAGTCTCGCTCGACTTCCGTCACGGTCACGCTGCAGGCGACGACAAAAAAAAAGAAAACAAAACAAACTATAGGAACAGATAAGTTTCCAGCGAGGCAAAACAGCGAGAGTCCGAGCGGCAGTCGATGCTGCGTCGAACGGTCAAGGGCCTTTGGGGAAAAATCTTTCTACCGGGTGGTTCGCGTTCGCGCGAACGGATCGTAAGAAAATCCTCGCGGATACGCGGCTGTCCTTAGCGAACGGTTAACTTCTCCCGGCAGCAAACTCGGCTCACCGCGGAGTGGAGGATCAAAATAAAATGCACATCTGTCGGAGGTGTCACGATTTACCGTTCGCCATGCGGTGTATCGTTCGAGCAACGAGCGAGAGGGCCCTCTTTCGCAATACCAGAACTAAAATATCGTTGCTCAAGCGTGTAGCTGGCTAGCTGGCTAGGCGAGGCGCCGGTGCTGCCGCCGCGCGCTCGACGGCGCGGCGGGCGAACTGCGAAGTGAAAGGCGACGGGATATCGTGATAGGGGCCCGGCTCTCCTGTGCATACTGCGCTGTGTAACACACGCCTGAAACGTGTACGTATTTACATATACCCGCAGCCAGTGCTGCAGCCATGCAAATGGAGGAGGACAAAAGAGACGGAAGATTTACCGGTCGCGCGGACGGAATAGATAAATATTGAATGCGAACTGTTAAAACTCAATGTATTGGGTGCGGGTCTTTAAATTCGGTGAGGTTTAACATTTCTGTGGATTTGTTTGCGTTGTATCAATATTTTTTTAATATGGCTTTCACGATCTCTTGCACGGTAAATAAGGTTTGTACAGTTTTACAAACGATTTCTTTTTCTCGTTGATTTTACTCTCGTTTAGCGACGACGAATAAGGTTCGGGAAAAAAGTAAGGCTGCGCGGACGGAATAGATAAATATTGGATGCAAACTGTTAAAACTCACCGTATTGGGTGCGGGTCTGTAATTTCGTTGAGATAAAAAAATGTGTTCGATTTATTTGCGGTATATCAATAATTTTTTTTATGTCTTGTTTGTACACTTTTACAAACGATTTCTCTTTCTTCTCGTTGATTTTACTATCTTATAGTGTTGATAAATGAGGTTCGTTAAGAAAACCATTTTGATAAATTTATAGGAAAAAAATATTGTGAACTTTTTTTTCTCTTCTTTTGACTGTACGACTAAGTATTCTCCGTCGTTAAAACGCAGTAACTAACTTTCCCAGTTTATCGCCTCTCCTGCACAGTAAAGCTATCAGGCCGTGACACAATCACAGCCGATATATAATAGTTCCCATTTCAAAACAGCGTTGATTATTCGAACGATAAAAATTCATGAAGAAACGAGGTCCGCGAGTGGCACTCGGTGATTTGTCGTTACGAAATACATGAGCATCGGGAGTTCGCTCCTCCATTCGCTCTCTCTGATCGAGCGGGCGATTACTGGCTTATTGGCTACAAGTTTTCGGACTCACTAATTTAGGCAATTAGGTGCGATATTCGTAGAGATAACAAAATTCCTTGGATCCATTTATAGGAACAATTTTTTTTCGCCTAACTACTTCGGACCGGTTATGAAAACGAAGATTAACTTCCACAAAAAAAAGAATTCTACTTCGCGCATGCGCTGTAAAAACTCAGTAAAAAAAAGCTTTTGGCCGTTCGGAAAAACATTTGTCGTCGACGAAAAAATTTGGTTTCATCATCGAACCTCCTCGGAATACTACGAACATGAAAAACGTGTAAATCAAATAAAAATAAAATAAAAAAAGGACAAATAATAAAAACTTTCCTAAAATATAAAAAAAAAATTCCACTTCGCGCATGCGCATTAAAAGCAAAGTAAAAGAAGCTTTCGGACGATCGGCAAAGCATTTCTGTCAATTAAAAAATGTGTAAAATACCTAACAATAAAAACCTTCCTAAAACGTAAAAAAAAAGACAAAATGTGACCGTGTAAATTCTAATCTTATCGTCTCCTTTCTGTACAATAAAGCGACCACGGCAATGGCTAAACGACGATGGACATCTCCGAGTGTCCAAAGCATCGTTGATTATTCTCGCGATAAAAATTCATGAAAAAACGAGGTCCGTGCGCGGAGCCGTTGATTTATCGTCTCGAAATATATGAGCATCGGGTCTCCCCCCACTCTCAGCGATCGAGTTCGCGATTATTGCATACAGAAGTTTTAGATAACGAGGCCGTGCGTTTCGCACGCGAACTTTTGGCCGGAAAATCTTTCGACCTCAAACCTGTAGTGAGTTTATGTCTTCAAGACGATTACAAACTCACTCCGAGTCCCGAAGAGTCGTTCTCTCGTTATAAATAATAAATCGAGTGTACGCTCTTCTCCCCCTCCCCTCCCCCCCCCTCTCCAGTTCACTGTCTTCCGGTCGTTAGCGAATAGTCGCGATGACATTGGCGGCCATGCAGAGTGGAGAGGGCCAAGCCGGAATACCAATAGCTCGAGCTTTTCCTCTCGCGGAAGGAACTCTGCCAAATTTCGCGGGGCCGAAGATCCCCGAGAGTTTTCCTCCCCTCGACCATTTCTCGTTCCCCCCACCACGCCTCTCCGCTCTCCCGCACGAGCCGGTCTATCGCAAATGGCCCGAGCCGAAGTAGTAAGAAAAGAATACGACGGAGAAAAAAGGGGCGTCAGGAAAGAAATGATCGTAAAAAAGATTACATATATGTGTAATATATGTGTATGTGTGAAAGGAGCGAAGTATAGACGAGAGCGAAAGCATGCCAAAACGATGCAAGAGGTGCGCTGCTGCTGTCGAGCAGTTTTATATTTTTGGCCTCCGACCTTTCTTTTTTTTACTGGCGGGAACCTGCAGGACTTATAGAATTCGGTCGGGCTATGCTCAAAGCTGAAAGTGCTGAACGGGGGAATTTTTTTATTTATTTTTTTCAATAGTGAAACGAAGTTCAGGATCGGAAGGTTTTTTGGGATTTTAAGGGTATTCGCAGTAGAAGATAAAATTTGTGAAAATCGGAGTGCTAAAAGAAATTCAATTTGTCGTGCACCAAGAAGTCGGTACGGCTCTTAGAGTTTTATGATCATCTTCGTCTCTCTGTACGCGGAGGAAAGTAGAATCGCGTTTTTTTTTTTCTTCACGATTCGTTGGAGGGTGACGATTCTCGGGCGCCGCGGGAGAGTTTGCGGATGCTGCTAGACGGAAGTCGATGCTGGGGCGGATCTCCGGTGCGAGGATAGTCGGAAGAGAGGCAAGGCCTCGGTCAGCCTGGCTGGCCGCAGTTCTTTCCGATTTATATAAAAATCGGCGTGGCTAAAAACATTCGAATTGCCGTACACCAAAAAGGCGATTCGGCTCTCAGAATTCTACGATCATGGCCGCCTCTCCGACCGCGAAGGAAAGGACACATTTACATCTCTACCACTCACAACTTTACTAGATAACAACTCTACGACTCACACTCTACCATTCACAACACTACCACTCACAACTCTACCCCCCACAACTCTACCACTCACGACTCTACCAGATAAGAACTCTACCACTCACGATTCTACAAGATAACAACCCTACCAGATAACAACTCTACCAGATAACAACTCTACCAGACAACAACTCTACCAGACAACAACTCTACCAGACAACAACTCTACCAGACAACAACTCTACCAGATAACAATTCTACCAGATAACAACTCTACCAGATAACAACTCTACCAGATAACAACTCTACCAGATAACAACTCTACCAGATAACAACTCTACCAGATAACAACTCTACCAAATAACAACTCTACTGGATAACAACTCTACCAGATAACAACTCTACCAGATAACAACTCTACCAGATAACAACTGTACTAGATAACAACTCTGCCAGATAACTCTACCGGATAACAACTTTACCGGACAACAACTCTACCAGATAACAACTCTACCGAATAACAATTCTACCGGATAACAACTCTACGGGATAACAACTCTACTGGATAACAACATTACCGGACAACAACTCTCCCGGATAACAACTGTACCAGATAACAACTCTATCAGATAACAACTCTACCAGAAAACATCTCTATCATATTACAACTCTACGTATTAGAATTCTACCAAATTCAAACTCAATAGAACTCTACCAACATCGCTCTACCCGAGCGAACCAGTCGCCAACAACTACCACATACCAACTCTCGTTCGCTCTGGTAGAGTTTTTTTTCCTACAGTGGTTGAGATTTTCGTAGAGTTCGCAATATGATTGAGATGTTTTCTGATAGTGCTATGAGTGGGTAAAATGTAAATATGTCGACGAAAGTAGAATTGCATCGCAATTTTTGCCTTTATCCTTCACGATTTCTTGGAGGATGAGTTCTTTCCAATTCATACAATCGTCATTTATTTAAAAAATTGAAATTGGCATGCATGCCAATTAAAATTTTTGGTGCACCAAAAAGTCGCTTCGACTCTTAAAATTTTGACGATAATCCTCGTCTCTGCATCCGCTGAATGAAAGTAGAATTGCGATGTTTCTTTTTTCTTCACGATTCGTTGGAGGGTGACGATTCTCGAACGCAGCGGGAGAGTTTGCGGATGCTGCTAGACGGAAGTCGATGGCCGGGGCGGATCTCCGGTGCGAGGATAGTCGAAAGAGAGGCAAGGCCTCGGTCAGTTCGGCCGAAGAGTCGCTTCGCGAAACGGCCGCGGCGGCAGCACCGGCAGCGCCGGACCGTGCAACAGTTCGAGGACCCGTACAAACGGCAATTACGATCGTGCCGAGTGTGTAATCGTGTCGGGTAACTTTTACCGGGAGAAAAATAGAAGAAGTTTAACCCGAGTGGGCTGCTCGATCTTTCTCGAGTGAGAGACGAGAGAAGTGCCCACGGATGGGTTTTATCCTCGACAACCCGAGCGCGGTGAAGTTTCGAGTCTCTCTCGATGCATCGACCTATCACGACCTGAGAGGGTCGTTCAACCACGACCGACGGGACTAGTCTTTCCTCGCAGCAGTTTTTCCCGCGCTGCCGTCGTCGAACAGCCGACTTAACGCTTACCGGCGGGGAGCTTCGCGTACACACGTGCACTCTAGCATGCCACTTGGAAACTCGCGCAATTATCTCATACCAGTTTTACATACATCTGGCGTTACGCAATGTAAAAGCGGAATATAAGTTGCGGTGCATGGGGCGCTTCGGACATGTACGGTAAAAATTATTTCTGTTTTTCTTAAACCTTTTTTTATCGAGTCTTCTTTGGGGAACTCTTCGGTACTGCATAGTACATACCTCAAGTAGTATCTATGAATTATTTCAGAATTTTCTCGGCATGCTACCGGCCAGCCCATATCTCTATGCGAGCGAAAAAACTCGTTTAGAGCCGTAAGACCCTTTAAAAATACATTTAAAGAGTCGGCAAAGTTAAAAGTTAAAAGTTAAAAGTTAAAAGTTAAAAGTTAAAAGTTAAAAGTTAAAAGTTAAAAGTTAAAAGTTAAAAGTTAAAAGTTAAAAGTTAAAAGTTAAAAGTTAAAAGTTAAAAGTTAAAAGTTAAAAGTTAAAAGTTAAAAGTTAAAAGTTAAAAGTTAAAAGTTAAAAGTTAAAAGTTAAAAGTTAAAAGTTAAAAGTTAAAAGTTAAAAGTTAAAAGTTAAAAGTTAAAAGTTAAAAGTTAAAAGTTAAAAGTTAAAAGTTAAAAGTTAAAAGTTAAAAGTTAAAAGTTAAAAGTTAAAAGTGTCGATAGGGAATTGATTAAACGAAATAGAAGTAGTATAACAACTGCCGTCGCGGCTGACTTCACGATTCCACGCTTGCTGGCTCGATAGACCGATCGATAATCTTGGCGCATGCGTGGTAACACAAGTTAGCTGTGACGTCATGAGACATCGGACAGGTCTACAGACTGGAGAAAACATCGTGAAAGTGTGGGTTTTTGGCACGACACTATCATATCTCGACAATGCCTAAACGGAATTTAATGAATCAGGGCTCGTTTGAAAGCTCAGACCCGATTTGTATTATGAAAGTGACCCTGTTCTCCATTAATTTAGAAAATGTATCAAGTAAAAAGCGTCCAAAAATTGAGGCACCCGTTATTGGCGTAATAAACTTGGTAGCGCTCGACGCTTTTTTCATCTTATACCTTTTATTAACTTTGCGTCGAGACGCTACCGCGTCTCTTGAGTTGTACTTTCACAAACCTTTTTTTTCTCCAAAGTACCGTAATTGTTTTGGTGTTAATTTTGCAAGAAATATTTGTGAAGTGAAAAAATATTTTCTGTAAGATCTATCTAACACCAGTTTTACATACATCTTGCATTGCGCAATGTAAAAGCGGAATATAAGTTGTAGTGCATGGCACCTTCGGTTGAAAATTAAGAAATATCTTGTTCAAAATGCTTGTAAAATATTTTCTGCAAAATTTCGCACCAATTTTGCGACCAATCCAATTTGACTTTATCGATAAAAAAATAATAATAATAGGTAATAAATAGCTGCGTTAGACAAACACTGAATGGGTGGAGTTTATCTGGGCGCGGAGTATGTAAGAGACATAGACGGGAAGTTTGTGGATGCCGTCGCCTCGGGAACAAAGCTTAATCCACTTCCCGGGCAATATATTCGCGTCTCGCCTTTGTTCGTTTTCATAGCCGAAGTTTCCCGGTCCATTCGAACGTTAATTTCCCGAGGCGTTTGATGTTTAAACTCATATAGAAAGAGGAACGACGAAAGACGTCTATCTGCGCCCACCTTGGATGGTCCCTCGCAGCGAATTAATTTCCCTGCTGATGCCGGTTCGTTTGCATGATACTTTGTACCGCGCACGCGCAACGGGGCTTGAAACGCGCCGGAGGAGAACCGAGAGCACGGCACAAAAGTCAGACTGATGGACGCAATTAACTATCTCGCCTTCCGTCGCGTCCCGGGACATCCGGTCCTCGCGAATACGAAATTTTTTCCGTGTAATCAACAACGAACGAACGATCCATGGAAATTCTGAATTCATATTAATTCATCGAGCTCGAGCACCGACAGACTTCGTTTGGGAAAATAAATTCTCGGAATGATGAAGAAAACTAAAACAAAATGCATACCGTGTCCGGTCTGCGGAGCCTCGGCGGGAACAATCGACTGGCTCTTATTCAATAAGCTGAAACGCCTACAGCGATCGCAAAACTCAAACGTTCGATTTCGAGACAAAGTGACTTTGCATTCGACGCGAGCTTGCTTGGATGCTCGAAACTCGTGAATCTTGAGAAATATAGTTGGGTATTGACATTGAATGAAGGTTTTGGGTTCTTATTCTAGAAGTTGAAACGCCTCCAGCGATCAGAAAAGTCAAACGTTTGATTTCGATATAAAGTGACTTTGCATTCGACGGGAGCTTGCTTGGCTGCTCGAAACGCATGAATCTTCAGTATTGACATAGAATGAAGGTTTTAGCTCTTCTTCTACAAGCTGAAACGCCTACAGCGATCACAAAACTCAAACGTTCGATTGCAATATAAAGTGACTCGGCATTTGAGGCCTTGGGGCCTTGTTTGGCTGCTCGAAACGCACGAATCTTGAGTGTTGACATAGAGTGAAGGTTTTTGGCTCTTATTCTGTAAACTGAAACGCGGCATTTTTTCCGTGTAATCATCAACGACCGAACGATCCATGGAAATTCCGAATTTATATTAATTCACCGAGCTGGAGCGTCGGCGGACTTCGTTTGGGAAAATAAATTGGTGGAATGATGAAAAAAATTAAAACAGAACGCATACTGTGGCTGGGTTGTGGAACTTCGGGTAAAACAATTTATTTTCTTTGCCACGAAGGAAGATACGATTTAATTAACTATCCTGCCTTCCGACCCGTCCCGGGACATCCGGTACTCGCGAATACGAAATGTTTTTCACTGTAATCACCGACGGTCGAACGATCCATGGAAATTCTGAATTTATATTAGCTCGCCGAGCTCGAGCGTCGACATGCTTCGTTTGGGAAAATGAATTCCCGGAATGATGAATAAAATTAAAACAAAATGCATACCTGTGTCTGAGCTGTGTAGTAAAACTTCGGGTAAAGCAATTCCTTTTTTTTGCCGACTTCGGTCAAATAACCACATTCCTTGCGTGCAACGCGGGTGGAAAATAGTCTATTATTGACCAATGATCGTTATTAGCGTGTGCGAACGCGCAATACTGTTTCATTACTCCCTAGGGAGTAATAATAGGGCTCATTACTCCCTCTGGAAGCCTCATTACTTCCGGGAAAGTAATGGTCATTGGTGAATATGACGATTTTGCGATGCAAGAAATGTGGTCATTTTTAACGAAGTCGAAAAAAAAAACGTATCGTACGCTACACGAAAGGGAGCGGATTTTCACCTCATGTGATTTCTGTCCTCGCTTAGCTCGGGCAGGAAACTTCACACTCGGCGAAAATCGCGCACTTCCCTCCCGTGTGGGATAATATAGTAGTTTTTTGTTTTCATGTACACCCTAACAGGTTTTTACATACTCCAGCCCTTATAATAAACCTCTTAAAATTAATAGTGTCTTCCCTTAACTGAAATATTTCCTGTAATATAAAGTGAAGTTCGGCTAAAACATTTTTTTTTCTCTTCCATAAAAGAAAATACGATTCAAGACTTTCATAGCATATGGAAGTGGATTTCGGAAATCCTGAATCCCATATAGCATATCGGGGTGGATTTAGAACATCCTAAATCACTCTCATATGCTATATTCTCCAGATTTCGGTTTTCATAGCATATGGAAGTGGATTTCGAAAATACTAAATCACTCCCATATGCTATATTCTCCAGATTCCGGCTTTCATAGCATATGGAAGTGGATTTACAAAAAACATAAATCACTCCCATATGATATATTCTCCAGATTTCGGCTTTCATAGCATATGGGGGTGGGTTTCGAAAATCCTAAATAACTCCCATACGCTATATTCTCCAGATTTCGGCTTTCATAGCATATGGAAGTGAAAAAACGGACTCAGTCGGTAACAAATCTGTTTCCGTGTGATTTTTCCAGCAAGTTACTGGCACCGCCAACCCGGGAGACGGTGAAGGAATGTTGTTGCAGTATAACTTACCGCCCTCGTATCGAATGTCTGTTGATTCAAATTCGTCACGTTGTTGTTTATGTGATTGTTGTTGTTGAGATTGCTGTTACGATGGCTGCTTCGCGTTGAATTCTGTCGACTACTGCCGCTCCCACTGCCGCTGTTATTTCCATTGCTGTGCTTGCCGTGCTTGTGCAGCACCATAGCGGCAAACATCTCGCACGATTTTTTTATTTTATTATTTTTCACACCTTTGTTGTTATTATTTTTTTTTTATATTTCTCACTAAATTTCTAAACTAAAAGTCACTCCGCAATGTTATCGTTCGCCGAAGGCTCACATCGGAGACACCTGTGGAAAGTGATTCGTTTCATGTAGAAAAGACTCGCTCGATTGAATTCTAATAAATCGAAAATGAGGTGCAAATTAAATTTGCACGCTGCTTCCAAAATTTTACCGTCAACACCACAGCTTTCGCTACGCTTTAAAAAATTTCAAGACCTCATAAAATTTAGTATTAAAAAAAAAAACAAAAAATACTAAAACGTAGAGGAAGGAAAAATAAAATTTGTTTTGTCCTGTGTTGAACATGTCCTAAGTTGGACGGGACTTGCTTGTCAGTAGATTTAGCTCGTTCCACCTGCGTTAACGAAACTTGCATCGCGAGCGTTACGTGGCGATTTACATAACTCGTACGTGCATTACGCACACGATAACACCAGTGTGAGTTTAGTGTAAGCAGGATTGGTCGGCCTTTGCTGATACGGATGTACGTAGGTGAGCGCGGGGAGGGTAAAGGGTTGCCCCGGTGCTGCCGTTATGCCCGTATCGCGGCCTCGGGCCATTTCCTGTCCGGCTGCAGCGGCAACGCGCGCGTAAACCCGACACACGCTCAGCTAGTTCTCTCTCGCGTCAGCATCCAAAACGGATAGACAAACTCGCAACAACGCAGCTATCTGTCCTGATTTCTATTATTCTATGACTATATCATTTTCGTACTAAGGGAAATATTCATTTTTTAATTTAAAAAAAATTTCATATATCGTTGGATATTTAACGGAAGTATTGAAAAAATGTTTAAATATTTTTAAGCCAAAAAAAGTATTTTCAAGCCAAAAAAGTATTTCTGAGAAAAAAAAGTATTTTTAAGAAAAAAAAAGTATTTCGCCACATTTTTTTCACCTATAATAGAACTTCGGAAAGTGGAACGATCCGAAATCAATCGGGACTCCGGCCGGAAGTCGTATTCGCCTGGGACGACGAACAAAAGATTCGAGGCTGAAACTGCGAAGCCTCGTTTCATAATGGGCCAAGTTGGAAGATAGTAAAATTTATATAGTGTCGGGACGAGTGGAGTGTGTCCATTGTCGAGAAACGAGGACAACCGATGCTGCGCACAGCACGGCGCGGTATTATTTATCTTGTATCCTTTAGGTCTATGTAAAAGTATAAAATACAAAGAGTAACAAATCCTGCTGTCGAGAATAAACGAGAGAAATATCGACAGCCGAGAAACGGGGAGGGAGAAAGAGAGCGGAAAAGAGATTTGATGTCGAACGAGCGTTGTTGGAAGGTTTGCATGTTTGCACGAGCTTTTCACGTCGAGGCCCAGCTGAGAAAAGCGTCGATGAACGTCCCGATTTCCTTTGTCGCCGCGCATCCTGGCACGGCTTCCACCCGTCCCGCGTCCCGTCACGAACGTTGCGTTTCTGTCGGGGCTATACATGTTAACTGGATATCTCTCGTCGGAAGAGTCCGCCGGATTAAATGACGTCTGGAATTAAAATTCGAACGACTCGGAGAACGCTCGCCGTTAACTGGAACGACTGGACATTCGATCGATTTCCGTTCAGGATCGAATTACAAGAACGACGCGACTCGTAGCCGATAGGATATAATAGAATAGTGTTGTTTTATTCGATAACCTTCGTTCTGGACGAAAAAAAAATTGGGGATGAACAGTTTGGCACATTTATATCTCTACCACTCACAATTCTACCAGATAACAACTCTACAAGATAACAACTGTGCCAGATAACAACTCTACCAGATAACAACTCTACCAGATAACAACTCTACCAGATAACAACTCTACCAGATAACAACTCTACCAGATAACAACTCTACCAGATAACAACTCTACCAGATAACAACTCTACCAGATAACAACTCTACCAGATAACAACTCTACCAGATAACAACTCTACCAGATAACAACTCTACCAGATAACAACTCTACCAGATAACAACTCTACCAGATAACAACTCTACCAGATAACCACTGTACCAGATAACAACTGTACCAGACAACAACTGTACCAGACAACAACTGTACCAGACAACAACTGTACCAGATAACAACTCTATCAGATAACAGCTCTACCAGATAACAACTCTACCGTGTTAGAACTCTCGCAAAATCTCTACCAGAACGTAAAACAACTCTACTAGAATCAAAATAAAACTCTACCGGAATTGAAATAAAATTCTAGCGTAGTATTCCGGTAGAGTTTTATTTTAATGCCGGTAGCATTTTTTTGCTTTCTTATAGCAATTATATAGAATATAATTTTATTCTTTAAAATATTTTTTTATCATATTTTTAGGATTTTTATCGGAGAATTTTTGCTGAGAATGTTGAAACGGGAGTTTTTATGAGTTATGGATTCGTGATCGATAAGAAAGATACACCGGATATGGTTGAAAGGAGAAGTTTATTTATTTATTTCCAACCCGACGGCACTTCCTCGCCACGGTAAACCTTTGTGACGGTGGGACTTTTTCAACCTACTTAAAATAACTCGATAACATATCGACAAGCCTTCTATTCCGAGCCGGGCGAAGCGGTGAGAGAATTTTCCTTAAAGTAAAAATAAATTCAACGTGTCAATCCACTAACCCGACGTGGCTGACTGACGTCTGAACATCGACTGTCCGTTACTACTGAACGTTCCTGCCGCGTCCGATCTCGTTCCTTCCCATTATTCTCTTCCTCCATAAAAAAAAAAAAATCAAGCGTGACGTTAATAATCAACTTTTTTTTTTTTTTTCATTTCGCGATCTAACTAAACTTCATCACAATAACATCCCTTTCCGGAGGTAAAGTTTTTATAAAATCTATTTAAATCGGCTCGAAAATATGTCGTCCAATGGTCCATTCCAAAATCAACGAAAATGTACAAAAATGTCCCTAAAATCGAACCCATTAACAGGACCATCAATGCGTCCGATCTAAGTCTGATCACCGACGGTCCGTTACTACTGACCGCCCATGCTTCATTCAAGTTTCTCCTAATAACATACCTTTCCCTAGTTAAGATAAAAAAATCTATTAAAATGAGCTCGACAATAAATCGCCAAAATTTCTATTCCGAATCCCACCAAAAAAAAAAATCCCTAAAATCTAAACCATTAACCATTCGTCTCCGATCGACGTCTGATCACCTACGTCCCGTTACTACTGCCCGTCCGCGCTTTATTTAACTCTCCCCCCTCCTCTCTTTTCCCCATCAATTTTTTTTCTCTCGCCGTCCCTTCGGAAATTCAATACCCGAGGATTTTCGTGCAAATCGAGAAATAAATTCATTCCCGTGGTTATCTCGTCCTATCACTGCTGTCCTCCCGTCGTTGGCTATCAACCAATCCATTCCCTTCTCCCCCGTCTATCTGCTCTAAAAATAGTTCCTCGAAATGTGGTCCACCAAGATCGATAGCAGGCAGGTAACATCGGAGAGCACTCGAAATCCTTCGCTCTCGCCGCGCCGCTTTTTCGTTCACGGTGGTGTTGCTGCTGTACGTGAGTACGTACGAGAGATGCGATAATGGAATTTCGATCCTAGAGTCAACGACTCCGCGTAGCCCGCCGGCGAGTCAAATATGTATATCTATACATACATATTACCTTACTATGTATACATATATATAAATTCGTATAACTTTGCTATGGATATATATATGTATATATATATATATATATATATATATATATAAATTCATATAGCTCGAAACCATCAGCAACGTATCCAAACACATAGCCCAGTGATCATCGGAGCTCTTCCCATCGCGATTATATTTACGTAGCTGTTGCGCTATTTGATTTCAAATCTCCGCTCGCGCTTCCACTTGCAATCCAGAGCAGCGACGCTATCTGCACGGTGTAACCAATTATTGTCTTTCAATAGAACGGAAACACAAAATTATTTTATTATTATTGTTGTAATTATTATTATTTTATTATCATTGTCATTATTATTATTATTTTGTTATCATTGTTATTATAATTATTATAAAAGAAAATGTCGATTTATCGATCGAGTTTAGCGGGAATTAAAACTCGAGAGGGAATAGGCCCAGTTTGGCTTTCCAGTTCTGTACTTTCGAATACGCAACGAACGACGACGAGTGAACTTTACCGAGGGAGAGAGAGAGGGGGAGTTCAACGTACGATAATTTAACAGACAACTTTGTGCGCTCTAGCGCGCTCTCGCGTTTCGATAATGTAAACGAGTGTGCCGGGGCGAAAGTGAACGTTCGATTGAGACACCTCGCAAAAAAAAAAGGTAAACTAGATTATATAAATAATAAAAATAATAAAAATAATAAAAATTGGCTATCGATGTCTGATATTTTTTTCGTTGACATCCTGGTGCGCCGCTTACACTTTCGCAAAAGCTTCGACCCAACCACAGACACGAGATATATTATATATATATATATCATATATACACATATATAAATATAGTATATATATATATATATATATATATATATATATATCGGTTGGAGATGGAGAAGCAACCGGTTTCGCGTTTCTCGCTCCAGCATCGTCGAATGCGGACGAACAAAACTGCAGCACGCGAGCCTCGGCTCGAGAAAAATTGCTTTGGAATCTTTGACGAGCGTGAGGACCTTTTTAGTCTCATCATTGGAAAAACTCGAGTGTAACTTCTATTTTTTTTTTTACCTAATAGTGTGGGGTGGGGGAAGTCTGTGATTCCTAAGATCGAAAGAAAGTCACCCCTGAGAGAAGCGAGTCCACAAATCGCCGCCTCCCTATCTCACACCAAACCCTCGCTGCGTCGCGAAAGTTTCCACCCGAGACGTCGTAAATCGTAGGGTTTCCTTTTTTTTTTAAGGGAGTGAATCGCAGCCTGGGGGGCGCTCGCGATTTCGACACGTGGAGAGACAGGGGACGAAGACGTAGGCTTTTTATACACCGGCGAGTGTACAAAAACATGAATCTTCTTTCAACTCGAGAGGCGAAGAGGAACAAAACAATTTCCGGGCGAACCCCCGAGGATTTAATTTTTTTAAAGGTCTGGGTTAAGAGTTTTGGCCTTTCGGTAGTTGATCTTTGAAGAGATTTTTTTAAAATTTTTTTTATATTTTTTTTATATACCAAAAAGACAAATTTCCTTTTTCCCCCAATTGCGTTAAAAAATTTAAGTTTTTAGAAAAGATTTTTTTGTTTCATGTACAATTTAATGTAAAATTTGCAAAGGTTTTCCGTTAACAGTTTTGCTCTTTGGGTGAGTTGATCATTGAAATGTTTTTATATTGTTTGAAATATACCCATGCAAAAGGCAAATTTCAAATTTTTCCCTACCGCAATAAAAGAATTAAAGTTCTCCAGAAAACTTTTCTTTCTCCACGCTCCATCTAAAATTTCTAAGGAATTAAAAAAAACTAATTCAAGTCCACGATCTCCCGCAAACTGCCCAGATTCCTCGTTCAACCTCCATAACAAAAATCTAAAAAAAAAAAAATTATCAAGTTAAAAAAAAAAATATGAATTTTTTATTCTCCAACGAATCACGACTCTCCGCTTGCCTCGAGTTAATTCTCCCAGAGCCTTTCTCCCAAGCACGCCTGCAGGCGCCGATACGATATATTTTATATTTTATTTATTTTTTACACTGACTCGACGACTCTAACGCATTTATGCTCGCCGCGATTTGTTAAAAAAATTCTTCTTCCCGTCGTTTTTTTTTTTTTAATCTTGCAATTTTTATTGAAGCACAAACGTTAGGCAGACACACAGGTAGCCGAAGAGGCTTCTGCAGTGTGTGTGCGGTAAGCGGCCGCGCGTCGACTGAAGCCATCGGCAGCCTCGTCGCTTCTTCGGGATGGTTGAAGCCGAGGGCCGGCGCGCACAACCCCGACGCGGTTTGCTCCAACAACCCCCACGCGTTCGCTGGCACCGTCGTCGCCGCTGCCAACCCCCCGGCAGGCATTCTCTCGGCTCTCCCCGACACGCAAACGCCGATACACACGGAACCGCGCGTACATCGCGAGTCCCTCAGCGCTGGCAATCACCCCGGACTTTTATATACGCGGTGGGGATGTCTGCTCGCGAAATTACTTCGCCCCCGCGGAGTTATGGCGAACGGACCGACGTACCGACGAGAGACTCGACGCGGGCACGAGAGAAGTTCCCGAAGTTTGTGCGTGCAAGAGCATCTACCGATAGGATCCGATATCTATATGTATATATCGATGTTTAGAAAAAATAGATATAAAAAAGTCGATATTCATTAACAAAAAATAATTATATAGGAAAATGTATATGTACTAAAAAATATTGATATGGAAAAATATATATGTATTAAAAATATTGATATGGGAAAATATATATGTATTAAAAAATATTAGTATGGAAAAATATATATGTATTAAAAAATATTGATATAAGAAAATATATAAACATAAAAATGTATAGAAAGATATAATTTTTTTTTCTTGCTGAAAATAAGAATGGCGTATGTTTATATACTTATGGAGAGAAGGTAAGCCCTTCTGATTTTGGGCTAGGTATATAGACCTAGGTCTGTGCAGTTATAGGAGTACCGGTCCTTTTTCATGAGCTTGATGAGGAAAGACCGCCAACGATCCATTCCTTATAACCCCTTGTCCCGGGGGATTTTGCGATGAGAGGGGAGGCCTTTTCTTGTCGGACCGAATGGCGATTTATGTATTTCGCGAGGGCCGAGGCGCGAGAGCTTATGAGATCGAGGACTCGGGTACCCGAGATGATTCTTCGTTTCGGGGGTTGTTGACGCACTCCTGCAGGAAAGGTCCGAACCGGAATCGGACGTTATCCGTTTATGTGTTTGGATACTGGGATTCCGGATTTGTGGATCGTCATTAGTCGAGGGTCAAATAATTTGTTTGAGCTTCGTGGAGATTTGTTACCTCTGGGTTTCTGGGACGCAAAAAAAAATAATAAAAAAATGGCAAATTATTTATATTTTTATCTTTTAACCCTTTAACATTACCCCTTTAACATTAACCCTTTTCGCGAGTTCCGATGAACGATCAAGTAAAATCGAACCTCCCCCACCCAGAGCCATTCTATCTGCCCAGTTTCCAAAAAAATGTGCGAAAAATGTAATTTCGATACTTTAACCCTTTAACCCTTTTAACCCTTTTCGCAAGCTCCGATGGACGATCGAGCACATTTGAACCACCCCCTCAACCTCGGGTCATTCTACCTGCTTAGTTTCCAAAAAATTTGCGAGGAATTGATATTGCGATATTTAACCCTTTAACCCTTTAACCCTTTAATCCTTTTAACCCTCTTCGGGAGCTCCGATGGATGATCGAGTATGCTCGAACCTCCCCCTCCCCCCGCCAACCAACCCGGGCCAACCCCTACCAACGCAACCTGCGACTTCCGGCGACGTCGCCAGAAAGACTAGACTCGTACAGACTCCGTTGCCACGCGGCGTCTTCGGTTTCGCTTCGCTCTTCATCTCCCACTCTTTATCCAGCGTTTCCATGCAAAACCGCATCGTCCAGACGCGATCTAATATCATCAAAGAGAGCAAAGGAAACTACGACGCTAAATTACACTGCGAATTATTTTCGGAGCATTCGATTTGGCACATCCGAATTGATTCTCTGCAGAATTTTATTCAGATTCGTAAGATCACTTTGCGGGAAGTAAATTTCAGAAAAATTTCGACAACCGTTATTCCATCGAGATTTGAATTTTGAGCCTTTCAACACATTTTTCCCATATAAAAAAAAAAATATATCAAAGTAAATGTGAAAATCTGAAAAAATTCATACGTATTCAGAAAGGTGAAGGAACCAATTTCATTTTTTAAAAAGTTAGATTTCTGGGAGATTTGCTGAACGATTTTATTCATCATTTTGTTAATAACATATTCTAATTATTATTATTTATTTATTTATTTATTTGTTTCACGGGATAAACCCTTTTACGAAATTTGAAAATAGTATATTTTTATTTTGTATATATCATTTAGTTTACTGGAATATAATAAAATCTAAATCTTATGTTCTAATGCACTGCATTTTGGCTTCGATTTACAAAAAACGTAATTATGCCAAATAAATTTTTAAAGCACCTTTAATATGCTTGATTTTTTGAGATTTTTATACCATCGAGAAGTGTTCGCAATTGCCTCTCGTTTCCCTGAAACTTATGCGAAGTGAACACTATTAGCAAGGACTGCGTTGAACCCCATTCTGAGTTGTCCACGCGGCTTATCAGCGAATTGTCGTTCCCAGCGACTGAACACTCGGAGGAAGAGGTTTTCAGCGTCGTCCGGTCACTTTTTACTGCAACATCCGCGCAGGACCGCCGAGCCTCGGGCGTTCCGTAAATCGAGGCAAAGCATGTCCCGGAGGGTGAAACACAAGCGCAGGACTCTGCGGAAAGGATCGCGCGGAGAGCCGTAAAACCGCACCGCTGGCCTCTCTCGCTCGCCGCCCGGCCACTCGCTCGCCGCACCGAGTATGTAATCATATTTTCAACCACGCCGCAAGGTAACCACCGCTTAGTCGGCATCGGGGAAAAAGCGAATCGAGGTACGCCGGGACCGCAGCTTTATCTACTCGCATGTATGATAAACAAAAATAAAATAAACCCCGTAAAGTGGGATGTTTGTTTTTATTTTATTTTGTAAGCGCCGAAAGGCGATGACGTTGGATAAAATTTCCCTCGTCGAGGGAACTGGCGATGTTTATTTTTTTTTTTATTTTTGGCAAAAAAGACACCGTCAGGTCGTTGGTGGAAATGGACAAAAATTTTCGTACGAGATGATAATTTTTTTTATCTGTTACGTAGCAGCTATTGGGGCTCGAGCGGTAGGAAATGCCAGTGACGAGAGGTCAGCTCGGGAAAAATAAGTGACAATTTTTAAATGTATTTATTTTTAGACAAAAAAGAGAAAAAAGCCAACAGTTTATGATATCGGAGAAAATGTATAAAATGTCTCTTGTCTCGCGGGATGACAACTTTAATATTATTATTATTATTGATTTTTTTTTCTCCAACTTGTACGTAGCGGTGTCCGAGTGGTAGGAAATACGATACCGTGATAAGATGTCCTTTCGGAAAAAATAAGTGACATTTTTAATCTATCTATTTTCGGGAAAAAAACGCCGTCAATTTTGACATAAAAAAAAATGTATAAAATTTCTCTTATCTCGCGGGATGACAATTTTGATGTCAATTATTATTATTGATTTTTTGTTCTCCAACCTTTACGTAGCGACTCTCGGTGCCCGAGGGGTAAGAAGTACAATACCACGATAAGAATTCATCTCGGACAAAATAAGTAACAATGTTTAAATGTATTTTTTTTTGTTGCTATTTTCATTTACTTTTCTATTCTATTTTCATTTTTTTTTCCTATTATCATTATTATTATTGATTGTTTTTCTTCAATTTTTACGTAGAGGCTACAAGAATTCATCTCGGGAAAAATAAGTGTCATTTTTAATCTATTTATTTTCGGGAAAAGAAACGCCGTCAATTTCGACATCAGAGAAAATGGATAAAATTTCTCTTGTCTCGCGGGATGACAATTTTAATACCATTATTATTATTGATTATTTTTTTTCTCAAACTTTTACGTAGCGGCTATCGGTGGACGAGCGGTAGGAAATACGATACCGTGATAAGAGGTCATCTCGGGAAAAATAAGTGGCGGGCTTTGCAATAACGACCAGAAAGAAATTGAAGAAGGTTGGAAGGGTGCGAGAGGAGCCGAGTAAGAATAGTCGGTGGATGGAGTGTAAGAGAGACGTTGGGAGAATCGCGGGTGCGGGTTTATACACCACGGGCCAAACCCTGGGCATCGACCGTCTGGCGACGCCGACCGCAGGTCCTGGGGCAAGGACCTTCGGGCTCTGTCTCTCTCACTCTCTCTCTCGCCGTCTGCCAAAGCCTGCCTGCCGTCTCGCAACCTCTCTCTCCGTCTCTCTTTGCCCTCCAACCCTCCTCGCAAACAGGCGCTTCTTCTACCCATCAGTTTGCACGGGACTCGTGCGTCAAATCAACGAGCACCAAGCTCTATATCGTCTGCCAAACACGAATTGTTTGATCGAACAACTACGAATTTAACATTCCATCGGATATAGACGGTCCACAGACGCGGAAAAAAATTTGTTTTGTCGAAGCAAACTTTCTTTTTATCGGGTAAGAAATATTTATATATTTTTAATTTATTTTAAGATATATTTATATATTTATTTATTTATTTTAAGATATATTTATATATTTATTTATTTATTTTAAGATATATTTATATACTTATTTATTTATTTTAAGATATATTTATATATTTATTTATTTATTTTAAGATATATTTATATATTTATTTATATATTTCAAGTTTTATTTATAAAACTTTATTATTATTATTATTTATAATCCCCTCACGTACAGGGGGTTCTTCCACCCATGAGTTCGTGCGGGACTTGTGCGTCAAATCAACGAGCACCAAGCTCTATATCGTCTACCAAACACGAATTGTTTGATCGAACAACTACGAATTTAACATCCCATCGGATACTGTCCAAGACGTCGAACAAAACATTGTTGTATCGAAGTAAAAAAAAAATTTGCGCCTAAGACATACATTCGTATAACTTTACCTGCGATTTATATTTGCCTGCGAATAAATATTCATATATGTATATATTTTAAGTTTGAAGTTTCATTGATCAAATTTTATTATTATTATCCGATAAAAATAATTTTGTATGTGTTTTGGCGAGCGAATAGTGTGTGCGTGTTTTTTTTTTATGAGCTAAAAACTAGCGAGCAACGGAAAAATTTTGTTACGAGGCTATGATAATAAAACGCGGGAGAATCGAAGTGCGGAACCGTTGATTACACAGTCTACTCCGTGTAAACAACGGAGGCTCCCCGGGGCCGAAGACAAAAGGGCCTCGGGCTCGCCGGGATAAAAACAAAAAGGAGCTGAAAATTTTCCGACGAGCGTCTCGACGGGGCTCGGCGCTGTATTGAAATAATCTTTAACAAGGTCAAGGTCGGCGGGAGAGACGTATACGTGCAGCGGCCTGTGTCGGACGTTCTCGTCGACGATGACGAAGCCCGGCCTCGGGGTACGGAGAAATTGTCCGACTAGCCAGGCGGTTTGTACAAAATAAATTCCGGCTCGTCGGAGCGGGATGATTCAAAGTTGTCGGACGGGGACGTCGACTAGGATCGTCGGGCAATTTTTTTTTTTTTTTTTCACGGCGCATACGTTTTCCTCTCCTGCTCACAGCCCGTTACCGTTTCTCGGTGCGAACCTCTCCCGACCACCTGTTCGACCTAATCCACGCTGGTCGAGTTCTCTCGGCGGCTCGCATTTCCGCATGGATGAACTCGCTCGCGCTATCGTAATGAAGTGTAACGGTAGGTGTAACGCTGGCGCCGCACGGACAATTGTTATTCGCCCGTAAAAATCCTACCGATTATCGGCGCGGCTTGAATTCTTCGGCGGAAAAAAAATTTTCATCGAGGCCGCGCGGAGGACACTCGGCACGGTTCAGGCCACTCGCTGCGCTACACACGGCGGGTGGGATTCGAGACGAAAAAAAAATTGGACAAAATTACGGCAAAGATTTTTAAAACATCGTGGAAAAAATTTGAAAAAATTGTCGAACAGGAGTTTTCGGTGTCCGAGAGTGTAGCACATTTTTTTGGCACTACTTGACCAGCTGTTTGGGAGACATATTTTTTTTACTTTAAGATTTGAAAAAAAATATATAATGTAAAAATTATTATTTTAAAAGAGCCCTTCGGAAGCTACTTAACATCACGTCCCTCAACATCGTCATTAATGAAACAAACCAAACAAAAAAAATAGAAAAAAAACTTACAAATAAGTTTACAAAAAATCTGAAAAAAAAAATTCCCAACGCGAGTGCCGGCTCGCCTCGGCTCTCATAAAAATGTCGCAATTATTCGTCGAGCGCTTCGGAAGACACTCAACATTATGTCCCTCAACATCGTCATTAACAGAAAAAAAAAAAAAAAAAAAAAAAAAAAAAATTGTCGCCACGCAAACCGGATGTGCCTCCATGATGTAAAAAAAAAGAAGAAAAAAAAGTCTCAGTCCCAGGTATCTAAGGGGGGGGGGGAGCCTCTATGCCTCGCCCGATAAAATATGTAATTTATGCAGCGTCGTCGTAGTCGAGTCCTGGATAACGCGGGCAAGGTGCGATAAGACGTCGGTCGGCCGTGCTTCGCTCCGAGGCCGTCGCGGCCGTTTCCAGTCCTCTTTCTCCGGGAGCAACGGTACCTCTCTCCGGGCGGCGCGCGCCTATATGCATGCACGCCGTAGGCCCGCCTCTATGGGTTGGCCGAGCCGCGTTAACGCCGACTCTCACCGCGCTGCGTCGGTCTCTCGGATTCCGGAGCTCGCAGCCCGAGCCGGGGCGACCGCGACGACGTTGCCGGAATGCCCATTGCGCATCTGCATATAGCGCGGATCGTAGGCTTTATAACATTGTACGCGTAAGTCGCACGTACGCACACGCCCGACAAAACACACCTATGAAGGATCGCACGGTGCGTACGTAGACGCCGCAGAGGCGAGGCCAACTCGTGCCTCCTTAATTGATCGATCCGCTCCACATTTCTACCTTCGACCGTTTTACCCCCCCCCCCCCCCCCCCCCCGCCCCGGGATGGCGCTCGCTCGGTCTTTATTGAAATTCTCGGGACCCCGATTCGAGCTCTAATGAGCTCCTGCACACACCCCTTCGAATACGTCCATTGACGAAAGTAAGAGAGCCGAAAGTCTAATTTAAGGGTGGAATTCTATTTTTATTTATTTATTTTTACTTATTTATTTTTATTTATTTATTTTTATTTATTTTTTATTTCATTTGTGTACTGACGGATTTCTCTTTTTCGCATATTATAATGTAATTATATTAGGGATGAGAGTGGTGACTGAAACCAGGAGCCGGCTTGTGTGGCGAAAATAACGAAAATCAAGAACAAGCGAAAAGAAGTTCCGAATTATAATTGAAAACAGAGAGAAAATTAACAGATTACAAACAGCTGTGAATTTAAAAGAATGTAGTTATAACTATATGTACAAAAACATATTACACCTGAATGGCTGAGGTTGTGTTTTTCGTATAGCTTAGGACGATTGAACTTACTTGTTCTTTTCGAAATACAATTTTCAATTTTATGGGAACGTGATATGAAAATTTCAATTTTAAACTTTTTTATTGTGATTTTATATAATTTTTTTATTTATTTTTATTATTGGCGGTGAATCCATTAATCTCAATCCGCTCGCAGGCAATGTACAGGTCTGGAGTGCAATGGCATCTTTGATCTGATGGATCACTGCTCGGAAAATTGCGGAGGCTCTCTACGTGTCTCGTCGAGCGTGAAATTTGGAAAATATGTGACTTATTCGCTCGCAGGATTGAAGGGACGATAGAGAGACGGCTGAGAGTCGAGAATGAATAATATTAAAAAAAAAAGAAAAAAAACGGAGACGGGTCGGTGACGGGGCTCGTCGCTCCGGTATGCAAGCGAACTCGCTAACGTGCCCAGGCGACTGTGCGAGCCGCAAACCAACCAGCCAGCCGACCAAGATTCGTCGGAATCTCCGACCGGCGAAAGTGGAACGGTTCCTCTCTTAATCTACTTCGGTTTCAATTCTACCTTTATTTTCATTTACATATTCATTCGTTTTTATTTATTTATTTAATCATTTTTAGTTACACATGTATTCAGTTTTATTTATTTATTTAATCATTTTTAGTTACACATGTATTCAGTTTTATTTATTTATTTAATCATTTTTAGTTACACATGTATTCAGTTTTATTTATTTATTTAATTATTTTTAGTTACACATGTATTCAGTTTTATTTATTTATAGATATTTGTTTATTTGCTTGAAGAAATACAGATTCGTAGAGATGCCATTTACATAGTTTTTTTTCTTTCTCACATTATGCTTGTTATGAAAGTACACCAAACCGTCCTCCATCCTATATTTGGCGCGCTTAAATTTATTCTGGAACGCCTCACACTGCAATTCATTTAAAATAAATGAGCGTATCGCTAATTCAAATCACTTTTTTGTAACGCATGCACGTAAACAGCAACACTCGCCTTCGGCTCGCGCTGCAAACTCGCACTCGTCAGAAAATTTTTTTTGCCCTCGCATAAAAATGTACTACAAGTAAAATATACTGTTCTACAACCTTGCCATACAAATAACCATTTTCTAACGGAAGTATCACATTATCGTTACTTTCGAGGTATTTTTAATAAATTGCGTTCTAACTCCTTATGTACCGGATATTCGCTGATAAAATCTTCTTATTGTTCCCGGCAGATGTTTCATTTCATATTATTCTTATAATGTTAATGTTGTTTTATTTTATTTTACGTTACCTTTGGTTTATATTCTTTTAAATATTTTATTATTTTTATATTCTATTTTATATTACTTTGAATTGTTATAGAGCTGTCTGTACCTTTGTGGCACGGTGTTCTTAGGGAGCTTAGGTCTGAGAACACGCAATAAACGAATCCATCTATCTACCTAAATTACATAGTGTGCAGTATTTTTATTTATTTATTTATTTTTATATATTTATTCATACATTGATTTATTTACTAATTTAATTATTTCATTTTCCTAGGAGATAACTCGGGTGAATTCGGGCTTCTTCCCTCGAAGCCAGCGCCGAATCGCACAAGCTTTCCGGCCTCCCCGACGTGTTTCTTGGACACCGAAACTTTTTCACCTCAAAGGGCAAAAAACATTGAAAAATGAGAAAAATCTAATATACGGTTCGTTGAGCGTTGACTCTTTCGTTTGAAACTCGAGAGTCCCATTCACGCCTTGCGCGAAGAATCTTCCACTCCTCGCCGGCGCGGGACGAGAATCTCGATGATACTTCACTAGACTTCTTCTTTGACCGAAACGCTTCGGCGGAACGAAGACTGCCATCTGCCGCAGTGTGCTTGACGCGTGTCTAGTTTACTCGCCGGAGAATCGTCGAGAGCGCACGGTAAACTTTGCTACCGAATATATATACGACTTCAGTTTATATTCGGTAGCAGGATTTCGAACACAGTAACTGGTTTTGCTGTGTCGGAGGGAGGGGGGGGGGGGGGCGGAGTGGGGCGAAACGGAACACCGGGGCAAAACGGATCCGTGTCCTCGATTCGAGGCAATGATTTTTTTTATTTTTATGTTTCGCGGAAAATTGGCGAAAGTAGTCCGTTTTGCCACGCTCTCCCCTATCGACTCGTACGTATGTACGTGTGTGTGTGTTTGTGTGTGTAACACGTGGCCAACGATGATTGCAGGATCGAGAGACTCGTCGTCCCGGTAATCGGTTTCCGGCCAATTTGCAGCCAACCGACGCAATTCGAGTTAACTTCGGCTCCTCTATTTCCAATTTGAAGCTCACGCGTGCAAACTCGAATCTGTTTTTCCGTCCGACGAGAGGACCGTTTTGTCGTTTCGACATCAATTATGCGGCTGACGTGTACACGGTGAAAAGAGGCTTGTAATATTTAACTAGAACTCGCTTTTCACAAACTACCTCGTTTTTTTCTTTTTGATGGTTTTTTTACATTTACATTGGACTATTTTTTATATTGAAAATGTTGTTCGTTGGTATAATTCTAAAATTCTAAAATTCTAAAATTCTAAAATTCTAAAATTCTAAAATTCTAAAATTCTAAAATTCTAAAATTCTAAAATTCTAAAATTCTAAAATTCTAAAATTCTAAAATTTTACACAGACGGCCACAACTTCATTTCTTGCAGATCGCCCACTGTAATTTGTAAAAAAATACGGTTCTCTGATATTAAAAAAAGAAAATCATAAAACGACCAAGAATAAAAAAGAATTGGTGTGTCTCCCTGAACGAGACGTGCTTGTTAAATGTACAAACCTTTATTTGCGCCGGGAGTTGATATTTTCAATCAAGAAGGGATGGAAGTTAATCGAAAAGGCGTTCGTTTCGTTGTAATCGATACAACGGCCTGCCGAAGGCATCCACCCAATTTCTTCGGTGAGTAGAGAAAATGGAAGAGCAGCGCGGAGACGAGAGGCAAGAGAAAGAGCTCGAACGGTAGAAGAGTGTGGGAAAACCGGCAAAGCAGGGTCGCGGAGCCGTGGAAGGAATTCCATTATCCTCGCGAGAGGCCTTCCCTCATTCCCTCGAAGACCCCACTTCGCCACTCTCATTTTCCTCTCCTTCCACCGGACGAAAGGATGTCTTCCGACAGGGAGAAAATCCATCCGCAGCGCTCAAACAGACTCGCAAGTTTTCTTCCTCGCTTTTCGGCCCTTTGTCTCGGAGGCTTCCACGATTTTACGAACTAACGACGACTGCAGCGATGCGCTCTTCTACAGCCTCTCGCAGTGAGGAACCTCTTGCGAACCATCACGTTTTGGAAAAGAGGTGGTTACCGAACTGCTGAAAATTTCAGCGAGTCTGGCGATGTAAAATTACGATGCACCCAGAAAAAAATGTATTTGACGGCCACCGTTTATTAAGATTAAGTAAAATATTTATTTGATTAAAATAAATATTTATTTAAATTAAGTAAATAGTTATTTAAATGGATAAATATTTATTTAAATGAAATAAATATTTATTTAAATCAAATAAATATTTTACTTAATCTTAATAAACGGTGGCCATCAAATAAATTTTTTTCTGGGTGTGGTTTCTTAGGCACCGTCGAAGAAAGCTAAAATGACGTCATACGTCATGTTATCTGATTATTCAAAAAACCATCTACGGATAGCGGAAAAGCACACTAAGACACAACATTAGGGTAGACCATTAAAAAAAATTGTTCAAATAAATTAAGAAACAAAAAATAAAAACACAATCTTCAAGAAGAGAGTTAAGAACGAGCGCATTGTCAGTCGCCGTGCAACGACCTTGTCGGTGAGTAAGAAACCCGCTCGCTCGGGTGGGGTAAACCGCGCGAGCAACGGGAAATCGAAAAGATCGACAGCCTCGCCACTCGCCGAGAAGAAAACGAAGATGAAAAAAAAAAAACAACAAAAATCGACGCGAAATAGTGGTAGGAGAATTGCGTGCGTTGCCGAAGACCGGCTCGAGAATTGCCAGCAGGGAACTTGACTCTCCGGCAAGAGTGAGATATACACACACAAATATATCTATATATATGCGTCCACAGGAGAACCAGCAAAACTCGTTTGGTGTGCGAAGCGCGAGCTTGGATGAGACAGGCGAAGGTACACACAGCGAGACACCATTAAGGACTCTCGCTCTCTCGCTCTCTCTCTCAGTGAGTCCCGAGAATTGTGGGAGTTTCCGCGAGGGCTGCGCCTCGGTGTGCAAAGTCCTTGGAGTGAATATATAGTCAAACTTTGGATGCTGCGCGCGGTACACCGCAACGATGATAAATATAAAATTATAACTAACTTGGGCGCTACCAACGTGCTCGCGTTAGATATGGAAAACGAGTTTTTTTTTTTTTCGTTAACAGCGTGACGAAGGTTCTCTTGGCGATCGAGGTCGATCGATCCTCTGTGCTAGGGCTCCTCGCCAAAAGGTGTTGCCGCTGTGCACTGTACGTAGACTGGGAGCTCGGGGGAAAAAGAGAAAAACGGTAAAACTTCGTTAACTATATATATATATATATATATATATATATATATATATATATATATGTATATGTTATGTATATATATATGGGGAATTCCGCGTCAAATCGGCAGCCCATGTCACGTCCGACGATTTTTTGTCAATTTTTTTTAGTATGATGTTGTTAGCGAGCCGTAAGTGTATTTTTTGTGACATTTTTTAAATCGTCGAAAAACCAATTGCGAAAAGGCCTTTTTTTAATCTGAAAAAATTGACACTGATTCTATTATATGAAATATGATTTTTAAGGACCGGGCGATAATGGGATCGCAATATTTACTATTTTATTTTTCATGATATCAATTGCATTCGGGCCTTCTCGTATTTTTACACACTTCAGATAAATTTATGTCTATCGATATGACCAAGAAAGTTATGATCGATAAAAAAAATGAACTTGCGAAAAAATAGTAAATATTGGGAACCCATTATCGTGTGGTGCTTAACAATTATATTTTAAATCGTAGAATCAGTGTGAATTTTTTCAGATTTTTAAAAAACGGCGTTTTCGGAATTGTTTTTTCGTGGATTTAAAAATTTCACGGGGGGTAAAAAAAATCTGACAAAAATTCCGAGACCCTTATGGGTCGGTAACAACACCATAGTACAAAATGAACAAAATCGACGGAGGTGAGGGCTGCTGATTCGACGTGGAATGCCCCATAATTATGTATATAAATATATGTATGTAAGGTATAAATGGTTTAATATGAGTACGTGTGGGTATGCACCACAGACTAGGGAGTATTGATCTGTTATCGCGGGGGTGCAATTCGCCGTGGTCTTTGCTCGCGCGCGCCGACTTACGAGCACGGGTTAAGGTAGTCCTTGCGAATAGCGTTCACTTCGCATAAGTTTCAGACAGTAACATTTTGAAATTATTATTATGCAAAATTAATCTTTTTAGCATCTTTAGTACGCTTGATTTTTTTTCAGATTTTTATATCATCGAGAAGTATTTGCAATTTCGTCTTAATTCTCTGAGACTTATGCGAAGTGAACACCATTCGCGAGGACTACCTTAAGGCCTCGGCGGTCGGTCGGGTCTAGATATCTCCGGCAGCGGTATGCACCGGTATGCACTCCGTGAACGATGCATAAATCTCATTGAACGCCGAATTCCAGGTCGCACGTTCGCCAAAGACCGGAGGGATATTGCGGATTCGGGAATTTACGGGATAGATGATCCAGCGAAGGGGGCCTATATTGGGATACGAGAGGTATTATATGTTATGTAAGTGACCGACCTTGACGTTTTTTTTGTACCCGAGCGTTCATGAAATTTTACCTTGAGAGAACAAATTAAAAAAAAATAAATCAAATACAAAATCGACTTGTAAAAAAAAATGTTTATCTTTTATAGCATGTTTGTCGAACTTTTGATAAATTGAAGTCTCATCCTCGCGCAAAATAACCGATCATCGAACGAAGCGAACAAACTGTATCCTAAAATATTCCTATAAAATTTAGAACACTTTTTTTTTCATAAAACTTATCTGGTCGATAGATAATCGATAAAATTCCATAATAAATGTAATGCAAACAAATTAGCATATATATAAAAATGTTGATAAATAAACAAGTAAATAAATAACTTATTCAGACGATAGATAATCGATTTAAATTAGCATATTTATCGAAATTTTGATAAAAGACGATATCGTTGCCTCGAGTATAATGACAAAGAGGTTCGTCGTCCGTGTCTAAGGGAGCTCCGATAATAACGCTTGGACGCTCATTTGCGTGGGCGTCCTCCCGATCCCAAGATATCGCGGTAACGTGTTCCGTACATCGTGTGCCGTATAGACGGCACACGGAGAACGTGTCGCATATATGGATCGACCATCTCGGTTAACGACGGGGAAGACGGAGAGACGATCGGGGGGACACGATCGCCCCTCTCGGTCCTCGAACAATGCGTCGCTCGCAGAGAGAAACATAGAGCGCCCGTACATAGGTAAATGCCAGCGAAGATGTGAACGCGTTTGTCGTACATGCGCTCAGCGCTCAGCTGTACACAACGGCGCGGTCGCTCGCGCGCGCCCGCGCGTGCGCGATCAAACCCCCCTCGGCGTTGCTGGCCGGCAACGATATCCGTTCGAGGTGAACGATTCGAGACAATGGAAAATCGTTCGGGGTTTTGCATCGATTAAAAACCCCTCGGCCACGGGACGAATTAGTTACGAGAGAGGAAAATAAAAAAAATAAATAAAATGAACAGTCGGTCAGAGATTTCGGTTCAATGATCCACGTTGATTCCAGACAGGAAATTCCTTTGTAAAGAACATTGTGAGCAGTTCCGAGCAGAAAACATTGATTTTTCTTTTTTTTTTCAGACGCGGCTCTTTCGGGTTCGATTTTTTTCGATGGTGGAAGTAAAATTTTATTCTGGACTCGATTCGGACTGAAGTTTCAAGGAAGGTGAAAAAATGTTTGATGGTGAAAGAAAGGTAAAGTGTCATTCGCACCTTTAGCAATGGGAGTGAAATACACAATGTTCGAAACATTCATAAATTTCCAAATTTGAACAATTTTTCGCTAAATATAATATTATATTATTCGTAACATGTAATTGTATAAATATTAAGTATTATTGTATATACCTATATAATAATATAGTTATGCAATATGAATTATATATATAATTTAATATCATAATAATAACATTATTATATAAACACTACTTTTATACTGTAGCGACGTAATTTTCAACAGACGAGTGGAAGACAAAAGGCTGGGACTTTCATCGTGAGACAGAAGGCCGACATTGTAGTGATTCTACGAAAGGTCTGTCCTACGTAATAAAAATAATAATTTGCACCTTTCGTAATTGAGGTGAAATACATCATTTTCGAAAAATTAATAAATTTCAAAATCTAATGAAACTCAAACCGTCAGAATTTTTTTTATGCTCCACTTAATATTAAAATATTAATGCATTATATTATTATATAATATAAATTATATGCATAATTGTAACAATGATAAAACTGTTATCGTATATAACTCTATAATAATATAATTAATCATCATTTATATAATAACAATATTATATAAATACTACTTTAATACTGTGGAGTGTAATTTTCAACGGACGAGTGGAAGACAAAAGGCTGAAACTTTCTTCGTGAGATAGAAGGCCCGACATTGTAGTGATTCTACGAAAGGTCTGTCCTACGTAGATTCGCGTACAAATCTCTTCGCAAAGTGGAACGTATAGCGACGACGAGGCGAAGCGGTTTGAATAGCGCGATACACCTGGAAACCGGAATACCACAACGAGCAGCATTGTCCTGTGCGCAGCGTGCACGCTACTGTGTACTCTCGTTCTGAGCACGTGAACTGTTTAATCGCGGATGTTCCGAGCTTTGTCGAAGCACTTGGGACACTACGGATGTTGAGCGCACGCAAATCTCCCCAAGTCGGAGAGCTCGAACATCGCTCACATTCCTATTTCAATGCGAGTAAAGCGATTCTCGCCGTATTCTCGGTCGTGCTTAAAAAACCATTATTCTTAAAACGTAAAATTATTTTTATTCTCAATTTTTTGCAATCACAATTGTTATTATAAAATGTGATTTTTTTATTGTTTGGGCTGTGTTATCGAGAAAATACAGCACAAAAATAGATTTTAAAACGGTAATTTTTTTTCTTATTAAACCTGCAGATTTCAATTTATTTGTTTCAAGTTTTGGCAATTGCAATCATTATTTCAAAACGTATTTTTTTATTTCACTGTTCGGGATGTTTAACTTATTATAAAAAAAAAAAACAGCGCAAAAACATATTTTACACTTTTAACTTAAAAAAATACATTTAAAAACGATAAATAATTTTTCACTATTCCATTTGCAGATTTTATTTTTTTGCAACAAGAAAAGACAAATCGGTTCATCGTCCTGTAAATCGGAGGAATGAAGTGAAATACCTTTGATAATCCTTTTGCAGCAGTGATTTTTTTAAGTGCAGGCCGCCACGTAATATCGCGAGGGCATTCGATCACGCGAGACCGTCCGATCGTTCGTTTTTCGAGCCGACCGCTAGCGCCGAAGGAGAAACGAGAGTTCGCCCCAAGGCGCCATATAGTTCGTCGCTCGATGCCGCCTTGGGGGCCCACGCAATAACGGCCCGAGAGTTACACAGAAGTAACAACCGTACCGCGTTCTGCAGGCAATACGAATGATCCTCACGAATAAAAAAAAAATAAAGATTGCGAGAAAGGGAGAAACGCGGCGATAAGTCCGCGTGCGAAACAATAAGGCGATAAATTCTTGCGTGTATCGTAGCTTCCGCTACGTGTGTGTTTGCGTTTCGTTTATGCGTCGTCCGGCAGTAGTTCCGAGAGAGTTGCACACTCGCCGACTCGGCCTCGATAAGAACAAAAGCCAACGATATTGGTCGCTCTAGATATATGCCGAAGGCTGAGAACCGGAAGGGCGTATCCCGCTCAGTTTTACAGCTTAAGTGACGCATCATACGCCCTCCTGCTTCTTAGCTCTCGATATGAATATAGCAGCGGTTATGTTGGCTCGCGGGTTTTATTCTTTTTAAGGTAAAAAAAACATAAATACTCTTCGGAAAAATCTGCAAAAAAAAATCTCAACAATGCAGTGGCGCATAAAAAAATGGTCAAGCGATAATCCATAATAGACTGACTTTTTCTAATTTTTTCACTGTTTTTTTTTTTTTTAATAAAAATTAAAATAGAAAAAATAAAAATTAAAAAAAAATAGAGGGTAACGCCGTTTAATTTTTTAAATCGTAAATAATTATAAACATTTTTTAAAAATCTGATAGAAAATCTGAGTGCTTTTGAGAGTTACTTCAGTCATATAAAAATCGTGGACCCAATTTAAGATGTGAAGGTTTAGACCCAGGTCGAAATGGTCGGGAATGCCCCATATTGCAAAATATACATATATATTGAAATGTATATATATATATTGCACGGCTCGACCGGTATACACGATTTAGTTGCGACGCCGGAGAGTTAGGTCGACCAGAGTGAACGGAGAGTTGAGTGGCGAGCTCTCCCCGCTGTCGGTTGCGGCGCCCTATAACAAGCCAGGAAGGGACTCGAGGAACAAAAGCAATTACGTTGACCCACGACTTTGTCCTCGACTAGGTGGTTCTCGTACCGTACGTCGAGAGAGAGTCAAAGGTGCATTGCTTGTTCGCCTTCCCTTGCTTGGATCGTGAATACAATTAATAAGGAATTCGAGAGTCCAACCATTGAGATTAACCGTGGAAGATAGAAAATGAGTTTGATGGGAGGGGGGAAATTATGTTGCCGAGCTCGTAATTGTTAATAGAATTTGCGGCATCGTGACGGGGAGTCGACGAACGTGTCGCTCGCGTCCCGACGTATCGATTTCACTGCAAACAAGACTTAAAAAATCATTCCCGGCCGAGCAACACCCAGGCGAAGACAGGGAAAATGTTATTAAAAAATTAATTTAAAAAAAATAGTTCAACAAATCCTCCGACTTAACTTTTTGGTCATATAAAAACAATTTGTTAATCTTCTTGAATACGTACGAATTTTTTCAGAATTTTGTGTAATTTTTTTAAATTGCTTTTTTTTATTTAACTTACAAAGGCAATTTTCAAAAGTTACACGAAATTCTGAAAAAATGCATATGTATTCAGAAAAATTAACAAATCGCTTTCATAAAAAAAAGTTAGGATGTCGGGTGATTTGTTGGGAATTTTTTTTCGTCAATTTGTTGATAACATTGTGGAATTATTATTATGAAAAATTAATCTTTTCAGCACCTTCCATATGGTTGATTTTTCTCAGATTTTTATCCCATCGACAAGTGTTCGCAATTCCTCTCTCAATTCTCTCTGAACTCACGTGGGGTCAGACAGTCCGCAAGTACTACCTTAAATCGTCGTTGCCCTAATTAGATATATTGCGACCTTCCGACCTGCCGATTATCGTAAACATAAAAAAAAAACAACTACGCACTAAGAAAGCGAAATGCTTAAATCCTCATTGCTCTAATTAGATATATATTTCGGAAGAGGCCAACGTCCAGGTAGTCACGCAATTTATCTCTCAGCTCTATATCTATATACGTAACAACGTCGCTCGTATTCGACAAACCTATTACGAATACATACTGCACCGAGTCACGCCAATAGTTCGTTACTCGCTCCGAGGCTCCGCACGAGAGACATAACCTCTTCGATAAGTTCGCGCGCGCAGCTTTCCGAACAATCGTCGCCGTAGTTTGATGAGCTGCGGAAAACACGTAACGGCTCGGAGGCGCATTACCGAAGCCCGTCGGTAGGCGCGAGATGCCTCGCGGCTCCCGAGGATAGCGTTGTCGTGGAAACATAATAACAAACCGTGCAGATATACGGAGAGCTCTCCTTCGGTATGCGGCGGCGAAGCCATATGATCGCGCCCGGCGGTGCGAGGAACTCGCGCGAGGTCCGAGGGGTTGGAATTTTCTTCAGTCGCCCCCCCCCCCTCCCACCGCCCCGCCGGCAGCCGCCCGCCATCTCGATCGATATAAGCGCCTCCCCCCCTGTGTGTATAACGGATATATTCCAGCGGAGCGCTCGACGTCTCTCGGCGAACGCTACTTTCGAGTTTGGACACGCTCAAAACTTATCCCTGCATCAACTTTTTATTACGATGCCCGATACCTGTCCTTCGCCTGGTAGGCGTAGGTTTCTCTACGAAAAGTCGCTGTGGCACGGTCAGGTATAACCGGTGCCCGGGTATTCATTTCTTTGAGTCTGTGAGAGAGAGAAAAAAAAAACTTTCGAAACCGGGTAACCAATATCTTGCCGGAGGGTAATAATATACATGTGCGAACGCTCGAAGTCACTCGGCGCTGATGCAATTGAGTCGTGAGTTAGATATATGATCGTTGTAAATGTGTAATTCGTGTTGATGCTGTGACGAGGTGGACGTACTGTCTTTTGGGCGGAACATTTTTGGGTCGGTTTCTCTATTCGTTTCGAAGAGTTTTTGCCCTTGTCTATATTTCGTAAATGTTTTTTTTTTTCAAATAAATTTAGAGTTATTGAGATTTTTTTCGTTCGTTTGTATTAGAGAGTTTGATGATAAATAGTAAAAATGATATTTGTGTGTAATAATGTCATTATTTATTTATCGTGTATATGTTCGTAAGGCGGATATCGCGTGATTGAAGATCAAATATATTGGAGAGAAATATCTGCTCGTTATAAATATGTGATTCGTGTTAATACTGTGATGAGGTAGATGCAACGTTTTTTGGCCCAAACATTTCGAGATAATCTTTGTTCACCATACCCTTATAGATATTCCGTAAACATTTTAACAAATGTACAGTTATCGACTCGATATTTGCCTTCATTCGTCCGTATTACAGAGTCCAATGATAAACATTTAAAAAAACGATATTTATGCAACTTCGTAATCCCAAGTCCGATGTCGCGTGATCGAAGAAAAAAAAAACTAATATTTATCGCCAACAAACATTGCGACTGCGAGTTTACGATTACGGTAACGCGATATTATTCAGCGCAACGAGTAAGGAGCTTCTGTTTGCGCCCGAGCTCGTCGTACTCGGCCGGCGTTTAAGTTACCGCACATTGCGAATCGATGAAATCTTATCGTCCCCGCGTCACAAAACCGCGAACCGAGGCTAATTCGAAGTTATCGCTACACGGCGGAAGATAACAAAGGTGTGCAGTCGGTCAGCGAGGTGAACGATAAGGTTAGGTCGCCTCTGGCAGTGTGCGTCGTTATATCTTAGCGAACGGCGAAAACGCATTCTCGTTGGGACAAAAAGAAGAAAGAAAAAGAAACTTACAGATGCGCGTAGAACCACCGCGCACATTGTCCTGTTATCGCGCCTACTGCAACGAGGATAATTCGATATCCTGCGCTCGCAGAGACTCTCCGATAAATCGGCGAAATCGCTTCCTATCGAGTTATTTCCTTTCAACCTCAGACACGCACTTCGGGAATTATAAAATTCTCCGGCCAAAGTTTACGCGAGCTAGTTTGACAGCCAGCTGTGCGCGGGAGCCCATCAGGGTTAGGTTAGGGTCGTCGCTCGAGGGCTCCGCGACGATTCGCAATTCTCTCGAGAAATCGTCGATAAAAATGTGTTTAATTTTTTTTTTTTTTTTAATAAACGAAACTTGCACTCACCTCGTTGAAGGCCATCTTCTTCGCTATGCTTCCGGGCTGGCGAGTTTTTCCGGCGCCTCCTTGTCCCACCGCTCGCACCTACGATCCTCCTCCTCCTCCCTCCCGCAAAACTTAGCCAGATTACAATGCCGACTAGTTTCACGAGCGGCGGCGGCGGCGGCAGCAGCTGATCTCTCGCGATCCCGAGGAGCCCCGTGAGGGACAACGCATCGATAACACGAAATAGCGCACTCGCGACACGACACTTGCAGCCGAACTGTCGTCTCCCGGCAGCCCTCCGCGACACACATACGTCACTGGCTGTGCCGAGCACCTTGACCCCCGCGCGTTTTATATATTTCAATAAAATGAGACCGAAGAAAACGATAAAAAAAAATTAAATCAACTAAAAAGCTCGAAGACCGGACGTCGGGTTGTTCGACCTCGCTCGATCTTTAGGCGTCAGTCGTTCCGTTCAAATTCGCACGAAAAACGCTTTTTTCTCGAGGTCCTTGCATTCCTCAGGTGGGAATAACCCCGCGCACCTCTCGCGACCAACTTCGAAAACCGCTTCTTTTTACGATCGATTTTTATCCTCCTCGCGCTCTCCTTGCAGCGCGCGCGACGCTGATTCCTCTTTCGATACCCCGTGTGCGTTGCGCGCGTTCGTTGTTTGGCGAACGTTTCACTCCGCTGATTGAGACACTGGCTTACTCTGTAACGATGATTTAATTATATATGTGTGGTAGTGTATTTTTTTTTTGTCGTCACGTATTTATAACCACCGCAGAGATAGCCGCAAACAGAGTAAGCGCCATCTTGCTTTTTGGCCGAGCGGCGGATGGAAGAGTGGCGAGAGGGTGCGCGCGCATCGGCGCACAGCTGCGATTAGTCTTGTAAAGTAACCGGTTAATTATGTTAGTTACTACAATAACTGGTAATGTGGCAAGTTACATTACCGGTTATTTTCGGTAAATAACATTCTGCCAACCCTTTAACACCTATTATCGATTTGCGTATATATTAAAATTTCCGAAAAAAACATCGATGTGAAAAGCAATGAAAAATTTATAATTAATGGCATTCACGACTGAATCAGGAAATACTCAGAATATATTTCGAAATTGTCGGGATTCCAAAAAATTAATGAAAGTGAAGAAATTGTTTGAAGACTAATTGTAATTTAAACATTCTTAATTAATTTACTTTAAAAAGTTTATATATTTTTTTTCCTAAGAAAATATAAACTAATAAAGTTTGGATAATAAAAACAATGAAAAAATGTAATTATTGAACAAATAAATAAATTTCATTTAAAAAGCTGAAATATTATTTTCTTTAAAAAAATAACAAAACCTTTATTAAAATTAATCATAAATACTTTCGATGAAAAGGAAACGAATAGCTTCCGGTAAAATATTAGAAATAGCTGTAGTTATTAACCGGTTAAATATCCGGCGCCTTAACTGGTGGTTATTTACCAAACTTACATCACTAGCTGCGGATTGGGGAGACGGCGGAGACCTCTTTGCGGCGAAACTACGAAGCTCTCGCGGCTCGGCGTGCGCGCGTGCGAGGGAGAAAAAGTGTCTCTCGGGTCGCTTCGATTGTTCGATACTGTCTCGATTCTCGATAGGGCGCGCAATGGCCGAACGACCAGTCGTGTTCCCAGTGCAAATCGCACACGCCTCCGCCTAAAGTGCATTCGTGAATTGTTGCTCTCCGCTCCTCTCGTCCCTACGTCGGTTCGCGTTCACGAGTTCCCGTCGAGCGTTTGCGTCGCCTGCGTCTCGAACCTGTTTGTCTTGATATCGGTGTCCATTAAACTCCTCGCGGAGAGCCCAGGTTACGATCGTGTTTTTCTTTTCGCGTCCCGTGAGACGTCCCGACGTCGGTCGAGCCCCAAACGGAGACGGCACAGCTCGCACGTCGCCGAACAGCGAGCGAATTCGCGATTGAGTCCAGCAAGAGAACATCGAAGCTCAGCAAAATGGGCAGATCGAGATCGCGGAGCAAATCACCGAGCAGGCGTCGTCACAAGAGCAAACACTCACGGAAACGTTCAAAGTCCAGGGAAAAAAGATCGAGCAGCAAATATTCCGAAAAACCGAAAGAACGAAGCTCCAAATCTAGGTTCGTGTTTGCCTGTGTGTGTGTGTGTGCGTGTATGTGTGTGGTTTTTTGTATATATATATATATATGTCTACATGTATACAAGGCAATATTATTATTATCACCGAGGAAAGATCGTTACTGTAGTTCACACTGTGCTAATGTCGAGAGCCGCCATGTTGGAAACTTTTAGATTATTTTTTTTTGTTTCGCTACTGGTTAACGTTCGAATCGATATTTCAAAGGGAGATTCTCGTGTCGCGTGCCTACAAAGCGCTCGGCGTCGGGCTTCGTGTTGTTTACCCTTGACCGCCCCACTCGTGAACGTCGAATTATTGTTCGACGTATGCAAATGTTTGCATTGCCGACACCTATCTAGTGATGCGAGCTCGTCACATGACTGTCAAATGACCGTCACAGGAATGATCCAAAAATTACCGTTTTTGTGACGAATGGTGTTATGGCGTAAAACTATGATCAATTTATGACAAAAAAATAAATTATCGTAAGTTCACGACTGAACAGGTGTTTTAGTAATCTATTTGTCACGCGTGACGATCAAATGACAACTATTGAAGTAACAACTATTAAAGTGATAACTATTAAAGTGGCAACTATTAAAATGACAACTATTAAAGCGGCAACTATTAAAGTGACAACTATTAAAACGGCAACTATTAAAGTGACAACTATTAAAATGATAACTATTAAAGTGACAACTATTAAAATGATAACTATTAAAATGATAACTATTAAAATGATAACTATTAAAATGACAACTATTAAAGCAGCAACTATTAAAGTGACAACTATTAAAGCGGCAACTATTAAAGTGACAACTATTAAAATGATAACTATTAAAATGACAACTATTAAAGTGCCAACTATTAAAACGATAACTATTAAAATGACAACTATTAAAGTGGCAACTATTAAAATGACAATTATTAAAATAACAGTCATTTTGCATTCGGAAAACGAGCTTTAAACAAATGACATCACAAGATCGTAATTTAACAGTCATTTTGTAGTAATTTTAACGATTACATCTATCGGAATTTTAAAGATAAAATGAAGTTTCATTGATGAAATTTTGCTGCGAATTATTCGATGGTTAGGATTGTTTGATCTGTTGAATTAATATACGTTTTTTTTCACAGAAAACGCTCGCACTCGGCCTCGTCGAGCAGCGGCTCCGACATATCGGACGACGTTCACATTGTCAGTCACAAGAAACGTTCTTACAGAGACAGAGATCGCAAGATGGACGAGGTTGAGCGTCTAGCGGAAATGGAGCGACAGAGGTATATAAAACGAATAAATAATTCATTTTTAAAAATGAATTGTCGACTCGCCGTACTCATCGCGATTTACGGAACGAAGATCGCAAATTATAATTTTCTTTTTTTTTGTCGACGAGTTTCTACAGGTGATTTTTTTGTTTGTACTTGTGTTGTCAGGAAAAAGAATGAATTAACGAACAAAATCCTCGCCACGAGCGCAATCCGGTAAGACCTTGTCTCCACTTAAATGAACGGTGGTGGGATTTCCTTTGATGATGGTCACAATTTTTTTTTTTTTCCACGGCTTTTTAAATCGCCCGTGTGATTTCTTTTCTCTCCTTGGAGTGTCCGAACACGCATGAAACGGAGTCATAATGTTATAATGAATCACGGTGTCCAGCGGACCTTGAAAATATCTTCAATTTTATTTTTTTATTTTTACAGATACTCAAAATTTTTATTTGTCGTTCGTTTTCCAAAATCACTCATTTTATTTCTACCCTTCCAATTGAGAGTGAGTGTTTTGGAGCGCACAATCAGAAGAGTTGAATTTTGTGTCTCGAACCTATCAACTAAACAGCGTCAATAAAAAAATATATATAAATTCGCGAAAATAATTATTTACAAAGCAAAAGAGGAAACTGTGCTGTTCGCCTTGTGTGATAAAGTGTAGAAAAAAAAGATAAAAAATCATTTCTCGTCTGCCTGTCTGCCCTACAGGCGACAGCGCGAGTCCGAGCAAAAGATGGTCGAGGAGGAGGCGGCGAAGCGGATCGAGGAACTCGTTCAGAAACGAGTCGAGGAAGAGCTCGAGAAGAGAAAAGAAGAGATCGAGGCCGAGGTTCAGAGGCGGGTCGAAGAGGCGAAAAGGGCTATGGAGCGCCAAATGATGGAAGAGATGGAGTGGCGCCAGGCCAAGCTCCGCGAGGAGGAAAAACGAAGAGA
This sequence comes from Ichneumon xanthorius, assembly GCA_917499995.1. Taxonomy (NCBI): domain Eukaryota; kingdom Metazoa; phylum Arthropoda; class Insecta; order Hymenoptera; family Ichneumonidae; genus Ichneumon; species Ichneumon xanthorius. Next base: position 2,016,304 of record OU824204.1, on the reverse strand, counting down.
GGTAAGACCAATCCAGAGAAACATTGGCCGGTATTGAGCACCGAGCGCTGTTACCAAAAATTTCATTTTGCTCGCGGTGATAACGACGCCTCGCAAGAATTTAATCGAGCGACGAGCAGAAAAATTGTACCCAACATTTTTTTAACAGTCTCTCGATGTAAATTCTCGATGTAAAAAAAAAAACAAAAAAAAACGAAAAAAAATTGCGTGGCGTCGAGCTCACCGGGCAAATTCAGCGCTCGGGCTACGCGCGAAGTCTTGTGGTTTGTGGTATATTTTTATCTACAAAAAAACAAGAAATGAAAAAAAAAAGAAACAAAAAAACAACGATAAACCACATCGCTTCGAGTCGTCCTCCCAGCTTCTACCCGCAAGTAGAAAAGTTGGGAGGTGAGAGGATGGAGACATTTTTTTATTACGAATACGATTACGAACCACTGTGAGAAAGCGAGAAGAAAGAGATATATATATTATATCGAAAGGTATTATTATTCGTTGCAACGCGATCGCATGCGTCAGCTCGATGCGAGAAAAATAAAAACAAAACACTAAATATTGTTCCTGTATCGTGTGTATATACTATATATGTTATATATATATATTATATATATATATATTATACATAATACTTTATAATTTTATCGCATAACGCTGTTTCCCTTCTTCATTCGATTTGTTCCGAGCGCTCTTTGCCCTTCCAGGAGATTTGAAAAATTCGTGGTTTGAAAATTCACCTTTTTTTTGGAGCTTGAAATAAAATCGACGAATCTTTTCGAGTCTCCTCGAATTTCGTACCGCGTTCGACGCGAATTTTCTTTTTCCTCTTTTTTTTGGCACAGTTTGTACCCGCGATCTTGTGGAGCATCGCATATTGTCGCACACTTCTATATGGACTCTAAGAAATTTAACAGTATTTAAAAAAAAAGAAAACTTGGTGACCTACGTACAGTGATTCCCGGAACTTTGTAATTTATTTTTAAAACCCCTCGATTGATTCGAGACACTTTCAATAAAGAGTATTTCTACATAAAAAAAAGAACACGACTAGGAAAGTGGTATTTTTCCCTCGGGTCATTAAAACGTATTATCGATGTCTCGTTGTCGTGAATAATTTTTTTTTACTTTCCGCGTCACGTTTGCCATACGGTTAAGGGAATACGTCACGCAACGACTTTTCTATTTTTGGAACTAAAAATCACAAGTGTTGTAAAACGACGAATATGGTTTTTTATAAGAATTTCTAATAATTTTTAACCCACATGGATTCCGAGATACGTGAGCTTAAAATTGTGCCAATTAGCATGAGCTGCATATCGTGCCGCGTGAAAAGCAACATAATTTTTTTTTATATATATTTTCAGACTGTATTAGAATTTAAAAAAAATTACATTACAAAATTATTAGGGACGCATTAAAAAAATAAAATCGAGCTGCGCCCATAGATTTTCGAAGATATTACGAGTTGAAGGGGTTTCGAACCTGTCTATGAATTGTTAGCAACATTGCTAGCTCATGCCCCCCCCCCCCCCTCCATTGATTACGAAACGGCGATCTGTGACGTATTCCCTTAATCGACGCCGGAACAAGCCACTCAGGAAACGCCTAGGGATCTTCATTTATTTCCGGTACGCTTCGTCCGATTTCCTCGTCGACTTTCAACTTTTAGAATCTGTGTTTATTTTTTTTATTTTTTATTCTTTTCATTAAAAAAAAAATAAATTTTCGGTTGTATTGGCAGCGACCCGGAACGTTTAATTTATCTCGAGCCAACGAGTTACACCCCTTTTCCTGCTTAGCGCACTGAAAAAAAAGAAAAAAAAGTATCCGCTCGGTTTGCCTACAAGTTTGGGACAAACTCTGCTAGGACGCGAGGAGCGATATACACGAAAGCGAGAGACAGAAATATCAAGCGGTAGACCTTAAGGGCCGGACGAGAAAGAAACAAGCAAAAAAAAAATTAGAATCCCATAGCAACAAACGCACGACCTAGAAAAAAATATATAGGTCGGCTTCCTAAACTGACTACCAACGGAAGATGCCGGTATTATTCTCACTGCCGAGTGTGATTGTCGATGAAGAAGGCATCCCCTACGTGCTGGCGTGAGAGCTACATTCAGGTATTATCCAATTTATATATATTCATAATTTTCATTATCATACCAAATATTAATTATTATCCGTTATTTGTTGAGATTACTCTCGGTGACGACGGCTCGTCGGGCAGGCTCTCGTCGCGTTATAACAAAAAAAAAATAAGTAAAAAAAAAATACAAAAATAAATAAAACGGAAAAATACAAAAATTGTATAAATGTTTATCTCACCCGCGAAAGAGCAGCGCAAATTTTGCACTGATTTTTCCACGGGTACGATCGATATATTTTTTTTGTTTTCACAATGCACGATCGACAGTAGAGCAATTGCTTTGCCTCGCGCAACGCGAGCCGTAAAAAATCTGCGGTTTCGTTGTGCGACGTTTTGCATGTTGAAAAAATAATTGCGATTTTTTTCGCGTACGCGGACAATCCTGACGAGCGACGTTCCACACGAGAAGAAGGTGGGGAAGAGAGGACGAAAAAAAAAACAGCGGAAGAGGGATTATTAGTGAGCCCGAGAAGAGGCTCATTCGAACACTACTCCGTCAACCGCAAAATATAATCTGTAAATAGTTGTATACGCGTTGTCGTGAGGAGCCTGTCCCGTCGCTTCGAGGGGGCCCCAGCTTCATTGCAACAACAACAACCAAAAAAAGAACAAAAAAAAAAGATGTTTTTTTTTACACGTGAATCCCTGATTACCTTCCCCACATAAAAGGTTCTTAGGATGTGTAACACTAGGCTGTTGACACAGCGGCACTATGATTTCGATAATAAACGGTGTAAAACGGACTGCAGTCAGGGCAACTCTGTCATTGCTTTATGTAAACGTTTGCCGTTGTCGTTGTAGGAGGAAGAGCGGAAAAAACGCGAGGAACTTGAAAGGATCATGGAGGAGAACAACAGAAAAATCGAGGAGGCCCAGAAGAAACTGGTGAGTTACAATTTCTTAGATTTTAAAAGATTTCTCATATTTTAAAAAATGTCTTGTATTTTAAAAGACTTCTCATATTTTAAAAAAATGTCTTGTATTTTAAAAGATATCTCATATTTTTTTAAATTTCTTGTGTTTTAAAAGATTTCTTGTATTTTAAAAGATTTCTTATATTACAAAACATTTCTTGTATTTTAAAACATTTTTTGGATATTAAAACATTTCTTGTATTTAAAAAAATGTCTATTTAAAAAGTTTAATTGATTTTTTCAAATTGATTAATTTGTAACTTCATTATCTTCGAGCGTCTTTGAGCCGATATAAAAATTGGTACTCTGTTACAGGCCGAGGAGAGACTCGCGATGGTCGAGGAGCAGCGTTTGATGGAGGAGGAGAGGCAGAAGATGAGGAAGGAGCAGGAGAAGCGTATCAAGGAAGAGCAGAAGAAGATACTCGGAAAGAACAACTCGAGGCCTAAGCTCTCGTTCACCCTCAAGCCAGTTACGTGAGTCTGTGCGTCGATGCGTGCAATCTAACATGTGATATACGCGCGTTCCCGCCGCTATCATCGTCCCGGTTACCGGTCGCTGTTCATCAGCAACGAGACACCCAGCCCGATCGGCGAAAGAACTCCGAGAATTCCGCGACGAAACGGTGTGGGGTTTGTCCTAGTCGAGCACGAAGCTACGGGAGCCTCGCGTCGAAGCCGACCGACAAATTGCGACTCAGTCGGCTTCGAGTCGTCAGGCTTCTCGTCGAGCCACGTGAGGACTTTGGTCAGATCGAAGGATCAATTTTTTTTTCAACCGATGCCAACGTAGATTTCCGGCACCGAGCTCGTTGTAGTGAAAAAAAAGAGGAACGATTAAAAACGGGCTCGAACAACCAGTGGAGTGTCGATTTGTATTTAAATCACGGGATCGAACGAAGCGACTCGTGCGGCGCAGGTCCGCGAGAGCGTTTCTCGTGAGATCCGCCGATAATTCATTGTGTAATGGACATACTGTTAATTTGTAAGGTAAAAAAAAAGATTTTTAATAACTGCCTCTCGTATCGTTCTTCTAATCATTTCTTCTCCACGTTCTCCGCAGCTCTGGATTTTTTCGCCGGTGGTTCGCTCGTCTCCCACGTCCGCCCGTTCCTCTTGTACTTCCGGATCGCCAGCGACATCGCCTCGTCGAGAAACTTGCCGAACTCCGGCTTGCGGAAGTTCGGCCTGCAGGCCGTGCTCGCGCGTCTCTTCTCTCGAGTCTCCTGGGCGCTCGGAGAGAAATCTGTCGCCGTGGAGGCGCAAGATTTTTTCGACGTGTTCGCTCGTCTTTCCCGGGAGAGGGATTTTTTCTTGCGCTCCGGACGATCCCTGGTCGTCGAGGTTGCCTCAAGCGAGCCCTTCCGGTATTTTCTGCGTCTCGAGGCTTCGCTCGCTTCGCTGTCGACCGCGCGAGGCTCGTCGGGTTTTTTTAGGGACTTGAGGGTTATCGGAGCGTCCGTCGAAATTCCGTCGTGAAAAACAGCCTTAGAGACGCAAGATTTTTTCGACGACGAGGCTCGTCTCTCCCTGGAGAGAGATTTTTTTTTGCGCTCCGGACGCTTCGTCGTCGAGTTGGCGTGAAGCGTGCCCTTCCGGTACTTTCTGTCCCTCGGGACTTTGCACGCTTCGATGTCGGCCTCGCGAGGCTCGTCGGGCTTTCTGAGGCGCCTGAGAGTTATCGGAGCGTCCGTGTCGCCGATCGTGGAAATTCCGTCGTGGAAAACAGCCTCGGAGGATTCCGGTCTGCCGATCTGTTCCTCGGCCTCGTACCACTGATGGTCCGCCGGCAAAGATTCCAGCCATCGCACGACGTTCCGTGAATTCTCGTCGCGCTCGCTACCGGAATCGCTGTAAGCGTCCGAGAGGTCGGCCAGATTTTCGTCGGGCGCGGAGAAGAGATCTTTCTGAACCTGGGCGAGATATTAACGTTGGAGGAATTTGGGTCTCGAGAGCTTCGGGAATAAAAATTTTACTCACTCACCCAGAGCGATGCGAGGGGCGAGCGCAGATAGTCGCACCTCAGGGCGTCCGGTCGACCTTCGCCAGCAGCCATTTATTAATTCTGTCAATTTTTTTTTGTTGCACGGCTGCTCGAACCAATACGGCTGACAAATTTTGTACGAGCAATTTTGAGGGGATTGAAGTTGGCGAAAGCCCGTCGGAAAATGTTTGCCGAGAGGCGACAGTCGCTTATTTGGGAGCCGATATAAAAATGGTTGAGTCGCTTGTTTCTCTCGGTCGTCGAGCCGAAGTCGCTCGCATCAGATAGTGGATAGTGGATAGAGGATAGTGTGTATGGTCGGCCGCATGAAAATGCTGTAATTTTCAAACAGGGCTCAAAATCAGAGTATTGATTTTATGATTTTTTGATTTTGTTGTAGAGACTGTAAAAAGGATTGTAAATTTAAAGTACCGGAGTGGAAGTTTTTATGCAAAGACTGGTGCATTAAATTTAATGTACAATTGCGATAAAAAAATTAATGTAATTTTTCATTTCAATCAAAGTCAATTATTAAAAATAAATATCACAGACAATTTAAATGAAATTAAATATAATTAAATATCACTTCGTCAGGCCCGGCCCAACGGCTTACATATCGGTAACGTAACGTTCGTATGAAACAAAACCATAATTTTCAGCGAGAGCTCAAAAACTGTTTGTTGATTTTATAATTTTATTTTGTAATTTTTAATTTTTATCATACACTTAATTTTCAAGTAAAACATCATTCACTTCGTCAAGCCGAGCCCAACGGCGTACATATCGGTAACGTCTCGCAGAACTTTGTTCTTCTTCTGTTGAGTGGATCTCCTTCGATGAGTCCGAGGCTTTCCGTTTATCGAACCGGTGTGGCTCGTCCTCGCCGCTGGAGGCTGACTCGTCGTAGGAAGCGCAGGAATCGCTGGAATATCCAGTGTACCGGTTCCGTACTTCTTGTACTTGTTCATCGCGTCTCGCATCGCCGAATCGATCACCTGCTAAAAAAAAAAATCGTTCACTTTCCTTCGCCTAATTATTACGAGGCTGCATAAATTTTACATTCTCACCTTTTCGTCCGTTTTTCGAATCGACGAAGATTTTTCCACTATCCTCGAATTGCCCGGCGCCGTTGCCGACTCTCGCTGCAATTCCATTATCTTCGTGATGAGATTCTGCCTCGTCGACGAAACCTCCGACTTCGCGGTCGCCGTTTGTATCTTCGATCTGTTTGTAACTTTCCTCGGCGACGTTTTGCCAGTTTTTCCACCGGTTCGACTGGGCGTCGGGGATTTGCTTTTAGCGCTCGTAACTATAGCAGCGCTCTTGGCAACTTCCTTCTCCACGGTCTCCGAAGACTTTACAGGACCGAGAGAAATTTTCGAGGACGCTTTCGCCGGAGCCGATGCGATGGGCAGAGATTGCCTCAGCCTCGGCGAGTCCAGCTTGCAGTAGGCGAGGAATTCTTGGTCCAACTGTATCTCCAGTTCTTCGATGAGGTCGACGATCACCGGGCCTATGTAGCTGTGAGCCGTGGGCTTCTTCTTCGCCAGGCAAACCTGAAAAATGAAAATTATATAGATTTTAAAAATATATATTTTTGTTATTAATTTCAAAAATATATAGATTTTTGTTGAAAAACTTGGAACATCGTTGAAGATTCGAAACTGGAATGGATTTGATTATAGAGCCTTACAGCCGGTGACTTGGCCAGGAGATTAATTTTGGCATCGCCAAGATTGGATTTTTTTTCGCAAGTCGTTATCCGCGTTCCCTGGAGGGATAAAGCCGCGCCCAAGTACGGCTGGTAGCTCGGCATTTTTTGACGGTAGACCAGCTCGAAGAGACCGGTGTCGGCGTTCTTATCCTCGCGAAAATCTATCACCACTGCGACACAAAAATCAATTTTTACAATTAAAAAAATAAAGTTTGCCTGAAATCGACGAACCTACACGCCCTTAAGATTGAGATTCCACTCACCCTTGATCGTATCTTCCATGACCTGCCTGCAGAGTCTCGTGGTCACGCTGCTCGAGTAACTCATATCCGGATGGCTGTTTATCTCGATCAACCAGACGGAGAAATCTTCCATCACCATAAAGTCCGCTCCGTACAGTTCGAAGCTATTTTTTCTGCGATCCATGGCCTCCTGGCTGGCCAGCAAGGAGCCCACCAGACCCTGCTTCATTCCCGGATAAATCAACTGGTCCCAGGCGTCGTCGTGGCCTTGGGCTCTAAAAATCGGCACACCAGAACAATCTTTTTTTTTATAGTTTATAAGAATTGACTAGTTACCAAAAAATAATTCAGGTATAACGTACAGAGCATCACAAGTAATTCAAGTATTTCTAAAGTACTTTTTGTACTTGAAGTATGTCTCAAGTATTTTTCGTTAAGCCTTATCTGGGCTTTAAACAATAATCTTATATTATACTTATTGAAAAGTTTAAACAGATAATTATATATTAATTGAAACAAAATGTCATGCTCTTTGAAAATTGCTTTTTTTCACAGATTAAACATAGAAAAAAACACGATTTTCAAAGATTACAAAAAATTCTGAAAAAATTCATACGTATTCAGAAATATAAGCGAATCATTTTTGTGGAAAAAAATAGTTAAGTTGCCAACAATTAATTGACTTAATAATTAAATAATAAACTTGGCGTTGAGCATTACTTTAAAAATTGTTTGAACGTAGTGGCGTCCCACATATTGTCAGCCGGAAGAGCCGAGTCTCGATCCGTCCCGTTCTTGTATTTGCACTGCACAGCGTGGTTGCACAGATGAATGGATTCGTGAAAGTCCGTGAGTCGAAATTTTTGCGAACAGAAGCGCAGATAGCTTTCCCTAAAATTGAAAATACAAAAAATAAATGAAAAATTATGAAAATAAGTTTAAAAAAAATAATAATAATTTGACGATGTTTCGTGCAGGCGAAGCGATAAACGAGTTCCCGTATCGAGTCGAAGAAATGACCGGGTCTCGTGCACGACGTCACGAACGGATTGCCGACCTCGACGTTAAAATGAGATAATGGTGGGCGAGCCGCGGAAACGTTTGCATTCGCGCATGAAACTGGGTTAGAGAGGATCAATTTGTGCTCGTCGAGGAGTTTCGCCCAACTCGTTATTTCCCGTCCGCGGTCGAAATCATCGTGCTTCCCTCCCACGCGCGTATTCCGCAGTTTGTATCAAATACACATCGAGCTTGCCGAACGAGAGAATCGCGGCAGATGGCACACGAGCGCGTTTCGCCTCGCGAAACTCGGAAATCCTCGCAACTTCCTTTTGCCTTTCCCGATTAACCGCACGCGAAGCGCGCTTTCATTAATTTTTATTATTTTTTTTCTTATCGCTTCCTCATGGAGGAAGTTTTGTTTCCATGATAAAAAAAAAATTCTAGATTTTAATGAAAAGGTGTTCAGAATTTTCCAAAAAATCGGGAAATCGTCAAAAGCTGAAAATTGACATTTTCAAATAGCTTTCTCATAATATTCGCGAAGCTTCCTCTATGAGGAAGCCAAAAATACAGACAATGCTTTCTCAAAGAAGAAGCTTTGCGAATAAAGGAACATTATGAGAAAGCCATATGAAAATTTCAATTGTAAACTTTTATAAGGAATCGATAAGAAAATTTCAATTTTCAACATTTTTTTTTTAGAAAAAAATAATATACGCCGAGATGATAATCGACCTGTACATCCAGAGGGTCAACGGCTGAGCGCACGTTACGATGAACCATTGCCTTATGTCGAATTTCGTACTGTATATCAGCAGCGGCCTCTCTGTTGATTTAAAAATAAATAAATAAATAAATAAATTGTCAACGAATTTTTTTTTTTTTTCATGAAGGAAAATTAATTACCAATATATTTTTGAACGACGTAGCGTGTGTCGGCTTTGTTGGCCGGATTGAGCCGCGCAACGACATCCTCGAGTTTGTTCATCAAAACGATACCGCGTCCGCGACTCTTGTTTCCCGGCTTGAGTATCCACAAATTCAATATACCGTCCATGTCGAGCTGTTGCCAGTACTTTCTTATCTTCTTCAGTATGTGTCGCGAGGCGAGAAAGTATTTCTAAATCGGGATAATAAAGTGATAATAAATAAATCGAGACTGTCGCTAAAAATCTTAGATGTACATGGGACGTTAAATACAAGTTAAAAAAAAAAAAAATCGGAAAACAGCGTTTTTCGTTTACTCACGTGAAACGGCACGTTGCTTCCTGCGAAGAGTGCCTGGCCTTGTATGATCTTGTAATACCAGCAGATAAATTGATCCCACTGATGGGACCACACTCTCTCGACTTCCTGATCTATGTCCTCGTGAGATTGAGCCCCGATGTAGTCGGTGCATCGTCTTATCGCGAAGTCCAGAGCTTTCAATGGTATCGTTCCCGTCGGTGATATCGTCGCGTTCTCGCCGTCGGTGTTTATCGTGTCGACCAGCCACTTCAGCAGACTCAGGCAGGCTGTGAAACTGTAAATATCCAGTTAGAGAATTTTCACCCTTTTTTATTAATTGATTAATTAATACATCTATAATTAATCAATCGATTGGTCAATCGATTTTGTTGGTCCATAGATCGTTGGATCCATGGACCCAACGATCTTTAGATCCAGCGATCTATAGATCCAACGATCTATAGATTCAACGATCTATAGATTCAACGATCTATAGATCCAACGATCTATAGGACCAACTTTCTATCGATCCAATGCTCTATAGACCCAATTATCTATAGGTCCAATGATTTATAGGTCCAACGATCCGACGATCTATAGATCCAATGATTTATAGATCAACAACTAAGTTAATCAAATTTTGCGGATCGCTTACCGGAAGTCCTCGATGAAAGCGTGCATCTGATCTCCCTGGCAGATATTGTAGCAGCGTGGAAACAGCGTATTGGCGACGCCAGCCTCGTAATACCAATGCATCTGCCTGACATTGGCGCACAGGCCGACCTTGGACGTAAATCCAGCTCTGCAGAAACGATTGAAGATCGTAGTTTTGTTTTCCTGGGATGGCCAGCCAGCCCACTCCGATCCCGAATTCCAGAGGAAGTCAACGGTGTGATTGCCCAACATCTTCGATATGAGCAGACGCTCGCTCTGCTGATCCTTGAGGTCGCCGATACCGGCGAGCAGAGTCACCGGACTCGATTCTACGCCGGTTTGCTGCTCGCCTGTAAATTTTCGTTCACGTGAACGTAACGATCTACGATCCTTCATTAAATTTCGATCACCGTTCGTTGTCTTCCGGTAGAACTTCTCGCACCATCCGCGTTCCAGCATGCACTCCCGAATTACACGAGACTTTCCGTATATCATGAACGTCCGGTGCGACGCGACGGCGTCTCCGACTATCTTCTTTATACGAAGAAAACGTTCCTGGAGCGTCGGCGGAAGAATCGCCGGCGGCGAGTATTCTGAAGAAAAAATAGTCATTTGCGATACAAGTGCGGTAAAGCGAACTTCACAGTCCACGTATGATGTTTGCTACATCGCACTAGCACTGTACAATCAGCGTGCGTAAAGTATGAGAAGCGTGCGTAAAGTACGAGAAGCGTGCGTAAAGTACGAGAAGCGTGCGTAAAGTAAATCGGTTCGATGTGCGCATGCGCCGGGTATTTATATATGCATGAGTTACACAAAAAGGTTGACAGTAAAACTATATATATATTTTTTTCTTTTATCAATTAATCAATCGGATGATATTTACCATCCTTCCGCTGTGTGGGAGCACCGCCGCTGTTCTTGTCTTCGGAACTCGTCAATTCGATGCCCGGAGTAACGGCAGATTTTTCTTCTTCCTCGACCGCTTCTTCCGGCTCGTCAGAAGCCTCGGAAATCCTTGGAGTCCCATCGTCCTTCGTGCTCATGTGGCGAACGCTGCGATCCGACCTTCGACCCTCAACCCCTTCTTCAGTGCAACAACTTCATCCTCTGCGACTCCCTCGCTCGTTTCTTCGTTTCCTCGCCGATGCTGCAGCCGAGAAACATAATTATCGTCCCACCATCGACAACCGCCAGCAAACCGGAAGTTCATCGGGAGCGAAGGTCCTCGACATCTCAGGGGGCCCTCGAGCCGATCTGCGGAAGAGCGCGGGAAACCGAAGGCCCGCGTAGCTTCGCCGATACCTGTTGCCGACCCATCGCCCTCGATACCTCGACCCACTTTCGATCTACCTCGGAAACCTCTCAGCAAGTTAATCGACCGATAATAATTTTTTTTTTTTTTCAGTCAGCAACTACATCTTTTCTCTTCGAGCTCGAACTTTGATGGATCTCACACCTTTCTTGCAGAAAAATATACCCGGCTCTTATCTCTTCCGCTTTTTTTTCACAATTTTTACGTTGTTTTTTCTTCCTAATAAAATGACTTCTTTTTTAAATTAATTAATCTTATCTCTTCCTCTTTTTCGCAATTTTTACGTTTTTTTCTTCCCACCAAAATGAACTCTGTTTTTAAATCAATTAATCCGCAGTTACATAGAAGCGATAACAAGTCTTGCCACCATTTTTTTTTACATATCTTCCTCTTTAAAAAAAAAATAAAGAATAAAGATAAAATTTTTTAAAAATTAACTTTGAAAATAAAGGAATTAATTCGCATCGGTCCAGCGATCGAAGCGACGAGAATGGACGAAGAAAAGAAGCGACCGTTTCGAGGGACTCCGAGGAGCGGACTGCTAGACGCAATCCAGTTGCGGTATGCGACATGGGGTTGAAACGGCTCGGAGTCGTAGAATGTACAAACCATGTGTCGGTGTTCGGTATTGTGGAATTCCGCAGGCGCGGGCGAAGGGTCGTATGCGGATCGGGAGGGAGGTTTCGGGTGGAGTGGTTGAGGCTTTGTTCGGGATAAGATCGTCGGGTGGGCTCGGGGAGGTCGCGAGGGGTGCGCGGAGGGTTGCTTACGAGTCGCGTACCAGGCACCCGGTTTGCCTATTCGACTCGTTCCGCGACCTCACACATGCCCGACCTGGGAATCTAGGTAAGAAAAAGGAAACAGAACCGGCGCTTAAGGATACCTCACACGGAGATTCCCAGCAAAAATTGAGACTCAGTGAGAATTCGAACGCTTCCCAATGGTATAAAAATCTTTAAAAAAACAACTGTATCAAAAGTACCAACATCTTTCATTTTGCATAATAATAATTACAAAAAGTAACAAACAAATTGCTAAAAATAAACTGTTCAACGAATAATCGGTAAACCTTTTTTTTCTCTTTTCAAATGAATCCATAGATTCTCTAAAATCCACATGAATTATTGGACAATTTTTTCAAATTTTCGAAAAAATAAATAAATTTTGAAATGTAAAGAAATTCTAAAAAAAATGCGTATGAATTCTAAAAGAAAATCAAGGAAATCATTAAAAATGAGAAAATAAAAGGTTGTCTGATTGTTTTTTTAAACAATTATTTTTTTAACTAATTTGTTAATAACTTTTTGGCATTATTATTATGCAAAATCAAAGGTCTTGACGTCATTGACGCGGCTGATTTTTTTCAGATTTTTGGCATCCCGCGAAGTACTAAAATTTTGACCGAATTAAACTTTGCGTTTTGGGTTGGGAATGAATGTGTGATGCATCCTTAACTCAACCCCGAGCTACGCTGGGCCGTTTCTTCCCTCCGAAGCCGCGCCCTCCGCAGCATTCCCCTGACCCACTTACGCGTCAGAAACCCCCTTTATCTTCCGTTATCCGAGAGCGTTAATTGCTCCACTCGAAAGTATCAGTCGATTCCCTTGCCGACTATTATTAGAACGGCTATCGGGGAAACATGATTTCCAGACGAAAACGGGGTTGCTTCCGGCGCTCGTCGGTCGGCCCGGTTCTCCGATAACCCTTTAGAAGGTTATTCTTGGATCGGAGCTTCCCTGGGCTTCGGATATCGACGCGATAATTTTTTTTTTTTTGCACGTTGATTTTACATCCTGAAGATATTTGGCTGGAGAGTTCGGATATTCGGTTGTTGATTTCACACTGGAATGTTGATGCGAGAGGGTTCGAAAGTTCGTACGTCAATGACCGATTTTGAAGATGAAACATAAGACTGTAATTACATAAAAAAAAAAAAATTCTGGTGTTTATGCTGCGGGTGACTCGTGAATAATTTTTTGTACTGCGAGACGTTTGTAGTGTGTACAATAGACTTTCAAGTTTTATTTTCGATAAACAAATTTTTGTTTTTCTTGTATAAAAAAATCTATGCCTCGATCGTCGTTCGATGGGAATTCGATGAGAGTTTCGTCTGAGATATTCTTGTTTTTCGCAGAGCACAGTAAAATCTCTTTCGGGTTAGGATGGATGTAATTGTCTGTCGATCTAATGATCTATTAATTGATCCATTGCGTGTAGATCTAATTGTTACGGATGAAAATCTACTGATCCGTGGATCGTTCGATTATATGATTTATCAAATTTTACCGATCGATATAAAAAGTTTCGAAAGATCGTCCGGCAGTGACGAGTCTTAAAGATAAAACGCTATTCTCGTTTTTGCAGTGCACACTGAAAAACTCTTTTGGGTTACAACCATGTAATTATTTGTCGATTTAATGATCTATCAATCGAGCGATTAAATATAGATCTATTCGTTACAAATGGAAATGGCTATTGATCCGTGGATCATTCGATTACATGATGTATCAAATTTTATAACTCGATATAAAAAAGGTTTGAAAGATCGTCCTGCATCGACGAATCTTAAAGATAAAACATAATACTATAATTTTTTTTTAAATGTTAACTGGAATTTAAGATTGGAGGTGACTCGTGAATAATTTTTTTTAACGAGACCTTTATTCATTTTACGTTTTTTGAAAGTTCAAAAGTTCGTACGTCAATGACCAATTTTGAAGATGTAAGATAACACTATAAATTTAAAAAAAATAAAAATAATATTGTAGTGTGTACAATAGACTTTCAAGTTTTATTTTTGATAAACAAATTATTGTTTTTGTGTCAAAAACATATATGCCTCGATCATTGGTTTACTGAGGATTCGATAGTGGTTTCGTTTCTGATATTCCCGTTTTTGCAGTGTACACTGAAAACTCTTTCGGTTTACAATGCATGTAATTATCTACCGATCTAACGATCTATTAATCGATCGATTGCATATAGATCTATTAATCGATCGATTAAATACAGATCTATTTATTACAGCCGAAAATCTACTGATCCGTGGATCGTTCGATTACATGATTTATCAAATTTTACAGATCGATATAAAAACGTTCGAAAGATCGTACGGCAGCGACGAAGCTTAAAGATAAAACATAACACTATAATAACAAAAAAAAAACTTTAACCGGAGTTTAACATTGGAGATGATTCGTGAACATTTTTTTTAACGAGACGCCCGTCCATTAAAACTTTTCTGTATATTATTAAAAAATCTATGTCTCCATCACTGGTCAACCGGCTTCGATAATAATTTCATTAGTCATATTTTCGTCAATGCATACAGTGCAATCTTCCGATTAACGATGACTCATCTCGTTCGGTATAAAAGAAGAAAAAAAAGAGTAATAAAAATAAAATTGTTTTCCCTCATCGATCGAATCGGCGTTCGATCAAAGTCAGACTCGCCTCTACGTGATCAGGCAAACGGAAGAACGAAGATCGCGTCTCGAATATTAATATATCCGTGCAGTCGGTGGGAGGGTTTCCCGAAAAATGCTCCACATTAACAATTAATAAAATCGTCTAACATTATATACATCGATTCTCATATATATATACACAATACTCGAAGAGTAAAAAAAAAGAAGGTGAACTTCACGCTCGACTAGAGTCTAAACGTACCATCTTAAAAAAAAAGAAAAAAAAAGAAAGTTAATAAAACTGCTCAAACTCTGCCGAGAAGATTGTGAATGTACATTTTTTTCTTGTACGTTCTCTTCACAGCGAATTTGATGCAAACGAGAATGAGAATAGCCGCGGAGGTGACGTAAAGAACGACGCAAATGCTAATATCGAATATCGTGAAGTCCCATCCGAATTTCCTTGAACCTCCACTTTTGGGATCGAAGGAGAGTCTCTCGCGCGCCGGTTTCGCTTTCGAGGTCGCCCGCTCGCTCGAGGCGTCGTACTCGATGCCCGAGTACGAGTACTTTCTCCTCAAGTACTCGAGTACGCGATCCTCGTCCCAGTCGCCGTTGTCGTCCCTGCAGTCGGGACAATCCCTCGCCGCCGGATACTGAATTTTCTTGTGCCTCGGATCTTCGGTCTCGTCACCGGCGAGTCTCTCGTTGACCTCGTTGTGGGCCCTCCAGAGCCAGAGCACGCCGTCCTCGGCGCTCTTCACCTCGAAGATCTCGTTCCTGGCCGCCATAGCGACGAAGTGCTGCGAGCAATCCGCGCAGCCGAAGAAGTGCTTAACGTATCCATGAATCGCCCCTAAAACCTGCGTCGCCTCCATGTCCGGATGTTCCTCGCTCCTCGCCGCGAAGTTCACAGCCAGAGTGTGAAACATCGTCCAGAGTCCGCAGGGATATCCTCGCATGCCCGGCGCGCTTCCCTTGCATCCGATCCACTCGTTCCTCTGCGAGTAAACCGGCGACATTTCCTCCTCGGTAGAGCGCACCAGGTTCGCGAAGTCAGCGCCGCTGATCCGCTCCTTCGACCTCACGACGAATCTGAGGGTGTTCAGGAACATCGGATTTCCCCGCTTCATTGGAAAATAAGCGGCGAGGGCGTCGGTGTAATTCTTCAGAGCTCTCATCTTCTCGCCCTCGATCATCTTCGTCATTGGGATTTCGTGGCCGATCGAGAACCTCAGAGCGCTCTCAAGATCGGCCTGATGCAAAATATCCTTCTCTATCACCTCGCCGTCGACGGATATCTTCGATGTCTTGTCGATCGAGACCTTCGATATCCGATCCGGGCTCGGCGGGACATCGACCTTGAACCACTCGCCGGGATGCTCGTCCGGGATGTCCGCCACGTCGATGTCGACGCCCTTGGCGATCATGAAGTCCCTTATGATGTTCCTCGTGCCCCGCCTCGTCGGCAAGCGGACGCTCAGACGAGCCTGGCTACCGTCACGTTGGAAAACTATTATCGTGGGGAATCTCGTTACTTTGTGCATCAGGCAGAGCAAATTGTTGTCGGAGGTCACTCGGCGGATTCTGAGGCTCGTCACGTTGTGAAGGTCGAGGATCAGCTCGGAGCCGAGGTAGGAGCTGGATTCTTCGAAGACGAAGAAGTGGAACTTCACCGACTCGGGCACGCCGTCGAAGACGTTCTTTATCTCGGCGCTTCTGTAGGGCGTTATGTTGGGCCACTTGGAGCCTCGGCCCTCTTGCTGCTCCTTCTGGAGGCGAGCTATGAGGTTCTCTCTCAGGGCGTCCATGTCCTTGCCCTTCTCGACTTCCGTGCCCAGCGAACCTGGACTCTCCTTCGGGGCGAAGTAACGCACGTCCGGGTAACGCATTATCTCGTACTCTCGGCAGATTGGATTGTTGTCGTCGTCAGCGCAGTCCAAGGCCGCGACTATCACGATGTCCCTCCAGGCTGCAACATTTTTTTAAATCGAGTTAGAGGTGGGTTTATTTTTATTTTTTGGTCCTAAGCTGGATTTGCGATAAACTATCGTAAATACGGGTAGTTATTTTTTTTTATTAAAAAACATTACATGCATTTAAAAAGATTCATTGGCAATGGTGTTGTATCATTGGATGAGTCTGCTTTTGCTGGGTGACCTGCGTTACGACATTCCGCCGGAACGATCAGCACATTCAAAGGCTAAAATAATTAGATTGTTGTTGTGAAATATACGTGTTTTAAAAAAATCTTAAACCGGAGCTTGGATTTCCAAGAAACTATTGTAAATATAGGTAGTTAGTTATTTCGAAAAATTGAAGAAAATTACATGCATTTGCAAAGATTCATTGACAATGGCGTTGTATCATTGGGTGAGTCTGCGTTTGCTGGGTAATCGGCGTTACGACATCGCGACAAAATTATCGGCATAATGAAAATGATCGGCGCAATACAGTGCGCCGATAATTTTCTCAAGAACCAAGAGAAAACTGTTATTTCGTAGCAACAGTCTCATTATTTTAGCCTTACAAGGCTAAAATAATGAGACTGTTGCTATGAAATATACATGATTTTTTCCTGGTTCTAAACTGGAGCTTGGATTTACAAGAAACTATAATAAATATATATATACGGTGAGAAATTGATTACCTAGAATTGTAGTGTAATCCGCAATGAAAATAAAATGTTATTTTTTTATGTAAAAAAATAAAATAAACGCATATAAAAAAAAATGTGATTGACAATGGCTGTTGTATAATTGAGAGAATGATACTGTGAGAGTGAGTCTGTTTGCTGAGTAATCCGCGTTACGACTTTGCGATAAAACGATAGGTGATTTACCGTACAATCGTAAGGAAAAATAATGAGACTGTTGCTATGAAAGATAGGTGTTTTTTTCTTGGTTCTAAATTGAAGCTTGGACTTCCAAGAGACTATTGTAAATTATGTTCTTTCACAAAACGCATGAAAAAAAAAAAAAAAATTAAACCCATATTTAATGTTATTAATTTAATTTCGTATATGCTCCGAATCCGAAAGCTGAAATGTACGACTAGTCGCCGGACAGATAAAATAAAAATTGAAATTAACAACTTTCTTTGGTTCTGTAAAACGAGCGATCCGTTAATAAATTATCAATATCAACATCAACATCCGTTGGTGTCCTGAATAACATTTCCTGTCATTTACACCACGTTTGGCTACAAACAAGCTGTTTGACACCCGTAGATTCAACAATTTATATTCACCAATTATTTGCCAATTTATTTTGTTATCAACCTAATTCCATTTATTATAAATTTAAGATTCTATATGCTCCGAAGCCAAGAAACGAAAAGTGCAACAACTCGTTGGGAAGATTAAAAAAAATGCATTATACAACTTGGTTTGGATTATCAATTATCAATGTCGACATCGACGTCAACATCCGTCGGTGTCCCGAATTTTAGTCCCGAAAAACTTTTCTCCCGTTTACGCGACGTTTGCCTCCGATCGCGCAGTTTAACACCTGTTAACGAAACAGTTACAGAACCGCTCGCATAAAAGTCGACGTCGGACGCTCGGGACGTCGAACGAACGATTTATGCAATCGAGACCGTACGTGGAATTATCTCACAGGCCCAACACACAGCACGCTCGGGCGCGCTGTTTCGCACCGCAACTATCGTTGCATCCGGACTGTTCAACTTACTCAGTACATTGTGTGCGAGGGCTTTCCATGTCGGCGCGAAGCGTTGGCAGAAGCCGCACCAACTGTTGTAAAACTCGACGAGGCATCCGTGCTCGCTGCCGTGAACGATGCGCTTGAAAGTCGTCGAATTGAGTACGACGACGCTGTCGCTGGAGTTGTAAAGTCCCTGAGTAGGCAGCAAGCTTTGGTACGATTCCGCAGGTGAGACGGTCGTCGTTGCGGCATCGCGCACAGCTATCGTATAAATTATTAATGTTTTTAAGACGATTCTGACACCGCTGCGCTTCTTCCCGTTCATCGTGTTGACGAGTCTTGACACCCGGGCAAAATTAACCTCGAAGCGCGTCGGTGATTAGTTTATCGCACGCACGTCTTCGAGAGAATGGCGTAACAATCTCGGAGAGAGTTACATATATTTCGAGGCCGGATAAGGAGATCTCTCTCTGGACGGTGAGAGCGGACGACACGAGTTTCAAATACTTTTCCTCGTATTCTTTCGGGGTTTAAACGTGAGAGAGGAAACTTCGTTCGGTCGTGCAAGGAGTCAACGAAAGTGTCTCTGCTTCATTGTCGTTTGAGAACGATTCGTGGCGTGGGAAGTAAATGGGCTTCGACGGCCTCCTTAAACGTGTCATTGCCTTAAATTGTCGGGCATCAAGGTCGGCTCGTGCACTTGCGTGCAGCTAAACACTGCTTCGCGCTATCTACTCTATGGCTGCGCTCTTTATTATCGGCCGTCGGTACAGACGGGAGCGCCATCTGATGGTTTGAAAACACATTTTTCTTCGCAATTCTTTCGAGAGACCTGTTTGAGGGGTGGGTCGTGGACGAGTGGATCGGAGTGCGACTCACAAGTAGTAGGCCCGGGTTCGATTCCCGGTTGCGGTCAGGGATTTTTCCTTGGCTGCTTACCTCTATTTATCGTGGTTCGGATTCCACGTAAAATTGTAGGTCCTCCCGATTTTCTCTTCTTCTAATTAATTGGTTTCGACTAATTAATTTACGAACGTTCGCCTGGAAAACGGCGACACCTATCGAGAAGAGACTCGAGTAAATCTGAAAAGCGGCTTAACCATCCGTGAATAAAACTCAATACATAAAAGCGGTCTAACCGTCAATATATATAGCCTTGGCCGGCGCGGTTTATACCTCGTGGCCAGTATCGGAGACTTGAGTGTGGTACTTAAAGGTCCGATATAAATTGAGAAGAAGAAGAAGAAGAAGAGACCTGTTTTACAGATCAATTCCGCACTGCTTTGCAGGTCAATTCCGCACGCACGTCTCCGAGAGAATGACGCACAATCTCGGAGAGCGTCCGACGATGCTGCCGTTTTATCCGAAACGTCAACCGGTTTTAAATTACGTTGATTCGAAAAATACATATATCTCTCTTACACTCGTATGTCACGTGGTGCTAATTTTTTTGAGAAAAAATTAATTCGGGCCGCATGCGAAATTACTGTGCGCATCCGGCTCGAATTTGCTTTGTCGATTAATTTTTTCGTCAATCGCTTCCTGCCTCTATTTGTTTTACCTACGTACAAGAATCGGAGTTTCTGTCACCGAGCGTCGGTACAGACGAGAGCGCCATCTGCCGACTCAGCAACAAACTTTGTCCTCGCACTTCTTCAGAGAGAACCCTGCTGCCTCGCAGATCAATTCCAACGATAGCAGATGGAATTTGCGCGCTCTTTGTTAGACTCATTTTAGTGTTACGTTCGACTCCGCGCGAACGCGTTCGTCGATGAATTCTTTCCGTTTCTCGCTTCCTGCTCTCTTTCGACCTATATAACAGACATCGGAGTCTCGCTGCGAGCAACGAAGTGACCGAAGCGCGATGACAACACCACTCGCGCTCCTTTCCACGTCAGTTATATTTTCCTCGTAGACAGGAAGAAACTTTTGACGTTTGACTTTTTTTATTCTTATTTTTTTTTATTTCATCTCGTTGACGAACTCGTTCAGTTCAATTTTTTTACTGTATAATCAACGAAACTAGTTCACGAACAATCGATATTGTGATCTCGATACGTGCTGGATTACGCGCAACAGACGGATTTGCGCGTCATGAGTGGATTTCGTGTCACAATAATTGGAAAAACATTGTCGCGCTGACAGCAGAGCAAAGAACGTGGGGGCGTTATGGAGGGCGGTATTATGGAGAGTCCCGAAACGACTTTGACCAATTCCGAGTACGATGACGTCGCTCTCCGGGGATGCTTCAGCCCCAAAAAAAGGCCGTACAGATTCGTCGGTCTGGCACTCATGTGCCTGCTCGGATTCGGTGAGATTTTATTGAAGTCGATTTTTTTAAATTATTTTTTATTGTCGATTGTTGACTCGTGGATCGTCCTGTGTGTGCGTTGTTAGTCATCGTTTGATTGGGCCCCTTTTTCCCGTAGGCCGAGTGTCATTGGCCGAGTGCGCGTCGTCTGCCTCGTCATTGGTCGAGATTACTTTTCAGCTGGGAGATTATTTGTATGTGTACGATTTTTGTTTCCTTTTTTTTACATTCACTGTATAGCACAAAATCAACTGCGAAGGACGATAATTAAATGTAACAATGAAAATTGTTGTTATTATTGTTTTGGATTAGCGGTCGTGAATTTTTTGGATGCGGCTAGCGAATTATGTAAATGATAGACTGGATCTACGGATTATGAGGAATTACAAGGAAATAGATTTTTTTTTTATACTTACATTAAATCTCAATCATACAAAAAAATTTCTGACGTGAACAAATTTTTCAATTATATAATTTAATATATTTTAGTTTCGTCTTACAATATAGCTATGATGCAGATATTACTTACTCTCTGTACAACCAATAATAATAATAATAATAATATAATTGCTGTGAACTTGTAGAAAATGAATTGAATTTTAATTATTTATTTATATATATATTTATGTATTTTTTTTTTTTTTGCAGGTTCGTACTTTTGTTACGACAATCCAGGAGCGTTGCAGGACAACTTCGACAAGGACCTCGGCGTGAAGACGAGTAAATTTGTTCTGCTGTACTCAATTTACTCATGGCCCAATGTCATTATGTGCTTCATCGGAGGATATTTATTGGACAGAGTATTCGGCATACGACTCGGAACTGTAATATACATGGCTCTGACGCTGGTGGGTCAGATTATATTTGCCACTGGAGCTCTGGTGAATGCCTTCTGGCTTATGATGCTCGGAAGGTTTGTCTTCGGGTGAGTGCATAATTTACATTTTTTAAACATATTTTTTACATTTTTTAAAACATTTTTTAAACACCTTTTTAACATTTTCTTTTGCCACTTTACGTCCATAATGAAAATGCTGCACGAGCAACGTTTGAAAATTCCTTCAAATTAATCGTTCCAGAATCGGCGCGGAGTCGCTCGCGGTCGCCCAGAACAGCTACGCCGTTCTCTGGTTCAAGGGAAAGGAGTTGAACATGGTTTTCGGCCTCCAGTTAAGTTTCGCCCGTGTGGGATCGACCGTGAATTTCGTGGCGATGGAGCCGATCTACAAGTACGTCTCTACGATGTACACGGGTCCGAAGTGCATCGGCATAGTTCTCTTTCTGGCGTCTCTCACCTGCGTCTTCTCGATGGTGTGCACGTGCATTCTCGGACTGATGGACAGACGAGCGGAGAGGCTGTTGCGTCGCGGTCACGGCGTGGAGCCGAAGATCGTGAAACTGAGCGACGTGAAAAAATTCAGGGGGAGCTTCTGGCTCGTCACTGTGGTCTGCATCGCGTACTACATGGCGATCTTTCCGTTCATTGCGTTGGGAAAGTAAGAATCTATAGATCGAACGATCTTCACCTCGCAAACTATTTCTTCATCGAGACATCGAGATATTAATTTTTTTTTTTCGTTGCTGATTGCAGAGTATTCTTCGAGAGAAAATACAACTTCGATCCGGACTCGGCGAATATGATAAACTCGCTAATATTCTGGATATCCGCAGTAGTCTCGCCTCTACTCGGAATCCTCGTCGATAAAACCGGGCGAAACGTCTTCTGGGTATTTATAAGCATATGCGGCACGATTGTGGCTCACGGAGTTCTAGCATTTTCTTACGCGAACCCTTACTACTGTATGATAACAATGGGGATCACGTACTCGATGCTGGCAAGTAGTCTGTGGCCTCTGATCGCGCTCATCACGCCCGAGCACCAGCTCGGAACTGCCTACGGAGTGTAAGTCATACGTTGATATATTTATTCGGTTTAGCAGCAGTAGCGAATTTATTGACATACTGTAAAAAAAAAAATCGTATGAAATTTAATGCACCGGACTGGAAGTTTTGATCGAAAAACTGGTTTATTAAATTAAATGTACAATCGTCATGAAAAATGAATAGACTTTTACAGTGAAATTAAAGTAAATTATTATAAGTAAAGTATTTCTAAAGTTTTTAATGCACTGTACGTTAATGTTTCATCACACTCGTACATGAAATTTAATATACCAGTTTATGCATAAAAACTTCCAGTAACAGTACATTAAAGTTCACACGAATTTTAATAAAATTAAAAATTAATAAAATTTTCTCGTCTCTTTTGCAGGGCCCAAGCTGTACAGAACCTGGGTTTGGCGGTGGTGTCGATCCTGGCCGGCACGATCGTCGAGAAAGGGGGTTATCTAATGCTGGAGCTGTTCTTCCTCGGCTGGCTCTGGAGTAAGCAGTTCGCACGCCGAACTCATCAAAAATTTTGCTGCCGTTCGCTATTCCCATAATCGCTTTATTTTCACTTCGTTTAAATTTTTTTAACACATACTAACGAAAGCTTATTTGAACAGTCTCGCTGATCGCGACCGTGGCTATATGGATATCCGATAGCGCGTCGAACGACGGTTTCCTGAACATGACACCGGCCGAACGCGAGCAGTACACGCTCGATCATCCGTCCCAGGATTCGCTCGAACGCGAGAAACTCCTCTCCACCGAATCGACCTCCGATCTGTCGGCCGACGATCTTTTGCAACCGCAATCCGACATACGCATTAGGAATCGATATTTGTCGAGGATCGGTGCGGCGGTAAGGCATCTCTATCACCTTCCATTTCAGATCTTCGGCTCGCGCGCAGCTCGGTCAAGCAATTTACGTTAGAAAATTTATTGACCACTTTCAGCTACCCACGCAATCCAAAGCTACGACGTATCGACCTCTACGATGATGACCCTCGTTCCATAGCATTTAAAATTTCCATTACCATCCGCGATCGTATGTATCGCGTCTATAGCAGCGAATTCGAAATCTCCTTAAGGCAAATGCGAAAGCGCTTTTTTTTAACAATTTCGACTGAAAAAACAAAAACAAAATATTGCGTGAGCACGAAATTCGACGAAACTTCCGTTCCATCGGGTTTTCTTTTTATTCTGTCGTGACAAAAAAAGTTCGATCCGAAGTTCGTGTTTCGCATCGCCTTAACATAAAAACAAAACAAATGAAACTGCTCACTGTGTCTTCCCGTCGCACAGCGTTGATCTGTGATACGTTTATAGATATTTTACGATCTTAAAACCGAAGCATAATAAACATAAGCATAATGATTATATATAAATATACACGAAGAAGATGAAAAAAATAGTTTGTAAAAAAAAAATTTGTTAAATTATTGTGGATAACGGGTTTGATGTTTGAGCGTGTAAGATCGACTATTAGCGAATTCATTCGTCACTGACCTAGTATAATATATTATAGGATAAAATTGATTGAAAAAAACACCTCGTTAGCGGATCTCGTAGAAGCGAGGCCGTTCCCGATTGTTGAAATAAAATCTCGAGGGAGTAACACAAAGCCGATTGCGAATTCGTCATCTGCGTATCCAATTTACAGCGCCCCGTCTATCCTCGCTCCACATAGAGCAGAACGAGCCGGGCTCAAAGTTCACGAGCGATTGCAAATGCATCGGAGAATAGTCGTAGTTATCGTGTTGCAGACTATTATGGAAGTTTCGTGGAAAAAAATTATGTGGGAAAGGGGATCGCTTCACGTGGAGTAAAAAGACTCGTCGCTCGTTATCGAGTTTCAACGGATGTATGGGATTTATAGGAAGCTCCAAATCCGATTACGATAATTATTTTTATAGGGAATAAAAAATCTCATAATTCAAACTCCACTTGTGGAGTGTTTATCTTTGATAATTTGTTTTTTCTCGTGCCATGGGTATGAATTGAGCGATCAGATCGAAATATTTCCATTATTACCGAAAGGTTTAAAAAAATGTTTGTTTTTTTTTCAAAAATTTTATTTTTCCATAATTTTATTTTTATTTTTTTAGATTTGCGAATGAAAAGGGCGTAACCGCCATATTGAGTACATCGTTAAAAAAATTGTACATTTCATTCACCGGACTGGAAGTTTTTATGTAAAAACTGGTACATTATATTTGACGTACAATTGTGATGAAAAATGTATGAAGACTTACAGTGAAATTAAAGCAAATTAATGGACTTAAAGTAGTTTTGCAGTAAAATGAAAGTATTTATATAAAGTATTTATAATCTTTTTTATGTAATTTAAGTTGATTTTTCATCACAACTGTACATCAAATTTAATATACTGGTTTATGTATAAAAACTTCGAGTACCAGACATTACATTTCATACGATTTTTTTTTTGAGGAAATACATGAGTTACGCCCATTTGATTCAGAGCCGTTGTGATAGACTATTATGGAGGTTTCGTGGAAAAAAATTATGTGGGAAAGGGGTCGTATTTTGTGGAATAAAAAAGACTCGTTGCTCGTTATCGCGTTTCAATGTATGTATGCGATTTGCAGGAAGCGCCAAATCCGATCCGATTAAGATCATTATTTTCATATGAGAAAAAAAGAAAAAAAATGGTCCCATAATTCCAACTGCACCTGCGGAGTGTTTATCTTCCACATTTTTTTTTTCCTCGCGGTATGAGTATGAATCGAGCCATCGGTTTGAAAGATTTCAATTATTGCCAAGAGGTAAAAAAAGTGTTTTTTTTTTAATGAAATTTTTTTACTTTGCCGATCTCCGATCCGATTTGAGAATTCACAGTTTCGATTCACAGCCGTCGTGATGGACTATTATGGAAGTTCCATAGAAAAAATTATGTGGGTAGGGGCTCGCATTGTGTGGAGTAAAAAGACTCGTCGCTCGTTATCGAGTTTCAACGGAAGTATGGGATTTATACCAAGCGCCAAATCAGATCCGATTACGATAAATATTTCCATATGAAAAAAAAAGAAATGGTGTGCCAATTCCGACTCCACGTGTGGGATGTTTATCTTCCACATTTTTTCCTCGCGCTCCGGGTATAAATTGCGCGAACGGAGAGAAATATTTCCATTATTACCAAAAGCTATATTTTTTTTATAACATTTTTTTTTGCCGATCGTCGATCGGATTTTGCAATGAAAAGGGCGTAACGACCATATTAATTATACGTGTTGCGCCCTTCCGGTTCGCATTCATCGTGATGTTTGTAATGCCGAGATACGTCAAAGAGCGCTACAGTGCGAACAGCTGTGTGGCTATACACAGTGATACGTAGTAGGTCGAACACGTGCGCGCCGTCCTGCTTTCGCGTTGAACCGTGTGTCGCGTTTATCGATAATAAAGTTGTAGAAAAAAAAGCTCCGTCTCAGTAATGGGGGTTCACGACAATACGGACTCGAAGTACAATGTAATGGGTAGTTCGAGTTTCTCGAAAATCGCCCCGAAGAGGCCAGCGACGATCGTAACGTTCGGCGAAACTCTAAACAAGATACAGAAACACGAGGACAGTCAGAACTCTCAGTCGGGCAATGGTCAGGAGAAGATTAACGTGAGTTTGCATCAGCAACGGAAATCTCTGCCAGTCTACAGGCTTCGTAAGAGGTGAGAAATCATTACAGGGTATTTGTTTACGAATTTTTGGTTACTAAATAACCTGTGGAAGGTAGAGGACCCTTACGAAGGTTTCCGTATGATAACGCGCGAGCGCTGCGAGCGGAATTACAGTTTCGCTAGATGGTTGAAGAGTTTTCCGCTTGGTGGTGCCACAGAACCAAATTCGTCGGCGCGAAAACTATATCATACAGTGATATATACATATATCGAGAGAATCTGTTTGATTCGTATTGTTAAATAAATAATGTATCGTCAGTCTAATGCCAAGAAGTCGTATAAGCATAGCTTATACACATTTGATACAAATGGCTGTTTTACTTTGTGAACCGTCGATATGACGTAATAACATACTATATCATGCCATACCATATCCATGCCATATCCAGACCATATCCGTGCCGTATCCGTGCCATATCCGTGCCATATCCATACCGACCATACCGACCATACCGACCATACCGACCATACCGACCATACTGGCCATACTGGCCATACAGACCATACTGACCATACTGACCATACTGGCCATACTGACCATACTGACCATACTGACCATACTGACCATATTGACCATACTGACCATACTGGCCATACTGGCCATACTGACGATACTAGCTGTACTACACTTTCCTATATAACACATATGATTAATTACATAATTTTTTAAATTGCAGATTGCTGGACGAAATCCGAAAGCATAACAGCCTGATAATAATCGGTGAAACCGGAAGTGGAAAGACCACTCAAATACCCCAACTTCTTCTGACGAGCGGAATAGCAGGGAGCTCAGGATGCGTAGGAGTGACGCAACCGCGAAGAGTCGCGGCCGTGAGCGTGGCCCGCAGGGTAGCCCAGGAGCAGGGTTCGCAGCTGGGAAAGATTGTCGGTTACAGCGTACGTTTCGAGGACGTGACGTCCGCGCAAACGAGAATAAAATATCTGACCGATGGAATGATGGTTCGCGAGGCAATGACCGACGAAATATTGTCCGACTACTCGATAATAATATTGGACGAGGCGCACGAGAGATCGGTACAGACGGACGTGCTGCTCGGTGTCGCCCGAAGAGCTCAGAATTTGCGTAAACTGAAGAATCTCACGCCACTTAAGCTACTGATAATGTCCGCGACGATGGACGTCGACAAATTTGTTAAATACTTTCAAGCACCCGTGCTGTATCTCGAGGGGCGACAGTATCCGGTCAACATTTATCACGCTGTAAAGTCGCAGGACGATTACGCATTTGCCGCCCTCGTCACAGCCTTTCAGATTCATCGAGAGGCTCCGCCGAAGTGAGTATACTTACGCAGTGCCCCTGCGACTCGGTATGTACGATTCGTTAACGGTACATGATAATAGTAAACGGGTAGTGGTCGGTTGCCCTTTTACTATTATCCATAAGTTTTTGACTGAATGTGAATTAAAAATTTTAAATTGCACCTTACTCACTTGCGCTATAATTTTAAGCTAACATAACAGTGAAAATATACTCAATATAGAGTGGTCTATAGAATTAAAAAATAAAAATAAATAAGCAAAGAATAGCGCACTATATATTGATGATAATAGTAATTTGCGATACAAGTGCGGTAAAGCTAACTTATATATATTATACACACGCTGTAAAGAGTGTCACTCTGCACTTTACGCACGCTGAAGCGTGCATAAAGTACGTGCGTAAAGTAACATCGGACCGACGAGAGCATGCTCCCGGTATTTATAGTACACTTGGCTGTAAAGCGTCACTTTCGGCACACTCTCCGTAGGTACGAAAAGTAGCAGTTTTTATGCATGAGTTACAAAAGAAATTATATTTTACACCAATATAATATTTCTGAACATTACTTCGAAGAGTATTTTTCTCCATTTCGATATTATCAATATTTTTTGAGACAGCGATTTTTATATAGCGCAATGTGAATACGCGCCGAGCGAGGATGCCAGCAGAATCGTCCGCAATCGATAACCTCGCTCAGCGAGGGTTCTGTACCTGAAGGGTGAAAAGTTTCATGGTGGAATTATTATTTTTTTTTCTTTTCAGCGAAGACATTCTGGTTTTCCTGACTGGCCAGGAAGAGATCGAAGCAGCGGTCGTGGCCGCCAGACAAGTCGCGAAGCAATTGGAGGGCAAGGGTCATCCACAGCTGAAAATCTTTCCGCTCTACTCGGCCCTGCCGACTCATCAGCAGTTGGAAGCTTTCAAACAATCACCGCCGGGAATGAGAAAGTTGGTTCTGTCGACGAACGTCGCTGAAACTTCCGTCACCATAGGAGGTCCGATTTTCCCGACTTTGCATATAGCACGAAATATTTCGAAATCATTTTAGAAATATTTTCAATCTTTCAAATTTTATGAAATACATCTAAAATATATGAAAATAATACTTTGAAATATTCCATCAAAATATTCCAACGCAACGTTCAATAATATTTCCGTGTTATGTGGGTTTATTCAAGTATGATAGGAAACGGGATCGTTCGAGTTGTTAACATTGATCAGTTTGCAGGAATCCGTCACGTTATCGACACGGGAGTCGTCAAGGCCCGAACTCATCATCCCACGACCGGTCTCGACGTTCTGCGGGTTGAAAAAGTGGCGAAAGCTCAAGCATGGCAGAGGACCGGCAGAGCCGGGCGGGAAGCGGCCGGAAAGTGTTACAGAACGTATCCGAAAGATGAGTTCGAAGCAATGAAGGAGATGCCCATACCGGAGATTCAGAGATGTTCGTTGGCGGGTGTGGCCCTCCAACTTCTCGCCATTGGCGTCGACATAACGACCTTTGATTTTATGGATAAGCCCCCGAAAGAGGCTGTCGACGTGGCTGTGGAATGTTTGACGAAACTCGGAGCGGTAAAAGGTATATTTACTTATTTTTTTTTTACCAATACCAATACTGATATTTTGGCGATGAGAATATCGCGAGTGTCTGATAATGATAAATATATTTTTTACGCATACCAGTACCAATGTTTTGGTGATTAGAATATTGCAAGTGTCTGACAACAATAAGTATTTTTTTTACGTTTTAAGGATCACCACCTCAGTTGACGACGCTTGGTCGGACGATGTCCCTGTTTCCTCTCGAGCCCAGATTCACGAAGGTGATTCTCGCATCTGTCGAGCACAAGTGTCTCGAGGAAGCTCTTACCGTTATAGCGCTGCTCTCCGGGGAATCCGTGTTCGCTGAGCCACCCGCTAAACGCGAGCAGGCTCAGGCCGCTAGAGCGAGGTTATTTATTTATTTATTTACGTATATTAATTTTTCACGATACAATTAACTCCGCAAATGTAATCAATCGAAAAACGGCATTGGACCAATTCGTCCTAAATATCTATGTGAAAGTGAAAGATTCGAGATCGAAGTTGGTGATTTCATCGGCCGTCGTCACGATTTACAGATTCGCCTCGCCGGAGGGCGATCACGTGACTCTCCTGAACGTTTATCGCGGTTTCTCGGCCACACAGCAGAAGAAAGTCTGGTGCCACGACAATTATCTTCACTACCGAAATCTCGAGTACGGCGCTGACGTTCGAAGACAATTGTCCGGTCTCGCGAATCGTGCGAATTTGGAAAGAACCAGCTGCGGCTCGAACACCGAAGCCCTGAGGAAGTCGCTTCTCGAGGGACTGAGCGAGAATCTGGCAGAGTTGCAGAGAGATCACAATTATCTCACGGTGAGTCTCGAACGAAGAAAAAATTGAATTCAGCGCGTGCAAATACACAAAAAGCTGACACTAAAATCTCAACATTTTTCTTGAGAAAACGTAGCGTCCACTTCGAGGAAGCAAAAAAAAAAAAAAAAATTCTTTTTGTATCCCCGCAGGTCAGTTCTAGACAGCCAGTGGCGATTCATCCTTCCTCGACGCTGCACGCGCTCAGGCCACCGCTTGTTCTCTTCACGGAAGTCATCGCGACGGGCAGGTGTTATCTTCGCGGGCTGTCGGTCATCGAATCTTCGTGGATAACGACGAAACAGTCGAGCACGACGGACTGAGCGACAGTCTTGCCGAGTTACAGAGAGATCATAACTATCTTACGGTGAGACTCGAACGGAAATAAAAATAAATAAATAAATAAAAGATTGACAATTGAAATTTTTTTTACTTAATTTTTTTTTTTTTTATCGCAGTTCGTTTCGAGAGAGTCAGTGGCGATGCATCCGTCCTCAACGCTGCACTCTCTCATACCACCGGGTTCCCTTTACGGAAGTCACCACGACGGGCAGATGTTATTTTCCCGGCCTGCCGGTCATCGAATCATCTTCGATAACGACCGACCGAGGACTTCCGGTTTGGAGAAAATGGTTAAATAATCGAACTAAAACGCACGCGTCCGACGCCGAACCGTGGCCGTTTAAATAGCGCCGGAGATTTGTTGTGTGACGCACCGGGCGAGGGAACGGTGAATAACAATTGAATTTATAATAATGCGATTGAGGTGAATTACGGCACGCGCTAATGACGAAACGTTTAATTTGCGGCGGTTGGAAACGTGCCTCGGCGAGCGGGCCCCGTCGAGTTCATCAAGCCGCGCGGCGTTCCCAGGACACACAACAGGTGGTCACGTAAAACCCGCTCGCTGATTATTCGCAAAAGTAAAAAAAAATGTCGTCGACGCTTTTTCCACCCCGATAACAACGGATGATCGCATCGCAAACTATGAATCACAAAAGTTGTAGATAATCATAAAAAAAAAGTAGTTTCATTCGATCTTCTTAATTCTTCTTCTTTTCTTTTTATTCATTTTTTTCGCAGAAAATTCGTCGAATTTAATTCCGGACGAAGATAAAAGAAGATGGGCTCGGATCGAAGGCGCGAGGGCGTGTGCTCTATTTTCGAATTCGATTATCGGCCCGCGGTCGGCTCTCTCGCACGCTCACGGCGCTCCCGCGCGGGCTTTCAAGCGAGGCGTTTCGACAAGGGGAAATCGCTTTCTCGACTGTGAACGCCGGCCCCGAGATGACTGCGACAATCGAATCGGACAGACTCCATCGCGTTACCTTCTTTCTCACCTTCCGTGCTTCCGCACTTTGTCTCACGCAACGTGAAAACGCGCTCCGTCTCGCCCACGGGAGCGAGAGATGGCTCTCGGATCGATACCTTTGCCCTCTATTCTTGCCTTCGATTCTCTGTAAGGCCTTCCTTCGATTCTATTTGGAGTAAGTAACAGCAACTGCTGCAGTGTCGGCAGATTTTTATTTTTATTTTTTTCTTCGCGAGCACCGGAGAAGTCTTTCGATAGAACGTATTCTTTCTTGGGATAATAATGACCTGTCGCAAACAGAACTACAGGAAAAGAAAAGAAAAAATAATATTTAAAAAAATGACTTGATTTTTGACGTAAGTTTTTGGTTTTGTTGTCGAAGAAACTTTTATTGACGCTCTTTGGCTGACGATTAAAACGGAGTAAATTAATTCGGACGTCAAATCGTAATAATATAGCGACATTTACTAAATGAATATATATTTAAAATATTAATATTCTTAATAATAAAATATTAATAATCTTACGTACATTTTGGAAAATTGTGGACTTGTTTGTTGGTTTGGATGTTTGTCCCCCCAAATGATTATTAAAATAATAAAAATATTTTTGTCCGCCTGGATGGGAATATTTTTAACGAGTCACCGGTAGGTCACGGCTCGGGAAGGCAATGGATTTAAAAGCATTTGCGCCTCGATTATAATTTCACGATGATTTATATAAGGATTTCTTCTCAGTGGCTCGGGCCTCTGTCGATAAGTAACAGCAATTGCTTCAGTGTCGACTTTTTTTTTCATTGCGAGCATCGGAGAAGTTCTGCGATAGAACAAATTATATCTCGGCATAATAACGATCTATCGCAAACAGAACGGAACAGTAAAAAAAATAGTTTTCAAGTACATTTTTATCTCGATTATCGAAGAAATTTGTTCGTCTTTGGTCGTCAATTAAAACGAAGCAAATTACTTCCATCGTCGAATCATAACAATATAACGTTATTTACAACAACAAAAAATGTACATTAAAGATATTAATATTAAATGATGATTAAAATTATAAGAATGATTATTAAAGTAATAAAAATATTTTTGTCCGTTTGGATGGGAATATTTTTAACGAGTCACCGGTGACTCATAGCCGGGGACGGCAATGGATTTAAAAGCATTTGCGCCTCGATTATAATTTCACGATGATTTCTATAAGGGTTTCTTCTCGGCAGGTCGGGCCTTCGTCGATCTTCGCTTCCGGTGCCTCGGGGACTCGATGAAGAACGAGTTCGATAAGCCCGCCCGACCTCGTTTAATATGTATAGTACATTCGCAATGAAATTACTCAAGTCGAAGCGACGGCGCGGCTTGTTCACTGGCTCACTCCCACCCTGCGTTCGGTACAGCGTTATAGCTTATACCTCTTCTCCCCGTGGAGCCGCGGAGAAACTCGGAAGGCTTCGAGAGGCGGTTGCTGAAACGTAAATACGAATTACGAGGCTAACGAGATATAGCGCGGGCGCGAGAGAGCGGGGTATAGCCATCAGCCCCCGGGCTGTCTCGACCCTCCAGCCTGGAAAGTAGGGTTTCCACCCGGAAAATCAGGTCGCCTGTAAGGCCAATAGCTTACTACCTCGTACATAGTCTCTCCCACGCTGCCGTTATCCGGCCCGTACACAAATTTTGCTTCAATTATATTTACACGAAAAACACGAAGATATGTAGCGCTCGTGTAATCAGAATACCGCGTATCTTCCGCGCTAGTGTAATCAGTGTAGAGCGCATTTTCCGCGCTAGTGTAATCAGAATCCGGCGCATCTTCCGCGCTTATTGTGGAAAATGTTTCCGACTGTACGTCACGCTATATATCTATAGTTTTACGGTAGTCGAAGATTTTTTTACAGCACTGGAAGTCGTTAAAATAAAAAAATTATTATAAAAAAAAAAAAATGTTGAGCAAAGGTAATTTTTGAAGTGTTGAAGTCTGGAAAGTAGAGTTTTCACCCGGAAAATCAGGTGACCTGTAAGGTCAATAGCTTACTACCTCATACGTAGTCTCTCCCACACTACTGCGACTATTCGACCCGTTCACAAATTTTGCTTCAATTATAATTACACGACAAAAATGAAGATATGGAGCGCTGTTATAATCAGAATAAGGTGTATCTTCCGCGCTTATCGTGGAAAATGTTTCCGATTTTAGTTGCGCTATATATCCATAGTTTGACAGTGGTCGAAGACTTTTTTAAATTACATAACAATCCAGGAAGTTCGGATCAGCGTCCGGATCATTCGTGGACCACACATTATTTAACTTCAGTAAAAAAAAAAAAAAAAAAAAAATCAAAAACAACGTCACGCGAAACTAAGATTTGAATTATTATTATTTTTTTTATTAAAAGAAAATTTTTCCCATTCTCGACATTTCGTCAAAGCTGGTCACCAAAGACCCTCCGATGACCTCCCCTACTCAAAATCCCAACAGTGTAAACAGTACGAATATAAATTTCCTTCATTAGACTTCCTATCTTCTTTTACTCCAAAGTCGTATCACCCTAAAAAAAATCCAACCTCTCGTTTATCCATCCTGAAACTCGACACGTCATTATGCGGCAACTAAAAAAAAAAAAAAAAAAAAAAAAATGAACCGTGTGTACACAGGTCGGGATTTGCCCGGAACTTTTTGTGAGGCACCATCGTCAATGGCCACTCGATTCGCAATCTTCCAGCCCATTTGCCTCGCTCCTAGCTCCTCTTATTCCGCGTACAAAAACGCATGCATACATACACGTAGCGCAGTTGTATCCAGAAGGGTACACATCGCGGCTCTGCACACGAACCGAGGGTAATTACGGTCGTCGTTAGGACAGAAGGAGCCGGTATTATACAAACCTTCGTCCCGGCTAAAATAGGCTCGAGCCGGCCCGTTGATGGAGGAAGATTTCAGTGTCGCGATAAAGCGAGGGGACCGCACGAGGCCGGGTAGGGAAGAAAAATGTTTTCTCCCCCAACGGCGAGAAGGGAGGCAAGCGAGCCCGGCCTCGGTGAGCCAAAGTTTCACGGGCGACCGGTCCGGCACTGGGCCGGGGTTGGGAATGAGAGAAATGGATAGGAATGACCCGGGAAAGCTGGGGAGTTTGCCGGCGGGCGAGAAACACTCCGGCGGGCGAGAAGAGGAAGAAAAAAAAATATATGAGGTGGAAGAAGAAGAAAAAAAATAGGTGGAGGAGGAAGAAAAAAAAAGATGAGGTGGAGGAAGAGGAAGAAAAAAGATGAGGCGGTGAAGAAGAAGAAGCGTTGGGTGATGCAGGAAAGTATACGCACACATTGGCCCGACAATGCTCTGAAAGAGTGCAGAAGGGCGAGGCTCGCTTGAAAGGGACGCTGCTAATGCCGGCGCGCTGTGAAAGCTCCATAGCGAGCTTCCTTGTTTTTCTTCCTCAATTTTTCTTCCGCCCCCTTGCGCCACGATTCGTTCCCTCTGCGCACTTTGCGTCTCCGGCGCGCATCGCGCTCCGTGATTGACAATGAATTATTAACGCGGGCACATCGTCATTTTCTTCCGAGCAACGAGACCTTTTTCCCGCGGCGGAGCGAGGGCGTGAGTGAAGTTTTCTTCTTTCGAGCATTTTTAATGGGAAATTCAGCACGTGAAAGCGGAGGCCGACTCGTCTCTCGTTTGACGCGCGTATGTTTGGCGGGGAAGGACGATGGAATCGCCGATGGATGAAACGATGAGGGAATCGAAAGAAGAGTGTTTGTTATTTAATAGTGGAAATAACATTTTCGAAGCGAGTTGAAAATTTTGCGGATTTTCCCAGGTGCGCATTGAGATCCAATCCAGGGTGGAACTTAAGACCAGCTCGACACACGCATTTTTTACCTAGGAGTTCACTGTCACCTTGGACTCTTAAATGTGAAGATCTTCATATTTAAGATCTTCATATTTAAGATCTTCATATTTAAGATCTTCATACTTAAGATTTTCATACTTAAGATCTTCATACTTAAGATCTTCACACTTAAGATCTTCATATTTAAGATCTTCATACTTAAGATCTTCATACTTAAGATCTTCATACTTAAGATCTTCATACTTAAGATCTTCATATTTAAGATCTTCATATTTAAGATCATCATATTTAAGATCTTCATATTTAAGATCTTCATATTTAAGATCTTCATATTTAAGATCTTCATATTTAAGATCTTCATATTTAAGATCTTCATATTTAAGATCTTCATATTTAAAATATTCATATTTAAGATCGTCATATTTAAGATCGTCATATTTAAGATCGTCATATTTAAGATCGTCATATTTAAGATCGTCATATTTAAGATCGTCATATTTAAGATCTTCATATTTAAGATCTTTACATTCAAGATCTTCATACGTAAGATTGGTCTGTAAAAGCCCCACAGCAGCCTCGCTTCCATACAACTCTTCTTCAATATTTCTTCCGCCCGGCCCGATCGCCCCCACGATTCGTCCCCTCTGAGCACTTTGCCTCTCGCGCGATTCGCCTTCCGTGATTGACAATGAATTATTAACGAGAGCACATCGTCCTCATTTTCTTCTTTCGACCAACGAGACCTTTTTCCTCGGTGCGGCAGGGGGCGGCGGCCGGGTCGAAGCTATTTCTTCTTTCGAGCGTTTTTAATGGGAAATTCACCGTATGAAAGAGGACACAAAAAAAAAAACTAAAAGAGATGTTGAAAAAAAGCCCAACGAAGAAAAGCAACGTCAGCGAGGCTCCCCAACGTCCGAGGTACTTTCGCTCACTCTCGGTGGTGCATTCTATATAGACCGATCTCTCCTCTTATAG
Source organism: Ichneumon xanthorius (assembly GCA_917499995.1). Taxonomy (NCBI): domain Eukaryota; kingdom Metazoa; phylum Arthropoda; class Insecta; order Hymenoptera; family Ichneumonidae; genus Ichneumon; species Ichneumon xanthorius. Next base: position 1,980,349 of record OU824204.1, on the reverse strand, counting down.
CTTCGCGTACCCTCGGGGATTAACTTCGAGGACGCGATCTCGGGATCTCCTTCAAAATTAATTGGCCACTACACGCTCGCGTCGTGTTGATGCTACTCGGTGGCGTTTGATCAACCTGCTCTCTATCTTTATACGGCAATCCCCGCCCTGCGCGGTTCGCCCGGTAGCGTTTCTATGGACACTGTGCAACTCTCTCGGTTCATCAAGCATCGCAGAATAAACCCAACCACTTCGGCGTGAATCTCGTCCTCTGCATGATTTAGTACTCTTTTCACGACTTCTATGGCCGCACTTTGGTCAAAGAGGGCTCGTGGAACCGCGCGCGGCCTCTCACGAATGGGATTTCACGAGCCGACGCTGTATCTTCTTTACCCGGGACTCTCACCGTGCGTGTTCCCGGGAGTGAGGGATAATGTATACGGAAATTTATGGAGAATCCGGGGTGGCGAGCTTTTCGACGATAGGGGAGAGAAGCGCCGATACCGGACAGTGCACTGAGAAAAAGAATGGTGTTTTCTACTGTAATGAATCGTTCTCGGGGGAAACGTTTGTATAGATAGTTTCTCGTATGTACTATATATTCAACTGGTTAAACTATAATTATGGTTGCAAACCATGATTTTTTGCCATTGTCGTAACTATAAAAAAAATGTAAACGTTCACCTTGGGAACTATTTTTTTGGTAAAAAGTCAGTATTGTTGCTTTTACTCTGTAATTTTTTTCGGAGTGTGGTTCTGTGGTTCTGAATCCGGGGTGGCGAGCTTTTCGGCGATAGGGGAGAGAACCGCAGATACCGGACAGTGCACTGAGAAAAATAATGGTGTTTCCTACTGTAAAGAATCGTTCTCAGGGGAAACGTTTGTATAGATAGTTTCTCGTATGTACTATATATTCAATTGGTTAAACTATAATTATGGTTGCAATCCATGATTTTTTGCCATTGTCGTAACTATAAAAAAAATGTAAACGTTCACCTTGGGAACTATTTTTTTTGGTAAAAAGTCAGTATTGTTGTTTTTAATATATAATTTTTTCTCAGTGTTGGTAAAAATCGGGCGGGCTCGTTCCGAGGAATTCTGGGACTTGAGTTATCTTCTCTGTGAGAAGATAAATCGAGTGAAAAAATTCATTCCACATAAGCGAGGTGGGTCGTTTTGAGGAAGTTTCAAAGAAGTCTTCGCGAGGTCCGAGTCGTGACAAAATCAAAATAAAACTCGTAAAAAGTTGCAATATGGGATTTCAGGAGCCAACCCTGTATCTTCCTTCCGATCCCTCTCGCCGTGCGTGTTCCCGCTCGGGGGGGATAATGTATACGGAAATTTATGGAAAATACATCCGGGGTGGAGCTTTTCGGCGCTAGGGGAGAGCGGGTCGGTACCGGACAGTGGGTAAAAATCGGGCACGGTCTGAGGACTTCTGAGACACTTGAGTTATCTTCTTCGTGAGAAGATAACTGAAGTGAAAGAAGTCCTTCCAGATAAGTGAAGTGGGTCGATTTAAAGAAGTTTCAGAGAACTCTTCGAGAGGTTGGAGTACTGAAAAAATTATAATTGTTGTAAAAAGTTGTAACATGGGGACGTAAGATTTTTGTTGAAGATGTTCTCAGGACAATTGTCAAGTTTAATGTACGGGTCGTTACGTACAAGACAGAACGATTGGATGTTTTCGATTTCGTCTTTTTAGTTGGTCCAGTATAGTTTTCAGTGCGATTTATAGATTTGGTCTGTTTTTGGTTCCTCACACAGGAAGCTTTGTTTTCATAAAAACACATTTTTGAAGATTTCAATGAAAACGTGTTTAGAATGTTACGAAACATCGGAAAATCATATTTAGAAAAAATGTCTCAGATCCGAAAAATTGAAACTCTTATAACTTTAGAGCAGCTTTTCCCTCAAGCTGAAATTTCTACCGTAGGCTTGATTAAGTTTTTAGGAAAATACTTTCAGTCATTAAAATTTGATTGTTACTTATTTTGTAATGGTATGCAAATTTATAGCTTCAAACTTTTTTGCTAGTCGACGTCCCAAAGCTTCGAACTACTAAAGAATTTATTGAAACTTTATTGAACCTTATTGAAACTTTATTTTACTATTATAGCTAAGATATTAAGAGCATGTGTTGCACTTCCTCCCTCCCGCCCGACCCGAGTTCAATCGGTAATAAAAACTGCAATGCTATCGGTAACTGTAACGATAATGTTAATAGTAACTGCAATGATATTGTTTCAAGGGTTTCGAAACTCTGGCGTCAAACGGAAACCCACAGCGTCTATCGGTACGACAGTGGTATTCTGTTTCCTTTGCGCGTCAAAGTTTCGGCGACGAACAGTGTTACAATTTTAATTACCGACCGCGGTAATTCGTATGCCCTTAAGGTCATCCCTCGGGTGACCGAAAATCGTCCACTCTCCTCTGCAGCGTAAACATATATTTAGTATTATATTAAATCTTTATATATATAACATCTATCTGTTGTCTAATTTTTGAAAATAACGTTTTTTTATTAACTAAAAACGGAATTTTCAAAAATTACACGAAATTCTGAAAAGTTCATACGTATTCAGAAAAATTACCAAATCGTTTTCATAAAAAAAAAGTTAGGTTGCCGGGTGATTTGTTTAGAAATTTCTTTTTTCGTTTATTTGTTAATAACATTTTGGAATTATTATTATACAAAATCAATCTTTTCAGCACCTTCCATATGGTTCATTGTTTTCAGATTTTTATCCCATCGAGAAGTCTTCGCAATTTCTCTCTCTATTCTCTCTCTACTCGCGCCTACTTGTCCGCAAGTAGGTACTACTTTAAGCTGTTCTTATGCGTTACCAGTATACCGTATGGTGCGCGAATTGTAGCATACATTGTGATGAGTCTGACTTGCACATATTATCCAATACATATTATTTTCCTGCGGTTCATGCATAATTCGAGCAACGTCGTATTCGTCTTCGACCCATCGCCAAACTTTTCTTCTTTCCTTCCCCATTATTAACTCGAAATTGCTTCCGAAACCTTTTCTTCTCCCTCTTCTTCCCCCTCCCCCCCTCCCTCAGGGGACGCAAGTTTTGCCCCAACGATTTTCTCTCCGGAGGTCAATCAGCGGTCTTTTCGGTCTTCCGACTGCGCCTCTGCTGTCTTTGGGTCAAAGTTTTAATCGATTTTTAATTCATCGTATATAGCGATCTCGTCCGGAAGACTATGAGGCTGCACCAACAACGGTTATATGTTCGAGGTGGAAACTTGCCGGTCTCTCGCTCACTCTCTCTCGCGGGGATGCAACAGGTGGCCTCAAAAATTCATTCGCGCAGGAGAGAAGGGGTCGCTGTGGTGGTTCATCGAGTGCCAGACTCCCTTCTGTCGGCCCCGTCGTCGGTTTATGGACGCCACTCGATCGATGCTCTTAATTGTGTGACTCGAGAGTGGGCTCTGCGGAGACTGCACTGGTCGCTCTATCGCAATCTATATATATCTTCTCTGTACCGATGCTCGGCTATCGGCGTCCATTAGCGCCTAGAAACCCTGCCATCGATAAACAGGCTCGTGTGTCCCGTGGGACAAACCGGCGAGCAGAACCTCGGCTTCGACGGTTCACGTTCCGGTGCGACCCGACGGAAACCCGTCGTAAACTAATACGGCGACGAGATTTCTCGCGTTTCGACACTTAATAGCGTTAAACATCGTTGTTTGAGGATGTTGTTTAAATATTTCACCACCGCGACACCCCGGCGTCGATAATCAGAGGCGGAAGAGGCGTTACTCGATCGTTAGTTGGTTGTATAACGTGGTAGAATTTTTTGAAATCTTTCTGAGTTCCAAGGTTGCTAAGTCACATACGAAATTCACATACGAAATTGATCCTTGGTCATTTTTTTTTTAATGGAACTTTTCTCGGTAGTTGTTATTTCCAAAGTTGCTAACGAAAATATCTTCACATACGAACTTGATCCTTGGTCATTTTTTTTTTAATGGAACTTTTCTCGGTAGTTGTTATTTCCAAAGTTGCTAACGAAAATATCTTCACATACGAACTTGATCCTTGGTAATTTCTTTTTTAAAGTAGACATTTTTTTATCTTAGTAAAGTCCAAAGTTGCTGACGAAAAAAAATCCTCACATACGAAGTTAATCATTGGACATTTTTTTTTAAGTAGAATTTTTATTTATTTATTGTTCGTAAAATTAACATTTCGAAATATCATGATATGAACTATGTCAGAGATTATTGTTATTTATTTTTCGTAAAATTCTACATTTCGAGAAATTGCGATATGAACGGTGCCATAGATTTTTGTTTATTTATTTTTTGTACAATTAACATTTCGTAAAACTGTGATATGAATAGTGTCAGAGATTATTTTTTATTTCTCGAGGCATCGAAATTTCCTTTCAAAGTTATATCATTTTAAATATAAATTTTCATGCAGCTCTTCACTGAAATTTTCCACTAGAAACTCTCACCAAAGATCTTAAAAAAAAGAAGCCCATTTCTCCATCCTCGTCCGTCCGATATCTCATCGCCCGGCGCGAGCGAGCCATCCCCTCGACCTCGTGTAAATATAATCCCCGATGCACGATAGAACAATCGAAGATCGAACGAACTCGCTTATCAGCCGATACACGTACATGGAGTCGCCGATGAGTTTGAGAACTGTCGATATCAGTGGATTGTCCCTGAGAAGATCGAGAGCGGTTTCTTCGAGGCTGGCTTCGTCGTGTCTCATCGTTCTCCCGGCGCGAAGGGCGATACCGCGCGGCGCTGGTCCGTCGATGCTTTCCGTTTCGGAATCCACTCGTTCCGGGTTGTCCGGGGCTACGGGGAACCCCCCCGAGCCTGGTCCACGGTCCGCCCCACCCTCGGCCCCGTAATCCGCCATAAATTGCTCGCTCGTGACGCCGAGTAACGAGGCTAATCTCGAGGGATGAACGAGAACATCGTCTCTTTCCATCGACGGCGCGCCATCGACGATCCCTGCGTTGCCCTCATCGCCGCTTCCACCAACGGCCCGTGACTCTTCCGTCTCTCGTTTTGCACGCGATCGAGTGGTCCGCGTAACGTCGTGAACCGGAAGTGACGAAGATATCCATGCCGGATTGGCTGAACTTGCGACCGAGTGTTTTTTCGACGATGATCGACGATCGATCGATCGATGTTTTTTCGTCGATGATCGACGATCGATCGATCGATGTTTTTTCGTCGATGATCGACGATCGATCGATCGATGTTTTTTCGTCGATGATCGAGGATCGATCGATCGATGATTTGCCAACCTTTCTAGCGATTCTTCCGGTTCCCGTTTCGGCCGCGATCGAGTGGTCTGTGTGCTGTCATGAACCGGAAGTGACGAAGATATCCATGCTGGATCGGCTGAACTTGAGACCGAGAGCTTTTTCGTCGATGATCGACGATCGATCGATCGATGATTCGCCAACCTTTGCGGTGACTCTTCCGGTTCCCGTTTCGGCAGCGATGGAGTGGTTTGTGTGCTGTCGTGAACCGGAAGTGATGAAGATACCCTCGCAGGACCGGCTAAACTTGACCCCGAGTCTTCTTCCATCGATGATCGAGCGTTCGCCAACCGACCGACGATCTCTGCGTCGCCCTCATCGCCGCTTCCACCTACGACCCGTGACTCCTCTGGGCCTCGTTTCGGCTGCGATCGAGTGGTCCGTGTACTATCGTGAACCGGAAGTATTGAAGATATCCTCGAAGGACCGGCTAAACTTGACCCCGAGTCTTCTTCCAGCGATAATCGATCGTTCGCCAACCGATCAACGGCCCGTGACTCTTCCGATTCTTCTGGCTCTTCCGACTTCCGGTCGTAAACCGGAAGTAATGAAGATATTCTCGCAAGACCGGCTAAACTTGACTCCAAGTGTTTTTCCATCAACGATCGATCCTTCGCCAACCGATCATCGGCCCGTGACTCTTCCGATTCTTCCGGCTCTTCCGACTTCCGGTCGTAAACCGGAAGTAACGAAGATATCCTCGCAAGACCGGCTAAACTCGACCAGAAGTCCTTTTCCATCGACGATCGGCGATCGGTCGATCGATCGTTCGCCAACCGATCGACGCGCCTTTCAGCCCTTTCAGCTCTTTCAGCCCTCCAGTGCTCGTTCGAACTTTCGACCGCACCGAGTATCTTCCCGACTGTACGCTCCTCACTTCCGGTCGCACTCTCTTCGCCGGACTCCTCGACGTTAATCGACCGACTGGGTATCGCAATTCTGGCGAGTCTCCAGTTTTCCGAGTCTCGATTGAGACTCCGACGAAGATTCACCGGCTCTTTCAGGTGGGATCGGACCGAAGTATCCGAGACTGCGGTTTCCGGGTTGGCTTCGTCGATCGCCCTCGGCACCGGCGAGTGCCGCGCGATCATTTCACCGATCCCGAGGATTATGCAATTTCCCATTTCCATCTCCCTGCGATAGTCGTGGTACATCTGGCGACCGTAGTTCATGTAGGTGACGATGAAACGCAGCCAGTCGCTCATTTCCGGTTCCGCGGACGAGGACGATGGGACGAAAAAAATTAAGGCCACTAAATAAAATGACGGAATTCTACTTCGCGGATCCATGGCTTTTGGAGTGGCAGTTTTTGTAAAACGGGAGCTGGCGAGCGGAGTCAAAGAGCGTTGGGGATGCACTGAGGGCTCCTCAGAAATTTCGAGCCTACCTGGACAACGGAATTACCTGCGTTGCTATCGTGACGAAAGATCTGGGACCCAAAATCCGGGGAATTTCTCTCGGACCGAGCTCGGTAGAGATCATTCATTTTTTTTTCACATCTTGTTCAACACTATTGTTTTCCGCTGGGGGATTTTTTTTTTCTTTTGATAAGATTAATTTTTGAAACAAAAATCATTAACTGCAAATTAATTAACAACTTTCTGTATGACGAAAATTATTTTAGTTTATTTACTTGGTACATAGACGGGCAATGCGGATTTACAGAACGAACGGGAGAAAGCCGATGGTCAAACAATCTTCAACCGATGAGGAGTCGCTTTTGCAAATTAAAATTGAAAGGAGATAACTAGAATTGAATTACTGTGGTCATATAATGTAAGTTAAGAATTTTAAGAAATGTTTGTTACGTGTACTTTTTTTAATAACATTCTTTGACAAAATGGCAAAAAATTGGTAAAATAACTAGAAAGGTAACTAGAATTGAATAACTGAGGTGAAATATAATACAAGTTAAGAATTTTAAGAAATGTTTCTTAAGTGTATGTTTTTTAAATAACATTCTTTGACAAACTAGCAAAAAATTGTTAAAATAACTGGAAAGGTAGTACAGTTAAAAATTTGAAGAAATGTTTGTCAAGTGTACGTTTTTTTTCACCGTGCAGGCTTAAGCAAATTAGCGGATTTAGTCGTTCGACGATACGAGCCGATCAGATTGTTCGGGTATCGTCGTCGAAGTTCATTGACCTCCGAGCTTCCAGCGTCGACCGATAAATCAGTTTGCCTTTCATGCCTCTGCCATTACCCAACGAGTTTTTCGCCACAAAGACCTAATGCAGTGGAGAAAAGGAACAAAAAAAACACACACACAAAAAGCTAGTACTTGAATTCCGTGCGAATTCTCGCAGCGAAAATTCCATAGAGAGCAGAAAGAGAGTACTCTATATCGCTCCTCGCCGTGGTAGCAACCGAGCACGCGCTCACATGCCCACGTATCCTCCGCAATCCGACCCGACGTTGTTAGTTCGCGTACTCCCTCCGACAAATCTCCATCTCTCCCAATACCTATCATCCCCGCTCCATCGCCGAAGTCTTCTCTCCGGCCGCTTTCCTGTAAACCTAGTTACGAAAAAAGGCGAAATAAAACAAAACTGATATAAAGAATACAAGCGACGAATCGTATCTCACAGCGCCTATTCTTCCCGTTCAATTTCCATAACGTCTCCTCTCACGCCGCTTTACTGCAAGCCGAGTTACAAAAAAACAAAAAAAAAACAAACCTCATATCACCAAGAAACGGTAGGGTGCGACACCAAGTACTTAATAAATATATATATATATTAAGGGAGACGCTACAAAGTAGTTATACTCCAATATATCGGAAGTCGAATCTATGAATCGAAGATATTAGAAAACGAAGCATCGGTTCGGAATTTCGACGACACTTTCACGATGTAATTCGGAAACAAGCTTTCCAACGCGCCCAGTCACGACCATAACTGTTCTGCAGATGCTGCGACACGGGCATCGTGCGCCAAAAAAGGTCCGAAATTATTATAACAGCATCGTGTCGATTTCCGGCTTGCGTAGATAAAGAACCCCGCCGTTCCATTTCCAAAACGTCTGCTCTCCCGCCGCTTCTCCGCAAGCCCAGTTAGTTACATAAAAAAAAGAATAAACCAACTCTCATACAAGGAATACACGCGGCAAATTGTCGTCCCTCCCAGCAGCTATTTTTCCCGTCCCACTTCCAAAACGTCTCCTCTCCCGCCGCTCTTCTGCAAACCTCCTTACAGAAAAGAAACAATAAAAAAACCCTCCATATAAACCGAACCCTCACATAAATAATAAGCGCAGCGAATGTTCGTCTCTCCGTCCAGTTTCCAAAACCGCTCTTCCCCTTGCGCTTCTTCCGACCCAACATCCAAAAAAAAGAGAAACAAACAACAACAAAAAACCTAACTGAATCCCCAAATAAAGAATGCCAGCGCGTCTCTCCGCCAAAGAGTCCGCACGCCGTCCGAATCCAAAAGTCGAATTCGTTCGAAAGTGTCCAGCGAGACCAGCAGCGTGCAACGTCAGAGTCCGTACAAGCCCGTCACACGCTTTATACACATTCCCCCGGTAGGTATGATACAGGAAACGTGTGTACGAGAAGACTCCCCTCGGTCGAAATAGCGTGGGAGAGAAGTACGAAGAGCTCCGAGAGAGTGCGGAGAGACGTTGGGCGGAGGGGAAGTGAAAAGGAAGAGCCGGAACGACCCGGGGGTTGCCGTGGCGTTATCGATCGGCGGTTGTCGGAACGAAAGCGCTGCCGGCGGTGGGGAGCGAGCGGCGGTGGAGGAGTCGGCCAGGCGGCGAGGGTGGGGGGGTCGGTTCGGTTCACGGCGAGGCGCGAGCGGCGTCGGCGCCGTCGGCGCGCCACCGTGTGGACTCCTCGAGAGTACGCGCGGACGGCGCGTACACAGCTCGGCCGACGGGGTTGTGCCAGGTCTCCGGCGCGGCAGTACTGCCCGGGACAGTTCCGTCGCTCGGATCGGAGTGGTGCGGACGGTCGCGCGAGTTTCCTCTCCCGTCCGAAGACAGCGAGAGAGCGAGACCCGAAACGATAGGATTCTCGTCCCTCGGCCCCAGCTGGCGCGCGCTCCTTTCCCGTCGTGGCTATAACTCTCCCTTCGTTCTCAAACTCGGGTTCCCCCCCTCCCCTCCCTCCCGCCTGTCCCTCCCCTCACCCGCGCGTTCACAAAACACCGTCGAGGGTGGGCGAAAATACCACCACCGAAAGCCTTCGCGGTACACCTTCCGTCTTCTCGCGGGATCCGGCTCGACACTCTCCCGAGAGATCTCGAGCCCGCGGGCCTCGCGTCGTCCGGGACAGAAGCCACGGGGACAGCGAGCTGTGCGGATGTCTCTCGGAGAAACGTTTCTCCTTAGATCGGGCAATAAATATAAAAATATCAGAGACATAGATGTAAGTTCCGTGAATTGAGGGAAAAAAAAACAGGACGTTCACGAATAATCTCGGGCCACCGTGTGTTCTTTAGCTATCGGTTCGGAGACGGTTTTTTTTGTTGTTGTCTCAAACTGTGTCTACAACCGCGTATAAGTTCTGGGATAGCGTGCTGCGTGGACGTACCGTTTGACAAATAGAGACGGTCGGCTGCGATCGTAGAGGACAAATGGGATTAGAGTGCGGCTGTTTTTTCAAGACGACCGGAGGCGAATCTTAGTTCGCTGGAGAGGCGCACATACACGATAATAACAATAATAATGTCAAGACGTGAACGCAGTCTCGCGCCATGACCCCGCCAAGTCGACGAACGAACGGTTCGCTCGGTGCGCCGCTGCCAATTCGAAACTTGGAACGAAAACCCGGGTCACGTTCCAGTTTCGGCTTCGCCAGTGGGATCGTAAATCACCGATAACGACTGTGGCACGGAATCTCGAGCTCGCCGTTGCACCAGCGGGGAATATTGTTCTCGTTCTCGGTCCTCCGCTTTCCGCACTCGTCTCCCTCATGCGTTCTACGCCGCTCTGGAAATCCGGCTCGAGGACCGGCGGAGAATCGAGCCCGACGGCTGGGAAGACGGAGAGAGTCACAGACGAATCGTGTCTGCGGTCACGCCGGACGTAGAGGATCTCGAATAAGAAGCGAAGTCGATCGAGCCCGGCTAGGAAGAGGCCCGAGAAAGTAAAAGACGAATCCGTGTCTGCGGTCACGCCGAACGTGGAGAATCTCGACTAAGATACGAAGTCGATCGAGCCCGGCTGGGAAGAGGCCTGAGAGAGTAACCGCCGAATCGTGTCTGCAGTCACGGCGGCCACGGGCGATCGAATAAGAAACGAACTCGATCGATTGTCTTCCTCGACCCTCGGATGGACCGAGGGAGGGGAAGGGAGCCTCCGAAGGTGAAAGGTGTTTACATCGCACCGTTCGTTTAACCGCGGATGCGTAAGTGCGGCTCTGGAATCGGCGGGAGCGCAGCCGCCGAGGAGTCGGCCGAGAATCGTGTAGACTAACCGACGAATCGTCTCTGCCGTCACGCCGGACATTCGGGGATCAACGAGTAAGAAACGAACCCGGCTGAAGAGCCGCCTGAGAAACCAACCGACGAGTCTGCGGTCACGCCGGACGCACAGAATCTTACGAATAAAAACGGACTAAAAGGTTATCCGCTCTTCGCGGACGTTAGAAAATTTCGAAGAACTGAGAGATCGATTATCTCGGTAGACACTCGACCGCACGGCTGTAGAGAGAGGGGGGAAGCCTCCCAAGGTGAAAGGTGTTTACATCGGAGCGTTCGCTTCCAACGGCCGTTGCGGTGAGGCCCGAGGGGGGGAACGACTCGCCTTGGCTCAAGTCCGTTGGAGCGCCGACAGCGATAGTTCGATATAACGAGGATGGAAGAGAGTTTGACGCCGCTTACGAAGCCCATTGCAGCAAAGCGCGCGGTGAATTACGGCACGAGGGCAGAATACAAGAGGAGCTTCTGGACGCTACCGTCTTCGCAGAGAAGACGGTGGGGCCGTCCTCGTGGCTCGAGCCGCTTAAAAGAGCCGCTCAACGTTAGGGCCGTAGCTCGACGGTCGATCGCTCGTGAAAGAGTCGGGAAAAGCCCGAGGCACGAGGGCTCCGTGTTTCTCGCCGCGGAGGAGGCACCTCCGGTGGCGAGAGGACCCCACAGATGCGGCACCCGGAGGGGCCGGCCCGCGGCGGCGTGACGCGATGCGGACGCGCCCCTCCAGCGAACCTCTCGTCACGAATAAGAACGAGAACAAGGGGAGGCGCTCGGGGCGGAGGGGGGAGGGGGGAGGACGAAACAAGCTCGACGATTTTAATCCGGGATTCCGTCGCGACGCTGAAAAATCCATCGTGGAAGAGGGCCGATGGAATATCACCGTGTTCGGTAATATTACCGAGAGTTTACGGAAACTTTGGGCCGCGAGGGAGAACGGGGGTGAACCTGAGGAGGAACTTTTCGATGATGATCGCGATTGTCGCGAGGGGAGATTTTCCGTGCGGCGGTTTGTCGTCGATAACGCCGCGGCTATCGTCGGGACTTTCTCGACGATTTTGCTACTCGTCGCCGTCGGACTCGTCGCGCGGGACGCCGGACGCGAACGATGGCCGACCGGGGTCGACGGCTTCGCCGGCGGACCGGTCAAGTACAGCACGCGCATCGTCAAAACTCGGTACGGCAATCTCAGGGGCATCGTGACCAGGGACAACGAGCTCGAGGCTTACCTGGGTGTGCCGTACGCCACACCGCCGCTCGGCGCCCTACGCTACATGCCGCCGGTCACGCCGACACAGTGGCGAGGCATCAAACTCGCCGACAGCATGCCACCGGCGTGCCCGCAGAGGATACCCGAGCCCGAGGCCAACCTACCCAGACGCAGACGCGCTTACCTCGAGAGGGTCTCACCCATGCTCGCTAATCAGAGCGAGGACTGCCTTTATCTTAACCTTTACGTGCCACGCTCCAGTCACGGTGAGCTTGTAATGGAAATTTTGTGTTTGGCGAAGTGAATGCGGGGCAGAGCGGGGCAATATGGGGCAGTGGGGCAGGCGCAATTTTTTTTCTACGAGCTTTTTTTCTACGATATTTTTTCTACGATTTTTTTAATCGTTCGTTTTTGCATCGGTACTTGCGGATTTTAAAAAATCCGGTGAAAATGTAGCAAATGCCACGTTTTTGCACCGCTCTACCTTATTTATTCAGAATATTTATAGATGATAGGGGGTTGGGATATTTGAAAGAATATTTAGGGTATATGTTTCTATTTTTATTTTGGTTCTGTAACTATTTTTATATGGATTTGTGCGATGATAAATTGAAGAATTTAGGCGAGAGGAGAACTGCATTTATGTTAACCTTTATGTGCTTCATATAACACATATTGCATTAGATAGTTAATGAAGAAAGATAGGGTTTTTTCGTTAGATTTTTTTGGCCGACTTATTCGAGATATATGAATTTGAAAAAACGCATCTCCTCTAAATGGATGGATTAAAAAATCTGAAAAAAGTGATACTAAAATGTGACCAATTATGGAATAGATCTAAGAGGGTCGAAAAAAGTGGCTGAGTAGACAGAGAATGCCCCTTATTTTTTATTTTTGTGATTTAACAATTATTACCTGGTTTTATAAAAAATGGAGGAAGTTAAGGTATTTACGATGATTAAGATAACGCAAAGTTTGTTAATAAGATTTTTTTTTTATCGAAAAGTTGTCTGTAAGGCGCGATGATTTAACAGTATGATTGAGCGAGATTTTTTCGAAGTAATAAAATCTCGATGCACGAAGTCGGAGGGAGGGTTGCAAAAAAAATATGAAAAAGTTTGGTCGACACGAGTGTGAAAAAGTATTAAAATTTTATGCGAAAAGTAGACCTGTACGGAGCGATGATTCAGCAAGACGTTTGAGAGGAAATTTTTTTTTTTTAAATAAGAAAAACGATATATCAAGTCGAACGGAGGGTTGCAAAAAAAAAAAAAAAATACGAAAAAGTTTGCTCGACACTGTGTAAAAAAGTATTGAAAAAGTTTCACGAAAGGTACATACGGAAGGCGCGATGACTTAGCAAGATATTTGAATGTGACTTTTTCACAGTAACGAAAACGATATATCGCGTTTCAAAGAGGGTTGAAAAAATTAAAATAAAATGTTCGCTCAATTCGATATAAAAAAAATATTTCAAAAATGTTACGAAATTTTAGCGAGTCTTTCCGAGCAAGAAAAAAAAAACGAAAAAGTATGTTCGACCCTATGTAAAAAAAGGTATTGAAAAGGTTTTACGAAAGGTACACACAGAAGGCGCGATGATTTAACAAGATATTTGAATGGGTCTTTTTCACAGTAAAAAAAAAACAATAAAACGAGTTTTAAAGAGGGTTGTAAAAATATATATAGGAAGTTTGTTCATTTCAATGTAAAGAAAATATTTTAAAAATCTTCCGACACTTTAGCGGGCCTTTCGGAGCAAGAAAAATGATACACTAGGTTGGAAAGGGGGTTGATAAAAATATGACAAAGTTGGCTCCACACGACGTGAAAAATTACTTTTAAAAAATGTAAGATATCTGAGCGAGACGTTTTCAAAGTAAAAAAAACCATATATCAAGTATGACAAGTTTGACAAGTTTGATAAAAACATAACAAAAAAAACGTTCGCTCCAGACATGAAAAATTATCAAAAAAATTTGAAGACATTCACACAACACTTTTTCAAAGTAAAAAAAAAACCATCTGTCAAGTACAAAACAAGTTTGATAAAAACTAAAAAAAAATCGCTCCGGACGTGAAAAATTATCAAAAAAATTTGAAGACATTCACGCAAGACTTTTTAAGAGTAAAAAAGAAAAATACGATATATCCTAAGTTGGAAAGAGGTATGTAAAAAAAACTTGGCTCCGCACGCGGTGAAAAAGTATCGAAAATTTTTCGCACCGAAAAGTGTACATAGAATACGAGGAGGAAGGTTGCGCGGCGTCGAGATGAAAAATTTTGCTCGCGAAAGGGTTAATGACGCGCGGTTCGTCTATCGGGCATTCTGCCGAGCGTTGAATAAGGGTGGGTTCTCCGGGAGAGAGAGCGTGTCGTAATCCCTCGCCGAGGTGCGGTAACGCCACGAGAAAATGAGCGAGTGTGTGCGCGCCGGGAGGGTGAAGAGATCGTTGAAATATACGATAGAGGGATAAAAATCCGTCGGGAGAGTTTCCTCGCTTTCTTCGGCGTGCAATATCGCGCCGAACGGTTGGAATAAAGAAAGCGCCTTCCAGATAAAGAAGCCGGCGCGCGGGGAGTGAGCCGTTCGTCGACGGATTAAAGGGAAATAACTGACGGAGCTTCGGAACGAATATCGTCCAGGATTATTCACGAGGATAATGCAAGAAAATTTATTTCCTACTCCGGCCGAGTATCTCTCGTTTCGTCAAATATTCACTCGGCTACTTCGCCCCACACTGTACACGAGCGTGTAATTACAAGGAACGTGCTAAAACCATCGCACCGAGGAAAATCGATATAACAGTTTTTTTTAAATCTTTTATTCATAAAATTGTAAGATAGACGATACTTTAAATCTTATATTTTGATACTATTTTTAAATATGTTTTATGTTTCTGATATTATATTTTTTATTTATTTAGTGTCGGTACATCGTGTAAGTACACGAGCGTGTACACGGAACGTGATAAAATCATCGGACCGAGGAAAATCGATATAACATTTTTTTAAAAATCTTTTATTCATAAAATCGTAAGATAGACGATACTTTAAAACTTATATTTTGATACTATTTTTAAATATGTTTTATGTTTCTGATATTATATTTTCATTAATTTAGAGTAAGTACATCGTGTACTTATATTTTGATATTATATTTTTCATACAGTTGTCGAATGCTGTGACCGATATTTTTCAGTGGTTGTAAATGTATTTATTGACTATATTTATACATGATACGGACGTTGATGCATTTAAAGAAATATTTACAGTATACGTTTCTATTGCGAAAGGGCATGTCTGTCAGCCCTTTGACCCTTTGAAGCAAACATTTTTTTTTTCCCTACAAGTACGAAGTTTCAAATGGTTATTGACGCATTTTTCCTGAATTCAAAAAGGTGTATCACCTGTGATACACCATGCTTCAAAGGATTCAGATAAATCACCGTAGTTACAGTTACGGTGAGCTTAAAAAAAATATATATATTTTTCAGTCATTAAAACTTTTGGTTCGATCAACTAAATATTTATTTGAACGTCCCTGCCCGAATCTTAGTTGATTCAACTGTACTTTTTTATCAGCTTAATTTCTTCACTATTATTAAATCTGCAGAAAAAACATTATTTTAATGATTGAAACTTTCATTCTCCGAATAGATGTCGTAATAACACGTGATACAATATAACCCACATATTTCTATACAAAAAACCCTGCAAATTTCGTTTTGATGGCGAACCGTTAAATTGCAACCGTTAAAATACGTTAATAACAAACTTTGTACTCTCGCGAAGGTAGTTTCATAGATTTAATCGTCTCGCCGTAAAGTTCGAAAAGTACGAATGCCCATTGTAGCGAAGTGCAGCGCGGTGCACTGCGGATTATTTGTTCGCAGTTATTAAAGTCAGATATGGGGTACAAAATAATGGAGTAGTAAAGCACACAGAGTAGATTAAGCGTTTTGAGTGTATAGGAAACGGCAATGGGCGACCGGTGCAATGGGTCGTCGTGGCTGAATCCCCGTGATGCAATTTTCTTGCTCGTTCCGCGCGCTCGTACACACACACTCATACCGCTCTAATTAACCGTCACTTGGCCAACCGCAGGAGGGCGATCTCGAACTCTAGCAGCTTTCCGCATCGACCCCAAAAACGGTCCGCGCAATACTCCGTGTAATACCAGTGGTACAAGTAATACGGTCGCTACTATCAGAGTGCGGAGGAGAGCGGGGGCAAAACGAACCACCGGGGCAAAATGGACCGGGGTCATTTACGAGCGGAGGTTATTTTTGGAAGCGAGAAGAAATTCATAAAAATGGTCCGTTTTGCCCCGCACTGCCCCAGAAGCAGCTGTGGCGATTCCCAGTGGTGCGAATCAACGGATGGGCCGACGGAAATAAAGTGCTAGGAGATTGCCGGTCCCTTGGCATTTCTGGGGGGTAAAAATGGACATCCATATGGGATGAGACGTGTTTATGTAGTGCGAAAAATTGGTTTAAAAAAAGTCCGTTTTGCAATCTCTCGCGTAATAGCAGCATCGGCGAGTCCCAGTGGCGCGAATCAACGGATGGGCAGACGGAAATAAAGTGCTAGGAGATTGCTGGTCCCTTGGCATTTCGGGGGGTAAAAATGAACCACATCCATATGGGATGTGACGTGTTTATGTAGTGCGAAAAATTGGTAAATAAAGTCCATTTTGCAATCTCTCGCCTAATAGCGGCAGCGGCGAGTCCCAGTGGCGCGAATCAACGGATGGGCAGTCGGAAATAAAGGGGGGCAAAATGGAACCACTGGGCAAAGTGGATGGCAAATGTGAGATGAGAATTAATTATGGTCCGATAAAAAAAAATGGTAAAAATGGTCCCTTTCGGCCGCTCTCGCTTAATAGCCATAGCGACGCGTTTCAGTGGTACAACCAAGCGGACAGGCGGGCGGAAGCGAAGTGCTATGAGACTGCTGGTCCCCTGGCATTTTGGGGGTCAAAATGGAATCCTGGGGCAAAATGGACCCATACACATGACAAGATGCGATCTACCTTATGGCTCCAAACAAGAATTGCCAAAGCGGTCCATTTTGCCCCGCTCACGCCTAGCATCACCGGCGGTGTGTCCCAGTGGTACGAAAGAGCGGTTGGGCAGGCGGAACTAAAGTGGCATGGGATTGCCGGTCCCGTGCCATGCTGGGTTTAAAAACCGAACTCCGGGGCAAAATGGTCCATTCCTCTGGATGGACCAGGCGAGATGTAACATTTTTTTTGCATCCCTCTATAAAAAGTCTTCAGCCGTTCACAACCAGTCCCATTTTGGCCCGCTCTCTTGCTATAGCAGAAGTGGTGATTCCCAGTGGTACAAGTCAGCGGATAGTCGGACGGTCCATCCCGGAATGGACCATTTGATGAGATGAGACATTTTTTGTCCACCCCTACAAAAAACCCCAAGCTCTGAACAACCAGTCCGTCTTGCCCCCGTCCCATTTTGCCCTGCTCCCTCGCCTCAGCGGAAGCGGCGATTCCCAGTGGTACGAGTCAGCGGATAGTCTCACGGTCCATCTCGGAATGGACCATGCAAGATGAGACATTTTGTTCCACCCCACAAAAAAAACCCTGAACAACCAGTCCGTCTTGCCCCCGTTCCATTTTGCCCCGCTCCCTCGCCGCAGCAGAAGCGGCGATTCCCAGTGGTACGAATCAGCGGATAGTCGGACGGTCCATTTCGGAATGGACCATGCAAGATGGGACATTATTTTCCACCCCTCAAAAAAAAAAAAAAAACCCAAACCCTGAATAACCAGTCCGTCTTTCCCCCGTTCCATTTTGCCCCGCTCCCACGCCTCAGCGGAAGCGGCGATTCCCAGTGGTACGAATCAGCGGATAGTCGGACGGATATGAAGTGCCGGGAGACTCGTCGTTCGATCGTACGTGGCGGGTTCGTTTTCTCACGGCGCGCACTCTGCACAGTGCACGGTCTCTCGATCCCCGAACATCCCTCGCGACGCTGCGTGGCGTAGCAGCGGAGCATATTGGTACGAAGAGGGCGGAGAACAGGGAGAGGAGGAGCGGAGATGAGAGAAGCAACACTGAGAGTCGCTTGTGAAAGGGCCATAATATGCCGCATTCACAGTTTGGAGGCGACTGTCTGGCTGGTTGCCTCGAGAAGAAGGCAAAGCGGCGGGCACGTTCTCCCGTTCCACGAAATGCGCGAATGAATGATATCGAGCGACGACGAGAGGAAGCGGCCGAGCACGCCTGGAGTGCGCGACCGGAGAGGGAGGCGAGCAGAAGTCCAAACGAACGACGGCTGCGAGGAGGAGGAAGAAGGAAAAAAAACTGGAAGAAGCGAGGAACGACGTAAAGGAAACGAGCTTCAAAACGTTATATATAAATGTAGTATAAATATAGTGGGAGAAGCGAACGTCAAGATAGCGAAGAAGCCGTAAAATTCGCGACGGCCGACTCCGGAGGTGCTGTGTGACGCGTTGCCACTTCAATTCCGTAGTGCATTGCAGTCGTTTCGAATCGTGATATACAACCTGCAAGCACCGCGGGAGTGAGGCGGTCTCGCGTCGAATCGACGTCCCTTCCGTTACACCGAGCGACCGGGACACCGGGATCGAGCGGCTCAGCTTCGACCGACATACTCGGCGACAAGACGCACGGGTGAAAAGAGGAGAGTATGGAGATTCGGGGATTCAGCGTAAGGCCGGATGAACAGTCAATGGAAATCAGATATGTGCAATAAATATATTGGACATGTATTAAACTCGACGTTTTTTTTTTTTAATTTTAGAATATTTTAACTATGGAATATGTGATATTACTATACGGTATATGATAATGTGTTACATATGCGGAAATATATATTACAAAGTGTATTTGAAATATGACAGTTTTTTTTCGATAAAAAAATATTTCATATATCGCAAATATATTTGTCGATGTACGTCTGGCCGGAAACGCCGTATTTCCAGTAAGACGTCGCTTGCGGTCGAAAAATGAGATTTTCAAACCGGAAGTGACGAATTTCCGGTATGACGTCACTTCCGGTCGAAAAAGTGGTTTTCCAAACCGGAAGTAACGTATTTTCGGTATGACGTTACTTCCGGTCGAAAAAGTGGTTTTTCAAACCGGAAGTGACGTATTTTCGATATGACGTTACTTCCGAAGTGCTGTATTGCCAGTATGATGTCACTTCCGGTTGAAAAATGATATTTTCAAACCACATGTGACGTATTTCCGGTACGTTATTTCCGGTCAGTAAATGAGATTTTCAAACCGGAAGTGACGTATTTCCCGTGTGACGTCATTGCCAATAACAAAATGACACACTCTCTACCGGAAGAAAATATCACACATCACAGATACACTTCTCGACGCCGCGTTAAAATTTTTTCCATATCCCAGTATGATCACATTTTTATTTTTAACGACGAAAATCCGAGGCTGGTCCATCAGAAAAGGATTTAAAAAAAAGTAAAAAAAAATCTCTGAATAACGAGCATTTTTTGCTAATGATCGTACTCGAAGCCCGACGAGTATTTGTTCGAAAAGAAGAATAAAAAAGAAGAGTTTTTCTGATGACCCCGAGAGACTCTAATTCTGGCAGGGAGATAGCTCGTCGGATCCGCCGGGCGAATTGAGCTCCACCCGTGAACTTCCACTTGGATAAAGCTTCCGATTCCCAGCGGGTATAGGCAAAACGCTTTCCAGTTCCGTACCCGCCGCTCCAATACGGTCCCACCGAAACTTCACAAAAGCGTCCAGGCACCGAGCGCTACCCGTCCCGGCGCTCGCCGCGGAGCGTTTAGTATTCGGATGCACGTTTCTATCCGGCTTCGATATTTCTCTCAGCGCGCTATTCCTTTCCTCTTTAGCGATAAGAACGCGTACGTACACCGAGAACTCCGCGCGCCGTGCGATCGGTAACGCGTGTAACTCGCAGTTTTCTCCTTACGTAGCGAAACTACTCTCGGCCGGAGACGATCTCAAGTTTCGCGAAACGGGGACTCCCCGTCGTAGCTTCCAGCGAACTTTCATTGTAGGGCGCGGAAGTACCAAGTTCGGGAGGAAAACGTTGGTTCTCGCGAGCGCGACCCGTCGCGAGCTCCGCCCCGCTGAAAATTGCACTCGGGAGTCCCCTCCGTGCTCCTCGAAGCTTCGGCGAGAGATTGGGGAAAAGTGGAATCTGGAGAAACGGGGAAAGAGGGGAGAAATGGCGGGGACGTTTTTTTTTTTTAATAAAATAAATAGATAGGGAAATTAATTGATTAAAAAGTTAATAGGTAAGTGGGCTGAAGGACTCAGCTCGATGGCCCTTTGCCAAGGTGTGTAATTATTTGGAATGAAACTGGTATGAGAAGATAACTATATGAATATTAGGCATTGGCGAGAAAACTCTTTTACTACTACTAAATAAATAAATGAGTAAGTAAATGTTGCACTCTTTAATCATCTGAATACGTCTACTAGCTTCTTTTTTACATTTGCATAAGTACTAAAGTTAGTAGAAGAGAATGAAACGTTTACCTTAGAAATATTTTGATCAAACGCATCAGTTATTTTTTTATTTAAATAATAAATAAACAAATAAAAAAGTAAATACGTAAGTGGGTTGAAGGTCTCAGTTCAATGGCCTTTTGCCAATGTGTATAATTATTATGAATAAAACTAGTATAAGAATATAACTTTATAAATATTAAGCATTGGCAATAAATCGATTTTACTGCTACTAAATACACAAATAAATAAGTAAATGTCGCACTCTTTAATCATCCGAATTCGTCTACTAGCTTCTTTTTTAAGTTTGAACAATCAAAGGTTTAGTTTTCCGATCAAACGCTTTAGTTCTACTTTTGGGTCCTTCAAACTTTTATTTTTTTGTTTAATAGCAACGCGGCTCGCAACAGCGTTGCACATCAATATACTTGTAATACATAAACAAATAACGCAATTCTTCATGAATAAATAAAAATAAATAAATAAATATATAAATATATTTTAAAAAATAAAAAATGTAATAAAACAAAAGATGGTATCGGAAGTTTGATATTGCCGGAAGATCGATGGTACGATTGCCGGTCTCGGGAGAGCAAAATCTCCTGTGCAGGCCGGTCTCGTAGCGGCGGAGAATTGTTACACGTGAATGATTCATCGTAATATTCCCCGGCCGGGACATTCGATATCCGCTGTGACTCGTGCTCCTTTGTGCCCGATGAAAAATTCAGTGGGTACGTATTCGCCGGTCGAACAGGTGCGCGCACCTGTATTACGTAACTCTCCGCCGGTTGCTCCGTTTTCTGAATTATGCATGGAGATGCTGCACTCGGTCGCGCACAGGTAGCCGATGCTTTCCGGACCGGCGCGGAACTTAATCGGGTCCGTCGTCAAATGTCCCGAGGGACTTGCACGTGCGCGCTCGCCGGATTACGGCCTTAAGCGCGGTATTAAGGGTGGATCCCTGGATAGCCGGGCGAAGACATACTGCGGCCGGGCCTCTCCGAAATTATTGCATTAATTATTTCATGTGAAACACCTCGGTTAGTAATAAAAAGTGTAATTGATATTTTTTTTTTACGCTGCTGGGCTTCTGCGACCAAAAGGAAATTATTAAGGAAGCCGAATTGATATTCGCTCCGTTTAACCCTTTGAGCCATACATTTTTATTTATTTATTTATTCATTTATTTATTTATCAACGGGATCAACCCTTTTACAAAAGATAAAATATAGCCTGTTTATTATAAAAAATAAGTATTTTAAAAAATTTACATGTTTGGTATCGCCC
The DNA here is from genome assembly GCA_917499995.1 of Ichneumon xanthorius. NCBI lineage: Eukaryota > Metazoa > Arthropoda > Insecta > Hymenoptera > Ichneumonidae > Ichneumon > Ichneumon xanthorius. Next base: position 1,958,662 of record OU824204.1, on the reverse strand, counting down.
GTGCCCAGCACGGTACAATAGAACAATATCACAACACTCAACGTCTCACTTGAGGCGTCTCTATTGATAGTTCAGCACTAGTCTGCTTGTCATCCTTTTGAATTCTCCCAGAGAGCTTCCAAAGTCCAGACCATCGAAATATCGAAATATAGATTTTGATACTATATAAACCAAACTTCGGTATTTTATGTCGAGAAATTAGTTTAAACAATTTTAAACTGAGCGAAAGAAGGTGGGACACCCTATGACCCAACGTGAGGCAAAGGGCATATTTTAATTTTCTGTTTTTATAGTTATGAAGGTTCAAATAGAACGATTGGTTATTAATGCATTTTTTTCTGAATTCAAATAAGTGTGTTACCTGTGATATACCGTGCTTCAAAGGATTAAGGTTGTCCTTGTGAATAGTGATCACTTCCCATAATGTTCAGGGAAATGAGAGGGAATTGCAAAGCTTTTGAAGCATATATATATATATATATATATATTTTTTTACAATTATGAACGTTCAAATAGAACGGTTGGTTATTAATGCATTTTTTTCTGAATGCCAATAGGTGTATCACCTGTGATATATCGTTTCAAAGGATTAAGGTAGTTAAAATGTTATTAACAAATTGATGAGAAATAAAATTGTTCAAAAAATCTCCCGCAAACATAACATTTTTTGTAATGAAAATTATTCGTTCATTTTTCTGAGTACGTATGAATTCTTTTCGGATCTTAAATTCACTTCGAATATTGTGACTTATTACAAGTTTTTCCCATATAAAAAAAACCTTCGCAAACCATAATATTCCGTTTTCTTAATTCCTTGTAACTTTTCAATCAAAATTCAACTCAATATCATAATCCTGCATGATTTGAAGCATATGTGTGTCATATTAACAATGCTAAGTCGGAACTGAAAAATTTTCTACCTCCGTCGGTAAAACAGGCAAAGCAGGTTAAAAAAGAAAAAAAAACAGTTCCAGCCCCTTAATGCGATAATTCGTTCGAAAGAGCTTGCATCGCGTCTCCGCAACTTCGGTAGCGAGGCTGCCGGATCGTGTAGCAGCCATGCAGCCTTTTAGCCCCCTAAGGAGAGGCGCAACTGTTCGAATAAGGAGAGAGCTCGGTGAGGCGGACTGATCAAAAACCGATATCCAGACCCGCAGCCCGCGTTAGGATATCCGCGCGGATCTTTCCGGCTGGGCGCGAGACCGTCCGCGCCTAATCCTCTTCACTTTCCTTCTCTATATACATAATATACTATATATATGTGTATATATATATACATACCCCATCGTTTCCAAGGGTTTTCGGTATATCTGTAGAGACGACTCTCGGTAAACTCAATTCCGGAGCTCTCGCGTTCCCTGCGGGACTCGGAGCGCTTATCCGTGAAGCGACGACGCCGACGAAGCTCGAGTTAAGACAGTCAGCAGAACTGTTTGAGATCTCGTCACAGCAAACCGCCAGACTACGACTTCTCAACGGACACGTCTTCGTCTCTTTTCTCGCCCCGTCGCTCGTTCGCCCGCGGAGATTTTCATCGAGCAGCGATCGCGGCGACCATTGAATCAACGGCGTGGAAATACCGAGATCGGGGTCATTGACCCCTTAACCGTGTGGAGCTTGAGGCCTCGGGACGCGGACGGCGCGCACGCTTTGGGCTCCGTCGAGAAAGGACGTTGAGGCTCGATCGAATTTATCATGCATGGAATAAATTTTTGTTTTGAATTTTTTTTTTGTAATTTTTTTTTGATTTTATTGGAGATCGATGTATTTTTAAAAAATGGCGAAATTTCGCTTTCGCGTAACGACTTTCAGAAAATCTCTACCCGAAAGTTTAAAAAACTCTAGCGAACTTGAAATAAAACTGTACTGGAAGGGAAATAAAATTCTACCGGAGTTGCAATGAAAGTCTAGAGTTTTATTTTCATTCCGGTAGAATTTTATTTCAATTTTGGTAGAGTTTTATTTCAATTCCAGTGGAGTTTTATTTTTATTCGGGTAGAGTTTTATAATTTTCTGGTAGAGATTTTAGGAGAGTTGTGAGTGGCAGAGATGTAAATGTGCCTAATAATTCATTGTATATAGCCTTAAAATGAAAAATGATTTAACATTTTTTTTATTCACTTTTCGAAAAAAATTGAGATTTTTTATTTTATTCTGGGTAAGGCGAAATGCACGAATGTCACAGCTGTTTCGTTGAGGGTAAAGGACGACGTTCTGCGTCCCGAAAACGTGACCGGAAGGCGAATACACCGTATGTGCTTTGACGCCTCGGGACAAGGACGCGCGTAGCTTATGGGTTTTATCAAGAAATTGCGTTAACGCTGAATCAAGTTTGTCATGCATGGAATAAATTGTTCTTTTGCATTTTTCATAACATTTTTTTCATTTTTTTTTCTGTATCGGATATCGGTAAATTTGAAAAATGGATAGATTGGCGATCGAAGAAAACAAAATACATTGGATGTAATCTTAAAATGAAGAGGGGAATAAAAAAAATGTTGTTGTTACGGAATCTAGAATTTTTGTAATATCCTACAGAACAGACGCTGTTGACATTTCATCGGCTATGTTTATAATATTCGACTTTCTTTATTTTTCGGAAGATTTCGACTGAAATTCGCGTGCACGCCGAATCGTTTATGTTATTAATAAGCACATACGTCGCATAGTAACGACGAATAGTGAAAACTAAGAAATCCCCTATTTTCGTCGGTAAAACAGGACTTGTGCTTAAAATCTTTTTTTTATCGCCTATACTTTTTAAGCCGAAAACTAATACAAACTAATACTATACTAGTACAAAACTATATTAATACAAAACTATACTAATACAAAACTATACTAATACAAAACTATACTAATACAAAACTATACTAATACAAAACTATACTAATACAAAACTATACTAATACAAAACTATACTAATACAAAACTATACTAATACAAAACTATACTAATACAAAACTAAGAAATCGCCTATTTTTTTTATCGGTAAAGTAGGAAGGTCCAGCATCCCCTTAAAATTAAGTGGACATTTTTTTTTATTTTTTAAATTTTCGAAAAACTGGTATTTTTCGTATTTTTATGAGTCAAAATGCTCGAACGTCGCAGCTGTCGCGTTGAGGGTAAAGGACGACGTCCTGCGTCCCGAAGACGTGACCGGAAGGCGAAGGGAAGTGTTACAAGCGTCACGGCCAGCGTCGGTTACGACCGAGGCCGCAGCAGTGAAAGCAGATACGACGAAGGGAAGACTGCAGGGGACATAGGGGAAACGTAGTAGAAGCTTACCGTGCGGTTCCAAGCTGTTATCTAGCTTCCGGCGAGTCCCCGCGGAAGTCTCAGTCCCCTTATCCACTGGCAGCACGCAGTCTGGCAGCATCCAGGGGGTGTCCAGGGGGTGTCAGAATCTGCAACAGGTGGACGTCTCGTGACCCGTCCAGAGTCCGTCCCTTCGTCAAACTAACCGACGATGCTATCATTGCCTCGAATCACGCCGCCACTAACGTTTTTTCCTCCACGGATAAACCTGCAATTTTTTTTCATAATTTTGCTTCCTCGTAAAGGAAGCTTTGTGATGGTGAAAAAAAAATTTCATTTAATGACAAAAAATTGATCTAGAAAAAAATGTCAATTTATGGCGTTGTTTTTTCGACGATAAAAAATAAGATGATAATAAACATGCGAATTTCAACTGCGTCAGGTGTCCGTGAATGTAATATCCAGTTCGTGCTGCGACCAACAAGAATGCATCTCCATTTACTAAAAAAAATATGCGTTTGCAAAAAACCAATTTATACAATTTTTTTCACAAAAAATATTTTTATTTTTTAATACAAAAAAATAACATGGAAATAAACATACGTATTTCAACTATGCGTAACGTGTCCATGAATTTAAAGTCCAGTCCGTGCCGCAAAAAAAAAAAAAAAAAACAGTGGAAAACAGAGAAAAAAAATTGCCAACGTGGGAACGTAAATTTAACAGAATCCTCGTACTCTTCGGGTATCAATATGTATGGGCATGTGTCGTTGATACTGGGAGGTAGCTCTCGGCACCGAACAGAGTTCCACCCTGGGCTCCCGTATAGTATACCCCGTACGAATGATATGATATGAATTATTCACCGATTCGGTAAACCCGTTCTGTTTTACATCGATACGAATGTTTGCAGACACACACACACACATATATATATACATATATATACAAAAATATATGTAATATAGTATATGCATAGTTTACGCTCGTTCTCGGTTCGGAGTGATATCGATATCCATACACGCACATGGTATATATATATATATATATATATCATATATCATATATATATATATATATCGGCCTCCGCCGCCCTTATATATGTGTGCAGTGCGGAGGGCGAAGAAAGATATTTATTCAACTCGCGAATAGAATATTCGAATATGGGATATAGATTGAAGTGTTTGGGAGTGATGGCGAAAGAGAAAAAGAGATATTGGATTTTGAGTTGCAGGCAATAGCACGGAATTGCTGCCAGCCCTGCTTCTCGTACACGGTGACTCGTATTCATGGGGAGCGGGGAATCCCCTAGTCGGCACTGCCCTCGCCTCTCACGGACGGATCGTCGTAGTGTCTATCAATTTTCGTCTAGGTATCCTCGGTGAGTAATCGATTAATAACTAAAGCATGTGTTGATTCATCAATGTTATATATATATATTTAAATTGATGTTTTCGAGTTTATCAGTTTTGTGTGATTTGTACCGAATGTCGAAGTTAAATTTTAATATTTATTGATGTATTTATTTATTTCGTATTTCAATATTTTTTGTGCTTCTGTTATTTGCCTACTTATCCCGAATTTTGAAGTCCCGAAGACCCACAAATTTGAAAAAAAATAATTTAAATAAAAAAATGTATTCATTAATAAATATTAAAATTTAACTTGGATATTGCAGCGAAAATTTGTGCGCCTCCGAGGTCTCAAAACTGGGTACAAGTACGGAAATTTGCGGTTCCGGAGAGCCACAAATTTTCACTGCAATATAATAATCAATTTTTTATTTTTACTAAATTTATTTTGAAAAGAATGTATTAATTTTTTAAAAGTTATTTCGATATTTAGTTCGGCTTTTGTTATTTGCTTACTTGTACCGAACTTTGATGTCGCGGAGAGCCACAAAATGTTCACCGAAGTTATTCAACGTTTGACACGAAACTCATAAAGGATATGCCAACAAGCCGCACGGGCCGAGGCCGTTAAAGTCTCTTTTAAAGTTACATCGCGAGCTTAATGTTTCGTTGGCTTTAATCCCCGTCGCTCGTTAAACGTTGCCTCAATGGGGCGACCTTCCATCTTCTCTCCTCTCTTATAACAGAAAGTGAACGCGCTATTTCACATTCGCATACTTAACTTTTTCTTCGCTTCTCATAAGTTCATCGCTGCTGGCGCCCCAGCAGCCGTTCGCGTGGCTGCGGCCGAGAGCCAGAAAGAACGTTTAACCACCGGCTAATCGTCCCTTGAATATTTTACGAGGCAATCTTGGGAATGCAAAATTCTTGGTTGGCTTACTGAGACAAAGACCGGGAAAAGGAGTTTCTTACGGCCACCGAACTTGCATGCATTTTAGCCGGGGCGATCTTTTTAAAAAAAATGTATTCATCTTGGACGAGAGAACTTTTTATGGCTGCGACAAACTCCCAGTGTTTACTCCGGAGGGCTCGTTCTTTTGAGGGATAAAAGTGAACATGGAGTGAATGAAGTTCGCTGCATCGGGTTAAAGGGCTATTTAGTTGGTAATTTAACAAAAAATATTTGTAAAGTTAACAGACATTTTTGTAAAATGGACAAGATTTTTTTTGTAAAATGTGGAATTGTGGAAGTTTGTGGACAAGAAACGTTGATACCTACTTTACTGTGTGAAGGGAAAATGTTTTATGTTTCATGCGCTCAAAGGCTTTTTGAAGACTGGCTCGAAGGGAAGCGGTCAGGGAAATTACGGACTGATGGATCTCGTCGCTGGACTCCACTGGCTCCGCGAGAATCTCGAAGCCTTCGGCGGCGATCCCGAACGTCTCAGCGTACTTGGACATGGAACCGGAGCCGCTCTCGCCAATTTTTTAGCCGTTTCACCAATGGCTAAAGGTAAAAAAAAAATTGTTTTATGATACGAAATTATTGTATGAAAAAAAAATTAAGATGTGGACCACTAAAAAAAAAAAAAATACTGAAGTTTGAGAATGCTTCGCGTTATACACCCAGAAAAAAAATTTATTTGACGGCCACCGTTTATTAAGATTAAGTAAAATATTTATTTGATTTAAATAAATATTTAGTTAAATTAAGTAAATAGTTACTTAAATGAAATAAATATTTATTTAAATCAAATAAATATTTTACTTAATCTTAATAAACGGTGGCCGTCAAATAAATTTTTTTTCTGGGTGTACATTTTCTACCCGGAAGTTCCGGTCGGTCGGAATTTTGACAATTTTTTCGGCATTCGATAATTTTTTGGCATTATCATTACTACCCAAAATTAATGTTTCTTAACACCTCCGAAAAGTTACGAAAATTTTTTTAAAAAATGTTGCACCTCAATCACACCCTAAAATCCAATTCCGTGGAATATTCGTTTAACGCCTAAAAAATTCCATATTCGTAAAGTGGTCGACGGGTTGTCGGGAGTACGTCGGAACGAACCAATCGCCCCGCACGTTAATCGGAATTCACGTTGCCGAGGCAATTTGCCTGGGCAACACGCGGAATGCTCGGAGATAATTAAAATCCGTCGGCGTTATCCGGCGAACGAAGCGCCGGTATTGTCGACCGGCATCATCCGTCGTAGGAGGGCAAAGTCTGAGCGTGACCATCGAACTTTTCGATCAATTTTTCCATCGGCTTTTATTGGAAATAATGAAACGAAACTTTCCAAATGTATATTGGCCCTTATCGATGGATTCCCTAATTGCGCCAGCAAGTTTGCATAAAAACAATATATATATATATATATAGAGAACCGTAGAAAACGCATGGGGCAGCTCGGGGCTAAACGGGAACGCTGTGAACTGCAGACACGGGGCAAAATGGACCACCGTAAAGTTAAAAAAAAAAATCATCGGAATACTCGTTGCGCTCTGGGGTAAAATGGGATACCGGAGTTAAATAGAGACACGTTGAAAAATGAAAATTAAATCTGTCTTAAAATTAACTTCATCTAGTTTGTAATTTCATCATTATTTTTTTTCAAATTAATTCCATTAATTTTAATTAATTGTAAATCGAGCCGCATGACGAAAAAATCCGATTTCTCGTATAACGCCGGTAATGTGTCCTGCTCCATTTTGCCCCCGATAGCGATTTCCCTCTATTCTCGGGTTCCAGTGAACGATTAATAATAATTAAAATTTGTCTTAATAAACAGTCAATTATTTTTCAGCCTGTCCATTTTGCCCCACGGCCTTCCCTCTGCGACCACTGTCGAGACTGACGCTCGCAACGATGGACCATGTGTACAGTTATACACGCATATATATCTATATATCTGTATCATCGTGCAGACGTCATATCAGCGTGGGCAGAGAAGCTCGAGGACGCGTCGAGACCGCGAGTGCCACTGGGGCATTAACAAGCTTTCTCGAGTACGCGAACGTCGTCGTCGTCGTCTCCGCCGTGTCGTCGGTAGACTCACCCGTCTTCGCAATGCCAGCACCCCTCTCCTCCCCGTTCCCTCGGTACGTTTCCACTAACGAACCCTCTCACGCGGCTAGCTGGTCGCTCGCTGCGTCCCCTCGTCCGACGTGAGACTCTCCAACTGAGACACGTTCGCGTCATCATCCCAGACGACCGCACTTCGCCCCCTTCGTGGACCAACTTAATTCCTCAATCTCTCCCCGCCCTACACGATCTCTGCGACATCCGCAGTCAAAACTTGCATTGTTCTTTCAAAAACGCCAGTTTTTCGGCCTGACCTTGAGTTCATTCGTTTAATATTAATGCTCGTTTCACTTCGATGTTAGATTTTTTTATTCAGATTTTTATTTTTGGAAATTTTTATTTTCAGTTTTGGAAATTTTCAGTTTTAGTTTTGTAAGATTTGACTTTTCATTTTATAAATTTATTTATTCGATTTAAATTATTTTTTGAAAATGAATTTTTCAGGAATTGATACGAAGGGAGCCTTGAACGACATGTTCGGGTCATCATCCAAGACGACCGCACTTCGCTGCCTGCGAGGGCCAACTTAATTTCTCAATCTGTCCCCGCCCTATACCGATTCTGCGACATCCGGAGTCAAAACTTGCATTGTTATTTCAAAAAAGCGCATTTTCCGTCCTGACCATGAGTTCATCAATTTAATGTTAATGCCCGTTTGACCTTGATGGCAGATTTTTAAAATTGTGATTTTTAATTGATTTTTCAAAAATGCGTTTAACTTAATTTTGTTTTTTTTGTTTATGAATTTTGCAGAATTGATAAAACGGGTCGTTTTGCTGGGAGGTTCGGCTCTGTCACCGTGGGCGATACAGCGAGATCCATTGACGATAAAACGTCGAGTGGCCGAACAAACCGGATGTCCGAGCGACGTGGAGGCCGACGACATCGCCGCTTGTCTTCGTCTCCGAAGTCTCGACGAGCTGCTGGAAGTCAGACTGGAATCGCCGAGATTCACATCGGGCTTCGCGCCATTCGTCGACGGGACCGTTTTGCCCCTGTCTTCCAGTCAGGTCAGTCGGAATGTCGTTCACTCTTTTGTTTTTTTCTTTTTTTTTGTTCGAAGGTACGTTTTTTTATTTTGCAGAATAAACTATCCAAGGTACATCGATTATTGAAGACAAAACGCTTTCGTCGCGTAGCCAACGGTGAAACCGTCAACTTTAGGCTCCATTTATTATCATCAGTCAAAAAATCGTACAAAATTATTAACTTATCAACAGTACTACGTAATTATTAAAAAAATCTCGTCGGCGCAAAAAAAAAATGTCAAAATAAATTTAATTTCTATTTTTTTCATTTCTTGAGTATCTGCCAATTAGAGAAGGTCCATAGCGAGAGGGACAGTTGAGCGAATTATTAACAAAATTATTAACTCATTAACTTATTAACAGTACTGCAAATTAATTTAAAAAATCTCTTCGTAAAAAAAAAATGACAAAAAAAACGGCGTTTGTTATTTTCGTTTCCCGAGTGTCCGCCAATTAGAGAAGGTCGAAAGCGAGAGGTGCATTCGAGAGAATAGGTGACCGGGGGACAGTAGGTCGACAGAAGCCATCGGGCTGTTGATCGTTAACGTAACAGACAACGGGAGAGCCGCCCCGGTCGGCACTCTGTTGTTCTGCGAGGAGGACAACGAGTCGGGAGAGGATGTCGGATGTCATCCGTGGCCGACGCGTTTCTCGCCTATCGTAAATACGTTAGCCTGTGCCACGGTGCAACATTCTCTGTGGAGCGTGCACCGACAAGGCATCGGCGTGCGGAAATCGATGAGCTGGCTAATTGGACGGACAAGCCGTCCGAGCCGATCGTCCGCTAAGCTTCGCCGGTGCTCCTGCCGCTGGTCAACCGCCCACATACTCTCACGCGATACCATTGTACCATCACGGCTCGGTAGATTCTTGCCTGTTTGCTCTTGGAACTCACACGTCGGGCCGTGCAGTTGAATCGCCAACGGTATAATACCATTTCCCTCCGCGGCTCGGTAGAACGCGATCCGTTACGTCCGGCTCCGATACCGAGCTTCCCCAAAGCTTATGTCGTCCCCGGCGCTGAATCAGCGAAGGGAACCTTGTTATCTCCGCTGTGAAGTGAAGTTTCGATGAAAAAAACTAAATTATCTTGCGCAAGTAGATCTGGTTATCGATTTTTTTACAACAATAAAAATAATAAGAAATTATTCAAATTATGGATTAGAGAAATTTCAAAGAGTTCATGAGAAAATGACTCTGCAAATAAAAAAGGCGCTGGATAAGCGAAGAGAACCTTGTTTTCTCCTCTGTGAAGAGAAGTTCCGATGAAAAAAAAGATTATCTTGCGCAAGTAGATGTGGTAATCGATTATTTTAAAACAATATTTAAAAATAATAAGAAATTATGGATTCGAGAAATTTTAAAAGGTTCATGAGAAAGTGACTCTGGAAATTAAAAATTAATCGTAAATAACTCTGGAATTAAAAAATGAAACGAAAATAACTCTGGAAAAAATAGCAGAATACATGTTGAAAAATATGACTACAATACAATTTCCCAGCACGGCTCGGTAGAACGCGATCCATTACGTCCAGCTTTGATACCGAGCTTTCTCAAAGCTTATGTCGCTCCCAGTGCGGGACAAGGGTAGAGCGGGCGGACACCGGCCGCCCAAGGGAGAACCGCGGTAATTCCGTGTTATTTAAAAAACTGAAAAAATTCATACGTGTTCTGAAAAATGAACTTATCATTTTCTTAAAAAAAAGAAGTCAGATTTTCAAGAGATTTGTTGAACAATTTTATTTTTTATCAATCCATTAATAACAGTTGACAATTATTATTATGCAAAATTAATCTTTTCGGCACCTTTAACATGCTTGATTTTTTCAGATTTTTATACCGTCCAGAAGTCTTTGCAATTCCCTCTCATTTCTCTGAAACTTATGCGAAGTTTCTTCGCAAGGACTATCTTAATTCCCAGTGCGAAATTACCTGCAGAGTCTGAATTCACCGTTCTTGGATTTCTTAGCCTGCTCTCTGTCTCGGCTGTTGTGTTAGGGAGGAAAAAAAAAATTGAACCCCAAATCTTATAAAAGCCGATGGTCATTGAGTCCGCCAGTACATTCGTTCGAGTTTGAATCGCGAAGGGAAAAAGCCGAGCGGAACTGGGAGCGAAAACGGTACAGATAAAGGGACGCGGAAGAAGAAAGTTGGAAGTTTCTTTGATGAAAATCTCCTTTGAGAAATCGCACACGGGCGCTTTCGAACTTTATCTACGTCGACGTCGGTCTCCCGGTTGCACGAGGCTGTATAAACCGACGAAGAAGGATGCTGCACGCTCACTCTCCGTCTCACCCATACTTCGTAACTTTCAGCTTCGGGAGACGCGGGCTTTGTATCCTCGCCGCCCGACCGGGCGAATGTTTATCGAGACCGGAATTCGTTAGCGGTTTATTGTTCCGGGCGAGAAGGGAAGATTCTCTAACCGTTGATGCTTCAAGATTGTTCGCGAAGATATCAAATTGTGCTCTCGCGAATATTCATATTATATCTATCTTTGTGTTTGGCTTTCAGACAAGTATTCTTAGTGGTACTAAAATAGATCAAAGTTATGACTTCATTACTGACGTTTAACACTTTTCGACACTTAAAAATTAAAAAGTGAACGATTTTTTTTATCTGCGGAGTAAAAAAAGGATCCTGCGTTTAATAAACAGATCACAATAATTGTGTTGTTGATTTTTCAACCAAAAAAAAATGTACGAATCGTATTTTTATGGAACAAATAGTGTTAAATTGCCAAGAAAATAATCATGAACGTTCGTGGGCATACAATTTTTGTCCAATGCGCAAAATGTTTTTCATTTTGTCGAGAATTCAGCAAATCTGCCAACATTTTAAATACGCTTAGAGTCTTAGTCTATTTCCGGAATCTCCATATAGGTCCAGTGAATAAAAAAAAAATAATAATTTGCCCGAGGAAATTAATTTTTTATTTTTAAGATGACGAAGAGTTAATTTGATCGACGTGTGCTATTTCTCACAAATTGTTGCATTGTTCGCGCAGAGTATTCAGCCGACAGTGGGAACTTCGGGACTGTTGCCGATAGTGCCTGGACCAGGAGCCGAATTCGCCTCGTTCGGCAATCGTGATCTTCTCATGGGTCTCACATCCGGCGAGGCTTGGCTCGATCTGACCGACGAGGATTTGCGGGTGAGCGAAATAGAGACGTTGAACTTGTGGCTCCCCCGACAGAATGGGGCTGGACTCCGCGACCAATCCTGGATTTCCGATAATTGTTAGCCGTTAAAATATTTCACGTCTCTATCGGTTGGCCGCGGTGACGATTCAACATGGAAAATATCGCCTCTCCACCGTGCAGGACTTGCCAATCTGCATATTTCACATAAAATTAACGAATGAATTAATCGATTCAATTATAATAAATATATGGAGTAATTTCGGTTGAAATGACAATTTTTAGAGCCTTAAAAAATGCATGCAAAATTGGTAGTAAACTATTTCATAAACATTCATCGTTGCATTTGTCGTTGCTGCACGCGGAAGATTTTAAAAAACTGGACCGGTGAATTTTTTGCATTGATGTTTGGGGTCAATCCTACTCCGAACGTTTGCTTATGCACTTTTTTTGGAAAAAAAAATTATTCATACTTTCTTGTAGAGCAAATCTATAAAATTTGAGGGTCGCAGAATTGTTGGAAAAAATATCTTTCGGAAACTGATTTCGGGGTCAGACTGACCCAGTGTGGCACTCAAAGAGTTAAACCCTGAAATCGGCAGGGCGATGAGCTCGACTTAGAACGAAACATAACGATTGGCCATGTCGCCCTAAATTAGTCTGAATAAAAAAAAGCAATAAATAATAAAATATGAATAAAAAATAAAATATCAATAAATAATAAAATATCAATAAAAAATCAAATAGCAATAAATAATAAAATGGCAATAAACAATGAAATGGCAATAAAAAAATAAAATAAAAATCTGGAATGGACTCGGTGTTTGTAGCGTGAGTGTAATTATTTTCAGAACGGTCTGAACGAGACTCGAAGAGACCGTATATTGCGAACGTACGTTCGTAACACGTATCGTTATCATCTTCACGAGATCTACTCGACCCTGAGGAACGAGTACACGGACTGGGAGAGGGGCGAGCAGAGTCCCGCGGCGATACGCGAGGGATTGCTCTCGTTGTTGGGCGACGGTCAGGTGGCTGCGCCTCTTCTGAGGCTCGCGCTGCTGCACTCGGCTTCCGGTGGACGCGGCTACTTCCTTCACTTTCAACCGGGCGACCGACCGAGCCAGAAGGGCGACGAATTGCCCTATCTCCTGGGCATTCCGCTCTTGAGAAACGAGGCCGCGAACTCGCCCTCGATCGCCCCCGTTTCCGGCAACTACACTCGCAACGATGAGAATCTTTCGCGGCTGCTCGTTCGATATCTGGCCAATTTCATCTGGCGCGGGTAAGTTGTTTCAAAGATTTTGTTAAAAAAAAATTTAATTAAACAGTAAATTTTTTTTATAATAGGCTACAATTTTTTGGAACGAGAAGGGGCAAAACGGATTTTAGATGAAACTTTTTTGCATGGTGAAAAATTGGTAAAGATTGTCCATTTTGACCCCGGGTTCCGTTTCGTCCCGTTCTAGTCTAGTTTTTTTATTGCGGATTTTTCAGGGTAAAATATAGTTGGAGTTCAGGTAGGTTTGCTTACTTGACCGGGAAGAAGTGCGTGTGAGTTATTTTTCAACAATTTTGTAAAATAAAAAAACTAAATTTGACAGTTTATTTTATTTTTTAAATAATATTCAAACATTTTTTGGGGACAGCCGGGGCAAAACGGATTATTATAGATGAGACTTTTTGTCCCGGGAAAAATTAGTAAAAGTAGTCCATTTTGCCCCCGGGTTACATTTTACTCCGTTCTCATTTAGTTTTTTTTTTTTGAGGATTTGTCAGGGTAAAATATCGTTGGAGTTCGGACATGTTTGCTTACTTGATGCGGGAAGAAGCGCGGGTCCTTATATATATTATATACACCTCGAAAGTTGTAAATCCATGGCGGAAAGCAGAGGTTCAATATAGATAGTATTATGTAGGTAGAGTTCGAGAGAGTATGGTTTTGTCGCGTTGTTAGAGGACTAGCCGGCTCTTGTAGCCGAGTGGACTTTGCCCGTGGAGTTTCCTAACTCTCGACCCCGCGGAGCCAATTAGTACCCACCGGCGAGACGAGAAGTTCGAGCTATATACGCGGGACCGTGAGAGCTCAAGGTACAGTCTTCCCCCGGTAGGATTGTATTTCTATGCTAGACCGCCGGTTCTATACTAAACGTTTCTGTCGTCAAAGGCGATCGATTGTCTCGATAATTGCGAGCTTCGGATGTCGAAACGCGTCTCATCAATCGTAAACCTGGCAAATTCGAGAAAATAAAAAACTCAAATTATTTCTCTCAAAATCTGTCGGATCTAAGAAATTTTATATTTTTTGAAAATTTCTATATGAAACCTTTTTGCCGTCAAAAGCGATCGATTGCGAGCTCTGGAATCAATCCTAAACCTCATAAACTCCGGAAAAAAAATAGTTTATATTTTTTCAAAATATGTTGGATCTAAAAAAAATGTTATATTTTAATTTTTATACTAAACGTGTTTATCAAAAAGCGATCGATTATTTCGATACCGAATATGTCGAATCGTGTGTCACCATTCGTAAACCTCATAAATTTAAGAAATATAAAACGCATCTTATTTGTCTCAAAATCCACCAGAACTAAGAATTTTTAAATACTTTTTATGTCTATGATAAACGTTTCCGTCGTCAAAAGCGATCGATTATATCGACACAAATCCCAGAAACAAAAAAAGTTTATTTTTCTCAAAAACCTCTCGATTCCAATAAAAACCCTTCAATCCGACCTTTAACCCAAATCTCAAATAATGCGTTAAAATGGCCCAAAAAACTTTTCCACCACTCTCCCCAATCAAACCCCCGAATCAAATTCCATTCCAACACCCCAAAGCCCCAAAACAAAAAAACAATTATTTCCCGAATGTCTTTGCAACACCCTCTTCTGTTTCAGAGACCCGAACGAGGGTGGGACCGGAAGTCCTCCATTCTGGGACGCCTACGACTCGATAAACCAGTACTACCTCGAGGCGGACACGTCGACACGGATGCGTTCGCACTACCGCGGTCACAAGATGTCACTGTGGTTGAATCTGCTGCCCCAGCTGCACCGTCCCGGTTACGAGATCAACATGCGCCACCACCACCTGGCGGAGAGTCCGAGTCTCTACGAGGGTGCGGTGCGTCCCCAGACGATGGTAGTTCCGTTGTCAGCGCCGCCGTTGTCGATCCCCTCGCCCACGGAAGCCTCGATGTCCTCCCTGCCGATCTCGACGACCGAGTGCACGCCGAACGGGAGTTCGACGACCTCGATGCCACCGGAAGTGACGCGCAGCCTCCAGAACCCCAAGCTCGGTCCCGGTCCGAACAACCTCCTCAGGAAGTTCGCCTCGAACCACTACCAGAGTTACACGACGGCCCTGACCGTGACGATCGCCGTCGGTATTTTCCTCCTCCTCCTCAACATCCTCATATTCGCCGGAATCTACCATCAGCGCGACCGTCACGCCTCGTCGTCCTCGACCTCGTCGTCCTCGATGGGCTTCGGCGACAAGAAGAAGGAGGAGCTGCTCGAGGCCGGCTGTTCCGGTCTCGACGTCTGCCCGACCGGCAAGCAGAGGCTCTCCTCGCTGGTCATCAACGACTCGCCCGCCTCGAGTCCTCCGGCTCACAAGCAGAAGCTCGTCCAGGAGCTCGAGCTCCAGCTCCAGGAGTTCCAGTGCTCGCCGCCGCCAGGTGGAGGAAAACGCGTCTCGGTCGATCCGCCCTCGTACGGCTGGAAGGACCCGCCTCGGACGCCGTCGCCGTGCGTCGACGTAGCGGCCCAGAACAACGCCGACGAGGACAACGACGAGGAGGACGACGACGACGAGGGCGACGACGACGATCTTCCCGATCCTCCGCCGCCGCCCAAAGCACCGGCGCCCAACGTCGCGGCCGGAATCCTTCGACAACCCGGCACTCCGGGCAGCGCCAAGAAACGCGTGCAGATTCAGGAGATTTCGGTGTGAATCGTCACGTCGTTGAGGTTGGGGGAAAAAATATATATATGAACCATGTGTGAATTTTAATGAGAATTTGTACGGATGAGGCGAGGTAATTCGTGGTGCAGACGCAACGTGGGATTGACGGGAGCTCGGGTTCCCTTTTACGTTTTTTTTTTTGGCGTGAAATGCGTAATTTTTTTTAGAGCGGGCTCGATTGTCTCGAAGGGAGAGTAAAAGATAAGTTAAAAAAAATATACAAGGAATTAATAAGACGAGGAATTGCGCACGTTGGGGCGAGGATGGTTCCAGTAGAGACGAGGGAAAAGATTATGAGTAGAGATGATGTGGAAGAAAATAAAAAAAGAAGTATATTAGCATTTGGTACAGCGGCGCGCGCGCGCGATGCGAATCGACGCTTCGCGGGCGTTCGCGCATTCTCCCTTTTTCTCGAGAGGGGTGCTTACGGGTTTTTAAACACCTCATCGGTGAATTCCATTATAATAAAGGTAATAAAGGATAGACGAATTAATACTGAGAGAGAGCGCTACGGGGGATGAAGTTATGACGAGAATAATAATAATTATAATAAAAGATAAATAAAATTAAACCGAACGCACAAGGCATCGAACCGATTTACTTAGGAGCGCGCTCGGTCAAACTTGGAAACGATGAAAAAAAAAGAATAAATTAAAAGAACAAAAACTGAATGAAACGCGCGCCGATTAACGAAGTAGCTTTACTATAAAGAGAATCAAACGAGGTAGAATCAAAGAAATCGTTGTAAGCATCCCTGTTATGCGACGAGCAAAGGATTTATGAATATTGAGAATAAAATAATAAATAAACGAAAAAAACCAAAATGAAGAGGAAGATGAAAAAAGGTGAAGAAAGAGCCGCGCGAGGGGCCATTCGTAAGTACTATTTTAGCCTAGTCGAGGGACGCTCCGAAAAAAATAAAATAAAATAAAAATTAAAACATGAAAGAAATTGTAATCGCTGATCGTATGTCGCGGTTCGAGCGCTGTCGGGAACGTTCTCTCGGGAGTCCTTGCGCCCGGCACTTGCAGCCCTCCCCCAATCGAATCTCTTAGTTTCGTATGGCCAGCATCAATTTTTGAAGCAAAAGAAAAATCCAAATAAAAAATTTAAAAAATGATGGAACGAAACGGATCGCAATACGTCTGTGAGAAAAATGAGCGGTGGTGAGTGGTTATACTGTAAGGAGCCGATAAGTCGAAAAACCAGAAAATGGACAATTTCAAAGACACGAAAATAATAACAAATAACAAAAAAAGGGAAAACATACACGAGATACCCGACATACACACACACATACACACACACACACACACACACACACACACACACACACACACACACACACACACACACACACACACACACACACACACACACACACACACACACACACACACACACACACACACACACACACACACACACACACACACACACACACGCGCGTACGATTAAACATAAACATAAAAATTTATCAATGTTTCGAATGTTGGCATTTGGTTGAATAAATAATTGATGCATTCAGTGAAGAATGAAGCCGAGCGAGTAACGTCTTGTATTCTCTTTTCGTAGCTCCTGTAGTTCAGACCTTTGACATTTTTTTCTCCGACTCACCAATATTGGAACTTTGGAAAAAAATGAAAAAATTACTACGAAAAAAAGAAACGACTTCGAAAAAAAATGGAATACAAAAACGGACGGTGAGTACTTTTCTGGAAGAGCAGAGAGGGATGCCTTCGAAAAAAAGAAAATGACAAAAAAAATTACTACGAAAAAGAGAAATGACTTCGGAAAAAAAAAAATGAAATAAAAAAACCAATGGTGAGTACTTTTCTGGAAGAACAGAGACTGGTATAGAGCAGCCACTTCGTGCACGTACCGTATTCGTAAGCTTTTTGCAAAACCCTTTACCGGAACTCCCAATCCTCTCCACTTTCCCATCGTCCTCGGCCCCTTCGCCAGAACTTCATTCAGCCCTCTCTTTCTCTCGTGTACTTCATTCTCCGGAGGTTTCGAACCGCCGCTCGAATGTTTTAGTCTAATGGAAATTCCGGTTTCGTATTCTGACGCGCCAGTGGCCCACTCGAAGAATCGGAGTAATTTTAAAAGATAGCTTCGAGTCGCTCGTTCGTCATCCACGGTGGAAAGTGCGGAAAAATCGGAGACAATTCTTTTTCCATTATTCAATTTTATAAAAATGTCTCAATTTTTTTTATCCTTCACCTTCCTGATAGGTTTGTTTTCTTTTCGATCGAGGCTCGAATCCTCGTTCGCAGAACGACAGTGAGTTTCCACTCGGGTTCAACTATTCGTTAAACACAGTAAAAAAGATTTTTACATTTAACAATTTTTTTTTATCCATGAACGTCCACAATTATTTTGTTGTTAATTGTACAAAAAAAAATATTCGTAAAATCAACAGACATGTTTGTAAAATGGACAATATGTTTTTGTAAAATTAACATGAGGGGACAGGTGGAGGTTTGTGGACAAAAAAAAATTGTTTAATGTACAGATCTCGGGTTTGAAACAATCGATCCTAGGATGGAACTAAAATCTTTGAATTTCCTTCGGTATTAAATTTCATGAACTTTTCTCTATTCTTTAACTCAATCTTATTTTATGATCTATTGTAATGCAATGGATATTATATTATCCATTATCGGTAAACGATAAAAGCCTCGATAAAAATTGGATCGAACAAGCGCAATAGTTTTGTTTTCGTTTCGGTCGCCGCTCGAATCCTCATTGGCAGGACGACAATGAGTTTCCACTCGTGCCCAACTATGAATTTCAAATATTGGCACACGAAAAAACTGAAAATTGAAATTTATTTCAACTGTTCGAAACAATCGATCTTAGGATCGATCTAAAATCCTAAAATTTCCTTCGGTATTAATTTTTGTCACCATTTCTTTATTTTTCAAATCTCCTCTACTTAATTTTTTATATTTAATTAAATATTGTAATATGACGGATAATTACATTATTATCGATAGACGATAAAATTCCGATAAAAATTGTATCGCACAACCGCTAGATCGATCGCATCGGTTCAACACCGAGACTTTACGGCGCTTCCCAGAATCTGTGTGCGTCCCTTGCGGTTGGCTCGGAAGCGATGTTGAAGGTGGATTCCGAAGAAGGGCAGTGCAGGAGCGGACGGAAGAGCCAGATAGAAGATAGAAGATGGATGGATGGACAGACGGAAGCTTAATTCTCAGGTGGGTCCAGTGCGGTAAATGAGACCCGAGGTAGAAGCCGGAGGCTTTCGAGGCGCGGGCGGGAGAGTGAGCAAAGGTGAGGGTGGGCGCGAGAGGCCGCGGGATCTCCGGCACTCTCTGTGCCATCGCTGCTGGGAGAACTCGCGTGCGCTTTCTCCGTATTGACTCTGACGCTCCGACGGACCGGGGGTGGGCGCTGCTCTCTGGACTCGCACTGCCTACACATATATACTAACATATATATATAATATATATATGTATGTATGTATATATAATATGGGGCATTCCACGTTAAATGGGCAGCCGGTGTCATCCTCGTCGGTTTTATTCATTTTTTATCAGATTTTTTTATACTAGTCAAATTTTTTTTATCCTCGAAAAACCGATTCGAAAAACGTCGTATTAAAACATCGGAAAAAATTCACGATGATTCTATGATTTAATATATGGTTTTTAAGCACCACGCGACAATGAAATCTCAATATTTACTATATAGATGATTTTTTTATTATATCAATTGTGTTCGGGCCTTCTGGTATTTCTATAAACTTTGGAAAAATTGAATTCCAGAAATTCCAATTGCGACATGAAAGAAACTAAAAACTTGTGAAAAAATTATAAATATTGGGAGCCGTTATAGTGCGGTGCTTTAAAATCATTTTTGAAAATCATAGAATCGGTGTGAATCTATTCACATTTTTAAAAAAGCCGTTTTCGCAATTCGCGAAGGTCTGAAAAAAATGGGCTGCTGATTTGACGTGAAATTCCCCATATATATATATATATATATATAATATACACGTAGAGGGCTGAAAATTAAAAAGGCGTAACTCCCATTTTATAGTATACGAGTATATATATATGTATGTATATATATATATTCATCAGATATAGCAGAGATAGTTCGCCTTAATGGGGTGCTTTCCGCCTCTCGAGAAGCGGGATGTGGAGGGGGAGAAAGAGAGAAAGCCCGGGCCAACGAGATCTGCCGCGGGCCCGAAGTATAATTAGTCGTGCCATAGAGTTTCGCGGCGTAGACGGAGTACCTGTCTCTCCCGATGTACATAGCTCCTATTCTACCTGCTATACACCCTCGTATCCGGGCAGAGGCGCGAGACCCTTACTCGTGAGAAGCCTTCCGGCCGTCTCTCTGGGAACAAAAAAAAAGTTGGGAAAAAAAGAAAATGTAAAAAAAAAGAAAAAAAAACATACCGAAGCTATAGAGACAATTGCACTCCATCCCTCATTCACACGAATCAAGGAGGTCGTTATATTGGATCTAAGAGCCTTCGTGTTTTTTTTTGTTACATTTTTTTTTCTCTTCTCACCTTCGAGTCACTTTTCGAGCTGAAAATTTGACCCAGCTTTCTCGCGACGGAAATAGTCTAAAAAAAATTTTAGCGCGCGGTAAAAGGAGCACCTCGAGTACCGCATTGTTCGCGGAAGAAAAAAGAAACATGCGACAAGTAAAAAAAATATCCGCATGCAACTTCGTTAATTTTAGTCGCGGAAGGGACAATTGCTTTTCCATTCGTCCTTCATTTCGCTTCGACGCAGAAGCGTTAACGATGCATTTTTTAATTTTTTTTCTTTTTTTTTTTTTTTCGACGTTCGTTCGAGTCGTGTACGAAAAAAGTATTCGTAGCTTGCTACCTTAAACTCCCCCTCCTCGCCGGTTCATTATTGTCCCGGTGGGAAGGCCCGCGGATATGCAAATTTTTACGAGCGTAAGCTCGAGCCCCGCGAAGAAAAGTTGGTTCGCAGCTTAACACTCTATGCAAAATCTTTGCGAGGCAGTTAAAAAAAAAAGGAATTGCAAAAAAAGAAATTAAATAAAAAATGGATTATACAGTCGTACTGGAATATGAGTACGATTGTACTTGTTATGGCTGTGGTAGTAAACCGGAGAGAAAAGTCAAGTCTAGTCTTATTTCGCTCACTAAAATGATTAAATCGTATATCGTCATATAATTAGATTTCACGAAAATTGTTGCACATCCCGGCTGTTAATTTCGACTTTTCGTATTTTTTAAAAAAGTTTCCCCTAGATGACGTAACTTCCGGTCGATAAGTAAGATTTTCAATCCGGCCGTGACGTTTTCCCTAGATGACGTCACTTCCGGTCGAAAAGAGAGATTTTCAAACCGACTGTGACTTTTTCCTTCGATGACGTCGCTTCCGGCCGAAAAATGAGATTTTTCAAACCGACTGTGACTTTTTCCTTCGATGACGTCACTTCCGGCCGAAAAATGAGATTTTCAAACCGACTGTGACTTTTTCCTTCGATGACGTCACTTCCGGTCGAGAAGTGAGATTTTCCAACCGGCTGTGACGTTTCGCCTAGATGACGTCACTTCCGGTCGAACAGCAACATTTTCAAACCGACTGCGACATTTCCGCCAGATAACATAAGTTCCGGTAGAAAAAAAAAAAATTAAATTGCAAAAAGAATCCTTGGGTCGATGTAGCCATTAAAAAATTCCGGGTCGAAGGTTCGAAAGCGCTTT
Source organism: Ichneumon xanthorius (assembly GCA_917499995.1). Lineage (NCBI taxonomy): Eukaryota > Metazoa > Arthropoda > Insecta > Hymenoptera > Ichneumonidae > Ichneumon > Ichneumon xanthorius. The sequence goes on along the minus strand of OU824204.1, from coordinate 1,937,096 downwards.
TGTCTCTCGGGTCTCCCCCGTCGCTCACTTGCCCATCGGATGTTTTTGCCGGCGAGAGGATGCTTAAAAGCAGCCGGCACCGGGTGTAAGCGATGGTGGTTGAAGCCTCTTAGGGACCGCGGCTCGCTCGGACTATTCTTCCTGATAGAGCCCCGGGAGAGCAAAAGGGACGAACGGTGGGGGAGGGGGGGGAAAAAAAATAAGACGAGAGAGAAGATAGCTAGTTGAAGGGTTAGCGAAAAGCTTGCGAGCGAAGAGCTCCGGAGAGAAAGGGAAGATAGTGAAGTAACGTCGTGTATATATACAAACCAGGATCCGCGGGCTTAAAAAGCCGGAGAGAGGACAAGGAGAAAGTTTCTTCTGGGGCAGTTGAGGAACTCGATAAAACTGGCGTGAACGACGCCGCCGGTTAAAGCTGACAAAGTGGATTAGCGCCTGTTCTATCCATCGCGCTCCCTCGGACTCCCACCCGGTGATAAAAGCGCGCCTCCCTCGCTCGCTCCCGGCGAGACCGGCTCGACTTTATAAATTTATATCGAAACCCGCGGGTCGGCCGGGGTTTCGCCGCGAAATTGCATCGAAACAAATAATGATAGACCGGGAGAGGAAAAAAACAAAAAAAAATTGCCGGGACAGCGAGAAGTTTGTTACCGTAAGTAATTTATCGAGTTTAATGCAGGGAGGACGCACTAACTGTGTTGCTGCGGAAGCACTTTTTTTTCTTTTTTTTTTTTTAAGCGATAATATATAATTTATTGCAAAATAAATATAGACTAATATAAAGTTTTAATGCATTGAGGGGTGAGTTAAATTTAATGTGCGAACGTTGAGGCAATATCGCTGTCTGTTATTTTGGCTCGATTTGATAAATTTATACCGAAATGTACTGTGACAATTCACGAGGAAAAAAACGGCTCGACGTTTCGATATAAAAAAAGATTGTTGCATAATTAATATATAAAATTATGATTTTTTTATGCGTAATGTGGCGTATTAAATGTAATATTCGAAATTTGGGTCAATTTTATCAATCCGCGCATTAAACACTTCCAAACGGATCGACATTTTCAATGTAAAAAATTTGTTGCATAATTGATACATAAAATGATGACATTTGTACGCAATAATTGTAATATCAAATTCAACGTTCGAAATTTAGGTAAATTTTATCGACCGGTGTATTAAACATTCCCGAACGGCTCGATTTACATTAAATATAATTTATCGACTTTGTACATAAAAGCCTCATATACCTGTCGGAGGATCGAACATGGATAGCGGTCAACGGGCGTGGAATACGATCGGTTCAATCAAATCCAAGCTTGCATTTATATTCACACGATTTTTCGATGGATTCATATTCATTCGATTCCACAGCGGCATTCGATATTTATATTCATTCATTCATTCGTTCGTTCGACGGAGCAGAGTCCATATTCTATGCACAATTCAATAAGGTTGAGACTGCTGTCGAGGTCGTTATATATATATATATACACACAGACCATAACATGGTCTACAAGCTACCTTCTGCGGTACGAAGAATCTGCTCTCGCGATTTTCCCATCAATTCTTATTATTCATACTCGCGGCTGCTGAGTGAAGAGTCGAAGGGATCGTCGTGAGACGAAGACTAGACACTGTAAAATCGTTTATCGTGTTACATCTATATATATATATATTTTATGTATATTTTGGAAAGTTGGAAAAATTTGATTTTCAAATACGAATTCGCGTATTTACCCTGTGACGTCACTTCCGATCGAAAAATGAGATTTTCAAACCGAACGTGATGTTTCCCCCAGATGACATCGGTTCCGGACGAATAATGAGATTTTCAACCCGGAAGTGACGTTTCCTCGAGATGAAGTCACTTCCGGTCGAATAACGAGAATTTCAAGTTAGAAGTAGAGTTTCCCCTAGATGGCGTCACTTCTGGTTGAATAATGAGATGTTCAAACAGGAAGTGACGTTTCCCCTAGATGGCGTCACTTCTGGTTGAATAATGAGATGTTCAAACCGGAAGTGACGTTTCCCCTAGAATGCATCACTTCTGGTCGAAAAAATGACATTATCAAACCGGAAGTGACGCATTTCCGGGAAGACGTCACTTCCGTTCGAATAATGAGATTTTCAAACCGGAAGTGACGTATTTTTGGTACGAAATTCACGTCAATTTTCAGAAAAAATTAATCCAGCCTCATACACATGCAGTCGTATACTGTGCTCTACCGCTTCCGGCGGCAGAGCGGCTTCGCAGCAGTACACGCACGATACTAATTTTATCAATATGAGACGGGTATGATAACGATCGGTGCGACTTCGCGGACAGCCTCGTCAACCTTTCAGTACAAGCTCATCGTGACTATGTAAGAAACTTAAATTCAAGGCCGAGCACACTTGTGTGTGGCACACACTTACGTACATGCATGGCACATAAGTACGATCGATTACCGCCGGTTTTACAGTCAGGCTCGGACGGACAGTAATCCGGCGGAGCGAGAAAGTGTCGTGGCTGTTCGTCAGCGGTTCGACACTCGATTCGAGCGGATGACGGAAAATTTGTTGCCGCTAGCGTTGTCGGCCACAATCGTCGGCCCAAAATGATTAACGGCCGCGAAAATTTTTTGAACCTCACGCGAATGGTACGTGAATCATTGCGAGCCGGCGGGACGGTCCGGTGAACGGCTCGGTAAAATCATGTGCGCGGTACCGAAATGGATAACGAGAAACGCCACTGTCGCCGTAACGTAGTCCTGTGAACTTTTTCTCTCATTCGCACCAGCGTGCGAAATCAACCGAGAAGCCGTAGTTAATAGTTTCCACAGTGAAAGCATCGAACATGGTTCAAAATGGAGCACCGGCGGCCGATTGGACAACAGTTTCCACGCCTCAGTAAGTTTTTTCTCTGCAAGGATTTATGTACCAAGATTAAAAAAAAAAAGCTGATGTGCCAAACGCTTCTTCATCGGTCGTTAGGTCATTGCTCATTGGCGGATTGAGAAGATCGATGGCATTTTTTAAACATATTTAAAAAACTATTTTTCGCGTCGGTAAAAAAATAGATAATATATAATTGTTTATGTAATTATATTGTAGCATCATAAAACAATGTAATAATAGTAATTATAATATCGAATGAAAATTCAACCGAACGAAGATGAATCAATTTTGGGAAAATTTCATGCATTTCGAAGATTTGCCTGTAACGAGTGATCTTCTATAAGCATGCGGATTCGGTAAAGATTCCAGTCTGCGGTTCAAAAGTTCGATGATCGACGAAATTATCAGAAAAACTGATGATATGACATTGACGAATTTACAAGATGAATCGCGTTTTTAAAAATATATAAAAAAAAAAATTTGTATCGGTAAAAAAAATACATAATATATTATTGTATATATTATTATATTATACTATAATATAACAATAGTTCGATCCAATCATATATAATAATTCAATGTAACGAAGATAAATGAATTTCGTGAAAATTCGGCGAAGTTCGACGATTTGCCAACAACAAGTGATACTCAATAAGCATCCAGACTCCGTAAAGCTTCGGTTCGAAAGTTCGGAGGTCGACGATATCACTGTACCGTTTCTGGATCGCACAGCGTATCTGACAGTGTGACAACGATCGTCGAAAATTTTCACGTCGGATCTCCGTCACGCACACTCTCCCTCCCGCGCCGTGCGGAGAATCGTATGGAGATGAAAGCACATATAGTCAGAGAGAAATAAATGAATAAAATTCGAAAGGCCATACATATGTGTATATGTACATACACACATGCATGCACACATACATACACACATACATGCATACATACATACAAACATACATACACACATGCATACAAACATACGTACACACATGCATACACACATGCTTGCACACATACATACACACATACACACATGCATATATATATGGATTATATGTATACATATACATATATGTATGGAGGGGTGGCACGTACGAATTCGTGTGGGATCGAAGGATTCGAAGGTGCGGATTGTCAGAGAGAGGCGAATATTGCGATGGGAAATCCGACGTTAGATATCGGGAGCCCGATAAAATGGAAATACCTATGCGACGCTATACGGGGAAAAGCTATGAAGAGGATGAGGGCGACGCAGCGCCGCTGTGCAACGCGAGCAGCAGTTCGAGCTTTACAATCGGCACGGGGGCTTCAACCGAAGCTCCCCATATACATATCCCGCACACCGAATTCCCCTATACGTATATAAATATAATACATACACATAACACATATATGTGTGTGCGTACATTCAACGAAATTTATTCTCCATTTCCTCTGCGCGTTTCTCGTTCGGCACTATATTCGAACGAAACCCGCAAACTCCCCCTCCCCCCTCCCCCTCGGCCCTCGATCGTATTGCGCTAATAAACTCGAACGTATTATCGCCGCCTCAAAGTGCAGACCGGCACGCGCGTACCTGCGTCGTTTGTAATATAAACGAGGGGGAAAAAAACAAAAAAAAAGATTATCTACGAATCTTGTTTATCGAGCGTTGGTATGGAATGGGGAAAAAATGGATGTTGCCGAATAGCATCGACATGTTTGACGTCGGGATAGGATTTATTCCCATACAGCAAGAATTATTTTGAAATCGTTTTGGAGATATTTTTAATCTTTTACATACTACGATATATTTCTAAAATATTGTGTGGAAATAATATTTTGAAATATTCTATCAAAGTGTTCCAACGAAAGGTTCCTTAAATAATTCAATGTAATATTTATGAGCGGAGATAAAAATATTTGCAAAATGTTTTTGAGAGATGTCACAAATGTTTTTTAATATGGATAAATTATTTTCAATATTTTGATGAAATATCGTTGAAACGTTTCGTAAATATTTCCGTGGTATGTGGGGTATTGCAATGCGTTATATGCACTGAGAGAAGGATCTAGTAAATATTACAATATGGCTGGCGAAATATTACTATAGCACACAGCAGTCAGTACACCGTAAAAAATGTGCGCATGAAAATTTATGTAATGGTATTGGAAGCTTTTGTGTATAAACTAGTATATTAAATTTAATATACAAATGTAATGTAAAATAAATGTAAAATGAATGTATAAAAGTGGTATGTTTAATAAAAGTTCTTTAATAATACTCAAAGTATTTTAAAATTACTTTAAAAGTACTGTAATTGTCACATAACATTGGTTATTGATATGGTTATGAAAAATTGATATTACCGAATATCATCGGCACATGTGCTATCGGGATAGGATTTATTATTGCAATGTTTTATATGTAATTGTATGTTTTTATTTTTGTTACGATGCGGCATTGCAAATTTTGTAATATTCGTAATAGGCGGTGATTTCTGAATACGAACCGGTGCTGTCTTTGTAATTTTTATTGCCAGGAAATACCAGTTGAGCGGTATTCTCTCGTGGTATATTCGAGGTAAAGCCTCGAGTTACCTTCGAGGCTTTCACGATGGAAACGAGGGAATTAATAAAAAGGAAAATTTGCTTACAAATTGTGTGTTTTCAACCATCATCTATAATCTTTATTTATTACCAGGGAATACCAGTTGAACGGGTATAATCTACAGGCGAGTTGAGTTATGGACGTGCGACGGAATGAAATGAATTGTGCGATGTTTTTTTTTTACTGCAGGAAAAGGCATTGCACAACAATCAATAAAATGTAATTTGATTAACGAGTAAACGACACGTTTTTCGATACAAATATCTCTACTATGGATCATCGAGTAATTGACTGTTTTTACACCATTTTTAAATCATTTTCTACAGTATACTGGTATTATTTTACGATACGTCGATAAAAAACTGAGCTTGAAAAATACTGCATTAAAACATATTTTTCCCTCAAATGAAGAGTCAGATACTCGATACAAAAAATCTTCTGGCGAACGAATCACTAATTCCTCATTAAAAATATCTTCTATATATACGCTTTAACAATTGACTTTACCACATAAAAAAAAAATGTCTGCAATATAACGATGAGGTAAATTATTCGATACAAATATCTCATATACGGATCCCCCTCAACGTCGAGTATCTGCGTTATAGTTCAGTTATAGAAATGCGATGGAATGGAGTGAACTGTGAGATGTTTTTTTAATACAGGAAAAAGCATCGCAAAAAAAAAAATACAATGTAATTTGATTAATGAATGAACCGCAAATGTTTCGTTACAAATTTCTCCTACATGGATGATCGATTAATTGTCTGCTTTTACACCATTTTTAAAACATTTTCAACTACCAAACATATTATTGGTAATATTCTACAATACATCGGTAAAAAACTGCTCGAAAAATTCTGCATTAAAACATATTTTTCCCCCTCAATGTCGAACAAACACTCACACAGTCGATGCAAAAGTTGTCCGACCAACGAACCACTAATTCCTCATTAAAAATACCTCCTATACATACGCTTGATAAATTGACTTCAACACAATTAAAAAAAAAACAAAAAAAACAAAAAAAAAAAAATGTCTGCAATATACCCATATCGTTAAAAAATTGGGCTTGCCGAATCGTTCCTGCATCGAAACATATTTTACTTTTCCCTCAACGTCGAATAAACAGTCGGACTGTCGATATAAAAAGTTGCCTCGCCAATACAGCCGAGCGCGAAACTGTGCGAGGTAAAACTAAATATCGAGCGGTTGAATATAATGCTTATGAAGCTCGCACATTGCCCAGCGAAGCGTCGGGAAATAAATAAAGCGTCGTATATAGAAAAAGTTTTCGGTGGCGTGCGGCACAGTGCAGCGCCAGACACGTTATATACACCGGGATGGCAGCGATATCTTTGTGTGCGTACTTTTTCCCACATCTATCGCAGCCGGTGCGGTGATAAAGGGATGGGCTTTAAAGAAGTATGTTATCGTCGTTCACAACTTTTCGCGTTAAGAATGTCGGAGATTAGAAATAAATACGTGAAGTATTTTTAAAAAATTTAAAAAAATTACTCACACGAACGGCGAGATATCAAATCTGTTTTTTGTTTTTTTTGTAAATCTTCAACATTGCTCTTCGTGGAAAAGCGACTGCTTTACGGCGTAGAAACCGCGGCTGCGAACATTCGATAAGAAACGTTTTCGTTGAAAAACCAAAACGGGTGAATAGCGAGCGAACCGTGTCGGGAAGTGGACATTTAAATTTCGAAGCGATTCATCGTATAATTTTCGAGATAGCGCGATTGAAACGGAAAATTCCGGTGTTCGACCTCGGCACGCTTGGGATTTCGAAGCGGCTGATCTCTCGCTCTCTCTCTCTCTCACCACATGCTTTCCGTCGCGCGCGCCGTCGGGCTTAAGCCTTTAATGCCCAATTGTGCCGTTTCTGATACTTTTGTGAAATAGTTATTTTTTGAAAATATCTTCTTCAATTGTTGTCGAAAAAATCTCGAAGAAAATTGGCGAATGAAAAAGATCGTTTTTCGAACATAATTTTATCGTAATATCTTTTTATTGATACATGAATATATATGAATGTGAAAAATTGAAAAAATAAATTTGTCAAATCTAACATTTGTTAAATCTGACACTTTTCAAATGTAACTTTTTTCAATCCAACATTTTACAAATCTAACTTTTTTAAAATCTAACTTTTTTCAAATCTAACGGTTCTCAAATGTTACATTCTTCAAACGTCATATTCCTCAAATATTTCATTCATCAATTATTTTCATTCAGGAGAGTATCGATCGTTTATAAACAAAACAATATTTTTTTTTTTTGCACCACAAAAGGTGATTTAGTCTCGAAGTGCTGACATACAACCCTGAGGTGCGAGAGCGGACAGGGTGGGTTGCTTGCCATTTGTCACCCTAATATTCGCAGTACGGATGGGCGCGTGGCTAAAAAGGGGTTGCAGAAACGCGTCGGCTATCGGGCAGGCGGCGAGGCCATATTCATCCCGTGTGTAGAGCCACCGGGATATATCCGGACCTTCGATAGTAGGTCTGTGGGTATTTGTGCCTGGCGAATATAGTTCCATCTTTCTCTCCCCCCCCTCCTACCGTCCCAGTAAATCCCCTCTGTGTTGTATAGTGCCCAACTCTCCTCTCCACCGCTTCGGTCTCTCTCGAGGCATATATACAACTCCATTTCTCTTTCTCGGCTCCCTACACAGCGTAGCCACAAGGGGTAACGACGTGGTGGTGGGTCTCGCATTCGCCGATATCGCACCAACAAATCTGCCCCTATCTCACTCTCACTCGTCTTTCTACCCGGCATATATATATATATGTATATATATACATATCGCCGGCTACTAAAAGACAAAAGGGCGTATGTCCCGTGTTAATGTATGCCAGTTACGCCCTTTTGCTTCTTAACAGTCGATATATATACGTATCGACGGCTAAGAGACAGAAGGGCGTAGCCCGCATTATTTAACGTGTAAAGGTATGTGAGATAGGCCCTTACGTTTCTCAGCGGTCGATATATGGATCACAGCGGCACATAGAGAAATCGGTGGCCTCCTACGAGCGCACTCTCCGTTCCACTCGCTTTCCCGAGCCCGTCCGCCCTCTGTACTCGCCAACAAGCCCACGGGGCTCTCTCGCGGCCGAGGCATGCGGGGGTGGGCGCATGTTACCGGAAAACACGTCTATCGGGTGTACCGGAATAAAAGAATTGAAGGGCGAAAGGGAATCCGCCTTTGTTACCTTATTCGTGACAAATGGTGGCGGGCGTCGAGCTCGAATGTCGAACAGATTTTTACGATCGAATTATATCGCGGTCTGACCATACGGGAACCTTTTCCACTTGGCGACCTCCGAACGGTCCGGGTGATGACAAAATGAGGAAAAAAAATCCGAAAAAATCACAGTCCTCGACGTGTAATTTTGTCCGCGGGAAGACGCTCAGGAAGAAGCTCAGGAAGACGCTCAGGAAGACGTTCAGGAAGACGTTCAAGAAGACACTCAAGAAGACACTCAAGAAGACACTCAAGAAGACACTCAAGAAGACACTCAAGAAGACACTCAAGAAGACACTCAAGAAGACACTCAAGAAGACACTCAAGAAGACACTCAAGAAGACACTCAAGAAGACACTCAAGAAGACACTCAAGAAGACACTCAAGAAGACACTCAAGAAGACACTCAAGAAGACACTCAAGAAGACACTCAAGAAGACACTCAAGAAGACACTCAAGAAGACACTCAACAAAATCAAAAAACCCGCTCATCGGTTACAATCCATCCATGTTACAGATAAGAGGAAAGCATCGCGCTCTGCTATCGGTAAAAATTCTCTCTCATGCCGCCTCAGCGGTCAATCCGTGCCAAATTTCCACACTGTCGTCCTCGAATATCGGATAGCTTTTCGTCGTCAAATTATGAACTGATCTCCCCACCCCAGACTCTCCCCCCTTCGCCCCTTCGAAATACAATTTTCATCGGAGTCACGTATTTCAATAAAGTGATAAAACAATAGCCGCTCCGCTGTCCGACAATCCGAAGTAGTAAACGCCGGTAATAGACAGACGGCGGGCAAGAGAACAACGCGAGGCATACATACGGCTCTATTACGTACGGAGAAACTCTTTGCCGTGCGTCAAACGATACATTGGGAATTCACCTCGCGCGCAACCCTCGACGCCCGAGTTTAATTGCTCAACCGGTTACCCCCTTAATTTCTCTCGCCGAGAGCCGACTCGCACACGCGTCAGGGAACACCGTTCTCACGTATCCAGCATTCGTATTTACGGATTTAGCATTAATCGCGCGTGTATGCTGTCGCACGTATGTTCGGTACGAGGACGACACGCTCGGACGTACGACATGGTCGAAGGCCGCGCGCACACACACAGAGACGGAAACTCTCCTGTGACGCTGCTCTATACATAATGCAAAGTACACACGCGTCCTTTCCGCTGCCGCTGGATGAGATACCGTGAAAAAACTTTTTTTTTTTTTTTTTTTAAGGGTCCCTTTTCCTCCCCTCGCACACGCGCGACCGGAGTCGGGGAGTTTCGAGGAAATGTTTTGCGTTATCCACCTCGGGAGCAGAGCGCACACCGGTCGACTGCTAATTGCACCGCGGGAGTTTAGGAGCCGACCGCACTAATTAGCCGACTCGTGTGGTCGTGCCCTCTTGCCCCCCCCCTCTCACTCTCACTCCTTCCGTGCGCGCACACAATCCGATTTTCCTTTTTGCCCGACGGGAACACCGCCAGATGAACCGCAACGGATGGGAGCGACGCGGCCAATGGTTTCGTCGGAGTTTCGGTATTTGCCAACTCGTATCGGTGCTCAGAGCGATGTGTTAACGCTGCGATGCTGTTTCGGGCTCATGAAAATTTTCGCTGGATGTTGGGGAGGATTTTTTTTTTTTTTTTTGGGGGGTTTGTTTTGTACTGATGGTTTGTTGGATTTTTGGTGGATTTTGGGGCGTGACTTTGGTTCCGGTAGCGATTAAATGTCGATCTTTTTCAATCGCTCATTTTACATACATTTGTAGTGTCGCATTTTCTAGAAACATTTTTTTTTAGGTTTTCGATTTTCAAATTTTGTAAAAATGGAGGCCAAAATAATAAAAAAGGATAATTTTTTGTAAACCTATTGCAAGACATATAAACAAAGGTTCATCTTAAATGAAGGACAGTGGTCCATTTTGCCCCGTGGTTCATTTTAGCGCATCTCCCTGCGGCTGCCGTTTTCATATCCAGCCACATATTTTTCCACATTTAAACAAATTAATTCATCAATTTCCAATTACTGCCAAAATGAAACGAAAGCCGGGGCAAAACGGACATTTTTTTAACCAACTTATCGTAGAACATAAAAAGAAGAAAGATCCATCTCAAACGAAGCACGTTGGTCCATTTTGCCCCACGGTTCATTTTACCCCCTTTCCTGCATTTGCCGTTTTCACATTCACCCAAGAAACACGTAGCATCCGATCCACGTTATCTCTAACGAAATCTCGAAATTTAACCACAATATTACGACAAATTTCGTACTGTCGTGTATCGCTCGAAATTAGAGTGGAAATTACATTGAGGCGGGATCGTTTGTTTCCGCGCCCGCCTCCCCGCCCTGTTATACGCCGGTCGGCAATTAGTCGAGTTAGCGCCCCTCTCCCGCGCGGCGTCTTTTCCCGTGCCACGATCTCTCTAATTGGCCCAACGAAGCGACTTTCCAAGACACCACCTAACTACTTCCAGCTTCCTCGTTTAAATGCTCGGAGACGCCAGTACAATTTTTTTTTATTTTATTTTATTTATTTATTTTTTACCAATTTTCAAAGTTTCGTCCTCGTCTCGTCCTGCGAAGTTTCTCGGGCGAGAACGGGGCGGACGATACGCAGTGGAGCTATGAACTGAAGAAAGCTCGTCGTAAGGATGAAAATCGATTTCACCTAACGACCGATAAGCTTTTTCCACCCTCGACGCACCCGGCTACCGCTCGTCGTACTCCTCACTTTTCTTCCGAAGTTCCCATCGAGATCCTGTATAATTTACCGATTCGTCATTTCCCCCACTCCGCGCGGCGGAGAGGTCTCGTATCTTCGACGACTCCGTCTTGGCCCCCGAGCCAAGAGCCCCGACCTCGCGTGTAAAATCGTCCGGCAAACTCACGTCTTTCCTCACTCTTCTTGCAACTCCGCGAGAAACTTCTTATCGATATATACATATATATATATATTACATATATATATATGTATTCTCACTGAACGTATCGTCCGATGAATCTCGGCGATATCCTGCAACAACAACGGAGAGCAACAATGTACGCAATCGATAGTGGGGCAAAACGGACCGGTGTTCTCCATTCGAGCTGAGACTATTTCTTCCATCGAATAATTTGCAAAAAAAAGTTTGTTTTGCCCTGAATATACCGCCATTTTGAACGCCATATAATTTAGTCTAAAACGAAGGGGAAATAAAATAAAATAAAATATATAATATAATATATAAATAAAATAAAACAACCCGTTGATTTGATGAACAGTATGTGGAAGAGTAGAAAGCGAAGCAGAATGAAAGCCTCGGGTTAGTCATTTATATGAAACCGAGCGCCGAGTCGTTCAGAAGCTTCGGAAGGTGTGAAAACTGAGATTTCGGTACCGGAAGTGACATTCTAAAAAGAAGAGAACCTCGATGAAAAATGAAATAAAGCAAAAGAACCCGTCGACCTGACCAGAAGTGTTCGGGAGAGTGGAGAGCGAAGCGGAATGAAAGGTAGGCCTCTGGTTAGCCATAAAAAAAAAACAGCGAGTTTCGAGTGGTTCCGAAGCTTCGAAAGGTGTGGCTGAGTAGATAAAGACGTCGGTGGGTCAGCCGCAGGAGAGGGAAAAAAACGTGAGAGCCGCGGTCGACTGAGTGTCGGCCAGTAGATAAAGACGTTAGCGGTAAGTCGGTGCTGTATCAATGTTGCCGATGCTCGGGGCCGAGCGGCCTCCTGGCTCTACTACTGACGCTGCCACTGGCCGTGCCGGTTGTCGGCGGAGCCGCGGATGCTGCGAGCGCCGGACCACAGCCAGCCGTATCTACTGACTCGTCCGGGCGCAGCGACGAGGCTCGTTATCGCACGGTGGATAGCGATGACGATTTCCTACCGATCAGCACGGACGAGACCTCGATTAATTATTCCAAACGTCAATGTAAAATATAATATAATATAATATAATATAATATAATATAATATAATATAATATAATATAATATAATATAATATAATATAATATAATATAATATAATATAATATAATATAATATAATATAATATAATATAATATAATATAATATAATATAATATAATTTAATATAATATAATTTAATATAATATAATATAATATAATATAATATAATATAATATAATAATCATGTGTGGAAAGCCGGACCGACCCGTTATAAGACACTAAAAGTTGGAGTCTTGATAAGTGGGGAAAATGCAAAAAAAAAAAAAAAATTTGAATCTAGCAATGAAACTGCAGGAAATGAAGGGGAAGAAAAGAGGGATAATTAAAACGAGTAAAATCGAAGGCCTCCGGTCGTTTTCCCGGATAATTTCTGTTAGCCGGTGCTTCGAGCGTCGACGACAAGTTAGTCCAACCGACGCCTGTCCTGTGGATAATGAGCGCTAATTGGCACGAACGCCCGACGCCCGGAGTCCGCGGCATTGCGCTATCGTCGCAGTTGCTCGCCGATCATGTAGCACGTCGAAACGACCCGCTCGATGTCCCCACCACTACCGACTGATGATAAATTTCATTCTGTGTAGTATTTTTGTATGTAGGAGAGAGCGGGGCGAAATAGAACGGCTGGGGCAAAATGGACCAGTGTCCTTCATTTGTAATGAGACTTTTTTTATGTCCGGTTAAAAATTGGTTAAACGGTCAGTTTTACCCCGCTCTTCTTTAAGTGTACGTGAAGTTCTGCTGCTATAAATTATCGGAAATCCTACAGCCGAAGAACGGGGTAAAACGGACCGACGTCTTCCATTTAAGATGAGATCTTTTTTTATCCCGTGAAAAATTGGTAAAACGGTCCGTTTTGCCCCGGAGTTCATCTTGCCCCTCCCCCCCCCCCCCCTTAGCGCGGAGCGGTACAGTCTCGCGTTTACACACCAGAGTTTCCGAACTATTCGACGGGTTTGGTCAGTGAATTATCGGAAGCTCTCGTTTTCACATGCTATACAGATGCCTCGTGAGAGTCGATAAATACATAGATATACTTCGTAGATAGTATTGCGCCGACGTGTATAGAATCACCGGAGGGAACCGACCGATTGGGTAACAGCGGCGCGCCCCGATTTACGATACAACTATAATAAGGCCAGGGCTTTTGCTATACATGAAAATTCCATCGGACGATCTCTTATAGCTGCGATCGGCCCGGAATGATCGATAATTAAATAAATCTTCCGTCGTACAAAATCTTCCAATATTCCTTCGTTCGATTCAATCTTCTCGTGCACAGTTCCTTCGAAAGTTTCAAAAACCCATTTCGAACGGATCACATAAAAATAAATATATATTTCGTCCGTTTCACGACGAACAAATTGTGTGCCTGCCAGTTAAATATTTTGATTAAATAATAAAAATTATTAAACTTGAATAAAAGATAATAAAAATGATACTAAGATAATATCTAATTGTCTTTAAAAAGATAATAAAAATGAAAGGACTATTAAAATGATGACTAAAATAAATGACTTTTAAAAAATGATAAAAATAAAATAACTTTTCGTGGAAAAATTTAACGTTTTATCTGCCCCAAAAATGCTCGATAAATCATGCATCGAAAAGATTACGAAAGGCCCGCGTTAACGCGCCGGTAGATCGTAAAAGTTCGAGAGAAAAATATATTACGATATTTCGAAAATTTCCCAGAGTTTCGTCGCCGACGTTGTATCGAGGCGTAAATCGTGAAGCTCGCGAGTCACATGATGTCAATATTTACACCATTTTTTTTTTTTTTTCACGCACATCCGAGCAGACAGAGCGAGCCGACGAGCATACGCTTCTGTTGCTCGTTACAGCGACTATAAATCATAATCATAAAGACTCCGGCATTGACGAAGGCAGGTCAGTTAGCAGTTCGAATTACCGAGCGAGCGTAAAAAAAAGTTTCTCGCATTCTCGATGTCGAGCTCATTTTACACATTTTTTTTTCTTTTTTACCGCGTTAGAAGCGACAAATTAAATACCGGAGAGCGCGAGGTTCGCAAGAGGGCACGAGGGCAAGGGATCTCCCACAGGCGGAACCAGTGATGAGCACAGGCGCGTCGCGCTCACAATGAGTTTCCAGCTGTGCCCATCCTGTACGCATATAACAATTATTGCCGTAAAGCTGAACAGTTCACCGCATACACACACACACACACACACACACCTATATATATATATATATTTTTTTTTTTATTGAGGCATATATGTGACATTCTCTGTCAACTCAGCCACTTTTTTTGAGCCTTTCAGATCTATCCCATAATTGGCCACATTTTAGTTTCACTTGAAAGTAAGCTTTCAGAATTTTTTCAGATTTTTTAATCGATCTATTTAGAAGATGCGATTTATTGAAATTCATATATCTTGAAAGGGATAAGTCGGGCAAAAAAATTCTAATGACAAAAACTTATTTTTATCCATTAAATGTTTAATGCAATATGTGTAATAATTTTGTTCGTATTGCAAAGGCTATTTTTGCCTCACATGTATAACCGTATCGAATAAACGACAGCTACGGTAATTTCCAACTGGCTCGCTCGATCTCTTTTTCGAGTGGGTTAATCTATACATGTATGTGTCTCTGCAGTGGACTCGTATAACATTGTACTTTGGTGTGTTCCCCACCATATCGGTGTTTAAAACTCATCGCGCGATTGGCGACAAGGCAACCCGACCGTTTGTCGGCGTTGTGTCGCTCGATCAGTCATTGACCAGTTGCGTCGCGAGCCGATTGTCCGCGAGACTCGAGGCTCGAGGAACTGTCGAGTTTCGGCTCGGTGAAAATTCCCAGCTACTAAAGTTCTATTTTATTTTTTTTTGCTGTAAAAAAATAAATAAATAATTTAAAAAGAAGTCGAGGCTCAGGAAATAGTCGAGCTTCGGCTCGCTGAAAAATTCCCAACTGCTAAAGTTTCGATTTTTTTACTGTAAAAAAATAAAAAAATAATTTTAAAATAAGTGAACGAGGAATTTTCTCACTCGGGAGGATCTCCGCCTGCCTCGCCCTACCGGTGCATCGCCAGTCGGCCGTGAGACTCGACCCCCCCCCCCCCCCAAAAAAACCCAAATTTCAGGAAAAAAAAAACAAAAATCGGATCAACAAATTTTCCTTTTTTTATACCTGGAATTTTTTTTACGTAAAAGAAAGTGAATGAGGATTGAATTCCGTAGGTGTAGCTCTAAATTGTTATCACTCGGAAGAATCGGTCTCTCCGTCTCTCTCGGTGCGTCGCGTCAAGTGCCCGGAGTTAAGCAATAACACTCGAACCGCGAGAGCATTGTGGCGCTCGAGCGGACAGTATCACTCGGGCGCTTTTGCACGCTCCATGTCGTCCGAGAGTTCTGGGTGTGAAAAACAAAAAACCAACTACTTGTTGTAAATAAAACAAAATAAAACAAAATAAAACAAAATAAAACAAAATAAAACAAAATAAAACAAAATAAAACAAAATAAAACAAAATAAAACAAAATAAAACAAAATAAAACAAAATAAAACAAAATAAAACAAAATAAAACAAAATAAAACAAAATAAAACAAAATAAAACAAAATAAAACAAAATAAAACAAAATAAAACAAAATAAAACAAAATAAAACAAAATAAAACAAAATAAAACAAAATAAAACAAAATAAAACAAAATAAAACAAAATAAAACAAAATAAAACAAAATAAAACAAAATAAAACAAAATAAAACAAAATAAAACAAAATAAAACAAAATAATAACGAGTGATTACCTAATGTGAAAAAATAAGTTTTCAGTGATTTTTAGTGCGGAGGTGTGAAATACGTCCATAAGCCTCGAGTATCGTTCGTGAGCATTAGCGGAGAGGCGCGTAGTGCCGATACATAAATCCCAAAGACCCCCCCCCCCCCCCGCCCTGCCCCCACACACATACGCACATAGAGAACCTACCCATTCGTACGGAAGCCAAAAAGAAAGTGGGAGTGAGATCGGTAGGAAGGAAAAAACAGAAAAGCAAGCGCAAGCATTCGAAACTAGCGTCACGAGGTTTACTCGGCGAGGGGAACTCGTGATCCGGTGTTAGTCTCTCGTAACCCGGAATCATCCGCGACGCCGTCCGTCTCGAGTCATCACTAGACCGTTCGTGACCGGGAGTTGTCTCAGTACAATGCCGATTCTTGTGTCAGTAGGATAGAGTGTCAGAGCTCAGACCCCCGAATTTTCGTCAGTTTTAATTTTTTTTTTCGAATTTTACCTTTTTCTCAATTTTATTTTTATTTTTATTTTTATTAATATTAAGGTTGACATTAATTTTTTTTTTTCAAATACTTTTGACGATCGGATAGACCGGGCGAAGGTTCGATGGTAGATTCGGATAAGGTTTGATGATATGTTTAAATAAATAGAGGAAGAAAATTGATTTTTTTAAATTGATAAAAAATAAAAAATAAGGGTTAAAGATAATTGGAGGCGCGAGTGATTAAAAGCTTGGTGCGCAATGGAATCGAGCGGGAATACGTGTTTGGAGCCCCCGTCGTTGATCCGCGGAACGGAGTCGATGGCGAAGAGGCGCGTGTCGATAAGCGACCAGGTCCTCGGCATCGACAATCCCGTCTTCGAGCACAACAGGCGTATAAGCGCCAGTTCGGAGCACAATTCCGAGCAGGGACGCAGAAAGTCCATACTACATTACGGAAACAGTAACTGCGGCAGTGTCGAGAACATACCGCAGTACAAGTTCGATCTCGAGAACGGTCGGATCAATGGAAACCGAAAGAAATCCGCCATGAGCCTCTCCAGTTCGATACGCGACAAGATCGAGTATTCCGAGGAACTGAAAAGGTACATTGAAATAAAAAAAACTCATAACATTTTTCGACATTCAAAAATACAATTAAAAATGAATAACATTTTTCGAGACAGAAATAAAAAAAAAAAACAATGAGCAACATTTGTCGCCAATCAGAAAGAAATTAAAGAGTTTGCGAAAGCTAGAGCGCGAACACACTTTTTTCAAAAATTTCAAAATCTGATAAAATCTGAACGAATTTTTCAATTATTGCCTAAATTGTAACAGAGGCACCCACTGCTCTACATGCGTGACAAATTTCAACCCGATTGATAAAACCGTTCTTGAGTTATAGACGGTTGAATTTTGCAGGCCTGTCACACACACACACTCACACACATCCAGCCAGAAAATTTTCTAAATGTAATTTTTCGTCATTTTGGAACGTTTTGAACACGATTTCATAAAAATCTCGAAACATTTTGTTTTCACCAAAACAAAGCTTCCTCTATGAGGAAGTAAAATGAATAACATTTGTCGACGATGAGAAATAATTAATTTAATGAATAACATTTTTCGACGATCAGAAATGATTAATTTAACGAATAACATTTTCCGACGATCAGAAATAAATTTAAAAAAAATTAATAACATTTCTCGACGATAAAAAAAATCCTAAAAATTGAAGAAAAAAAAATATCGAATAATTGTTTTTTGTTTTTTTTTTTACATATTTTTTTCTCGTCGATCGATCTTCGCTGGACGGATGTCGTAGTGACCGGGAGTCGTTGGTTTTTGTCGACAGATCGTGGCTTTACATGTTCTGCGCCCGTTGTCACGGCCGGGACGACACGACTTCGTGGGAGCCGCCGGGATGGAGACGAGCCTGCCCGCAGCCGTTCTGTCCGTCTTACAGAAAATTCGCGAGGATCCTGTGTCTCCTCTTGCTGGGTCTCATGCTCTGGGGCATAGTGTACTCGGTAATCGGCGAGGACGCGGCGCCGGGCGGTCAGCTGTTCGGCCTCGCTTCTCTCGCGATCGCCGCGCACTTCGGCGGTTGGCTCTTCTCGCTTACGACTCTCCCGGCCCTCATCGGTATGCTCATCACCGGTATCATAATGCAGAACGTGGGCCTCGTAAACATCGAGGGCAGCTACACTACCGTCGTCTCCAATCTCCGGTGAGTACGCTATAATAATAATAATAAATTTCGTAGGAATTTTTTTGACAGTATAATAAAAATAATGAAAATAATAATAATGATAACAATAATGACGATGATAATGACAATACATCGAACGTGATTTGCGGTGGTACAGAGAGATATTAATTCCTTTTTATGAAATCGGAGATAACGGTGACAGGAATGGCATGGGTGGAAGCAACGTGTTCTCCGCAAGCAAACGAGAGTCATTCTCGACGAGTGTCTAATGTAACGTGCTAACGAAAAACTCGAGGTTTGTGCCGGAGGCTGATTTGAAATTTAGAAAAAAAATTATAATAGTAACGGCATTGAGCCCCTTACTTTTTGCAAGGGACTCGAAAGCTAAAAATTTGTTAGCAAAAAAAAGAAAAAAAAATGAAAAATTAAGGAGAAATAAATAGTGGATTGTCAAAAAATCGTCAGATGATTGTCAGATGTAGAAACCTTATTTCCGGAAGTTAAGAATTTGTAACAAAAAAAAAGAAATAAAAATTTAACACGAAGTAAAAATAGTGGACGTTTTTCCAAAAATCGTGACGCGTTTGACCGATGCAGAAGCCTTTTTAAGTAAGTTAACAATTTGTTTTAAACGAAATAAATAAATAAATGTATATTTAACAAGAGGTAAATAGTGGACGATCGTCAAAAAATCATCGGATGTTTGTCAGATGTAGAAACCTTTTTTGCGACTCAGGTACGAAAAGTCCAGGTTTCTTGGTTAAACACTTTTTTTTCATTGTTTTAAGGTCGAGGCCCGAGTCTCGGGTCGTCGGTGTGGCATAACAAGTGACGTTGTAGGTACGCGGAGGTAGGATCGCGTTTCGCAAAGCGGGCGCGTACGTGAAGCTTTTATCGCAATTATGGGTATGTACGAGGGGTACAGGCGAAGCGATCGAGAGAGCTGGCGCGCAGCGAGCCGGCCTTCGTCGAGGCCTGCGAGTAGCGTGTACGGAATTCCTTTGGTCCCGGGAATGATTGAGACACGCCAGCGTCGGCGCAACAGCTGACGCGTCGCAGGGTCGGTCAACGCTACCGACCATCAGCGCGAGAATATCAACGAGCACTCGCAGCGAATCCTCACTCGTTGATCCAGATAGAGATCCAGAACTACCTCGGTCAATCCCTCTCTAAGTGACCAGATCTTGTTGAGTTCTTATCGTTGCACAACAGGACACCGTCGAAAAAAAGACTTTCGCACTTTCGACAAACATTCCTTGCACGCATAAGTACCCATTTTTTTCTCGTTGATTGAACTATAATTGAAGACTGTCATTTTTAATATGACATTTTTTTAAATTTTAGCTTGAAAAAGTTGTAATTCTGAACTTGAAAAAGTTGTTATTCCTAAATTGAAAAAGTTGTAATTTTTTACTTGAAAAAGTTGTAATTCTTAAATTGAAAAAGTTGTAATTCTTAAATTGAAAAAGTTGTAATTCTTAACTACAAAAAGTTGTAATTCTTAACTTCAACAAGTTGTAATCCTTGACTTGACAAAATTGTAATTTTTGCCTAAACTTTTTCAAATATTTGTGCATTTAAAAATACGGATTGTTGACAATTTTTTTTATCAATTACCAAGAAAAAAATGGTCACTCTTCGCGGACAAGAAATGTTGGTCAAGTGCACAAACTTTTTTATTGCCACCGAATAAGGCTGCGATAGGGGAAAAGACGAGGCATTGACGAATAGTTCCAGACTCGAAGGTCACCAGCCCGATGAATCGTCGGATCGCTTCTGACCCAGTGGCCCGTTTATCCATAATTATAAGATAACGGTTTTATGATAAATCGACAAACGCTATCAGGTGCTCATATCTCCGCGATCGCCGCTATCGTCTATCGAAAGCGAGTGCGATTTTCCATTGATTCGCACATTCCCCGAGAACGATAATCAGTTTATCACTCCGTCACCGCCGTTCCAATACTTTGCCTGTTTATATTCTCTTCAGAAATGTTTTCCTCGATCTCGTAAAAAAAATAAAAAAATTATGCACTGGCGCGCCGGAGGTGCGAACAGGCGAGTTTGCACGATAATTGTCGCTGTATTAACAACGATATTTGAACTTGAAAATATCACGATTTTCAAGTTCAAATATGAACAAAATTTTTGTTTCCTCATAGAGGAAGCTTTGTCATGGTAAAATAAAAATTCGAGATTTTAATGAAAACGTCTTCAGAATGTTCGAAAACATCGAAAAATCACCTTTAGAAAAAATGTCCGGATGAATGTGTGCGTGTGTGTGTATGTGTGCACGTGTGAATCGAACGCGAAAAATACAAGTGCTCGACCGATCAAGCTGCCTCAGAATGCCTCGACCGATCAAGCTGAAATTTCACACACAGTATGTGTGGTTAATAGTCAATGTATCTGCAAAATTTTATCCAAAAATGTTCAGTTGTTTTTTTAGTACGCCATTTTTAATTTCTTCGAAAATGTCCGTACGCACTCCAGCGCTCACAATTTTTTAGCTATCGTGGTAAAAACGCGTACACAGATGGAATATGATCACCCGATGATCCCATTAAAATTTCACGAAAATCCGTCAAACCGTTTCAATTTTATTCCATTTTTTTTCTCTAAATTCAAAGAATGCCCGAACATCCCCGAAGCGTCTTCCCAAGTTCCATAAAAGTTCGAATGAAGACCTATTTTTTTTCGTCGCCCACAACGCATCGAAAGTTATCCCGTAGGTTCTTCCACGACTCCTCGTATCGTCAATTATTATCACGAACGTCAACGTAGACATTGTCGCGGTAAACGGGCCGCGAGAACGACGCACCCGGCCAATTCGTTTTTACGATTAGGGATCTCTTTGAATCCGCAGATTCCGGCTCGAAAAACTATATGCGGGTGGGTCGCCTCGGTGTTTCTTTTTCTCTCAACGTTCAAGAGAAGCCGCGAGGCTCGTTGCTCACGATTTTCGTGCCGTTTGAGCGGAGGGTGGCGAAAGGGGAGGGCAAAAAAAAAGATGTTCGAGGGAAAAGTCGAGAGCGCGCACCCTCTCTGCGGGTCCGCAGTGACTCGGGCGGAGCCGCGGAGCGTGTTACACGGCGAAAAAGCTAAAGAAATGAAACGGCAGCGTCGAGTGAGATAGAAAACGTGGCATCCGGGAGCTGTCTATAAAATTCTCGTAGCGGGACTCCCGCGGGACGAGAAAACCTTCTTCCTCGCGTCTTTTCTCTCCCTATCCCGCTCGCGTTCGTTCCTTACGTGCAGTGGAACATCGCGAGCAGCTACGTCACGCTACTGACGACCGGTACGTGGTCTCCGGGATCTTTTCACCTATTACCGCTGCCTCGGCAAGCCCGCGCCGTCTCTCCGGCATCGGCTGCGCTCCTTTTATTACACTACTTCCTCGGCTTTTCACAAATTCGTTCGTCTTTTTGCCCCAACATACGACGATCCAGTGGCTTCTTCCGAAGAAGCCCTTTTCATGTTCATCCCCAACTTGTTACTGTCGAATCGTCAATTTTCTATATATGTATCTGTTTATGGCACAAAAAATTGCACCGTCGCTTCGACGACGATTTTTTTACATCCGGCTGAGCAATTTCCTTAGTCATATAAAGATAGATAGATAGATAGATTATAAACAAGTTAATAATGACGATCTTTTTGACGAATGGTAATTGCAAAAGTAATTACGATTGCAGTAGCAATTGTAATTACTTTTGCTGCGACAGCGATTGATTACAATCGCTGTCGCTGGGGCTTCCTGTTTTACCGACGAAAATAGGCGATTTCTTAGTTTTCAGTATGCTTCAGACTTTGCAGGACTGTATTAATAACACAAACGATTCGGCGTGCACTCGAAGTTCGATCGAAATCTTGCGAAGAATAAAGAAAATCGAATATTGTAAACTCACATGGTCGCTGAAATGTTTACAGCATCCGTTCTTTTGGATATAAAAAATTCTAGAACCTGCACTTAAAGTGAAGTGAAAGTCACGTGACGGGTCCACGAGTGTGAGAGCGATAGTTGAAATTTTCAAATTAACTTTATTCAATGGTGCTAATTTTTTTGAGAAAAATATGAATTCGGGCCGCATGCGAAATTACCGTGTGCATCCGACTCGAATTTGCTTTTTCCTCAAAAAAATCAGCACCCTGGAGAGAAGTTCATTACAGTTTTCATTACCGACCGCGATATTTCACTTCCCCTTAATTCCTTCTAAGTTTTCAATAAAAATTCGACCGCCCACCGAAGCGTTTATGTCAACATCACAATCCTGCACGATTTGGCGCACACGCGTACCATATTAACAATGCTAAGTCCGACCTTAAAAATTGTCTAGATCCGTCGGTAAAACAGGTAAAGCAAGTTAAAAAAAAGGAAAAAAAACCACCTGCAGCACATCTTAACAGCAATATGTCTCGTTCTTCGCGTCCAAAATTGCCAACGACTATATTTCATCTACATTTTGTTTGCCGTATGGCTATCTGCATTCCCGAATACACCAGCGAGTTTATTTCTCGTCCGTGCGATTGCGATTGTGAATGGAAACGGTGGGGAAGAGTTGGTTATCGTGCAAAGCATCGATATGGTGGGTA
Source organism: Ichneumon xanthorius (assembly GCA_917499995.1). Lineage (NCBI taxonomy): Eukaryota > Metazoa > Arthropoda > Insecta > Hymenoptera > Ichneumonidae > Ichneumon > Ichneumon xanthorius. Next base: position 1,913,878 of record OU824204.1, on the reverse strand, counting down.
CCAGGGAGAGCGTTGAAAACAGCAGGCGCGCGGATACTCCGGGGAACTCGCTTGCATTATTGAAACGGCGCGCCGAACGAAGGTGAATCTCCAGCGAGGGACGCCGCTCCACGGGGCCTCTGTGTGAGGAGGTATACGGCGAGAATAGCCGAGGAGCAGAAACGCTCGGGGATATGTATACGAGGGACACGATAGCCCCGGTACACAGTTCAATGGAACTATCTCTGTCCGAATTGTCGGGACGATTCCAGTCAACTGCATTCGCACTCGTTGCTCGGGTCTCGCTTCTCGCGAGAACTCCATCCGTGCGGGTCTCTCAATACAGTCAGTAAGATACTGGTGACTGGCAAAGCCCTCCGCGCGCTCTTCTCGACGGCTGTCTGGCTCGCTCAACGGACAAAGTAAGAAGTGGCTACTGCACCTGAGCCCTCCCCTATAACCCTCGGTAACCCTCTCTGTGTTACATGTATTTTCTTCAAACAACCCCCACCGCCCCCCCCCCCCCCAGCGGCCCGCCGGTGTATTCTGTACAGACGGGATATCCTCGCCTCTCGGCCAAAGACGGCTTTAAAAGAGTCAAACGGAAAACGCTTAAAGGATTTCCAGCCTCGTGGAATGTCTTTTTGTTTTTTTTTTGCTTCCTCATAGAGGAAGCTTTGTTTTGGTAAAAAAAATAAAATTCGAGATTTTAATGGAAACATTTTCAGAATGTTCCAAAACGTTGAAAAATCACATTTAGAAAAAATGTTCGGATGTATGTGGGTGTGTGTGTGTGAAATGGACGTGCAAAATTCAAACCGCTATAACTCGAGAACGCCTTGACCGATCAAGCTGAAATTTGGCACATATCATGTGTGATCAATATTCGACATTTGGACGAAAGTTCGTCAAAAAATGTTCAGTTGTTTTTTTTTTATTTGTATAAAGTAGGGTAAAAGTGGTGAATATGGCCCACCTCGATTAACACGTAAATCAACGATATATGGACCGGGCCATATTCCCCACTTTTACCCTATCTGTCTATGCTCTCGCTCGAAACTGGTAGGAAGGTTCGTTTGTTTTTCGGTAACGGGCATGGGTAAAGTGCAGATTAAAAGTTATCGATGCACAGGCTCGTGATCGTCGAATTTCTGGGACGATTCTCGGTGATAATAGTCACGCGCTCTCGCGACGGAAGAGGATCGGATCCGTCCGTAGATATTGGCTCGGATTGCAGTAGATGATCGATTAAAAAAAAAATGTATATGTATTTTAAAAAAAAATCGTCGATCCGTGTCGCAATGGTAGAGATAGTTATCGAGTCGGTTGTAGAGACACAGCTAGTAAGACGCGTTGAATTCCAAGCGATTGCGCGAGCGGCGCGCGATGCGCCGTGGTTACGAATCGCTCCAGACGAACCTTGGATGGAATCGCTCGCCGATATCGAACTTCACGGTCTTCTGTCTCGAGAAATGTTTTGCTCGACAAATAATAAAAAAAACAACAAGTAGTATCGGATTTCTTTTTTTTTGTGACAATAAATATCCACGGTATCGTCTCGCGAGATGTTTCGACGGCCTCGATCGAACGCGCACATATTCGATCGATCGCTGATTAAGGCAGTAAATATTTTTTTCAATTTTTTTTTTAATTTGCGCTAGTGCTTCTATTATGTTTGACGCCACCTAAGTTTGAAATCGAGCATATCGAAGGTGCTGAAAATATTGTTTTTGCATAATAATAACTCCAAAATGTTATTAACAAATTACTGAAAAATCAAAATTGTGGCACGAATTACTCGGCGACCCGGTTTTTTTTTGTTACGAAAATGATTTGTCATTTTTTTTAGTACTGATTTGTTGAATTTTTTTTTTCATTTTGTTAATTATATTTTGGAATTATTATCATACAAAATTAATCTTTACAGCACCTTTAATATGCTTGATTTCATGAAAAAGCGATATGAAAATTTCAATTCTCAATTTTTACAAAAAAGCCATATGAAAATGTCAATTTTCAACTTTTATGAGAAAGCGATATGAAAATGTCAATTTTTTTTTCAGATCTTTATACCATCCAGAAGTGTTTGCATTATCCCTCTCATTTCTCTGAAACTTATGCGAAGTGAACACTATTCGCAAGGAATACCTTAAATAAAAAAAACAATCGAAAAAAAATGAAAAAAAAATTATAAAAAATATTTACGTAAAAGTCCTCGCAATTTTTTTATTGATTACCTCGAGTTTCTGGTGATCGATGGGCAGCGTCGGCGAGCGGATTTGTTTTACAATGTGCCGCGTGACTGATCAGGGGGGCTCGGGACATTCCATGTTGGCTCACTTTTTAGCGAGCCTACTCGTGATTCGAGCGTCATCGGTGCCGCGACTCTTGCGCGCGAATGTTTAACTGTACGTGACCGAGGCCCGACGTGTACACGCGAGCGCGTTGCCCACGCGGTACGTATAATGCGAGCAAGCTCGACAGTTCCGTAAATCTCGCCAATGGACAGATGCAAATTTTTAACACACATATTGCATTCACCGATGGTAATAATATACCGTAGTATTTAGCGAGGTCGGCTAAACGATAGCACTTGACGAGAAACGAACGTCATTCCCAGGCTCCCGCGTATGGCCTCTCCAGCGAGGCGCATATTTTTCGCATTAGCGTCAATTTAATGCGAAACGTTTTACCTTTTCACGACCAAATTTTCAAGAGTTAAAAAAAAAAATTAAATCAAGAGTTGTTTTCCTATCGAGGGTCTTTTTTTTATCAACACCGCAGGTCTCTCGTACGAGGCGCATATTTTTCGCATTAGCGTCAATTTAATGCGAAACGTTTTACCTTTTCACGACCAAATTTTCAAGAGTTAAAAAAAAAAATTAAATCAAGAGTTGTTTTCCTATCGAGGGTCTTTTTTTATCAACACCGCAGGTCTCTCGTACGAGGCGCATATTTTTCGCATTAGCGTCAATTTAATGCGAAACGTTTTACCTTTTCACGACCAAGTTTTCAAGAGTTAATAAAAAATTTAATCAAGAGTTGTTTTCTATCGAGGGTCTTTTTTTTATCAACACTGCAGGTCTCACGTACGAGGCGCGTATTTTTCGCATTAGCGTCAATTTAATGCGAAACGTTTTACCATTTCACGACCAAATTTTGAAGCGCTTAAAAAAAAATTAAATCGAAAGTTGTTTTCTATTTAGGATCTTTTTTTTCGTCGATATCGCAGGCGTCAATTTAATGCGAAATGTTTTGCCTTTTTCACGAGCAAATTTTCAAGTGTTAAAAAAAAGTTGTTTCCATCAAGGGCGTGTGCGATTGGTTATTTTTTTCGATATCTCGGGAGCTCCGGCTTTAACAATGTTTCCAGTCGATGAAATATCGGAAGAATCCGCTGGATACTACTTGAACAATGTTTGTCAACGATAAGCCACGCCGATGTCTCGACCGAGCGACGTTATCTGCACACATGGCTTGGTAATTAGCAATTAACTTAGGTGTGCGGTGAACAAAGGCTCGGACACTTGATAAACGTTTTCTGTCCAAGATTGTTAATTTTTTTTGGCTGTCAATTTCACTTTTTTTTTGCCAAGGAATTGCATTTTTAGCTAAAATGAACTGTAATATTAAGTAAGAAAAAAAGTTATAAAGTTAAGGCGACCACAATTGGACTTACTTTTGCCGTTTTTCGAGGCGCCGTTGATGAACGGTCGCTGGGACATGGATATTTACTTATATCATCGACAGTTTAGTTTACGTGCTTACTTAAAAAAAAAAAATTGACGTGCTTTATGCATCGGGTTGTCGAAGTGAACAAATTCGTATTTAAAAAATATTTTATTTATAAATGTACTTGAGGAAAACGTCCATAAATAATGTCCGGAATGTCATATAACAATAAAATTCTATAATTATAAGAAGAAAAAAAATTCAACATATTCGACAAATTTGCTAAATTTGGAATGTCTTTTTTTTACCGTTCGCGAGTATCCGTTTGGCACTTTGCGAGGCTAGACTTATAATGCGGCTGGGCATCGATATAGGAGTCACGAGCAAAGGCCTTCCCTTCCGATAATATCGTCTCTACCGACTATGTACGTACATGCGCCTGTTACACAAGCCCGACCTAATGGGCTCGTAAAGATTACATAACGAATTTTGTTCCGGCCGGCGCACGGTATAGTCTCCGATGGCCTTTCACGCGCCTTTATCCACGCTATCGAGCCCGTTTCGTCCACGTGTGTGTATTATTATACTCGTTGCACGGTGCGTGCAGACCGCACGGTCTAGTTCACCGAGGAATTTCTTTTTTACTTTTTTTTTTAGTCCAATTATCCTTGAAGTTATCGTTCAACCCTTTCAGCGCAGCATTGCACAGCAAGAGTACCGCGTGTCTCTTAAACGGCTCGACGAAACATTGCGAAATTTATATGAAATTTTCAAAAAATCGTTATCTTTGCTGGAGAATTTTTTCAAATTTTTTTTTCGATTTGAATTTATATTTTTAAACTAAGCAAACTTGTCGCAAAAGTGCACTAAAAGTGCCGATATCTTCGAGCGATCTTAAAAAAATCCAAAGATCGATAAAAACTGACGAAAAAAATTTGAGAAAATTCACAGATGTGCTTTGTGGTGTGCTTTCACCTATGCCGAAGAAAAAAATCGATTGAAACTACTAATATTGACGTAGCCGAAGGAACGCGCCTCGTCCCATCGCCGATTTATAATTAATCCATTTAATCCCGATCCGACGATTATATAATTAATCCCCGTAATCGCCGTAAGGTTCGCCTATACAAATTTTTATCCAATTTTGCTGCTCGGCGAGACTTAAACTCCCTATAGGCGGAATCCCGTCGAGCACAAGCGCGTGTGTCTCGGGGTTCGCAACGAGGAAGAATAGGTTCGGAATGCGCTCGCACATAGCAAATCCTCGCTCCGGCACAATTGCATCTGTGAGAGGCTCTCAGTCGGATTTCGCCGGACCCGCCGACTGGAGTACAGTAGCAGAGAATGACGCTCCGCAAAGGCTTCCCACACGTGCTGCTTCTGCCGCTGGTCGACAGAGTTTCGAGAGCAAATCGAGATTATCGAGGGAAGTCGCGAGGCGGAGCCAGTACGAGAGGCATGCCAGGAATCTCGGTGTTTCTGGGTCGACTGGACGGAGGGAACGCGGAAAATACCTTCGACGCGTCCAGAAAGACGAATACCGACGTACAGGCCACCCAAGAGCTCGAGCTTTATCTATAGCATTTTTGTTTTATTTTTCCTTTTTCCAGTTTTTTTTTTTTTCATCGGACTTGGTCTCTCGACTTTTATTATGGAGCCTTTTTTGCTCCGTTTGCTTTATCACTTTATATTTCGCACCGAGGGTGCTTCACGACAATGCGGGACGATGTAGTTCTTTTTTGCGATTATACATTCCGAGACTGTGATAGGATTTTTTTTAATTTTTTTGCCGTAACAGTTTTCTGGATTGGCTTGCGGAAGCTTGGATAAAAGTTTATGGGGCTAATCTAGGAAATTCGCTGGAAGTGTTCCTCCAAAAAGAGGTCGATTATCAACATTTTTTTCAAGGCGAGCATCAGGACAAGGTCGGGTTTTTACGCAGAGTTAGTACAAGGTGTTATGAAGTTTGAGTTTTTTTTTTAATTCAAAAATATCCAAGGACAACGGACTTCTTAACTTTTTAAATATCGCAGTCGTCTTGCAAAAAGAATATCCATAAAATATATAAAAATTAATCTACAAAACAAAAAAATAAAAGAATTTTCGAACAGAAGCCAGGACGATCGAATCTTCGGTCGCGGTGCAATATAATAAATTAAATAACATTTTCCAAACGATAACAATAACAGTTAATTTTTTTTTATTGGACAAATGAAAATTAATCAAACACTAAAAATAAAAAATAAAAAATAAAATTCAATGAAACGCTAAATATTTGACTGCAGTGAATAATGACAATTTCAGCCAATAATAAACTTATCAGATACTAAAAAAAAAATACGCTCGGAGTGTCGATCAACAGCTACATGTTGATCGAGAACGGAGTCGATGGCACGGTGTGCGTGCGCTAGGTCGCGGACGTCGTTGGCCGTTTTAGTCTGGAAACGACTGGCGCGATTGTGTCTTCCCTCGTGACTCCGATGCGCGTGATAGCCGCAGACGTTTCCACAAGACAAGATCGATAATTGATCGTTCGTTTGAATAAACACCGAGCCGAGTCACGAGGATCCTCGTGCTTTCGTTTTATCGCCTGTGCTCCCCCTCCGGCATCTCGATAAATTACGTTACTACCACCAAGAAGACGGTGTTGCGCTGCTTGTCTTCTTCCTTCGCCTACGAATTAATGCCTGATTGGTCGATCGAGATTCTTCGATTACTTTATCGCAAACTTATTTTTTTAATATATTTTTTTTCTTTGCATCTACAACGCCGTGAAGTGGATGATCAATAGTCGATGGAGGGATCAATAGCGGATGGATAGCCGATAAGATCGCAAAATGTGTCACGAGGTTTTTCGACAATCTTGCTTTGGTGGATTTTTTTTACGTCTTATCATAATCGATAATAATCGAGCCATGTGCAGAGTCGAGCCGCGTGCCGCAACGCCACGCGGACGAGATTACGATGATCTACGACGGTAGTTGTCAGATACGAATGGATAACACATGTTAAGCCGATCGCTAATTTTATGGAGCAGTTAATCAAATCTCGCGGACAACTGGAGATTTTTATTATCATTTTTTTTTACAGCCACGCGGATCTCCACCGATATATCTGTATGTATGTTTACCTCGTTACTCGTCGTTAAAGCGCGGCTATCAATCCACCGTTCTGTTGGCAGTTCTCGACCGGAACTGACGCTATACCGGAAATACGTCACTCGCTTTGAAAATCTCATTTTCCGACTGGAAGTGACGTCATACTGAAAATACGTCACTTTAGGTTTGAAATTCGCGTTGTTCAACCGGAAATACGGCACTTCAGGTTTGAGAATCTCATTTTTCGACTGGAAGTGACGTCATACCTTAAATACGTCACTGCCGGTTTAAGAATGAAATTTTCAGACGGGAAGTTACGTTTTTCCGGTACGACGTCACTGCCGGTCGAATAATGAGATTTTAAAGCCGGTAGTGACGTATTTCCGTTGTGATGTCACTTCCGCACTGCTACACCGTCGCTGCAGAGGCCTGTCCTCAAGAAGACTCCCGACTTCCGGTATATCAGTTGAAAATCACCAGGCAGTAATTTGGCAAAGTTTCCGACGTTTCTCCTCCGCATCTCGGGACCGAGCCGGGACCGAGAGACGTTCTCTCATAACCGCCGTTAATTATTCACCGAAACTACTGCCAATGCATGCATGCGTCTCATTTCCCGAAGTTTGTAAAACCGCGAGTTCGGATACCGCGCCCCGAACTTATCCCATTACGAGTTTTCGGCTCGGAGGCTGTTTATACAGGAACCAGTGCGGCAAGACTACCGGAAGTGCAGTCAACGCCAAATGTCGCCCGAGCCAAGGCGCAATAACGGAATATAAACCGATCGATCTGTATCGATGCGCGAAATGAAATTCAAAGAATTACGATCGGTGTACAAAAAAAAAAAAAAGAAAAAAATGACAAATTTCTGTTGCCTCATTTGCAGGAAAATCGCCCTGGTGATAATCTTGACGAGAGCCGGTCTCGATCTGGACCCGACCGCCCTCAAGAAACAGAGGATCACCGTCCCGAAACTCGGACTCATACCATGGTTCGTCGAGGCAACGGTCGTCGCCGTCATGACCACTTATCTCCTCGAATTACCCTGGATATGGAGCTTCCTAACCGGAAGTGTTATAGCCGCGGTCTCGCCGGCGGTCGTCGTGCCGTGTCTCTTCAGACTCCGGGGCAAGGGCTACGGAGTCGCAAAGGTACTTTTCGCACGACTCATCGTCGTCGCGTCCAAGCATCCTATTTTATGTTAAGGTGAAAGGCCCAGTTTATGACACTTCTACGCAGCTCTCTCACTTCAAGCGTGTAAAATCGTAGGGATAAACAAGGAAGTAAGTAAGTAAGTTAGTGATTTATTTGTACGGTAGGACCAGAGGTTATCTAGGCACACACACTAGAAAAAATATAAAATACAAAAAAAAGAAAAAAACCGAAAAGAATTATAACAAAATGAAAATAACAAAAATAATAATATCAATAATTATGATAACCGCCAGTAATAATAATATAATATAATATAATATAATGTAATATTCAAAATATGACGAATATAAAATATAGAGAAACCGAAGAGAATTATAACAAAAAGAAAATAACAAAGAAAATAACAATAATTGCTACAATTCACCCCTGAGCAATAGGCCCATGACTAGGCCCCGAAACACCCCCTTACTGCGGCTCAGGACATCGGGCGGGAACCGATTTGGGCGGGCGAAGGACCAAGAGTCGCAGTTTGTGACCCCCAGAACGCGCGCTACCCATTGGCTGCATATCAAATCGTGGGGGGAGCCGAGTCACAAACTGGATCAGTGTCAGAAACTGGGCTCTTTACCTTATATCTCATCAAAGTCGGAATGATTGAAAGTTTTTAGACTGATAAAAAAAGCGTTTCAATCAACCAAAGATTCGGTCAGGGACGTTCAAATTAACATTTTGTTGGTCGCAGGAAATATTTCAATGACTCAAAAAGCTTTTGATGAAATCGTCCCTAAAATATGACCTTGAAGATATCTGCATGTGCCCAAATTTCATCAAGTTATAATGGTTGTATATTGCATCGTACAATTGTTTTTTTTCTCAGTGTAAATGATAATCAGTTATTTACGAGTTTGTTTTGTCCAAGAGTTTCTAAGACTTCGCGCAAAATAACTGTGACTCAAGCAAATTAGTCTTCGTAGTGAGTCGCGAAGCACCAGCAAGCCTTGTTGACAACTTGGCGACAATATGCTCCAAAGAATTGTCGGCATTGATTGCTGGCAAAACGTCGTTGGCACAATGCTGTCTGGGAAATGAATTCGAAATAAAATAATAATAATGATTGATGATATGTTCGCAGGGAATTCCAACGTTGATTATCGCTATAGCTGGTATCGACGACGCAGCATCGGTCGCGATTTATGGGATAATCAAGAGCGTAATGTTCTCACACGACGCCCTCTGGTACCAAATTCTTCAGGGTCCGATCGCCATAATCGGAGGCATTGGATTCGGGGTGCTGTGGGGCTGGCTCGCGAAATATGTACCGGAGAAGGGTGACGTAAGTTTGTCGTATTATCTATCTACGTTAATCCTCGTTATACGAGAAATTCCCAAATTCGATGCTTCCAATTTTACCAGGAATTAATTGTTATCGATAACAATGATAAATCACTGTTTTACGGACCACGTTAAAGGTCAATGACCTTTAAGGCCCGTATAATATATTTGTTCGATGCGAATGCATTCGGTCCATTCGCTTGACTCTTGGCCTACGTTAACGCTTTTTACACGAGAAATTCCCAAACTCGAAGCTTCCATTGTTACCAAGAATTAATTGTTATCGATAACAATGATAAATCACCGTTTTATGGATCACGTTAAAGGTCAATGACCTTTAACGTGGTCCATAAAATATATTTGTTCGATGCGAATATATTCTTGCTGGATGGTCCACCAGTAGTCGAGCGCGGGGCAAAACGGACCCTCGGGGCAAGATGGACTATATAATTTTTTTCGCCGCACATTCCTAGTTCATCGAACTAACGATCGGTTGAAGAAAAATTTTCTTGATTAACCATGACGCTTGTTTTGGATAATAGTAATAGAAATAATAACAAAAATAATAACAAAAATAGTAACAAAAATAACAACAAAAATAATAACAAAAATAATAAAAATAATAAAGCAATTATCCTTTTGGCCACTGGTGAGCGTGAGTTAATTGGCCGAAACAAATAGTTTCTGCTTAGATGCAGCGGGCTCGTGACTATAATTTGTCACCGATGTTGATTCTTTCCTCGAGTTCGAAAGATCTCTTGACATGTCATGCCGCTCGTTGAATTAGTCTTACCGGCTTCTTTCTCTCTATTATCGTTCGACCGCTCGTCGGGTCTCGTGACGGTCTCGATACAATATAATCGCCCGGACATCGCAGCGCGACGAGACTGTGTCACGAGGCTTCGCGTGACTCATGCCCATATCAAATAAGACGATGTTTAACAGACGTGACGGTTAATAATCCGTCACGCTATTCATTGACGGGTGAGCAAACTCGCGAACGAGCGCGCACTCTCATTGACGAACCGGAGAACAGTAAATAAAGCGATACATAATACTACTGTCAATCCTCGAACGAGCAACGATAAATCGCCGCTTGCGCGCTATAATCTCTGCATACTCGCCAGCGAAAGCCGAAGCGCGTGATTCTTATTGTCGCTGATTCGGATTCGGGATCGTAAAACGCTAAATGAACTATTTACTTCGGCGTTGGCCCGTTCCCTTTTATCGTCCATCGATATCCCCTACACATTGGGCAGTGAAATTGTGCACCACAAAAATCGTCGGAAGCCTCGAGAGTGAGTGATTGGAAACTCGAAATATTTAGCAAAAAATGTTTTAACAATGAAATTGACTATGCAATTTTCGGTCAACTAATAAATTGTAATAACATTTTCGATCAGCAAATAAATTGGCTATCCAATATTCGATCAACAAATAAATTGGCTGTCCAAATTTGATCAACAAATAAATTGGCTGTCCAAATTCGATCGACAAATAAATTGGTTGTCCAAATTCGATCAATAAATAAATTGGCTGTCCAAATTCGATCAATAAATAAATTGGCTGTCCAAATTCGATCAATAAATAAATTGGCTATCCAACAGTATTGCCTAAAGTATCGCACGGTGAAAAGTCACCGATAAAAATATGACGATAGATACAATAGCATAAAAAATAATAATAATAATTTTAAAAAATGGCGTCTGTTGAAAAGTAAATTCAAGGGTTCTCACGTAGCGTTTTTTACCTCCAACCAGTTCGCGGCTTTGAAAAAATAAAGATTTTTTTAAATACCCCGGATCCACCGGATCTGTGCTATTCCAGCGTTCACTAACCCAACCGCAAACCTGGGAATTCGTTGGAGAACGACCCTTTCGGGGACCCAGCCGATATCTCATTGGGCCAAAATTGACCGAAAGATCCACCGCTCCATCGTACCAGTGAGCGGAGGGAATATTTTCGTAGGACCGTTTTACCGAGCACCCGAGAATACACAGTCACAGTCCACTGCTTTATACAAGTACGGAGACCGTTTGGTTCCCTGTCGGTATCGGCGGTGCTGGACTTTAGCGGTTTATTTGGGGATCCTCTCCCCAGTGGAGTGTCTCGCAGCTTTCCAGTGTAGTAGAGTTTCACCCTCTCTGGCGGATCTTGGTGTACTTGATTGTACCCGACCGTATATACTGTAGAACATAAATATATATATATATATATGTATGGGGCATTCTCTATCATTTCGACCTAGGTCTTTGTAAGTAAAAAAAACCTCTCCGGAAAAATCTGAAAAAATGTCTAAACATGCAGTGTTGCATATAAAAATGGTGAAAACAACCCATAAAATTGGAATTTCACACACGCTTCGCGTAAAACCCCCATTTTCACATCTTATGAAAAAAAATTTGGGGCATTCCCTTACCATTTCGACCTTGCTTCTTTTAAAATAAAAAGAGAAACCCTTCAGAAAAATCTAAAAAAAATCCCAAAAATGAACATTTGTTTTTTAATAATAAATAATAATAAATATATTTTTTAATTCTAGTAAAAAATCTAGAAAAATCTTTTGAGTGTTAGTCATATAAAAAATCGCCGGCCCAATCCAACATGCCAAGGCCTAGACCCAGGTCCAAATGGTAGGGAATGCCCCATATATAAACACATATACATAGTATATATATATATATATACATATATATATATATATACATATATATATATATAAGAAAGTGTGGGGGATGGGTGAGCTGTGTGTGACCACCGGGCCTCGACTCGAGTTCCTTGAGTCTCTCGGTAGCTGGAGACGAAGACGACGACGACGACGACGGGTACGATCGATCAAGCTCCCTCGGCGTAGCCTGGCCTCTCGAGTAATCGGGTGAATGTCGTTTGAAGAGGATCTCGCGCTGTGCCAGAGAAGCACGGAGAGCATATAGCCCTCCGCAACCCGATCCCCCAACCCCCGCGTTCAACCAGCGACGGCGGAGCTCGACCGCCTCGAATCAGCTCCGACTCCCTCGCGCAGCATCCCTCGCGGTCCAGTCCGCGACACGAAGATAAATCCACGCCGCGCGAGAGACTACGTGTCCAACGAATCCTATGGATCTTCCCGGTGCCGTTTTCTGGACCTGTCTCTCTCTCTCCATAGCTCACGTAGAAGACCTCGCCGGCCCGACCGTGTACACTCGCTTCCAACGTCTTTGCACGCTTCTTGATTATACCCGGCGACCTTTTACGTGACTCCAACTCCCAATTTTATACCGGATTACATTTTTTTTTTAAATTAATTATTATAATTTCTTTTAATATAGCGACTAATCAATAATTCTCGACGGATCTTGGTTTTATATTCCAAGTCTCGTCCTCGATAATTTTATTTTTATTTAATTTTGTCCGATATGAATATCATTGGATTTGGTGCAAAATAAAAAATTGGGCGTGTTAATTGGGGTAATGTCAATTAAATTTTTTTTAAATCGAATTAATTGTCTCTGCGGTTGCGATAAAAACAGCACCCTCGCGAATGGCGTTTTTGCCCGCTTCTTGATTATACCGGGCCACCTTTTACGTGACTCTCCAACTCCCAATTTCATACCGGAACACATTTCTTTTCATTATTATTATTTTTTTTTAAATATAGCGACTAATCAATAATACTCGACGAATCTTTTTTTACATTCGAAGTTTCGTCCTCGATAATTTTATTTTTATTTAATTTGATCGGATATAAATATTGTTGGATATGATAAAAAAATACCAGGCGTCTTAATTTCGTTAATTTCAATTGAACGTATTTAAATCGAAAAAATTCTCTCTGCGCTCGCGATAAAAACAGCCGCAGACGAATATAAAAATAAAAAATTTATCTCGTATAACACGTGAGAAAAACTTCGATCTCGTTAGTGTCAATTAAATGTTATACATCCACCGACATCTATCTATCGAAATAATATTATTCCCATCGAGTAGTGATAGAATAAAAATTAAATAAAAAAAGAAAAACGATTGATTAATTTCATAAATGTGAGGAAAAAAAGCACACACACACACACACGAGCACTAATTGATTTGTCTCGACGAGACGAGGATCCGGGTGCATACCTTCGGCGTATTTCTGCCATATATACGTACAGAATGTCGATCATACAGTAATATCCGGTGCGGTTATAAATACAGCTATAGTACGAATTCTCTGCGTAATAGAAAACAATGATAAAACGAAAGAATTTAGCCGGAGGCTCAATGCCAGATGGAAGTCCGAGAGCCTCGGTTTCACTGGAACGAGAATGAGAGGAGCGGTGCCGAGGTCGTGGGGTGAAGGGGCGAAGGGGTGGGAACAGGGCAAAAATTGATATCCCGACGATGGCTTCAATTTGCTTTAACTTGGTGCTCGCTTCGCGGAAAGTAGTTTCATATCGCGAAGTGATTCCGGAGTGGATCCAGAGAAGAGAATGGACAGAAGTTCCGCACTATAGGAGAATAAAACTCACTCGGGAGATAAAAGATCGCGACCCCCGGTCACGGGGATACTTTTTGCTGGGCATCAACGACACGTTTCTATGATAAGGAACAAATATAACGTAAATGTACTGTACAGGGTGAAATGGCCCAAAAGAGAAGACGGTTTCAGAAAATGGACCGAACGGACGACACACTAAAGACGATGGTAAAAAAGTGATAGAAAAATGGCAAAAATGGAGAAAAAAATGGTTTAAATAATTGTAGAATAATGGTTTTAAAAAAATGGTTAAATATGGCCAAAAATGGTAAAAAATGGTAAAAATAATGGCAAATAGATTTTGTTTTATTTTTGTGATGTTTTGGAACATTCGGAACACGTTTATGTGACAACCGAACGAAGGGATTCCGTAGTGGATCCAGAGAAGAGAATGGTCAGAAGTTCCGCAGTATAGGAGAATAAAATTGACAAAGAGCTAAAGTCGAAATTGCTTAACGCGCCAAAAAAAAAAATTCGTTGCTTCAAATTTGAACTGATTCGCTAACCGAGGCGCATCTCTTAACGAGTATTCCCATCTCATCTCATCGAGTCGATGCGTTATCACGAAAGTGAATGAAAAAACCCCCCCCAAAAAAAAAAAAACCTGTTCCGCAACAACGTGAGGGAGACACAGTCAAGGTATTTTTTTTCCCGACGAAGGTCGGTAGGGGGGATTGCACAGAGAATCGTGGCTCGACGCATATACGCCGAACGACGAATGAAGCAAAACGAAACGTCGAATACGAACTGTCGGTTGATACAGTCGAGTCGAATACCCGGATGGATAGCTTTTCCAACCATCTCCGTATCGCCCGATTCGTTCCCCGCGCTTTTTCGAAGTCTATACCGGACTGCCTCCCTCTCATGAATTGCAGATCGTACAGTGAAAATACCGAGAGATTTTTTTTTTTTTCTGCTAAAACGAAAGAGAGAATGAGGGAATGAGTGTGGGTTGCTCGGGTAGGAGAAAAGGGCTCGGGGTGCTGCCGGGTCCTCGAATATGGTAAAGGGGGGAGGGGGTAAAACGGAACCGCGGGGCAAAACGGATCAGGATTGCAGATTCAACTTTTTTAAAATGTCTTGCCCAAAAATTCGTTAAAAATAGTCCATTTTACCCCACTATCCTCAAGTTCTCTCCATCGTTTTCTGCCTTCGCTGAGTGCACTCTTGCCGGTCACAACTAATTTGTATAGACTTCTGCCCGCAACCGGGAGCTGCGATTTATACACGCGCACACCTCAAACCTATTGCGCCGAGCAAATAACAATGCGCTCTCAGGGAAAACTGTGAACAAACTAATAAACAAACACAACTTTACAAAATACATATATGTGCATATACATGCATATAGATGCATACATATATGCATACATTAGCAGGTCGTTGTGGCTCAGGCGCTTCGCGCCCTATGGACTATGCAATTTAGAAACCGGGATTTTCGATTTCCGGACATTAGCCGAAAATACGTCACTTCCGGTTCGAAAATTTCATCTTTTGATCGAAAGTGACATCATACCCGAAATACATCATGAAATACATTTCGGTTTTCAGTGGCCAATCATTTTTCGATTGGCAGTGACGTCATACCGGAAATACGTCACTTCCGGTTTGAAAATCTAATTTTTCGATCGGAAGCGACGTAATACCGAAAATACGTCACTTCCCGTTTGAGATTCTAATTTTTTGATCGGAAGTGACGTCATACCGAAAATACGTCACCTCCGGTTTGAAAAACTCATTCTTGGACCGGAAGTGACGTCATACCGGCAATACGTCAATGGTTATTAGAGCGTCGCGGAGGGTACCTTAGGCGGACCCCTTGAATTCTTGAAAACTGGGACAATCAAACGAACCATCAAAACAAACAAAAAAAACAATAAACAATTGTCCAAAATATATATAAGATCCGTACATATACACACACACATGCACATATATATAAGTAACGTACATAGATCGAAAGGCGAAGATTTGAAATTCAATTCGGTGCCGTCGACACGAGCATCGACGCGAGCACACCAAACCGGAAATGCATCCACCTACTGCACTCGCAGCGCATATATATGTATACACGTACGCGTGAATACATAGGGGGTGAGGTGCGGGAGAACACATACATTGACTATCGATTTTCCTGAATTAAATGTTTGCGAATGGAGGCTCACTCTCGAGCCCACCCCGAAGGCAGCGGCGGAACGGCCACGACGGCGTGCAGCCGAATCCTGGCCGGAGCGGTGCGCTTTTGCCGCATCGGCACCTGCAACGCCAGTCCGGCCCGATGCTTCCGTGCTATTCCGTTCGTCGTCCCTCTTTCCCTCCTTCGCCCCATCCTCACTTCCTCATCCTGTGCACTAACACTGCAGCTGTGCTCTCAACAGCCAGACCGTGCAGGAGTTTCGACAGCGTCCAGAATACTCCGCGCTGCGAACCCGAGCTCAGTTTCTCGAACTGAGCGGCGAGTATCGTCCAGGGAAATCGTTTCCGTGACGAATATAAAAAACTTGCACGAAGCAAGATTGAATGTCGTTAATAAATCGTTGACCCAAGGATCGAGCGACTTTGAGGCGAAAAAAAAAATGAGCCGAACATGATTTTTATATCGCTTTACTTTACGCCTGCTTCAGCGTGCGTGAAGTAAGATCGGATCGATATGCGCATGCGCCGTACTTTACGCACACTACAGCGTACGTAAAGTGAGAGTAAAGTCTTGGCTGTAAAGCGCCACTTTCGCCACGCTCGGCATGCACGAAAAGTAGCACATTACATGCATGAGTTACAAATAATCAATTACAGTTTTTATTACCGACCCCCAGTACCCCGTATGTTCTTGACTCTCGATCCTTCGCAAACAAGTGACTCTTCGTCGGTGACCAACGCGCTGTGCCATTTTTTTTTTTTGCCGAAATGAATCTTTCTACCAATTCTTTTAAAAGATTTCTGTATAAACCACTTATCGTTACAGTTCGAACCGCTCGAAGATCAACGAGTGGCGAACTTTTCGTCACTCCGAAAAACCTCACAAACTCACGCCGAAAAAAAAAACTCGCTCGATAACGAAAACCTGCAACGAATTTTCTCAAAATATATTCAACACGCCGCACAAGCGACAACTTGTCAGTCTTCATCCGACGTTCGAGCGAATCCTAACAATATCCTGGTCATAAAACTTAACGACCCTCAAAGAAAAATTGATTACACTTTTTTACCGACCGAGTCAATTCAACGCCGTCTTAAATTTTCTTCCTCCTCGCCGGCGATCGACCGCTCCTCCCTGTTCGAGCCTTCCACAAATAAGCCTCAAAGTGAAGAATCCCCTGCTCCGACGAACGATGCGAAAGGGTCTTTAATAAAGGGTTGAAAATTGATGGAAGAGGAAAGCTGCTTTCTGCGGTCGCACGGGTGATTGTCGCATCCCCTCGAGGTTACAGTTACGTACGTACACACAGTCGAATGTACAAATTGAAGGATCGAATGTATCGTCATGATGGAACGGAGGGGGAAGGCTCGGGGGAGGTGGAGGGGGCTGAATTTCGTGGCGACGATCCAGGACTGTTTCGTACGTCTATCGACGGTGCGAAATGTAATATTCGACGGCTTACCGCAATATCGAGGGAGGCGGACCGGTCGAGATAGCCGCGAGAGAGTCACGTCTGCTCCACAGTTTCTCTCACCCCACAGTACAAACCGAGCAGCTACCACCGAAACACCTATATATATATATAGTATATATATATAGTATATAGGTATAATATGCGACGATATCGCCTCCATACGTTCGCGTACGTGTACACTACGTGCTAGCAACCGTATACATAGTTCAAAGAACCTTCCCTCCGGGTCCAGCGAGGTCGACATTCATTCGGGACAGAATCCCATGATCCATGAATCCTTCGCGAAATCTCCAGCGAACCGACGCTCCCCGGACCACTGTATTCTATTTTCTTCCCTCCTCCGACTCGCGCTCTATACCAGCGTCGGGGGATGCACTTCCGACCCGGCGTTACCTCCTTACGCTCCCCCGATAACCCTTAAGGACGACCTCGAGCCTCACCCACTCGAACGGCAATGGTAATTTTAGAAAAAAAAAACGGGATGAAATATTTTTTCGTTAAAGTTTGAAAAGAAAAGTGGATGAAAAAGATTATGTTAAAGTTTGAAGAGAAAAGTGAATAAAAAAGTTTTTTTTAAAGAGAAAGAAAAGGATAAAAAAGATTGTGTTAAGATTTGAAAAAATGGATAAAAAAGATTTTGTTAAGATTTGAAAAAATGGGTAAAAAAGATTTTGTTAACATTTGAAAAAACGAGATTTAAGACCTTCAATCGTGGTATTTTTTCCCGAAGCGTGAAAAATATAGTTTTCGGTTTGTTTTGTTTTTTGCAATTTACGAAACATTGTGGACCTCGCGAAATCTCCAGCGAACCGACGCTCCCCGGACTACTGTATTCTACTTTCTTCCCTCTTTTCGCTTCGTACGTTATACCACCGCTCAGGGATGCACTTCCGACCCAACGTACGTCCATACGCTCCCTCGATAACCCTTAAGGACGACCTCGAGTTTGACCCGCATAGCGATGGTAATTTTAAGAACAAACGGATAAAAAAAGATTTCGTTAAAATTTGATAAAAAAAAGCATTTTTTTCTGAAGGATAAAAAAAATCGTTCGCGGTTTGTTAACCATTTACAAAACATTGCGGAGCTCGCTCTTGCCGCGACTTGATTAAATACACGCGTATCGTTATTTTACCTCGGGGAAACATGATTGAATGCAACAACGTACGCTCCGCAGAGGGGCTTTTTTAATTGCAGCGAAAAGGCGATTAAATTTTTTTTTTCCTTCATTTTTTTCTCTTTTTTTTTACTCTCCCTCTTCAACGAATAAAAAATTGTAACAATAATTTTATCCTCGAGCACGGTGGAGAGAGTTTCTCGGGAGGAGAGAGATTTACCTCTAGTGCACTAACGGTTCTCTCTCTTGTTAAGCCGAGCGGGGATTTAACGGCTCCGGGCCGAAGTGAAATTCTGGCCGCGAGATGTACGTACCTACGTGGTGGTCGGGTACACGGGAACGAACCTGCTGGAAAGTAAAGAAAAGAGTTCGCCATATATAGGTATATGTACTATATACACGGATATAGGGGAGAGAGGGGCAAAACGGCCTAACGCAATTTTCCCTTTTTGCCCCATTTGTTGCATTAAAAAATTATTTCGACATTTTTTTGGGAAGCGTTTTGCCCCGCTGACCTGTTTCGCCCTACTGTCCCATTTTGCCCCGCTCTTCCCTACACATACAGCTAATATGAATACATGCATAGATACTGGGATGTTTCACAAAAATGACATTAAAAAAAATTTCTCCCACCCTTTTAAAGTACAGATTTCGATCTCAAATTGAACCTCGCGAAAGACGGGCCCAAGCAAAAAATCTCTCCTATTGTCTCCTATATACTCTCGTGCGTGATAGTTGCAATTTGTGAGTGCACCAAAGCACAAGTGGAAGCTCGTAAAAGTTGCAAAAAAGAATAAATAAAACAAGGGACCATAGGGGGAAAAATGGGATAGTGGGGCAAAATGCAATTTTCCAATAACTTTTTGATGCAACAGTGGGGCAAAACGGGTTAGAAAATCCGGATGTATCAATGGGGCAAAATGGGACATCAAAGTTATTGAAAAAATCGCGTCTTGATCCAATGTCCCATTTTGCTCCGCTCTCCTTTATATATGTGTATGTGGTACACATATAGTGTCACAGTGTAGAAACCGGTGGGGTGTAGGTGGAATAGGAGAGGCCAAGGTGAATGTAATCGCAAGCGGACCGGCCCGGATCGCCCGGTGGCCCAATTGCTCGCGTCGAGACGCTCATTGTCTCGTACATTATCCTTCCGATAGCAGTATAGTAGCTCCGGAGAATACTGTAGCTAATCGCAATCCAGAGGCTCCACCTTCTACTCTGCCTCGGTACCAGCAGCTACTTTTCGCCGCACAAACGAGCCAAAAATTTTCGCTGACCCCGCTACAGGCCAGCCGTGACTAGATAGGAGTGGAAAAAAAGGACGTACGATTTATCGCCGAGGCTAAATGAAAATTTTGACAAAATTTAATGGCCGGCGGACTTAATCATTTTCGCCAGCTCTTCTTTTTTTTTCATCAAAATATTTTTAATCTCGGTCACTATCATTTTTTATAAGAGTTTTTAGTCAACGTATTTTTTTACTTTTTTTTTTTCTTTTTTTTAACCGCAAAGCGAGGTTTTATGAGACTCGATAAATTTCATGGAAAAAAAAAATCGTAATCATTCTCGGTAGTTTTTTTTTCTCGAGATATTTTCAATCGCCTCGACTATAATTGACTACAACAGTTTTTAGGCAACGCATATTTTTTTACTCTGTTTTTATTTATTTTTTTAAACCGCGAAACGGAGATATATCGAGAATTCGTAGTTTTTATGATAAAAAAAAAAATCGTAATTTCGTTAACTCGAGATTTTTCCTATTTCGTCCAGAGCGAAATAGGGAGCGCGTACGGCACTAGTTTCCCGGCTCCGTGCTTCGGCAAAAGCCATACAAAATGCCTGCCTCGGAAAAGATATTTAATCTTGGCGTATACCACCGGCAGAGTTATATCGTCCCGAACATCTTGTAGTTACATATGTGCCTCCACCAGTGGCAACATCCTATGTGAATTGCTCTGCTGGGTACATGGATGAAAAGCACGAGAGCACGCCTCGACGCTGCTGTACTGCGAGAAACATTCGCAGGAAAAGAGGACGAGTAGATTTCTAACCCATTCCTTCCTCCCAAGCCCGCCCTTTTTTCTCCAGAAATAAATAAATATATATATGACCATATCTCTATACATACATATATACACGCATATACACATATACAGATATACATACACAGATATATACAGATATATATATATACACACATATATATAGGTATATGTGTATATATGTCTAATATATGGGGCATTCCACGTCAAATCAACAACCCATGTCCCTCTCTCTCGTCGATTTTGTTTATTTTTTAGCATGATGTTCTTATCGACCCATAAGGGTCTCGGAATTTTTTTCAATTTTTTTTACCACCTGACAAATTTTTAAATCCTCGAAAAACCAATTCCGAAATAGTCTTTTTCAAAAACCGAAAAAATTCACACTGATTGTACGATTTACAATATGATTTGTAAGCACCACACGATAACGGGATCTCAATATGTACTATATTTATTGCAAGTCTTTCGTTTCTTTCAGTGTGAATTTTATCAGATTTTTTTAAATGGCCTATTTTTTTAACTTCTCTGGTGGTGTAAAGAAATCTGACAAAAATCCCGACACCCAATGGGTCGGTAACACCATCATACTAAATAAAAATGAACAAAATCGACGGGGGTGAGGAACGAGGGCTGCCGATTTGACGTCGAATGCCCCATATATATATATGTATATATGCCGGATGTCTTGGAGATTCGAGCAAAACTCGCTCTGCTGGATGGGTACCGACACGAAAAGAAACAAGTAAAAATAGTGCACTATATGGGGGGAGTTGGGGGGGGGGGAAGGGTTGTATGTGAGGGCATGGTACATACGTGCGAGTATGAGAAAATCCGTTTCCATTCACGAAACCCGTCACGCGATGTAGAATCGTGTTTACCTAGCCGACGCCTATCCTACGTGCTCCACAAGAATTCTCCCGTTCTTGACTGCCGAGAATATACTGTTTGTACATTCGTGGATATTCGATAGCTTTGCACTCGGCGATATGTTTCAACGACGAAGATCTTCCACGAGAAACTGTATCCTCCATGGAGCACTCGAACTCTCGTTTCCCCATTCGATAGCTCGGGAAATGATACGGATTCGCGGTTTGTTTTTTTTATTTTTTTATCGAAAAAAAACTCGCCGGGACTCCGAGCGGTTCCGGTGTAACGTGAGTTACCACGGTTTGTAACGAAAAACTGATAGGACCTTTGGGCGTTCGATGTTGTTACGGATGTTGTTACGGTCCAATTAAGATGGTTCTTGCCAATGGTGTTCACTTCGCATATGTTTCGGAGAACTGATTGGTACAAAAATCTGAAAAAAATAAAGCGTATTAAAGGTGCTGAAAAGATTAATTTGGCATAATAATGATTCGAAAATGTTCTTAACAAGTTGATGAAAAATAAAATTTGTTCAACAAATCTACCGGAAACCAAACTTTTTTTTACGAAAATTTTAAAAATATTGAATTTAGGGTAAAAGTGGGGAATATGGCCCGGTCCATATATCATTGATTTACGTGTTAATCAAGGTGGGCCATATTCACCACTTTTACTCTACTTGTTACAACAAAATTGTATGATTTTTTTATGTGCAGCAAAGAATGTTTTAACCATTTAGTTGAATTGACTGTTCTGTTATTGATTGTAAAAAACATTTTGTTCCATCGACCAAACATTTCCTTCGCCACCCGCAACCGCAGCTTAGTTGACATTACCAAACGTTTTTATCGGTGCGGATATGCGAGTCAGCCATTTATCATCGTTTGTCTTTAATTCTTTGCAGCCATTCATGGTACCGATGAGAGTCCTGATGCTACTCGGTGGTGGTCTGCTGGCAGTGTTCGGCAGCGAAGCCATCGAGCTCGGAGGAGCTGGTCCATTGGCTGTCGTTGCGGCAGCCTTCGTCAGCTGTTATTTCTGGCAGGAGGAAGGCTGGGAAGTCGATGACGTAAGTACAATTAACCTCTTTCTTTCGGGTGATTGTGGTGAAAATGGCCCACCCCGAATAACACTTGAAAATCACCTGAAGTAGGCACAGGGGGCCAAAACGCAATTTACCAATAATTTTTGGATGTCCCATTTTGCCCCATCGATACATCCGGATTTTCTATCCCGTTTTGCCTCACTGTCCCTTCCAAAAATTAATTGCCTTTCGCCCCACTCCTCCCTACCCCGGTCGGTAAAAAATTAAAAATTAAAAATTAAAAATTAAAAATTAAAAATTAAAAATTAAAAATTAAAAATTAAAAATTAAAAATTAAAAATTAAAAATTAAAAATTAAAAATTAAAAATTAAAAATTAAAAATTAAAAATTAAAAATTAAAAATTAAAAATTAAAAATTAAAAATTAAAAATTAAAAATTAAAAATTAAAAATTAAAAATTAAAAAATCACCCCTGGCCAACAGTTCTTCGAGTCATTTTCTCTTTGCACCATCCGCGATCCCGGCTCACTCCCTCGAAGCCTCTCGCTCCCGCTCGGTTTCCCGTGGCAGGGCAGCGAGGTGCGCCGCGCGCGGTGCGCAGGCCTTCGCCGGAAGTCTCCCTATCTGGCGGTTCTAAAGGCCGGAAGCCCGCCGGAGCGGAGAGAAACCACCGCGAGGAGAGCGGAGCGTGCAGGGACCGGATGCCCTCCCGGCGCAGACCCGGAACACACACCCGCAGCATCCCTGAAACACGTGACCTCATCTCTCCCATACCCCCTCCCCCCGCCCTTCCACCCCCCCCCCCTCCGCCCCCGAGGTTTTCGAAACTCCTGTGAAATATTCGCCAGGAGCTTTCGCGAACGAATCTCGATTACGCGAAGCTACCCGGGGCTGCTCTCGTCGGTGTGGAGCTGCGCTGTGGATCGCGGATGAGCCGACGATTTCCGGGCGGCGTTCGCGAAGGGGGCCGAAAATTTGGTCGTAACCATCGGACCGGAAAGGCGAGCGAACCGCACTCTGCAAAATCCTCCCCCGGGACTTCGAGCCGGCGTTTCTACCTTTAAATCGATCCGATGACTAAACGAATTAAACGATTGGAAGAACAAAACAAATAAGAGCGGCAATCGTGCCGCGGCGCTGAGACTGGTCTAATCGATTTGGGGAATAAAGTAAATAGTAAAAAAAAAGATCCCGTTGATTCGTCGGGGTGATAAATTGGAGGGAGTTAATTGGCCGGCTGCACGGTGAGGAAGCGCGGTGGACCGGAAACTATAATTTCGGAAAATTGGAATACGAATTTTTGGAAAATTATTTTGACTAGAATTCATTTTTAATAATTATACATTTTTATAGAA
The DNA here is from genome assembly GCA_917499995.1 of Ichneumon xanthorius. NCBI lineage: Eukaryota > Metazoa > Arthropoda > Insecta > Hymenoptera > Ichneumonidae > Ichneumon > Ichneumon xanthorius. Next base: position 1,890,106 of record OU824204.1, on the reverse strand, counting down.
GTAATTGTTAATAATAATAAATTGTAATAGAATTAATTTTCCAATATTTTTTTATGCTCCATTTTGCCCCCCCCCCCCCCAATGGATCCATATTTTCCGCCCCATTTTACCCCGCTCTAACCTACTCGACGAAGGGGAGGACGATGAGAATTACAACAAAAAAATTATAGTAAAAAAACAAAAATGGAAAAATGTGCGGGGAGAAGACTGGCTGTAGTATCCGGCTCTACGGTTAATTATCCTCCTGCGAAACTCTGTATGGTATGCCGGCTGGAGCAGACCCACGTACACGCCGGCTCCACATGCGCCGGTACTATCTTCCTCGGCCTCCTTTCAGCAGCCTATAAAAAAAACCGAGGGCAACCTCGGGTCAGCCCTTTCCTTCGCGATATTAAGAAAAAAATTATGGGTCGTTGATGGCAAAATAAAAATAAAAAATTTAAAGTTTTGTACAGACTCGAGATACTTTTTACAGTGGGTTGATGAGGTACATTGATTTTTAAGGGGATGCGAAAGCTTCGAGCCACCCACAAAGCCAGCGCTCGGTCGATATCGAACAGAGTTGAACGTTTTTCAAGTACACAAGTACTTTAAGTACTTTTTAGTACTTTTTAAGTACTTTAAGTACTTTTTAGTGCTTTTTAAGTACTTTAAGTACTTTTTAGTGCTTTTTAAGTACTTTAAGTACTTTTTAGTACTTTTTAAGTACTGTAAGTACTTTTTTTACCTATTTTTTTATATGTGTAAATAAACTCTGCGATAAGTATAATAAAATATTTTTTTTAAGCCTTTAACAAGTTCTTTCGTCTAAGGTTCACTTACCCCCCTTAAGGAGACTTTGGGAGCGGATCGTCGATGGCCCTGACAATTTTTTTGTACACTTTTGTCCACAACCATATATTGTCTGATTTCAATATAAAAAAAAAAACTTTACACGTCGTTTGGAGCTTTGAATTCGAGACTCGGATGGACTCGCTTGTACGGCATGTTATAACGATAACGAGGAAGCTCGATCGCTTTGACGTCAGGAAGTAGCATCGGGATATCGACGTCGGAGCCACCGCCGTCGTTTGATCATCCGCGGAAAAAACGAGGGGAAACGCCGAAGGTACGAAGAGAAAGAAAAGGCTCGGGTTGGCACGGGAAGACCGGGGCGTAAAGGCGCGTAAAAATACCGGGAGAAAACTTGACGGATCCCTCCGAGAAAATATACTCGGATAGAGGAACCGCGCGACGCGAATGCTCGAGTGGACGTTTCTCGTAACGACGCGCGCCAAGCCGATGTCTACCTTTTATTTTCCCTCCGCGTCGCCGCTGCCGTTTTTCCACCCATGTCGAAAGAAAACGTTCCTCGAAGAATTTCATTTCCTTCTTCGCTCGATCAGCCGGGAGCTTATTGGGGCTGACGGATGGGGAAGCTGCGAATCCTCTCGAGCAGGATGAGCTTGCGAAAACATGCAGCATCGGGATGGACGAAGGTAGAGAACCTCCGATCGCTCGGGATGCAGCTCAGGCTCTCGAAGCGTGCGGACCATCGGTCAAGCTTTCTTCGGTTACCGGGGATATGTTACATTCGATGGTTGATTTTCGCACGGTTAAGGGGGCCCGTTAAGGTGGTACTTGCGAATAGTGTTCACACCCAGAAAAAAATTTATTTGACGGCCACCGTTTATTAAGATTAAGTAAAATATTTATTTGATTTAAATAAATATTTATTAAATTAAGTAAATAGTTACTTAAATGAAATAAATAGTTACTTAAATGAAATATATATTTATTTAAATGAAATAAGTATTTATTTAAATCAAATAAATATTTTACTTAATCTTAATGAACGGTGACCGTCAAATAAATTTTTTTCTGGGTGCACTTTGCGTTTCGGAGATACGAGAGAGAATTGCAAACACTTCTTGATGGTATAAAAATTTTAAAAAAATCAAGCATATTAAATATGCTGAAAATATTAATTTCGCATAATAATAATAATTCGAAAATGTTATGAACAAATTGATGAAAAATAAAACTGCTCGACAAATCTCCCGGAAACTTAACTTTTGCTTAATGAAAATGATTAGTTCACTTTTCGGTCAGGCTTTAAAAAAAAAAAAATAGAAAATTAACGATCACCAAAAATCTGCTCAATTTCTGCGACTAAGAAATTATTTTCACCAACCGAACAGTCCTTTTTCCACACCCCGCGCATACTCGAATCCCGGACGACACGGTCGACAGCCTTGAATTAACGCACGAGACAAACTCGTCGCAGGAGCTTCCATTATTTACCGGATCTTCGATCGGCCAGCCCGGGAGGGCGTCGATCGCCGCCCGTCGAGCATCCCGCCGACTGCGGAGCAAATAATCGAGCATCTTTCGCTCGAGCGATTCGCATCGGGGACCTCACTGGGTTACTCGCGAGGTTTCGCCACCACAAAAAGAAACCCGCGAGCGCAGACGCTCGGCTCTCCGCCCAAAGGACGCAGAGTCCCAACCCAAACCCCCGCCAAAAAAAAAAAAAAAAACGAAAAACAAACAAGAAAAAAAAGAATCTCGCGATAAGGTCCTCCGCCCCCGCCCCGCGCGGCCGTCGGGCTTCGCCCCTTTCTTTCGCCACTGTGCAATTTCTGTCCGTTCTCCGGGCGGGCTTCCGGTCTCGTTCTCGGCGAGCAGAAGTGAAAAGGACTTTGCTCTCCTCGCTCGAACGGTTTTCCCCGTCTTGGTCGCGAGCGAGAGGGCTTTTGGCATCGGAGAAATGGCCCAAAGGGTTTGTAGTACAGTGGAAGGGTAGTTATCGCAGTTAACGCTGTTACGGTGGTTGCAACGTCGCCTTCGTCGCCTACCCGACTGTTTGAAAACTTGCTCTATGTACCGTTCCGCATCTCTCGGTTCTACACCGTATTTCCACCACCCGCCCCCCCCCCCCCGCCCCCCGCCTTAAGGAAGCTGCAACGAGCGTGGAAGTTTTGCCTCGGGGCTACAACGTAGACCACTCGGCACACGAATTTCTCCACTGTACTCCGCGTTCTCCGCCCGGTAATGTTGCAGAACTCTATATATATGTGTACATGTATACATATATACATATAGATGTATATATGTGTGTATATGTATATATGTGTATATATGTATATATGTGTGTATATGTATATATGTGTGTATATGTATATATGTGTGTATATGTGTATGTGTGTGTATATGTGTATATGTTGGCCATGTCGGTATGTAGATACACGGAGGAATATAAAGTCCGCAGAAGCCCGTGGCCCACTTCCGGATTTACCGAGGTGAACCGCCGAGGGATAATTTGCCATTTGGATCCGGTTCCGCCCCCGCGCCTCGCGCCCCCCCGTCCGACGAGACCTCAAAGTTTGAATCTCCGCTCGCCGGGATGGGGCGCAAAACGGAACACCGAGGGAAAACGGACCATTTTATTGCGAATCCTTTTGCAGGCATTTTGCAGGCGGGGCAAAGAAGGCTCCTCGAGGGTGGGAACGAGGGGGCCGTTTTGCCCCACTTTTAACGCGACCTCCCCTATACGACTTTACGACGGAATCTCGGTTTCCCTCGCCGCACTAAAAATACCGAAAATATTTCACGTATCCGCTTTAATATATAGTTTTTTTTTCCTATCGCTGACTTTTGGGTTTATAAATGTGATCCTTAATTAATCTCGCGGCTCGCGGATCTTGAGAATTCTCGAGGCCCAACGTACTTTTCATCGCGCTCGCTTTTCGCCAAGCTGAGAAAAAAAAAATTGAAATAAAAAATATAACTGTGTAACAACCACCCCCCCACCCTCAACCACCCCGGTTGCTTGCGGGACTTGGAGAAAATAAATTAAAACTTCACCATTACGGTCCGCGCTTTACTAAAGGAACTCGGCGATCTCTAATTAACTTATTTGATTCGAGCGTTAATGAATAGGTTTCATTAATTTTTTTCTTCTTCCCTTTCTCTTTACTTATTCTTTTAGTTCTGCCGAGAAAAAAAAATTGCTTCGTAGTCCATTTGCCGTTGGAATTAATTAGAGGCCTTACGCACCGGTGCCGATGCGCCGATAATTTTGTCTACCTGCAGCTTTTTTTTAATGGATGAGAATTTCCAGACGAGATATAAAAATTAGGGTGTTTCGCAAAAAGGACATTAAAAAAAATTAGGGAAATTGGGGTGTTTCGCAAAAAGGGAAAAAAAAAATTCTCCCACTCTTTTAAAGCATAGATTTCGATTTCAAATTGAACCTCACGAAAGGTGGTCCTTAGCAAAAAAATTCTAAGAGATGTCACATTCGACGTTCGTACCCAAAAAATGTGGCACCTTATAAACGTAATTGTCAACGTCCGCCTTTAGCGAGATGTTTTTTTATATCGAAATATATAGTTCTACGTGGTGGGAGATAAACTTTTTGTATTTTTCTGTAGTGAACCCAAAATATATATTCTTTAATTCTTTTTTTTTATTTGTATATAGGAATCGCTAAAAATGTACAGTACCGTGAATTAGTTGAAAAAAATTATTTCCACCCTCCAAAAGTATAAATTTCAATCTCAATTTGAAACTCGCGACAGACGGGCCCAAGCAAAAAATCCTAAGAGGCGCCGCATTTAACGTTCCTACCGCAAAAATTCGACAACTTCTTTCTTGTTGGGTATAAACGACGAATGAGGCTCTTAGGATTTTTTGCTAGTTACCGGCTTTCGCGAGCTTCAATTTGAGATCGAAATCTCTACCTTAAAAAGGTGGTAGAAAATAAAAAATAAAAATGCCTTTTTTTGAAAAACCCTAATAAAAATGCCTTGTCTTATTGTGCCGATCGTTAAAGCCATCGCGAGCGTTAATGGCGAAGTAGGTATGCGTGCATGCGAGGCCTCTAACGGCCGAACTCGTTTCGCACACCGGAAGTTCTCGATTTCGTTCGCAACGCGACTTGTTCCGAAGGACGTACGAATAATTCGCGGACGCTCTCGACGCCACACGAGCACGGACCGTTGCTCGTACGTAGATCGAGGCTGTATCTATTTACATCTTTGATAGCCCGGCCGCTGCAACGGCGACGTCTCTCCCCGGCTCGCTGCCCGAGCACGCCGTTCTATACACAACGCCGGAGACTTATACTCGTCTTCTGCGCGAAATAACAATCCCGGGGGAGATCCGCGCCCCGGTAAATCCCACTGGATTTACGCAAAGTCCCCGCGAGCGCTCCCTCGGGCGATCTCTCTAACCGTCGCTAGCACAATTCCAAAAAAAAAAAAAAAACATCCATTTCTCTCGCGATACCGTTGCGAACATTGTTTTTTAGCCAACACGAATGTGCGGCATTCGTCTCGGCGCTCTGGGATGGGAAAATCATCCCGGTAAAGAGTTTTTTTCGTCGTTTTCTGGGTTTTAATTTTTTTAGAGCAAAATATTCATGCATCAGTTATTATTTTTATTATTTATTGTTTTTTCTTTTTATTATTTTTTTTTATAGTGTTATATATACTATAAAAGTGATCCTTAAACGTGAAATATTTTATTGTTGTGTAGTTTTATCGTTTTCACGCGAGAGCGGGGCAAAAGGGGCCACTATAATAAATATACAGTTACACCTCTCGAAGATATCGCGAGGCAAAACGGACAATTGTAGAAATATTTTCATGAAACGTAAAAAAACAATAGAATTTTCCTAAAAAAAAACGGAATATTGTTGTCTTTTGTTACCCTGAAGATATTAACTTCGAAGGTTAAAAGGGTTAAATGTAACGAATCAATCTTCGAACCTCCTATTCACCGTAGTTCAATTTCTATTCAAACCCGCACGCACCATATTTCCGTTTAAATTAAACGAGTATTCATTTTACCCTATGAAGCTCTATCCCCACGAACCTGCGGGCGGTCTTGTTGCTCCAGCTTTATTAATCCCTCCCCTTCCCCTCGCGCGGCTCTGTAGATATTTATTATAATAATAAACCCTCCACGTCCCCACCAGCCTTTGCCACTTCGCACTTTAATAATGCATCCTCAAAATAACATCAATATTCATCGATAACATTTTTTTTACTAAAAAACAGTTTATTATTATTATTATTATTATTATTATATATCATTCGAGATCTAGTGGATGATTTTACGTCAGCTTTATTAGTTCCTCTACTTCACGCCCTCTCGCGCAACTTTATAGATATTTATTGAAATAATAAGCCCTCCACGTTGCTACCAGCCTTTATAGTGATAAATATTATAGCGATGAATCTTCATCCACCAAACAACATAAATATTCATGGGTAAACAAATTTCATGAACAGATTTTTAATAACAAAGCACTCAAATTATTAAGAAAAGAAAATAATTTTTATTTTTATTTACGCGGAAATCCGTGTTTATGTCCTTCGATATCTTCTGCATGATCTTCTTCCAGATCTTTATTAATCCCCCCCCCCCCCGCTTCTTCTCGGGCACCGCTGTAGTGATTATTATAATAATAATAAATACTACAGTAGTATTTATTCATTCTTAAAATACCTTATGGTATTTTTCATGAAATTAAGATTAAGATTAAGGAGCTTTTTTGAAAATATTAATTTTGCACAATAGTCGTGAAAACTAAGGACTTGCCTATTTTTATCGGTAAAACACTAGGGTCGAGCGTCCCCTTAAGATTAAGATTAACATTTTTTTCATGACATTTTTAATAACAAAAAATAAATAAAAAAAAGGAATGAATTATTAATGTTTATTTTTTCTTTGCGCAGAATCCCGTGGCGATATCCTTCGAGATCTTCTGGATGATCTTCGAGCCGATACTCTTCGGCGTGACCGGCACGCAGATAAAGATAAAGGACATGGAGGGAAGCACCGTTTACGTGACTCTGGGTATTCTCGTCGTCGGGATAACGATCAGAATCTTGGTGACGGTGCTCGTCGGAATCGGCTCGAAGCTCAATCTGAAGGAAAAAATTTTCATCGCTCTGGCCTGCATGGCCAAAGCAACCGTCCAAGCCGCCCTCGGCCCGGTCACCCTGGACGAGATCGATCACACGCAGCCCGATCAAGTTCGCTACGCCGAGGCGACACTCACGATGTGCGTTCTCTCGATTCTCCTCACAGCGCCGGCCGGCGGAATAATAATTTCCCTCTCCGGTCCGAAGCTACTGACGAAGACGACCGAGCCGGTCGTTCCGCCGGAAGGATGGAGAACCCGAAAACCTTCCATACGAGACATATCGATCATTAACGAGGATCCAGATCTTGAAGAAACGGCCGGCGAGGGAAGAAACTGATTATTATTATTTTTTTTTTCGCCGACCACGGGTTTGCGGAAAGGGAAGAAGAAAAGAGAAAGTTGCGAAAACGGTCCATTTGCGATTTATGGGGTGACAAAAAAATCGATTGTTTGTTTTTTTTTTTTTTTTTTTTTTGATCGGTGGAGACGAAAACGAATTTTCGAACGAAGAGCTGCCTGCAAGGGACCAGAGTCTGTGTTCCTCTTACACCCCCTCCCGCCACCCCCCAATATGTACATAACGCGTAATTTAATGTAGATAATGTTCACTCTAGAGAAATAATTAATGTATGAAATTTGGCGATGGTCGCGGTTGAGCGTGCAATCGTCTGTACGAATGAGCGGCGAAGTTAATGCCGCAGAGATATGTAATAAACATTATTTTTATGACTATGCGATGGTGTAATTAATAATTCAATTTTGTTCGTGGTTATGATGTTAATTATTCATTTTTATTTTCGATAATAATAATACACTCGAAGAGGACGAGTTTCGTTGGGGCAATTGGGAGAGAAATTATTTCGACGAATGCGAAAGTTGGGCGGAATCGGAACGTCAAAAATTATTTTTAGTGGTTCGAGAGAATATTTTTGTATAGAAAAAAAAAATCATAATTTCCTGTAACGAAGCTGTGGAGACGTTTCTCTATTTTTAATGCGATAAAAAAAATTGCAAGCTATTCGTACAACGGATATAAAAAATATTTCGTTCGAGAACAAGATAGGAGAGAGAGAACTGGAAAATTAGGGAAAACCGGGGGAATTTTCGAAAATTGTTTTTGTCGCTGGGAAATCGTTTCGACGAATGCGAAAGTTGGACAAAATTGGAACGTCAAAAATTATTTTTACTGGTTCAACAGAAAATTTTCTATATAAAAAAAAAATTCTATAACGAAGCTCTTTCGCTCTATTCGAAGCGTTCATATCCATACCGCAGATATAAAAATATTTCGTCCATGGGGAGATCGTTTCGCCAACGGTGGATCGCAGTGGTAAGACAGAGAGAACCAGGCAGGCGAGAGAGAACAGGAAAATTAGTGAAAACCGAGAGTAATTTTTTTTCTTCATTTTTTTTATTATTATTATTTTTTTATCATAGTCGACGGGAAATTGCTGCGGTGAAGATATCTCGATCTTTCTCTGTCGTTGACGCTCGCGTAAACGCGCGTGGAGTATAAGGAGTGTGCGTGTGTGGGTGTGCATGTGTGTCCCTGTGTGTGCGAGCGAAGCTCCCAGGAGCACTCTCGAGATATCGACAACCCTCAACCTCCCGGAACTTTGGCGCACTCTACTACTCATATCCAATATTTATATATATATATAATATAGCTCCATGCTCCTTTTTTTAAGTAAAAATAATCTCACAATCGTACAGGGAGGTCACAAGCTCACCGACGCTATTCCCCGAAGCACCTTTTTCTCTCACATCGGAACTCTTAATTTACCATTGATTAGCATGCGATAATCGATAACTTCAGCCGCAGCTCTCACTCACGAGTCCGAAGTAGCCGAGACGGGAGACGGGACGAGCGCGACACACTCTTGCATCTAAAAATAACATGCATCGTCACTATACAGGTCAGATCATTCATTTTTCATTTTCGTTTAACATTTAAAAAAATCCTGTTTTCGTCATAGTTCGTCGCTGTTACGGTTGCGTATGGGAACAAATTTTTTTTGGATACATTTTCAATATCGAAAGACGTTTCGTTTTATTTGTGGGTAGTAAGACATTTTTTTTTATATAACATGCATTGTCAATGTACAGACTTGACGATTCATTTGTAAAAAATGTTATCACTTAAAAAAGTTTTCCCTGTATATTCGTTATAGTTCTTTCTCGTTACGATTTCGTGTGGGAATGAATTTCTTTTTTACCCATATTTTCAACATCAAAGGACGTTTCATTTTATTTTTGGATCGTAAGGTAAAGTATTTTTTTGGTGTATTTTTTTTTTATATCCGTGCGAAGTGTTTTTCGCGCGACGAATTATTTTTCGTTCACTGCATGTTAATAAGGAGCAGTGCTGAGAGCGGAGTTCGACATGATGGTGCTGTTGCTCCCGCTTTTTCTCACCCTGAACGGATCCTGCAGCCCGTTTGCGTCCTTACCAGCCGGGGTAGTGTTACTTATAGTTCCGCGACCCAGTCGTCTCAGCAGGGCGTAGTAAACTTTGCTCTTCAGCACGAACAGAATGAATATCATGAGACCCTGAAGACAGTTGAACGCGTCCGATACGTAAAAAAATTCGGCACGCCAGCTGAGCGTGACGGCATAGTGATTGAGAAAGTACGATATCACTTCGAATATCCAGGAAACACCCATCACTACGAACAATTTTATGTTCATTATGTATCTGAAAGAAGATACAAAAATGTTAAGCAACAATATCGATATTTAACGCGAAGCACTTTTGACGGATGGATGGACGAACGGATAGATGGGCGAATGGACGGATGGGTGGACGGATGAAGGGAGGGACAGAGAGGGAAATGGGAAAATGTTTTTTCTCATATTGTAGGGAATATTTATACCACAATCTGATAGAATAATTCACAATACTTCTCCTTACATACTTCGGACGCGATGGGAAAGAAAAAAAGATAAATCAGGAAACACTGTAAAACTTACTTCGTTCGATCGGCCTCATAGCGTCGACTTCTCGGATCGGTCGGCGACGCCATGACCCTGGTTATCTCGGCCTTGACTCTGCTGCAGTATCTCGCGGTCAGGCCGAAAAATATTATGTTCGCGATTAGCTGAATGGATACCGGTCCGATGAAGAATATTATCTCCCCGTAAAGATCGGTATTTCCTGTAAAAAAAATAAAATAAAAAAACGTAAATAAAAAAGAGATCCATCGAGTCAAAAATCTACTTTTTTCCTTCGTTTCGCATATTGTACCGTCGACCTGGAGCCCTTTAATTGCCACGTATCGCCTTCGACGGGACACCAATATATTCCCCGAATCTAATAAAAGCGCCGCAGCGCTACATGAAAGGTTCGCGCTCGCCGCAACCTACCGATGGAACACTGTACGGCGCATTGTTGCGGGCTTCCGAAGGACCAGTTACTTCGCCAACCTGTGCGATCGGAAAGCGGACCAACGGAACAGGTGGACAAACGTTAACGGCGAACGCGAAAGGGTTGGAAAACCCGCGGTCCTTGCGAAGCTCGATCTCTCTACAGTGAGTTCTCTCGTTCAGGTGAAGCCGCGCGACCAGGGGGTGGGGACGGGTGGAAGGGGGGGGGGGGGTCACCGAGCTCGAGGAATTTAATTAATTTTCCTGGCTTCGTTCTGCGGAGCTATCTTCCTCCTCTCGCAGCTTTATCGCCCCGTCACATTCTATATATCTCTGTACCAATCCGAATACTATCCGTCTTTATCTGTACGGCTCTCCTCTCGTCAATCGACGTCGCCGTACCAATTGAAATACTAATGACTCTCGGCCCCCTTCCAGCGTTTCATTCCTCTCTTTAATACCCGGCCTAATGAGTCGTAATGACGTCCGACCGATCGGAACCCCTCTCATCGGAATCAAAAAACAACCCCCTTCTGTATCGAACTCGTTTTTTTTGCCCCTCCCCTGTCTTTCGTTTCCCCGGCCGAACGGCACGATTATTTCCAATTCGAATTGGATTCTGGCTCGACGAGGTCTCCGGTCGAACCCGCCTCGAGGATTGTTCGGTCAAAGTAATATTTTTATTTTTTTTTGTTATTATTTGTACTGTGCCCTTCAATAAGCTCTGGACGATTTTATTCAAGCTGACATAAGAAAACAGAGCAGATATTAATGAAGGGTGGCGTCCATCGTTTGGACATTTTTTGAGTTCTTTAGTAGATAATTTTTTTGTAAAAAAAAAAAATCGACAAAAAATTGCGCATTAGTTGACTGAGAAATTGCTGGAATTATTTTTATCGTACCCTTGAATGATATTTGAGACTATTTTATTAAAGCTGATATGACATAGACCGGGTATTGATGAAGAGCGGTGTACATCGTTAGGATTTTTTTTTGTGGTCTATGATTATTGTTTAATTAAATTTTATATGCTCACTTTCAAACCAACAGCTATTGACGCCGATATTCGGACGCAGATAGAAAGCTAGGAATCCCGTAGTGTCGGCTAAAACGCCGACGCACGTTACGGTAAGTGCGAAACCCCATGCGTATACTGAGTACATGACGAATCTCGTCGTGTATGCACGGCCCCGACCTCCCGAAGTTGCTGCACCGCCCAGTCCACTGGGAACAGAAAGGAAAAACAATTTTTTAATAAAAAAAAAATTAACAGGAAGTACCATTTGCCATTTTTTTTATATGCCATAATATGACTTTTGAACGTTCTTTCGTCACGCCAATGTCATCCTAATCGGCTGCTCTTAATTACACTTAATGGGATACTCTGATGCAATTAATATGACAGTAATTATGAAAATTAATACCACGAATCGCGAGTAGAGATAGTGAGATAAAATACAAATTTGTTTGGCATTATTAAAATTTTAATATGGAAATTAATATCGTGCCTCAGGTCGTCACGCATGGTCCATCAAGGCGACCTTCATTACTTTATAAACTACGAAAAAAAAAATGATTTTTTTTAGGTTTAATTGTAGCGAAATCGCGACAGGCCAGTCTGAAGTTATTAATATATTACACGATAAATTTATTCGATCACCGAAATCCGAGTAACGAATATCCGTACATAAAAATTTCTCCAGCTACGAGGCGATGGCTGATGAGAAATTTCCGGTCTCGAGCCAATAACCGAACCCGTTAATCTCCGTTAACAAAATTGACAAAATTAATGAGCGTTCAACAAAATTAACTTCCGAAAAAAAATAAAATTACATTCAATTTTAGTGAAAACGCCCCACGCCATTCCCACAAAATTTAAACGTTACAAAAAAAATTTACTCGACCAACAAAATCCTAGTAACGAATCGCGCTGCATAAAAATTTCGCCATCCACCTCACGCGGGCTGATGTGCAGAAATTTTCGGTCTCGAGCCAATAACCGAAACGTTTAATCTCCGTGCTCGGCTCTTATATTATGCCGATCCCCCCGCGTGTCGATCTATTTTCGTAACGCACCACCTACGTCCACGTTTTTTTTTTCAGGGTATCGCCAAGAGGGCGACCGACTGAAAACACAAACAGAGGAAGAAGAGAGCGCCGATGAGCGGAGGAACGGCGCTCTGTACGGCGCGTGTGTGTTTAGCGAGCTGCCGTCTATGCGCGTAGACGACGAAACACATTGTTCGAGCGTTGTACGAAGGTTTCCACGTTCGCGCGAGTCACGCGCCCGGGAGACGTCGAGAGAAGCAGCCTAGCTCGGGGCCGTTAAAGGGGTGCCGAAGTTACCGGAGGGATGACGACTACGACGGCTCGCCCAAGGTGCATCGGATCCGTTGCCACGGAAGGAACAATGCTGCTTTATTCCCGTCTGTTTTGCCGCTACTGTGCTCAAACCAGCACACACACACACACGCTCTCTCCGTATCTCTTCACCGAGCACATGGACCGGCTTCCTCGTGCATGTTAACGTTTTCTGCAGGCGCGTTTCGGTACGTTAGATACGCCCGAGCACGATAACAAAGACCGGTAAATGCAGGCCGATTCGGCGAGGGGCAGCGGTGAGGGAGGAACTCGGCTTACCCGAAAGTCCACCAAATGTCGAAGCACATCACGTTCAGCCACGAGAAGGCCGCGATCCAGGAGAGCAGCGTCGTGAATCCTGAAACAGAGACATTTTTGGTACCGAGCTGCGGTGTGAAAAAATTTAAAAAAAAAAATTGTAATTTTAATGTTTTTATGCAAAAACGGGCATAAATTCAATGTAGAGTTATGATGAAAAATTAATGTACTTTTTCATTGAAATTAAAGTAAATTGTTAAAATTAAAGGACTTGACAGTAAAATTAAAGCAAATTGTTGAAAATAAAGTATTTCCAATGTTTTTAATGCATCGAACATGATTTTTCATCGCAATTGTATATTAAGCTTAATATACCAGTTTTTGCATAAAAACTTACAGACCGGTGCTTAACGAGGGGACAAATTTTAATTAATTACCAATAGCCATCGAAATACAGGAAGGGATATGGAAGAGACATGTATTGGGTTCCTAACTTTAAAAAATCCTTGTATTGGCTTCCTAACTTAAAAAAAAAATCCATGTCTTGGCTTCCTAACTTAAAAAAAAATGCTTACCGACAAATTGACAAAATTTCGTTCCCTTGGAGCCTGGAATGCCGGTAGTGGGCGGTGTTCCGAGTGCAACGGTTGCGAGACAGGCGTAAGCGACGATAAGACTAAAGACGTGGCACATGAGGGTTTTGCCATGAAGATTGCGAAGCACCGGTAGGCAGATGTACACAAGCAGTGTGACGATGAGAAAGAAGCAGCTGATCAATTCCAGTCCCGCGTTTACCCCGAATCTGTACGGGGGACTTGTCGGATAACGTAACTGTAAAAATGGTTCTTTCGATAGATTGGAAAAATGAATTTCTACCTTATCGCCGAATCGTCCACCGATTCGGGGTTCTCGAAGCACACGACCGGATAAATATTATCCTTGAGACGCGCGTTGCCGAAAAACAGTTCCAAGCAGTATTCGTCGTGGCCGTAGACTTTGTAACTCGGCATGTAAATGTAACCCAGTGGTGTGATGTGCCAACGCTCGTACTCCTCCAAGGGATACATTCCGTATTTGCACGGCTTTCCGATCAGCATACCGTAATCTTTAATCAAGCAATTAATAAAGTCAACGCCGTTTACTAAAATTTATCAAATTAATGACCAATCAATAAAAGTAAGAAAAGTAATGAGCGTTTAACAAAATTAGTCAAATGAATGACTGTTTAATAAAATACTAAAATTAATGACCGTTTAATAAAAAGAATCAAATTAATGGCCGCTTAATAAAATTAACAAAAAAATGACCGTTTAACAAAACTAATAAAATTCCAGACCGTTTGATAGAATTACTGAAATTAATGAGCGCTTAAAAAAATTTATAAAATTAATGACCGTTTAACAAAATTTATAAAATTAATGACCGTTTAACAAAATTTATAAAATTAGTGACCGTTTAATAGAGTTAATAGAGTACCCTATTATGCTATTCTGGTAATATTCTGCGAGGCTCGGTGACTTGTGCAAAATAATGCCGTACAGAACAACGCAGTGCACTCTTTTGGTGTGCAAAAAAAAAACACTTCGACCGCAAGTGAAGTCATTCCGGAAACACGTCACTTCCGGTCCCACACAAATATCGAAAGAAATCGGCGTTTCTTGATAAACTAACCAGAGTTTTCAAGAGCGTCCATATCCCTCTCCAATCCCCGTTTCACCGATACATTGTGCAAAATATTGTGAAAATAACCGGGCGGCACGTCCGATGGAATCTTGCCGCACCTGGTAACGATCATGGCCTCGTCTTCCGGGCAGCATTTTCTGACGCACGGGTTCCTGTTGCAATAATTCTCTGCACTGCAGGCTCTGATAACGACGAGACCCGGCGTCCCCGAGGTGCCGGGATCGAGACACGTGTTGTTCTCGTTCGCGACGATCGGCTCCGGACCATTCTTCGTCGCAAGAACCACCTAAAAAAAATAAGACGAATTTAAAATTCAATAAATTTGAAATTTCATGCAAACCTTAAATCGTGAAATAAAACTAAAAGATTCATGTACATTATATCACCGGCACAGGATAAGATACAAGTTTGTCAAAAACTTTGGCCCTTTGCAAAGGTGGGAGGAAAATGGGGCAAAACGAACTATTTTTACCATTTTTTGCTTCCTTATGCAGAATGTATGTTTTCGAAAAAAAACAAATCTTCCGATTTTAATGTCAGCGTACTAGAAATTGTCGAAAACTTCGAGAAATGTGATTTTTAGCTAGCGTCCGGATGTATGTATGTGTATGTGTGGGTGTGACAGACTTGCGGTGTATGCGATTTTAATTATTGCTTCTTCTATGAGAAAACCAAAATCGAACATCAAAATTTATCATAGACGAAGATGTGCGCAAAACCATGGAACATGAGTCAGTAAATGTGCAAATCACTTTGCACGCTTTTGTGCGTGGGAAATAAAAACAAAGTCTTTTCAATGGAGAAGAAGGGTCCGTTTTGCCCCAGGGTTCCATTTTTCCTCATTTTCCTATGTTTAATTAAACGAAAATGAATTATATCGAAGGAATGTTAATATTGACTCACTCTGATGAAACAATATGCTATTTTCATAAAACGATAGCGCCATTGTTGCATACGATAAATCGCATAAAAAAATAACCTTGAAAATTGCGGGATGCAGTCAGGGAGAGATTCCTCCAAAGTGGCCAATTATTTTTAGATAACTTGCATCGAGTGCCGTTCCAGTCGGGCTCCCACGTAATGCGATTGCGTCCATAATCACACATAATTATGTTTTCCTGCTCCAACACACAGTAACTACTACATTATGATTCAATCAAAACTCAATTGCTTTGAAAGCTTCTACTTTGAAAAAAGCGTTCCAACCGGGCTTCCGTCGTACGGGAATAACTGTTGAGTAACCAGTTTTGAGTGACAAGATTGTGTTAGAGTTCATTTCGAATTTTTTTCGTGAATTGCAGGAATTTGCAAATAAAAATAAAAATAAAAAAGTGTGTTCCTACTAAAATTATCGCCACTCTGGGACTTTAGCCCAAGACTTTAGCCACTCCGGGTTGACAAAGAATAGGGACGTGAAGTTAGTTAATAATAATCACGTGAAGTTGTCTAATGTTGGAGGCGTGAAGTTGGCTGTAATGGGGGGGAGGGGCAAACATCCAAACAAACAAATCCACACTTTTCCAAAATACATATATATATATATATATTATATTTAGTCGGGCTCCGTCGTTACCGACGGAGCCCGACTAAAGTACGACGAAAGGCCCTTCGTCCCACATCGCCCAAACAGAAGCGGAGCGTTCCACTTCAGAAAGAACGTCGTGCCCCACTCTTCCCTCCTTAGCACCTGCGGAGACCCGAAGAAGAAGAAAGAAAAAAACAGCTCTACGCATACGCGTTGTCTCATTACTCGTTCTCCCGCCGCGCTGAGAGAAACGCGCACACTCTCGGGCAAGGATGAGCGTAAGTCAGGCGCTGCCGCGAGTGAAATATATGGCTTGGCTGAGAGAAAAATATTCATGAAAAGTGTTTGGAACGGAGGAGAGTTTCGGTACGGGGGTTTTTCGGTCGGTGAGAATGCGAGCCGGAGCGCAAGAAGAGGAGTGCGCGATTGTCGGATACGTACGCTCGGCGTCGCGGGAACGAAGTAATCCGCGAGGCTGCTCTGAGCGGCGTTCGGGGGAAACTCGGGAGAGAGAAATGGGACTCCACAGGTGTTTGGGACTCTCCCGAATGGATCCGGGACGGGGGAGAGGACGAGCTTCTGTGCTCCGCTGCGCTCCGATGGTTCACGCCCGAAAGGACAATTTTACGAGTTTAGCGACTCGATACAGGTGACGAGCGCGGCGGGCACGCCTGGCTGTGCCCGCTACAAGCGAATATCCTGGAGGAGGGGGCCGATTCGGGATTGCTATTTCTCGGCGCGCAGTTATTCGGTTACGGCGCGAAATAACTCGGGGGAATTTATTTGCCTCACGCAAATATCGCCACGGAGCAACGCACTCGTGGACAATAGTCGGGTGATCCATCGATCTAGGAAAATGGGGGGGGGGGGGAATGGCGGGTCGAAAAGGACCATTTTTTTAATAATTTTTTTACTAGGCTCGAGGACAGATTTTTCTCCTCGCCCGAACCGAGCTCGGTCGGTAACGGAAACTGTAACTGACTTTTCTATGGATGCCGATCGTTTCCGGTTGAGAGGAGATTCTTAAACGATGTGGATGTAGATTCTGGTTCGGGTGAAAATTTGATTTTGGACGTGTATGGTCGATGTGGTTGAATAAGTTAATTACAGTTTTTGTTACCCATGCTATATTAAATTAAAATATTCCGTGTATTAGAAACATTGGAAATTCATAAGTTTTAATCATTTACTTTAATTTCAATGAAAAAGTGTATTAATTTTTCATCACAATTGTACATCAAATTGAATGTACCAGTTTTTGCATGAAAACTTCCAGTCCGGTATATTAAATTTAAAAAAAATGTTTACAGTGTACGACACTGCAATAATACATTGTAAATTTAATGTACTGGAACTTGAAATTTGCTTACATTACTTACACTAATTGAACATTAATGTACTTTTTTCTAAAACAAAAATACCAGATTTAAAAATTACACATTTTTTGTCTTTCGAAATTCATAAAAGTTCACTGAAGTTCACAAAAAATGTCGTTAAAAATAAACATTTTACTGTAAAATTGCAACGCACATGTGTTTAAAATTTCAGAAACTGTTTATGTAAAAAAACTTCTAATACAGTTAATTTGAAACGAATTTTTTTCCAGTGGAGGAAGTAGTAACTGCACGTGTAGTGACTACTGAATCTCCCACAGTCACCACTGAACCCCTGGTAGTTTTTTTTTCGGTGAGGGGAGACAGCGCCTGTATTTTAAAATATCGCGTGAACCGCAGCCGGAAAAATCTCTTCCCGCGAGTTATTTAACGACGGAGACCGCAGTTATCGCTCCGTGGATCGAGTTATTACGAGGCCTGGGGAGGCCCTCTCATATAATAATTCATTTTTAATTCTTTCAACTCTCAAACAGTCATCGGAAAAATACTTCACCGCAAATTGTTATTTTAGTTTTTATGTTTACGAAGAAAAAAAAACTTGTTTTTTCAGTTTTTTTTTTCTTCGCGGTGCGGTACAATGTACGATAGTCGCCTTTCACAGAACCACCTTCGACAAAAAACCGATGAATGGAATGCGTGGGTGCGACTAAGCTGAAGCTTACGATTCGTTAGCAAATTATAATTATTATTGGATGATAATAATAAGCAAAAAAAAATAATTAAGAAAATAATCATAATAAATTATTATTATTAAATAATTAAATAAATAATAATAATACTATAAATTGGCTTGTATAATAATACTAATAATATTACTAATAAATTAGTTTGAGAACATTGGAAACTCGACTATGTGGACCAGTCCCCAAATTTCTTATGTTGTGTAACGCAAAGATTTTTTTTTTTTCTTCGGCGATCCGTTAAGCGTTACGGAACGAGTGTTCGTAAAATTAAGAGGTGATAATCGAATTCGTGGAAATGGCTCGAAAGCCTCGCGAGCGAAAGTCGACGCCTTTCGTCCGCTCGGAGCCCGTCGACTCTGGCGGATACGTCGAAAGGAATGTTACGTAGTATAAAAAAAAAAAAAATAAAGAAACAGATAAGCGTTCGAAAGATCACCGGGAGAGTAAAACTCTTGCTCTCCCACGAACGGGGATGACGCGCAGATTAACAGCGACTCGACGTCGTAACTTATATTTGTTTATGTAACGGAAGTGCGACGTGGCCTTTGGCCTCGCTTAAACGCTATTATAGCCGAGAATAATAACAATAATAAAAGGTTCAAGAATTCCGAAAATACCTGACCAACAGCAACTGACGCATCGACATCCGGTTCAGCGACAGATTTAAATATAATGTAACTAAGTATAAAAATAAAAACAAATACATCCATTAAAAAAAAAAAAAAAATGTATACTGTATACGAGAATTCCGAAATAACGCGATTGACGACTTGTACTGTACTGCACATGCGCCGAGCGTCTGGAACGCGTGTACAAATAAACTTTAAGGCCCAGCATAAGGATTTGGTCCAAAAAAACAGGTCGATTTTCAACATTTTTTTAACGGCGACTGACGCATCGACATCCTGTTGAGTGGCAAATTTAAATATAATGTAAGTAAGTGTTAAAATAGAAACAAATAAATCAATTTACATAAAAAAAAAATTGAGACGGTATACGAGAATTCTGAAACAACACGAATGACGCACATATCGAGCGTCTGAGACGTGTGTACAAGTGAAGTTTAAGCTGCACACGTTTGGAGCGACGTATGTAAATATAATGTAACTATGTAAAAAAAATTGCAAAAAAATACATGTTCGAGACCATACGCGAGAATTCCGGAATAACACGCTAGACAACTTGTAACCCGCACGCAACAAGCGTACGCGACGCATGTACAACCGAATCTTAAGGCAGTCCTTGCGAATGGTGTCCACTTCGCATAAGTTGCAGAGAAATGACGGGGAATTACAAACACTTCTCACTGGTATAAAATTCTAAAAAAAATCAAGCATATCAAAGGTGCCGAAAAGATTAATTTTGCATAATAATAATTCCAAAAATGTTATTAACAAATCGATGATAAATAAAATTGTTTAACAAATCTTCCGGAAACCTAACTTTTTTTAATGAAAATGATTCGTTTATTTTTCTGAATACGTATGAAGTTTTTCATATTTTAAAATTCACTCTCCGTTTCGTGACTTTCCACACATTTTTTGCCATACAAACAAGAAAAATGCAAAGTGAATTTAAAAATCTAAAAACACGCATACGTATTCAGAAAAGTGAAGGAATCATTTTCATTTAAAAAAAGTTAGCTTTGTCAGAGATTTGTTGAACAATTTTATTTTTAATATTTTGGAATTATTATTATGCAAAATTAATCTTTTCAGCACCTTCGATATGCTTGATTTTTTCAGATTTTTATGCGATCCAGGAGCGTTTGCAAAATTCCCTCTTATCTATCTGAGGCTTATGCGAATGCGAAACACTATTCGCTATTCGCAGTGCACTATTCGCAAGGACTACCTTAAGCTGCGCGCGTATAAAGCGACGAGGATCGATGAAATTCTCGCTATGACGTTGGAAATTCCGTCAACCGAGATCCGCGGAGAACCAGTCTCTCTCTCTCTCCGTATCATTAATTATTATAATTATCGATGCAGCTCGTGCAGCGTCGCGTTGCTCGCGTACGCGCCTTTCGACGAGCGCTAACACCCGTGTAAGACTGTAATCACGCCTCGGTGAACATATCGATAATACGTTGCTTCTCACGTTTCCCCGCTCCGCCCATCAATCCTCTCTTCTCTCCGCAAAACTGTTCTCGTCCTCGCGAGAAACGAGCTCGCTCTCGAGTTTCCGTTCGTCGGCAAATTAAGACGGTTGCGCGCGATGCGTTTTCGCTCCGGTGCGTTAATGCTGAATACTTTTATCCCGGAAATGCTGAGATTGCGGTTCGCGGAGTCTGCGGAAATGGCACTGAGATAAAAGAAATTTAATCAATCAAGCGGTTTTGATTTTATAAAAAAAAAAAATATTGTTTTGGAGGCGCGCAGCGACGAGGAAGCCGAGACGATTCGAGCGAAGGCCGACCGAGCGAGTCTCGCAGACACCGCCGTAACTGTCAATGATAATAGTGTGCTTCATCTTAGTTCGTGGAAGACAAGTGATACACGGTATTTTCACCCACACACGTCTCGGGAGTTCGATGTGTCATTTCGTGTGTGAATTGCCGCGAGGGGACTTCCCGGCTAAGTTTCTCGGTGGAAAATAAAATTATTGGTTATGAGTTATGACTTATCGGTTGTGACTGTTTGTGCGGGGTTTTCGAAATATTGGAGATCGAACCTGTCGATACTGAGAAGTTTCAACGGTGATACTTGAGACATTTTGATAAAATTTTGAAAATTTGAAAATTATTTTGTACGCAAACTTTTCTGCGTTTCGCTACACTTATGGCTTATCTGTATCGCCTAGTTCTTAGGGGTTATATATAGATAGGTAGATAATTTATTGTGTCCTGACACAATAAATGATCTACCTATTTATCTAAATTTATGTTCTAATTAATATTCTTAATATTCTTGGTATTTTAATTTTCTAAAGTGTTTCGATAATGCATTACCGGTAAAGATCAGCAAAATTTGTGATCGCAAAATCGTCAGAAGTCAATCGATCGAATATTTGAATTCGCAAAAAAAGTCTAGAACCATAAAAAATATTTGTTTACAATTCCTTGAAGAAAATCCCCTTTTTGACATGAACATTGAATCACCATCATATTGCATTTTTGTTATTATCGCCATCATTGAAATTGACCGCGCGGCTCACTTTTTTCCACCGGTAACATGACCGGTCAGATGACCGACCTAATCAAAACACAAATGCAGTCGCGTCGAACCCAATCAGTCCGCGAATCCCCGCCACGCTAGTGACCAAAACAGTCCTCACCTCCATTCTCCCGTCGGCGCGTATCCGAAGATCCCTCGTGGCGTTCACAACGTAGTCGAGAACCGCCGGTTTGCATGGCGGAGCGCCCCTAACTACGGTAGCGAATTCGAAACTCCCGTTCAGAAATCCAAAATTCCCCGGAACGTTGAGCCCGTCCTTTTTGAATACGCAGTGGCGCTTGCGGACGTCGTACACCTGATCTATAGCGCAGCACATTCGCAGCGTCGGAAGCCTCGGTACCGCGAGACTTCCGGTCCCGGCCGCGTCCTCGGCCGACCCGTTCGACGCGCACCGAAATATTACCGGCACGCTTCTGTCCTCCGCCTCGTCGTACAGCAAATCGATGCAGGCACTGTTCGCTCTGACGGTCGGCCCGACGACGTCCTCAAAACGCGTCAGACTCAGATTCTTGCTCTCCGGACACGTCGCGAAGTCCTCGTGACCCGCGTGACCTTGGAACTGGTAGACCTCCCTCTTGTGGTCCCCGGCGAAGGAGCACGTAAAGTTTTCCGCCACTGATATCACCTGACCGCATGGGCAACACTTACCGATCGCCGGATTCAAATTTCCCGCCACTCCCAAAATGCAATAAATCAGCGTCAAGGTCATCGTTAATTCCTTCAGCCGCGCGCTTCCGGCGAACAATCCCGGGCCGCCAGACCCGGTCTTCACCGCGCATCTCGTCGACATCTCAGCCGTTGACTGCCGACATTCTCGTCGCGACGATATTTTATATCGACTCGCCTGTTCCGCCCATCCCAGGGGTCAACTCGCGACACGGCGATAACGATATCGTTAACTGGGTGTTATTTGTTGTTGCTGCTTTTTTCTATTATCATCTGTCGCAGCCGCAGGATTTTATTTCACTACCGATAATTTTTTTTTTTTTTTTATCGGGCGATTTGGTTTTAATGTTTCCGCAAACTATCGGACTCTGACGCGTCGTCGTCCTGCCTCCTCGACGTCAGCTTCCTCGCGCTTCTTTTCCTCATCGCTAGACTCGTCCATGGACCGCGCTTCGCCGCCGCGGAAAACGTATCCGCTGCGCCCCCTTTTCGCTACCACACGGCGCTGTTATTCACTCGCACTCTCACTCGATATCTCCGATTAGCGGCGAAAAGTTTTCTCGCGTTCTCCTCCGAATGGGGAGATTTTTATTTTGTTTTATTTTTTGTTATACGACGAGGAGAAAAATTATTTTACTTCGCGTTTCCGCGTTCGCTGCTGCCGACGACGCTCTTCGAGACTCGGCGAAGGCCAAGACTGGTAAAAATAAAAATTGAAATAAAACTTTTTTTTGCTTTTTTATTTAAGGCAAACAGATTTTATTATTTTTATTTTTATTGTTATTATGAATTTTATATATATATAATTTTATTGTTATAATTGGAGATTTTCTTTTTTTTCTTTTCTTCCACGAACGGACGAGAAAAATTGTTTTTTACTTCGATTGCCGTTCGGCGAAGGTCAAGAGTGGTAAAAAAAAATAATTTAAATAAAACTTTTTTTTGAAGACAAACACGTTTTATTATTTTTATTTTTATTATTATATTTTTTTTACGATGTTGAATTGGAGACTTTGTTTTTTTTTTGTTTTCCTTCACGACCGGCCGGACGACGTCGAGCGGACGAATCGAGCTGCCTCGAACGCACTATTTCGACTGACGATAGAATTCCGCGATCGAAGTGCCGGCGAAGCTTGTAGGATTCCGGAGAGACACAGCGAGCGAGCGAGAGAGAGCTGAGACCTTCGACGCTTCCACCAACCGTCCACGGCACCGGGGAACTCTCCCATTTTCTGCCTCCTCCGTGCGTTCGTCGGCTCAGCCGTGGGCTCTGCACGCGAATCGCGTTCGCATTATTCCGCGGCTCTCTATCTCGCCGCGATCATATCGCTGCGCCGTCCCGGGAATTCGCGGGCGGTTCGCGAATGCATGGCAAATCCTCGAACTGCGGAGGACCCAGGTGGAACTCTTCATTCGTATGCGCGGTGTCGAGGAACTTTTGCTTACTGAGTCATCAATGGAGAAACACAAATGCCCAAGGAGAGCATTAATAAAAATGCAAAAATATGGGTGCTCGAGAAGTTTTTGCTTTCTTGTGGAGGAAAATTTATTTTCGTGAACAACAGTTGAGAATTGAAATTTTCATATCGCTTATAAATTTTCATATCCTTATAAAGGTGCAAAATTGAAATTTCCATATGGCTTCCTTATAAAGGTTTGAAATTGAAATTTTCATATGGCTTTTTCATAATGTTCCTTGATTCGCAAAAAATACAGAAAATGCTTTCTATGAGAAAGCATTTTCTGTATTTTTTACTTTCTCATAGAGGAAACTTCGTGAATAAAAGAACGTTATGAGGGAAGGGATATGAAAAATTCTATTTTCAACTTTTATGAGGACGCGCTTTCAAATTTCAATTTTCAACTTTGTTTTTTAGTTTTGGACAGAAAAAAAAACAAAAAACATTCATACAAAAAATGCGGAGTGCGTGCGCGATCACTCTGATTTCAAAGTCATAAAGTAACATTTTTAGATTCCGTTCACGTTTTTTTACGATTGGTTTTTATTGTAAATATGAGGAGCTCATTTAACTTTAAGGCCGCAACCCTAAAGTTGAATGAATTTGCCACAAAAAAGTGCACACAGGTGGAACCCTTCATTCATACGTGCGTAGTCGAGGAACTTTTGCTTACAGAGTCATCAATGGAAGAACAAAAATGCTGACCGAGAGGATTACTAAAGAAGCAAACATGTGGGTACGAGCCGTTTTTCAGTTTTTTTTTTAAATCCGTCGAGCTTATTTGGTTGTAAGGTCGCGGCCTTCAAGTCGAATTTGCTACAAAAATAAATTTTTAATATTTTACTCAGTTTCTAATTCTCAGAATTTCATGAAAAATTATTCCGTTATTCTGTACGTTAATCTCGTATGGGATCTCAAAAATTATAAGTAGATTTTAAATAACAATATATATTTCTGTCGCATCGCACAAGCGAATTTTTTGTTCGCTTCAGTATGATAGTCGTACGTGTCGTCTTTCCTACGTGCCCTCTCACAAAAGCGCTTCGGAACGGTTATAAATATTTATAAAAACCGAGATCTTGATTACTTATGCATTCTTTGACTACTCGACTTTCCACGCGTCGAAAGCAATAACTAAGATTATCTTCGCTACCTTATTTTTAGTCTCTTCATAGAAAAAGGTCCCAACCATTTCCTAATACGATAACAATAGTTTATGAACTGATAATTTTCGAACACGATAATAATAATTTATAAATCGAGCATTTTCGAACGCGATAATACTAATTTGCAAACTGGTAATTTTCAAAACTGATAAGAACATCTGGAACTGTATCGTCTGTTCGTTTGTATACACAACTGTGATAGGTTGATAACAAAAATTAACGCTTGACCGACCACTTAATCGATTCCGGTTCGATCGTTGTTACTGGAAAGGACTCGATATTTACGCAAGTGCAAATTGTAGCAGGCGAGATAATTATTAATGATAACACGAAACAGCTCCGATTTTTCGATATTCGATTTTCGAATATACTTTCTTATATTTTCTTGGTCATGTCTTTCTTTATGCGCACTTTATGTTTTCCTATTTTTCATTATATTTTTTGTGTATGCTTATGCTTGCTTATATGTCTTATTTTCTCACTATATTTTTTCTGCGTATGCAAAATTGGAACATCTCAAAATTATTTTTAGCGATTCAACAGAAAATTTTGTATAGAAAAAAACAAAAATTCTATAACGAGGCTGTTGAAGCGTTTCAATTTTGAATGCTATTAAAAAAATTCCGAGCCATTCGTACAGCGGCTATGAACAATATTTCATTCATCGGTTCACCAATGCTTCACCAACGGTGGATCGTAGAGGAAAGATAGAGAGAACAAGGTAGACGAGAGAAAACAGGAAAATTAGTGAAAAACGACAGTCATTTTTTTTTTTTTTTTTTTCATATGCGACGGGAAATTTCCGCGGTGAAGATATCTCGATATATCTTTGTCTGTCATTGACGCTCGCGGTAAACGCGTGGAATATAACGAGTGAACATGTGTGTGTGTTCATGTGTGTTTTTGTGTATGCGAGCGAAGCTCTCACGAGCACTCTCGAGATATCGACAACCCTCAACCTCCCGAAACTTTGGCGTACTCTACTACTCACATCCAACATATATATATATATGTACATATGTACACATATGCTTTTTTTAAGCAAAAATAATCTCAGCCGTAGACGGAGGTCGCAACTCACCGCCGCGATGGCCCGAAGCACTTTTTTCTCTCACGTCGGAACTCTTAATTTACCGTTGATTAGCATGCGATAATCGATAAATTCAGCCGCAGCTCTCACTCGCGCGTCCGAAGTGGCCGAGACGGGAGGCGAGACGAGCCCGCCACACATGTAAAAATAACATGCATCGTTACTATAAAGGTTCGATAATTCATTTTTTATTTGATTTTTTATCAGGTCAGACCCTGAGTCTATTGCGAATTTATTTGCAAACCACTTTGAATCTCTTTTTGCCGCCGATGCTGGGTCAGAAACTCCGCTACTTCGGGTTCCTCCCGCTCAAATCGAAAGTCTATTTATCTCGCTAATCGAAGTTTTCGAAGCTCTTGAAGTCCTGGATCTTAACGTCCGGTCTGATCCGGATGGAATACGGCCGTTGCTACTCAGAAATTGTAAATATACACTGGCGAAGCCATTACACGACCTGTTCATGTGCTCTCTAGCTCTGGGTACTTTCCCGCGAGAGTGGAAATTGAGTTCGGTTACCCCGACTTACAAGTCGGGCGATAAATCCGGAGTCAATAATTGTAGAGCCATCTCGGTTCTGCACCCAAAAAAATCATTTATTTTACGGGCGCCTCGTAAATAAATATTTATTTGGTTTTTTATAAATATTTTAATTGGTGTAAATAAATATTTATTTATTTTAGTGCGATGATAGTATTTGTAAAAACTTTACAAATTCTTATATTTTACTGAAAACTTCCAGTTCAGTACATTATATTTAAAATATTTTCTTACAGTGTACGAATAATTTTATGTTCATTATGTATCTGAAAAAGATAATAAAAGTTTACCGCTACAATATCGATATTTCATGCAGGGCACTTTTTTGATAGACCAGCAGACTGACGGATCGACGGACGGACGGGCGAACGGACGGAGGGACGAAAATGGGAAAGTGTTTTTTTCTTGTGTTGTAGACCATGTTTCTAGACCGTAATCTAACAGACTAATATTTTTTGTTTTTTCTTACATTACCTTTTCTCATTATATTATTCGTATGCGATGACAAAGACAAAAAAAAACAAATTAGGAAAAACAATAAAGCTTACTTCGTTCGACCGGCTTGAAAGCGTCGACTTCTCGGATCGGAAATTTCCCGGATTTCCTCGGGTTATCTCGGCCTGTGCTGCAAAGTCTCAAGGTCAGACCGAAAAATATTATGTTTGCGATTTGCCGAATCGGTATCGGTCCGGTGCAAGATATTATTTTCCTGTAAAAATCGATGTCCGGTAAAAAAAAAAAAGTGAAAGAAATCGATCGAGTTACGAACCAATTTTGTTCCATCGTTTCGCACACTGTGCCGTCGAGTTGGAAACCCCGATTAATTGCCTTGTATCGCCTTCAACGGGAGAGCACCAATATATTCCCCGAATCGAATAAAAGGGGTGCATGAAAGGTTCGCGGTCGCCGTAACCTGCCGTTGGAACACGGTACAGTGCATTGTTGCGGGCTCCGGAGGGAACAGTTACTTCGCCATTCTGTGCGATCGGAAAGCGCCATCGCCATGTGGATCAAGGGAACAGGTGGACAAACGTTAA
The DNA here is from genome assembly GCA_917499995.1 of Ichneumon xanthorius. NCBI lineage: Eukaryota > Metazoa > Arthropoda > Insecta > Hymenoptera > Ichneumonidae > Ichneumon > Ichneumon xanthorius. The sequence goes on along the minus strand of OU824204.1, from coordinate 1,862,791 downwards.
CATCGAACAAAGAGCGAACGAACGAGTACGCGAATGGGTTGGAAAACCCGCGGGTCTTGTGAAGCTCTATCTCTCCGCAGTGAGTCCTCTTGTTCAGGTGGAGCTGCACGACCGGGGGAGGGGGGGGGGGAGGGGTGGGGAGAAGGATCGCCGAGCTCGACGACTTTAATGAATTTCTTTCCACGCTTGCACGAGAAGTGCTACTTTTCGTGCCTGTAAGGTGTAGCAAAAATTGCGCATTACAGCAAGGCGTACTGTAATGGCGCACATCGACCCGATTTTACTTCTCGCACGCAAATTTACTTCTCGCACGCTAACTTACTTCTCGCACGCTAACTTACTTCTCGCACGCAAATTTACTTCTCGCACGCTAACTTACTTCTCGCACGCAAATTTACTTCTCGCAAGCTAACTTACTTCTCGCACGCAAATTCACTTCTCGCACGCATTTCTCGCACTTGCTCGCGTATTTCTCGCACGCTTCTCTCGGAATTCTCGTACGCTTCTTTCGGACTTCTCGCACGCTTCACAGGTTGCAGGCAAAACTCGCCTGCGCTCCATTTTTTTATGGCCCGTGATTATCGGTTAACTAAGTTTTATACGACGCCCATATTCGAACGCAGACAGAAAGGTAGGACAGAAAGGAATCCCGTAGTGTCGGCTATAACGCTGACGCACGTTGCGAAAAGAGCGAAACCTGAAGCGTACAGACACTACATGACGAATCTCGTCCTGTAGGCACGGCCTCGACCTCCCGAAGTTGCTGCACCGCCCAGTCCACTGGGAGTAGAAAAAACAATTGTTTGATAAATAAAAAAAAATTCACAGAAACAACCTTTTACCCTTCGAACGTTCTCTCGTCACGCCAATGTCATCCTAATCGGCTGCTCGTAATTACACTAAATTGGATTCTCTGATCCAATTAATCTAATAGTTATTTTTTATAATCGCGACCAAACGAATTAGCAAAATTAGATCCACGAATCGCGAGTAGAGATAACTAAATAACAATCACAATTTTTTCGTCTTATTTAAATTTTAATATATCAATTAACCCCAGAACTCATTTCTAGGGTACAAAAGTATCCTAGACGATATTCAAACTGCGCTCCTAAAGTGAATTGACATTATCGATTTAAGACCTCCACGATATAGACTCAGTTACTCGCTTGGGGTACGAAAATACCCGAATCAGAAGTTCGCGTTAGTGTTTTATGTAAGTAAGTGATTTTTTGTTTGTTTGATAACAACAAACAGATAAAACTATCTAATAAAAATTACTATTCTCTAATTTCTACGTATATAGTCGGCTTCTATTTATTATAATTTGTTATAATTTTTATACTTTTTAATAATAATTATCATTATTTTTAAATACCTACAACGTTTCAAAATAAATAAATATTAAAACCAATGCAAAACGAATCTTGTTTACGTTTTCATTGGACTTCTCCATGTCATAAGTTTTCGACATCTCGCCATTTTCAGACGTCCAAATAAATAGACTTTTCGAACAGAATAAAATGGGACTATTTTGTTCCCAACAGCCTGATTACAAAATAAATGTATTCCATCAACAAAATCCGAGTAACGAATCGCCGTGCATGAAAATTTCTCCAGACGCGCCACGATGACTGGTGGGAAATTTTCGGTGTCGAGCCAATAACCGAGCCGTTTAATCGACGGTGCTCGGTTGTTATATTATGACGATCCCCCTCGCGTGCCGATCTATTTTCGTAACGCACCGACTACGTGCGCGCTCTTTTTTTTCAGGGTATCGCCGAGAGGGCGACCGACTGAAAACACAAACAGCGAAAGGAGAGAACGCCGAAGAGCGGAGAAACGGCGCTGCACGGTGTGCGTTAGCAAGCGCGTAGACGACGAAACACATTGTTCAAACGTTGCTCGGAGCTTTCCACGTGACGTCGAAAGTGAGTCAGCGCAGCTCGCGGCCGTCGAAGGGGTGCCGAATTTACCGGAGGGATGACGACGGCGACTGGCTCGCCCAAGGTGGTTCGGATCCGTTGCCACGGACCAATGCTGAATCATTCCCGCCCAAACCAGCACACACTCTCTCTCCCAGATCGCATTTTGCCAACAACCCTCCAGCAAAGCGCGACAAAATGGACCATTTTTACCATTTTTTTTTTCGTGAGACATACAAAAGCAATGTTTCATCTATAGAGGACTGGGGTCCATTTTGCCCCATTATGCTATGTGTAATTAACAAAAAGAATTACACCGAATGAATGTCAATATTGACTCATTCGGATAAAACAACATTCTACTTTGATAAAATTATATATAACGATAAGACGGAACTGAAAAATTGTCCAGGTCCGTCGGTAAAACAGGTAAAGCAAGTTAAAAAAAGGAAAAAAAAAGTTCCAGCAGCCCCTTAACGGAAGCAGAACATTCCACTTCAAAAAGAACTTGCACACCCGTGCCTCACTCTTCCCTACAACACCTGGGGACACGAACAAAAAAAAACCAGCTCTACGCAAACGCGTTGTCTCGTTACTCTTTCTCCCGCCGTGTCGAGAGAAACGCGCACACTGAGAAAAAGGATAGTATTTTCTACTATACCAATAGTTCCCAGGGGGAACGTCTATATTGATAGTTTTTGATAGTATATATTCAATTGGTTAAATTATAATTATTATTGCAACCATGATTTTTTGTCATTGTCGTAACTATAAAATGTAAACGTTGTAAACCCCCTGGTTTTATGGTATAAAGTATAAACTATTTTTTATGGTATAAAGTCAATATGGTTACTTTTACTATGTTATTTTTTCTCAGTGCAGCCTCCCGGGACAGGATGAGCGTAAGTCCGTCGTCGTCGCGAGTGAAATATATTACTCGGCTGGGAGAAAGCTATTCACGAAAAGTGTTTTCGCATGGACGCAGAACCGGAGGAGAGCTTCGCTACGGGAGTTTTTCGGTCGGTGAGAAAGCGAATCGCGATTGTCGGCTACGTACGCTCGGCGTCGCGGCAACGAAGTAATCCGCGAGGCTGCTCTGAGCGACGTTCGGTGGAAGCTCGGGAGAGAGAAATGGGACTCCACAGGTGTTTGGGACTCTCCCGAATGGATCCGGGACGCGGAAGACGACGATCTTCTGGGCTCCGCTGCGCTCCGATGGTTCACGCCCGAAAGGACAATCTTACGAGTTTAGCGACTCGATACAGGTGACAGGCGCGGCTAGCACGCCTGGCTGTTTCAGCTACAACCGAGTAACCTGGAGAAGGGGGTCGCCTCGCGATTGCGATTCCTTAGTACCCAATTATTCGGTAACGGTAAAATGTTTTAACTTGAGCTTCCTGCGGCCGAATATACTAACTCGAAATATGGGACCGTCACAACGGCCCAGGTTCGACCGCTGTCCAAGACTGTAAAAAAATTTTGTTTGAAAATTAATGAACAGTATTGGAAGCTTTTTTACATAAACCGTTTCTGAAATTTCAAACGCATGTGCAATTTTACAGTAAAATTTGTATTTTTTATATCTGGTATTTTTATTTTACAAGCAAAGTACATTAATGTAACAAATTTCGAGTTCCAGTACATTAAATTTACAATATATTTTTACAGTGCAGTTACCGCCATTAATCACAATTTATACTAATAATAAATGAACGACAGCGTTAAGTGCGCGGTCGGTGTGTGGCTTCGGCGGTCTCGCGAGTCAAGCAGCTTTGCTTGCGTCCAGTAGATGGATGGGTGACCGCTTAGCCCCACACCGGCTTGCACATCGAATGTTGAGCGGCAGGCCAGTTTTTCTGAGTTCTTGATGTTAAAACATCGAGGAATCAGAAAAATATAGGGCCGTCTGTACCGACACGGGTTTTCCGCAGTTGCCCCGTGTCCTCGGCAAATGCGGTACAGTGTAGCTAAGTTGGCTGCGGACGCACTGGAAGTTAGGTAACTTAGGGAAGTGCGGGTATGTATGTAGTGATTTATTCGTACGTTACGACCAAGGGTCCTTTAGGCACATACACTGAGAAATTAAGCCAAAAAACAATCATAGCATAAATACAAAAAGAAAATACATAGAATATGAAGAATATAAAATAGGGAGGGGGTAGGGGGGTTAGGCAGTGATAGGGGGAAAAGGACGACGGGTTACGTAAAAATCCGAGAGGGTATAGGATGGAACACACAAAATTAAAAAAAAAAAAATACAGTGTACGTTGAATACAAATGAAATTGACGGCATGTTGAAGAGCGGTTTACTCTTTATTAATGCCGTGATGCGTATATTTTTAATAAAATGTTCCTTTAACAATTGAAAATTTCGGAAACTGGGCCGCTTATCTAATTCCGCGGCTCTCCATCTCGCCGCGATTATCACTGCGCCATCCTGAGAGTTCGCAAACAGTTCGCGAATGCATGGGAAATCCTCGAACGGTGGAGGAGGACACAGCTGGAACTCTTCATTCGTATGCGCGAAGTCGAGGAACTTTCGCTTACAGAGGCATCAACGGAAAAACAAAAATGCTCACCGAGACGATTAATAAAGATGCAAAAATATGGGTACGCAAGACTTTTTTTTTAAGTTTTGGACTTGCGCCGAAAAAAAAAAATCGCTTCTGGGCTGCCAATTAATTTTATTTTATTTTTTTCAATTCTTTTTTCAATACTTGTAATTTCATATGATATTGAAACAACGAATCAACGCAAGATTGTCAGGTGTATGTCGTCATCTCAATCCCGATTGAATTTGTAAGAATTGAAATAACATTTTTTTTCTTTTGGCAGACCGCAAGCGAATTTGTGGATGAACCGGCGACCTTTTATTGCTCCGCAGTGATCGCGTTCGAAATGTCCTGTAGTGATGTCGTCCCTCTAGTTTGAGATGCCGCACAGTCGCCTGTATTAATCATCGACACAGGATGTCTAGTCGATATCGATTTATGTCTGAGAACACAGTTCGAGCTGACAAGCTTTCATTTGTATGATTCTGCCTAAAAGCTAAAGCTTTCTCCACTCAGTAAGAGCCTCGCGAGTGGCCGAGAATTGGGTTGTCCGTGTGATCAAAGAGTTCAGTGACAACTCCTTCAGCATGTAAACCGCCTGACTGGAGTCACTTTTCGCTACAGCCCAAAATCCCTTCGACATACTTTCCTTGTCGATACGGTGGAACTTGACCTGTAACAGTCTTGATTGGGAAAATGGCACTTACGAGTTTGGACGTTTTCCTCTTGGTTGTTTACTTCTTCATGAATCTAGCCTGTAACGGTCTTGATTGGGGAAATGAGACTTACGAGTTTGGACATTTTCCTCTTGATTGTTTACTTCTTCATGAATCTAACCTGTAACAGTCTTGATTGTGAAAGTAAGACTTGCGAGTTTGGATATTTTCCTCTTGGTTGTTTACTTCTTCATGAATCTAACCTGTAACGGTCTTGATTGTGAAAGTAAGACTTACGAGTTTGGACATTTACCTCTTGGTTGTTTACTTCTTCATGAATCTAACCTGTAACGGTCTTGATTGGGGAAATGAGACTTACGAGTTTGGACATTTTCCTCTTGGTTGGTTACTTCTTAACGAATCTAACGTATAAGAGTCTTGTCAATCTAATTTATAAACCGATAATTTTCAATGATCAGAAGAAAATTCGGAACTAAGATTGTTTGACTGACGATCTAATTGATTTCGTTTCGACAACGCAGACTGCAAAGGATTCCGAATTTACGCAGGTGCATATTTTAGCACGCGAGACAATTATTAATGATAACACGAAGTGGCGGTACGTCGAGATAGAAGTCAGAGAAACGTCCGAGTGAAAGGGAGAGTTGGCTGATTACTCGGGACACTCGCGCGTACGCGTGTATGTAAGCGAATATAATAACCGTCTCGTTTGCGGCTACTCAACATCGTCCTCCCGCGAAAGTCGAGTTGATGCTTCTGGTACTGGCTGCTCCCGGAACTTTTTCGCATATACAAAGCAAAAACGAGCAAAGTTCTGCTCGTGAAATTTCGTTAACGAGCCAGACACGAGCCTTTGTCATGCAAATATTGCACGCGCAGTTATATTCAAAATGATAAATGCACCGCGATACATTAAATTGGAAATCACAGAAATATTCGATTAAAGCAATAATCGATAACATCGATTATTTCAAAACGAACATATCGCTAAATTATATGAAACAATCGCTTTTTTAAAATAAAAAAACACTTATAGAGCAGCGTTTATTTTATTTTAAAAAGCGATTGTTTTTGTTAGTCGTTAAACCCAACGATCTACTTGTTAGATACAAATAATCGATAATATCAATTATTTCGAAACGAACGAATAGTTAAAAGAATCAAAATAATGCATTTTTTAAAATAAAATTAACACCGCTCTATGAAAAGAAACGATAGCAAATTTTTGTTAGTCATTAAACGCAACGATGTTACAAAAACAAGTATAAAATTGCTCGATTTCGATCTATCGAAACATCAACGTTTTTTCTCATCTCCATATTGACAGTTCTTACATATGCAAAATTATAGTCGGAGTCTGTTATTGCCAGAGAACAATTCCCCAAAATGTATCGTCCATTTTCTATCGTATTTGTTCTGGAATAGACAGAGCGAGAATTAGACAGAAAAAAATATATTAAAAAAAAGCAGAACGGGATGCTGAGTGGCGGAGCTTCTGGAGCATCGACACTCTCGTTAATGGAAGCCGGCGAGTGTCGTGTGGCCGCTCGGGCAATGCACGGCCCGTTGAATAAATTGGAAATTTATTCCGTACCCGGTACCATAAATTTCACTGGTGCTCTCGGCCTTGCATATATACCCCCCCCCCCTCCCCCCCCCTCCCCGCCGCCACCCGGCATTGTTTATCGTCGCGTACATTTTTATTTACCACTGCCGGTTTTCTCTCGTTGCTGCCCACCATCGACGAGATGGTTTTGAGCGGTGCAAACCGAGGGATAAAAGGGAAAAGAGTAAAAAAAAAAAGAAAAACAGAACAACAAGCAGAGTGAGCATCGTGAAAGTATACAGGGAAAAGAGTGAGAGCTCTCGATTAAGGAAAGGAAAATTGGAAGCTCGCCAGGCCGCACTTTATTGTTTACGAATTTCCAGCCGGTGTCGCAATTTGTTTCCCCCCCCCCCCCCCCCCTCGCGGCCCCGCCAACCCACTTTTTCCCGAAAGAAAACTGGGTCATGCCCATGAATCCCGACCGCTTTTCTCAGCTGTCTCACCGCTTACCTAGAACAAGAACACCGAATCCGTTCCGCTGTGCGTGATACCCGGAAACGTTCCTGAATTTCTAACCCGGTGAATCGCGTCGACAGAAGATATTAATTTAGACCCACGCAACGGACGTTCATCGCAACGAAATTTTGTCTGGGAAAATTACGTGGGCGTGAGCTATTTTATTTCTGGGCCATCAAAGAAACTGAACCGCGAGTTATTTCTGGGAATTTTTGTGGTTTTATTTTGTCAAATTTCTTTGATATTTGATTAATAATTCTTGCGACGAAATTTTTTATACAAAAATGACACCGATGATGCAATCAATTTTTTGCTTCGATTTACTGATAAGCAACTGTTAGTAATCAGTTGCTTATTAATTAGTCACAAAAACGATGAAACGTTTACTAATAAATTTTTTGTCAAAATCTATCGAAGTGCTAAGATTATATGGGATTTTGAGTTTTTTTTTCTTTTTAAAAAATTCCTAAAAACGGTCTAATTCGAGAAAACTTGGAGTTACCGATCTTTTTTTTTGGTTCCTGTGCAACTGAAAAACACTTTTGAGGTGCGTCTGCATTTTTTTTCGGAGTTCCATTTTCCCCTTCGCGCGATATTTGAGGCGTGGGAGAAAATTGGGGTCTGGCGAATTTGAGGCGGCAGAAGAAGTTCGATCGATCTTATTACCCTCGAACGGCGGGGCTCGGCCGACTCACCCGTAGCCGCTCGATGACGCGAATTCCACGGTATTTCCTTACACCGCGCACCCCTTAAAAAAAAATTGCCCGCGATCCACGCCTCTCCGTTCTATTTTTGAGATGCCGGTCTCGACACTCGGGAGCCCCGAGTACAAAAAAAAAGAAAGTAGAAAAGATATCCAATAGTCTGGTCGCCGCGTTTATAGAATCGAAGATTCGGCGTCTTCGGAACGACAGCTCGACGCTTTCGTTCCGTTTCAGGGAAAAATAAATTGAGGTAAAATAAAAATAAAAATAATAATAAAACAAAAATACAATAAAAGTATCCCTTGTGTATCGCGGTCTCGCATCCGTAGCAAAACGTTTCGCTTGTCTCGTTATTATCGATTCTTCTCTCGGTGAAGGTAAAACGTGAGCCGCACCTCGAGCCAACTGGCACAGTTGGCACTCTCGTCTCTTCGATTTCGTTGTTTTTTTTTCCTTCTTTTCTCTCACCCCCCCCCCCTCTCTTCATCCCTCTTCGGTACGATCGACAAATTGAGAAAGAGGGTAAAGCTCGACCCCGCTCGCTCTCTCTCGAACGAGACGACGAAAGAGGACCTGAGGTCGTTAATCTCTGGTGCTCTCGCTCGATCCTCGAACCCCGGGACAATCAGCGGCTTCTCTCATAATTGGGAAGCTTCGGATACCAGCCATATATATATATAGCCATATATAAATATAAATAATAATATAATAATAATAATAATAATATTATTATTTATTATATAATAAATAATAAATAATAAATAATATTTATATTATATATAAATATATAATATATATATTGAATGTTGAGTATCCGAGCAGGGTAAAAAATCACGGTGGTGGAGAATATGATCCGAAGCTTTCCAGCCAGTTTCCGTGCTCGTCGGGTTAGTACACCAATTGCGTGTATTAATCAGATCGGGTGGATGCTTCATCGAAGCATCCACCGATCCACCAAAGCGAATATATAAATATATTTACACCTCCATGATTTTTTTTCTGTTCCTTCCTCACAGAGGAAGCTTTTTTCATTTCTTAAAAAATGTCGGTTCGACCCTCACAATTTTTCAGCCGAATCGTTCATTTTTTTGTATACGTATGAATTTTTTCAGATTTTTAAATTCACTCTCAATTTGGTGACTTTCTACACATTTTTCCAATATACAAAAAACAATTCAAAGCGAATTAAAAAATGTTTTGCAAAATAACATTTCCGAATTGTTATTATGCAAAATGAATCTTTTCAGCACCTTTGATATACGTGATTTTTTTCACATTTTCATACCATAAAAAAAAAATTCATCGAGTTACAAACCGATGTTGTTCCATCGTTTCGGATATTGCACCGTCGAGCTAGAAACGCCGTTCCATTGCCTCGTATCGCCTTCGACGGGAGAGTCCACCAATATATTCCCCGAATCGAATAAAAACGGCGCAGCACTGCATGAAAGGTTCGCGGTCGTCGCGACCTACCGTTGGAACGCGGTGCAGTGCATTGTTACGGGCTCCGAAGGGAACAGTTACTTGGCCAGCCTGTGCGATTGGAAAGCGCCATCGCTATATGGACCGAGGGAACAGGTGGACAAGCGTTAACATCGAACGAAGAGCGAACGAGTGCGCGAAAGGGTTCAAAACCCGCGGCTCTTGTGAAGCTCGATCTCTCGACAGTGAGTTCCCTCGTTCAGGCTTAGCTGCACAACCGGGGGGGGGGGGGGAGGGGGGGTCGCCAAGCTCGAGGAATTTAATTAATTTTCCTGGCTTCGTTCCGCAGCGATCTGCCTCGTAATTTTTTTTGTATAGTCAAAAAATTGAGGTTCCCGGCGAAGGAGCGCGCAAAGTCTTTCCTTTTTAACATGACCCGAACGTGGGGGCAACACTTTCCGAGCCCCGCATAAAAATTTTCCACCACTCCCAAAATGCAATAACTCATAGCAAAAATATTTGTTAATTTTTTCATTGTCGATTTCTGTCTCGAACGTTGTCACTGCGCATCTCGTCGACATCCCACTAGTTGACTGACCACATTCTCAGGGCGAACATGTTTTATATCGACTGTCCTGTTCCACCCAATTCAGCGGTTCCCCGTGAGTCAGTGATAACGGTATCGTGGATTTAGGAAGTGATGGTAAACGACGAACGGTGCTAACCGTCGTCGGCACGATTCCAACAACAACAAAAATGCTATTTCTCTCGCGGTACAAAAATTGCATTTTCAAAAGTTACACATTTTCAAAAACAAATGTCCGATATTCGTCCGAATGCTCCAATACGAAAGAATCATCGGGAACGTACTTTTTTCAACATATATTTTCAACATTGAAACAGGTTTCATTTTATTTATGGGGCGCAAAGAATTACATTTTTTTTGTGTATTTAAAAAAAATATATTTGCGAAGTGTTTTACATGCGAGAGATTATTTTTCTTCAATGCAGCTTAAGAGGTGTGCTGAGAGCCGAGCTTGACACGAGGGTGCTGTTGCTGCCGCTTTTTCGAACCACGCGGATCCTCCAACTCGTTTGCTTTCTGACCAACTGAGACAGTGTTGGTTGTAGCTCCGCCACGCAACCGTTTCAGCAGGTCGTAGTAAATTTTGCGCTTAAGCACGAACAAAATGAAAATTATGACACCCCGAAGATCGGTGTACACTTCGGATACGTAAAAAAATTGTGCACGCCAACTGGGCCCGACGCCGTAGCGTGCGAAAAAGTAGTTTAGCACGTCGAACATCCCGCTGATATCCATCACTATAAACAATTTTATGTTTATTATGTATCTGAAAAAAATTGTGAAAATGTAACCCAACGATATCGATACTTCACTCGAAGTAGTTTTTCGACAGAAAAACTACTTCGAAACTACAGGAAAGTAAAAAATGATAAATTAGGAAATATAGTAAAGCTTACTTCGTTCGAGCGGCGTGATAGCGTCGACTTCTCGGATCGGTCGATGAGGCCATAAATCTGGCGATCTCTGTCTTGACTCTGACGATATATCTCGCGGTCAGACCGAAAAATATTATGTTCGCAATTTGCTGAATTAATATCGGTCCTTTGAAGAATATTAATTCCCCGTAAAGATCGGGACCTCCTGTAAATAAAAAGAAAAACTAGTAGAAAAAAATATCCATCGAGTCACTAATCGATTTTGTTCCATCTTTATTGCCCGTCATATTCTATATATCTCTGCATCAACCCGAATGCTACCCGTCCGAATACATTCCAATTAAAATACTAATGACTCTCAGCCCCTTTCCAGCGTTCCATTCCTCTCTTTAATGCCCAACTAATGTCCTACTGATCGAATCCTTGCTCGTCGGATAAAAAAAAAACACCCTCCTCGGTATCGAACTCGTACTTGCTGGGCTCGTCTTGCTCAATGCCTTGTGTTTCTTGTGTTGTGTCATGCTGGATGTCTTGCTTAGGATCTCCGACCCCGTTAAGACATAGAGTAAGATATCCAGCAAGGCAGCAAAATCAGATAGAGTAAAAGTGGGGAATATGGCCCGGTTCATATATCATCGATTTGCGTGTTAATCGAGGTGGGCCATATTCACCACTTTTACCCTAACCCAGGCACCCATGAACAGCAGTGTATATCGTTGGGCTTTTTTTGCGTTCCATGGTCATACGTTAATTAAATTTGATATGCTCACCTTTGAACCAACACCCAGGGACGCCGATATTCGGACGCAGATAGTAAGATAGAAATCCCGTATTGTCGGCTATAACGGCAACGCACGTTATGAAAAGAGCGAAGCCCCAGGCGTACAGTGAGTACATGATGAATCTCTTCTTGTATGCACGGACCCGACCTCCTGGAGTTGACGCACTGCCCAGTCCACTGGAAACAGAAAAAAAAACATATTTTAATGAAAAAAAAGTTAATAGAAACTACCCATTACCATAATATGCCGGTGAACTGGCTGCTATCTAATTAGATTCTAGCTATAGTCACCGAGTTTTTAAGTTACCGGTTAAATATCCTCGCGAGGTGTTATTGATATCTGTTAATGTTACACATTTCTGTTACGTATATGAGATATTAGAGGCGCGGTGGATAGGAAATTTACTGTAAATTCACTACAAAATGTAAAAGCTCGGTTGTGATACCGACGCTCCGTATCAGTGATTGGGTTAGGTTTTAGTGGTTTTAGGTTGATTTAGATTTCGGTTACACGTAAGTATGGAAGACTGCGACGTCTGAGATCGCGATCATCCCAACGGCGTGGAATTCCCGATCGCAGGTTAGTATTCGTTTCCGATTGGCGCATTGGCCGTCGTTGTCGTCTCGTTATCGAATTGCGTTTCGTTTCCACCGACACTCTATATACCCGAAGTTACATCGTCCGATAGTCACCGCAAATCGGTAAATGCTCGCCTCCAAACCAGGGCAACGGCAGGCCGAGGGTTCGATTCAAGTACGCGTGTCTCAAGTATATGTCTGGTGCTATTGTTACGTCAAAACTGTCGATGTTTTTATTCCGCTGCGTTTTACGCAACTGTTGCCCCGTTTTTTTAATACTCTCTGGTCAGAACGATGAGAATCGATCTTTACCACTCCCGGTATTAATCACGGTAGTAACTGTCCGTTTTTAAGCCTAACCTTGCGGAAATTTGCCCTAGGAATGCCTGTCGTTTCTAAAGTCATAGGGTAGTTTACACACTCCTAATCCCTTATAATTAGAATTTTTGCCTTCCGGAGAAAATAAAGTTACCGAATTGTTCACATCGACTTGACGCGTGACTGGATGTCTCTCGACGGATGCTTCACTCCGGGGAAATATCGATAAATGGATCAGGAAGGCATGCTCTAAAATGACCGAGAAACCATAGAGAAAAGAAGATAATAATGAGTAAACAAATTTGTTGTCGCTTACGTTGTTCACTGCTGGATTTCGTCGGAATTGGAAAAACTCGTGGAAGCTTCCGATGATTCAGGTGGTAAAAATTGAATTAACTTCGAATCAAAGAATTCACGAAAAAGGTACACAAATGAATCAAATAATGATTCTCGAACCGGGTTTCTGAGAAAAATATTTCTTTGCTCTTCGATGGATTAACAAAATTAGCAATCGACTGGTAGCTCGACGACCGATATCAATGAAGGAAAAAATATAATAGTTTGGTCGAAAAAATAATTGTGGCTGCACAGTCCAAATGACAACTTCGTCGATCGGGTAATAGCAACTGTGCGGACAAGTGACGGCACCCAGGTGCGGTTGGTCGACGCACGGAGTACGACCGACGATTGGCGGTTACTCGGCAGTTTGGCAGCCGATGATCGGATTTCGACTAATGCCCAGCATTGGCTAAACTGTCGATTGATAACCACTTCGACGTTGGACTCGATAGTTGGCAAGACGCCGCTTACCAGAGGCATCCTCGTGCATGTTAACGATTTCTGCAGGCGCGTTTCGGGACGTTAAATACAACCAAGCACGATAACAACGACGCTCCGGGAAATGCAGACTGACTCGACGAGGAGCAGGGCAGATATTTGGCTTACCTTAAAGTCCACCAAATGTCGAAGCACATAACATTCAGCCACGAGTAGGCTGCGATCCAGGCGATCAGAGTCATGAATCCTGAAACAGAAACGAAACTTTCGGTACCGACTGGGCTGAGGTGCGATAGAGGAACTTTCACTTCGCTTTAAAGTGTATACAGTTTCTTTACGTTGGGACAAACTTAAATAACCCCTTTATAAGTCACACCGCCCAAAACCGTTCCGCGGAGTGGGAGCCACGCGTTGCTGCGGTAGCGCCTAAGAGTGGGGATAGAAGTGTGATTTATAAAGGGTTAATTACCTATCGAAATAAGGGATGAATGGTGGCTTCTTAACTTTTTTTTTATACTCACCGCGAACTTTACAAATGTCGGTCTCCTTGGAGTCTAGAAGGCCGGCAGACGTTGGTGGTTCGAATGTAGCGGATGCGAGACAGGCGTAAGTGACGATAAGACTGGCGACATGGCACATGAGAGTTTTGCCATGAAGATTGCGAAGCGCGGGTAGGGAAATGTAGACGAGTAGTGTGACGATAAGAAGTAAGCAGCTGATCAGTTCCAGGCCCACGCCTACCCTGGATCTGCAAGGGAGACTCGTATAATTTAACTATAAAATGGTTCTTTTGATGGATTGGAAGAAATGGTTTCTACCTTATCGGCAATTCCTTCCACGATTTGGGGTTGTCGAAACATATGAGCGGATAGATGCTATCCTTGAAACCCGCGTGGTCGAAGAACATTTCCATACAGTATTCGTCGTGGCCGTAGATTTTGTGGTACGGCAAGTGAATGTATCCCACAGGTGTTATGTACCAACGATCCAACTGCTTCAATGGAAACATCCCGTATTTGCACGGACTTCCGATCAACATACCGTAATCTTTAATCAAGCAAATAATAAAGCCAACGCCGTTTAATGGCATTAATAAAGTTAGTGACCATTTAATACAATTTATAAAGTTAGTGACCATTTAATACAATTTATAAAATTAATGACCTTTTAATGAAATTAATCAAATTAATGGAATTAATGATCGTTTAATAAAGTTAATAAAGTTAACGATAAAATAAAATTAATCCCGATACTCTATTATACTATTGTGTGCGTTTCGGCGAGTTGTGCACAATATTACCATGCACAATAACGCTGTGCACTATCGTCGTGTGCCAAAAAAAAAATCATTTTTCGACCGGCGGTGATTTCATATCGGAATAGTTATTTGTATGGCAACGGCGTAAAAAAGGCGTTCTTGACGAGTGTGAAAATTGACAACAATTACGCTTTTCGTTTTTGGGGAGAGTGCTCAGAAAGCCACTTTCGCGCACTAGTGCGAGAAAAAAAGACCACAGTGCATTCGTGGGCATGCGCAATATTTTTCTCGCACGCGATGCGGACATTATGCCACTAATGCAATACTAATAATATACGAGTGTGATAAAAACATAAACAGCGGGGACAAAACGGTATTCGTTTGATCGACTAACCAGAGCTTTCGGGAGCGTCCACTTCCCCATCCAATCCCCGTTTCACCGATATATTGTGTAAAATATTGTGAAAATAACCGGGTGGCATCTCCAGTGGAATCTTGCCGCACTTATTGACGATCATGGCCTCATCTTCCGGGCAGCATTTCCTCACGCACGGGTTCCTGTCGCAGAATTTCTCTTCGCCGCAGGCTCTGATAACAACGAGACCCGGCATCTCCGAGGTGCCGGCGTCGAAACACGTATTGTTCTCATTCGCGATGATAGTCTCCGGACCGTCATTCGTAGCGAGAACCACCTAAAAACAAATACGACAAATAGAAAATTCAACAAACATCACGTAAATTTGCAATTTCATGCAAACCTTAAATTATGAAATAAAATAAAAATATTCGTGTAGATAATATCACCGGCTCGTTATAAAAAACAAGTTTGTCAAAAACTTTCGTCCTTCGCGAAGGTGGGAGGAAAGCGGCGAAAATCCCATTTTATTTTTGTTTGTTTTTCAGAACTAAGAATTTTGACCGTCGATACTCGGGGCATTTTCTAAATTTATGTTTTAATTAATAATTCTTAATATCCCTAACATTCTTACTATCGTTAATATTCTATTTTTCTAAATTGCTTTAATGCATTACCCGTAAAGATTAGAATAATTCGTGATCAAGTTTTCAAGAGGCGATCGAGCGAATGGTAGCGTTCCTAAAAAAAAAAAAAATAACAACCTTAAGAAGAGAATCTCCGTTTTTCTGGTATAAATATTGAAACTCCATTAACGTCATTTTAGGTACCGCGCCGCTGACTGTTTTATAGCGGGCATAACCGACCTCAGACGAATATAAATGCAGTCGCATTCACTGAGAAAAAAAACATAGTCAAAGTAACAATACTGACTTTATACCATAAAAAATTGTTCCCAGAGGGAACGTTTACATTTTATAGTTACGACAATGACAAAAAATCACGGTTGCAATAATAATTATAATTTAACCAATTGAATATATACTATCAAAATCTATCTATATAGACGTTCCCCCTGGGAACTATTGGTATAGTAGAAAATACTATTCTTTTTCTCAGTGTTGAACCTAATCAGTTTAGAAATTCCGTGATTAAAAGAATCCTCGCTCACCTCCAGTCTGCCGTCGCCGAGTACCCGAAGATCCCTCGTGACGTTTACGACGTGGTCGAGAACGGCGGGTCTGCACGGCGGAGCGCCCCTGATAACGGTAACAAAATCGAGGTTCTCTTTCAGAAACTTAAAGTTGCTCGGAACGTTGAGACCGTCCTCTTTGAATACGCAGTCGCGCTTCCCGACGTCGTACACGTGGTCGATGCCGCAGCACATCCGCAGCGCGAGAAGCCTCGGTACCGCGAGACTTCCGGTCCCGGCCGCGTCCTCGCTCGGTCCGTTCGACGCGCACCTAAATATGACCGGTGCGCTTTTGTCCTCCTCCTCGTCGTACATTAAATCGATGCAAGCAGTATTCGCTCCGACAGTCGTCCCGACGACATCCTCCAAAAGCGTCAAGGTCAGATTCTTGCTTTCCGGACACGTCGAGAAAGCTTCGAAACCCACGTGACCTTGGAACTGGTGAATCTCCCTCTTGTGGTCCCCGGCGAAGGAGCACGTAAAGTTTTCCGACACCGATATCACCTGACCGTAGGGGCAACACTTACCGACCACCGGATTCAAATTGCCCGCCACTCGCAAAATGCAATAACGCAGCGCCAAAATACTTAATAACTTTTTCATAGTCGACCGCAGCCCGAACAATCCGACGTTGCCAGAGTCGGTTGTCGGTGCGCATACCGTCGAGATTTCACTCGTTGACTGACGGCGTTCTCGTCACAAACATATTTTCTATCGGCCTGCCTGTTGCCTCGTGACTCATGATGACGAACGCTATCATGGATCTAGGAAGAAATGAACGAGGAAAAAAGAGGCCGTGAGAAAGAGGCCCGATTAAATCACAATGTATCACCGATAGAGAAAATATGATTTTTTTTTTATTTCAAACAGAAACTTGAGTATGTAATTCATATCACAGAATCACGACATATAATTGTAATTTGCGATACGAGTGCGGTAAAGCGAACTTTACCGCACTCCTCCTCCATGGGTTGCTCTTAGCCGGCGAGGAAGAGGTATCAGCTGCGCCCCCTTCACTACCCAAATTTTCTATTATTTGCGAGGATTGTTATTTAATCTCCGATTTCCAGCGAAAAGTTTAATTTCCCGAGGGGCTTCGCTCACATTCTCAATTTATGTTGTCCTTGTTTGTTATTCAACAACGACAACATTTATTTTTATTTTAATTTATTTATTTCCTGGCTCCCGCCGAGATTAGTTAATAAAAAATTTTAATAATGGGTTTTTTAAGTCTAACACGTTTTACTATTTTTTCTATTTTTTCAAATTAATTTTTCTCCCACGACCGGCCGGACGAAATCGAGCGGACGAATCGAGCTACCGCGAAGGCACTATTACGACTGACGATAGAATTCCACGATCGAAGTGTCGGCGAAACTTGTAGGATTCCGGAGAGACACAGCGTGCGAGCGAGAGTTGAGACCTTCGACGCTTCCACCAATCGTCCACCGGACGGTGGAACTCTCCCAGTTTCTGCCCACTCCGTACGTTTGTCGGCTGCCGTGGGCTCTACACGCGAATCCCTTTCGCATTATTCCGCGGCTTTTTATCTCGCCGCGATTATCACTGCGCCGTCCTGGGAATTCCCGGACCGTTCAGGTTAGCATGGGAAACCCTCGAACGGTGCAGGACACCGATTGAAATCTTCAAATGAGCACTACTGCATATGTATACATGTATATATAAAATTTAAAAAAAATGAATTTTTAAAAAATTTCCCTCCCACCTTTTTAAAGTACTGATTTCGATCTCAAATTGAAGCTCGCGAAATGCGCTGCGTACCAAAAAATCCTAAGAGGAGTCGCATTCAACGTTTGTACCCAAAAAATGCGGCACCTCTCAAACTTAATTGTTATTTATCGATAAATAATCAATATTATCGATAAAAATATATAGTTGTACGGGGGTGGGAGCTTAACTTTTTATCATTTTTTGTATTAAACACAAAATACTTCGATTTTTAAATTGTATATAGAAAACTGTAAAAACATCCGGTAGGGTGAATTTGTTGAAAAAAATTCTTCCCACCCTCCAAAAGTATAGATTTTAATATTGATAATATTTAAATATTACAGCATTTTTTAAAGATATATTTTCAATAATGAAAGAGGTTTCTTTTTATTTTTGGTTCGTAAGATAAATTATTTTGTTATGTCTCTTGTGGGGGGGTTTTTTTTTAATATCTGTGCGTAGTGTTTTTCATGCCACAAATTATTTTTTTTCACTGCAGCTTAAGGCGATGCGCCGACACGCGAGTTCGATATTAGCGTGCTGTTGCTGTCGCTCCCGCTGTTTCTCACCCTGACGATTCTGCAACCTGGGGACGACGCAAAGGTCCTCACCAGTCGGGGGAGTGTTACCCGTAGTTCCGCCACGAAGTCGTCTCAGCAGGTCGTGGTAAATTTTGGGCTTGAGCACGAACAGAATGAAGATTATGACACCCCGGAGATCGTTGTAGACTTCCGACACGTAAAAAAATTGCGCACGCCAGCTTGGCGCGACGCCGTAGCGGTCGAAAACGTAGCATATCACGTCGAACATCACCGCGAGATCCATCACTACGAACAATCTTATGTTCGTCATGTAACTGAAAAAAAAAATGGCGTACAGAAAAAACGGTTAAACATTTTTGGATGAAATTTTGCAGAAACATTGACTGTTAATCACATATGCTGTGTGCAAAATTTCAGCTTGATCGGTCGAGTCGTTCTCGAGTTATAGTGGTTTTAATTTTTGGCGCCCAATTCACACATACATACATACATGACTGGTGAAAAAAAGGTGCGTGATCACTTTCACGGTGCAGACTTTTGGTGTTTAGTTGTCACGGTGTCGAGCTTTTTTTCAGTGTTCAATTTTTCAATTGATATACAGAAAGAAATGGGAAAATGGTGTTTTTTTTTTGTTTTTTGTATTTTAGACTATGTTTTCAAACCATAATCTGACAGACTAATATTTTTTTTCTCCTGCAATACTTTTTCTCCGTGCATAATTCGCATGGGATGAGAAAGTAAAAACATAAATTAGCAAAAACAGTAAAGCTTACTTCGTTCGATCGGTCTGATAGCGTCGACATCTCAGATCAGTCGACGAGGCCATAACCCTCGTTATCTCGGCCTTGACTCTGCTGCAATATCTCGCGGTCAGAACGAAAAATATTATGTTCGCAATTTGCTGAATGAGCATCGGTACGGTGAAGAATATTAATTCCCCGTAAAGATCGGGACCTTCTGTAAAAAAAAAAATATATATATATATATCAAATTGCAAACCGATTTTGTTCGATCAATACGCATATTCGCATGTTATAACATTGACTGAGAAATTGCTGGAATTATTTGTACCGTGACCTTCAATAATTTCTGCAGAAAAAAGACCGGATATTAATGATGGGCGGTGTACACGTTTGATTTTTTTTTTATGGGCCATGATTATTGGGTAATTTAATCTTAAATGCTCACCATGGAACCAACAATCAGTGACGCCGATATTTGGACGCATATAGACACTCAGAAATTCCGTGGTGTCGGCTATAAGGGCGATGCACGTTACGAAAAGAGCGGCACCCCATGCATACAGTGAGTACATGACGAATCTCTTGTCATATGCACGGCCCCGACCTCCCGAAATTGCCGGACCGCCCCGTCCACTGGGAACAGAAAAGAACACATATTTACCTCACTCGAATACCATCCCGAGTAGAAATTTTCACGCATTACATCGGCCCCTGATAAAGTCCTGAGAAGGCCTGACCAGGACCCTATCAGGGCCCGATGTAACGCTCGAAAATTTCTACTCGGGAATTGCGTTCGTACGCATGCGCAGTGCCTTTCTGCGCACACTTGGCAGGAACGGAAAGCGGGATATTACGTGCATGCGTTAGGAAACACACATTGTTCAAACGTCACGGGCCCGAGAGGCGTCGAGTGAGTGAGTCAGTGTAGCTCGCTGCCGTTACCATGGTGGCCGAAGTTACCGGAGCGATGACGACTAACGGCCACGACGCCTCGCCCAAGGTGTATCGGACCCGTTCCCACGGAAGCTGCTTTGTTGCCGACCGTTTCGCCGCTGCTGTGCCCAAACCAGCAGCGCTCGGTCGGTAACAACGCTGCCTTGTTACCGACCCAAACCAGCGCACATACACTGTCTCCCTGCATCTATTCGTCGAGGGACCGGCTTCCTCGTGCATCTGAACATTTCGTGCAGGTGGGTTTCGGTACGTTAGATACAAATGCAGGCTGATTCGGCGGAGGGCGGTGCAGAGATTGACTCGGCTTACCCGAAAGTCCACCAAATGTCGAAGCACATTACATTGAGCCACGAGAAGGCTGCGATTCCGGAGATTAGAGTCATGAATCCTAAAACAGATGAGAAATTCCTGTCAACGACTGAGCTGAGGCCCGAAAGAGGAGCTTTAAGGTGAAGTGCTCATCATTAAAAAAATAAACAACTGGGGAGATTTTTGAACAGAAATTGGCGTAGAAAAACGCTATGTTGTATCGTTTTTTGAGGTAAGATCCGATGCTTCCCATATTGAAATACGTAACTTTGAAATTACGTTGTCAAAAAAACTAGACCTTCAAAGAATCTTTAAAAAAAATGCCAACAACTAAAGCGTGCTCTTTACTGTAGACCACATAAGTTTGATGAAGATTGAACAGAAATTACTTTTAGCAAGGATATCCTTAAATAGTAGTTTCTTTAACTCAAACTCAATTAATTACCAATATCCTTCGAAACAGTGGAAGGGAAAAAGCTTCTTAATTATTTTTTTTATACCTACCGAGCAATTTACAAATGTTCGTTCCCTCGGAGCCTGGAATGCCGTCAGGGGACGGTGCTCCGAGATTAACGGATGCGAGGCAGGCGACATTGACGGTAAGACTGGCGACGTGGCACATGACAGTTTTGCCATGAAGATTGCGAAGCGCGGGTAGGGAAATGTAGACGAGTAGTGTGACGATAAGAGAAAAGCAGCTGATCAATTCCAGACTCGCGGTTATCTCGGATCTGAAAGGGTGACTTGTCGGATAATTCAACTGTAAAATGGTTCATTGGATAGATCGGAAAAATTAATTTCTACCTTATCTCCCAGCCGTACACCGATGCGAGGGTCTCGAAGCACACGACCGGATAGATACTGTCCTCGAGACGCGCATCGCCGAAAAACATTTCCATACAATATTCGTCGTGGCCGTAGGTTTTATAGTGCGGCAGGTGAATGTGTCCCATCGACGTAATGTGCCAACGCTCGTATTGCTCCAACAGATACGTTCCTTGTTTACACGGTTTTCCGATCAGCATACCGTAATCTTTAATCAAGCAAATAATAAAGTCAAACTGGTATAATAATAGTTCACTACTATACTAGTGCGATTCTAGTACATTATGATACTAGTGCGATATTAGTACATTACGATACTAGTGCGATACTAGTACATTACGAGACTAGTGCGATACTAGCACATTACGATACTAGTGCGATACTAGTACATTACGATACTAGTGCGATAAGACGTTTTCTAACGAATGTGAGTTTGCAGCACGAACTGAAGGCGAGAGTTGCAATCACACGAGTAAAGAAAAAGATTTTCGCACGACTATCGTACAAAATATTATTTCACAAGGTGCAGTAATGGGGGTTTTACGCACGCGAAGCCGTGTAAAATTGCCGTCTTCGCACCGAGGCCACTCGTTTCACGGAAACTTCATTTTCGGACCGGAAGTGGCGTCCTACCGCAAATACGTCACTTTCCGTCCGATACAAATATTTTTAAAAATCGGCATTTCTTGATGAACTAACCACAGTTTTGAAGGACGTCCATTTTCGTTTTCATGCCCCGTTTCACCGATACGTTGTGCAAAATGTTGTGAAAATAACCAGGCGGCACGTCCGATGGAATCTTGTCGCACTTGTAGCCGATCATGGCCTGATCTTCCGGGCAGCATTTCCTTACGCACGCGTTCGTGTCACAGAATTTCTCTTCGCTGCAGGCTCTCATAACGACGAGACCCGGCGTTCCCGAGGCGCCAGCATTGAGACACGCGTTGCTCTCGTTCGCGACGATAGTCTCCGAACCATTTTTTGTAGCGAGTACCACCTTAAAAAAAATACAAGTGTGAAATTCAAAAAATTTAAGTAAATTTTAAATTTTATCCAAACCTTAAGTCGTGCAATAAAATAAAAATATCGCCAGCACCCACATTTTTATTTTACTGTATCTTATTTAACAATAAGATACAAGTTTGTCGTAAACTTTCGTCCTTCGCAAACGATAGGAAACAATACGGTCGTTGCATACGATCGATCGCGAATCAAAAGTACCTTGAAAATTGTGGAATACCGTGAGAGAAATTCCTTCAAAGTCGCCAATTATTTTCAGCTATAACTTGCTTCGCGTGCCTTTACAGCCGCGCTCTTACGTAACGAGACAGTGTCCATAATCACACATAAATATGTTTACTTCACACATCGTTACCTTACAGCGAGACCTTTAAGCGATTGGCGCGTCCATGTATTGTTACATCACAAGAGACGCGTGCTCTACGTTTAAATGACAATTATTTTTTTTTGTTTTTTGCAATATCTAGTCCGATCATTGATCCGATTTTTATATAGTTAAAAAATATATTTCGCCACATGTTCACGATCGGTGCGCGTTCAAACGACTGACGGTTTTTCGTTGTTGCTGGGGAGTTTCGTCGCGGTCGAACAACAAATATCGGTACCGACTGGCGGCGCACACACGATCGTCTGGGAAGGATCGTGCAACTGCTGGAGTTCAACAGCCCGAGCGTTTCGCGTGCGTCACTATACTAGGTGTAGTAAAGTTCGCGCGTCGCTGTAAAGTAACGATACCTATATATTGCCCGCGCACTTCTATGATTTAATAAATTTTCTACCCCGTTGCCGTATCGTTAATAAATCGCGTATAGCAAGAAACTATAAAGCATGTACAATCTATCGCGGAACTCCTAGTAGTTTATACCGAGGTAACTTGGTACACTTTATATGCGTCTAGAGAATCATTTGAAACCTTTGTGGGTGCAAAGTATGGGAATAATTACCATATGCCGTAGGGTAAAAGTGGGGAATATGGCCCGGTCCATATATCATTGATTTACGTGTTAATCGAGGTGGGCCATATTCACCACTTTTACCCTAAGTAAAAACAGCGATCTATGCATCAGCAAAATGCGCGATACACCCAGAAATATAATTTATTTGACGGCCAGCGTTTATTTGGTTTAAGTAAAATATTTATTTGATTAAAATAAACAATTATTTCATTTAAGTAACAATTTACTTAATTTAAATAAATGTTTATTTAAATCAAATAAATATTTATTTAAATCAAATAAATATTTTACTTAAACGAAACAATCGGCGGCCGTCAAGTAAATTTTTTTCTGGGTGTACGTCTGGTTAAAAACGTATTTTTTCCACATCGTCCTCGAATTACTATACGAATCTGGAGATTATGACTATATTTTTTATCCGTGTACTCGGACTATGAAGTGAGTCACATTCAGAGAGAGCACTCGCTTTCGGCTCGTGCTCCTGTGATAATTGTGCGGCTCGTGTGACTCACCGCACAGCGTGCGTATAAAGTTCGCTTTACCGCACTCGTATCTCAAATTACCATTTCATAATTCTCCGCAGAGAATCTCCTTTTTTTGGCATAAATATTGAAACATCATAAATGAAATTGCAACTACCGCGCCGCTGATTGTTTTACAGCGGTCATATGACCGGTCATATTACCGGCCGTATGACCGACCTCAGTCGAATATAAACGCAGTCGTATCGAACCCACTCAGTTTACGAATTCCGCTCGTGAATAAGCCATCGCTCACCTGCAGTCTCCCGTCGCCGAGTACCCGAAGATCCCTCGTGACGTTGACGACGTGGTTGAGAACGGCGGGTCTGCACGGCGGAGCGCCCCTGATAACGGTAACAAAATCGAGGTTCTCTTTCAGAAACTTAAAGTTGCTCGGAACGTTGAGACCGTCCTCTTTGAATACGCAGTCGCGTTTCCCGAGGTCGTACACGTGGTCGATTCCGCAGCACATCCGGAGCGTGAGAAGCCTCGGTACCGCGAGACTTCCGGTCCCGGCCGCGTCCTCGCTCGATCCGTTCGACGCGCACCGAAATATGACCGGTGCACTTCTGTCCTCCTCCTCGTCGTACATCAAATCGATGCAGGCAATGTTCGCTCTGACGGTCGGCTCGACGACGTCCTCCAGTCGCGTCAAGGTCAGATTCTTGCTGTCCGGACACTTCGAGAAGGCCGCGAAACCTGCGTGACCTTGAAACTGGTAGATCTCCCGGCTGCGGTCCCGGGCCGAGGAGCACGTGAAGTTTTCCGATACCGATATGACCTGACCGTCGGGGCAACACTTGCCGACCGACGGTTTCGAATTTCCCGCCACTTCCAGAATGCAGTGACCCAGCGCGAAAATCGTTATCAATATTTTCATGGTCGATTGCAGCCTCGCACGTCCGGCGACCAATCCGAGGCCGCTGGAATCCGTCGTCACTGCGCATCTCGTCGACATCTCACTCGTTGACTGACGACATTTTCGTCACGACCGTGTGTTATATCATCGCAGTGATAACGCTATCATCGATCTGGGAAGAAATGGTGGAGGAAAAAAAAGACCGGAGGAAACAAAGCTCGTGGTAAAAGAGGCCGCTCGAACCGGAATGCATCATCAATAGTACGTGCGTTGGTAAACATGATGTTTAGTAACGCACGCACGTAGAGTCCCAACTTTCCGCTCCTGTGAAGCGTACGCAGAAAGACACTTTTCCGCATCGCATGCGGGCAAAGTGTCAAAGGCAAATGCGTACAAAGGCAATATGGTCTTCTTTGGCGCACTAGTGCGAGAAAGTGCCTTTCTGCGCACGCTTCCCAAAAATGAAAATCGTGATTTTCGTTTTATTAATCTGGTAGGAAATTGTTATTTGTATGGCAAGGGCGTAGAAAAGGAGTTCTTGATGAGGGTGAAAATGCGAGTCAGAACTCCCTTTCCTACGCACATGACATTCACATAATTTTTCCTAACATATTCACGAAAATCACGCTTTCCGCGTGGAAAAAAATACCATATTGCGTTTGTACGCATGCGCAGTATTTTTCCCGCTAGCGATTCGAAAAAGTGGGTTTCGGCGCACGCTTCCCAAAAACGAAAAGCGTGAGATTTGACTCGTGTGAATGCCGCAATACTTTCACACTCGTTTCTTTCACACACAATACTTTCACACACAAACTCCCTTTCTACGTTCTTGCCATACAAATAACAATTGTATTTCGAATAGAGAATCGAGCGTTTCATTCATATCATAGAATCACACCATACAAATTATTGCGCGTCGGTCTCAACTAACGCAACTGTAAAAAGTCACAATAATTTATCGTTATTGATTGATAAAAAAACTAAAGTCGTAAATGCCGTATTTTAATGAAGAATAACATTTTTTTTACAAACACACGAGTACGCACGCACACACGGCCAGCCATTCAGAGTTCGGTTGGCCGAGGCCGGCCTTTTTCCCCCGCTCTTTTTCTCGGTCAGTTTCCCCGCTGCCGTATTTTCCTGGTACTCGTTATTACTATCTGGGCGTTATAGTTGTTGCTATTTTGTAATTACCATTCATCAAATGCGTCGCAGCCGGTCAATTTCTGCTTCCTCGCGCTTCTTTTCCTCATCGCACGCGGATCGCTCCCAGCCGACGCGGAAAATGAATCACTGCGCCCACTTCGCCACCCAACTTCTCTAATATTCACTCCGATTGTTATTTGGTCTCTGATCACCGGCGAAAAGTCCGCTTTCCCGTCCTCGCTTGCGTCCTCCTCCGGAAGCGGCGGTTTTTATTCACTTAATTTTTTTATTATTCAACGACGTCAAAAATAATTTTCCTCGAGCGGCGTTTCCGGCTCTTCGAGTCTCGGCGAGGGCCAAGATTGGTGAAAAAATAAATTAATAAAATATTTATTTTTTTGGTCAAGCACGTATTTTCGTTTTTATTACCATTACTTTTTTTGACGTCTTTTCTTACACGACTGGCGCGACGACGGCGAGCGGACGAATCGAGCAGCCGCGAACGCACTATTTCGACTGACGATAGAATCCCACGATTGAAGTGTCGGCGAAGCTTGTAGGATTCCGGGGACTCGGCGAGCGAGAGCTGAGACGTTTGACGCTTCCGGCAAACGTCCACGGCGGAACACTCCCATTTTCTGCCTCCTCGGTAGTTCTGTCGGCTACACGCGAATCGCTTTCGCATTGTTTCGCGGCACTTTATCTCGCCGATATTATCAGTGCATCGTCTTGGGAACTCCCGGACAGCGCGCGGATTCATGGCGAATCCTCAAACGGCGGAAGAGACACGTAGAACTCTTCATTTGTATTCGCGCCGTCGAGGAACTTTTGCTTGGAGGATAAAAAAAATCGTATGTCATTTAATGTACCGGACTGGAAGTTTTTATCTATATACAAAAACTCGTATACTAAATTTCATGTACAATTGTGATGAAAAATTAATGTTCAATCAAATAGATTGGAAGTTGTTTATTTTTTAATAATTTTCTTAACTTTACTATAAACGTACTTTAATTTTTATTTCGTTGAAACAGTATTATCATTTTTCGTCATAATTGGGCATTAAATTTAATGTTCCAGTTTTTGCATACAAACTTTCAATACGGCACATCAATTACCGTACAAAAATTATCGAGCTCCGTAAAACAGGTAAAGCAAGTTAAAAAGGAAAAAAACAGCTCCAGCAGCCCCTTAAGAGAGGTTTCTAATATTGAGAGGAAAGACCATCGACCCGTTTCCATTTTTTTTAACGCGTTAAAATTGCGATCTTGAATTTATTTAAAAATCACTGAGAGGTACTTATATGGATAAAGCAACAGATTGTTAAACCGACCCAATGGACGGAACACATGAATTTCACGGGGTGGAAGATTATTAAATGGGAGTCGGTTTTTATTTTGTTTTCGTTTCCCGGGAAAAGAGGATGATAGCGAGGGTGTGTGTGTATAGGAAGATGAGGTGAGACCGCGGGGTGGGGGATCGATGAATCGCGCCCCCCTCTCCGCCCCCTTCGTCACATAAGCGAGCCTCCAGTCTATCCCGAGTTTTCTTTACCCGGAGGTTGGAGAGAAGAGATCTTTGATGCCTGTGCTTTACGGTCCGGTAGTTTCAACAGAAACGCCAACGAGCATCGCCCCCGTTGCTCTCGGCCCCCTTCCGCCCCCCCGCTATATACTTACACTTTCTCACTCTCCCTCTCGGGCGCTTTTTCGCCCTCGCGAGCGAGCTCGAAGCCGGGCCGCACACACTTGCGAATAGACGCCGACTGCACTTAACGATTAGAAACGTTTTTCGCGACGTAGCACCGGCTATAAAACTATAGTGGGCAATATACAGGACGACGAGCCCTTCGCGCCAGGAGGGGCGCCTCGGAATATCGGTAATATTTTATTTGCACCCTTCACTGGTACGATGAGAAAATATTTTCTTCTTACGTATAGATATATATTTCTTATATAGAAGTATATATATATATATACTTCTTACGTATATATATATATTTTTATTATTATTGGGGAAAAAAAATTGAAGTGGGCGGCGTTATGCGTTTTTTTTTATGTGTAATATAAAGGTATGAGATATATGGGTTTTATATTATAGTGTTTATAATGTTTATAATGTTTGTATTGATATGTTGGAGATATTGGAGATGTAGGGAAGAGCCGGGAGACCAGGAAACCGTTTCTCGAATTTGGGATGGGACTTTTTTTATGGCGGAGGAAAGTTAGCAAGAATGGTCCGTTTTGCCCCCCTCCCTTTCTTTCGTACCAGGGTGTCCCCTGTACATACAGGTACATATGCATACACGACTCATCAGCGTATTAGTTACTTGTCATCGTTACATGCCGAAACAAAATATATGGTTGCAACTACACTACTCTAGTCGTGTAATTATGCAATTACAGTTGTAATTATCTAACGGTGTATAATTCAAAGTAGGAAAGCATAAAATGCGCACAAAGAAAGATATAATGAAAAATAAAGTACAATGAAAAATAAGAAAATATAAGGTACGCAGAAAAATACAATAAAAAATAAGAAAATATAAAGTACGCAGAAAGGAAACATATACGAAAAATATCACCCCACCATAATTGTATAGTCATCATTGTATGTGCAAGTTTGAGTTGAGCATCCATGTCATCCGAGTTTTCGCTTATCCGACGTACGATCTCCCCAGATTACCTCGGATAAACGCGCTTCTACTGTGTCACGAGTACAAACGAAAGAAGCCAACATAAAAAAAGCGCATTACATTTATTTATATATATATTTTTCTTCGTTTTGTTATTCATTAGCCCAGAATGGATATAGCCTATTTTCGACGATTTATGTCCCTTTCGTGTCGAGTGACCTCTTTCGGGTCGCGGGTCGCCCCCGAACCGGCCCGGCCGCCCGTTCCAGACGCATTATTCCATTAGCTCTATCACGCCGCTGAATAAATCTCTCCCGATGCCGGATTGTGTCCGGGGGTCTCCGTGGATGTGGTGATTTCGACAACGAGCGAATACGTACACGCCGGAGACACATGGACGAGAATTTGTCGCCGTTAAAATTCCGTCGCTCTCTTGCTCTCCAACCTGGAAGCTCTTTACTTCCCGCTATGCAGTCCGCGATACTTGCCAACGGAGTTAATCCGTTTCTGATAAATGTATCCCCCGCGGGCTCGGGGCTCTCCCGTTGGCAGGTGAAATCCTCGTGGGCGAGAAACTCCACGTTCTCCGGCCAGGAGCTCTTCCAGGACGATGCTTTTCTCATCTGTCGGGCGAAAGCTCTCGTCGCGGCGCATCCGGGACGAATCAATCGGAGGCGATGCCTCGAGATCAATGACGTCGATATACGAATGCGCTCGTTCGCGGAGGGGGGTTTTTTTTTTTTTTGCAAACATTACCGTGAAACGTTTTCATACGCCACCGGGGGAAAATCCGGGAAATCGGATTTTCTCGCGGTAACTAGATTTTCGTGCTTTTAGTCTCGTTTGGGTATAGTTTTAGTTTTTTTTTTTTTTTTTCTAGGAAAAAAAGTGAAAAATAAAATATCGGGTCGAAATGTCGAGGGATAGCGCCTGGTAATTGGCTGTTACGCGAGAGCGGAGCTTGGGGCTGTTCACGGGTAGAAACAGTCGCGAGGGAAACGAGCAAAAAAATTGAATGTTTTTGGCAATTAGCGATTTGACGCTTGACTTTCGACCACAATTGCTGATTCGGATAATTGTACGGATAGGCGTACAGCGATAAAAGATATTCGTGGAAATAGGTGGTGAAGTTTTTTTTTTTACCCCAACCTTCTATTTTTACTCAAAAAAAAAGCGCGAGTGCACCTCGTAGCACCCTTTGTTTTTAGGTTTTTCATTACCTTTTAACGACGCCAAAAAAAAAGAAAATCCGTCGAGTACCTTGTCCTGCGAATTTTGTCTATAAGATACGATAGACACCCCGGTTTTTTCGTAAATCCGTCAGGAAGCAAAGATAATGATATTTTGAAAATAATTAAATTTGTAATCAGAAAAAAAAAATTATGTTATTTTTAATAGAAATTTTTTTTTTTTTAATCGAGGAGTTGAAATAATTTCATTTTTAATCA
Source organism: Ichneumon xanthorius (assembly GCA_917499995.1). Lineage (NCBI taxonomy): Eukaryota > Metazoa > Arthropoda > Insecta > Hymenoptera > Ichneumonidae > Ichneumon > Ichneumon xanthorius. The sequence continues at coordinate 1,833,039 of OU824204.1, read as the reverse complement.
ACTTTTTTTTAAACCCAAGGATAGACGTTTTTTTAATAATTAAAAGAAGATTAAAGTAATTTCATTTAAAGTAAAAAAAAAACATCAAAGCTTTAAAGAAAATTTTATTTAAATCGAGCGATTTCGCTTCGATTTATCGAGGGAGTATTCCATCGCTGCGCGTTGAAAAAGGGGTTGATGAGCCAGCTCGGAGTTTGCGTCTCGTTAGGGTCGTTTATGTGACGAAAGAGGCTTAGGGCCTGGGGCGTTGTGCATCGAGTATCCGAGAGGGAGGCCGCCTCGTCGAGTATCGCCGGTGCAGTGTCGATATCGCGGGTGGGTGCTTCCGATCGGAATTTTATCCGCGAAGGGTTGAGGGAGCATGCCGCACGCCGATATCGATCAACGACCGTCCGTCCGGCTCGGCTGATCGTAAATTCCCTCTTACCTCGGCGGAACCCTCCGCGCGGCTCTCTTATTAAATTGGCGTACTCGTCGGCTTCGTTAACTCGCCACTAAAGTACCGTCGAGCGAGGACTATGTAATGCGCATCGAGGTATCCGGTCGGTATTCGACGTACGACTACGACCGATCGCTTTGCGGCAGGTTTGGCACTCGTGCGGATAGAGCAGTCACAGGATGTACGTGCCTCGGGCCAATTCGGGAACTGGCAATCGTTATCGCGGCGATACTTTCGCCCGAAACGGTGGGCTTTTAATCAATCCTATTGTCTCGGCGATATCGCATCGATCCGAAGGGATAACGGACCGAGGGAACGCGCACTATTTGCACGGGCAAATTTCTCGGAAATTTACAGGAAAGCAACAGATTGTTAAACCGAACCAATGGACGGAACACATGGATTTCACGGGATGGAAGATTATTAAATGGGAATCGGTTTTTTATTATTTTTTATTTTTTCATAGGTACTGCTTCAGCCGGACGATGATTAGGGGACTTTTAAGGGAGGTTTCTACTATGTTGGAGGGAAAGAATATCGATTATTTTTTTTTTTTAGAAATATATTAAATATGGAATGCTGAATTTTTAAATATTTACTGAAAGGTATTTATTGGGAACGAAAATGTGTTTTTTTTAAGTTAATCAAGATTTTTTTATTTTTATTGAAACCAAAAAAATGTATTATTATAGAAACCTTAATTCGGGGTGAATTGTAAGGCTGACTTTCGCCGGAAACAGTGGGCTTTTAATCAACCCTATTCTCTCGGCGATATCGCATCGATCGAAGGGATAACGGTGCGAGGGAGCGCGCACTATTTGCGCGGAAATTTACCGGTAAAGCAACAGATTGTTAAACCGAACAAATGGACTTCACGAGGTGGAAGATTATTAAATTATTAAAACAAATGATCTTTATGTTAAAAATAACATAATTTTAACCGAATAATTTTTTTTTTTCTCATTTTTGTTCCATATGCTGAATTTTTAAGGGGACCCAAAAAGTTTCAATTTCGTATAACACTTTCGCATCGTACAAAAATTTCATTACCCCGAGCACACGTGGCGGAGTGTCGAAGGGTTCGGGTGTGACGGTGTCCAACCCTCCCGTTACGATATTACGAGACAATTTTGCGAACCGTGTAATTTTCGTTAATAGGCAATAGCCGGGGGTGTGCGCGAGTGACGGATCATCGCTGGTTGATGTTTGCCGTCGGGACGGCCGACGTTTACATCCTGTCCAACGGCAAACCAACGTCCCTATCGCGTTTCCATCCACACGTAACCCACACATGTATATATCTATATATATAGTATATAGACATGCCAAAACGATCCTCTGACTCACTCGCTCCCCTCGCGCTTTCCCGGGCTTCGCCGCGCATACAACACCATGGTGTGGAACAACGCATCTCCAATAACACACCCATGTGTGCTTCCGCCCGATGACATCGGTACATCGCTACATTTTCATAATTTTCTCGGAACGAATTAATAAATTCGACCACAACCGATATTCCTTTGATAAAAAAAAAAATTAATTTAATGCTTTTCATTTTCATAAAAGCGAGAGCCATCCTCTAACGGTCTCAAAATAGCGTGAACGATTGCATGCCCCGTTAACTTTATTATTAACTTTATTATTTATTTATAGTTGAAATGACAATTTAATTGAATGCATTTAATTTTCATAAAAGCGAGGTCCAACCTCTAACGGCCTCGCAATAGCGCAAAAAATTGCATGCCCTATTCACATTATTATTTATTTATAGTTAAAACGATAATAACATTTAATGCATTCGATTTTCATAAAAACGAGGTCCGTCCTCTAACGATCTTGCGATAGCGCAGACAATTGCCTGTCCCATTAACATTAGTATTCATTTATTATTTATTTATTAAATCAAGGTAACACCTTAAAACTCCCATAAAAGTCCCAAAGGACAAAGAAAACTCGGGATAAACTGGAGGCTCGCTATGTGGCGTTTGATTGATTAACTTTAAAAAAAAAACATTTTCATAATTATAAAAAAAATGTCAGCATTCCATATTTAACATATTTCAAAAAAAAAAAAAAAAAACCGAGAAGCTTTCCTCCCAGCACAGCAGAAACCTCCCTTAAAAGTCCCAAAGGGTAAAGAAAGCTCGGGATAGACTGGAGGCTCGCTTATGTGGCAAGGGGGGGGGGGGGGTCGGAGAGGGGGGCGCGATTCATCGATCCCCGCGGTCTCACCTCATCTTCCTATACGCACACACTCTCGCTATCATCCTCTTCTCCGGTACGAATAAAGTGCGCTCGTAGATCAGCCGAATGGGTGTCTCTTCGTTGCCGGCACTATATTTTTGCTCGGCTCGTCTCTTTCTCTTCTGCCCCTTCCGGGGACTTTGTGCCGGTTGAAAAACGAAGCTCCACAGCATCGGAAACGAATTTCTCATCTTTGCAGATATCTCGTTACCGCCGGCGTCGAATCTTTAACAACAACACCCTCCCCCCCTCCCCCTCCCCCACTCCGCCCCCCTCTGCCGCCCCCGGGCCCTGGCGTAGGCGATACACTTGTTCCCCTGTATAACCGGAGTATCGTATCCGGTTCGGCCACCAGGCTTTTAATGAGAATTTATCGTTGCCACTATAATCTCGGGGATAATTTTTCAACGGGCCGTCCAGCTTCGGTTCTATGTCGAGAAAATTAGCCATCAGTCAAATTTTTTATTTATTTTTTTTCAGAGGAAGCTTTGTTCCCATGATTTTCTTTCATCGAGAAAGCTTCGTTTTCTTGTTTTTTTTACACCTAAAAAAATGCGCGACTCAGTAGCTTGCATTAAACTTATACAAATTATATTATACAAACTACAGAATCCCAAATTACAAAAATTCAAGTCTACGTTCTTAGATCGCACTTTCGCGGCCTTTTTTCTATAGAAAAAAAAACTTTGCTGTAAATAAATAAATCAATTTGACTTCGATCGAGCAAGCCATATTATTTTCGTGATTTACTACTTCCTTATTACTATAATGGATCATTTTTCGACCTTCGACTCTCCGCCTAGAAAATTAGCCATCCGTAAAAATTTTTTCCATAGAGTAAGCTTTATTTCCCTGGTTTTTTTTTCACAGAGAAAGCTTAGTTTTCACTTTATTTCACACCTGAAAAAAATGCGCGACTCAGTTGCTCAAATTCGTAACAGTTCTAAATTTACCGGGAACAAAATGACAAACTACAAAATCCCAAATTACAAAAATTGTTTCTTGTTTCACTTGTTTCTTTGGAAAAAAAAACTTTGTTGGAAATAAATAAATTTGACTTCGAACGAGCGAGCCATATTATTTTCTGGATTTACGTTTCGGCGTGCGAGAGCCGTTTCGGAGACGCCAAACATCCCGTCGACTCGAGCGGGTATTGTGAATGCATTGGGCTGCCGAGGATCGGCCGAGGCACTGTGTGTCGGCCGTAACGTCGAACGATTATCGTTTACGTTTCGAGAATAGTACACAAACGAGGTGTCGAGCGTCTGTTCCGATGTAAACGTCGAACGTGCCTGCTCCGAGTCGGGGCTGCCTGCGCATATCGCCATACAACCGTGAATTTCGAGCGAAGCTGACAGACTTATTACAGTACCGTGAGCGTTTTGTAGCGCGAAAGGTTCAACGTTACCGAAAAGCAGCTCGGATAAAACACATACAATACGTGAAAGCCTTTGCGGATTTCCGACGGCAATATATATGATGTTATATCTATATATATATATTTATATACATAAATATATAAATATAACAGGTACGGGGCAAAATGGAACAGTGAGGCAAAACGGGAATGCAAGCAAAATGCAATTTTCCCATCTCTTATCGATGTGCCATTTTGCCCCATCGCGCCCAGAAAAATAATTTATTTGACGGCCACCGTTTATTTGGTTTCAGTAAAATATTTATTTGATTTAAATAAATATTTATTTAATTCGTATAATTGCTGTACTTAAACCAAATAAAGGGTGGTCGTCAAATAAATTATTTTTCTGGGTGCGATGAATCCAGATTTTCTGTCCCGTTTTGCCCCACTGTGCCATCCGAAAATGATTGGCAAACGGCGTTTTGCCTCATTGTTCCGTTTTGCCCCACTGGCCCATTTTGCCCCACGCTTCCCTATATATACATACATATATGTATTCCATTTCAGCCGTCTAAAATCTCGAATCCTGCGAACCGTCAAAGCGCGATAGTATAGAAATTTCCCACTGGAAATTTCGTTCGAGAGTGAAGTTCTCCAATGTCATAAAAGCGGTAGGATCCGTAGCGGAGTATATAATTTACCATTTGCAACGCCCGGCAAAGCAAGAACACACAGACGTCACGGAGCGTTCTTGCACAGCGAAGCGGAGAAGAGGATCCCTCAAATGCCCAAAACTCATCGTACTCCCGGGTCCTTTCAAAATATCTGAACGCGTAAGAAGTACTTGAGGGACGAATTGCGCCTCCGTAAACTGCGCTTAATCGGCTGACATTAGAATCGCCTCGTAAACCCGAAAATTTATTGGAACTGTGTGAAATAATTGTCTGGACATGGAAACAGTATGCCAACTATAGATCACTTCCTTTTAGAATGTCCGACAAGCGAAATCCAAGAAAACAATAAACGGTTCGAATAATATATTTAATATATTTAATATATTTAATATATTTAATATATTTAATATATTTAATATATTTAATATATTTAATATATTTAATATATTTAATATATTTAATATATTTAATATATTTAATATATTTAATATATTTAATATATTTAATATATTTAATATATTTAATATATTTAATATATTTAATATATTTAATATATTTAATATATTTAATATATTTAATATATTTAATATATTTAATACATTTAATATATTTAATATATTACCTGTTGTTTTCAGTTACATTGCGTGTTATATTGCTGCTACATTACTACGTATGCTGGGTTGTTATACCCGGTTATTTCCAGCCTTCTATGTGCACAGTAAAATAAGTACAAACGTATCTTATCCACAACCGTCCACAATTTTTTTCATGTTTTTTTTTTTAAATCTTGTCAAGTTAACAAAAATGTCTGTCAATTTTACAAATATTTTGTCTGAAATTAACAACAAAATAAGTGTGAACGTATGCGGACAAAAAAAAAGTTTGTTAAATGTCACAAATCCTTTTTACTGTACGATATCGTGTGTCTCATATATTAAATCCTCATCCCTGCACTCGTAACAATATTATATTCCATTTAATCCCTCTAAAATCTCGAATCCGGTGAACCGTCGAAGCGCGATCGTACAGAAATTTCCCTCTGGGAAATTTCGTTCGGCAGTGAATTTCTCCAATGTCAAAACAGCGGACCCAATCCGTAGCCGTGTATAATTTACCATTTGCAACGCTGATTTCGAGGTACATTGTACGTATGCATATATTTATATATAGTGGTAGTTTTAGCTGTAATATATAGCGGATAGGTCGCCCGAGGGATGGACACTTTGACGGGAGCGTAATATAATTTTATTAATTATAACCGAGTATGTTTGATCGGCGTCTGGGATTATGCGTTTCGATTAAATTACTCGGAGCGGGCGAGGGAGGGAGGGGGGGGGGGGACGGAAGCTGGAGAGCGAGGACGAGCGCGCGCCCGCCGACGCCAAGGGCATCAGAGAATGTATTTCGCCCGAGCCCCGGGCTGACTACACTCTCGGCACTCTGGGAAAGCCTGTACACTGTGCGTTCCACTCACACACCTATATAACATTATCCGATCGGCGAACTGCGCATGCGCGAACCCTCCCCGACGACCCAATTATCATGCAGATAATTATTCCTCCTCTTTTACTACCCTGTATTTATAAGAGTGTGTGTGTGTGTGCGTTTCGTCCCCCAGTGCTTTTCGCAAATCCTTTCTCGCGCTTGCCGAGTAGGGCCTTGAGAGCCGCGCGCTTTCAACCCTTTCGCTCCGGCATTTATACCCGCGCGTCAAACACAATATTTTTTTTTTTCTTTTTTTTACATGGGAATCCGGAACCGAAAATCCTACGCTAAAAATGCTGGGTTTTTTTTTGCTATGATAATTCTTTTAATCCGGGAGATCTGCGGATTTTTTTTTTTTTTTTTTTGCGTGCGAATCCGATGCTGAAATGTGTTTTTTTCTTTTTTTTTTTTGCAATTATAATTTCTTTAATCCGGGAGATCTGCGTCTCGGCGAGAGAAAGAGGGTTGATCGTTGATTTGAAAAAAAAACGCGACTTTCGGCCTCGGGCGGAAATCCGGAAATAATAGTCCTTCCTAAATCCAAGCTTTCTGGGTTGTTTGCCGTGTACTGTGGATAATGAGACGGTCCGTTTTATCCCACTGCGCAGCTCCTTGTTACGCGAGATTGATGGATGAAAGAAAAATGGGACTTTCGTCCTCGAGCGGTAATTCGGAAATAATAGTCCTTCCTAAGTCCAAGCATTCGCAGTTTGTCGTATACTGCAGACAATTCGATGGTCCATTTTATCCTGCTTTATCTGTAGCTCCACTGCAAAAAAAAATCGTATGAAATTTAATGTACCGAACTGGACGTTTTTATGCAAAAACGGATATATTAAATTTCATGTACAATTGTCACGAAAAATTAATGTTCGATGCATTAAAAACTTTGGAAATACTTTATTTTTAATAATTCAATTTAATTTTACATAAAGGTACTTTAATTTTTATAATTTATTTTAATTTCAATGAAAAAGTATATTCATTTTTAATCACGATTATATATTAAATTTAATGTACCAGTTTTTTTGCATACAAACTTCCAGTTCGGTACATTAAATTTCATGCAATTTTTTTTTTATTATTCTCGGCGCTCCCACCGCTATATATCTGAAAGTTGCTGTACACCGCATTGCCTCATGTGCGTTCTAATAATTCTTCTTATGCATTCACATTCAGTCGTTACGGATTCGTCATGTCCTTCCCCTTAAGGCCGTGTGAAAGATGTACATGAGAGATGCACATGACATGTGAGTGCGAGAGAGACATATGAATGCCATTTAAAACCGGATTCGAAAAATGCATCTATTTCTCTCGCACTCACATGTCACGTGGTACATCTCATATGGCCTCAAGAACCGAGGCGTTTTAGGGGCACGGTGGCGCGACCTAGCGGCGCGCGAGGGAAGCTCGTCGAGCCGGAAGCTTCCAGCCGACGGCCGGCGACGCAGTCTGCCCCTCCATCGAACAAAATTTCACTCTTCGAAGAAACCCACACACACACACACACTGTGCACTCGTCTAAAAAAGCATGAAATAGAACCAACAGGGCTGTTATATCTTTGCCCGTTCAATTGTAGTTCCCATCGCCGCGACATCGAGCAGCCACGAGCAAAATGCAATAAACAGTTCCGCGCGAAGACACAAAAAACTGATTCGGGAGTGAGTGACCTTTAAAGATCGATAAGCTCCCCCAGCTGTGATACAAAAGTGTACGAAATTCTTTCTTTTTCCTTCGCTCTCGCGAACCCCACGAAAATTATGCCCGGCCTATCGGCGAGCTGTCAACTCGACAATTTTCGCTTCCCATCGTCGCTCGCGCTCCGTCGATAGGTTTAATTTTTTTTTTCATATTTAGTCTAATTTTTTTTTTTTCGACTTTCATTGACGAATTCGCCAGAATCGCTCGGGCGTCGAACACCCGCGAAGGCGAAGACGATGAATCTCTCGCCGATGCTCGTCCGGTCCAGCGACGCCAGAAATTAGGGCAACTTATCGCGATGACCTTGGATCGCCGATCGTCGGGTTTTCCTCGCAGCGGCTGAGCCCGCCGACGATGGAAGGAAGTTCTTCGCGACTGAGTCACGCCAATCGTCCGCAGCGTTGAACCTCCTCGTCAAGATGACGGAAATGTTTGGATCGCCGAGGGAGGCCGTGAGGGTCAAGGTGAAGGTAAGTGTCAACATTTTTTTTTTTTTTTTTTTTTATTGCCGAATTTATCTCAACGGAAATCCGGGAAAACTCCGTGGACGGTTTTTATTTTCGTTGACTGTTGCAGAAGTGCGAAACGAGACACGATCCTGAGTACAGAAAATTCAGCGTCGATCCGCAGATAACTTCGATAGAAGTTCTGCAGAGCATTCTCGTGAAGGCTTTCGACATCAAGGGGTAAGTTCTGGATTCTTAAGCGAATGAATATTTCATACAAGACGATTCAAACGATGTGCTAAAAAAATCTGGAAAAATCCTGAGACGTACCATGAATTGCTTTTTTTTTATATGAATATATTCTTCATGGGAAAAAACGGCCACCATGTTAAAATAAGGTGTGGTCGTTTGCAATGGGCAAAAAGTTAATGAGGATTGAATTTAAAAAAGAATTGTATTTATTTTTTGTCGCAGAGACTTCACGGTGTCGTACAGAGCTATAGACGACTATGGCTCGGAGACGTACTTATTTCTGCTGTCCGACTGGGATTTGGATGCTGCTTTTATAAGGTGAGGACACGAAAGAAGCACCGCAAGAAAAAAGTATTAAAATGTTTGCGGAAGGCAAAATTTATGAGCCTGAAGATAGCATGGGATTAAATTTTATCGAGTTGCAACAGCTGTGTTTTGCATTGCGGAAAACTTCGCTCAGGGAAGTTTGCTTGGAGAATAAAATTCTAGAAGAGACTTTTTTTCCTCCCTAAAACAGTGCACTGATGGAGACTTGCAAAGACGAAATTTGATGTCATGCAGATTCGGGGTCATTAAAATTTTACTTTTGTAGAGATGGATGGGTATAGATTAAGTCTGTATTCTAAGTGTAGATGTACTGTGACTATGAAATGAAATTTGTTTGGTTGACTCTGGAAGACTGTACATGAGTCTGGAGCAACCGAGAAGTTTTAAGAAAATTTAGCTTAAAAAAAAAAACAACTCTATTTGGGTCCGTTTGTAAAGCGTGTAACTTCTATAATAATTGCTTGGAATCTGGCGTTTCGATTTTGCTACAATTAAACCAAAAAATATTAGTTTTTGTCGAAGCAACGCAGTACTAAGCCGTCGGATCCATGTCCGGTGTTAAGGCGATGTGAAACACCTAGCCATTCACCACCTGCTCGCTCGTTAACAAATCGGTTCGCCTTTTTTTCTCCGAAACCATAGATGATCGAAGAAAATAGGAAAGGCGATTTGTTATCGATCGTGTTATACCGTATGTCCTTAAGCGCATGTCAAATAAACATTTTACTGAGAATTTTGTTTTCGTTCTTTTCAGCGCCTCCGAGCCGTATCTTTATCTCCAAGTGAACCTGAAGCCGTTCGGCGAGTCGGGAGACTGCGACTGTGATTGGGAACAGAATGCTCAAGATGTAGTTACAAGGCAAACGGAGACGGGATTTCCTTACAAGACACCCAAACTACCCGGCCTCATAATGAACAAGGCAGGTTTTATTCCACAAAACAAAAATATTAACGTACGCTTAAAAAAATTGTAAATTTAATGCACAAGGCTGGATTTTCCATAAAAGCTGTACCAGTTTTTATGCAAAAACTGGTACACAAAATTTAACGTACAATTGTGATGAAAAAATAATGAACTTTTGCAGTGAATTATTATCCCGGCTTTAATAATCATTTAATCCGTACCCTGGCAGAACATTACACTATCTCATTAAATACAATGATCATAAACTCATATAAAAAAAAAAATTATTATTTGTTCCATCCAGATGGAAAGAACGTTGAGTTTGGTTCAACGAGCTCTAGGAAACCTGAGCGACGAATCGTCCCGCCAGAACGTCCAGCCTCCCAGACCGCCGCTGACAGACGCCGAGTTTCGTCGCTTTCTCGATCCGATCGGTCAGGTGATACATTCCAAGGAGCTCAGGGCTGTTATATATTTCGGTGGAATAGAGCCGAGTCTCCGGAAGGTCGTTTGGAAGCACATTCTTAACGTCTATCCGGACGGTATGTCGGGTCGCGAGCGTATGGATTACATGAAGCGAAAGGCTCAGGAGTATCAGAATCTGCGGGAGAGATGGAGATCGCTCATACAGAAGGGACAGAACGTCGGCGATCTCAGCTACGTGACGAGTATGGTCAGGAAGGACGTTCTCAGAACCGACAGACACCACAAATTTTACGGTGGCTCGGACGACAATCAAAACACGGCCAGTCTCTTCAACATACTCACGACTTACGCTCTGAATCATCCGAGCGTGAGTTACTGCCAGGGAATGAGCGATCTGGCCTCACCGTTGCTGGTGACGATGCGCGACGAGGCCCAAGCTTACATTTGCCTCTGCGCGCTGATGAGGAGACTCAAAGACAATTTTATGCTCGACGGGATCGCGATGACCACGAAATTCACGCATCTTGCCGAAGGTACGAGCATAAGAAAGTTACGATCTGCGCAATCGCGAATCAAGTCTGAAGTGTAATAGATTTCTTTTTCCATATCGCTTTCTCACAAAAGTTCAAAATTGAGATTTTCATATCGCTTTCTCATAATGTTCCTTTATTTTTGAAGATACAAAAAATGCTTCCTCATAGAAGAAGCTTTGCGAATAAAGGAACATTATGAAAAAGCGATATGAAAATTCCAATTATCAACTTTTGTAAGGAAGTGATATGACAATCTCAATTTTCAATTTTTATTAGGAAGCGATATGAAATTTTTTTTTTCACCTTTGTTTAAAATTACCTTAGGTCTGCAGCACTACGATCCCGACTTCTACTCGTACCTAAAATCTCACCAAGCCGACGACCTGCTCTTCTGCTATCGGTGGCTTCTCCTCGAGATGAAGCGAGAATTCGCCCTGGAGGATGCTCTGCGGATGTTGGAGGTGCTTTGGGCGGCTCTGCCAGCGGCGCCCCCGAAGCTCGAGCTCGTTCTGGCCGAGGTACAATTCCCTCCGCCGTCACCGCCGCCCAGTCCGAATTTCAAGCACATCAGAGAAAACGCCTACACGAAGGTCTGCGCCATCAGACGGCAGAGCTCATCGGCTAGCATAGCCAGCGGTAAGAAGAGGCATCCGAGCACCGAGGAACAACTTCCTCTCGAGAGTACCAGCGAGAATGGCGAAACGGCCAAAAGGTTGCCAAACTCATAATCTTACCGTTACCGTTCGATGTTTTTCGTAATCGTAACTCGCCCTGTAAGAGGGTGAGCGTAACTAAGTCAAGTAGGTGTGCGACTCACGATTAATAGATCCGGGTGATACTCGTCTTTGAATTTAGAAAAAAAATAATTTCTAACCGATGTATTTGAAATTTCATTGTAAAAAGAAAAAAATGTATACGTCAAAGGGTTAAACACGATTCAAACTGATAAAGAAGAATTACTCATCCTGTAACCCTGTTGGAGTTTCACAAGAGTTTCATATAACACGGATTATTGTAACCTTGCAGATCCGTCTCGCCATTCGAGACATCCTCGGAGCCTGAAACGGAAGATTTGACATCGGCGAAGAACAGAAAGAACGCTTCGAGCGAGCGATGTGCGAGCAACGATTCGCTGATGAACCGATCGAAGCGGGTCGAAGCCGCAGCGCCGGTCTCGAAGGACAGGCTGACCGTGAACGCAATCGGCAAAGAGCAGAAGATCGGTGAATCGAGCAGCGATGGGGATAAAAAATGCGCTCGGGTCGTGAAGAATTTGAACGAGTTTCTGAATTTCACGAGCCTGAACCGAAGCAAGGTTGGGCCGAGCGACGAGAGGGAACTGAGACGGGTATCGAGCGAGAGCGGCGTCGTCCGGGTGGTGCGCGACGATGGTTCGGGCTCGCCCGACGACCCCACCGAATTCTTTCCCATGACCACCTCGATGACGAGGGAGCTGCGACTGGAGCTCGAGTCCCTCGATCGGCAAGTCTTCGGACCGTCGCCGACCGCCGATCAGCAACACTGCGACTGCGTTGTATCGAAGAGGGAGGGCGAGATAATGGAAAGCGAGACTGAGACTGAAGTCGCGAGGTGCAGCCCAGCGGCTGATGTCTTCGTTTGGGAAAATCCGCTGCACTCTCTGCAACAGAGAACGAACGCAACGACACCGGACGAGCAGGCGGATCTCGAGTACGACGGGGAGATACTGGAGGATCAGAATGGCGTTAAATCCGTTACTCCGATAAGGCTGCTTAAACGCACTGCGAGGTGAGCCTCGAAAGTTATGCTATTTCCCCAAAATCTATTTCCGTTATAAGTTCGAGCTTATTCGAGACGAGGCGAAACGGACTCGATCGGTAACAAAAATGTAATCCATTTTCTCTTCCAGGATCTTCAACGTGTTTGCTTAAAAGCAAGTTATTATTATTATCAGCCTCTTAATTTGTCCATTCAGCCGATCTAAATAATCTAGTTCTTTTCACAAAAATGTAGGACCCTTGAGAAAAATGGATTACAGTTTTCGTTACCGACGGAGCCCGAGGGCGGAAGGGAGGACGTTTTCACGTCGCTTTAAAGGGATTGCGCTGCTTGCAGATCGGCCTCAGCCTCCGAGAGCGAAGGAACGGATCAGAGCTGGCGTCAGAGTACAATAGCGCCGGAGAGTCCGTCACTTCCGGTTCAAGAGCAGTGCGAAGAAGCCACCGAGCTTACGGCCTTGATTCCCGCGGGAACCAGCGAGGATCAACTCGGCGGAGCTTCTCTGCCGCCGCCGAACGAATTCGGTGGTGGAAATCCATTTCTCATGTTTCTCTGCATAACTCTACTTCTGCAGCACCGAGACTTCGTAATGCGCAATCAGATGGATTACAACGAGATGGCGATGCATTTCGACAAAATGGTCAGACGACACAACGTCGCTCGCGTACTTAATCAAGCGAGGCAACTTTTCGCTGGCTACTTGCGAAGGCATTCGGCATCTTCCGGTCGCTCGGACTACGTGTCCGTGTGAGAGCTTCACAACTCGGTTCTTCCCTCAAAACAATGAATTAATTGCATTTAACGTAACATTGACAAATGTACAAATTAATTGCATTTGTGTAACGAACGGACAAGAAAAAAAAAATTAATGAAACGTCAACGTCGGCACGCACCAAGATACGTTTATCCTTTAACAACGTTAACAAAAAAAAAGTTGCACTCACGCGAAGCCGATGCACCACACGGGACGAGACGATAAACGACTGAGATCTCGAATTCTTCCTCCTTTCCCTCTGTATGCCCGACCCGAATTTAGCTTTACCCCTGTGAAATCTTATATTTGTAAAATAACGTTTCAGCCAGTACCCAAGCTTCACGTTACGTTGTTCACGAACGAATGTGCTTCGGTCACGACAATAAAGCGCATTTCATTCAATCGTTAACGCTGTACATTACTTCTTCCGGTTGCTGTATTGGGTTCGAATTATACGACAAAAGTGTGACGGAATTCCGATCCGGTGCTTCGGATCGGATATTTAGATTATTAGCGTTTTTTGAATTTTTGTTATCTATTATTAAATAACATTCGTGTAGTTTCGGTAATAAAAATTTATTCGCGGCCGATTCTCCGGGATTATCGATCGATCAGCAGTTTCCTCATGTCACGTTATCCACAGCATTCAATTGTTGACGCGCTATATTATTTCTTTCGGTATTGCGCTGCATTTTTAAACACTCCATCGATTTCTTCGTATTGTTTTTTTTATTATTTATTATTAGATAACATTCGTGTAGTTTCGGTAATAATAATTTATCAGCGGCCGATTCTGCAGAATCGTCGATAGATCAGCCGTTTTCTCCTACTTCTTAAATAACTTATCAATATCGTTTACTCTACTCCGATCTACTTGCGCCTTCCACCGCCTCCAGCCAGGATCGACAAAATTCGCACGAAGATGTTAACCGTGTCCATATAGATCGACATGGCGCTGAAAAGAAAAATTATATTAATTATCATCTCAATCAGGATCTTCAGACCCACTGATAAAGATATCTTCAGTCTGATTCTTAAATGTAGGACACCGGTCCATTTTGCCCCGCGATCTTTCCCGAGCGTCTCGAGGCATCCGGGAGCGAGGGTCTCGAGTAAACTCACTTGTTGATAGGATCGTATGGCCTGACGCCGTTGACTCCATAATAATTCGGATGTGTCTCGGCGTTTCGAATTATTCTCTGGGTGTCGTACATGAGGAACATGGAGAAGAGTACGAGTCCGCCGTAAAGAGCCATGGAGTGCAGTCCCGATCCGAGAGCCGTGGTCGGCGGAAGGAACATGCTGCCCAGCGAGCTGGCGAAGACGACGCCCAGGCCGATGGCCAGTGGACCGCCCATGTTCAGGAATTTGTCGCTCGGCGCGCAAACGGCGACGGTCGAGAGTCCGCCGACGACGCCAGCGGTGTACACGGCCGCCCGGATGACGAGGGGACCTCCCAGCAGCGACAGCGGTGCCAAAACCGCTCCGATAACGCCCGCGTGCGCTAGCCAAGCCATCTGCTTGGCTCCGAAACCCTCCTGGTAGGGAATACTGCGGGCGACCATTCCCGAACCGATCATCGCCGCCATGCTGACTCCCAGAGCTATCCAGCCTTGTCGCATGACCATGTTCATCACAGCCGGGGAACGCATGCAGGCGGCTGCCGTCAAGGCACTCGCGGCTATCGAACCCCCGAAGTAGAGATAAGTCGAACGAACTCGATCCTTCACGTACTCCGGCCATAATCTGTGGACAAAAAAAATACATTTGAGAATTGTTTCTTCAGATTCGGGAGCTTTAGGGGAGCTTTCGACAATTTTGGGGGATAAAAGTGTTTTGTTCTTTTTATCGGTAGAAAGGATTCTTATGTGAAGAATTGAATATATGAAGAAAAATATAGAAGTCTTCTTGCAATTTGTTACATTCAAAGACGGGAGTTTTTTTTATATGATCAGAATGTAGGAATTTTTTTATATAATTCTTTTTTGCTTCCTAGTAGAGGAAGATATGTAAAATCTGTATATGTTCCTGTTTTCGTAACAAAAAAAATCGGGATCGTAGTGTGAGAGTACTAAAGGTGAAGTGAAAGTCACGTGACAGGCCATGAGTGTAAGAGAGATTGTTGTAATTTTCAAATTAACTTTATTCAATGGTACTAATTTTTTTGAGAAAAAGATGAATTCGGGCAGACTGCGAAATTATCGTGTGCATCCAGCTCGAATTTACTTTTTCTTCACAAAAATTAGCACTCTTGATAAAAGTGCATTACAGTTTTTATTACCGACCACGATATTTCACTTCCCTCATCAAAGGGTCCATAATCAAGCGATATCGAACACCTAAGATAGTACGTACTGAGCATGATCTATGGCACCGGTGGCCGACGAAAGACCAGCTCCGTAGTAGCAAAGAGCGCCCAATCCGAATGCAGCCCCTCCAGCGACGACTCCCTTTCCGATGTTGAAGGCTGCGAGTAATAATCAGTTATAAAAGTTGATGGGCCAAAAAATCCGAGGGGACGAAAAAGATATATTTTTTGACATACCCGTTTCCCCAGCGGGTGCCATAGCATCCTCGACGATTCCGGTCCGTTTGCGAGCCGTTCGGGTAAAAGTGCTTCGTCCATCGCTGGCGAAGAGTCTGACGATTTGAATCTTCGGAGCTCGCGGTACGACGGGCGACTTGAGAATGGACGTCACCTGCGGCGAAATGCCGGCCTTGCACAATCTGGCGAGCATCATCTTGAACGAATTTTTATAGTTTTATCTGGAAGAGAAAAAAAGGGGAAAGAAAATATAACGCGAAGGTTAGAGAGGACATCGAAACTGGGTGAAACGTCGAGCCGTGAAAGACCGGCGACGTTCAGCTGCGAATTTTACGATAAATCAGCACTGACGACAAACCTACAATGGTTTTTATGAAATTTTCTATCCTTTAGAACATCTTTCTGACACGAAACAAAACAAAATTTACAAACGATTGACTCACGTGACGCAATAACTTTTCGTCTGCTTTCTCGAAATTTCAACTCGCATAAACTGCGACTCGACGCCGCTCATCTAGTTACGAACACTAGTCGGGAAGATCGTCGGGAAGGGCGTGTTATACTCACGTACACGAAAGGAATATTCTCGATGTCGCATACTCGCGCAATTCTTACACGCGTTGCGCGAGAACTCTAACGTGAAGTTGGGCACTTAAGGTTATCGATGCTTGAGCGTTCTCTTAGTCGGTTCCGTTCAGGAGGCCGAGTAGCGGGAAACTTTTTTTCAAATAACAGAACTGACCTACCCAAGAAACAAACGTTCGAAAAATTAGATTATCCAACCGGAAGTGCCATAATACCGGACGTACTTCACTTCCGGTCGAAAAATGAAATTTTCAAACCGGAAATGACGTAATTCGGTAAATCTCTGGAAATCTAAATTTGCGGTTTCTAAATTCAATAGTCAATAGCGAGGACGCGAAGCGCTCGAGCGACAGCAACCTACTTTTCTATGTTCTGCTTTATATTTGTCGCGTTATGTGCTCAAAAAATGCTTCTATTTTAATTGTTTAGCACAGAACAAATACAGCTTCAAGCCATATACCAATTTCCAGCCGTGTCTGAATTTTTCGATTTAGAAAATCAATGTTATCACAACTGTTGTTACAACATTTTTCTTCGACGGCGATAATAAAATAGAAGAAAAGAAGCTTTCTTTCCAGGGACTCTCAAAGGGTTAATGCAACAAATATCGTATATGCATATTACCCACGAAACCCCAGAAGAATGCAAATCACTATGGAATTCGTCAATATCGCAAAATTTCGCAGGAAACTTTGCGCGCACTTTCGTCCCCTAAAAATTCATTACACCGCCCACTCGAGGAGGAAGCCAAGTTATAATGAAATTTCATCGTCCCGCCGAGTTCGCGTGTACTCGGTACCTACTCAAATGTCATATATGCCCCACAACCCTCCGTCTACTTTCAGAATTCCGTCGACGAGGGCGACAAGCACGTAAAACACTCGACATAGCGTAACGAGGAGGGTTGTCGGGAGCGAGAGAGATCGTTTCTTCGGCCGTGTCGCGTGCGCATGCGCGCGCGGTTACCGAGAGGGGATTGATCAAGAGAGAAAACAGGGCCGAACTCAACCCGGCGACGTCGGACAGTCACATCGGTGCGGTCACGAACTTGTTTCTACTTCAAAAACGCATCCCTTCACCCCCGTCGGTGCGTCCTTCGATAAATAACAAACTTCCAAAATAGTGCTTCGTCAACGAAGAAATTACAATAATTTTAAAAAATTTTAATTTTACATTAAAGAGTCTTAATCTTCATCCTGGAAAGTTCCATCGACGTGTGTTTCATGAAGGAGTACCTGTAAGTCAATGACCCTTATTAGTTCTCTACAACCCTTATACTATATATATATAAATATATATATACGTATATATACAGCGATAAACGGTCCAGCCATAAAGCAACGCTCGGACCTGCAGCATCTTCTGCAATAATTTTTTTTTTTATGTATAACTATTTCTTTTATTAAAGTAATAATTATAGAAATTTAATAATCCCTTTGTTACGTATAAATGATTATGTTGTTTATGTTTATCTTTTTCAAGCCCCGATCAGTTCCTCGATCTTTAAATTTATTTCTTCGCTCGCTTATCGTCTTCCGAGAATCGTAGGCCTGACGTCACGCAGACTTGGTATCGATTCGCGTCCCGAAAGACACGGAGCCATCCTCCGTCACTAAAATCACCCTCGCTCCTCGTTCGCGACCTGTAAGGGGATCATATTTTTTTTCAACACCCGCCATATCTTCTCCGAATTATTGCAATTTTTTTTGTCACTTCGCAACATTAATGCGACATGGAAGAAATAATTTAACGTTAAACTTTGATCCCTTCTTCGTTGCATTTTTCTTCCGATTTATCAATGGCGGACAAATGTCTTCGGCGATCGGGTGTGGCAGACACGGTGCGGTTTTCCGCAGCCGAAGAATGTGCGGCATTAAGTGAACCAGGCGTCCAGGATAGGACGCATCCTGGAAAAAATACCTCCGAAAAAAATACCCTCCCCCCCCCCAGACACACACAGGGGGAGGGGGGGGGGTGTATTTTTTCCGGAGGTATTTTTTCCTAAGGTATTTTTTCCTAAGGTATTTTTTCCTAAGGTATTTTTTCCTAAGGTATTTTTTCCGGAGGTATTTTTTCCGGAGGTATTTTTTCCGAAGGTATTTTTTCCGGAGGTATTTTTTCCGGAGGTATTTTTTTCAGGAGGTATTTTTATTTTTTCAGGAGGTCTTTTTTCCGGGGGTATTTTTTCCGAGGATATTTTTCCGGGGGTATTTTTACGGTGATATTTTTTCCGGGTGTATTTTTTTCCGCCTACCCGTTAGGAGAGCCTAGACGAGTCTGGAAGCAGGGGGGGGCGTGGAGAAATAAGGGTGGTTTGCGAGAGGAATGTTTAAAAAAAAAATGAGGTAGACAAGATCCGAGGAGAGTACGAGTGGGCGCCGGTGAAGCGAGGAAGGGGCCGGCGAGGGGGTGAAGGGGGGTGCAGAAGTAAAGAACTTGGGTGGGTGGTTTCTGGCTCGGATGAGGTGAGGAGAAGGTGGGAGGCCGAGGGTGTTGGTTGCCGAGTCGATAAAGTACGGGGGAAACGCGAGTTTCCGTGCGCGCAGAGCCTCGACATGGTGCTCGGTAAGCTCTCTCTACCTTGTTTCCCTTCGGACGATATTGTTTTAACGTTTAATCAGCGATTTTAAACGCTCAGCTCGAGACACAAATTTTATTCGTTTCTTTGTTTTTATTTTTTTTGCCACTTCCGATCGAACGATCAGTTTGTCGCCGGGGGATCGATCGGTTATCGCGAAAGGGGAGAAACGTATCCGGGAAGGTCGGCGATATACGAGGCTGCAGTAGTCGGTTTTGCACGGACTGCAGAAACGGAATGGCCACGGCGGCGACGGGGCAATTCGGTAGATGGGCGATTTTTCTTTTTTTTTAATACCGAAGATCCTCGATTCAGTCTCTGTCGATCGATTGTTTTAGTAACAATTTTGTGGATTTTTTTTTAACACTGTATTTTTTTTTTGCTCCAGGAAGGAGCAGAATATGCGGCGAGAGAACGACCCGGTCTCGACAGCGCTCGACGTTGGATTGAACAACAAGTAAGTGCAATTGTTGTCCCACACGCGATAGATAGAGTTGACCTATTTAAGATTATGATCGGATAACATTTTTAAAAAATATATGCATGTGCAGCCTTAAGCTAGTATTATAATCGACTCGCGATCTCGGAATACACACCCAGAAAAATTATTTATTTAACGGCCACCTTTTATTTGGTTTAAGTATAATTTTTATTTGATTTTAATAAATATTTATTTAATTTAAGTAAAATATTGATTTAATTAAAATAAATGTTTATTTCGTATAAGTAAAATATTGATTTGATTTAAATAAATATTTATTTAATTTAAGTAAAATATTGATTTGATTTAAATGAATGTTTATTGAAATCAAATAAATGTTTTACTTAAACCAAATAAAGGGTGACCATCAAATAAATTATTTTTCTGGATGCATCGATCGAAATTCGATTTATGAGATCCCAGTTTTGAGTTCACGAATTTGTAAAAAAAAAAATTAATAAAAAAAAAAATTGTGATTGAATTTTTTCAGTCAACTCGTGCGCGAGAGTCAGTCGCCGACCGGCTCGGAGGACACGGAGAACGAAAATTTTTGGGTCACCGACGGTGTCGGATTATCGGCGAACTACGAGTGGTGCTGCGAAAGCGTTTCCTCCGTTGATGACCGTACGTATATATACGTGCGTGTATATATAGTGTAAAGGCAATAGAGCTTGAATTCCCGTAGAGGCGTGTGGCGGAGTTTGCTTCGCCCACGTGACGCTACGTCAATGTAGGGCGTCAACGTGCACTGACATTCGCGTATTTCGTCGCTGCGTCTGCAAATTTCAATTTTTTTTTTTCATTTAATTTTTTTAATTTTTTTTATTCACAGCTGAGGAATCCTCGTCGGAGTACGGCCTGGGTTGGGAGGAGGACAATCAGCGGAACGACTGGACTGCCGAGGTAGCGCAGGAGAAGCCACCGGGTTGGCAGGAATCCTCGAAGACTCCTGCGATTTCCGGAAGCCGAGAAAGAGCCGCGGACTCGACCGGCATTCTCGACAACTTCTGGAACAACTCCGAGGCCCGCGACGACAACGAGTTCAACAACAACGCGGCCGTGCTGCACTTGATCGCCGGCGACAGTGTCAATCAGCTCGACGTTCGCAAAAACGAGGAGAAGATCTTCTACGAGAAACCGAAATTGAACATTCAGGTAAAAGATCGAAGACACAAGTCCAGTTAAGAAACAATAATGTCCATAGTTACTTTACATATATTTTCGAGAAATACTTGCAGATATGTATATGGATCAGTAAAAAAATAATTAAAAAGAAAATGTCCAAAGATCTATAGATCTTTAGATATATAGATCGTGTGGATCTCTGTAGATCGTATTTCAGACGACTTTGTTTTATTCTTGAGTTTCTGAATTTCGTAAATGCTGCGTTCTTAATCTGATCCATATACGTATAGATGTACATTGATTATTAAAAAAGATCTATAGATCACATTCTATATAGATCAGTATTCGAATCCTACATTTTTTAAAATTTCGTAAACATGCACAAGCTTCATTCATAATCCAATCGATATAAGTGCATCAATATAGATCTATATGGATCATTAAAAGAGATCTATAGATCAGTGGATCTATATAGATCAATATTTGAAGCCTACATGTTTTTAAGTTTGCGAAACATGTAAATGCTTCGTTCTTGATTCAATCGATACAAGTCTATCTATAAAGATAATAAAAAAGATCTATAGACCTACGGATAATAAATATAGATAAATATTTAACGC
Source organism: Ichneumon xanthorius (assembly GCA_917499995.1). Classification (NCBI taxonomy): domain Eukaryota; kingdom Metazoa; phylum Arthropoda; class Insecta; order Hymenoptera; family Ichneumonidae; genus Ichneumon; species Ichneumon xanthorius. The sequence continues at coordinate 1,811,801 of OU824204.1, read as the reverse complement.
CTATTATTTTTTCCTTAAATTTCTCACATTCCCCTACGCCTGATGCTCAATTAAATCGATTCGCAGACGGTCACATATCTCTACGACAGCGTTCTACCGCCGACGGAGAAGTGCATGAACTACGTGAACAGCATTAAAGTGTCGCAATCGCTGGAGAGCGTGACGACACCCGACGAGACGGAGCGGCTCGCCGTCGAGGACGCTGCAACGCCGATAATCGAGGAAACAGAGATCACCGAAAAGGCGAGCAACTTGGAGAGCGACTCGGGGGGGTCCGAGTCGGTGGAGTACATTCGTTCGAATTGGCTCGACGAGGTGAAAGTCGACGTTGAGGTCGTCGAGCTCACCACGAGCGTCAAGGAGATTCTTCAGTTTCCGGAAATCGAGGATATTCCGGAATTCGTTAAATCCACCGAGATCGGCGAGTCGTCGGTCGAGGAGGTCGCGATCGATCACATCGATCTCATACGCGAGGCCAAGGAGTTACCGACCGAGCCGCGAACCAAGAAATCGGCGAAGAAAACCAAGAGCGCCGTCAAGTTCGGCGAAGAGACCGAGACGAACGACTCGGAGGGCGACTTCGAGGGATACTTCGAGGAACAAACGGCGTACGCCAAACTCGAGGAGATCGATCTGCTGTCGAGCATCGGGCGCGACATCGGCGTCGATCTCGAGAAATACGTTCAACCGGTGCCGGACGTCGTGGCCATGGAGGCCGTCAACGTTCAGGGGTCGCGATCGCTTCCGGCCATACTCAAAGACGCCATCAGACAGGACACGAATAAATTGCTCGATCAGGATCTTCCCGACGTCTCGAGCGCCGACACGAGGAAGAAAGAAAAAATGGCGAGGAATCAGGCACGAAGGAGGCAATCGTCGCACTCCTCGTCCACCCAGAATCGACGCCCCGACAAACGCAGGGCCGATCACATCGCCGATGGCGGAACCGGTAAAGTTTTGTTGGGCGGAAGTTGCAAGGGAAAAATAGATGGCGAGATTTTAAGGGGATGTGAAGTATCGCGGTCGGTAATGAAAACTAATGAACTTTTCTCAAGGGTGCTCATTTTTTTTTGAGGAAAAAGCAAATTCGAGTCGGATCTGCGCACGGTAATTTCGCATCCGGCCCGAATTCATCTTTTTCTCAAAAAAATTAGCACCATTGAATAAAGTTAATTTAATAACAATAATTCCAAAATGTTATTAACAAATTGACGAAAAAAAAATTCCCAACAAATCACCCGGCAACCTAACTTCTTTTTTTTATGAAAACGATTTGTTAATTTTTCTGAATACGTATGAATTTTTTCAGAATTTCGTGTAATTTTTTTAAATCGCGTTTTTAGTTAATATAAAAAAACGTCATTTTCAAAAATTACACAAAATTCTGTAAAAATTCATACGTATTCAAAAAGATCAGCAAATTGTATTTATGTGAACAAGAAGTTAAGTTGCGGGGGATTTGTTGAAAAAAAAAATGTTCATTAATTTGTTAATAACATTTTGGAATTATTATAACATAGAATTCAATAATTCCTCAACTAAGTCAGACCTCTAAAAAAAATGCAAAACTTGCTCTGTTAATAAAAATCGATGGTAAAATTGGTAAAAAAAAAAATCTGAATTTTTTTATTCGCAGGTGGCTTCGACGTGTACAACATCGAGACGGCGATGCCGAAGATCGATCTGGACGCCATAGAGTCGCATCTCCGAGCTGCTCGCGAGGAGGAACGTCGGGTAAGTCGAAAGCCGATAAATCTTTCTTTAACGCTTATACTCCATCGAGCGTTCCCTTCTTCTCCCGGTGTTATTTCGAGAAGACACCAACCACTTGTCCCGGTTTCACGCCGATTTTCGGCTTCAGGCTCGAGCCCTTTCCGGGACGATCGGACGAGTGTGTTTGTGCTCCGTTTTTGAGTCGAGCTCGCTGCACTCGGCGATCGATGCATCGCCTCTGTGTGTCCCTCGACTTTAGAGCTATAGCGCTCTATAAGCGTCCCTCTCTCGCGTATTCTCGGATTATCAATGAAACTGCTTTCGTACTCGAGAGGTCTGGTGCTCGACTTCTCGAGTGGGATGTATATTCTTCCCCTGTGTACGAGCCGAGGCCGGCCGAGCGTGCGCTCGGACGTGCGTGTCCATCGAGATAAGAGCTGACGGTTCGAACGGGCGGTACAGTCATTGGCCACAAATATTCATCCGATATTAAAAATTTAAATAAAACCCTCTACCATTATCAGCAATCTAATTCCGTTCAAAATACAATAATTATTAGAAGCTTTTTAATATCTGTAACATGGGAGAGACAGTGAGAAGAGCGGTACAGTCATTGGCCACCAAAATAAATTTGAAACTGCTGGACTGCTGACACTGATTGAAAAAAAAAATCTTTGTCGAAAACATTTTTTTGAAACTACATCGGATCAATCGGGATGAGAGCGGACGGTTAAAAAAAATGGTACAGTCATTGGCCATGAAAATTCATCCGATGTTAAACATAAAAATAAAACACTACCATTATCGTCATCAATCGCTGGTTCCGTACGAAAAACGATAATTATTAGAAGCTTTTATATCTCCAATATTAGAGACACATTGACAAAGGTGGTACAGTTATTGGCCACCAAAAGAAATTTCAATCCTATAAAAACCTATTAAAAAAATAAAATCTTTCGAGTTAAGATAACGTCTGACGTTCAAAAAAATAATGAATGTGAATAAAAAATAAAACCCAACACAACAAAAGATTATTAATCGTCAAAGCTCTTCATAGCTCTTTGCACAATGTCCCATTTTGAAAAAAAAAAAATATATATATATCCGACAACATTTCGCGTCCTCCGGTACATCGGAGACTCAGACAACAATGGCTATGCCAATGACTGGACCGCCGGGGCCCACGCGCGCCTCCGTGTGGTTCTGTGAACCCAGCGTGTCCCGGATGAGGTAATGCGTGTGTAGGAAGTTCCAGCACATCTCTCTACAGCTGTGAAGCGCATTCCCGTTCGCGGTGGCGGTCGCATTCTCCGTCGAGCCGCGATAGTCCACGGAGTTGTGTCAACTGTTCTCGACGTATCTTGCCGGGAAAGAAAGATCGGGCGCTCTGCCAACTCTCTTCCCTTTATCAGACAACCTTATTTTTTCCCTCCACACACATACACAGACACATATAAATATATATATATGTATTTATATACACAGTAAGAAATAATTTCGTAAAATCGAAATACGAAGTTTCGTAAAAATAATGTTGTCAAGTAAGTGAGAATATACAAACTTGTCCTTTCATTTTCCGTTTTATTAACAATTTTAGTTTGTACTTTTGTCTGTAAAACTAGAAGCCCAGGATGGTGGGATCGGAAAAATAACAAATAAAAAATTGTGAACGTTTGTGGACAATAAGTTGATGTAAAAAGCACAAACTTTTTTTACTGTGTACATTTATACACATTTATATAGAATTGTATACACAATTGTGTACATTTATATACATTACATGCAAACTTGTCCTTTTATTTTCCGTTTTATTAACAATATTAGTTTGTACTTTTGCTTGCAAAACTAGAAACCCAGGATGGTGCGATCGGAAAATTAACAAATAAAAAATTGTGAACGTTTGTGGACAAAAGTTGATGTAAAAAGTACAAACTTTTTTTACTGTGTACATTTATACGCATTACATACAAACTTGTCCTTTTATTTTCCGTGTTATTAACGATATTATTTTGTACATTTGTTAGCAAAACTAGAAACCCAGGACCGTGCGATCGGAAAATTAACAAATAAAAAATTGTGGACATTTGTGGAAAAAATTTGACGTAAAAAGTACAAATTTTTTTCACTATGTACGTTTATACACATTTGTACCCATTTATACACATTTGTACACATTTATTCACATTCATACACATTCATACATGTACTTCCGGTTCCGTTCAGCCTCCGAGTAATTGTCCGCACTTCCTCGCGTGATCCGAGCTCGGGCTTCGATAATTAGGTTCCATTTTTCCTCCAACCTCGCCGGTGTTGATAAACCCTTTTCGCGTATCGGCCGTTCGGACGACACCGACGCGAAAAATAGTGCGGCCGATTGTTCGTAATCGGAGCGACGGCGGTGAATAGAAGCGGGGCTAGTCGTGCCCCGTTCGAAAATCGATACGGCAGGCACACACAATATCCCAGCGGCAGAAGCCAGTCCGATGAAAGAAGTGCCCCCCGTGCCTCCTCGCGCGGGACCGGCACGCTGGGGGGCACCCTCGGGCGTCGAGGGTTGCAAAAGACGCGCACAGAGAGGCGAGAGCCGGCGGGCGAGCGAGAGAGATTGTGAACGGCCGGCGGATACGAGAGAGCGTCGCGTCATCCGTCTCTTCGCCTGACATTCGAAGTGGACGTCTATTAATAATTTATAAAGAAGTGGGAAGAGCCCCGTCGCGCTCAAAATCGCGCGTGTCTTGTCAGTCGCGGCGAGACTCGCGAACGGAGAAGTTGGATTAAAAATTTATTTTTTTTAATAAAAAATTCTCAAAGTGCGAAACCGGAAGTGAGGGCGAGATCGGCTGAAAACTATCGGAGGACCAATTTGGCGATGTGATATACGAAGTTGGGAATTTTAAAAGGGGGGGGGGGGGATTTTTTGTGATTGTGAAAGAAAGACTTGTGTTTTGTGATTTGGGGTTATTTGTGTGTATGTAAGTGAGGATAATCGGCATGATGCATCAGAGCGTGGTTGCGAGACACAGGCCGGCCATAAGACCGAAGGACCTCGACCTTTCCGGAAACTCGTTCGCTAAGTTTAGTCAGGTATGGATTAATCAATCGGGGTTGAAGAAAGGTCGTTTAGAGGGAAACTATCGTGCGACGGCGGGGAACGAGGTCTTTCTTTTTTTCATTGATGGTTCGGGGTGATAAAAGAATAATGTGAAAGAGAGGAGAGAAAAAAAAATGAGAGTATGTGGAACGCGCTGAGACGCTCGATGAGGGGCTGACACTATTTAGATCGAGTGGCTCCGGTGAGATGCAACGCTCGCGGAAATTTTAAGTGTGGAGCCCGGCATAATGAGGACGATGAGTGGCGATCTTTTAGACACGAATTGTCGGATGCATCGGTGTTTGCAGATCTATCGATCACTGAAAAAATATATATAGATCTATAGATCACTGAAAAAAGATCTATAGATCTACAGATCACTAAAAATAGATCGGCAGATCTATAAATCATTAAAAAAAGATCTATGGATCTGTAGATCACTCAAAAAAAGATCTGTATATCTATAGATCACTGAAAAAAGATCTATAGATCTATTGATCGCGAGCAGATTGTTGTTACTCAGGCGCCGATAAACTATGCAATTTGGATTTCAGGAGGTTCACCGAAAATACGTCACTTCCGGTTTGAAAATCCCATTTTTCGACCGGAAGTTACGTCATACCGAAAATACTTCACCTCCATTTTGAAAATCTCATTTTTCGACCTGAAGTGACGTATTTCCGGTTTGACGTCACTTCCCGTCGAAAAAAGGAATTTTCACACCGGAAGTGACGTATCTCCGGTCACAAAAAAAGTTTTTTTTTTTACGATACTTCACAGCGCTACTGTGCACCGCATCATTGCGCACAACTCACCGAGACCCACATAATAGCACCAAAATAGTATAATAGGCGAACAGCTATAAGGGCTTGAATCCTCCATATAGATCAATATTCAAACCTATTTTTGTTTTTTTTTTTATAAATTACAATAAAAAATATTTAAGTCGCGTGGGCTTTAAATCGTAGGAGGGATGACTCAGCAGTGTCACCGCGCATATCAATGACACTCGTTGTTTAGACACGCAGGAAGACCGTCAACATCGTTGAGGGAGAGATCATGGGTCATCGTCCCGCGCGCAATCGCCGCCGATGCAAATAACACGAAATCCACGCTCGCTATCAACGCCACTTCTTTCCCGATTCGACTCCGAAAAAAAAAAAAAAATTAAAACATTAAAAATTATTTTTTTTTTTTAGTTTAAACCCTAAAACGTAATTGTTGCGTTCTCCACGCTGACAATGGTCGGCGGCCGAAAGTGGAGAACGACCGCGGCGCGCGGGGGAAGTGACTCGCATGATCAGCCAAGCGGATAGTCGTACCACATCAAGACCCGCGATTTGCGCTCCAGCCGCGGACTCTCGTCGGCCGACCTCGAAAATCGAACCGAATTTGCGCTCCGATTTTTCGACCTCCCATTTTTTTTTCTTCTATCTAAATTTTTTTTTGCAAAAATGGGTAAAAAAAATGAAATAAAAAAATTGACTCTCGGAGAAAGGCTCTCGCGCACTCCGTCGGGAAGGCTCTTGTGCATCTTTCCGCTCAGCGGGATGCGTCGTCGGCGTTTGTACCCAGAGGCGTGGAAAACTCGTACCTTCGAGTTTAACGGCGTGGCGCACTTTCACTGGGAGACCTCTCCGGCGGACTCCTTCGATAGCCGTGCGTCTCACCGCCGCTCGCCAGTATTTCGTTCGCTCTGCCACGGATAGAGCGACGCTTCCGATACGGGCTTCTCTCCTGCGAAAAAATTAATTAAAAAAATAGATAACATTTTTTATTTAATTTTTTTAAAAAATTTTGTAATTTTTTTTTTTTAATATTGTTAATAATCACAATTGCGATGGGCAGCAACGGCAAGTGGCCGAGGCACTACAAGAAGGACTCGAGATTCGTGGCCGATCTTTACACGTTCACTTACGACAAAGATTTCGACCTCGTGAGTTCGTCCGGACCGAGCTTGGACGCGCTTATCGATATTTCCTCGACCTCTCGATAACTCGGGAGACTTTTTTATTTTATTTTTATTTTTCGCATTTATCTGCCTGTTTTTACTTAATTTTGTTGATTAGAAGCGACGAAAAAAAAAAATGAGAAAAATTGCATGTATGTTGTGGGACACGCATGTTGTTTTGTGGAAATCACCGCGCAAATTTAATCTCTCGCTCGGCGACAAGTGGTTCATCATCCACCGAGTTCCGCGAATTCCACGTGCTCCGAATAATCCCTCGTTCGGAGCGTTGGCTGTCCATTCCGGCGGGTGATTCATTCCCTCGACGCATTCGCGATAGCCGCGCGGTCGGGGAATTGACGTTTCGAAATCCCGCGGTTCCGCCACTTGCGATCCGCTGCTGGAGAACCGAGGCCGTATCTGGAGGAAAATTTTTTGTTGTGTCATTTCGTTAGGAAAGTTTCTACCGTATGAAAAAAAAATTAATTAAACTCCGAGTTGATTTTTAAAAAAATAGAATAATTAAATTAAGTAATTTACATTACTTAATTTAATTACGAATTAAATCATTTGACTTAAAGGACCTTACGTACGGTTGACAGGCTCGAAAGGCAACTTACCGAAAATTAAAAAATTACTTATGGAAGAGAAAAAATTTATTTTTTATTTTTTATTAGTCATTTTTTAAAATTAGTCAATATGTATGTAAAGTTTGTTTATAGAATTCAAATTCAAAGGCTCTTTTTTGGATAAACATATATCAATCAACTGCAATTACCTCTCCGGTATTTAAAGCGCGTTGTGAGTTTTACTGCACTGATCAAAAAATGCGTTTGAATAATCCGCAAAGGTTTGGGCTGGGACGTTCAAATAAATATTTTGTTGTTTACAGCTAAGAAATTGGTTAGATCGACCATTTTTTTTTTTATGATTTCACCAAAATATTTTTGAGTCATTAAAATATTTTGTTCGACAACCTAAATATTTAACTGAACGTTCCTGCCCGAATCTTTAGTTGACTCAACCGCATTTTTTTATCAGTGCGGATGGAGAGTCCACATCCTGGTGAATGAACTTTGAGAATGACTTATCTAAAGAAAAAACTTGTACAATTTTTATTGACTCTTTTTTAATTAGTCAATCCGTATGTAAAAAAACTATAATAAAATTCAAGTTCGAAGGTAATTTTTTTTTTTAACTAAAAATATATAAATCAACTCGAATCACCTCTTTGGCATTTAATGCGCGTTGTGAGTTTCACCGGCTGGAGAATCCACGTACAGGAGAATGAAAAAATGATTAATCTAAAAAAAAAGAAATTGTAAATTTTTTCTTAGCTCTTTATTTAATTAGTCAATCTGTGTGTAAATTGTTTGTAAATTGTGTGTAATTGTTATCAAATTCAAGATCAAAAGCAATGTTTTTAAACATAAGAATTCATAAATCAACTCGAATTACGTCTCTCGTATTTAATGAGCGTTGTGATTTTCACTGGTCGGAGAGTTCACATACAGGATAATGAGAAATTGATTAATCTGAAAGAGAAGAAATTGTAAATTTTTTGTCAGCCCTTTTTTAGATAAAAATATACAAATCAACTCCTATTACCTCTCTCGTATTTAAAGCACATTTCACAACCGGAAAATAAGAAAATTAATTATCTAAAAAAAAAGAGGTAATAAAAAATGTGCACATTTTTTATTACCTTTTTATTTAATTAGTCGATGTAAAAAAATTGTTATAAAATGCAAAGTCAGAGGCTCTTTTTTTTTTAGATAAAACTAACTAAATTAACTCGAATCACCTCTCTCGTATTTAAAGCGCGTTGTGAGTTTGACCGGCTGGAGAGTCCGCCCACGCGTTCGATTCTACGAGCTCCGGCGTCGTGGTAGAGATGGAACCACCTCTTGGTCCATATTTCCTCCCACTGAACCGGACGAAGCACTTGCACTATTGCCGGCTGGGATCTGCCACACAAATAAAAAAAAATAAAAAAGAATAAAAAAGTCTTCGTACGGAAAGGAAAAATCCGACTCTATCGGTAGACAGCGCCGAACTCTCGGAATCTCGGTGGACAGAATCGTGTTTATTATATATATATATATAGTGTTTGATATTAATCGTGGTCGAGGAAATTCGGTAGTCGCGTCGAGGGGGCGTGTGTCTCCCAGGTAAAGAAAACGATGACGCTGGAGGACGTCACGATTTTGCTTTACCTTGTCCAGGAGGACGAGCGTGTCGCCGAGGTCGTTGAGGCGGTCGCGGCTGGTCGCGAGCCCGACTCTAGTCACCGCGACAAAGAGGATCTCCTGGCCCGTTTCAACAGACTCTTAGAGGGTGACACGAACGTTTCGTATCAGGTGTGAATGAAACACCCATCGACGCTGCACAAAAAAAAAATGAAAAAATTGGAAGAATTGAAAAAAAATGAAAAAATTCGAAGAACTGAAAAAATTGAAAATATTGAAAATATTGACAAATAAATTGTTCTCTGCGGCAGTTTTGTTTGGGTTCAATAACGAATATTATTATTTTTGTCTCTTTCCCAGCGACGAAATGATCGGGAAGAGATCAGGAGGAGGCTCGCCATGGGGCCGGACGCGGAGGATCTTCGCGCCGAGCGCGGAAGGAAACCAAGTCTTCAGTCGCGACTTCAAAGTGGTACGATGAAAATGATTGCAATTGGTAATCGTTAAAATACATGCATATTTTTTTATCATTGCGATGGATTATTAAATATTTTTTGCAGAATTATTATTATTATTATTATTATTATTATTATTATTATTATTATTATTATTATTATTATTATTATTATTATTATTATTATTATTATTATTAAAGTAAGTTTTTTTTTGTATAATGTGCTACCCACATAGAACAGAAATATTTTTAAAAGGTTTCAAGAATTTGTTTTTTTTATTGAAAATATTTCTAAAATGACTTCAAAGTATTGCATGCTATTATGGGTATAATTCGATAGTTTACCATTTATTTTAAAGAAGGAATTTTTTTTCTCGTAGGTATGAACCTGCAGATATGCTTCATGAACGAGACACCCTCGGACACCGAATCGCCATCCTCGGAGAACGACGGATCACCCGGTCCGGTCGGACTCACATCAGCATCGAAGCAACTTCATCATCCGCATCAGGTGGCCTCGAGGCCTCAAATACTAAGTCTTCCGCCGCTGAGAGTCGACACCGGGAGCACGGCTGGGCCAATCGACGAGGCTGATTTCTTCGCTCGCCAGGCGAGACTCCAGACCGAGGCGAGAATGGCTCTGGCCCAGGCCAAAGAGATGGCTCACATGCAGATGGAGGTCGAGAGACAGAGACTCAAACAGAGCCCCATTACCGAGATGGTCAGATCCAGTCTCGAGAAGGTACAACAATCGTTTTTCATCTCGAAAATCATCTCTTGAGATTCTTATCTCAAAAATCATCTCTTGAGATTCTTATCTCAAAAATCATCTCTTGAGATTTTTGTCTCAAAAATAATTTCTTGAGATTTTTGTCTCAAAAAACACCTCTTGAAATTTTTATCTTAAAAAGCATCTCTTGAGATTTTTATCTCAAAAAGCATCTCTTGAGATTTTTATCTCAAAAAGCATCTCTTGAGATTTTTGTCTCAAAAAACACCTCTTGAAATTTTTATCTTAAAAAGCATCTCTTGAGATTTTTGTCTCAAAAATCATGTCTTGAGATTTTTATTTCAAAAAGATCTCTTGAGGCTTGTATCTCAAAAATGATCCTGTTGAAATTTTCATCTCGAAAATCGTCACTGCAAAAAAAAAAGATCGCGGAATACGTTGAAAAAATAGTTTAATAAAAAAAGTAATTACTTACCACAGGTGGGCGTACAATTGGGCGAGGACAGGCGCCGGCTGTCGCGTGTGCTGCTGACGGAATTGAACGTCGCCCAGCTGCAGGTGGTGGCGAACGACCTACACGCGAGGATCGCGATGCTCAACGAGGCCCTGGTCGAGGGCCTGCTAAGGAGGGACGATCTTCACATGGAGCAAGACTCAATGCTCGTCGACGTCGAGGATCTCACCAGATATCTGTGAGTATCACACCTCACGACGATCTCACGACAACTCACCGTGGCCCCCACGCTGATTTACACATTTCATAAATTATTATCCCTAATTAGAAATAACAAAAAAAGAAAAAAATGCAAATAAAAAAAAATATATATGAAGGACCGATGAATGAGTTCTGATTATACATATTTTTTTTACCGGACAGTGTAAAAAAAGTTCGTATGAAATTTAGTGTACTGGACTGAAAGTTTTTGTGCAAAACCTCGAATATTAAATTACACGTACAAATGTGATTAAAAATGAATCTTCAGTATGTGAAAAACATTGGACACAATTTATTTTCAATTAATTGACTTTAATTTTACTATAAAATCACTTAAATTTTTATAATTTACATTGATTTCAATAATTTTCATTACAGTTGTACATTAAATTTAATGTACCACTTTTTGCATAAAAACTTCCAGTCCGGTACGCTAAATTTACAATCTTTTTTTACAGTGCACTGCTTCGTTTCTCTTTGTTTGTTTAAAAATTCAGAGATAATATCGCACACTAGCTCGAAGCTATTCCATTTTTCGCTCCTCATCGCTATTCTCTCCCGTCCGTCGCTCAGCAATAAGTAGACGGTGCGCGAGGTGAGTTCCTCTCTGTTTGACCCAGAGGTGCCAAGCAAGAGTCCCTGAAGAAGCGTCCGGTCGTCAGGGAACAGCAGCAGCAGCAAAGTAACGGTGCATTCTCGTCGAGGAATCGTCCGCACCAGCAAACACCGGCCAGGACGTCGATCTCCCGCGAGAGGATGATAAGCGCCGTGGCGAATCGTCGAGCCGCGTGAATCTGTAAAATCGTCGCCCACAAAAATTGCAACGCGACCGATCCATCGTTTATCGGTCGTTGCGACGAGCCGTTCGTCGATCTCGGGGGCGATAACAAAAATTTAACGTCCCGATCCATCGAACGGCTTCGACGACAAATTTTTTCCAGTTTCAGAAAAAACGAAGAAAAAAAATACGAAAAAAAACCAAGATTTTTACAGCTTCATCGTTGTACCCGCGCTAATTAACGGAATTTAGAGACTTTAGCTTCACGAGCAGAACAATTTTTCTCTCTCTTTATCCTCGTTCACGAATTTTATCGAAGCGAAAAAAAAAATAAGAAAAATGAAAAAAAAAAGTTTATCACGAATTATTCATGAAAAGAAGAAAAAAAAACGATGCCTCTAAAGACTAGCGACATAGCGTGGATAGAGCTCCTCGGTGTTTGTATATAAACGTAAGAGTTTCAATTCTTCTACCTAAGGCGAAAAAGCGCGTTTCGAGTCGCTCCTACTGATTCGGAGTATAAAAGTGTTGACGCGCAAAAAACATTAAACAAAAACAATATCGACGCTCGCTTGGCAAAGGTGACGAATTCGCTTTCGCATGAACGAGCAGCCTTTCGCATATTTCACCTCGATTGAGAAATAAATCTAGCCCCCCCCTTCAAGATCCCTTCGTCGCTTGTAGTTTCAAATCTCAAGTTTGACGTATCTCGCTCGAGAAACGAATTATAAAATGATATTATATAAAATTGAGTCGCCTCGCTGTTATAGCACTCAAAAAAAAAGTTATAACAAATTTAAAAAAAAATGAAAAAAAACAGCCAAGTTTTTCGAAACTCCGTGATCGAATCACAAAAGTCATCAAAGATTTGCATATTATCTACAAAATAGTTTTAATCGTAATATTAATTAATAATATACAGATTGTAAATACTAACTAAACAATAATAATAAAATATGGTGTAACAAGTTTGTGTGTGTTTTTTTTTTCTTTTTTCGCACGTCGCTCGCTTCTCCTCTATTTTTTACTTTCCGAATTTTTTTTTTTTTTTTACCACTGCAATAATTATTCGTCGCTGCGTAAATTCGGCTGTCTCCTCGCGGTCGCGTATCCACCGGCGGCAGAACGGAGGGGAAAAGGCACAGGGCAGTATTTGCCGATAATCGTGTTTTTCTTTTCATCCTTTTTTTAATATCTATTGCAGACTCGCGTCGCCTCAGCAAAAACCGATCTCGAAGGCAGTACAGGGAGCACCAGCGCGAGGACATCCCGTGCAAGAACGCACGGGCCGAAAAATTCCGATAATCGACGAATAAAAAAACAAAAAGATCATCGAAGATGAAACGAAAGATATCGGCGTTCGATATCACGCGGTAGCTTGATTACGGACGAATATATATATAATATATTAAAAAAAAAGAACACACCCAGCGAGAAAAAAAAATTAGACTCGTAGGAGTCGGCGTTCTTGCACAAGAGCCTGTCCTACGCGTCGAATTAATCAAATAATTCTCTGTTAATCACGATTTATCGTAACGATATTACAACAACGTTGTTATATTCGATATTGGAAAGAGAGAGAGAGAAAAAAAACCCCCTAAGACTCTACACTCGTAAAGTACCTCTACTATAGTACAATGAAGCTCGAATGCGCGGCCGCTCGGCCTCGTGCGCGGTCTTTCCGTTAAACCGCTCCCGCGCTCGTAAAACTCGTTTGCAATTCGTATGTTTCTAGTTTCTTGTTTTTTTTTTCAACCCTTTCAACACTCTTAAATAACTCTACTCTTCAAAATATATAAAAATAATAATACTATCGATCCGCGTATTATACCAAAAAAAATCTATCAATAATGCGGAAGTGCCGGAGTCGCGGGTATTTCGCTTCAATTCGCCGAGGTGTAAAACGTGAGCGAATTTATTTTTATGTTACCGAGAGAATTATTAACCCTGCGACCCTCTGAACAATTTTTTACGGACATTTATCTCGACCTCGAGGCCACGAGAAGGGTGGCTCGCTCTCGGCTCGACGACAAACGATAGTCATTTTTCTCAATACGATCGACGATTATCTATGTACAAACGAGAAATAGGATGAGATTCCTGTATATCTGTGTGTGTGTGTGTGTATAATATATATATGTATAAATTCTTAGAAAACACTGAATAGAAGACAACGGGGAGGATCGGCAAAGCGGAGCAACAAAAGAGAGCGCGCGCGCGCTTTTCTTTATCTTCCGATTTAGCGGTAATGGCAAACATCGTTAAATTAATCTAAGCGTACAGTGTGGGACGAAAAAGGGGGGGGGGGGCGGGCGGTAGAAGTGTGGGTTTCGAAAGAAGAGTCGAACGATCGGCATTGTACGACGTTCGGTTATTTGGTCCGCTGTGACCTTACTTTGGCAACGATTCGTCGCGGCGGTAACAAGTTATTATTTTTATCGCCCGTGTTTCGAGTTTGTTTTTTTTTCCTTCATTCTACTTTTTTCGTATCCACGTTTTTTTGTTGGCGGTCAAAATTAGCTTCGTCGATTGTTCTTTCCGTTCGCACCTTCGTCGAGCTATGATTAACTTCGTTCGTTTGACAAAATATTCGACGCTTCGAGAACGCGAGGTTGTTCGTTGGAACAAAATGCCGATGCGCGCTCGTCGGCGGCGCGGCACGTCGCGCAAGTGTTAAACTTCGACGTATGCGCTGCGAGAACGTGAGCCGCGGTTCGCGAGCGGCCGAGCCGCCGAACAGCGAATGACCTTCGTAGAGACGAAACATCGGCGAATCCTATGGTCACTTGCCCATACTGGCGTTTGCCGGTAAGGTCGCGGATCTCTGCTGGACCGACAAGTATGGCTTTAGCGTCGACCTCGTGGACTCTCTGAAAAGTAAAAAAAAAACAACGAATTGTTAATTCAACTAACTTCTGGTAGGAGAAAAATATTCAAACTCGAGAGCAAAAAATTTTAAATTGTCGGAGACGGAAGGGACTCTGTGCGGGTGGCAAAACTGGCTATGAAAAAGGCGCATTCGAGAAATTTTAAGGATGCATCACACGTACGTTCCTAGCCAATTGTGAGATTCTGTGATATCGCCAAGCACTGAAATTTTGATCGAATTAAACTTTTGGTTGGAAATTAAAAAAAAAAATTGGTTGGAAACGAAAAAAAAAATTATCGGAGAAATAATTTTTTTCCCCCGTTAGCATTTGAAGCACACGCAGAAGCGACGATCTTTCGTTCGGTGGAGATTTCGACTTGGGCAAGCGTGTAGATGAAAATGGCCAATTTCCGGCAATCGGAAAATATTCAAACGGGAAAGCAGATATTCAAAATCTTTAGTAATGGAAGGCACTCTATGTGGATGACCAAAACTGGCGATGAAAAAAAAATTGCGCATTAGAGAAATTTTAATTAGAATAAAAAAAAAAAATCGTCGATGAAATAATATTTTTCCCCGTTAGCGTTTGAAGCGCACATAGAAGCGACGATCTTTTGTTCGGTAGCAATTTTGGATTGCGCAAGCGTGTAGATGAACATTTTTTGGGCATTTATAAGAAAGATATTTAGAGAAGAGAACAAGAAAAACAAACGGCTCTAACCTCTCTATAACCCAATCATGCGACGATCACAATACAAGAGAGCTACTTAGTCCTCGTTCGTGCTCGCCCGACTACGCTACCTTGGCGATACTCGTTGACCACTGCCGTCGACGTGTGAATTCGCCTTGTAGCCGCACTTCTGTATACGCCTCGATAACCGCGTTACCCAATATTTCTGATCGTCCGGGCTACCGGCAAGCAGCAACAATTCGCGAGCGCTGTTCGGATCGTAGTGAAGCTTGCACGGAGCTATGGCATCTTCCTTCTTGTCGAGATGTTCCTTGTGCACCTTCATTCGACATCCTGAAATCGTCATAATTTTTCAGTTATTCCGATAAAATATGAAAAAAAAATATTTAAAAGAAAATTTCGATTTTTATTATTTATTTATTTTTTAAGGAATTCTGTAAGTAAATCACTTACTTCGACACTCGAGTGCTGGCGGTGGTCGGAACATGTGCCAGAGTTGTTTCGAGCATACTTCGCAAGTTGTTGGCATGTGGTAAGAGATAGAGATGAATTCGTGGCCCTTGAGCGGCTGTGTTCCGGGTTTGTCGGTGAGCTGTGGCAGTTCGACGCCCGGCAGAGCGTTGCCCTCGTCCCCGGGCCGTCTTGCCTCACCCTCGCCGGCGTACAGTAACTGCAAATTATTATTATTATTATAATTAAACTTTACAGAATGGAAGTGTAACAACACTTATAAAATCCGCATCTCGTTAACTGAATTACTTTTTCTTTTTTTCTTTGAATAAAAAAAATTAATAATTGTTACAAAAAAAGGAAATGTTTAATTAATTCATAAAATTATAATAAAAAGTCACAAAAAAAAAACGAAAAAAAAACAATTTATCCATCGGTCCCCACGTACCTGAAATATCCTAGGAATAACTTTGGCGTCCACTCGGATAACATCCCCCTGAGTGACGGATCTAACGTGGAAGACCTTGCTCAAGTCCAATATCAATACCGGGTCGGCTTTGAGCTTGTCGTTCTCGCTGTTGTAGAATATAATTTTCTTCGACGAAACAACGACGTATTGTTTCTTCCATCCGTGTCTCTTGATGTTCTGCTTGTTCGGAACGTTGAGCCAACCCTCGAGCCGCATGGCACCGTGCTCGGAAAGTACCGAGTCTTCGCCGTCGTTCTCCACGGAGGACACGCTGGCGGTCTCCGAGTTCATCGACGATATTTTTATCTGCAGAGTCTCGATCTCGGAGTCCTTCGAGTCGAGCTCCATCTGCAGCCTGAGCTTCGCTTGATTCTCCTCGCCGAGCTGCGCCTGGAGTACGAAAGAGAGAAGAAAAAATTATTATATTCGACATATAAATTAAGGATGCTTCGCACATACATTCCCAGCCAAAAGTGAGATTCAACGAGAATTTGAACACTTTATGATGGCATGAAAATATGAAAAAATGTACTGTTGGGAATTCATGCGTGATGCATTCTTAAACTCGCTATGTTCGACGAAGATCTACGAATAAACTTGCCTGCAGGTCTTGCAAATCTTTCTGCCACTTCTCGGACAATTGCGCGTACTTTTCTCTCTCCTGCGTGAGCTCCTGCTGAAGCCGCCGGCAGTCCTTTTCCTTCTTGCGCAAGTCTGCCGAGGACGTTTTGTTCTTGGACTTGCCGCCGAAAGTGATGTCTTTTCTGTTCAATATCTGCGAGAGCTTGCTGATCGCTTGTTCCTTGAGCAGCTGTTCGGTCTTCAATTTTCTGCTCAACTTGTCGATATCCTCGGCATCGGATTGCGCCTTGCCGAGCTTGTCCTGGAGCTCCTGTATACGCTTGTTCGCGTCCTCCTTCTCCTTGAGATACTGCTCGACGGTTTTCTTGAGCTCGGTCTCGTTGTCCTTCAGACGATTCAGCATCTGCTCCTTGGCGTTCAATTCCTGAAGGTGCTTCGCAACGTCGTCCTTGTACTCCAACTCCTTGAGTGTTCTTTCCTTCTCGAGGTCGGCTATCTGCTCCAGCGCTATCGTCCTCGCGAGCGCCTCCGTGTCGCCACGGGCCAACGAGAGCTGCAACTGATGCACCAGGGAACTACGCTCCTCCTCGAATTCCTTGTGAAGCCTCGTCTTCTCGTCCAGCTCCTCGCGAAGTTCTTGCGTCTGATTTTTGTACAAGCCCTGGAAAAAAACGTTATTATCATCGATTCGTAAATCATTTTTATAAATTCTATTAATTGTATATAAATTATTGCATAATTATAAATAAATAATTTTTCATTATAATTATAAATTTGTAATGGTAGCCAAGAATAACATTTTAATTTACGAGTAGTCAGTTCACGCGACGGTCAAAGTTCTCAAAAATGCAGAGTTGCATATAAAAATGGTCAAACGATAAACCATAATCGACCGATTTTTTCCTTTAATTTCAGTCACTGTTATTTTCCTTAAAAAAAACGGAAAAAATAGAAGCTGATGCCGGCTCACTCCGGCTCAAATCTTAACATTTTTAATATATGACAAAAGATTTTTGAGAATCTTTTCAGATTTTTAATTTATGGAAATCAATAAGTTCATTTTTTTAATCATAAACAATTACAAACAATTAAAAATAATCTACGTGCTTTAGAGAGTTAGTTCAGTCATATAAAAAATCGCGCCCAAACCAAGATGTGAAGTATAATAAATGATCTCGGGCAACTCACGGAGAAGTACGCTTCGGCCTCGAGTTGCTCCTGAAGTTCCTTGGTCTGCAGAAGATCGACGTTCCTTTGGGTCTTCATATTGGCGAGTTCTTCGTCGATCTGTCTCTTGGCTTCGCGCAGTTGACTGACCTCGCCGACGAGCTGTATCTCGCGAGCTCGCAATCGTCCGGCCTCGGAGGATTGTTGTCCGAGCTCGGACTGGAGCACGTTGCGCTTCTGCTGCTCCTGCTCGACCTGACCCTGAAGCGCTTTGACCTTCTCGACTTCCTGCCTGTGCTCGCCCTCGAGCTTCTGCAGACGCTGCTGAATCTGACGATAGTCGACCGAGAGCATCGACGTCTGGCGCTCCTTCTCCTGAGCGAGCAATTCTGCTCTCTGCCTTCCGCTCTTCTCCTCGTTCAGTTTCGCTTGTAGAGCTGACAAAAAAAAATACAATAATAGTCAATAAAATTCGCAGCCTCGTCCCTGCCCAACCTTTCTCTCTCGCCTCGATGTATATTTTATTTACAAGATCGTGTGGTATTTTTTTTTTATATTATATTTAAATTGTACATACTTCGAACGAGTGGCAGCGAAAAAATGGCAAATTTGACGAAACGTTAGAATGGAAATTCTTGTTTACCGAGCGAACGGGCGATTACAGTTAGACACTTTACCTTTGATGACTCTATCGATTCTTCCTGAAGCGTGCAACGAGAAATTCACCACGTAGAGAGCAAAAAAATCCCGACAAAAGTGGCTCGTATCGAAAACGATCGTTTCTCACCTTTGACAACTTCCATGTTCGCTTCCTCCTTCGACAATATCCTCGATCTCTCGGTTTCCTGATGAGCGGCCACTTCCTGGTTGTATCTCGCCTGCGCAGCTTTGAGCTCCAGAGTCAAGCTGGCGGCCTCCTTCTCGAGGGCCGAAACTCTCTCGTTCAGTTGTCTGTTGTCCAGAGTCGCTTTTTCCTCCTTCTCGCGACTACGCTCGAGCTCGACGTAGAGCGAGGACAGACGGGACTCCAATTCGGCGCTCATCGACGACGCCTGCGTTCGAGAACTGCGCTCCTTCGACAGTTGACCCTTTGGACAAAGTCAAAAATTAGCTCACCGAAAAATTAACACACTATTATTACGCAATAATAATAATACTAGAGTATGGCAAAATATTTGAAATACTACCCGGCTCCGAACAATACCTGTAAGCTCGCGACCTCCTGCTGCAACGAATCGGTCTGAGCTTGGAGGAGAGACCTGGCGGCTTGCAGTTCGTTGGCCATCTGTTGGGCAGTTTGTCGTGCAACGGTGACTTCGGTTGCCTGCTTCCTCATCCTCGAGGCCGACTCGGTTTCCCTCTCGAGTTTGCTCTGCATCTCCTTGATCTGTTTCTCCAGTGTAAGTACGCGTTCCGATGTCTGCTGGGAGTTGGAGGCGTCGCGCGCCCTCCGGCTCTGCTCCTCGTCGAATTTCTTCTTAAGCTCGACGAGGAGCGCCTCGGCCTTCTTCCTCGCGTCGGACTCGTGCTCGACGCGTCGCTGAGCCTCCTTGCAGTTGTGCCGCAGGATCGTCAGTTCCTTGTCGGCGCGCGCGGCCTCCTCCCGGAGTTCGGTCTCGCGGCGCGTTATCGCCTCGAGCTGAACGGCCAGAGCTCGATGCCGCGACTCCATCGCCTCGACCTGGCGTCTCTCGCGCTCGAGCAGGCTCTCCAGCTGCGAGAGCTTCGCGTCGTCGCTGACGCCGTTGTTTATGTGATTCTCCAGACCGTCGACGGCCTCCTTGCCGCCGGTCACCAGAAATTGATAGTCACCGGAGTATGTGAAACCGATGAATGGCAAATGATTTCCCGAGAAGGCCTTCGGCACTGGAAAACTCTCCTCGGGTCCGTCCTCCTTCTCGACGTCGTCGAAGTTGCTCGTGTCGTCGTCGCCCGACAATTCGGGCACGACCGGAGGCACGCATTCGCGCAGGTTGTCGAACGTCCACTGATCGTTCTTGAAGAACGGATGACTCTTTATCTCGTCCACGCCGTTTCGACCCAGACGACTCGTACGGTCGGTCAGAAAACCGCATATCAGACTCTTCGCCGAGTGCGACAAATCCAGCTCCTGAGGAAAGTGCAACGAGTTCCTGTGATCCATTATCTTCGAGTACGTCCCGACGAGAGAGTCCGCGTAGAACGGCGTGTCGCCGACCAACATCTCGTACAGAAAGACACCGACCGACCACCAGTCGCACTCCCGGCCGTAAACACCCTCGCCGCCCTGCGACTGCAGCACCTCCGGCGATATATAGTCCGGGGTTCCGACCGCCGTGTCGGATCTCACTAAGCCGTCCTGGAAATTTAAGAGTTGATTTTTTTTTTTTTTTGTGAATTTTCAGGGTCGGAATTTACATGCATATAATTTTATTCGCGAGATAATCTCGCCGGATTTGAAAAATATGCTTACGGTGTCCATTCTCATGCAGGTACCGAAATCCGCGAGTTTTAGATGTCCGTGTTTGTCGAGCAGCATGTTGTCGGGTTTAACGTCTCGATGAACGAAACCCATGAGATGTATCGCATCCAGCGCGAGAACAACCTCGGCGCAATAAAATTTCGCCCACTTCTCCGGTACGTCGTAATTCGACATCAAATTAACGAGATCACCGCCCGGCATGTAATCCATCACCATGTAGAGATACTTGTGATCTTGAAAGGCGAAGTGCAGCTGGACTATCCATTGGGAATTGGCGTGGGCCATTATATCTCGCTCCTCCCAGAAAAATGCCGAATCCGATCGCTTTATCTAAACGATTGCACCAATATGGATTAATATGTATAAAATGTGTAAACGGACATTGCCCGTTGATTAAATTAATAAATTAATAAATATAAAATTAATAAATTATTATAATATTGCTAATTTATATTATAATACATTTTTACGTCTGTACGAAAAGATTTGGCGATTCTGGTTTTTCGAGAATTTCTATTTTTTTGGATACGCTCAAAATTAGTCTCCTTTTTCTGTAAAAAATACGATTCTGTTTTTCATATTGCTTCGAATTCAATTAGAATTTTGTAGAAAAAAAAAAATGAATCAGAAAGTTAATATTCACGACACTCATGTACGTAACTTTGCACCAACAGATGCGTACCTGTTTTTGGAGTTACATATTTATATTACTATTATTGTTATTACTGTTTACAAACATTTAGTTTCCTCTTATTGCTCCGTTTTCATAGAATATAGTATCACGTAAAAGTGTCTCTATCGATTTTGCTTTTAAATTGATTTAATGTCTCAGCTTCTACTGCATTCACTGGTTGCGCGTTCCACACGTCCTCCACTCTATTTCCACTCTATTCCTCAGCGCATATTACATTTATATTATTATCATTATTTACATCATTAGTAATACCACAATAAATAGTAAATAATAAATAATATTATTGATTAAAATAACACTAGTCCAATTTTTTTTTCTACTCCAAATAACGATTTTCTTATGTAGCGCACAAAATGTGAAATATTTTCTTGTTTTTTTCTTTATACATAAACACAAAAGATTTACTAACTTATTAAAATGTAGAAAGGAATTCCCCATCTACTACCATAAATAAATAAATAAATATGAAACAGTTTACCATTTCAAATTTGCTGAGCAGCTTCATGGCGTAAACTTTCTGCGTCGAATTGTGCCTGACTAATTGCACCTCGCCGAAAGCGCCCCTGCCGATGACTTTGATGAGAGTAAAGTCGTCCGTGCGCATGCGCATTTTGCAAATATCCTGAGCCACCGAGTCATCTGCGTTTGACATTCAAAAAAAAATTCCACATTTCCAATAAAAATCAATATTTTTTCTCTCCCCCATAATTAGTGATCATAAAAAAAAAGTCTCTCTCACATCTGTTCATATAAGCCTCGATATTCTTCATCCGCTTGACGCTCGGATGTTCGCAATCCGCGACGAGTGCCTGAACAGTGTCCAGCAGGCTGTCCAGATTGGACACGTTCCTTGGATCCTTGATCTTCTCCTCCAGCGCCCGGAGGCGTCTGTGCCTGTCCTCGTCGCGCATCGCTTCCATGTCTCGTGTTCCTTTCTCCCGAACGCTACGTCGTCGCGTACGCGAGTCCGCCCTCGACGCTCATCAAAGCAACTCGAACAAAAAAAAAAAAAAAAAAAAAAAAAAATAGATTTCACCCTCCGGCTAGGTGCGATACGGAGACAGGTACGTCGTCTCGGTTATCCTCGCGAGGTCCATTTTCACTGAAAACCATTAAAATAAAAATAGTAAACCTCCTCGATCGTTCGACCAGAATCGATATTTTCTACATTTATCTTAAAAATTCTTAAAAATTCTACGATATTAAAAATTCTTAAAAATTCTACGATATTAAAAATTCTTAAAAATTCTACGATATTAAAAATTCTTAAAAATTCTACGATATTAAAAATTCTTAAAAATTCTACGATATTAAAAATTCTTAAAAATCCCATTGGGACCGAGGGGAGGAATTTTTAGCGTTTCCTCGATCGAGAGTTCGGAGCGATCCTGAAAGGGGCACCTGCTGATCCGCGATATGCGCGAAGGTTCGACAGTCAACAATCATCGGGAATTACGTCTCGTTTCGACGTGGACAAAGCGAGCGACGGGAGTTTGGCTCGCGGCGACGAGCGCGGCCGGACGAGCGAGCGATTTAATTGACACGGCTTCGTGGACAGGTAAGCTCGTGACAGAAGAGTTCGGGTGAGTTAGGTGGGTCTCCATGGCAGGTGCCCCTGTATCACTGCCGAGCCCTTCACAAAAGAAACTAACCGTACGTTCGTACGGCGAGACACAGAAAAAAAAAATCCTCGCCTCGAGCTTCGGGCGAGCTCTCGTTCGACCTACCTAATATCACCGCGACAGTGTCCAGCACTCTGTTATTATCGTATCAGTTAAAAGCGCGACAAAATGCCATCACAAAACGCGGCGCAAACTGGCCCTGGATATATCGCGCTGCACCACCAGCTGAGCCGTGCGTGCGCCATTCGGAAAAATCCACCGCGGTCATCAAGATGCGGAAAAACTTTTCGCGACGACTATACACGGCGGCGCGGCGCGCGATGGACAAAAATCCCCGGACTGGAAGTCGCGAAAAACACCGCCAAAAAATCGTCCACTAGACCCGAAGTACGAGGGATTTTTTCCTAGATTAAATGAGAATGAAATTCAAATTAATTTAGGGTCGATTGAAGTCGATGAAAAATTGTGCAGAGAGTAAGCAAGATTCTGTATTGTTGCTTGGTCGAGCGCAGCGGGCGCGAGACTGCGACCCACTCGTCTCTACTTCGGGTGGAAAAAAAAAATGTGCCAAAGAAAGTTGCGTCTCAGAGGCTGAAAGATCGTTCGGCGATTTATCGAATCTTTCGGGAGGTTCATCGGGGCGCGGAGAGGCTTTTTTTTTGGGACGATTGTCGGGGTTTCGAGAGTGTCAACGACACCGGAAAAACCACGGTAGTTTCTGGGGTTTTTATGGGGGAAAGTGTCGGGGAGCGCGATCCAAGATGGCGTAACGCGGATATCGGGCGGTGGGGATCGTTTGGAACCGTACAGAGGTGTGTGTTTTGACAGTTGCCGAAGTTCGTGGGCGAAATACGGTGGACGATCGCGACGATAAACACTGGGACACATTAATCGGTGGAAACGGGGAGATCGCGAGCGGCGGCTCGGGACAAGCGGAGAGGCGCGAAGGCCCAAGCCTTCGCATCGCGCTCACTCGATAATCCTCAGGTAACAAAAAAAAACAAAACAGCAACATTATTTTCGTGTTTGTTTTTTTCAGGAGATATTCCGCGTCGCGGACACTTTTCCGGGATGCACGTTCGCGACCTCCCACGCGATCTCCTTTTGGCATTGTTTATAAAGAAGCTCTGTTGTATTTATAGGCGAGCGAGCGTAGCACGCGGTGTACCGAAATAGACTCACGGTCCGTCGGTGATGCTCGAGGCGAATATATCGCGAGAAGCTTGCCGACGTTTATTTCAACGCTACCGCGAGCCAGTGACATCGATCGCAGGCCCGACGAGATAAGGTAAACGACACGGACACACATCAGGCTAAACACAAAACATTGGGCTTTCTGAGATAAAAATATTGGGTCGAGAGAGAACGTCGGAGTCGGCGGCTCGAGACATTTTTTTAATATTATTTTTATGTGGATTTAAAAAATGAGGCGAATCTGGGGATTTATAATCGCGAGTCGCAGAGCCGAAAAATTAAAGGCCGAAGATCGGCACTTGCGACATTCCTCGCAGCCTTTGCGCTAGGTGCGGAGCGAATAGAAATAGATTTATGGTTTATAAATAAACCGAATTATCCGTCCAAGGAGGGACGACTTATCGACGCTGTGTATAGCAGTGTTTTGCTTCATTAATAAATAACTTTTTTGGCGACACTCAGAAAAATGTTTTTTTATGTGAGAAGATGGCGTTTCAGTGAATATTACAACATATTGTTTAAATAAAGGTACAAAAAAATGAAAAAAAAAATACTAAAGTTATATTTCGTGTTGAAAAAGCGGACTCGTAAAGATGTCTTTACATTTTGTGAATACTTTTGAATGTTTTTGAAAACAAAAAAAAACAAAAAATGAAAATCCATCGCAGTTATTTTTTGTGTCAAAGAAACGACTCCAAGAACCGTATATAAAGTTGGTGAAATTAATTTTGTAAAATTAAATAAGACTATATCAACATTTTTCATTATTTTCCTTGACCAAATCCTTTCGAAATGTTTCTAATTCAAAGATAACACGAAAGCCAAGATAACATAAAAACTTCATCCCCTTAAATCGAATCAGACTAAACAGCACCATCTCCTTAATTTTTTCAGTAACTGCGAGCTTCGATCATTTTCCCATTCGCCAGGAGGAAACGCCCGTGTTCGGTAAAAGGTGGAATCGTCGGTAAAAAACGAGTCCAGCAAGGTCGCGGCGATGGGTCTGCCCTGCGACTGGCAGAGCACGAAGCAGAGGGTCTCCCAGAGAGGGCAGTACCTTCTGGAGAGCGGGCAATGGTCGGACTGCAAGTTCATAGTAGGCCAGGAGCCTCAGCAGCAGATACTGGAGGGTCACAAGCTCTTCCTCGCGATGTCGAGTCCGGTCTTCGAGGCGATGTTTTACGGTAGCATGGCCGAGAAGAGCGACCCGATACCGATCCGGGACGTGCAGCCGGAGGCCTTCAAGACGCTCCTCGAGTACATCTACACGGACCACATCGACCTCGAGTCGTTCGAGCTCGCCTGCGAGCTGTGCTACTGCGCCAAGAAGTACATGCTTCCCTATCTGGTCGAGGAGTGCACGAAGTACCTATGGTCAGATTTGTCGCCGAAGAAAGCCTGTCGGGCTTACGAATTCGCGAAGCTCTTCGAGGAGCCGGTTCTGTTGGAGAAATGCCTGCAGATAATCTGCACGAAGACCGACGAGATTCTGAAGGAATCGAGCTGGGACGAGGTCGAGCTCGGCACGATAGCGACGGTCTTCGACCAGGACGAGCTCCGCATCGACTCCGAGATGGAGCTCTTCGAGGCCCTCGAGCGCTGGGCCAAGGCCGAGTGCAACCGAAAATCTCTTCTGCCGACCGACCCCAAGTCGCTGAGGTCGGTCACCGGCAATCTCGTGGAGAAGATCAGATTCCTGACTTTGACGCCCCAGCAGTTCGCCGAGGGACCCGGAAGGTCCCCGCTTCTCTCGAGGGACGAAGCTTTTGCCATTCTCATGAACGTCTCGTCGAGCGGAAGCGACATTCCCATGCCCGAAAGCTTTTCGACCAATGCGCACAGGAGACGGAATTTCAAAGTCAAACCAAAGGTTCGATTTTTTTTGGTAGTCGTGTTGTACACGGATTTTTTCGTATTACTGTGTTGGTCCTTTAGCAATCCCAGAGAAATCGGTGGGGCATTGACGATCGTCTTCCTTCATATTCAAACACCCGCGACGACTGTTGCTCTGTATTTAGTTACGACTCCTATGAAGATGAACTGAGGCGGATGGAGGACTGAGGCTTTAAATATGTATCCCCTTTCGGTAAGGTATCGGCAACTGTGACCGATGTAATGGATCAGTTTAAGTAGTCCTTGCTAATAGTGTTCACTTCACATAAGTTTCAGAGAAAACAGAGGGAATTGCAAACACTTCTGGATGGTATAAAAATCTGAAAAAAAATTAAGCATATTAAAGGAGCTCAAAAGATTCATTTTTCATTATAATAATTCCAAAATGTTATTAATAAATTGATGAAAAAGAAAATTGTTCAGCAAATCTCTCGGAAACCCAACTGTGTTTTTTACAAAGTAAATTTAAAAATCTGAACAAATTCATGCGTATTCAGAAAAATAAACGAAACATTTTCATTAAAAAATTAGGTTTCTGGAAGATTTGTTGAATAATTACATTTTTCATCAATTTGTTAATAACATTTCGGAATTATTATTATTATGCTAAATTCATCGTTTCAGCACCTTTAATAGGCTTGATTTTTTTCAGATTTTTGTGCCATCGACAAGTGTTTGCAAGTCCTTCTCAATTCTCTGATACTTGTCCGAAGTGAACACTATTCGCAAGGGCTACCTTAATCACGAGACGCGGTAGTTCAACGCCAAGTTAAAAAAAGATAGCGAGACAAACTGTGCAGCTGTGTTATACTCCAAAGTGGCGTTTTTGAGGGTCTCAAAAAATGTCAAATACACAAAAATCGGGAAGGAAACATTCTTATGCAATTTAATATGTATACTTCCGGTTTCAGAGCTTGTACCTAGCTTTTTTGTATTAATATGTCGATCCTTTCCGAAGCGCAGAAAAATCCTTGGATCACGTTCATTGATCCACATTCACAAATCCGGTACAAGATTTCCTCCTCATAGTCGCAACTCTTCCAGTCCTCCTCCTTCCGGAAACTCCTTTGAAGATGAACCTATTGAAATTTTGGAATGAGGCATTGAATATTTATTCATTTTCGGTAAGGTATCAAACTGCAACTTTTTACAGTGTACACTGTAAAAATTAATTGTGAATTTAATGTACCGGAACTTAAAATTTGCTTACATTACATTAATCCAACGTTAATGTACTTTTTTGGAAAATTAAAATACCAGATATTAAGATCGAAAATCTTTTGCCTGAAATTTACAAATATTTTAATTACCAATAAAAATGTTACTATAAAATTGCAACGCACCTGTGTTTGAAATTTCAGAAACAATTTATGAAAAAAAACTTCCAATACCGTTCATGAATTTTCCACTGTAAAACAGAACAAAAAATGTTTACGGTGTATGTGTGATGCATCCTTAATATTTGTACTTCCAGTTTCAGAGTCGTTATCAACGGAATCCGTCGGACTGGAGTTGGAACACCGATCCGTCTCTATCACCGATAATTCCTGGGTACCAGCCCGGCATGGCAAGCAGTCGCGGTTTCTTCGGGAGTCTCGACGAGAGCACGAGTTACGTTCACAGACCGGAACCGATCGTAACGCCCCGTCTCTCGCTCTCGGTCCTCGAGCCACCGAGAGTTCTCGCCGAGGCCGGAATAAGGGACGGTCCGAAGTATTATTGTCGACGAGTCATGAACCAGAGCAGCGATTGTCTCAACAGCAGCGTCCTCGACTGCTCAGTTACCTTCACGGTTGACAAAAATATTTGCGTCATCGGCGTTCAAGTTCCGACGCAAATTCCTTATGTGAGTTGACTAGTCGACTTTTTGCAACCAGCCGACGGGAATTTTTTTTATTTTTCGTGCCCTCTGATTGCATTTTTTTAGCCCCCGAGCCTACTTCCCTCGTCCGTTTACACGGAAATTCTTTACGCACATCTTCTCGACGCCGATGGGTCGAGACTGACCTACACTCACTTCACTACCACTGCCAGCTGCGACAGCCTCGTTGAGATTGGATTCAATCGACCTGTATACATACAGAAAAACAAGGTGAGTTCGGTAACCGACGTCGCCGAGTCAGTCAAATGAAAAAAGTTGAAAATTGAAATTTTCATATCGCTTCCTCATAAAAGTTGAAAATTGAAATTATTATATCGCTTTCTCATGAAAGTTGGAAATTGAAATTTTCATATTTAGTATACATTAGTAGTGGTGTGACGTCGCTTCGTTCAGTGCAATTTTCATGAGGATTGCGGCCCGATTGGAAATGTAAGCTATTTTGAATTTTTTTTTTAAATCATTTTTCTGGCTGACACTTCGATCGATCAATCGGTACATTGATTGTTACTTAACATTTTTTCGTGTTCCCGACAGATTTACAGAGTCGGCGTCGTGTTCAACAAAGCGGGAAGATATCCGATCGGCGATTGCGCGAAGGAGACGAACTGCGACACCGTGCACTTTATGTTCGGCGGTGGCAGAAGCGCGGAGAGTGTTCGCGACGGTCTGATAAGATCGATCGTATTTACCTATCACTGAAATGAGCCATTCGTTCCACAGTTAGATTAAGTATCACCCCCATTTATCTACTAATTAGAAAATTGTCATTAAAAAATATATATATAAAAAAAAACCTGCCGTATTTCCTTCGAACGTTTCGAGGGTGTTCACAAAAAAAATTAAAAAAGAAATGAAAAAAGAGGAAAACATTTTGTGTACAAATTGCCATACACTTCAAATGATTATTCGATAGTAATCGAAATCGAGGTGGTCGATAAAATTCTACTAGACGATAATCTTCGAACGCGTTTGTAAAATGCTTTGTAAAGTTGAAGAAATAACGAAAAAAAATGTAAAATTTTACTGTACAAAGTTGCACGCCGAATACGTAAAAGTTCGCTCGAATGAATTTGACAATTTTGGGAACGTTGATTGAGCGTCGATATGTTTTATTGAATTTGTACGGTATAAAGTTGAATCGAACCGCTAGAACTTAGCAGTTAAATTGTCATGACAAGCTCCAACGCCCTCGTTGAGTACCGCAACAAGAACGTCGATAATATTCGCACACAATACGATGATAACGGACGGATAAAGAGTACCTTTACGTAAATATAATATAATTAATTATCATCTATGTACACGTAACATTTTTTCGATAAAATTTCTGTCGATTGTCGGTGGGAAAAGAAAAGAAAAAAAGTATGAGAGCAATCGATTCTCCCACGCAATCGACGTCAACGGCAGCACATCGATTCGTCATCCGTTATAGTTATCTAAGTAGGTATAAAAATTATATTAAAAAAATATAGCATACGTTTACACCAAAAATAATGGCGTTTCTCTGTCTCTTTTTCTTTCCACGATTAAAAAATATTCGAGCGTTATAAAATATTCATTTAAATTATCGGAGATAAATACGAAGGCCAAAAATATCGCGGAAGAACGCCGAGGCGTCCCGCTGATTGATACCGGGCAAAAGTTCTTCGAGCTTATCTAATAATCTCACTTGGTTTTTTTTGTGCAACACGATTGTTCTCAGTGAGATTATCCCACGTGCATTTTTTTTTTTTTTTTTTTTTCAGCGTCAATTATTCAAGTTTTGTGTATGATAAAATCCCACGTGTCGCTCCATCGAAGTTTGACGACTTCGTTGGCCGTCAACGGTGTCATTCCGTAACTGAGTACCGCGAATTTTCGGAAGACGACGACGATCAGTGCGACCCATCCAATAATGCACAACCTCGCCAGGGACGAGACGAGTCTCCAGCGATAACGACTCCTGCGGTAAGAAATATTTTCACCGATTAAATTATGAAAATAAAATATAAAAAAAAAAATGTAATCCATTGTTTTTTAAAATAGAAATTGTTAAGCTCCGTCAACCCACCTGATCAAGTAGTAAAGATGATCTATGGTCGCCGCGGTCAATAAAACCTTGAAGACAAAAGCCGGCAGATAGTGGTGCAGAAAAAGTGTCCTCTCGACGAAGATAAAAGGCAGGAAATGCAGGGCGTATCCAGCCAACAACACTTGTCCGGAATTGACGAAACGGTTCCACTCTGCTTCCGATATATCGTAGCACTCTCGACGGCGTCTCAGTAGATAGAAGGTCAAGAGACTCAGATAAATCAGAAGGCCGATCGTGCCGGAGTACCAGACAGCTATGTTGCCCAAGAGATGAACTTGCGCCTGAAAAAAATTCCGCGTTTACTAAGTACAATTAAGAAAATACAATTAATATACAGAGCTGGGCAGTATTTGAAGTACTTTTTAGAACTTGAATAACATTTTTTTAAAAATTCTTTATGAATAATTTTATGGATTTCGTATTTTTATAAACAAAGTGAAGAATGGATTAAAAATAGCCTAAAGACGACGAATTACTATAATAAATTGTCCAATAAATGTTGACTATTTAAATTTTACGAGGTGGAAAATTACACCGATGAAGGTGCAAAGTATTATGCACACGGTTTCGTCATTTCTTACAATTTCGCGCATAGTTTCCTCCATGAGGAAGAGAAAATCGATCAGCAAAGCTTCCCATGAAGAAAGCTATGCGCAAAATTATATATAATTATATATAATTATATATAATTACGTTGCTGTCGTTGGCGACCCAATAAGCGATTCCCCGAGTCATCATCGGCCACTCGAGTGGGCCGCTGCTGTACATGTGGCTGCTCTGTCCGTCCTGTCCGCCGAAGATCATCTTAAGCTGGAGCTCGACGAACTTCTCCCAGAAAGTGAGGGTCGTCGCTTGAAGAGGTATCATTTCGGCGTTGATGAGTTCCCTCTCGCGCTGCTTCTGATCCTCGCTCTTCGTGTATCTGTGCTCCTCGACGTTCCACACGGAGTTCGACTGCTCGACAAGCCGGTCGGCGACGACCTCGTGCTGATTGAAACCCCAGTCGGGCAGCTGGCGTCCGCTGAACTTCAGAGCGTAATCCGTGCCCACGTGAATAAGGCGCACCTGACTCTGTATCGCGTACCAGTAATCGCCCGACTGATCGCGATTTATGATGTCGATCTTCCAGAGATTCTGAGCGGGCATCGATACGTTGTAGTCGACGTAGCAGGAAACCTCCTGGCTCTGCGGAGTCATCGGTGCCGCGACGTCGTGCGAGTTCAACGCTCGACTCGTTATTCCGTGAACGAGCTGGACGACGTCGCCGTGCTTGAGGGTGACGCTCGGCCGGGTCACGACGAGATCGCTCACGTCCGGCAATTTTACGATCCACCAATTGTTGACGTCCTTGAAGGAGTAACAGGTGACCTGCTGCTGATGGGAACTCCCTCGGCCGTCGGCGTATCTCAGCGGATAAACGTGGTTGTGGCTGTGCAGCCAGCAAGCCCTGCCGAACGTGTGTCTCAGAGTTATCTGCGAGCCGTGGGTCACCTCCAGAGGCTGCCCCTTCGTTATACTCGCCAAACCACCCTCGAGACTCGCCTGAAAGGCGCTCGTCATCGCCGCGTCGTGCGGTCCGGCCTTCGTTAGGACCGACAGATGAACGTAAAAAACGCTCAGATAGACCGCCGAGAAAACCACCGAGAGCACGAGAAGACGCAGCAGCAGATGCGTCCACAGCACTCCGTTCGACAACGCTTTCCTCCCGAGCAGAGACCAGTAGTCGCGAGTTATCAGACATAGAGCGAGGACCAGCGAATAAAATCCAACGTACTTCACGCTGCAATGAGAAAATAATTAACGGAACTGTAATATAGTTTATCACATGGAAAAAATTTGTATATATATAGGATATATTTTGTCACATGGGAAAAATTTGTCTGGTCGTGTGTTAATTAGTTACATTTGTTATAACAATTACACGGTTTAAATGCGTCTGGTTATATGTTAATTAGACTGTAAAAAAATAGACTGCAAAGTTTTGATTTTGCCTCTATCGGGATGATTTCATATCGAAATTGTTAAATACCACAGTGCGCAGGTTAGACTGGCGATTCCGAGGGTCAGCCAGATCCACCATCCCAGAGTCGCTGGCTTGTCCATTACTCGACGGAATTTCAAAACGCACAGCAGGCCGAATAGCGAAAATTGCACGAGTATGCTCTCCATCAGGATGAAACGCGATTGCGTCAGCAACGCGTTATCTGCAATTTAAAAGAATATATAAGCATTTATAACATCTCTATAGCTGATTAAGTAATTTAAAAAAGAAAATGGTAAGTTTACCAATATCAATCAATTGAATCAATATTAAAGACTCAAGAAAAAAAAATGACTATAAATTTATAACATTAAAATCGAATTTAAAAATTCAATTTAAAAATCGAATTTTTAAATTCAATTTTAAAATCGAATAAAAAAATACAGAATTATGAGGTCAGCGCACCGAAGAGAAGCATGAGACCAGCGATGGCGGCGCTCCAGGGTTTGAGGCCGAGCTCCAGAGCCAGGTGGTAGGCGGTGGGCAGAATGAGACTGCCGAACAGAGCTGGAACTATTCTGAGTGCGAAGAGCGGGACATGCTCAGAGTACGGACTGCCTATTCTATCGAATTTGAAGTCTCCATCAAAGCCAGCCAGGTAAGCCGCTGCGGAGACCAGCTGTTTGCCCAGCGGAGGGTGAGAGTCGAAGAAGAAAGTTCTCGACATGTACAGTCCCACGTATTTGCCGTAGTGCAGCTCGTCAAATCTGTTAAAAAACAAAAAAATTAATTTAATAATTAACAGAATAATTATAAAATAGCAAAAATAACAAAAAAAATCTGCCGAAAATCGAAAGATTCGTACACGATACTCCTCGGCTCTTCCAGTCTGTAGAGTCTCGTGGCGAGTCCTGCGAGCATGAGAATAGTCGCGACGACGTCGAATTCGAGGCTGACGGTGATGCGTTTTTGAGGATTGGGTGGCGCATCGCTGGACTCTCCGCCACGCTCTTTCCGCAGCTTGGAGTCATCGCCCTCTACCAGTCTCTCCGTAACCTGGTAAAAAAAATACCCAAAAATCATAAACGTTATTTTTATGTCTAAAAAAAAAAATTAAAATAATTTTATTCACGATTTTTTTTTTTACCTGATCGTTCGACACTTTCTCCGAGCACTCGTCGCTCGCATTTCCGTAATCAAACTTGGCGCTTTGCCGCTCGATTAGCTTGTTATTATCGAGCGCTCGGTTTTTTCTACGTCGAAGATCCATCGTCGTCGCCGCGACGCGCCGACCGCACACGACCGATCTCACAGTTGTGTTTTCGACGAGCTTCACTCAACGATCCTGAAATTCCATTAAATGCCACATTAGAAATTGGTGACGCGGCGGATAACAGTTATTCGAAGCACGACCGTCCCTCGGTGTTCGTGTGCACGCTCTGACGCGCGCGTGTGTGTGCGTGTGTGCGCTCGACCGTATGTGTGCGTAGCGGAGGAGAGACTGTTGCGCTTGACCCGCGATGACACCGTCGTGTGGCGTACCCGAGAAAAGAGACAAACCACCTACGGATCATCTAGAGTCCCTAGATTAGAAATCTACGGCTAATCCGGTCTCATTTGTGAATCGGGATGCTTCGAGAATAACGGAACTGCAGAGATCTCGGGAAATTCCGTATCTTCGCTGGACCAAAACTGCGCCGGTCGTCGATCCGTCTTATATTCCATCTTATATTTATGTAACATAATCGTAACATGAATTGCCGACATCGGGCTCTGAGTGGATTCTGCGGTGTGGTGTGAATCCTCTTTGTTTTTCTTTTTGTAGGGTCGTCCTGACTCGTCGTCCCGTTCTCGTGGCCAGCTTCCGCGGACGAGAACCTCCTTACCGACTGCGGAACGACGTCCGAGCGAGATATCTCGATGGTACTTCGAGACGAACTATTAACTTTGGGAATAAAATGTTGATGGGTCGATGAGTCATTATTTTATTACTGTTATTCCGTTATATTATTTTATGATTTGTTTATTAACGGAATTGTCCTTGACCGGAATTCAAATACGGATGTGTCTTATAACTACTTACATCTATCAATTCCAATACAAAAACAGTGCATTTTTTGTTATGTTTCATTTCGACACATAACATTTCATTATATATTTACTTATTTAAATTATGTAAACTTTTTAAACTTTCCTTTTGTTTAAATGAAATACCTTATTATAATAATATTATTTTATAATGCAATAATAATATTATTCTATTGTGTACCCATATAGCATACAATATTTTGAAAACATTATAGAAATATTTTCAATGTTTCAAATATTACGAAATATTTCGAAAACATTTCACAAATATTTTTTAATATTGGTAAAATATTTGCAGTATATCAAAAATATGTCCGTGCTATATGCGTAATAATAATATTATTTTATTATACAATAATAATATTAATAGGATAATAAAATAAAAATTTAATTTTTATCTGCATATTGTAATTGATAATTTGTCGCGTTACCGTAAAAGAAAAGAATGTTTTTTTTTATTCTTGTGATCGAGGTTTAACGTTCCAATTAGCGTCAGTGTGAGAAAAGATCTTACAGCTGAACTACCGTTTGATTTTCAGATGGAAGGAGCGATGTCTAGCGACGCGGTTCAATGTCCGATTTGCTCCAAGGACTTTGTTCCCACAGCTATCGAAGCTCACGCCTCAAAGTGCCTCTTTCTCAACGAATCCTCCAAGAAGCAAACTCAAACAACCCTGAAGAGATCGAACTCCGTACAAACGAAGTCGAGAAGTCCTCTCGCTAATAAAAGAGCGAAGCAGCAAACTGTCGCAAATAGTAACAAAGCCTCCAGCAAGAAACCCTTTGTCACCGACAAACGGGAGAGCCCGGAGAAAGCGGTAGACAACAATGTACGTTGGGCATACTGTATTATTAAGTAGATATATAATATTTGGCTCGTTTAACAGGTCGTCGCTGAAACGAGCAGTAAGAAACCAACGCGGAAAGATCACGTTCCTCTTGCCGAAAAGATGAGGCCGACTTCATTAACCGGTTACATAGGGCAGTCGCACGTGATGGGAAAACGAAGTATGCTCTTGCAGTTATTGGAAAAGGGAGACATTCCTAACATCATACTGTGGGGGCCACCCGGCTGCGGCAAGGTATTCATCGATCCGTCGATCCGTCGATCCGTGGATCCGTCGATCCATCGATTCATCGTATTAATACGAAAAATATTGTTCGCAGACATCTCTGGCCAACGTGATAGCCCACATATGCAAGCAAGCACCGGGTGGTCGGTTGCGCTACGTGAAGCTCTCGGCGGCTATGTCGGGTGTCGCCGACGTCAAGGAGGCCGTGACCATCGCCGCGAACGAATTGAAATTCGGCCGTCGGACCGTGATGTTCATGGATGAGATTCATCGTTTCAACAAAGCTCAGCAGGACATATTCCTGCCTCACATAGAGAGCGGGACGATAACTCTGATAGGCGCCACCACCGAGAATCCTTCCTTCAGTCTCAATTCCGCTCTGCTGAGTCGTTGCCGCGTCATCGTTTTGGAAAAACTCACCACCTCGAATCTCGTCGATATTCTGTCCCGGGCCGTTAAGTCTCTGAGGGGAATGATCCACGTTTCCGCAGATTCGAAGAAATTCGAGGACGACACGGATTGCGACAATATTCCGAGATTCTTGATCGACGAGAGGACGATTCTGTGGCTCGCCGAGACCTGCGACGGCGACGCGCGAATCGCTCTCGGCGGTTTGGAACTCTCCGTTCAATCCGTTGCGGTTCAGGACGAGGAAGAATTTCTGACCAAAGGCCCGGCCTCGATAAGCCTCGAGGACATTCAGGAGAGCCTGAAGAAGACCCACATGCTGTACGACAGAAAGGGCGATCAGCATTACGATATCATTTCGGCACTCCACAAGTCCATGAGGGCCAGCGACGAGAACGCCTCGCTTTACTGGCTCGCGAGAATGATGGCCGGGGGCGAGGATCCTGTTTACATCGCCAGACGACTCGTCAGGGCGGCCTGCGAGGATATCGGCTTGGAGGATCCTAAAGCATTGGGTATTCATTAATTTTGCAATTATACTTCCTTTTTTTATTGTCGTCGTGGTTCCGACACGAGCAGGCTTCTATCTGTTGAGATAAAACGTCGTAAAGCGAACTGCGAATCAATAAATCATCGATTAATTATGAATTTTATGAATTTTATGAATTTTATGAATTTTATGAATTTTATTCCGGCGATGTGAAAACAAATAATATTCAGGGTTTCTTTTCGTGAACAGGAATTGCAGTGAACACGATGCACGGTTGTAAGATGATGGGAATGCCGGAGTGCGATGTACTTTTGGCACAGTGCGTTACGTACTTGGCTCGAGCGCCAAAGTCCAGACTGATGGAGGATGCGATGAAGGCGGCGCAGAGACTCGTCGCCGAGCACAAGGGTGCTCAGCCCGGGGTGCCGTTACACTTGAGAAACGCACCAACGAAAATGATGAAAAATTTCGGTAAGAAATTTAGCACATTCGGAGCTGGTGCAAAATCATTGAAAATTACATTTTATTTCGTCGACCGTTGCAGGGTACGGACGAGGCTACAATATGAAGCACAAAGATGAATCGGGTCTGAGCTATTTGCCCGAAGGTTTGGAAGGCGTTGATTTCTTCGGGGATAACTTTGATATGTAATTCCAGTGGATGAACGAAGTGCTGGACACAATTCTACCTCTGCTGGGCATGACGGCCTCGCGATAATACAATACACGTATTTTTTTTAATCATTTACTTTGTATTAACGATTCAGTAAAATCGTAATAGTATCGAGCATTGCTCCAACTATTGGCTTAATTAATAAATTAATTAGTGTCGTTAATCAATTAAAAAATCATTAGAGTTGATCAATTATTGATGACTGCTCCAACGCTAATAACGATTTAATTCGTATGTAAAATAGAACGGCACTAAAGAGCCTCTTAGTCTTTAAATTGACGACGCAAGATCTGGCTCTCAACGGGCACGACCGAGGCATAATCATTTTCCATGACAACTTCGCTCCGAGGAGATCGACGGTTGCGCAGTAGCTCTTGAAGCTCATCCCAAGTCCCGTTTTCGTCAAGCCGGAAGTCGTTACCCTGTAGAAAATAACACTTTTCTGATTATCACTGTACTTAACGACTACTCGGATTTATCTACCTCCAGGTGGACGTGGAGGAGGCCTTTGCTCGTGTCACCTAGCATCATGTAGCTCTGATAGAAAATACACTTAACTAATTTCCTCAGCGACTCGTCGCTCAAATGATTATCTGGAATTTACATGGACACATATTTCATTTTTTTTTTAAGTAACGGATTACTTAAAGTGAAAGGTTCTCAACAGCCTACAGCTGAGATTCAGATGTTGCAGCTCGAAGTTTCCAACGGCCATGATTTCTCCCTTCACCGGACGACTCTCCGCGCTCAGAGGATGGACGTTTGCCGAATCTACATCGGTGCTCGGTCTCGTCGCTGCGGCCTCTTCGTTGTCCACCGATTGCTTCGAACTCGTACTCTTTTTTCGTACGACCGAGCGTTTCGTTTTTCGTACGACCGAGCGTTTCGGTGCCTTGGCTTTCTGCGCCGACGATGAATTCCTGCTGGAGCGCTCGGAGGCTCGTTCGGCGTTGACGATGCCCCGGGCGTTCGAGTCACCTTGCTGGAGTCTCTTGTAATTGAGCCGGCGTAGTTTGACGGTCTCGTCGTGAGTCAAGGGATACCTGAAGGGGAAATTTTTTTCCTGCAATCGTTATCAGCAACATCGATTAAGGATGCGTCACGATGTAAGTTCGCCTACATTTTGGCCTTCGCGATTGAATAAAAATCTTTACAAGTCAACTATATGGGACATTGAAAGGAACATACGAATTTATCAATAAATTGATTTTTTTAAATAGTTAAAAAATGAACTACACTTTCATTCCGTGAGAAATAAATTCGTTGATTTTTCTGAACTGACTTTCACTTTGGAAATTTTTTTGATTTTCTTTTATTTATTTATTTGACTTTTTGAACGGAGTTGAACCTTTGGTTGAGAACGTATAAGAGAATTATCCTTAATATGAAATTTTACATATAAATTTACATGCATAATTCTTGAATAATAAGAGCAGCTCCGCAATCGCCGATTCTGTTGCCGGTCAACGTCAGGCTTTGAAGAGATCTGCCACAGTCATAAATTCTAATAAATGAAACAGTAACATTTTTTTTTTAATTTTGAAACCAAATCGGAGTATTGCAGACCTATTGGTGTGAAGCATATCGGCAACGTATTTGGCTCCGGCGTCGGTAACGCAATTGTTCGCCAGATTCAAACCTATCAGCTGCGGCAACTCGCCCTCCTCTCTGTACCTCAATTCGTTCGCAATTTTCTCCACTCCCTCGTCGCTTATGTCGCAATATCTGAGCGAAAGATACTCCAGCCTGCGATTACGATAAAATGAGACCGGCATACAAAATATCTGGTTGCCGGTAACTTCCAATTCTCAGCGTACTTTGCCGACGGAGCGCAGAGCAGATAATAATTCTCTCGGATGTTCGGATTCGTATCGAGATTCAAGTCTCTCACGCATCCTACCTCCGTCAGTATTTGGGCTATCTGTGATATTCCGAAGGCATTTATCCGACAATTTGACAATCTGAAGAAAAAAAAAACGAAGGAAAAAATTATTATTTTTTTATTTCGTGAATTTCTTCAATTTCTATTAACCACGGTTTGTTAATTTAATTTACGTATGGAGTTCTATTATTTTGCGACAAAGGCTGTTGTATTTTTGGGGTTGCATTTCGGCCTCCAATTCGGCGCAGCCCGTGACAATATGAATGAAATAAATACATTTTTACCGATAACGATTCCATAAAAAAATTATTGATTTACCTGATGGTCGTGACGGTGCCGAATTTTCTGATGCTCTCGCTAAGGGCGTCCAGCATGCAAACAGATATCTCGTATCCTCTGCACTCGAGTTTGTTAAGATTGCTCAGCGACTTGGGATTATCGTAAGTCGTGTAAATCACCGGAGCAACGTCGTCGGTCGTGTCCTGCGCCTCGTTAGAGAATTCGTAAGATTTAACGTTGGAATGATCAACGACGGTTTAACGAGCGTACCTTGGTTGAAGCTCCAAATCTTGAGACGCGATTATCCCTTGGATCGGTTCGCTGTTTCAACGCACCCAACTGCACAGGAGTACCTCCAATGGTCTGAAAAATCCATTATTTATTTCAACGCTGTTGTGCTTGTGCTTGTGCTTGTGCTTGTGCTTGTGCTTGTGCTTGTGCTTGTGCTTGTGCTTGTGCTTGTGCTTGTGCTTGTGCTTGTGCTTGTGCTTGTGCTTGTGCTTGTGCTTGTGCTTGTGCTTGTGCTTGTGCTTGTGCTTGTGCTTGTGCTTGTGCTTGTGCTTGTGCTTGTGCTTGTGCTTGTGCTTGTGCTTGTGCTTGTGCTTGTGCTTGTGCTTGTGAGTGTGCTTGTGCTTGTGAGTGTGCTTGTGCTTGTGCTTGTGCTTGTGCTTGTGCTTGTGCTTGTGCTTGTGCTTGTGCTTGTGAGTGTGCTTGTGCTTGTGCTTGTGCTTGTGCTTGTGCTTGTGCTTGTGCTTGTGCTTGTGCTTGTGCTTGTGCTTGTGCTTGTGCTTGTGCTTGTGCTTGTGCTTGTGCTTGTGCTTGTGCTTGTGCTTGTGCTTGTGCTTGTGCTTGTGCTTGTGCTTGTGCTTGTGCTTGTGCTTGTGCTTGTGCTTGTGCTTGTGCTTGTGCTTGTGCTTGTGCTTGTGTACTTACACAGAGTTTCGGCAAAGGGCTGACATCGTATTCCTCGCAGAGAGTGAGAAAAAATGTCATAAAATTGTCCGAAGACGTCCTGGTCAAATTCTCTGTCAAAAAAGAAATTCAATTCAAGATAAAAATATTTTTTAAAAAAGAAGAAAAAAATGAAAAAAATGTACTGGATTACCTTTGGTCTTTATCGTCCCATCAGTGTCAACGATACGAGACTCAGCTTTTCTTCCCGTCATTCCAAAACTGCTTTTGTTTTATTGTCTGTGAAAAAAATATATACACTATATATATGTATATTTTTTTTAAGTGAAAGTAAACAGTTGCCGAGGGGAATCTCCGTCTCGGACTTATCCGTAAACCAAGAGCCGAGTGGGTGCACGCTGCTGTGTGTACGGGCCAGCACAGGCGGCCAGGAACAACGAGGAGATCGTGTATATTCTCTCCACATTTCAGTTGAGCTCGGCACTCGAACCGCGCCGGTTCTCGACGGAGAGTCATGACTCCTCGAGTCTCTCGTACCTTCGAGCGGTGTGACAGATAAAGTGTTAAAAACTCGCGCGATTTATGGTGCGATTTTTTTTTTTATTGTTATTTTTTAACCAACTCCATTGGCATTGATAAATTACCTTGGACGGAGCCAATTTTCAACCGCGACACTCGGAGAAACAATATTAGAAAAAATACTCGGTAATTATCATTTTTTTATTTATTTTTATTTATAATATATCGAGCGATTTAATTTATAATTTTTTTATGGGCTCGTAAACGTAAAATTTCCTCATTGCCGTTATTTATCCAAAAGTGTATTTTTGTGAATTTTTTTTATAGATGAAGTGTTAAAAACTCGCAAGATTTAAGGCGCGATGTTAAAAAAATATTGTTGAAAATTATTTTTATTTTTTAACGAATTCCATTGGCGTTGATAAATTACGAAATTTTAATTATTATATAAATTAATTATAATTAATTATATAATTAAATTAATTATATTATATAAATTAAATATAAATTATTATATAAATTAAATTTTTTAACGAACTCTGTTCGGTAACGATCGACGGCATCCAATTTTCAGCCGCGACACTCGGAGAAATAATATTTTTTTAAATGCCCGGTAATTATCATTTTTTTGTTAATAATATATCGAACGAATTAATTTTTTTTATGTTTCTGAGCATAAAATACGCCGCTCCGATTTTTCGCCCCCGCTTTCATCAGTGTCGTTATTTATCTGTAATTGTATTATTATTTTTTTTCGGAACAGTCATCGCCCGATTACATCAACGTTTGCGAGTGTTTGTAATACAGGCCCCACGTCAGTACGGCCCCTAATGCCAGGCCCTTCGTTCTGCCCTATGAATAATGCATCTCTCGTGGGCCTGCGGGTCTCGATATTTTATTTATTTTTTTCAGCTCCGCCCTCATCCCCGATCGGAGAACGAGAGTGATGCTTTGTCCGTTCTCTCGTCGAATCCTCTCACACACGTCGAGGCCGCTCGCGGAGCTTTTACTTTTATCTGGACCGAGCAAAATTGAGAGTCAGATTTTTGCAATATTTATATTGTAATTTTTTTTTTTCGACCTATCGCTACTTAATATTGTAAAATTTTCAATGAATATTCCACATTTTTCGCGTACTCTCGTAGACAATTAATTTTTTCTTGATTTTACAATTTTTTTTTCATCAGAAAACCTTTTTATAAACTTAAGAATATTGTGAAATAAAAAAAAGAAACTTAATTGAAACGTACAGATATTTTTTCCATACAACATCTAAATAACAATAGCCAATATGAAAATATTTACAACACGAAGATTTAAAAAAAAATCTTGCTCCGATTACAAAACTCTAGGAAATTTGCACATTCAAACTTTCAAAAAAGGAATCAACAAATTAAAAAAGAATTTAAAAATTAAAGAAAATGACGCGATACTGAACTGGAGTGATCGATAATTCAAGGCGTGGAGGAGATGGCATTTTTTTTTTTTCATAGCCTTAGAAATGTTTTCATGTATTTATTTGCTCGTGGATCCTCCTTTTGTGTGCCCCGGCCCAACCTCGTACGTGTCATCGCTCCCTTCGAAGTCCAGCTTACATACTTCCTACGCACGAAGCGCGCACAGAGCGTATGCCCAGCAACGGCACACATTATCCAGCTTCGAAGCATCATCAGCCACACGCGACGCATTCTAATTGCGCGTCTGGGTTCGCGTTAAATGATGCGTGTACACGCACGACCAACGTGTCTCGACTTCCTATTCGCGAGCCGATAACTCGTCCTCCACCTCCGTACGGCGTTCCACGTTCTAACATTAGAATATCCCGCGAAGCCGACGAGCCCTGAAAATTAAATTTTAACATTTTATTCGCGCCCGCTTTAACGCCATTGTTATCGTTGCAACGAGCCTTATCGGCCCAGCCCGGAAATACATGCGAAATAAGCGTGGGTGTCCGCGACGCGATTGCGATCCTCAAACTTAATTCATATTAATTTAATCGTCGAATTTAGTCCTCGTTTTTGCACTCGAGAAAGAGAACAAAATAAAAATTTCTCCCTTCGGCGGAAAAAATAATTTTTGAAATTAATTTTTATTTTTCTACGACTGAGATTTTTCCTTTTTATACTATTTTTAAAAAAATTATTTGATCTGTTTGGGTATTTTTTCACTGACGAATTTTGCAGAGAAACATCGCCTGTAAATTTAACGAATTAATTGAATTATTGAGCTACATTCCAATTTTTTTATTGATTCGTTGAATTTTCAGTCTCGAAGGCGATACCAAATTTTTTTCTTTTCGCTCCAAAACAAATACATACATGTTTGCTCTCCCTCGGTAATTTTTTCAATTTTTTTTTCTACTACCCATCATTATTATTTGACCAATTTGATGACTTACCGACTTCCGATTTTGGGGAAAAATATACACCGAATTTACAGATATATTTGTCATGAAATAAAATAGAAAAAAAGTCATTATCGAAAGTCGTCGACGCATGGGCAAGTCGCGTGCCTAAACCTCCTTGCCGTCCAATTTATATTTATGGTGCATAAGGACAATGCACAAATTAAATATATCGAAATTATTATTTTTCCCCGACATCAAAGAAACACTTTGACGTCCCTCCCGAATTATTTCAATATTATTATTATCTGACCAGTTTAATAATTTTGAATCTTGAAATGAATCGAAATGAATCATAATTGTTTGAAATATACTCAAAATTTACAGATATATTTCGTAACTAATATTATTTGTCATCATAGAATAAAATACAAAGAAGTCATTACCGAAAGTTGCCGACGCAATGGGGAAGTCGCGTGCCTAAACCTCCTCGCCGTC
This sequence comes from Ichneumon xanthorius, assembly GCA_917499995.1. Taxonomy (NCBI): domain Eukaryota; kingdom Metazoa; phylum Arthropoda; class Insecta; order Hymenoptera; family Ichneumonidae; genus Ichneumon; species Ichneumon xanthorius. The sequence goes on along the minus strand of OU824204.1, from coordinate 1,768,992 downwards.
CAATTTATATTTATGATGTATGGGGACCCGCGGATGACACAGCGACTGGGTATGCTGCGGTTGCCCGCGCTGAGATGCCCCGCAGAGGGGCATCGGGCATGCGGCTCGACGAGGACAGAAACGTCCATACACGGGAATGTAAAAATGTTTTTTCACTCCCCGTCTCGCTCGCCCGGCTGCTGGAGAGACGCGTGGACTGGCTCTGCTCGTTCTCCGCTCGCCGTGCGTTAAATTTGATAAAGGAACATTACGAGCGAGGATCGAAGCTCGGGACCGGGAAGAAGGAAACACCTGCTGACCAGCTGGACTCCGCAGTTGCCACGGACTCATGCCTCTTAGTTCGCTATTATGCAACAAGTGGCGCTCTCCCTTTCCTCGGCTTCTTCGCTCGCCCGTCCAGAGAACACGTGGCCGTTGTAACCCTTCGAGATCGATGAAACAAAACATTTTAATAATAATATTATTACTATTATTAGTAATTTAATTTTTTTTTCATCCTTATATAAAGTTTATATTATTTAATTATTTTTATGTTTATTTTTTTAGTCAATATTTTTATATCTCCATTGCTGAGTCGTATCGAGACTCGTATTCAATTCTCCAATTAATTTTCAAAGATCTCGTCTTCGATCCGAAGGATTACGTTGGTGAAAAAAAATAGATCGAACTTCGTCTATCGCAGGAAATAGAGTTGATCTGAGATTCTTTTTATGAATGTTTTTTTAGGTTTATTTCATGAAGAGGGAATCTTTGAAAATCAATTGGAGAATTGAAAACGAGGCTTGATACTGTTAGGAATTAAGACATAAATATTGAGAATATAAAAAAAAATAAAAACATATTTATAATTAAATTGAATAAAATTATTATTAATAATAATAATAATAATAATAATAATAATAATAATAAACAAACAAACATTGTCACTACTACGATTATTATCAATAATATTAATAATAACAAAATATTTATGTTTCAGAAACATATAGAGAAATTCATTTTTTTTTGTTAACTTCTCATGGGTCCTAAATATAGAAGAATGGCGTCTCCGAAACGGACTCTCGTCGCTCGAGTCTCGGTGAAAACAAACAGAGATAATACGGGAGCGTTGTCCCAAGTAAACGAACAGCTGTCCGTGCGATTGAGGGTGCTGACCGTCCAGAAGTAAATAACTTACCGGGGGTATTACAGTGCGCTCGGTGCGAGTCCGGTCGGTTGGCTCCGCGCATTCGTCGTCGCGCAATGCGAAAGGGCACATCCCACTCGGGGGAGAACCGAAGGTTCGTCGAAACAAACCCGACGAGATTCCAGCATCTCCTCGATTCGCCACGTCGCTCCGAGATCAAAGGGAGACGCTCCGGCAGCTGCTCGAGACGATGTAGCTTTGAACTTTCGTGGCCGATTAAATTTGCGGTTTCTCGAGAGAGCTCGATCTTCAATCGGAACTTCTTCTCTTCGCGGCGATAAAATTAATTTTTCTCTGAAGGGAAAAAAAGTTTAGCCGATTTCTTTTTTCTCCGGTGGTTGACCTTGAGCAAATGGATGTGGCTTAGGTACTCGGTCGAGGAACGATAAATTATTCTCGAAACCCACGCGAGGGTGGAACAGTCGAAGCCGGACCGAGATTTACTATGAGGTGTTCTCTCGGTCTGGCTACATAAAATAAAAATAAAATAATTTACCGGCCTGGTGGAAATGTTTCTGTGAATATGTCTGACAATATTTCTCTGAATATGTCTGACAATATTTCTCTGAATATGTCTAAAAATATTTCTCTGAATATGTCTGAAAATATTTCTCTGAATATGTCTGAAAATATTTCTCTGAATGTCTGAAAATATTTCTCTGAATATGTCTGAAAATATTTCTCTGAAATTTATCAGAAATTTATCTGAAAATTCCTCTGAATTTCTGAAGTCGAAGATATTTCTGAATCTAAATACTTCCGAAAAAATATAATGTTGGTGCAATAATATTTGTTATTGTTTCGAAGAATGTCGTTCGGTGAGGAGCGTTACAATTTTGACGACTTCACGTCGACAACGAGGCTCGAGGGACATATGAAATAAAAACTATCAATCAACCCTCGAAACAGAGCTGCTATTCATTCGACACTGACTACTCTCTCTATTGGTTGATAGCTCCGAATTGAAATTTATCGAGGCCTTTTTTTAAATATATATTTATTTTTATTTTCGTTTTATTGCTTCTCAGAAAAGCGGTACCGGGCCCAAAGCATGAGGACGTAGAGGCAAAGAAATAGAAGGGTCGAGCATCGGGAGACAAAGATGTGTTACGTAATCGTTACCAGCCGCAGTCTTCTGTGGTCCCTGCTCTCCCTCGTCGCGTGGATGGCCGTTTTTTCGGCGGTCGTCACGCCGAAGTGGATTGTCGGGCCACCGATCACCAAAGTTACAAGTGAGCATTGAAATCTTCAAGTATAATTAATCGATTCCTTAAATTATGAATTATGAATTATGAATTATGAATTATGAATTATGAATTATGAATTATGAATTATGAATTATGAATTATGAATTATGAATTATGAATTATGAATTATGAATTATGAATTATGAATTATGAATTATGAAAATCTGCGTAGTGTCAAAAAAAACAAGTTTCCATTAGACAATTTTGTTGCAGAGAACGACTCGAGAACGTTGCTATCACTGGACATACCTTCCGTCGGAATTTACAACGGCTGCACCCGTCTGGACGGAGCCTTTGGAAAAATGAATTGCGGCGATTTCAATTTAAACGGTTTCGCGACAAAATCCGATATATTTCCGGGATGCTGGAAGGCTTCCCTCTTCTTCCTGTCGCTTGGATTGTCGGTGATGGCAGTCAGCGTATTTGCTGCCTTTCTCGGCTACTGCGTCCAGAGCGTATGCAGAAAGAGTATATTCAACCTGGCGGGAATGGTCCAGGCTATCGCAGGTAAAGTCATCTTCTTCTCTTAAAAACTGCAAAAAAATAAAATAGAAAATAAAAAAATTCAATTAATTTTTTTTATTCTTGAATTTTTTATTAGCAATTTTTTACGTCCTCGGCGTCGTCCTCTATCTCGGTGGATTGGGCACGGAGAGAGTTAAACTAGTCTGCGGCTCCCAGGCCGACGCTTTTTATCTCGGTAACTGCACGCCCGGTAAGAAATAAAATAAAATAAAATACAATAAAAATAAAACTTTGAAATAAATTTAAAAAAATTCTCTCCACCTTTTTCGTTATTACGATAATTTTTCGTTTCAGGCTGGGCATTCTACAGTGCAGTGATCGGTATCGTACTTACGATCGTTTGCGCGCTGCTCAGCGCCCAAGCCGAAAAATCCACGGCCAGTGACAAGGTCCAGGATAAGATGAACGAAGGACAGACGCTTATCTGCCTCGCGTGAATGGATGGGACCGACCGAGGATCTCTGTACCATTTTCTCATGAGATTAAAAAAAAAAGAAAAACACAATGTATTCGTTGATCAACAGATGGACGAAGCTGTCCAAGTCTGATTTTTTTAAATCTTTTATTATTCAGTCACAATCATTTCTCTAAGTGTACACTCGTTGTTAGACGGAAATATATAGTATATATATGTATATATATGTATATATATACACACATATATATATATAATAGTAATAATTTATACTCGCGAGAGTGGTCACGAGATTTGCAAGAAGCACCTTAAAAACTATTTTCCTATATACGTACGAATGACTCATCGGAAAAAGTATAAAAATCGGTATCGAGGGGGGGGGAAAGGATTAAAATTCCTGTAAATACAAATTAAATAGAGAGATAAAACTTACGTTTTTAACGCCAATTTCAAAAGAAGTCTATTACAATTAGTTATTCTATTAATCGTGTCGCAGGTGTGCAGGATACCATTTTGTTTAATTTTTTAAATATTTTGTCTTTTTTTTATCGTGCAGTTTTTTTCAGTTCGACGTCCGATCCCGAAACCGATATCGACATCCGCCGGTACCGTTCAATTACCGTTGAAAGATCGGTGCGTGCTTCTTACGCGTTATTTGATCGTTTTTTTCCCTCAATATAAATTACTACATGGTTCTCAAAAGGATCGGCAATAAATTCGCGTTTATGCCGCTGAAGGTCTTGCAAGGCGTTGCCTATCACATATATACATAAGCCTTAGCATTAAACGTCTTTATTCTATTATTATTCTATGTAGTTATTTAGTTTTAACGGGGAATACGAGAAACGAGAGAATTGTAACGGAAACGCCAGAGCCGTTTGTCGAACTGCTTAACGCGTCGAGCGGAGGAGAGTGGGGCAAGACGGACTATTTTTTTTACCGATTTTTCGCGGGACATAAAAAAGTCTCATCTAAAAAACGAACCGCATGATTGCCGGTCCATTTTACCTGGCTGTTCCGTTTTGCCCCGCTCTCTCCCCAACTCACTTAAATTCCCTGTCGCCCTGTCGTCTTACACAAGAGTCTTGACCATTTATTCTATACTTTGCAGACAAGCTAGTTTGTTCCGTCAATTTTCCACTGTCGAAGTCCGAATTGTTATTGTTTTATCACCGTCCGTTCGACTATTTGCAATGTACGAGAATTTCCGCGAGTTTTCGATGAGTTCGGCAATTAAACAGACGTTTCTGGCCTTGCCTTACAATATTCCTGGCTTCTCTCAACCCCAAACGATATTTAGTCCTCGATGGTCCACGAAATACGATCGTTCGTTCGTTGAAAACAAATTATTCTCTCGAAGCGTCGTGAAACAGACTCGGTCGTTAAAAAAAACTGTAATATGTATATATTTTTTTTAAAGGTCTTCGACATTTTAGGCAACTGCGAATTATTAACGAGTTTCCATTAGAAAAGTTCAGCACACTCGAAAAGAAATGGATTACAGTTTTCGTTACCGACCGAGTTCTGGTCAGGCGAAGGTTAGGTCTTGCATCGCCCCAACCGTCGCGAAACACCTCGAATCATTGGATCTGCAGCCGAGCAACAATTATCAACATTCATAGACTAAAAGTCTCGCGACAAAATGAAACACGAGATTTCCGCGTTAAACGGCAAATCGTTCACAACATTCTCAACAAATAACACGCACACGCGATCCATGCTCTCCGAGGGTCGATCGACCGAGAGTAAAAACGATTGATCGTCGATTGCAAGATATATTTTTCTCTATCGTAAACTTTTTCTCTCCCTCGCAAAATAATTTCTACCCAACGGATCGATCGAACGTTCGTACTTCGTCGTTCGATTAAGCGTAGTTTACCGATACAATTTAGTATGTAAATAAAAATTGTTATGGGTGATGTTGCGTCAAGGATATTCAAGATTTCGGAGTAAGGGACGAATATATCATATATATATACGTTATTTAGTCGACTGTACAATAATCGATTCGTTATATAGAAAAATCCATTGGCGATATTTACGCCTCGAAGGCAACTGCCGGGCTTTTGTTTTTTTATGCTAAAAAACAACAACAAAAAACCACCCTCTAGTTAACAGCGGTAACGACGATGATTACGATAATTTATATCGTCGTATTCGAGCACAAAACCGAGACTCGAGACTACGAGCGCGAATCTCTTGCTCTCCATTCCTCTGTATTGTTTAAGCGTTTTGGCGTGCAGCATCGGAACCGTTCGCTTAGATATTAAATTTTATTATTTTTTTTTTTTCTTTAATTTAAATTCGCTTTTTTTGTCTGTTTGTTTTTTTGTTTTTTTTTTTCTTTTAATTATAAACTTTGAGCTTTGTCGTCTAGTCGAAGAGGCTCACCCTCGACCGATCACTATCGACCGGCGGCTCGCTGTTACGTCTCCGGAGCGAATATCTTCACGGTGTCGTCGTCCTTCTGGGCGTTGCTGCGCATAGCCCGCCTTCGATCCTCGATCATCTGTCGTCGGGCCTGTTCTCGTGCCTCGCGGGCTTTTCTGTTCGCCTCGCTCGTCGCCGTCGGCTTTGGTCGCTGGGTCACTATCAGCCGACGCTTCGGGGCGCTGCCGTTCTGGGACGACTGGCCCAATGGCTTCTTGTCGACTATCACCTGCGAAACGTAAAAATCGTTAATAAAAAAAATTCTAACCCTCCGAACCAATCGTCGGGAGGAGGAATATTGTCGGATGGGAAATATTAAAGGATACTTATTTGCAAAGTCACCGAAACTTCTCGTCGACGAAAGTTCTCTTCTCAAAAATAAATCGAAATAATACACTGGCATTTTTACGGTGCTGATGACGTTGTTGACGAAAATAGGTAAAGCGATTCGTTACAGACCGAGCATATTTCCGCGGTTCACACAACCTCGACTCGTACAACAAAAACCGTAAAGCCAAAAAAAAAATCTATTTATTGGAGTCTCGCCTCGAGAAAGAAACGCTTGCAACTCGTCAGTTTCAAGATTACGAGAACGACGCTGAGCATCCCGTAGACGTAAAGATACAAGGAAAGTCGACAGAAGGTTCTGTTGAATTTAACGAAGGTACAGAAATTCTTAATTTTCGGCGAAGCTTCCTTGTACGCGAGGGTCGCCGGTTTCGCGACGATGTGCTTGGACAGGCTCGAGACTTTGGTTTCCGTCGGAACTTCGTCGCTGCCGAGTCGCGCCAAGTATTTGCTCCGAATATCCTCGCGACCGAAGATATCTTTTCCCTTTCCCGAAATTCTCGCGAAACTCTCGCCGTCCAGCATCGGCGGAGAGAGAAAGTATCGCACGGTGAAGTCGCGAGGACTTTTCGCCGGGAAGGAAAAATCCGCGCGCCGAGGCTGCGCCGATTCCGAATTCTTTCTCGCCCGATCGTCGAGCTTCTTCTTTCTGCTCGAGTCGTATTTTTTCATGCGATCGAGTTTGCTCGCGCCCGTCGGCGAGAGCAGCTCGAAGCAGCGCTTGGCGTTTCTCGGGCGGCTCGTGAGACGCGCGACGGTTTCGCTCGACATCGGTATGAAAGGCTGGGAATCGCTCTGCGTCCAGACGACCGTCGATCTCTTCGCGGCGACCTCGAGACTCTCGTCCAACTTCCGCTTTCGAAAGTCCTTCACCGCCCTCTTCTTGTTCAATTTTCTCCAAGCCGGAGACTGACTCGCCACGGAGACGCTCGAACCAGCCTCGTTCCTTCGCTCCGCCGGAATTTCCTGCAAATTCGACCATACGTCGGTTACTCGAGAAAAATTCGTCAGCGCAGCCTTCGTCGCTCCGGAGTCGTTCTGCGTTCCGACGGATTTTCCCGTCGACGAATCTCGGGGCCTCCTCGCGACTCGTTCTCGCTCCACGACACGGCGCTCGTTCCACCGAGTCGCGCAGGGAAAAATGATCTCGTCGCGGGATGGGAATTCGATACTCTCGAATTTTGCTCCTCCGAAGATTTTTTCGTCCTCCCAGTCAAAAGTTACACTTTTCGGCTTTTTTCTGCTCGTGAGCTGCGTCATGATTTTTTTTAGTTCGGGATCGGTTATTATTTTCTTGAGCATTCCTCGGAGAGGTTTTGGTTTCTCGATGCAGCCCCGCTTCGAACGCTGATTGGCGGTTTTGTTGGCGGAAATGGATGGCTCTTTGGTAGGGCTCGTTGCGATCGACGTTATTCCTCGGGATTTTCGCGATCGATCGTTTCGCGATTTGAGGAAGAACATTTTTTCGCTCTCGTCGTCGAGAGAGTCCAGCGTTTTGGGTTGGATCGGCGACGGGGAGACTAAAGGAACGCAGTGCTGGACAACCAGGACGCTGTGGGGCGAAGACCAGGATTGTTCGGTGTCGTAGGAGAGTCGACGCAGATTGATCGCTTCCGCCTCAAGCTTGGACGACTCTCGCGACGATGGGACAGGGGAAGGCTTCGATCTTTCGATCGATTCGATTTTTTTCTTACGGACTTTGCGTCTCTTGGAGGACGGCGACGCGCCGGGACATACCTCTTGCCACTGGGAATTTTTGAGCTCATCTATGTGGGCGAAGATATCGTTGACCTGGACCACCTGGAGCATAACCATGTCCCAGAATCCGGCCAGGTCCTCGTTCGTCGTCGGGAACTCCTCACCGGGCACCTGGTTCTGCAATGAGAATATTATTATGCAGATTTGAAACGGAAATTTATAAATGGTTTGCCACGAATCAAAAGATCGAACGATTTTGCATTTTTTTATTCATCTTCGCAATTTACCAAGTTTAATAAAAAATTTACAATTTGAATATATTTTTTGTGAAACTTGAATGGGAGTAATTTTTTAAAAATATATAATCTATACCTTTAAAAAATGATATCATACACTTACGATATTTTTGTGACAGAGGCCCTCGAACTGTTGCATCTTCTGCGTAGCGAGAAGTCTGGCTTTGCCGGCAGCGGAGCGTAATTTTCCGGCAGCTTCTTCGGGGAGGGTAGCTGGATCGGAATCGGCGAGTTCGGCCTCGGCTGAGGCGGCCAAGGTGAAGAGTCTTTCCCTCTCAGCTTTTAAAACCTGTTATAACATTTTTTAAAGGACGCATCTGTAGCCAATTGTCCAACGCTGCCACAGTCGGTAATCCGGGATAAACTTTTATCGGAGCTTTTCTCACTTTGATAAAGTAGTGGCCATCCTTGACCTCGGGTGCGTTCTCTGTGGTTTGCTTCGTCGGTTCGGTCGCGGCAATGCTCGTGGAACTCGCGCTTGGCTCGAGGACCGGCAACACGACCTCGGGCGCGGCCGGCTGCTGATCCGGTATACTCGTAACACTGGCGCTCAACTTCAGTCCCTCTTTCTCAGGAACGTTGCAACTAAGATTCGTCGTTCCGGGGAGTTTGACCTTCACTTCGTTTTTTCGAGGTGGCGTCACCGATATCCTGTTCGAGGATTAAAAAAAAAAAATTTAAGAATGAATGCTTGGAAAATTATCTGATCTGGTAACGATTTTTTACACAAGGGTGAAACTGGACGCTGTTCGCGGGAAAGTTCAAACGTGCAGAGAACAAAAAAAAATCATTTTCATATCGCTTCCGTATAAAAGTTTAAAATTGAATGGTTCATATCGGTTCCTCATAAAAGTTGAAAATTGCTTCCTCACAATGTTTCTTTCTTCGCAAAGCTTCCTGATAGAGGATCAGCTTTAAATTTGTCACGCAAGTCGAGCAGTTAGGCGGCTCTGTTTGTTACAATTTACGCAATAATTGATAAATTCGGTCAATCTTTATCAGATTTGGATTTTGATTGTGGATAATTGATTGTAATTGGATAATTGGATAATTGATTGTCACCTCTGCAGCGGTTTGATTACTTGCTCCGAGCCATCGGTAGGTTTTCTCGGGCTGACTACCGGCAGCTGTGCCCTGAATTCCGGTCTGAGATGTCTCAGCACCGGTAGATTCTTCAACGACTCCTCGGTATTCGCGTTGTCCGTGCTTATGTCGTTGTTGTTGCTGTTCGACTTGTTGAAGCTCGTGTCGCTCGAATTGAGGTGGCCGGAGCCGCGTTTGAAGAAGAATCCTTGAGCAAGGGCACCGGGTCCGTAAAGACGCTCGACTCGCTGCTGTATGAACGACTTCTCGCTGCTCGACGAGCTGTTCAAAGTCTGATTGGTCTCCGTTGTCTCTATCGAGGAACCGTTTACGAAGCTGCTCTCGCTGAAGGAATTATTCGACACTGAAACATTCGAAATAAAATTAATGAGTTACACAGTAAAAAAAATAACTTCGTAAAGTCGGAATACGAAATATCGTAAAAATAATTTTATTCTTAACGAATTTTTCCACAAACGGTGCTTCTGGAATGAGCTCGAAAGAAAAATAAAAAAATAAAATAAATAAAAGCGGGGACGATATGAAAATTAAATTCGCATTTTTCTCTTTCGTTCTTTCTGCTATGAGAAACAGTTATAACGCGTCTTACCCGTGTGTCCAGTCATCGCGGATCTGGGTGACGAGACCGACAGGCTCGATGTGTAGCTTTTGCTCTCGCGGCTGCACGAAGTCACAGTCATCATGCCGGGTGTTCTCTTCACCGGAGACGTCGCACGGATCGGACTCAAATCGGCGAAGTTGCCGTGCAGCGGCAGACTCTTGTCCACCTCCGAGTATCCTTGGCATACGTTTATCGAAGTTCGAGTCTCGACGAAGCTCTCGATCTTGCACTCTTTGGCGCCGTTGCTGAAGCCGTTTTGACGATCCATCGCTAACGGTGAAATTGACTGACTCTTCGGTGGATGCGGATGTCCCGGTACGCCGAGATTCTCGTTCGATCTGCGGACAAAAAAACATTTTAAATAAATTAAAATAAAGTAAAATATTAAAAAACAAAATAAGATAAAATAAGATAAAATAAGATAAAATAAGATAAAATAAGATAAAATAAGATAATATAAGATAAAATAGAATTGGCTGAAGGACTGCGGTCGATGGCCAATTGGCAATACGCAATATAGGTGAACAGAGATAAGTTTGTTAGGTATCAAAACTGTTACATGTTATGTATTGACAATAAACTCACTACTACTACTACTAAAGTATAATAAGATAAAATAGTTCGAGAGTAATGATTGGAGGTGTTGAACGATAAATCACCTGAATCCCGCTGGACTAGTTTCCCTCGTGATGAGCCTCGATCCAGGACTGCTGTCCCTCGAGCGGAAGCCTTCTCGCAGCTTGCTGTCGTACCTGGTGATACCGGAATAGCCACTTATGCTGCACGCTAAGCCCAAGTAGCTCGGCTTCTTGGCTGTCAGCTGCTCTGGTTCCGCATTTCCGTTTTCGCCATTTATACAGTCTATCACTAAGCTCGGCTGCTGTGGCTGCTGCTCCTGCTGCTTCTGGAGTGTCTCGCTGCTGCCGTTAGAAAAGTTTTCCTGCGGCGTCGTCGCCTCCCCGTTGCACGATAGATTTAGGCTGTGAAGTGTCTTCTCCGACACCGAACCGACCGTCGCTTCTGCAAGAAAATAAATCATCGGTATAAGGGGCGTTCCATGTAAAAAAAAAAAAAACAAAGTTAAAAAAATCCTCAATCCAACGACACAAGCTTACACGAACATATATTTTCGGCTACAAAAAAAAAATCACACACATAAATTGTTATAAAATTTTACACATAGTATTCTTTGTCGAATCTTCACAGGTGGTTTTTAACATTTTTTTTTTCCTCTACGAACAAATGATTTACTACACGAAAAACGATACATAAATTGCTATAAAATTTTACACATGAGTAGGTAATTATTTATCGAATATTCATGTCTTTTTTTTTGCTCTACGAACAAACGTTTTTATAGTGAAAAAAAAAATCGATGCGATCTAACTATATCGATTTTCAGCTACAAAAAAAAAAGCCACATAAATTGTTACAAAAAATGTTACACACGAGATGATTATTTGTCGAATCTTCACGTGTCTTATTTTTTATTTTTTTTGCTCTACGAACAAATGATTTTTTTTAGTGAAACTATTGTTAGTGAAATTTTGTACAAGTTAGTGGGTGGGCTTAGATGCGTTCTGGCAGGGCAAGCAAGATCCATTCTCTCGTGGAATGAAAATCGCGTTTTGGCGAGAAAGGGACTGTGCCGTTGCTTTGTGGAAAAGACGCGACGAGCACGGGAATAGCTCTAGGTGCAAGGGGTTGACGAGTGTGTGTGTGTGCGCGCGGGTCTGTGCTCTAACGAAAGGAAGACGACAGTGCGGTGCGTGTGACTCTCGCGGTGTTGTCTCTTTCGATCTTGGCAACGGTGCGACCGGAGCCGAACACCCTTGCGGAACCGCGCACAGATGAGAGCACGCCGCCTCTTCTAATTCTGATTCGGCGCGCAAGTTTGAAATAGCCGCACGGCACACAGAAACCTAACGCGTGTATAAGTTAATCTAATTCGAAAATGAAGGTGCAGCGGGATCAGCGACCGTGCTCCGCTCTGTAGCGCAACCTTGAGAATCCCGAGTCGCGACACGTATCGTCTATCGATCTGTTAACAATGTTAAGGCGATTTACAATTTTTTGTTATTTTGTTGATCAAATCAAAATGAAGAAAAAAGAAATTATATTTGTGCGGATTTATAATGCTACATTTATTATATGATGTATGATTTTAAAAAATTATATATATATATATATATATATAGACACTATGTATATATTTATTGTACATTTTATCGGAAAGAATAACACATTTTAGTGATTCATAAAATCGAAGCTTCGAGAGAAAATTTGATCGGACACAATAACACATTTTAGTAATTCATAAAAATCGAAGCTTCGAAAAAAAATTATCACATCTGTGCTGCAGTACAATTTTATGATTTGTTATGTCGTCTAATACGTGTAATGTTACGAAAATATATACAAGCGCTGTATATAGTTTACAAATTTCATCCAACAATGAAACGATTAATAATTCAACAGTCAGTATTTTTTAGAGTCGTGATGCATGGCCTATAAAGGGTTACCACTGATCTGATAAATTACACATGGTGGCCGTTTTTCCCCGGAAAAAAATTCCCTGACTTTTCACTGACCGATTAAAAAATTCCCCTGACCAAACTTCTAATGACTTCTATTTAAAAAAATTAATAATGCAAACAAAAATGCCTAGTTAGTGTATTACTATTTAATTCCATCTTTTTTTTCAAAATGTTCCCAATAATTTTTTTTTAAGGCTCCCTTTTATCTACTTCTTATTTAATTATAGAAGGTTCAGCGACAATTTCTTTCTTCCCTGACCAATTTTAAAATTCCCTGACTTTTTTCTGATTCCCTGACCAAGATATTTTTTCCCTGACTTTTCCCGGTTTTCCCTGACCGCGGCCACCACGTTACTCATGTCTAATGTGTAACCCTTTGACTGTGAAAACAAAAAAAATCGCAAAAACGAAAAAGCCACAAGGTGGGTAGTTTTCCCGTACGGAGAGTTAATTGATGCAGCGACAAATTAAGGTGCAGCCTAATGAGCTAGACTCTTGTTTTTTTTTTTTTTTTTTAATCTCAGCCGTGTAACATTGTCAACGATTACATGCTCGGGAATTGGTGGGTTTTGTGTTCGCCAACCTGAGCGGTCGGATGCCGAGCGATCGACGTCGAGGCTGCAGCTACCGATGCTCTCCTGGCTCGTCATATTAGGATGCTTGACCGAAGTCCTGCCGACGCCGATCTCGCCGATACCGACGTCACCCGACTCCGGGTCGATTCGATGGTAATTGAGCGGCTGGACGGCCAGCGAGAGAGGCCTCGTGCGACGGTTCTGTCTCGCGGCGGGCAGTCCGGTCACTGTTGACTCGGTCGAGCACTTGTCGTTATCCTCAAGGCCCGCCACCTCGCCGTGACCGGGACCGCGACGAGGACGTCGTCGTCGTTGATCCGACTTCAACTCCTCCGCCTCCGCCTCCTTCCCCGACCGATCCTCGTGAACACTGTCGGATTTTTTTTTCTTTCATTTTTCTCTTTTTGTCAATCTTGATTTTTTTTTTTTTTTTTTTTTTTTATTGCGGCATTTTCGTCCTAGATTTTTTTAGACAAGGTGCGAAATGGTTTTTTTTTGCTTGTGTTATTTGTGGCTGCAGGTGTTTTTTTTTCTTTTTTTTTATGTGGATGAAGCACTGGGTGCGTTGTGGCGCGTGCTCGCAAAACAATTGGGAAAAGGGTGCGCTTAATCGTGGTCGTTTGTTAACGTGCAAAGCCGATTTTTGACTTTAAGGCGATGTGAATGCTGCTTGGGACGATTTCGGGCATGCGAAGGCGTTTTTTTTTTAAGTTTTCTTTTTTTGGGTCACGAAAGATCCTTGAATCGGATTGTTAACGACTTTAGATAAGAGTTCGATTTTTTTTACATTAATAACATCGGTAAAATAATATTAAAGAAAGAAAAGTGGAACTCCTCGTACAGTTTATTATGTTCGAACAATGAGGTTTTTTTTACACGATCGTAACAGCGTTAAGAACAATAAACTGCATGGGATTTTTTATAGGAACAATTTTTACAATCAATGAATAAATAAAACGCGTTCTTCGCCCCGAAATCACTCCCCCTTAAGCTTCCGTAAAATTACCATTTTTATGTATTTAAAATATATTTTTTAAGTATGAAAAATATATTTCTTAGATATTAAAAATATATTTTTTAGGTATGAAAAATATTTTTTTTTAATGTAAAAATATATTTGTCAATACATAAATATATATTTTTTAATAAAAAAATGTAATTCTGAGAAATTCTATATTGCGTTATAGCTAGCAATAAACTTTGGATTATTTCACATCGCCCCAAGCCATATAGTTCCTCGTCAGGATTCCTGTGTCCTTGCGACAGGGGCGGAGGGGAGGCGGGAATGGATGGGGGGGGGGGGAAATAGCGTACGAGCCGTGCATTTCAAACGAACAAATTTGCGTCTCTATCACGCAGGCTATAGATGGTACACATGGGAAAATGAGTGCATAGGGTGAATTAAGTGCATGACGAGCGTTATTATTCATTCGTCCGAAGGGGGGAGGAGAGGGGGACAAGGTTGCGTACGATACAATTATAGTTCACTACCGGTTATTCTATATACACCAAAGTGTGTTGAAAATGTTCGCCCTCGCTGCCAATTATTCACAACAATACGTACAAAAGTAACTATATACATGTAAAGCACAAAGATTATCGTTTATCCGACGACGGAAGTGCTCGCGCAGAGCTGGGTCTTATCACCGGGCTGCATTTTCCTGCAGGCCTGGGGTTCGCGATTTATAAATAGAACCGACCGTACCGCAGACTTCCGGTTAATCCGGAATGAAATCTCCGAAGGCCGATCACTAATTTTTATTATTGTCGATGATAAAAAAAAACAAATAAAAAAAAATCAAAGTTATTATTTAAGCTTACATTATTAAGCATATTATTTAAAATTACAAGAAAGGAAATTTTTGTTCATAAAATGGAATCGTCCCTATCGCAGACTTCCGGTTCACCCGGAAAGAAATCTTCGAAGGCCGATCAGCAATTTTTATTATTGTCGATGATGAAAAAAAAAAAAAAAAAAATCAAAGTGATTATTTAAGCTCATGTTCGAAAATTTTTTTTTTTTGTTTTTCTCAGCCTGAAGCGCAAATGTTTCCACGGAAAATAAATTTTTGTTCATAAACAGAACCGTCCGTACCGCAGACTTCCGGTCACGCCGGAAACAAATCCCCATATGTCGATTAGTCATTTTTATTATTCTCAATCACGAAAAAAAAAAAAATCAAAAACAAACAAAAAATCAAACTTCGATTATTTAAGCTCACACTCGAAACAACGGAACATCTCTTTCTGTCAATTTTTTTCTCGATACCTGGAGCGCCAATGTTTCCACAGAAAAAATTTCGTCGCCACACTCTTTTTGCTCGTCGCTGGATTGACCGTGTAAGTGCCACTCTCGATCTTCAAGGGCATCGCTAATCTATTTATTTTTCAATCCCCTTCCTCTGTGTTTAAAAATCCAAAACCCCACCTCCCCTTTAAAAAACCAAGTACCAATAATAAAATAAAAAAATAAACAAATTCCTTACAAATCAATTACCGGCTCGGCATGAAAAAAACAATTCAGGTCTCTCAAGTCAGCCTCGAACTTCATTCATCCGTGCCTAAGAATTCTTATCTCCTCTCCCTCCCCGTTCATTCATGATTCTTTGTGGCCTCCGGCTTTCGTGCAATCCGCCCGAGTCCTCGAGCACGCCGAACAAGTGCAAGCACGCTCACCCGCCAATAATTCAAACACTGTTCGTTTTTTAATTTATTTTTTATATTTTTTTTCTACACCACGTATAGTCGTCTATTCGCGTTCGGCGGAGTTGCGCGCCGTCCAGTCGGGCAGCCTAGGTAGCCGAGGCGTGCGAAAGAGTGCTCGGGCCCTCGCGCGCGCGTCCGGCGAGAAATCGCGGGGATAACCGGACGGGGCCGGCAGCTCGGGAGTCGCGCGAGAGGCTCGAGAAGAATCGGTCCTCGTTGGCTCGAGTACTTGCCGGAGAGTGGCGTCGCGCCCCGAGAGCTCTGCATTCCCGGCGTCTCCGCCTCTCTAGAGATCTTTCTCTCGCTCGTGCCTCTTATTCTCATTCCCCTTTCCGACCGCGCGCGACTCGCTCGCCGAGGGCGTATTTTTGGAACCCTCGGGGGGGGGGGGGGGGGGGGGGGAGAGGACGAGCATAGACCGGCGAATGCTTCGGATGCACGCTATATATATATATATATATATATATGTATACGTGTTGATGCTAGAGCCGATGACAGAGCGCGCGATAACGCGCGTCTGGATCCGTTTTCGCCCGGAGATCATTTACGAACTGTGACTTTTCGGGACTTATGAGATCCTCGGGTCAAAGGACGAGCTCTCGGCCGACATTCCGGCGGAAAATTCGGACGGCTATTCTTGAACCGTAGGGACGGATTTGGATGGACCGAAATGTTCTTCTCTTTGGTCGGAATGTTTATCTTTTCATTTTAATCATGTTAGTTTTTAATTTTTAATTAGTTTAATTTATGAAAAAATGCAGCCGATTTATTCTCGTCGAAAAAATATTCCATCGATCGACGATATATTTTTTTATATATTCTGTATGTTTTTTTTTTGTATGTGGGTTAAAATAAGGCATAATAATAATATTAATATTATTATTATGTCATAATACATTATCATTGTAATCATAATTTAATTGGAAAATTCTTATATATATATATATTATATCGCTTGAATATTCGAGTTATTGAATATTATTGGGAGTAATGTGAGTGCAAATGTAAACGTGTGTGAATGTGAATGGTAGTTGTAACCTCCTTAAGACTTCCCTGTAGTTTGTCCGTTTTCTTTCCGGATTTCTCCGCGTGACAGAAGCTAACGATTTACAAATCGATGCCGTAACGGAAACCGGAAGTGGTCGTCGGACAAATATTCTATCGATCGAAAATACATTTATCGATATATTACAATTATAACGCTATAATTATACTAATACTGTAATATCAATATTATTATTATATAATATCATTATATTATATTATAACATTAATCATAGTATAATTATAATACCAATATAATTTTTTATTTTTTTATGCGACCAGAATATTCGAGTTATTGAATATTATCGGGAGTAATGCAAGTACGAATGTAAATGTATGTGAATACGAACGGTAGTTTTAACCCTCTTGAGACTTCCCTGCACTTCGTCGGTTTTCTTTCCAGATTTCTCCGCGAGACAGAAGCAAACGATTTACAAACCGATGCCGTAACGAAAACCGGAAGTGCTCGTCGGTAAAAGGGCGAGGGAGAGAAAGCCGGAGAGGCCTTACGGGCTGGATCGCACGTTTTGTCGCGTGCTACGAGAGGGAAAGAAAAATAAAATATCGATCGTCGTCTGCGCGCACATGCATACCGGAGGGATCGAGCGGGTCGTCGGGGTAAGTGACACCGGACGAACTCTCACTGCCTCTCCTCTCCTCTATATATAAACGCAAATAAACCACTCTGACTTTTGAACCGCTCGGCACACTTCGTGTGACTCGTCCCGGCTTTTCCCCGAGACGCGCGCCTTCTCTTCGCGTACTTATACACTAACTTCTTCGACCCTTTCGAGCCGTATTTTTTTTTACATAAAGTTAACGAAAAAAGTTAATAAGATTTTTAAAAAACCCAAATGAGTTCAAAAACGTAGAAAAAAAATGTTTCTTAGGCAATTTGAGCAATCTTAGATCTCGGAAATGTAAAAAAAAGAAAATTGGGAATATGAAGGTATTGTGAAGAATTGTTCCAGAATTATTATTATTTTGTTGTTTTTCGGTCTACTCGAGCTATCTTAGTGTCGATCGGAAACGTAAAATAAAATGTTGGAAAAATCCAAGTTTTTACGAGAATTGTTTCAGTATTATTTTTATTTCTCTTTTAATCTACTCACGACCACGATTAAAATGTTTTCAATTATGCAATTCTCGAGCTATCTCAGTCTCGACCGAAGATGTAAAAAAAAAAAAAAAAAATACAAAAAATCCGAATTTATTGCAAAAGAGAAATGTCCCAAAATAATTTTTTTTTTTCGTCTTCTCACGACGACGATCAAAATGTTTCCATTTATGCAACGCTCGAGCTATCTTGGTCTCGATCGGCGAGGTGAAAAAAAAAAAAGAAATCATTTTCTTACGAAATAGAATTGTTCCACAATTATTATTATTATTTTTTTTCGTCTACTCACGACGATGATTTGCGAAGGGGAGGTCGAAGGAAGGTTGTTCGCATCAGTAAAACGTGTAAAACTGTTGAGGAAAGAGGCTCGAGGATAATTGAGATAATACGGAGTTAAGTAGAGTGTAGATAGCGGATGGGGGAGGGGGCGATGGGCCGCCAGGAGGGAGGTGGAGGGGGAAAAAAAAGCTGTCGGTTCGTAAGACGAGTGAATAATGCTACTACGGCAGAATGCCGTGACGCAGCGACCGGAAGTTCGAGTACACTCGTGCGTACCTCGTTTTCTTACGGTATTATCTAAAGCGCGAGGAACACGTACGAGAGGAGCGAGGAATCGAGACAGACACACACGCACACATGCACACGAGAGAGGAGAGAAAATACACGAAGAACTCGATTCTTAGCGCTGCAGCAGGCGTTGTCCGTGCGGCGCGCGAGCGAGAGGACAACTAGCGAAACATATATAGTTCGTGCACGAGTCAAATTGTGCGTGGGATCGACTGTCGCTGCCCTTGAGATCGCTCGGCTCAAAGAAGTCCCGTCTAAGCTATGCGTTTTTTTTTTTTTTTTTTTTTACTGTCGCAGAGAAAGTTTTGTTGAGATTCGAAACTCGCGAGATTGCGACAATTGTTTCTCCGGCGTTATTCCTCAATGTTCAGGTTAATTTATGCACGGAAGAGACTCTGTTTCATTCTTTGCACGGACCTTCGAATGTTCTGATTATTTTTTGCTACGCTCGGCGGCAGTTTTGCTATATTTTTGTATAATTTTGTTTATGTATTTCTATTTTTTTGTTTTTATTTATTGAGATGAGATGAGCCCTTGAAATCACTAGGGTCAAAGAATCCCTCTAAGATGAGGTTTTTTTTCTCTCGCAGAGAAAGTTTTGTTGAGATTCGAAACTCGCGAGATTGCGGCGACAATTGTTTCTCCGGCGTTATTCCTCAATGTTCAGGTTAATTTATGCACGGAAGACTTTGTTTCCTTCTCGGCGCGGACCTCCAAACATTCTGTTTATCTGTTCTTATCTCACCACCAGTTTTGCGAACATTTATAAACTTTAAAAAATATTTAATATGTTTAAAATATAGTTGTTTATTTTCCCATTGCTGGATACAAATTGCTTCCATTATAGTGCCTCTTGCGTTTAAAGGTACACAGAGTGTAAGCTTCGATCAAACTTCCTAAATCTGACTTGTCTTCCGTTTCCCATTCCCCTCTGATCTTTTCCTTTTCCCTTTTTCTTACTTTTTCTTGTTCTTTCAGCCATCGACTCACTCTTACCCCTTCTCTGACTAAATCTGCTGACATTTATAGACTTATTTATAGACTTTTGTTTACGTATTTATTTTATCTATTTATATCTTTGTTTCGTTTACTTATCGTTATATAATTGTTCATTTTATTGTGTCATATTGTTGCCAGTCATTATTATTATTATTATTATTATTATTATTATTATTATTATTATTCGTAATAATTATAACAGTGCTGTACGCAATATTTCGCACATGTGCAATAATTTCTAAAATCCTCCGACTCTATTAAAGAACCCGAAATCAATACTTTCACTTTTCCAATTCGCATTTTTTCACCTCAGTGCATCAATAAAAAGAAGCAGCCAAATCGGGAATCCCCGAGAATCGTGGAACTGCCATTTTTGTTCCGAGTCGGAAAAAAAATGGTACAGAATAATGTTCTCGCTTGCCCGTTAAAGGGTTTATCGAAGCTGGCATAGCCGATGCAAAGTCGTCGACACGAACACGTCGAGTAAAAAAAACAAATAAAAACAGTAAAAAAGTGTCTGTTGGTACCGAAGCTATTTCGCTCGGTCGCCGAGTGACCGAACGAAAAGTTGTTCGACGTACGTAGGCAGCAGGCCAGTCGGGCATCTAACCGGATTTCCGAAAAAGGGAAAACTCCCGTGTAGTCACCGATGCAGTATCTACCCCCACCCCTCCCCTCCCCCACCCCACACCGCGAGCGCATATCGCACCTCTGCACCCACGCGAGTCAAGAGTACCCGATTAATTGCAACCTGCGGTGTAGGTGCGAGAGGGGAAGCCTCTCCATCGCTGCCTCGGGAAGGGGGGGGGGGGGGGAACCTGTTATGTTCCGGATAACTTCGAAGCAGTCACGAGTGACCCGAGGAATGCGAACTAAAAATAATAATGATAATAATAATAAGTAAACAAAAAATCTTCAAGCTCCCCCCCAAACAATGAATAACTGTAAAGCAATAATAATAAAAATAATAACATTTTTTAAAAACTTTAAACTCTTCCGAGACAATGAATAACGGTACAAAAAAAAACAAGGTCAATGCTGTTCAATTCCTCGATAACCGGCTGTTACTCACTCGACTCGTCTAGGCGTTACTTTTTTATGGATCGAATCGCATACAAATTTATCGTTCCAGCTGGACGTGTAAGATCCATCCTGTTAGGTTCTGGATAACTTGATGATAATAATAATAATAATAATAATAATAATAGTAATAGTAATAATAATAATTATTATTATTATTACTATTATTAATTATTATTAATTATTAATATTAATAATAATAATAATGATAATAATAATAAACAAAAAAACTTCAAACTGCTCCGAAACAATGAATAACGGTAAAAAAAAACAAGATCAATGCTGTTCAATTCCTCGATAACCGGCGGTTACTCACTCGACTCGTCTAGGCGTGATTTTTATGGATCGAATCGACTAAAAATCTGTCGTTTTAGCTCGACTTGCGAGACGCCTCTGGATATCCGTTTTTGTCCTAGTTCCTATTAGGAGACGTTTTTGCGACGACAACTCGCTCAAAGTCGCACTAGGGCGCGAAGAAAGTACCGTTCAAGGTCGACACGATCTCGCCGGTCGATAGACTCTTGGCTTGCCCCCCCCCCCCCCGCCCCTCCTGGCTGCCCTGCCTACTTCCCTCGTACTCGTTGTTCGTCGGCGCTTACGCAGCTCGGCCGCACGCACAGCAAAAATTTTTCTACTTTATTCCGTGTACAAACTGGCGTGTATATAAATCATCGAGTCATCTCGCGTATTCCCGACGTCTCGGGCCGAACGCACACCGGAAATATTTATTCCAACTCGGGGAGTCCGTGGGACGATGGGAATTGAACCGACCGGGTCGAGCGTTATGAATAAATACCTGTCGAAATACGGGGACTACATTGGGCTCGATTAATGTAGTCCTTTCGTTATGTCCGACGCGGCCTAAGTTTGGGAGGGGAATAAGAGAGAATCACAAACATTATTGGATCGCAAAAATCTGAAATTCTGAATCTGAATTCCGTACGCTCGATTTTTTTTTTCAGATTTTTATTCCATCGAGAAGTGTTCGTAATCTCTAGCCAATTTCACTCTCGAACTTAAGTAGGGTCAAACATAATGGAAGGACTACCTTAGGGTAGTCCCGCGAAACGTAAGTTTCAGAGAAAGTTTCGAACACTTTCTGATGGGATAAAAATCTGAAAAAAAATCATGGTTGTTTGTATTATGGCGGATGTCCTTAACGTAGAAAATATCAATTGCAATGGTTGCAAAAATATTAACTCGTTTTTGGTCATTTTCAAAAAAGTACGTATTCGTTAAGTTTTTTTTAAAGAATAACCAGACATTTTTACGAGATTTTTTTGTGTATTACAGATCATTCTATACCTTCTATATTTCCATACCTATAGCATCTTTCAATGAAGAGAATGGAGACGTAACACATCAAAATCGATTTAAAAAATTACGGGTTATTTTTTGAAAAAACTAAACAAATATGCACATTTTTGAAAATTAGCAAAATCCAGTTCATATTTTTTAAATTCATTGCAATTAATTTTATCTATTGTAATTTATTAATTCCGTTCATTGCAATTTATTAATTTTATTCATTGCAATTTATTAATCTTATCCATTGCAATTAACACAAATAACCATCGACTATAATCAATAGATGCGTAAAAGTGTGCATGAGCGCCTCCAAAAATGTAGCACTCGTTTGACTAGCTTGAAGCGATCGCGACCTCCTTAAATCGAGCTCGATATCAGTGAGAAAATTATAAATTTTATGACCCTGTAGATATCTACACGATACTAAATTTCATCGAGTTAATAACGGCTGTTTATTCCCGCACAAACTTCGCTTGGTAACGTTCACTCGGAGAATAAAATTCCCACCAGCGAACATTTTTTTTTCTTCCCAAAGCAGCGCACCGACTGAGACTCGCCAACGATGAAACTCGACGTCATTCAGATTTTTATTTTTCAACTCCCAATCTTCGCATCACTTTTTTTCGATCCCGTCCGCTAAGACGACGCTCCCATTATTTAAACAAAAAAAAAAGATTCAAAATTTTCGACGAAAAAACAAAAAAATCCTACAAATGAACTTTGTCCTTCGCCTAAGCGGTGAACTGGCAGAGACTCGCCAGGGATGAAACTTCACGTCATGCAGATATTTTCAGGCTCACTACAATAATTCAAAAAATTTCAACTCGAAAGAATCTCCGCGTCACTTTTTTCCGAGTCCGTCCGCGAAGTCGACGTTCCGATTATTCGCATAACGAACCAAACAAAATTCCATAATTTCCCCGAAAAAAAAAAAGATTCCTCCGAGCGAAGGCGAGAGACCGGAGAATCACGGAGCGATTCTCACCGAATAGGAACAGGTGGGCAATGCGGTGAAAGGTGGCAACGACGGGACTAGAAAGAAAAAAAAAAGATTGAAGAGACGACGGTTCGTGTTCCGCTCCGGCGAACAATCGGAAGACGTTCGAGCGTCGAGAGAAAAGAAAAAATGGTTATGTCGTTTTAGCCGGGTTGTAAAATACCCAGTTGAAACGAAAACAACAAAAAAAATCTACCGTATCGGCATGCATAGCGGATGTGTGCGAGTCGGCGTACGAAATGCTTTCCGACGAGGATTGACGAAGGACTTTCGTACACGGGTCGGCAATAAAGGAGAGGATATTTAGCGGATCAGCCGCGACGGCTGATCCGTCCTCAAAAAAAAAAAAACTTTGCGATAGAGCTGGAGAGAGAGAGAGCCAGAGCGATCGTTACTCACCACGTCGATCCTCGTTCGCGGAATGTCCGTGCACAACGTCTCTCGGTGTAACCGCGAAAACGAGAAAAAAAAAATTAATCCTTGTTTTTTTTTCCTGTCCAAACTTCGAAACGCTCGCTTGAACGGTGCGCGTTGATTGTTTTTTTTTTGTTGTGGTTTTTATTTTCACCCGCGACGCCGAGCTTTATCGCAACACACGATAGATTTTGCGTCCTCGAGGGTGTGCCCCGCGCGTGTGTGTATGTCTGTCCCCGAAATTCGTTTACCCGTCACTGAAACCGTCAAACGTGGGAAACGCCGCGGCCATGTTGGAGAGCGGCGGTCGCGCCGCTGCGCGGTCATGCGGCGACCGGCGAACCTTCCGCCGGGGTGGGCGGGAAGTTTGAACTTTATAACTCGATTCCTTGTCTGTTCGCGCAGATCTGCGAACAATTGTAAGATCACTCGCCAAACGACTATATCTCAGTTGTTTTAATATCATTTGTAATCAATGTACGTCACTCCTGAAATACGACACTTCCGGTTTGGAAATCTCATACTTCGATCGGAAGTGTCATGTTTCCGATATGGCGTTACTTCCGGTTGAAAAAAATTGATTTTCAAATCGGAAATGTCGTGTTTCCGGAACGACGTCACTACCGGCCGAAAAAATTAGATTTTCAAACCGGAAGTTGATGGTATTTCCGATAAATCTCCACAGACGATAGCAAGGGCGCTTCGCGCTCGAGCCATAAAACCTGTTAGTGATAATAATAACTATTATTATGATCATTATATATTTCTGACCCATGTATGTCTTAACATTTTAGATTCTCACTTGCAACCTATGCGACGATAAATAAAGAGAAAAACGAAAACATCCCATACTTCCGTCAATTATTATAACAACGATACTAACTAAAAGCGTAATAACAAAGACTGCGCACTACTTCTGATACGCTAGTTCAGTCGCAATACAATAATATCACATGTAATTGTACTAAAAATAACAAGCGTTCTATTTTACATTTTATCGTGCGCTATTACACATTGTCTTCCGGGTCGTACCGGTCTTATCGATTACTTCCTCATAGTCGAACGACACGCACGATTTACGATCGTGGGTCAGTTCGACGAGTGCGACGGAAGTGCACAGCGTGCGAGATTTCGCGAGCACAGTTCGCCGGGCAGGGCCGTCTCTTCGTCCGGCGGCTCCGACGCAATCGTGCGCCCGCCCGACACGGGCCTGGGTTTGAACCTGCACGGCGATCAACGTTTTCGGGAAGGCTAATAGGCGAGACGTTCGCACTGCATTCGCCACTGGTGGGCAGTGTGCCGATCCGCGACATGGACACGACGGAGCGACTGCCTCGCTGAATTTTTTTTTTCCCACGACCGTGCGAAACATCACGTGAGTAACGATCGACGAGAATATCGATTCATTGCCTCATTCGCCGATTCTCAAACGTCCCGTTCGATCGAACGGCTGAGAAAATTTCGCGACATAAACACTCGCAATTATTCGATCGTTCTTTCCTTTCGCAGCGACACACACGCGGTGCGGTCGGACCACGTGGGCCGCACGCTTTGACAAACAAGTGCCGGAGGATCGCGGCGACCCTCTGACAGTTTCTCGCTGGCCTCTCGGTTGCAAAAAAAATTAATATAAAAAAAATATATTGAAAAAAAATTTGCAAGTTGGGAAAAATTCTCACTGCTGCGGTGAGAGGACACGATGTGATAAATCGCGTGGAGAAAAATCCCGGTGTGAGCGGAGAGCGAGAGAGAGAAAAAAAACCACGTGACGATATTCTCTACTGCTAGAACGATGTTCGCCGGACGGGGACGGCGGGACATTTGAAGTGGGAAATAAAACCGGAAAGTAACGCAGGTTTGAGAGAGAGAAAAAAACACGAAGAAAAATCATATCTTCCAGCAAGGAATCCGAGGTAAAAAAAACCGAAGAAATATTGTATTTTCCACTGGACGAAGCCAAGGTAAAAAATAGCCGAAGAAAAATTATATTTTCCACCGGACGAATCCGAGGTTAAAAAACCGAAGAAAAATAATATTTTCCACCGGACGAATCCGAGGTGAAAAAAAAAAGAAGAAAAATTATATTTTCCACCGGACGAATTCGAGGTAAAAAAATAACCGAACGATTATATTTAATTAATATAATTAAATATATTATATTATATTAATATATTAATATATTAATTTAATTATAGTTAATTATATTTTCCAGCGACCTCAGCCGAGTGAAAAATAATTCGTCACGCGTCGTAGAGATGGCTCTCGAGGAGCCGGAAGTGAAGAGGTTCAAGCACGCGACGATATCGGACCACGTGTACGCCTCGGACTTCCAGGATGTTTTCTCCCGAAGCTGGCACGGGAATTCCCCGTTCGATACATCGAACATGAGTCTGATAACGGAGCCCTTCCGTCTCTGCAAGATCTCGAACTTCATAAAGAGCGAGACATTCATGGACGAGCTGAAGAACGAGCTCTCGGACGTTAAGAGTCGTCGTCAGAGCATGGATCTCTACCAGTTCGAGCAGACGAGCGACCTCGCGAACGTGGAGAGCGAGAATCTCCGTCGTCTCTACGAGACCTTTCAGACGGACGTCTGCGCGTGGATGGCGTCGAACACCAGGATCGACCTGAGCAAGAAGATCTCAATGTCGAGTTCTTGCTACTACGACACTGACTACCTGCTCTGTCACGACGACAACCTCGGCGACCGAAGGATAGCCTTCATTCTCTACCTGTCGAAGAACTGGACAGCCGAGGACGGCGGCACGTTGGATCTCTTCGACACGGACGAGAACGGCCTGCCGCGCGAGATAGTCCGCTCGCTCGTCCCGGAGTACAATTCCCTCGTCTTCTTCGAGGTCGTCGACAACTCTTACCACCAGGTCGCCGAGGTCACTTCCCCGGAGAAGTCCCGATGGACGATAAACGGCTGGTTCCACGGGCCCGCCCGAGCCTCGGATCGACCTCCGCGTCCGGAGAACGAGCCGCGATTCCTCAGGCCCGAGGAACTTCCGGTGAAGCTCGACTCGTGGATAAGCGACTCGTATCTGCGTCCGGAGATCGTCAAGGAGATCCAGAAAGACGTGGAGCTAAAATCCTACACCTTTCTCGCGAACTTCCTGAGACCGGAAGTCTACGAGAGGCTCCTTGGCGAGCTGACTTCCGGTGACATCGAGTGGAGTCGTTTGGGACCCGCGGACGTTCGCCGCTACGAGGTCGCCGACCCGGAGACCTTGCCGAGGAACCTCCGTGATTTTTACGATATGTTCAAGAGTCTCGGGATTTTTCGGCTCCTGAAGGATTACACGGAGTTGGATCTCGTGCCGGAGGACGGCATGGATCCTAAGATGACCCTGGAGCTGCAGCGCTGGTCCAAGGGATGTTATACGCTGATCTGCGACAGGCCGCAGGCCGGTCAGGAGGAGGAGAAACCTCCGACGAGCAACGGCGCCTCGAGGTCGAGGAACCGGGAGAAGCGATCGGCCAGACGAGCCTCCGCGAGCAGCAACGAGGACATCTCCGAGGACGAGATTCTTCGGCGCATCCTCAAGGGCAAGGCTCCGAGGTGCTCGAAGAAAAATTCACCGACGAACGGGAGAGCGTCACAGGCCTCGTGCTCGAAGCTCGAGGTCAACGACCCGAGCGGAACCAAACGCGGCGCTCCGGTCAACCCCGACTCCGAGGACTCCGACGTCTCGGACATCGGCGATTACCTCTCCGATCCGTTCGACTGCTCGCTCGAGTGCTCGGAGGACGAAACCGGCAACTCGAGCGTCGCCGAACCCGGGACCCTGGACGTTATCGTGCAGTTTCACACGAGCAACGCGACCGAGGACGACACGATAGACTACGTCGATCCCAGGGAACAGGAGGGCGCACTCATTCACGTACCGGCCAAGGACAATCATCTGTGTCTCGTGTACAAAACTGTCGGGACGAGCAGGCTTCACAAATACGTTAATCACTACTGCAAGGGACACTTCTATAACCTCATATGCACGTACCACGAGTAACCGGGGGCGAGGCGAGAGATTAAGAAATGTTTTTTTTTTTTACGAAAAAAATTCGATGTCTTTGTTTCTTTGATTTGCTGCGGCTTCGGAACGGTCTAATTTCGGAATCTTCTTTTTGGTTTTTAATTAAGAGAGTCGATCTTATTTTGTCCATAGTTGAACCGACCAGGGTCGGAAAAAACTACGAGTCACCGGGGACGAGAGAAGAGAGATTAAGAAATTTTATTTATGAAATAGATTCGATTTCTTTCTTTGATTTGCTGCGGCTTCGGGGCGGTCTAATTACGGAATCTTCTTTTTGGTTTTTAATTAAGAAAGTCGATCTTATTTTTTCTAGGGATGAATTATAGTTGAACCGATCAGGGTCGAAAAAAAACTACGAGTAAGAGGGGAGGAGAGAAATTTTTTATGAAAAAGATTCGATGTTTTCGTTTCTTTGAATTGATGCGGCTTCGGAAAGGTCTAATTTCGGAATTTTCTTTTTGGTTTTTAATGAAGAGACTCAATTACGTTTCGAGCCTGGTCGGGCGCTCTGCAGAACGATGTTTATTTTGTCTATAGTTGAATTATAGTTGAACTGACCAGGATCGAAAAGGAATCGAGTCTCTTCATTAAAAACGAAAAAGAAGAAGATTCCAAAATTAAACTGTTCCGAAGCCGCGGCAAATCAATGAAATAAATTTTCTCATCGGGCGCAGCATTCGGCGACTATAAAAATTCGATATCGGTCGTTCGGTGAGGACTCGAACCAAAAAAAAAATGGTAAATATTCTGGAGGCGAGTTCCGAGGCCTGGTAATTTTTTTTCTTTTTTTGTCGTATGTAAAATTATACATATTACTTATGTGTGTAGCCGGACGTATAACGAGACGAGATGTAACGTGGTGATTGTCAACTTGCATGTCGAAAAAAAAAACCCCCTTTGTATAGTATTTGTATTAGTAAAATTATCAGTATTGTATAGATCGCATTCGGATTAAAGAGAAAAAAAAAATTATTGAGAAAATGGAAGAGAAATTATGATTGTCAGCGAGATAGAGGGACACGTGGAATGCAGGAGTTCAT
Organism: Ichneumon xanthorius; assembly: GCA_917499995.1. Classification (NCBI taxonomy): domain Eukaryota; kingdom Metazoa; phylum Arthropoda; class Insecta; order Hymenoptera; family Ichneumonidae; genus Ichneumon; species Ichneumon xanthorius. The sequence goes on along the minus strand of OU824204.1, from coordinate 1,740,721 downwards.
TTACATTTATTGGTTGTGTTAGTTTGGTGCGAGATTATTCAACGATTACAGCATAACAGAATTGTTCGATTAGATCATTTTTTTACGGATAGAGAGACAGTCATGCACATTTAAAGATGGTAATCGACAAAATGCAGGGTGCTATTTTTTTCGGGTCGATATCGGAAATGGGATTTTTCTTCGTTCTTTTTTCTATATATTTTTTTCTTTTTTTTGGCTACGAATTTGTGGGTTTTACAAGGGGCAAGCGTATATCAGATGCGTTATTTATATTACAGTAACGAAGATCGATCGAAGTCTCTGCTCGACGAAATTTTAATTAACAAAAAAAAAAAGAAAACATTTCAATCGAAATAATCGAAGGTGGAAAAAAATGAAAAGAAAACTAAAAAATTGCTTACGCTCTATAGATCCGTGGATTATACTCGGCGGCGTTTTCCTCGCAGTTCTTTTCCGTCGCACTTCCGGTATTGGCGTTCTCGTCCGTACCGACGTTGTCGTTCGTCCGGTCGGCGATTTGGGCCTAAAAAAATATATCTTAATTTCGATATCGAACCGAGTATTTTTTTAAATGACTGCGGGACGAGTGCGACTCTTTTTTCCGGTCAACGAGCTCGCGAATGATTGGCGAAGGAGAAGAATGGCGCGGGACCGTTATGCTCGGTCGGGTCCATCGATGGGAGTGTTTTATTATCGTCGGGGACGGCAATTTTTTTTTCCTCACCTGGATGCTAGACGAAGACGAAGGCAAGGGCGAGGCACCGAGCATCCTCTTTCTCAGCTCGTTCAACTGTAACTCCCGCTGGTAACTTACGTCACTCTCCTGGGATTCGTCGCGCCTCGTCTCGTTGACGGACTCATTCGAGTACTCGACTCTGAGCCACGGACACACCGTGGGCGACGACGCAAGGGAACCGGAAGTCGCTTTGCTCCCTGGACGGGGGAGCCGAGGCGAAAGTCGCCTCAGCAGGGACACGATCTTCGATCTGAAAAGAAAAAATTCACGTGTGAGAAACCGTGTGAGATGTCGGCTTCATCACAGCTGTTTCACTTCCCCGTAAGGCTATGCAAAACCGTCCCTCTCGCCCCGACTCAGTCGGTAACAAAAACTGCAATCTATTAAATAATTTTAAACATTTCTGAAAAAAAAACTAAATTATCAGCGTCCGTTCTACCGTTGGATGAAGACCCTAATAATTTGCGTTTAGCTTAACATATTGAAGAACCTTACGACAAATGGATTACAGATTCCGTTACCGACCGAGTCGGTTCCGTGTCCACTTAAGCGAATGTGCAATATCGCGGTCGGTAATAAGAACTGTAATCAACTTTTCTCACGAATTCTGGCACGTACGATCGAAAGAAAAGTCTCATCGAAAGCCGAGATGATATTCGCTTCCGATGAGACTTTTATTTCGAACGTACATGCCGGAATCCGTGAAATAAGTTGTTTCGTATGGTCTGAAGTATCCATGTGAAATCACTGCGAGATTTACGATTGGGCCGAAGAGCCGCTTACTTGGCACTTGGTGTATGAAGCCCACCGGAAGTCAAGTTGGGACTTCTCGATAACTGTTCGGCGCTTCTGCTAGCGTCACGCCAATCCTGATTCACCGTTCGACCCACTCGCCAGTCGAGACTGTTGCTCTGACGAGCTTGCAGCGCTAAAAAAAAACATATAACATGAAATATCGTACGGTATTCGCTAATCGTCATTCGGTAGAGTAAGCACGCAAATTACATGAAATTTCTTTACCCGGCTCGGTGGCTGACTGACCCATTCTCCAATCCAGCGAGCCACTATTTCTATTTACGTTATAAATGTTATCACAGGATTTTGTTGCGAGGCACGTTCCCTGGTTACGGCGTCTCAGCAGTCTTGATACTGGTCCCAAATTTCTTGAAAAAATTAAAGTTAAAATAAAACTTAACATCAAGCATGACATTAAGATTAACATTAAAATAAAATTGTTACAATCTTCGAAAGTCTTCGACGTACAAGGCAACTTACTTTTTGAACTTTCTCTGTCCGCTCCCGGCCGGCGGTTTATTTTCGCACGGTGCCGTCTCGACCTCGAGCTCCGGGCAGTAAGTGCCGACTCGTACGTGACTGTAAGCCGCTCTCAGTTGGACACCGTCGAGCGGCCGAAAATTCTTTCGCTCCGTCGACGACACGCGAACGACTTCGATCTTCGGACGTTTGTCCATGCCGCACAGCATCGGGACGAGCCCGGATCTCCCCGTTGTTTCACACTCGATACAAAACTTTCTATCACCTATTTCTCCTCTTCATAATACGTTTGTTCTATAAAAAAAAATGTATTGACTCGAAAAATCGTCGAAAATCGGACTAAAAAATTCGACAAAAAAAAGTTTCCTTTCGTCTTCATATCGCGACGAAAAATCCTAGCCACGGGCGGAGATTGAAATACAGGAACGGAAAAATTATTTTATTTTTATTAATTTTTTATACTAAAATATGGAAGCGGTAGAATTATTATTTATTTTAATTATTTTAATACGAAAGTTGAGAAATGGAAGAATTATTATTATTTTTTGTTTGGTTTTTTTTTTGCGATATGAAAATAGAGACACGGAAGAATTTTTTTTATTTTTTTTTTGTGATATGGAAATTCGACGAAACGTGTACGAGGAGCGATATCGGACTGTGAGGTGAACGGTGTGAATCATCGAGCTGTACTAGTCGCCCGTCGGACACCGCTTCGAAGATTCTCCTCCGCTCTGGCATCGCCGCTTCTCTATACACGTCGTTGGCTTTTTAGAGCGCGGCAAAGGGGAATAAAAAAAATAATAATTAAACATGTGTAGCCTGCCCGGTGCCCGCTCCTCTGCCGCGTGCTCTCCTATACCGTGCAACCCGCTCTGCTATCGCCGATGCACGTTATGATGTTACGCTCAGGCGAGCATTTCGAGCTCGAGAGCCCGTCCAGCCGCTGTACGAGCCGTCCCCTTAAACACACATACTCCATCACCTACGCCGTCCGATATCGCCGATATTAATCTCAGGCGAAAATTTATTTCCACGGATCTGATCGATAATTTTTTATCTAAAAGAGGTGTTGATTTTTTTTATATATATGAGTTGAATTATTTTTATACGGTGTGCTTATTATACGCCTTGTTTTAACGTGAAACGTAACAAAATCTTTTTTTTATAAAATCTTTAATAAAATTTAAACACATATTGTCCATCACCTGCGCCGTCCGATATTGCCGATATTAATCTCAGGCGAAAATTTATTTCTACGAATCTAATCAATAATTTTTTTTTTAACTGTTGGTTTTTTTTTTTAAATATATGAGTTGAATTATTTTTATATGGTGTACAGATTACACGCCTTGTTTTAACGTGAAACATAAACAAAAATTTGTTCCACTTTTTTTTACGTTTTACTACAATTTTACAATTCTGAAATTTGAATTTAAGATTTACATAAAATGCAACAAAATAGTGTATTGCACTTTTTTTTTGTTCCTAAAATTTCATTATAAATCTCGTGATAAAAAAAGTTAACGGATCCTTTTTTTAAATGTAAATTAAGCCATGTTCGTATAGTGCAATCGCGTTGCACAGCTTTCTGTTCGGTGTAAAAAATTGATCGAAAAAAAAGAATGATTTTCCTAGCTGTGAGCACGAGCTTCGGTTCGATCTCAACCTCAATGCGCCGTTCCGCGAGAACTCTCTACTTTGATACACCAGCAATTATCTACTCAGTATCCATTACTCCTGTTATTGCTCGCTGTCATTAATGCTGCTACGGATCTAATCGATAATTTCATTAGAGAAAAAACCGTCGGTTTTTTTTTATATACACATTAAATTATTTTTACATAGTTTACGCATCACACGTATTTTTTTTGTGTGTAACGTAAATCAATCTTTTTTGCAACTTATTTTTTTACGCGTTACTAAAATTTGACTGAATTTGCAATTTAAGATTTACATAGAGTGCAACAAAATAGTGTATTGCACTTTTTTTTCTGTTTCTAAAATTCCATTATAAATATCATAATAAAAAAAAAGTTAACGGATGATTTTTTTTTATATAAGAACATTAAACCATCTTCGTATAGTGTAATGTAATGGGTTGCACGGCTTTTTGTTCAATGTAAAAAATTCATGAATTGAAAAAAGCGCGAAAAGAACGCGAGCTTCGGTTCGATATCGTCATCTGTGCGACGATCTGCAAGAACTCTTTACTTTGATACTGAACACCGCCAATTATCTACTCGGCATCGTTACTGTTGGGCTCCCTCTGTGTGACGCTCTTGCCCGACACTGATACAGATATAATTACGAGTGTAGGCAGCGACTGCCGCGTCAAGGCCTTGGACGACTCGCGAACATCGAAATACAAGAGTCTCGTGCCTCGAGTTCCATTCACGGAATCTCAACGACTCGCGTACCCGCTCGCGAGGTACGTCGCCCGCAAGCTCAAGTCCCCAACGTTATTCAATCTCCCGCCAGCCACGCAGCTATATGTCTGTGTCTCAAAGCAAAAGCTTCGATGCAAAATTCATAATTTTATCTACATAAATGAAAAATCACAATTGAAGCAAAGCTCGTGCTTCAAGGTACATCACCCTCGCGGACGAAAGTCGAAACGACACAATTTCTTATCTTCAAAGTTACTCGTAATGTGCAAATTAACAATTCAAATTTTATTTTAAAGAATGCAATTGTTTCTCAAAAAATTCAAATTCTATTTCAAAAACTTCAAATTCTGTTTCGAATCATTCGAAATCTATTTCAGAAAACTTAAAAAATGTACGATTTGGACAGTGGAAATAAAGAATTAATTTAGCAAGAAAATGATTTTCGTTCTTATTTATACATATATATATATTAAAATTAATTGTACGGCTCGAAGGGCGATGTACCGTTTCACTACTGGCTTATTCGCTCGTTCGCTGCATTAGCGTTAGCGTCGCAGTACACGTGCGTTTTGTTCTCTACCGTCAATACTACCTGATGAACACAACAACGACGCGCTCGACCCGATTTTCCCGTGACATCTCCGCGTGCCCCTCTCTCACTCGTGAAATAACTCTCGAGGTTCGCACTCGAGAGGGACCTCGAGGAGAAATCCTTGACTCTGGTCGTTCGGCTATTCCGGGCTCTTCCGCGTTCCGACGTCGATCAACATCGTCGAGCGTGTTTCTCCTCGTTCCTCGTCACCCCGACTTATCGCATGTGCATCGCCTCCTTATCCTATCTCCATCGCTCACGGCACCGTACAATGTCAAACTCCGCGAGGCGACGCCCGTCTCCGCAGATACAAAACAACACGTCGCTCGGCTCGGCTTCGTACGCGTAACTGCCGATCCGTCGGCCAGTGTTTATTCCTCGCAGCGCCGGTGGTTCGAGGTACGAGCGCTCGTGACTCGTGCCCTTATCACCCGGCACGTACCGCCCACTCTTCTCGTACCACTCCTCATAATATACTATCTACGGTAAAAACAAAATTATAATTAAAAAAAAATTTTGAATTAAGAAAACTTAACCACTCTTTCGACATCCTCGGATCCGTATTCGTCGAATTTCTCATCGAACTTTTCATGAAAATGTTTTCATGCTTGAACAAAATAATAACTAAAGTTGACCGTAATTTCGCACTCTGGACTATTCGAAAAAAGCTTTTCACACCACTCCTCATAACACTATCGACGGTAAGAAAATGTATATAAAAAATTGACAATAAAAAAAATTAACCTGTCCTTCGATATCCTCGGACCCGAATTCATCGAATTTCGCATCGAATTCTTCGTACACGTTTCGTAAAATTTTTACAATACATATCTAAAAAAAATACAAAAATTCACCGGTAGTTTAGCACTCTGAACGAACCAAAAAAAAAGTGATTTCTCCCACACTATACTCCTTCGGCACCCTCGAAGCCGAATTCTGTAAACAATATACTATAAAAAAATGCACCGATCTTTAGCACTCTGAACGAAGCAAAAAAATAATAATAATTATTATACAGAAATAATTATTTATATACAGCGACGTAAGCCTAAGAATTCATTGAGTGGTGAGTTTTCGGGGCGCACTCCCAGGAGAAGCGTCGTTGGCACGCGAGTGAAACTCTATTTATAAAATCCGACCTGACCACGTATATATATATATATTATTTTTTTTATTATTATTTCCACAAGCTCCTCTCTCAACACGCCTCTCGACGCTTGCCTCGTCATCCTCGTCGGCACATATTCTATACTCAAGGCGATCGACAAAACCCTCGAGGGATAAAAAAAAACAGTAATAACAATAATAAATAAATAAATAAATAAATAAAAATAAAATATATAAAAATATGAATAATAATAACAAGAATAATAAAGATTCGACGAGTATCAAGAGTGTTGTAACCGAGGCTCTTGTCGCGTTCACTAGCGCGGGATCCTGCAGACTGTGGTTAATAAAGCTAGCGAAAAAGCTCCTCGTACACGCCTACCACGCTCGTCGAAGCCATTCTGTTGTAGACGAGTAGTTGTATGCAACGAGGCGACGAGACTGAGTGTATGCATTAGCGGACCTGCGCGGTGCGAATGCCTTTTCAGATATTATATCCCCGTGAGCGAGTCTCGTCGAGGCTTTTGGTAAAGCTGCACCGCCGTCTGGCCTTCCCTTCTCTTGATGTCCAATGAATATGCACGGGGATTTTTTTCCCCGTCGATTAGCCGACGAGTTGCGTGGAATAAAAAAAAATTGGAACTTTTGTACAGACTGGAGACGACGATGTATCGATGACTTATCTCAGCTTGCGAATGCCCATTGAATAAGTGCAGTGGATTTTTTTTCTGTCGTTTGGCTGACGAGTTGGGTAGAATAAAAAAAAAGTTTTAGAAAATTGAAACTTTTGTATGGACTGGAGACGACGGTGTATCGATGACTTATCTCAGCTTGCGAATGCCCATTGAATAAGTGCAGTGGATTTTTTTTCTGTCGCTTGGCTGACGAGTTGCGTGGAATAAAAAAAAGTTTTAGAAAATTGAAACTTTTGTATGGACTGGAGACGACGGTGTATCGATGACTTATCTCAGCTTGCGAATGCCCATTGAATATGCGCAGTGGATATTTTTTCTGTCCTTTAGGTGACGAGTTGCGTTGAATAAAAAAAAGTTTTAGAAAATTGAAACTTTTGTATGGACTGGAGACGACGGTGTATCGATACTTATCTCAGCTTGCGAATGCCCATTGAATATGAACAGGGTGGATTTTTTATTTGGCACGCGATCGATATATATTTTCTTTTTCCAAGAAGATTAGCTGACCAGTTCCGTGGAGCAAAAAAAAAAACTGGAAACTCGACTGGAGACGACGACGTATCGATGACTTATCTGAGCTTGTGAATTCTCTGATGACTGAACGAGCGACGGTTTGTTTGTTATCGTATGTATCGTGGGTACGACGATGTTTACCTCTCGGGCAAGGCGGGAGGAGTGCAGGGCGGGCAAGAGCTGCGCCGCGACGAGAGGTTGATTCACGCGAACGCAGAAAGACGCGCCAGAGCGGGCCAGTATAGCTATCGCATCGGTGGGACGTCGAAAAGCTGCTCGTGTGTTTCAATACTTTTAGTTTTTTTAAATAAAAAATAATTTTTTTTTATGTTGGGTTTAATTGTAAGTTTTTTCTCTTCTATTTTGGGGTTTAATTGTAAGTTGCGTATCTGAAGTGGTGACATAACAATTTTTTTATAATAATTTCTTCTTTTCATTATTTTTTTTATCGTCGTTTGGGTTGTAATTGAATAAATTTCGTATCACAAAAAATAAGCCTCGATGAAAGATAGAAACTTTTATTGAAACGACTCGTTCAATACATGAGCGAGAATTCCATTGGTTCCGGTTCGAAGTCACAGCGCGCTCCTCTCGATTCTGGAACTCGGACAGCGAAGAGCCGGCCGGACTCTGAAACAGAAATTCCTCGAACTTCCTCGTCGAAACTTACCGAGTGCACAATTATATGCACATAAAAAAAATAAATAAAAAAAAATTCATTAATAAAAAAAAATATATATATATATATATAAATCTGAAACTGGACGATACGGAGGATTCTTCGAGGAACTGCCAAACTGCACGGAAACACTTTCACCAGTGGCCCGAATATATCCGAACGATTGTTACACGCTAGCTCGTCCTTAATGTCCTCCACTGAAATAGTTTGCTTGCGGTTTGTAATGACGATTTTTTTTTCATATAAAAATAATAATAATAAAAAAAATATAACAATAACAATAACACGAGTCAACGACTCCACACCGGTCGATAATCGTCCCACGACCGACGACGATTCTCGAGTGGACGAGCACAATTTTTCTTTTCTTTTTTTCAAATATATATTTTCTTTTTCCATTGAAATCGACGGAACTATTTGCAGCCTTGCAATGATAATTTTCTCCGAGGCATGTAAACGAGAACAAACTCACAGCACTATTTCTTTTTCGATTTTTTTTTGTCTCCATTGAAATCGACGAAACTATTCGCAGCCATTGCAATGATAATTTTCTCCGAGGCATGTAAACGAGAACAAACTCACAGCACTATTTCTTTTTTTCGAATATTTTTTTTTCATTGAAATCGACGAAACTATTGTTATCCTCTGCAATGATAATTTTCTCCGACGACAATCATCTCGAGGCGTGTAAACGAGAACAAAACTCACAGCACCATTTTTCTTTTTTTTCAATTTTTTTTTTTTTTTTTTTTTTCATTGAAATCGACGAAACTATTCGTATCCTCTGCAATGATAATATTCCCCGTCGAATTATCTCGAGGAGTGTAAACGAGAACGAAACTCACAGCACCATTTTTTTGTTTCTTTGTGTTTACTTTTTGTATCACAGCCAACTGCACTCAGATGAAGAAAACATTTGAACAAACTAAACGAGCGAACGAACTTTAGCGTGAACGAAACTTTACTGAACCATTGAAGAGACCGCGAACGTGTGCGAACTTTGTCGGAACTTATTTTCGTCGCCTCGAACAGAAACCGACTATTTTCGCAATGGAGATTTTTCATTTTTTTTTTTTTAATCACTAATATCACGCATGCTGAAGACCGAAGAGCAGCCGAACGACTTTCGAAGGCCGGCCAGTTTTTATGAACTCCGTCGATTTAAATCAGGTGTTGGGCGAGATTCGGTGTCGTGAAAATTAAACGCATTCGAGTAGATTTTTTTTGTCTGCATAGCCGCATCTATTTGTTATTTCATTTTTTTTCCATTCAGACCACCTGCTGGTATACACTTGATCCACTGCACCTTGGTTCGTCGACGGGCGTAGATCGGATGTATTTTTATTTTCAAGTTTTTTTTTTTTTTTTTTTAGCTACATTTCTCGTTTCTCAATCTTACGAAACACACACACACAGGTAGAGAGAGAGAGTTGAGATAGGATTGAGAAACTAAAACTTATACCTCACACCAAAGAAACACCCCCCTCCACATTACTTTTCGACCGCCGATCTTTCACCCGTCGACGAGAACACCGACACTTTTTTACATCACTTGACACAAGTTTCGAATTTTTTTTTATTATTATTTTTAATCGATAATTTTTGCGAATTTTTTTTTCTTCGTTGTCGAACGCCACGAATATAACCACAGAGCACGTGTGCGCAACCGCGTCCGCACTTAACCACCAGCAGATTTCTCACAAACTCTTATCGACAAAACTCATCGCTGTACGTCTATACGTTTTCTCTTTTTTTTTCTCTCGTTAATCTCCTTTCTCAATGCGATTCGACTCCGCAAGTCCTCGTTGTTCATCCCATACTCATTTCTCTTTTCTTTTTCTCTCTTTTGTTTTTTTTTTAACTATCGATCAAACGAAACTAGTTCACAAGTCGTCACTTAACTTTTATCCTAAAAAAAAAAAACTTGATCGTTCCGCATGGATAAGAGCAACATCACCCTTTAGCACTGTCTCCACACCAAGGGCCACAGTTTTCGTGTACTTGATTTTTTTTTCTTTTTTTTTCACAGTCTCAACTTGTTAAACCAACAAAACTGATTACTCACTATTCGTTTTTCATTTTTTTTCCCTTACTTCTTTCGTTTTCGTTACGACACAAGCACTTAAGTTTTATATTACGTCACACGAGGAGAATCTAGATATTTTTATGTATAGATATATATGTTATGTATGTATATATATATATATATGTATATATAAACGAATAATACGAAGTTAATTGAATCCGAATTAACTACAGCTAGGGTTTTTGTTTCATTTCATTTTTTTTTCTTATAGTATAACGACGGCGCCTCGATGCCTCGCTCTACCAGGCCTTTCACATTTTTGTTTTGTTTTGTTTTTTTTGTTTTTTTTTTTTTTTACCAAAAGGCGCGAACTTTGTTATCGCGCGGCACGGCGATTTCCCCCTCTTCGTTTCACCGTTAAACTTTGAATTTTCACAATCGGTTTTTGTTGTTTTTTAAATCTCTCGTCGCCACGAAATTCGCGGCTGTATCGTATAGAATATTCGTTAGCGAGTAATAATGTATGTCCTATGTTGTGCCAAGTATCGGAGTGACAAAATTCCGGGCGAAAAAGATCGATGTCTCTGCGCACCGTTAAGCCGACTCGTTCGGCCCCGGAAATAAGTTTTTACCCACGGAAGTATCGGGAGAGCTCGAGTCGACTAACGAGAGATTGTCAAGATACGATTCAAAGAAAGCTAAAAAAAAAAAGAAGGGATCAACGCGCGCGATAATCCGAATCCCGACGATAACCGTATCTACACCGAAGCTGCATCGGGCCACGGAAAAAAAACTCTAATAATCAATGAATCGACAAAGACCCAAAAAAAAAAAGAGTTAAAATCACGAATGTGAAAGAGCTGTGTACAAAATTCATTTTTTTCTTTACCTCCTATGATACAATGTAAACATCCTAACGTGAGTCAGTTTTCGGTGCTCGCGCGAGTCTCTGAACCATCGTCAAAAGTAAAAAAAAAAAAAAAAAAAAAAAAAATTCTCCGACCCCCTTCCGGTAGAGTTTTTTGTCGACAAAAGTGAGGGTTCCGCGCGACAGGTCTCCGCGATTCGACAAGCACTCCTCGTCGTACGGATTACCACCCGATCTCCCCAAAGCCGGTCGACGAATTTCTCCCGATGAAAAAAAAAAAAAAAAAAATCTCCGAATCTACAAAATTTGTCACGATATTTATGCGCTACCGCCCTTGACGACCACGATAACGAGGTGATCCTCCTTGAGTCCCTCCTCGCTGAGGCTCGGGCACGTGCGTTTGAGTAGTTCGGTCGAGAATGCGCAGGGTGGAAAGGCGTACAGAACGCCGGTGCCCTCAGTGTCTTTATTGAGTAGCGAAATAACGCCCGCGGCCTCTTTCTGTTTGAGATAAGAGACCAAATTCCTGAGGGGTCTCGTCTGCACATTGGCGTCGTCGTTAGTGACCGCGGCGCTGGAGCCCGCGAGTCCGAGGAAGATAGCGTGAGAGCTCGATGTCTGAATCCTCTTGGAGACATCATCGAGTTTCGGCTGATCAAGTCTGAGCCGTTGCGTTATTCTGAGCATGTGTTTGCCCTCCTCGTCCTTCATGAGGGCCTCGATGATGTCGGTATCGCCGTCGGTAAGGTGGAACTTTGCCGGAAACAGGGAGTTCTTCAGAATGAGCGCGCCCTGCCAGACGGCGATGGATTTCCTGGCGACTTCGGTGAGGGTCCTCGAAGTCGAGAGCATTCCGGTGCGTGCAGTTTCGGAGTCTGAATCGGAGTCCATGGGTCGTCTCCTCGGCGACCTGGACCTGGATCGATCGACGCCCGGTTCCCTGGACATCGATCTCCTGAGTCCTCTCGGGGTCTCGTACTCGATCTCCGGTGGAGGTCTTCGACTGGGCCAGTCGGCCTCGTCTCGAACGTATCCGCCCTCGGGATAAGCTCCCCTGTATCCGCTCGTGCTGCTACCGCCGCCTCTTCCGGCGCCGCCTCCGCGTCTCTCGTGCCACGGCGCGCCGCCGGAGCTCCCTCGTCCCCGAAAACCTCCGCCGCCCCGCCCGTAAGAGAACTCCGGCTCCGGCGTGTAGCCGTCGTAAGGCGAGGCGTCGTAGTCGATCGGAGGTCTTCTGAACTCCGGCGTGGCGCCCTCCTCCGCGGCGTAGGGCCTCGGCTTGAAGCCGAAACCGGAAGTGACATCGGCGAAGTCGACCCTCAGCCTCCTGTCGGGACCCCCCAAAGGAAAGCCTCGCATCTCCTTCACGGCTGCCTGTGCCGCGTCTATGGAGTCGTAGAGAATGTAACCGTTGCTGTCGCCCTTGATGTAGTCGATCTTCTTTATGGCTCCGAATCTATCGAACTCCCTCTCGAGCTGCGGCACCGAGGTCCACGGTCCGAGACCTCCGACCCATATTCTCGTGGTGGGAGTGACTTTGCCGTAGCCGATCTTGCACTGGAACTTCCCGATGTACTGCCCGGAGAGCTCGACCTTGCAACGGTGAGCCATGTCCAGGGTCTGGAAGCGCACGAACGCGTAGGCGTTGCCCGTGCCGGGCGGTGGTCGCTTTATGTCGATATCGTCGACTATGCCGTACTTGCTGAATATGCGACGGAGCTCCTCCTCGGAGATGTTTATCTCGAGGTTGCCGGCGAAGAGGGTGCGGGTCGCCAGTGGGTCGTCCTCGGGCTGGACGTGGTGGAGGTAGTTCGGGAATTTGTCCTTCTTGTTCTCGATGCGCTCGAAGCCGTGGACCTGGTGGCGGATCATCATGTGCCGGGGCTGACCGTAGTGGTGCGGGGGTCCGCCTCCGGGGTGATGGACGTGCGGCGGGCCGTGGTGCATGGGCGGGCGGACGAAGTCGTGGTGGGGAGGTGGGATCGTTTCGCGGCGGAGCTCGCGGTGCGGGGGCAGACCGACCGGCGGGCCGTAGACCCGCTCGTAGCGCTCCAGCGGACGATGCCGCTCGGTCGGGCCCGGCGATCTGGCGTAGTAACGGTCGTAGTCCGGCGGCGTTATCGAGCGTGGACGACGGTAGGTTTCCGGTCGCTCGTACACCGGGTCGACCATCGCCACCTTGTCGTACAGGATTATTCGAGGCTTTGCGTGCTTCGCGTCCCGGGCGTCCTCCGAACTGCGGAAACACACGAAGGCCACTCGCTCCTCCATCTCGTGGGATATTCGGATCGAGAAGTCTCCGAATTTTTTGTACTCCCTGTAGAGCGTGTCCTTTATTATCTCGTCGCTGGCCTTTGGGTGGATCGAACTGACGCAGAGGACCTTGTAGCTGTAGGGACGCTCCGGTGGAAGCTCCCGCGATGCCGCTCGCATGTAGTCCTCGCGGTGCGAACCCGACTCCACGTAGCGCGCGTGCGACGAGGCCCGAGGCGGTGGCGACGGACTGCGGGCTCCTCTGCTGCGGCGACGCATCCTGTCGGGCGTCATACGCTCGTCGCTCGACTCGTCGTACCTGCGGAGTTTTAGGCGATTGTCAGATTTATCGGGGGCCAGAAAGAAATTGGGCTGGGGTTTATTTTTCGGATTTTTATAACATCGAGCAGTGTTTTCAATTATCTCTTATCCCTTGGTCTGCCTAGGGTTTTTTGGCACCTTCAGCCTGCCTAGGAGTCCTGACGTTTTTTCAATCTGTTTAAGTGGGGCTAAAAATCTGAAAAAATTCATGGAGTTACTTTAAACCTTTAAGTTGAAGTATCGATCATAAAATTATAAACAATTTAATTTTTGAATATATTTTTTATTACATTTGATTTTCGACGTTTGATTTTCGCTCATAATTAGATGGTTGAATATATCAAGGTCATATATCGTTTCGTTGAAAGTATAAATAAAATGTATAAATGAAAAGTATAAATGAAAAGTCAGATATTATTCCGTTGAAAGTGGAAACTCAATGTTCCACAGCCAGCGAACCCCTGACATAAGTAAACAGAATTCACTCCGTATGGAAATGCATTGCAAAGTGCTCAGTACAAAACCCAGAAACTCGAATCTCCGTTCTCTGAATAAAACAATTTCAATTGCCAGTCGAATAACTGAAGCAACAATTGTTTAATTTTAATCTTTCCAACAATTTCAATAAATTAAAAAAGCATTTCCTTCCACGAGAGCGCTATCAGCAAGCCAGATTCAATATTTGCATCTGTTGAGTCACAGTTAAATAATGTGTTTACTTCAAAGTTGGGACAGGCTCGATTTTTTTTTTCTCCACAACGCGCAACGCCGAATGATCAAAGCTACTTGCGTTTAAAAAAAAAAGAACAATAAAAGATATAAATACATGAAAAAAAAGAAAAAAAAAAAAAATTTAAACCCGTTGAAATTAACACGACGGGAATCTCCGAAGTCCGCGCGAGCATCGAACAATCGATCGTGCACAAAAATCTCCCCGCATCGTGAAAATTCGAGCATCCGAGAAAACATTGCGTGCACAAAAAAAAAGAAAAAAGCGTCGATGAGGTAACGAGACCACAAAAGAGAAAGCGAGGAAGCGAGGGCGACGTTCGGAGCGTGAGTGGTCATCGAGTTTTGGTCGACGCGCACAAAGGGGGCTTCGGGCTGGCCACGCTAAGGCTGTAAACGAAGATGTCTGCCAAAATAATAATAATGATGATAATTCGACACTTCACAACGACGACAATCGACGGCCTCGCGCGATTTTCGGAGCGTCGCGACGATTGCGATGCGAAAAAGAATTAAAAACTGAAGCTCGTCAGCTTCGCCGGATTGTTGGGCGAGCGTGTAAAAAAAAAACATTCGATAACGTACCGCCCCATCGACGATCTGGTCCGCTTGACGCGAGGCGGTGGGGTGTCGCGGCTGGAGCTTCGCTTCATGTTGTTGCGGATCTTAACCGTGATCTTGTGCCGGTCGTCGCGCGGAATCCCAATCATCAACGCTGTATTGTGCACGGATAATCGGACGAAGAACGAATAAAATTAAGGAAAAAAAAAACGAAGGAGCGTTGTTTTTTTGTTTTGGTTAGTTTGTTCCCCCGACTGTTGGGCGAGAGGCGCATAAACGAAAAAATTTTGACGACGCGCGTTGCGGGCACCCGAGATGCACACTCGACGATATACTTCCTTAGACTTGTTTTTTCACCACCTTCTGGCGAGCGCCGTAACCGACTTATCCTCGGAAACTAACTAACAAAATGGCCGGTGGCTTTGCGTCTCTGCCGCGGTTGCGGCGCGCGCAGCGCCATCTGCGCAGACGGTGGCGACGCGGCTCGGGCTTCCTCGGCGGCGGGCGGGGAGCGCGGGAGACTCGAATGGACTTCAGGTAGAATTTCTCGAAGGTGAAATTGTTCGTTGGATGAAAGAGGTAACTTCGGTTTATTGGCGAGATCAACTAGGGATGCTAGTGGGCGTTACGCGAATATGCGAGGATTCTTGTAACGCTGAACAATAATTTATACTGTACATTTGATAATTTAATTTTGTGCGAGAAACGGACGACTGACTACGCAAGCTCGAAGACCGGATGCAGCAGGGACAAGTCATCCTTGTTCTGGAGCCATCTCTCCACGTGTTCCTCGACGTTTTGTCGAGTGTTCTGGAGAAAAAAAAATTGTAAAAATTGTTATGAGACGAATAACTGGTTATGGATGCGCCGCACACACACTTGCAACCAAAAGTTTAATGGGAAGCAACATTTTTGTACTTTGCGATATGCCGAAAATGTGAAAACATCAGCCCTATCAATGACGTCAAGAGCTTTGATTTTGTATAATAATAATGCCTAAAATGTATTAACAAATTATTTTTTTAATTAATTGTTTAAATGAAATCGGAAAACTTTTAATTTTCTCATTTTAAATGAATTCCTCGATTTTTTAGAATTCATACGAATGTTTCCTGAATTTTCTGGTATTTAAATGAAAATAAATTTCGAAAATTTGAAATATTGAGGCGAATAAGAAGAATTTTCGATACCTCCGGTCTATCCGAATTCTCGAGATTCAAGCCATCGAACAGTTGGGCAATGCTGAGAGCCCAAATCTGAAATCCAGTTCGAGCGAGCCACACATTTTCATTCAAACCTCCCAGAACAAGGTTCTTATTCTTCGTGGAAGCTTTTGAATTTCTTCCCACGAAGCTTCTCGTGACAGTCTCCAAGTTCATGGTCCACGGAATTACGGTTCTCATCAGCTTGTTCTTGGTTCCTTCGGGCTTTGGATTCTTCATGTTCTCGAGCATGTTGAGAAATCGCTTTCTGTTGGATTCAGCGTGTTCCGCCGATACTCGTTGCCTGGACGATTTATTCGAACAGTTACTCGTGTCGTTGCTCTGCTGGGCCGCTTCCGCAGCTCCGAGATCGCGATAGTAGCCTCGCTCTTCGGGTGACAATTCTTTCCAACGTTTCGTCAACAGCTTCGCAGTTTCGACGAAGTTTATGCCCGGATTTTCTCGGATTACTGAACGTTATTGCACACAATAAAAATATTAATTTAAAACCATTAAATATTGAATTCAATAAATATTTAAATGATCGTTATTAAAATATAAAAATATTATGAAAGAATAATTTTTGTAAAAATTGGTTTCGATAGGATAATCGTGTATGCAAAGTTTCTACGCACTCTGCAGCCTTATCTCTTTGGAGAACTTGCTGAATCCCTTGCAACCCATTGTCTTCGCGACGGACTCCGGCTCGTCCACTTCGCCCGGTGCATCTTTCAGAGCGTGGTTGTATATTCTCACATCCGTACCTCCCTGAATTTAAAGAATCCAAACGATGCCAGTAGAGCATTTGAAAAAAAAACATAAATTAATTATTTTCAATTAATAAATTAAGAATAAGTGATCGCAGAATAAGAATAATTAAATTCGATTAAGAAATACTTCAAGTAGAAAAAGTACTTAAGAAATACTTCAAGTAGAAAAAGTACTTAAGAAATACTTCAAGTAGAAAAAGTACTTGAAAAATACTTTAAGTAGAAAAAGTACTTGAGAAATATTTCAAGTATTTGTGATACTCTGTACTTTGGACTTAAAGTATTTTTTAGAACTTTATCCAGTTCAGACTAATCGAAGTCAATCAATTGACGTAGATATTTTTAATGATTATCAATTATTGGACTCGATTATTTTTACCTGCAAGTTTATCGGGACATGGCCCTTGCTCCATGCCTCCTCGGTCAAACCATTCGCGGCTTCCGGTATCGCAGTCGTCGGCTTCGAGCGATCGTGCACGCTCGTTTCTAGAATCGCCTCGCTCCGGCCTGGCTCTTGGTGCAACAATTTGAAAATCTCCTGCGTACTAAAGTCTTCGCCCAAATCAACTTCCGGTAACTGACTTATGGTTTCCTGAGCCGGTGCAACTTTGGTATTCGAGCTTTGATTCTCCTTGTTCGCCAGAGTTTCGAAAAGTTTCATCGCCCTGCGACGTTGTTTTTCCCCTCCAACCGCGGCTGCGGCATTCTTCACGGCGCTCCCATCTCTCGCTATTAATTTCTCGCTTCGGTCATCCAACTTTCTTTTCTTGGACGACGGTGGTGCGACCGATTCGCTCGCGGCTTCGATCTCGGTGCTCGTATAGTCGTGATACTCCTTCGTCGACTCGTTGCCCTTCGCGGGCTCGTCGATCTTCGTCTCCTGCGATTTCTCGACGATCTCGTAGAAATTGACCAGCAATTTGTCCAACGTCTCGACGATCTTCGCCTTGACACAGAATTTTGGAAATATTGTATATCACGTATGAGTGAGAGATGAGTGCAGAAACTCTGTGTCTAGTTATGGGCTCGAAATAAAATAGAAGGACCTTCTAAGGAGTTTTGCAATCATAACTTTTTTAAAGTTGGGTGAAAAGACGAACAAAAAATACAAATTTCAAGGATCCGCAAGAAATTTAAGAACTTTCGAGGCCCGGCAGGTACGACAATGAACCTACGTTACAGCGTCAACTTACGACATTCGTGAGCAGAACCGCTGTTTTGTTTGGCTCCAAATTAACATCAACTTCCGTCGGTGGCACGTTGAGAATCGCGAAGAAACCCGGCTTCTTCTTCGCCGGTATTTTATCGCCGAAGTGCTCCACCAATCGCTGATGAATTATCTGAGAGAAAAAAAACAAGCTCGCAAATTCTATCGTCGTAAAGTCGAATTGTATCACGTTGGTTTGAACTTAAGATCGCTCTTGAAATCGAACTTAATATCGAACTCGAATTTGAATTCATAGATCTTAAGTTTGAACTTATGATAGGTCATAAATTCGAAGTTAAGATACATCGCAAGTTTGAACTTAAGATAGAAGCATATAATGAAGTTCGGGCCAGACTTTGATCTTAAGTTCGATCTCAAGAACGTCTTAAAATTCGACTCCAAGATCGCTAGAATTATTGGACGTACTTTTTCAATCTCTTTATACGAAACGGGACGTTGGTTGACGAAAACGTGTTGTCCACCTTGGCAAACTTCCAACAACTCCGTGCAGTCTCTCGCGGGAATCACCAGATGCACGTCGACCTCCGGTGACTTCTTATCGACGAAATCGACTTGCGATATGAATTTCTTGCCGAACAAATACGTGAGGCATTCCCTAGTGGTTTCCGTTGACGGTTTCGTCATGATATTGGCGCCGTTGACTCGGTAGTTTATCCTCACTCTGGGATGACAAATTGCATAGGAACGCAGCAGAGTCTCCAGCGATTTAACGTCTTGATTGGAACGCTTGGAATTGTTAATTATCTGCCTCCGAACCGGAATGTCCTTGAACATGCATCTTGCCTGCACCGTTGTTCCTGCAAAAAATGAAATTATCAATGATTTATCAACAAATTTATTAATAAAAAATATTGATTAGAATAATTTATTACTTTAATATTACTATTAATAGTAAAGTTTCAAAGTAAAAAAAAAAAATAGCAAATTTGATGTTCGTTGTATAATATGCTAAAATTAACATTATTTTCTTGCAAAATAGCATCAAATAATAATTATTATATTTTATTTATAAAATCTATGTAATCGGTAAAAATGTATTGTGACAAACCAATTGAGCGATGAGAGAGCTCGGAACTCTCAATATTTCCATTACGGTTCATCCTATGCAGTCTGGCTGCCTGGTCTTCGTCCGTTCTTGTGATTATAGTTACATCCGCGACACTGCACAAAGAAGCCAGTGCTTCACCCCTAAAGCCGTACGTTTCCAAGGCATCTGGAAATTAGGACAAAAATTAAACTTTCAGAATAAAAATAAAAATAAAAAAATTGTGCATGAATTTAAAGATTTCGTACTCAAGTCGGCAAAGTCTGTGATCTTAGAAGTGTAAGACTGCAGAGCCATGAAGGAGGTGTCGGCCTGTGCTATGCCCTTTCCATTGTCGCTGACTTCGAACATCGATAGGCCATTGTCTTCCTGAAAATGGACAATCGTTAAAAAAAACAAATAATTTATTTCCGGACGAAAATTCAATTTTTTTTTTCACAGTTTCTAACGAAATTTCCAGAATTTAAAAATTTTTTTGCATTTTAAGGACACGAATATTATTGCGTGCCAGAAAATTGTTCCAACGTACCAGTTTGATATCGATGTTGCTGGCACCGGCGTCGAGAGAATTTTCCACGAGTTCTTTCACTGCCGTAGAAATCGATGTGATAACTTGCGCCGTCGTTAAACATTTTACCGTCTTCAGATCCAGCGGGGCGATTGCCATTTTTTTATTTTTCGTTTTTCGACACTTGTTTTTTTTTTTACACTAAAAAACTTGAAAACACACGCATTTTAACTCGAGCGGGACGTGCGTGAAGGTGATAATGTAGGCGATCAGCTGTTCGTTCGATCTCCCGACCGTCGCTATGGGTAACATGTAGGTGGCCGAAAGCGAACGCTCTATTATGACCAACTTCGCCCAACGCAAAGTTTCTAGCACAATTTGTATTTTTTTTTAAATTTGAAAAATTGACCATTTTCAGCATAGGGAATCCTATGTTAAATTTTGCGAAAAGGCACTTTTTTCAAAAAAATTCGAGATATCGAATTAAAACCTCCGCCATTGTTTTCAAGTGGCATATTTACCAACCGATTTCATTAACGAAAAAATTCTAAAAAAATGTTTTGAAAAAATACCATTTTCGTCGAAAAATGGTAAGGGAAAATAAGAACGAGGAAGATGGAAAATAAGAAGGGTACCCTTACCATTTTTCGAGGAAAATGCATTTTTCGGAGTGATTTCGGATTTTCGAAATCCACTTCTATATGCTATGAACTCCGAAATCTCGAGAACATAGCGTATGGGAGTGATTTCGGATTTTCAACAAAATAGACAAAATCCATTCGGACAAAATGGATTGAATAACGTCAAATTTGTCGAATGAAGTTCCGTCCCGCTCCTAGAAAAATAAACGCAAGGAAAGATATTATAATAAAAAATCTTATCTCAAATAACCACTTAGCATTAGATTTATTACAAAACTTTATGGTATATGGTACAAGATATAATGATACAGTAATTATTAACCAGCGCTGACGGAGAATTTTTTTAAATAATTTCATTTTTAATCACTAGCAAAGTACGCAACAATGTTCTCTTTTTTTCGACTAAAGTATCGTGAATCAGAAATAATCGGTGGAAGCACAAAAGTTTTCGGCTTCGACATCTCGTCTCGCCGGACTCGAGCTTCTTTCGCATTTTTTTTTTGTTTTTTTTATTACTATTTTATTTTCTCAATTATCGTGTATCTATGACGAGTATAAATAAAGGAACGTAATATTCGCTCGATAAGTAATTCGTCCGATGATAAAATATTGCGTGTCTCGTGACATTATTATCAAGCTGATCAAAAAAATCTATAGACATAATTCGTGATGAAAGTATAAATTCGAAGGCATATTTTTTTTAGTAAAATAAAAAATACTCTCGATCTGCTTGAATTTGATCGATTAATCGACGGTAACATAATAAGTCGACGAGCGGTATTAACGTAAACAGCCAGAATCGCAATTAATCGATATAAACTTTATGTGGCCTTTGGGAGCCGGGCAAGCGTCACGAACCCTGGCGTGTCGTAGCGAGACTCGTTCTCCTTTATGTACATAGGCAAAAAAACGAGAAAAAAAATAATTTAAAACGAAAAAAAAACTCACTCGTTCGGAGATGCGTCGGAACCGATAATTACATAATTATAATAGAAACAAGTGCGTCGTTAAACGTTATCGATAGAGGTAGAAAAAATGTTCTCATATACACATATTACACATATAGATACAATTAATCGATGCAAGCTGCGGCGCCGAAGGCCACACTGGTACGCCTCCTTCCTTATCCTCAATCCCCCCCTCCCCTATCAGAATCGATTGATAAATAATAAACTATTTTAGTCGACTAGCTTCTCCTATCGCTTCAACTTTCCTTAATTCGTAATATAGTACACGGGCGTTATAATTTTTTTTTTTTTTATAGTAGAGAGACTATTAGACTCGGAATTGTGTAAGGCGTGGATGCGGAGAGTTCGTTCAAACTGCGTGACGATAATGAAAAAAAGAAACGGTAAAAAAAAGAAGAAAAAAATGTAGACTACCCTCAAATTGAATTATCGATTAACTTTGTATACATAGAGATTGCGAGACAAAAAAAAAGACTATGTTGAGTAAGGATCCGATGGAAGCATTAAATATCAATATTGAAATCTCGTTGATCCGTTTCGTCTATCATAACGGCAGGAGATCGACGAGATTGTCCCGAGGCTGAGTCAACGACTCGGGAAAAAATTCTGCGAGCTTGTCATAGAGTTCCGTTCGACGGTTGTGAAGAATTCTCGACGGTATTCTCGAATCCGAACAATCGCCCGTCGATGTCGCCGAGAGCTCGAGGCTCCTCGCTGCCTCTTGCTCGCGGAAGAGCACCGACGCCAGAAGCTGAAACTTTCGGTAAAAGAGCTAATGTCAAATGAATTCTTCGTCGGACCGTCGATATTGCAAAATTGATCCATAAAATGAATTTATGAAATTGATCCATAAAATGAATTTATAAAATTTGTTTAAAAAAAATATACCTCTTTGGCCTGTTCCTCGTCGGCGTGATCGATAATTTCCGACACCTCGGTCTGCAGATACTCGAGCGCCTCGATGCCGTCCTTCATCGCGAGCTCCTCGAACTTGTACTTCCGAATGAGGAGCTTGCAGCGTCTCAGTATTTGTTCCCGGGAGGGTCGACAGAGTTGCAGTTGCCAAAAATCGTCGAGACGCAATTTAGGCAAACACGAGCGTCCGGGATTGCCGCCGAACAGGTAGTGAACCTTTTTCACGTAGTCGTAGACGAGTTGATGAGCGAAGCGCGGACACGGCTCGAAGTCCTGCATCTTGTTCCAGTACTTCTCGCCGATGTTCTCGTTGCGATAGATGCACGACCATCGATTCGCCCTTATGTTGTAGACCCAGAATGAATTTTGAACGTTGTTGTCGCGCTTGTCCTTATCCTTGCTCAAGCCCTGCGACAAACGAGAATTCTTCCCGAGTCAAACGTCGCTCATTCGATTGTGTTCACAAATTCGATAGATTCGATAGATTCGATAGATTCGATAGATTCGACAGATTCGATCGATTTGATTTAAACAAAAATTATACAAACAGATAGAACGTAGATTTCACCCAGAGCCGGATCGATGGTGGCCCGCTGGGTGTAACCCGCCGCTGGTACGTTACTCGAATCTCTGTTGCCAAAGTCCGTCAGGCTTATGCTCTCGAGCTGATTTGTATCCACCTCGTAAGTGAAGAAATCGTTCAGATAGTCCTTGCTCCTCTGACCGCCGAATATGTACAGCTTTCTCGAATCCTGTCGATCGGAGACTTTGTTTACTGAACGAATGAAGCTTTTGTCGATCGTCGATCGAGGAGTTTGTTACGGAGCTATCGGGAGCCTTACCGGATGAAAGAGCATGGAATGTCCGACGCGCGATCTTATAACCGGCACGTTGGGAGGACTCGGTCGAGCTATGTCGGACGCGAGAGCCGTCCACGTGCCCGTTGGCACGTGATAGGAATAGAGTCCCGAGTAGACCGGCTCTGTGGAATTCGCCGGCACGCCTTGATCTTCGGCTCTACACAGTAAAAAAATTAAATAAAAAAAATGTATATTATTATTATTAAACTTTGCAGAAAGGAAGTGCAACACTATAAAATCTGCATCTCGATAACTGAATTACAATTTTCTTTTTCCGTATAAATTCTTGTAAATAGAAAAAAAATAGTTGTTAGAGGCACGTATGATGAAGTGGATGAAAAATAACGAAAAAATATCTCACCCTCCGGACGGAACGAGCACGCGTCCGCCGACGACGTAAATCGTTCTCTTCTCGACGTCCATCGACATCTGATGATCGAATATCAATCTCGGACCTCCGACAGCTCCGGTGTCCTCCGATATTTGCGTCCACTTGTTCGATTCGATGTCGTAGATGTAAAAGTCACTCTTCAAGTTTTCCGGCGATCTGTACTGCGTGTCGAGATACCTGCCGAGCGTGAACAGCTGGCGTCTCTCCGGATCGAGGCACATCTTGTGACACGAGCGCGCACTCGGTCCGCCCTATCGAAAGTTCGCGAAAACTTTAGCTGAAGATTACGAAATAAGCCGATTTTGTTTTTCGATTTTGTTAGATTTGTATTATTTTTTCTTGTTTTTTTTTTTTTTTCCTTTACCTAATGCACTTGTTTAACGTACTTACTGCAGCTTCCGTGTCTTTGCAAATGAGCGACCACTTTTCGGTGTTTATGCCGTAAGCCCAGAGATCGGCGAGATCCTGATTACCGTCCCAACCGCCGAACAGGTACAGGATCTCGGCGGCCGGGTCCAGCACCATCTGGTGACCGCCCCGCATCCCCGGTTTCGGATCCTCGCAGGCTACCTTCGTCCAAACAGCCCGATACGACTGGGCGTTTATGTACTCGTCCAGCATTCCCACTGAAAATTTACGTTGAAAAAAAATTTGAAACATGTTCAACAGCGAATTTTTATATGAAAAACTATCGAAAGTAAAAAATTAATTGTATGAAAAATGATCAAAAGTGATAAATAACTTATGTGAAAAATTATCAAGGGTAAAAAATAAATTATGTGAAAAATGATCAAAGGTAAAAAATAAAAGATGATCGACCACTCACTAGAAATCGAATTTGTGATGAAGGCCTCGACCTGTGGATAATCTCCCTTGTTGACGAGAATATCGTAGAGCGCCGAGAGTCGACGATCCTCGAGCGCGACGCCCGTCACTCTCTCGAGCGTCTGCACGACTTCCGATTGCTCCAGTCTCCGAAAGTGTTTCATGCACAGTCTTATCACCTCTCTCTGCAGATACTGCGAATCAAACAAATCGATTAAATGGAGCAGTCAGTGGACTTTGTTAATAAATAAATAATAATAATTCAATCATTGAATAGCAAGTGGGGAAGAACGGATCAGAATGGACCTCCGTCTGAATCCGCGAAAAATAATTTCAATTACTTATTTTCCTAACTATTATTGTTATTATTATTACGGATAGTAAACAATTATTGAACATTTTATTCGAATTTTTTTGTTCTAAAATCATAAAAATATGTTATAAAATTATTACATAAAAAAGGCATTACTAAGGGAAGATTTTCTTACCGAATCGACCCACTGTATGCTAGATTTAACGATCTTGGGGTCGTCGACACCGGCGAGACGAACGTGCCATATAGAGAAATTGAAACTGGGCCCCCAAGACTGAAGAGGCAAGATGCTAATGTATCTGACCGGAAAGTAGTTGCTGTCTCTGCCGATGACGTGTTTCATCTCGAAAGTTTCCGGGACGGAGTCGTTCTTAAGACCGCTGCGAGCAAATTAATGTTAGTATGTCATTCCGATCTGTGTAGATCGGACTTCGCAGCAAAAATATTAGCCCTAAACAATATTTAAAAAAAAATTGAACTTTGCCAATTTTCATTACATTTTGGACTTTAAGCCTGATTTTCATCACCTAAACATTAACAAAATCATGCTTTCATGCATTTGTTGCTTGTCTTTCTCTTCCTCATTATAAAAAATTATACACAAGGCAGATAGTTAACGAAGCTACCTTTCCAACAGCGTCATCATGTTCTCCGATTTCATTCCTCCATAGACCTTAAACTTCTTTATGTTGCATACGTGAGTCTTCTCGAATTTGCCGAAGGTGATGGTCTTGACGATGGCCGGACTTTGGAGCTTGAGCACCAAGAACTGAAAAATCAAAGTAATCTCGTGAGGTCATGATATTTGGGCCAAAGCCGCAGGAAGTAAACAGGCCAGGGACTTCGCTGAACGCGTTAGTCAGTGTGCGAGTCAGAAACGCAGATAAAGCAAGCGGACGCTTTCGCTTATTGAATTTATCTCAGAAACTAAACCGTGAATCTCCTTGAAATTTGGACACGATGTGTCCGATAGTACATATTGTGTTGAAATTACTAAAAAGACTACACGGCAAACAAATCTCCAAAACTTGCAAACGATTTGGCTCGTCTTTGTCCGAAAAGTATCAAAGTTTTATAAAATTCGAACAGAAACGAGTTTTGGCCCAAAAATCCTTGAGCGACGACGAGGAGACAAAGGACGTCGCGTTACCTGCGGCTGATTGTCATTGTCGGAGGACCACCTGGATGCTTGGTCCAGCGGCTTGTCCGTCAGGATATTTCTGCGAAACAAACAAAGCGCAACGAGCAAATCAGCGAAAAATTTTATGAATTTCAACAAGACCTTAGGAGTCGAAAATTTCGCGGCCGCGAATCACGTTCGGCCAACGTTTTACTCACTCGGGCACGTAGGTCGACGAGTAGCTCGAGCACTTGTATATTCTGTATTCCAAGATTTTGTTGCTATCACCGCTGTCGGACGACGCCATATTACGCAAATGACATAACAATAACCTCCGGCAGTTGTAACATTTGGATTTGTTTGACGTTACGGTCGGCGACAAACGTGCGCCGGACTGTCGTGCTCTTTCGTGGACAGACTTTTAACGAAAAACCACCGACGACACAGCCGCACCGGCGAAATTCCTCTCGACACGCGTTCGCTCAGTTTTTTTTTCCTGCCGTTTTATTTCAACCGTTCGCCACGGTTCCCTACATCTACGTTACAGTTAGGCACCGTTTTTCTAACTCGGCAAATCACCATGCCTCGGACTCCCTACTCTACCCACTCTCGCGCGCGCGATTATCCATCCGCGAACGACGGAGTATCGGACAGAGGGGAATCCGCGTAACGAAAATGCGAAGTTTCTCAAACGTTCTGCTTCGAACTATCCGCGAAACTGCGATTACCATAGGAGCGTTTTCTGAAATACGAATTTTTCAAAAATTAATTATCTCGATCGTTTTGCACTTTGGTTCGTGGATGTTGTTCGGTCGATGAGTGAGAATCAAATGGGCGCAATTCCAATGTTGGGACCTAAGGGGTTGCGCCCCTTCGATTCTTAGCCGTCGATATGTTTGCCCGGGGAGACCGATGACCTTGGGTTGACCTCTGGGTACGGAAATACGATATTCGGCGAAAAATTCCTTAAGAAGTTATAGAATTCTTAATAGCCGGAGGAAGCTCAGTTAATCGGATCAATTCATTTATTATTAATTATTAATTATTGTTATCATTATTATTAAACACCGATTCAACGTCCATATATAAATATGTACATACATTCTCTCGCGCGCATACAATTGGAAAAAATCATGACCTCTTTTGAATCGGTCATGCCCGTTTTTATCAAACATAAAAATATACATAATGTACAATTACATATGACCGAAGTTTGGTGAACCGTTGCCGAGTGCGATTTACGATAGGATCGCGTAGGGTGTTTTTTTTTTTCTTTTTTGCATATACAGCGAGGTAAATTATTTTTTTCTTTTTTTTTCACCCATCAGCAGCTTCACGAGTACTCTACAGTGTGTAGATAGGAATAATCGTTTATAGTCGAACGATTATGTTTATTGACTGTTCTTCACGAAGAGTGTACCGGCAAAAGTTTCGCACTGGTCCGCAATTGTAAGTTGATGGTGGAGGATTTTTCGTCCGAGAGACGCGAGATCGCGTCGACGAGCCGACGACTTTGTCGTGCGCGGAATGCGAATTGGAAACTCCGTTTCTCTCGAATGATCGGTGAATTCGTTCAGTGACTGTGGAACGGTCGTCGCGGCAGATTAGCTCAGCTCGAACCCGGCACCCGCTTGTATGGCGTACAAGAGCTTTTCTCGGAGCGTCGTCTCGTCGGGAAACTCTGGTAACTTTAGGAGATTCATGCAGGTACTCGATGTCGGAAGGCGGTCGATCGTACCTGCATGCTGTATGCAGAACGGAGGATCCAATTCCTGAAAAAAAAAAAAAAAACTTTCGATCAGAACAATCTGTATGATGTTTCGCTAGATTGAAGCAATTTTTTGGGCTTACAGGTCAAAAGCCGTCTAATTTTTTTTCAAGCAGTAGAAAAAAGAGAACGTATAATTACATCGAGTGGTATTGATCGATCGTAATTGTGTCCCGAACAGCCAAAAAAATCCCCCTTTGGAATATAACAAATTGTACGAGAAGGTCAATTTTTTTTCAACTACATTTTTGATATTTTATATTTTAAAAAAATGGAAATCTTCCCACAATTTTTCATATTTGGACCTGAGGATTTTTTAATACAGACCCTTGTGAGCAATCAATCGCGTGCAATTTTTTGATCGATAGAAATGAACGAAACATGTTTTTTTACCCCGAAATCATCGAACCTCATAACGATTGATCAAAGAACCAATTTTTTGTAATTGTAGACGCAAAGACGTTTAATTTTTATTTGATTAGAAAAAAAATTTAGTTTTAACCGAACATGCAAAAAAGATTCCACGATCTCAGATGATTGAGAACGCATGGATACCTTGAAGCCAAGTAGCGGCGGTCGACTGCAACTGGTAACGAACTTGAGCAGTTGCCCCTTCTGTATATCGCCGAATTCATTGACGACTTTCCAGAAAGCGACGATGGTTGGATGATCCGGCGCGTATCCACCGGTGTAATTGGTGTGAAGCTTGAGATCGTTAACGTCGACGGGTATCTGAGCGCCGGATATCAAAATCTGCAGTTCTTTGTTATTGAACATCTGCAGCCAATCGAGGGGCACGACGTTGCCGATGCCCTGCTTGAAGGCGTAACACTGCGCCCTGATCTGTTTGTTCAATTTGTAATCCGCCATGAGATGAATGTACTCGATGCGATTGTGATTGTTGACCGGTATGTTCGCCCCGCAGGGCTTCAGTTCGTCGATTCGTCGTTCGCCCAGTTCGTCCGAGAGAACCGTGAAGTCCAGTCCGAGATCGGTGACATCGGCCTTGTAGCTCTTGAGGTAGAGCAGATTTCTGTACATAACAGGATCGAGCGAGGCGAGATGATGAACGTCGACGTCCGACTGTCGACCGACGATCTTCGACAAGAAGAATTCGGCGAACGGCAACTCCACGAGTAAATTTTCGTAGACGGCCTTGCCGAGGATTCTTCCGATGAAGTAGTAGTGTTTAGGAAAATCGTCGACGAGCAGATGAACGGTGGGATTAGGATAGAGCATGTTGTCCTTGGTGAGCCTGAAGAACCCGCGATTGGGATCGAAACTCGTCTTCAGCAACTCCGAGAGAAACTCCCTGAGCAATCCTCCGCCGTCGACTCCGGCCTCCTCCAATCCTGCGGCATTGACGAGCTGCACTCGCATCTTGAGTCTCAACTCCGGTTCGTTCTCCGGCGAGAGTTTGTCGAAGGCGTCCTCGTAGAGATAGCTCCGTCTGACGGCGATCTGTATGGACGGACCTTGCATGAAGTGGGTGAGCTCTCCCTGCTGCTCGAGCTTATCTCGGTAGATGAGCGACTGGAGGACGAGAACGCGATCGTTGAAAGGCACGACGAAAGGAATCTCGCGCAGAAGCGTCAGAGTACGAACTTCCTTGGTCGAAAGTGGCGGTCCGCTCTCCTCCATCTCCTCCTGTGTGTAGGCTCGGAGGCCCTGAAAATAGTGACGTAAATTCGGTAAATAACCATTAAAAGCAACCATAGCTATTTATAATATTTTAGGGGAAGCTATTTATTTTGCGGTTGGAATCATTGTATGCAATTAATCTTTATACGTCGAGTCTTCTTTTTCATCGAAACTATTTATTAATTTATTTGGCATAAATTTTAATAAACGTTTCGCTAATTTTTTTTTCGAGAAAATAGTATTTTCAACTTTCAAATTAAATTAATTTATTTTTCTCAATAATTTAATTTTTTCCATTACTCGTTAATCTCAATTTCAATAGTTTACATTTTTAGTAACTATCATAATTAACCGGTTATTGTACGACGTACCTGAAAAGGCACGTAGCCGCGCAATCTTCGTCTGCGGAACGTGAAGTCCTGAGGCTTGTCCATCGGTATCGTTATGTTCGAGGCGATCCAGTGGCCGTCAGGGCAGAACTGGCGACGCAGGTCGCGCGTGTGCAGCTGGCGGAGGAGACCGACCGTGACCTTGAAGAGATGAGTCCACATCTGGGTGTCGTCGTGCGGAGGGATTTCGCTCGATGAGCCGAGGACGGCGCTCTTGTAGTCGTCCCGCACCGTCGGTCTCGTGTCGGGAAAGGCGCGCTCGACGAGACCGAGGCAGACGCCCTTGAGGTGGGCGGAGAGCGGTATCAGCGCCGATGTCGTGAACGGCATCGCGAGCTGATTCTCCTCCGGCGCCTGGAAGAAAGACTCCTCTCGAGTCTCGATGAAGAATTCGCTGTCGTGGAGCGTCGCGATCAGCAGGCTGAAGAGGGAGCAGAAGACCGCGAGAAGTGAGACGATCTTTCGGGAATCCTCGGGCGTCAACGGCGCACCGCGGGATATTATCTGCAGGAGCGGCGTCGCGCCGCCGCCGAAGAGGGACGTCTGGCAGACGGAGAGCAGGGCGTTCCAGAGGTTTCGTAGAAAGGCCGGCTTGAAGGCGAGCATGTAGAGGAGCTTGTACTTGTGAACGGCGAGCTTGTTCGTCATGAGGAGATTGTGGCAGAGCTGGCAGAGCGGCTGCAGGACGACCGGGTCCTCGCTACGGTCGACCGCGAGCAGGATACCCTGGACACGCTGCTCCTCGTTCACCAGCTCTATGCAGCGGCGCAGAACGTCCGCCTCGTCCTGGTCCACCATGTCCGTGTCGCCGTCCGAGTCGCTCCCGTCGTGCTCCTCTACACCTCCTCGCTCGTTCGGCAACGGACTCATGCGCGAACTCAGCGACGCCAGCACTTGCAGGTAATTCATCAGAACCTCCTCGGACTTTGATGGACCTACAATTTTTATTGATTTTATTATTATTGTGTGATTTTGTTATGGATTGTTGTACATATAATGTTATGCAACAACTTACAGAACTGATCGGGTTCTAGTGAGAGAACGGCGTACAAGAGACTCGCCGTGGGTTGAATCTCCAGTCTGTAAATGCACGCGATGAGCTGGGCGTAGGGAAAACTCGACGATCTCGCTAGTGCCGGTATTATAAACATTCTAATAGGCTCGGACATTTTCGGCGAGAGTATACTCAGACTGAATTCTCTGAGCACGAGTACGGAAAAATCGTCGTTGTAATTGTCGAGCCGATTGACCAGGCTGAGAGGTCTCTCGATCATGTCGAAGAGACACTTGGCCATAGTCGTTGGAGGGTTCGATGTTGCTTCCAGCATCGACGGCACTTTGTCCTCCAATAATTTTTTCACCTGATCGAAGTAAGCGTTCTTAACGAGATGCGAAAACACGTCCTTCAGATACTGCACTGCGTTTCCGTCGAGGGCGCGGTCCGTTTCCTCCTCCACCGTGAAAACCTCGAGAACTCGCAACGGTATTGCCAGATAGTGAGTCTTGTCCGACTTTATCGCGTCGACCGTGTACTGCATCGATACTCGCAGAATCCATCTGTGGAATCGGAGAAATTATTGATGAGTTATTCTTTTGTAATCGGTGAATACCGAAAGTATTCTATATAAATTTCGTTTCTATTCGTACTCTATATAGATATAGCTTGAAAATACCGAAAACACTTTGTTTTTTTAATCCTAGGCAGCGACCTCTAAAAATGCTTCGAGTTCATAGGAATTTTGCAGAGTTTTTGCTTTTTCGTTATACTTTCGAAGTGCAGGGTGGCTCCAAGGAAATCTCGAATCTTTCATTTTTGTTTAAATTTGGATTTTTCAAAGTTTAACATTAAAGTGCATCAATTTCGAGAACCCTTCAAAACTTTCGAGTTTCTTTTTCCCAAAAATAGATGATCTTTTAGGCGTAAAAAAAAGAAACAAAAAGTAATCAATTTTTGTTGTATCAATTTCTTGATCCGTCTGAAAAAGATTGGCGCCTACCGCAATCTCCACAGCCAGACGGTCGACTGCCTCGTCTGAACTTTGATCTCCTGCTGATACTTCAAGGCGTGCTGCAGCAGCCATATCAATCTGTGACCGTCGTACTCGCGCTCGTAGAAAAATAGTAGGGTCCTGAAGAAGGGTTCCAGCTCCTGCAGGCCGAGTTTCTTTCCGTTCGCGGCCGATTGCGCCTTGTCGAACTCGCCTCTGTAATACTTCCTGGCCAGTTGTCTGGCGACGAAGCTGCGAGCGTGGGCCTGAATCTTCACGGCGGCGTCGAGTTTTCTCCTCTGCTGCTCTCGTTTCATCCGCTCCAATTGGGCGTGCTGTAGCAGAGCTGCTTTCTCGTCCCTTCTGCTGGCCCCGGCAAGATTTTGCTGAGGCTTTCGCCTGTAGTCTCCCTCGAAGCTGTACATCTTCGTATGGCGATATATATATGTTTAGTATTTATTTTTTATCTGACCCTTCGCAGACTCCTAACGGAGCAATTCGCATGCTCGCATCTTCAAAATACAGCTCTAGAGCCTGATGATGACTCAGCTCATTTTTTCATGGAAAAAGAAAAATAGCTCATGCTCTTTTCGCAATTGACCGACGAAGTTTTCTGCAAGCAAAAAGAGCATCGATTAACGTCGGACGCAATTTTGTTGCAATCGTATTTTTTGCAAATATAAAAAGCAAGTATTTATTGTTAGCAATCTAATTCTATTTATTGTTATCAGTTATACTTTAAGCAAATATAATGGAATTTCATTCATATATATTCTGCAATGCGTAGAATAAATTGATGTATGGAATGCCTTTAATGTGGAGCAGACTGGATTGTTATATTGAACGTTACTCTTTATGATATTATATAAATAAATAAATAAATAAATAAATAAAAGTTTTCACACCCAAAATGAGTGTGCGTAAATATTTTTGTACCTAGTCAATTAACAACGAATTGAACGAAAACAATTTATGCTCCAAAGCCAAAACGACTATGCGGCAGACAATGCGCTGGGTACCCAAAAAAATAGAAATGTACAACTTTCTTTGTATCTGCAAAAGGAGCAACCCGTAGACGAATTATCAATGTCAATGTCCAAAAACATGTTAAAAGTTTCCATACACAAAAAGAATGTGCATAAAGATCGGGTTCTCCTATTCGAGTAATTCATGAGGGATACTACGATACGAAGTGATACGATGCAATATTAATTGTTAACCATACTCAAAGACTATTTCCATTCTCTTGTTTAGTAAACTATACCAAAAACATATTTATATACATCGAAAAACTAAAGTGTGAACTGTGCAAGACAAAAATCATTATGAATTTAATTTTGATCTCATACTGTTATGATATTATATTATCTGAATTATTTTATGTAAAAGGGCTCGTCCCGTAAATAAATAAATAAATAAATAAATAAATATTTTTGTACCTAGTCAATTAATAACGAATTGAATGAAAGCGAATTATGCTCCGGAGCAAAAACGACTATACGTCAGACAACGCGCTGGGTACCCAAAAAAAATAGAAACGTACAACTTTCTTTGTATCTGCAAAAGGAGCAACCCGTAGACGAATTATCAATGTCAATGTCCAAAAGCATGTACTCACGAGGAATAGTGCATCATCATCGTCATTCGTTATTCGCGACCGTTGATGCTCGACGATTCGTCACCGAGAGCGAGGAAGCAGAATTATGTATGCGTAAAAACGTATACAATCAAAACTTGTTGCCTCGAGTCTTTTTGTTTTGTTTTATCGTACTTTCGTAGTTCTCGCGGATCGACAACTCGTGTCGATGAATTGGACGGTCGGATCGTCGATCAATGAGCGAAAATTCTCTCGCCGACGATGTTTTTTCCGATAGCGTTGACTGTGCGACTCGAGACGGGACGTCGGAACGACATCCAGCGAAACGAAACACCTTGGAGTTATCTCGTCGCTACGGAATACAATTCTCTCTCCTCTCCGTCTCTCCGTGCACAAATCCGCGAAAGCCTCCCGACACGTTTTGTTCGAGCTCTCTCGTTCAACCGGAGGCAGCGATGACTCCCATTTGTTCTCCGGTCTCGTTGCGACAGCAACAACTGCGCTCCTTCTCGTAGTGCGATATTTTTTCTCCTCCAAATTTCATCGTCGGGACTCGCTCGTCAATGGGAGAATCTGTCGCAGCTGCACCTGCACACACCGGGCGCTGCACCTGCCCTGCTCGTACCTTCCTACTAGCGAATATGCTGAATTCAACATGGCGGATTATTCGGTCATATTTCTGCCTGACCTTGAGTTACCGGTCAGTTTAAGATCCGCAATAAAGACCCTTGTAACTTTGAGATCAAAGTTACAGATTTCTTCTATTCAATAAACTCCTCGCTGCGACGATAAAATTAACGAAACATTGCAAGAATAAAAACTTAAGTTTCACTCGAGCTAAGATGAATTTATCCGATCAATGATCTTAGGTCTTTTTGTCAGTGTTTCGATTCCGTGGTCTTTATGCACAAAGCTGGTTCATCAGCTGTCAGGCAGTCAGCTGTCAAGCGTCTAGGCTTTCTCTGTATGCAATACAAGAGTCTAATAATAAACTGTGCGAAGTGCGATAGCCTTTGAGCCGAGAGGAGGATCGGAAAAAAAATATTTCGCCGAGAGGAGAATCGAGCCGTTTTCGATGGGCGTTTAGAGGCTCCAGCTCAGGATGGCACCTCCCCCCGTCGTGACGGGGCTTTCGCCGAAGGAAGGTCCTCCGGGAACACGTGTCACGGTGCGGGGCGAGTTTCTCGGCACGAAAGCGCAGGATCTCATAGGCGAGTTTAGAAAAAAATTTACTTGTCGTTTTCGAATAATTACCATGGGTTTCGTAATTTTTCTATAATTTTTTACCTTCGCTTTTTTTTCTGCAGGTTTGACTATATGCGGATGCGACTGCCTGCTGTCCGCGGAATGGAAATCGCAGAACAAAATAATCGCGAGGTCCGGGCCATGCAAGGGCCGGGGAGACATAATAGTGACGACTCGCAGCGGAGGACAAGGCACGTCGACCGTACAGTTTAGAGGGTACCACGAAACTATCGGACCGATGAAGGAGTCGGCAGTTTGGGTTGAGGAGGCTCCGGTGCA
Organism: Ichneumon xanthorius; assembly: GCA_917499995.1. Lineage (NCBI taxonomy): Eukaryota > Metazoa > Arthropoda > Insecta > Hymenoptera > Ichneumonidae > Ichneumon > Ichneumon xanthorius. The sequence goes on along the minus strand of OU824204.1, from coordinate 1,706,286 downwards.
GAGCTTCGTGTGGGGACGGAGAGCACTCTCGCCCACCAACTATCAGCAGGAGGACCCTCTGGGTCTCAGCGTCGAGGGCAACGAGTAATGCCTTTTTTCTTTTTTTTTTGCCTTTAAGGTAGTACTGGCGGACCGGCGGAAAGTTTGGTATTGTAACGGAGGTGAAAATTGTGCAGGAAAAAATTTCCCGAGGACGAGCTCTGTGAACTCTTCGGAGATTGCTGCGGCGAGCTGACCAGCGAAAAATTTCATCCCGGATGGTTCTTGCTGCAACACCACCATGCCACTACCTTGGACGATCTCAGAGCCGGACTGGCGTACCTGAGGCGCAAGGTCAATTCGCAAAAGGAAGGACAATTGTCCTTTCTCAAGGTAGACTTTTGTGTTCTTTTTGTACAGAGCGTATATGTATTTTTTTAAGCAAACTTTTAAAGGATTTTTAAGTCCATTTTTTCTGCCAAAAAAATGTTTTGTTTTTCCTTTATCAGTTAAAAAAGGAAATCATACAAAAGATCCTACAAAGATCGTACAAAAAAAAATAAAACTGATTACATTTAACGGTGTTCTGATCACATGAAAAAATTGCCAGGCTCCAAAACAGGAAAATATTTTCGATATTTACTACCTTTCAAAAATGAAACACCTACAATTTTTTACAAAACATGGCAGTTTTTATATAATATTTTTAACAGATAAAAATAAATAAAAACTTTATTTTTTCCCAAATTCTTCGAAACCCCAGACCGCTTCAGTGTGATTAAATAATCGACTTATGCTAAAACGAATTCGATGATTTAACAGGCAAACGTCGGGGCCGTGATGGAGCAGCTCGAGACGATCGTATTGCTGAAAGAGCAATTCGAAGCGGACGTGAGAAAGTACGGAAACAATCCCACGGACAAGCTCGAGTCAGCAATAAGGATATCCATGGCGGAGGCCAACAAGCTCTTCGACGACGTGCTGGCTCGTCGCGACCGAGCGGACGCGACGAGAAGCGCCCTCGCTCTGATGCAACGTTACCGTTTTCTCTTCTGCATGCCCGTGAACATCGAGAAGAACATAAAACGCGGCAACTACGATCTCGTCATAAACGATTACGCGCGAGTCAAGAATTTGTTCGGCAACACCGACGTGGAGGTTTTCAAGCGTGTGCTCGAAGAGATCGAGGAAAAGATTGGCCTTCTGAGAGACATACTGCGGAAGAAACTCGAGGAGACGCCGTTCGCTCTTGAGAGACAGAAGAAGATCATTAGAAATCTCGTTAATCTCGAGGCGAATGGTGATCCGGCTTGGGACGCGATAGGTAAAAAAAATGTCAATATAAAAATTTTATCGTCAACCAGTGGCAGAAAGGAAAGTGCAAATTGAATTTGCACATTGGTTCCTCCAAAAATTTCAAACTCATAAGATGGTCAAATTCGATAACGATTTTTAATTTAAACGATAATTAATTTTAATAGCTTTTTTTTATTTATTTACAAAGACACAGTTTTCTCTGCGTGGAATCAGACGATTAATCGATTGATTTTCAGTGTCGCACGGTGCCTACTTGGACAAGAGCATAACGAGCTGCCTTCAGGATTTCTTAGGCTCGGAGAACGGAGCCGGTGACGACATCAACAAAACTCCAAAATCAAACAGCCTTACGCCAATATCGGCCGATCGTTTGCGCCTCTATCGTAGCGACGCGAATTGCAACGTTCCGTCTCGTGTTCTGTGCATCGAGGCGATATGCGACGTCGTCGCCGAGCAGCTGCCCGATCTCTGGAGACTCGGCCAGAGTTACTTCACCGGTCAGTTGCACGTTGCCGTGGACGTTGAGAAGCAAGTTCCCTTCAAGAATCTCGTTCTGTCTTGCATTCAACGGGCCAGCGAAGCCATGAGAGAATCTTGCGGCAGCGGCATGACCTCCGCGTGGATGCTGCACAGTCTGCGATGCATCAGACAGATGTACGCCGCACTGATACATCTCGATCTGCCGAGCGAGGCTCTCGACATATTTGGCAAATTTCTCTTCGATCTTAGACTTCAGTGTCTCGTTGGACTGTTCCGACAAACGAGCGACAACATCAACGGGCTTCAGCGAAAGGAAACATGGCAGTTGGAGTATCTGCCGAACGAGGACGGTGGCGTTACGAAATTGGTGAGAAAATCGATATCCAAGCATTTTTTAAACTTAATGATCGATGAAGATGATTCGTCCGTCCATCTGTCCGTTTATTCGCCCGTTCGTTAATTCGTCTCTCCGTTAATTCGTCCCTTCTTTAATTCGTCTCTCCATTCATAATACATACTAATATCCAATATACTAATGTAGTATTTTCGTCGATAGCCCTGCCTGTTCGAAGAGATGGTGATGGAAGTATCGGAGCTGGCTCGTGAAACTGCGGTCGCCTGTGGTCCTCGAGAAACTTCACTGCTGGCGAGCCCCGCACAACAGTCTCTCTATCACAACGCCGTTAAAACGTTGTTCGTCTCCTTCGCCAGATGCTTGCAACAGCTGGCTTTCAGCGGTAGCGAAGAAGCCGCCGACGAGGATGATCCCTCGGTCAGTCAACTGGTCGGTTCGCCGTCGTGTTACAGGATAAGAGAGAACAAGCATCGAGGCCTCACGACACCGGCAAGTCGACTTATTACGCTTCGATATAATCACATCGATATTTTGTTATTCTTTTTTAAAAATCTTTCAATCGTATTTTTTTTTCTAGACGTGGGAAAAATGCCTGCTGATATCTCTGAGTAACATACGTTACACATTGAACACCGTGCTTCCTCGAGTCGTGACAGCGCTGAAGGCTCGCGGCTATCCGGATCTAACGCTAGCGGAAGGATGGCGGAGCGATTGGACGCAGTTGGAAACCCTCGACAGTGCGGTACTGGACGCTTATTTGGAAAGAAGATGCGATCCACTGGTAGGAACTATCGAGCCGAGCATGTATCTCGGAGGCTTGGAATGGGACTCGGAAATCGAGCCGACTCACGTCAGGCCGTACGCGCAAGAAGCTCTCGCCAATCTCATTGCCGTTCATGCAGAGGTAAGTGTTTTTTTTTTGCTTCTTTTTAACGAGATTTCGACCCTGGCTTTCGCAATTGTACCGGCCGGTTCCTACGGCTCCCGTGCTCTATTATCTGATTTTTTTAAAAGTTCAATTTGTTCAATTTTTCGTTGTTGTAAGTCTTTGCAAGGCACTCTATATTTTTGTAGGCCTCTGCGAGTCTGTAATTTTTTTTGTAAATTTCTGTAAGTGTCTGGAATTTTTTTTTTTTTGTAAGTCTGTGTCTCTGTAATTTTTTAAAAATCTTCCGTACTTTTCTGTACGTCTCTGTAAGTCTCCATAATATTGTGTGAGCATCTGTGCGAGTGTCCAAATTTCGAAAATTTAATATTTCGATGAAACATTTGCAGGTGAATCGGGTCTCACCGGGATTGCTGAAGAGGGTGTTATCGCACATCGTCGAAACGATCGCCGAAGAATTGGCGAGGCTCATGTCTTGCGTCACAAAATTCGGTCCCCCCGGAATTATACAAGCGCGTGCCGACATCACGATGCTGAGGAACACGTTGGAAGTTTACTGCACACCGAGAGCCGAGTAAGAAACAATTCGACTAACTTAAAAAAAAAAATGTATGTGCATTATCATATCGAGAGACGAACTGAAGATGAGAAACTTGTTTTTACAGAAGTTTCTTCGAAGAAGCGCTGGATGCGATACCGCAGCCGGCGAGCAAGGACTCGTTACGAATAGAAGCGCTATTGAGCAAAGTTACCGCTTCAATGCAACTCCAGATATGCTGCCTGGCGGACCGAACGCCGATAATGGAAATCGCACAGGATCCGCTTCGCACAACTACAGTTTGAACGGTTAATGCGGAGCGAAGAATGAATGGTCGACGTTATGTCAATATAAATAGTAATAAAAGAAAAAAATCAAAATAAATCAGAGTACCTCTTTTTAAATTAATTCTTTGCATAGTCGTTGAATCGCCCTCAATTTTCGTTGCACGCGCACGGAGTTATGATTCGCATTGCTTGCAGCTTTTAACGATCGGACACTTTTCTGAACACACGGTAGACGGATTGGACAGTGGATCTTTAATGCAAATACATACTATCGAGAAATTTGTGTATATCAGTCTCATTATTATTAAAATGCTTTTCTAATCGTTCTTCTTATCGTTCTTATCATTCTTATCGTTCTGCGTAACGCTAGGCCCGCTCGGATCCTCCATTATCGTCGCAGTGTCTCTGCGACTTTTGTCCACCGGATACAGCCTGTAAAACATTTTTCATTTTATTACATTTTTAAGAAATGATGGACCAGTAAAAAAAAACGAAAAAATTATCGTCCAGTTACAAGTCGACTCACCATCGTTGATACAGATATATGAGGAAGACGGCGTCGTCGCGGAAGCACGCGACTCTGTGAGCTACGGGCATCGTTATGATAAACGCAAATACGTCGTCGATGAATGTGTTGAATGCCTTGTACATAAACGATCTCCAAGGTAGATGAGCAACGGACTTTAATTTATAATTAACGAACAGCTGCGGAAGCATGAACAGAAATCCAAAGGCGTAAACCCCGTTCACCAATGAATTAATGCTCCACGAATACCAGCTGTAAATAAAATGTAATTTTGTTACTTTTGTGTGATTGCAGCACGAACCGAAGGTGAGTGCTCAATATTACTTCTCGCACTAGAGTTTATATTGTTAATATCGGACTTCGGTCGTGAAAACGTACCTTTTGTGAGGCTGATAGAGTAACGAATAAATTGCACCACCGACAACGAGTGGATACAAAAGGTAACTCAAGTAACGCATACTCTCGGCATCGAACTCCCGAGTCTTCGCTTCCGCCGAGCCGCTGTCCCCTCTTTGGATATTTATCCTCGGCAGGATTCCCGGACCACGTATTATCTCGAGTCGCAGGATTTTTTTCGATTTCCACATCTGCAAGGAAAATTTACGTGTAATATTATTTGATTCGATATTCGATGAGAAAATTTGAAATTCGGGTTTAAATTAGCGGTGATCGATGGTACCTCGATCAGAGTGCCAATTCCCGCTGGTATAAGAACCAGCAATGACGAACCCTCGTCGAGTAGATACAAGAAAACAACGGCTTGACTGAAAGCTCGCCAAACTATAGTCGTGGTGCTCAGACCTTGAAGATTTCTCTTGCTCCGCCAGAAGCTTATGTCGTTTTTGAAGGCGAGGAAGTCGAATAACAGCTGCAAAAAAAATTAAAATTTGTATATATAACTTTCCGCGGGCGATAATAAAAACTTTAATCAACTTTTCTCACGGATTCTGGCATAAACGATGAAAAGAAAAGTCTCATCGGAACCCGAGATGATGTCCGCTTCCGATGAGACTTTTTTTTTGACCGTACATGCGAGAACTAGAGAGAAAAGCTGATTGCAGTTTTTGATACCGACTGAGCCCGGGATGGACGGGGACGGAGGCGTTTCACATGATCTTAAGAGGAATCGAACAGGACGAAAAAAATTGAGAAAATGACGATCAATACTCACGTGCATAGATGCAATGAATATAGTTCCGGCCAACAAGTACAGGTTGGTGTCCGCGTAAATTCCTTTAACCTCGTCGACGTCCTTGTCGGAGAAGCCGAGTCTCTTCAAGCCCTGCATCGCCGCCTCGACGTGCAATACTAATCGTAACTTCCCAAGGGACACGGGAGTGTAAATTATCCTGACGTCCATCGTTTCGTTGTCTCTCGTTATCAGCACGAGATCGTTGTGTCGCGTTTGCAAAAAATCGTACTTGATTATCGGCAAAAACGTTCCATCCCGCGTCACCCTGATGGATGCAAATATAGTTAAAATATAATTTTTTTAAATTCCTTTAGAAATTTGTTTTACTACGCCCCAACGGTTTTCGTACTTGATGCCGTCCAGGAGCTCGACCGGAATATCGTCCAACGGCAATTCGATGTCGTCCGTCATCATGGTAAATGTGACCTTGCTCCGCAAATGAGAAGCAGTCTTCGCTCTGTTCTCTCGCTTCGGCAGTTCCTGAAGGACCGGCTTCTTGTCTCCCAAGAGATTGAACGTCGCAGCCTGAGGTACGGCGAACTGCGTCATCTTTATCCTTGTGTACGACATCGCTTTTTCCTGTGAAGTAAGAATAAAAGAGTTACAATAAATCCAGAAAAAGAAATCAGAAAATTGTTCAGTCAGGAGATATTATAGTATGTTTGAAATATTATATAGGTTTTTTTTTAAATTAATTAATTAATTTAATAAAATGATGTAAAACTCAAAATTTCAATGATCAATAGATATAAAAAGAAAAAATCAAGAACATTGCTAGGTGTCTTTAAAAACACGGAAAATTCAAAGCGTTCAAGGATGTCAGTGACTGCTGGACAATAGCTTATCTATTACGATCGTTCGTCATAGGCAACAGCTTTACCTTGTGCAGCTCGTTGAACGAGTTCGATTTCCTACTGGAGTGAGGAACAACTATGATATGCAGAAAAAGTGTTCCGTTGTTGCGAGTTTTACTCGGTATCTGCATCGTCACAGGCCTGCAAATTGCGTCAAATTTTATCGTTTTACTTACATTTTCGTGCCACATTGGCATATTTACATCTCTACCACTCACAACTCGGCCAGATAACAACTCTACCAAAGAACATATCTCCCCAAATAACTCTATCAAAAAGACAGCTCTTACAACTCTATCACATAACAACTCTACCTTGTTAGAACTCTACCAAAATCTCTACCAGAAAGTTAAAAAACTCTACCAGAATCAAAATAAAACTCTACCAGACTTGAAATAAAACTCTACCGGTATTGAAATAAAACTCTACCGGAATACAAGATTAGATAGTAGCCTTCCTTTCCGGTAAAGTTTTATTTCTATTCTGCCAGAGTTTTATTTTGATTCTGGTAGAGTTCTAGCGATGTAAATGTGAATGGTAGAGATGTAAATGTGCCGCCACATCCATGCGTCATCCTCCTTTTTTTTCCAATCTACTTACATCTGGAACGGGGCTGTGTAATTGAAAGGCAAAACGGAATGTATTCGAAGAACTTCTCCGGAGAGAGGCCTGCTCATCGACGAAGAAAAAATATGAAGCTCCAGGGACGGATTGTCCTTCAGATAAGACTTTAGGCAAGGCTTGCCGAGCTGGCAAGGCGGAGCAACGAAGAGCAGCGACAGTGTGTATATGGAATGAGCTATGTAGGCCAAAAAGATCCCTGACAGTATCAGGCTGAGCGACGGACGCTGCATTTTTGAGGCTCCTATCGACGATTTTTTTTTTCAAACTGCAAAAACAAAAAAAAAGTGACTTTTTTTTGGGTTTCAAAAACTGGCCCCAGAGAACCCATGCATTTTTTTTTGTACCCTATGAGAAACTTTTGCTGTTGATCGCAACAAAATGAAAATTATTTTTTTGTACCTTATGAAATTTTTGTTGTACTATGCAATCACCAGATCCAAGAACGAATAAAATACGTCGATCTTCTCATAGTTTCTTGGACATTCGCTTGCTGACGTGTCATAGCGATATTCATCAACGAAACTTTCTCATCCTCAGAGACAATGTACCAAGATTTCTCTCCTTTTATTTTTCACCAAATATATCGAAGTGCCGATCCGCCGATCTGCAAAGACGTGACAGACATCAAAGAAAATTTTCCGTTACAAAAAGTCTCGGAAAAATGTTGACGCGCGCGAAAAGACGTTTATTTATATTTTTTTTTTCCGCTACCTTGTTGTCAAATATATCGTTTGTGTACACGATTAGCAGACGCAAGAGAGATTAACCTGCGCGGATGCGTCGGTCGTTACTTCGACATTCACGTGCTGACGTGTCGTCGCGACTAATCAACGAAACTTTCTCATCGTCCCAAAGAGGCGTTTACGAAGATTTGTTTTTCACTAAAAAATGTTTGAGATTCATTCGAGCCTCGATCATCGGATCGTAACTATCGTGATCATAGAATTGCATCGAGTTGAATTGAATAAACGCCGGATTGTCCTAAGATGAGATGAAACGTGTACCACGTGACTCGTGATGCAAGAGAGATGATTGCATTTTTCGAATCGATGCCATGTAAAAGTTGTTGAGATTTTGGGTAAAAGCCGAAGAATCATCGCACGCGATATTGAATTCTATGGAATTCTACATCAGCTCATATTTTGCTTTTTCGCGAAATGTCTACCATCCCTGAATGCCATTCATTACAGTTTGTCTTACCGACTAAGTTTCACTTCGCCCTAAGGCACGGTCTTATATACTGAGTTTCCACCGGAACAGAGAACGGACTGAAACGAGTCTGAACTAGTGGCAAGATTTTAGTTAATTCGAAACTTTCCAGTCAACAGCCAATCCCATAAATGAATTTTGAGTCTACTAGAATTTTTACACTAGTTCAGAGTAAATCTCGGCCCGATCTCACTCACGGTGGAAACTCGATAAATAAATCAATAAATCGATGGGATAGTAATTCGGTTGTAATCGTTGAGTGGAGAAACGAGCTGTGCGCATGCGCGTAGACACTGGCCGCCATATTTATTTATTTAATTTACGGGACGAACCCTTTTACATTTCCAATTTTACAGTTCAGATAAAAAAATATTAACCAAAAATAGAGCATGTGTAAACATTATAACATCATAATATATCATAATACAATTTTGGCAAATATATTATATCTAGCATGATTGTTCTGTTACACCAACGACTGATAAACTCATGTCCGGTATTTTGCGACGGTCGATAACAAAGGACTCTCAGACTGTCGATTATTACGCATCTGTTTTATTACCGCTCCTACTATTTCCGTGTGATACCACATGGTCTACGCGTAAGCACTTGTGTGGACCGTCAAAAAAAAAAATACATAAGCCAGCGGCGAAACATCGGTGGGCCTGGAACCGGTCCCGAATCCACCCGCAAACGTCAAGTGCCGGTATAAAAGATAAAATTCGCTAAATGGCAGCGAAGTTGCAACAGTTCGAGCCGCCGAGCTCGGCGAGCTCCGAAAGGTAATTTTATTATTATCCCAATGTACGTCTATAGAAAATTATTTTCCACCATTTTTTAACCTTGTGTCACCTTGCACTTTTCTGTCACGCGTTGACACGCGCTTGAAAACAAAACACATTTACTTACCGTCAATTAATCTTTGGCGATCTTACTTATTTGTGGTCGGAAAAAAAAAATGTACTGTCCTTCTCTCGGATTATTTTTTTTTCTTTTCTGTTACAGCGACGGCGACGTATGCTTCGACGAACGTTCGGTATTCCTTCCGGACGATCAGGAAATTGATCACTACAGACAGGATGTCGTTACCCCCACTCCGCAGTCCCCAAGACCGCCGTCCACGGGTGAGCTTGTCGCCAGGCGATCGTTACGCCATTGAACGCTCCAAAATTTTTAAAAATAAAAATTAAAAAACATATATATATTATGCAAGAACTGCTACCGCCAGGCTCTCAGAAGTCACCCAGGTCCAGGAGACAGCGCACTACCAGCCTCTCGCAGTCGAGCAAGAAAACTTCCGCAGAGTCCATTCTGAGAAGCAAGAACAGAACTATATACACGGCTGGCAGACCACCCTGGTACAACTTTGCTGGACAACAGGTCGAACCTTTTGTCATAGGTGTGTATTCGCGCTGAGCTCGCTCCAAAGATGCAAAAAAAAAATATCCATTTAATCTTTTACACACATTGTTTTGTGTTGTGTATTTAATTTATTTATTGGACGGATTTCTCCTTCTCTAACCGATTTACATACAAATTTTCATGTCGCTTTCTCATAAAAAACATAGCTTCGTCTACAAGGAAGCAAAAATATATTATCTAATTCATTTTTTACATATATCGTGTTACATCGAGTAAAAAATAAACGGAAAAAAGAATTGCATATTACTTACTAAAAAAAATTCTGTATCCGCGTAATGTTGTGAAAAAAATCTGAATCAGAGTAATGTTGACGCGAGAATTATCTTTCAGGAATATGCGGCGGGAGCGCGTCAGGAAAGACGACCGTGGCGACGAAGATAATAGAATCACTGGACGTGCCATGGGTCACCCTTCTAAGCATGGACTCGTTTTACAAGGTCACATTCACAACGAATCTTCGTAATAAGTCAATGGTAAAAAACAAAAAAAAAATGAAAAATTCTCGTTTTTTTTCAGGTCCTGAACGAGAAGCAGCACGAACAAGCCGCCCACAACGAATACAACTTCGATCATCCCGACGCGTTCGACTTCGAGCTCCTCAAAACTACGCTCCAGAGACTCAAAGAAGGTCGCAAAGTCGACGTGCCAATCTACAATTTTGTGACGCACAGCAGAGAGAACAGGACTGTGAGTGTCCATAAAAAAAAGAACAAATCTATCGATCAAACGTACGAGACGGAAATGCGTGAACCGATTTTCTTTTAATTTTCAAGAAAAAAATGTACGGCGCCAATGTCATAATATTCGAGGGAATCCTCACCTTCTACAATGCCGAAGTACTGAAGGTAAGGCTCGAAAGGAACATTTCTTCGCGCAAACTGCAATAAAAAACTGTACTGTTATTAATTTTTTTTAGATGTGCGACATGAAAGTATTCGTCGATACCGACGCGGACGTGAGACTCGCCCGTCGTCTGCGTCGAGACATATCGCAACGTGGCCGCGATTTGGAGGGTGTTCTGAAACAATATTGCACAATGGTTAAACCATCGTTTTATTACTACATAGCTCCGACGATGGTTTACGCCGACATAATAGTTCCACGTGGGGGTGAAAACGAGGTCGCCATCGAGCTCATAGTTCAGCACGTTCACACACAGCTGCAGCTCAGAGGTTTCAAGCTGCGCGAGAAGCTCGCTCACTCCTTCATCGGTCAGCCACTGCCGACGTCGTTGTTCCTATTGCCAAACACGCCGCAGATAAAGGGCCTTCACACGTTTATAAGAAACAAGTACACGTACAGGGACGAATTTATATTCTACTCGAAGAGACTGATACGACTCGTTATAGAGTACGCGCTCTCGCTTTTGCCGTTCGAGGTCAGTCGTTATTTATGTATCACGCAATGATCGAATTTATAGCAACATTTTATTACGAGTGAGAAAAAAAACAAACTAATGCAGGAAATCACGGTGGAAACTCCGCAAGGCGTGCCGTATCACGGAAAGCGCAGCGCCACGAACAAAATATGCGGTGTTTCGATTCTTCGAGCCGGCGAGACGATGGAACAGGCTGTTCGCGATGTCTACAAAGACATCAGGATCGGGAAGATTCTTATACAGACCAATCTTCAGACCGACGAGCCGGAGGTGCGCTCAAATTTTACCACTAAATTTAACCCAACGGGACTTTTGACATTGGCGTGCTTGCACGGGAAAGAATTTCACTAAAATGCCCCTCAATCACAAGACACTCGGAGACAATATTTTTCTAGTCTGAACAATCTGTTTTTTTTTTCACGCAGCTCTACTATCTCAGATTGCCGAAAGACATCAAGGACTACCGGGTAATTCTGATGGACGCTACAGTGGCGACCGGCGCGGCGGCAATGATGGCGATCAGGGTACTTCTCGACCACGACGTCGCCGAGGAAGATATTCTGTTGGTTTCGCTGCTCATGGCAGAGTCCGGTGTCCACTCGATAGCTTACGCCTTTCCCCAGGTCAAGATCGTCACCTCAGCTGTCGATCCCGAGATAAACGAGAGATTCTACGTACTCCCAGGGATCGGTAACTTCGGCGATCGATACTTCGGCACAGAGCCGTCCACAACCGAGGAGTGATAGCGGTTCGGTTTATAATCATTCGAGGGAGAACAGATAATTGGTTCGCTGTAAATATGAGCTTATCCTATTTTTTACGCATCGACGTGAACGCACGTATGGTCCAGCGTTTATTGTGGATGTGAGCGCTGTCTCGTGGATTGTGCTTTGGAACGAGTCAGCTAAATAAATTTCTAATACTTCCACCGAATGTTTCGAAGAGATGAATTTTTCCGGTACAATCGACTCTCCGTAATGTCGCGCTGGGCCCTTTGCCTTAGTGAGGGAAGCTTTCCCCTCACGGCGATATAGCTTAGAGAGAGAATTGAGGGGGAAATGCGATATTAAGGAGGGTCCACTATTTTCTTTTTCTTATAAGGGTGTCGTCCCGAGACCGGAGCCAGCGATTCCACCGGCTTCGCCGACGTTTGGTCGCAGCTGTCGATAGCCCCGAGAGCTCGCGCGTCTCGAACGGCGCCAATTTTCCAAATTACCGCTCGGCTGACCGAGCAGGTACGTGATGAGCCTATCGAGGGCGGCGAGATCTTCGCTCGTGTTCTCGACGCTCGGCAGACCGTCGGCGGGCCGGGACATCCCTTGCACTGGCTTTCCGTCCCTAGCTCTGGCGGACGGGTCGTCCTTCAGAGACGCCTCGGCGACGCCGAAAGCTCCGGCCGGCAGTCCCAGGCGTGGAGCGATCTGAAAATAAAAAATAAACATTTTAAGGTAGTCCTTGCTAATAGTGTTCACTTCACATAAGTTTCAGAGAAATTCGAGGGAATTTTAAACACCTCTGAATAAAATCAAGCGTATTAAAGATGCTGATAAGATTCATTTTGCATAATAATTGAGCACCATTCGCAAGTACCAACTTAAGCTACGCTTTTCTTCAATTTTATTCACGCATCATGCACAAAGGAATCGCTTACCTCATCAGGTCCGTGCTGGCCGTAACTGAGTCTCTGAACTTTCCGGAAAGTCTCGTCATTGATGGCCTCCCGAACGGCCTCGTTGAGCGTTCGCTCGAGAGCGCGTTGCTTCATTTTGCTGAGACCTTCGTAAAAGCTAGAAAAGAAAAATAATTCGTCGATTTTGTTTTAAAGCTGGTGCAAAAAATTCGACGCGTTACCTCGAGTCGATCGAACTATTGGCCCTCGAGTTGTTCTTGTCGCGAACAAGACGTATATCATGTTCCCAAAATCTACGCAATTCCGGCGTCGAAGTGTACGGCGCAGCGACTTCTTTTATCTAGAGACGAAAACAAAGTATCAACGGACAATGTCTCGAGATTGTTTCGAGAATTTTTTACCTTCAGGACTATTATCGCCGTGATGAAGATACACATGACGTTGATGAATGTCAGACAAGCGCTTATTATACCGTTGCAAAAAAATTCAACCGGCAAGTAATCCGTGTAAATGTACACGTATGAGCTGTTGAAGTCTGTGTAAGTTTCTCCCTTAATGTGGGGCATCTTTATCGGCCTGTATATGAGCCATATACACCCGAGAGCCCAGAAAAGTCCCTGAAAATTATTCAATGTTTTAAAGAGATTATAATTTTTTTTTTTCAATTTGTCTTGTATTCAATTATTGATTTTTTCCAGCTTACGCAATTGACGACCGGTGGCAGAAGAGATGCGGAAATCGCGACACCGATGAGGGGTCCATTGCTTCCTTGAAGAAGCGCGACGGCCACGCCGGTGCCCGACGGCAAAGCCCATAAAACGCCCATCCAAAGGGATCTGTAGTTTCCTCTGCGAGGAAATCATGATATGTATTTCTACAATGCAGCGGGCAGAGATGGAGAATGGATCGAATGTACGAAACATTTTTTTTTTATCACCTGCCCTTCATCTCATCCGTAGGCCAGTCATTGTATCCCCAAGGCATCTCCGTGGTGCCGAGAATGAGTCCAAAAATGAAGCCGAACAGTATGGAAAGGAAAATACCGAGCATGAGACTTTTCAGCCCGACGAATTGAAGATCCCTGTCTGCTATTATCGTGCCGAACGTAAGCGACATCACGGGACCCTGGATAAAAAAAAAACGAAAGAAATTATCATATAATACATTACGATATTCGTGCGAAAAAAATTTTCTGACCAGTGTGAGTTTGCAGCACGAGCTGAAAACGTTTTTCGAACGAGTATCCGATAAAATTTTATTTCACAAGGTGTCAACATTGGGGTTTTCGTGTAATTACGTGCAAACACGTAATAATTCAATAATTCAATACATAAATACAAAAATAAAATAACGGAATGGAAGACTTTTGTTTCGTGTACCATCAGCGGCGAGACCAGCATAGCTGCGACGACGTTGGTTGCGCTATTCTCGACGAGACCCAGGGCAGCCAGACAACTGGAAAAATTAATCCATTGATTAAAAATTTGTTTAGCGACTGATATGAATTTTTATAATAAAAAAAACTTACTCGGCTGTTAACACGAGCAAGACGTAATCAAATGTGAGATCACCGCCGCTGCGGACGCCGTCCACCACTTGTTTCACCGTTAATTTTGATCTAATTGATTCTACGAAGGCTTGCCAGTTGTTGTTTCGTATCTCGGCGTCTCTGTTTCTACAACACAGAAAACAAAAGGTAGAAGAAAATTATTTTTCTAATTAGGATCTCTTTCAACAAGTACTTATCAGATCAGATCGCGTAATAACTTGCCTCTGCGCGATGTCTGCCCTGATCGCCAATGGAGTGATGCTTTTCACACCACTGTAGGTGCACTGGGTTGGTATAACGCTGAAAAAAATAAAAGTTGAAGATGAATCGGCCAAGATTTTCACAGCCATACAAGTTCTTGTATTATTCGCTTACCTGACGATGGAATTCATTCTTGTCCCGATACCCATTTCCGTCAAGCAGTGCAAACAATTTTCGCACGGATCGCCCGCCGGCACCGGAAATATCACCTCGTAATACATGTTTCCTCGGTCTTTGCACCACACCACGTGCTCCACCCTGAGCTTCTTCAGTAACTCGTCCAGTACCTTTTTTGGGGACAAATAATTTGGTACAATGTTAAAAATCATATTCTGCTCTTGGTACTCAAATATTTTTTGCTCCCGCATAAGCAAACTTTTTTTTCATGAAAAAAAAATGTTTTTCAAGATTGTAATGAAAAGGTGTTCAGAATGATCCAAAAGATCCGAAAATCAGATTTCGAAAAAAATATATATATGTGTGCGTGTGACCCGAAAAAATGAAACTCATAACTTGAGAACGGCTTGAGCGATCAAGCTGAAATTTCTACGGCACGTCGATTTCACGCCTTCTTTTTTTTCCCAATCGAGATACTTGCAGTTTCCATCGGGACGAAAACCGGAGATTTTCCACGATTCGCGGCGGGTCCGGACGGTGCGAAGGCGGGTCGTGATCGTAGTCTCTTCCGCACCCTCTCGATCGCCTCGTCGTCGGATACCATGGTGGCAGTCGGAGGGTCGACGTCGTCGTCGGAATCCCCGTCGTCGAGAGTTATCAGGTGCGCGCGATTCTTGACTTCCTTCAGGCGCAGATCGACCTTTGCCGATTGTCCAGTTCTCGGTACCACTTCTTCCCTCTTCGCTATCTTCACCGGGACACCGAAGACCAACTCGTGCTCGTACGACAGTGTGGGTATGCACACGAGAAATACCACACCACCCGGCATTCTCGATGATTATTTTTATTTTAATCTCAATTTTTTTTTTTTTTTTTTTTAAATCAATGTAGATTTGATGAACTCACGCTTGCTGGTCGCGAGACACTGACTCTCGGAGAAACAACTATCATCCAACTATCGAGGCATTAATTTTCTTAGTCAGTGCTAAAGTCATTCGTTAGATGCTATTTAGCGCGTTCCTATTGCAACCGCCCGAGACCTAATTTGCTTCCTCGCCGAAGCTTCGCGACAATGACTCTTCTACCGGTACAGAGAACGCAGAGGAATGACAAAATATTAAATTTATTTAACGATAAATTCGAACACAAGAATAATCCATCGAGGGATTCAACGTTTCTTCTTATAAATCTACTTAGTCATGTACGCTGCTCGCGGTAATGTGCGAAATCTATTTTTCTAACGAGGCTACGAAAAAAACGTAACATTTCGCGTTCGATACATTGAAAATTTCGTAAACTACTTTGTACTCGCGATATTGTTATTCGAGAAAATTAAACTTTGCCCATTATCGTGCGTTTTACTTAATCGCTAACTTTGGTCCCGAGGGAAAAACATTCGCTGTGTCAATCAATGTGTTAAACTGTGCAATAGATGGAACGAAATTCTGCCTCGAAAACGAAAAGTATAAATTAACCATTTATAAGTCACACCGGCCGAAACCGTACCGAAACGGGACGAACGGACGCGCCTAAGAGCGGGGATAGAGATGTGACTTATAAAGGGCTAATAAGTTGAGTCTTTCAATGAGGAACGACGGGCAGCGAGGCAGAAATCATATATATATAATATATCTCATTACGAACAAGTCGAGTGTTTGTCGGACAATAGATTTGTGAAGATAAAAATATTTCGCTACATGTTAATTCTCAACGATCGATTCGAATAATTGCGATACGCGATAACCATAACCAGACATTTGGTGGTCGTGGTCTCCAAACACTTTTGCATTTGTGGTTTGTCATGGCATCAGGAAGAACTTGAGAACTCCGTATCGTTGAGGATACTTTTGCGGTACTGTTAAATCTTAATTTCTATTTTTGAACCCGTAACCCGATTAAGGCGATGGCGAAAGTCCTCGGACGGTAAAACAGTTTTCAGTCGAGGTAAATTTACGTTATTCACGAAACCACCGACGTACTGTCGAAAAACTAATTATTTCATAATAAAAAAATACCCTGTACTTTGCTTTCCGATGTTACAGACACCGTTGAATTAAAAAAAGAAATACCCGCGACAAAAATTGTCGATAAACACATAACCCTGTAATTTTTTACAAGACATTTTTTTTTTCAATGTCTACATTCATCGAAAAGCAAAGTCATCCGCAAGGATGTGTTTTCTTAAATCTACTACTATAATGTAAAAAATTAGCTTTTCCATAAAATTGCCGTGGTTTCGTGTTACAAAACGAAGGCAGTTATGGGTATCTGTTTTACCGACGGAGGACCGTGGTATCAGTAGCAAAATTAATTCGATAGGTAAATCGACGGTAATCTAATCAGATTACGTCTGCTCCGGTCTATCGGATCATGGCAGAGGTCATGATGTCCGGAAGAATTCTGGACGTGTGATCGGCGTTCGCTGTTCGCGGGTCAACATTCGCAGTTAAATCCTCGATCGTTTTTCCCACGAGCCTCGGATCTGCGATAGCATCGTCGTCGGTTTTTCCTATGGACGCCAAGTATTCCTCGACTTCACGCTGCAGAGCTATTTCCTCCTCCTTGACCTTTATTCTCATCAATTGGAGAACCCTCAGTCTCGCGTTTATTTTCTTAACCATGCTGTTACGAGGATCGCCGATCTTGGCACCGCTGAGTCCGCTGATTATCGAATCCATAACGCTCGCCTCCTCCTTTACGGCCTCTTCCGTTTTTATTTTTCCGGCTTTTCCGGCTCTGATTTCATCGGGCGTCGGATACGGCGAGGCTCTCGGCTTCTCCTTCGTCTCGCCGGCCAGCCACTTCCAGCGCTGACGCTCCTTCGCCTTGAATTCCTTCTTCCGCTTCTTGCTGAGACCCGGCGGCGGCGGTCGCAGTACAGTGCGAAACTTCGTGCTGTCCATGGGGTCGTAGGTACCGTCCGCAGGCTCCTCCTGAAGGACCAACAAATCTGTTTTACCGACCGATCGTGAAAAATATGGAAAATATAAACTTTAACATTTGTGCACTCACATCTTCCCAGTAAGTATCGAAAGTCGGCATCGTGTTTATCGGCTCCGAGGGAACCCCTTCGATAAGCTCGCGTTTCGGCTCGAAATCGCAACCCGAACCGACTATCGTCACTCGATTGACGCAAGTCATTATGTGCTCCTGAAAAATAAAAACAGAATCTAATTGTTTATTTAATTCATTCGCGGTGCAAGCCCTCTTACAAAGAAGATACAGATGTAAAAGAGAAACTATAGTTGCATATTAGTACAGTTGTACTAAAATGTAAAATGTTAAATGTAAAAACAATTGACGTTTAGTACAACTGTGTTTTCATGATAAAAGAAAAATATAAAATCACAACAACCGAGACTGTCGTATTAAAATAGTGCATATGTAAATTGTCACTTTGAAACGCGGTGAAAAAGTTCCTTTTTCTTTTCGAAATTGTGGACTGACGATAGCTTTGCTTCCAAAACCGCATTTTCTAACAACTTCAATATGATTTTAAAACTGTTGCAATTTTATTTTTGATCCCATGTTCAATGTATTTTCGTATATTTAGTAAAACTGCAAGGTCATCCATTGAAATTTGAATTACTACCCTCCTACACACCCTACACACCCTACCCTACCCTGTTTCTACCCTACACACAAAAAAAAAATTTAACTAAAAATGATTAACAAAGCATCTTCTATAAGGATGCAAAATCCAGGTGATCTATGAAATTCCATGAGAATTCCAGGTTTCCAGGATTCCCAGGATCGTTAGACACCGAGTAATAACCCAGTCTACAAGTAACAATGAAAAACATTAAAAAATCGCTATTTTAAAAATATTTGTAAAAATACTTGCATATTAGTAAAAAAAGTAAAACAAAAAAAAAATCAACCTACCTCAATTTCCATCCGATTGATGATGTGCATCGGATTGAACGGGCACTCGACTTTCCTCGGGCTCTTCAGAAATTGTTTCTTGCAACTTATAAGATGTTGTTGCATGTCCTTCTTCTTGGCGTAGTGCGACTTGTCGAGCTCGCATAGTTCCCACAGTTCTCCGCCGAATTTGTCGAATATCCTGTTGAAGCGAAACAGAGAGAGAAAAAAAAAAAAAACACGCCAAAAAAGCGTGTTCAAAATTTAATTCAAGACAAATTTCATACAAAAAAATCGGCGTCGTTACATACGAGAACGAGGGTTATACATTTCTTCGCTTTTTTCCTGTCTCTCCGATCTCGATCGGTTCAGCGACGATCTCTTTCGTTTCTCGGCCCGACCCATTGCACTTTCTGTTTGTTTATTTTTTCCTTTCGCGATTAATTTATAGCGAAAGATAATGCGTTCGCTGAATTAAGTTGCGGACAAAGAACGCGCGTCGCTCAAAACGGACGTCGAAAAGTGCTTAGCTTGTTGATGTAAACAGAACCGATGCGATTCTCGGCGCGTCTCCGGCGACCAACTAGCGTCAGCGGTCTCCGTTGTTCCGCGTCTCAAGCTCCTCCCCTTCGCACCCGACAGTCTCGCCTGTTGCGCAATTTGTTATTGTCCCCGCCTTTGCCGGCTTTCGTCGTTTGCCGCTCGTTAATTTTCGAGGTTAACCCGACGCGTCCAATTAACGTCGTAAACACACGTGCGGTTTTCACGAATCAAACAAATGTTACATCGTCGATTGTTCGATCATCGTTTCTCGTAGATTTTCTTGCATCTCCCTCAAGATGGATCCCGACGACGCGGAACAAGTGAAACAGCTGGAGTTCGCCTTGTTGACAAATTTTCAAAAGATCGAAGGTTAAGCACTTTTTTCTGTTTTTTTATTTAGTTTTATTAAATTAAATTTTTAATAAAAAATTTTAAATAAATAAAAATAAATAAATAAATTGAATTTAAAATAAAGGAACCCATGGAAACATGCTTTGTGCAATAGAGTGTTGGATGGGTGGAACGCGCTACCGGAAAGTGCAGTAGAAGCAGAGACTCTGAACCAATTTAAAAACCAAATTGATACATATATTTTTATGTGATCTTATATTATATAGAAGCAGATCTATAAGTGGAAGCTTAAATTCTGTAAACATTAATAATAATAATAATAATAATAAATTTATTATTTTTTACTATTAATAAGCAATTCGGAGTACAATTTTTAATGTTCTCCTTCTTCTTTCAGATTTCCCTCCGACGGTCCAGGAAAAGGGAATCCTGTCGGGTCGCTACGGAGAGACGCTCAACGAGCACTTTGAATCCTTGGGCCTCGAGGATCTTCTGAAGGACGGAGATTTGCGGGAAAAGATTTCCAGCTCCGTGGAGTCCGAGTCAAAGTTGCCGCAGGAGTGGTTCGGTGTGGGTATCGCTGCGATCTGCTACTTCGTCCAGTGCAACTGGACCGGTCCCGAAGACGTCGAGGACGTATCTTGGCTCGTGCATCGGAGAGAAGAATCTCTGAGAAAATTAGCTCTCTCAGATCAGTGCAACGACAATGTAGTCAAGCCGGAGCTCCTCTACTTTGCCAAAACCGTATTTTCCATCCATAAACTGCAGAGCCGTTTCCGCACGTGCCTGTGGTGGCTGCTGAGGGCAAATTTTCTTCATCAAATAATCCTGGACGAGGTGGATAACGCTTTGCTGGAAGAGGCGGAAGCTCTGGTCCTCCAGGTGGAAGAGTCGGAACTTCTGCTGGACGACACTCTGAAGACGTTGTTCAATGTCGAAGCTACCCAGCTCTACTTGCACTACAAGAGAATACAGTGCTCTGAGAAGCATCTGGAGATCGCGCAGAGCACCTCCCAACTGAGCCTCGAGCTCGTCGGGGCGATGGGGAAACGCACGAAATTCCAGCAGGAACCAAAGGCCCAGCTCTATCTCAGAGCCGAGGTGGCCAAGGAGATATTTCCATTCAGACCCTCGGCCGACTTGCCGAAGCCGTTGGAATTGAACGACGAACTGAGACTGGAGAGAATAGAATTCACGGAGACTAAAGAGAGGGCGGTGTTAGGATCCGTAGAAGAGTCTGTTGTACTAGCTAAATGGTAAAAAAAAAAAAAATATTTAATACAATCGTCGAACTGTAACTTCCAAATAATTAAAAATATCCTTACAATGTTTTCCAGTTTTCAGCTGCAACTTTCGCAGCCGAGGGACAAACTGACGGACGAAGAAATCATTCCGTACTTGAACGTGAGCTTTCGTTATTTAACGTTGCGAATGATTGTCAATGCTTTGGAAGATATGAAGAGATTGTTAAATTTTTTTTTTAAATCACTGATTTATTTTTAATTCAGAATGTTATAGAGTGTACGAAAAATTGGCCACTGATGATGTCGGCCCTTCATCAGCGATGCATAATGGAATTGCGGGACAAACGAACCGTGGAGAGGGCAATGGCACAGGCCGAGAATCTTATGGAATTGTTCAATAACGCCAAACCACCCGTTTACTACAGAATGGATCTGTTTTTCGCTAGTGGAATGAAACCCTTGTGGACCTACAAGCAAATGTTGGCCGACGCGATGCTCAGCTTGGGCCTCGTCAAGGGAGCTCTCGATATCTACCTCAAGCTTCATCTCTGGGAGGACGTTGTCGTTTGCTACACGATTTTGGAACTCCGACACAAGGTATTAATCGGAGCTGGGCAACGTACCAAAAAATACTTCAAGTACAGTGTACAAAGTCCTACAAGTACTTGAAGTATCAAGTAACGTCAAGGGGAAGACGGACTTGTACACATTTTTTTTTTGTGCATCAAATTAACATTCATTATCACGTCTTTGCAGTCCGCGGAAATAATTCGTCAGGAATTAGCCAAGAAGCCGACGGTGAAGCTGTGGTGTTTGCTGGGCGATGCGACTCAGGAGACTGAACACTACGAGACGGCATGGAAGTTCTCCGGCGAAACGAGCAGTCGAGCTCAACGGCACTGGGGTTTCTACTACTTCTCGAAACAAAATTACGAGGAGGCAATACCGCACTTGAAACTCTCCGTCGATCTGAACAATATTCAAGAGAACGTGTGGATAAGACTCGGCTTCGCCGCGCTGCAGGTCGAAGACTGGAAATTGGCGGCTACAGCGTACAGACGCTACTGCAATTTGGAACCATCGGTTTGTCTCTTCGAGCGACAATAATATATTATGCTACAAGGTCGTTGTCGCGTGATTGAAAATTCATACCTTACAGACCTTCGAGGCGTGGAACAATTTGGCCAAGGCTTACATAAAGTTGGGCGACAAGCCGAGAGCATGGCGCTCGCTTCAGGACGCGATCAAGTGCAACTACGACAGATGGGAAGTTTGGGACAACCTCATGGTCGTCAGCATCGACGTGGGACATTTCTCAGAGGTTCGCACTAGGATTAAACCGTTCTTTCGTAATTTCCCGGAAATGGAACAAAAATTATGATTTTCCGTATGTAAACAGGTGATTCGTTGCTACCATCGGATTTTGGATCTGAAGGGACAGCACGTGGACGTTCAAGTGCTCGGCATTCTGGCCAAAGCCATAAAGGACAACAGAAACGACGCCGATGGAAACCCCTCTCGAAGACTGCTGCAAAAAACGCTCGAACTTTTCGGTCGTATAACGGCTCTCGTTTTAACGAATTCCGGCGTTTGGCGTCTCTACGCAGAGCTCACCGTTCTCAACAACACCGAGCTCGACAGTCAAAAAGCGGCGCAATACTTGCAGAGAGCATATCGAGCGTCGATATCCGATCACCGATGGTTCCAGAGCGTTAACGGCACGAAGGAAGTTCTCGATCTGTGCTCTGAGCTCGGCAAAGCCTACCTGAACTGTTACGAGAATGTCTCGATAGCGCAAAAGAGATCTATGCTGGGTAGTGCCAAATTGTGTCTTCAGTCGGTTTTATCGAAGGTCAGGAACGAGGGACTGACGGAGGAGGAACCGATCGCTGAGCGAACGGCAAATGTGGAGGAATTGTTGAAAACTATTACGGGCGAATTTGATAAAGTTAAAGCCACCGATTAATTAAACAGGAATTTCTTTTACGGTAAAACTTCGGTTGGTCGAGTTGATCAAGCGGGATTTTACTGTAGATTAAATGAAGGATATTTAAGTAATTATCTGCTTGGATACGTGTATTCATTGAATGAAACATCTGCAAGCTACAATATTAAAAGTTACCGATACGGATATATAATTTAAATAAAACACTAAAAGACGTTGAGTCGTTATAGAAAGTAATCCAATTTTCGTAGCCTGGTCGTCGTACAATTAATCTGGTTTTTGTTGTCCCGCTAGATTTCGGTTATAGATTAAAAAAACAAAAAAAAAACAAAGTCGATTAGAAGAATTCAAAGGCGAATTCGTTATTCGCTGGGAGTAGGGAGTGTGTCGTTGCAAGTCGACTCCTTCCCCTCGTGGCAGCAAATCGCGTCCGCACTTTCCAAACCCGTGAATCTCCAATCCTCGGCATCGCAGGCTTTCGTGTAGACGGCGACTTTCAAATTTTCCACGTGCCTGTTCAACCTCTCGCAGATCAGAGCCGGCGCTCGCTCCTTCGCACTTTGAGCCTGCAAGTTTAATGAAGAAATAGTCTTTAATCCGAACTAGGCTCGACCCCAATTATCTCGGATAATCGAGGTTCTACTGTAATCGCAATCGAGCTTACGAGCGCTATGCAGAGCTGCAGACATCTCTCCGCGCCCTCCTCGTCGCACGAGACGTTATACTGAAGAGCATGCTCGATCAGCGGTTCCTTCGCTGTTACGGAAAAGACCGCACAGTTGCAACCGCCCTGAGTCACTTCCGCCGGGCTGAAGAAAATAACGAAATTGCGAATCGGTTAAAAAATTCGTCGATCAGCAAAAGCCACATCGAACATCTATCGTTGTATAGCACGGAAATATTTTTGAAAGGTTTCAATGATATTTTTTTGAAATATCGAAAATATTGTAATATCGAAATATGTCAGATGTGTCGAAGGATTAATTATGTTTCTGGAATATTTAAGAAACATTTCGTTGAAACATTTTGATAGAATATCTGGAAATATTATTTCCATATATTTTACGAAATCTTTCGCAAGATTTGGAAGATTGAAAATATTTTTTAAATAGTTTCAGAATATTTCGTGTTATATGGGTGTCTGATGTTGCCAATAGAATTTCGTTAGCAAATATTAATAATGTTAAAGGGAAAAGCTTACCGAGCTGTGCGAAGGCAAGCCACCAAAAAACTGGCAACGACGATGAAGTTCATGACGATTATTATTATAATGGATTATTAACGGAGCACCGATGTAATCGTGCGGCAAGGTCCTCGACTCTGGACTCGTTGGAGGTAGTGACAATTACTCGGTGGAAGTCAGTTAATATATTGATTCGCCGATCCCTTCCATTCGCCGGCGTCGCACAATCGAAAAGTTATGATTCGCGTAGCGTGCCTCTTTGTTTCCGTCTTTCTTTTTTACACCAGCGTTGACCGTCGACGAGCGTTTCATGGACATCCTATCTTGTAACAGGAGAGTTTGCATAAAAACGAGGCGCGCATCGCAACGGATGCAAAGACTGAAACAAAGCTACGCTAATGTGCGACCGGTAGATTCGATAACTACGAGTAACGGGTGTATCATTTTTTATATATTTTTTTAAATTTTCGATATAACTTTTGATATTTTTTTAATTTGCAAAATGGGCGCAAGATAGATTTGACAACTGCGAGTAACTGGTATATCATTTTTTATATTATATTATTATATTATTTGTCATATAACTTTTAATATTTTTCGTAATATGTTTAAGGACAATTGTCGCAGATTCCTGGAGTGTTACACGTATTTGTTCGACCTAATGGTTGCCTGCACCGATTCAGAGCAGCAGACGCCGGCGTATCTGAAAAAGAAAAAAAAAGAAGTTAACATTTTTATTGATTCACGTTCGCGGAGCTTTGAGTACTGACGATCCCAGTCTGCAGAAGTGGCTTCGGAATTTTTGTGGCGAGCCCAGGACGCGGGGATCCGGGCATTCGGGAAGATAACGGCATTCGCCTGGCGTACCGTCCACCGCATCGGCGCACGATCTCGGCGGGGATGGATTCTATAAAATAATGCATTATTGTGCAAAAAAAACTTATTTTTCGACCGAAAATACGTTCGAGAATACAATTGTTTTTCCCGACTTCGCTAAAGTAACCTAGTATAATGACATTCATGTGTAGTAGACGAACCTCGCTCACGCCTAACGACAAGTACGTGTACATGCGTCCCTTCTTGTTGTTCGTGATCGGCAGCTTAGCGTAACCGTGTTTATCCCTTATCTTGACGATCCACGGGAACTCGGCGAGGGGATCGAATTGCTCAGTCTCTTCCGGTTGTTCTCCACTTTCTGGGGGAAAAAAAATAGTACATTACGATACTAGTGCGAACAAACTTTTCCTAACGAGTGCGCAATCACACGCAATCATACGAGTTATGAAAACGGTTTTCGCACGACTATCGTACAAAATTTTATTTCACAAGATGGAAAAAAAGTTTTACGCGCTTGTAAAACGTGCGTAAAACTGCAATTTTCGCACCGAGTGAAGTAAAGAAATTTTTTACGATAATTCAAATATCAACTTGTTAACAAGATAATATTTCCCTTACCCGGGCTTATCGCGATCCTCTCTACTATAGTGTCATTGTAAACGAGGTTTGCAACCATGGGCATCGCATAGTTTAGCTGTAAAAAAAAAAATTAACCACTAATTAATTAAAATTGTTAATGGCTTTTTTTGTTGGTTTTTTATACCCTCAAGCAGATTTCCAACATCCTGTCCATGGGTTTCAAGGCATCGTCGCAGCGTGTATCCTGATGAGTCTCAAAGTGGTCATGCTCGATCTCATCCCGGAGTTGAGTCAGGGTCAAAAAGCCCCAGATTCTTTCGACTGTACCAGCCGAGAACGCTAGATTCGCTTTGGCCCCCATTATGTGACTCGTCGACGTTGCGTTCGAAAATGTTATCATCACGCTGTCGTCTGCAGATTTTCGTGACTTTTCCGAAGTTCTCTGAGGGTGAGGAAAACACTTTAATTAAAAAAGAAATTTTTATTATTTCTTAATCGCGGAACGCGCGTACCTCGCATCTGATGACCGCGTAGCGTCCCAAGGCCGTAACATCGACGTACAGACTCGACTGTTCCGGATAAGTCGGATCCAGCTGGCCAGCAATTATCACTTCTTTCCCTCGATGAATCATCGGGAACGATTGCGCCGTCAGAGTGGCTGTAATTACCTGAAAATCGACGATTTTAGGCAATCGATTCAGTATTGTTGTACCCAGATTCCAAGAGCTTTTTCTTCATGGGATTGTACATCCGCTTAAGCTACTGTCAACCTTCCTGCCAACGCTGACTACAGCCGCTGACTGATTTTTATTTTTATTTGATTTTGCTTTGTATTTGCTCCGATTCTGCTCTGTATTTGCTCCGATTTTGCTCTGTATTTACTCTGATTTTACTCCAAAAATATTCTTAAATGTATTACGTAAACTGTACCCAAAGTATTGTGTACTCAAACTTTCCTGTGCTTCGCTATATGTACCGCTTGTTCCTTAGGGGATTTATCCCAGGACACAATAAATCATCTATCCATCTATCTATCTATATTATTTTTTCGTACCTGCTTCGAGTTATACTTGAAGTACAAATCTTTGAGTATAGGTGCCTTGATGCTCTCGAAAAATGTTACCAATTGATCGGCAGCGTCGATGTCCTTGTAGATGTGTTTCTCGATACCGTTGGTCGTCAGTGCGAATCTTCTCAGCAAGCCCATGTCGGCCTCGCCTCCGAAACCGAGCGCGAACATTGTCGCTCTGCAATTCACATAGCAAAAGATTATTATAACAATTTTTTTATTTTTCTATTTTTATTATATGGAAAACAGCAGACTGATTTTTTTTGTATACTTTGTGTTGTGATTTTGATCTTCGACCATTTTCAAGATAACATCGTGATCGTAACTGGGACCGTCGCTCGCGTGACCGTCAGTTAGAAATATAATAAAAGGCTCGGGATGAGGCTGACCCGTCTGAGCCGGTGGCAAAGCCGAAATATCCTTCACCGATTTGAATCCCATTATCAGAGCGTCGTACATGTTCGTGAATACCCGCAGTTCCATCATCTTCACTGATTCCTTCGCCAATTTCACGTTGCTCGGCGTTGCCTGAATTTTTCGTACCCAAAGAAACAATGAAATTAATAAATCACTCGATGAAAAGAAAATGATCGGGATTGCAAAAATGTTATTTAAAAAAATCTATAAGAAAATCTATGCTTCAGGATTAAAAAATAAAAAATAAATGTTTGTGTATAAAAAAAAAAATATAATTACCTGGTAAGTTTCCAAATTTCCGGGCCACGATGTTTTGCCGGATTTCGTTCCTCGTCCATCGGGTCCTACACCGACCCCCCGATAAATGGTGTCCCTCGATCGATCGTAAATGTTCATAATCTGAAACCGGCGTTAAGTGTCGTATATCCCAGTCAACTATAATTGAACGCGAGCCGATTATTCTTCGATGCATGTTGCACCGACAATAATAATAACAATAACCGGCAGTGTGGACTGAGAAATTATAACGATGGCAAGGCGGCTGCCGCGCAAAACCGTAAGGTGAGACGTCGATTTCACGCCCACCTCGCGTGTTTATTAAATATTCGTGATTGCCTGCTATTCTTTTGTATTTTTATTTTTTATTAAAAATTTTATTTACGACTACTCGTGCAGAAACGTCGAATATCTTCGTTTGACGCTTAATTACGATAATGGAATAAAAAATCACTCGTTTTATCGAAATGTACAAAAAACCATAATAAATTGAATAATAAAAAAAAATATATCGTTAGAAAAAAAAGAACAATTACATTTCATTTGTCACGGAAGCCTCACGGCTCGTTCGATCGAGCCTCATTATTTCAGCTGTATGAAAGCGTAATATGTATATAAAATTATCCGCGAGAACTCGCGATAGTCCACTATCAGCGATCCATTGGTTACCGTCACGGTGAGATTAAGTCGCGTAGGCGATAGAACTGCGGTCCATTAAAACGAAATAAATAAATTAATCGAACCGGTGGAACGAGAGGATATCGCGGTTTCGTCGAGTATCTTATTTAGACAATTTTTCACGGGTGTCGAAGCGCGAAAACTATGGAATCGTTTTCTAAGCCGCAAATTTTTATACCCCCGATGGTATTTCGCGGCATCAGCGACAAATCGTTGAGTTTTCACGTTTAAAAAAAAATAAAAAAAATAAATACTGGCAAAGAAAATTTAAATAATCGAATTTTTTTTTATATTCACTCACATTTACTTCGTCCGAGAAATTGATGAGAGTAAAATTGTCCATCGGCTGAAGGGTATCGAGGATATAGAGCATAGCGGTTTTCAGTTGTTTTATCGGATCGCCTTGCATGGAGTCCGACACGTCCAGGATAAAGACCACGTGTTTCGCTAAGGGCGGCTGATTCGGAGCAGCAAAGAATTGAGCGAAATAGTCGTTTTGTCTCTGGAAATAAAAAAATACGATTGACGATGCCTTTTTTCGATGGAGAAGTAATTTAAATAATAATAATAATAATTACCACGACTTGCCCGCAAGGATCCTGATCGTGAAGCACGTCGTACATGAGCTCCAAAATCCCGACAATACCGTGCTTGCTTAATTTAGCGAGTTCCCTGGAAATATTTTTCTGCTCGGCTATCGTCGGGTTCCAAACAACTTCCGCCATGCCGGGCTTCTCCTTGATTATGCAAACCATCGGATCGTCTGTGTCCGATCAAAACAATTATTATTTTATACCATAATTTACCATCTAAAGTAATATAATTAATGCGTTTCATGTTTTTGGGCACGGCTTAGGGCTTGGCCCAGGACACGAATGAAACAACACTATTTTATTCTATTCTATATATGATTCTCAGGAAGAGGAAAATATAGTGATATAATAATTATACAAAAATATAATTATTTTGACGAAAAAACAGAAACTGGATTATCTTTCGGAGATTACGGAATTTTTAAGAATAACAAAAAATGGCTTTCAGAAATAGAAATTCAAACGGTTTGCAGACTCACCGGTGTTGCCTGAAGCAAGAGCGGTGGTTTTGTGTATCATCGGAGTTTTCAGAATGGTGAGATTCCTTTCCTCGTGAATTCTCCATCTCACCGATAGATCTGGGATCCACTGAAGCATATAATTTAAAATCAATTAACAAATCGCATATTAATAATTAAATAAATTTAAATAAATTCATTCGAATAAAATTAATAAATATGCGGGACAAATAAATAAGGACCCAGGTCGATGGCTCTTTGCCAAGGGGTAAAATGAGCATCAGATACAAAATTTAGTATAAGAAGACAACTACTGTAAATATTAACTTTGGCAATAAATCTCTTTTACTACTACTAATACTAAATAAATAATTTATTGAAATAAATTAAATTAAATTAAAATGTCTAGGGTTTAACTCTAATAAATTCGCATGGAATATGAATACCATTGAAAGAAGAAATTAAAAAAATTAACCATGTTATTGTGGACGGTTATCGGCACGGTGTAGACCCCTAAATTTCTCTCTAAAAGGTACTCGTATGTCACCGTATAGTTTAACTTCGCGCCTCTCGGTACCCTCACGGAAACCGCCACTGCGTCGCAGTCTCTTGTCCTGAATGTAAAAAAAATAGTATTAACTATAAAACTATAAACTTATATTTAAAAATTATTTCTCAGTTTTGCATAATTACTCACTCGACGAGCATCGTTCCCACGTTGTCTCCGGTAATTAATGCCTTCGGTAAACTCCTCGTGCTGTTTCTTCCCTTCACAACGGCTGTGGTCGTTTCACCGTCCACGTTTCTGAAGACATTAAACCTTAATTAAAATACCATATACACAGTACAATAATTGATACATACATATACAATAATTTATATACCATAAATTAACAAGTTAAAAATTGTGGACGTTTGTAGACAATTTTTAATTTGTTAATTTTCCAATCGCAACCATCCGGTTCTCTTTTTACACAAACAAAAGTGCAAACTAAATTTGTTACTGGCATAAGAAACAAAAGGACAGGTTTGTATATTCAAACCTGAACAAATGAGATTGTCACTTATTTACGAAAATTATTTTACACAAAAGTTCGTATGCCGATTTTACGAAATTATTTTTTCCTGTGTATAAGCGATGTGAATAATTATTTTTAAAAATGTTCCTACGTCTCGAATTTCGTGATGAACGCATTGTGCGGCAATATCACGTTGACGTTGATATCCCTCGTTTCACCGTAATTCTTCACCAATCCTGTGACCGTCGTTCTCGCGTATCTCGAACGAACCGTCGTGTCGTAGTGCAGACGCTTCATTTCCGGTTTTCTCTTCATTTTTCTCAGCTGTTAATCCCAACGTATTTATTAATTTTACAAAGTTGTTGTAATTATTATGATTGTTGATTTGCGCAAAGGTGAAAATTACCTGGACTTTTATTGACGGTATTCTGTCGATACCTTCGTACTTCTGCGTCGTCGAGGAGCCCGCTCGTTCACTGAAGATCACGGGATGACCGGGAAGATCCTTTCGCGATTGCACGGGGAACGTATTATTTCTCGAGGAAGGAATTTTACGTTTCTTCGTGTTTTTTCGACGGTTTCGACGCCTCTTTTGTTTACCCTTCGTCGATTTCGTCGATCTTTCTGTTGTGTCTTCGAAGTCTCTGAAAGACAGGGCTGGAAAGAAATTGTTCGTGAGCGAACCGCAATATTTCTTCCTCACAGGAGCAACTTTCTTGACGAGAAATGTGCCGAAGCCGCAAAATCGCATTTCTCGATTTTTCACAATAATTCACAATAATTTACATAATTTTTGCTTCCTGATAGAGGAAGCTTTACTTTCATGAAAAAAAAATGTTTCGAGATTTTTATGAAAACGTGTTCAGAATGTTCCAGAACATCGAAAAATGATATTTAGAAAAAATGTCTGAATGTGTCTCTTTTTTTTCTCTGCTTTACGCAGAGAAAAAAATTTGTATAAGAAATCTTTGTAGTGAAAATTGCAAAAAAAGCAATTTCTTGCATTTTCCGAACATCCACATATTTGCTTCCGGATGGAATCTTGAAGACCCATCAATGTGAAGGTAAACCTTCCTCCGTGGCGAGGCCAAACAATCACGAAAAAATGATTTTTCATAGAATCTTACATAAAAGTAAATTTAGGTGAGGAAGATTTGGAAAAACCCCGATCTTTTTTAATCACTCACGTTGCGTCGAAACATTCTCATTCTGGTCAACGATCGTTCCATTATCCGGATTTTCCTGTTGATCGGAAGAATCGTAGGCGTTTCTGTACCCGACGGATCGATCGCCGTTGTTCTCGGAAGTTTCCTCGTCTTCATAATTTTCCTTCTGCAGCGTTGGAATGCCATTGGGTTCGTCGTCGTCGTCGCCGAGAGCTCGAAAATTTGGTTTCTCGAGGTCGTCGAGCTCCTCCTGGGCCTCGGCGAATTTTTCTCTCCGGAAGTCCTCGGGCTCTTCGGGCTTTTCGGGCTCCTTCGACGCGAGTTTGCTTCGCGGGTCTTCGCGACCTCCCCGAAGACTGTCGAATATATCGTCGATGAGTTTCCGCGAGGAATTCGACGATCGCTCGTTCAGCCCAGGAATAGTTTTCTTCTCGTTTTTCCTCTTCGTTGAAATTTCCGTGTCCACTCGAGTTACTCGTTTCGCGTCTCGAAGACCAGCGTTACTCGTGAAACGAGGATTCGCCTCCTCGTCGCTTTCCGGAGGATCGAAGAGCCTCGTGGTCGTCGAATCGCTCGCGCCCTTCGTCGAGTACGCGGTTTCTTCCTCGTTTCTGTCGGATCTTCCTTCGTCGCCCTCGACCGGAAGTGTCCGGAAGTTCGGATTCTTTTCCGAGTCTTCGAGATTCCGGGAAACCGGGGATGTCGTTTCTTCCTCGTTGAGAATATCCAAAATCCGCGCAACGGGCTCAGCCACGGATATTTCTTCTTTTTCTTCTTCCTCGTTGTCGGAACGGGAAGACGAGGTCGCCTCCTCCGGATTGTCCGAGAGTCCTGGATACGATTGTCTGTGAATGTTAATTAAATAAATTTTATTTCTTTTATAACAAATATTGTAAAAATGATTTTGCGTATTTAAAAAAAAGTGAAACATGAAACAAAAATGAAAAAATGAAAATGAACATTTCAATTTCCAACAAAAAAAAAAAAAATTATTTTGTTATAATAAAGTTATTCTTCACTTTGTCGGATGTATTTTTTCGCGCCGAGCACAGATCCGACAAAGTGAAGAACAACGTTATTTGAACATAATAATTTTTTTTTTAAATTAAAATTGAAATTTTCATATCGCTTTCTCATGATGTTCCATTATTCGCAAAGCTTCCTCTATGAGGAAGCCAAAAGCAATATAGAAAAGGCTTTCTCATAGAAGAAGCTTTGCAAATAATGGAACATTATGAGAAAGCTATATGAAAATTTCAACTTAAAATTTTTTTTTAATTTTTCGAAAATCAATTTTAAGTTTCACCGAGATGACCAAAAATATGATCGGAGTGCGGATCGAAACCGGTAGTGAAGCTCGTACCTGACTGCCGGACGAGCCTCGGAGACGGAATCGTAACCGGAAGCTCGACGAAGAAGTATCGCAAAGATTATGAAATGGGAGTAACGCTGAAGAGATCGGAGCAGCATTTTTTCTATCGTGAATCACGCCAGCGAGGACGCCGTGCAGAAACGCAGCACGATCCATCATCTCGGCGAGCTTATATATGCCGATTGCCAAGAGCCCATGCGCTATATCAAAATCCGGGCTCGAACACATTCTCACAGCGGATTCGTGCTCGGCAATTGATTACACACACTCTCTATCTACCGCGTCGAGCGGTTGGTTCTGCGAAGAAAGAAAAACATATTTCTATTCCGGACACGAGGCAGCCAAAACCTAATGTATAAAAATAACAATAATAATATAATTGATGAAACATTTTTCAGAATTTTTAAGTTCAGACATCGAACGTGACACTATCGTGGATGCAAAATGCCTTGACCTTGATATTTTCTTAAACGAAAAAAATATTCTGGAAATTGAATCGTCAAATGTGCAAAATTGTTTTGGAGCATTTTTTAATACGGTAATATTAAAATTATAATTTTTACTAATGGACTCGCCTCCATTACCCATTTTTTTAAATGGATAATGGGGTGAGATCCCATTACCCATTTTTTGAAAAATGAATGATGCATTGTTTGCCCATTATAATTTTCGCAACCCTGTCTCGAAATGCTAGAATCGTTGGGCTTGAAAACTCGCTCGAGCGTTCGTTTCTTTACGCCAATGCAATCCAATCTCGAGTCGCGAGTTCCCTGCCTCGTTGAAACCGTAAATAAGCTCCGTTTTAACAAACAAATGTCGATTAGCGAGAGAAACCATTCTCGGGCGAGGAGAGAGAATCGGCAGTGAGAAAACTGGCGCACGTTCCCTCGTTGACCTGCGTGATCGACAATTATTTTATTATTGTTTTTTTTTTTAACGCTGCATCGCCTCTAACTCGTCGCGAATCGAGCCAAGTAATCTTTAGTGCATTCCTCGAGAATGCTGTACCTCAAGCTTCTTCTCGTGCTTCCTGTCGTATCGCCGCGAGGATTGGACGCAGTTTCTCGCATCGGCTCCAGAAAAGATGTTCGTCACGGCTCCTGCAAGCTTCGTCTCGCTCGACAAATTGGTAATTAATTTCTTCAAAAAAAAATGTATTCTTCTTTTGAGGATTCATCTTTTGGCGTTGCATCGTCGATAATTTCTTCCAGCTGACTCGTCGATCGAACCGTCGACGACCGAGTCCTTCGTCCTCGATGACATTGAGTACAAGCTCTGCAGATATCACGTCACCTGGGACGAGGCACTCGTGTTCTGCTCGAGCCACAAAGCCCATCTCGCCACACTCGATACCGAGGAGAAGACAGCTTTCGTCGTTCAAGCCATCGCGTCCAGCAATTTCGGTGGGTCAAGCGTTCGCCTAAAAAAAAAATATATTTATTTAATTATATATAATTATATTTTTTTATGATATACTATATATATATATATATATATATATATATATATATATAAAAATTGCAAACACTTCTCGATGGTATAAGAAATCTGAAAAAAATCAAGAATATTAAAGGTGCTGAAAAGATTAATTTTGCATAATAATTATTCCAAAATTAATCTTTTCAGCATCTTTAATACGCTTGATTTTTTTCAGATTTCTTATACCATCGAGAAGTGTTTGCAATTCCCTCATATTTCTCCGAAACTTATGCAAAGTGAACATTCGCAAGGACTACCTTAAGCGGCGCTGGAACGTTCTCGGTCACGCAATCGGCAAGGCTCAATCGATCGTTAAAATGGCTCAACGCTCGGCGCTACCATTAAGCCCACGACTTTTTTTCAATGTCGAGTCTGACCTGTTCTACGTTTCAATGTCGTCGTCGAGGAGAGACCTTGAAAACCATCGTCTTATTTTTTTTTTTCTTCTCTTCGACACAGTCTCGGAAGATTACTGGATCGGAGCGAGAAAATATTATCGGGGCTCGTGGACGTGGAATTCGAATCGACGGAAGCTCAGCTTCGAGAGAGATTTTATCAGTAACATCGCAGTCTGGTATCCCGGATACGAATCCAGCGACGTTCATTGTCTGACGATCGATCGAAGCGGCCACGATTTGCCGATTTTTATATCACGGGATTGCAATCAGCAACGTCCGTTTATATGTCAAAGAGGTATCGAATTTCTTTAACATATTAACAATTTAAATTGTAACGAATTATAACATTTGTTTTGAGTTTTGAGTTTTTTTTTTTTAATTACTAAAAACGGTACAATTTGAGTAATTCGGTATAATGGAGATGTCGGACTAAAACATTACAATTTGCGTAATTTGTCGTTTTGGCTTTCTCTACGCGGAAGCCAAAGTCGATGAACGAACTTTGTTATAGAGAAAGCTATGCGAAAAATTGTAATAAATTGGGAAGCCGTGTGCAAATTACTTTGCACCTTTTGTTTTACAATCTTGTCGACGTCTGTTTAGACAACGAGCGAACGGTCGACAACAAGATACGAATGGTAGCCGCATCGCGGGTAGGTGACCAAGAATTCAGATTGTATTCCGGAAGAGCGACCTGGGCCGAGGCGATCGTGCAGTGCAGACAGGAAGGTCTCCAGATCGGCGAAGTGAAAACCGTCGAGGAAGCTCGAGCCCTCGCAGTTTTAATGTTACGAAACAGACCAGGTAAGCTTTCGGTAAGACAACAAAATTTTTTGTAACACGTGCACGGAAAGTCCCGCTTTTCGTGCCTGTAAAGTGTGGCGAAAGTGGCGATTTCCAGCAGAGGATGCGCTAAAAATGCTGTAGATACTACTTTACACGCTAGTTTAGTTTTCGCACACTTTTTCACACGCTAGTTTCTTTTCCGCACACTTTTTCACACGCTAGTATCTTTTCCGCACACTTTTTCACACTCTAGTAACTTTTGGATGGTGGCAAAATGGAGTTGAAGATCGGGAAGTATCGTTGGGGCAAAATGGGTCGTCCAAAAATTATTGGAAAATTCAGTTTTTCCCTCACTGTCCCACTTTGTCCCGCTTTCCCCTACTTACTCTGACCGCTGGTTGTCGTCGATGAAAAAAAAAACAAGGTGGGGCGTCGCAGATCGGGATTCCGGAATTCCGTCAGAAAATTGTTGTTGTCGCCAGACGGAATTGAAAGCGCGTGGATCGGCGGATACACGAGAAAGGATGAACCGGGAACCTGGCGTTGGCTGGCATCCGGCGAGAGGATCGAGAACAACGGCATGTGGAGACAAAATTTCACCGACTCAGTGGGCGGTTGTCTCTTGCTGGACCGTCACGTGTGCGAAACGCCGGTCTACGTCGGGACGACCTGCGACCGCAAGCGGGACGTTCTGTGCCAAAAGCGTGAGCCCCGTTCGTGTTTTTCCATTAGGTAAACGTACCAATGCCCGGACACTTAAGGGAGCAGTCCCAGTCCCCGGACATGCATGGAAAATTGTATTTCCATCTCTCTTGCACGCACGCCTTGTCCGGCCACTGGGACGTGTCCGGCCATTGGTACGTTTACCTTAAACTCGTGAATAACGATGTTTGGTAATTTTTGTCGAATTTACATCCATGCGTTTAGCACCTAAGAAGCGGGTCAGCGAACATCCCGTCGCCGTCGTCGTCGAGGATTGTCCGTACTGGATAGGCTTTCATCCGGTCGCGTGGTCGGACGCGAAGCGATCGTGCGACACCGTTAACGCCTCATTGGTCGTCCTCGATTCGCCCAACACGATTGCTCACATGATGACTTTGATGCTGGACAATCGCGCAGGTACAGGAGGCTCGCAATTTCTTTTTATATTTATATTTCGTTCGTCCGGCCGTACGATGAAGATTAGGTTTGCTCGTTATCGGAGTTGATGAGATTGGAGCGCTCGTTTGGAGTTCGATTAACCGGAAGTAATAATACACCTGGAGCTTTGGGTTCCGGCAGAGGAGGAGTCAAATTCATCGAGTGTTCTATTTCATTTTCTGTGCTACTATTCTCTGAAGAAAGTGATTAAGAGTCGAAATGAGCCCGAACGCGAGTTCATTTATTTAAACCGAAGGCGAAATGAGTCCGAATCAGCATTTTTGAAATCCACTTCTATATGCTATGAAATTAAAAATCTCAAGAATATAGCGTATGGGAGTGATTTAGGATCGAAATCCACTTCCATATGCTACAGAAACCATAATGGGGACAATAAAATTCCCTTGTTCCAGAGTTACGTCACGTGTGGACCGATGGTATTCGCGACCGGATCGCCGGCCACTGGCAATGGGACTGTACTGGCG
Organism: Ichneumon xanthorius; assembly: GCA_917499995.1. NCBI lineage: Eukaryota > Metazoa > Arthropoda > Insecta > Hymenoptera > Ichneumonidae > Ichneumon > Ichneumon xanthorius. Next base: position 1,669,800 of record OU824204.1, on the reverse strand, counting down.
AGCGAATACCCGATTTCGGCAAGAGCTTCGTACCCTGGTGTCCCGACGTCGGTTACTACGCCGACGAAACGGAGTGCTTGAATCTCGACCGAGAAAATCTCGATACGCCACTCGTCTACGGACTGTCCTGCACCGAAAAACAGCCCTACGTCTGCCAGCCTCGTAAGTCTGACTATAATGCGGCTACAACACTTGGTCACTTATCCGGCAACCGATTGAACGGCTCCAGCAGCTGTCAATAATTATATTCAAATTGACAATTTAAAAAAAATGATAACATAATAATGAAGTTGAATAATGAAATGACAACATAATAATGAATTTGAATAATGAAATGATAACATAATAATGAATTTGAATAATGAAATGATAACATAATAATGAAGTTGAATAATGAAATGATAACATAATAATGAAGTTGAATAATGAAATGATAACATAATAATGAAGTTGAATAATGAAATGATAACATAATAATGAAGTTGATTGGACACTCGCACCGACCACACTGAAAAAACCACAGTGATTTATTGTCAAAACGTAACCGACCAAACCACGGTGAAAACCACGGGCCCGGACGGACCCAAAAGTTCCGAGGGAACCTTACGGTGTGGTTCTAAAATAACCACCATTCAAACCACCGTCCGAATAAACTTCAGCAAGCTTGCAACACAGTGGTATTGTCGTCAAAACTTGATGACGGATCATTTTGTTACCTTAGACACCCGCACATATACTGCGAGCGCGCGAGCCAACATAAGCTAGTAATAATAATAAATAGAAAATGTAATATAATTATTTTTTTTTATTTTAGATTTCGGTACCTGCGTTTTTCACTCAGCGCCAACGACCACGTCGACCGAAGATATCCCAACGAAATTCACACCTCCTTTTTACGAGGATTCGGGACCGCTGCCACTGTCGAAAGTAACAGCGCCCTATCCCATCGCAAACGACAATTACGAAACCATACAGACCGCGATCGCCGGTGACGACGATCACCTGACAAACTTGCTCCAGTGGAAGCTCGCCGAGAGCGTCACCGAAAAGAATTCCTCTACCGATCATCTTCACCTCTCCGAGTACTTGAGACCTCTGTCGGGATTCACGTTGCCATCTCTGCCGCAGTTCGGCATCAAAGTGGTCAGCGCCGCGGAGTCCGCGACGACCACTAGGCCCACCATCGAGAGCAAAAGGAAGAAGACTAAGAATCCTGCGATCGGTTCCTCGTTTTCCGGAACGACCCCTTCGATTGTAGCCTCAACGACTTTGCCCTCTTCAACGACCAGTAAAAAAATTGCCGTCGATGCTTACCGCAAACCCTCCTCAAGATTGCCGACGAAGCCGACGAATTCCAGTGTCATTCCCAACCTCGCCGGCTACGTCGAAACGACTGTTTCTTCCGTTCCAACGAACATCATCACTGCCAACCTTTCCTCAAAAACTCCAGGCCTCACCGTCAAGAAGGGTTCGACATCGAACTCCACCGCGCGAATCGCCGCAACCTCATCGTCCCTGCAGCCCGAAGACGCGTCCTCAGCAGCCACCCTCGAGGACGAGCTGGCGAGGAAGTACTCGGTGAAGACAACACGAGACCTGAGCCCACCCAACTCCACCAGAGTCGCTTCGACGGTCACCACGAGGACTCCGGACACGACCATCAGAAACAAGCCCGCCTACTCCTTCCGAAGAACCGGAGGAATCTCCACTCCGAAAGACTTCAAGGACACCCAACCCAAGCCCGTGATCGTCGAGTCGTTTCCGGTAAACGCCGCCCGGCCCAACACGACGCTCGTGCCGAGAAGAAAAAAAATCCGCACCACCACGACGGAGGCGACGCCGTACGACGCTATAGACGCCGATTACTACAACTACGAAGCGGCGGAGGAGATCTCGACGGGAAAGTCAACGACGGAGGAGGAGTCGAGGGAAAGTGGCGAGTCTAACGAGTATTCCGATTACGAGACCGCGACTGCGTCCGGCAAGCTGCAGACGAAGAAGAAGACCAAGCAAACCTCGTCCTCCAGCATACGAAAGGGTCCCACCACGGCGAAGAGTTTCCGGCGGATGAAGGGTTCCAAGGAGAAGCCAGCGGCCGAAGAGGTCGACGACGCGGAGGAAGAAACTGAGGAGGAAGCGGAAGACGAGGGACCGACGACTCCGGCAGTCGAGAAGTCGGTTCCCATTGCGGCGGAGCTGTCGAAGAACCTGGAGGCGGCCTTGGTCAACATGATGAGGCAGAGCGTGGAGAGGAGAAAGAACGACAGGGTCGATGGCGTCGCGACGGTGAGGAACGCTGGACAACGGGAAAGTAGCGGTTCGAGCGTCGAGAGAAACACCAAGGGTCCGAAGACCTCGACGAATGTGGAGAGTTGGTCGCTGCGTCCTTACTACGGATTCGAGGGGCCGATGATAGTGGCTCTGTCCGAGGACTCCAGCCTCGGCGGGCAGGTGGAGAGAACCGGCGAGAAGGGAAGCGGCAAGATGAGAGAATTCAAGTTCATTGGGAAGATGGTGAGCGAGAATCGTCAGACGAAGAGCCTCGGGACGGACGGGTTGATCGGCAACGAGACTCGGCGGATGAAGAATCCGGCTGAGCCGGTAGGCAACGGAAGTCCGGAGAACGCGCCCGGTGTGTCGATGCCGGGTTTGCCGGTAATTCAGCCCAACGATCCGAATTCGCTGGTGCAACTGGGTCGATACTTCAAGAACAAGTTCTCGGGCCTCGAGTCGGAGGGAAAGCTGAACGTCCAGCGGATCGTCGGCGAGGCTCGGAGACCCGCGATCGGCGATGACGCTGGGGACGATCGGTTGGTGAACGATCAGCGAAGATACGGGACTTTCGGTCCCAGGGCGCGTCCCAGACCGCGTTACCGACCGCGTACCAGGGATGACGAGGCGCCAAGGATGGCGCGTCCGGTCACGTGGGAGAAGAAACGAAGACCCTTCCAGGAATCCGACTCGAACTACTACGAGGGCAGAAGACTTTATCCAAGAGGTTACGACTTCTACGGACCGTCGATGGGACGTCGGCCCGAAAGAAGAGGCGAAGAGACGCTGAGAGATGAGCGGGAGCGACTTGGGGTTGCTTGGCCTGAAAACGTCTCCTATTCGGAGGTCTACGGCTACGACGAGCGGACTCAGGTCGTCTCGCCCCGAACGTTTCCGGCTCCCATAAGAACGACGAGGTCGTTCCACGAAGACGCCGCGAACCGCAGAATCGAACCCACGAGACTCGAGCAGTTTCCCGACTTCAGACTCTCGAAACTGGTGAAGGAAGTTAAGATCGATCTGGACCAGAGGCTGTTGAGAAGGTAAGTTGTAGGGTAGAGCGGCAAAACGGGGTTTTTGGGCAAAACGTTATTTTCCAATAATTTTTGGATGCCCGAATTCGCCCTATCGGATACATCAGGCTTTTCTGCCCATTTTTGCCACCTCGTCCGATCCAAAAATGATTGGAAAATTTAGTTTTGCCCAAAACCCCCGTTTTGCCCCGCTCTCCCCTATATCCAGATAAATAATCATAAACCTGGAGACTTGTAATAACACTTTTCTTCATTGTCGGAGCCACACACAACTCGTGTGCTCCGTTTGACTGCTGAGCGTAGAGAGCGAGAGACGCTTATGCGTCGTAAGGTAAACGTACCAATGACTGGACACGTCCCAGTGGCCGGACAAGACATTAGTGCAAGAGAGATGGAAATACGATTTTTCATGCATGTCCAGGGACTGGGACTGCTCCCTTAAGTGTCCGGCCATTGGTACGTTTACCTTACATAGGATACAGTCCAATGGCGCTTAAATCGCGCAAACGTGGCGACGCCTACAATTTGAATAGAGCTCAACATATATTACAGGTACCTCGAGGGCTTCGCGAGGAAGATATCGAGGAAGGACAACGGTAGGGAGGACGACTGGAGGAGCACCTGGAGGCAGTTGCTGGGTCAGATGTTGACGGTTTTGGATAAAATGAACATAAACGTTAACGGCGAGCTCGTGAAACTTCGGGTCGGGAGCGACGAGCGCAAAGACAAGATGGCGTCGTCTTCGGCCGGTCGCTCCAGGACGCTGGACTGGAGGTCCGGTCTGAGGAAGCAGCGAAAGAACCCCATCAGTGCCCTCAAACATTCCCCGAACCAAGTGCCGAAGAGGATGAACGGAAGCTCAGCGGACGGTGATTACCGCAGGGTCGCGTCGAACAGCTTGGAGACCGGAAGTCAGGCTGGAAGCAAGGATTCCATATTACTCGATGGACGAACGACCGACGGTCGCCCAGGATACGCTTACGGCGAGTCGGCCACCAAGAGCCCGGTCGAAGATCAACGAAACGTAGGTCGTAGAGCCCAATCGGGCTTACCGGAAGTGAATGTTCTCCAGGTGGCGAACAACGGCCGTAAGGGAGTTGGTTCTTCCGGTCGCGAGGAAAGAACCGCAAGACCGAGTTCCGATCATCAATTCACTCCGCGCCAGGTCGGCAACAGTCTCCAGCGGGCGAATTGGTTTCAGCCCAAGTACGCGTTCAACAATTCTTCGATGGTGCTCGCTTCGCCGCCCTCCATGATTCCGCAGCTCTCCACGGTCTTCGGCTACCAGCCTGTGATGCCTCAGCTTCATCACAGAATCCTGTTTCCCGGATGGACCGGAATTCGGGTCGTCGATCGGATTAATCCTCCGAGCGAAAAATCGGCCGTGCTGAAGGGCGAATACCTGCCCAAAGGGACCTTGTCGAGGATCGTCGGCAGCGAGCACAAGGACGAACACTTTGGGCCGGCGAACGAGCGAACCGGTAAATCGACGACCTTGAGTCCCAGGATGGAGAACGTTTCGGCCGGGCCGAAAGATTCATTCGATCGGGGAATCGGCTCGAGGCTCGGAAACGAGTCTGGAACGAAAGATCGGCATGAGGAAGGATGGCGAAGGGCCGCTCAAGAAATGGGGAGAAACGAATATCGCAACGGGGATCCGTCGAGGTTGTGAGTTGCAGAAATATTGAAAAATCTGAAACTGGATTACGACAGGGAAAAAATCAACGACCTGTCGAGCAGGTCAAACTAACAAATTACACCCATATAGATAAACACAATAAATGCGGATATTCGGCTATAACAATATTTAATGAAACGGGAAATAATTCAGTTTCTATAATAATTTTTTTTGTGCTACACTGATAAAAAAAAAGTACAGTTGAATCAACTAAGATTCGGGCAGGGACGTTCAAATAAATATTTTGTTGGCCGAGAAAAATATTTTAATGGCTCAAAAATATTTTGGTGAAATCAGCCGACAAATTGTTGAACTAACGAATTGTTTAGTTGTACCAACAAAATATTTAGTGGAACGGCCCCGCCCGAATCTTCGTTGATTCAACAGTATTTTTTTATCAGTGTACAAAAATCTTGCGTCGCCAAAAATTTTTATCTGCTACAAGGTATTACGGCGAGGAGCGTCACCTCAACGAATCCGAGATCCGGAAGACGGACAACGATCGAGGGGACATTCCGGAGGGTCTCGGCGAGGAAGACACGACGGACGAAGATGCGAATCCTCGCGAAGACTACGAACCGAAGCCCGTCTGGTCGCCCGCTCATCACCTCACCAAGGCACTCGAGCTGAGCCTCCTGCGGAAATTCGGCACGGGATCCTCGAACTCGCTGCGATCGAAGAATCTCGTCGCGAGGAGTGCGGAGAAATCGGAAGCCGAGGAATCCGAGACTCGGGGTCGGTTTGCACCCAGAAAAAAACATTTTTTTGACGACCACCCTTTATTTGGTTTAAGTAAAATATTTATTTGATTTAATTAAATATTTATTTCTATTAAGTAGGGTAAAAGTGGGGAATATGGCCCGGTCCATATATCATTGATTTACGTGTTAATCGAGGTGGGCCATATTCACCACTTTTACCCTAAATAGTTACTTAAATAAAATAAATATTTATCTTAATCAAATAAATATTTTACTTAAACCAAATAAAAGGTGGCCGACAAATAAATTATTTTTCTGGGCGTGGGTACACTGTAAAAAATGTTATGAAATTTACAACACGTTTAATACACAAAGTTATATGAAATATACAACGTCGGTATATGAAATTTTAATTCATACACATTGTATTTGAATTTTAATAATTTGATCTTAAATGCAATACCTGTATATTAAGATTACCGGTGATGGCCCTGAAAATTAATACATCCGTATATGAAAATTACGTTATTATTACAAATATTATACAAATAATATTGTTTTTAATATACCGGTAACGCAATATTCACGTGCCAATGAAATTTCGTATACTGCATATGCATAAAACTTCATATACATTTATGAATTTTCAAACAGAATTTTTTTACAGTGTCCTCCCGAAGACGCGAATTCGAGGACAGCTTCGAAACGCTGAAGGAAGAGCCGTCGATAGTCAGTGTGCGAATGACGATGGATCCGGAGAGGAAGTCCTCGTCGAGAACGTTTCGGCAGTCCCAAGACTCTCGGGTCACGGAGCGAAAGCCTCGAACCGCAGAGCTGAGAGTTTCGTTCGTGGGAAAGGAAGAAACGGCGAGCTCGGTGACGCCGACCAATGGGACGCTGCGCGGCTTCTCGTCGACCAATCGGCGCTCGAGTGTGCGGGCCTCGAAGAGACGATCACGTGGTTTCGTCGACATGGACCGCAGGCGCGCGCTGATGAACAGATTGCGCGAGAGGAGTCGCGATTTTCACTCGGCTCGTGCTCGGTCTTATGCGCGGTTTCGAGAAAACGGGACTTTAACAAAAGACCCAAGAGACAAATCAGCGAACGATATTCTCTCGCCTCGAGATCGCAAATCGAGGACGATCGCTGCGGGGAGAAAAAATGTCGTCGGTTACGAAAATTCATCGAAGGATCAGCCGGTAGTGAAGCACCACATAGCGACGGTCGTCAGAAGCTTCGAGGACATAAACTCTGCGGGGAAAGAGCGGGACAAGTGGCGGAGGGGCGGACCTTACGGTAAAGAATTTGGGGTCGATTGGACCGGACAAGCCGCGTCGCTGTTCACCGACCTGAAGGAGAGCAGCGACGAGTTTACGCTGTACATTGATCTCACGCTCGGCCGAGTGGGAACTAAGATCAAGAACAAAGGGAGGTCGAGGGGATAAAAGGAAAAACGTGCCTTCCGTTCGGTCTCGGAAGAACGTTATTTCTTTTTTTTTTTATTTCGGTGACTCTTCTAGTATTATCGATTATCGAGTGTTATTCTTATTATTATTGTTGTATGTTTTCTTAAGATGTAAAAAAAGCTCGGATCCGAGACAAAATAGACGGATAATGAAAATTAATTGTAGTTGCTTTGGTAATGGATAAACACGAGGATGGCGATTAAATGGGTCGATGGGTCGATGATGGGTAAGTGGCGCTTTACAGCCAAGTGTACTATAAGTACCCGATGCATGTGCACATCGGGCCGATTTTACTTTACGCACGCTTCTCGTACTTTACGCACGCTTCTCGCACTTTACGCACAATTTTCGTACTTTACGCACGCATCTCGTACGCATCTTTTACTTTACGCACACATCTCGTACTTTACGCACGCATCTCGTACGCATCTTTTACTTTACGCACACATCTCGTACTTTACGCACGTATCTCGTACTTTACGCGCGGTAAAAATCAGAACGAATATACAAATCGTGCAACTATGGTTTCGTCGCGTGTTGGTTTTCAAAATTCTTTGGTTTTTTTTATTTTTGAAATTTGTTTATTTCTTACTTTTTTTATATGAGAAGTAGCACTTCTCATGCAAGCGTTGCAAAAATTAGTTACACTTCCTATGACAATGGATAAACACGAGGATGGCGATGAAATGGCTCGATACGATAAGACAATCTCTCGATTATCTTATCGCAATCTCTCATCGAGTCCTATGGCAAAATGGATTATTGCCACACGGCAAAGCGAATGCCCTGCTGGTCTCCGGATAAAAGCTGTCCACAAAAGCGAGCCATTGCTCGTTCCAGATCGACATAGTTCGATTCTTCTCCGCGTCGTTCAGGCTGCTGTACTTTATGGAATTGATAGCCAGCTGCTTGATGGACCGGATGTCGGCGTGTGCGGACATGATACCCACGAAAGCCTCGTAGAAGTCGTAACTCAGACCCCTGGCCCGCCACAGGCCGGGATCGTCGTTCGACACGACCACCGGAAAATCGTCCACGAACAGAGCGCTTGCCGGATGATTTCTCAGGTCCTTAACGAGGCAGAGAACTTGGTTCGATATCGGCGATATTTCTATAGCTATCCCCTTTTCCTTCACTATCTCGAGGACCTTCGGATGCTTGACCAGAGCATATCTAAAAAAAAAAATACATACATTTAAGATCGACTTCAAAATCCGCGTAAACAAAACAAAAAATCACCCTTCGAAGGAATATCTGCGTATCTACCCGTGACCGATTCTCTTGGCATCGAGCAAAACGGCGTCGATCAAATTCTCATCGACGTTCATGCCGCTCCAGTTGGTCTCGCCGGCGTGAAAGAAGAATGGAATGTCGCCGGCGATCGTCTGTATCTTTTCGATCCAGGTCTTCAGCGGTGTGTTTCTGTCCTCCTGTCCGACGAGATCGAAGCCAGCGAAGAAATCGGGCATCGTGTTTTTTAGCTCCAGGGCTACTCTGAGATACTCGTCGAACTGAACGGGATCGGCGGTCTTGATAGGTGCATAGATAATCTTCACGCCGGCGAATTTCGGATGATCTCTGACGAATCGTTCGGTGACCTCTTTGTACAACCGGGCGGTCTCGACGGGGTCGTGCTCGGTGCCGTTGAGCTCGTAGAGGCTCGACAGAGTCGTCCGAATCTCCAGGTAGAGGACGTTGTCGTCGTGCAGCTCCTTCAGCGCCTGGTAATAATGTTCCTCGTAAACGGGCTTGTAGGTCAGCAACGGTGTTATGAATTCGAAGATCTTCATGAATTTCGTCCACGCTGCGTCGCCGTCGTCGTAGTCGTTTCTCGCCGACGACGGATCGTACAACGACAATTGCTTGTTGATCCTCTCGTTCACGGCTCTCTCAGACGCCGGTTCGCTGCGCAGGTCGCTCAGGAGCTTCCAGTCGCACGCGTTGTTCGGCTTTTCGAAGAAACGAAGGGACAACGATTCGCCGGAATCGCACGCGTAAAGATTGTCGCGATACGTCAAGTTGAAGACGAAATCCTGGGACACTAGGGCCGTGTCGTGGGAGTGCAGAACGCCACCCTTCGGCATCCTACGGATCAGCTTGTAGACCTCGGAATTCTCTATCTCGTCCCTCATGTCCATGAAGTTTCTCGACGGTGCGAATCTCGAGGGAAACCGGAAACCTGAAAATCATTACAATTAATTAAGCTGTTATGCATTTCAATGCAGTAAGACTGTGTTGACAATGGAATATTTTTTTAATATAATAATAAAAAAATATATAAAATTAATATTTAAAAAGTTGGAAATTGAAATTTTCATATCGTTTTCTCGTAATGTTCCTTTATTCACAAATCTTTGTCTATGAGGAAACATTGTTTTCATTAAAATTTCTCTACGAGGAAGCAACAAGGAAGAACGTCCATCAATGTAAATTGTTATTGCGCATATGTTGTCTATGACGCAAAGCGAATCAGGTTTTTTTCCTCACGGAATAGTCACGTTCGATCATCCGTACGGCGATTATACTAATCTGTGTATTCAGTGCCGAGTTTACACAAGAGACAGATGTTCGTCTTCGATGTATCATAGATAAAAAAAGCGGCGCTTGTTTGTCATTGGAAATACTGCCTCGATTCTCGATGAAAAAAAAAACCGAAATTATTTTTTTTACATTATCATGATCTATGTATTCAGGAGATTATAATAATCTATGTATTCAGTGCCCAATTTACCCAAAGAGAAAAAACAGCCGGGCTTGTTTGTCATCGGAAATACTGCATCGATTCTCGATTGAAAAAAAAAAAAAAATCGTTTTATTAAATAAAAACTTTTATTGAAAAATTGCTAATCTGCTCATCATGCGTTGAATCCATCATCGGCTGTGCCCTACACGGCAGGGCCGCGTTCAGAAATCATACCCGGGTAGGTAGCTTCTCTCTCTAGCATTCGCGCCAGTACAGCATTCTCTCTCGTTCTACGTTATCCAAGATAAGTTTCTGAACGGACCGCTGTAGCGATGCTCTCCAACCGAACAGCTGATAAACGCTCAATTCGTTTGGAACGACTGCAATGCGAGTGGAAGCGGGCACGTTGGTACTTATCAAACGCGTATCTATATCCCGCGAATGAAAAACCGAAGGGGAAAAAAAATTATTCAGACTCTTCTCAATTATGTTGATTCGGACTCACAACTATAAATCTCCATAATAATGTTCATCATGCATTTTTTTTACTTCTCCGAGAAAACTTTTCCGCATTCTAATTCGTATATGTGCATTAAAAGTGAATAACAAAAACGGTTACATAAACGTTCAAAGTTCATTTTCCAATTAATAACAGAACTCTATAATTATTAAAAACATTTTAGTGCAATATTTCAAAAACATTTTCGCAAAATATTTCTGAAACATTTCAGAAATATTTTCGTGCTATGTGGGTAGTGCAAACGGCAACAACAAAATTGTTATAAATATCAGTATTTTTTAAAATATAACTCTATAAATATATAGAGTTTTTGCCGATCGCAAACGATAAGGAAAACTGTTTACATTTTATTCTAGCCTTGTTATACACCATCTAAAGTAACTGAATTTTCGGTCTTCCAAACCCCCTGGTTTTCTTTACTCCGAGGCTAACGATAAAGTGAACCGAAACTATCTTTCTTAACAAAAAATGTTTCCGAAGAAACAAGCCTTTTTTTAGATACCCAAATAAAAAAATCAAGTGATTGCGAAAGGTGTAGTTGTGCCTTTCCAGAATGAAACGTTTACATAATACGGTAACGCATGCAAACCTTGGGAGAGTTCCTCGCGTTTCGCCGACATGAGAATATCGTCGACGATGCGTTCGCCCGGTTGAAATTGAAGACGACCGCCGAGAGCGAGTTTATCCTCGGCCTCGATCATGCGTGCCCGCTCGGTCCAATACTTGTTCGTCGGTAATGCCGAAACTCCGCCGAGCAGCACGAAAAACCGCAGGGAAAAACACGCCCACATGGTGTGTTTTTGTTTGGTCGACGATAATTTTGTAAAGAAGATATTCGACGTCTTCCGTGCAGTCGAGTGTCGACAGCGAACGAGAAGAATGTTGCGGAGTGAGTTCGCTGTAACAAAGCCCTGTTTGCCGTCTCGGCGAAGACTGATTTGTCCGTCGTGCGTTCGGTATTCTGTTTGCCACTTTCCGTGTGCCTCGGTCTGCGCCCCGCTTGGACGCACAGCGAGATTATATTGTATTGTGTGGTTACACCGATCCCCTAAGGGTTACGGGCTCCTTCATTTTTCCTCCTTCCTTATCCATTGTCGCCGGCTCGATTCTTGGGCCCGAAGCTTCGTCACGCCCCGTCAGGTGTCAGTAGTCCCGGACATACAGATATAGTCATATGTTCGTACGTCCTATCTCAGGAGCTACGTCCCCGTCCGTTTTCCTTTCACCTTTCAGTCTCGGGAATCGAATCCGCGACACTTTTCAGTCTTTCGGTTTCCCATGCCGAGGCGCTGGACCTTTCCTCTGGGCCTACTATTATGGGGAGTTCCGAACCAATTTTTCGCGGATAAAAAAATTACTGAAAATTCTTGGATCTTGCCGGGAATCGAACCCGGGCCCACTGCGTGTGAAGCGCGCGCCGATCCACTCGACCACGCTCACCCTCTCACCGCCAGATTATATATCTTCGATTATTTCACGTATCATGATTATTATCTATTCGGATGGTGAGTCGCCAATTCTGAGATAAACGGCTCAGAGGAAAGTCCTTGCTTTCTCATACTTCTCGACTGCTCAATCGTGTGACTAAGCTCGCTCTCAACCGGCCTCGCAATTGGGGTTCATCCATCGGGAAGTTAAAAATTATATTTACAGATGCAAAAAAAAAAAAAATTGTACATGATAAAGCAATGAATATGAATATATTGAAAGTAACTCGAAATATATTGAAGTAAAGTTGTTTTTTAAAGACGAGTAATTTTAGTTCTTTGGATAAAAGCTTCGTACAAAGTCGTTCCACTGATCGCCCCAGACGGACAGAGCCCTGACCTTTTCGGAATGTCCCAAGCTACTGTACTGAATGGAATTTATAGCCAGCTGTTTTATCGACCGTAGATCGGCGCGGGCTGACATGATCCCCATGAAGGCCTCGTAAAAGTCGTAGCTCAGAGCTCTGGCGCCCCACAAGCCGGGATCGTCGTTGGAGACGACCACCGGAAAATCGTTCGCGAATAAAAAACTCGCCGGATGATTTCTCAGGTCTTTGACGAGCCTGAGAACCTGATTTGATATCGGACAAATTTCTATCGCTATTTTCTTATCTCTTACCAGCTCGAGAACCTTTGGGTGCTTAACCAGAGCGTAACTGGAAAAAAGGAAAGGCGTGCTTTCAATATTTTCAGTTATGTTGATTTTTTTTTAAATATCGAGCCCTGACCGCAATTCCGATGTTTAACTTCAAGTGCTGGACTATAAATTGTCGTTAAAATTATACTTATTGAAAAGTTTAAATAATCATATTTTAATAGAAAAACAGGATGTCAAGCTACTCATCGAATATCCGTAATGCTAGCATGGACTCAAAACGTATTTGTACTTAGTACTTGAAATCGTAAAAAAAAGTACTTCAAGCACTAAAAAGTACTTCAAATGCTAAAAAGTACTTGTGTACTTCAAGTACATACCTAAAATACCAGACAAGTACCCGGTACTTCAAGTGCTGCCCAGCTCTAACTCCAACAGCCCCTTCAACCCCTAGTCCGTCGAATTCTAAGCCCAGACGCCATTTTTTTCACAGACGGAAACAATCCACCCACTAACAATGCGAGTATTCCACTTACCCGTGACCGATTCTTTTGGTATTCAGCAAAACCGCATCGAGCAGATTGTCGTCGACGCCAATTCCGTTCCAGTTCGTCTCGCCGGCGTGAAAGAAGAACGTCATGTTACGCCCGAGCGTCCGTAACCTGTCGAACCAGTTCGACAATGGCGGCGATGCGTCCTCCTGCCCGACGAGATCGAACCCGACGAAAAAGTCCGGCAACAACATTTTCAGTTGCTCGGCCACTCCGACGAATTCATCGAACTTCCGAGGATCCGCGGTCTTGGGCGGTGCGTAAATGAGCTTAACGCCGACGAACTTCGGATTCTTCCGCACAAATCTCTCCGCGACGTTTCTGTAGATCCGAGCGACCTCGATCGGACGATACTCCGTGCCGTTGAGCTCGTAAACGGGATGCAATGTCGCGCGGAGCTCGAGATAAATAACACCGTCGTCGAGGAGCTCTTCGAGTCCCCGATAAAAATGTTCCTCGTGAATCGGTCTGTATTTCAATATCGGCGATGTGAATTCGAAGATTCTCTCGAACTTCGACCAAGCGGCGTTTCCGTCTTCGTCCGCGATGGCGCTCGACGAAGGAATGGGCATCGACAGCTGATCGTTTATCCTCCGGTCGAGCGATTTCGCCAGCTCGGGATTCTTTCGAAGGCCGCTCAGAAGCCTCCAGTCGCACGCGTCGTTGGGCTCGTCGAAGAAACGGAGAGTCAGCCTGTCGCCGGAATTTACGCCCGATTCGCATACGTAAAGATCGTCGCGGTACGTGACGTTGAAAACGAATTCCTTAGACACGATCGCCGAGGCGTGAGAGTGCAGCACCGCGCCCTTCGGCATCCTCTTTATCAGACCGAACACTTCGGAATTCTCTATGTCGCCCGCCGACTCTAGAAAACTTCTCGACGGTGCGAACTTCGACGGCGTCCGGAAACCTTTCGTGTTCGATAGAATAGAAAAGAAAAATTGATTCGGAGAACATTGGTTTTACATAATAAGAAGCGAATGAAATTTGCGGACCAAGTAACCGTTAAACTTTGGGTTGGGTTTGCGTTGTTTTCTAACGATCTACCCCAACTCAACCAGTGTATTGGTGCGCCAAACCGATTCTGATTCGAACCTTCTGGAGGTTGGTTTAGGCTGATATTTCAAAATCAACCGTTATATGTGTCGGATAGAAAGTTGGTTTAAGGATGAACTTTCCCAAAACAAAACAATTTCCGACTCCATGTCGGGAGCACCGAGATAGTTCTCGGATTGGAAAGCGGGTTGTTTAGGAAAATCCAACCGTAAACCAACTCCCTATCCGACACATATAACGGTTGGTATTGCAGTTGTTGGTATTGAATGTTCCAAAACATCAAAAATTATATTTAGAAAAATGTTTTTGTGTGTGTGTGTGACCCGAAAAAATTGAAGCATAACTCGAGAACGGCTTGAGCTATACATGTTTTTTTTTTTTCATTGAAAAAACAAACCTTTAGCGAGTTCCTCTCGCTTAGCTGCCATCAGGATGTCATTAACAAAGCGTTCGCCCGGTTTGAACTGCAGACGACCCCCGAAAACCATAGCGTCCTCCTCTCGAAGAAGAGCCGCCCGCTGCGCCCGATAATCTTCCAAGGTCGTTGCGGAAACGCTGCCGAGCACGAGAAACACAAAAAATGGCGCTGGAACGCCACCGAGAACGAGCAGCGTCGACAACGAAACACAGCCCCGTTCCATCATTATATTTTTTGTATCTTTACAAAAATTAAAAAAGAAAAAACCCGAGTGACAGCAAAAAATTCACATTTTTCCACTAGTCGAACTAAAAATTGTCTGTAAGGGTATAAAAAAAAATCGTTACTGATAATAAAAATAGAAACCGACAAACTCGAGGCAATCTTACAGCTGCGACCTTCTGCGTGACGAAGACTTACTCGATAGCCGTCCTACGGCTGTCGGATATCGAGCTTACGCTGCACTCGAGCAAATTTTGGATGTGCAAAAACAAATCGATGCGCGAAGTGCATTCCATCATCGCACACGGCTTTAGGACGAATAAGTGCAATTATTCGCAGAATTGCAAATTCCGAACGAACTTCCGTGTCCGCCCCGACAACGAATTGCTTCCATCGAGTTCAATGCTATTCTATTACATTTATTGTTTTTTTTTTTTTTTTTTTTGCAGTATAAATAATCTTCGTCATTTATAAATTCATCAAATTGTTAACAATGCATTTGGATTTTGGTGTAAAAAAATTGAGCACCCCTTCGTGTGTCGATGAAACAGTATGAACAATGCGAAGAACCTTTTTCTCTTAAATTCCTTACAGATCGTTTATCGTAAAGATCGAAAATAATGTATTTATAATATTTTGTTTATTTTTTTCTTCTACCAACTCACGTTCGTCGGCTCGAACATTTTTCGTTGCCGATTATGTTTCGCTTTAGTTTTTTTTCAATGTGCCGAGTGCGTCGGTGTGCGCAATTTGCAAAAGGGACGACTCTGGTCCGATATATTCGAACGGGCTGATGCGCCACCCGCTCGGTCGGTAAAACAGGAGCAATAAATATTTACCGATATTCTATACTGAACTACAGTGTTTTTTTTCGTTAAAACAGAGAAAACGAATTTACATAAAACTATTAAATAAAACTATCGTGTAAAACATTGATTGTAAATTACAAGTCCCTGTTTTACCGACGGAGGAAACGTCTCATCTTAAAAACCCTAGCGACGCTTTCGCGTCTCTCGATAAATGCAAACTCTCGACACTCCGTACGATATCTCAGATATCCGGTTACGTGTAACGTAATAAATAAAATCGAACGACGCGAAAAAAGTGGCTATGCGCCCCGTGCACTGGACAAGTTGTGCATGTATTAATTACAAACGAATTTTCATTCGTAGATACGATAAAGTCGAAACGAATAAAATCGCTCGTCGCACATCGTTGCAAATATAATATTCTTTGATCCGAAGCTGATACAATATAAGTACACTAGACCGTGTGACTCACAGAGGCCTGTACGATCAACGTTGAAGCGTTTAAAAAACTGGTCTTACAATGCCGTTTTTCTCTCTCTAAAACCACGAATATACAATTACTGAATAAGTAATTGCGAAAAATACTCTGTATTACGGGTAGGGGAATACAATTGGTATACGGTATTGCAGTACGTTTTTTGCAGAACGTGGATCGAGCGATAGGAAATCCGTTCCGCCCGCCCGTCTTACAACTCCTTCGGCGAATTTAAAATCGACGAGTTGTGGTTTTTTTTTACGTACGATAAAAAAAATGTGCGCGAATTGACGCTTAAATTATGTCCCCATAAGTTTCGTTCCCGATCCGTTCTAACGTTGTAAATTGTTGCTCAATCCTTGAGCCAAGCTTTCTAGCTCGCCATATTTGCAAGAACTACATCTGTCGCATAGAGAAAATATCTCCCATATACACACTGCGTATGGCTGAGCGATTGTTCCCAAATTTGTTTTTTTTTTTTTTTTCAGTCGCTTTCGAAACATTGATCGTTCAGAGGTAATTGCGGCGCACTCCTCGCCTCTTCGCGAGAACCTCGAAGCCGACTCTACATGAATCTGAGCCGATCGTTGCCTTGTGTGGGTTTTTTTTTTTTTTTTTAGTTGAGGCAGAGGAAGAAATTTTACCGATCGATTCTACACGGTGAATTCGATTAGGATCCTTTTATTCGATCCGCATGGACCAGGGTCAGCGAGCCCACCAACGAAACTACTGTCCGGTCGAGCCATGTTATCGGGTCCGGGTAGATGAGGCCTCCCTCGTAAAAGCCCAAATGACCGCCGTGGGCTAACTCGACGTACAGAACGTTACTGTGCTTAGCTGCAAATATAAAAATACAAAAGCCGAATCAACTTTTACTTTACTCTCAGTGTCAATCGAGCATACAGGGACCGCATAAAATAAATTTGTTTACCTGCAAAGTCCCGTATGGGTAAGAGTAGCATTTCCGGAACGAGCGGATCATCCAGGGCGTTCACGAAGACCATTGGTGTCGCGATATTATGGAGGTAGTTTATACTGCTGCTCCAATGGTACAAGTCCTTAAGGGATCTGAAGTTGTGAATCTGCGAAGAAAATAGATGTTTTTTAAATTATTTTTTATCGCCAACGAGGTTCCGATTGCAGACCCTCCGAATCGGTAATAGTACTTTATTACACTCAGTGCGAAAATTGCGATTTCATGCACGCGTCGCGTGCGCAAAACCCCCATTTCCACACCGTGTGAAGTTAAAATTGGTACGATACTTGTGCGAAAAGCTTTTTCTTAACTTTTCTTAACTTAACTATTAGCGTGCGAGACGTAATATGACCATGCGAGAAGTAAAATCGAGCCGACATGCGCATGCGCAGCGCGATTACAGTACGCCATGCTATAAAGCGCCACTTTTGCCACGCCTTACAGGCACGAAAAGTCGCACTTCTCACGAATTCACTGCAAATATCAAATAAATTATTATCAGCGTCAAATTGTTCGCTCACTTTTCTCGTGTAAGCCTCGTCCAGCTCGGGCAGCGTTGCCGCAGAGATTATGTCCTTCTCAATAAGGCCGTGTCTCTGCTGAACCTCTCTCGACAGAAGCACGTCCTTGTGTCGTAAAATGATATTCTTCACTGATTCCGTCATTATGTAGAGGTAGAAGCGTCTAAAGTTTGTCCAATTCAATAGGAACTTTGTACCCCTGGAAAAAAAAATAAAATCGTGAGCATAGTCATTACGGCTTGCCGGAAAGCAAGGTCGATTTTAACCGCCGCTGCTCTCTTGTACGTTGCTGGTATTCATGAAACTTACTCGATCGCGTTGTAACCCTGACAAATGGAGATGCCGCCGATTATTTGTGGCAATGTTTTATCGCCCCGTTCGCCGACGTACTTCGTCACGAGATTTCCGCCCAAACTAAATCCAACGCAGACGATCTTCGTCCCGGCGTGTTTCTCCACAAGGCTCAGCAGCATCGTGTGGTAATCGTCCGTGTGGCCTGTCAATAATTAAAGTTTACATGAAATTTCATAATCAAATTTATGGCACTCGGTGTGAAAATGGACGTTTTATGCACGCTCCGCGAGCACAAAACTTCAATTTTCACACCTTGTGAAGTAAAATTTCGTACGAAAACTCGAGGATAGTTCCAGGACTTCAAGGACTTCAAGGACCGCCGCACATCATGTGGACTTTCATAACTATTTTTCATACGAAATTTCATAATTACATTTAATATGAAATTTCATAACAATTTTTCATACGAAATTTCATAATTACCTTTAATATGAAATTTCATAATTACTTTTAATATGAAATTTCATAATTAAATTTTATATGGAATTTCGTAATTAAATTTCATATCAGTTGTTGTTGGAAAAAAAAAATGGTTTTATTTTTGAACTGACCATAGGTGAATATCCTGGGGGCAGTGACTTTCACGCTGGAAAGTGCTCCGACGTGATTGAGAACCGCGCACCGATATCCGTGGCATTGTACGAAGTGTACGAACGTCCGGATGTAAACGCTCTCTGAGCTGTTGCCAATTCCCGGGCAGATAGCTATCGTTATGTCGTCTGGAAAAATAAAAATAAAAAGAAAAAAAATATATATTGAACGCAAATGTTTTTCATGACATTTGATTATCAGACTAACAATTTATACTGACCCTCGTGGGCGTTCGTGAGTGGTTGGTAAAGATCGTAAGTCAATGTTGTCTCGTCGGGTAGACTTATGACGACTCGCTTCCCGATAGGCCAAGGACATCGAACGCGTCCTATTATGCTGTGAACGATTGTTTGAACGTGTCCGCTGAAACCCCATAATCTTGTAGGCTTGTATCTGTGTGACAAAAAAAGGATAAAATAAAATTAGTAATTTGTCAGCGAAACGAAGTTCGGCTGACTGGGCGAGACGAACAAGTTTGGATAGCTCATGCAAAAATTTCTTCCGGTCGTGAACGACAAAACGCAGTTTATTATTATTTTGCTTCCTCATGGAGGAAGCTTTGTTTTCGTGAAAAAAAAAATATTTTGAGATTCTTACGAAAACGTGTTCAGAATGTTTAAAAAACATCGGAAAATCATATTTAGGAAAAAAAATGCCTGGATTTGTGCGTGTGTGTGTGAGTCAGACCCGAGAAATTGAAACTCTTATAACTTGAGAGCGGTTTTATTTAAGAAGCCGACATTTCTAAGGTAGGCAGAGAGATCAATCTTCAATGTTTGATTAAATTTTTAGCGAATCGCTTTCAGGCATAAACATTTTACGCGCTTTTGAATTTTGCTAAAAAAATCTGTGCCCACGCTAGCTCTTATAACGCAGTTTTTATAGTGAATATTACCTAAATAAGTGATTTTTTGTACTTTCGAACAGCATATTTTAAAAACGCGATTTCCTTCCTTTAGGAAGGAAGCCAAATAATCACGGAAAATGAATTTTCATGGACGCTTCGTACTCAAAACTGAATTAGATAAGGAAGCTTTGTTTTCCGCGCCAAATATTCAGTCAAGAGTAAAATAAGTGGCAGATTCAAGATCAGTGGAAAAAAATCCATCGGACATGGCTCAGAAGCGTCGAACAACTATAATTTTTATTGGGAACCATTATAGTGAATATTGCCCAATATGGTTTGTTTTTACTTTCAAGCGATATTTTTGAAACGCGATTATTTTGACTTTACTGACAAACCTTCCTCTATGACATTCTGACAAAGCCAAATAATCACCGAAAATGAATTTTCATTTCTATGAAAATTCATTTTCGGTGATTCGAACACTCGGAGCTTCGTACACGAAAATAGATAAGATAAGGAAGCTTTGTGAAAAACTCGGTTTTCACACATTTATCATTATTATTGTTTTACTCCTTATCGAGTGCTGACATGGAAATGCAGAACACGACTCTATACACGAGTTTCTGAATCGAACGGGCCGCATCATGAATTCTTAATGGTTCGCGGGATCGTTTAATACTTTTTCAAGGTCTCGGTCGAACGGCCGGCGTCGCTTATCGAACGTGCGCTCACCCCCACGCTCCTGTTCGCTGTGTTAACGTGCGTCGAGGCGTGAAAGAAGTTTATACACACACGCGACAACGATAGGTCAGCGATAGAGGGACGCCGTTTAGGTGCGCGGTGCGGGGTGCGGGACACGGTCGTTATGATTGGAACGTAGGGAGCGAAAATTCTCGTAGGTTCCACTTGGCCCAGTTCCACCGATCCCACGATTACGCGATCGATCGCAGCTCTAATCGCCACCGATATTGTATGCGAACCGGAAACCGACGATAACATCCGGTCGTAAAATTCAATTCCGCGTTTCTAATTTTTTTTTTTCGCCGACACAATAGGTCTGTTCGTTTTCAGAGTAAGCTCGAGGAGAGCGCTGTATTTTACACTGTAAGAAAAAATTGTAAATTTAATGTACCGGACCGGATGTTTTTTATGCAAAAACTGGTACGTTACATTTTTAATGTACACAAATTGCGATGAAAAATTAATAGACTTTTTCATTGAAATTCAAGTAACTTATAAAAATTAACCCTGCCTGTGTACACTGGGTCTTTTAGGGAATAGTGGGGTTTTCAAAGTTTTCTAGGCTTTCAAAAAATCTGAAAAAATTACTTCCTGAAGTTAAAAAGTTACTTCTTGAAGTGTCTACTACATGGCTCAGAAGTTGCCAAAGTTGCCAAAGTCAAAAGATAAAAATGTACGAATACTCGAAAGAGCGGAAAAAACAGCTGTTCCTTCAATTTCGACGGTTTCTTCAAAGAACCAGTGTACACACGCAGGGTTAAAATACCATTATAGTGAGATTTAAGGGAATTATTAGAAATAAAGTGTTTACAATGTTTTAAATTAATTTTTCGTCACAATTGCACGTGAAAATTAATATACCGGATTTTGCATTAAAACTTCCAGTCCGGTACATCGAATTCATAATTTTTTTTTTTTCACAGTGTAGCAGATAGAGTATCCAGTCCGGCAAATTGCCAAACGGGCGAAGGGTCGAGTCCGGAAAAATCTAGCGGCTTTGTGGTCCGGACCGTTCTCGAAGGTTATCTAACTTACCGATGACTCTATAATTAACTGTGGAAGGCCTTCCACAGTTAATTCCTTCCACTTTAATTTTAATCATTTACTTTAATTCAATGAAAAAGTATATTAATTTTTCATTACAATTGTACGTTAAATTTAACGTACCAGTTTTTGCATAAAAACTTCCAGTTCGGTACATTAAATTCACAAATTCTTTTTACAGTGGGGCGCACTTCGGCGATCGATCGCCAAAAACACCATTGGTTTTTCGATCAAACCCAACAAGATATATACAAAATATATACAAAATATATTAAAAATATATGCAAAATATATACAAAATGTATAAAAAATATATGCAAAATATATACTAAATGTATACAAAATATTCAGCGAACTAAACTCGAACGCAAATCAGTTATTGCGTCATCGCGCAGTGCTAACTGTCTAGGATTTTCGTTCGCCGTCAATTACGATAAACCTCGAGGAAAAGTCAAGTTTATGTAAAACGTAGATAAACGTACAACAGACGTGCGAGGCTTTCGTCGTTCTTATCTATCAGTTCGCCCCGACTAGGTTCGCCGGTCCGTAGTATTGCAATATCTACAGTCGTGCCTCTACCTCGAGGACATATCGATCTAACCCACCCTTATCCTTGATTACCTCCCGGTAATTTTCCCCTCGTGCATTGCGATGAATCATGAAACAGCGCCTTCGCGACGAATATTCACCCGACAACTGAACCGTGCACAATCGCCCAATAAAAAATAAACAAAAAGTCCATCCTCGCACTCGTGAATGTCTGCGATGCTATTTAGATGAAACGTGAACGAATCGGTTTAAACTCACGGTTCGGCGATAACGGGAGCAATCTTGAGAATCGTCGAGACGAACGCCTGGTCCTGACAGTAGAGAACCGGCTTCAACGCTGCGCTGTTTACGTTCAGTATCCTGAAAAGGATTATCAGAACTACCGCGAATACAGCCAGCAACGCCGTGGACATTTTACTTCCAAGTTTTGTTTGTATATTATTTTTTTAATCTCTCAACTTTCCTCGCTCCTCGATCGATCCTTCGTTTTTGTTTTATTTTTATTTTCCCAGCTCGACAAAGATTCTCGTTGGTGCGATTTTCGTCGAGGGGCGGGGGGGGGGGGGGGGGAGGGGAAGATGTTTCGATGGTAAATTCCACTCTCGATGGTAGTCGGGCGGCGAAACGTGCCGGCCCACTGGGCACGGTTGCCGCACACGGTACGCAGCGGCGTTCACGAGCACAGACACATGCGCGCACACACACGCGAGCCTTAGCTGTTTTTAAGTCGCCTCTCTGCTGCGACTTTGTTACACACGGAGGGAAGAGCTGAGGCGAGGATAAAAAAAAAAACGAAGCGATAAACGATAAACACGAGAGTTCGGCGTGTCAGTCGAGAAAAAATAACGATTGCTCTTTAGGTGTCGATGGGGAAGGATTTAACGTTTCCGAGTGTGTCGATGAGTAATCATTAGTCACAGGAATCGAGCGCGGGGAGTGCAATCATTTCGCCGGTTTTTTTAACTGTCTCTCGCGAGGATTGTCACATGTCGACCAATGTCTGACGCGTTCTCGATTCCTAATGCGGGAGGTTTCCGTAGGTATGCGGCAAACGCGCTTCGGGCGAGTGTGCGTACGATCGGCTGTCCCGTTGCCTGCCTCGGCCCGTTTACGACCGACGTTATATACCTTGCGGCTGGCTTACACGAATGCACGGGACGGACGGTCGCGAGCATGTGGCGGCTTGTAGGTGAGCGAAGTGGCAGACGATCGCGCCGCCCTTCTGCGAATAATCGTGCGAACTTTGAGGCGAGCGACGGAGCGCTTTCTTATCGACGGATGGTACAAAATCGCGTCACATATCACGGTCTATAATAGAAAAAATGACAAAGAAAATTCTCGAAATAGTCATTGTAACTCATGCATGAAAAGTGCTACTTTTCGTGCCCGTCGGGAGTGGCGAAAGTGGCGCTTTATAGCCAAGTGTACTATAAATAGCCGGCGCATTCGCACATCGGTTCGATCTTTACGCGTGCGTAAAGTACAACGCATGGGCAGACTTGCCGTACAGCGCCACAATTAGCAGGCATGGAGTAGCACTTCTCTTGCATTAATTACAAAACTTTTTCTGACGAGTGTAAGTTTGCAGCACGAGCCGAAGGCGAAATATTTTTCGGATGAGTATCGTACAAAATGTTATTTCACGAGATGTGGAAATTTTTGTGAATTTGTTAGAAAAAATTATGTGAATGGCATGGGCGTATTCACACGAGTTCTGACTCGTGTGAATGCCGCATTTTCACACTCGTCAAGAACTCCGTTTCTACACCTTTGTCATACAAATAACTAATGTAGGGTTTGCGCAGATAATAATCGATAAACTATGGAAATTGTACGTAAATATATCTTTATTATTAATTTTAACTTTTTCAGTAAACTTTTTCAAGTACAACTTCGATTTTCTGAATCGCACTATGTATATATATATAGGGAGTGCTTCGACGAGCGATTAACGTTTTTGTATTGATCAAACGAACAGTTCCCGTTAGGTGTGTTAGCAATTAGCTCCTATTCTTTGATCCGTGAACACGAACTTATTCACGAACATATTCTTCATTGCATATTGACTAAACAAAGCGAACGTTGCCAGTGGCGATCAAATCGCGTTTCACTATTATTCTCGTGTCCGAGTCGTGTTACACTAACGTTTCACTGAGCCTCGCGTGAACAACAGCGAGCGGCAATAATGCCGACGAAAGGGAAATCGAAGAAAAAGAACGGCGGTAACGGCAATGGCAAATCCGCGGCTAAAGGAACGAACGGCAAAGGCGGAAAATCCGGCGGTAAATCGAAGAAAAGTTCGCGCGGCACAAAACGCAGCGGTGGCCGTTCGAGATTCGCCATGGACATATTCAACGAGGAAGTCATGGAAAACGCTTACTACACTTGTCACAATATAATGGACGTTCTCAAGTGCCGAGGATTTCCATGGCCCGAGGCTCAGAAGAAAAAGAAGAAGGGAAAAAAATAATTGTGTCATTGAACTTTGACAAATAAAAAATAAATAAAAAATAAAGAAATTTTGTTCGACGTATGAACGTATTCGACTCTATGGAAAACCCATAATAATCCCTTTTTTTATTCACTTTGGCACGGAATGTCACTCTTAATGATTACGTGACTCAAGGCTAACCATAGAAATATCATTGGTCTTAAGTCGCTGTAATAATTTACTATATCGGAAAAGGCACTTTGGTGCGAGAATTTAAGTTTTTGATGAAAAAATAAAATAAAAATAAAATGAAAAACCGTATAACGACGGAATGAGTTTATGGCCGATGAGCTTCCCTGAGTTTCTCGCAGTAAGTCGTAATGTCGAACGCCTCGGAGGGAACCATGTACAAGCCGTTGAAGACACAGTGCACAGTAACGTTCTCGCCGTACTCCAGGTCCGGCAAGAGCTGGAAATAAAAATGTTAATGGGCGTCTCGTTATTTTTTCATTCCAAAGCTTTGTGGACAGAAGATATACAGTACGAAATATACTTTTGGTGTGATCAAGAAATACTGAGAGCTGTTGTTCCTTTCCGTTATTTGGACGATTAACTCGAACACTCGACGCTCGTTGATGGCATCCATTCCCTGCAAAAAAAAAAATTGAAAATGTTACAAAACCGAAAACCGTCGATAACTCAAAATTTGCGAATGCTAGAGCGCGAATGGTGGCCGTTTTTCCCACGGCAAAAAATGTCCTGGCTTTGCTCTAACCCTTGAAAAATGTTCCCTGACCAAACTTCTAACGACTTCTATTAAAAAAATTAATGAGACAAATGAACATTTTTAGAAATTTATGTAAATATGAAATTTCCCATGCCTGGTTGATTTCATCGACGCAACGGAATGGCACTCTGGACAATTCCTGGAGAGCAATCATGTAGACAGCGGTGGTAACAGCTCGTTCACCCCCGCTCTGTCGCTGTCTCGTCAACTCTTGCAATTCGTCGGCGTCGCGAAACTTCACTCTGATCTTCAGGCCGTACTGATCGAAGTCGTTCTGCAAAAACATCGAAAAGATTAGATAAACACTTTCATAACTTAAGCCTTAAAAAAAATCGTATATAAATGATCGCTCAACAAACTCACTGGACTTTCGCCTTCTTTGAGAGTAACTTCTCCCGCGCAGTTCATAAGACCGAAATACGTGCAAAATTTTTTATTAATCCTGTCAACCAGCTGTTGCAGCGGGGTAAGCCAGAGAGGTCGCAGCTCGTTTATACTCTCTTCGACCGTCCGTTTCTCGCAGACCATCCGATCTATCTCCTCCGTGAGTCTTTGAACCTTGGCTTGTACTTTTTCGTAGTTTCGAAGGGTCTAACACGAAAGAGAATGTCATGATTATTTTTAATTTAGTACGAAGTACGAAAATTTAGTGTTAATACTTATGTATGTTAGGGTGGTCCCAAATTTTTGAATTTTTTGGGGGGCACCCCAGATAATACTCACGATAATACTCACGTATTATCGTGAAGTATAAAATCTGATTTGCCGACTTCTTTTACATTATTTTAACATTAGTGATCGCATATATCGAATTTTTTACCGCTTCGCCATCATCATTTTCCCCCAGACAGTAAAGTTTGGCCTGAGCCAAATGAAGCGCGGCCTCGATCTCGTCGAGCGTAACGGGCAGCTTGGCGAAAGCCAGGTTTAAGCTCCTGAATTTAGGATTCTGCGGATTCACTTGTCCCGTAGATAGCATGGCTTCGTCGTACAGTTTAACGGTCGCTTCGCGCAGCGGCGCCAGCTCGCTCTCGAGTCTCTTGAAAGTCTGCTCCGCCAGCGCGCACTGGTCACGTAGATGCTGCGACTCGTTCACCTGCGAGGCGTAGACACGCTGCTGCAAATCCAGCTCGAACTTCGTCTGCGCGTTGTCCGTCATGGACTGGGAACAATCCGACAGCTGCGCGTTGTACTTGGCGTAGACTTGCAGCTGACTTTTCAAAGTTTTCTGCAAAGTGTTTTTTTTCGAGGGATTTAATTTTTGTTTTATTGGCTCTTTAGCCAATACATTTTTTTATCTCTATAAAATTTTTTTAGCTAACGATTAAAAATGCATGTTTACCTGAATTTCCTGGGCGGCGGCAGCCTTAATGTCCTCGATGCTGGTTCTCTCGTTCTGCAATTCCTTGATCTTCTTTACAGCGAGAGATATCCTCGAATTTAGCGACTGAATGGTTTGGGCGTTGCGTTGTGCCGACCGTTTAGCCGATCGGAGCTCGTCCAGCTCGGCGTTCGCTTGTCTCAGTCTCGCGTCCTCCGCTTTAATGTCCTCGGCGATGCGCTCTTTGCTCGCGGTCAGCTCCTCCAATCTGGTGAATGAAAAAATTAGTGAGAAATTAACATATCGCAAAACTGTGGGAAAATGATAAATTGGAAAACGCTGAAGTCGCGTACTTCGACTCGAATCCGCGCAATTTTTCTGTGTCCAGAATAATCGACAGTGATCCATTGCCCGAAACACGTGAAACACGGGTCGAACGGGCCTTTGTGTACTTCGAAACCGACACCGCGTAATAGTTGTCCTCTGGAAGATAAACAAAATATGTCGTTTTTATTTTAAAACGTACTCAACTCTTGTATGATTATGTGATATCAGATATGTATGGGGCATTCCACGTCAAGTCGAACGGTCCGAAACTCTGACTGGCTTACATCGGAAGATCGTGATATTGTAGTATTCTATATATATTGTGTGATTACATGGAATTTTATTGAAGCAGATTATATAAATTTATACTTCCTTTCTGTAAACATTAATAATAATAATATTTTCTTATCGGACGATGATTTTATCGAGTACTCACGGCTAAAGAACTGTTGCAAGCCGGTGGGAATCTGCTCGATGTTGTCCTCGACGGAAAGCGTACCGATCGGAATATTAGTTATGTTGTACATCGATGTAAGGTATTTCATAATAGTCTCGGGAGCCTCGACGAGATTGATCAAATAGTGCTGAAAGCCGAACTGCCGAATCTTGTCGATCGGTATGTAGGGATTTGTTTGGATGTTCTTCTCGGGATTGGAGTGCACCACGTTTATCGTCAACTTGAGCTCGTCTCTGAGATATCCCATGAGCCGATTCATGTCCGACTTATCCTCGCAGACGAAAGCCAGCAGGTCGCGAAGTCCGAAGATATTCTCGAAGTATTTCGAGTATCTCGCGTCTTTGACGTGGATGTTGAGTAGCATCGGTTCGTGAACCGTCGACGTGAATTTGTCGCGATTCTGACGCAACCACAGGACACCCTTGTGCGCGTCGGGGCTGAATCGTCGAAGAAGGTCCAAACGCTTGGCGTTGACATCCGTGGCTACTTGCATCTCCCGCTTCCACCCTGTAAGTCAAACGAATCCAATTTTATCGTCGTGTTATTTGCGCGATCATTTTAACGTATTCTTAGCGGTACAGTTCCGCCAAACGTGAGTTTTAGAGAAAATTGCGAACACTTCTCGATGGAATGAAAAACTGAAGAAAAAAAATCAAGTATATGGGAGGTGCTGCAAAGATTGTGTTTGTAAAATAATAATTTCAATTTGTTATTAACAAATTGAAGATAAAAATCATTATTCAACAAATTACCCGGCAACTTAACTATTTTTCTGAATACGTGTGAATTTTTTCAGATTTTTATTCCATCGAGATATGTTTGAATTTTTCCCTGATATTCACGTTTGGCGGGACTGTATCGCTACGACAACCTTAATAATGGAATATTTATAAGTGAGATCTATTCGGATCGACCACCTTTAATTTGATCGTTGATGGCCTCCTCCTGCGCCCTGGAAGCGTTCATCTCCGCAGTTAATTTATCGACGACGCGTCTCTTCTGATCGAGCTCCTGGCCGACTCTACGATACGTTTCGATCAGCGCTTCCTCTGTAAAAAAATAAAAATAAAAAAACCATTGTTGAATCTGCGCGCCAGGAATTTGGCCTCGCTTTTTTTTTCTTTCGGTTTTGTTTCTCTCACCGGTCCCCACGTCGGCGACGATGACTTTCAGATCGTTGTCCAGCTTATTCTTCTGCTGTACAACGATGCTTATTTCTTGATCGCGATTCTCCTCGCTCTGTATCTTGTGCTCGCGATTCTTCTCGATTCTACGAATCTCGTGCTCCAAGTTGTGACCTTCCTCGATAAAGGCTTTGGCTTCCGACATTTTGCCAGATAGTTTTGTGTTCTGTGTAGAGAAATTGTGATTATAATTTGTTCACCGATGAGCCCGAACAGTTAACTAGAGATTAACAATCCGGATACGATCGAACAGCGATTGCATCAATTACAAACATACTCAC
Source organism: Ichneumon xanthorius (assembly GCA_917499995.1). Lineage (NCBI taxonomy): Eukaryota > Metazoa > Arthropoda > Insecta > Hymenoptera > Ichneumonidae > Ichneumon > Ichneumon xanthorius. The sequence goes on along the minus strand of OU824204.1, from coordinate 1,641,422 downwards.
GTGCGAATCCATAGTTTTTTTTTGTTTCGCGATGTGCGATTCCAACCTGCCTATTTTTGCGTCTATTGGCCTCAATAGTTCGTCGAACTTCTTCATATTGGCTGCAGCTTTGTCACGATCAACTTTAGCCTGCAACAGTCCTTATTCGTTCAGTCGTTGTTAATGTTTCCACATATTCAAAAAAAAAATTAAGAATAACGATTTATCGGTAAATCAACATTGAGTCGATGAGAATTAACGAATTTACCTCGCCCAATTGTTTCCTACTGAGATCGTAAGTTATCCACGCTCTCTTTTGCGCCAATGATTTAATGTTCTTGTCGATTGCCTTTCTCTCCTTTATGCTGCCGACCGTCTCCTTCATCCCTTCGTACTTTTGAGTCTCGGATTTCAGAAGATGCGATTTGTTCGCGATCGTCGTCGTGTAATCTCTTTCGACTTTTCGCAACTCCTTCAATTTGTTGTGATACTCGAGGAGCTTCGGATCGCCGACCGATCTCTCCGTGTTCTCCAGCAGCTCTTGAGAATTCATCTCGGAGAAACTCTGCACCTTGTCCTGGGGAAGAAACTGACAGAGATTGTCCACCTGAAAAAAAAAAATCGAATTATTATATAATACAATATATTGCATTTTAGTTTAACTGTGATACAATGTGATATCTACTTTTTTTTGTGCGAATTTGTAGTTCGCGGGAACTCGGCAAAAAAATATTTTAACCCCGTGATTATTGAATTAAATAACAAACAATTAAGTATTCAAAAAAAAAAAAACCCCCGTGAATTTTATTTGTCCCGTTAATGACACGTCTTTGCAGAGACGATTGACGAATCCATTAAAAGTACAATTACCAAAGTCATTTACCTGAATATTCAGTTCCTTTATAACTGCTTGAATGTCTCTCTGGTGAGCGCTTTTTCCGTTGAGCATCCAATTCGTCTCATTGTTCCTGTTGAAGTTGCGAACGATGACTATGCTCTTGTTACCGGAGTCCTGCAGTTCGATCTCGATCTTGGCTTCCTGGCTGCCGGTTTTCACGTACTCGCTCACGGTTGATCCGCGTCCCACGAGCTTGGGATTGCCGCACAAGCCCAGGACAATCCCGCACACCACAGTGGATTTGCCAGTGCCGTTCGGGCCGATCACGAGATTCAAGTGGCGTCCCGGTTTGATCGAAACCTTGTCGTATGTTCTGCGCATGGTAGGAATTGTAAATAGTCAAAAACATCGATAAATATCGGACAATCTGGGGGAAAAAAAAGAACAAACAGTGTCTGCCCTAAATCATTGCATTAGTGAAAATATTATTTCCTTTGCTAGCCGAACTAGCTTGTATGCATGGAATCATACGTAACGTTACCAAATGTGTAAATGTAAATACCAGATTATTTTATTTCTGTCGAGAATGCTCAATAAATTATTGTTATTATTATTATTAGTTTTCGCAAAAACTCACACAAAATTTTCGAGATAAATACGCTTGATAATTCCTCTGGCCTCGGCGTTCATGATGCTGGCTTTTGCGATGTCTCGTCTTACGATTATCTATCTAATCATTCTATATTGGAAAAAAAATGTTGCGATAACTTATCGAAGCGTGTTCGAGCTACACGGAAAAGAAAGTTGCGGAAACGTGCACAGGCCTGCACGAACGTGAATAAACAAGAACCGGGTTGGACTAACCTGCATGGCTTGCTTCTACGAACTGAAAAGATTATTCGGTCGCGTAACTATCGTCGATCACTTATTTCGCGGCCTCGAACATTTGTCGAGCGACTTTGTAAGAAACGGGTCCAAAATCTGGGGAAAAAAACGCGATAAAGGTGAACTTTGTTCACAATCGCGAGGACGCCGATGAAACAAAAAATATAAACACAACGGCCAATGTAGCCGCGCAAATTTTCGTCGAAAGTAAACACACGTGTTGCTGCGAGAGATCGAGACGGCGCGGCCGGCGCGTCAAAGGAATTTTTCGATTGAGTTTACGTTTATTACCGTCTTTCGGTAAAACAGAAAAAAAACCATGAAGATGGAACACAGCAAAGGGAAGTGAAACAGCTGTTCGTGCGCCAGAGATAGGTGCAATTTTCAAATTAACTTCACTCAATGGTGCTAATTTTCTTGAGAAAAAAATAATAATTCGGGCCGTATGGGAAATTACCGTGCGCATCGGGCTCGAGTTTGCTTTTTCCTAAAAAAAAAAAAAAATGAGCATCCTTGAGAAAAGTTCATTACAGTTTTTATTTCGGATCGCGATATTTCACTTAAGCGATCCGACGTCGATAAAGTTGGTGCTGACGATAGTGCCGCTAACTTATCGTCCTAGTTTCATACTCACTCTAATTTTGAGCATTGTGTTATGTGCCTTTAGTCGGTAAGGTTGTTCGGCTAGATGGGACTTTTTTGCTCCCAAGGCCATCTTTTGCATACTTCGTATACTTTGTCAATAAAAAAAAACCAAAGTAAACATAGCCTCGAAGTATCGGGAGTCGCGAATTTTTGTTGCACCGATCCCGATCGGTAGTTGCGGTCCACAATTTATATTTAACGGGTCGTCAATAATGATCGTGCGAAAAAAAATTTGGCCCAAGACGTTGAGCGACGTGGCGTCGATGACGTTCGTTCTGACGATAGTTCCGCTCATCTACTGGTTCGAGCTGTGGGTCGTTCTGCCGGAGTTGTACGAAACTGGCACCCTGCCCTACTTTTGTCACTTCGTCTTCGGACACTTTCTGATGATAAACATCGTCGGAAATTTCACGTTCGCCGTACTGTGCGACACGAGCACGCGACATATCGTCATGTCCAGCGAGACGGCGAAGAGCGAAGACGGCTGGAGGCTCTGCGCGTCCTGCGAAGCTCTGGCTCCTCCTCGCTCCTGGCACTGTCCGACGTGCGACACTTGCATCCTGAAGCGCGACCACCACTGCATCTTCACCGGATGCTGCGTCGGACACTACAATCATCGTTACTTTCTCATGTTCATTTTTTATCTCTTCGTCGCTACGACTTACGCATTTTTTTACAACAATTACTTCATCTGGAACAGAATCGAATTCGATTTTCCTATGTCGATAGTTAAAATAGTCTTTCCGCTAGCCATCTTCGTCTTCGGCTTCGACCCTTCGATAGAACAGTTCTATCTCATGCTCTACATAGTCTCCGTCGTGGGGATGTGCTTCACGGGAGTTCTGTGCGTCTATCACTTTCACCTCGCGCTCACAGGCAGCGTGTCCGACGAGAGGGCGAAGGGAATTAAAAAATACGACCTGGGGTGGAGACGAAACGTGGTGGAAGTCTTCGGAGAGAGATGGTATCTCACTTGGTCGCTACCTTACGTGACTTCGAAGTTGACTCACGGAGGCATATCGTGGCACACGCAAGAAACTTGGAAACTCGAGAACACCAAAACTAGATAATGTTTCACTTTTTTTTTTTTTTTTTTCTTTGAGATTTTATAATTGTTGCGAGACAAATTGTGAATATGTGAATATACTTGTTTGCATTCCGAGTGCCGCGCACTTGTACTCCGGTACAGTATTACGATCGATAAATAATCATTTGCAGCGTTTGTGGATTATGATTGATCAATAAATGCCGCGATTCGGGATTTTTAAGTTCTTGTTCTGTTATATCAATTCTTCCTATTGTAGATATACTTATAGGGATGTAATTATTGTAACTACAGTTTAATGAAGATAGATTTTTTTACATGCGTGCACCTAGTCAGGTAGAAAACGAAGAAGACTATATTTGTTGCTACTCAAAACGGGGTCGATCTCCGAGAGCCAGTGAAATGAAGGACCGAAACGGTATCGATTACGAAAATCTAGTAATCCAATTTTTCTACCCTGATAGACAAAGTCGCTGAAAAATTCGTGATGCGGTGTACCGTGAACAGTTGAAGTGATTACTAGCGTTCGTAACACGATGAAAAATCGATCTTACTAATGTGCTAATAGGCAATTTATGTACATGTTCACAAATCAATAAATCACATCTGCTCCCGTCGATGCAATAAAAGACAAAAGCTGTCGAATACAATCATGCGATAAAAGTTGCTTTCAAACGCGTGGAATTTTATTAATAGATTCATTTAAGTGGCTCTTCAATTGTCAATTTTCAATATCTGAGAAACATTCTTTTCGCCGAATTTTCGTTTTGGAAATGTATTTTCTCATGTTAAGTGTATATCTTTATTATCAACATTCTCATCTATTTACTGCGCATTAATTTCCTTTTTATACAAAATCTCTAAAAATCATTACTTGATTTGCATTTTTTGAAATATATATTGTGACGAGGCGCTCAAGCGAAATGCAAGGAAAATTAAAGTATGAGTTTGAAGAATGAGTGGTGAGAATCGAGTCACACGAGTAATTCTGTATGAATGAACTGTGTTTTGTAAATAAATTGAATAAATTTGTATCGCGCGTGCGAAGTGCGAATATACGTTAAACCTCGGTCATTATTATTTTTGCGTTACATCCCAATCCCAATAGCTAGCCGACGAAGGACTGGACGCGTCACGAAGGTAATCCCTGGTGACCGGGGATGAAAATTGGTCATCTGGCTCCCGATCGACTAAGGAATTAAAGTAGAAGAAATAGAAACAGGGTGTCATTGTATTTGTCATTGGGATGTACAACATCCAACTTCGAACAATTAATAAGCAACCTTCAAATTATAACAAAATCCTGACACGTGCACCCCGGCAACCCAGCAGCAGCCGGGCTTGAGCGACGCGCCAGTAAGGGACACCACGAGAACCCCTATGCCATCCTATGCGGGACAGTCATGCGCCAGCATTGGAGATTTGCCACACACGCGCGTCACGCGCCGCGCGCAGCGGGACGCCAATAATGGGGATGCCAGCAGTGGGGACGCGAGTAGTGGGGACGCCAGTAGTGGGGATGCCAGTAGTGGGGACGCCGACTGACGGGAATATATAAGCCCGTCCACGGCACTAGGAAATCATTCTGCATTTCACGCGGTGCGAAAATGGCAGTTTTACCTGTGGCGCAGATAAAGGTTTGCTTCAACGTAACTCACCTTCAATCTCTTAATCTGTACGTAGATCGATGTATGATAATAGTTTTTTCTTCTTCATACAATCGGTATACCTTGTGTTTCTAGACGGTTTTCGTACACCCATGTTAAACAAAATTTTCAGTCATGCACAATTGATAATTGACATGCTGCAGCGGAATGCAGCATGTCAACTTCTACGAAACTTTTCTCTGTACCGAACATAGGAGCGTAAAGTATGACAGGGATGTATGTAAAATCTGGAACATTAAAATTGCGATAGGGCTGATATTCGGCGGATGTCAGAGTGCTTTCGTGGAGTTTCGATTAACGAAACCTTACCGTGACGAAACTTTTGATGGACATGGTAGAAATTTTGCCGACTGTCAGTCTGCATGGTACATTACAACGCATTATGATCAAGACTAAAAACTTCTGAGCCGTCCGCGATAGGAAGTACCATTCGCCGTTGTGGCTGGCCCGGAAGAAAACTTTTATTTTTATGTGGACCCTCCATCAGTTCCGGGACCATTTACTTACATAGAGTCGCGAATACTGCTACTGTGATCCATCAGAATTTGGGACCAGTAGCTCTCCATGTAGAGCTGTCCCATGTTAGACACAAGGTAAATTACGAATTTCGCGTTTTCTCGAGGTTCCTTCAATTTTCGAAGGATCTGAATTTATTTGGAGAAAAGATCTGTATAGCGACTACCAGTGTCCCAATTGACTTTCGGTCAAAAGTGTTATCGGATTCGTGTCGGATGCAAAAAATACAGATTAATTTATGACAAGGCAAGTTTTACCTGAAATCCTGCTATGCTTATGGTAAGCATGTTGCATCCCACCAGAAAAAAGAAACACCCGGAGTAAGTCGCCTCGATGAGTTCTGTGTACCTGATAATAATGTATTTGTCAACAATATTAGTCAAGCTAGAATACATTATCTGAACAATCTCACTCGATAGCGTCGTTGTGTCGGTTGATACACGAAATTAAATGTTCGATTTCCAAGTCTCTTTCGTTTGAATTACAAACGCATTTTTCATTTTCGATTGATATCTTATTCACAGCGGTTCGCTGTAATTTGTGCCTGTGTAATTTTCGTTGACCTGTTGCTAGACGACATATTAAAACATGGTTTTTTTTTTTTTTTAAAGGCTCTCTTCAACTCACCCCACAGCGGCGAACAATCCACAGCCGTGTTGAACATAGATGATGAAAATAGCGTCAATGGCGATTGTTATGATTCCTCCGACTGTTACGCATACTCCAGAGTATGCGTTAATGTAAAATAGTTATTTCTGCACATCGAGTTTATAATAGTCGACGGGTAATGCAAATTTTCCGGGCTCGGAACCGTTCTTCATCAAAACGTCGACGATCTTTGGTATAACGGGTTGGGTGATGAAGGTGATGCAGGATGAAAAAATCGTAACTGTATGCAACGTTCATAATTGATAAATGTATAAAACATTTATCAGCATGCGGGCCAGAACACACCACACTTAAATTACCTATATAAATGATCGTCATCTTTCTCCCCTTATCAGCGTATTCGTGAATAATGTGAATTTCTTCATCCTGACCCCACACTTGCCAATCCATACGGATACGATCCAGCAGCATCAACATCTGTAAGAATCAAATAGCTCTTCTTCAGTAATGTTGATCAATTAGCTAGCTATCGATTCAATTCCGGTAGTATAACGATTAACGAAAATATAACTAACCGTCCCCGAGTTCCATAATAAACAAATGAGCTTAATGGCGAGGGACATTTCGAAAATAAATGGCGAAGCGCTTTCCATAAGGAATTCCCAATCATCATGATATTTCACCATTGCCAGTATCTGAGGTATGATCTGGCTTGTCACGCCCAAAATTATAACGACAAGAAGGACGTGTCGGACGTTGGCTGTCTGATACGGCCATTGTCCAATGATCTTCAGCAAAAACTTATTCGTTCTATAATATCTATGGTGAAAGAAGTCCATCGTAACTCGACTGTGGATCAACTGTTACTGACGCTCTCCACGGAGCTGAACCCTCCACGGCTTAGACCCCCACCATTTTCCCTGTTCCGCTCATAGTATGGATTCTAATTCTGTATTCTGAAGTTGATGGACGTTTACATTACCATTCGTCTGCACGTCAGCATGGAGTGACAGCGATTCGAGCTCCGCGCTCTATACACTTTGCTACGTATGAAAATTTAGCAGTATTTCACGAACCATAGACAACTCTGAAAAAGCTACAAGACCCCGAGTTGAAGTGGATCGTCTTTAGGATAATTTTCTTCTATGTAGCAGTCAATTGGAAGATATTTTTACTACCGCCAAAATAGAGGTATCATATATTGGACTTGGACATCATCAAGTGATAGTTACTTTTCAGTATTTCGCAGCCGTACGTGTTGATACATTATGTAAAAAAGCATCCCACTTGCACAGAAATGCACAGAATTTTCGAAAAAAGTTCTAACATCGCAGTAAGTAAGCACAATAAGTAACATTGTATACATTAAGTCAAATATTGTCCATTTTTGCTTCCTCATAGAGGAAGCTTTGTTATGGTGAAAAAAATTGTTTCGAGATTTTAATGAAAACGTGTTCAGAACGTTCGAAAACATCGAGAAATCACATTTAGAAAAAATGTCCGGATATGTGCGTGTGCGTGCGCGTGTGCGTCTACGTGTGCGTGTGCACACGTGTAGATAAAGGTATCACTTGGATTTCTTGAGTAAAAATTAAAGGTGCACAAAACAAAATTCACGAGCGCTCACATCCATGTATTTTTTCGCGCCAACCGCAGATCCGACAAAGTGAAGCGTGATGATGGAGTATTTTTTGACGCTGAACCTGAATCGGTCAGCCGTTTTGCATAAAAGTGTAACAAGACGTTGACATTAAAAAAAGTTGAAAATTGAAATTTTCATAGCGCTTCCTCATAAAAGTTGAAAATTGAAATTTTCATATCGCTTTTTATGTTACTAATCGTTGGTGTAGGAATCCAATGTTTGTATTGCGACCCAGTATTGTCCGAGCAATTATATGGAAAGTCTTGTACAATTTTCGTTAACTTTTCCTACACCGAACGTAGGAGCGTAAAGTATGACATGGATGCTTGTAAGATCTGGAATATAATAATGACCCGCACATTTTATTGGAATTTCGATAAACGCGGAGAGATGATATTACATTATGCTACATGGGAGGAAAATGAGTGATTCTCGCCGAGCGTAAGGTGTACTGCCTGAGCGAAGCGAGGTCAGCCCTTACATCAGTGCCGACTTGACCCTCCGACGTTTGCTAAAATGACCATATTTGTATGCCTACAATAGCGCAATTGGCTAATTCATAGCTGTAACGATAAGAGCGGAAGAAGACCAAGTCAAACAGAACCACTGCTCGTACATAAACTGTCCCATATGAAGTAAGATTAAATGTTAAATTTGACTGAACGGGAAGGGGTTCCAGGAGCGCAGCCCCTGGGGGTGTGGGGCAAAGCGCCCCCCCCCCCCCCCACTGATACAAACAAATACTGAATTTAATGCAGAGAAAACCGGTAATCACTGGAATTTATGGGGGCGATATTTCCGGATTCGATTTTCTGATATGGGGACCAGTTTTCCGTGGATTTAATCTCATAGACTCAATCTCAAATTTGATTTTTAGAATGATGTTAAATCAGATACCACTTCCCTCCCGCTCATCAAGAATCAGCTACTTTCCATTCCCGTTTCAGGTACAGAAATATGGCCACTGTTTAGCATAGTCGAAAGAAAAATCATATCCCAGACGAGAGGAGCAGCTTTTCACCTCGTGTGAATGCTGCCCTCACACTCGGTGAAAATTACGCACTTTCCTTCCTAGTAGCATAATGTACTATTTTACCGTCATGAAGCATTTGATGGATAAGGCAGAAATGGTCCCGACTGACAGTTCGCACGGTTCGTTACATCGCATTATTATCAAAACCAGTAGCTTCTTAGCTGGTTGTGACAGCCTGTACCAGCTACTATTGTATCTGCACGGAAGAAGTAATTTTTTTTTACGAGGTCACTCCACCAGTTCCCTAACCATTTACTTACACAGAATAGCGAATATCAATACTGTGATCTATCAGAATTTGGGACATGTAATTCTCCATGTACAGATGCATCGTATTCGCTACAAGAAATATTATGAACCTTGCGGTTTCTCCAGGATTGTTCGCTCTTTTAAGAATCTGAATTTATTTCATAATTTCTTTATCAATACAGAAGATTATTCATCGTATCACAAATTTTACCTGCAATCCTACAACGCTAATGATAAGCATGTTAGTTCCAACCAAAAAAAAGAAACACCACGCGTAAATTGTATTTATGAGTTTTGTGTACCTAATCATAGTTCATCTATTAATAACATTGAATCGTAACGCTAGATACACATGTCTGAATATTCTTACTCGATAGCATCGTTGTGTCGTTTGATGCACGAAATAACGTGTTCGACATCCATGTTTCTTGTGTTCGACGTATACGCGATGTCTCCTGTTTTTATTGATCTCTTACTTGTACTGGATCGCTGTAATTTGTGCCTGCAAATTTGTGTTGACTCATTCTTGTGCACCGTATTAAAATTATGGTCAACACGGGACCTGCCCGATTTCATACAATTTAATCATTATAATATGCAAGTTCATTTATGGGACCTCCCCGACGTACAGTAAAAACGCCTCGTCCTGTAATAAATACTTTAACGTCATTGTTACCGATTGTATAATTAGTGGTTGAACCCACTTGCTTGGCGAAAATTGATATGTGCTAGATCTACCCGAGAATGAAAGCTGATCAATCAAGCCAACAGAAAAGGAGTTTCACGATTCGGCAATATATGATCAATTTTCCATGGTCAATACATGGTCGATACATGGTTCTTTGACATACCCCACCGCAGCAAATAATCCACATCCGTGTTGCACAAAAATGATGAGCCTCGTGTCGATGGCGTTTGTGACGAAAGCTCCGAGAGTTACGCACACGAAACAATGCATACTGATGTGAAAATAATATTTTTGCATATCGAGATTATAATAGTAGACGGGGATTGGCAATTCTCCCGGCTTAGAACCGTTATTCAGCATAATGTCGATCATCTTTACTACGACCAGTGGAATCGTGAAGAGAATATTGGTCGTAACAACCATAACTGTGCGCAACATTGATAAATCTGGATAACTTTCATAAACTTTAAGATTACCACTCACCATACTCAAATTACCTGTGTACATGAACGACATCTTTCTTCCCTGTTCAGCGTATTCGTGAATAATATTCATTTCTTCCTCCTGACCCCACACTTTCCAATCCGCGCGGATATGATTAAACAACTTCAACATCTGTATGTACAGAATAACTCTTCATCAGTGATGTTGATTAATTAGTTTGTCCTCGAGAAGATTACGATATTTTGGAATTTCCGAGAATAGATCTAACTTTCTGCGAGTTCCATGTAGAAAATATGGCCTTGATGGCGAGAGCTACTTCGAAAATGAATGGTGAAGCGCTTTCGAGAAGGAATTCCCAATCATTATGATATTTCACAATGGCCATTATCTGAGGTACGGCTAGGGTCGTGGCAATAGTACACAGAACAGCAATAAAGCTACGTCTGACACGGGTACTCTGATACGGCCATTGTCCAATCATGGTCAATAAGATTTTATTAGTTCTATAATATCGATGATGAAAGAAGTCCATCATAACTCGACGGTGAAAGAACTGATACTGCCGCTCTCCACGGAGCTGAACCCTCCAAGCGTCTACCCCCCCACTCGTTTCCCATTGTCTCTCATATTGTGGATTCTCATTCTGTATTCAGAACAGTTGATGGACGTTTAAGTTGCCTTTCTTCTACACGTCGGCATTGAGTGACAGCGACTCGAGTGGTACACGATCCGCGCACCATACATTTCGCTACGTGTGAAAACTAACTGCACTTCACGAATCATAGACAACTCTGCAAAAGCTATAGGACTCCGGGTTGACGGGGATATTCTTTGGGATAATTTTGGTCTACGTAGCACAGAACTGGAAGATATTACTATTACCCCCAAAATGGAGGTATCGCGTATTGAACTTGAACGTGAAGTGTAGATAGATACTTCTTAGTATTACGCTGCCGTACATATTGATCCATTATATAAAAAAGCATCCCTCGCACAGAAATGTACAGAATTTGCAAAACAAGCTCTAACATCGGAGTAAGTAAGCACAGTAAGTAACATTGTATACATTAAGTAAAATATTGTCCATTTTTTTATATTAATAATGGTTGGTGAAGGAATCCGATATTGCATTAGGGATTGTCGACTTTGCGACCCAGTATTATCCGGTTAGTTATATAATAGTACATTTCGATACGAGTGCGAAAAAACTTTTTCTGACGAGTGTGAGTTTGTAGCACGAGCCGATGGCGAGTGTTGCAATCACACGAGTTCAGAAAACTTTTTCGCACGAGTATCGAACAAAATTTTATTTCACAAGGTGTGAAAATGGGGGTTTTCGCACGCGAAGCGTGTGAAAAAACCGCCATTTTCCCATCGAGCGACATAAAAAGTCTTGTGCAACTTTCGTTAAATTTTCCTATACCGAACGCAGGAGTGTAAAGTACGACATGGATGCTTGTACGATCTAGAGTATAAGAATGACCCATGGATTTTATCGGCATCTCGACAAACACGGAGGTATGGTTTTTTTTACCGTTATGAAGATTTTGATGGACAACCTAGAAATGTTCCCGACTGTCAGTTCGCAAGGTACGTTATAGCGCATTATTATTAAAGCCAGAAGCTTCTTAGCTGGCTGCGATAGCCTGTACCATCGACCGTTTTATCTGCGCGGAAGAAATATTTTTTGTACGAGGTCCCTTCACCGGTTTCTTGCCTATTTACTTACACGAAATCACAAATATCAATATTGTGATCCATCAGAATTTGGGACACGTAATTCGCCGGTAACAGATCCATCATATTCGCCACAAGAAAAACTATGAATCTTGCGATTTCTCCAGGATCGCTCACTCTTTTAAGAATCTAAATTTATTTAATATTTTGTCTGTCAATACAGGAGATTCATCGAGTAAGCTATAGCGATGAGTCTCTTCGATCAGCCGTACTACGCCTTAACCAAGGCACACATGTCCCGAATGGGCATTTGGCCGGAGCAGTCAAAATACGTGAGAATTCTTCTCCCTTCGATGCTGTTCTGTATAGTATTGACCATAATCGGACCTATGGTAGCAGTCGTTATCTCAGTGCGAATTTTCCTTTAAAAAAATTTTTATTACAATTTATTACGTTTAACAGACTGTTCGATTGCTTGATGTTTGGCGGGACATAGACATTCTTGTACATGACATAACAATCTACCTGATAATACTAGGAACTTTCTTCATTCCGCTGACTTGTATTCAACATGTTGACAGCGTACGGTTCCGATGTATATATATATGTTCTACGAAAATATTCATGTGTAATCGGAAATTTTGTAGATGACATTGTCATTGAAGAAAATAGAAGAGCATTGGGAAATGTGTAAAAATACATCTGCAGTGATTGTCCTCGACATGTACGCAGAACGAGGACGCTCCATCACTGTCATTTACTCGAGTAAATAATTACCCTAGCAAGTTGAGGGACCGCAAACGGACCGAAAAACGGACATGTCCATTGGGGAACAAAACAGACTGTACATTTTTTGTTGGCATTTGGTCTTTTTTTTTGTTGCGGAAACCGAAAACGGACCGAACGTTATTTTTCGAAAAATTTGCTTTGTTTTACCGTTTTTGTTGTCCGTTTCGTTCCCCAACGGACGTGTCCGTTTTTTAGTTTTTCCCCTAAAAGCAACCGTCCGTCAACTTGCTAGGATATTTTTATGTTTTCACATTTCACAACATAGGCTTCAATTTATCATTGCTTATTTTTTGCTTTTGATTCGTTAGCATTTGTCTATATTACGTCGATACTCTTCTACGGCTTAAGTTTATCGCCTAAAATACTTGACTATATTTATCCTGTCAACGAATCTTGGCCGAAAAAATCTATTATTGACACAGACTACGGTGTTGATGCGGATAAATACTATTGGCTCATAACCGGGCACACATATATCGTGACGGCGATAGTGATTTGTATGATCCTTGCCATTGGAACAATGTACATTTTATGGACCGTTCATGCTTGTGCACTTTTTGAAGTGGTTGGGTGTGTATAATTGCGTTTCGAATAATTTTATCCCTTCAAACCGATGCTTTTCCCCTTGATTGTCACCCAATCCAAAGACAACCTGAAAACCAACCGGTCAATCAGTGTACGTAATTAACTTTTGTCACAATTCTGGTACAAATTTAAAAACTTCTTTGCAGAAAGTCCGACCGACAAACGGACGGAAAATCACTGCGTGGGTGTGTGCCGCTGAACCGACGGGCAAATCGACCAAGAACCGACTGATTTTTTAATCTAGTGGTGGATCCACAGTGGCTCAACAGTCGATCCTTATTCAACGGAGACTTTTTAACTCAACCGGCGATCAACCATCAATCTGCAGTTGACCTTACGGTCGACCGACCGTACACCAATTGTGGATTGTCTGTGAAATAACAGTTGGACTAAAAATTAGTTGGTTCTTGTTCGATTCGTCCTTTGGTTCAGCGGGACAAACCAACACAGAGATTTTCGATCGACCTTTGGTCGGTTGTCAGTCGAAATCACCGTTGGTATTTCTATCACCGGCGTTGGGTCGAAACCTGATGGGGTTCGAAAGCAGCCTAACGAGACCCAGATGAGACCCCGATTTGTTGATTCAAAATTTTTACTAGAAAACCTTCTAGAGGTCGACTTTTTGATCGATCTTTCAAAACCAACAATAATACAAACGGTTATATTTGTTAAATGGAAGGTTTGTTTACAGTTGGGTTATACCAAAACAGACCAATCTCTGATGCTATGCCGACATCGACAGCGATAGCTCGTCAGGCTCAGATGCATATTGACCGTTTGGCATTAGCAAATCGCTAAAAGAATGGATGAAGAGTTAGTTTCGCGCAACAACTCGATCGGTTGGATTGAAGTCGGTTGTAAGGAAGCAATCCAAAACCAATCCAAATTTACGGTTGGGTGGTCCGTGAGAAGGTCGTATAAGTTGAGTACCTCTACCGGTTAACCTTGAAAAATGGGAACATCCATTTAGTCGTTGAACTGTGTATTTACCGTGAACCACCCTCGTCCGGCCCGGAACAATTTCGGGCCAAATTAAATTTCCCCTAGGACTTATTGGTCGAAATCAATTGAAAAAAAAGAAGAAAACATCCCCATTCTTGATTGACTCCATTTGTCCAGACTCTGCTTCCCATAGTATTCATTCCTGACGATAGAGGGATAATGTAATGGGATGATTAATTAATTGAAAATAGCATTACCATTATCCATACAGATTCAATTTAAAGATGACCGCCAATGAATACACGGTGAATAAGGAAAATTATATTAATCTTCGCAGTGATTGGCATTATAATAAAATCTGTGACTGCATCATTCTCCACACAGAGGCGATAAGGTAAGCAGGACAAGCGAATAACCGTGCATACCTAGGTCGTACCCGATGAACGTGAAGTTTTTTCGGAAGAGTAGTCTATTTTAGTGTAACACAGTTTTGCTGATCTGATCGAGAGCATATCTTCCGGATGCATTGGAGTTTTATTAGGCACTCTTGCAATTATTGCAGTCATCTCAGGAGTACAAGTAAATTAAAATAATTCAATTTGGAAATACATTTTGCATTGATGAAAAAAAATGGCTGATCAACGATTATTTGTCAATGCAGGCTCTGGTAAATTGGAAACATCCTGAACGGCTTATACAACATGCACTCTTGCTATTTGATCAGATATTACACCTTTATATAATTTGCACACCCGGGCAAGAATTGATTAATCATAGCGGAAAGATTCACACAACAGTGTGCGTATAAACGAGTAGAACCTCGATTATCCTAATCTCGATCATCCGTACCCCCAATTATCCGAACCATGAGTCCGTTTATCAGAATGCTCGGTTCTCCGAATGTTAGTGCGAAACATTATACACTAGGACCTCGATTTCGTTCGCAGTGGCGGGACCGGCTCCACATCACACTTAACAAAATCGAGGTTGCGCAAGGCCCGCCCATACTAACTGTCGAGCATGGCTTATAGATCCCCCTTCCACAGGCCACGCCAATCGATATTCGCTCCGTGGTGGGGATTGTTGAGGAAATCGAGGGCGCACAAATCGAGGTCGAGGTAGTGTATATTGTTGCTCGCCGCGGCAAAAGCCGCGCACGTGCTCAAGCGTGGTGGGCCGCGTTTTTCCTCTTTCGACCGAAAGTCGAAATAATAAACGACTTTATTTCCAAAAATCGTTGCAATAATGCTTCGATGTTAGAAATATTATTATTAGTAATATTATTTGATATATATGTACTGTTATTTCATTTATCTATGTGTTATCTATATACGTGTTATGATCGCGTAAAAAAATGTGCATTTCGATTATCCGAAATGCAGGCCCGGTTCCGACGGGTTCGAATAATCGAGGATCTACTACTTGTTGAAAGTCTACTAAGTGATATTGTGATTGCACTTTTTGCTCGTTAGGTATAATTTGCATTGGCAGGATATGTCAGCGATTACTCAAAAGGTCCTGATACCAATTCTCATGCGAAGTAACAAACCTTGTTATTTTACCGCCGGAAAAGTATACGTTCTGTCGATGGAAACCTTTGGCTCGGTATGAAATGATCGTGTGTCGATGATCAATGTCTATGTATCGTAGCAATCGATAGTATATTCGATGCTGTGCTCGTAATAATATATTTTGAAACGGTTATTGAAGGCAATTCGGACAATGGTATCGTACTTCACGATATTTGCCCAAATGATTTAATCGTTCTACTCAACACAGTGTTGAAGATATTCTTTTCTTTGTATTTTACAATGAAACATTACTCATCTATAATATGATTGCACGATACAGTATACACAATAAAAGAAAAATTTATCTATAAAATTATTTTTTTTTGTACGAGGTTTTCAAGTAAGAGATTCAATATTAATTACTCCAGTACCCATATCACTGTTTAAAGTGGCCATACGTCACTTCGCTTGTGGTGTCATGATGTGCCGCTGTGTTGCGTATTTCGGCTGCTATTAAATAGTCATTGCGTGCCATCACAGCACGATTGTCGATCTGGGTAGTCATCGACAAAATTATTCGAATGTAGCAGATAAGCACATGATCAGTATAAGTTCGGTCAACTCAAATCTGACGGTGCGACCTGAAACGTGGCTTCGGCGTGGCTTCGGCAATATTGTTAATTAGATAAAGGAACAATATTTTCGGTAAGAAATTGTTACTAAATATTGTTTAAATGATTAATTGTCCAATATGAAACGCTTGACACCAAACTTGGTCAATATAGTTATTTAGATCAATATCAAGATGGACGCTGCTTATTTTCATGAAATTTAAATGTTATAATTTACAAGTTCATTTATGGGATTTCGCGGCGTTGACTGCGATTCACGGGGTACGTATGAAAATTGAACTATATTTTACGAATCATAGACGACTGTGCAAAACTACAAGACCCCGAGTTAACGTAGATATTCTTCGGGATCATTTTCTTCTATACAGCAGTTAAATCGAAGGTATTTCTACTACCCCCAAAATAGAGGTATTATGTATTGGACTTTAACTTGAAGTGGTAGTTACTTCTCAGTACTTCGTACTCCTACATGTTATTCATTGTAGAAAAAACATAAAATGTACATAAAATTTGATGGATGTTTTAACATCGGAGTAAGTAAGATTAGTATTAAGTAAAATATTGTCAATTCTTTTTATTAATCGTTGGTGTAGGAATCCGATATTCGCATTAGGGATTCTCTGATGTTTGCCTTAGGAATTCCAAACCGGAATCATCTGGGTAGTTACATAGAAGGTCTCGCATAACTTTCTACAGATTTCTCTATACCGAACGCAGAAGCGTAAAGTATGACATCGATGCTTTTAAGATCTGGAATATAAAAATACTGCAAGCATTCTGTCGGAATCTTGACGGACACGGAGAGAAGATTCTTTTACCGTCACGAAACTTTTGGTTGACAAGGTAGATATTTTCCCGACTGTCAGTTCGCATGGTACGTTACATCGCATCACGATCAGAATCAGAAGCTTTTGAGCTGGTTGGGATAACCTGTACCATCTGCCGTTGTGTCTACGTGGACGACATCATTTTATACGAGGTCCTCCCACCTGTTCCATAACCATTTACTTACACAGAATAGCGAATATCCATACTGTGATCCATCAGAATTTGCGACATGTAATTTTCCATGTAGAGATGCGCCATATTCGCCACAAGAAAAACTATGAACCTTGTGTTTTCTCCAGGGGCGTTCGCCCTTTTAAGAATCTGAAGTTATTTGATATTTCATCTAATACTGCAGACGATAATTCATCATAAGCATAAATAACAAATTTTACCTGCATTCCTACAACGCTGATGATAAGCATGTTACATCCCACCAAAAAAAAGAAACACCACGAGAAAATTGTTTCGATGAGTTTCGTATACCTAATCATAGTTCATTTATTATTGTATAAAAAACATTGAATCACCGCGCTAGATACATTGTTTCAACATTCTCACTCGATAGCATCGTTGTGTCCTTTGATGCACGAAACTATATGTTCGAAATCCATGTCCCTTGTCTTGGACGTATACGCGGCTTCTTCTGTTTTGGTTGAGCTCTCATTTTTACCGGATCGCCGTAGTTTATGCCTGCAAATGTTTGTTGTTCCATTTTTATGTGCCATATAAGAACCATTATCAACATAAAGAAGAGCAGTAACTCTATCGATGAGGCTCGGATTCGCACGCAACGGATCCGGGTTCGACCCGACCGACACCACGGGTACTTTTTTCCAAGTGTTTTTCTGCGATCTCGGCTGTTGGGTTCCCCTTTGATAAATATGTACCCAAAAAACCACCTCTCAGTGAGTAAGTTGGCTGCGGACGGAAGAGAGTAGCGTGGAAAAAAATGGAAATATGGTAAAAAAAAACGTTGAAAATATGGTAAAAAGTGGTGGGGTAGAAACAAGATGGGGGGAGGGGGAAAGGTAAAAACTGTCACGAGTATACCTTGATAATGGAATTACAAATAAATAAATAAATAATTATCAATACGGGCGCTGCTTGTTTTCATAAAGTTTAAATGTTATAATTTACAAGTTCATTTGTGGGACTTCTCTTGCATTCAGTAAATACGCTTCTTTCCGTACTCAATACCTTGACGACATCGTCATCGATTGTATGGATAGCGGTTGAACTAGCTCACTTGTTGGTTAGAGCATATCAGTCTTACATTGCGTGTACTCGAAAATAGACCTACGCATCTACTCGAGGATGAAAGCCAATCGGGCTGACGGAAAAGGAGTATCAGGATTCCGAAACACACGATGTGACGTGGAATTTTCAAGAGAACAATATTTTTTACGTACCCAACCGCGGCAAATAATCCACAGCCGTGTAGCACGAAAATAATGAGCCTCGAGTCGATGGCGATTGTGAGGAGAGCTCCTAGAGTTACGCACACGAAACAATGCATACTGATGTGAAAATAATATTTCTGCATATCGATATTATAATAGTAGACGGGGAGTGACAATTCTCCGGGCTCGGAACCGTTTCTCAGCATAATGTCAATCATCTTTGCTATGATCGGTGGTATCGTGAAGAGAATGTTGGTTGAAAGAACCATAACTATGGGCAACATTGATAAATCCGAATAACTTCGATCAACTTTTGGGCTACCACTAAATTACCTGTGTACATGATCGTCATTTTTCTTCCCTGTTCAGCATACTCGTGAATAATCTTAATTTCTTGCTCCTGACCCCACACTTCCCAATCTGCACGGATATGATTGAACAATGTCAACATCTGTATGTATAGAATAACTCTTCATCAGTGACGTCGGGTAATTAGGTTGCTCTCGAGGACGATATTTGCGAGAATTGTTCTAACTTTCTCCGAGTTCCACGTTGAAAATGTGCCCTTGACGACCAAAGCTAATTCGAAAATGAACGGTGAAGCGCTTTCGAGAAGGAATTCCCAATCGTCACGATATTTCACTATGGCCATTAACTGCGGTATAGCTATGGTGATGCCAATCGAAACCACAGCAACAACAAAGCTACGTCTCACAAAGGTACTCTGATACGGCCATTGCCCAATCATAGTCAATAACAGTTTATTAGTTCTATAATACCGATGCTGAAAGAAGTCCATCGTGATTCAACCGTGGTTTAACTGTGACTACTGCTCCTCGCGGATCTGAAGCCTCCAAGGGTTCACTCCCCACCCGTTTCTCCCTCTCTCTCTCGCTCTCTCAAGTTATGGATTCTCATTCTGCATGCTGAAGTTGATGGACGCTTAAATTACCCTTTTTTTACACGTCCCCGTTGAGTGACAGTGCTTCAAGAGGTATACGCTCCGCGCCCCATACGCTTTGCTACATATGAAAACTGAACTGCTCTTCACGAACCATAGACAACTCTGCAAAAGCTACAAGACCCCGCGGTGAGGTAGATATTTTTCAGGATAATTTTCTTCTATGTTGCAGTCGATTGAAAGATATTTCTGCCACCGTCAGAGGTATTTCGAATTGATCTTGAATATGATCTGAGTTGCTTTTCAGTACTTCACAGTCGGACATGTGATCTATTCTATAAAAAAGCATCCCATAAATGTACAGCATTTTTTAAGGAGTGCTCATAGAATTCTGGCATGCCGATCTGCCCGCTTTCCAATAATCATGTGTCGCAATACTGTTTATGTATTTTAACATTGCCAATTAGTACTGCCAAGCGATTCTAAGTTTTCGATTTCATAATGTGAAACCTGCGCTTAGTGGCGTGAAGTTTAATGAAATTTATTATGCGCGCAAACGCGGTACGCGAACCAAAGAGAGAGGGAGCGCGATAAACAGCTATAGCGAGATCGCAGCAGCGAGCGGGCGGACGAAAAGAACATAAACGTTAAGTAAAATGTTTTTCATTTTTTTTTTTAATAATCGTTTTTCCAGGAATCCAATGGCACAAGATATTGTCGAGCTTGCGACCCAGTATTATCTGGAGAGTTATATAAAAGATCTTGTACAACTTTCTTCAGATTTACTATACTGAACGTAGAAACGTAAAGTATGACATTGATGCTTGTAAGATCTGGAACATAAGAATGACCGACGGATTCTGTCAGAATGTCGACGAATACGAAGAAAAGGTTTTTTTTACCGTCGTGAAGGTTTTGATGGACAATGTAGAAATTTTCGCGACTGTCAGCTGGGAAGGTACGTTACATCGCATCATCACGATAATCAGAAGCTTCCGAGCTGGCTGGGATAGCTTATACCATCTGCCGTTGCATCTGCGTGAAAGAAGTCATGTTTTACGGCGACCTTCGACTAGTTTCTCGACAATTTACTTACACAGAATAGCGAATACCAATACTGTGATCTATCAGAATTTGGGACAGGTAATTCTCCACGTAGAGATGCGCCATATTTGCCACAAGAAAAACTATGAATCTTGCGTTTTGTCCAGGGTCGTTCCCTCTGTTAAGAATCTGAATTTATTTTATACTTTATCGAACACTTAAGAAGATAATTCATCATAATGCGCAAATTTTACCTGCAGTCCGATAATGCTAATGATAAACATGTTACATCCCACCAAAAAAAAGAAACACCACGAGTAAATAGCTTCGATGACTTTTGTGTACCTAATCATAATTGATTTATTAATAACACTGAACCATTCCGCTAGATACATTATCACAACATTCTCACTCGATAGCATCGTTGTGTCCTTTGACGCACGAAGCTATATGTTCGAAATCCATGTCCTCTGTATTCGACTTATATGCGATATCACCTGTCTTTGTTGATCTTTCTTTTTGACTGGTTCGCTGTAATTTGTGCCTGCAAATTTTTGTTGATCCATTTTCTTATGTGCCATATTAAACTATTATGAACAACACAGGCGCCGCTTATCTTCATGAAATTTAAATGTTTAAATTTGCAAGCTTGTTTGTGAGACTTCTGTTGCATACAGCAAATATGCTTCGTTCCCTACCTAATACCTTAACGGTATAAGTAGTGCTTCAACCCACTTGTATGAACATTAGAGCACGTCTATATTGCGTTGCGTGTTCTCAAAAATTGATATACGCTAAATTTATCCGGGAATGAAATTAAATTAGGCCGACGTGAAAGGGGCATCAGGATTCCGAGATACACGATGGGACGTGGCATGTTCAAAAGACCAATATTTGTTACGTACCCCACCGCGGCAAATAATCCACAGCCGTGTTGCACAAAAATAATGAGTCTCGTGTCAATGGCGATCATGAAGAAAGCTCCGACAGATGTGCACACGAAACAATGCATACTGATGTAAAAATAATATTTCTGCATGTCGACATTATAATAATAAACGGGAATTGAAAATTCTCCGGGCTTAGAACCGTTTTTCAGCATAACGTCGACCATCTTTACTACGACCGGTGAGATCGTGAAGAGAATGGTGGTTGAAACAACCATAACTGTACGCAAAAGTGATAAATCCAAGTAACTAATCAACTTTTGGGTTACCACGCACCATATTTAAATTACCTGCGTACATCACCGTCATCTTTCTTCCCTGTTCAGCATATTCATGAATAATATTAATTTCTTGCTCCTTACGCCACACTTGCCAATTTGCACGGATATGATTGAACAATTTTAATATCTGTATGTATAAAATAACTCTTCATTAGCGATATCGATTAATTAGATTGCTCTTGAGTAGATTACGATGTTTTGAAATTTGCGAAATAGATCTAACTTTCTGTGAGTTCCATATAGAAAACACGGCCTTGACGATGAGAGATACTTCGAAAATGAATGGTGGAGCACTTTCAAGAAGGAATTCCCAATCGTCACGATATTTTACAAGGGCCATCACCTGAGGTATCGCTACGCTCGTCGCAATCAAAGACAGAACAGAAAGCAAGCCGTATCTAACACGACTACTCTGATACTGCCATTGTCCAATCATGGTCAATAACATTTTATTAATTCTATAATATCGATGTTGAAATATGTCCATTGTGACTCGACGGTGAATCAACTCTTACTGCTGGTCTTCACGGAGCTGAACCCTCCAAGGGCTTACCCCCACCCGTTTCCCTGCTTTTTTCATATTATGGATTCTTATTCTGTATTCTGAAGGTGATAGACGTTTAAATTTCCTCTTCTGCTACACGTCAACGTTGAGTGACAACCATTCGAGGGGTATGCGCTCCAGGCTCTATACACTTTGCTACGTATGAAAACTTAACAGTACTTCACAAACCATGTACAACACTGCAAAAGCTACAAGACCCCGTGTTGGCGTAGATATTCTTCGGGATAATTTTTTTCTATGTGTTCAATTGGAGGATATTTCTACTACCTCCAGAAGAATAGAGGTATTACGTATTGAATATGAACGTGAAGTGATAGTTACTTCTCAGTATTTCGCAGCCGTACATGTGATCCATTGCATATACAAAAGCATCCCTCTCGCACAGAAATGTACAGGAGTTCCGAAGGATGCTCTGGCATCGAGTAAGGAGACCCAATAAGTAGAGGCGGCAAATTGGGACAGTGAGAGCAAAACACAATTTCCCAATAATTTTTGAATGCCCCATTTTGCCCCAACGATACATTCGGATTTTCAACCCCGTTTTACCCCATGGACGCTCATTGCCACCATCACACAGTATACTTTAAGTAAAATGTTGTCAATTCTTTTTAATAATCATTCGTCCAGGAATCAGATATTAGCCTAAAGGATTGTCCTGACCCAGCATAATCCGGGCAGTTATATACAATGTCTTGTATAACTTTCATCAGGTTTTCCTATACCGAACGCAGGAGCGTAAAGTATGACATAGATGCCTGTAAGATCTGGAATATAAGAATGCCCCATGGATTCTTTCCGAATCTCGACGAACACGGAGAAAAGGTTTTATACCGTCATGAAGCTTTTGAATGACAAGCTAGAAATTTTCCCGATTGTCAGTTCGCAAGGTACGTTACATCGCATCGTCATCAAAATCAGAAGCTTCTGAGCTCGTTGCGATAGCCTGTACCATTTACCGTTGTGCCTGCACAGAAGAAGTAATTTTTTTTTATGAAGCCCTTCACCGATTCCTTGACCGTTTACTTACACAGCACAGCGAATATCAATACTATGATCCATCAGAATTTGGGACATGTAATTCTCCATGTAGAGATGCGCCATATTCGCCACAAGAAAAACTATGAATCTTGTGTTTTCTCCAGGGTCGTTCGCTCTTTTAAGAATCTGAATTTATTTCATATTTTGACTATCAATTCAGAAGCTAACTCATCACAAGTCAAACATTTTACCTGAATTCCTACAACGCTAATGATAAGCATGTTACATCCTACCAAAAAAAAGAAACACCACGAGTAAATTGTCTCGATGAGTTTTGTATACCTAATCACAGTTGATTTATTAATAACATTGAACCGTTACGCTAGGTACTTTATCTAAATATTCTTACTCTATAGCATCGTTGTGTCCTTTGATGCACGAAACTATATGTTCGAAATCCATGTCCCCTGTGTTCGACGTATAACCGATGTCTTCTGTTTTTATTGATCTTAAATTTTTGGCTGATCGCTGCAATTTGTGCCTGAAAGTGTTTGTTGATCCATTCTTATGCGCTATGTTAAAACTATTATCGACATGGGCGATGCTTGTTTTCGCTAAATTTAAACGTTACAATTTTCAAGTTCTCTTGCATACAGTAAATACGCTTCTTTCTGTACTCAATACCTTAACATCATCATCGTGGATCGTATAAGTGGTGGTTGAACCAGCTCGCTTTTACTCGAAAATAGACGTACGTATCTACTCGAGGATGAAAGCCAATCAGGCCGACGGAAACGGGGTATCACGAAATACACGATGTAACGCGGAATTTTGAAAAAAGCAATATTTTTGACGTACCCCACCGCTGCAAATAATCCACAGCCGTGTTGAACGAAGATAATGAGCCTCGAGTCGATGGCGATTGTGACGAAAGCTCCGACAGATACGCACACGAAACAATGCATACTGATGTAAAAATAATATTTCTGCATATCGAGATTATAATAGTAGACGGGGATTGACAATTCTCCGGGCTTGGAACCGTTTTTCAGCGTCATGTCGATTATCTTTGCTACGACTGGTGGGATTGTGAAGAGAATGTTGGTCGTAACAACCATAACTACATTGTCGTAACAAAATAACAACATTGATAAATCTGCATAAATGTGTACAGCTTTTTGGATACCACTCGTTGTACTTAAATTACCTGTGTACATGATCGTCATCTTTCTTCCCTGTTCGGCGTATTCGTGAATAATCTTAATTTCTTCCTGATGACCCCACGCATTCCAATCGTCGCGGATATGATTGAACAATATCAACATCTGTATGTATAGAATAACAACTCTTCATCAGCGATGTCGATTAATTAGGTTTCTCTCGAGTAAGATTACGATCGTTTTTTGTTATTTGCTAGAATAAAATCTAACTTTCTGCGAGTTCCATATTGAAAAGAGGACCTTGACGATGAGAGCCAATTCGAAAATGAATGGTGAAGCACTTTCGAGAAGGAATTCCCAATCATCGATGTATTTCACAAAGGCCATCAACTGAGGTAGGCCTAGACTCGCGGTGACAACAACCTGAACAGCAAACAAGCTATATTTGGCTCGGGTACTCTGATATGGCCATTGTCCAATCGTCGTCAATAACATTTTATTAATTCTATAATATCGATGTTGAAAGAAGTCCATCGTGACTCGACCGTGCATCAACTGTTACTACTCCTCTCCACCGAGTTGTACGATCCGGCTTACTCCCCACCACTTTCTTTGCTTCTCCCCACCAGTTTCGTTGTTTCCCCCCACGACTTTCAGTGTTTCTCATGTTATGAATTTTTATTCTGTATTCACACCTTGACGGACGTTTAAATTGCTCGTCTTCCACACGTCGGCGTTGAGCGACAGCGATACGAAGGGTATACCTTCCGTGCCACCTACACTTTGCTACGTATGAAAACCTGGACTGCATTTCACGAATCATAAAAACTGTAAAAAAGTAGCAAGACCCCGAGTTGACGTTGACGTTGAAATTCTCCGAAACGTAAGGAATCTACACAGAAAATTGAGGTGAAGCGAACAAAATTTCGCTATGACTCCTTGAAATTTGTCTTTCATCGTTGTTTATAATAATTGAAACGGGAACGCGAGACTACCGCACCTAGAATTCGTTTGACCGGTCTATTTTTTTTTAAATTAAATTAATAAAAGTTTTTTTAATTAAATTAAATAAAAGTATTTAATTAAATTAATCTAATCAATTAATTGATCAAAGTAAGCGAGAGTGCATTATAAGGTGACTCGCCTTGAAGCAGAATAAATGCATAAATACTAAAATTATTATATACGGTAGAAATAAATACCAAACAGCTGGTCTGAAGGATTCCGGTCGATGCGTGCGATGCGAGACCTATTGCTCCGCTTCAGGATGGAGGGTGGGAGTCGAGCTGCGCGGCCGGTTGCCTGCGGGAGGCGCTTCGCAGGCATTTCCGTGTTTGTTTTACTTTCCTACTTTGTCAATTTTCGCTTTTCGGGGTACGCTTCGCTGCTACATGTTTTTAGTCTTACGCTCGATTTTCTTTGACAATTATAACTTAATTTACCTTTACCATAACTTTGATTTACCTTTGTTAATTTGTAATATTATTTCAGTTATTTTCATTGTGCAATTTTGCTGCACTTTTCTCTATATTCGTCGTATCTTTTGCAGCACAGTAACCTTGCCCCAGAACACGAATAACTCTCTATCAGAACACTCTATCTGTTTATAAACTGGCAATGTACATTGCAAAATGAAATATACATTGTCAAGGCTTTGGCATTTAAAAGATGTAATATTCTATATATGTATTCATATTCATTGATATTATAAATATATATATTAATTTGTTGGACAAAACTTGGTTCTGTTTTTAATAAATTCGTTCTTGCTACTACTATAAATACTAAACACTTATACTTTGTCTTTTTTTTATCAGACTTTGCCGGCGAATCGACAGTGGCGTAAACAGCGTAGAGTGAAACCATAAGTGATATTGAGAATAATGAGTAATGAGTTAATGAGGGACGTACCGTATTGGTCACTTCGAGTATGATCAAGTTTCGGTCATTTCCACAGAAGTTTCCTCTTTGGCTTCCTATATAACCCACCTGTGACTTTCATGCCCGTCTGGTGGGGATTGTTAAAGGGTAAAAATAAAAACATCACATCTGACACTCGAAGGCCGACGATTAGTGCTCTATCGAAGCAATAAGTTGTGCAAAAGTATCGGCTATAAGGAAAAATTACCCTCGAAAATGGCCTCACCGGCACCGAAGTCTCCCGAACAGTCGGAGAAGAATCGAAAATACGACAGGCAATTGAGGTATCCCAATCGTTTACATTTCATTTTAAGGTTAAAAATGAAAAAAAAAATAACTAAGAAAACTCCCGACTTAGCGGCAAAGTTTCGTGAAAAAAGGGTGAAAGAGGAAAAAACCAAAAAAAATTGACGAATTTCCAGTTTCTCGAATTTTGAAACTTCACTGTACAGCGTCGGATGTGCTTGATCCGGTATTACTAAGAATTTCAGATGTTCTTCTCAGGTTATGGGGTGACCACGGACAAGCCTCGCTCGAGGCGGCTCACATCTGCCTCATAAACGCAACGGGACTCGGCACAGAAATTTTGAAGTCTCTCGTACTCCCCGGCATCGGAGCTTTCACCATAGTCGATGGGAAAAAAATTACCCACGAAGACATCGGAGCAAAGTACGCACAAAAGTTTATCGTTGCCGTTCCTACTTTCAATAGTTTAAAATCACTCGTCGGTCATCAGCTTTTTTCTAGATCCGGACAGCGTTGGCAAGTCGAGGGCGCAAGTCGCGACACAAATGCTGCTGGAGTTGAATCGCGACGTCAGGGGTGACTACATCGACGAGGGACCCGAACAAATACTCCGCAACAGTCCAGAATTTTTCAACAATTTTACAGTAGTCGTAGCCACCGCTCTACCAGAAAAGTATGCAAATGAGATTTTTATTTTAAAAAACACATTAAAATTAAACTCGACTAAAAAAAGTACTCGGTTCTGATGCACATTTTGTCCTTCACCGTTTAAATTATCGAGCTTGATCGAAGCAAAAAAATATACATCCTGAAAGTGATAAATTTGCGAGTTGCTTTCTCACAATTTTCTCTGTGAGAATGTAACAAAAAAAATGACCAAAAATGTTTTTTCCATTTTTCAGACCTCTGATAATGCTCTCGAGAAAGTTGTGGGATCTGAACATACCTCTGATAGTTTGTCAGAGCATAGGATTCATCGGTTACATGAGAGTCCAGGTGCGAGAGCACACGATAGTGGAGACTCATCCGGACAACGAGTTGCCGGATCTGCGTCTGGACAGGCCTTTCGAATCGCTGAAGAATCACTTCGACGGCGTCGATCTGGACTCGATGGATCTTAAAGATCACTCTCACACCCCGTACGTGGTCGTCCTGTACAAGTATCTCGAAAAATATATCGCCGAAAACGGTGCTGTACCGAAGACGTACAAGGAGAAACAGCATTTGAGGGACCTCATAAGAGCCGGCATGAGACAAGACGAGCAAGGAATGCCGGTTGGAGAAGAGAATTTCGAGGAAGCTATAAAAGCCGTCAACACATCGATAGGAACGACGAGAGTGCCGTCTTCGGTAACGGAAATATTGAACGACGAATGTTGTGTAAATTTAACGGCCAAGGTTGGTTGAAAAAAAGTTTTTTTTTTGCCGAGATTTTCAATCGTTTTGAGGAAATTTTGATGTTTTTTTCTTTAGAGCAGTCAGTTTTGGATCGTCGCGAAAGCAGTCAGAGACTTTATGGATAACGAAGGCTCGGGATTGTTGCCGGTGAAAGGGGCGTTACCCGATATGACTGCCGATAGCGAAAAATATATTACGCTCCAACAGATGTAAGGCTCTATTTATTCGCAAATGCAAACGAGTCCGAATCACCGTTGTACGGTCGATTATGTAAATCGGAGCTGGGCAAAGTTCCAAAAAATACTTCAAGTACAAAGTATCACAAGCACTTGAAATATCAAGTACTGTTTGTAATATCAAGTACTAATTGTAAAGTATTTCTCAAGTAATTATCGCAATTAAGGTAGTCTTTGCGAATAGTGTTTTATTATATACCTCTCATGACTCTGAAACTTATGCGAAGTGAATACTATTCGCAAGGACAACCTTAAGTTCGTAGCGTTGAGTATTATCTAAGCTCTAAAAAAGGTGCAAGGTAACTTAATACTTGAAATCGTAAAAAAAAGTACTTGTGTACTGCAAGTACGTACTTGAAGTACCAAACAACTTGCCGGATATAAATTAATTAAATTGTAGAATATGCAGTACAAATATGCAATGTTTCCAGTTATCACAAGCAGGCCGTCGCAGACGTGGAAGCTGTTTGGCGACACACATTGCAATTGTTGCGACAATTGGGTCGACCGTCGGACGCTGTATCGGAAAAAGATGTGAAACTGTTCTGCAGATACGCCGCGGACTTGCACGTCGAACGCGGAACGTCCATAGCGGACGAGTACGATCCAAAGACTATAAATGCCAACGACATTGGTAATACGAAAATCATATACTTTTTTTCTTTCACAATTCATGTACCCAACACGATAGTCGAAATGGATGAATGGATTTTTTACTCTTTTTCTTCAGCTCAAAGTCTGGAGAATCCTGACAGCATGCTGGTCTATTACGTGCTGCTGCGAGGAGTCGAGAAATTCCAGGCTGAATATAATTCTTATCCAGGCGAGTTCGACGACCACGTCGAACCGGATATCGTTAAGTTGAAGGTGAGTCCAATCGATTCTGTAAAACAATTTCGTAAAAGACGCTTAATATTAACAGCTTCGAATACTTCAGGCGTGCATATCGAAACTGCTCGGAGAATGGGGTTGCGGTTCCCTGTCGAAGGACGACTACGTTCACGAATTCTGCCGTTTCGGCGGCTGCGAGCTGCACTCGGTTTCGGCATTCCTGGGAGGTGTCGCTGCTCAGGAGACGATAAAGTTCATAACGAGCCAGTACAAACCGATCCACAACACGTTCATTCACGATGCTGTTACGTCAAACTCCACGACTTTCTTCTTCTGACGAAAAAACAGCCTTTGTTTAGATACTTAAAGAAATGTTTATTTGACTGTGAAGTTCATAAGAAATACAAAACCAGCTGATATCGACTGCTAAAACATGCTTTACATGTACATGTGTGTGTGTGTGTGTGTGTGTACGTCGAATATTTCATAATTGTCTAAATCGGCTTGATTCGTTTATATCTCGAAAAGTACAAAAGTATTTTCTGCCTTTATTTCCCAGTAAAAACGGTAATCGTTATCTGGGTTACCTTAAATTAATGCGGAATCGACGCTCGCTTTCTGACGTCGTGAAAATTCATTTACGACGAGTCCCAAGATTCGTGGTTTATGAAAGTAATGAGAAGTTAAATCGCGGAATACGTTTGATAGGTGGAGGACGTTACTATCGTCGACCCCGACCTCGTCCGCGTCCACCTCGGCCTCCGCGCGCTCCACGCCCACCGCGGCCTCGTCCACGAGCGGCTCCTGAAAACGATTGAATCTCCATTAAATTTAATTAAATTAAATCCGTATGTCGTATACGTCTGGAAATTTGCAGTCCCGAAACTTCAAACTTTTATTTTTCAAAGGAAACATGTTTTTTTTTCAATAGTAAAAGCTAATTTCAGCAAACATTTTTTTCAACCTCTAACGAAGCTTTATCTGCTTTACAGTCAATATTTTACAAACATTACCAAACTTGGTAATGTTTGTAAAATGTCTCGCTCCAACTTATTTTATCAAAGTTAATATTTTCTTGTTCAACAGTAAAAGCTGTTTTCAGCAACATTTTTTTAGTCTCCAACGAAGCTTCTTTCGCTTTAAGGTCAATTTTTTTTTGGTTTACTTACAAATTATTGGATCATTTTTATTTTTTATTTCTACGCACCTCTAGCAGCTTCCTTCTTCTTGGCTTTGGCTTTGGGTGTGTCGTCGATGAGTAACGTTTCCAGCGGGAGAGGATCTGGAAGTATGTAGTACCTTATGTTGTTTCCACGCAAGCTCAGTGTGTCCAGCTGCACGGGATCGCGATTCTTTATCGTCATTTTAACGGTTTTCAGGTGGGTGTTCATCGCCACGTCGACACCTGTCGAAATAGAAAAGTTTTACGTTCGGCCAGTTTTCAGTTTCGTCCCTCCTAAATTCTAAGTCGTCAACGTATCAGTTGCGTTTGCAAACAAACAGCGGTGAGGTTATGTGAACGAACCTGTGATCGTTCCCTGTACTTGAGTACCGTTCTTCAATTCTATCGTAACGGTCTCATGACTGAGCTTCATAAGAAACCTAAAAAAATAAAAAGCAAGCACAAATGTAGGAGAGTTTCAGCGATGAAATTTATCGACGCCTACGAATCGAGCGGCTTCGGGACGGATAGGTTATAGCGTCCGTGATTGTCGTGTAATTTATCGACGGGCACACGTAAATACGCGTCTCCGCAGGCACACGATAAATAGACCAAAACCCGATGCCACTTCGCCGCTATAAGTACCTCACTAGCTTCATGATGTTAATGGATTATGTATTTTTGTATAATTATCTTGTACACCGGCAAACTTTCATAGCTTGGAAACCTTTTTTTTGTTCTTGGACGAGAAAATTAGGTCTCCCGCGCAACTCCGCCACCCGATGAAAATGGCGCTCGCGAAGCGAAGCGCCAACGCGAACGCTCTTTCTATTTGCCGCTGTTATTCGTGTTCGAATGCGTTTCGCATTGTGTGTCGCTTGGGGAAAGGCGGTTGATCTTTTGGTACGCGGTAGCTTCAGTGTTATTTCCTTATATGTTATTTATTTTTTATCAAAATTATTTTGACGTGTTTCTTCTTTTACAACCTGTTTATCGTAAATCCAAATTTGGAGCTCGGAATAATCAATTATATAATGACAAATAATAATAACAATAATAATTGAAGATGAAGTTTACAAAAGTCACAGAAATTTATTTAAATTCGAACAGCACTCGTAAATAGCTAGTAGATTCAATGTTATTTTCTTATGTTTTGGTTTGCTACGAGCAAAAAAAAAAACCTCGGAAGACGCTTAATCCGCTTGCCGTTTAATCCGACCCCGGTTAATCGGGGTTCTTCTGTATACAGTTTTCGATAGACGGGATTTTATCATAGATGTAGCCCGAGTGAGATTCCGAAAGAGTAACATAATTGAAAACGAACAAACTACTCGAATCGTTAATCTACTAAATGAAAAAAAAAAAAATTCGAATGTAGGCGGGCTGCATTTGATCGAGCCAGCCGACGCCAGCGCCACGCGCGGACGACGGCGCGATACAGTTCCAACGGTCGAGACTCGTAGTTTCCCCCGGCAGGGTATCGTCGATTTCGCAGCGCTCTCGCCCGGCCTGGCCAGTTCTCTCTCTACCTCCTCACACTTCGCGGAATGAAATTCCAATATGGCAACCGTAGTAATGTCTGCACGAGTCAGTGTGTCGGAAATGTTTTGAATTCGTTGACTAATCGCGACGACCGGTCGACGTTGCGCTCATAGGTTAGTAACGTCGAGGAACTAAACTGTGGATTATTGTCACAGTCGCAAGGCCCCCACCACATCTGCATCAAGTACGTGTTGTTGTCGGTGATACTCGCGATCACAATCATCTCCCGAATAAAAGTCGCGATTTTTTTTTTCGTCGCCAATTTGATATTTTTAAAAATGAAAAAAGTAGCGAAATATTTTTTTTTTAAATATCCAAACAAATCTACGCGATCTCAGCTCGAAGTTGACGACAGCCGAGAAGAAAAGTGCAAATGTACCGCGGAGCTCCGGGTTAAGATTTGCCAGCTTAAACTGTTGAAAAAAAAAAAACACATTTTTCATCTCTCGAACAAAAAAAAACCTGCAAGTTGAAAGAAGGTTCGCGCTTTGACGTTATCGAAAACAGAGTGGCGATCGAAGCGAGCGACCGGTCCGCGTGTTTCTTTTCTCTTCCGCGTATCTCTCGTCGTTCCATTGGGATGTAAAATATCATGATCGGTAGACGAAGTAGCGCGAACTGGTGAAGTAATCCAGTTGCGTCACTGACCAGACCGGTGACGTACGGTATTCTAAATTTCCGTCCGTACTCGTTAGTGTTTTTTTTTTCTCTCTCAAGATCTATCCGAAAATATAGTAAGGTAAACGTCCCAGCGACCGAAAACGTTCCTGACGAAGCGTACCCGCGAGAGATACGGAAATACGATTTTTTTCATGCACGTCCGGCCACTCGTAATTTTGCCTTATAACACGCGTCGCGTAAACACTAGTAATTAATTCGCTCGGAGCTCGGCGATGCTTTTTCGGTGCTTCGGGTGCTTCGGGCTTGAGTTCGCATTCGACGGTAAACAGCCTCGTGTCTCTGCGTGTCCTTTTAGTGTTAATATTTCGCATGAACTTGAATAGCCACACGGGAGAGCGAATGAGGCGTGGAGCGAATCGAGCGTGTGACGCGCGAAGTGTGTCTCTCTTTTATTTCTGTATATAAAAGTTACGGGCACATGTGTGGCTGGGTTGTGTGTTTGTGTGCGTGGGCGCCTCCGGGCTGGGATGCGTGAGGGAGATTATTTATGAATGTGTGTGGGAGAGAATGAAAGAGTGTGTGTGTGTTTGTGTTAAAAGTGATTTAACGTCAAGAGAAACGTCCCTCGCGAAGACAACCCTCGCGGGAGTTATTCTTCCTGGATGAAGGGAATCTCCGCACGTCGTCCGTCCGGCTTCGGGCGAAGATTTTCCTCGACGCACTGTCCGACCAATCGCCCAGACCCTCCGGTAAGTCGACGTGATCTTTATCGTTAATATTATTTATTAATCTATCGACTCTTCCGAGCAATTTTCCGATGAGTTTTGCTCGTATTGGGAGAAAAAAAAATGCAGGTCGATTGCGTAAGACATGCACAAATCCTTGCGAAATATGATTTTCTCTTTTTTTTGGGACACAGTTTTATTTTGAGTGATTCATGGAAAATGTTTTTTTTTGTCTCTGTGCGTGCGCTTATGTCGCATGTTTTCAGGGCCGTAAAAATAAAACTTATTCTACGAACGCAAAATTAGAGTTGATTAAAAAAGATTAATTACGACGGCGACTGAAAGTTTACAAGTCTAACGTGCCGTGCGGGACGACCTTTGTTGTACCGAAAGTCATGCGTGAAAATCCTGCGCAAAATGTGTATAGACCTGACCGATACATATGTATATATATATGTATATATATGCGGAGATATACATAGATCCGGTGACCTTTTCACAGGTCACGTGCTTGAAACGCACTCGGTATTTTTTTCTTACAAGGGATATTCCCGTATCGCGTGGACGGATTTTTTTTATTTCGTTCCTCACGAGTGGCCGAGGGATCAGCTGAGCGGACCGAGCTGGAAATTCGCTGTTCATTTTTCCGTCGCTCGGTCGAAAAATAATTCTCTCGGCGCGAGAGGCGAAAGTTTTGCTTTTTTTTCTCTGGCTTAAGAAAACACCGTGGTCTTTGCAAATTCTATACATTTTTTTTATTAAATGGGATATAGTGCGAAATTGCGGATAAAAAAAAAAGAAATCTGCCGAGATGGGTAGAACGGACCGCGCGGAAAGGATAACGTAGCGTGACATAAGAACACGATGGCGTATTTGCATTTTTCGCCATTTTGCATTGGTTCGCGCTTTTGCATTAAAATGAAAAGAAAAAAAAGAAACGCAATTCTCGCAATTCTCGCGAATTCCATACGTTTTAAGAAATTAAATTGGCTGCGGTACGAAATTGCAAATAACAAGAAAAATATATCTGCAGAGATGAGTGAAATGGACCGGCGAGGGGGGGGGGGAGGAGGATTGCGTAGCGTAACATAATATCACGATGGCGTATTTAGTTCACGCTTTTGCACAAAAACAAAAGAAAAACAAACACAATTCTCGGGATTTCTGTAAATTTTTTTATTTCACTCGGTGGGAAAATTGCGGTTTTTGCGAAAACCCCAATTTTCACACCTGTGAAATAGAATTTTGTACGATAGTCGGGCGAAAAAGGTTTTCTTAACTCGTGCGATTGCAACAATTGCCTTCGGCTCGTGCTTCAAAATCACCCATCAGAAAAAGTTTTTTCGCACTCGTATCGTAACGTACT
The DNA here is from genome assembly GCA_917499995.1 of Ichneumon xanthorius. Classification (NCBI taxonomy): domain Eukaryota; kingdom Metazoa; phylum Arthropoda; class Insecta; order Hymenoptera; family Ichneumonidae; genus Ichneumon; species Ichneumon xanthorius. The sequence goes on along the minus strand of OU824204.1, from coordinate 1,606,895 downwards.
AATATTATATGACCTATAGCACGAAACCGGCAGGTTGCTTTTGTAAAACGGACCGAGACGAAGGATTACATAGTGGGACCGAAGATCACGATGGCGTATTTTGTCCACGCTTTTGCAAAAAAAAAAGGAACGCCCATTGTGATTTTAGTCACGCGATATGCGTGCGATAGGTGTGTAGGTGAACACGTGGATACGAACGACCGCGAACGTGAGCGAGACTCACGCGTGTAACGTCCGATTCGGCCGATAAAGCGTTCGATTATTATTCCTCCGTCGATGGCTTTGACGCACACTCCATATAAGTGGGGTAAACGATGGATGTTTAAAATAACGCCGTTCTATATGTAGATTACACTGTGCGTTACTAAGCTCCGCGTGGCTACGCGGAAAATTTCAGTTGATCTATAAAAAAAAAAAAAAATCACGCGATCATTTTCATAGAAGTATCTTTTCTATCCTAAAAACAACACATTTTTTTTTATGTCAAAAACAAAATAATGAAATTCTACGAAAATGTATGTGAAAATAAAACAGTTTCGAATTTTTACATAATTCGGTCCATAATCCTTCTGGGAGTGAAACTACTATAAATTTAATTAATTTTTTTTTTCACCAAAAACTAATTGACAATCCGATCACGCTTTAATTAAACGAAAAGTTTATTTCTGGAGTAGATCGAAGCCGCAACATTTTTTTCCTCCCTCGATAAATCGTTAATATTAAACCCGCGCAAAACCGTTGTCGATACTATACACATTCCGTCGTTTATGTAAGTGCGGCACGTGTGTAAAAAAAAATCAAATCAAAAATGTATATATATATATATATATATATATATGTATGCGCTGCGTATCCGAAACCTATAGTCCATCGAGGTATCTGCATAGGCAGAGCCGGAATTCCGTGCAGAATATAGCAACGGGGGTGAACGAGAGACAGAGCACCCGAACGGCGAGAGATTGGTCGAATAGCGACCGCGTAGCGAGCGATACGATTCTCTCTTGCCCCTTTATCTACATCCTGCTAATTATCACTTTAATCAACGCCTTTATGCACTCAGGGTCGTTACAGATATCAAAAGGCATACGACTCAACAATAATAAAAATAACAATATCAGTAATAACAATGATAACAATGATTACAATAATTACAATAATTATAATGATTACAATGATTACAATGACTACAATGATTACAACGATTACAATGATTACAATGATTACAATGATTACAATGACTACAACGACTACAATGATTACAATGATTACAATGATTACAATGATTACAATGATTACAATGACTACAATGATTACAATGATTACAACGATTACAACGATTACAATAATTACAATGATTACAATGATAACAATGATTACAATAACAATGATAACAGTAACAATTATAACAGTAATTACAGTAATTACAATAATTACAATGATAGCATATCCTTCATTACGCGTGATAATTAAATCGATTTACTATAGACCTATCAGAGAGAAAATTAGTACCTGCTGTTTATATAATAACCTCTATATTTTAGAATACCTATACTACTGTTAAACGTGTAGTATATTATTTGTACCGAGCAGTTTCGCCCCGTCAAAATAAATAAATAAATCAATAACGATAACAATGATAACAATAATATGATGTTTGTATTTCAATATCGAAATGTATACCGGACAATTTCAATTCGCGTCGGAGTAGGTTTGTTTTTTTTTTCCTCCGGTATCTCGTATCCTTTGATAGATCGGTGACGCTCGTGATACACCGATTACCTCGTTTGTGTATTAATACCTTCCTGTCTCCGTTAATAATTATTGTTCCCCGTCGATGGTATCGCGGCCGAGCGATCGGTCGGTCATCGTTTCGAGGACGCAATCGGTCGTTGTTTGCGTCGGTATTAACGTCACTCGTGCGGGGGACGCAACGTGAAATGTTAATTTTTCGCTATATGCACGCACCGGCGGTAGAATAACGATTTAACGAGACCGAAGCACCTACGCTTCGATAACCTCGTCACGTTGCCGCTTACGGAGAAACCAAAGACGTCATAATCGTTCCGTCGTCACCGTCGCGTTTACGTATATGTATATGTATGTATATATGCAGCGAGACACTCGCATAATAGCCGACACACTATGTCCCGGTAATCGGATCCGGCGAGGTGTAACTAACGTTGTTCCGCTCCGCGGACGTTTAAATCTATACACTTGCGTACACGGCACTCTCTGTGTACACCGAGCGAGCGCCTCTCCGTCGGCTCTTCGATGTTCAACTTGGAAGTAATCGGCGATGGGCTTGTGTTGCCTGTGTATAGCGAGACGCTCGCGTCGCCGGCGTTTCGATGTTTACATAGTATGCATCTACAGTAGAAACTCGATTGTCAGAACTCTTGCGTTATCCGAAGTGCCACTTCCTTCAGCCGAGCGATGGCATTTCGATGCCGTTTTATCGTCGGACGCTACTTTGTTCCGATCGAGCTTCTGTCGCGCGTCTTTAAGGATGCATCGTACATACAACCAGAGGTTTTTTTTTTTTTTACGCTCACCATTTATCTGGTTTAAGTAAAATATTTATTTGATTTAAATAAATATTTATTTTAATTAAGTGAATAGTTACTCAAATGAAATAAATATTTATTTAAAACAACTAAATGTTTTACTTAAATAAATAAATAAATCAAATAAACGGTGGCCGTCAAATACATTTTTTTCTGGGTGTAAGTTCCTAACCTAAAGGTTAATTCGATATGCGAAAAAACTGAAATAAATCGGCCGTATTAATGATGTCAAGACCTTTGATTTTGCATAATAACAATAAAAACTCATTTCAAATTTTTGTTGTATTTTCAGATTTTAATATTTTTTATTCCGCATCGAACGTCTCATTTTATTTCAATATCACGATGCGTTTGAATTATCCGAGTATGATCAAAATTTGTTCAATTTACAAAGTGTTCGAGCCGTTTAGTTAACTTTTCAATTATCTCGGTATCCTACAGACGCAAATGCATTTGAGAGACAGAGGATACTGAATTCACCATGTAGATATTTTTTTATTCTGTTTTCATAAAAAAAAAAAAAAAAATCTTCGCAGAGGAAGCTTCGTTTTAGAGAAGATTTTTTTTCTCTTTTATTCACATGCAAATATTTCGAGAATGCAGCGGTTTAAATTTTTATATGAATGAAACAATGTTAAAAAAAATGCTCGAAGCAGTTATCGGGATGAAAAAAAAAAATTGATATTGTTTTTATTGTTTTTTTTCCCTCAGCTTCCCTCGACAGGATAATTAGCGTTACTTTACGTGGAACGGGGAGCGATTACGCGCTTCCGCCACGATTAAACGCTCGGGCGGCGACAATGGAGGAGAGAAACTCGAGCGGGTCGAGGAGGTTTGTTATTCTTCAATTTGCGTCTCCTCAAGGTCAGGCTCGCCCGGTCGTACGTTCTCGTATTTTCGTTTCATCTCGGATTTCAGTTTCATCCGCGATTCGATAAAAGTTTAATTCACGGAGTCTCGAACTCGATTCGACGGCGAACACTCCCTCGTCATTCTTAATCTCACGTATTTTCGTCGCCCGACGCGCCCCAACTTCCATCCGTTGATTCCTCGGCAGGAAAACTCGCTAATTCAATCTTCGACAAAGTACTCGCCGATGAAGCCAAATTCCTCGTTCGGCGAATTTTAACTTCGCTCCCGGAGATCTTATTATCGATTATAAAGTCGTTTCGTGACCATATTTCATTCCATTCGAAACCTTCGGCTCCGTTATCCGATCGGAGGACACGAAAGTGACTAAAGGTAACAGGAAAAAAAATAAATAAAAAAGGATCCATTGTAAAATACATTGTTTTTTTTAGATTTTGAGTTTTTTATATTTAAAAATATCTTTTATTCCGCATCGAACGTTTCATTTTATTTCAATATCGCGACACGCTTGAATTATCTGAGTGAGACTAAAATTCGTTGGATTTTAAAAATGTCCGAGCCGTCCAGTTAGTTTTTCAATGATATCGGAATTTACAAAAAAAAAAAAATAAAAATTCTTTCAGACGAACGCATGTAATATTTCCCCCTCCGGAAATATCACCGAGTATATATTTGGCAAGTTACGACGAGAGACGCGGTAGTTTGGGCGAGGGAGGGACGAAAGTTGGCGTATAAGAAAGACAAGTCAGCCCGATAAAGCGATAACGCTTCGTTGCATTAATAGGGCACTATCGACGGTGCTTCGGTCTTTTCCCGGAGTTACGTCTGCTTCCTCCGAACTTGGTCGGGCAGCATCCAGCACGATCTGGAGTGCGGCGCTGAGATTCCACCGGTCGTGGAACATCGCAGACAATCTCGGGGTTCCCCCTGTTCCATACATCCGAACACGTTTTATTAAGGGACGGATCCATGAATCTCCCGCTTTATCGCATCCGTATACGGCGATGGAACCCCCGAATTAATGTGGGGCAAGGAATTTCCAGTTCCCGAGGCACGGAATATTCAGCCCGGAGATAAATTTTCATACAGTCCAAACAGTGTTGTATTGACCCAATCAGCCAAACTTCAACACCGTGGATAAAGTTCGCCTCTCGTGTCCCAAAAACGTTTGGCGCAGTTCGCAGAGTTTAATCGTTAAAATTATACAGGGTTATCTCTCATCGTTGTCGTTCTATCGCGAAGCACGTGAAGTTGGGTCGGTAACCTTTTTTTTTACCAATCGGCACCTCAAAGCTAAAAAGGTCCCAAAAATAAAAAAGGTCGAGGCAGTTTGTAGAGTTTAATCGTGGAAATTATATAGGCTTATTTCTTATCGTTGTCATTATATCACGAATCACGTGAAAGTCGGCCGGTAACCATTTTTTTTTACCGATCGGCACCTCAAAGCTAAAAAGTTCCCAAAAATAAAAAAAGGTCGAGGCAGTTTGTAGAGTTTAATCGTGGAAATTATATAGGCTTATTTCTTATCGGTGTGATTCTATCACAAAGCACGTGAAAGTCGGCCGGTAACCATTTTTTTTTACCGATCGGCACCTGAAAGCTGAAAACGTCCCAAAAACAAAAAATTGTCGCGGCAGTTCGTAGAGTTTGATTGTGAAAATGATGTACTCTTATTTCTCATTGTTGTCATTCTGTTACGAAGCACATGAAACGCGGTCGGAAACAATTTTTGTTACCGATCGGCACCTAAAAGCTAAAAACGTCCCAAACACCAAAAAACGGTCGCGGCAGTTCGTGGAGTTTAATTGTGGAAATTATGTACTCGTGTCATTTTATCACGAAGCACGTGAAACTTGATCGGTAACAATATTTTTACCGATCGGCACCTGCAAGCTAAAAATTCATTACAGTTTTTGTTACCGACCGCGGTAATGCGCCTGCGCGTTAGTCAACACATCGTCCGAAATCTTAAAATGTATTAATAGAATAAAGAAAAAAAAAGAAAAAAAAATAAGACGAAAAATAAGACCAGAGGAGAACACTCGAGACCCGAAGGAGTTTGCCAGTGGGGCGTCGGTAGGGTAAGATCTGTTTTCATTAAGTTAATGACGACGCGCACTCCGCCCCGAGCGGCGAGCGGGGGAGCTGGAGGGTACCGAAAGACACATAGCCCCGACGACCGCCCGCCACATATAGATATACATTGTATTAAAAAATGTCGGAAAGAGCGCGGAATTGAAGTACACACTTCGCGGGCCAATGCTGGCACGATTCCGGCGCCTAATTTTATTTAAACACGTGCCAATTTTATTTAGCGTGCTAAAGTCCAATTAGAGCGACACCGAGGTCCAACGAAAGAATAATCTACTTAGCGGAGAGATTTTTTTTAAATTAAAGTTTCATCACCCGCAACGCGTCGCACGAATTTTCGGCGAGGTTCGGAGAACGTCGCGGAATGCGCGGCGCGGAGGTCGACGGAAGTGCGGAGGGTCGCGTGAGGGATTTACGCGCAACCGACCGGGCGGCTCGCCGGGCGAGATCCTCTCGCACGAACAACCCCCGCCGACACTTGATGTACGACCCGATATAATCCCGAGTCCCGTCGCTAACACCGCTCTGCGACGACGGGAGGCTCGAGAGTCGTGAGAAGGTCGGAAATAATTAATCGTTTATTGCCACTTCACCCTTCGCGATGACTTTTTTTAAGTCGGACCGTACTTCGTCCCCTGTCATGACGATTAGAGCGGAGAAAATAGAGTGAAAATTAAATTTGCACTGCGTTTCATCTTTATTTTCATTCTTTAGAGAGAGAAAAAATATTCTGTAATTTTTTTAATTAAAAGAATGTAATTTTTTTTATTATAATGAATGGAACTTTGTGCACCCCCCTCCCCCCCCCCCCGGGGTACGTTTACATCTTTACCACGAACAACTCTAGCAGATAACAACTCTATCAAAAAACATCTCTCCCCAAACAACTCTGCCAGAAAACAACTCTACCTAAATCTTTACCAGAAAGTATATATGTGTTCCGTCTGAACGGGGTCCTCCCCCTTTTTATATACCCCACCTCCTCCCCCTCCTGTATCAGAAAGTAAAAAAAAACTTTTAGAGAAACTCTTTAGAGGGAAAAAAATATTCTGTAATTTCTTAAATTAAAAGATTGTCATTTTTTAAAATTATAATGAATGGAACTTTATACACCCCCCTCCCCCCTCCCCTCTCTCCCCCGGGCACATTTACATCTTTACCACTCACAACTCTACCAGATAACAACTCTACCAAAATCTTTACCAGAAAGTATATATGTGTTCCATCTGAACGGGGTCCTCCCCCTCCTATCAGAAAGTTTAAAAAACTACCAAAATCAGAATAAAACTATACCGGAATGGAAATAGGGTAAAAGTGGGGAATATGGCCCGGTCCATATATCATTGATTTACGTGTAAATCGGGGTGGGCCATATTCACCACTAAACATCACCCTAAAACTATACCGGAATACAAGGTTAGACGGTAGCCTTGTATTCCGGTGGAGTTTTATTGTAATTCCGGTAACATTTTTGTATTATACACATAAAAATTTTGGTATCATAATAAAATTAAAAACGAAAAATCGATAATTATAATGCACAGAGCCAACTCGCTGAGAAAGCTTTTTGAATAGTAGGCGTCGCAGTTCGCGAATTAGTTTCGCACGAAAATGATAAGAAATAGGGAACAGCTGTGTCTACGCGGGTATAATGGTCGGGGATTGTTTATTGGTGTCGCGGGAGTTATTCTGCGGTTCCCGCGGGACAATGATGCGGCACGATGCGCAGTATTGTTGCCGTCTACGTGGGCACGAAAACACGGAAACGCTTCAACGCTAAGAGTCTGAGACTTGTATGTTAATTTCGCGGTGACAGCGACGTTCTCTCACGCCTCGCAAATATTCGCGCGATAACCGAAAGGGAAAAAAAAAACGCAAAATTCGACAAAAAATGTTCACACTAATTGTTTATTCTTTAAATATTTATTCGCGGTGAAGAATATTTATCCGAAGGACCGCTCGACGAACAGCCACGAAAATAACAAAATAACTTGGGTGTCGAGAGGATTTTTGAGAAGACGAGCAAAGTGGGCTTGAAGCGGTTCGGGGCTGACATGCAGCACACGTAACCTTGCCCTAGGTACCCTTGGGACTGCGCGGTCTGTCTCCCGCCCACACACACACACTCACACACCTATATAGATATACGTAAACCGCGTATGAAACAATTCTGAGAAACGAGGGGGGGGGAAGAATAGACCAAGAGATACAGTACGTTCTTAATTAGTGCGAATACCGGCCGAGCTTAGTTACGCTTTTTCTCCCCTCTGCAATAAAAAAGACAAAAAAATTATACTCATCGCGCAATTGCTTCAAGTCGTGATGAAAACTTGATAAAAAACGCAATGAAAAAGTTGAAAATTAAAAAAAATTGAAAATGTAAAACATTGACAATTTTTAAAAAACAAAAATAAAAAAAAATTAAAAATTTTGGAGTTGGACTCCGGTCGATGGTTCATTGGAATTTTTGTTATTTTGTTACATTGTATGAGCTACAATATGTATATAAAAGCTGTTATGTATCGTCGATATTTATAACTAAATGTCAAAGACACGTACTACTACTAGGGGAAAAGTGGTGAATATGGCCCACCTCGATTAACACGTAAATCAATGATATATGGACCGGGCCATATTCCCCACTTTTACCCTACTTGAAAATTGACAACTATCAAAATCTCTACCAGAAAGTAAAAGACCTCTACCGGAATGGAAATAAAACAAGGCTAGACGGTAGCCTTGCATTTCGGTAGAGTTGTATTTCAAGTCCGATAGAGTTTTTTTACTTTCTGGTAAGATAAACGTACCGATGGCTGGACACTTACGGGAGCAGTCCCAGTCCCTGGACATGCATGAAAAATCGTATTTCCATCTCTCTTGCACGCACGCCTTGTCCGGCCACTGGGACGTGTTCGATCATTGGTACGTTTACCTTACAGATTTTGGTAGAGTTCTAATTCGGTGGATTGTAATACGGTAGAGATCAGACCTGGACGAATATCTTAAGTACTTGAAGTACGCATTGAATAATCAAGTACCTGAAATACCGAGCGCTGGGTAGTTCTTGAGTACTGGCAGAACTGAATTGCTGAAGTGCTGAGTACTGGAACTCAGTACTTGATACTTCAATGCGTACGTCGAGTACTTTGTGTATTTGCCCAGCTCTGGCAGAGTTGTGAGTGATAGACACGCAAATGTGCCGAAAATTTTTTAAAGTCAAAATAAAAAAAAATTCAAAAAGGGAACACGGAAATGATGAAGTTAGCACGCACGAGCGGACACGGTACAGCGGGCGAGTGGTAGTTGCGCGTGTCGTTTAATAAATCCGGATTATCCGGAGGTCGGGGATTCCCCGGACGGGTTCGCAGCTGCCGCAGTGCTCGGACAGTCGGTCGGCTACCTACGCTTCGCAGGTGTTTCGCAAAGAGTTCGCCTCCAGCTGTGCAACGCGTTTTGCGGCACGTAGCGCGACGAGGAAGAAATGGAAGGGGCCACGGCGAATGCACAGTAGGGACTGAATTAATAATGTACGCGGTTATGTGCAGCGCCGACGGGCATATTGTGGAGGAGAAAATCGCCCGGCAACATCCCATTTCCTTGAACACTCGCGAGAAAGAGTAAACCGTTAAAATTTTCATGGAACAAATAATCACTCCGCGTCGCGGTTAAATTTTTTTTAACTGCTTTTTTACCACTCGAAAAGTAAGTCCCAAGATAACACGGAGACCCCGATGCGTCCAACTCGGTAAAAATTCGACGGGAAGCACTTCCGCCTAACTCTATTTATTTATTTATTTATTTGGTAAATACACGGGCAATGCCCATTTACGGACCGACCAGCGGTCAACTCTAAATATAGATAATTCAAATAGGGTGAAAGTGGGGAATATGGCACGGTCCATATATCATTGATTTACGTGTTAATCGAGGTGGGCCATATTCACCACTTTTACCTTATATATAAGTCAACAAAATGTACGCTTACGGGTGGCGAAAAAAATGTTTCGTTGATCGAAAGGAATACCTCGTTGATCGAACTAACAGGCCGTCGAATCAAATGTTTCTTTACCTACTACGAAAATTATTTCATTCGATCAACCAAATTCAAATTTCTCCACCCGTATATATATATATATATATATATATACGTATAATAAACAAAAATCTTTGCGATTTGTCAAACCAATTCGTTTGGTCATATTTACTTGTGTCCGATTTCCAAGGATTGCAGCCTTGACCCTGTGGTCTAAACTTTTAACCAATAACTTTTTAGGCGCCATTAGTCTCAAATCCGCCACTGCTCCCACAAGCTTATTAAATATCAAATAAAAAATTTTAAAAATAAATGTTGAAAAAAAAGACAATGGTCTCTAATGGTCCGATTCGGAGACTTCAGCGCCAAAAACCCGACTTCCGGTTACATCCCGGTCTTTTCTCGAAAGTGCTCGAAACCCAGCCCTGACGAACTCTCCGAACTGAGAGCGTAACACGTACGGTGAGCCCCGGCTAGTGGCGTTATATATCATCCGGTAGGAGTGCGGTACAAGTCGCGAGTAGTAAAACCCGGCTGCAGGTAGCCCAGACCCGGGGCGCGGAAGCTACGGGCGCATGCATGAGGCTCACCTTCCGCCGGAGCGGAGCCGTTCAGAAGGTGAGCATCGCTCGGGGATCTCGCTGAGAACGGGAGAAAAAAGACGTTGAAAAAAAGAAAAAAAACCAAACGGTAGAGTCGTAAGCTCGAGAGCAAGCTGGAGAGCAGAAGCGGACCCTAAAAAAAAAAAAAAAAAATGAAAAAAAGTGTGGGGCACTGCGGCGCGCTGCGTCGCCAACGCCAAGTTCAACAACGCCTGGGCTCTCTCGCGGGCAATATAGAACGAGCATGTGAGAAGGAGAAGGAAAAAGAGTCGAGGGAAAGAGTTGAAACACTTCCCCGCTGGCTCTTCTATCGAGGTGTAGTTACATCGCCGACGATAGCCTTGTGCGGTGGATATAGATCTGCCGCTGTGTGGTACGCGTGCACGTGTGAGTATGTGTAAAAACGTAGATGGAATACTGTCGAAGGTCTCTGGAAAGGAAGAGAAAAAAAAAAGAACGAGAAAATATATAGAGTGGAAGATTATGATCGAGTACATTGAGAAAAGAACAAAAATGAATGTGAGTGCGTGAGAGGACAAAAAAGAATTACGTAATACACGTACTTTGCAGGTATATTGTGTGTGAATAGGAGAAGAGGGTGGAAAGCGCTAAAGCTCGACTCTTTGCGCCCTGGGTAGCTCGTCTCTCTGGAATTAGGAACGGAGTGTCAACCTTGATGAGGGGGCAGTTGAGAAATTTTTTTTTCGCACCGCTCGGCCAACGATGAATTATTCGCAGAGCAATTTTTTTAAGTGGAGAAGTGGATAAGGAGACAATGCTAGGTCTTTCCTAATAGGTGGATTTTGTCGGGAGATTCAAGTTATATATATATATATATATATATATATATATATATATATATATGAGTTAAACTAATAGCAGTATGTATTGTTACAGCCGGAAGTAGATACATTATACGTCATTTCAATTTTACAATTTCAAACGGGATTGAAACGGTAACATGTAACCTTAACATTGCTGTCGGTGTTTCAATATCATATGGAATTGTAAGAATTGAAAGTGGAATTGGAATTAAAAAAAAGTTTTTTTGGGAGCCACCACGACCACGACCACCACCGCGAGCAATTTCTTTTTTCAGTGTACTTACTACTAAAGCCCCTCGAAGCATCAGCCTCCAAATTGCCAGCCGCGCGAATCGTCAGCCCCTCAAATCATCGACTACCAAACCGTCAGCCCCTCAAGTTGTCAGAAATCCCAAAACGTTAGTCTCCAAAGAGCCCCTTCTTAATAGTATAGTATAATCATTCTTCTGTCAATTTTGAAAGAGGCGTTTTAAAAACCAGAAATCAGTATAAATAGGCATTGATTATGATGAGTGGGGTAAAATGGACCACCATTTTTTAAATGGACCCGTTACAGGTGTCCGAAATAAATAATTTGGTCTTTTTTGGTAGAGCAGTGAGTGGTAGAGATGTAAATGTGCCTAAAAAGCCACAAGGCTACACGACAAAAACGGACCAACGATAAAAAAGTATTTATTTATAACGACACACAATTTTTTGTCGTAGCCGTGTAAAATCGGTTGAAAGTCGCACCCTCGACAGTCCGCAAGGCGGTAAGGTTAATAAGACGGATATCGATCAGTTATTCGATTCCACAGCCATAAGGGCGTTTATAGCTGGGCAGGGCTGCTTACACAGTGAACCGTATCGCTCCCATTTTTTTTTTTTTTTGCCAACCCGCAATACAGGGAGACACTTGCCCTTTTCCGACGTAACGTTCCGTGCGACCTCGCCGTTAGTTAAAGATCCGCGAGTCCTCCGGCTCGCCCCCCCCCCCCCCCCCTCCCGGCCCCTCGATATTTGCTCGGGCGGGTTTGGGATCTCCAGGAGAAAAGAGCCGCAGATGTGCCAATGGCTGGTCCATCGGCTCGACGGTCGTTTGCCAATGACCGTGCGGCTCGGCGAGCTGCGGAACGAGCCTAGAGAAAGCGAGACTCGCAAGGCGCAAGCTTTGCCTCTCGCCGAGGACGAGGGTTGGCCGGCGTCGATGGCAGCTTGCCAGAGAGTACCGAGGCTGACATGCATGCTCTCCCGAGCCTCCGCCACCTCCGCCTTCCACCTAGAACGGGAACCGCGGGACGAGCCTCTCGCCGAATCGTTATCAACGGAATCCCGCCACCCCGGCTCCCCGCCCGAGAGGCTTCTGTTATACGCGTCGCGAAATCTTTGCCCGTAACGTGCACGCGCTCCTACCGTACTCCGTAGCGTTTATGTAGGTTGAACGGAATAGACACCTGCGGGATATTAGTTTCGGATCGACGATACGTGCATATGGAGGAATATGGGAGGGTTTTGTGCATCTCGAGATATTTTTTATTTGGGCGGATAATAAAAAAAAAAAAATGGAGATCAAAGAAGATGGAACACGGCAGTCTGTAAGGGAAACTGTTATGCCATATTGTTTTTTTTTTTTTTTTTTTGGGGCGGTGGAGGTACTTTGTGCAAATTTGGGCTTCTATTATAAGCGTCGCGAAATCTTTGCCCGTAACGTGCACGCGCTCCTACCGTATTCCGTAGCGTTTATGTAGGTTGAACGGAATAGACACCTGCGGGATATTAGTTTCGGATCGACGATACGTGCATATGGAGGAATATGGGAGGGTTTTGTGCACCTCGGGATATTTGTTATTTGGGCGGATAAATAAAAAAAATGGAGATCAAAGATGGAAATACGGCAGTTTGTAAGGAAAACTGTTATGCAATGTTTTTTTAATTTTTTTGTCGGGGGTGAAGATACTTTGTGCAATGGAAACAGATGTCTGGGGAACTGATGGAATTTTACGTCAGTCGATAACAAAGTTGCGACGATCTTGAGGGAATGGTAGTCGTAATTAATTTATTGACAATACATAGTTAGGTATGTGACAATATGTCACAGTTTTTGATACCTAACTTGAATCTTATCACGTATATTGCATATTGCCATTGGCCTTTGGGCGAAGTCCTTCGGCCACTGAAGGAATAAACGGAATTACAGTTTTTGTTACCGATCGAACACTGATCAGGCGCGACGCAATGTAAAAAACAAATTTGTTTAAAATCTAATGTACCGGGCTAGAAGTTTTTCGGCATGACCTTAATATTTACTTTTATGAAACATTTCATTTCATTATTTTGATGATTTTTTTTTTTCTTAAAATTTGAAGGGTTAAAGCAATTCTAAATTCTTTTTTTTTCAATCAATCAAGGAATGAATACACGGTGGTCAGAAACCGAGACGGTAATATCCGATCGGACGACAATCGGAGCCCGGAGCAATTTTAGCTGACTGCTCCTCGAGGCTCGCTACGAAAGCCTCTCTGCTATTATTGTAGACGTATAAATCGAGTTGTCCGACGAGGGGCATATATAGGGGCAAAAATAATCGGTCAGTACGTAGCTCTCTCACCTCACCGCCGGGAAAGTCGCCGCGTTCACGGTAACACAGTGTGGTACATGGCATTTTATATGGACATTTAATATAAACGGTATATGTACAGTGCATTGTAGTTTATTTACTACATAATGTACGTCTTCGGTATTCACCTCCCGGATCGAATTAGTCACGAGTTTATCGTTCTTTCTATAATACGACGGGTACGTACATACGCTCGATCGAACTTTTATGAAACTTCCGCGGTCGTATTGCTTCCGCGAACGAGTTTCCGGGGTGCAGCGTACATCCGACGGTCTTCTGGTGCTATTGCTTCCTTATAGAGGAACTTTTATTTTCATGAAAAAAGAAATAAATATGTAAATAAATAAATAAATAAAATATAAAATAGTTTTTCGAAACATTAATAAATTTTATCAAATTTTGAATTTAAAAAAAATGCAAATTTTTTTGCCATTTATTTTGCTGCACATACTGCCTTTTTTCAATTATCTTTGGCCTTCAAATTGCTCGATACTGCGCGTAAGAGCCTCACCGCTGTTTATTTCAGATCATCCAACCGATAGGCCAGCGAGTGACCTGTACCTCTTAGATTGAACAACATTGTCATTTTTCTCCATCCCCCCCCCCTCCCCTGACCCCACCTCGATGTAACCACAATGATCGAACGTTTTGGCTCGTCGTCAATCGTTGACGCAAGATGGTTCGAAATATAAAACCCATCTGAATACTTCTCGCGCCAATGTGCTGATAATCTTGGCCCTTGTGCAGCAAATTTTTCGACTTCCGTGCGAAAACGGATTACTGATTTCGTTGGCACACGCACTGCTGTACCACTCATAACTCTACCAGAAAATAGCTCTATCAGAAAACAACTCTATCAGAAAACGACCTTATCAGGAAACAACTACCAGAAAACCACTCTACTTCAAAACAACTACCAGAAAACCACTCTACTGGAAAACAACTCTACCGGAAAACAACTCTACGGGAAAACAACTCTTCCCTAATACGGTAGAGTTGTTACATGGTAGAGTTGTTACATGGTAGAGTTGTTACATGGCAGAGTTGTTACATGGCAGAGTTGTTACATGGCAGAGTTGTTACATGGTAGAGTTGTTACATGGTAGAGTTGTTACATGGTAGAGTTGTTACATGGTAGAGTTGTTACATGGTAGAGTTGTTACATGGTAGAGTTGTTACATGGTACAGTTGTTACATGGTAGAGTTGTTATATGGAGAGTTAATACATGGTAGAGTTTTTATGTGGTAGAGTTGTTATGTGGTAGAGTTGTTTTTTGGTAGCGTTGTTCGAGGAGCGATATTTTCTGATAGCGTTGTGAGTGGTAGGGATGTAATTTTGCCATTTCGTTATCGACCGAGTACATTCCAAATATTCTCAAACTCTCTCCACTCAAGGGCGTTCAAAAGTTAGTTAATTATGTTTCCAATACTTTCAACTTAAAAAAAACAATGTTAAAGAAAATAAAAAAAAATAAAATAAAAATCCAACACCACATAAAGTTTCCTCGCCGCGATAATTTCGCAAGAGGTCGCCGCAAAAAAAAAAAAGAACCGCGGCATCTGGTCCTCCGGGGTTTAACACGGTTCGGTGAATTCCTCGCGGCCAGCATGCGACTTTACCCGCGGAAATCTCGCGCCAACTATCGAGCTTAATTATAATAGTCGAGGCGCGTAGTACCGACCTCTTGCTCGCTGCGCAGCGGGGACAAGAGTCGGAACGAAACGGTCGAGAGTAATTGCGACTGGACGTTGAATCAGCTGGCTTTTCTTGGCTATCGAGGAAAATTGAAGCGTTGACAATAAGAGCTGAGGATCATTGAGCGAGTTTCCTGTACGGCTGTGTCTCCCGGTGCCCGGATCGAATTAGCCGACGAGCGACGGGCCAGTTTACGTCCTATCGTAGCGTCAGAGAGCACATTAGTCTTGCGATCGTCGTCGCCGCTCTAGAGTCAGCTGTAGAGTCGATGACGGGCTCTTTTTTTTCGTTTCACATGACCCGGGATAAAAATTTATGTGATTTTATCCGGGAATTAATTTTTCATTAAAATGATAAAAATTACTGCCATTTTATCGAGGAATTAATTTCTAATTAGTATGATAAAAATTACTGCCATTTTGCACAGAAATTAATTTATTTAAAAAAACCTGAATCGGTGACAACAGTGTCGAGGAACATTGAGCGAGTTTCCTGGCCGGCTGAGTTTCCCGGTGCCTGGATCGAATTAGCCGACGAGCGACGGGCCAGTTTACGTCCTATCGTAGCGTCAGGGAGCCCATTAGAGTCTTGCGATTCTCGTCGTCTGTTTAGGGTCAGCTCTCGACAACGGGCTCTTTTTTTCATTACACATGACTAGAGATAAAAATTATTGCAATTTCACATGAAAATTAATTAAATTTTCAAATATTATTTTTAGTAATATAACAAATTCGTTTTTACATAGAAATTTAAAAAACCAGGAAGATTTGGCCGACCGAAAATCAATTGAATTGAGGAAGATTTGGCCTTCATTGATTCAATTTAAAAAAATTAATTTTCAATTAAATTGACGTCAAATGGCGGTCAGAAATCGGGCTGGCGCTTAAAAAATGGTAATTTAAAATCGCTGTCTATATATTCGCCCGATGGCCACGATCGCGCAGAGAGCAAATCTGACGGAAGATGTCCCTAACGTTAAGGCCGTCGCCAAAGCGGATTTGCTGAATCGCCACGGGCTCCCCCGTGCTCACTCGGCTCGTCGATAAAATCGCTAAAAAAGGGAGGATTACTGCTAATAGCTTTTGCGCGGTCACACGCTCGGTGGGATCGAGACCGAGCCACAAATACTGTGACGACAAACGACGACGACGACGCACGCGGACGGACGACATCCCCCTCGTGCACCTTCGACACTACGCGCGCCTTAAGTTTATTCTTAGTTACGATCGTTGGCACGAAAGTTGCGGAATAATAAAAATAAAATAAAAAGTTTCGCGGGGCGTAATAGAACGGTAGGGTCGCCGAAGTTTTTTTTTTCATGGGCTATAATAGCACGAGACGATCGGGCTAACAAGAAAAGTTTTTTCTTTTTTCTTATTTTTAGACAAACAAAGTTGGTTTTTTTTTTAGATTTTATTTTATGCTGATTAAAAACTTTGATCGAGCGGAAATTATTCGAATTCAAAAAATTCCAAGAGGACTCCCTTCTGCATCTCTCGGGGGAAATTTTTATTTCCGATGACTTTTTTTTTCGTATACTTTGGCTACAAAAATATTTTTATTCAAGGAATATTCATTGCATTTATGACGTTGAAAATTCTTGCAAAATTAACGAAGCGACCTTTTTCTTTCGTTCAATCCCGCGAAATTCGTTTTTCCGGGGCCAAATGGATCGAGTTTGCAGAACTCCACTTCCGTCCGAAAATGGAATCGTTACGCTTGTCCAAACAAATGAAAACAAAACGCCTCTCATCCGGAGCTCGCTGTCTTCCATCCCGAACTTCCTTCCGCTTATGGCTTTGTTCCTTCGCTCTTGTTACAATGTTTCGTAGCCTGGACTGGAAGTCTGCCAATTTTATAATAAAGCAAAACTTAAAAAAAAAAAAAAAAACTATATTAAAAAAAGTAAAAAAGTATAACATGTCTCAGAGAGCAGCAGCTGTGCAGTTACGTGCTGCTTTAGCGCTCGTAAGAGCAATATCAATATAGCGTCTGCGATAGTAGCGATAGCGATAAAGGTGGCATGTGTTGCCGCAAAATTGTGCTCGCGGATCGATCTTGCCGGGGGTTGGCGCGTATTCGGTTAGCCTCCGGGTTCGGTGCGGGACGCCGAAGTCGGAGGTCTCCCCGTCGCGGCTTCGCCGACGGAGCTTTCGAGCGGCGGTCGGTAAGGCAGATTTCTGTCGCTGCAGAAACCCGCTATAAGCCGCACCCGCTTGCAGCGTTCCATAAGCGGGTACCGTACGGCCGGAAACTCGGTCGGGAAGCCAGAGCGAGAAAACGCGGGCAGCCCACCGGCCAGGGCGAGATTCTTGCTCGCAGCGCCTCGCGGTCGGTAAGGTAGGGAATCGGGTGGAAACCCAATCGAGCGGCGGTACTTCGAGCCGGGGGTCGGTTTCTACCCCTTCGTCGGGCCTCGAGGTCACCAGATGCCTCGGAGGGTTATTCCCCGAAACTTTGGGGGAATATCCGTTGATCGTTACCCTCATCGGAAAATGTTGGTTCCCGGAGATTCGGTTGTGGGAATATTTTTTTATTTTTTTATTTTATTTTTTTTGTAAGTTGCGACGAAGAAAAAGTGTAGATAGAGGGGAAAGAACTGAGACGATTCTATGTGCGACGTGATTCGTGAAATCCGTCGATAAGGGATCTGTATGCTTATTTAATAATGAAACATTGCTCGTTGATGCTTCGTTGACAGTAAACATGACTCATTCAACAAAAAAATTCGTAAAAAAAATCATAAAATTATTTGACATAAATATCTGTTTATTAGATCCAATTAAACATGATTAAATAAGAAGAATAATAGTGTCAAACAAATAAATATATTATAAATTAATAAACGCTCTATTACTTTATGAAGCAAATAAATATTTTTCTTCGTCCTTAGTAAATTTTCTGTGAATGGAATAAACTTTTTTCTGGTTGAAGTGCAGATTCTGAGAGCTTTTTAAAGAAACATTTGTTCTTAATTTTAAGCTGTAGTTCATTGCGGATGAAAAATGCAAAAGGTATATGAAAGGACTTCTCGAGGGGACCACACTTCAAATTACTCCCTGCCCATTTTCGCGCCATAATCCATTAAATCGCAGGTAAAAAAAAAAAAAAAAAATGAAAAATGACTGGAATCTTCATTGTGCCGTGTTTCGTCTTCGGGCATTAAAGCCCGTCCGCGGAATCCTCGAGACACGCGTGCGCGAGTGTCCTCCGGGGAGTATTTCACCCACCGGTATGAATCGTGCGCATAACAATATAATTATAATATTTTCGTAGTTCTTCATTTTCGTCGAGCAGTGCATTAATTAAATTGCCTGTTATGCGAATGGAATAAAGAACAGTTCGTAATTAACCCAGCATATATTGTTATGCGTGTTAACTTCCACAAACACTCCAGACCGACGCGTACATGTGAAAAAAAATTTAATTACAAAAGTAATTCTATCCGTAAATTACACACCATCCCACCGGCAGGATTTTCCACTGTCTCAAAGCCCTATAGCGGTCATTTCGATAGCCCGCTGCACCGGAAACGAGGGAGTTTCGGAAATCTAATAATCGATTGTAGTGTACTGTACCAGAAATAAAGCCAATCGGATAATCTATTTGATTTGGCTGGGTTTTCGCGTTCGGTTTCACCGTGCTTTGATGTTTATAGCATGTACATAGAGGGAGGGCTGGGCAAAATGACCCACCGGGGCAAAATAGACCTCTATTTCGAATAACTCTTTACTTTCGCGTCTCACTAAAAAAATGGTACAAATGCATACCTTACGATGACACCATTTTGGTACCGAGATCTATGATACACGCAGAGGGAGAGCGGGGCAAAATGGGACACTGGGGAAAAATAGACCTCCGTTTCGCATAATACTTTATTTCCGTCTCTCACTAAAAAATGGTAAAAATGCATACCTTGTAATGATTCTATTTTGGTGCCGGCCTCTACATTACACATAGAGGCAGAGCGGGGTAAAATGGTCTTCCATTTGATATAACATTTTGGTAAACGTGGTCCGTTTTACCCCGATTTCTCACATATACATATTATATTTATACATATATACATACATACATATATACATATATATACTGTACAATGATACGACTAACCCGCTGGACACCCGAAGCCGGAGCACGCTCATCGATCCCGATAGCCATCCCTGGTATAGTAGTATTAATTTCCTGGCATTAATTCGTTTACCTCGTCGCGGCCGAAATCAAAGAGCAAACCTTATCTCGCATTTCAACCCGGCTCTCTCCGTCCAGTTCTCTCTCTCACCCGTGCGAGAGCGGGAAAGCGAGTGTTCCGGGCGTCGGATGTCTCGGCAATTAATTTCACGGCAATTGAACCCTCGCCGTCGACGTCCCGACCAAGTCGCCCTCAGGGCGGAGAAGTTCGAGGCGAGTCGCTTAGTCTCGCGACAACGGGGCAACGGGATATCATTTTATTTTCGGAATCTCGGAACGAGTCGGGAATAAGATATCGGACAGACAAGCTCTTCTAGGTCGGTTCCTGCAGTTTTTTTTTTTTTTTTTTTTTTACCATTTCGATAAGAAAGTTCTTTGCCCCTTTCGGATGGACCGGTAAAGTTCCGAACTCGGAGAGGATGCCGCTAGTTGCTCGATGGCGCGGTTCCTCGTCGATCTTCCGTGTGTAGGACTCGTTTCGGGTATTCATCGAACGGGAACGAGGCAAAGTGGGTCCTCTGTACCGTCCGCTTTTTTGGGGGGGGGGGGGGGGGGAAGCTACGAACCCAACTTTTCAGTCAGTTTGAAATTGAATCAAACTTTTTCCGTCGTTGTTTTTTCAATCCCGGGATTACGTGTGCTACTGCCGATTCGAGAGTGAAGGAAAATTTATAGCGATGATCCGAAATAAAAGAAAAAAAAAAAATTACCGGACAATTTTCGCTCGGATAATTTCTTGGAGATTGTACACCCAGAAAAAACATGTATTTGACGGCCACCGTTTATTAAGATCAAGTAAAATATTTCTTTGATTTAAATAAATAGTTACTTAAATGAAATAAATATTTATTTAAATGAAATAAATAGTTACTTAAATGAAATAAATATTTATTTAAATCAAATAAATATTTATTTAAATCAAATAAATATTTATTTAAATCAAATAAATATTTATTTAAATCAAATAAATATTTATTTAAATCAAATAAATATTTCATTAATCTTAATAAACGGTGGCATTCAAATAAATTTTTTCTGGGTGTATCATTAGGGGATTCGAGGCACCCTTCGTCGAACGATGACTCGCAGACTTAAAAAAAAACAGATTTTTTTTTTAGACAAATTTAATGACTGAAGTTTCGTCGCCCGGTCATATCGTCCTTCCGGAACAGCTCTCATCGGAGGGCCTGTCGAATCCCATTAACGGCAATCCGCTAGCTCGGAGATCGCCGTTCGTCGATTTTACACCCTGCGATTGAAATTCGACAGACGCTCCGAGCGTGTCGAGCATGGTTATAACCAGCCCGTGCGTATAATAAAGGATGTTTGGGCCAAAAGGCGTTTCTGTTCGATCGCTGTAAAACTTTGCTGCTTCGCAGGCTGACACACTGAAAGGTTTGCAATTTTTCCAGATTTTTTGATCATATAGTTACACTGAGAAAAACTTACATAGTTCTCAGGCCCACGATCTCCCGAGGATCCCATTAAAATTTCACGAAAATCGATCGAACCGTACAAATTTTATCTCATTTTGAATTTTTTGAATTTCATGCAATTTTTTTGTTTGTTTTTTAGTCGCATTTTTCCGTATTAAATATTCATCTATGCATAAAAAAGTGTCAGGTTTCCCTGGCATTTTTTTTTTTTACAAAAATGTAATAACTCCATTTATTACATTTCCCCAGCTATTACGGACTCCCGGACGGGCCTCATCGGAGAGCCGATCGGATCCCATTAACGGCGATCCGCCGGCTCGTAGATCGCCGCTCGCCGATTTGACACCCTTCGATTGAAATTCGACAGACGCTCCGAGGGTGTCGAGCAGATATAGGTATACAAGCCCGTGTGTACATATGTACATATGTACGGTGTAACTAAGACGCGTGATAATTGCCCGGCGGGAGAGGGGGAGGGGGGGGGTGATACGTGCTGCGGTATCTCACGAGGAGTGGAACGAACACGGCCAGACGGCTGTGCAGGGTCCTCGAAGGAGGGCCGAGGACGTGAGATCCACTCCGGCCAGGTTGGACAGTCTAAGAGCGAATCCTTGTAACGCCCGACCGTACTCGAAGTCGGTCTTGCGCTCCCATCCGCACTTACCCGCTGCCCGCGATGGTCCATTTTGCACCTTCATCCGCAGCAACGGAATCCCCGAAGCGCACAGTAGAACCCCGATTAACCGGGCTGCTCGGTACCGAAGAGTCCCCGGATAGGGTCAAAGTGGGGAATATGGCCCGGTCCATATATCACTGATTTACGTGTTAATCGAGGTGGGCCATATTCACCACCTTCACCCTAATCGAAATCCCGGTTAATCCGAACTAGATAGCGAAAGTATATAAGTAATTAATGGCTAATGATACAACTTTATTTTGACTAGTTGCAATGACATTTGCTACAACTTGCACTTAATTATTAATGAACCTGGAGAAATCTGCATGAGACTAAATTCCATCACGTTATAAAGGCTGCATTTTGCAGAGCACAAGTTCACTTGGAGAATAAAATTCTGTAAGTGAACTATTGTTTATTCTTCCTAAAGCTGTGATAGACACATTCTTCCTAAAGCACTGATAGTCACTTGCCAATGATGAAATTTCATGCCATGTATCTTTAGGTCCATAATTGTTAAATAGTGTGAACTAGAATGTAAAGCTTTGGATTTGTTTTATGTAATAATACGTAAGCTAGTGTTTTTTTTTAAGTACTCGGTGACTTTGGTTTGCTCAGAGTATTAAAAAAGAAACTCCGAATACGGTTAATCCGCTTCCCGGTTAATCGGGGTTCTACTGTATATTCGACCTCCCGAGCCGGAGCAGGTTCTCCGCTCTTCTTTCGGCCGGAATGGCTTTATAGCGCCTCGGCACTCGGGCATCCGGTCAGCCGGAATTCCTGGTGCTCGGTCGCCGAAAAAAAGGGTCGTCCGAGAAGGGACTAATTAATTCTCGGCTGGAGATGACGAATTAATTCGCTATTGAAGAGAATTTTGGTGCAAACTGTAAATGTAAATGACCGGAAAGTCTCGCAGTAGCGACCGAGTTTGAAGTTATGGAGCTCAAAGTGAAAAGGGAGTATCGAAAAAGAAGATGGTTGAATATTGGCAAAGTCATAGTGGATTCTCGATACCTTGATACGCTGAATGCACTCTGCCCGAGTAAGCGAAATATCGGAAATGGATTGCGATGGACATGTCTGCATACTCACGTAGATTATGTTTTGGAGATTCACTCATGTGGATTATATTTTCTTGGAGCCTGTCTTTGATACGGTAGAGAGGGGCGAAATGGATCATTTTTATTAATACCAACTTTGAGCGAGATGTAGAATTTAAAAATTGCTCACCTTGCCCCGCTCTTCCCTTTATGTTCTGATATCCGCAATTCTGGTCAAGTGGAGTTGGGAAAGTTTCTTGGTAACAAGAGAAGGGGGTGGCAAGTGGTTGCAGCCTTGCAAGAATGGACTTTATATATATATAAATGAGAATGAAACGAGACGAATAAGGGGAGCGGTGAAGGAAGTTCTCCTTCCGCTTTTACACGTGACGGTTTACAGAGTTGGCTCGTCGACGAGAGGACGAGGGGACATTCGCGGAATACGAAAGTGGTCCCCGGCGAGAAAGATGCTGCAAAACTGGAGGTGGGAGACGCTTCTTTCCGGAAGTACGAGAGAACCTTCGGACCGGTTGTTTCAATCTCTCTTTCCCACCTTTCCCGCAAATACATCTTTCGTCCCGATTGTCTTCGGAAAATAAACTTTGCCCTCGACAAAGAAATTATCTCGCACCTTCGGGATGCGACAAGTTTTCACCGGTGTATTCATCGCCTACAAAATATTTGTATGCGATGAACACGCAAGGTAGAAAATATTTTATTCACAATCGTCCACAATTTTTTTCCCGTTAATTTTACGAATGAAAATATTTATGAAGGTAACAAACATTTTTGATAGATGCGCCACATTTTTGTTTGGCAAACTTGAGAAGAAAATAAGGTGAATGTACCGATTGCCTGACACTTAAGGCGATCGATTGAATTTTCAATATCATGCATCGATAATTTTGCACGAGCGAAATAGTGCAATGTTGCACTATTTTGTGACTTCACGAATAAGAACGTTCATTAATTTGCGAACAAATTTTTTAGCCGTGCATTACATTCGTAACAAACTCAAGTCTGCGGCCAAGTTGTCCACTAACTGGGATGCGTCCAATCGTTGGTAGGGTAGAGCGGGGCGAAATGGGACAGTGGGGCAAAACGGGACGGCGAGTAAAACGCAAGTTTCCAATCATTTTTGGATGTCCCATTTTGCCCTGTTGATACATCCGGATTGTCTGTCCCGTTTTGCCCCATTGTCCCATCCAAAAATGATTGGAACATCGTTGCCCCACTGCCCCATTTTGCCCCACCGTCCCATTTTGCCCCGCTCTTCTCTACATTTACCACAGTGGTGCAAGATTGTGGACAACATATTTGGGTCCAAATTTCATATGTGGTGTGTGTGTCTCTCGTCCCATGTTTGACGATTGGAAGTGTAACCGGTCGGAAATCGGGAAGGATAGGTGACTCCAAGTGGAGCAGATCCGCGGATAGTCAGACACGGTGATAGAGTGCACAGCGGTCTGGCGTCAGTGCGGTGAGGCATGCGGCGCTATGCCCGATAGCAAAGCCGGGGATAGGTCGGAGTTGAAAAATTGGAGCCATTACACACCTGCGCTCCCCGAACAAACACAAGCGATTCCCGGTGGCGCTTGGTTTCCTTCATTCCGATCCGCAATTCGGACCCGGAGGGTCCCGGACCGCGGCCAGCGGAGATAAAGCACGGTGGTACATTACCGAACGGGGTGCCCGGAATTGTGGTCTCGGTACCGGGGATATTGGCCCGCGGGAAACTGACGATACGCAGTCGGCAAACACTAGAATTCAGGGCTCGTTGCATCGGCCAGGTGGAGTGCCTTGCGGACCACGGAGATCTCGTAATTACCGGATCTCTCGGCGATTAATGTATCGGTCGGCCAACATGCCGAATCTGCGAGGCAATCCGACCGAATTGTCCGACGGCGAAATTGCCGATCGGACGCAACACGATAACTTTCCGATCGCCATGTTAGTGCATTAGTGCATCCTATGGTACTGGCCGGCGTGATCTTCCGGATGCGGCGTCGGATGCGTGGATTTTTTTTTGTTTCGCAAACGGCCTTTTACATTCACTTGATTCGGGCTTCGTAAAGCACAAATGGCAAAATGGCACAATGTCACAAAATGGTAATAAAATCACCAATGGTAATAATTCTTAATGACACTTTAACGGTCAAGTGTACACACTTGACCGTTAAAGTGTCATTAAGAAATATCACCATTGGTGATTATATTTTAATGTTTTTTTTTAGTGATGGTCATATTTGATTGTTCGCGGCATAACAATTAGGGTAAGTCGGAGTGACCATGATTTTTTAAACAATGAAAATTTTAGGATTACCGTAAAAAAATGTTTGTCGTAACCAACTCCAGAAACATCAACCTGAAGTAGTTCACTCAGAACTTTCGATATTTTTGATGCGTGATTGACGCGTTAAAAGATATTATGGGTTACCATATCGCCACGTGGCCATTTCAACCTGACTTATCCTACATTCTCAAAGTATTTACTGAATCTATTTATTGGGGCACAATCTACCAATACCAATTTTATATTAAAAAAAAAAAAAACAAACTATTTTTCGGTAATAAATTTGTGCCTGATTGGAATTGCAGTTCGAACGCCTTCCGGAAAAATAATTGGTATTCCAAACGTCCCGCGATCGACCTCGTTTTCCTCGGAATCGATGTACGTCGGGTTACGTCGGTCGGGGGGGGGGGGGGGGAGAAACGGGAGAATGGAAAGAAATGCTAATGGCTTACCTGGTTTCTTCAGCCTCGTCGGCCGAAGTCCGCGAAAATCTTTGGATAACTATAGATCCGCGGCGCGGTTTTAACCACCGCACGAGTTTTCCTCGCTTCTCGCGCGGATCCCCCGTAAGCCGGGGCGTCCCGGGGTGCTCGGCTGATTTAATTAAACCGAGCCGCGCCGGGTAAGTCTCGGCCCTAGGATCCCTCACGGCTAATGAGTTACTTTTAACGAGCACGAAAATTCCACACCCCGATTATTGCGATGTTCTTTTGTAACCGGGTTTTGTGCAGCAAAATCCGGTTACAAAGAACGGCGTTGTGCAACAAACTCGTTCATCGTTCTCTATATTACTTCCGTCACATAAAAAAAAAAAAAAACCCCTACCTCATAAAGTCTGAAATCGGGAAACAACTTTTTTTTATGGCCGTTTTACGTAACCTACTAGGGACTCAATTTGTTTTATATTTATTTAAAAAAGCAGCATTTAAAAAAACAGCTCATGTTGCACAACGCTGCTCATCGTTATCCGTATTTCTTCCAATATAAAAAAAAACTTCCCTCAAAATCGCAGATCGGCCCTCAACTTTTTTTATGTGAAGGTTTTAACTACCCGCATACAACAGATTCCATTTTTTTTATATTCACTTTTAAAAGACAGTATTAAAAAAAAACCGCCAATGTGCACAAGTTTGCTTATCATTATCTATATTTCTTCCAATATATATTTTAAAAAAATTCCCTACCTCATAAAATCTCAAATCGGGCCTTAACTTTTTTTTTGTACGACAGTTTTAATTACCCAAACACCACAGACTCAATTTTTTGTATATTCATTTTTAAAAAATAACACCAAGTGTGGGAATTAAAAAAAGTCATGTTCATAGCTCGATTACCGCCCGAAGCGCCGATTCTCAGGACCCCTTCTTGCCGAAATTGAGCGTCCCCTGGAGATTTGTGCGTGTGGATTTTGAGCGGAGCTTCCAGAATTAATCGGCTCCTTACTAATTAACCAATTATTGAAGGGCGGGTGGGTAGGCGGCAGAGGGGGAGGAGGTTTGCTGAGCGCGTAGAGGCAGTTTGTCACGGTGGTAGTTCGCCACGCCTCTCCGTTATAGCTTCCCGTTTTGCTCCCGAAGGCCCCGTGGCTCCCGCC
The DNA here is from genome assembly GCA_917499995.1 of Ichneumon xanthorius. NCBI lineage: Eukaryota > Metazoa > Arthropoda > Insecta > Hymenoptera > Ichneumonidae > Ichneumon > Ichneumon xanthorius. The sequence continues at coordinate 1,580,389 of OU824204.1, read as the reverse complement.
GTAGGATCCCCTCGCCGATGTGGCACGACCAGCGGCAGCATGGCTCTGTAATCCTCTCTCACTGCCGAGATGCTAGTTACGTTGTGACACGTTCAACGTTTTCGGGCCACCCCCCGCTCCCCGACCGGCGGCCCTAATCGATCTCGAAGTTTAATTAACGAACCCAATTTAAAGTTCGTTCGAGGATTGGGCGCGGTCGGGGATTCACCCGTTAACCGCCCGAAATTCCGTCACCAGGAGTTCCACCTCCGACCCTTGAGTTCCCGGGCTTATGCGCGAATCTCCTGATTGTATCCCGAGTCGTTTCCATCTTGATATAACATAATCTGATATAATATAATGATATACATTTTAGTGCGTTACGTAGGGACCGGCTAAGATCTGCCCAGGGCCTGGTCGGGACCCGGTCAGGATGTTACGCTTCGAAGTGACTACCAAAACTGAGGGCACACTCACTGCTTGCTCCTGTACCATCTGAACCCACCCAAAGTTGGATGGTGTTGAATCAATGTTGGACGTGACTTCGCAGTCTTTTGATATTACAAAAGCGAGGCAAATCTCTCGATTGTCTCCCTAGTAGTTTCCACTTGGTATGATTTATTTATAATATAATATAATAATATATATTGTGGGGCGTTACATTGGGCCTGGTTAAGACCTGATCAGGGCCTGATCAGTACCCATTCAGGATGTAACGCTCCGAAGTGGCTATCAGAACTGAAGCCGCTCTCACACCACCTACCCGTACCGTCAAATTGAACCCAAATATCCAAAGTTGGATGGTGTTGAATTAATCTTGGATGAGACTCCTCCGTTCTTTGATATTCCAAAAGCGGCGTTTAATTTCCCGGTGGCCCTTTAAAGGTTCCGCCGAGGCTACCGCGAGGACCGTCCAATCCCTCGCCGCAGCTTTTCTTCCCCAACACCTGCGGTGTATCCGCGCGTTTGCGGCTCGGTATTCCGCTCGGGAGCCTGCCCTGAGGTCTGTCCTCCGCTCCCCTTCGCCGTCCCGCGGCTTTCTTGATTGTGGCCGGGCAACAATTACTGCCGAGGCGGCGGGCCGAGGGAGATCCGCAGGGCTGGATGGATGACCCCAGAGACGAACGGGATGGAGCCGGCAAGCGAGGATGCGCGAAGGACACGCTGAGGGATCACTTTAGCCGGATCCTTTGATTCTCATCCTATCCAGGTTACCAGCCGCACGGTCTGGTCCGACGGATCGTCAATTTCTGACGGTCCTGAAAGCGTGTTCACCCTGGTGGGAATGAAACACAGGCCCGGTAATGGCCGACGCTGGCCGAAAACCGGCCGACGCTGTGCCAATACCGGCCCCTCGTGCCATTCCCACTAGGGCACCTTCGTGCCGGAACTCGGACGAGCGTGCGAGACGCCCGGTGTTTCCAATCAGAGAATCGGAATCTTTTTTCCTCCCGGTTCATTTTCCTTTCCACCCATCTTGGTTCATCCGTGGGATCTCTTTTTCATTGTCTCTCGACGATGCTCCCGGGGGAATTACCCGCGCGGCACGCATGGAGGACCGACGAGGTATGAGGCAGCCTGGGCCAAAGGAGCCTGGGTGAAAAGGAAAAAAAAGAATCCTCCGGAGCTCGGCAATTTCTCGATCGGAAGAGGGAAAAAGATGAGAGCCGGTCGGGCGAGGATGAGGGAAAGAGGGAGCTTCGGTCGGAGGTAATCAATCGCGGGAACCGCACCTTGCTCCGCTGCCTTGGGCTTTGAACTGGCGTGGTTAAAAGGAGAGAATAAACTTTCGAGCTATTTAATATCGGAGAAATTCTATTTAATATCTTCGGGTCGGTTGGATCGGGAAGGGAAGGTGACGAATGATTACCGTGGGATCGAGCAATGATCGCGGGTTCTCGATAAAGAACGTGTTGAATTATCCGTCGACGAAATTACCGATCGAACGCAACCCGATAACTTTCCGATCGCCATGTTAGTGCATTAGTGCATCCTATTATACCGGCCGACGTGATCTTCCCGATGCGGCGTCGGTTGCGTGGATTTTTTTGTTTCGCAAACGGCCTTTTACATTCGCAGGATTCGTGCTTCGTAAAGCACAAATGGCAAAATGGCAAAATTGCAAAATGGCACAATGGCACAATGGTAATGGAAGAGTTTGAGCTTTGAACTGCCGTGGTTAAAAGGAGAGAACAATCTTTCGAGCTATGTAATATCGGAGAAATTCTATTTAATATCTTCGGGTCGGTCGGATCGGGAAGGGAAAAGGTGAAGAATGATTACCGTGGGATCGAGCGATGATCGCTGGTTCTCGATAAAAAGTGTGTTTAACGGGAGATTTATTTATCACTGGGAAAGGGCTCTTTGGAGGGATCGGTTAAACGAGGTTATCGTCCATTGTTCGCCAGAAAAAGAGGTTCATTTTTTTTGTTCTTTTCTCCGGCGCTTTTTTACTCGAGGATAAAGCGCTGAAGTACGGTTCGTTTTGCTTTCGGTGCGGTATTTCGCTCAAACCACTAAAGGGCGTCTATTATCCACGCACTATCGGTGTAGCGCTGAAAGCTTTACCGGATCTCGGCTCTCATCGGCGAGCTGCACGATGAGGCAGTCGTTCGTTAAAGAAGCTTCGAAACTGCGGCTTTTGCCGTTTACCGGGCGCGCAACCGCTTTTTACCTGTCGGAGCTGAACGCTCAGCCCGGCCGGGCTGCAACTCACTCGTCGGCTTCGGCCTGAGGCACTTTATCGAAATTTATTAAATGGAGCTTGAGTGAATTATCCCAGGTTCGTAGGCACGAGGTAGCGAATTTCGCTCGGAAACTCTCTCTCGAGGACCTTTCCCCCGTGAAACATTCCATTTTATCCCAAAAATCTTCGTATTCCGCTGCATTGCGTTACCCCAAATGCGGGTGGTTTTTGTGGCTCGCAGTAGCGAGTGGTAGGGTAAAAGTGGGGAATATGGCCCGGTCCATATATCATTGATGTACGTGTTAATCGAGGTGGGCCATATTCACCACTTTTACCCTACACACTTCGCAGCGTTACATCGGGCCCTGACAAGGCCTTGTCGGAAGTCGGCGCGTAACGCTCATAAAAATTTAACCAGGGTAAAACGCAGGCAACCTATTCCCGGGTGGAAATTACAGAGTGTCATGGTAGAGAGATAAATCGTCATGGTTACGGCACTCTGGATGCGCTGCCTCACAATTGCATTAGCCAGTGCATTCAATTCTGAATGTACTTTCATCCTCCTGGCGACTCGCTTGGCGGCTTTGAGGGCGTAACTCATCGCTCCAGCTCGACACATGACACGGGTTCCAGGGTCGGAAGCAGCTGCAATTATCGCGAAATCGGACGTGTGCTGGCTCGGACATGAGGAACGGGTGTCCTAGGTAAAAGCGCCCAACTGGCTCTGCTTCTCGTCCGGCTTGGGGTTCTGCGGATTCTCTCCCGTAGCGTGGAAACCGCCGATGCACGGTACCAGAGTATATCTGGAAATTTCGGAACAGCTACGGGGGATCTCTGTCGCTCCGACTCCCGGTCCCTTCGGCCCGGGGGGAGTGGAAACACGGATGGCGGCAGCACTGCTGAGGATACTGCGGCCCGTAACGCGGTCATGGCCGGGAAACGTCGCAGTTTCGAGATCCCCCACGCGCCGGTAGTTGGCCAATATGTAACGAGGGGAAACGCAGCTGCGGAGGACCAAAAGTTTTTCGAGCATCCCTGGAAATGGGAAGAATACGGCAATTGCCACGTGTACGAGGTCCGGAGACCTCCAGCGGTAACGTGGCAAAACCTTGGAATAAAGTGGAGGAGCAGCGGAGGTGAACGAAGGGATGAAACCAGAGAATGTTCGATCCCCACGATAAGAGACTTGACCAATTTCGTTGTTGGACCAAGCAAGCTTCTGGCAGTGCCAGTTATGCTGTTTCAACTTGATGAGGAATTCCTAAACCGGCTGTTGTGGAAAAAGGTTGCTTGACGCTCCGGATTCGCCGCACCCCGGGCCTAGGAATTGAACCTACTTGTGGACGCGGAATTATGGAGATGGTAGGAAAAACTTCGGCCATAGCAGTCACTGGAGCAGTAAAATTGTTGATGCTGACGGCGGAGAGGTCGTAGCGGCGATCCATATGGCGCCACGGTCTGCAATCGCAGTCCTGTTTCATTTACGACCGTAGATAGCAGTAACGGTCTTTTTTCCTCCCGCTCGCGTTCCAATGCCAAACTTGCGTTCCCATCGATCGGGCGACTCGCAACAGCGTCCGTGCCACCTAAACTTTGATGCCGAGAGTGCGAAAGATGCCGCAGGAATGGAAAACAAGTATCCAAGAGCCATTTGGAACATAAACAGCAGCGTGAGATGCCAGAGCTGCGCACAGCGGGAATGTGGAACAAGCCCAGTGGAAACTTGTTAACTAAATTTATACCAATGCTGTAATATGCAAATTGGGTTGTCGGAGGATAGTGAGGCTCTTAGGCGGTGCTGGCTGGTTGGGGCTGCAGCAGTACCCAAGGGACGAGGGTTTCCAGAATCCGTAGGATACGGACACGTGCGTGTAAGTTGGCGGAGTTGAGTGCGAACAACCGGCGGGTTGGTCGGCGAATGGTCGTGTTTATGTGGGGTGCGAGTATGTGGTTTAAGGATGGAAAGAGCTAAGGCCATATACCGACATCCTCCAGGATAAACGGAGTCCGATGGTTGAGCGAGACGGAACGATCGGAGACCCGGACGGCTTGGAAAGCCCGACGGGGATGTCAATTTGCATTTTAATCTGATATCCGATAATTACGCCGTCGGATTTGCTTGAACAGAATGGCTCGCGGGATAATTCTTCCCATTCCCATATGTAATTTCAATTTCTGGACCTGTGAAGTTCCACCGCCCGACGTTCCCCTGACGGCGCCCACTTTTACCTCGGTTGGTTCTGTGTTAGGGGTAGCCATATAGGTTTTGCCGATGGAACGAACGCGGCTGATGGACGGGCGAGTGTTGGCGTGGCGATTGTTGAATCCCCAATGTTTGCCCAATGTTCGGTCGAACATTGACTCGTTAATCGTCGCTTTGCCGATATGACGCCAACATTGGGCCAATTGATCTGCGGCTTTCGCCGTTAGATGGCGCCAATCCGAATTACTTCTCGGTAAGGAAAGTGTACCCGAGCCTCAATATAAGAGCATGCGAAATGACACATTCTTAACTATAGCAAAAGATGCGTATTATTTTTGGATTTCGTACTCCGTAGTCCATGAATGCTTAGGCGATACATTGATTGAGTATGATCGCTACGAGGGTTCTCGAAAGGAGAGTATAGAGAGTATATAAAATATAATCTTGCAGAAATTGTAGAAAGCAGAGCTGGGCAAATACCATAAGTACTTGAAGTGCGTATTAAAGTATCAAGTACTCGAAGTGCTGAGCGCTAGGTAGTTCTTGAGTACTGACGTATTGAGTGCTGGCAGGACTACATTCTTGAAGTTTTGAATAGTGGGCACTGACTCAGTGCTTGATGCTTCAATACGTATACAAGTACTTAGTGCATTTTGCCCAGCTCTGGTAGAAAGTCGATGCAACGTGGATGGCTCGGAAGGTCTCTGGGTGCCATCCGGTCGGATCGACCTTAAGGTGGCCTGATAGAGTGGATACAAAAACAACCCTCTTCTTCGCTTCTCGCGGTTCGGATTCCTTCCATCTCGCATAGGTGTTAGTTTTCCAAGTTCAGGGACAATGGCAGTCCCGATACGAGGATATCGAATGGATGTTGAAGTGCTTGACATCGAGTCGACTGGATTATAACAACAGGACACGACTTCCCTGGACTGGAGACTTCATCTCTGTTTTCGTTCCTTCGCTTTGTCGCCCAATTGTGGAAAGTCGATGCAAGGTGGTTGGCTGGGAAGATCTCCGAGTGTCTTCCAGCCGGATCGATATCAAGGTGGCGTGACAGAGCGGAGACAAAAAGAACCCTCTTCTTCGCCGAAGCGCTTCTCGCGCTTCGGATTCCTTCCACCTCGGATAGGTGTTTCTTCGCGAACTTTGGGGACAATGGGAGTCTCGCGGAGGGAAAGCGAGCCGAAAGGGGGACAATTGGCGAAGAGCCCGGAGAACCAACTCTGGGCTGTGAGACACGGCGACTTTGCGAATGGTCTTGTAAACCCAAAGGAGAACCAGGGTAACCGAAAATGATCGTGTAAGATTCGAGCAGCTGCTTTCATGATAGGGATTAACGCTCCTCCTATAAGTAAATAAACGATGGAGGGAAGCAAAGTACAATCGCTCGAGCGAGGGGAGGGAAAACAAAGCCCCAGCTAATTGCGTGCCCGACGATACTGGACGAGATTCGCCCAGAATGGATCCAAAGTTTTCCGACTGAAAATTAAAGCGGGTTAGGGGATAAACGGGGAAACTGAAAAATAGCGAGGAAAAGGTATCCGCCGGAAATTTTCGTGGCGATATTTCCTCTCCGCACTCGGCTCTCGGCGACGCTCGTTGAGCTCGGAGCAATTAAATCCTCCTCGATGCTGAATAGACGAATGCGCTTCGGGAAGTCCACGAATTTTATCGTCGACCCTCCGGCGACGCAGCTTTCACATAACTGCGCGGCGAACAGTTGACGAGTCTCCTCCGTCTCCCAACTTCCGTACACTTGTTGCGACGGAAAAACGGATTTACCCCGATTGCAAATGGCTCACTGAAAGAACGAGTTTAATTAATCTTCATCCGGCCGCCGCTACGGTACACACTTTTGGCGCGCATTCTCGTGATAAATGAGCTTTTTTCTTTGTTTCTTTTTTTTTCATAATTCAGACATCCAACGTCAAATAAGCCACCCCATTTTAATGGATTAAAATTTTTTAATTTAAAAAAATTGTCTCGTGCTTCAAGAACATCGACAAATTAGTTCGGGTCTTGAAATTGGGTATTTAATCTGGGAATTACAATTTACAATTTTTATACAATTTGTATACAATTTTTATACAATTTTTATACAATTTTTATACAATTTTTATACAATCTTTTTTTATTACAATTTTCTTTTGTCAATGTTGGAAACTTCCAAAATAAAAATATAATACAATTCCCAAATTTCGCACGGAATGTCTCTCGATGCATTCGCGATGTGCAGAAAAACTTTTCCTTTGGACGATTCCGTGGCTCGCTCGGGAAAACTAACGAGGATCCGAGAGACTTATAGCAGTGAAGTTTATAGTAGTAGTATAGTAGTGAAATGTTTCACGCTCTAGACTTTCTGATAACCACGAGAGCTTGAAAACAGTTTCCCGCATCGTGGCCTCGTTCCTGGGCTCTCCGCACGGTTCCCGAAAACCTTCCCCCCCCCCCCCCCGTCCTTTCGTCGTCTTTTCACGTCTCTCCACCGGATTGTCGGGCGTCCCTCTCGACGTAAGCCGATCCCCGCTTTTCTCCACGATCACGAAATTCCACTCTCACGTGATGCTCGCGATACGGATCACAATATTATGTACACATACGTGCACAGGATCCTTTGCGTTCCTCTTCCCCAAGTTCTACACAGAAACGGCCCCAAAAATAATTCGCATTAATTATTATTATTATTTATTTATTTATTTATTTATCAACGGATAAGTAAATTTAAAAAAAATTAAACAATCCCTTTTACAAAAGATAAAATATAGTTTGTTTAATTTAACAAATATAATGCGTAAACATTTCATAGAATAAACATATTATTATTATTATTATTATTATTATTATTATTATTATTATTATTATTATTATTATTATTGTTGTTGTTTTCAGATCCGCAAAATTGAAGAAAAAATATTTAAAAATGTCGACCGAGGTGCCGAAGCAGTCATCGAAACGGTGAGTAAACTTCTCCTCTGTGCTCAACCGCTTGGTATAATGCCGATAGGCTCACAATTTTCTGACCCGTAGGCGTTGCGATTGATTGATAGTCGAAGGTATAGCGCGGAGGTGTCGAAAGAGGGTGCGTCCCGATTTTTATACGTCGTCCCTTTGTACACGTTCTACGGCCCATCCCCCGCGGGTCTAAACTCAACGTCGTATTGTGTACACAACGGTAGCTGCGATGCGCGCACCGTGTCGTCCTCCTTCATGATCGCCTGTTATTCGATGGCCGGGACGGCGATTGATCGCGCCACTTATCGCACCCCCCCCCCCCTCTCAACCGGGGGCTTTTATCGCGAAAGCGCTCTCCTCGGCCGATCCGCGTGATAAATATCGAGGGAATACCAAGAGTACCGGAGCACGTTGGCCAGATATATGCACGGGCGATTCCGCACCCGGATTCCGAGCGCGGATCCCAAACGGGTGACTGCACCGAGAGCGCAGCCGAGGTGGGCAAAAGCCACGCGTGCACGTGGGCTTTTGCCCACGGCTCTCGCCCCACGTTCGTGTCGGTACGGCGCACCGGAGCACGACCGCAACCACTGCCGACCGTTTCTACTTGCCCACGCGCTCCCTAATGCACGGCCCTTAATGGAGGGTAAGTACAAAAGTCCGACAGCAGTCGGCCAGAGGCAACGGCCTCACGCACCCCGTCCGCCAACCCACGAACTCACCCGCATCAATTTACACGCTCAAGAAATTCCAGCGTATTCACGAAACACCGTTTTTGAGTTTGGTATTTTTGGGGAAAAGGAACGAGAAACTGGCGAAGAATCACGCAAGTCTTCCATCGCATAATAATAATAATAATAATAATAATTATTATTATTATGTATAATAAAATGAATAAGTTTTTGTAACCACTATGTTTTTTTTTGCATCTTTTGAGTACCGTCGGACTGGGGAACAAATAATATAAGTCCCAAACCGTTGCCAAGTGTACCAATCCGGAAATATTTGCTCTCAAAGTTCGACAAAAATATTGCTTTTTCGCCTATGATCTCTAGCAATAATAATAATATTGTTATTATTATTACAATTCTATTATTATTATACATTATTATTACAATTATTATTATAATTATTATAATTATTATTATAAATTATAATTCATGAAGGACAATTTACAGTAAAAAAAAAAAAAATGGTCAAGTTACATTGGGGTTCGCATTGAAATTCCTTGCAATTCACTTTCGCAGTTCGGATGTCGTATTCTCGGGGTTGCACGGAGTGGTTACGGTATTCGGTAGGGCGTAAGGAATTTTAGAGGCGCGACCGAGGAATTCGTAGGGGGCTTTGCCGCATTCGTTTTTGCCCCATTTCAACGAGCCGGAGCATTCGCGTCGAGCGCGAGCCCGTATAACACCTTAACACCCCGGGAGAGAATAGCATTCGAGGCATTGCATTATACGCGAGTGGGTTGGCGCACGCGTAGCCTCACTTCCGGTACGAGACAATCCTCTTTCCCGCTCACTGTCTCCGCACGCGAGCGGGTACGTGTTACGGCACTTTAATCTCTTCACATCCGACCCGTCGCTGTGCACACCGTGTCGTTTCTATCTCCGACCCTCTCACCCCGCTCAGCCGTTAACGAGGGGAAAAGAAATGCATTTTCTTGCGACACGCTCCAATCTTGGTTAGAGCTACCCGTTTTTATCAATTTCGCCAGTAACCTTGCACAGAAAAAAAAATATCATTGAGTCAAGTAAAATTTGCTTGCTGCCAATGAAGTAAAAACGTTGTTTCAATTCTACTCTGAATTCGTAGAATTTCATACCGGATTGAAACGATCACGTGTCACCTTGACAGTCTTGCTGTCGTTGTTTCAATATCATATGGAATTGTAAGAATTGAAAGTAGAATTGAAACAAACATTTTTTTCTTCGGTAGCCCGCAAGCAAATTTTTTTTTCGGTGTGGTACTACAAAAGTTAAAATAACCACATTTCTTGCGTCGCCAAAATCGTCATATCCGGCAATGACCATTACTGTAAAAAACCAAACACTGAAAAAAAAATATTTATTCAAGAACAGTGACACTTGCGGGCTGCCATGGACATACGCTGTTATTTCAAGTCCATTTTTCTTGACACAACGACACATGATAATGAAACTATTACATATCTTCTCATAAATTTCATAGAAATTTGTTCATTTTGATGTATAATTGTTAGAATGAAAATAATAATTACACTGACTACATATGTCAATGGCAGCCCGCAAGTGTCACTGTTCTTGAATTAATGATATTTTTAGTGTAGAGGTTCCAGAGGGAGTGATAAGCTCTATCACTCCTGAGGGAGTAACAAAACTCTACTGCGCATGCGCGCAGGTTAATACTGATCATCGGTTATCAATAACCTATTTTCCGCTCGTATTGCATGCAAGGAATGTGGTTATTTTATCGAAGTCGGGAAAAAATGTCATTTACTACCACTAATGAATTATGCAATAAGTAATAAATAATACGTAGGGAAGAGCGGGGCAAAACGGGGCAGTTGGGCAAAACTAAATTTTCCAATAATTTTTGGATCGGACAAGGTGGCAAAACGGGGCAGAAAAGGCTGATGTATGGATGGGGCGAATAATTCGGGCATTCAAAAATTATTGGAAAATTACGTTTTGCCCCATGCCCCGTTTTGCCCCGCTGCCCCATTTTGCCCCGCTCTATCCTATAATAAATAACAACGACATTTACAGTTTTATTCTATTCGTTACACGGCTGCGATAAGAAAATTTGGCCTTGACAATCCCAAGGTTGAGATAAACTTCGACCCCGAGCCAAGGATTCTTTTTAACACCCTCCGTTTTTCGATTTAGCGCTAAATCTCATAATCTACCGTAACAACAAGACTGCACATAATGAACGAGCAATCCCTCGGATTTCCGGATGCATGCATGCGAGATCTTCCGCACGCGCCCCACGTTCGCAAACAGTCGGTGACGTAGCCTGCGGACCGAGAGTTAGCCCATACACAGCATGAAAGCGTCGGGCTCGCGTGAGAGTTCGCTTTGCGGCGAATCCGCGAGCCCCGCGGCACCAGCAGCAGCCTCGCCGTCGACGGTTTAATGGAGCGTACACGTTATAACCCCGAGATGCGAATCTTTCGATCCCTTCGTTGCACCGCTGAACAACGATGGGGAGGCGTGGCAACGAAACGCAGGAACTAATGCATAATAATAAAGCCCTACCGTATTATGCCTCGTACGCTCGCGATCCTATCTCACCCAACCCGCGAAACTCTCCTTATTTCTCTTCCTAACTATAATCATAATATTATTATTGTGACGTCACGGTTTGCCTAATTATCGTTGCTTTCGTCATTTCATGTAGCCAGCGCGGCTACAGAACTCGGATTTTGGGAAGGAAAGTCTCGGTTTACACTTGCCCGAGTAGAAACTTCCGAGCGTTACATCGGGCCCTGATAGGGTCCTGATGAGGGCTGATAAGGCCTTATCAGGACCCTATCAGGGCCCGATGTAACGATCGGAAATTTCCACTCGGCTGGTGAACTGATTAAAGCACGAACCGAGAGAGTGACGTCGTTGTCAGGAACTTCGGTGACTTACTACCTGACTAGTCTTTGGGAAACGGAAAGTGCACTGAGTGAAGGGTCTGGTAAAACCCACCGACCATCTGAAAAACGTCACCATAGCTCATGGTCGTACGCAGCTAGGGCGCCAGACTCGGTTTAGGGTTGGTGAACTGATCAAACGGTTGATCGAAGCACACACTGGCAGAGTGACGTTTTCGTACAGAACTTCAGTGACTTACAAACTAAGTAGTCTAGAAGAGGATTGTTCTTATAGGTTTGTCCGTGGGAACGCTGGACCATGGTTCCATAATTATTATTATGATAGTAATTAATATTCTCCAGCATCAATTTTTATCTTATTTCAAATTTTCATTTTTTCACGTCTCAGCGGAGAAAAGAGTTGAAATAAAAAGTGAAACGTGACTCTGTCGTGAGAAAGCGGAGGAAAAGCTCCGAACCCGACGGGCGCAAAGGAAAGGAGGTTCCTGCGGAAGCTCGTGAGGAGACTCGAAATGAGTTGCGAATACGGACATTTTTTCTGTATTTTTATGTATCCGCTTTTTTTTCTCTTCGCCCCCCCTCTCCCCCGTTGCTTGAAAATACTTTCCGGGCAGCGAGAAGGGAGGGGGGAATCGTTGAATATTAAGAGGGCGTGTGGGGAAACCATCCCCGGAGAATTTATTCATGCGGAGTGGTTGAGTAGAGCTTTTATTATCGACGAGGTCTGGATGGAGGGTACACGGGTACCGGTACTCTCCGCGTCTGCTTATACTACGGTAGCCACCCCGATTTTCTTTACCCGCAATTTATTTTTATTGGATTTTTTTTTCTATTTTTTTTTTTTTTTTTTTTTTTCATTTTATTTTTATCTCTGCGAACAGGGAGGGTCGATGTTTCGCGAATATTTCATTTCAGTAATTTCCATTGCAAAGCCCGAAGCGAGAGGAGCACGATTGCTTTGTCGTCAATCGCGATTGAAACGTGAACGGAAGGAGGGCCGGAGAGAAGGGGGGGGGGGGCGAGAGCGTCGAATACAATGTCCGTGGCGGATAGAGTCGAGCGCATTAGTGCACGGTACGCCATTCGAATCGACAGAAAGAAACGGGACTCGAACAGTTTTCCATTGAAGCGATATCGAATTGAGAGGAAAAGCGAGGCGTTATATGACCCGGAATAAAAACCCACCGATAAACCCAGGGTGAAAGATGTTTATATAGGGAGCAAATCAGTAAGGATCAAATAGCGACTCGGTGGTGCAAACTCGAGTTGAAACTTGAGAAGATACTCAAGTATAAATTTCAACTAATTTGAAGTATAAACTTAAGTTTCAAATTCAATCAAGACTAAACGTCGGTTTATACTTGACTGAATTTTTAACTTAAGTTTGAACCTAACTTAAGTTTGAACCTAACTTAAGTTTGAACCTAACTTAAGTTTGAACCTAACTTAAGTTTGAACCTAACTTAAGTTTGAACCTAACTTAAGTTTGAACCTAACTTAAGTTTGGACCTAACTTAAGTTTGGACCTAACTTAAGTTTGGACCTAACTTCAGTTTGGACCTAACTTAAGTTTGGACCTAACTTAAGTTTGGGCCTAACTTAAGTTTGGTCCTAACTTAAGTTTGGACCTAACTTAGGTTTGGGTCTAACTTATGTTTCGACCTAACTTAAGTTTATACTTGACTGAACTTTGGATCTAAGTTAATCTTGGATTTCCATTTGTGCATCGGTGCGAAATCGAGCCTGCGTACTGGCTATTTACAGTCCAACCTTAAGGCGACTCGTTCGGTTATTATTGCCATAAAGTACTCATGCGTGCAATCCTAATGCCGTACGATCTTTTTCGCGACACGTAAACCCACGCATCCACGTACGCGAATCATGCGAAAGAGGTGCCGCGCCGGCGGTGAGAACCGCACGGCGTCCCCGGTGCACGCGATAGCGATTAATCCCAAGAAATCGATGCCACGCGCCCGAGTACACGGGCGCTGCGTTTCTGTCCTCTATATTCCGCAATCTCCAACCTCAACATCGTCGTCGTCGTCGCCGTCGTCGCAGCAGTTTCGCGTTCGTGACTTACGCGTTATATGCTCCACTTAAATTCTGCCGCGGCTTCGCTCGGGCTTTAATGCCGGGTAAATCGAGCTTGCGAAGATTGCGGCGCGATTCGAAAATCACAAACCGATCATGTACGCGATAGTCCGGAAAGCACACACACGTTGCGATAAATTGGAAACGTTTCGTTCGAGCAGAAACGAGAATAGGCGGTATTTTTTTTTTTTTTTTTTTTTTTTTTTTTTTTTTTAACGACGCGAGGAAAGGAAGAATTGAAATGGAGTTGTAGGATGAAGGGAAGCGCGGCGGGAAGGAAGACCCGATGAGAAAGACGAAGGCGGAGGGGCGAAGGAGGGAACGCCGACTTGGCCTCTGCACTCGCTGCTCGGTCAACTGAGAATTACGAGAAACTATCGCGACAGCGTTAGGGGCGACGGTTTCCAAAGGTTTTCAATTGGCAAGGACGACGACGACGGGGAGCCGAAAGGGTGCGACCGGGCCGCCGAGAGGAATCGAGACGGTCGGATATGGAAACCCGCGGCAAAGCACTCTTGCGAATTGGAACGCATCGTATAAATTTATAGAAGTTTCTACCCGTTACTCTGTGCACTCGCGTCTTCGCTCGAGCACCTTGCTTACTTTTTCGGAGAGGCTTCTTAATACAAAAGTAAATAAGATAACTTGAAAATTGAAACTTTCGGCATTTCGTCTTGCCGAATTTTTTAGTGTTGCGTTGAGACGCCTGAGACGATTCACTGAGAGAAGGATAAAAATTAATATAAGTCTGGTAAAAACCGAGAGAACTTTCACTTTACAGTGATATCCTGGCAAATGTTCTTTTTAAACTTAACACATTCTCCTAGCAAATATGCTCATCTTTGCATTTTTACATTAAAAAATTTCATTGATGAAATTCTCAGTTTTAATCCACGGAATTCTCAGTTTTAATCCACGGAATTCTCAGTTTTAATCCACGAAATTCTTAGTTTTATGCCCGAAATTCTTAGCCAGTTACCTAAAAAATACTCAGAGTACTCACAAGTATTGTCGATTCTGTTCGTTGAAAAAAATGAAAATATTTCAAAATTTATAAATGAAAATAGAAACGACATTGGTGGAGAAGAAACATTTGTCAGATGCACGAACTTTTATTTTTTTCTCTCCTGTGTTTCACGGCCACGGATTCCATGCTGAAGTTCCGAAGCGTAGACGCGAGACAGAAATGTTGGGAAAAAATATCTTCCGTGTCTCCCGTAACGTTCCGCGGAGCGAGAGGTCGTTCGTAACAAAAGGGACTCGGGGGAGCGGAGTTTTAGCTCGGGAGGCTTCAGAGCTTCAACCAGGCTCGCCGGGACGAAGGAATCAACCTTTTGTTCTTCGGATACGCATTTCGAGCGGAGCTTCTTCGGGTCCCGGTTTCTACGGTCCCCGAGCTTAATGAATACCGTACAGGCCGAGCGTTCTTCCCAGTCGTAGCCGAGCCGGGAACGCTTTGTCCCAAGCCTCTCGGCTGCGATGCAAGTATCTTCTCTTCTTTAAAAAAAAAAAAAAACATAGACACACACAATAAAAAAAAAGAATTCCACGAACTTCCCCCGAAATCCAAGTTCCCCCCCTTTCGCCTCCGAAGCCCAAACTTTGAGTGCCACTTTTGCGGCTGCGGGACTTTCCAAATTCTTTTTAACCGTTTACCTTTGAATGCTCAAATTGTAATTTGTTTTCAGTTTATTTCAATATGTGCCACTCAAAGCGGTGCTTTTCATGGCAGTTTTGCGGGCCTAAAGTGGCTAATTTCAAAGTAGTATAGAAAAAGGTGCGTCGCGCATGCGCAGTTCGCGATTTGTTCACTTTCGTCCTTCGGGATTTCGCTTTCGACCCTAGGGGCCCTCACTTTTCACTGTTTGTCCCGCAAAACTACCATTCGAAGCACCGCTATTCATGCACTCGTTGCAAAAAGTATGATGAGGAACGAGGGCCGAATTGACAATTGCGACTCGTGTGATTGCCAATTCGCAGTGTGATACCTCACACTCGTCGCAATCGCTAACTTTCGGCCCTTGTTCCACAATATACTCAATTTCAACTGTTCGAATAAAAGTAAAAATTAATTCCGTGGTTTTTATCAATTTCATCTTAATTTATCATTTATATTATTATTAAATAATTTAGTATTCTGCGCACGAAAATGGGATTTACTGTAAACTGCTTCCAAAAACAGAAATCCGTATAATAAATTTTTTTTTTTAATGAAAATAATAATGAAAATACTAATAATAATAATTTATCAATAAATTTGGAATGTCATTGCCGCATGCAATGTAAATGTAGAGTGGCAGTGCCCCGAGCTACGTGAGTGTTTTGCTTCGATGGCTCGATGTTTCCATTAGGAACACGGTAATGCACTATATCACTTACCTAGTCATATAATACGGACTACCGCTGATTGTAGCGTGTATCCGGAGCGAAATCCGACTAAGCTGGATTGCATACGGTAGGTAAGACAGACTTCGATACCCCCGCACGAGCTTTGGATTCGTCCCGCTCCAGTCATCATCCATCGGGACGGCGATGTTTCAGGAAGCTAGCAAACTCGCGAGTTTCTATGCAAACTCCCGTCGAGACAATGCCGAGGTGTCGCAATATCGTTGCCACGTCTCCGCAAGCTCGTCTCACATTTCTCCGTACCGCGGCGCCTCGGCGAACGCCAATCCGGACGCACGTTCGAAAAAAAAAAAAAAATGGATTTCCCAAACTCCCGTCATTTTATTGTAACCCGAAATGTTGCACCTCGAAACATTATTTATTTGATAAATAAAAAATAATTTATTTGATAAGCGCCCTGTAAATGTATATTTACACAAAGTAAATATTTGTTTATGCCAAGTAAATATTTATTTACACCAAGTGAATATTTATTTATGCCAAGTAAATATTTATTTATGCCAAGTCAATATTTATTTATGCCAAGTCAATATTTATTTATGCCAAGTCAATATTTATTTATGCCAATAAATATTTATTTACACCAAGTAAATATTTGTTTGCGGGGCGTCCGTCAAA
Organism: Ichneumon xanthorius; assembly: GCA_917499995.1. NCBI lineage: Eukaryota > Metazoa > Arthropoda > Insecta > Hymenoptera > Ichneumonidae > Ichneumon > Ichneumon xanthorius. Next base: position 1,563,871 of record OU824204.1, on the reverse strand, counting down.
TAAAATATTTTTCTGGCTGTGTTTCTATTTTTAAAAATGTTTTCCATAGTCCAGTAATTAAGGCCCCGGCTACCCCTTTCTCTTCGGCCCCAGCATTGGTCATCAACATAATCACAAAAGCCCGCACCCCGCCTTCGGAAATACAAGACCGTGCAAAGCGTGGCCCAGAAAGAAAAAAAAAAAAAAAAAAAAAAAATGTTCCCGACTATCCTCGAGCCCTATCTCTTGATACATATTTAATGCCAACAATTAAAAGGTACGTGCGATAATGTAAAATGCGAGCGGCGACGCCGCAGCCGGACGCCCTTGCGGCCCGTGCGGTCTACAAGGTATATATTTTTTTTTAGTACAGCTCTCCTATTACCTTGGGTCACGCATAGCCGGCGATATTCTCGGTTCGCTTTTTTTTCTCACCCCCCTTCTTGCGTGCGGTTTCAACCCTCCGCCCTATTATCCGCCCTCCTCTTGCCATTTTCTCTTCCCTTGTATCTCCCGCTCGGGCTCGCGCGCCTCGCACGCTCTCCCGACTATAAACAGTATCGTTCCCTCTCGGTCCTCCTTTATCTCATCCCTTACCGATAGCGTCTCCATCTCGCTTTCGCCCTCTAGTTTTCCTTTCCAACCCCCCCCCCCCCCCCCCCCCCCCCCTCGCCGGCGTCTATAAAAGCTCGCAGTCGGTCTCTCCCTTGCTCGCGCCCCACGGTGGGGATTCAGCCATATAGCCGCGTCCTGCTTCGCTCAGACCCTACCCTTTTCCTGCGAAGCATCCCACCGGCAGCGGCAGCAGCACCGGCAGCAGGGGTTGTAGAGCGTACAGCAGAGGTCTCCAGGTGGGTGGAGATCGATAGCACCGCGACCCAGCTTTACCCGAGCGCGAACCGGGAACTGCTGCCACCAAGTTTTCCGCGGTCTTATACTCACGCTTACTCGCACACCGTGTTTTTGTTTGTGGATCGGTCGAGGCTGGATCGGCACCCATGGTTTCCTTTTTGAGAAAATTTTAAACCCGGCGCGACGGGGAATATGAGATTATTATTTTTTTTATTTATTTGGGCGATAAAGTCTTTTACATGTGGTATTGAAAAGAAAAATCAGTTGCGGGGATTTCACTCGGGTATCGGAAAATGTTTAGCACTAGTTTTTCGTTTTTATTAAATAGATTAAACGATTTATGGTAATTCTTCGATTATCTGGAGATGTTATTGCTGAAACGTGAATTGGGATTCTGGAATCTTAGAAAACGATTATAGGAACATTTTTTGGTATGTTCTTTTGGAAATATTTTTAAAAATCTAGAATTTTGGATGGATGAAATAATCGGCCAATTAATTCTGACGGAATGTTGCCTCTGACTGGCCGTATGCAACGATAAATCAAATATTTGAGAAGCGAAATATTTCAAGAGGTTGATTTTCAATCAATCCTCTTGATGTACCGATCGAACGGCGCTTAAAATTGATGGAGGAGCGAATGAAAATTGCTAATTACGTGATAAGCGGGGGCGTTTTATCGTTTCTGCCCGACCATCCACCGGCCTTTAATCGCATGAGTAGCATCTCCTGAAATTCATGGCCGAATCATAATTTGCATATCGTTAGGCAACGAGTCGAATCAATTAGTCGAACGAGCCGTGTATCGAGGACCCCAAAACAGCTTCCACCGAATCTCCAACGACCTGCTAATGCGGGCCGGGTTCTCAGTTCCAACAGCGATTCCGGATGGCTCATCGTCGTTACGATCAGATTTGGGAAAGCTTCCGTGGCTTCGCGCTCCAAGGGTCTCTGACTTTGAGAAGGCTTTCTCGAGTCAGCAACATCAGCATAAAACCGGCATGAGCTGGCAGGATCAAGCCTGGACACAAAAGCCGTGTGCTTCGGGCTCCGATCGATCCAACTCATGCCGCGGGCTCTTCTTCGCCGGGAGGGTGAATCGTCAAATAAAGACCACTATAATCCGCATACATTCGCACAAAACTAAATGGGAAAACAGTAATGGTCGGAAGGTTCGATCAATCTTGCCGGTGCGGTTCCAAATTTATTAGCGTAATTTATTTTTCTTTAAATACAATTCCTTATAATTGCCGAAATACACAGTGAAAAAAAGATCCACAACTGCTTGATTCTTCAAGATCGACCCGGTCGGTAATGTCGTATGGCCGGTAATCGCGCTCTCGCCTACGCTAGGGCTTAATTAGGCGTTGCGTGTTCCAAGACTGAAACGCACCGGTCTATCTCTGCTGCCATCTCGACCGTCATTAAAGTTACTCTACTCTCTTTAAATGGTTACACGAAACGTAAAATTTTATTACATCATTAACGGGTCGATATCTTGTTACGGAAGTGTTCAAAAATTTTTGGCATCACTTTTCATTTATTTATGATAATCGCGGGCCCGTCCACAAAAAAATGAAAAATTAATGAATTAAGAATATATTATTAATATTAATTCAATTAAAGTTTGTTCATTACGTTCCCATACGCGTTACGAAATATACGCAAACAATTCACTTTCATCGTCAATGTCAGAGCTTGACGGCGACCCAGTAATTCACTGCACGAGTACTTCTGCATACACCACTATAAATACCGTACGGAACTTTCTAATCGCAAAGGAATTATTCATAAGGATTCCAATGTAAATACAAAAGGAGCTGTGTCGTGATTTCAGTTGTCGCATGCACCGGTTCGGGTCGTTACTTGAGTTCCCCAGTCTCGGGCTCGAAGTGACTCGACGATGTCGTCGAACGGGTAAAAATCCTACGAGTCTATAGATTCGACGGTACTGGGGTCGGGAGCGTGGAACTCGGTGCAATTGGAACGGTTGCGATTGCCGGTGACGCAATGTGAAATTGTTGCCTGGGGACAAACACGCCGAAGACGACGAGCGCCGATCCGAACGGCGTTTGTTGCAAGTGTCGGTACAGTAGAAATCCTCTTTTCTCAACTCAATCCTGACCAAGCAATTTTTTTAATAAAAAATGACCCGATCAGGATTGAGTTGAGAAAAGAGGATTTCTACTGTACCGACACTTACAACAAACGCCGTTCGGATCGGCGCTCGTCGTCTTCGGCGTGTTTGTCCCATACACATATACACATATACACATATGTGTAAGGGAAAATTTCCATACACTCTCTCGTCGGCGAATTCCGGCCACTTATGTGAATTACCACGGTCGGTAAAGAAGGACAGTCATTAATTATTTTTTTTCTTCAAATTCTCACCTGAAGCTGGATTGATTTTTTCGGAACGACTCCGTTAGTGGTGGCGGACAGGGTGAGGGGGGGGGGGTGCAAAGTGAAATCGTTGCCATGGCAAAGAGTTAAGCAAAGTTTACAGTTCAGTTGAGCGAAGTTAAGAATAGAGGCCTCCGACTGTATATCTATAGATCCAAGCATTAATACTCGCCGGTATTACCGACGCGACCAGCGCCGCCACTGCCATCGATCACCTACTTGTAAAAGTACGTGCATACTTCGTTCCGCAATAAGTTATAATTTATAAATAAATGGCAAGAACCCAGTTTGCATAGTCGACGGTGGAACTACTTTCCTCGTCTTTTATTCCGGAGCATCGAAGCAATATATTTTATTCATAAGACATGCGCCAGACCAGCTCTCCAGCCCTCCCTTGATTCTCCACAGTTGTGTGTTGCATCTGTACGAGGGCACGTGTATAGGGTACATTGCTATTGCAGGCAGCGTCGACCGCACACTTTGTCGGAGTCGCGGTGGTAGTTTTAGTTGAAAATAGTAGTTGCCCTGTGACCAATGAAAGTTTAAGGTGGGATTTCAGGATGGAACTATTCAAAAAGCAACGTCTTGTTCAAATTGTGAATTCTTTAAACGGCCAACCAGAAACCTATGTTTACATTGCTATTGCAAGCGGCGTCGACTGCACGGTCTGTCAGAGTCGCAGTGGTCGTTTTAGTTTAAAATAGTAGTTGCCCTGTGACCAATGAAAGTTTAACGTGGGATTTTAGGATGGAACTACTTGAAAAGCAACATCTTGTTAAAATGACGCATTCCTTAAACGGCCAACCAGAAACCTATGTTTACATGCTATTGCAAGCGGCGTTGACTGCACGGTCAGAGTCCCGTTGGTAGGTTTAGATGGAAATAGTCGTTGGCCTGTGACCAATAAAAGTTTAAGGTAGGACTTCACGTTGGAACTACTTAAAAAGCAGTGTCTTGTTGACGACTTCCTCAAACCGCCAACCGAAAACCTATATTTGGTGGTAAATTTTTCTCACAAGGCAAATGGACGCGCCAGAACTGGTAAAGCCATTTCCGCTCCACCTTGGTGGGGTTTTCACAATCAGTCGACGAAAGTAAACTAATTGGACCGCACAAGCCAATTAGGCCGACTTTCCTGACGACCACCGAGGTGGACATGGCGCGCTCGCCGCCCGTTCCGGAACGTGTTTCGTTAAAAAACAAAACCAAAAAAAAGGTGAAAGCAGCAATCCAGAAGCAATTCAAAGTTTGTGGGGCAACTGTCGTTAGCCGTGAAATTCCACACGATTCAACTCGAGACAACAACGGTGGTGGTCCGAGTCGCGGAATGAGTTTGGACAAGGATCGTACGTGTTCGGATTGCAGAATGAACAGAATGAATCGAGCGACCGAATAAACTTTTGCGGAAAACAGTTTTTCCCGACGGACGGTGAGGAGAGATGGAAGTGACGTGGTCGGGCTCGTCAGTCATGGATGGAAGATCTGGAAAAAGACGCCTGACTCTGAAACACGAAAAACCGAATTCCAAACCCAACCCAAGAGAAACGAGACGAGAGCTCGGTGGGCCTGGGCGTCATCTAATGTGCCGGTTTCTGGAGCCACCCCAATAATTTTCCTTGCCTGAAGAAAAGCAAGAACTGTCGACCACTTTGCAGCTTAAAACCCTGACAAAGATTGCGCTCATTGGACATTTTTCATCGACACTTCACTTGCATAATGATAACATTGAGGTTTTCCCCCTAAGTAGCCGGCACACGCCCGCGCTCCCCTGCACGCTTCGAATACGTGCCTCAGGTGTCGTGCAGCCGATTAAAAAAAAACAAGTTTTTGCTGCCGAGAACAATCTCCCTCGAAACTTTCGACGGGGCGTCTCGTCACGTCCGCTCGATAATTATAGAGTTTGAAAAATTTGTCCCTCACGCAACGCCGTTTCCCCCTTTTCTCTCTAATTTTCCTCCGCCACCTGTAATATCACCCCTCGGGTAATTTATTTGCCCGAGGCATAGTATCATTCGATTGTGAAGCCAAGAGGGGGGGGGGGGGGGGGGCAAAAAAGATCAATTTATTTAGTCGCTTCTCCGCCGAAGGCGACAATTTTGTGTCGCTACTTCGTGAACTACATTGGGTTGTTTCTTTTTTCATCGCCTCTCGCGTTCCCGTTTTATCGATTCGGTATTTTTATTTTTATATCTTTTTTGGGTTTATTGTTATACCCAGTCAGCGATTCCCCATTGTCGAATTCGAGAGAGCCTTCCAACGGGGTGAACTGTGTATTTCTATCTTTTATTCGCATGCAACATGTTTGTGCCAGGTCGGCGCTGGTTCGAATCGTATGCGGCGACGAAAATACGCTCGACTTTCAATCCTTCTGTGTATTTACAGAGACGATTTTCGTCCTTTGTTCGCGTTATCGCAAAAATGATACTACCGACTGCCGATAAGATAGCGATTATTACACAGTGAACTCGGAGCAGATTCGTCGCATGCGTCGAATTTTTTTCACCATCCAAACGATGACAAATCTATATAGTGGATGACGTGTGCACACTGCCTTGTTGATCAACCTAACGAGGTTCGAAAATTCGTGACAGTTTCGGTATCCACTACCAGCGTTCTCTGTGTACCGCATCAAACACTCCGTATCACTGTGCGAGGTGCGATGGTTCGATGGATCGCTCTACCATCGAACCCGGGAATTCGCGTACTCCACATCGACGAATATTGAAACCGTGCTGTCCGCTCGAGAGCATCGTACTTCACCGAGCATCGTCGTTTCACCGATGACGCAATGCTCGTTGATAGGATTTAGGGATTCTGCTACCCATTGGTGAAAAATTCATTTTTTACCGCTTTCTCCGAACCGACCTGTATTGTTTTCAAATGTCTTAATTTAAAAATCATCGCGTCGAGTTGCAGTGGAAACTGGTTCATTCCGAACTGTGTGCAAGCGAGCAATGTTAACATTTACTTTATCCTTTTTCGCTCTTCAGTTTTGGAATCAACAAAAATGGCAACATAATGCACTTTGCGCGAAGTGTTTTCTTTGGCACGTTTACATCTCTACCACTCACAACTCTGTCAGATAATAACTCTACCAAAAACATTGCTCTAACAACTCTACCACAAAACGTTTCTATGATATTACAACTCTACCGTATTAGAACTCTACCAACATGTCTACCACTGAAGAAAAACAATCTACCGGAATGGACATAAAACTCCCCCGGAAGTTTATTGCAAATTCCGGTAGAGTTTTATTTAAATTCCGGTAGAGTTTTATCTAAACTCCAGTAGAGTTTTATTTAAATTCCGGTGGAGTTTTTTTTTTCAGTGGTAGGGATTTTGGTAGAGTTGTAATATGGTAGAGATGTTTGGTGAGAGATGTTTTCTCCTAGAGTTGTGAGTGGTAGGGATGTAAATGTGCCTTTTATTGTACATGAACTTCACGAATTTCAATTTCAACTATACATCAATTTCAATTTTAAATGTTATTGTTTTCCGATACTCTATACTGGGCTATTGTTCGCCCGGTAATAATTTCCATCAATCGAGCCCCCGCGTTTCAGCACTTCAAACACGACCGCGTCCTGCATGCGGGTGTTTGTATTCCCGACGGTCCATTATATACTCGACGTTTTATTATTATTATTATGCATATCCATTTCCCGGTACGTAACAGTGTTCTGTTGTCGGAACGTTTTCACGCGTTCTAATCTGCGGATCCTTCCATTCCGGGTGTGCGCTGGGCACTCGCCGATGGAAAACAGTATCTCCCAACTGGATGCATATTCATGAGGACCGACTTGACGACAGCTCGGGCTCCAAAGTTACGAGATCATTCGGTTAGCCACCGCGCTGCAACCGTTTACACAGTCCATTCTTGCATTCCACCACTGCTACACGCAAATTTTCATCTCCTTTCTAGTTACTCGCTCGATGCCCTCGCGCTTTATTCGCTGCGCTCATATTTACCCAGGCTCGAGTTCCCACCAACCTCGACAATCTTTTTGTTTTTTTTTCTTTCAACATTTTTTAAATCACTATTTTTCTAACGATCCACATCGGAGATTGCCACGGTTACGTACGTTTGGAAATGTTTCTGCTATCGTTACCCAAAAAAATATAATCAAGAGACGTGGCAGCGTCTACATATTATATTATATAGTATATTGTATTACATACTAGGGCTTCCGCTGGGTCTCGCGCTCCCATGCATTGCCTTTATTCTAAAATTTATTTAGAATAGGGACTTAGAATGATTAAGTCTGGGCAGGCAGCCCCCCCCCCCCCTAGGGTTGCCCGAGGCAACCTCCGGCCGGGTTCCCCCCAGGTTGGGGCGGTGTCATGTGACCCTAGTATTCTATCCCCCGATCCTATTAGTGACCCCTGACCATATTATTGACCCCTCTGACTCTCTTATCAACACACCCCTCTGACCCTATTAATTATCCCCCCTAACCGTATTGTTGTTGACCCCCCCACCATTCTTGGACACGGTGATGGCGGAAAAATCTTTTTATATTATAGAAGCAATACATATTATATTGTTACGTTCTAGTGGAATAAATAGCGCGCGTATTAGGTTTTGGGGCGGATATTATTAAGTCCGTTAGTCATTTGTCATATCGAGCCATTTTCCGTATTCGTTATAATCCTCGTTATATCCTTCTCGTGACCTTCGACGACTGGAGATGACCTATGATGTCCTTTACTCGATGATTTAGTTTCATCCGACCAACCGGAGACAAATAGGTACACAGTACACGAGAGCAAGGTCAAAAAATTGTTGTAAGGTCAGAAACACCGGAAAACCGTCAACCGGGATGATTAAGTCCGGGGAAGCTCCCAAGATTGAAGGTGCATGTCGTCCGATGACAAATGATCGCGTGCGCAAACCCTCCACCATCCGGCGACATCCATTAATTTAAAACCCGCCGAGCCAAAAATTAACCGGATACATCCCAGCGAAGGAATCCTCACCAGTGATCCTGAGAGAACGAAATGCGGATGATAAAATTTCTTTGTTTGCCCCTCATGCAACTATATCCGGCTGTCGTGACGGAACAAGAGAACCCATTACAGAGGATCGAGATAATGTGCTTAACGCAAGCTCGTTAAGGGGCGTAAAATATTGTTACCATATTTGTGGGTGCAAAAGCTCCTTTCAGAAAAGTTTCGTCATGCGAGGACACACACGCGAGAGGGTCGTGACTGCCGAATGGGTTTCTCGCACAAGACAGCCAGGTCGTCTCTCGACATTCATCACCGGCGAGCGAGTTACAGCGAGATACAAGTACAGGGGCGCGCCTCGGGCAGGCCGGGGAATCCCCCGGAGCGGTAAAAGCCGCCTGAATATTCACGAGCGAGCACCAACTTGACGAGGCTGACAAAGTTGGCCGATCATTGACAAGGCCCCCGAGCGGAGGTAGCGGATTTCGGAACGAGACGGCAAGGTGGAAAACGCCGGAGGATCCTGGACGAAGCAAAGCTCTTTTCCCTCCCGACGCATCAACAAATTTTCATCCCCCACGACGGAGTTCTCAGCGTCTCCGCCGGGACACTTCACTCCGCTACGGTTTCACTCCGAGAGTCAACAAACCGAGGGAGAATCCTCCCAACCGTCTCGCAGGCTAGCGAAGAGAGATTGGGAAAAATTTACGGAGTTTCCCGGAGAGATCGTAAATCCTCATTACTCTCGATGGCCTCGCCGCTTTCCCGATGAACGTCCATATTTTATCATTCTCGTAAAAGGTTCCATTTAATCGTCCCGAATATCTGGGGAAAAGAACATTCGCGGCGTTGAAACAACATTCAACGTCTCAAACGGCTTGAGTCTTTCCGAAGCGATTCATAAACTTCGACGAAAGCTCCGGGGATCCAACGGTTTTCATTCGGACCTCCAACCACCCGGGGAATCGCGGAGAAACGGGAACACAGGAAAAAATTGCCTTTTCCGCATCGATGCCGGTGGGAATTCGAGTCCACGAAACTTGCTTAACATTCCCCGGGTGAATCGTACACTGTGTGGCACGACTTACCGTTGCCTCGGCGCCGAGTAAAAAAGCAATGGACTTCTTTCCGCAACGCTGTTTGCACCGAGTCAACTTTCTCATTTTTTTTTTGCACCATTCGTATGCAACGTCCAAATAAAGATCCGGCAACCTGACCTTTGTGGCAAAAGGAGGCCAAGGATTGCATAAACTCGTCCAACTTTGCGGACATTCTTGCGTGGATGCAAGAACACCATGCGTGATAGAAATCCTGAAGTGTTTTTTTTTTGGCATCGAACTCGTTTCTTTCATATTCTGAAATCAAAACGCTCTTATTTTGCGGAATATGTTTTTGGGATCTATTCGTACCAAAGAAGTGGGAGGTGTTCCAGATTCGCTCGCTTTCTCCTTCGAAATTCCGGTAAAAGTAAAAAATATCCATATCCCGGTATGACGCAGACGCGTGGGTATCACTTCGCCAAGAATCCGACGCTACGGCGGCTGATCCGCTGACGGGGGCGGCGGAAACTCGATCGGAACACCAGTGTAAACGAATCGAGGAATGTTATTGCGCGGAAAAGTGAGAGCCCGGTACCTCGTCGATAAGTATAAATCCTCGAGAACTCGCTACTCCCAGAGCCAACATTGACCTTTCCGATAAAAAAAAATAGTATCGGCACCTGGAGTTATAACAGTTGAGGAACCGGAGGAAAATAAAAAAAATGAAGGTACAAAGGAAAATGAAGCGGCTTGAGCCTTAGGAGTACAAAAGGAACCTCGGAAGAGGTCCTCGAAAAGGGGAGGCAATCAGTTCGAACTGCGCTGAATGGGGTGCTCGCATCTACGGCAGCTGGAAGATTGCTACGGTGGGAAGTGAGGAAGGGAAACGTGGAAACGCAAGTAAACGGGTCATGGGCCTAAGGACGAAGGGTTGGCAATGTGTACGTTGGAGTGGATGGCGTCGTACGACTCACAGCCCAACGAGTTGGTCCTCGGTTGAGTGTCGTATTGGGAAATCTTGACTTATAGCCTCTCATAAACCGGAGGGGCTCTGATGCCTCATCAACCCTTGAGATAAAACTACACAATTATCCGCGGAAGTGCCTTCCAGACAGGATACCAAGATATTCCTGCCAGCGGGAGAGAAAGTCACGATAACGATGCAGAAACGGGAGGAAATATGGAAAGGGGACCACAGGCCGTCTCCTTGGAAACCCAGATGGAGGCGTCAATTTAGCCATTGGTGGTGAGATAAGAGGCACCCGGATAAACGTTCCGTCCCCATCTGTGATCATCATCATTCCACCTCGCTTGATCTCAACCAATTCCCGAGTCTGACGACCAAAGTCATCTGCCTCACGGTCGCATCAAGTCAACCATTAAAACCATACGAAACAGAAAGAGGTGACCCGAAACGCCAAACCCCACGTTACGTTCCGGTTGTCCAAAAGACATTCCCTATGTTGGTCATCGAGTTCATCGCAACTAACGGATTCCCGCCATTGGAAGATCGAGGAATCCCTACCGCAGAGGTTCATCAAGGGTTCACTGTCCGCTGACCATTGGATGGCCCTTGTCAGGACGGACGTCACTGGACAATCGTACCCCGAGCCGCTGAGCCGTGTGTCATCCATTGAAACAACCCCTGACGCGTTTCGCCTCGTGTTTATTTATAACCGCACAATGGCCTGTGCAAAGTTGCTCGACCATCGCTCCGAACTACTTGTCGTTTGTCCCCGCGCATGCGCGCTGATTCGGTGGCTCAGGCGTTAACGCGCGAGACAACGGCATGGGTATTATGCGCATAATGAGCTCGCTACTGTTGCTCACCTACCTCGGATTATGGGTGTCGGACAGCGTCGCCGTCACCGTTTTCACACAGTTCCGTGAGCTTGTGCTCTCTCAAACCCGTCGGATTTTCGCTGTACATCCGTTTCCCTCGCGTTTTCCCCGCGGCTTCGCGCCTCCAAAGCCCCGACAGAAATAAGGGAGGTGGGAACGTGCTTCAACGCCGCACCTCGGCTGCCTCCGTCTTTCCCCCGCATTACATGGGACACGGATTCATCCCCGAGTGTTGAACAACGACGTTCCTGGCGCTCGTGTGGGCGGCACTCTGAGCATCCGCGGGCCTCGAGTGGAAACTACCCGGCTCTAGGGCCAAATCAGGCAAGCCTGTGTCGTGAAGGTTCTCAGTAGTGCAGGCATACCTGTGCCATTTACCATTCTGCTACGGTAACGAGCGTCGGCTACATAACGGACTGAGCGAAAGGGGAGGCTTATCGCGAAACACCCGAAATTCCACGGCCATTCCGTTACGAGAGTCGGGTCTTCTATCCCGGCTCAAACTGACATCGCGTTGCCAACCGTGGTCGCCGAGTTGATGTAACCGCGAACAAACTTTGCGCAATTCGTTGTACGGGGCTGATTGGGATAATTCCACTGTGATTAATGGACGCTGCTGCATGCCGAATTGTGTCGTACAGTTTTATTCGATGGTCGTACAACGCGAAACAAGTTACGAAAGGTGGTCCATAATAATAACAATAGAATGGCATATAATATGTATTACGCATATGCAGGAATGCAATGATTGACAATGCAGGGGTATCCGTAATAGAACTGATGAAAGTGAAGATGAAAATTTAATACAGTAAAATAAAAGAAAGACAAGAAGTTTGTTGTCTCTTAAGAAACACGCCTTAATGAAAATAAGAAAATCATAATGAGCTATTTAGCGAAAGCCTGAGTTTAATAAAGCGGTTTGACAGATAATAACAGAGGGATTTAACGGCATCCAGATCATTTTGGCCTAACAGATCTGTGAGATTCTCCTCAAACCTGAGATTATTGTCAAGTCTATTCAATAGAAAATGTTGTCTAAGCGGGTGATTAATAATAACAATTAGTATAATAATAATAATAGTTATTATTATTATTATTATTATTATTATTATTATTATTATTATTATTATTATTATTATTATTATTATTATTATTATTATTATTATTATTATTATTATTATTATTATTATTATTATTATTATTATTATTATTAAACTGCAGCGTGCAGAGTTACTCGGTAAAATCAACTTGCCTTCTCGGTTAAGTCATAAGAGTCCGAAATATTTTACAAATTTGCCCGTCTTTCCACACTCGGTCGCATTCGGAAGACTCGCCTCGAGCTCGAGTTTCCCCGCAATTGGTATGAGCCGGAGGTTTCGAATTCGTTGTACTATATCCACCGCAAGCGCTCTCCATGTGCTAATGCATATTAACGAGTAACCGGCGGCCCAGTCGCTCGCGAACGATGCGAAAACAGACGCCTCGACCCCTCCTCCCCATACTTTCCCGCGTTCTCCCTCTGCGTTATTTTTCTTTCTGTCCATAAACTTTGCACGCGTACGCCGTGGTTGGGGGGTTCGTTCGTTTTTCCGGTCCGTAGCAAAATAAGCAGAGCGATAACTAAAATGGACGAAAAAGTGGACCGTTTTTTTATTTATTTTTTTTATTAAGTTCCGCTGAATATTCTATCACAGTAATTAGGGGAGCTTACGCGTCGAGGTATCGGTTATTTCGTCGGAAATTTGATTGGCGAGAGTGTCCGCGTTCACGCAGGGTGTGGCGCAGCGTTGCGATAGAGGAAACAATTGAGAGGCGGAAAAATTGCATGCGTCGTTGACCACAGACCGGTGCCGCAAGGATTCCTTCTCTCGGAAATTTCAAAAATTAATATAAAAATGTAATAATTATTACATGAAACATTTTTTTTACACATAACAGACTTAGATTACATATATGCTGCCAATTGGCTGTAGACCAAAGTCCTTCAGCCCCGGTTTTTATCTTTTTACAATAACATTTTTTTAAATATTGTTTTAAGTATTGGCACTTAAAATTAAAAGAAAAGTCAGTTTATTTCTTCGTTGTTAATTCTTTCGAGTTGCTGGTAAGTTCTACGTGGCGAATGTAATTTTCCTGAAGTGTGAAGCTTTTTGCGTGATTTTGTTTTTACATGAAAGTAAAATTTGAAAATTTTTTATCAATCAAGACAATATTAAAAAGAGCCGCCCTGAATTGCGCAAAAAATAACCTATTAAAGTGGGATTAGGGTGTCGGTCGCCGAGACAACATCGTTAAGTTCTCGCCCCGATGGCGCGCTTGCGCCGTAAATAACCTCGTGAAATTTGATTCAGGCTCCTCGTTCGAGTATGTAACCCATAAATCTTCCAGGAGCGTCAATGTGTTTACTCGCCTGAGAGATGAGGAGCTTCCGAGAGGAGTGTAATTTCGATGGGTTCCGCGGAGTTGCGCCGATGGAAGTGGGAGTACAGACGGAAGCGAGCTCGATGAAAGTGTAGCTCGTGTTGCATCGAAGTTTTCCGAACGGACTTTCCATCAGGATCTCGAATTCCTCGACCGCGTCGGGAACTCAGTCGGGAGGAAAGCAACATAGACAGGGAAGGGTTGTCGGGAGCGGGGCAAATCGCTGGGAAATACCGATTGAAGTGTATCGGCACGTTGAAACCACTCCGGGAACTAACCCTTGACTCTCACTCGATCCCCCATTATTTTCACCCCCCTCCCCCCCCCCCCATAGTCCATGGAACGTGCGCACGGCCCCTGCATTAGCTTTCCTCGGGGTTCAACGATTTTTCACAAAAACCCGTTCAAACTTACGGAATCCCGCGATACACTCGCAACTCGATCGGATCCGACTCGAAGAGACAATAAAATAAAAGTTTTTTTTAGCGAAACGAGCGATTTCAAAAATCTGATCTATACACACTTAAACACTTTTTTTACACTGTAAAATATAAAATATAAAATGTAAGTATAATAATATTAAACAATAAAATAATAAAATAATAAAATAATAAAATAATAAAATGATAATATAAAATATAAGGCACATTTACATCTCTACCACTCACAACTCTACCAGAATTTAAGGTGAAGTGAAACACGGTCTCTGTCGCTCTCTCTCGCTCCTCCGTAAGACCAACGACGCTATCACACTCAGGGCTCCGTCACGTGACTTTCACTTCACCTTAAATAAAACTCTACCGGATTTACAACGAAACTACCGGAATACAAGGTTAGACGGTGGCCTTGTATTCCGGTAGTTTTATTTAAATTCCGGTAGAGGTTTATTTAAATTCCGCGAGAGTTTTATTTCAATTCCGGGAAAGTTTTATTTCAATTCAGGGAGAGTTTTATTTCAATTGTGGTAAATTTTTTTTCTTCAGTGGTGGAGTTCTAATACGGTACACTGATAAAAAATGCAGTTGAATCAACTGCAGATCCGAGCAGGGACGTTCAAATAAATATTTCGTTGGTCGAACAAAATATTTTAATGCCTCCAAAATATTGCAGTGAAATAATCCAAAAAATTATTGAACTAACCAATCTTTTAGCCGTACCAACAAAATATTTATTCGAACGTCCCTGCCCGAATGTTTAGTTGATTCAACCGTATGTTTTAATCATTGTACAGTTGTAACCCGGTAGAGATGTTTCCTGGTAGAGTTCTGAATGGGTGAAATCTAAATGTGCCAAATATAGAATATAAATCAAGTTTCACACTTCGGGAAAGTCAGACATTTTTCTATTATTATCCATGACTGTTTCGTCGATAAAACAGAAAACTGTATTTCTGTGGACGCGAAAGTGTCCCGACGGCCGGTTCTTAAAATGGATTTACGGCTCGACGTCGTTCGGGGTAGTAAAAGAAAGGCGTAAAGAGAAAAGAAAGGCGTAAAGAGAAAAGAAAGGCGTAAAGAGAAAAGTAAGCTCGTACGAGGAGAAAAGACTGTGGGACAGGGATGCGAGGAAAGTGTGAGTCGGGGACGGTCCATGTACCGACCGGAATCCCGTCTCGCGGCGAGAATTCCCACGAGAAATCAGAGCGCCGGAAGACTCGAGGCTCACGGTTCTAATCGCGCGCCTTACGTGCCGCACACTCTCCTCCGTTTCTCTCCGGCTGCAGCTTTTCGACCGTTGCCGGTCCATCATCAATTCCATGACTACTCGACTCGGATTACACCCGTATTCCGTCCACTTGGACCTTGGACACCGCTTGATAGCCCGAGCAGCACTGCTATTAGCGCCGCTCCGTGTCCGTTCATTTCCCGTCGTAACTACCGACCGCGCCGTGCAGTTCGTTCGGCCGGACAGTAAAAGCGTCGAGACTGGAAGAGAATCGAGATCTTTAATAGAGACGGACACAACACCGTCACGTACAAAAATAGCCTACGCTCGGTATTTTATTTTTTTTCACTCGTCTCGGTCCCTCATTGATGCAGATCGTTCCAGCTTGGAGTGGAAGTCATTCGTTAGGTTTTGATTTTTAAAAAAGCTGCACAGTAATTTGCATATAGCTTCCTCGTTTCTCAGAACTTTGCGCATAGTTTTCTCTATAGTCATGATTTTTGGGTTCCTCGTGGGGGAAACTATGGCCGAAATTGTTTCGTAACATAAACGACCTTCTGAAAAAAAGATCACAAATTTGTATAAAATCTGATCGCTTGAAGAGAATTCGACAAAATTCGATATCAAAGGTCTTTGATCATAGCATTATATTTGTGTGCAGTTTTAGGGCGATAGTTCAACAATGTGATCGCTCCAACGCAAGTTGGAGCGACCACACCCTTTTTTCAAACATTTCAGAATCCGGAGGTCAGCTAAAAATTGCATTTCTCGACGTTTTAGACTATATTAAGTATTCTGACATTACAATCACAATTTTTTTTTTTACGAAACCATAACTTATTCCTCTATGAGCACGCAAACAATAATTTAAAACAACGGTTACATGCGTTTATAGTTGTGTGACTGTTATGTTTATTCATTTAGCAAAATTTTAGTAGATTCATTTTATGAAACTTAAAAAATTAGAAGATAAAAAAAATTAAGCGATATCTTTAATCTTAAAAAAAAATTTCAATATCGATCTACCGTATTTTAATTTTTACAAATCGGCACTCGATTAGTGTACAAACAGCCCGAAAGGGGACTGTTCTGATGTCCCGTTGTATCCACCCTGAGAAATTTGATACCGTAGTCGCACCCCGTTTTGGCGTGATTTATCGTCGCATTAATCCTGTTTCCTCTTTCGTGAATTTTCATACGAAATCTTTTTTTTGCCTCCGCGATTTCGTCGACTAGCCGGGAGTGAAGTCTTCCGTTCCGGCGAAGCCGAAAGGTCGCCTGTAATCCGTCCGAGGGCTATCTTCTCCTCAAGGGTTCTCTTCCATCACCCTCGTTTCCAACCGACCCACATACCATCTCGTCCGTGTGACCGTGTCGCCGTGTGGATCCATAGATCGTCGCTTCCTCAGCGCCGTTCTATTTCCGTGGCAATAACATCCCCCGTGTTTCCGTATTGCCGGGTACCGGTCGGTTTCTTGATCCGCAGAGCTGTATCGCACAACTCCACCCCGAAACCGTGCCGGTCGTCGAGAACCGCCGAGCTAAAGGTCATCTTTGCCCCGGGCCTGTAGATATCGCAAGCCAGCCCATAACCATAACAAATTATCGTGATAATATGAGGGTGAGCCGGTTCGTCGTGTTATCGGCTATGATAACGGTTGCCTGCTACCGAAAATGCCTCCTCGATATTACGAGGCGCTGCGCGGCTGAAAGCTGTTACAGTGGAGTTTAGTTTGCGTCCCCTTGCCACCCACCCGCCCCTCCTCCGGGGTCCAGAAATTGACTTAGCGTACTCGTTACGGAACTTGGTCGGGTATTCGGTAAACTCAGTCTTACGCCTGACCATTACTCAAGTAGAGCTGTACAGTGCAAAGTAACTAAACTGTGGATCGGGTAATGTTGGGCGGAGTAAAAAGAACGGCTCGAAGTAACTTCATGAAAGACTACTTGATAGGGAACAGATTTACTTAAATGGGTCGTCGGTTTGCTTGCTAAAAGTTGGGATGAATGGAGAAGACAATTTGGATCAGGGGGGGCTTTAAATTCTGTAGAGGAAGTTTCGAAGCGTTACATCGTACCTTGGCAGGGTCGAGGTCAAACTTAAGGAAAAACTGAAGGGCGACTTTGGCAAGAACTCAAGATCAAACTTAAACGAAAACTCAACGTCAAACTTAAGCAAAGGCTACGTCAAACTTAAGCAAAAACTACGTCAAACTTAAGCAAAAACGCAAAGTCTAACTTAAGCAAAAACTCAAAGTCAAACTTAAGCAAAAGCTCAAAGTCAAACTTAAGCAAAAACTCAAAGTCAAACTTAAGCAAAAACTCAAAGTCAAACTAAAGCACAAGCGCAAGCTCAAGCTGAAAGCTTAAGGGTCATCGAGCCTGAGTTCGAATTAAAGTAATGCCTACGACTCCCCAACCCTTCGTCGCCCTTAACCCCTTTAATCTCGCAAAGTAATTGCCGCCGATAGTAATTTCAGTCTGTGGAAACTGCCGTTTGCGGAACTACTTTGGTCCGTCACGAAACATTAGGACGACGACACGAGGCGTTTGTGCTCGGTCGAGTGGCAGACGCCGCAGCCGGAGTGACTCGAAGAGGTTCATCCTTTCGACCCTCGGTCGACGTGTGTCGGTTTCCGTGGTTCTTGAGGGATTGACCGCTGACCTGCAGGGAATCAAGGCCTCGTTAGAGGACGGGACGTCATACATCCCAGCAGAGAGAGTTCCTTAAGCTCCTCACCCGATCTCCGTCTCCTCGCCGTCCGGTGGCTCGACCGACGGACCTTCCCCCGCTAGGACGAACTAATGCCAACGGCCTCAAACTATGTTGTCCCAGAGTTTACACTCCGTCTCCTCCCGGGCTCTCTATTTCACTCAGTGTCTCCTCGTCCGGTCGGCCTTGCTACGGTTCACCGTGTGTTCCTGCGGTTTGCACAGTCCGCAAACTCACTGCATAGACGGATACTTGGATTTTACGTCCGTCGGGCAACACCTGCGCGGACGTTCCGCCGGGTACGCCGTACGAACGAATAACTTCTGGGTTACGTCAACACACGTCGCTGGGGCGTGCAGAGATTCCGCCCTAATTCGCACGAAAGAAAAGTGCAGCGTCGCATGCACGGCTAAAAAGTGGACAAATTTTCCCTTTGAAGAATTCTTCCAAAGGCTATAATTTTCCAGTTACGAGGGGATAAAGATCGGGGCTCGCCGGTAGCCCAGCGACGCGCGCGCCATCTTTGCAGCGGCCTGATTGGCTCAAACTTTTAAGCGCTTGTAACTCACGAACGAGGGCTTGTATCGAAATTTACTAAAGGAAAAGTTTGTTCAGTTTTTGATCAAGAACACGACTCTACCTCTTGTTTGTGCTTTCTTTAAAAATATTGTGTATGTAGGACGTGGATACATGTGTGATGAGCGAAATTGATTTTACCGACTGAGAAACTCCGCATGCGAACTGACTGTACTGCAGACCGCATTCGTTCTCGTGGAGAGTTTACCTTCGCTCCGGGAGTTTGTTTTTACGACGTACATTGTGTTTTCCCCGGGCAGAGGTGAATAGCTCGCACGCGCCTCCTCCCCGACTAATCCGACGACTCGCGAGCTCACGAGCTACTGCAGGGCGAACCGCGCTGAATGGTATGTTAGCTTTTCAAGACGACCAGTGCATTTCTTACCCGAGACCGCCTCGCCAAAAAAATGCGCAACTTTTACACTTTATTGAGCTCAGTTTTCACCCACCGGAGAATCCTGGTGAATAAACCTCTTTCGTATACTATGACGTTCATGTTTCTTTTCTCCCCCCGGATATAATACGAAAACAAGGAACCGCAGCCAGAAAAAAAAATTTATTTGACGGCCACCGTTTATTTGGTTTAAGTAAAATATTTATTTGATTTAAATAAATATTTATTTTTATTTAATTTATTTATTTGACGGTGGCCGTCAAATAATTTTTTTTTCTGGGTGCGTCCAATTCAGGTTTAATATTATTTTCAAAATCTACCTGGCGGAGTTCGCATGTGCCAATAATTGACTTTTACAGTGCATAGATGCTCAATGTTTTTTAGTTGACGCGCAATAAATAAATAAATAAATAAATAAATAAATAAATAAATAAAAAACTGACCTTTTGTGATTCTCACAGAATTTTTAACCGACCCAGATAAAGGATGCAGTGACTCGAAGTGGTACCAGAGAAGTACTATCTTGCTTCAAAGGTTCAATGGATTTCGATATATGTCAAGCGCACTGCAGATTTTTGAAGCGGTCCGTACCGTGGGTAGAATTTTCTCGGGTTTTCGTTTTACATCGTTTTATACCCACCTCCCGATCGATCCTTTCGTCCGAGAGGATTCGCATCCCTGGAATACTCTCCACCGACTGCGGCTTTCGTGTTGGCCGCGGTCCGGGCAATTCTGACTCTTCGATCCTGAGACCCCGATGCGCTGGGGGCGAGTCTGGACCCTGCAGGAGGGAGTCAGTGGAGTCGTGCCGAGGACAACAATACGACAGGGCTTCGACGATAAGGGAGGTGATTCGTCCGGGCACGAGGTTCACCTCCGGAATAAACGGCTCTCGCGTCGGTACAAAAAACCCCCCGAGGGACGAAAAAACGGAATACATTTTTTACCCTCTCACGGGCGGTCGAAACTTAGTTATTTCCGTCGAGAGAAGTCTCGACTAGTTTTGGGATCGGCCGAGATATTCCATTCGATGGTAATTTTATATAAAAAAAAAATAAAAAAATGGAAGTTTATATAAGTCGAAGCTTCGTTTCAATTAACGGACTTTCGGCCCGCAGCAAAGCGGGCTAAGGCCAGGCCGGCCATAAATCCCTTTCGCACGAGCGAAGTTCATACGTGGAAGAGAAAAAGAAAGAGAAAATATGAAACAAGGGTATATGGAAAATTTGGACAAACCTCGAATTTATTATCACCGCGTGAGCGCGAGCGTTGTGCCGGTTAAGTTCCTCGTCGAGGGAGGTCCGAGTTGCGAGTCCGGTGTTTCGTAATGCACAGTGGTCGGGGAATTTAGATTAATGTTTGTTAATGGTTCCGTGGGATTTCGCGGGTAGTTCGCAGCCGTTAGTTTTCTCAGGTCTACCCGGTCAGGGGGATGTTTTTAAACATGCCAAGCAAGTGTTCTTTTTTTCCTTTCCCTTTGCATCTTTAATAGTAGACAAATTTATGATTTCTGATTTTTAAACAAATTTTTTTGCTTCCTCATAGGAAAGCACTTTGTTTTTTTTTTTTTTTTTATAATTTCCTTTAATTTCTATGAAAAAGAATATTAATTTTTCATCGCATTTGTACATTAAATTTAAAGTTTTTGCATAAAAACTTCCAGCCCGGTATATTAAATTTACAATTGTTTTTTACAGTGAGGAAGCCAAAATCGACCAACAGCCTTTCGTGTAGAGAAAGCAATGTGCACATTTTTTTTTTTTTTTATGCTGCGATAAAAATCAGCCGGGCCTTTTGAAGGAAATTTAATCAGGACACTGCATTGTGAGGCACAAAACCGCGTCGAACGCGTGAATGAAAACGGGATTATTATTGCTCGAGTAGAAGGATGAGTGTGTGCTCGTAAGCTCCGGCGAATTCAGCGGGAGCTTCACAGCGCCGTGCGAGAAATACAAACTGTGAGAACAGGGTTTCAAGAGTAAAGCGAGGATTTTGAGTTTAGTACGGAGTGAAATGTACCATTATTGTTACTCGGGAGATGGAAAACGAGACCGGGTCGGAAAATCATATGCAGATCTCTACTCTCCGGTTGATGCTATTCCTCCCTCGTCGAGCTTGATCCACTGTACAGCGCTTCTTTTTTTTTTTCTCATCCTCGATGGAGATGCGAGGAAAAACAAAATTCCATTATGTAGGATATTCACTAATGTACGGGGGGAAAATAATACAGAGGTCGACTCGGGAATAGATTGAAACGAAAAAAAATATAAATAATGATAATTGAAAGAAATCTCTTATTTCTGAGTATAATTGGAGACAGTTTGGGGTCACTTTTTTGCAGTAAAAAAATGCATTGCCTGCATCGTTGTTTTTATTGATTATCATGCATTATTAGTTATCATCAATAACGCATTGTTTGCGTTGTTGTTAGAAAATTAAAAAAAAATTAAGAAAGATAAATAAATAAAATACAAAAATTAAAATCAAATATCTAAATTCGGGAAAAATTTTAACTTTGTATTTCACGTTAGCATTATGTTACATATTAGAAGCAGCGGATGAGAGAGAGAGAGAGGATGAGAATGCGCGTGTGATTAATGCAGAAATTCGGCTGAGACGGCGGAAGAAGGGAGTCCGGCGAGGAAAAGAAAGAGAGAGTGTGACCGATAGGCAGTTAATTCATTCGTGCGACCACGTCCGAAATGACCGAGCGCGACAAGATAAGAGTCTGAGGGATTATTAATAAAGTGGGCCAAGAAATTACCGGGGTCGGTGGCCCGCGTGCCTGCGTCATTATTCGCTTAATGATGCTTCACACATACATTCTCAGTCAAGAGTTTGATTCGATCAAAATTTGAGAACTTCGCGATATGCCAAAAATCTGAAAACAAACTCCGCCGTCTTAATGATGCCAATTTGATTTAAATACATATTTATTTAAATGAAATAAATATATTTATATATTTAAATGAATTTATATATTTGTATATTTAAATGAATTTATATATATATATATTTAAATGAACATTTTTTTTTCCAAAGCTTCCTCGATGAGGAAGCAAACATATCCTCGTAGCACTCACGGGCAACTGATGTGTTCAATCTAATTAAAAAGCCCACACACGAACGATCTCTCAAAAAAAAAAAAAAAACGAAAAAAATCGAAAAATGTTTTTCAACAGCGTATAAACCTTAAAAAAAAAAAGAAAAATTGTACTGAAGCATGGGCATTCAGGTGCAGGTGCACTCGCGCGTTCCGCGCTCGAAAAGTCGATATAGCATGAACGTAAGCGCGCCCGTTGCTCTCTCGGTACGGTTCTGTCGGCCGGCCGTAGCGCGAAGCGTCGCGGCGCCGGTGGCGGCAGGCGCCTGCCGTTTAGCACGCAGGATCAGCGCATGGGGGAGGGAGAGAGGGGCGGAAGGGGGAGAAACGGCGAGTGAGAGAGACAGATAGAGAGAGAGAGAGAGAGAGACGGAGAGGACTCCGGTGCCGCCTTGGCCGCTAGTAGGTCCGCCGCTCTCGACGGAGAACAACGTGGTCGACACTTGCGATAAAAACTCTACGTACTAGACAAACAAAACCAAAAAGAAAAAAAAAAAAAAAACATCGATAAAAAAATAAAAACTCCTTCAAGTATGAAAATCGCTCCGACGATAGGCGAGGAATTTCTGACGGTGATGTTCGGAGAGGTGAATTGACGAGTTCCAGATAATTTTTTCAAGTGGGGGTGAGAGAAGATTTTGAAAAAAATAAATAAATAAAAAAATAATTAATAATAAAAAATCGATCGCGAATCGAGGCTGCGGAGCGTGCGGTGGATCGAGTGGGCAAACTCGGTGCGACGAGAAAGGTCGTATGAGCGAGCCAAGGGTCGAAACCACGGAGACAAGTGGCAGGTGAGAGCAGGGGGGGGAGAGGCGCGAGTGAGTCGAGCACGAGTGACAAGAGCTCGGTACCTTTATAGAGGGAAATATATCGAGGGAGGGGGAGGAACGGTGGAAAGAGAAAGGGCAGCAGGTCGCGGCGAGTGGGAGGGTTAAAGAAAAAAAATAATAATAATAAGAAGAGCGACAGGAAAGTCGGAGGCGACATAGCGTGAGGTTGATGTCCCTGATGCGAGCCAGTGTGGATTTTGGTCGCCGTCGCTCCCGTCTCGTCGCTCGCCGGCTTCGTTGAATCGCCAAAAAAATCCACGATTTTTGTGGCACGATCGAAATTAAAAAACAAAAAAATAAAAATAAGAAAATTGATTAAAAAAAAAATTGAAAACTTGATTTTTAAAAAAATTGAAAAATTTGATTTAAAAAAGTTCAAGTGCTCGTTAGAAAGTATAATTTTTATTGTGAGTGCGTAGATAGTTGTGGGAGGGAAGAGAGAAAAAAAGAAACAATTGTGGGAGGAAAGATTCGAGTGTGAAATTCGTTGGTTCGCGGAGTAACGTTCGGGGCTCTCGCTCAGAAATGTTCGACTGCTTTTGAGGAAGAAGCGACTGCAATAATATCCTGTCGATCGGCGATCGATGGTAATTAATCGTCGGGATTAAAAGAGGGATTTTTGAGGATTAAAAAATTAAAAGAGTAAAAAAGTTCTCGTGAATTTGTTTTTGCTTCGTCTGGAATACACACGTGAACGGCAAAGTATTTTTTGTTTTTCGGTGCTTGTGCTGTGATTGGTTAAAGATCGTACGAAATCGAAAGACACAGGCACAGGTAAGAATAACTCATTGTAGTTTCGATATTTCATCGCTTTCTGACATGCATCGAAGAAATTTAATGCCAGGATTTAGTTTAATACTAGAAGGCCTTTTTACCGAGGATTTACTGAGAATTTATCGCAAGTAAAATCGGCCCAAATTGACGGGTCGATATTTTATTGCTTTCTGATATGCATCGAGGAAATTTAATACCGGGATGTTTAATACTATCGGGTCGTTCCACTAAAGATTTATTGAGAATATTCCGCAAGAAAAATTGGTCTAAATTGCCGTGGACAATTGATGAATAAACGGAGCATACAATAGAATGTTCTCTTATGGAGAAAAAATATTGATATTTCAAATTAAGTTAAACGGAAAAAAATAAATATATATACATAAAGAATCACTCAAGTATTTCAGAATCGAACTGGTTTTTAAAAGATCCTCCAAATAACCCCCTTACATTTTCAAAGGGCGGATTCCCGACCATAAAACCTTAAAACAACGGAAAAAATCTATTTGCACTCAAATAAGAAAAGGGTAATTTTATTCCCAATATCAAAGTGTCCTCTCTATGATCAACGCTAGCCGGTCCCGTGCAGTTCGAGTGCGCAAAGCCATGCGATAAATCAATTCGCCCGAAAGTTGGTCGTCTCGGAGTGACGTTGAAGCGGATCATTTTGATTTTTCAGATTGAGTGGAACAGAAAAAAAAATTAAATACATATCTACTTTAGCATCGAAGCCGCTTTAAGTTCCCCAAATTACGCCCTTTAATTTTCAAGACACAGATCCACGACCCTTTAAAATAAAAAAAGATAATAAAAAAAATGCTATACGTTTAGAATAAAATAAGGAATTGGGCGATTTCATTTCCAATATCAAAGTGTGATTGAGGCGAATAAAATAAAAATTAATAAAAAAAATAAAGCACGAATCTAATTCTGCATCGAACCCGCTTTGAAAAAATCCCCCGAATTACGCCCTTAAATTTTCAACCCACAGATCCACGACCCTTTAAAACAATTTTAAAAAAATGCTATCTATTTACAATAAAATAAGGAAATGGGTACTTTTATTCCAATATTAGAGTGTCCTCTCTGTGATCAACGTTAGCCGGTCCGTGCAGTTCGGGTGCGCAAAGCCGTGCGATAAATCAATTCGTCCGAAAGTTGGACGTTCCGGAGTGACGTTGAGGCGGATCGTGAGGGATAAAAGCGAATAGCCGGGACCAGAGGGGGCAGCTGGAGAGCGTCGGAGAGAGGACTGACGCGATCGAATTACCCGTCTGCAATTCGCCACCGCAACATTCGAATCCGATTTAGGAATTCGTGGGAAAATCGGGAGTCGCGCCCGTTGCATAATTCATAAGTTTGGTCTAGGGTATTCGTATATGAGGGCACACAACGAAAATCTCCTTTTCTCTCTTTCCATTTCCTCTTTCGCCTCGGTGCTTCCTATCTCGTTTCGTTACGGTCTCCAGAGCTCCGAAGAACCCGACCTTTGCGTCACCCGAGCGCAAAGGGGAATCCCCGATGCAACCCCGAAACGTACGATTTCGTGCACATACGACCTCTGTCCATCATACTTTTTTTTTTTTTTTCTCTTCAACCTCAACCTACTTCACCTCGAGCAGACGTGCAGATGCAAAATGTCGACAAACGTGTCGTGAATTCATTCCATCAAAATATATTGGATTGAGCAATAGCCTTTTTTGTTTCTGTATGTTTTCCATCTACGTGGAATATTCGTTGGACCGATTGGTAAAAATGTTTTTGTTCATTTTCTATATTTCTTGACGGATATTTTTTTTTTAAAATTCAAAATTGGTCATTTTTGTTTCTTTTTGTATTCTCGCCGCTCGAAGGGCTTGTATCAAGTACTATATTTGCTTCTATATATATTTTGCATCTTCATTGAATATTCGTTGAGCCGATTGGTGAAAAAATGATTTTTAATTAAAAAAAAAAAAAAATTCGTTTGATATTTTTCGAATTAAAAATCCGTAATTTTTTTCCCTCTCCGCACGACGAGCGTGTATCGAGTGAGTGTTTTTTCTTTCTACATATACCTTCCATCTGCATGGAAAATTCATTGGTCTCATTGCTTAAAGAATGGTCGTTTAAATATTCAATTTTTTTCGTTCGATATTATTCGAATCAAAAATCCGTAATTTTAATTTCTCTCGGCGCGCGACGAGCTTGTATCGAGCACGAGGTGAAATTTTTACCGAGAAATCGATAGACTCGACCGGCCCCGGCTCCCGGTCTCTGCCTCACCCCGGAAAAGAAATGTAGGACTGGTAACCCCGACTCGAGGCCGCTGTTCGCGAAATAAAAAGAACGAAAACAGACCGAGAGCCGCGGAGAGGGAGAGAGAAAGAGAGAAAATGGAAGAAGGTTGGGAGAGACCGATAGAACCGAAAGAGGGTATAGCGGATCGTCGATTTCGCTGCAGACGCTCGAGGCCGAACGTCGGGCACGCCATCGACGATCATTTGTCACCCTCCGACCCTGTTCTCTTCTCCTTCCCACATTTCATCGCATTCGTGGCCACAAAAAAAAAGAAAAAAAAAACAACAAACCAAATCTAGTACCAAACTATTTTTAACCCCCTCACCGACCCGACCCAACCGATTTATTTGTTTTTATCCTCGCATGGTTTTGCCTTTTCCAACAGCCGAGATAAATCCGAGTGTTTTCCCATTCAATAACAATAATAGTAAAAAAATAAAGATGAAAGTAGTGAGGTTCTGTTACGGGGCACAGGTGCACTAAACGCTTTATTTACTTAGTATTCTCACGTGGATAAACGGTGGAACCCGTTTGTTTCCTCGCTCGGGAGACCGGCAGCCTCGGCCAAGTCTGACCGGTCGGAGCCGTTTTCACTTGTTACTTCGCGGGATCGCCGCAGAGGCCGATGCGGCCGTACTTTTATTATTCTTGCACTGTGATTCACTTGCAACTTGAACGGCGGGAGTCTCCGTGACTCGGTCGAGGGTCACTTTCCACAATAGCACAGAAAAAAGCGCGGTTTCTTTTTTGTTTCATAAACAGTTTTTTTCTTTTTGCTCATTGCTATGTTGTAAAAATCATAGATGTTTTCGTTAAAAAATAAATAAATAACTAAATATATATATAATATAATATATATAATAAATAAATAAATTTTTAAAAAATACAAAATAAAAAACGAATCGAGATTGTAATTAGGGCTATAGAGTTGAGGTGTCTTGGCCGGGGAAAAATCTTATCCGGCTAATCGACATTGTAGTTTGGCCGGCTAAAAATTAGCCGCAGTTCAGCTGGCTATTCATTTTTATTGTGAATTACAAGGAAAAAACGGTTTAATTCGACTAAATATGAAGTATAACATTCAGCTAAAATTGATATAATCGTTTAAATTTTATGAGTTTTTGAAATTTTTGAATTTTTCGGAACAGTCGTATTTTTTATCCGACACGAGTTTATGCATCAAATGTCGCTCCAAGAGTAAAGTAATGTGAAGATCGCTGATCGGCGCGGAAAAATCCATTAGCCTCAAAACGCCGAAGGACGCAAGTTGATCAGCGATTTCCGATTTTCGATCGGTTAGCGATTTTCTACAATAAATGCTGAAAATTTTGACCGTTTCAATTTAGTTTTTTTTTTTTCTATTATGTAAAATGTGAATAGGTGAAGCCTTATCCGGGGATAACAAAACGTAAAACCGCTCAGAGAGCTCTTATCCTCTCGGGATCTTTATCCAACAGATCGATAATGTACCCGTCTATATATATATACACACATATATATGTATTCCCTGCTTGTTCGAATACATTATTCCGTACGTCAATAGAACGGCGATGCGATAATAGCCATTCGCGCCTGGCGAGCGTGCTCGACGGAATACGAACGACCTCGTCTGGCACGCTAACTCAGCCAGACGATCGGACTCTCCTAGACGCCCGTCTGTGTCTTCCTCTCTCGGATTTTTCACTTTGAAAACATTGCCCGTGAATAAGATTTTTTTTGTAACACGTGCACGAAAAGTCCCGCTTTTCGTGCCTGTAAAGTGCGGCGAAAGTGGCGCTTTCTAGCAGAGAATGCGCGAAATAGTATATTATGCCACAAGGGAGGAAAGTGCGTGTTTTCACCGAGTGTGAAGTTTGAAATTCACACGAGGTGAAAATGCACTTCCTCCCTTGTCGCATGCGATATTTTTTTCCCGACTTCGTTAAAATAACTACATTTCTTGCATCGCAAAATCGTCATCGTCGCCAATGACCATTACTCACCGGAAGTAATGGAGCTTGCAGAGGGAGTAATGAGCAGTGTTACTCCCTAGGGAGTAATGAAATTGTACTGCGCATGCGCACATGTTAATAATGATCATCGGTCAATAATAGGCTGTTTTCCGCCCGTGTTGCACGTAAGAAATGTGGTTATTTTAGCGAAGTCGGGAAAAATAGTACATTACTCCACGAGGGCGAAAAACGTTTTTCTAACGAGTGTGAGTTTGCAGCACGAGCCGAAGGCGAGTGCTGTAATCACACGAGTTAGAAAAAGTGTTTCGCACGAGGGATGTACGAAATTTTTTATCACAAGGTGCGAAAATGGCGGTTTTACGCACGCGAAGCGGGCGGAAAAGTGACCATTTCCGCACCGAGTGATGAAAAAAACTGTGAGTTTGCAATCATACAAGTTCAGATAACGTTTTTCGCACGAGTATCGAACATAATTTTATTTCGCAAGGTTTGAAAATGGGGTCAAAAACCGCCATTTTCCCACCGAGTGAAGTAAAGTACTATTTCTTCTTCGATTCAACAATAATCATCAAATCTCGCAATCCCGTCGATAGTTTTCTACCTTATCGACGTTTCTTCCTTTCCGCCGAGTCTCCAGTTTCTCGGTGCCTCGTTACGAGCGAGCGGCCGCGTCCGGAGCGAGGATGGGAATATCAACGAGCGTTTTCCACGACTCTTTCATCTTTTTTTCTCGTTCGCCAGTCCACTCGGAACGGTCGACTCTGACGTCTGGCTTCGAATCTCTCGAAGGGGGAAAGAAGAATAGGTAATTGGGCGCTTCGCGAGGCTCGCAAAGCGGTCGGCATTACAGATTCTATTCCGAAGCCGACTCTGGGACCGCTGCGGCCCCGAGAGGCGAGCGCGAGGAAGAGCTCAGCCGTGGAATAAAACCCTGGGAGCCTCACGTTTCTACGGCAGAGTACGCGTTTGTGTGGCTCAACCTGCGGGGGAAAACGCAGCGTAGCGCCGGCGAGCTTTTCATAACCGGCGAGCTAATTTTTTTATTTCATTTTTTTCATTTTTCCTTCAAAGCAGATGCGTCGATTAGTCTCCACTCAGCTCGTTGCGCACGTCGGAACATTGTTTCGCAAAAAAAAAAAAAGAATTACGCTTATTTTTTTCTGAATTTTTCCAACTTTCTTTCGAGTTCTCTGGAGCACTTTGGATATATTTCTACCGTCTCGTTGAATCATTTCTCAAGCGGCGGAAATGCTACGAAATCTCTATGCTAATCCTTACGCTCCAGCGGAGCGATGCATTTTGGTTTTTAATTCCAAGAATTTTTTTCAAATTTTGTTTTCCTCGCTTTTCCACATTTTATTCCAGTCTTTGGTAGGCGATAAAGTTTCGGATAGATTTGAATTTTTGTGGGCTTTAATAAGTTTGGTACGGAGTTTCGGTTAGTTGGTTTTACAATTCTTTTTTTTTCCTCTCTATCATCAAAGGACGTAGACATAAACCTGCCGCCCAGTTTCCCACTGGTTAGTGGAAACCGACGTTACCGAGGACGTTAGTTACGAAGCCGCAAAAAAGCTTTTCATACCTCAACTTTTTTTTTTTTTTTTCTCCCGGCTCGATCTTCCTCGGGGAATCCACACTCGACTTCCACTCGAGGAAGGCCCGAGCGGAAATCATTAACCCAGAAAACGGCGGAGCCACGAGAGAAGGCGAGCCCAATGGGGAGTTCTGCAGGTGCAGGATGAGCAGAACGAGATGAGTGCGCGAGGAAGAAGAAGAAGAACGAGAACAAGTAGTCGATAACAGACCGAGAAAATTTTCACCGGTATCTGCTGCGCGAATTCCGGCAAGGGGTATAAAAAAAAATAATAATAAAAATTCAGCGAATACATAACGCGGCTCTGCAGCGGTTTAATTGGAGCATCGCGAGACTCCACGATTATCCGGCGCCGATAACATTAGAATTATGCTTCGATTATCCATTTAATCCCCGCGACGATCGGAACCGATATTCAAGCTGTCAGGGAAAAGCGCGGCAGAACCGTCTCATTTAAAAATTGTCATTAAACATTACTCTTAATCTCGAAAATTATTGTTCAAAATGTTTTATTTTATAAATAACATTTTTTCAAACTGACATTTTTTTTTACGTAAAAAGACCAATTTCTAACGTAAAAATTTCAATTTAAAGAATCAAACTAAGAAAAAGATGCAAATTAAAAAAATGTTTACTTCAAATTTTTTAAAATTAAATTTGTTAACTATTATAATTAAAAATTAAAATTTTCAGCTTAAAAAATTAATATTCAAATTCCAAAGTTAATATTTCCTGAATAACGCAATTCGGTGTTGATTCGAGCTGTGGATGGATTTAATTATTCCCCGGTGACTCTTTCGGCTCCGATCTGCCAGTCATCTGCCGAGGGTCTACCGGAGGGTTTCTATTCATGGAGTGCGCGCTGGTAACTGGAGCTGGAGCCGAATGCATAAGATCGATGAAAACGTACGATTCGCGGATCGAGGAGAGGAAGTGGGAAAAGAGATCGGAGTCGAGGGGTTGGAGTCTGAGCGGGAGAGGGCGCACCTGCTAGTGGGATATTGCACGGCCCGAGGATTATCCGCGCGTAACGAGACCCGGAACTTTAATGCCCGAGGCGGATCAAGATTGCTCGATTATTCCAAAGTAATTTTCCACGCGGGCCAGAGACCATGGAAGAGACGCGAGGCTGCCTCTGTGGCGAAGCCGTAGGTAGCTTTCGACGCTGAAACAGCGTCGAAAGCTCTATACCGGAAGGATTGGGTAGGGAAACGATGAAGCTCTTACAAGATATTACGCTGATCGCGTTATAACAGTTAAGCAATTTTGGATCTTAGCGATATATATTTTTTAAAATTATGAACGCTAAATGCACACCCGAACGTCACTACAATTACGTTTTTTAAATGATTTTGTTTTATTATGAGTTAAAAAGTTCATAAGTTTCGTATGTGCCACACTGACAATTTTCTTTTCACGCTTTTTCTTTTCCGCTTCGTTCTTCAACTTCTTCTTCCCTCGGCGTGAAATGATCCTCGATCTATATCGACATGTTCTTAGCTCCCTCAGCTTCTTCGAAACCTTCACAGTTCCACTTCCGCCACCAGCTCTATTGTCCTCGCAGCGACATGGCAGCGGATTTAGTCCGCTTCTTATTTTTCCCCGCTTCCATTTTCCAGAATTCCATCAGACTCCACTCAGCTTTATCGACTACACTCGTTATCTCCCCAAGCATCTCCGATTTTCCTCTCTATCTGCATCGCCAGTTTGCAATCCGATTTCTCCTTGTACTACTTTTTATCCTTACTTTTATTATTTGACACTCCTTTTGGATGACCCTCTGTTGCCGATTTAAGGAGGTTGGAGCGCTTCGCACTTGACAAATGGGTACATTTTTAGAGTCGTCCATACAAAGTTTTACACATCTGTTGATTATAGTGGATGGTGGATCGAGCAAAAATTACGGAGTACTCTTTGAGAAAGTGAGCGAACATGTACCTTTGCGAAAATTAGCACAAACCACTTAATATTTTTGCAACTCCATTGCGATTAATGTGTTTCTGGGTTAAGAACATCTGCTGTAATACACATAACCATCCACTATAATCAATAGATGCGTAAAAGTTTGTATAAACGACTTTAAAAATATAGCACTCGTTTGACTAATGTAGAGCGTTTCAACCTCCTTGACGGGCAAGTTTCTGCTCCCCTCTTCATCGTTACTGTTTCATTCCACCTCTTCACCACTCACTTGCCCTTCTTTTCAACTTGAACATAATTAAATCATCGATCGGACATGGTACTTAAAGCTTTCGCAAGAGCGGACTGAACTCTATTAAAAATGACATTACTTTATTTTTTATTAAAAAAACATACAATATATGTACATATAGTATGTATATCGTATCACTGAAGGCTAAAGGGCCGACGAGGAGTCTATGTTAGCGTGGAACACCCTTTGGCCTTTGACGACACGATAAACAAACACTTTCTCATATATGTAAATATTTTCAAGGGAGCTTAATCTGTTTTTCGATTGTCAATTATAATAACGATTATTAAGTATGGCAAGTAACGTTACGAGGGATTAAAATAGAATTGAGAAAGGCTTAATTTTAAAAAATTGTCAGATAGCCCATAAATCATTATCACGTCGTCGCGGACAGGTTCATCCGATTCACTGTCCGGCGGAGTGTTTGCCGGTCTGTTAACGCTGTCGATTCGATTTATATCGTGGGAAAACGGGCCGCCATATCCCACGTCAATAATGCCCGCACGGCTGACGTCCAGTCGGGTACACCCAGCGCTTAGTCGTTTGCGTTATAATCACCACGATAATGGAGCCAGTGTATCGTCGAACGGATAATCCGACCGGTATTCGCTCGGTGTCTCCGCGCGGAGACCAATGAGCGTCAAAAGGTATCGCCGATTATGCGATATCCCGCCGCCGGACAAGCAGTTAAATTGCGCATCTGTTGTGACGACTACTGATAACGTCATACGGATAACTGGACCGAAGGAACATCCCAAAACCGCTAAAGATCCAACGATCGTTTTAGGAGTCAGCAAACAAGATTTCGACACATAAAAACCGGACCAACTTTTTAATGGTTATAGTAGACATTTTTTTAATATCTTTTATATTTGCATTTTTTTCAATATCTTTTATATTTGCATTTTTTAACTACCTTTTATATTTGCATTTTTTAAATATCTTTTACATTTGCATTTTTTATTAAATTAAATGGGCGATATCCTGGCGTCGGAAAACCAGTTAAATCGCCCATCTGTTGTGACGACCAGTCATAACGTCGTACGGATAACTGTAGCGAGCGAACAGTCAAACGATAATTTTCGGAATCAGGGACAAGATTTGGACCCATAAAAACCGGACCAACTTTTATCGTTAGCGTAGACATTTTTTATATCTCTTAAATTTTTATATTTTTAAGTTTTATGTTTCTGTTTATGTTAATGAGCGTGAAAAATAAAAACAAAATGCCTAACTTTGGTAATTCTTCAAAAACTTGTGAAACAAAGTTAGGTCTTTTATTTTTATTTTCACACTCATTTCATTTGATCAAAAATTAAGTCAAAGGCTTAAATTGACGTAAAATTGACGACTACAATATTCGACCTCCAGAAACTGGTGTACAGTGGTTTATACGAATATAGCAATATGCAATTACGATAAACCACAACTACATCGAAGGTATTGCGACAGCGCACCGTAATACGAGTCTTCATACGTGGAGCACGTAATAGACACGTGACTCGCGGTTTTGCGAGAATTTCGTGATCAAAGCTTCTCCGCGAGCGAGGGAGGAACAGATAGATAGAGAGCCAGTCCCTGCACTCAATGTCGTCCATTGTTCCGGCTCCATTGACCTCCCTCATACGCTCACTCGGATCGCGGTAAGAGCAGATGAGTAACATTGTTACCCGGGTCTTTCAATGAAAAAAAAGGAAAAAAAAATTGAATTCCGACATTATCCGCATATCGTTCTGTATGCCCAAAAATGATTCGTTTGCGACTCAAAGCCTGAAAAATGACATTAGCACGTGGCTTCTTCACTTTTGTTCCATCCTCCAAAAAACCTCCTTGACAAGGCGGCAAACAAAATTGACCCACAAACTCCAGTCTATTAGTCGATCATGATGTAGAAAATGTTGCGCCAACCGCTTGACATGCTTATGGATTGTTAAATGAGCAAAGATGAATAATTATGAAAGTACAAAAGCTATCCTAGAAGTAATATTTTCTTGTACAGGCGCCAATCACAATGAGTCAAAGTTTACAGTTGTAGAAAATAATCTCGATCGTATCTCACTTAGAGATTATTAAATTTATAGTGAAATGAATAAATCTGAGGAGCGTCAACGTCCCTGGCCGAATCGTAAAAACGTGTTTTGGAGATTCGCATCGTCCTTCGAACGGTCGGTGCCCATAAGTCGATCGCAGCCGCGGCAGATATCGTAAATTCTCCGCCATCGACCACTGCCCAACCAACTTAACTGACCCACATAGTCACCGCAAAGCGAATTTTATTGCCAGCCTTTCGTCATTACCGGACGATGAAAATGAATGTATAACGTCTCCCTCATCGATATCGCAACCGGCAAGCCTGTTTCGTTCCAGAAGGAGTGTTTCCATTCTCTAACTCCGGCTCATCCATCACCTCCTTCAACGGTCAGCATTGTTTGTTTGCTCGGCAAGTTCTGCGCCGTATTAGCTCAGCGCACGGGGACTCTTGGAGCGTAGCTCTGGGGCTCATTGTGCAAATGAGTGCGTCGTTAATATCCTGCGTGTGGATTGAGTAATGCAGCACACGGCCGGTCGTTGGTATGCCGTAACTTCGTAAACTCTCGCGACGTGCTCGCCGGCTGAATTTCCGAGCGGAGTGCGGACCCGGAGCGACGTACGGTCGGCAGTGTCTCGGAACGATGCTGGAGCCACCGGCACGAAGCTGGGACAGCATGATGGATCGTCGCGCATTGGGTTCATAGGCGTGCTTTCAAAGATCCTGCAAGGCCCTGATGAGGTCCGGAAAAGAACTGATTACGCCGTGCGAAGGTCTGGCAAATACTTGATAAGATCCTGATAAGGCCCTAATGTGGTCCAGAGAAGAGCTGATAAGGTCTAGACGAAACCTGGTACGGCCCTAACAAGGTTCGGCCATTACCCGATAAGGCCCTGATAAGGGCCGGTAATTACCTGATAAGGTCCTGTAACTACCTGGTAAGGATTTGATAAGGTCCGGTAATGACCTGATAAGGTCCGGTAATTACCTGCTACGATCCTAATAAGGTCTGGTAATTACCTGCTACGATCCTAATAAGGTCCGGTAATTACCTGATGAGACCCTAATAAGGACCGCTAATTACCTGGTAAGGTCTGCTAATTACGTGGTAAGGTCCGATAACTACCTGATAAGGTGCGGTAACTACCTGATAAGGTGCGGTAAATACCTGATAAGGTCCGGTAATTACCTGATAAGACCCTAATAAGGACCGCTAATTACCTGGTAAGGTTCGGAACACCCTGATACGGCTGTGATAAGGCCCGGAACATCCTGATACGGCTGTGATAAGGCCCGGAAAAGAACTGACGTGTGGCCAAGAAATGCACAATCCTACCGATAGAGGAAGCACCGATAGAGGAAGCGTCCGACCTGGAATGTTGTTTTCGCCAACTGGCCAGCCAGCCCAGAGTTCGTCGCGACACCTCCCAAGCCGCCCAACTAACGCCGCGCTACAATTACCCCCAAGGTGATTAATTAGCACTGCGGCACGCTCATGCTCACCATTGTGTTGGACCAGGGCGCACATGGGTTAATTTAATTTGGCCGAGGCTCGTCGACTCCGCCGAGAGCCACGTAGACGTTATTCCCGTTACATCCGTTACACCGGATGGACACCCGTGCTCCCCCCCCCCCCCCCCCCCACTTCCTATCTGGAACTGGAACTAAAATATCTCAACGCTTTATTGCCACGTTGCAGTTTTACTGTCACTATTATTGCCCCGCTAACACCCTGCCAGAAACCTGCCGCGGAGATGAGGACGTTGTGATTCTGACGTACGTTATAACCGGGTCACAATTATCGGACTTCTTTTTATTGTTTTAATGCCGGCTCGGCCGCTCGGAATTACGTGTATGATTGTGTTTGGATGCCGATGAATAAATCGTTCGGTCGTTCGGTAATCGATGGGTCAATGAGGGAGATGCGACAAGGGAGTTTCCGTCGAGCCATCGGATGCCGGGGGTCATTTTTGGACGCCGGGTGAATAAACGATTGGCGCGTCGATATTCCGATAACAGGCTGTGGATTTCGGGGATAAAAAATAAGGTGATTGGGAGGCCAGCATGGTCGGGCATTAATGAAATCGAGTTCGACGGGAACAAAAGCTACCAATCGGTGCCTTCCCAAGTTTGGGGTGAGGAATTCGAGGCGCAGGGATGGAATTCGGCAGGCCATCGATTCCCCAGAACCTCGCACAGACCCGTAGAAGACCGATAGAAATGTTAGGTCGTTACATCGGAATCCGGAAATAAAGCCGTTACAGGGTTCACTTCCGCGTCGGAGCCTTATCGGGTCTTTTCCGGATCGCACGAGGACCTCCTCATGTAACGCTTCAACATTTATTTATGACCCTGAAGATGTCTGCATGGGACTACATTTCATCAAATTATAAAGGTTGTGTTTTGCATCGCACAAACTTCTCTCGGAGAAGTTCACTCAGTGAATAAAATTCTACGAGTGAATAATTTTGTATTCTTCCTTGAGTAAAAGATGAAATTTGTCAAAGATGAAATTTGTCAAAGATGAATTTTGTCAAAGATGAATTTTGTCAAAGATGAATCTTGTCAAAGATGAATTTTGTCAAAGATGAATTTTGTCAAAGATGAAATTTGTCAGAGATGAAATTTGTCAAAGATGAAATTTGTCAAAGATGAAATTTGTCAAAGATGAAATTTGTCAAAGATGACATTTGGAAATCGACGCCAAGCCCGTGCATGCTTCAAGATTTCGCTTCCCTAACTTCCGTTGGCCATTAAAACAATTATACCCGAAACATCGCCCGCAACGATTGCATCGTCGGAAAATACAAGAAGTTCCGGCGGATCGATCGCGGCCCACCGGACAACGCCTCGACGACGGGTCCGTCTCGTTATTCCCGGCGCGTATCGATCCCTCTCATTACGATATTATTTTCACCGCCGTTTTAGTTTCTCCTTCTCGAATTCACATTCGTTAGGCAGTTCACGTGCGCGCTTCTCGCACGGTTTCCTGTCGTCGTACGCTCGTTGCGGCATCAAATCGATTTGCCGTACGGACGGACCTACGGACGGTGGAAGGCTTTCTCGGTTCACAATACAGCATGTGTACTACCGCAATCCTCGGCCTATCCAAATGCGGCGAATCGTAACTTTCATTCGCGCCACAAACGTGCCCGACTTGTTCTCTCCTCCCCGTGCAGTTTTCTTTCTCTCTGTACGTGCCGAGAGCGGCGTGTCTCGCCGACTGTGCGATACACATCGCCAGGACGGTGGGAGAGACTGCAGACACCCGGACGGTTTCTTCGGTGTTCCGCAACGAATCGAACGCGTAATTGGTCGCGAAGCGCCGAGGCACTTCCAGTACCCTCTTGCCTCTCGTTAAACTCTCACGGCAGACGGGAAAAACCCTACCACCAAGAGTGGACAATAAAGTTTATTGGCCGCAGCGGGACATCGGCTTTATCGTGTGATAAATTTCGGCGGTGAGTTAGAGTCGTTGTTCGCTTCAGTGGCTAATTGGTCTAATCGGGCGGAATCTATCCTGGCGGGAAATTCGAAGCGTTACATCAGGGTCTGCCGAGGCCCAGTCGGGACCTCGTCAGGTCCAGACTAGGCCTCGTTTAAACGCTCCAAAATTTCTCCTAGGAATCTAGGATTTCTACTGGGTAGTAGACATTTTAGAGCGTTAGGGCCTGATAGAGTTCTGACCAGACCTTGTCAGGGCCTTATGTATCGCTCCGAAATTTCTCCTAGGAATTTCGGACTTCTGCTGGGTACCCAGATGCGGTTGGCCGACGCTCGGAGCACGGCCAACAATTGGCTGTTAGACGGCGGCAGGCTTGTCAGTCGATAAGATCTTGACTAATGCCCAGCACTGGCTAAACTGTCGATTGATAATCACTCCGACGTTGCGCTCGAGAGTTGGCAAGATGCTGCCTACTATCGTCGCAATGATGAGGGTTCGGCGATATCAATTCTATGCTACGAAAACCGAAATCTCGAGAACATAGCGTATGGGAGTGATTTAGGATCGAAATCCACTCTGATATGCTGTTTGGGATTTAGGATTTTTTAAATCCACTTCTATATGCTATGAAAACCGAAATCCCGAGAACATAGCGTATGGGAGTGATTTGGGATCGAAATCCACACCGATATGCTACTTCGGATTTACGAAATCCACTTCCATATGGTATAGAAACAATAATCTCTAGAATATACCCAAATTTCTACCGAGGGGCTTCAGTGGACGCATTTGATCACAGATCATTATTCGATCACAGGAAAAACGAATTAAAATCTGTCTAAGGGATCTATTAGCTTCGCTCGCGCAAATCATCGACTCCTTCTGCCTCGCGCCTTAAAGACACCCGGAAGTTGATATTTCTTGGGTCCGGCTAGGAGGTGGCAGCGGTTGGCACTCGCGGCGTTTGAGCGATCGGGTCGTGTCAGGCGTGGATAGCTCCTATCAGGGACTTCGTGCGTGCGACGGAACTCTCGTCGTTCTGGTGAACGAGTTTGTCTCGTGTGTTTCGCAGCTCGTTCGTTCGGCGACGCGGAGGTGAAAGTATCCGGGTCAGACGAAACCGCGACGTCGCACTCGAGACAGTCGACGGTTCTTTTGCAACACACAGTGACATCCCCCGAGGGCCGGAAGAGACTTGTGTGCGTACACCTCGAGCTATATCGTAGGTAGCCTAGGTGAGAGGCACTCCCGTCCCGAAAATGCCCTGCCAGCTATTACCTATCCAATAAACTTTATTGCCCAATTCGCGAGTGACGTCGCTAGACACCGGCACTTTATCAATGTTGCCCGATTTTTCTTCTTTTTATTTGTTTCATATAATACTGACACACTAGACTCGTCGGTTCTCTTTTTTTTTGTATTTTATGGCCCGTTCATCCGGGCAATTTCGTTGGATGCTTCCCGCCTACGGTGTCGGAATACAGAAGTGCTTTATTGTCACTGATATATGATCCTCTCGGATCTTATCGCGCACGGAAAAAAGTGTATGCGAAAAGTATTAAAAGTATTAAAAGTATTAAAAGTATTAAAAGTATTAAAAGTATTAAAAGTATTAAAAGTATTAAAAGTATTAAAAGTACTAAAAGTATTAAAAGTTCTAAACGTATTAAAAGTATTAAAAGTATTAAAAGTATTAAAAGTATTAAAAGTATTAAAAGTACTACTAAAAATATTGAAAGTATACTTTCTTCGGTGAGGCTAAAAATCGTGCTCAAATATCGTAACATTATGTGGAATACGGTATAGCGCCTTAAGAGGCTTTTTCCGAGCGGCGAATCCTCGAGCAAACCCCCCAAACTTAACTTCGAACGGGCCATAAATCCCCGGGCTCTATTTAAATACACGAGACTCCATCGGTTTCCGGAGTCCTTGCAGTGTGCTGCGCTTACAAGTTGTAGTCCCGCTCTTCGAAATCGAAGGCAAGGCCATAGCCGAGGCGAGGCACGCTATAATCCATATATCGTCCCGAAGCTCCTCGAGAGCTTCGGAGCCGTAAGCCCCGCGCGATATTTCCGTAGCTCGCACGACTTCCTCTCCGGCTCCTATCTCCAGTTTATCCTCATCCATCCCGTCCCGATATCTTGTCTCCCCGTGCAGTAAACACCGACGTACGCCTCTTTCGTAGCGAGTTTCCGATCCGAACCGGTCCCAAAACGATCCTAACCACTGCGGACCACTCCGGACCACCTCGAACCACTCCCGACTGTTACGTTATGTCGGGTGAGGACTCGGGAGATACGGAACACGTCTGTTTACTCTCGTGTCTCGGATCGAACTGCCGGCGACACTTGCCTTTATTATATTCTGGGTCGTGCGTGGGGATAGGACCCAGGCACGCGCTGCGTACATCTCTTTACACCGACCATCTCGAACCACTCCCGGCCACTCCGGACCACCTTGAACCACTCTGGACCACTCCGGCCAGGTTTGGACGTCGAGCGTATATTCGCACGGTCGTAAAAGCCAAGTGCCGACGATGTAGACATCGCGCCCGACGCAACGATTAAACTGCGAGGGGGCGCATGCACTAGGGGTGATGCATCGCCTCCGAAAAGGCGCACCGCTGACGCTATCCAGCTAGCAACAATTCTCCCCGGCCTCGCTGTCCAGCGGAAAAACAAAAAGCGCGAAACGACCGAGAAAAAAAAAGTTCCCACCGCGCGGCGATGCCGGAGAGTCGTTTCGGCAACGTTCACCTCGTTACGCCGCCCACTAGCTACGGTAAATTACGGATGTATGCCGGAGGCGGTAATCCTTGCGCGGTTTATCATACCCCGTTCGTAGGGAGTCCCAAGTGCATTTATCTTTCTTCTAATTAGTCAATTTCTTTCTTTTGCTTCCTCATAGAGAAAGCTTTGTTTTGATGAAAAAAAAAATGTTCGCGTTTTTAATGAAAACGTGTTCGGAATGTTCCAAAACGTCGAAAAATTACATTTCGAAAAAATGTCTGGATGGATGTGTGTGTGTGTGTGCCAGGTCTGCAAAATTCAACCGTCTATAACTCAAGAACTGTTTCATCAATCGGGTTGAAATTTAGCACGCATGTAAAGCAGTTGAGTGCCAAGTTTGGTACAATTTAGGGAATAATTGAATCATTCGTTCAGATTTTATAAGATTTTGAAATGTTTGGAAAAAGTGTGTTCGCGCTAGAGCGAAAACTTTCTATAGAAGTAGACCAACATGAAACAATGTTCGCTATTGAATTTGGTAAGAATCGGTCGAGGGGTCTCGATTTTGTGCCATTTTCAATTTTTTTTTTTCATGTGGTACGAAGAAACGAGATCTCCGAGCGCGAGAGACTGCACAATTATCCTGAATTCTGAGTGTCGAAAGAACAAAATTTAACGTACGAAATTTTTTATAAGAAAAAAATGAAAAATTGTTGCTTATGTTAATCCGTAAAGTCATAATTTGTCCGTATAGGCCACTTTTCAGACTTTATCAAGCTGTTAATGCAAGCGAGCTACGAAATGAAACGTTTCACAGTTCGCGATGAGGGACACACATATGACGGCATAACGTGCCTCTCAACGGAGTTCGCCTAGCACATAACAATAATGGTGATAGGCAGAGGAGCCCGCACCCTCCCATTTGCGCTCAGACAATAAACTTTGTCGGCCAATTAGCGGTACTCTCGAGTTGCGACTTACGAGGAGTTTACGGCGGCGCGGGCGCTTCCCGAGCGTATAACCCCACGTGCCAACCCGTCGGCCTTATATCTTGCACTCGGGACGAACTTTCGTGTGTTATTGCGTCTATTACTACCGACGTAAAATAATAATAATATTCATCATTATTATGTAATAATATAATATTGATAATAGTTTGTACTTAATCAATTAATAATAAATGGAATGAATGAAATTAATGATTATTGTGATTATTATATAATATTATAATATCAATTATAATGAACACTCACACTGATACTCACAGACACTCGCACAGATGCTGCGATCGCGCGAAGCCTGCAATCCAGCATAGTCACTGGTAAAAATCATTAAAAATAATAATATATTGTCCATGATAATAATAATAATAATAATTTATAATAATTATTATAAATTGATACCACATTGGTTTCATAGTAATTTACGTTTTTGCGAAGATCAGTTCGGGGGAATTTTTCGGGGGTATTTTTCTGTCAATTGGACAAATGGTCAAACATCAAAGATGCATTATCCACGCGTAGAGGGATAGATGAGCAAGGGGACGATGTGCGGACTCGGACCGGTAATTTTTCTTGCCGTATGTCAAGCCCGAAAGTGGATAGACGGAGGGGGCGCCAAGGTTCTCGCCGAGGGCGCCAAAGTTATGCGGTTCACGGAGAAGAAAGAGGGTTAGAAATAAGTTATACGTAACAACAGCGGCACACGCGGAGGGTCGGTGGAGGGTTGGAAGTAACTCGGAAAGTATTGAAGGAAGTCGGTGGCGCGATGGAAGCCGCGGGTTCAGCGAGGAAGATGGGGGCGAGATTGAAACCTCCGTCGGGTTGAGCGAGCGGCTGGAGAAAAGAATGCGACGAGGCGGATGGTCGATTCCGTTCGAGGGAACGCACACCGTGACACGAGCTCCCGCGCTTTCAATTCTTTCGTCGTCCGTTCTTCGAAAATTTGGATCTTTGTATTCTTTGAAAATCTAGCTTTAAAAAAAATACTTTAAATATATATACTTTTAATACATAGACTGAGAGAAGAGTCACGGAAAAACTACTAAGTCGTGTGGAAAATTGCCACCACGCAACATGTCACACGAGCTCTAGCACTGGCGATATGTAAAATTTTCACGGGGGCCATTTTTACCCAACCCGTATGGTAATTTTTTTTTTAAGATATCTTGGCAAAGTTTTGCTTGTGTGGCTAAGAATTTCGTGGATTAGAACTGAGCATTTCGTGGATTAAAACTGAGAATTTCGTGAATTAAAACTCAGAGTTTCGAGGATTAAAACTAAGAATTTCATGGATTAAAACTAAGAATTTCCTGGATTAAAACTTAGAATTCCGTGGATTAAAACTGCGAATTTCGTGGATTAAAACTAAGAATTTCCTGGATTAAAACTAAGAATTTCCTGGATTAAAGCTTAGAATTCCGTGGATATAAATTTAGAATTTCGTCGATCAAATTCTTGTATCTACGTTACGTAAAAAAATTTGATCGACATAATATGCCGATCAAAATCCGATAAGAACAACTTACATTCTAGCAAAAATTACGGGGTCTTTGGGTAATATCTGCGACCGCGAAAACCATCGTATTTTCTAGCGGAATGTGTTAACTTTAATACGAATGTTTGCCACGATATCGCCGCAGTTCCCACAAACTTTAAAGTTCCAGATTTATGGATCATTTCTACGCGATCCTTCTCTCAGTGTAGGGTAAAAGTGGTGAATATGGCCCACCTCGATTAACACGTAAATCAATGATATACGGACCGGGCTATATTCCCCACTTTTACCCTATTTGTCTATCGAACCGATAGTGTATCGTCCCAAGTAAAATGCGATACTGCCTGAACGTGCCAATTTTTCATTTTTATTTATTTTTATTGTTTCAGTCGCCACAATGGGCTGCTTCGGAAGCAAAGACAAGTTGAGCAAGGAGGACATGGACTTCCTCAAGTCGCACACACGATACGACGAGGCCACCATCAAGGAATGGTACAAAGGCTTCAAAGTAAGTTGTTACATATTACTAAAATTATTTTCAGATTTTTTTCAACATTTGCGAATAGCCCTGAGAATAATAAACGATGCTTTGGATTAGATAGTTTTTTTAGCGGTTCGTTAAAACGTTCAAAAACCATTTTTTTTTTCAAAAAAATGGCACTTAATTGTACACCCGAGTCAGCCGTCCGTTCATTATGTAGCGGGACGAAGAAAGCGCATACAGTTATACAAGCCACGTCCGGAGACCGGCGGGTGATTAAAAAATTAATTAAGAGAGTAATAAAGCGACTTTGTTGTCTCGCATTACGTTCTCGCGCCCTTTCAATGTGTTCTTTTTTCTTTCATTTTTTTTTTCATTCGCTGCAAAATGGGCATGGCGGACGGTCGAGAGCCGCGGTTCTATACGTTAGTTACCGAAGCTTAATACATAGGAGAGCTGGGGCAAACGGGTGGCCGGGCAAAATGGGCAACCCGAATAAAAATCAAAATCAGGGGCAAAACGGTCACCGGGTCTAAAAAAACTGACTGAAACGAGTCGTTTATAAGAAAGTGGCCTCCAATACCACAAGTAAAATATACCTTCGCGGTGCCCGTTTTGCCCCCATCACCCCTACAACTTGCAAACTGAAACTCTGATCTAGCACTTTGCAGTTTTACAAAGCCACAAGGTAGAGCCTCGAAAGGGCGTGTAACGAGCTGACGTAACGAGGGCGAAAAGAATTTGCCGGCCCAGCACCGGAAATTTAAACGGTGTGCCCCCCCTTCCCCCCGTAAATTTTAACTTGCCACGAACGTCCGAACTAGATCGGCCTGGATAAGCGCCGTATAATTGTGATAATCTGGAAAATCGCTTTGAATAACAGTTCGTTGAATTGCGAGCTTTTCATTCGATGGGGATCTTCGGGGGGGGGGGGGGGGGGGGGCAAAATGGTCGACGGGAAATAAACACGGTACGCATCGCGTACCGCATCAGCGACGCTCGATTTATCCTGGAAATATGAATTTTTTATAAACCCGGCGTATGCGAAGACCCGAGGCTCGAAACTGACGCGGGGACGTAGCGAGGGGTCCGTGCGGTGGAGAACGATGTCGAGCTGTCCGTCCCGCGGCTTTGGCGAGCCGTCGGACGATAGCGATTTTTATCGGTCACGATGGTTCGAATAACCGGCTTGTCAAACGCAAATTGTCCGATTATTCTCTTGGGGCAGCGATTATTCGCTGTGCCGGTAATAGCCGACTATATTCGACGCTTTTATCCGACATGAAAACTTCAACGAAATTGAGCTCGGTTTATTGCAAATGTTAATATTTATTAAATTAATTAAATTTAATTGTAACTGACATAGCGGTGATGTGGGACGAAATTTAAAAACCCAATTATCCGGGAGGTTTTAAGGGAAGTCCTGCTTTGCAATACCTAAAAGAAGCGTTTTTTAGGAATTTTTTTAGGAGAGGAAAAAAACAAGTTAGCCCAGGGAATTTCGAGGTATCGTTTAATGTATATTTGAACCGAATGCAAAATTTTTTTTATGCAAAACAAATAATTACTACATAGTTATTGGCCGATTTATTGCACTGCAGTTTTCAATTGGCGGGAAAGATGCGGCTCATAATTCTTGACTGAAACAAGAAAAAATCAAATACATTTTCAATTGTTACATATTTTTGTTCCATGTGAACGTCGTATAAGAAAAAAAATCGAACAATCACAATTTTATTAAGGTTTGAAAAAAAATGTGTTTTTGAGAAAGAAAAAACAACTTTAGCGTGCTATAAAAATTAATTTAAATACTTTTGTAACAATGTTTTAGGTTCACATAGAAGAGAATTTAGTGCTGAAAAAACTGAGCTTCGGTTTAAGTCGACAGGTCGTTTAGATAAACAAATTTGTTCGTACAGTTCAAATATACATTACGACATACCTCTAAAGTGCCAGAGCTCACTAATTTTTTTCCCTCCAAAAAAAATTCCTAAAAAAACGCTTTTTTGCGCCTTGTAAAGCAGGACCCCCTTAAGTATATAAAACAAATCTCAATTACACAGGAATCACATGAATGAATACGAAGCAATATGCATCGGGTTTAGGAGAAATCGTGCGAGACGTCCGGGTTGGCCTTCCCCGCACCCGGCACGCGATTCCCCTAGAATTAGCATCCGAACAAAGCCCTCGGAGCGTTCCCGAGCTGACC
This sequence comes from Ichneumon xanthorius, assembly GCA_917499995.1. Lineage (NCBI taxonomy): Eukaryota > Metazoa > Arthropoda > Insecta > Hymenoptera > Ichneumonidae > Ichneumon > Ichneumon xanthorius. The sequence goes on along the minus strand of OU824204.1, from coordinate 1,518,897 downwards.
CCCTGGAGAGATATCGATTCCGTGTATTTTAATCCGAAGCGTCCGCCGGTTATTTATAGCTTGCGTGAAACATCCCTGCAACAACGGATGACCCGGAGGGAGTTGTACGCCTCGAGGTTCCTTCGCAACTCCGTTCCGCACGTTCCTCCCCCGCTCCGCCAATAACAGCGCCTTCTTTTTCCGTTCCTGCGTCGCTGCTTTCCACCCCCTCGTTCCAGCCCCCGAAACTGGCCAGCCAACCCAACCGGATACCCCGAACACGGAGCTTTCCCCTCGGTAATCCCCGATTCCGGCCGCACTCCATCTTCGCCGCTCCCCCCACCCCGCTCTGTCCGGCTCCACTTTAACTTGGGAGTTTCTGCTGAACAAGACTTCGTCCTCTTTCTCCGGTTCCCATTTCATCCCCCGCACCTCCCCATCCCCGTCGCGCGACGTCTCCGTATCTCCGAGCCTCGAGGGCCAAAACTGGCGACCTCCCTCCATCTCGCGCTCTGCAGCGATAACAATCCTCGCAAACACTGTACCATCCAGAAGCCTCTTTTCAGCTCCTCCGCTTCCGCACCCCGCAAAAGAGACCCACGGTTTGCATAAATTACTCATTATACATTCATCGACCGTGACCGGATTAAACCACCTCCACTTCGCGTTATCTCGATGGCCGGAGGACACGCGTCATTTGACGCGACTGTTTCGTTCGGGAACAAAAAAAAAATGGCCAACCGTTCAGAACCGCCATTTGTATGGTAATCTTCTCCGGTTGAATTATCAGCGTTCCGGACAGAGAGTCGGGTGTGCGTCCCAACTTCTCCGTCGGCTTTGTCCCCTCTAATTGCGAGATGGAAGACAATCGGAGTCTCGGGTTTGAGATACAATGGCGTCGTTAATTCTTCGGATTGTTCGGGAAATTCTCTCAGTTCGTTGCGGAGTATTGGTTCCCGATGGAGAGGCGCGTCACGCACAGACGCATCGGCCCGGGTTTGTTGGAGAGTCTCGCGCCACGCGGACACCTCCGCACTGCTCGACGAAGTGCACCCAGAAAAAGAATTTATTTGACGGCCACCGTTTATTTGGCTTAAGTAAAATATTTATTTGATTTAAATAAATAGTTACTTAAATGAAATAAATATTTATTTAAATGAAATAAATATTTATTTAAATGAACTAAATATTTTACTTAAACGAAATAAACGGTGGCCGTCAAATAAATTATTTTTGTGGGTGTGGCTGCAAAGAAAAAAAGTACCATTGATTCAAGTAAAACTTGCTTGAGGGCTGCCAAAGAAGTAAAAACGTTGTTTCAATTCTACTCTGAATTCGTACAATTTCATGCCGGATTGAAACGATAACATGTCACCTTGACAGTCTTGCTGTTGTTGTTTCAATATCGTATGGAATTGTAAGGATTGAAAGTAGAATTGAAACAAACATTTTTTTCTTCGGCAGCCCGCAAGCGAATTTTTTTTTCAGTGTGGAATGGAGGAATGTATTTTTCCGACACGGAGTTCCGAACCTCGTCGCCGACTGTTGCGCAGAGACCTTCAGACGCAATCGTGGAGAGCGATTTTTCTCGTTTATATGCGGAAATGAACGGGGAACACGAGACAATGCGACGATATACGAGTCCATATGAGACGAGTCCACAGTCCAGTCGTCGCATCTATGCAAAATGCTGCGAATATGGAGTTCACTGGGCATCCGCATTCTGATACGCGATCGTCAATGGTTGATAGCGCGGGAAACTCTGGATGTGTGTTTTCCGCACACCAAGAGACGGCTCGCAACTGCTGACGACGCTTCGGCGACTGTTCGCTGGCATACGATCTTCCTCTATCTGATCCGCGAACGCAACAACTGCGGTATCTTTCTTGATCTGTGTCAGCGGTTTCTTCGTTTGTCTTTTCGTTGGCTCGTTGGCTGGGGAGTCACGCGTCGGAAGCTAACGACATTAACGCTAATCTCTTGGATCGCTCCGGTTACACGATTCACGGAAGGAGACCAGAATTAGGCCCGCCAGGAGTGGTAACGATGACGGAGACCCTTTCGCCGTATCCCCCTCGACCATCGGGGTGAAACTTGGAGCCTTTTTTTGATAATCGAGTCACGTAAGAGGCCAGGTCATTTGACAAACGGGTTGGTACGTTCTGGCAGAACGAATGGGTTGCACGGCACCAGGGGAATCCCCGAGGCAAGATGATGAATTTTGCTATCGGTGAATCCAACGACCGCACCCATTGCCGGGTTTTCCCCCACTTGTTTTTAGAACCTTCCCAGTCATCCGGAGAGAGGCGGATGGGACTGGAACTCGTCGCACGAATCGGTTGATTCAAGCGATATCTGCCAATGGAAAGACACAAGCCCGCCCTCGTTTGCGGGAACATCGGAGACTAGAATAGGCAGACCGCACTCTAATAGCTGCCACTTCTGCGGCGGTTTCCGGCCCTGGAACACTTTTCCATTTACGCCATGCGAATCCTCTTCAACTATCGTACTCGCCGACTCACACATCGACGGTCCGGTGCGTGTGTACACGCGAGCGAAAGGCACACGAACGTGTTCATGAATCCCCGGTGTTTCGTTCCGTCGAACCAAGCTACCGTAGTCTGTTGCACAGGGTGGTTTCATTGTGGAAAACTGGGGCAAAACTTGCCGGCGAGCGTTGAAAGGGAAGCGGTGCTCGGTGCACTGTTGTTCTACTGCTTGCGGAATGGAAAACGCGCGGGGAATAGGAATTGTCGAAAAAAAGGAGACATGTAACGATCGAGAGATAGATCAATCGTGGAACGGTGAATTCCGTCAACGTGAAAGATCCCACAATTGGAAGCGTCTAATTTACTCCGCGAGGAATGAATTGGACGCGGAATTGATGGCAGAGCTGATGGCAAAGCTGAGCCAGGCAGTAACTAAGACGCGGCCGATTTTTATCTCAACCCAACGATGGGGAGCTGGGTAACTGGTGGTCTCCTTAAAAACCGAATCTTGGGCCACTGGGCTGAATTCTTTCAACGAGAAATTCTAAGGTATTTATCGGTATCGTGGTACATAAGCTAGCTGGAAAATGGTCGCGATAGGCTGGGCCGAAGGCCGGGTCAATCGCAATCTAGGCTGGGGTCGATGGTAGCGTGCATTAATAATCGTTCGGCCATCGCGCCCGGGTCCAGGAGTATGTTCCAAAACCCTACTCCGATACTCCATAGCAACCTTCCTGCATCCTTCCATTCCAGGTCAAATGGGACTTTGAGAATGTTACCTTAGTTGACTTGGTTTGTGTTCCTAAACCTATTCCCGCATGCTGAAGTATCGTTCCGGCTCTGTTTACCGATCACCGTACGGCAAAGTCAACGTCCACTTTGGACGTTTGACGTAGTCGGTCGCACAGTCCAGGTCGGTCGAAACGTCGTTCCCAGGTTTGCCGGCTAGACGTGCGTCCAGAGGTCTAGCTTAACCCGGATGTCAGAAACTGTTGGAACCCTGCTAGTCCTGTTACAATCGCACTGCCGTAGAACCCCATGGGGTTGGACCAACCCATGGAGGGTTGGTCCAATCGAAGGACCAAAAGAAATGTCTTGTGATGACGTGTTCCTAAACCTATTCCCGCATGCTGGAGTATCCCTCGGGCTGTTTATCGATCACCATACGGCAAAGTCGGAGTCTCCTTTGGACGTTTGACGAACTCCTTCCAACAGTCCAGGTCGGTCAGAACGTCGTTTCCAGGCTCGCCGGCGAGACACGGGTCCGGAGATCCAGCTCAACCTGGATATCGGAAACTGTTGGAAACACTGTTAGTCGTGTTACAAACGCCCATAAAACCCCTTGAGGCAGGACCAACCTTCCTTGACGGGTCTACGGAAAAGGATACAAAAAAGGTACTTTCCGGTTCAAAACAACCATGCACACTTTGGCTCCGCTATCATCGTCGGAAGTATCGATCACCCAATGATACCCAATCGGTTCTTCGCAGCGGGTCTCCGATGTCTCACGAGCTAGTGCCGTTTGTCCCAATCGAGCCTCGTTACTTTTGACCCCGCTCTCATTTCCCCTATCATTGATTGCCCACTCCCGAATCGATTCGCTCCTTCCACCCTCTGTTTTGCTCGCGGAGTCAGCTCATTGCGAGCAGAGCACCGCCAGAACGAAATTTCCCAATCTTTTCTGGCAGCTCCATCCAAGCTTCTGCGGGTCCTTTTATTGTCTTTTGGGTAGCTGATTTCAACCCTCCTTATCCTCGTGCCCTCGAGGTATCGCAGTTTCATCCCTTCTCTTTTGGGCATCGGACGAGATCGTCCCGCGAGATCGTCAATGCGGTGTGGAACGGGGAGAACCTAGCGTACCTACAACGACGATCAATATATACCCTCGGAATACCTTCGACCCCCACGGCGTCGGAGGGCGGCGCGCCGGGGAGCCGGCTGGTGTTTTATCGGCCCCTCTCCTCCTCAACCAGTCATGCAGTCGCTACCTACCCTTCCTCACCCAGCTAGCTACCTTCGAGAGTGTGGCCTGCAGGAAAATATTGCGTTATTCTCGTCTCCTCTCTGCGTCCTTCCGATAACGTTGGAATATTGAACATTCACCTACGGACATCACCTCGGTGCGTGGAAAATGAAACCTTCCAGAAAACGGCCAAAAACACGAAACTGGCTCGTGCCATTATTTGACCATTTTTGTTGCGTTTTTTCTTTCTCTAAAAAACGTATCGTCTCGGGTGTCTCAGAGGAAGACAAATTTACGGACATCATCCAGAAAACGGCCAAAAACACGAAACTGGCTCGTGCCATTATTTGACCATTTTTATTGCGTTCTTGTTTTCTCTAAAAAAAACGTATCGTCTCGGGTGTCTCAAAGAAAGCCAAATTTACGGACAACATCTCGGTAGGTCGAAAAAGAAACCTTCCAGAAAAGGCCAAAAACACAAAACTGGCTCGTGCCAGTATTTGACAATTTTTGTTGCGTTCTTTCTTTCTCTAAAAAAACGTATCGTCTCTGGTGTCTCAGAGGAAACCAAATATACGATGCCCCGGGGGCGCCCATCGCAGCGACTGGAAGATGGATGGAAATTCGGGCGAGTCCGAACAATGGCGATACGTCTTAATATTTTATCGTCGAGTTCGAGAACCCGACCGACGCATGAATCATCCTCGATGCGCCTGCCATATTTTTTTCTTTTTTTTATCGCAAACTCGCTCGTCCGACAAGCTGCGCCCGCTTGTTATTTTTCTCGTCCGCGGTTAGCAGAATTATGGGGTTCGCGACAGCGTGTGGGTAAAATCGTACGGTCGATGTTTTCGCTCGTTCCACATCGCGCCCGCTTATTCATCGGCGGCACAGTCGCGAAAGCCGGTTCGACGCGGAACGTCGAAATCACAGAGGAGACAGATATGTGATACGGAAAGATAAAATAAAAAATATGGATATTTTTTTTAACGAGCGAAGAGTTAAAACAGCTGGAAAGCTCGCAGCCAACAATACCGATCGGTTTTTCCCATCGCAACGAAACTCTTTCGCGATTCATTTTTCATCGGAAATTTTATTAACGATCTTGCCAAGTCGTCCGTTGGAATATAACGAGAGTACTGAAGGAAGGAAACCGAGAAGGGAATAAAAAAAAATTAAACCGAGAGTAAAAAGCTAACGACTCCGATCTCTTTCAACGGCGCCTCCTCTCGCCCGACTACGCCAGCATCGAGGAATTGCCTCGAGTAAAGTTTGTTACGGGGATAGCGATTAAAGTAATCGCGTTTCCCGGCGATGGATCAACAGAGATCTGGAAGAAGCTTTGAGGAGGATTCAGCGAGGCGAGTATGGACGAGTCGATCGGAAAACCTCACTTTGCTGGTTTGTCGAAGATAATCGAAGACGGTAAATGCGAGATCTGCATTCATCGAAGCGTGTTCGTGTTTACTGTTGGGACGTAGTCCTGGAATCTCGGAGCTATCAAAAACAGGCTTTCCGGATGTTCCTCCGAACCTGATCCTGAGCCTTGCAAAGCCGATTTTACTCGTGGAGGTGAAAAAGCACCGAACAGGAGGTTCGAGTTCCAAAGGTCGTGTAAACCGCCTTACCTCTGTTAATCGACATTCGGCGAAGCGAATAAAGCGTGATTCCAGAAAGCCATTTTCCCGGCGTATTGCAGGGAAGATTTTGCCGGAGCCGTCGATCCTTCCCAGTTAAAACGCGTAACTTTGAAATCACTTTGCAAAAAAACTAGACGGTTAAAAAATCTAAAAAAATTCCACCAAATAAAGCGTGTCTCTGTCTGCAGACCACACAAGTTTGATCAAGATCGAACAGAAACGACTTTTGGAAACTATATCCTTAATCGACTTTCGTCGAAGCGAACAGAGCACGATTTCGGAAAGTAATTTTCCCAGCAGACCGAAGTGAAGATTTCGGCTGAGCCGTCGATAATCTCGGACGATGTCGTGCCGGTTGCGAACATTTTGCAAAGCCGATTTGGCGTTTTGACTCGCGTAGGTGAAGAAGTACCGAACAGGAGGTTCGAGTTTCAAGGGTCGAGTAAATCCCGTTACCCCCATTAATCGACTTTCGGCGGAGCGTACAGAGCATGATTCCGGAAAGTCATTTTCCCGGCTGATTGGAGGGAAGATTTCGCCGGAGCCGTCGATAATGTCGGGCGAGGGTAAGGAGGCGAACGGCGTTCGGGGGTCGTGGGGGGATGAATTTAATTGACTCGGTGGCCCTCCCACAAGGTCATTAGAGGCGCCGTCCCGGAGTTTGCGGTACAACCCTGCAAACTCGTGTCCCGCCGAGCCTCCCGGTCGGCCCTCCATGTAGACATCGGTACAACTACTCCCTCTGCGGACGGAACCGTGCTGGAACCTGCGTAACTCGTGAGCACGTTCCGCTCTCCGGGTAATGAATGGCCACTGTGGTTCCCAACGAGAATGTGCGAGACCGAGCCAAAAACCCATCCGTGCTCGCAGCGACGCTGAAACCCCGCAAAACACGTACGAGAACAGGACGGGAACGCCAGAGTGCTCGGTCCAGCCCGGAACAACAAGCTTTACGGTTTTTGTTTTGGCTTCTCGTCCCGATTACGGCATAAATTTCACCCCCGAATCTCTCCGCCCGTCCGGGCAAACGCAGAAAAAAAATAAATTAAAAACGCTGGACGGGGCTATGCGTTTGTGGTTTAATGGGCGGCGGCAGAAGCGTCGCGAATGGACGGACTGACGGATGGCTCCTGACTCTTCCGTCCTGCTCGTCCAGCAATTCCCCCGATGGTCTCCGATGCCAGGGGCGATTACGTCAAAGCTGAGACACTCGGGGAGGACGGTCGTTCTGTTTGCAATTGCGATTATACTGGCTTTATTTGCTCGGTGTTTTTCGGATAGGGGAATCCGGGAGGGGAATTGCGGGTAAACCAAACACGCGAAGTCCTATATTTATTCGCGGAAGTTCATCCGACAATTGTGTTGGTATTATTGAATTAATGCGGCCGGAGGGTCTGCGGCAAACTTTTTCTTGTGGTTGTTTTGTGGTTTGCGAGCCACCGCTGTTTCTCGGATGATTTGTTTGGTTTTCTGGGCTTTATCAGTTGGGGATCTCTTCGGCATCCGCGGGAATGGTTCGATCCGGTGCTTTTGCCATTGCTCGGACTTTTTCTTGTGGTTATTTTGTGGTTTGTGCCTCACCGCCGTTCCTCGGTTAAATTCTTTCGTTTTCTAGGCTGTATCGATTGGAGATCTCTTCGGTATCCTCGTGGATGGTTCAATCTGGTGCTTTTGCCATTACTCGGACTTTTTCTTGTGGTTATTTTGTGGTTTACGAGTCACCGCTGTTTCTCAGTTAATTTGTTTCGTTTTCTGGGCTTTATCGGTTGGAAATCTCTTCGATATCCTCGTGAGTGGTTCAACCTGGAGCTTTTGCCATTGCCCGGACTTTTTATTGTGGTTATTTTGTGGTTTGCGAGTCACCGCTGTTCTCGGAGGATTTTGTTTGTATTTTGGGCTCTATCGGTTGGCTATCTCTTCGCTATCTTCGTGGATAGTTCGACTCAGCGCGTTTGTCATTGCTCGGACTTTTTCTTGTGGATATTTTGTGGTTTGCGCTTCACCGCCGCTTCTCTCTTAATTTCTTTCATTTTTTGGGCTTTACCGGTTAGGGATCTCTTCGGTATCCTCCCGGATGGTTGAACCCGGTGCTTTTGTCATTGCTCGAACTTTTTCTTGTGGTTATTTTGTGATTTGCGCCTCACCGCTGTTCCTCGGTTAATTTCTTTAGTTTTTTGTGCTTTATCGTTTGGGGATCTCTTCGGTATTCTCGTGGATGGTTCAACCTGGTGCACGGAAATCGTACTCTTGCCCTTTTGTCATTGCTCGAACTTTTTCTTGTGGTTATTTTATGGTTTGCGCCTCACGGCCGTTCCTCGGTTAATTTCTTTCGTTTTTTGTGCTTTACCGTTTGGGGATCTCTTCGGTATCCTCGTGGATGGTTGAACCCGGTGCTTTTGCCATTACTCGGCTCCTTCGCTCGGGTTCGCGTGCACCGTCCGTTAAATTTTTAATTCGCAATGTCTTCGGGGCTGGCTCAACGCCACTGCACTCGTATAATACGAGCGTCACGTTTCCGTACGTGCTCGACTGCGGGGACCCGCCATAATCCGTCTCGGGAGAGCCGGAGAAAAAGAACGCCGAGGTAACGTGTGCACCTTGTGGTTAACGTACAGTTTACTTTACCGACACTATAACTGTGGCACGAGCGTGCTGGTATAACGCTCGTCTCGCTATAAACTGTCGTTGAACGTTATAAGAACTACGTGCTCGAAGCTATGTGAGCGCCTCGGGCGAAAGAAAATTCGATTCATGCACTATTCATGCGTTTCCGTATAATGCATCGGATAAGAGTCCTCGCTCCTGTTATTGAGGGACCGGGATAAATAACTGGATTATCAACACTCGCACACGCCGCGAGTCACAGCCAACTTTTATTTATTTGTGTTTTTTTTTTATTTATCCTCGCGACACGAATCTTCAATTCCATCGTGAATCCGATATTATGTTTCGCACACGTTTCGCTCAAGGATACCTTCGGATAACGTGGCTTTCCCGGGAGGCTCTTCGTTTAATAGTTTTATAAAAATTTTCTCACCACAAATTTGTGGTTTGGACGCAGTTGCGATGTTTGGGTTAACAATTTTGCAAAATTGTTGACACAAATATGTGAAATTTTCGTCCATAGAAATTTTTTTCTTAACGAACCGCAAATTTGTGCTTGACAAAGGCGCACCACAAAAACCACAAATTTTATCGCGCTCCGTTACTTGGAGCAAGGAAAACGTAGGAAGAAAGTCCGATCACAATTGTTGTCATTTGGTTAATCGATATATTTTTATATTATGGTTATTTTATATATGGTTAACAAAATATTTTTATATTACAGATATATATATATATATATATATATATATATATATATATATTTAAATAACCGTGAAGTAAAAAGTCCGAGACGGAAGTAAAGGTAAGAAGAGCGTGGCCCGCGGCACGAAATAAGAGTCAGCCAGTTTTCTCGTACTCGAAACAAACCTCTCGTGATCCGGCCTCGCACTCACCCTCCCGAGTGGCGCCGTGTCCGCGGGGATGAAACTGGAACGTGCAAATAGTAGTCTCGTCGACGGCGTTGTCGTCGTCGTCTGTACTTCACGATGGTACACGGTCCGACGTTACCTCGTCGCTTTCAGTGCGAGGGAAAGCGCTTTTCCTTTGTGCCCGCAAGCTCGTCGTCCCTTGCACGAGAATATACACGGTACTCGGACGTGCAGACACACACAGACACACGTCTTCGTCGCGCCGAGCAAAGCTTTCACACCGGGAGGGCCCCCTCCGAGCTCCCCCAGTATATTCCGCTAACTGAAAGAAGGAAAACACGACCGGGAGACTAATGACATCGAATGACGGACTTGTTAGCGGCTAACATATCTCCGGTTACATTTTAACGAGCGGCACCTTTTTTTTTAACGCGCCACTGAGTAGATCTCGTTATAATGATTTCTCTCGACGATCCTTTGATCTCATTTTTTTTCCAGCTCCGTGTCAATGGTTTTTTTTTTTTACGGTTGGTCGTACAAAGCGGATATGATCTTCCTGAATTCAATTTTACAGATTTTAACCCTTTATGAAGTCTGATAACCAATTCAGGTTTACGATAATTATTTTAAAAAATGTATTCGCGATAAACGACTAACGTAACTTCGGATACATTTTAACGAGTTGCACTTTTTTTTTAACGCGCCACTGAGTAGATCTCGTTATAATGATTTCTCTCGACGATCCTTTGATCTCATTTTTTTTCCAGCTCCGTGTCAATGATTTTTTTTTTTTTTTAGACGTTGGGTCGTGCGACGCGGATATGATTTTCCTGAATTCAATTTTACAGATTTTAACCCTTTATGAAGTCTGATAACCAATTCAGGTTTTCGATAATTAAAAAAAATTTATTCGCGATAAGGTTCGTTGCAAACTTGTTAGCCGCTAACAAGTTTACAACGAGCATATCTCCGGTTACATTTCAACGGACGGCACCTTTTTTTTAACGCGCCACTGAGTAGATCTCGTTATAATTATTTCTCTCGACGATCCTTTGATCTAATTTTTTTTCCTGTTCCGTGTCAATGATTTTTTTTTTACGGTGGGTCGTGCAAAGCGGATATGATTTTCCTGAATTCAATTTTACAGATTTAAACCCTTTATGAAGTCTGATAACGAATTCAGGTTTTCGATAATAAAAAAAAAAATGACGATAGTTTTGTTCTAAACTGAAAATAGGAAAAAAAGATGTTATTTCGTCAGGATAGCGAGATGTTCCGAATAGGATCCGTGTTTCAAGGGGAGCGCATCGGAACGTCCTTTAAGCGCTCGGCTTTGCGTTACCTTCAATGGTTAAACGAATGTAGGTCGAGCCGAAGCGCGAGCGGAGACTGGAGCCGAGAGTTTATCCCAACGAGTTCGTCCATCCGGTCACTTCTCTTTTTCTTCGTCTCTCGTTTTTTTCGCCCTCTATTATCGAACCCACGCGCCGGGCACACGCCAAAGGATGCAAAAAAGCTTACAAAAAAAAAGCGACGTGAATAAAATCTAGAAATAGAGATTCTCTCGTGCCGTGGAGCCAGAAAAGCAGATTTTGCCTTCACGGCTGAGAAGCTGCGCTCGCTCGTTCCGGGTATGTGATTCTCTTACCTGTTATCCGGATAAAAAGGGCTGCAAATGGATATCCGCGTCGTTTCACATCGCGTTAAGTTTTTTAATTTTTTAAATTTTTAACGATATATATTTTTTAATGAAAAAAATTAAATAAAAAAATAGCACGCAAAAGACCAAAACTAATTTGTCCGTTCGCATTTATCTACTTTCAGCAAGACTGCCCGAACGGTCGGCTAACGCCAGCAAAGTTCGTCGACATGTACAAAATGTTCTTCCCATCCGGTAACGCGGAGGAATTCTGCGACCACGTTTTTCGCACATTCGACATGGACAAAAATGGCTACATCGACTTTAAGGTAAAACATATTTTAATTAACTTTATATATATTTAATTTAACACTAAATTTTCACAATTGTCATATTTCTCTTGTTTGAGGACACATGCAATAATAAAAATCAACATGATTTACTGTAAAAAAGAATTGTAAAAACTTAGCACTCATTTGACTGGCGAGCCACACAGTAGCCACTTCAAAATAATTTTTGAAATAATTAAATGTTTCAAAAAAGTACATTTTTTAAAATAATAAAAAATAAAATAAATTAAAATCGAGTGCGCTGTCGCGATTTATCGCGATTTACGCTGGTTAATCGGATAGCCGATCAGAGCCGTCGGGCCGTCCATCGATATGACTCGATACACTCAATGCTCCGTTGACTCCCGTGATCCGCGGAATTCCCTTCGGTGTGCGAAATATGTGAAATTCCCGTCAGCCGGCGCTGTCAATGCTCGAGTATCTCGCGGCTCGAGACCCCGAGCGTGCGGAAACATGGCGATGTGACACAGGCGCCGATTGCCATAATGCTCCGTGATGGAGAGAGACTGTCGGGCGCGTCATTCGTTGCGTTTCGACATTCAATTTCCAAGAAGCGAATCCCCGAGTTCGAACAATAGACGCTTTGTCGGCGCGACCCGGGGCTGTCTCTCGAAACCCTTTCGTCTTGGAGCTTTCGTCATCTTTGCGCGAACAATCGATAACAAGCGTGTCTCCGCGACCCGCGACGCTTGTTAGCTGCGAGAGGCAAAACAAAAGTATTTGCACAGTACGATAAATCACATACACCACAAAAAAAAAAAAAATATCAATGACTTAAGTAAAATTCGCTTACGGGCTGGCAAAGAAAAAAATTTGCTATTTCAATTCTACTTTCAATTCTTACAATTCCACACGGACTTCAAACGATAAGATGTCACACTGACAGTCTTGCCGAGGTCGTTTCAATATCGCATGGAATTGTAAGAATTGAAAACAGAATTGAAATAAACAAAATTTTCGTTGGTAGCCCGCAAGCCAATTTTTGTTTTCAGTTTACAATTTGTTTTTAGACAACATTTTACCTCAAAAGTGTTTATTTTGTAATAAAAAAAATGATGAAAAATCTAATAGAATTTTGCAACAACATAATAAATCATCCTACAAATTATTTTATTCAATATTTGTCTTTATTGCAAGAATTTAAACAGAGGGATGATTGAAGAAAACTACGAGGACCGCGTGAAACAGAAAAATGTGCTAAAAAACCCAAGTGGGGGAAAGCAGGCAGAGGTGTTGTCGCTTCTCTATTTTTGTATTTTTTTATTTCATGCGGTAGTTACGACCGCGGTTGTCGATAAACCGCGAGAGGAAAGGAATTAAAAAAAGACGTTTTAGAGCGACGTGAGAGGCGATTGGTGGGGTGTCGCCTGTAAGCGATGATGTCGACCGCGAGGTGCTCGGTGAAACGGGCTACGCGAAAAAATGAAAAAAAAAACACATTTTTAACATAAAAGAAACATGAGCGAGTGGCCCTGGCCGATCCGTCGGCGCACCCCGTAGATGTCGGGATACACGCTCGAGGGTAGTACACCATCTTCGTACTAACTTGCATGCGCCCAAGGTGGAGTACCGTACGGGGGGCATGTATAATGTGGTTGGTTAGCCGACGTCTTCGCGCACCTGTGCACAACACTCCATCCCTCTCCGGCTCGTTTTAACGAGCGTGCTCTCGGCTCTGTTCCTCTCCGAAGGCTGTACCTACTTCTCCGAGTTTGATGCACGGCAACCAGCCATACATATCGATCGTTTCTTCGCTCGGGGACACCGGAGAGCCCGGAGGTTCGTGTGCATCGCCGACGTGTGCGAGACACACGTACATATGTGTTTCACGCATGTGATAACCGCAGTACCGTCGTCGGCCGTTGGGTACACATTCAGAAAGGACCGAGCTACTCCAACGGAGCTATCCCGAATCGATTTACAATTTTCGGTGATGGTATAACTTATTTTTCCACTTTGGGAACTACTGCGTCGATGATTAGGTGGGTTATCATCCAGATAGATTCTTTAGAGGAGTTTGGTAAGTTTCTCTGAAGGAATGGACCCTTTGCGTCCGAATATGGTCAAGATATGTTAACGAGAAAAGCAATCAGTTAGAAACTGGTAAACCGGTCCGAAAAGCGTTCTGCGCCAGCTAAAAGGATCAGATTGGCAATCCATCGATTCATTAAACTTCAGCCTGGCAGCTGCCGTTCTGATAATTGGTGCACGTATCGTCGACATAGACACTTTAGGGGAGCTTGGTGAAAAGTTCCCTGGAGGAATTGCCAATTACATGCCCGCAAATGATCAAGATATGTCAACCAGGAACGAAATCCATTCTAGTACAAGCAACAGATGAAAGCGGTAACTTCATCCAAATAGTATTCTGGACCAGCTAAAAGGATGAGATTGGAATCAATGGTTTTGCTTTCACATGCGCTAGGAGACAAATCAAGGATCATGTTGCGTTCTCCATTCTCGAAAAACCGACCCAATCACTGGTACCAACTCCCCGTCATGAGAATCTTTTCCTCCCCAGTATCGAAAGTTCCCAACCAATTTCAGAGAAAAACAACATAAACGTTGTTTCGCCGTCATCATTCTCATGGTTTCTTCAGCATCCCGCTATCTTCACTACCCTCGAATAGCGGTACATGGGTTAGATCCCAGGTCAAGATACGTTAACTAGGAAAGAAATGAAATCTGGCAGGAAGAATAAATAAAACCGGTAACCCCAACCAAACACTATTCTAGACCACCTAAGAGGATGAGATGAGACTGAATGGTTTCGCTTTCACGTGCGTCAGGAGACGAATCAAGAGTCATCTTGGTGTTCTCCATCCTCAAAAACCGGCCCTGACATCAGAACCTTTTCCTCCCCAGCACCGGAAGTTCCCAATTAATTTCAGAATAAAACAATGGAAGCGTTGTTTTGTCCGCCGCAATTACCGTCATCATTCTCACGGTTCCTACGCCATCCCGTTATCTTCATTACCTTCGAATAACGGTACATGGGGCAGGTCACTAGTTGCAGGACAGCCTATGATCGGGAATGCCTGGACTTCGTGCGGTATGAAAGCTCCATTATGTGCCAGCCTCGCCGGCGTCGTGAGTGCGGAGGATGTGAGAGCGGAGGCGACCATCCAGCGTCAGATAAGCCGGTTCACATTGCGCTCGGAAGGTGAATGGGCCACTGGAGGACTCCAGATAGCGAACCGTCCTGGAAATTCTCCCGTTGCCCGGCTCTCACCGGCACCAACGTCATCCACCTTCTCCACCTCCTATCGCTTTCCTTCCGTTTCGTCAGCTCATTCTTACACCCCGCTACGATTCGGGAACATACTCCGGGACTTCGCCCGATCCCCACGTATTACCATCGGTGAAAAGGATCCTTTCCCGACCTCCAGCTTCCATTACTTCGCTTCCCGTCAGTTCGCCAAGAGAGCTTCGCGGTGATGGAAATTTTTTGTTCTTCAACCTTTTCCTACGGACCAGTCGGTTAACTCTCTTCCACCTCTCCTCCACCTCTTCCATGCTCCACGTAACGCCCGGGAGGATCTTCAGCCTCTCCAGACTCGACGGAGAAACTCGGCTGGTTTAACAGACCGACCGGTCCCCCGGGTATTGTCTTCAGCCCTTGGGGTCCGTTCCATTTCTCCGCGCTGTCTTCGCTCCTTTTAGACTGGGATCTTTTTTTTTTTTGACCTTCTGCTATCTGCACCTGGACACCAGATGCGGCACGACCTGGCAAAGGTTTAGGCAGGTCTTCGTGTCGGAGAAAAGGCGACGTGACTCTTGCTCGGGATAAATCGAGTAGAGCTCTTCAATAAGGGGCTTCGCCCAACTTTTTTCAGGCCCGATGATCTTGTTGACAGATATAAAAATCAATGATCCAGAAGGTTTGGGAGGTCGCGAGAGTCACCAGCTTCGCGAGCTTTCCGTGTCGTTGAGTGCTTTTTGCGAAGAGTCTCACCCGGAGATTCCGTCCCTCCTTGGCCTTCCACTTCTCCACCTACTACTCTTTTTACCTGCCTGCAGTATTCAAGCATTCAGTCTGAGAGCTCGTTCGATCCGGGTCACTCGAGAAGCAAAAAAAAGGCGAAAAAACAGAAAGCGCCGTCAAAGCAGGAAAAACCTAATAGGCACAAAAAAAAAGAGACGTACATCGAATTTTTCACTTTGTAAGAAAGTGTCAAAAGAAAATTCTAATTTCTTTTCACAGCTTCACTCAAACAACACTAAGTATGAAAATTGACAATAATCGCCTCTTCGCTTTTCCAGCATTCCCGCTGACAATTATCTCGCCTGGGGAACATTTTTGTCGGTAATAAAAAATGCGGCTCAATGAATAAACAGCAACTGTCGTACCCGCATCTTTTAGCCGATATAATCGCATTAGAGAGGTATTAAATTAAATCTGATGAACAAGCGACGTCGTCTCTCAGACGAGAAAACCTTCTTCGCCGCGCTATCTTTTACCCGACAGACGATCCTTTGAAATTCTCCGCAACACTGCAATTAAAACCAGTGCGCAAAGTAAACGGTAGGGAGGGGGTGCGGGGGGGGGGGGAGGCGAATTGATGGTACCGGCTTTAAACCCCATTCCGGTATATCGTCGTTGATTAAAGTTACTCCGTCAAGTTCCAGCTGTTCGTCGGAGCGCGAATCCGGCCCGCCCAAAATCTCCCACCCATGCGGCCCCGATTTACACTTTCGTCAAAGTTTCGGCGATTCCTTTAAGGGGGTAGCGGACTGAGTGAGTCGTAGCTGCTAATACGACGAATTCGAACCGCCAAACTCCTGCGATTTCGCAAAATAAAACTAGCTTCGTGACCGGCTGATACGGACTGAATATTGCGTTCGGATTTCGATATTCCCTGCAGCATTCTCTTCATCCACCTCTCGCGAATTTCGAACACACATTCGCCGTCCCGCTGCAGCGATTTTTCACGATTTACGATTTTTCGCATCCCCTTCACGTGCGAACGAGGGCTCGTCGTCGGAGCACTTTCCGGAATTAATTTTGCTCCTCTAATCCCTCGAGGGTGTAAAAAAACAGTCCAATATCCAGAAGGTATTGAATTCGATATTTTTTTATTTTCGCTCTTTTTTTATTTTTATTATTTTTTTTTTCATTTAACAGCATATCACGAATGGTTGGCAATTTCTGTACGTCGAGATAGACTCGAGGGTCGCAAATCAAGCTGCGGCACGTAGTTCAAATTTCGGATGTCGGATGTCGTTATTTTGCGAATCGATAATCGTGACATTTGAACTTCGCAGTTCGAGGGCGTGAATTCGCGGTCGGTCGGGGCAAACCGGAAGTGCAGGAAATAGGAGCGGCCAAGGGGAATGGAAAGATCGATCGCAATTTAACTCCGGCATGTATTGCTTCCACACAAGCATACGATCCATACCGTTACCCAAGTACCTTCTGTCGGAACATCTTGTAAAAAAAAAGTTTTAAAATGTAAAATCAATAGAAAAAACATGACCAGTCGAGGTTGAAACGATCATTAAGAATTAAAATCGCTTCACCGAACATTCCCATCGCGCATAATGCAAATTTTTACATAATAATAAAGGTCATGTCGATTGGACACTCACAGATACTTACACAGTTACTCACACATACTCACAGATACTCGCAGGTACTCACACGGATACTTACAGATACAGATACTTACAGATACTTACAGATACTTACAGATACTTACAGATACTTACAGATACTTACAGATACTTACAGATACTTACAGATACTTACAGATACTTACAGATACTTACAGATACTTACAGATACTTACAGATACTTACAGATACTTACAGATACTTACAGATACTTACAGATACTTACAAACACTTACAGATACTTACAGATACTTGCAGATACTTACAGATACTTACAGATACTTACAGACACTTACAGACACTTACAGATACTTACAGATACTTGCAGATACTGACAGATACTCACAAATCCTCATTCGGATACTCCCATATGCTCGCAGAGACTCACACAGATACTGCGAGCGGGTGAAGCGCCAGAGCCAACATAACCGCTAGTTAAATGCAAATCGATGTATCAAGCGAACCAATGCGGTCTAATGACAATGTGCCTCTTCAAATGCATATAGTCCAGACAGCATATAGACCAGACAGTCGTCGAGACACATGTCTCGCTGGCAGGGAACGGGCCTTAAGGTGGGTTCCCATTATCTCCTTGGAAACGCGGACACGCCTTTCCGGAGGAAATCCTCTCCGCGTGTTAAAGTCTAATACCCCGTTTTAGTGCCTCAAGAAAGCGTCTGGTTTACGAGTCCGCGGACATTTCGGATGCATAACGGACGATCTATCAACTCCGCGGCGTCATGAAAACTGCGCCACGTCCAACCGTACAATTTATTCATGTAAATATATGCTCTTTTTATCGGTGAATTTATTTGAGAAACTTTTTTTTTTGAGCTTGTATACCAGACATCCGTTTTCCTCTCTCATCGTCGGCGAAGATTGTCTGTCGTATATCTCGAATACCAGTCGCTTGTTCGCGCGCCTGAAAGTCGGAAGGGCGTAAGTCCGGTACTTTAGAGCGGGACTTGCGCCTTTTTGATTCTCAGCCGCCGGGATGTTACATCGGTGTATACACAAGGTCGGTATTCCGAGGCGTGAGAATTCCAGCACCGGAAGCGTCGAAGGAGTTGAGGCAGCTGGCTAAATATTCCAGGCACGAAACCAACACACTTTGGACCATCCTCGAATAGCTCTCCCTTTTAACGTCACTGGTGCGGGGTGTTTTCTTGTTGTGCGAGGGGTCTCGGAGGAGTGGGGAAATTGCGCCGGATGATGGAGCGTGGGTGAGAGATGGAAAGAACCTTTTTTTTTTCTCGGTATACACCGTCGAGTCTTTCCTCGGTCGATTCGAGTTTTTTCAAGCTTTGCGCATAATTTGCCGAGAGCTGAGAACGCAGATTCTCGTTGGTTTTAATCTCACTGTTAAAGAGTCGTATTTTAAAGTAAAAAATAGAAAAATTTAACACGAATGAAATAATAACGTTGGAAAATTTATTCATGATTTCGTATGTATGCATGAAATGTATATATGCATCACGTCCCGTTTCGAACTGTCGAAACTTGAGCGCTTCCAAAAAAATCATAATTTCACCACATTTAAAATATTTAAAGTAAATGTTTGTAATTTTTTTTTTCAGAATTTTTGGATCGTTTTTTCAGACATGCCAAAATCGATTTTTTTAAGCTCTTTATCTTTGAAAGTATTAGGTGTACAGAAAAATGTTCAAAGAATTAAAGTAGTAGTTTTTAATTAACATTCGGAAAAAAAACTTATTTATTTATTTTTTTTTTATCGAAAAAAGTCCATTTGCGTGACGTCGTGGCCTTAGATAACGGTCTTTATTAAATGAAATCGATATAGTCGAGTAGTTATCGTACTGTTTGATTTTGCTAAAAAAAATCAGAGAATATTCCCTCATGTGTGTTAAAAATTAATTCAATACGCGTCAACAAGAGTGCAAATCGCTCAGCCCCATCTCGGGCCTTAAAATCCCACGATTTCGAGCCCGTGCGACTCGGACTGGAAATTAGCGGCCGATGATTAGCCACCCCGACAAAGCGTCAAAGCCACCAGCAGTAATTGCCTTACATCCCCGTGTCTCAATCGTCTTCGGTTATTTGTCTCCGCTCCGTAAACATCCGGGCCGTAAAGCTCGGAGCTAACAAACGCGCGCGGGTGCAACGACGAGCCGTAACAGTTAAACAGCCCGAGCCGACGGAGAGTGACACACCCGGCCAACGAGTCCCTGCAGGATAAACGTAATGGCAACTCTCGTTGACGCACGTACCGCGTCGCCAATAAATTAACAGTTGGCCGCCACTGTCATTAACCAGAAACGAGCGGCAGAACCGAGTCGAGCAGCATGTTGCTTCTCGCCCGGTGTTCGAAACGTTCGGCACGCATACCCGTCGCTTGCACGCTCTTCCCGGCAATATAAAATCCTTTATGGCACTGTGTCCGAGCAATGTCGTGCACTATTCAAGAACCCGGGTAAAAGTTTGCGGCTCGGAGGAGCCGCAAGGGTCGTTTGGCGGGCGTGAATTATTAATCACGTGTTACACGTCCCTTCGTACCCAAGTTTTCTGGAAACACTCCTTACAGCAATTTTCTCTGGCTCCCTCAGGGCGAGGGACAACTGCCATCTGTCCCTACCAAGTTACATGGACGAGATAAACATTACGTATATGCGGTAAAAAAAAGTTTGTACTGTTTTATTGTCTACGAATGGGAAAAATTTTTTTGTTTGTTCAGTTTCTGATCGCACCATCTGGCGCTAGTTTTACAAACGAAATTACAAAGTAAAGTTGTTAATGAGACGGGAAATAAAAGGACAGTTTGATAAATAACTAAAAGGACAGTGTGATAAATAAATAAAAGGATAGTTTGATGAATAAATAGAGGGACAGTGTGATAAATAAATAAAAGGATAGTTTGATAAATAAATGAAGGGACAGTTTGATAAATAAATAAAGGGACAGTTTGATAAATAAATAAAGGTGCAGTTTGATAAATAAATAAAAGGACAGTTTGATAAATAAATAAAAGGACAGTTTGATAAATAAATAAAGGGACAGTTTGATAAATAAATAAAGGGACAGTTTGATAAATAATTAAAAGGACAGTTTGATAAATAAATAAAGGGACAGTTTGATAAATAAATAAAGGAACAGTTTGATAATAAATAAATAAAAGTATAGTTTGTACCTTGAAAACTGAAGAAACGTAAAAAAAAAAAAATTCGACGAGGTCGACACCGAAAAGTTGTTCGGTCGGTAAGGAAGATCCCGCAGATGCGACATGCACTATTCCACAAAATCGCTGTCGCTGCAGCTACTTTGTAAATTTTTTTTTATACACGTAATTGTGCGAAGTGCTCGAGGACTTTGAAGTTGTCCCGAGATTTCTACAAAAGGCATTCTTCCCTTCTCAGTCGGTCCTCACCCTCGCCCCCACCCTCTCTTTACCTCCTCCAAATAGTCTTAAAGAAACGCGCTCTTTTTAATCCCCCGCCGCGTACAGAGTTTCGTGCGAACCTACGTCTGCGGCGATATTTTTATTTTTCCCCTCCTTTCATTTTCCTCGAAAGTGGTACTCTATTCGCACACTCGCACAGGGCGCAGCTTGTAATAACGATAGCGTGCACGGTTAGCGAATTCGCGCGGAGTTCGCTTCCTCTTTAAAGCGTTATGGAACCCGGGGCGATTCGCCCGGGGCAGTTTCGGAGCTTTCTGTGCGAGAAAAGAGGGACGCGAAAAAGGGGAAAAAAAGAAGAAAAAAGAAAACAGGCGGGCAAGCTGTGCATCTAAACGCGAGGTTCGAAGACACAGCGGGACGGCGTGGCCGGTCGAGGGGCGCGAGAGGAAGGGGTTGCGGAATGTCGGTAGGGTCAATATGAGGAGCCGCGGAAAACCCTCCAGGGGTCGGGAAGAGCAAAGAGGCGGTCCACTCTGCCTATCTCTTTCTCCTGTGTACGTCGGCAAAAAAAACTCACCTCCTTGCCTTAGCTACTCTGTCCTACGGGTAACTTCAACGTCCCGCTCACCCCCTACTGCTCATGTGTGTGTATGCGTGTGTGTGTGTGTGTCGCTTCTTTTCTCTTCCCTTTTCGGTTCTCCGGCTGAGCGGCGCGCTTGCCTGTCCACCTCGGGCGTCGCATGACCCAGTTCATATACACAGGTCATACTTTTAACGAGGCGAAAAAGTTTGTATTAACGACGCGGGGCGAGGAAGGGGAGCGCGGGATTCCAGCGAGGAAATTATGCGCTTCTGGACCGTGGCTTGGAATAATAATTGTTTATTATAGTGCTCGTTTAAAAAAAAAAATTATGAAGTATAGATTGATGTGTTTTTTTTTGCGTCACGGCGAGACATAGGGTGGCCCACCGAACGAGCGAAATAAGGTGGGAACCTTATTTCGCTCAGTTTTTAATTTTTTAAACTAATTTCTTGACATGAACTACCGAGGTTCTGCTTTTATAGTGGAAAAATGTATGCATCGAAGCATTAAGTTCGATTGCGTGGCCCTCCTTATTTTTAGCTCATTTTTTAAAACGAAGTATACATATATATATTTTTTTAATATATAGGAGGTATCGAGATGAAATTGGAAGAGGTGTATATATATTTTTTTATTTTTTTATTTTTTTATAAGAAGCATCGAGAAGAAATCGTATAAAAGTAATTGCTTACGTACGATTTCTTTCTCCTTAATTACATTACTAGTTTTTATTCATTTCTGGATGAGGTATACATATATAACGCTTTTTGTTTATGACCATGAAAATTTCTGCATCTGCAAAAATAAATTTTGGCAACTTGTAGCGCCTAAATTATCGGCTTGGGAGAAAAATCCTTAAGGACTTTTTTGTTCGTTTTTTTATTCTCTAACAACGCATTTTTTCGGATTTTTTTTTCTTTCAATTTTTGAGCTAGTTTTTATCATTTTAATATTTTGGCACACTGCCACGGTTTAAATAATGAATAAAAAAAAAAAATTCGTAGGACTTTTTTTTTCTTCGTTCAATTCTACACCAACGCATTTTTTCAAAAAATTTTTTGGAATTTTTTTAGAGCTATTTTTTATGAATTTCATATTTTGGCACGCTGCCACGGTTCAAAAAATAAACTTAAAAACAAATCCTCAGGACTTTTTTTTCTACGTTCAATTCTACACCAACGCATTTTTTCAAAACATTTTTTGGAATTTTTTTAGAGCTTTTTTTTATGAATTTCATATTTTGGCACGTTGTCACGGTTTAAATAATAATCTAAAAAAAAAAAATCTTAGGACTTTTTTTTTCTACGTTCAATTCTACACCAACGAATTTTTTCAAACAATTTTTTGGAATTTTTTTAGAGCTATTTTTTATGAATTTCCTATTTTGGCACGCTGCCACGGTTTAAATAATAAACTTAAAAACAAATCCTCAGGACTTTTTTTTCTACGTTCAATTCTACACCAACGCATTTTTTCAAAACATTTTTTGGAATTTTTTTAGAACTTCTTTTTATGAATTTCATATTTTGGCACGTTGTCACGGTTTAAATAATAATCTAAAAAAAAAATCTTAGGACTTTTTTTTTCTACGTTCAATTCTACACCAACGCATTTTTTCAAAACATTTTTTGGAATTTTTTTAGAGCTATTTTTTATGAATTTCCTATTTTGGCACGCTGCCAGGGCTTAAATATGGAACTAAACAAAATAATCCTCAGGACTTTTTTTTCTACGTTCAATTCTACACCAACGCATTTTTTCAAAACATTTTTTGGAATTTTTTTAGAGCTATTTTTTATGAATTTCCTATTTTGGCACGCTGCCACGGTTTAAATAATAAACTTAAAAACAAATTCTCAGGACTTTTTTTTCTACGTTCAATTCTACACCAACGCATTTTTTCAAACAAATTTTTGGAATTTTTTTTGTGGCTACTTTTATGAATTTAATATTTTAGTACGCTGCTACGGTTTAAATAATAAACTGAAAAACAAATCCTAAGGACTTTTTTTTCTACGTTCAATTCTACACCAACGCATTTTTTCAAAACATTTTTTTGAATTTTTTTAGAGCTTTTTTTATGAATTTCATATTTTGGCACGTTGTCACGGTTTAAATAATAATCTAAAAAAAAAATCTTAGGTTTTTTTTTCTACGTTTTAAAAAAATCCGTTAAAAAAATCCGTTGGTGTAGAATTGAACGTAGAAAATAAGTCCTGAGGATTTTTTTGTTTAGTTCCGTATTTAAGCACTGACAGCGTGCCAAAATATGAAATTCATAAAAACTAGCTCTAAAAAAATTCCAAAAAATGTTTTGAAAAAATGCGTTGGTGTAGAATGGAACGTAGAAAAAAAAGTCCTGCGGATTATTTTGTTTAGTTCCATATTTAAGCCCTGGCAGCGTGCCAAAATAGGAAATTCATAAAAAATAGCTCTAAAAAAATTCCAAAAAATGTTTTGAAAAAATGCGTTGGTGTAGAATTGAACGTAGAAAAAAAAAGTCCTGATGATTTTTTTGTTTAGTTCCATATCAAAGCCCTGGCAGCGTGCCAAAATATGAAATTCATAAAAAAAGCTCTAAAAAAATTCCAAAAAATGTTTTGAAAAAATGCGTTGGTGTAGAATTGATCGTAGAAAAAAAATTCCTGAGGACTTGTTTTTAAGTTTATTATTTAAACCGTGGCAGCGTGCCAAAATATGAAATTCATAAAAAATAGCTCTAAAAAAATTCCAAAAAATGTTTTGAAAAAATGCGTTGGTGTAGAATTGAACGTAGAAAAAAAAAGTCCTGATGATTTTTTTGTTTAGTTCCATATTAAAGCCCTGGCAGCGTGCCAAAATATGAAATTCATAAAAAAAACTCTAAAAAAATTCCAAAAAATGTTTTGAAAAAATGCGTTGGTGTAGAATTGAACGTAGAAAAAAAAGTCCTGAGGATTTGTTTTTAAGTTTATTATTTGAACCGTGGCAGCGTGCCAAAATATGAAATTCATAAAAAATAGCTCTAAAAAAATTCCAAAAAATTTTTTGAAAAAATGCGTTGGTGTAGAATTGAACGAAGAAAAAAAAAGTCCTACGAATTTTTTTTTTTTATTCATTATTTAAACCGTGGCAGTGTGCCAAAATATTAAAATGATAAAAACTAGCTCAAAAATTGAAAGAAAAAAAAATCCGAAAAAATGCGTTGTTAGAGAATAAAAAAACGAACAAAAAAGTCCTTAAGGATTTTTTCCCCAAGCCGATAATTTAGGCGCTACAAGTTGCCAAAATTTATTTTTGCAGATGCAGAAATTTTCATGGTCATTTTTTGTTTGAGGTATAAAGAAGAACTCGTATAGAAGTAATTACTTCAGTTCGATTCCTTCTCCCCTTATTGCATTCCTCATTTTTAGCTCAGTTTTTAAGATCTATTTTATATATATATATATATGTTTCTTTTTATTTATCGGTGCGAGTCCGATTTCTTTCTCCTTCATCACATTCCTGATTTTTCAATCATTTTTTTTTTTTTTTTTAATGAAATATACTTACATGCATCTTCCGGGAAAGAAACAAGTCGCCACGGATGCGTTTTTGTTCGGAACGAAGATTTCAAAATTTCGCCAGTGTGATCTGACTCGACGCTCCGGAGTGCAAAAAACTTTGGCATTGATCGGCCAGCTCGGCGTTAAACAAAACTGGGCCAAAACACAAAAGCCCATTCATAGGAAAAGTGTTTGATCGACATGGGTGGATGCTCGGCGAATAAAGTTCGCTTCGCTTCGTGCCGGTCTGACCCGAGGTCGGTTTTCACAGACCTCCGCGCTTTCTGGACTGATATAAACACCGTTATGTCTGTCACGTGACCCAGTTACTCCGATACCATTCGTACTTTTACGTTACGCTTCGAAACTTTGTTCGTCGATATTTCCTTTCCCGCTCGGCCAGCCAATCGTAAAGTTAGCGCCCTCGACAAAAATATTCCCAAACTATATAGTTTTTTGTTATACTTTTTAATTAAAAAGAAATTATTTATCGTCAAAAATATTTGCACACTTTTATAATGCAGATTCGTTAAAATAAAAATATTATTCAGGCCAACGAATCGCAAAGTTAGCGCTCGCGATAAAATATTCTCAAACGATTTCTATGTATTTTTTTTTTTATAAAAAAAATTATTTATCATTAAAAATATTTGGACATTTCAATAATGCAGATAACACATTTATTTTAATGGATATTTTAACGTAACGCGAGTTGAAAAAGAAGACTGCTCGCCCGTCGCCAGCGTGGCGCAGTAGTAAAAGCGTTTTTAGTCGGACGCCCGCGCATCGGCCTTGCGGCTCTACGTGCGGTCCGACCAAAAAACGTTTCGACTACTTGGCGCATCAGCTAGGGAGCTTCCCTCGGTCCCTCGAGCTTCGGGACATCGCTCGGTTGACTTCTCGCAATCAGCGAGACGTTAACGCCAGCCGAACGAAAGAAAACCGGAACTGACGTTTTTTCGATTGCTCAGTTTCATTGATTGTTTAATTTTTTTAAGCAAAAAGCAGTTCATTAACGAGATGAAATTTTTTTTTTCTCCATCTGTTGCAGGAATTCCTTCTGGCGATTGACGTAACGTCTAGCGGCACCGCCGAGGAGAAATTGAAATGGGCATTCCGCATGTACGATGTCGACGGAAACGGTGTCATAGACATTCAGGAGATGACGAAAATCGTACAGGTATTTAAAAAAAAAGTTCATTATTTATTTTATTTCTGTATCTCTAATAGTTCCTACACCAGGAAAAAAGTTTACTCTTTAATTAAATAATTAATGATTTAAATCAAATAAACGGTGGCCGTCAAATAAATGTTTTTCTGGGCGTAGATAAAAATTTATTTGATTTTAATAAACCTTTTTTCTGGGTTCACACGTGAATTCCTTCAAAAATTGGTCGCAGCCCGAGGCGAAAGAATTCAAAATAAAGGAAAAATACTTTCTCCATTTTTTTTCCTAAACCTTGAAAAAAATTTGCCCCCAAGTTTCGATTTTATAACGAAAACACTGTTTTCTCTGTGAGTAAACCAAAGTACGAATTTCCTTCCGGACGAACTACTAAATTCTCGTCGAAAACGAGCCTATCGCTTTATCCAATCAGTTATTACGGCTGATGACAAACGTGCATCGTAGCGCATATTTTCGGGCATGGAGCAGATAATTATGATGACGAATCGCGCATCCATCGGGACAACTGGCCGAATCAACGATTTCTTTGTTTGTCGAAAACGAACCGTATTTCGAACTCCCGGATCGCATATTTACATATATATATATATATTGATGGGATGTGCGGAGTTGCGCAACGGGTGGTGCGCACGCACACATGCGTGTCCCCGTACGTGTATAGAGTGCACAGTTGGTATTGACGTTTAATTTGCATGCAGGCCCCGCCGACGTGGTGGCCTGTCGTGCAACGTGCGTTCCCCGTGGAGCACGCACGCACGTTTTCCAATTTTCCAACGCATACGCAAATATCCGACCGGATCACCGCAATCCGCAGAGCTCTCGATATAATGGGAATAATAGGAACGAAACCGCCTCGGCGGCTCGATGAGGGTCGTCGTCACAAATTGGGATACAGAACGCTCGGATGAGAATCCAGGAAACAGGGTAAAACGACAATCGAATCATTGGAATCGCGCCCTGTATCCTGTATTATCGATCGAGCGCATCGGGGCCAATGCGGGCTGTTAATTGCACATTGTTATCACTTTTTTGTACACGGGATGCAAAAAAAAAAAATATCATTGACTGAACCAAAATTCGCTTGCGGACTGCCAAAGAAAAAAAAATTATTATTTCAATTCTACTTTCGATTCTTATAATTGCATGTGGGTTTGAAACGATAACATCACTTTGGCAGACTTGCTGTCGTTGTTTCAATATCATATGCAATTGTAAAAATCGAAAGTCGAATAGACATAAGAATTTTTTGCTTTCTCGATCGAGCGCGGAAATAATTTATTTCGTATTTTTTTATTTCTTATTTGCTTGGTTAATTACCTTGGACAGAAAAATAAGGAAGTTCTATCAAGCGGGACAACAATTTGTGCGCTGCGAATGAAAACTGGGCGATAGGATTTTTTTTCCGGACTAAAATTGAGTTTCGAACTTTTTCAATAGTCACACACTCCGGTCTCGTCGTGGATGGTGCTTGACTCGGGCAGTTCCCGGCGCCGGGGAAACTCCGAATTTTCATTCCGACGGAAAATTCCATACATGGGCATGTACGAGTGCACGCGTACAGTGGTAAACGATGTGTTAGCGGAACGGCGGAATCGAAAGCGGGCTCATCCACCGTGCAGAGATTGCATGCTCCGGCCCGAAACTCGATTTTCCGCATCGCGTTTTACCAAATATTTGGGACGCCGATACGGGCAAAGGATACGTTAAGGGAATTATGAGGGGAAAAAAAAGACGCGCCTCGTCCGTCTCGTTTGCGTTTTTTTATGGACAGAAACTTATGAATATCCTGTACGCTCTCCCCTATAGTGCTTAAGAATATGTGTACAATTTTTGTTCAAAGTAGTTTCATATTCTCATATATATTTCGGAAAGTCGTTTATTTGTTTGTTTGTTTATTTGTTTGTCCCAATTTTCAAGAATTTCGAGTTTCAGGTATGACGTCACTTCCGGTTGTCAAATAAAAGGAACATTTCCGCTATGACGTCACTTCCGGTCGAAAAATAAAAACGTTCGAACCGGAAGTGGCTTACTTCCGCTGTCACGTCACTTCCGGTCGAAAAATAATATTTTCAAACTAAAAGTGATGTACTTCCGGTATGACGTCACTTCCGGTAGAAAAATAAGATTTTCAAACCGGAAGTTACGTATTTCCGGTTTGACGTCACTTCCGGTCGAAAAATAAGATTCTCGAACCGGAAGTGATGTATTTCCGGTATCACGTGAGATTTTCCTGTTACTTGTAAAGAATTTTTTTATTTAATTCTAGCGCGAGAAAAAAATGGAATTTCAATTATTTTTTTTTTGTGTTTCAGGCGATATACGACATGTTGGGTGCGTGTTCGAGCAACCGACCAGCGGACAGTGCGGAGGAGAGGGCGAAGAACATATTCGCGAAGATGGACGAGAACAACGACGGTCAACTTACGCAGGACGAATTCCTCAAGGGTTGTCTCCAGGACGAGGAGCTGTCCAAGATGCTGGCACCTTAATCGAGACGCGTCACGTTCGGAATATAAGACCATAACATACAGACACTCATATATAATAACAATATATATATATATAAATATATATATATATATATGCACGAAAAAAAAATTAATATCTCTCACCGTGCAGCATACGACGACACACATCCGACCTTGGAGGGTGGAAAAAAATATACACAAAAAAAAACATCGCCGATTAAAATCGTGTTAGCGAGCTACAGCGATGTTCCATTAAAAACGCTCCAGAAATCACGAATATTGATCGCGACTGGACACGAGGCTCGTTAAACACGTTGGTCACGAAACGTACTTAATCGCTGATCCCATCCGCCGATACTTTCGTCGCTAAATGTGTGTCCCGTGCATCGTATCGCTTTCACGAAAAATACAAAGCTACAAAAAAAAAAAGAAAAAAAAATTTCGAGGAGGTGAAAAACGAAGTTCCACTGCGAATAATTAATTAATCGTAAACAGAGCGCGACCCCCGGGCGTGGATGCGGTTGGCTTGCGATTTGGTTTCAGTCCCAGAATCGAAGATAAAAAAAGTGGGATAAAAAAAATTATAGCTCAGCAAACATTCCCGTCGATTCTTTAAATTCTTTAAATTCTTTTTATTTAAAAAATGTTTTCCTCCAAAGTTACTTTGCGAGATTTTTCCTTTACCTCACTGGCGAAACTTAACATCTTGTACAAACTTTTCCCCAGGGAAAAGATCGCCAAGTTTTGTCGCCACAAGAAAGTCCTATTTTTTTTTTTACCTCGATTTTTTCGCGTCCCTGTTGGACGACAATAGCGACTTTTCGAGTCCGCACTGTCGAAACTTTCGGAGGGTTAAGTTAACTCGCTCGCGAAGCCGGAGATTAAATTTTTTTTTCCCCTCAATTTTGGGACTCTGTGCGCGGTGCATACACGACAAAGGAGACGAAAGGAGGACAAAAAAGCATCCCCTGGGGAGGCGGTGACGATAGCCGGGAGTATTTGATCGTAACTTTGTTAAACCGGGGTTTCCGAGGAGCCTCGCGTGGGCGTTTGTTCGGGAACAATTCACGGACCGTTACTAATTGCATTGGTATAGTTTGGATTCGACGATGCCGCCCCCTCCCGCTCTCCGCGCCCAGAGCTTCGCCACCCCC
Source organism: Ichneumon xanthorius (assembly GCA_917499995.1). NCBI lineage: Eukaryota > Metazoa > Arthropoda > Insecta > Hymenoptera > Ichneumonidae > Ichneumon > Ichneumon xanthorius. Next base: position 1,489,478 of record OU824204.1, on the reverse strand, counting down.
GACGTGCCAGAGACGTTTCTACGGCGACGACGACCCTGACACTCCGCGAGCGCGAGCCACGTGCCCCCTCCTGGTCCTCCTCCTCTTCTCACCGAGCAAACTACGACTCTCCTGGCGTCTTCGGGCTGATTCCGCAGAAACCGAGAGACAGCGAACAATGTATAGTTATACGGGACAATGCGCGGAGAAAAATTGTTCTGTTTCTCTAACAAAATGTAGATCGTTCATGATTTATTGTTGGGGCAGCAAAAATATTTGGCTGCTACGGCAAAATATTTACTGCCGCAGCAATGTATTTGGTACCGCAGCAAAATATTTAGTGCCACAACAAAATATTTTGTTGTCCCTATGTTGAGCAGGTAAATGAGTTATGGTAACAAAATTCTTGCTGGCCCAACAATTTTTTTTTCTTGGTGCACGGAGAAAAATAGTTCTGCTTCTCTAACAAAATGTAGATGGTTGGTAATTTGTTGTTGTGGCAGCAAAAATATTTGCTGCCACAGCAAAATATTTGGTACCGCATCAAAATATTTAGTGCCACAGCAAAATATTTTGTTGTTCCTATGGCAAGCAGGTAAATGAGTTATGGTACCAAATTTCTTGCTGTCCCAACAATTTTTTTTCTCCGTGTGAAGCGAGAACAAAAATGGACGGGAAAGGGAAAAAAAATGACAAAAAAAGGACTGTTTTTTTTGGGACATAAGGTTAACCGAAAAGCTATTCCACGACTGTAATCTCTCTGCCTCTCAGCTTCGCATTATTCTTCGTTCCTCCGGGCTTTTTCGCTTTTCGGCACAGCAGCGACGCTGCCAAATGCACGCTGCGTTTCCGGCGGAACTTTTTTTTCGTACCGATCCAGGCGTAACCAAATCTTGGTTTTTTTTTTTTTTTTGTACATTTGCTCTCGAAGCCTCGTAATTGTCGGCCGAGCGACAATTTTCGCGTCCGTCGGTCGACGGGAGAAGAAAAATAATAATAAATTTTTAATACTAAGTATAATTTTTCCACTCTACCGAACGATCATAACGATCCTCGATAAATCGGCTTCGTACTCTCCGTGAATCTCCGTGTCGCAGGCACAAAGCTTTGTCGCGCTTGCATTTGAAGATGATAAAAAATAATGAAAAAATAAATAAATTCCAATGTACGACTTGCGAGAAAAATTGTCCAATTTTTCTCGGACGTATGTACAGTAAACGTATATATATATATATATATATAGTTTAAAAAGAAATACAAATGAAATATACGCCAAGTGTATCGACTCGCACAATCCTACATTTCTGGGACGCAAACGGGCGCTCGCGCTACGAGATATATTAAAGTAATAAAATTTAAAAAATAAAAAAAAAACAAACGTAACACGAAGAAAAATAAAACGCAAGCAAGCAAGAGTATTTGCACGCCAGCGAGCATTTATTATGTTACTTAAAACCCGTGACGAATAATTAACGATATTAGGCTAGTACATTATTATGTATAAATACGAACGGAATGGCGAGATGAGGAAAACATAAAATAAAATAATTTAAAAAAACACCGATTCGCAATGCGCGCTTTTAATAATACTAATAATAAATATCGCGATAATCGACCACCTACGAGATATAAATTCCCTTCGGAACAATCATCACTCTATGTGGATAGAATATTAGAAGTCTAAGAGAGCCCATGTACCTACCACTACTATTACTATTATTATTGTTATAATAATTATTATTATTATTACTACAACTATGATAACTATTATTAACTAAACTACGAAAGAAAAAAACTACTACTAATTATACACGCCTGGTTTGTGCCAGTTGTGCGTTCCCATCTACGATAATTCACGTCACGTTTTCGATTAAGTAAAAAAAAAAAACGGTGAAAAAAATGAAACTAATCATTCTAGGCTCTCCTGTACCATTTAAGCGATTAAAACACACTTTATCCAGTATCGTACTGCTAGTGTCGTCCGATCTTAGATTCGTGTCGTGGCGATGTGAAAGTTCAGTTTCGGATCGATTGGAAAAATTGGTAAAAAAATTGTGATTTTTTTTTGGTAGAAATGGCGAACCATTATCGAAACGGGACTTTCGCACGCCTTTTTAACGAGAAGTGGGAGTACATTTTTTGCGAATCTTTTTACTAGCGATAGAGTTCGACCAATTGCATGTTCTTATTATGAAAATCGTTTTCCCGTTTGAGATCGACGGATCCGCCGAAAGATATTGTAAACGCGTTTATGGCGATGCGACAAGTCCCCCGAATTTTTACACGTAAAAATTTGCGATATTCGAAAATCGTCTGCGTTTTACCTGATTTACATTTCAACACAAATAACCCGGATCAATAAATTTTTTTCAATCTTCGAGGACTATCGCTTCGTCTTCGTGTATTAATGTAATTGATCAATCAACAAATTAATCGATTATATTAAACGATGATGTGGTAAGATCCGTTTTTGGGAAAGGCTTCTGAGTCGCACACGTTTAGACTAGGCACATATCATAGCATCCCTCCATACAGCTGTAACGATAAAGGACGATCACGATCCGATCGTGTCTCACGCTTCGCGATCGAAAATCGTAATTTTTTATTTTTTACTTTCATTTTATATATTCATTTTTTTTAAATTCAACGCAAGCGACACGCGCACACTCGTTTATTCCACGTGTGCATGACCCACAGAAAAACGCGAAAAAAAAGAAGAAATTACTCACTTCACATATGGATATTGAAGACGGTCAATTTTAACGAAATGAAGCGAAGAAATAGGCGACATAAAAAAAATCTATACTCTCTTTACCTATACGATAACTGTTAATCTTAATACCTCGAAGTGTAATACCGTTACGTCAATGTGTACACACCGTTATTATTTGTATCGAGAGCGAGGATGGATTTAAAAAAATACACATAGACAAGAAGAAAGAACAAACACGTACTTCGATAAATGCGCAACGAAAAAAAATAAAAATAAAAAATACAGAACGTGGCCGGAAAAAAAATTTGAACGAGGTTAAAAAGAAAGAAAAAAAATTAGTGAAGCTTAATATGAGAAGAATAGAGGCAGGCAGGCTAGGGTGCAGGGAAACTCGGGACGCACACAGGCTCCGCCGTTTTATTAGAAAGTCAAGCATCGACAATCGAATTATTACATTTTCACCTCGCGTTCCGCATAAATAAGGCTGTGTGCATGTGTGCGCGTCAAACGAGGATTGAATGATACTTCGCAGTGAAATACGGATCGACGGTCAGTTTCAACGAGAATACAAACAAACAAAAGTTGAAAGAAAAGTGAATAAAAAAATGGAATATTATCGAAGATAAAAAAGAATGGAATAGGCATGAATGAGATTCGATCCTTCGACCCACTTTGGTGCTCGTCATTTTTTTTTTTTTCTTTCGTTGCAGTCGTTCGAGGGTTAATTGAACCCACTCGCGCTACGAATTCTGCAATTTTATATTTTTTTACTGTTCCTTCCGGCGGTAACTCCCCACTGATTCTCTATCCACCCAAACTTTCTTTCAATTTTCTACTTCGTTTATTCCAAATCCTGTTTTTAATTCCTTGTCTCCACTGTAAAAAAAATCGTATGAAATTTAATGTAGCGGACTAGAAGTTTTTATGCAAAAACTGGTATATTAAATTTCATGTGCAATTGTGATAAAAAATAATCAGTCTATTAACAACATTGAAAAAACTTTATTTTTCATAATTTTCCTTAATTTTACTATAAAAGTACCTCAATTTTAATAATTTACTTTAGTTTCAATGAAAAAGTATATTAATTTTTCATCACAAAATTGTACATTAAATTGAATGTACCAGTTTTGGCATAAAAACTTCCAGTCCGTCACATTAAATTTACAATTTTTGTTACAGTGTCTATCCATTCTATCTTTACTTGCTCCGACATTCTTTGCCATAATTTTTTTTATTCCTCGAGTTGATTGGCACGAAATTGTAACGTATCGCTGCACATCCCTCGCATCCCCTTAAGTGTCCCTCTCGGCAGCAATTTCGCATCCTCGGCTTCCCCGCTGGCCTCCCTTTTTCTTCCAATTTCTCCTCTTTCATCCAATTTTCCTGTTACACGCTCGGATTAACCGTAAGACGACGTCCAATCACCCGGCTCATTACACACACACACAGACACGCGCGACCGACGTGAAGAATACGACGAGTAAGTAGTAAAAAAAAGGAAGAAAGACATTTTCCAAGAACGGGAGGATAACGAACCTTTTCCGAGACTTTTAGACCAACGAAACTCCGTGTCTTTCGTATCTAACTCCGCGACATTCGATTCCGGACCTCGTTTGTCTCTGTCAACTCGCCAGCGGCGAGCCAACTTTCGGAAGTTACAGAGACGTGGATATATAAACTGAGGTAGGAAATTGCGTAAAAGGCAGGGCGGTTATCTTGTTTAATAGTCGAAATAACGATGGTCGAGGGAGATCGAGCGCGGTGGTCGAGGAAGTTGGTAACGAGTTATCGATGAATTTTCGTAAAGTTGGAGCGAAAGAGGTGCTGATTAACGATCGCGAGAAGAGGCGAAGAATGTTGAGCGAAAAATAAAATGGGGAAAAAGCAACGTATAAGTTGGGTCGGAAGTTTGGTGGAAAAGGGAGGGAAGTTGGAAGAGCAGAAGATGTTATAGTGACGAGGGATCGATCGATCGATAATGACAAATAGAGGAGATAGGAAAGAGTGGGGCAATATGGACCATTATTTTCTTCAATTTTTTCGCAGGACATAGAAAAATACGACGGCTCAAATGAAGGTCCATTTTGCCCCGCTTTCATTTGGCGATTTGGGCCTTCGCTCGCCAAAGACCTTTCCGGGGCGGTTGAACGAAAAAAAAAAGTAAAATAAAATAGGAAATAGACAAAAGCAATAATTCTTGAGTGTTTATCTCGTACGATGCAACTCGCAGCCGTTGCGCGATAGAAAAAGCGTATTTACTGAGGAGGACTCGAGATCGATAGGCGAGCGGATTAAACTGGAAAATATCGAATTAAATCGAACAATCGACCACTCGTAATTTTTTCAGTCTAACCGACGACACAACAAGATTTATTTTCATAAGAACGTTGAACGAATTGTTTGTTTAATTGTAAATTGTTTCACTCAATAATTTTTTTACAAAAATTATTTACAAAAAAATTGATTTTTTTTTTAAGTCGAGGCAAATTCCAGTGTTACGCTCGCCTATAATAACCCTTTATTAGACACACGATCCCCGAAACCGTACAAAAATTTGCCTAAGCGTGCAAATTGGGCGATGCGTTGACACTCACTTGTAAAGGGTTTTAAGAAAGAAAAAAAAATCGAAATTTACAAAGACCCGTTGTTTTTCGTACGCTAAACATTGTGTCTGTATCCGTGCCCGTAACAATCTTTTAAGATTTATACTACTAGTTAATAGTAATAAAAAAAACTGGGAAATGAAAATTCAAGATGATTCTGTGATCCGCGATTTTTTTTTTCTGAATTTTCACCGATCGTAATACGCTCCGTTTTATGTCGCGAAACCGATCTGCCGATGAATAATAGTTATTCACTGTCGGCGTCGTTAATCTCCGATGCCGAAAAATCCGGGTTTTTTCTCTGGTGTTACTACAGGGACGAATCGACAAACGACCGGCGACTTATTAATTGGCAACCGGAACACTATAAATCCACGCTCGCTCGTGGCACGTTAATTACCAAGCGTGACGTACAGCTACACCGATACACGTATAGCAACGCCAGTCTATACAATACTCAAATATTTCAAACACCAAAAAACAGCAACAAAAATACTGAATAGTAATCAAAGGTTCATAAAAAAAAAAAAAAAAATTGTAAAAAAAATGGCTATCCAATTTTTTTTTCTTCTTTTTTCTAATTCGTCGAGAACCCTGTAACGAATATTGCTTACGATAATAATTTATAATTATTATTCGGTATATTTTACGATCTACGGAAAAAGTATAAAAGGAACGAAACGACGAAAGAATGAGCATAAAAAAAATAACATCGGAAAATATATTTAAATATATACATGTGAGTTCCAGAAGAAGAAGGTTCGACTGGCAAATTAGCCTGCCCACGCAGCATTCGTGCTCGTCGCATCTATTCATCGGTGTATGTATGCACGCTCTCAGTACGCTCATATATACACCAATGTATATACATACATACAATTAATTATAACATCATTAGATAAATGAATGAATATAAATAAATAAATATATATATATATATATAAATCAATTACGATTATTATTAAAATGAATGATATTCCGTTTAAGCAATCAAAAAGCAAACTCGTATTTTGTATGTGGGTCAGACGGGGCGACGTACCGAACGAACCTACATCATCATCATTATTATTATTATTATCATTATTATTATTGTAATAAATCGCACTATGCTCCAAGTGTATATTCATTGTCTACTCAAAAAAAAAAAAACAAAAAAAAATATAATTTTTTTTTATTCTTATGTTTCAGCTGTGCGAATGTGGATTGTGTGATCGAGGATGAACGGAAGTGAGTCTGCTTGCGCCCCGGTGAAATGATAGAGGCGAAAAAAAAACGCGCGCGAAAACCCAAATCCTCTTTTCCGCTTGACAATTTTTTTTTTTTTTATGTGACAAATTTTAATTAACACTCGACTTTCTGTTTTTTTCAGGGGGGTGCCCGGTGCTGCAGGTTACCGGCCGCAAACTTCGTAGCGCCCCAGTATATTTATACACTCACGCACAAATACAGAGGGAGAGTTCGACAGTAATTTGTACACTGAGAAAGTTAGACTTGTAGGCTTAGTTAGCTATTAAATATTGAAACTCGGTGAAAAGAAAGTCGAGATTCGTGCGATAGCGGGCTCGGGGGAGCTTTACTGAGCCAGCGGCTGCTACTCTCGTCGGAAGCCGCTCCGTAAACTACCACTGCGTCAGAGATGGGTAAACAAAACAGCAAACTCAAACCCGAGGTGCTGGAGGATCTCAAACAGAACACCGAGTTCTCAGGTATTCAAAAAATTCAATATTTTTCCTTATTAATTATTGTAATTTAAAAAAAATTAACAAAAATGGATTATGCACTTGCGAAAACGTTGAAACGTCTATTCTCCGGCACATTTACGTCTCTACAACTCACAGCACTACCAGAATCAAAATAAAACCCTACCGGTGTTGATATAAAATTCTACCGGAATTAATATAAAAGTCTACCGGAATACAAAGCTAGACTGTAGCCTTGTGGTAGAGCGTTATTGTAATTTCGGTAACATTTTATTGCCATTCCAGTACAATTTTATTTAAATTTCGATAGTTTTATTTTGATTCTGGTAGAGTTTTTTTTTACTTTCTGGTACAGATTTTGGTAGAGTTGTGAGTGGTAGAGGTGTAAATATACCAATTCTCCTCTGTCCACTCACAAGTTTTTTTTCTTTTTTATTTGTGTGGAACCGCGTAGACGGACGCGCGTCAGGGAAAAATGTGCTATTTTTGGAAAAAGCGGAAAGAGGATAAACAAATAAAACAAAAAAAAAAAAATGAAACTCAACGATGAGAGCTGTCGGAGCTTCGAATAGGGTCAAGTGAGAAGGGTTGGCGGAAAGACGAGCCAACACGAGGTGCAAATGCATGTGTTTGCCGGGTGGAAAAAAAAAATTGTACCTCGGAAACCAACTGTAAAACTCCGTATTCGCTCGTTCGAGATTCTGCGGTTGAGATGATTCGACCGAATCTTTGCCTCTACATAGAACCGCGTTATCGTATTGTCTTATTGTTATTTCAAGGTTTATGCGCCAATCCAGGAACTGGATAAATTAGAAATGTAATTTTTTATTAAAAAAAATACATTTATATAAATTTATTAACTATTCCATAGCTAAGTTATGATTTTGTGCGATTGCAGACGCGGAGATTCAAGAATGGTACAAAGGCTTCGTCAAGGACTGTCCGACCGGTCACTTGAGTGTCGAGGAATTCAAAAAAATTTATGGCAATTTTTTCCCCTACGGCGATGCGTCGAAGGTAAAAAAAAAACAACAACAACTCGTCGTTATGTGTCTCTGCGTTTAAACTGTTTTTCCTCAATTACGATCTGGTATTCGAGAACAAACAATTATCTTTCGATAAATATAATCTTCCATTATTTTGCCATTTATATCGTTCATAAAATCTTAAACTGATGATTTTTTAATGTAATAATATATATATATATATATGAACCCCTAAAAAGTTGATATGTCACGATATTATCTCGAAATAGGTCGAAAATTTCATATTTCCATTGCTGCTCTTTTATTCGTGCCGTGATTGGTCGGGGTCGTATGACCAAATTCGCACCAGGTAAAGTGAGCTAAAAACAGAGATTTTCATACCGGACATGACGCAACAGAGAATATTTTTAATTTTTTTCTCTGGAATGCATTTTGAAAAGTCTAAATGAAGGAACACAGCTAAATGGATACAAATACATGTCTGATAGGGGAGAACGGGGACAAATGGCACACCTGGGCAAAACGGGATAATGAAACAAAACGCAATTCTCCAATAACTTTTGGATGGTGGCAAACGGGTTTGAAAATCCGGATATATCATTGGGACAAAATGGGGCATCCAAAAATTATTGGAAAATTGAGTTTTGCCCCACTGTCCCATTTTGCCCCGGTCTCCCCGACGTCTCAAATGTATTGGGACTTCATCTCGAATATGGCTAGCGATAGAAACGGACGAATTAAAGAGCACACGCTGAGCGCTGCAGCCCCAACGAATATCAGTCGCGCAATATAGTCTATAGTATATTAAGAATAAATAATTCATTGACAACGCGACGTGGAAAAAGGTAAAGTTCTCTGCATCAAGCACGTAAGACACGTTTTATACGATTTTTGTTCCGTCAACCGCGGCTCGAGCACACAAACACATTTAACGTATTATTTTGCCAGCGTTAGAGGGAAACGCGGTGAAATAACGAAGACGATAGAGCCATAACGAAGTTGGAGAATCGGTCCAAGTCGTAAAAATGACAGAAACAAAGTTTGTCAATCTCGAGCAAACAACTATAAAAATCCACGAGCTTTAATCGTAAAAAAGGAGTTTCCAGCACTGTGCATGCGATGAATTTACGAATATACGTACTTACGGTATTAGTCGAATTTTGTGTTCGCTTCACCGCACCACTTGGCCGCCGAAGCTGGAAAAAACTTGGATAGAGTTTTCTGACGACAAGATGCGATCAGTCGCAATTCAGCTATTTCGCCTCTGTCTGTCTATATTTTTTTGTATTAATTTTTTTTTATTTATTGCACAACGTTAAATGGTAAATTTAATATACTGGACTGCAAGCTTTTACGGAAAGATTGATACATTAAATTTATTTTACAGATGTGATGAAAAATTAATATACTTTTTCATTGAAGTTAAAGTAAATTTTTAAAAAGCAAAAGTATTTCCAATGTTTTTAATACACAGACCATTAATTTTTCATCACGATTGTACTAGAAATTTAACATCCAAGTTGTTGCATAAAAACTTCCAGTCCGGTACATTAAATTTCATACGAATTTTGTTACATTGTGTGCAAAATTGTTTTTCTAATCATATCGAATTTTTTAATTGTATTATTATGAAATGATAACACGATCGGCTTAGAATTTGTAAACTGTGAGACTCATTGTCGTTTCGACGATGCACGCGCATCGTTTGTTTCCAATCAGTTCGCAGAGCACGTCTTTAGGACGTTCGACGCAAACGGGGACGGGACGATCGACTTCCGGGAGTTTCTGTGCGCCCTGAGCGTAACGTCACGAGGCAAATTGGATCAGAAACTCAAGTGGGCCTTCGGCATGTACGACCTCGATGGAAACGGCTACATTTCACGGCAGGAGATGCTCGAAATTGTCACGGTTCGTATATACACATTGCGACTGTGTCCTTCGCTTCCTCTCGTTTATTCTTCACCCTCAAAGAGTCTCAAAATAGATCACTTATCAACCCCTCCGTCCGCTATGGGTCTGCGGCAGATCAGTGAGGATAGAAAAGAATTGGCAATGTGTATAAAACTACGGTGAGCTATAAAAGCCTATAAATAAATAAAACATTGTACCAAAAGAAGATAACATTAAATTTGTTATTAAAAATAGCAAATATTTTCCGGGGCTATATTTTGTATCTCCAACAAGAGGTCATGAGAATAACGTGTACAGTTAAAAAAAAAAAATTTTAGTATACTTACACTTGGATTCGCAAAAATATTAACAAACCTTTTTGAAAATTACCACAAACCAGTTAATATTTTTGCAAATTCATTGCAATTTATGTTTTTCTACGTTAAGGACATCGGTAATAAAAATAACCACCCACTATAACTATAAATCATTTGGTAATAAAATGAATTAACGTCTTACATTTCTATTTTTTTTAGGCAATTTACAAGATGGTCGGTACGGTGATGAAGATGCCCGAGGACGAGTCGACACCGGAGAAGAGAACCGACAAGATATTTCGTCAGATGGACAAGAACAAGGACGGAAAATTGTCCTTGGACGAGTTCATTGAGGGTGCTAAGAGCGATCCGTCTATAGTGCGACTGTTGCAGTGCGATCCAAGTGCACCGGCTCAGTGAAGCCCTGGGCAATCGAATACAATAATGCCGTTATGCCGTTAGCGACCCCGAATCGGGGCCCGGGCCAATCATCATCTAGCGAAGACCCAACGAGCCGACGAGGTCATAGAGGAATCAAAAAAAAAAATCTTATCTGTCTTTTTTCCTTCTATATCTTTACATATATCTTCCTCATCTATATATACGTATAATCTATCTTCTCAATATCTATCCTTTCAAATCCAGTCACCTGTTCGTAATCTAAAGAAAAGTGCAAATTTCCTAAAAAAAAAAAATTCCTTTCCTAAAATCTCGCAAAAAAAAATGAAGAAAAAAAACAAAAACGGTGAGTTATCATTCCGTGAAACGCCCGAGGACTGGATAACGCATACGCGCGATCACGCGTGATGACTCACCGTGATAAGAAGACAAACCGTAGTTTTAGTGATAACGATAGTAAAATTAAAAAAAAATTATTAATAATAAAAAAACTCGTCAAGATGTTAGGATGAGGATAAGCTCAACGACTATTTCTTCGAGGACGCTGAACGTGGATTCGGTGTTCGTCGAAGGATCCGCGTTTCGAGGGCTATCGCGGTGGTCGAGAGGTGAAAATAAAAAAAAATAAAAAAGAATCTCGAACGCGTGAACTTTAATGAAAAAATTTAAATAAAATGTAAAACAATGATGAAAAATAAATACATCGTCCTCTCGACAACTCGATAGCCGAGCGTCCGCTTAACGCAATTTTTGAATATTCGAGAGAACGAAATATTGTGTAAATTTAAGTAAGAATCCTCTATGATCGCCGTCGCTCATTGGGCTCCGAGCGCAACAACGTCAAAGGTTGTTAATTGTACCGGGACCCGACCAGGTCCAGGGTCACTGGGCCCAGCGCGCTTGCGCAGACCGCAAGCTAGTCTGTAAGGCTAGTCCAGTCGCTCCGTCTCGTCAAACGAAAATGAAAGAGAGAGACAATAGAAAAAAAGTACTATATATATACATATACATATACATATATATGTGTATATATATACATATATATATATATATATATATATCGAAAGCAGCAGCAACAACAGCAACAACATGTACACCGTCAAGAAATTACCGAGGAAAGAAAAACATTAAAAAAAATTATTGTTGTAATTATTGTTATGTCAATGTTGATCGATTTTACTTTTGGCGTTTTGTTTTGTGTCGAGTCTCTCGATAGCGAGGGAAAAAATTCGCCGGGTCTCGAGTGGAGGGACGTCGGCATGAACTTGAGTCAAAGTTCGACTTGAATTAAAATTACAATTAAGTTCTCAATGTTCGGCTCCGTGCCTGGAATACAATGCAGTAGATAGAAACTATTATTTTCACATTATGCAGTTTTGTTTTATCGGTACAGGTCTTTCCTGGGTTTTTTTTTCTTCCGACCGTCGTCGTCGTGTTCTCGGCTCATTCGACGTTCGAAGCACAAATCCCAAATCGCGAACATGCCCGGCAGCGACGGTCGAAACGAAAAAAAAAAGATTCTAAATTACGATCTTGCGTTGTGTGTGATGCTCGAAAAAGGAAAAAAAAAATAAAACAAAAAAACACGATGAATTCGTAAACTCAAGTGTCGGGCAAGCCTCGCACCGGAAGTCATGTTAGATACGATTTTCGTCAGTACAAATTAGCGTTCTCACGTATATTGTCGAAAACGAATATTATCGAGATTAAAAGACGATGATTGCGATTACGAAAGATTAATGAAAATGATAGGAAGAGAGGAAAAACTACAAAAAAAAATGAAAAAAATGAATGAGTAACAAAGAATAATACAAACAAATAAACAGTAGATAATGGCAAGAGTAACCTATCGTGCCGAGCGACTGGCCTCCGACGCTTCGACTAGTTTCGTCGCGAAGTCCAGAGTCCAGACCCGTAACGGCAAAAACAAACACACAAAAAAAATGAAATGAAAAGAAAAATCCAGATTGCCCGAGCATATAATATGCGTTTTAGAGATTTATTTTTCCGAATGAAAGTAACAATAGGTCGCGTATGAAGTGTGTATGAATTGTACAAGCGTAAGAATGGACCTTTGACTGTGAAGATAAACAAAATAAATAAATAAAATAATTGACAAAAAAAAAAAAAAAAAAATAGCGAATGAGATTAGAGCGTGTATGCGTGTGTACCCGCTAACTACTGTGTATGTGTGTGTCTGTGTTCGCGAGTCGCGAAAAACTTATAAATAATGAAAACGCAAAAGTCAAGAAAAAAAACAAAAAAAAATAGCAAAAAAAACATGAAGAACGAAACGAACGCGGGTCGAGCGACGATCGATCGATTACGAATGATTCTTGTTAATTGTAATACGCTAGTGACGAAACGAAAAAACAAATGATGTGGTAAATGAGTTGCCTAGAATAAAAACGTTGTTAAAAGAAAAAAAAAATTATAAAATACACTAATAATTTGTCATCGTCAATGTTGATTCTCATCGAGACTTTGTTGCGTGTGTGTGAGAAAGAATCAGCGGGATTCAACGAAGAATGACAAAAACAAGACAAAAAAATGTTGCTCATTGCGAATGTCTGATTTGGTTTATTTCGGATTTTTGCCAATTTTTCATTTTTTTTTTCACACGTAGCATCGTCATTGTCATTCGAATATCGGGCACGACTTTCGCCGATGATCATCGACGCTCTCGAAATTCATGTTCGACTCTCGCGACACAACGTATATTTCCCGTTCGTTTGTCGAAGAAAAAACAAAAAAGGAAAAAAAAACAAAAACAAAACGCAGATTTATCTCTAGTGTGTAAAACTTGTCTCAAGGTGTAAATCTATTCGTCTTGCGCTCATTAATAAATTAAGTCGTAAGATCCTATAATTATTATATCAAACTTCTAATCTACATCGTCGATATTATTAAATGAAGAAATAAATTAATTAATTTAACAAAACGAAAATGAAGAAACCACACAACACACACACACAGACAGACGGGGCTGTTGGTTAAACGAACAACTCGTAACGCCTCGATTTCGATGAAAAGTTTTAAGGATTGCATTAAAAAAAAACGAATTAAAAATATTGTACCATAAAATGAATTCGTTCACCAGCGTAACAAGTGCTTTCTTCTCTGCATCCTCGAATAAAAATGAAAACCGATACTATAAATAAATAAAAAAATAAAAAATAAAAAGAACAAGCAGCAACATTTCTTCTGCTTCTCTAAACGTAACTTCTTAACTCTAAAACGAAGGAACATACATAGTGCACTGTCCGTGTAATACTGTTCTCTCGTACCTTTAACGTTATCTTTGAAGCAATAAATACGAGATATCAGTGAATCTAAAGAAAGAGGGGGAAAAAAAAATCTTTCCGTAACGGATATATATGTAAATATATATATCGAATGCGCGCTATCGAACAAATTTGAACGACTAATTCAGGCCTTTTTATATATTACCAAACACACTGTGTGAATCGCGTGGGACTCGGGTCGCCTGGAAAGTTGTCTCGGCTGTTCGAAGCGCGACATCGCGAAGGCTCGTGACATCACGTTTGGGTCATACCACGGTGATTCGACGATGAAAAAAAAGCAAACGAAACGAAGAAAAAAAAATGCTCTTAATTATTATCACGGTATACCGAGCTCACGAATATACCTCATCGAGGAATTATCAAAAGTAAAGTTAACGATAAAGCAACAAAGAAAGCGTGAAAGCGTGAAAGCAACGAGTACATTTCAATTAACTCTTACTATTGCATGTTTACCATAGAGATAACACTCGTTCTCGTTAGTGTCCTTTCTCTCCTCAGGAACAAGAGTATGAAAAAAAAATTGAAATAATATTTTAAAAAATGAAACATATATAGATACACGGTTATCGGTGTGTATTCGTTGTGCTCTGTTTTGTCAGTCGCTTATACGCACGCTCATGTTTGCGCGTTTATTAACCCTTTCGATAGCAGACTCATTTGTCATCGACGATATTCAATTATTTATATTACAAAAAAAAACAATTCTATAACGAAATTAAATATTTTTTTTTTGCATTTTTTTATTGGCAATTATTGAAATCCACGCGAAAATGTCCCGGGTGTGTGGAAAGGTTTAAAAAAAATCGTGAGATTTTTTTTCGACGATAAGTAACTTGTACAATATAGATACGGTTTACAATACGTAACTTGAAGGTTGTGATAAGACGGCATCACGGTTGTTTAGAGCAACAATTCCAGTCCTCGATCGACTTTTAATCTGGCGATGAAAAAAAAGTCACCTGGTTTCGTTGTGTTCAAGGGCGCAATTGTATTTTTCTTTTTTTTTTACTTTTGTATTTACGAATATAAAGAAAAAAAAAATTCTATAATTCATTGGCATTTTTATTTTTTATTTTGGCGCGCCGTCTTTGATGTTTAATCTCCGGAACTTAAATTGTTGACGAACGTGGAAATAAGTCTTACTGTCAAAACGTTATAAACGACTTAGCGATTAAAGTGTGCTTGCTGTTGAAAATATCGCGATCCAACGAAAGACGATGTGTGCTTGACGCATTTTTTTTTATTAACAGCAAAAAAATATAAAGTTCGATTCGTCTCCCGAAAATTGTTGACGGAAATATCGATTTCTACCTCCTCGTGATTTTCGCGGCTTCGAAACCTTTTCGATCGTTATTAACCCTCGCGCTATGTATTCCGCCGATGAATCCGTTACTTCGTACTAAATACCTTGAGATTTTAATCCTTTTGCGTACGTAGCCCTAAGTTAGTCTTTACCGGTCTGCACACTTCACATCGTTCGGTCAAAAAATGAGATTTTCAATCCGGAAATGATGTATTTTCAGTACAGCGTCACTTCCCGTTGAAAAATAAGATTTTCAAACCGGAGGTGACGCATTTCCGGTCTGACGTCGCTTTTGGCAAAAATTACTTTCGGCTTAAATGTTACCCAACCACAATAGCGCTAAAGGTTTTTAGGTTATCCGAACCGAGAACACCGACGATTTCGAGAATCGATATGTATCGAATCAAGATTCATATAATCAGAATGATTTCGTTGCCAGTTTTTTTTGTTCTTGAATAAATGAGAAACGGGGTTGAAAAATACCGAAAAAAGTCGTGGTGTGACCTCAAAGTGTAATTTCGTTGATGGCACGGTAATCTAATAATTATATTATAACTATTAAAAAATCATTATTGTTTTGATAAACAAAGAAAAGCGTCGCTCGAGACAAGGGTTATTCGAGGAGAATTGGCGGATCGTGAAAACAAAAAAGTTTCTTAATAATATTAACATCGATATGCATAATGATATTCATAATGAATATTCGATCGGATAAGAAATTAATTTTTTCCGTTTCTAATTTTAGATCCGCGATCCTCTTTAACGTTCGTCTCGCGAGGCGGGTTTTATTATCGGGTTCTTGCGCCGCTCTACTCCTCGTTGTTCGACTTCTCGCTTATCAAAAATTGAATCGCTTCTTATCCGCGAGAGAATCGACAATTCCCGTTTAAAATGTTCCCAAGAGTTTCTCTAGCAACCCACTTCGCGTGCGCTATCACGCCTCGAAACTATAATAACTCTCGCCATAAACTTTGCACTATAGTTGAGAAGGTGCTTCTCGAATTTTTCCGAATAAATTCGCTTGCGGCACGTGAGCTCTTTGCACATAAAAAAATCGAGATACACACAAATACATTCAATGAGAAGTTCAATTAAAAAAAAATTATCTAACGCTAAAAGAAAAATATACAATTAATGCTAAAATATCGAATAGACTACGCGACGGTCTAATGATAACTTGCGGCGATTATAAAACACGAAACTTAAACTTGTTGTTAATTGAAGTTAAAAAAGAAAAGAAAAAAAATTTAAAGATGATAACGCATCGACGACAAAATTCTTTTCCCTTATTATTATCTTCGACCTCTCGAGTTCGTCGAACATTTGCAATTATTATTATTCTTTTTTCATCTCGAGGATCACCAGTCATATTTGTGTGAAACGTCTCATTTACATGTGTATACCGAATGCTCGTCCGGATCGCCCGTCGCGGCTGACTAATTCGTCGTCGGCCAAAACGGATATGTATATTATTCGTTATCCTTATTTATATATATATTTGTCCTTCATACCGTTCAATAGTGTGTATGTGTAAACTAACTCGGGTCGCAAAAAAAAAATCCAAAAAGGACCTGCGCAAAAAAAAGAGCAAGAAATAACAATTAAACAACATACAAACGGCATTGCAATCAAACCGCGCTTTCCGAACATTTTAATTTTGAAAAAAAAAAAAAATCAAGTGTAATAATGTCTCTGAATTATGTTATTGTAAAGGAGAGCGAAGCAACAATATTTATGTATATGACGTTTAACGAGATGTCGAAATGTTGATAAAAACTTTTTTGCTTTGCGACTTACAAATAGGTATATATATATACATATATAAAAATTAAATATATATATTACATACAGATCGTATGTATTATACATATTTAACCATGAACGATAGTTATTAATAGTTGTTTATTATGGATACAAAACGAACCACTTGTGTATCAGTTCATTGCTACATTAAAGTGTTGACATTATACTCGTTCAAGTTGCCTAAGTTCAATTAGAGCGTCCCCGAATAAGGAACATAAACAAAAAAAGAAAAAACATCCTGGAAACGGTACAATCTCGCATAGCTTCCTATTAATTTATTTACATTTGACATTCCTCTATGAGGAAGCAAAAAAGACACCCACGGAAAAGTTTCAAGACAAGATCTTTTTTATTTATTTTTCATGTTTTTTTTCGGTTTTTACACATCGGACTCTCGTCGCGATTCGTTTCACAGGACACTCGTCGTGTCGTCGGTACGTCTACTTGTAAGTCTTTGTATCGTATATATATATATTTTTTTTTTCATAATTTCAAAATCGTATCGCGAAGAGGGTGAAAAGAGGAAAAAGCAATTTTAATTGTGTATCAACAATATCAACGATGATGACGATGGTGATCGTGACGATGACGATGCAATTTTTTTTCTCGCGGATAAATGGGATTTTCTCGATCCCGAGATCGGGAAGTTTCTCGACGGGACTTCTTCCGCGGCAGTGAACATCTCGCT
Source organism: Ichneumon xanthorius (assembly GCA_917499995.1). NCBI lineage: Eukaryota > Metazoa > Arthropoda > Insecta > Hymenoptera > Ichneumonidae > Ichneumon > Ichneumon xanthorius. The sequence goes on along the minus strand of OU824204.1, from coordinate 1,471,789 downwards.
GTCGATCTTCTCAAAGGATCGCCTGGTACTTGAGACTGTAGTACGCACGGGTATGGTAACTGTAGTGCTGAGGCACGGTCCTGTAGCCCGTTATCCACCGCAAGTCGGCCGAACGTTTGTAACTTTTGTTGACGTTCTTGTCGTAGTAAGTCCTGAACATCCTCTCGCCCCACTCTTGAGCGCGCGGTTCCTCGCGGTATATTCCCTGGTTTCTCTTGTCCATCCAGTCGATCACGTCATTGTAATAATTCTGCCTGAAGAATAAATAACATAATCTTCAATTTAATAACAAATTTATTTGACGATCCAATTGTAATGGATATCTATATTATATCAGTCAATATAAGCAATATTAATCAACATTAGTCAACATTAATCAATATTAATCAACATTAATCAACATTAATCAATATTAATCAACATTAATCAACATTAATCAATATTAATCAATGTTAATCAATATTAATCAATATTAATCAATATTAATCAATATTTATTAATATTTATTAATATTTATTAATTATATTATATTTATTTAATATGCATTTCTATTAACGATAATTAAATTTAATAATATTTCTTTATTATCGTGATAAAAAAAGTTTACATTTTTGTTGCAGCAAAGATATATTTATTTTAATTATTTATGCTTTACCTGTAGTCGTACAGGTACGGAGCTGAGCGATAATTGATGAACGGTGGTCGAACCCAGTGAAGGGTGTACTTGGGTTTCGGGGCCTTCGGGAACTTTGAGATATCCAATCGGACCTTCTCCTTTTTCTCGCCCTTCTTTCCAGCTACCGGAGTCTCAACCGGAGCTTCCTCGACGGGCGCTTCCTCCGCGGGAGTGTCGTCCCCGAGATCCCACGGTGCTGGCTCGTCATCCATCCTTGCTCTTTCTCACTTACTCGGGGAAATCAATCTGTTGTATCTGCGAATTGACAATTACATTTTTTTTTTATTCCAAGCCCAATCCTCGAATTCGACACTTCACGATTTATTTTTTTCACCCACTTCGCACCATCACATATACATAATAAAAAAAAATCGTCTGATCGTCGAGCACCTGCGTTTCTCGCGCCCAACGCGTCGTTTATGTGTCGATGGGAACGAGCCAAGCAGGCCACAACAACTTTAATTAGAATCGAATGACGTTAAAAAAAAGAGACACGATTTCTTCTCGTCTCTGATGCGATTGTGCAATCGATTTTTTTTTTTTTTATTTAACAAAAGCACTTCTGGGATAGTTATCGGTAAATCACTGATTGGGACGAAGACGAAGGCTACCTGACGGAACTGCGAAGTCCCTCGCGATGCGAAGCCCCTTCGTTGACTGGCGAGAAACCGGCAGTTCGTAAGAATGAAAAAGAGCAGCGATAACCCTCGTCCCCGCGTCGGCGAATCTCAGTCGGCACCGCACACTCTCAAGAGCCCAACACCTTTAACCCTTTTATTTCGAGAGCCTATAACATTTAAAGCTCCGCCGATCGATCCCCACCCGGGGCTTAAGGTACCGATCGAGAAAAAAACGCTATACATTGCACACACAGGACGGACAGCGAGGCTGTGACCGATTCGAGGTCGGAGTGGGGACGAAGACCCTGGCACCGTGGAAGCCGCTGTAATCGCGAGTTGCTCAAAGTCTCGCGATGGTTCTTGCTACACGCTTTCACGCACGAATTCATCGGCGACACGGCGCGCAGGACACGCGAGACGATGAGCCAACGATCGAGGGGAGGTCGATAGATTTCTGCATCGATCGGCGAGCGAATAAAGAAAAAAAAGGTGCTATGTAGTTTGCACGTGGCTTCCTCGTTTATTTGTTTGTTTATTTGTTTGTTTATTTGTTTGTTTATTTGTTTGTTTATTTGTTTGTTTATTTGTTTGTTTATTTGTTTGTTTATTTGTTTGTTTATTTGTTTGTTTATTTGTTTGTTTATTTGTTTGTTTATTTGTTTGTTTATTTGTTTGTTTATTTGTTTGTTTATTTGTTTGTTTATTTGTTTGTTTATTTGTTTGTTTATTTGTTTGTTTATTTGTTTGTTTATTTGTTTGTTTATTTGTTTGTTTATTTGTTTGTTTATTTGTTTGTTTATTTGTTTGTTTATTTGTTTGTTTGTTTGTTTGTTTGTTTGTTTGTTTGTTTGTTTGTTTGTTTATTTGTTTGTTTATTTGTTTGTTTATTTGTTTGTTTATTTGTTTGTTTATTTGTTTGTTTATTTGTTTGTTTATTTGTTTGTTTATTTGTTTGTTTATTTGTTTGTTTATTTGTTTGTTTATTTGTTTGTTTATTTGTTTGTTTATTTGTTTGTTTATTTGTTTGTTTATTTGTTTGTTTATTTGTTTGTTTATTTGTTTGTTTATTTGTTTGTTTATTTGTTTGTTTATTTGTTTGTTTATTTGTTTGTTTATTTGTTTGTTTATTTGTTTGTTTATTTGTTTGTTTATTTGTTTGTTTATTTGTTTGTTTATTTGTTTGTTTATTTGTTTGTTTATTTGTTTGTTTATTTGTTTGTTTATTTGTTTGTTTATTTGTTTGTTTATTTGTTTGTTTATTTGTTTGTTTATTTGTTTGTTTATTTGTTTGTTTATTTGTTTGTTTATTTGTTTGTTTATTTGTTTGTTTATTTGTTTGTTTATTTGTTTGTTTATTTGTTTGTTTATTTGTTTGTTTATTTGTTTGTTTATTTGTTTGTTTATTTGTTTGTTTATTTGTTTGTTTATTTGTTTGTTTATTTGTTTGTTTATTTGTTTGTTTATTTGTTTGTTTATTTGTTTGTTTATTTGTTTGTTTATTTGTTTGTTTATTTGTTTGTTTATTTGTTTGTTTATTTGTTTGTTTATTTGTTTGTTTATTTGTTTGTTTATTTGTTTGTTTATTTGTTTGTTTATTTGTTTGTTTATTTGTTTGTTTATTTGTTTGTTTATTTGTTTGTTTATTTGTTTGTTTATAATAAATTGTAACTGTTAATCAAATTTTAAAGCGATCAAATTGTAATAGGCTGAAGCACTTCAGTCAATGCCCTATTGGCCAACCCTAAAGCATTGTAATCTATAAAAGAAAAAAGAAAGAAAAAAAATGGAACCGCATTGTAATGGTGATCAATAAATATATTTTACTACTACTATTTATTTATTTATCCAAACTCGAGCTCGGTTGGTACCAAAAAAAAAACATTTTTTGACGTTTTTTCCGAGCGATATAGGTAGCAAATCAATTAGTCCGACGGTTTTGATTAATGGAAACGCTAAATCATGCGAAACCATTACCATGCATTAACCGTGGCGAGTGGTTTGTCGATTTGGTCCGTGTCCAACTCGTAAATTTGCGATTCCGCATAATTATCTCACGGAAATTAGGACATATATATCTGCATTATGCATCTCACTTATGCCATAGGGGATTCAGGGTAGCAGCTGCGACCCCCGCTGCCTCGTTATTCGAAGATGATCGAAGGTCGGTTGACTCAGCGTGGTCGTCGCGTTCCCTCGGCGTCAAATTCGCTACGACTGCAGTGATCCGTTAGGTATGCGCTTTCGATGTAATTGCTGCACCGATATAACAGCTCAGAGAGCTATCAGTTCTGAGAATACGGATCAACGTGCCATTAACGACGACACACATATAGATCAGCGGTGAAACAGGTTATTTCAATTCATCCATACAAAACCTATAAATATTCCTACAATCGTCAATCGTCAATCGTCAATCCAAAAAATAGACCCAATCCCAGAAAGAATAAAAAGACTGAGTATGAACTATGCACTGTTTTTACATTAATCGCCGCATTATAATAAAATGAAAGAGAGCTACGAATCTGCAACCTTAAGATATTAGTATCATATTTTTGTCGATTGTATAGTCTTTTCCACAATCAAGGTTTTATTTTATATTTGATAAAGCGCATTTACTACTAGTAGTTCTGCTACTAATATCTTTTCAATGATCTTCTCAATTATCATTTAACTTTTTAATGATCTTTTTAGTATCTTTTGGATGGTTAATTAGCTTATCAATTGTCAATTACCTTATCATAACCGTTTTCAGGGTAAATTGATGAAGAATGTTATTGTCAATACATTTGTTCTTTCATAATCGAGAACTCGTTGCAGAACCGTACTCTCCGATCCGCACGTTAGATTCGTCCCGGTCAGTGAGGTTCTTTGTTTCGAAATGCAAATTCCAACACTGACACGCTACTCTGGTTTACTTACTATAAATCAATCAGGCGTGTCATCCGACCGTCAGCCGAAATGTATTGACCGATGCATTTAACAGTAGCGAGTCGAGCATTAGAGCGAATGCACCATCGAGTCTCGCGATTCCTCGGACGAATATCGATTCAATTAAAAATGGGGACGATTGAAATTCATTTGGGAAACGAACCGGTAAAAAAAGCAAACAAAAACGGTGCAATTTCACGAGACTTTATTCAGATTTTATTTACAATCGATGACGACACAGCGTGTAAGGATAATAAAAGTGACAAGTGATGATTGATGATCGGTATGAGTGGCGAAGAAGAAAAAGAAGAATTTTGCGGTACGACAAGCGCATAGTTAATACAGATAATTAATTAATTCTAGGATGCCATTTTTTAACAATGATTTTTGAAAATGTGCCTGAAACCTTGTTCTTTTTACTTTTCGTCGAATGATCCATTTTTTTTTTCTAAAAATTGTTATCAGTCGTTCCCTTAAAAGCAAGCGAAACAGACTCAGTCGGTAACAAATCGATTTCCCCATTTTCTCCGTAACGGTCTGTCTGTCTATTGGCTACGATAGCGTCATTTCCTTTCCGTCACAATATAAACAATCTCGGAGAAAATAGTGAATTCGGTATGTTACCGACTGAAGGGCGAATTTCAAGACGTTAATTTGAACTTGAGATCGAACTTCATTGCGTGCTTAAGATCTATCTTAAGCTTGAACTTGATTTCGTGCTTCAATTTCATCTTAAGTTCGAACTTGTGTTCGGACTTAAGATCGAACTCGATCTACAGTCGAATTTGAATTCAGACTTAAGATCGAACTCGAACTACAGTCGAATTTGAATTCAGACTTAAGTTCGAACTTAAGATCCAACTTAAGTTACTACGTTAACGTGTTAAAAAAAGGCATCGTGGATCGAAGTAACCGTGCGTCGGTGAGTCGTCAACAGCTGCGTAAATTCCATAATTCATCGATGCAATTTTTTTTAGAAAGACACGCTCTTCTTCCTCTTGAGAAAAGAGCGCTTCTTCTTCGTGCGTTCTTTCGGCGCTTTGGGCGCCGGCTGCTCGTCGTAAATGGGTTCTTCCGGTGCGTCGGTGAGGACGTCGTCGGCGATGAGGGAATTGATTCTGGCTCGTCTGTTGTGGATTCCCTGGACTAAGCCCTGCGGATCTTTCTCGATTTCCTGCATCTTCGTCCACTTGAAGAGCGGCTTCTTCGGCCTCGGGGTCTCCTGTGGGGCCTCGAAGTAGGCCGAGGCCGCTTGGATCTTTCGATTCCTCTCGATCTTTCCGGCCAGCGTGTGGATCTCGGGTTCGGCCAGCTCGGTGTTGTCGAATTTTATCGCGTGTCTCTGAAAAGCCGTGTTCGCACCCTCGAGCATGGATTTCGCCCTCTCGATCTCCGACGTTATGTCGATCATGTCGAACATCTTGTCCTGCATGTCACGCCTCTTCTGCCGAAGCTCGGCGAGATCGCGCTCGAAGGCCTCGGCGGCTCGCTGCTTGTAGCGTCGATGGGAGACGAGGAAATCCTCGACGTCGCACGGCTCGTCCGATGTCGGACCGTCGCGGCATTGCTCGCCGAAGAAATCCTGATCGTCGAACGAGTCGTCGATGCGGGAACCTGCCAGGCTCCGGGAACCTGAAATTTCGTGGTTTGTAGTGATTGCATGGTTATCGATTTAAATAATCCTCTCAAGGCGTTTATTTATTTATATATTTATATTTGTTTTTGTATCGTTTGAAAGTAATAAAAATTGAGACACAGGGGTGAATAAAAATTTTGCATTGCTTCCTGATTATTTTTTGTTCCTTTTTAAAAATTTTATTCGGTGTCACTTCCGGTTTGAAAATCTCATTTTTCTACCAGGAAGTAACGGCATGTGGGAAATACTTCTGGTTTGAATTTAATTGTTTCTACCTGAAGTGACGTAATATCGGAATTACGTCACTTTCGGTTTAAAAATTCAATTTTTCTACCGGAAGTGACTTCGTACGGGAAAACATCACACAATAACAAAAAGAAAAATTAGATTACGAAAGAATATGTTGCTTCTATTTTCGGTACAATCGATCATTCACAAGTGCGATGGTGGTGTAATGGTCAGCATAGTTGCCTTCCAAGCAGTTGATCCGGGTTCGATTCCCGGCCATCGCACATTTCTTTTTTTTTTTTTCTTCAATTTTATGTCAGTTGCGAATGAATTTCAAAATTCTCGTCCCCAAAAAAGTTGGTGAATAATGAGATATTTTATCGAAATCTCGAAAGTCTCGAAATGATTTTCTATTATCGTCGTTTAAGCGAGCGGACGGTAGGGTTTGCACCAAACGGAACTTCGTTAAACTGATCTTCGCCATAAAGTTACTAGATTATAGAAAACCATGAAAATGCCGCTTATACGCGTTAGATGGCGCCATCCAGTCCACTTTGAGACCGCTAAGTCGAATTAGCGAGACCTCCTCATCAAGCTATCCAGCTTGAACGGCGAATTAGCGAGACCTCCTCATCAAGCTATCCAGCATCAACGTTATTTTTCGACCGGAAGTGAAGTCGTCTAGGGGAAACGACACTTCCGGTTTGGAAATCTCATTTTTCGACCAGAAGTGACTTTATATAGGAGAAACGTCACTTCCGGTCGGAAAAATAGATTTTTAAACCGGAAGTGAAGATTTCCCCTAGATGATGTCATTGCCGGTCAAAATATGAGATTTTCAAACCGATAGTGACGTTTCCTCTAGATAACGAATATAGATAAAAAATAACTTTAAGAACATATGATACACGGCTAAGAAACGATGGCAAGATTAATAAAAAAAAATTAAGAAAAAAGAATGTCATAAAGTCAGTCGCGAACTCGCTATGTTTGGATTATCAATCACAGGATTTAGTGCGCATGATAACAACTCGTACAGAAAAAAAAATATATGTTTTCGACTTATGATAATTCGCACACTTGCTTAAACTATTGGATAAAAGTTAAATTTGGTCCAAAGCAGCCTTACAACGTCGTCTATAGTATGATAAGATTCGGATACATGGTGTTTCTCCTACCTAGTTACTTTTTTGCGGAAATGTCATTTTGGCTGAATTGAATTTGTCGTAAACGATGCCCTACCATTTTAATAATAATAACCAATGACGATGCGCGCGCAGTCGCTCTAGTTCTAAATATAATTATTATATACATTGTAATTGTATAGATTATTAAATCGTCTAAGAATAAAGGCCGCATTATCGTTACCACTAATTTAATTATTACGAGGTGCGGAACGTACCTGTGTGCGTCAAGTGTGTTTCGAGATCTCATGCTCATAATTTAGTGTCGTGTATCGTTTCTCGTCTACAAAAACAAGCGTGAAGTCATCCCTCACATTTATTTACATCTCCGCATGGTACACTAATGGAAGAAAACAGGAACTCTCCGTGTCTGCCAGAAATTCATGCAATTCGGCTGTAAAGTGCACATAAAACAAATATCCAACAATAGTGTCGCATCAATAACAGAAAAAAAACAACACACACACACACATTTAAGTCTGGTATTTGTGTGGCAATAAAGTCCATTTACTCGATGCTGTTGAGGAATCATAATTTATTCGTAGTAGTATAATATATAGATGTATATGTCTAAATAAATATATATATACATAAATATATATATTTAATGTGATATAGAATATGTTAAAAGAGGAGCAGAGACACATATATGCATACATACACATATATATGGATAAGTAGAGAGAACGACGAGAGACCGCGAGCAGTGAAGATAGTCGTGTGATCAAAAAAGTGCATAAAAACCAAATTTTTTTAAATTAAATTTTTTCTTTAAATAATGTGTGTATAGATATATATATATATATGTATAACAAGTAGAGAAAACGACGAGAGACTGCGAGCAGTGAAGATATTCGTGTGATCGAAAAAGTGCATAAAATCCATTTTTTTCTTTAAATAATATGTGGATAGTCACATATATATATGTATAAGAAGTAGAGAAAACGCCGAGAGACTGCGAGCAGTGAAGATATTCGTGTGATCGAAAAAGTGCATAAAATCGAATGTTTTTTTTTTATTCATTTTTTTCTTTAAATGATATGTGTATAGACACATACATATATGTACAACAAGTAGAGAGGAACGAGTGACCGCGAGCAGTGAAGATAGTCGTGTGATCGGAAAAAGTGCACAAGATTCAATTTTCGTACTATCATGACATTTTTTCCTTTAAAGATAATATGCACCACGCAAAAACCACGTGGTAGCCACGTGGTCTGTTACCCTCGTGTCGTGCAGTCCCATCGGTAGTGAGAGAAGTGAGGAAAAAAAGAATTGAATAAACGAGTCACGCGCTCGTTTTCAGGCGAAGGAACGAGAGCGACGAGACGAGAGCTAAATCGGGTCATCTTGGGCGAGCGACGAAGAGCGTCGGGGGACAAAAAAAAATGGGGAATCTATGACGATGCTTATATTGTGTCTTTATCGTATGTTTTTTTTTTCTTTATGCGTATCGCTTCCAACATTTAATCGCGATACGCATAAATCATGGAGATATTTAAATATTTTCTTTCTATATTTTGTTTGTTTTTAGAAATTAACGTGTTTCTCGGCCCTGACGGTGACCCGCTTGCTGCTGCTGCTGAGGGACGTCTTCTGGGCCTGATACTGGTCGTCGGCGCTGGCCGAAGCGTTCTCGCTGACGATGGCCCTCAGGGCCGCGGCCCGGCGTTCGCGCTTCGCCTGTCTCTCGGCCATTTCCTCCATTTCCGTCTCGAGATCGTTGAGCCTCGCTTTGGTCTGCCGGGCCCTTCCGGCCGCTCCGCTCGCGACGGCCTCGTCGTCGCTCGACAGCTTCGACCATCTCGTCAGGGCCGATTTTTCCTCGCCGATCCGATCCATCGCCTCCTCGCCGAGGAGCTTCGAGCGACGCTTGAACGCCGCGTCGGCCTCCTCGAATGCGCTCTTGGCCGCGATTCTCGCGTTCTTACTGGCCTCGGCGAACTTATCCTCCGCCCGCCGGAAGTCGCTGTACTGGCTATCGTCCATTCCAACCGAGGACTGCCCGAGGAAGCGGCGGGTCGAGGATGCGACCTCGCTTGCGAAATCATCGGCTAGGGTACGCCTCGAGCTACGCTGCCCACGGATGTCGTAGACTGTCTCCTCGTCGCCGTGGAGGAGGGGGTCGATCGGGGGTGCATGGGTGCGGGGTCGAGGTGAATCAAATTCGAGGTCAAGGTCACGCCCGGAGGAGCGAGGACCCGCGAGGTCGCCGCGACTGCCTGCAACCGATCAAAGACACAGTGAGCCCGGTAACATTATCCCACCCACCCCCCCAACCCCCCAACCCCCTCGACGGCCTTCAGTCGGTGACTCCCACCGTTAGGGACGTACGGTTTTTTTTTTTTTTTTTTACGTCTGTTCTCATTCACTGGTTCACTCTAAGAGATCTGAACTACCTTTTTTATTTAATTAATTACATTTTTTTAGTTGTTTTAAAAAATAATTATTTATTGTATTTTTTAAGTAAGACGTTCGCCGACGTACCGTTTGTTACATCTATTCTTATTCCCTTTTTCACTGGACCATCTGAACTAGCATTTTTTTTTTATTGATCTTGTTGAATAAAAAAATTATTGCATTTTTTTTATAGAAAGTTAGCCGACATACCGTTTTTGTACATCTATTCTCATTCCGTGCTTCACGCTAAGCCTGCACTACCATTATTGCTTTAATTGAATTTATTTTATTTTAATTTACCCCTTACTTATTTATTCAATACTTATTTTTATTTAATTTAACCCTTTACAAGTCACACCGCCCGAAACCGCACGTGTTGCAATGGTAGCGCCTAAAAGTGGGGTTAGACCTGTGACTTATGAAGGCTTAATTGAATTCTCTAATAATAAAAAAAAAATTATAATAATTGAATTTTTTGAAGAGGATGTTCGCAAACGTACCGTTTTTTTACAAATATTCTCATTCCCTCTTTCACTCTAAACCAGCGAAACTACAATGTAAACATTTTTTAAATTGAATTCATTGCATTTTTTTAAGAATTTTTTAAATGTATTTAATTTGTTTTAATTGGAGGTTGCATCACAGTGAAACGAGACACTAATGTTGGATACAGAGCATCGGGTGGATCTCGTGTCGTGAAAGAAAAGCAATTTTTGACAATCCCACTGTCAATCGTGGGAGCGAATATCTACAAAACCCTCACGCTGGAAGATCGTGAAAGATGAGTGAAATCGTATTTACAGTTCGAAGCTGATTTAACTTTCCTGTTTCGGTCCGACAACGGACCGGAAGTCAATTCACCCACTGTGTGCTAGTTCCGAGTCTCGCCGTCGCTCTCTGGCGCTATTCTCCTCGAGATAGAAAGGGCACAATCGTCCCTGTTCGGCGGGAAAATTCCTCAATCGAGGAAGTAAACGGGAAGACTATTGCGGTATGCCGAGACAGCACACTCCGCGATACACGAGGCCGGGAAAATATCTGACTGTATCATCGGTACAATTATACCCCAGTTTGTCGATTATTAACGAGCTGATTAGTACTGGTTTTTTTTTCACAGTAAAAAAACGTCGCTACAGTGTATCGGGCGGTTTAGAAAAGAAACCAAGACAGATTTTATTCAAAAGAACAGTCAAATGTGCGATACAATGTGACAATTGGCGGACAATCAATCGTTTAGTTTATCTTTTGTTTTTCATCCATTTTTTTTAACCGGAGTTTTTTTTATGTAGATAAGAGGGAAACTATAACAGAGTATCCGCGAAGGAAGACATCAAGGCAACGTTTAAACAACGACAACAAAAGACTATTCTAAGGTATAGTGGCAAACAGGCATTTCGTGACGATATTTCTAAGTACCGATCGGGAGGAATATGTTTGTTGTTTGTTTTGTTCTGTTTTTTTTTCTTTTTTTTTACTGCAGATTTACCGAAAAGAACCGTCGATGCCAAAGTGTTTGAATAGAATTTTGCATCATTGAGCTACGTTGGCGGAGTTTGATTTTTTTTTTTTAAGAGAACATAAGTATACATAAGGCCGGCTGGATCGGGGGTAGAGGGTATATGTGCAGGATGAACTTGACAAGTTTGACATTCCATCAAAACCACTTTGGTAAACGACTGAGGACGTTACCGATGTCGCTACGTCTCGCTGCGATCTCGTCGGCGAACGAGTTTCTCGGCTCGCTGAAGAGCGGACGGGAGCTGTACTTCCGGTCGAGATGGTCGACCATCGGCTTGTAGTAGGACTCTCCCTTGTCGTAGTTGCATCCGTAGACGCGGGTGCGCGGCCTGCTCAGTATTGGCCTCGACATTTTTATCTCCGGATCGGGACTTCTTCCTTTGGTCTCGGTATTGCTTTTTTTAAGCCTCCTTGTGCGTCTGGTCTTTCGCTAGTCCTCGCGCCCGTCTGGGTGCTACGACTTGTGGTTAATCTGCAAATTAAAAAAAACGTACCACACGATAAATGTCACAATTCATCTATATATGATTTTTTTTTTAAGGATAAGGTAAAATTTATCGAAAAAATATATCATGGTCACAATAGCATACAAAAAAAAATAAAAATAAATTCCAGACGGGTAAAAAAAACATCGTCTACTATTTATGTGTGTAAGAAGGCATCGCTCGTTGATTAAATAAATAAATAAGTAAAATTCGAGACGCTTAAAAAAAATATTTCGTCAAAATAGGCTAACAAATTGATACAGGTATTGAAATAAATATTTTTTTGATAATTTTGAAAACAGGAAGAAAATTCGAGACCCTTAACAAAAAAAAAATAAAATAAAATAAATTCGGTGCGCAATTGTCGGCCAGTCTTGAGTCATCGGCTCATCCTCTGGCTTCTTGTCTTCTTTACTTCATTTTCTATTCCCAGTTCCAGACTACCACGTGTCGAGTGTCAAGATTCCGTTTACGTAACGACGAATTTCGCAGAGTCGCGAGGGGCCAGAAGTCTGACTTTGCGAGCGCCCAAGAAGCCGAGAGAACAGAGATGAAGATGTTGAGGAGGAAGAAGAAAAGAGACGGGGGCAAACTGGAGCGAGAGGAGCTTAGCCGTTGTGTTTCTGCGGTTCTCTTCTCATGGCTGCCGCTGGCCGGTCAGCTCGTTGGCGGTGCGCGGGCGCGCTCGCCGCTCCGAAATAGATCGGGTCTAATTTTGTTCGCCGTGTGATGCGAGTCGAGCCTCGAGGTGGAATACGAACGAGTTGTATAGAGAACGAAGGAGCAAGAGGAAAAAAAGGCCCCGGACAGCCGGCAGCCACCTTCGTCGCCTTTTGTCGAATCGGAAAATATGGGGAACGAGGGCAACTCACGCGACCCCCCGATCAGCCCGGCGAATGTCAACATTTTATTTTATTTTATTTTATTTTATTTTATTTTATTTTATTTTATTTTATTTTATTTTATTTTATTTTATTTTATTTTATTTTATTTTATTTTATTTTATTTTATTTTATTTTATTTTATTTTATTTTATTTTATTTTATTTTATTTTAAATCCGAACGGGGATATTTTTATAAAAAATTATAGTCTGAACGAGTGCGCTAAGTGCTTTGGTGCTCGCTTGCAACTCGTTCCCACTCTTCTTATTTTGCATGACCTTGTATCAACGGATTTGTAGAATTCTAAGAACCTTTCATATCGAAAGCGCAAGAGTTGGTCATCAAAGAAACGATGTAAAACATTTTTTTTTCAATAAAGTTGCCCTACCGCTTGTCAATTCGTTCATTTAGCCTTTAGCCTTGCATACTCCGAAGATTTAAATCACAAAAAATAAATACTTCAGAAAAATAAACACCATTCATTGATTTTATTATTCATAATTATTGTTCTACTCGCTTTTCACGTTTCCGAATAGTTCCTGTGGAAAAGCTTTTCTTTTTTTTGTGTTTTTAGTCTTGCATCATTTTTTTTTTTTCCAGAACGTCCGCTATATTTTTTTCTGTTTTTAACTTTCCTTTCCCGATGACGTGCGCGTATTTATGGAGACCGATATAGAAACCCCATTAGGGCGCTCGGAACGCAACGAATTCCGGGCTTACCGAGAGCGGCCGCGGTGCCTCTTGAAACGAGATCAACCTCGCGTGTGGGCAGAAAGGGACGACACGTGGGCCAGATTTACCAATTTTCACTTCACATCGCAAAGCAATGACTCCGCGCAATGCCAGCAGTTTTCCCCAGGAGCGCTGGATATGCACGCCCGGTGAAATTTCGCGCACGTTTATAGCCCCTGAGTTTCGACGAACTCCAGTGTTTCTATGCGTCCCGAAATCCAAAGACGCAGGAAAAAAAAATCGCTTCCCTTAAGGGTTTGTACTTGACGTTTTCATCGAGTTGAATCTTTAAGTGGGTCTACCTGATGTTTTCCTCGAATAGAATCTTTAAGGGGGTCCACTTGAAGTTTTCCTCAACTGGAACGCCTTAAGGTCATGATTTTTTTAAGGGTACTTTTTGTGACTTTCGGAAAACTGAAATAAAGCCAGTGAAGAGGAACTCTAGCGTTTCCATCTGACCCGAAATCCCGAGACGTTGCAATCTATCAGACCCGAAAAAAATCACTCCCTTAAGGGTTTGTACTTTACGTTATCGTCAAGTAGAAACTTTAAGTGTGTCTACTTGACGTTTTCCTCGAGTAGAAATTTTAAGGGTTTCCACTTGAAATTTTCGTCAACTAGAACGCCTTAAGGGCATGCTTTTTTAAGGGGGCTTTTTGCCACTGTCGGAAAACCGGAATAAACTTAGTGAAGAGGAACTCTAGTGTTTCTATCTGTCCCTAAATCCGTAGTTGTTGCAATATTACGCCCTTAAGGGTTCGTACTTGACGTTTTTGCCGAGTAGAAACTTCACGTGTGCCTACTTGAACTTTTCCTCGAGTAGAAACTTTAAGGGTGTCTACTTGACGTTCTTTTCAAGACGCCCTTAAGGGCATAATTTTTTTAAGGGCACATTATGTCCCACTGTTAAATACCCAAATACACCACCCTCTTAACTTTAACCCATTTTGCTTTCTCGGCTTTTACTTCTTCGTCGCCTTCGTGTTTATTGCCAGCGATAAATTTGAGTTTCGAGTATCACTCGGCGGTCTCGGGGTTGGCAAGGTACGTCGACGCCAGCGGCGATCCGGGTTACGTAACCCGTTAACAAACGGGTGTCGAGTGCGAGAAGGTACTCGACGGGCCGGGGCCCGGAACTCCACCGCGGACTCGGCCAAATTTAGACTCGGAAAGATTTTCTCAAAAATCTACGACGATATCGATTACAATGCGCGACCGAACACTCCGAGTTAATAACCGATTTTGCAGCGGGAGGAATTACCAACCGTTCAAAGCAAAGGTTAATACATTTCAATACCATCAAATTTTTACACGAAAATTTTTATTTCAAATTTAATCAAATTTTTTTTTTCGTTTTAATTTTTATTCCCACTTTTAACACCGTGAATTTTTTAAGCTCGATCAAAGAAGGAAGCAAGAAGGAAACGATAGACATCTCCGAAAGCACTTTGCAGATTTTTACCCAAAAACCAGTTTTTTTAAATCAAAAATTGGAACACGCATACGTAGGAAAAATATAATTTCGCTCACACTGGAGTCACGTGAAATCTTCATGTGGACCGTGACAAAACAATCAATCGATCATTCGTTAGTTAGTTATTAAAAAAAAAAACGCAAAAGCATTTTAACGATATTTTTTTTTTTTAGGTCCGTCGTTAAAGCAACTATTTTCACGGCTGCTCTCGCGTTTTCGTTCTCTCAAAATAGTTGCACTGTTCACAAAAAAAATGTCCTGACAATTTTCCTTCGTCGCGGAATTTATTTATTTTTTTCCGATTCCGTTGTGGGGTTGGGGAAAAAAGAAGAAACGAAGAGGCGCCGAGTGGAGGTAAGCAAAGAGCGCGGTGACACATCGCGGGGTCATCAGCCGTCATCGTAACATCCACGAGAGACGGAGTTGTGCCATCGGGCCGATTAACTCGATCCAATTAACCACTCGACGAATAAATATCTTCGCGATTTAATTACAGCGGTTTTCGGTGTCAAGGCTCCGCGCACCGTTATAGATTACCGATCGTCTCAACGATTGTCAAACCGCGGGCCAAATTATTTTTATTCGACGCAATCGACGAAGTCCGTCTCGCACTACAGTCTATCGATATCGCCCTAAACATCCCCGACAATGCGCAACGTGCATAACTCGTCTCGATCGTCACATCGGTCACGCAATGGCGAAACGATTTAATTTTTTTATTTTTATTTTTCGCATGAAAGATTCAAACATTATAACTTCAAGTGAAAAGAAGAAAAAAAAACCACACGAAAAAAATTAAAATTTTAGAGGCAAGGAATAGCAAAGAGATGTATGATTTTTTTTATTCCTGCTTTGTTTTGTTTTTTCAAATCAATTTATCGTACCTAAGTTATCGTTTTTTCAGAGTTATTCCTCAAGGTGCGGTGTCCTCGGAAGTACCAGCGCGACTCCCACGGAGGCGTCGCGATGTTCCTTACTTTCCCACTCCCTGTCGGGTGCCGCGGCTAGTCTTACCCCTACCCGACTCGCGGATCGGGAACGAACGCGGGGCAGAGTTGGAGAACGATTCAACGGGGTTTGGGACATTTTTTTTTTTTTTTTTTTTCTAGTTGAATTTCGGAACTGATTTCCGCATCGACTTTCTTCGATGGCTTCAACGTCCTCTTAGAATTAAATGTCTTCGCATGTATTTATTTTTTTATTTTTTTTAACATTGAATTTACCGTCAGGGTTACCAGCGACGGGATTCGAACTTGGCTTATTTTCCCATTTGCCACAAACTATTTCCAATTTCTCATGACTCGTGTTGCGACGCGATATACACGAATGCTGCGCGGGCAGCTTGTTGATCAATCGAAAATGAATAAATATAACGTTGACTCGACGTAGAAGACTGCAGCTCGTGGTGCATAACAATTTCACAATTGCAATCGTCCTCGTTGCAACGATGTTGCATAATAATGGTTAGTAGTTTGGTGCAAAATAATAATACTCCGGCTTGACGTTTAAATCTTTTTTTTTATAAGAAAAGAACAGGAGGAACAAAAAATGAAGCATCATACTTTTGCGCCGGCACAGACATCATCGTCAATGTCAAAGTATCATAAGTAATTAGGTGCAAATTAAGAAGATTCCGTCTTGGACCTTAAATCTTTTTTTTTTTGTAAAAAAAAGATCAAGAGGAACGAACAATGAAGCATCACACTTCTGCGCTGGCACATACATCATCGTCAATGTCAAAGAATCATTAGTAATTAGCTGCAAATTAAGAAGACTCCGGTTTGACTCTTAAATTTTTTTTTTCCTAAAAAGAAACAAGAGGAATGAAAAATGAAGCATAATACTTCTGCGCCGGCACAGACATCATCGTCAATGTCAAAGAATTAGGAGGCATCGTGCAGATATCATTAGCAGAAATGAAGAAAGAAAATGATTAGCGACTATGCCGATTAACCGATTGCAGCAGGTTGTAGAGAATACAATGCACTACAGCTCAGTGGTAACCCCTATTTTATTTTAGAGTTTGGTATACCACTATAAACTAGATCATCGCGGGCGGCTATGGGCCGCACAGTAGGCTGTTACTTTTAGAATGGTCCGAGTTTGCGTCGGCTATAGTTCTAGCCGTGGACACAATGACGACGCTCGGTTCTACCGGTTGCGAAAGGTAATAGCCAACACACAACCGCAGAATCTTCGAGGCATCGGATTTACCCGTGCATGTATTTAATAATAATTTATTGTGTAGGTGCACGTGGTTACCCGTGCAATGACGCTTGACGCGAGCGAGCCGAGGCGTCTCCGTGCTGAAGCAATAAAAATAGTCAAAAAGCGACGGCAGTTCGCTTACGGCTGCGATGCGAAGTCTAAACCGAGTTTGGAAAGCGGTGCCAAAAACATGCATATCCTATTCGATACATTGCAGCTTCGAGTTATGCTTGTTTAAGGTGTTGGAGTCAGAATCATCGAGTTACAATGTTCGAAAGACATCGGTCTTTCCAGCCGGTCCGTGCTCAGTCGGTAACAAAAACTGTAATGAATTTTTTTCGAATGTCACAGTGTCTGGCGTTTAAAGTGAAGTGAAAGTCAATTTCCAAATTATTAAAGTT
This sequence comes from Ichneumon xanthorius, assembly GCA_917499995.1. Classification (NCBI taxonomy): domain Eukaryota; kingdom Metazoa; phylum Arthropoda; class Insecta; order Hymenoptera; family Ichneumonidae; genus Ichneumon; species Ichneumon xanthorius. The sequence goes on along the minus strand of OU824204.1, from coordinate 1,454,417 downwards.
AATTTTCAAATTAACTGTATTCAATGGTGCTAATTTTTTGAGAAAAGGATAAATTCGGGCCGGATGCGAAATCACCGTGTGCATCCGGCTCGAATTTGCTTTTTCCTCAAAAAAATGAGCACCCTCGAGAAAAGTTCGTTACAATTTTCATTACCGACCGCGATGTTTCACTTCCCCTTAACGGAAACAGGATTCCACTGCGTCGGTCATCTGCACTTATCAGTGGGTTAGGTCAGAATCATAGTGTTACAACCTCGGATATCTTTCCACCCGGCCCGCGCTCGAAGCACAGCTCGGCGGTCGGAAACCATGCGTGCCTCATGCCGCCAAATGCATACATTTGTCTTCCGTGACGCGTTGTCATGTAAGCTCCCTTGACAAGTGCGAAACGCTTCTATTTCCGGGCATTCCCCGTTCTCGTGTTGCCGACCGCATCGCCGTACGATGCCGCCAATTGGGTATATTGTAAATGCAAAAAGCACGAGGAAAACTTCGACTGGCGTCATCGTCTTACACGATAGCGATATCGTTGTAGCTTCGCGGAATTCCGCGAAGCTACAACGGTATCGCTCCTTTAACACGGTAACGGATTGCTCCTTTTACAGATATATCAAAATTGAACATTTCGATAGCTTGTGATTCATAAGTTACGAAAATAATTATTTTCATAACTTATGAGTCCTAAGGTATTAAAATGTTCAATTTTGATATGTCTGTAAAAGGAACAATCTGTTCATAAATTATCAATAGAAAAATATTATCAATATTCATAACACTTTCGGTGTTCCCACTGTTACCTGTGGGGGCGATAACTCTCATACGGTTTGGATGGAAAAGAAAGACATTCACCAGAATTTAAGCGGACAGCATACACAAGCTTAAGAGATTGCGAGCGTCAATTTATTTGCATGAGGTATCGTTATCTTCGGGGTATCGTCGAATTATTCAAATAGACTCTTCTTCGAATTATGCAAATAGACTCTTCTTCGAATTATGCAAATACACTCTTCTTCAAATTATTCAAATAGCCTTTTTTTATTTGCCACTACGTTTATTGGGAAAGGGAAAATTTTTACTGACATCGCCTTTTGCGAGCGGCTGAAGAGGAAAGAGACGTTCCCACTCGTTCATTCTGTCGCCGTAAAGATTCGTCTTCATTGTGAGCTCGTCACCGATCTGCAGATACTCTTTATTTTCCACGGTGAACGGAGTCCACGCGACATTAACGAATTTTTCATTGTCAGAGGGAATGGGTCGACCCGTCTTTGCGAAGTTTGCCCACATCGAGGTCATCCGTTCGACCGTTGGAAATTCCGGGTCATCTTTCTCGAAGTATGGAAAATTATTTATGCGAAATTGATACTGCATATCATCTTCGTGGGCCACACCTGTGTGAATCGCATAGGGGAAAAAAGTGTATTAATTTAAAATAATAAATATGATTTTTTTCTTTTTTTTTGCGAGCCCGCGAGTAAATACGGCTTATTATTGTTTCTGTTGATTTTAATTTTAAATTGATGTAGCGCGACAGCTACGTCCGCCCATACTCACCAAATGGTTTTTTCGTGTCGTTCCAAGTTACGTAACTGTAACGACCCTGGTATGTAAATTCATAATAATAGACCGCTGACTTCGAGGCTTGTGCCACGAGATTGACGAGACGGTGAACCGGAAATCCGATAACTGAATCGGCGTAAAGCTATAGTAATGCATATTAATTGCGTTAATTTATTTATTTTTTGTTTATCGACCGATTGGAGCAAAACAAACGATAATAAAAAGTCGTGACAGTTTGAACAATATGCTGGTCACTATTAAACTGTTGCTTCGTTAATTCTTTTATTAAATGAGAAATTGGAAAAAAACGGGGTTTACATTTTTTTTAACGTACATGAGCAAGACCTTCGTAGTTGTCCACTCCAACCGGCTTCCCTTTCAAATAGAACCGTTTCAGAGATTCACTAATCTCTCTTGATCGTGTTGTGTTTCGTTGGTAATTGAAGCTTATGGGAGCGATTCTGTCCCAATTCGCATTAAGGTCATCGAAAATTGACGTATTGCCTTTTCGCGCCTCTTCGACCATAGCTGAAATCCAAGAAAATTTAAGTTCCATCAATTTCCGGTCACACGGGCAACACATTTTATTTTTATTATAAAAATGTTTTAGACTGAAAAAAAAACAAAAAGAATGACTTACAAACCACCGCACCACCGAACTCGTCCTTCGTGATTCCAGTGATGAGCGGAACGTCGTGAAATCTTCCTTCCCTGATCAAATCGACCGGTTGGGCCGTCAGGAATCTCTCGACACCGGGAACTTCCGGTTCGACCACCGGTTGCCAAATGACGATGGGATCTCCGTACCATTCCTAAAAACAAAAAAATAAAAATACACAAAAAAAACTCAAGCATCGCTTCGCATTGATAAGCACGTACGAAGAATTCTGGAATCGTATTGCCGATTTCATCCGCGGTCTTCGTGTTGAGACAGTCGAGTATGCTGGCTGTAGTGTTGGTTGGACAACCGAGAAACTCGGCTTGTTTGTCAGCGAGATTTTTCTGATCGTGGGGAAGAAGCTCCTGAAAAGTAGCGGATCCGCTCATCGCGATTGCACGGTGAAAGAGTCCTTTGGTCATCGGTGACAAAAGATGAACGGAAACGCTCCACCCGCCAGCACTGTAACCGGATATCGTAACGCAGTTCGGATCGCCACCGAAGGCAGCGATGTTCTTCTGTACCCATCGCAACGACTCAACTTGGTCCTTGAGACCCAAATTTCCAGGTGCCAGGGAATCACCTGTGCTCAGGAATCCTGAAATCACATAAATTACATAAATTCTACAAATTGCTTCTGCATCCGAATCTGCGACAATAACAGCACCGAGTATACTTTCAGCTGTTTACATCAGAACACTTCTTTGGATTGCTTCAATGATTGCAAGAACATATTATGCGTGCATGTGCACACTTTGTGTAAAAAATTCTGTCACAAAGCACTTGTCCCTTAAATAAATTAGATTAACGTTTCGCGGTGCACCAGGAAAAATAAATGGTTGGATGAAGCAAATGCGTAGTGACATACGTTCAAAGGTGTATTTTGTTGGGGAAACAAAAATGTTTGTTTCGACCGACAAATTTTCAATAAATTGAAGCAAATAATCGGTTAACAAAACAATGCTTTATTTGTATTAAACAAATAACAGCTCTGAACGTATGTCAACGCGATTTTTGGTTGATCCAAGCAATTTTTGTTCTCAGTGTGTGAGTGTATAAAATCGCCTAAATCATTTGGTCGTAGAACACGCAGAAGCGACAGTCTGTAAGGCAATTCTGTATGACGAATTTACCCAATGACGCTAGGCGGTAGTTAGTGACGACAAGGACGATATCCTTATCCATAATGTACTCTGGTCCTTCCATGTAGCTCTGTCCGGAGTTGGTGTAATAGCCGCCGGGATGGAAGAAGACTATGACCGGTCTCTTCCGGTCTTTGGCACCGCTCGGATTCTCCGACGGGAGCTGCAAATAAATGTTTTTTTTTTCTACATCCTACTTTATGTTTGCGAAATCCCTTCGACATGATTTTACATCATTTTAACGGAAAACAGCGGTGAAGTTTGCCATGACTTTAAACGTTGCACGTTTGCAAGTTTGCCAAACGTTGCAAGTTTGCAAGTTTGCCAAACGTTGCAAGTTTGCCATGACTTTAAGAGCTCTCGTATGTCGCATCAGTGATTTTTTGAGATAACGAAGTTATAGAATAATAAGATGTGATTTTTTTCCAATTGAATAAAAGCCCTGTAGAGAGACCTTTTTAAAGAATCGCTAAAAGGTGCAGGGCATAGGACTTTTACGGAATTGGACGAAAAAAAATCACATCTTATTCTACAACGTTATCTTACAAAATTCATATGATAGATGCGACCTACGAGAGCTCATAAAATCATAAAAACGTTTCAAACTTCACCGCTATTCGTTAAAAGGAAACAATAATGGAAGTGTTGCGATCGAGAGTCTTTATTAGAGACACTCGCGACGAGTTCTTGATATAAATCTTACCTTGGTAGTGTACACGTTGAGCCGCAGACAATCTTCTGATATGAATCTTCCACTAGACTGCGGGCAGGCAGGTCCTTCCTCCGTCGCATCAAAAACATCCTTCCAAGCTTGCACCGGTACCGCTTGCTACAAAGGCGGAAAGTGAGGAATACAAAACAGGAAAACGAGAATTGACATCCGCGTTTAATCAACGATATGTCGATGAAACGTCGCGAGAGTTTTTATTTCTTCTTCTTCTTCTCACTGCAAAGCGCGCTTGTTAGTTGCGTAAGTCATTAATTAAGAAGTGACGATGTGGACTTATCGCGAGCCAAAGGTCATTTGACCCGAATAGTTATTGACGCGCCTTTATTGCGGCGATGACTGCAGTGATAGACCGACAGTACATTGTACGAAACATTGTAATTCGACTGAGTCGATTGCTTCGACGCGAACGAAATGAGAAGTGTCGAAGATAACTACTTCGACTGCAGAATTTCGCTCACCGAGCAAGGCCATCAACGATCGTTCACTGATCTTTATTATTGATTCTTTATCAAGGGGATACTGGACCCGTTTTTAAGTCCTTACTTACCTTTTTTACAGACGGAAGTAGGCGATTTCTTAGTTTCAATTTAGAATGGTTAATATGCTACGCAGAGCTACAATGTTGACATAAACGCCTGGGCGTGCAGTCGAATTTTGATTACCGATGTGTTATAATCGATTTTCCTCATTTCTTGGATGTTTTCAATCGAATGGCTAATATTACAGTTCTTATGGCTAATATTACAGTCCTATAAAATTTAAAGTTGATTCTACGAAATCGCCTCGTTCCGTCGGTAAAACATTAAGGTCCAGCAGCCCTCTCGTATATTCCCCGTTTTCCATCTTGGCTCCTATACTCACCTTGAAGCGTCGCTGTCCGGTCGGTGGCTCGGCGTATCTCAAACCCCGGAAGGAATAAATCCTTTTGCCGAGCCGCGATGTCATCAACGAACCGCGAACTCTTCCCGAACTACATTTCAACTCTACAGTCTCAGTTTTGTTATCTTCCCGAGCAGAAACGATTGCTGCGATCGCGAGACACGCCAACAATGCAAGGTACTTCATTATCCCCGTGACGGTATTAAGCTGCCTTATTTATTTATCTATTTACTAAAAACGGACTAAGCTCAACTACAAGTTAATGGGAAATCCCATTAATCGTAATAATAGAGTGCGGGTGACCGATAAATAACTTGCACTGAGCGCAATTATTGCTGAAACATTACGATTAATCGACCAACGTTCGGCGATGATTCATTAAAGACTCCGACGCTTGTAGCGCGAGTTTAAAACATCGGACGATGCGATATGTGCACTGTGGTAAGCCGACAACTGTGGTGCTCGCGTGACGGGTTGCATCATTTATAGTTCGCTCTGTATTGTAATTGGACGACTTGGGGTTCCCCCGTTATCGACAGCAAGTGGGAGAGAGGAAGATGGACAACCCGACCCTACACCTTCAGGTCATTCCCATCGCCTTCGAATTTGACGCCCTCTATCAAATGTTGACTTAGAAGAGGCGGAAATGTCCACTAAGGTAAAGGACCCAGTTTATGACACTTCGTGTCATAAACTGGGTGTAAAATCATAGGGATAAACAAGGAGGACCAAGAGCCGCAGTTTGTGAGCCCCCGATTGCGCGCTACCCATTGGCTGCGTATCAAATGGTGGGGGAGCCGACTATGCAAGGTACCGTGTCACAAACTGGGTCCTTTACCTTATCGCTCACTGGCAGATACCTCGATAACAAGTTTTGATATGCAGCAGGTTTGTTTACCCTAATAGACAAAGCAGGTCGAAACGCAGCACATGACACAATAATTACGGCACGTGCTGCACATGGCGTAATTATTGTGTCATGTGCTGCGTTTCGTGCCGTTTGTCTATCAGGGTAGTTGTGAGCTCACGCGGGAACTCACAACTCGCTCCCATCGCGAATACGCTCAACGTGGTCACATGAGCCGGCGCGATTTTTTCCTGTGGCCAATCTGGATCACCTTCAGTGTGGTGCTGAAGACCCGGATGAATCATATAAATAATCTCTCGTCGTCATGTTTCGGAGTGATTTTCATGCCTTGCTTTATTTGCCAGCATGTTTCAAGGAAACGGAAAAGTTTTTACTGACATCATTATAAAATTCTTATTCAAGACGCGCCGGATTTCGCGAGCGGCTGAAGAGGGAAGAGACGTTCCCACTCGTTCATTCTGTCGCCGTAAAGATTCGTCTTCATTGTGAGCTCGTCACCGATCTCCAGATACTTTTTGTTTTCCACGGTGAACGGAGTCCACGTGACATTAACGAATTTGTCATTGTCAGAGGGAATGGGTCGACCCGTCTTTGCGAAGTTTGCCCACATCGAGGTCAACCGTTCGACCGTTGGAATTTCCGGGGCATCTGTCTCGAAGTATGGAAAATGACTCATGCGAAATAGATATATCAGATCATCGTGATGGACGACACCTGTGTGAATCGCATAGGACAAAAAAGCGTATTAATTTATAATAATAAACATAATTTTTTTTTGTTGCGATTCCGTGAGCAAACACGGCTTGTTTCTATTTCTGTTGATTTTAATTTGCAATAACTCGACAGCTTCATCCGCCCATACTCACCGAATGGTTTTTTCGTATCGCTCCAAGTTGCGTGACTGTAACGACCCTGGTATGCAAACTTGTAATAATAAACCGACGACTTTGAGGCTCGGGCCATGAGATCGACGAGACGGTGAATCGAAAATCCGACAACTCCATCGGCGTAAAGCTATCGTAACATATATTAAATGCGTCAATTAATTTATTTTTGGTTTATCGACCAATTGGAGTAAAAATAAACCATAATAAAAAGTCGTAATAGTTTGAACAAAATGCTGGTCATTATTACACTCTCGGATCAATAATTCTTTTATTAAATAAGAAATTGGAAAAGAAATGAGGGTTTAAGTTTTTTCAACATACTTGAGAAAGACCCTCAATGTTGTTCAGTCCAATCGGTTTCCCTTTCAAATAGAACCGTCTCAGAGCTTCACTGATATCTCTTGATCGTTTTGTGTTTCGTTCGTAAAGGAAGCTAATGGGAGCGATCTTGTCCCAATTCTCATTCTGATCTTCGAAAACTGATGTATTGCCTTTTCGCGCATCTTCGATCACACCTGAAAATCAAGAAAATTTGCGTCTCATCTATTTCTGATCATACGCTCAATACATTTTCTTTTTTATATTTAAAAAATGTAAAAAATTTTAAAACCGAAACGAAGACTTACGAATCACCACACCACCGAATTCGTCTTTCGTGATTCCAGCGATGAGTGGGACGTCATGGATTTTTCCTTGCCTGATCAAATCGACCGGTTGGGCGGTCAGGAATCTCTCCACACCGGGAACTTCCGGTTCGACCACGGGTAGCCATTTGGCGATCGGATCGCCGTGCCATTCCTAAAAATAATAAATAAAAATACCCACAAAAATGAAGCATCGCTTCGCATTGATTCATGCGTACGTCGAATCCGGAAAGCGTATTGGCGATTTCATCCGCAGTCTTCGTGTTGAGACAGTCGAGAATTCTGGCGGTCGTGTCGGTTGGACAGCCTACAAGCTCGGCTTGTTTGATAGCGAGATTTCTCTGATCGTGGGGAAGAGGCTCCTGAAGAGTAGTGGATCCGCTCATCGCGATAGCACGGTGAAACAGTCCTTTGGTCATCGGTGACAAAAGATGAACGGATACGCTCCAACTGCCTGCACTGTAACCGGATATCGTAACGCAGTTCGGATCACCACCGAAGGCCGCGATGTTCTTCTGTACCCATCGCAGCGACTCAACTTGGTCCTTGAGACCCAAATTTCCGGGAGCAAGCGAATCACCGGTGCTCAGGAAACCTGAAATTACATAAATTACTTAAACTCTACAAAGTGCTTTTGGGTCCGAGGCTGTGGCATTTTAGCTTTTTACATTAGATCACTTCCCTGTATCGCTTCAATGATTGCATGCACACATTTGTCTGTAAGAATCATGTCACAAAGCACTTGTCCCATAAATAAATAAATAAATAAATAAATAAATAAATAAATAAATAAATAAATAAATAAATAAATAAATAAATAAATAAATAAATAAATAAATAAATAAATAAATAAATAAATAAATAAATAAATAAATAAATAAATAAATAAATAAATAAGATTAACGTTTCGCGGTGTAGATGTAGATAAAATCGCCTAAAATTCTTCACTTGTACAACCCGCAGAAGAGGCAATCTGAGTGGCAATTGTGTCTAACAGATTTACCCAATGACGCTAAACGGTAGTTAGTGACGACGAGGACGATATCTTGATCCATAATGTATTGCGGCCCCTCTATGGAGCTCTGCCCGGAGACGCTGTAAAAGCCACCGGGATGGAAGAAGACTATGACCGGTCTCTTCAGGTCTGTCGCACCGGTCGGATTCTGCGACGGGAGCTGCGAATAAGCTATTCGTGAAAAGGAAGCAATGATGAATTCTAACTTCACCGCTATTCGTGAAAAGGAAGCAATAATGAATTCTGACTTCACCGCTATTCGCGACAAGAAGGCAATAATGCAAGTTTTACGATCGAGAGTCCCACGAGCGCGTGCTCGTCGAAGACAACGCGATAATCGCGACGCATTTCTGACACAAATCTTACCTTGGTGGTGTAGACGTTGAGTCGCAGACAATCCTCCGATTTGAGTGTTCCCCTCGGCTGCGGACAGGCAGGTCCTTCCTGAGTCGCATCGAAGACATCCGTCCAAGCTTGTACCGGTACCGCTTGCTGTAAAGCATCGCGTTGTCAGGCAAAGAGTAAAGAATTAAAGAAAAGGAACCGCGAATTAATATCTGCGTGTAATCAATGATGTCTCGACAAAGCGAAACTAAAGTTTTTCCATCTTCTTATTCTCACAGCAAAGCGCGCGCATCGATTGTGTAAGTCATAGATTAAGAAGTGAAGTTGTGGACTTATCGCGGGCCAAAAGTCATTTGACCCGAATGGCCATTAACGCGCCTTTACTGCAGCGACGACTGCAGTGATAGACCGACGGTCTATGCGAATCACTATAATTCGACTGAGTCAGCTGCGACGCGAAGGAGGTGAGGAGTGTCGAAGAATTGCGCTCATCGAGCAAGGTCATCAACGATCGTTCCTTGATTTTCGTTTTTTTAACGACGGAAGTAGACGATTTCTTAGTTTCAATTTAGAATTGTTAATATGCAACGCATAGCTTCAAATCGTGCGGTATTATAATATTGACATAAGCGCTTGGGCGTGCAGTCGACCTTTGATTAACAACGTACAAGAATTAAGAAAATCGAATATTACAGCTTGCGAAAAAGATGAACGTAGTGTGCGACTGAGGCACATTCGTTCCTACGAACAGGGTAACGAGTTCGTTTCCCTATTTTCTTCGCGACTATTAATATTTTGGACAAAAGCAAATTAGGTTTTCGTAGGCTATATATAGATACATGAAAACCTAATTTCATTTCGTCTGAAATATTAATGGGCGCGGAGAAAACAGGGAAACCGTTTTTTACCGATCACGTGTCCTTAAATCGCCTCGTTCCAAAAGTAAACAAGAATATCCCGCAGCACATTAATGCCTCGTCTACTTCCCATGTTTTCCGGCGTGACCTACACTCACCTTGAAGCGCAGCTGCCCGGTCGGTGGCTCGGCGTATCTCAAACCCCGGAAGGAATAAATCCTTTTGCCGAGTCGCGATGTCATGAACGAACCGCGAACTTTTCCCGAACTCAATGTCAACTCCACAGTCTCGGTTTTGCTATCTTCCCCAGCTGAAACAATCGTTGCCATCGCGAGACACACCAACAACGCAAGGTACTTCATTATCCTCATGGCGGTATTGTAGCTGCCTTATTGCCGAAACGTTACGATTAATCGGCCAACGTTCGGCGACGATTCGTTAAAGACTGCGACACTTGTTGCGTGCGACTTAAATTCTCGGGCGAACCGGTATGTGCACTGCTAAACCGAGAATAGTGCCACTCCCGAGACGTGCGGCGGCATTTATAGTTCGCACTCACAAGGAAGCAGGAAAAATCTCTTCCTCGAAGATGGACCCCACCCTACACATTCGGGGAATCCCGTCGCCTTCGTATCAGAGTGGAATTTGCATTCCTAAATCACTCCCATATGCTACATTATCGAGATTTCGGCATTCATAGCATATGGGAGTGGAATGAAGGTACATTGCGAGAAAGCCATATGGAAATTTCGATTTTCAACTTTTATGAGGTAGCGATATGTAAATAACAATTTTCAATTTTTTTTCTTCCTATCGTTGACTCAGAAATACAATGAGAAAAAAAAAGAAGTAAAAATACTTCTTGAAGTATTGAAGAAAAAAAAGAAGTAAAAATACTTCTTGAAGTATTGAAGAAAAAAAAGAAGTAAAAATACTTCTTGAAGTATTGAAGAAAAAAAAGAAGTAAAAATACTTGCTGGGACAAACTCAGTTTATTTGTATTCCACGCACCCGGCAAGTATTTTTAGTTTCTATTTTCTTTTTATTGTATTTTTGAATTAATAATTAGAATGAAAGAAAATGGTTAAAATTGTTTTCTTTAATTTTTTCGATACACGGAGTGCCACGGTGCGTTCCTATCCCTCCTCGACTCTCGTCGGGATCCGCGCCTTCGTGGAACCTCCAGCAGATGCCAGTCGAGTTTGTAACTATGGCCGACTGCGAGAAGGAGGAGGCACACAATCTCGTAAGAAATTTAGCCTTTGTCTAACCGTTTATCTAATCGCGTTTTACATGACCTTGTCGAAGCACGTTATTTTACGAGATAAAGAGCGATTTATCTACGATGTAGTCGAAACCGCTCGTGACATTTGCTCGCAGGAAAAAACCGTTCGACGCACCGTCCCACGAAAATTACGTCGAGGTTATGACCCTCTGTTATCGCTCGCCAGAATCTTCAACTTTTCGCACACCCCACCTCAATTTTTTTTTTCTCACGCAAAAGAAAGCCCGAAAACGAACCTTCGAAAATAAATGTTCGATGCTCCGATCTGTTTTATCTCCTAATAGCTAATGTATGCATATATATATTTTTTTTGTAATCGGATTTGCCAGCAAAATCTTCGGCAACGCCGATCGCGAAAGAAAAGTTTGCACGTCGATGACATTTTTACTGTCAAAAATTTCGATCGGTAGAATAGATTCCTCGTTCGTCGTCGACGAAGATATTTCGTAGATAATTGATAACTGTTTCGCATTGGCGCTGACGAGATGGTAAAAAAAAATTCACTCGATATTCGGGTGTTCAGTTCAGTACTTTTTTTTTTTTTGTCTAGCAAATGGAATTCGAATGGGTGCTCCACGACGAAGTTCACTCGTCCCTCTCGCAGCTGCGAGGCATTCTGATGGTGAGTGGAAATTAACACAGCACCGTCATAACTCAGCGCTCAGTAGAATTAGCATTACAGTACAACCTCGATTATCCAAATCAATTGGGACTGGAGCTCGTTTGGATTCACGAAAATTTGTATAACAGAACTGTGAAGCTATGTTAAACGATATAACGTGATACATATAAAAAAAAATACCGTACACATATGTTTAAAATAATTACCAAATATATTCATAAATATATCATATAAGTCGTAAAGTCATCTGCACTCTTGAACCTCATTATAGTCATATGTCATTGTAGTCATTGTACTTGCATTTATAGTCATATGTATCTGATGTTATTTTAATAATTTTTAACGGAAAATGTTACTCAGGATTATGTATTTTTATATTGTGATCCATTTTTCCACCGTAGACCCTTCTGGGTTTTTATGAAACACCATCCCGATTCCCCCTAACACTCCCTATCCGTACTCAGCTAAGCTACCTAACTTCCAGTGCGTTCGTAGCAATGGGCAATGGGTCAGATATTATAAACTTTATTCGAACCGGCGGCAGTTCGGATAACAGAGGGTTGGGAAAATCGAGGTTCCACTGTAGTTTATTTTGCAATAGAAATCATGTCGCTGCGAAGACGAACATCTGGTGTTTAAATAATGTGTGTGTGTTTTTGCAGGAATGCGCACAAAGGTTTCCGTTAGCTCTGTTCGGTAACGATCAGCAGTGCAAGACGGACAGATTCGTATTTGCAGCGCCGCATGACCATGTGAAGTGCGTCGTCGTCCTGACCGGTGACAGCATCACAAATGCGGTAATCGATAGATTTATTTTTTATACACATATCCAAGCCCAGAAATTTATTTAAAAAAATTTATTATAATTATTTCAATTTACAGAAAGTAAGTTTATAACTTATAAGATCTGCATTTAAGTAAATATTATTTATTGAGATTATAATAAATAATAATAATAATTTATTGACGTAACAAATATGAGCGATGCATTAACAACTCGTTAAAAAAATTTGCAGGAGGTGAATTTCAAGGTGCAACGCCAGCAGAACGTGTCGATGCGAACGAGCATACAGAACGATCATCCGTGGAAGTTGCAGCAAATACAGGATGCGGCGAATCACTTGCAGCAGGCGATAGCTCACATAGACAACGTCGATCGTCAATACGCGTTCAAGACATCGGACGAGGTGATGCACGTATTGGGCAATATACTCGGCTGTCTGCAGCGCAGTCGGACGAGTCTCATTGTACCGAAAAAGAAGACCATAGACGATCTTATGAAGAGCCGGAATATGAAGTCGCTGAATCCAAATTTACCGGAAAATCTTGCAATAAGCTTTTACATACAGAGTTACAAGCTCGTTCTGGCTGTTTATCAATTGGAGAACGCTCACGGTAGCGTCAAGTACGAGTCCCAGCAAGCCGAGTGCAGCGTACCTTGGCTGAACGACGCTCTCGTGCTGCTCACAATTGCGCTGCAGCTCTGTCAGAGGCTAAAAGACAAGGTGAGACTCGTTTATGGCCAGTATTACAGTCCTGTAATATTTGAAGCATATGCGTAACATATTAATAATGTAAAGACGATTCTACGAAATTGCCTCGTTCTGTCGGGAAAACGGGAAGGTCCAGCAGCCCTGTAAACGTAGATCCACTTTTTTCGGGGATATTCTGGTGTATTAGCCGGCATTCTACCCTGCTAATACAACTCTACCCCTAATTTTAAACAATTTTATCCCGTACACTTATTCATGTATTAAAACGAAGAAAAAAACGCTAATTTATTGTTTCCCTTCTCACAGATCTGTGTATTCTCGCAGTACAAAGATTTCACGGTTGGTTCGCGTGTGCCATCGGCAATGGGTTTTTGAAAACCATGAAAGACGACGGGAACCACGCTCGGGAGGAAACACCAATCGCCGACCGTTAATCTCGAACCGCTTCCACTTAGTCAATCTCTCGACACTTCGCACACTGTACGGGTGTGCGTCTTCGTGTCTGTGTCTTCGTATGTGATAATCGTTGTTCCACATTCACGATAATACGCGTGCTATCGACGTCCTCGCTTTGTGTTCATTCTATTCGGCTTTTCGATGAGTGCAAAAAAAATAATTGAGAGAAGGTAACAAATAAAACCTAAAAAAAATAATCAAAAAACGAACCGAAGAGACACGAAGAAGAGCGTCAACACATACTCGATGGATTAGAGTGTTCTTAATTCAGGTACTTTCGTTACTGTACGAGTCTCTTTACCTAATAGAGTTTTTCAATTGCCGAAAGGAGTTTTAAGTATTAGACGTGTTTTATTATAGATGAACCAAAAAAAAAAACTTCACTGCTCGCTGTTTGGCCTCCTGGAGACGATGCTCTTGAAAAAAAAAATTACGTATATCTCAGACACTCGATTTTATTGTTTATCAAACAGATAAATATATCGGGCGAGTGTGAACGCGTGAAAAAATACCCCGACAATAAAGATAGATTCCGCGTGTTCCGTGTACATAGACGTCGATATCTTTGCGACTAAATAACGTTTAGAGCAAAGATACAAGCAAAAAAAAATCAACAAAAATAAACACCGAACGAATAATTAAGCATCGAGGCATTTGTCACCGAATATCCTGCGCACCAAGCATTCTTGAATATGTATTATAGAATCGTCGTTGTTTGTTATTGGTACTAATTAACCAAATGGGTTTTTTTCCCCTAGAATATGGTCGACTTCGATCGAGCGATTAACGCTTGTTTTAAAGTCGCATAAAAACAACACAGTATATTATTATTTAAAAAATGAGCAATGATAATGCTGTTGATATGCTATCGAATAGATTATGTATTTATGGTAAAAATCGCGATTAAAAAAAGAAAAGTAAAAAAAAAACTGTTATTAATATTTAAGTATCGGCGAACGATCGATAATTTTCAAATAGCGAAAGAGAAGAAAAGAGATCGACGACTTAAAGAAAAAAAGAAAAAAAATCGTTGGACATTGTCGAAATAACTTTTTGGGCTAATAAACTTATTTCTCTTTTTCCCCAAAATTGACTCTGCGCTCTGTATTTTCTGGTCCTCTTTCTGTAGCCGCTTGTTTGACGATCATAACAGCATTGATATCGACGAATCGTTGATCGTTAAACTCGCAGCTACGGTAAACAAATAACGAACACTCTGAGCTGACTTGCAGATTGGCGTAAATTGATGCGGAACAACCATTGGCGATCGTTGATGGGATCAGCGCGTACGATTAATCACCGCGACGAGTTACGAAAACATTTCAACGGAAGAGACGCTCGGGACCGACTTCGCCAGTCTCGATCGATTCCAAGATTTTCTGGAGGGCTCTTCGATTGCATCCGGCAATGCATTTCTTCAGTTCACGGAGGAACGTGCGTCGTTACCGTAGCATCGTTATCTCGGCTCTCCTCCACTTGACTGGAATCGTCGACTGTTTTAAAATATTTTCCCCAGGTTCGAAATTTTTGGGAACCTACGAGATGTTTCCGGTCTACTGCGACGAGAAGTACCAGTCGAAGTACGGTCGTTCAGATTTTCATGCGACGAGTCTCGCCGGAGCGAAGCTCGTTTCTCAGCCCGAGGACGAACAACAGGTCGATCTCTGGGAAGCATCGAAGTTCGGTTACGACTCAGAGTTCCTGTCGACCGAGGACAAGAGTGGGGAATTCTTGACGCACGACGAAGACGAGTCGACGGAGTTCATCGACAACCGTGGGGAGTTGAGATCGTTCGGAAGAAATTATGTACCGATCGTGTGGAACTGTACCGAGACCAGGGAAGTCTACGACCTCGTGGATAACGCGGACACAGGGCGAAAGTTTCTTAGGAACGGCAGGGAAGAAATCGGAAAGGTCAAGCCATACGCGGTTCGTCGAATCCGAGTAACATTCGGCGGCGACCCGTCCAGATTAAAGAAGAAATTAAGCTCCCTTCTTCGGTACCGGAAGTCAAACCGGAAGTTCAATCGCGTAGGAGTAACATCCGTGAAGCCCTACAACGTTGCGGACACTTTTCGGTCGATCTTTGACGGTCGTCGGGACGCCTCGGTGCAGCCTCAGAATAATCTTACTCGAGCCGTTTGGAGCGAAGATAACTGCAAAACTTTGAGAAGAATAGTCGGAGGCTACACATTGGAATCGCCGGAAGAACTTCCTTACATGGCATTCGTCGACACCGGATGCGGCGGCGCCATCGTCGGCGATATGTGGGTTCTCACGGCTGCGCACTGCATCGACGAGTAAATCATCTTTGGCGTATGTTCGTTTGACCCTAGAACTCATGTATCATTTTTTGTACCTTCTAACTCATGACTGGGGTATTTTTGTACCCCAAGCGCGCTGCGTGACAGCTAGCGAGTAAATGAGGCTACTATCGGCCTGCACACATCGTCAAATCATGAAACTAAATTATCTTAGAGGTCACAAGTCGATGATGTCAATTTGTACTTTAGGAGCGCAGTTTGAATGTCGTCGGGGGTACTTTTGTACCCCATACATGAGTTCTAGAGTTAGAAAAAAAAAAATTATATATACGTAATTTTTTTCGACTTTTTACAGAGTCGATGCGAAGTACGTGCACGTCGGAAGTCTCGAACTTCTCGGCGGTTGTCAGTACAGCGTCGTCGGCGCGTACTCTCATCCGAGATTCTCCAGTGAGACTCTTCAGTACGACATCGCATTGCTGAAGACAAGTCCGTCGTTTATATTCTCGCCGGCGGTAAAACCGATTCGCATGTCGAAAACCAAAGTGCGCAGGAAAACCTGCGGCGTTATATCCGGATGGGGCGCTGAAACAGTGAGTTCGCCACAACTTAAGGATGCCATACATCGTTCCAAACCAAAAGTTTAATTCGATGCAAATTCCAGTACTTCGCGATGTATGAAAAATCTGCAAAAAATCAGCCGTATTAATTATGTTAAGATTGATTTTGCATAACAATAATGCCAAAAAATTAACAAATTATTTTAAAAATATTAATTGTTTTACAAAAACAATTAATAACAAGTACTGAGAATATTTAGAAAATTGAAAATTTTCTGCGGCGACAAAACATGGTTCCGTAAAAAAAAGAATGTTTTATTATAGTACAAAGGATCACCGAAGTACCGACTCAAGATGACGATGATTCCCGTTGTCAGGAGAAGGAGGTGTCGCATGTTTGGCATAAGGAAAGGACAATTCTGCGCTGGTTATCGGGACGCTAGCTCGGACGCTTGTCAAGGCGACAGCGGTGGACCGTTCGTCGTTAACGGAATTCTCGTAGGCATCGTATCCTACGGATACAAATGCGCGATGCCAAACGCCCCCGGTGTGTATGTCGATGTCTCATATCATCAAAAATGGATTCGCAGCATCGCCAAAATTTAATAATCTTCGTGCTTTTCACTGAAGAGATGTGAAAAAAAATAAATAAATAATAAAAACAAACAATTTTTCAAGCATTTATATTTTATCATTAATACTGCAACAGAAAAAAAATTATAAATATATTTATGAATTATAAATTACGAAATAAAAAAATATTTGGATATGGATTGGAATGTTTGGATCACGGACAGCACTCTCGCAGTCTAGAAGCTGCATTTTTTTTTTTTTTTTTTTTGAACATATATTGATTTATATTTCTTCACAACATATATTAGTATATTCTCCATTAACATGGTATAGACTTATAATATATATAATATATAATATATCATTTTTTTTTCTTCATTTATGTTCCATAGGTACGTCGCGTTCCTCGTCTTACACAAAAATATAGAATCTATAGATTTTATACTGTTTGAATAGTCGATGCCTGAGAGAGCATACACGGAAAATAATTAATTCAGAATAAAACAAACAACTCATTTGGCGATGTTTGCGAAAGCAATAATCGTTACAACATACGCTATTTAGTAGGTTTTTTTTCTTCTTCATTTGTTTCATTCATCGTCGTTATTATTATTATTTTTTTTCTTTCGATATACATACTATATCGATTACAATGACACGTTCGAATAATGGAGATCTCGAGTTTCTTCGTCGTCATAATCGTGGAAATAACATAGACACCCTTGGGATTTTTTTTAGGTGTCACGTAGAAAAAGATCAAATATGTGAGTTTTTTTTCTCGATAAAAGATTCAATAGGGGTATATGATGAGGGTCCCAGGATTGGGGGTATGAAGGATATAAATAGTCACCGCACGCGCTGATCAATGTCGACATCACCACGATCTCATCATCTTCAATTTATATAAAAACGTTCCAACTATTATTATTTTTTAATTTTTTTTTTCTTCGGACTAAGTTTACGTATGTGAGAAATAATTAGCTAGAAGACACGTTATGATACTCATTGACATTTTAGTGGACGCAACGATTTTAATACTTGGCGAAGTTCGAGACGGTCATCCCCGCGGGAGGCTGGGACCACGAGGCTCCCGTTAAACTTCATAGTCGACTCTTATTTGTTTTTTTTTCTTTTTTTGCTTTTCTCGAAGAATTTATCGACATTGATCGCGCGAATTGGCGCAGAGTTCCTCGTCGTTCCTCATCTCCGATATTGTTACATTATACACATAATAAAATATTCATCATTGGATTTTTTTTCTTCCCCGTTATACTTTCATAAATGCCGAGTAATCGCAGCAATCCGGCTCGCTGGTGGGACAACCGCGGCCGCATGATACCGCACGAAGACAATCAGACACACTTTTACACGCGACGATTAATACCGATTTGCATTTTCAGTTAATTTTTTTTCTCTGCAGCGACAATGATTATATCTTCTTTTTGTTTAAGACTTTTTTTTTCTTTGCGATGAAAACAGCACCGTTTCGTTCACGTACCGAGGACGAGGACTCGTGAAATATTTTATCAAAAAATCGAACTATCGTTTTTTTTTCATAGCGGAGGAAAGAAAGATATTCTTCGATCCAACTCATGCATGGAAGAGTTTTTTTTTGCCGTATATGTAATAAGTGCGAGCTCTTACGCCGTATCGATATCCACACGCGCGGATTAAAGCGGATAGTATTATGTGCGAAGGATACACGCACCTCTCTGAAAGTGCTCTTGCAAAAAAAAATAAACAAAACAAAAAAAAACATTTCATAAATAAGGATACGAATTAAAAAAAAAAATAAACTTAACTTCTCTTGTGTATTGTAGGCCGTAGATACACGAACGGGCCTCGGTGGGCGATCAACTACAATGACGGAATACCGTGAAGGTTGTTGTAGTGAAAAGAAAAAATCAATTTACACAACAAGCTCGACGATTACAATTCCTTGAACAATACTGTTCGAGGGATGATAATATGATTTTTTTTCCAGCCGAGATACTACGATAATAGAATCAAAGCTCTGATATATGTAATTTTTTTTCCAACTCCCATGTACTTATCTTCTTTTTTTTTTGTTCTCTCATCTTCCAAGCAATTAATCATTCAACGCCGTTGCTCAATTTTTTTTTCTTCTTTTTCTCAATCTTCTTCTCCTTATTTTTTTTTCTCTTCAGCGCAAATCGATCGAATCTTCTGTAGTTTGCAAGTTCAATAGTCCCGTTGTCATTAGCTTTTTCTTCCTCTTCACTGCTCGGACCCGGACGTCGATTGACCGTTGCCGGCCGACGTCCCGGAAGCCGGTTGTGATTTTTCCGCGACATTTTGAACGGGCAATGCCTTCAGTATCGCGTGCACCTCCTCGGCAACTGCGACCAATACGAATTCGAATTGTTGCTTAGTGGCAACCATGCCAGGTCTCTGATCTCTGATATGCTCCAACGCCGCGGCTATATCGATCTCCTTGGCACCCTTTGCCATTCGATTAAGCACCATGTCGATCAGACAATAAGTTCCCGTGCGTCCCGCGCCATCACTGTGGAATTTAAAAAAAAATGTACTATGCTTCGACATTTTCGTTTCACCGTATTGCATATAACTTTCTCCGTGAGAAAGCGATTTTTTATTTCTACAAAAATGTTTTAGAACATTCTGGACACGTTTTCATTAATATCTCGAAATTTGTTTTTTTGTTCATGAACACACAGCTTCCTCCATGAGAAAACAAAAACGAGATTTCGTTTTTATGTTTGAAGTTTTTTATGACATTTTTTGATGGATTTTTTAATGAAAAAAGGGGGAAAAAAATGTTTAAACTTTTTAACATACACACATTAGGACACCAGCTAAAAACAGTCTGTAACATAAATCGGTGAAAGAAATCTCACCTGCAGTGTACGACAATAGGACAGGATCTTCCGCGATAGGATTTGTTGACTTTTCGACGAAATTCTAGTAGAGCCTTGGTCGATTGTGGAACACCGTTTTCCGGCCACGAGAGGAAATGAAATTGCGTCACCGTGCGAGTCTCGCCGGTACGTAGATTCTTCAGATAGAACGAACGCACGAGATAATCGTCACACCATATGTGCTCGGATACAAGATGAACCTCGTAGATGTGGTAGAGTTCGGAACCTTCCTCGGGCCAGTAGCGATGACACATGCCGCGTCCCTCCTCGGTAAGACGTGTCAGCATCACGATAACGACGCTTCCCTGCTCCCAGACCAACTGCCAAAAATCTGCCGAAGTCTGGGGAAGCGGTCCCTGGGTTGCTATGTAAGCCGGATTCCGCGGATCGTGGTCGGTCTAGGAAAAAGCCAAAAAAAAAAAATCAACAACGGATTAAGGTATTCACGGTCTAAACAAAGATTTCTCATTTACATTAATTATCCAGAGAAAATCTTAGTTGTGCGATATTGAGGGTCTCAAAGCAAAACTGGCCATGTTCATTATTATATTGATAAATAGATTTTGAAAAAAAATTAATTCAAAATTTCCAACTTTTCATGACAGTTCAAATGCGCTCTTATTTATATATATTTTTTAATAGCTTTTTTCATGTACGCTCAAGAGCAGGTTGAACACAATGAAGTTAATGTACGATGAAAATCGATTAACTGATTTAGAACATTTTTGTGATTGCAGTGATTCCCAATGGTTTATTTTTTTATTTTTTTTTTCGTTTAAGTGCACATTGGCAGTTTTGTTGTGACGCTCCACAATATTAAATTTCGAGAGGCAAAAATGAAGGAAACTCGCCGTGGGGCATTGAGATAGCGAATATTCAAGGCATTTGAGACGAAAATTATACAGGGCAGTGTGCGATCTCCACGCGAAAAAGCTGCTACAATCTGTAAACATTATAATTTTTTTGTGTCTGGCATGCTGATCCGAGCTCGTCCTTTCCTCACGGACACATTCTCTTGCTTGTTTTGTTTTGTTTTTCTCACTGCGGACTTACCGGCGTCTGAATCGGATGGCAAGGCGGCATCCAGGGCAAATCACACACAATAGTATCATTCGCATTTGCCTCTCTGCCTCATAGTCTCTTCGAATGCAACGATTCAATGCAGAAAACGGGGGTGAAAATTGCCTCATCTATTCGCTAGCTTGCACAACAGTTTTTTCTGTTGTCACAATAAATTATTCTCAGAAGAGACAATCGCGTAAGTTGCATCCATATAAGTTTTACCGACCGGATAAAAGTTAGATACCGTTGTGTGGAAAGTGACGGGGCGCTCATAGCGATATTAAGTTCAAACTAGCGTCTGAAAATTCAACCCTAAAGCCGGTAATGGAGAATCCAACTTATCCAGTAATGCCTAATTGGCTTGGTTCCCGAGCTTGCAACTTACGCGGTCGTCTACTGTATCATAAAACTTTTCCATTCAACCCCAAAAAAAACAATTATTAGTCGATATTAAAATAATAAGCCCCGCTCAAAACAGTCTATAAAAAAAACTATAAAATGACTTTTGTAAAATAATATATTCCGAACTATAAAATGCATGTAAGATTGCATAGTCTTCAATTTTTCTTCACCCTCCAATGTTTTTTTTTTATATAGAATATTTTGAGCCGTCCTTCGAGCTACTCGGCCAGCAGTTAAATTTCGCAGCAACGAAATTCGACTGGTACTTACAATGGTCGAGGCGTTTATGTAGTCCGAATTGTTAGCATTGGATAGATCGTTTAGCACGACTCTTGAGTGATCGTATGGCAGAGACGAACCGGGACGATTGCGATCGCCGTTGGATTTGTCAGACGCGATCGCAATCGACGAGGGATCGGCTTCGTAAGCGCAGATTCCCGCCCACTCTTGATCCAGGCGGTCCTTGTTCTTCAGATGGTCTTCCATGTAAGTCTGAAAAACAATAACAAAAAATCAAGAAAACAAAATTCCTCAGGAAAACGCAGGTTTCCCTAAAAGAACATTCATTGACAATTGTGGCTTCCTCATAGAGAAAAACAGCTTCCTCTGCGAGGAAGCAAAAAAAAACCGGCAATTACAGATTATAAGCTGTAATTGCCGGCAATTACAGATTATCAGCTCTACAAAAGATTGTTTCACTGATTACCAGAACCATATGACCGGTAGAAATGTCCATGTTGGTGAGCGCGGCTGCTTCTTCTCCCCAGGAAGACGTGCTAGATCGATTGGACTCGCTTTCCCTCGACAAACTTATGATCCTCGGCGATTCCGGTTTCTCGTTCGGCTGCTTAGCTTGCATACGTGCTCTGCACAGATCCTGATAGTCCTTCGAAGCTTCCGGATCCGGTGTCGCTAATCCGGCGAGCTTTGCACGTGATTTGGCGTGCTTTCTCGCGATAATTAGGGTGACGACGGCCGCTGCAGCGGCGCATGCGGCTCCGGCCGATACAATTCCGGCGAACAAGCCGCGACTCATGGGCGTTGGGGCATTCTTCACTGTAACGCTGGGCGGTAGCTTCACCTGCGAAATATAGATTTCAATTTTTATTTAAATTTGCTTCAGAATTTTTATTTAAATTTGCATAAAATAATTGCATGCATTTTTTTAAGAAGAATTTATTCCGAATTTATTCTTCACCTTGTCACCGACACCCGCAGATATCAGCTGCCTGCCCGTTGCCTTTTTCAATTCATCTCCTATGCCCTCTGAGATACAACAAAAAATGATCAAGTAATTCAATTCATGTTCTTTTTTTTATTTCGCTTCCTCATAGACGTTTTGCAAAAAATTTGCATTTTCTTTCTGACGCGAGTTTCGTTATCAAATATTGAGTTCGGAGTAAAATAAGTGGCAGATTCGTGGTCAGTGGAAAAGAATACATCAGACGTGGCCCCGACACGACGAATAACTACAATTTTATTCCTCTATGAGGAAGCCAAATAATCACGGAAAATTATGTTTCGTCGAAGCTTTGTATATACAACTAGATTAGATGAGGAAGCTTTGTGAAAATCTCAATTTTCACACTTTTTATTTTTTTACGAGGGGTCGAAGTTTTTTTTACCTAGCCTCGGAACTATTCCCATAACGTCGTTTGACATTGATCCGGTAACTTTGAAGGTAACTTCGGCACGGCCAACACGTATGTCTGTAAATGTGCCAGGACCCACACCCAACAATTTTGCTACTTCCTCGACGACTTTTTCACCGTCCGACCATTTCGTAAATTCGCTGTCGAACTGAATGTAAAGGTGATCGAGATCAACGTTCTCGTACGTTTTCCCGTTGTACACAACGTCGTAGCGCTGTTTCTTCACGAGCGGAGCTCGCAGAACTTCGTTTTCTTCGCGATCCGAGATGTGCTCCTCCTCGTCGGCGGGCGCTGCGAAAAATGCAAAAAAAATGTAATTTAAATATCGTCAGAATAAACATAGAGAGAAAGTGAAACGTCGATGATACTAACGCGCCGGTGGCGACTGAGTCTTGAAGGCATAATTGTTCGTGGAGAACAGCGGTCCAGGCTTCTTCACGTCCAAACGCTCGGGTCGTTGAAAAGCTGCGAGATCGCGACTCCAGAGCAACGCGTTTAAATCATCGTCGAATACAATGTCGTCAGTTTCTGGAACTAAAAATATAGACTCGATATATTTAACTTTTATACATATCATATTTTCAATTTCTTCTTTCACCACAGTTGCAAAAAAAAATGACTCCGTTTTTTAGCCGTCAAGTTTAGGCATAGCCCTTAATGAATGATTTCCGTCCATAATTTATCATTCTCTTTATCACCTTCTCTAATAACGTCGTGAATATCCAAAGGTTGAACCAATCCTCCCTCCGTGTACATTCCGCTCTCGCGACGATTGCCCGAAGCCTCCGGATTCCCTAGGATCGAAGAAATAGCTTCCCTCTCCTCGTTTCCCTGCTTGTCCTCGTCCTGAGCTTCGCTCTCCTCGTCGCCGGTGTCCCTGTTCAGCCATCGATCGTCCTCGTCATCGTTCGCATCGTCCTCAGCCACGTTACTCATGAACTCCAGTCCGGAGAGATCTTCCGTGTAACGTTTCTGCAGCGTGGCGTTCATCAGTATGAACTTCCACATTTCCTTGTCGAGCTTCGAGTTTCTCCACCGTCGATATCTCTCGACGTTGTCGTCCCTGTCGCTGTTGTCCCTCAGAATGTCCTTCGCACTGTCCGCGTAATTAACGTTCATCCTCGACGGTTCGAAGCCTCGCAGGCTTTCGTCTTCCCTGCGTGGCTGACGTCTCAGCCGATACATCGGCTGTTCGTATTTCTTGTTCAGACGCTGAGCCAGTTCGCGAAAATTTCTCGATGCGTCACCGAGATTGGCGTTGACGTTCATCGAATCGACGGGGGATTCCGGCAACAAATCTTCGTCCTCCTCCTCGAAGTTTTCTTCATTACGGAGCCTTGCGACGCGCTGACGCTCGGGTTTCTTGCGGAAGGAAGAGTACGCGTAGGCGTAATCGTCCTCGGGAGGAAAGTCACCGAAGTGACGATTGATGCTGTGCTTAGGTTTCTTCGACGACACCGGCGGATAGTACTTCTCGTCGGCGAAGTCACCGTAACCGTGGCCACGAGACGGCGTGAAGTTCACCACTGCTAGGGGCTGAGGATCCTGGAAAAAAAATCGTGAAAGTTAATCGTTGTCAGATTTTGATGGCAGGGAAAAAAATTGATTACGAATATCCATCCGTTTGTTTTAGCAAAAATAAAAAGGCAACCGGTTTGGACCGAACTGAAACTTTCCAATATTTTCCAAGCTACTTTTTCTTCGATCCGGCAATTTCGGCAAATTGCCGAATACTCACTTCCTCTTCCGGCTCGATATCGTCCCCGTACTCGTCGATGTTGCGCTCGTCCATTTCCGCGAGTTCGCGACAAAATTCAAGCTCGTGTTTCAATCTGTATCGAACGCTGTAGAGGGAGCCTTGCATAACGCACTGAGTGTAAGGATGCGTCCACTCGTATCCACCGACGACGAGTCCTTCGAGCTGTCTTCGCAACAGTTCGAGCTCTCGCGAATCCAGGTCGTACCTGTAAACGTCCTCCTCGTCCTCGCCGAACGGTGGTACACATCTTCCAAACGCCGCGTCTAAGTTCGATTATCGCAAACATACAAATTCCAGTTAAATATTTTTTAATGTGTGTAAAATTCATGTAAAATAATATAAAATTAGTGTAAAATGACTGTAAAATGTTCTTTTGGTTTGTTTGATAAGCCCATATTGATTTTTGAAATTTTATATCACATTTTTTTAATACATGCCGAGTACTGTCTATAATACTGTACAGATGATAAGTACCGATTTCTGATAAAATCTAGTTTTCTCCCCACCAAACTGTAACAGTCACATCGGCTTTAGGTTATATAAAAAACATGACGACGTTCTACCGTATGGGCGTCACTGTGATATTAATAAAACATAAAATTAGCAGAAAATTTCTCTGACGTACATATCATGTAAAGGAGATGTAAATTTAATTATGTAAAGCCACTAACAGTTACATCGTCGCTAGGTTCTATAAAAACAACGATTTTCTACAGTATGGACGTCACTGTCACATTCGTTTTAGCTCGCAAAACCGTTTAGATGCATCATCGTGCTTAGATAAAATATAACAGAAAATTTCTCTGACGCAAATATTATAAATAAAGGAGATGTAATTGCATTTTGCATCACTTTTACAGGGTTGCGTTTGGTTGTTGATATCTTTTTCAGTTTCGCATTCTCTCCTCTTATGGGTTAGATACAAACATTGTTTGTTAATCCAATATTGATTTTACCATCGTAACAAGTTTCCACACCGGATCTGCATACATTCTTGCTGAAGAGGCAACCTGAAAAAAAAAACAAACAAAAAGGAGCATTAAAAATCAAACATGAATATCCGGTTCCATTTTGAATAGTACATCAATGTCGAGGGTCACGTGGATGTATCGCTCCCACGCGCTTTCTCGTTTATTTGATTTATTGTTTTTTTCTTTATCTCTCAGGTTGTCAAGCGGAACACGTAATGTTCTCTCAACACCCGGGAATTCTGAAGGCGTGGGCGTTCAGTATTCGACATCGTTATATCTATGCTGCGTTATAACTAAAGGATTTGCAAGCTCGCTTCGCGCATCAATGAATATCACGTGACTGCATTAAAGCTGCACGGGCGAGACCCGAAGAAATATTCTCGGATGATGCACCCACGCGATTTCCGATAAACCTCTCATCTTCCTCTTCAAACACAACGACAAACAATTGCTCTCGGCGCATAAAAATTCTCGAACAATACAACTCCAATTAGTACTGTGAGGGCAAAGTTGCCAAAATATCAAGAAAAGCGGTGACTCGTCGACGTCAAGTAGTTTGAGAAAAGGGAAGCATTCATTGACGATTTCAGGGTGGCCGCTAAATCGGACGAAAAAAATTCCCTGACATTTCCCTGATATTTTCGAAAATTTCCCTGACAAACTGTTCCGAATTATGAAAAAAAAGTAACACTTCTATTCACCATTCAATGGTGAATAGAATGCCCGATTATTAATAGTTATAATTTGTAATCGCGATCGCGTATTTTCAATTTATATCTATAATGTGCTTTTGAATAAAAATCTGCTGTGACGTGATGTGTGATGTGAGTATTCGCGTCTACTGCACATGCGTCCGCCTTTCCAGCAGGCAGGTCTGTCGCCTGTATGCCGCGTTGATTATTTAACCGAGATATCAGCAAATATTAATCAGTCGGCACCAAACTCTGATTCAATTGTTGCGCAAATTGAATGTTTCAATCATTGCGCAAATTGAAGGTTTCAATCATTGCGAAAATTATAACAAACAGAGGCACCCAACTGCTCTACACGCGTGCCAAATTTCAGCGCGATTGATAATACAGCTTTTGTGTTATAGACGGTTGAACTTTACAGCTCTGACATAAACACGCGCGCAGGAACGTTTACATCTCTACCACTCACAACTCTATCGTATTAAAATTCTACCAAAATCTCTACCACTGAAGAAGGTAGAGTTTTATTTCAGGTAGAATTTCAGGTAGAAAAATCGTATCCGGCTAATGGACATTATAGTTTGGCAGCCTAAGCCGTCTTATCCGGCTAAGAGATTGCTGTCCTGGTAATCTGAAGGACTGGGGGGCTTGATACTCTATCTACCTAGTAGTAAAAGCCTGAATTTCATTGAGGCGACGCGCTTTCTGCCTGAGAATTTTGTATGATGGCCCAGAGATGGGACCCGGCTAACTACTCGACCAGACTATGATTGTGCAATATTTAACAGTGCAATGTGACTTGCGGTAGGATTGAGGAGTGCAGAGTCTAAACAGACCGGTCAAGTGGAAAAGTCGAGCGATAGTCAGACAAAATGACTGGACGGCTCGGCTCTCTGCTGCTGGCATTCGTAATTATATTTATCCGTTCGTCTAGGACGGTCAAGTGGAAAAGTCGAGCGATAGTCAGACAAAATGAATTCGTATTGGAGGTCCATAGAATAGACTAGAAATATATTAAAACGCGAGTGAGATAAGCAAAGATCAAGACCTGGACGCGTGGGAAAGTGGAAAAGTCGAGCGATAGTCAGACAAAATGAATTCGTATTGGAGGTCCATAGAATAGACTACAAATATATTAAAACGCGAGTGAGATAAGCAAAGATCCAGACCTGGACGAGTGGGAAAGTGAAAAAGTCGAGCGATAGTCAGACAAAATGAATTCGTATTGGAGGTCCATAGAATAGACTAGAAATATATTAAAACGCGAGTGAGATAAGTAGAGATCCAGAACGAAGGACTCGCGAAAGTGGAAAAGTCGAGGAATAGTCAGACACAATAAAATCGTATTGCAGATCCGTCGAATAGACTATAAATATGTTAAGATGCGAATACGGAAAGCAGAAATCCGGACCCGGAGGGGGGCCGGGGGGGGGGGGGGGGGGGGTGTGGAAAAGTCGAATAATGGTCGGCCAAAATAAAATCGTCGGGAAATGTTCGAATTTTTCCCTGAAACTCACGTTTGGCGGGACTGTACCGCATCGACTACCTTAAGTACTCTGACACTAAAATCTCAAAAACTAATTTTTTCAACATTTTTGTAAAAATTTTTTTTTCAAAATGTCTAAAAAAAAATGTATTCAAAATTTTTGTAAAAAAAATTTTTCACAAAAAAAAATAGCTTCCTCTACGAGGAAGCAAAAAATATATAAAAAAAACGAATGCGAGTTTATTCACAAATTTTTAAAGGACGGCGGAATCACGTATATTTTTGCTGGATTTGTTCTTGGAAGAGTTGGGCGGTGATGCAAGCAGCGCGTGGGATGCACAGCTCGATAACGTCGGCCTAATGAAAAGCGTGCGCATGTATATATATATACTACTTGCTGCTCTGCATGTATATTAAAAGAGATAATGCTAAACAGCGAAGAACCGGGATGCTCGGAAATTGGCTCAACATTAAAGACAACAAAAGCAAGAGCAACTACAACGAGGTAAGTGGAACTATAAATATTTAATACATGACTTTATTTTAGCTTACCGACTTCACCATCCCCGTGAATAAGTCCCTGAAGCAAGCAGAGCACCAGTAGCTCCAAGCCCCCCTTCCACCACCGTTTACGGCCCATAGATCTTTCTAAAACGGAATCAACAAACAAAACGAAATCATCATTCAAGCTCCACCTTTTTTTGTTGTTGTAAATAAACTCGGACATATAATACGACTAACAAATATAATTCGTTATCTAATTCGTAGATTATCTTCTTTGGTTTTTTAGGTTTATTTACAGATGTTATTTACGCGTGGACTGTTGAGAAACAGCCGAGTGAATTCGAGTTATGTTACGTTAAGATATATGTTTATTTACACGTAAAAGTTTGTATTTAAATCTCAAACGAAATAATTGCCCTCTTCTTCTTTCAGACCCAAAACCGTAAATTCTATTATCAATGATATTTCTCCGGGTCACGAAAGACTTTATCGTCGATTTACCCTCCGACCAAGGCTTATGGAGTGTTATCCCGATTTGCATTTAAAACTACGCCCGCCCCACCTGTTTGCGGGAAAAGGGTTTACGCTCTTTCGTTCGTTTACGTAGCCTGCGAAGCAACGTTTCTTCGATCGATGATGATACATTTGTACACATTCGAACAACTCCATATAACTCTCTCTCGAATATATGTAACAAATGATATATATACTAGCGGTTATGTGGGCTCGGGGGCTTCGCGCGTTCGCAGTATCTGTGCGAGCGTCTGTGAGTGCCTGCGAGTAGCTATGAGTTGCTGTGTGTAGCTGTGAGTGTCTGTGAGTACTGCAAGTATCTGCAAGTATCTGCGAGGATCTGGGAGTATCTGCAAGTATCTGGGAGTATCTGCAAGTATCTGGGAGTATCTGCAAGTATCTGGGAGTATCTGCAAGTATCTGGGAGTATCTGCAAGTATCTGGAAGTAGCTGCAACTATCTGGGAGTATCTGCAACTATCTGGGAGTATCTGCAAGTATCTGCAAGTATCTGGGAGTATCTGGGAGTATCTGCAACTATCTGGGAGTATCTGCAACTATCTGGGAGTATCTGCAAGTATCTGCAAGTATCTGCGAGGATCTGGGAGTATCTGCAACTATCTGGGAGTATATGCAAGTATCTGGGAGTATCTGGGAGTATCTGGGAGTATCTGGGAGTATCTGGGAGTATCTGGGAGTATCTGGGAGTATCTAGGAGTATCTGCGAGTATCTGCGAGTATCTGCGAGTATCTGGGAATGTTGTCGTGAGTATGTTTGAGTATCTATGAGTATCTATAAATGTTTGTGCGAGTATCTGTGTCAGTATCTGTGAGCATCTATGAGTATCGATGTGAGTATGCAATCGACATGAGCTTTATTATTATGTGGATCTGTAGGCCAGTGTACGTGCAACTTGTAGGCACGTACTTATATCACCTATAAGATTACTATGTGAAACAGATGCTGGCTGATTCGTGAGAACTACGCCGACCAGTTACGAAAGGTCGCTGCGCGAAAATCAATAATACGTTATAAGCGCCTCCGGTGAACCACCCATCGACATGATCGTATATCCTGCTCCTGCTGCTGCTGTGCTGCTGCTGCCGCTGATGCTTTATTGCCTTCCGATTACACCTGCGGAAAACCTGCGTAAGCACACCACGGATAATCAATGTTTCACCGAGATAGAGCAACTCTGAAAACGGTATAGCTATAGCATCGAGGAGGTTAACAGAGCCGGTGCGTCGACACGAAACGGTGGCATGGAGATTCGATAAGCCTGTGCGAAGAAGCATCAGGTTGTCCCCGCCATGAGCGCAGGGCGGTTACTCATGTTTTTTTTCTACGTTTTTTTTTTCTTAGCTTCTAACCGAATTAAACTGTACTTTAACGTAATAACGAGGATAACTGTTAAAATATCTTCGGTGTCGGCACGACAAACACACGAGAGAGTCGCGAGTGTACTAAATGCTCGTCGAACGGCGATCGATAATGATGAATTATTGAGTACACAGAACAATCGAATCCAACAGCTTAACTCACTATCCGGGACAACAAAAGTTTCCATAAATATTCGTGAATTTAATCCGTTAATTGAAAAACAAAGAAAAATGTTATATTGAAGCATTTATTTATAACGTATTTTCCCATAAATCATGTATTATAACCCATCTAATAAAATAATTCTAATAATATTATAATAATCTAATTTGAAAACGCCCATAAATACGCGCGATAATAATTTATCAATTTAACAAAACATGGCAAGAATTATATACAGAAGTATTTATCTGTAATATATTTGTATCGTGTAACATACGACATATGTGTGCAATATATGTGTATTGTATGCCGCGATAAAATAAATATTGGTCGACTTTTCCGGAAAGAACAAAAAAAAACAAAACATAAAAAAAAATTTCTATTATTCACGAAGACTGTTTCGAATATACCGTACAAAACCACAAAATAATTAATTTCAATTTAATTTCACACACTTACTATATTATCTGAATTTCTTATGTAAAAGGTCATGTCCCGTAAATAAATAAGTAAATAAATAAATAAATAAAACAAAGTATAATCGTCTGTGCCGATTTATTGCGAGGCCGGTGTAGGTGCAGGGAGTCATCGTCGATCGAGGACCGAACGCGGCTGCGCCACTCGCCGTAGTTTCGATTGTTTCTATGTTTTTGTTTTTCTCGAAATTCTTACCGGGGCGTTCGTTCACGGTGTTTTCTCAGTTGCGCATAGTCCCTGCGCTTAATTTAACCCCAGCGCCGATCGTCGGGAGACGCTCTCTATTTATTTTATTTTATTTTTTGCGCGGATTGTACTCGAGTCTCCCAGTTCACCGGAAACCCGAAAGACCGTTCGCGAACGTACGCCGTACGTCAATTTTTAACCATCTCTCGAATAATGTATCGGAACGATGTTAAGCTTGGCGTGAATGAAGCGGAGAGAGAGAGCGAGATTTAGAGGATCAGTGTCGAGCTCGATTCTCGGTGTCCGCACTCGACGTAGCGGTGACACCGACTGCCCGACTCTCGAGACCGTGCCTGTGGGAGGGCGTGCGTTGGATTTCAAATCGATTGCACGCCGGTCGCTCGGTCTCCTCGCAAGCCGCGCGCCACCTCGCGTTTCGCCCGGCTATATAGAACGCAACATATATATAGCCGACCGAAGGGAACCCGGGGTGGAGGGGAGAGCGAGGCGAGATCTCCAGGGGTCACTCCTACCGCCCACGTTCTGCCCTTTGCCGCCCGGCTGAAAGCCGCACAGAGCCAGCGGCTCCAAACAGATGTTCAGGGTGAATGGGACGGGCTCGGGAAATTAATAAATTCATTTCTCGAGGTACATTCCATTGAGCAGAGAAACTCTTGTGTTCATTCCGACCCTGAGGATATAAAAGCACGAGACCAAAATCCATTGAGTTATCAAACCTTCAACATTCATTGAGTTATAAAACCTTCACATTCATTGACTTATAAAACAGCTGTTTTCTTTTGCATCGCGCGAATTTCGGGGGAGTTCACTCGAAGTATAAAATTCTGCGAGCGAACGATATTTTTTTCTTCCTACATCTGGGAAGAAAAAAATAATTGTTCAAAGGATGTTTTTTCTTTTTCTTAAATTTTGGAAGAAAAAAAAAATTGTTCGCTAGCGGAATTTAATGCACTGCTCGAGCGTTGAAGGAGACTTGAAAATAATGAAGTTTGATGTTCCGCAGATATATTCGGGGTCATTGTTCATTTACACTCGAGGTCTCGAGCTTCGACCGGCTCGAGGAATAAATTCAATGAATGAAAAGTAATAACTATAAAAATCGAGGGTGCAACGAATTTTTTGCAGGACCCGTTCGTCATTTCGTTTTTATCATTCGCTTCGTTTTCCGTAGGTCAGAGCTGAACGGGTGTCGCCCTCTACGACTGGCGAGGGATTGAAGAATCATTAAAAATAAAATGCTTGTTGAGAATATTGTTTTCAATGATTTTTTCGAGACAATGGACGGTGGTTTTGGAAGCGACCTTGAGGACGGATCTTTCGATGACTTAGAAAGTAATTGTTTTTCATCGCGAGAACCCACTTTTGCCTAACATATGGTCGGGAGTCGATGCGCGCGGCCTGACGGACTTTCCCGCGGGAGTTTACGTGCCAGATATCGATTAGGAACACTTGTTGCCATTGCTCTCCCGACGCCGCATTCACCGAAGGTGACACGAAACACCACGACGCACGAGCGTTCCTTCCCTTTTGTCTGTTCTGTGTTTACTCGGCACAGTATCCTTGTCGTATTGTTTACACCTCGAGCGATTCAACGGAGAGACAATAACGATTGGGAACAATGAGGCTTTAACTAATAATAATGTTATTTTAGGAGGAGCTCGAAGGAATAAAAAGTGGCCTTGAATAATCACAATATTATCCGCTTGTGTGATAATTATTGTTTTTCTTTTTACATTGTGTTTAACGTTTAATCTCTATCTGGCGATAACGCGTAAAATTAGTTTATTACTTTTGCGTTAATTGATTTATTACTTTTGTCTGAGAGGTATTAGGCTTTATTAACTAATAATAGTAACTTAATTTTAGGAGGAGCTCGAAAGAATCAAAATCAATGTTATCTGCTCGTGTGATAATTATTATTTTTCCATTTACATTGTGGCTAACGTTTAATCTACCTGACGAATAATTATTATTCGTCATGACGAATAATAATTAGCTCCCAGGCAAAAGGGTCTCCGAGATTGCAATCTCGGAGACCCTTTTGCCTGACAGCTATTAGACTTTAACTAATGATAATAATGTAATTTTAGGTGGGGCTCGGAAAAATCAAAAACGGCCTTGAAAATTGTAACATCGTCTGCAGCTTGTGTGCTCTTTATTATTTTTCCATTTAAATTCCGTTTAATGTTTAATCTCTACCTGGCCGGTTTAACAAAACGCGTAAAATTATTGTTCGCCAATCTCGGAGACCTTTTTGCCTGAGAGCTATTAGACTTTAACTAACAGTAATAATGTAATTTTAGGATCAGCGTGACAGAATTAAACACGGCCTCGAATAAATATAATATGGTCTGCAGCTCGTGTGCTGTTTATAATTTTTCCGTTTACATTGACTTAAAAGTTTAATCTCTACACTGTAAAAAAAAGTTGTTTGAAAATTAATGAACAGTATTGGAAGCTTTTTTACATAAACTGTTTCTGAAATTTCAAATACATGTGCGTTGCAATTTTACAGTAAAATTTTTTTTTATAATGAAAGTTTTGGTAAATTTAATGCAAACAATTTGTAGCTTTAATATCTGGTATATTTATTTTACAAAATAAGTACATTAATGTTCAATTGTAGTAATCAAGTAAAGCAATCAAGTAATGCAAGCAAATTTCGAGTTCCGGTACATTAAATTTATAATTTATTTTTACAATGTACCTGGACGTGTTGTATCACAACGCATAATATTATTATCCGTCAATCTCGGAGACCCTTTTGCCTGAGTGCTCATCGCGCCGTTGCAGAGATGCGTTAATTACTCTCGCTGGAGATACAATTTGCCTCCTGATTAATAATTCACAGTCTCGGTTTAGTCTCTCGTCTCGCGGCTACGGGTCGGTCGATTCGTAATTCGGATACCCGGTTTGAGCCGGAAGTCGCCGATCGCTGCGCCCTCTGACGCCGTTTTCGTGAAACATTGCCGAGCGAGCGAGCCGATGAGCGTTAACGAAAGTTAGGTTAGGCTCTTTTTTCCGGTTCGCATAGCCGAGAGGTGCGTTCTCGCCCGAGTGTTGCAAAGTAATCTGCGAACATCCGATTGTTAATAAAATATTGTTGACGAATTTTGTTGTCGTTTCGGAGATCGTTCCTTCGCGCTCATTTTGACACTATTATTTATGTACGAAATACTTTTATACGAGTGTTTAGAGACAATATATACAGGGCAACCTCTGTCAACATGTTATCGTGGCCGAGACTGTCGCTTCGGCGTACCGTCGAAAATTTTTTCGAGTATCGTTAAATTTTCCGCCGTCTCAGAGACCACAGCAATCGCAGACGCGGAAAAGTGATTTAATTTTTTTATTCGTGAACAATTTGCCTTGTCCAAATGTTCAAGTTGTGTCAAGCTCGCGCGCTACTGTGTGTACACGTTGACGGGGGGGTTAAGCTCGTCGTACAATCGGATGTTTACCGATTAACTCATTTTTCGTCGAAATCTCGATTTTTTATTTCCATTTCATACGCTCCGATTTTTTTTTTCTCAATTTCATATGCTCGTTTTTTTTTAAATTTCATACGCTCCTATTTTTTTTTGTTTCATACGCTGCAATTTTTTTTTTAATTCCATACAATGCTAGTTTTTTTTTTCTTTTTTCAATTTCATACGCTCAGATATTTTTTTTTATTTCATAGGCTTGCATTTCTTAAAAATTTTATACTATCCTATTCTTATTTATTTTAAATTTATGTTTCAAATGTGAATAAACATTTTTTGGTGATGGTTAATGATTTTTTTTTTGTTTCCTTGTTCGCTCAGTTCGCCAAGATGGTGAAAATTATGAAAACAGGGAAAGTCGTGCTGGTCCTTAGTGGCCGGTACGCAGGACGCAAAGCCATCGTCATGCGAAACTTTGACGACGGCACCACAGAAAAACAGTACGGACACGCTCTTGTCGCCGGAATCGACCGTTACCCTCGCAAGGTTCACAAGCGGATGGGCAAGGGAAAGCTCCACAAGAGATCCAAGATCAAGCCCTTCGTCAAAGTGAGTGGAACAATTTTTTACAACATTTTTTGGTAAAATTTCAATTTGCTATTTCTTTTTACTGATAAAACCACAATGATGAAAATAATAATTATTCTCAGGTACTCAACTACAACCATTTGATGCCAACAAGATACACCGTTGACTTGCCATTGGACAAAGTTGCGCCCAAGGACTTGAAAGATCCAATGAAGAGGAAGAAGGTCAGATTCCAGACCCGTGTCAAGCTCGAGGAAAGGTTTGTACATTTTTTCAAAATTTATTTAGAATTCCCCACCCCCCCCCCCCCCCCCCCCCCTAACTCGTTTATTCCAAGTTGCATCTGTATTCGAAAAAGTAAACTTTCCTTTTTACTTTGCAGGTACAAGTCCGGAAAGAACAAGTGGTTCTTCCAGAAGCTCCGTTTCTAAGCGATTTAAATAAAAATAAACAATAAAACACTTAAAAAAAAACAGAGTGACTCGTTTTTTTATTTGTGCCTAGTTATCGTATATTTAATCATCGTCTACAACTTCGTACATAACTTACAGTTATAAATTAAATAGCAAGTTAGATGCTTTTTTATTTGTTTTTCTTTAATTTCTTTTTGTTATTTTTTCCATTGATAAGCGAGTGCGTTAAGTCCGAAAGGAAATTTCGTCGCTCGTCGATCACTTTTCGTTTAGTTTCTTGATTCTCTCGTCGATCGATGCCATGTTGTTGCGAATGGATTCCATGTTCGAGGCGAAACTCTCCTGGACCCCTTTGAGAAGAGATTTGTTGCTGTCCAAGCCGTTTGTTATCTGCGTCTGGAGTTCCTCCAGCTGGACCAAAGATTTTCCGAATTCGGCAGCTGAAAAAAAAATCGAGATGTTCACGAAGCTTCCTCATCTAATCAACTATTTTGTACAAAACTTCTATGAAAAATAATTTTCCGCGATTATTTGGCATCCTCTCCGATGATGCTTTGTCGGTAAAAGAAAATAATCGTGTTTGAAAATACAAAAAATCACAAATTTTTGCGATACTCGCTACAAAAATTACCCATAAAAATGCTAGTTATTCGTCGTGTGAAAAGTAATTTCTGTAACAAAATTTTCGTTCGATAGTTTCCGCGTACCTTGTTGGTGCATCGCGCTGAGAGCCAACATCCGGTTTATCGTTTGCGGCACGACGTCCGACGACGTTTCGATCTTCTTCATTATCTCGTACATCTCGGCGATCTTCTGCTCGCGCTCGGTGTCCTGCTGCATGGCCGATTTCTTCTGCGCCAGACTATCCATTCTATGGGCGAGCGTTGCTATTCTGCTCTCCATAGCTTCGATCTGGTTGCTGTCCAGGAGCGAGGCCTTGGCACTGAGCTGCTGAACCGCCTCTACGACACCCTGAGTCTTCAGTGACTGCGTGAACTTCGCGAGCTTGTCGTTGCTCGTGCCAATAACGTTCTCGAGCCTGGCCAGTCTCTGCTCGAGGTGCGCGATCCTCTGGACTTCCTGCAGACGAGCCTTCTCGGGGAGATACATCATCTCATACTTGAGAACGGCGGACTCTGAATATTCCTCGGGTTCCTTCTTCACGGAAACTTCGTTGGCCTCCGTTTCGGCACCTCCGGTTTTCTTGAAGAGCTCTATCTGCGTCATCAATTGTCTGAAAAAAGTAAAATAATCGCGCGTCTCAATGAAAATCGAAGTCGGAAACAGTACATTACGATACTAGTGCGAAATCAGTACATTACGATACTAGTGTGAAATCAGTACATTACGATACTAGTGTGAAATCAGTACATTACGATACTAGTGTGAAATCAGTACATTACGATACTAGTGCGAAATCAGTACATTACGATACTAGTGCGAAAAAACTTTTTCAGACGAGTGTGAGTTTGCAGCACGAGCCGAAGGCGAGTGTTGCAATCACACGAGTTCAGAAAACGTTTTTCGCACGAATATCGAACAAAATTTTATTTCACAAGGTGTGAAAATGGGGGTATTCGCACGCGAAGCGTGCGAGAAAACCGCTATTTTCCCACCGAGTGACATAAAGGACTTTTAATAATTGAAAACAAAATTGCTTTGTGAATATTTACTTCAAATTAGCACCCTGCGGATCCGTTAGGACAGCCACGAGATCCGCGCCCAGAGTCTCGTTCAATTTCAAGCTATTCAACTGTTTTCCCATCGTCTCGACTTGCGACATAATATCGACCATGCTCTTTCGCTCGGTGGCGTCGCCGGCCGTCTCCTTCAGCTGATTCACCTCGTCCAGCAACTCCTTCAGCTCGTACTGCAATCTCTCGTGCTTCTGGATCGGCGTTTCTTTCTCGCCTTCTCCCGGTAACTCCCAGTCGCCGAAACTGCAAAAAAAAAAAAAAACGTTCTCGATCGTTATTGAATCTACATCGATAATTTGTATTCGCGATCTCGCTATCGTTAATTACACGGCATTGTAGCCGGTCCTCGGCTTTCGCGATATTCGGTCCGAAAAATCGACGCCTTTTGTGATTAGGTGTTTGCCCTTGAATTTGTTGAAAGCCTCCGTGGCCGTTGTATGGAGACGTTCTATCGAATCCGTGTCATCCTGAAAAATTAAACATTTGAATTATCTCGAAAAAAATGTAATACTTAATCTTTTAACCGTGTATAACGAAATTATGGGTTCTCATTTATTTATTTATTTTGATAAGTTAATGAGTAATGGTAGGCAAAGGACCGTGATTGCAAACAAGCCAAGTTTGGAGCTTACGCATAATAGAACATGGGTGATGAATTGGACATACAAGAAATTGTAACCGGGAGCTTCAATAATGCAAAGATGAAAAAAGTATTTTTAAATACTCATATTTATACATTCTCTGTCTATTGCATCGGACAACAAATATGAAATATAGAACACAAAATATGAATGAGTTACCTCCGAGTACAAGGGTAACTGTTCAGCCTCTGGAAGATCAGTAGTCTCATACACGTCGGCCTGATCGTAAGCCTGAAAATCGGAGCAAATATCGCATCAATATAGTGTTGTCAAAAAATTCATAAAAAACAAAAAAAATTCCAAAATCATTATCGAATCTTCGAAAAGTTAAATCGATCATAAAAAAATGTATTCTAACCACACCTAGCTCCAAAAAAAGGAAAAAGAAAAGCAGCTGTGGCTAGAGTTTCATTACTTCGTATTAAAAAAAATACTCACGATTCCGGGCAGGTCGGCGTATTTGGGATCCGCCATGGTCGAACGAACGGCTAATCAACAAATAATTATAGAACAATCGGAGATTTTTGTTCTCAATGAAAATCTCCTCACTGACAGTTTGACAGTCGCGTGAGAACGTCGTGAGCGAATTTTGTCCTCAACGGATTGGTCCTTCCTCGCGAATTTATTCGTCACCGCACTTCAAGGGAAACGAAAATCCCTAGAATCCGTCGTATTCCCCCAAATTGGCAGTCATCGCTTCGATCGCTTCCACCCACTCCCACCATCTCTGACGCCCGTTCGGAAACTTACTTTGGATAGCATAGAACGAGAGAGAGTGCTGTGCTGGTGCGAATGTCAGAGAGAGAAGTTAGTCATACCCGGGTATGGTTTCTGAACGAGGCCATTGTTCGCGTGAGAACATCGTGAGCGAATTTTGTAAGCTCCATAAAGTTATCCATACAACGTTAATTAAAACATTTGCAATTGATACCATTCGATTGGTGCTCGTTTGGTGGTGATTGGTTGCCTAATTAAGACATTTGCACGTCACGTCCACATGACTTCATATAAAATAACGGTAATCTTCACATAGAAAATTGTCCAAAACGAAAATGACCCCACAATTGACGCAAAAGTCTAAAATGCCAGTAATTTTACATCACTGATCCCCAGTCAGCGTACATCCAGGGAATTCGGTCTTTCGTCTTCCTCGAAACGAAAATCCCTAGAAACTCTGCGTGTCCCCCCCGAGTTGGTAGTCCTCGCTTCCACCTCCCCCACCATCGCCACAGCTGATGCGATAACTGTGTTGGAGTGTCTCTGGCCATTGTAATGATACGAGACAGCAGTTTGTTTGAGACAGCGAAGATCCGTGCGCGAAGATTATCATATTCGCAGAAGAGCTGTCCGAGGAACAATAAACACGAAACCATCGACGATATCTTTGGCGAGTCTCCCACCACCCCCTGCCCATCCGCAAAAATCCATCGGTCTCCGTGTACGATGAGAAAGCCCCGATAGTTTTTCCACGGAAGTGTGTGGAAACATCGCGGTTATAAACACACACACAGAGCTCCCGCACAAGTTTTCCTCGAGAACCTGCACGTACTAAAAACCCCCACCTCTCCCCGCTCCCCCCCCGTTCGCGCTCTCGCTAGCTCGACGCGCATTCATCAATAAGTTTTCCCTCGATCGGAACGGAAATAATACAAAACCGATCGTCGTCGGAGTGACAAAGAATAGATAAAAATAAAGAGTTACGGAACAGAGCTGGAAACTCACGCGAGGCGGATATAAGCGACACGGGAAATAAAAAAAAACGGACGCGCTGGACGATCGATAAAATCGTGATAGAGACGGGGAACAAAAAAGGTGACACACGGAGGTGGGTCTGGAGCGGATTTTCTCGAGCGTGTAATATTAATTATCGAGAGATAAAAGGAAAAAAATTAGTGGCGCACGCTGGCATGGTATACCTGACGGGTGCTTGGGGTATGGGAGAGACTGAACCTAAGTGCTACAGCACAAACACATCCCCGATTACATCGTCCTCGTCGACTACCTCCCAAACTTCGGCGGCGGCCGCTGCATTTCTTCAGGATCATGACGAAGAGGTCGCTCTACATCCACTCAATAATCAGGTGATTATAAACATTGGGCGCAACTTTTTTTTCTTTTCTTCTGTTTTTTTGTTTCCTCCAATGTGCGGTCGAGGGAGAGTCGTTTTTCTCGCGTCACCGACGGAGGGATTGCGTAGTCGAGCTGATAACGATTGCGCAGCCTGCGAGACCACAGATGCAGAGGCTCTGCGGAGATGAGAAATATGCGGCTTTTCTTTTTGTTTTTGAGGAAGAGTTTCCGGCTTGGCGGGATTGACGTAGCGCATGTTTGTGTGTTGCGCAGACATGTGCCGTGGTCCTTTGTTTTTGAATGATTACTCAAATGCATCGTGGGTCGTCTCTCTTCGTGGAGAGGCGGGAGACGAGGCGCATGGATGATTACTCGATACAGAGATCACTCGAGGGAGTCGAGAAATATATGAGTGGTTTCCTTTTTTTGTCACAGAAGAGTTTCCGGATTTGTGAGATTGACGTGGAGCATGTTTGCGTGGGGTGTGGAGACACGTGCTATGGTCCTTTGTTTTTGAAGGAGAATCAGCGATCGCCTCTTTTTATTTATTTATCTATTTATTTACGGGACGAGCCCTTTTACATAAAATAATTCAGATAATATAATTAAAAACCAAATTGATAATTATATTTTTATGTGATCTTATATTATATAGAAGCAGATCTATAAGTGGAAACTTAAATTCTGTAAACATTAATAATAATAATAATAATAATAATAATAATAATATAACAGTATGAGATCAAAATTAAATTCATAATGATTTTTTGTCTTGCACAGTTCACACTTTAGTTTTTCGATGTATATAAATATGTTTTTGGTATAGTTTACTAAACAAGAGAATGAAAATAGTCTTTGAGTATAGTTATAGTTTTTGTAGAGAGGCGAGACGAGGCTTATGGACGATTGGCCAGGTCGTGGATTGCTGCGGATTGTCCAGGACGGAGATGACACGACGGAGATGAGAAACATGTCAGCAGATTTTTTGTTGTTATGGATAAGTTTCTGGGTTGGCGGGATTGTATGTTGGGTTTTTGGAGCAAGGCTCTGCGGGATTGATCTCGAGCCGGCTCAGGCATCGTGCGGAGACATAAGCAGGGCCTTTGTTTGCGAATGAGGAGAAATGAGATTTCTTGGATGATTCACTGATCATCTGTTTTCGTAAAGAGGAGAGAGACAAGGCTCGCAAACGATTGTCCACTCCGTGGATTGTGGTGGATTGTCCACAATGGAGACGACTTGACGGAGATGAGAAATATCAGTTTTTTTTTTATCCCGGTTTCCGGTTTCTTGGGGTTGTATCATGGTTTTTTGGAGCGAAGCTCTGCGGTATGGACGTCGCGCACTCGTGTGTGTGGTGCTGAGACATACGCAGGCCCTTTGTTTTCGAATGAGGAGGAATGGGATTTGTCACGTGAATCACTGATCGCCTCTTTTTACAATGAGGCGAGAGACTAGGTTAGTGGACGATTGTCCATGATCTTTTCTGGTCAAGCTATGTTTAGTATTTTTATCTACATATTTTTGTTTGAAATTAGTGTCTTGTTGTTCTGCGCACGCTTCGAGATGATTCTTTGAGAAATGTAAATAGAGTCAACGAACTTGTTTGGGAATTTATTTAGTACATTTGTAGTTTTTTTTAATCATTACAGTTTATTAATATAATCTTCTTCCATTGGCTCTGAATTTGGTAATTCGTTGTCCTGCATATTTCTCGAGATGTTCTATTCAAAAATGTAAGGGGGATAGAGTATATTCGAACATTTATTTTCTGTGTTTACAGTTTTTTTTAAAATCTTTCCTCTAGAGTCACTGAAATTTTAAACAGAAAATCTCCAAGGATTTACAACAGTTCATTCGTTAATAATAAGAATATATAATCAATTATTTTATATATTCACGTTTTTGTTTTTTTTTAATCTATTTTCTATATGCAGAAAAATGTTACACAAAAAGTTCCAGAAACTTCGAACAGTCCGTAATCAAAATTTTACTCCAGTGTAAGAGTTATTGCATTCACTTGTTTTATTCACCGCCTGCCGAAAGCAGCTTCAAAGATTTAAAAAAAAAAAATGTTCATACGAGATTCCGTTTGATAAAAGATCCGCAGTACCGTAGTATAAGTTTGAGATCGCAATCGCGAGTTTAACGCATTAACGGACAAAAATAAACATCCGCGTGCGCAACGTAAACTCCAGAGATCTTTCCACTCGCGATAAAAAGATTTTACAATGATTTTTGCATTGTTTGATTCGTGCGTTTGTATTCTCAACGTTTTTTTATGTTAATATTTATTGAGATCAAAGATCCTCCCCCCTCCCCTTACACGGCAACGGCCCCGAGGGCGCGCGCCTTTTCACTCTTGACCTAGATTTTTATTTTAAGTACAACACATACACGCATCTCAATGTTTTGGACTCCAGAAGAGATTTTTTCCTCATGTCCTCGATGTAGGCGGAGAGATTGAGAAAAAAAAGAAACCTTCTGCATTTTCTTGGAATTATATTGATCATTGATTTATCTTATATTAATGATTTAATTGTATTTTTCCATTTTTCAATTTAGAGGTCGTCGTTCACACGCGACCGTTGCTCCTCAATCAGAACCCAATTAGAGATCGAGAGAAAAAAAGAAACTTTCTGCATTTTCTCGGAATTATATCGACCATTGATTTAGCTTACATTAATGATTTAATTGCATTTTTCGTTTTACAGGTCGGCGGTCACACGCGACTGTTGCTCCTCAATCAGAACACAATCTGCAAACCACTGAATCGCAGAGAGCTCGACTTCTACAGAAACATTCCGCAGGATATACAAATGTTTGTTCCAAAATTCAAAGGTAAGATAAACGATCGCGTACGAGCGAGCTTTTAAAAATAATAATAATAATAATACTTTATGTAAACTATACGTAGTTCGATAAGAATATGCAAAGACGTACATGAAATTTATTATTATTTTGTCGAGCTAGACATTTTGTAATCCTCGCTCAACATTCCGTGTTTGCCGAACAGGCTCGCAGATCGCGCGAGTGTTTGTCGCAACGCATGTCGACTTTCTTTTCTTTCTTTTACACAACTTTTTATACACCGAGAATAATGGATCCGCAAATATTTGCGGGAGATTTCGCTCATCGAAAAAAAAAATTGTAAAATTTGTCGAGATATCCCGTCGGCGATGTAACCGCACAGATTTTATCCGAACCGTCCGATCCTCAATCGAGCCCGTCGATAATTGATTTCCGATGGAGAAAAAAAGAAAATTCTACTCTTGACAAAAAATAAAAAAATTATTATGAAGAGAAAGAAACAATAATAAAATAAAATAAAATGAAAATTATCACGAAGCTCTTCGCCTTGGGAATCAGGAGAAGAAAGAAAAGAAAAATTATTCGTGAGCTCCTTCGCCTTGGGAATCCAGAGAAAAAAAAATAAATAAAAAAGTAACGAATACCATTCAACGATTATTGATTCAATTAAACCGATGTCTTTCTACTGCAACGAATGTCGATGTATGTTTATTAATTTTTTTTTACTCTACTTTTTATAAGGAGGATAATGGATTGACCTATATTTACGGGAGATCTCGATTATCGACGATATCCAGATACAATTGAGACTGGCCCAGGGTCGGCGGTTGATCGCGCTGATTGAAAAGAAAAATTGTAAAATCTTCGAGATATCTTATCGTCGACGTGACCGTTCACAGATTTTACTCGAACCGGAGATTGATCCGACCGACCTGTAATCGAGCCAATCGGTAATTGATTTCCGATCGGAAAAAAATAAAATTAGACTCTTGGAAAAATAAAAATAAATAATGAAGAAGAAAAAAAACAAAAAATATATAACGAAGAAGGGAATACAAAGAATTTTTTTTCAATTATTACGAAGCTCCTTCATCTTGGAATTCCAGTGAATTTTTTTTTTTAATTGTGAAGCTTCTTCGTCTTGGAAATCCAGAGAATAAAAAAATAATAAAAATAAACGAATACCATTCAACAATTATTGATTCAATTAAACCGGTGTCTTTCTGTTGCCAGCGTTTAGCCATTGCGTAACACTCGACCGACACGTGAAAAAGATCACACAGTGCAGCATGCGACTTTGTGTGTGCCTGTGAGTTCGCTCGTGGCTCGGTCTCTCCGTGTGTGTGTGTGTGCGTGTGCAATCGCTTCGGGACAGATTCTGATAACTGGAAATTTCCAAGTCAATGTTCGATTAATGAAATTCCACAAACCCGCGTCACGATGCTTTTTTAGCTGACCCAAATACTTGATGAATGATCACCGTAACACGAGATATTCGATCGCCAGACTCATTCGCCTCATCCGTTATTTAATTTAATTTAATTAATTATTTTTTGTCATTTTAACAATCGTCCACCATGTATTTTCGTTAATCGTTCGTGACGAACCCGAACAATTGGTGACTTTGCGAATAACCGTGACAAGATGGAACGGACGATGAAACTTTATTAACGAATAACACGCACTGGTAAGTATCGATGCGTTATATTTAATTTACTTCATCATTATTTTCCATCGTACGACCAACTATTAAAAAAAAATATATACATTAATAAATGTACGTCTTGGTACAGTAGAAATTAAATTTGCAAAGACGGAAGGTTTTCCCCGTGCGTTCCGTTCTCCTCGATGTGCCCGAACATTGAGGTAGTCCGAGAGGTACAGAAAATTTCGAACACTTGTCGATGGGATAAAAACCTGAAAAAAATCAAGTATATGGGAGGTGCTGCAAAGATTGTTTTTGGGAAATAATGCGTCCCATTTGTTATCAACAGATTGAAGATAAAAATCATTATTCAATAAATTACTCGGCAGCTTAACTGTTTTCCTTCATAAAAATAATTCGATTATTTTTATGAATACGTATTAATTTTGTTCTGAATTTTTTCTAATCTTTGAAAATTGCGTTTTTTCACAGCTTGAACA
The DNA here is from genome assembly GCA_917499995.1 of Ichneumon xanthorius. Lineage (NCBI taxonomy): Eukaryota > Metazoa > Arthropoda > Insecta > Hymenoptera > Ichneumonidae > Ichneumon > Ichneumon xanthorius. The sequence goes on along the minus strand of OU824204.1, from coordinate 1,409,625 downwards.
TAGAAAAAACCGCGATTTTCAGAGATTACAAAAAAATCTGAAAAAATGCACACGTTTTCAGAAAAATAAACGAATCACTTTTATGGGAAGACATAGTTGAGTTGTCGGGTAATTTGTCGAACGATTATTTTTATCATTAATTTGTCAATAACTTTTTGGAATTATTGTTACATAAAAACAGTATTTGCAGCACCTCCCCTATGGTTGATTTTTTTCAGATTTTTATCCCGTCGAGAAATGTTTGAATTTTTCCCTGAAACTCACGTTTGGCGGGACTGAACCGCTTAGACTACCTTAATAGGTCTGCCAACAAATAATAGGTAAATATTGCCTCGCGACGTAAAAAAAATAAAATAAAAATTCCTTGTTTTCTTTGCTTTTCCTTTCTCGGCTTATCTGCGACGAACGGTCGGCAGATATAGCATCCGATGAACCTCGCCATATACGCAGGGTATGCGTGTGTGTTAATCTATCGCGGGACGTCCTTGTACGACGTCGGCTATCAATATGACACGAGCACGTAATACGCCCCTCCCCTCTAGCAGAATCGTCAATTAAAACTGCGACAGAGAGAGAGAGAGAGACGAAGGAAAGGCTTCTCTCCGCTCTCCTCGGATCATCCTTCCGATGGGTATCGATCAAATTTTTTTTTTAAATTTAAAAATACATTACCCGAAAAAAAATATTTAAAAAAATGTAATTCTGTAAAAATGTAATTTTGTGAAAATTCGATCGACGTTTTCTTACGAACCGGCTGATGTTTCAGGTGTAATCCAGGCGTCCAGTAGCGGCGGTGAGGTAACGCTCGACAAGCGCTACAGTCCGAGTTTCAGGGATCCAGATAGCTCGCCGCACGCGCAAGGTCCGGTCTCGAAGGGTTCGACGAAACGAAAACGCGACGACGTACTCAGGTAAAAAAATTCATGCGAAGATTAAAGAGGAAAAAAAAAGTAATTCATCGAGCTCGAAAGCCTTTCATTGTATCATTGATTTCTTGATATATATATATATATATATATATATATATATATATATATATATATATAATTTTTTTTTGTCATTGTGTGATTGGGCGTGTGCTTGGGTGCGTGAGTTTTATTATTTTACATGAAAAATTTGATCAATTGAGAGATTGCCCTCGGGTTTCGGTGAAGTTCTGCGAGTTGACGGATTTAACATCAACTTCCAGTAGGGGAACGATTAGAGTACCATCCACCCTCCTGGGCCCCCGAAAAGCCTCGTGTGGTGGGCCGACCGAGTCGTGTAATGCGACAGCCAGTGCAGAGAAACGGCGAAAAAGGCTGCAAAATAAAAGGGCCGTACCTTTGGTACAAAAAACAAATTGTCATTCTTCTAGTTAATTTCTATTTCCTCGCGGTTTAATGTCGATGGCCTAAAGTTAACGTGGGGTATCGATTGCTCTAAATAATAAAAAAAAATTTTAATCGATAAGAATCAATAAATACAAATAAAACTGGAGATCCTTGCGGCATTAGACCATCGATATTTACTAGTACTCTATCATTGCGGCGAATAATAATAGTTTTTTAATCTATCTTTACGAGAAAAAAAAGACGTCTCTTGCACAAAGGCAGACAAGTATTGCAATTATTGGGTCGCTGTTCAAAACTGAAAAAAAAAAGTGAAAAAAAGTCCGTGAATTTTTTTTTTCATCAATCATTGTATCGGCATGAAAACCCATTTCGATAACACGATTCGAATTACCATCGACGGAAGTTTTAAGTATCACACTGTTTACACTCTTGTCGTTCCGATGTTTCTTTGATCAACCGTAAACGTTTCGATAAACGAATTACAAAAACAAAAAAAGGAAAGTATATCTGCTGTACATGGTACGTGGGTAACGCGTAGAGCCAAGAGTGACGACGACACCGCCATCGTATGCTCGATTTAATTAATTTAAAACGAAACAACAAAAAGTTTCCATGTTAATGTTAATTTTTTTTCAGAATGAAAATTCATCGTAAAAACAGTACGGTGGACGTATTAAAATCAGGAACGCATTTGGACAGTGCCTCGAATAAACAATGTATCCTTTTTTGTCCCACGTCCATTTACTCGTATGACAATAAAAAACACAATTTTTAAATATGTTATTTTTTTATTTTAATTTTAACACTATAAAATCCTGTGAGGGGAAAAAAAATGAAATTTTCTTAACGCATTAGCGTAGATTTTTTGCTATTGGAGAACATAACGTCCCGTTACACGCATCCGTGCATCTTGGATCTAAAAATGGGCACGAGGCAGCACGGCGACGACGCTTCCGCCGAGAAGAGAAGTAAACAAATTGCCAAGTGCGCGGCTAGCACGTCGGCATCGTTGGGCGTTAGATTGTGTGGCATGCAGGTACATTTTTATTGAAAATTAAAAATTAATGTCTTGTGTTTGATTAACATAATTTTAATAACCGATAGATGTTCGTTTACTCCTTGCTAATACAGTTTACAACTACCTCGTTTACTAATTTGCTAATATAAATTCTATTTCGACTTGAGTCTCACGTCTTTTTATAAGTCCCGGAGTGGGCCGACGTCACTTTCTATATCTTTTACAATAAAAAAAAAAAAAAATCAAATAATTAGAAGAAAACATCATTCCTCGGTTCCACCACGAACGACGATTTCCTTTCTCAACGACGACGAATTTCTGATCTCCGTTATTTTTGTCAAAAAAAAAAAACAGGTGTACCAAGCCGACACGGATCACTACGTGAAGAGAGACAAGTACTGGGGCCGCGAGTTGAACGAGGAGGGTTTCAAGTCGGCCCTGTACCGTTTCTTCCACAACGGTTACTGTCTGAGCACGACGGCGATACAGAGAGTGATATCTCGATTAGAGAGTCTTCGTCGAGCAATCGAGCGTCAGAGCAGCTATCGTTTTTATTCCTGGTAAGTCGATTAGTACGTCCAATACCGCCCCGCTACGAGTTCCGTATCAGGTTTATCGCTGAAACATACCACAGTAGATTCCCCATTATGAACCACCAGTGCGACGGCTAGGGAATTATGTGTAGTAATCACCAATGCGGGACGGACTCGCGCGCTGGACCACGCTGGTCGCTTCATCATCCTTTTATCACGGTCAAGTCTCAAACAAAACGCATTACAAATAAAAAAAAGCGCATAGCGAACATTTTTTTTTCATTGATAACCACACCTGCACTACTTGTCTCCAATAAATTGTTTCTGCCTTCGATTTCAGTTCGTTGCTCGTAGTCTACGAGGGCTATCAGATGGACGGCTACACGAGTCGCAGCCGAAGTCCGCTGACGACCCACGGCGTCGAGGAGGAATCGAGCGATCTCAGTTTCATGGACAACATGGCCCGCGACGACGACGACGACGACGACGCGTGTTACTGCGATCCCGGCAGGAGCAACGCCTGCAACTCGACGAATTACAATTTACTATCGGAGCACGAGGAGGTCAGCCAGTCGACGCTTCATCGAGCCTTCGGCGAGGCTGCCGCTCGCGGTGCCAAACACGCCACTGGTTTTTATCCCATCAACGAGGAAACAGTCTTCATGGATCCGCCCTCCGACTTGCTTAACGCGACGGTCGTTCAGACACCGCAGTACGACAATTGGATCGGCTCGTCGTACAGCAGCGCGACGAGCAACACCAACAGCACCAACGGCAGCAGCAGCACGAGCAGCAGCAGCAGCGGCGACGAGTACTGCTGCAGGGGACAATTGACCATCACCAATTCCGAGGACACGAGTTCCGACCTCGACATCGGGACTAAGTGCTCCCTGAAACGCACGAGACCCTCCAGACATCGCGGACTGCGACTCTACGAGGGCGAAGAGCGTGGCGTTCATCACACCTCCGAGGAAGTCAAATGCGCCGCCAGCGTCTCGAAGAGACTACGCGTCAAGAACGACAAACCGTCGAGCGACTCGCAGGAGGACTGTCTCGTCGATGTGAGAATGATCGATTTCGCTCATACCACCGTCGGACACGCCTCGAGCTCGGCTGTCGTCACCGGGAACTCCTCGACGATTCATCAGGGACCCGATTGCGGATTTCTCACCGGTCTCGACAGCCTCAAACGACTTCTCATGGAGATACTTTCGGAAGGTTAACAAAAACAAACAAAACATATCACGCCGATTTGCCGACGAACGAGAGGAGACACCGTGAGTTTCACGGAGATTTTGCATCGAATTGTTTTTTTTTTCGACATTTAGTTTCTCGTCGATTTAATGTGAATTCACTTTTCTTTTTTTTTTTTAAGCAAGAGTAGAGCCCATTTTCGGCATCCGTTTTAGGATCCAAGTTGTTCTTTTTTCGTTATTGTCATCTTCCTATTCCGTGATTCGAGCGAAGCAAAAAACAATTATTGAGACTTTGAGCTGGATGCAGAATTTCCGAGGACTCACTATCGTCTCTCTTAAAGATATTCGGCATGCGAGAGAAAAGAAAATCCATAAACTCATTTATTCTAGGCAATCGCGGCACACCGCGAAAATTTTCACGGAACAGGCATTGACGTGGGAGGCATTCGGAACTCGAGGAAAACTTACCTCGCGAGAAGTGTGAATCTATCGTGGAATGCCGATAAACTTCCTCGTGAACGTACACACAAGAAAGACACAAATACACACACACAGAGAGACAAAAACATACACACACAAACATGAAAAAATTATTTCGAGAGTGTCTTTTGAGACTTTAGAACTTGGGCGTTAGCGTCTCGCGTTTCGCGATAACGAAACGTGTGTACATAGTTTATTAAAATTATATATATATTCATCATAGAGATTCGTATATTGAAACGCGATTGTCCTCGGTGCGTTGACGAGCTTGCGAGCTTTTGCCAAAAAAAAAAAACAGAAAAACAAAAACACATTATAAAAAGAAAAACAAGCAAGATAAATGAAAAAGCACCCTCACGGGCTCTCGCGAAGTGTTCGTGTGTCAGCGACAAGTAGTTTTGGAACTCGGTGGTCAAAGTTCGGCCACATGCCAATGAGTCTAAAACCCGCGAACGTTAAGCATGTATAGGTGCAAAAAAAAATTGATAATTAACTAATGAATTAATGAACAAAGGGAAGAAGGAAAAAAACGAATAGATTGACCACTATCGCCTGGCGAAATGATATTTTATTCTAGTGTCCGCGAGACTATTCCGATCGGGTGAATAGATAAATTAAAATGAAACACAAAAAAATGAAAAAAATTGAAAAAAGAAAAAAAATATGTCGATGGACTCGCGTAGAGCCGTTCCTAAATGATGATAAAAAATCCTAAAGAATTTAACTGACGATCAGAAGAAGCGCTTTGAAGAAGACGGTATTTCATGTAAGTGAAACAAAATAAGCTTATTGTTTTACCTCGAAGTTGTATTTCGCTGTGCGCGTCTCTCGCGTAACTGCAACCCAGACAAATTCGGCTACAGGAGAGACGCTCCCCGCGTATTGTATTTTTCTCTCCGTTTCGAGGCGCGAGTGTGTCGACTTGAGAAGAAAAAAAATTGTATCGCAAAGTTTTATTAATATTCCAGAAAAAAAAGAAGATTTTCAGGCGCCTCGCGATAATCGTCTGGTTTACTATTAATACTTTTTGGAGTGTAATTTTTTTTTTTCTCGTCTTCAACCAACTCCTAAGGGGATATAAATTATTAAAGTGTAAATAATGTAAAGTTACAGAGAAGTTAAGGTGCGGAGGAAAAAAGATTTAAAAAAGTGTTCGCCGCGAGAGAAGCGGATCGATATAGTAGCTTTAGCAGCGGAATGCTTGAGAGTTCTTTTGCTCGTACCTTCGTCGCGTATACGCGATTAAATAAATATTAATAGTCAAAAAAGAAAATTTGAAAAAAAAATTTTGTCGCTGTACGATAGTGAGACGAATAAGCGAACGGGTTATAAATATAATTATGAGAGTCGATTTTTTTTTTGTTGTTTTTTTTCTTTGTGAAATCAGCTGAGAGATACACGTGCGATGGACAACAAAGCATCGCCAAACAAGAGGAACGCGTGTATCGACGCTGTGTTGATTTTAACTTGTGCTTGCTCGCGAAGGCACTCCTAAAACCGGGCTTTTAGTCTGTTAACGGTGTGTCGGCGTAGCGAAAATAGATTCTCCACGAAAGCGTTAGATCTCGAACGGTTCAAAGAATAAGTGTCCGTCAGGGGTCGTAGAACTTAGTTGTGTGAAGAAAAGAAAAAAAAATTTCGAGGCTATCGCTCCGCTGACAGACTTCGAGCTCGTTGACTTTTATCTGATAGTTGTATATACGTATATATGTATAGATAATAAAAGAATATGTGGAGCAGCCGACACGAGGCGACGAATATGTGGATCTTTCCCATTCTCGCGCGTGTAATTCCACTGTAATCCATGTGAAGAAAAAAAAAATTACATTGTTTCATTGTCCGTATTATACATAACTACAATAAAAGGAAGATAAAAATTTCGTAAATATTTCGCATCGTTGTGTGTTTCATTACTTTTCTGTTTTTTTTAAATTTATTTTTATTATCATTAAGATTTTACATTTTACGAATCGGTCGATGGATCGTGTATAATAATTTTTTTTCAATCTTAATAATAATTTGCAAATACGTACAAACCTCGAAGTTGATTCGATTGCTTGATCAAGTGGCAAAAAATTCGATTCGGTTGACGTTAATAAAAACAATGTGCACCCAACTATGTTTGGAAACTCTTCGACAACGAGAGAAACAACAAAAAAATAATGCAAAAAAAAAAACATTCGAAAAATGTTCGATATTCGCGATAATGATGGAACAAAAAATTGCCACTGTCGATCGCAAATTGAATATACAGAAAAAATAATATATGTTTTGTGTTTCATTACTTTGCGTTTTTTTATTAACAAGATTTTACATTTTACGAATCGATCGATGGATCGTATATAATCATTTTGTTTTTTAATCTTCATATTAATTCGCAAATACGTACAAATTCGAAGTTAATTCGACCGCTTGATCGAGTTACAAAAAATTCGATTCGGTTGACGAAAAAAAAAAAAAAAACAATACGCCTCAACTCTGCTCAGGACATCGGGATGCGAGCTTCGCGATCTCTTCGAAAACGAGAGAAACAACAACAAAAATATTGCGAAAAAAAAACATTCGAAAAATGTTCGATATCCGCGATGCCGATGTGACGAAAAAATTGCCACTGTCGATACCAAAATTCAATATACAGAAAAAAAAATATATGTTCAATTATCAGGGAATAAATACTGACTACATTTTCATTTCGTATATAAAATAAGTTTCGCTCTAAACGTAATATAATAATAATAATAATAATAATAATAATAATAATAAATGGTTCTTTTTCATACATCGTGATAGACTTGTATAATAAAAATGTACGAGCCACGGTTCTACGGATATTAGGTATCGAGCATTTGATTTCCTTGGTCTTTGCCAATTTGGTACGACTATATAACAAAAATACAAATTGGGGGGGGGGGGCAGGGGAAGGGGTGTTAAATACGACGCGGATGGTTAAATGGCCCCGGTTAGTTTCTTCATTTTTTCACCGTGGCTTCGGAACTATACTTATGATTTCCTTGGTCTCTGCCAATTTTTTACGAGTATATAACAAAAATACAAATCAGGGGGGTGGTAGGAGGGGGTTGCTTAAATACGACGCGGTTGATTAAATGGCCCCGGTTAGTTTCCTCTTTTTTTTCACCGTGGCTTCGTAACTAGACTTATTACAAACTTATACGTTTATCGCGTTGTAAACTACTTTCAATTCTTTCAATGATTCTGCTCGTGCGGGCCAACGGTCTGAGTTTATCCTCTCGGGATAATAATCATTCGCCGGCCATTTGATAGTGATGACGCCTTAGAGCGGACAACCGCAGTCTTTCAGTCTCTAATGCTTGCTCCAATTCGAGGACGCGTACCTGCGCTTCCATCTCGAGTCTTTTGGCTTGGTGCAAACTCAGTCCGGACATGTCCAGATCGTCTGAAATAAAAAGATAATCAAAATATATATCATTTTGCGGCAGAAAATTATAAGAGAACCACAGTCGTAGAAGTACGAACAGGTTTTCCCCGAGTTGAACTCTCTTTCGAGGTGCGTGAGAATTTTTGAAGATCTCCATTTTTTAAATTTTTACTATAGACCGGTTCCAATAGACCCACTATAAATAGTAGCTCTTTTGGAACCGGTGCGTTGGTCTAGTGATGCATGCTCGCTTCTGAAACCAGAGGAGCGGCAGATCGAGGGTTCGATTGCTGGTGTCGTTGTCTCGTCGAGAAATAAAAGTATTTTCATCATTACCATTTTCCTCAACAAGTTGCCCGCAGCTTTTGGCCGTCGCAACGACGCTTCCGGTAGCGTGAGTTACTTCTCTCGAGGCCTCAGAGAGAGCGGAAAGATTGTTGCTGTTTCGATCGGCTTTTACCCGACTGGCAACTACGAGCTGGGCGGTCGAAGCGGCGATGCCCTGAGACGCGACGACCAATTGCTCGAACTTTCCATCGCCAGACACAACTTTATCCGCCGCTTCGCTAATGTATCAAAAACAGCGGAATATTAGAAATCGAACGAGTAAATCAAACTTGGAGATATAGTTGTAAGGGAATTAATTTACAGAAGAAAGTTAGCACCCATGGCGATGGCCTTCGCAGCGGATATCAGTCCCTCCGTCCACTGATGATTTCTCTTGTAGAATTCGGTCGCCGAAGCCGTTCCCTTTTATGAGAAAGAAAAAACAGCGTTAATGAAAAAATAATTCGAATTATCGCTGGATTATATTCGTTAGCTCACCTTTCCTTGAGCGACTATCTCGGTCTGCAGGAGTCTCGATTTTTGCACCAATTTTCTTATGCGCTTCATCAATTCTGTACAAGAGTCGAGGATCTTTCCGTTCACCTCGAGCTTCACGCCGGAATCCGCTGCGCGCGATTTTGCCAACATTTCCTAAATTTATCGTAAAGGATTATTTGTTTCGTATTTTTTTTAATCGGTCTGAGTCAATTTACCACGTCGGTAACAAAATCGGTAATTAGCTTTTTCTTTCTCGAAGAATAGAAGTTTGTTAATAACTGTTTGACGTTATCATTGTGCAAAATCATCGAGGAATTTTCCTCTATGAGGAAGCAAAAAAATTAAAACATCAGTATGGCTGTTTGTTACCGACCGAGCGCCGGGTGGGTCGGCCAAGCGATGTTTTACATCGCCTCAATTACCTGCATTCTACCCGCTGCTTCCTCGATGGCTTTGTCCATGCTGAGTAGCTCGTTCTCCACCAAATCGCCGATATTGTCGACATTTCCTCGCGCCTTTGCTAGCGTGTTGGCGAAGCTCGAGACATCGTTCAGTTGCGTTTTAACGATCGCTATCTGTTCGATTGTTTTCGTTGATTTTTCCTTAACGTAAGCCAACATCGCGGAAGCCTGAGAGGCGAGAAGTTTGCATTCGTCGGTCAATTCTGCAATCGATAAATCACAGCGTTACCGTAACTAGCGCATAATAATTCGTTATGCAAATTCGTAGATAACTCACTGTCACCGAGTGTGATGTCGGTGGATATGTTCGATGTGGATCTCGCGTGCGTCAGGTAGATAGCCAGAGCGTAAGCCGCGCTTATCGCGCAGCGTATTAACTGTTTACCCTGCTTCGCGTCGGCAATGTAAACATTGAAAGCACCTTCCAAATCGTCGAGAGTGTGCAAACTCGGCTTTACCAAACTTTCGAGATAATCCGGCGTACATGTCAGGGTCGACATCGCCGGATTTTCTATGGCGCTCGTTGCATTCGACAGAATAGCTTCGGCCGACGATATGCAGTTCACTGAAAAAAAAATTTGTTGTGCTTTAGCCAGAGCTGAGCATAAATTCATACAACAAAACGAAAAGGTTCCCCTTTTCGTTTTCCGAAAAGGCCAACGATTCAAGAAACGTGTCTTAGGCTTTTGGTAACAAGTTGCGGAGATCAATTTTGAAAATCGTACGGATTAATTCGTAGTAAGCGGCGTCGAAGTCAGCTTTGGCTTGGCTCTTCGTTCTCTCGACGTCGGCTTGAAGTTCGACTATCCTAACGTCGAGATCTTCCTTCTGGGCGAGTAAATCGTGAAGGTCACCCTCGGCGACGGCCTTCTCCGATGAGATGAAATCGATTTTGGCAACGAGCGCCAAATTCTCGGTCTTGGCCTGATCGAACTCTCTTCTAACGTCGTCGAGCTCCGATCGCGCTTGGGCAACCCTTTGAGCTTCCTGATCGGCTGTTGCTTGTCCCTGCTGCAGTTCCTGCAATCTCTGCTCGGCCTCGAGGGTCTTACGCTCAGCCTGCTCCTGAAGTATCTTTACTCCACCGAGTTGTCTGTCCACCTCCGCTTTCTGTTCAAATTGGAGGTTGAAACGTTTAGATGATTATTATTATTTTTTTTTTCAGTGTTGTTTATCGCGAGATAATGACTCTTATCTCACCTTTCTTATCAAACTTATGTGCTCTTCGCGCAGCTTGGAATAAACCTCTTTGAGCTTCTGGAACTTCTCGTCCAAGCAACGATTTTTCTCTGAAAATAAGAAAAGTTTATTTTATTGTAATAATTATAACAGCGTGAGATCGTCTTTTTCTTTAATCCTGACAAGACATATTTTTTCGCTTTTAAAGCCGATTTTTTTTGTATCAAATATGCGCTGGAAACATAAGTGAAATATTCGTGATCAGCAGGGAAAAAGTACGTCGGATGAAATCTTGAAACGACGTTTTATAAAATAATTTTTCTCATCCATTACGCGAAGTGGCAATTTTAGGATTCTTCTTAACCGCAATATTTCCGCAGTCTGCCGGAATTACGGAAAACCTCGAGTGTCTGTCAGGTGTTCTGCGCGAAAAATACACTCCGTAGGATAGTACACGGAGTTTTTGCGTAAAAATGTCAATCCCTACATTGATAATCACGAAACGTAAACTTTCGAGGAAAATTTCTAGATTTTTTTAAATACCGTTTTAAACACCGAAACTACTACATAATTTAATTTTTATTTTATCATGTATATATTATGAATTTAATTATGTATTATTTAATTTACTATTTTTTAGAAAGGAAACTACTGCATAGTTTAATATTAACAAGTGCTCCGTAACGTCAGACTCACCTTCCAATTCTCGAACTTTGTTATTAATCTCGCTGTTCTGTTTCGTTAAATTTTCCTTCAATTTTTTTTCCTCCCCGAGTTCCTTCTCCTTCGCCGATAGTGCAGGCTCCAATTCTCGTATGTGAAATTTCATTTCGCTTATTATTCTGTTGTACTCGTTGAGAATTCGATGCATCTCTTCTCGCTGTCGGCCGTTCTCCTGGTGAAGATGCTCTATCAGGCTGTCCCTGCGTTTCGATCGAAGTAAACAAACAAAAAGTTGTCATACACAACCATAAATAACTCAACATTGGCACATAAATTCAAAATAATTAATAAAATAAACCTGCCTCTCGGCCAGAGCATCCGGAGAGATGGATCCATTATGCGCCGTGTCAAGTTGATCGCTCGTCATCGAGCTCGTGTCCGATGTATCGATGAGACTGTCGACAGCGGCGTCGCCGTCGAGTCCCATAGGCTCCTCCGGTGGCAGTACAACAACCGGCGTAACGTAGGTACAAAGTTCCGATTGTATAAGAAAATTCGGTGGATTCTGAAAGCCAAATCCGATAATATTTTATTTTCAAAAAAGTATATACAATATATGGCTCATTCCATACCGTTTCGACCTGGGCCTAAAAGGAAAGTTGTAATTTTTTTAAGTTTAAAAAAGAGAAACTCTTGGCAATAATCTGAACAAATTCCGAATAATTCAACATTTCATATAAAAATATTCAAGCGATAATCCGCGATCGACTGATTTTTTCTTCTAAATTGGTTGACTGCTTTTGTCGAAAACATTTTTAAATTAAATGTTAAAATTTCTTATAAATGATACAAGATTTTTTTAAATAGTTATAAATAAGTTTTAAAATACTAGTAAAAAATCTGAACGCTATTAAGACATAGTTCAGTCATACAGAAAATTGCAGGCCGAATCTAAGGTGTGAAGGGACCCAGATCGACATGCTCCACACATATTTAATGTATGACGTCGATCGTCGATCGTCCGTAGAGCGTTTTCATTTCGCCGCTAGGACTCACCTCCGGCAACGACGGTATAGTTATCAAATGCTTGAAGTATTGCATGTGGTTGACGGTGCTGTAAAACGTCTTCAAATCGTGAAACTGCTTGTCGAAACGGTCACGATGCCCGATGAGTATATCGGGCGGCAGTGCGCCGTGCAATTTGAAGAGAATCTTGACGCAGTAGTCGTATAGTTGCGAGGCATCCTGAATGCAGGGAATCAACGGAGCCAGACGGCACTGACCCGACGGTGTCATCGAGTTGGAACGCGCGTGATCCAGAGAAGCGTACACCGCCCGCTGAAGATTCAAGATATCGTCCATGTAGTCGAACATCTCGACGGACATCTGAAAACTAAAAGAAAAAAAATCCTCATTAATTTTAATAAATTTCATCAAAATGATAATAAATTTTTATAAATTTGCTTCAAAATCATAATAAATTTTAATAAAGGATTTCTTTGAAACCCTCGATACGCGATTACTCACTAAATATTTATGTCGTTCTCGCCTATGGCTTCGAGCTCTTGGTTGGTAACTTGCAAATTACCCGGCAAGCCGGGATTTCGCTTGTGAAAATCCAATTTCGTAACGAGCAATCTTATGTAGAGATGAATCAGACGGCCATATCCCTCTCTGAGATGCTGCCACAGTTTACCGATGTCCTCGAGCTTGCCGCGGTGACACTGCGAGTCTTGAATCACGCGCGGATGACCCTCCCTCAAGACTTTGTGCAAAACGTGACAAAACTTCCACGCCACTATACGATTCTCCTGCAGCGGTTGGCGCAAAATGAACATCCAGAATAACGCGCCGCTCTTCTCCTGATATGTGCCGATAATAGCGCCTGGTTGCTTTTTCGTTAAGGAAATATCACGAAGTGACAAATATAACTTATGACAAGATATACAAAAGTGTTGACCAGCTTAAATAGAGTCAAGAAATGTTTATCATTTTTGATGAAAATATAGTGCAAATTTATACACTAGATGTAGATATTATAAGTTATAAACTTACTGTCTGTAAATTGAAATAATAAATAATAATAATAATTTTTGTGCGTGTACCAGTTTTTTCATGAAAACTTTCTGGCCAGTGCATTTACAATATTTTTAACAGTGTTAATATTAATATAATTATAAACATAAACATTCCGGCAAAAGGATACTTCGAACATGTTTCTCCTTGACCGGTGTCTCCGAGGGATGAACTGCTTTGCTGATGCTTATGCTCTGAAAGTACGAAAATGCGGAAATTGTGGTGAAATTTTCAATCCGAAAAAAAAGCACAGAAAATAATTAAATTCTCTTAAAAAAAAAGCAAATAGTAATTTAGTTAAACTGGATTAGTAGTTAGTGGCAGTTGAAAAATGTTTGCAGCTTCGGAGACGAGACTCACCTGCTGCTGCTGTTGCTTGGCGGTGGGTGGTTCAACGGGCGGCATTGTTAGTCGTGCTTTGATTAATTTATTAAACAAACGGCGATGCGTGCAGTAGCCGAAGATCTTTTTGTTATCTCCCCGTCTGGGAAGAGTCTCTCGGGTATCGCGCGAGGACCAAGGTCGAATTCAGCAGCCGTTCTCTCCAAGCTGTCCGGTGTGGCGTCCAAAAAAATGGTTTTTTTTTTCACCCATAAAAATGATTTCACCCTTCGGTCTGCCTTACGCATGCACACGACATAGAAAAATATTCATAAAAAAAAAAACACACACAATTCCAGTACGACTCCAATCTCGCAGACGATTAATGAATCATGCATAGACAGCTCGACGGCACGAATATTCGTGGAACTTGTTAGCTAGCGTGCGATTTTACCTCATTCCTGGAAATTCCATAAAAAAAAAAGAATCTACACTATAGCGAAATCAATGCGGACGAGTCATACCTGAAATTTTTCAAATTGTTCTCGCTCCAGATCCAAACTTGTTTTTCTCTGTTGCAAAACTCGCGGCAGAGACAGCGATGCCATTTCAACGAATTATTATTATTATTATATATATATTTTTTCTCTCCAATCGACGATTAGATTATTTTTTATTTTTTTTATTTACTCTAGTCGACTCGTTTATGTCTTGTTTCGCATTACTTTCACTCCTACTTGAGGACGAAAAGCCTACGGCAGTGAGTAAAGCGGCGCTAACGCTATGAAGCTCATTCGTACGCGTGTGTAGGCCTTCTCGCGCCTGATATAGTTGGTAAATAAAGTGAATTGCACAGTGTCGCAATTTACACTTAATTACTGTCACTGACGCTCTTCAATTTTTCGCCCGTCTCACGTTTCGTTCGAACGAGTCTGATAGATATACATACACATATATATATGTATATATATGTATATATATTTACATATATATACATACATGTATAAGATAATAATACGAACTCGATGGATCTCACGTAATCGAAGCTTGACCTAAGTTCCAATTAATCATGTTAACGATTGGGGATAAAAAAAAAGTTTTAAAGCAGGCTGACAGGTGAGGCACGATCGTCGTCTCACAGGACGATATATACGTATATGTATATATATATATATATATATATATATAATGATAAGCCTCTCTCTTGCGATAGTCGGAGAAACGGTCTTTTGACGACTACGAGAGACCCACCCACATCCGCGTTACACACTGCGAATTAAACACTCTCGTGGAGACCGGAAGCGACGATCAACGGGTTTACGATTGTTAATAAAAATAATCGAAGCAAAAGTGTATACAATTATAAATGGTCGCTGGCGTACGCGGCGTACGTTTTACGGGACTCGTATTACTACCGTTTTTACGGAGGAAAAATTGATGAATGAAAACGGCTGTGCGCGAGCCACCGAACCAGAGCTAGTTTTTTACTAGATAGGAATATTTCTTTTTTTCCCCATTAGGTGGGCGAATGCATATCAAGTCCCGGTGCCAACACAAACTTGGACGAAATCCCCAGCGCAGTGCAGCTCTGAAGTGCTTTCGATTTGGCGTTTTTTCGTTATTACAACGTGACTGCGCATGAGCACGGTCGTTTTTTTTATACGAACCCAAGTAGCAAAAAGACATCGCTGGATGCTAACTCGGTCGCTAAATTGATGCGGTAACTGCGGCCAATGCATTGGGAGTGTAGTTGGGGATTTCGTACAGGTTGTGTTGGCAATGGGACTTGCTTTGCGTCGGTCTAAATACCCCTAGAAAATTATAACCCGGCAAAAGGCGGTTGGCAAAATACCTTTATGTACTCGGCGTGTGCGTCTCTCGTGTCGTCGCACCGATTTGTTGTTCAAAACGCACGCTTTCGTCTTTCGTTACTTTCGTTGTGCAATTTGTAACGATACGGTTTAAACCCTGCGGACGCATCGAATATTTTATCTCTAACCGCGGCACCGGCAATGGACACGCTTCGACCCGACCATTGAGATATCTTAAGGTTTCGCGTAGGAAAAACACCGAGAAAACTTAACCGCCTATTCGCCGCGCGTCTTTCGTTTCCTCGACGATTTGTTGTTCAAAACTGTTCGAAACGCACGCGTTCGTCTTTCGTTACTTTCGTTATAGTTTGTCACGATACTTTTAATCCGCGGAGGCATCGAAGATCTTAAACCGCACGGGAAGATCGATCTCGGCCTGGGGCGCCGGTAATGGACACGCTTCGACCCGAATTCTGAGATAACGTTTTACCTGGGAAGAACACCGAGGAGAGAGCTTAATCGTCTATTCGGCACTGCGACAA
The DNA here is from genome assembly GCA_917499995.1 of Ichneumon xanthorius. Taxonomy (NCBI): domain Eukaryota; kingdom Metazoa; phylum Arthropoda; class Insecta; order Hymenoptera; family Ichneumonidae; genus Ichneumon; species Ichneumon xanthorius. The sequence goes on along the minus strand of OU824204.1, from coordinate 1,393,789 downwards.
AGCCGCATTGACCGAAAAAATGGATTTCCTCGAATATCCCGATATCACCGCGGAGGTTAAGGGTGCTATGGTAATTTTTTTCACTCAGGATTAAATCACCCATTCGTTGTCAAACGTTATTTCTTTTTTGTCTAAAATAAATTTTCTAATTTTGTACTTTTTTTTTTGTAACGGAAAACTACAGACGCCTGGGCGTCTCAAGCTCACCGATCAGCACCTCATATTCAAGAACCAAAAGACCGGCAAGGTCGAACAGATACCCGCGGGCGACATGGAAATGGTCAACTTTCAAAAATTCGTCGGCACGTGGGGATTGAGAATATTTCTGAAGAACGGAACTCTTCACAGATTCAGAGGATTCAAGGAAGCTGTACGTTAAAACGGAATGCCTTTCACTCCGTTGTCTGATCCGCTATAACTGTGGCTATGCTTAATCACGATTGAAAAAAAATTAAAATAAAAAATGTTCCGGTAGATTGCTACGATAGATGCGAGCCAAAATATTTGATTGATGCGATTTTAGCTACGGTATTAGCTGCATTAGCTTTGCCTATGCTTAATCGCAATGTTTTTTGTTGTTGTTTCTGATGATAACAATACAGTAATAATAATTTTGCTCTTATCGGAATGGCTATTTTGCATTTTTGAGTTTCACAAGCAGCTTGCCTTTGGAGATTGTATACACTCTTTTGTGACCATGATTCCTACACTATGTGATAACGTTGGAATCAGCATACAAATTTTTTCTATTTTTATTAATTTATTGATTTTTTTTATCCGTGTTGTTAAATTTTTATTTTTTTTAGGATCAAGAAAAGGTAGCCAAGTTCTTCAGCACAAACTACAAGAAGGACATGCTCGAAAAAGAGTTGAGTCTCAAGGGCTGGAACTGGGGCACAGCGAAGTTCAACGGATCCGTTTTGAGTTTCGACGTCGGACATCACACGGCCTTTGAGATTCCTCTCGAGGACGTTTCCCAGTGCAACACAGGAAAGAACGAGGTTACGCTGGAATTTCATCAGAACGACGACGCACCCGTGAGTCTCTTGGAGATGAGATTTCACATTCCAGTCAACGACAGCGGCGATCAAGACTCCGTTGAGGCTTTCCACGGGCAAGTCATGGAGAAAGCATCGGTCATCAGTGTCAGCGGTGATGCGATTGCGATATTCAGGGAGATACATTGCCTTACTCCTCGGTACGTCGATGAGTCCTGCAGGAGAAAAAAAATGAAATAACACGGAAATTTCGTCGATTCGCAAGATTGTTAATTTTGTTAATTTTTTCTTCTCTTTTCGCAGTGGTCGCTACGATATCAAAATATTTCAGTCGTTCTTCCAGCTTCACGGAAAAACTTTTGACTACAAGATCCCAATGTCCACGGTGCTCAGGCTCTTCCTGCTGCCGCACAAGGACAGCAGACAAATGTTCTTCGTCGTTTCGCTCGATCCGCCGATCAAACAGGGACAGACGAGATATCACTATCTCGTACTGCTTTTTAATCAGGAAGAAGAAACATCCATCGAACTTCCGTTCTCAGAGTAAGATTATTAATTTATAGTACGATTAAAGTAAATTATTAAACGAAAATACGATAAAAATATCGTTACATTTCGATCGATGTCGTCAAATTAAATAAATATCGGTATTTTTTTTTTTTTTACATCTGTACATTTACTGAACGAACAACTTTGATTTCCAGGAAGGAACTGAAAGAAAAATACGACGACAAACTGCCGAAAGAGTTGTCCGGTCCGACGTTCGAAGTTCTCGGCAAAGTGATGAAAGTTATAATCAACAGAAAGCTCACTGGTCCAGGTGGCTTTGTGGGGTGAATATGACGAATTTATTTCTCACGAATCTCATTTTTCTTTCCGAAGAAAATGCCTCAATTGGATTTTTTTTACTACAGTCACACCGGAACGTCTGCAGTCGGTTGTTCCTACAAGGCAGCCGCTGGTTTCCTGTATCCTCTCGAGCGAGGATTCATCTACGTTCACAAGCCTCCGATTCACATACGTTTCGAGGAGATAGCCTCGGTGAACTTTGCCCGCGGTGGCGGTTCGACCAGAAGCTTCGATTTCGAGATCGAGCTGACCAGCGGCGTTATGCACACTTTCAGCAGCATCGAGAAAGAAGAATACGGCAAACTCTTCGATTTCATCAGTTCGAAGAAGCTGCGCGTCAAGAATCGCGGAAAGACCGTGAGTATCCTACCGAAAAAAACCTTTCCCGAGGAACTTAAACTTACGACGAAAGAAATGCAAATTTCTTTCGTCGAGAATGGCTTAACAGCTTAAGCCATTCTCAAGTTATAGACGCACATCCAAACATTTTTTCTAAATATGAGTTTATGATATTTTGGAACATTTTCGAACACGTTTTCATTAACAAAGCTTCGTGAGGTTGGAAAAAAATGAGCCATCGATTTATTTTTCCCGCACGAGGTGGTCAAATTTTCAATATTATTTCAGGACAAGTTGAACTACGACAATGACTTCGGCGACAGCGATCAGGAAGACGAGCCGGACGCGTACCTGGCGCGCGTGAAAGCCGAAGCCAAGGAGCGCGACGACGACAATCAGGACTCAGAGGACGAGTCGACCGACGAAGATTTCAATCCCGATCAGGACGAGAGCGACGTAGCCGAGGAGTACGACACGGACGCAGCCTCGTCCGACAGCGAGGGCTCCGACGCTTCCGCCGGAAGTCAGAAGAAAGAAAAGAAAGAGAAGAAGGAAAAGAAATCCAGGAGTGCCAAGACAGTGGTGAGTTGAAGGATACATCGCACATACATTCCTAACCACAAGTTTAATTCGATCAAAATTTCAGTACTTCGCGATATGCCAAAAATATTTTTCGCTCTTCTACAAGCGCAGACCTCAAAAATTGATTTATTAATTTTTTGCCTCCTTTGCAGTCGGAAAAGCCGAGGAAACGAAAAAAGCAGAAGGACCGCGACGAGAACAAGCCGAAGAGGCCGGTCGCAGCTTTCATGCTCTGGTTGAACAGTTCCCGCGACAAGATAAAAGCGGACAATCCTGGAATCTCTGTGCCAGAGATCGCGAAGAAGGGCGGCGAGCTCTGGAAGGAAATGAAGGACAAATCTGAGTGGGAGGGCAAAGCCGCTAAGCTCAAGAAAGAATATCTCGAGGCGATGAAGGAGTACGAGAAGAGCGGCAGCGCAAAGGAGCACAAAGAAAAAATCAGCAAGAAGAACAAGGACGCGAAGAAGGAGGCGAGCTCGCCATCGAAGATGATGAGCGGCTCTTCGTTCAAGAGCAAGGAATACATAAGCGACGATAGTAGCAGCGAGGGCGACAGCGACTCGAAGTCGAAGGGCAAGGGCAAGGGGAAGAGTAAGAGCAAGAAGAAGTCGCGCGACGGCGAGGGCGATGCGAAGAGCAAGAAGAAGTCGAAGGGCAGCGATGAGGAGGAGGAGGCGGAAGAAGACGACAGCGACTCGAAGTCTAAGAGCAAGAGCAAAAAGAAGTCTAGCGACGGCGATGCGAAGAGCAAGAAAAAGCCGAAGGAGAGCGAGGAGGAGGAGGAGGAGGACGGTGACTCGAAGTCCAAGAGCAAGAGCAAAAAGAAGTCTAGCGACGCCGATGGGAAGAGCAAGAAAAAGCCGAAGGAGAGCGAGGAGGAGGAGGAAGAGGACGTTGACAGTGACACGAAGTCGAAGAGCAAGAGCAAGAAGAAGTCTGGCGATGCCGAGGCCAAGGAGAAGAGCAAGAGGAGGCCGAAGGAGAGCGAAGACGAGGAGGATGAGGAGGAGGAGGATGAGGCCGACAGCGAGGAGGATAAAAAGAAGTCGCAGAAGAAGGGCGAAAAACGCTCGGCACCACAGGTATAAATTTGTTACGAGTACCACTTTTTTTCATGACCACGATCAGAGTAATCCCGGAAATCCTGGAAATGTGTGGGGGAAAAAGATGCTCGGGGAATTAGGGGAGGTTCAAGGAATTTCAGAAATAGTCCGGGAAAAGAAAATTTGACCGAAAAATTAAAGAATTAAAAAAAAGATGTTTAGAAAAGCATTTTGCTTTGATTTAAAAAAATTATGGAAAGTTACATCTAAAAAAATCTAAATTAACTTCAACATAATCTTCCCACCCAAAACAAGTTGTTTAACTTAAATGAATTGACGATATTTTACATTTCACCTGCATCGTCCACCGTTGTGACGGGCAGATTTCGGGGGTATTGATTGATGGCATTAATAGACCAAAGTTAATAATACAGTAGGAACATCGCTCAGGGAAAATTGATTGTTCGGTCAGGAAATGCTCGCGGAAAATCAGATTATGTTTCCTTAATGAAGCGACCGCAATGCTCACGAATTTCGACATCGAAATTGTCGCCGCTACAACTTCACATTTTCACTGACTTCTTTGTTTCTTCGTAGGACGATAGCAAGAAGAAGAAGGCAAAACCGGACAAAAAGGCATCTTCGGACGAGAGCGCTGACGACGACTTCGAGGAGCCAGAAGAGGACACTCCGTCCTCGAGTGACGCGGGCAGCGATTGAACAGTCGGTGATCGATATTCGAAAAAAAAAACTCACCTTCGATCAAACGCCAAGGTTTCCGAACGGCGAACGATCGATCGATGATTCGTTGTATAAAGTTTTCCTCAACACTTTATTTCAACATTGATAATTTATGCGTGTCGAACGCCTAAAAGTTTCACAGGTTGAACAACAATATTTTATTATTTTTTTTTCTTGTATTTTTCCTATAGAATCAGATAGATTATATCGCCAGTGCGAGTTGCCTGCGAACTTTTTCTATTTCGATTAATCTCGGTCTCTCGGTCAAGCGAGAATTGTTATGCTGTGTTTTGTCGATATTAAAAAGGCCGAAAGCCTCGATCTTCGGCAACAATTATACTTGTGTTCGGTGCTTTGAGAAAAAATAAGTTCGCGTGACATTTAGCGGCAGACAATCGTCGCACCGACGGAATTCGGAGTCCGTCGATGTTCGACGGCGCGACTCAGGAAGTACGGGTCTTCGTCCAACGATTCGTACGTCTCGTATTTACAGTTCACGGCGCCGACGATAACCCGTCAGCTCTCCGGACCTTTCTCCTTGTCCGTGCCCAAGTGATTCACTTCGATCTCCTTCAGTTCTATGTTCTGCTCCTTTATCGATTTCTGAAACAGAACAAAAAAGAAATATTTTATGTCTAAAATTTCATTTCCCTGATTTCCGAAAAAAGAAAAAAAATTCAATTATCGGTTCACAGTAAACGTGAATACAAAATAATCATCAAATAATTAATACTAATTTTTTTTTTCTTTCTGCAACAGATCAAAAAAATATTTGATGGCTAAAATTTCATTTCTGATAAAATTACAATTATCATTTCACGGTAATCACAAAATAATTACAAGAGAATTATTGAATAATTAATTCTCATTAATTTTTTTTGCATTAATCTTCCGGAGATTGGACGACCGATGGACTTACCTGCACGCATTCTTTGTAAACTTTTAGCAGAGAAGCGCACGCAGAATCATTGTGATCGCCCTTGAGAAATCTCTCGGAGAACCAGATATTGAAGCAGGTGTCGTAAGTCTTTTTGAGCTCGCTGCAAGCCTCCATGCCTATTTCTTTCTCGCTTACAGATTCTTTTTTTTCTTTTTTTTTCAACTACCAATAGTTATCTCGCAGAGTCTCGGAAGCCTGGAGAGTTATGAAAAGAGAAAAAAAAACAAAAAATGTTCACTTGTTATTTACCTTGACGCATTGCTGGTATACTTTGAAGATGGGAGCACACATGGAGTCATTCATGTCGCCTTTCAGGAATTTCTCAGAGAACCACACGTGAAAACAGGAGTCGTACTCTTTCTTAAGTTCATTGCACGTATCACCGATACTATTCATTTATGCTGGCTAGGTATATTCTGAAAGCAGACATTAAAGACTCCAATAGTACGAGCCGATCGTCATGACAAATGATTATTGTGTCATTACGCGAGGCAGGAAATGATTTGTTTTCTGAGGTAAATTATTGATAGTGACCATGAGTGGGAATGATTTTCGTGTTATTTTCGATTTCAACGATACCTCTTGTTCTGCTTTTCAATTGCTCCGATTTATTTTTGTAATCTCGATTGTTTTTTTTATATTTTTGTTTTTTTTTTTTTTTCCTCGGATTTATTTATGTTGATAGTTCAACTGCACGCGCTTTATTTCTTTAGTTCATAAATTTTTCATCGTCATTGCATCACACCGCACGGAGCATTCGGAGAAGGTTATGTTTCGCCGCTAGCGGCAATCTCGGTGGGCGACTGCGCTAGTTCGACGGAGCGACGCGAGGCGTCTCCGCTGACGAGCACGTACGCACCTCCAATTTTTTCAGTCTTCCAGCTGTAGCAGGTACTGAAAGATCGTCGTTGCGAAACAATTTTTTTCGTGTGGGAAAGACGACAGGACGTCCCGGGTTTTAAACCGGAAGCGAAGTATTTCTGGTATGACGTTACTTCCGGTCGAAAAATGAGATTTTCAAACCGATGCGACGTATTTTCAGTATGACGTCACTTCCGGTCGAAAAATGAAACTTTGAAACCGGAAGTGACGTATTTTTGGCATGTCGTAATTTTCGATCGAAAAATGAAACTTTGAAACCGGAAGTGACGTATTTTTGGCATGTCGTAACTTTCGGTCGAAAAATGAAACTTTGAAACCGGAAGTGACGTATTTTTGGCATATCGTAACTTTCGGTCTAAAAATGAGATTTTTAAACCGGAAGTGACATGTTTCAGGTATGACTTCACTTCCGGTCGAAAAATGTGTTTTTCAACCCGAAAGAACCGAACCCCACCGCGCTGTTATTTGTGCAATACTTGCAACAGTAGAATGGCACAGTTTGCAGCTGATCGGTTGATGAACAACCGAGCTATCAGCTCTTATCCTTAGCAGATCCAATTTAGGCGGTCTTCCCCTAAAGTCAGATCGGAGGAGATTACAAAATAAAAAAAAAATCTCGTTCACTTCCGGTCGCCGCGATACGCGATAAATACTCGTTGATTGGCCAATTTGCAAAGCGTCGCGGAACCTCGCGAAGCGTTTGGATTCAACCCCGCTCGACGGAGGTAGTAAATGGTAGAAGAACGAATTTGGCTTAGATCCTATCGTCACAACGCTATATACTCCAATATCTGGACGTTGATATCAAACCTCTACGTACTCGTTCGCCCTTCTCACAGCGCAGTATGTAGCTTTTATTGGCTTCCTCCCTCGGATTCCCAGTGAGCTAAACTTCTCGATTGATCATCCCCCTCGCCGGTCGTGCTTGGAAACGCCGGCGCGCTTCGAGCAGCGGCAGCATCAGCCCTGGTAACGTCGAATATAACTCGGGTCTGACCTATACCAGCACGTAACTACTGGAATATCCTGTAGTGTACAAACTAACTTCTCCACCGTTATACCGGAGCTCGCTGCGCTCGAATATACCCCGAAGTCGGGTGCTCGCATACACACACAAACACACTCGCATTCCCTGTATCCGACATATTTCCCAAGCCCCGGAGAATCGCGCGGAGGCGTTTAACCACCGATGATTTATGTTTCCCCGATGTTGTAATAACGTTAAACCACCATTCGAGAGCCGCGGTGCTCGGAAACTCGGTAACTACTGTGTTACTCGGACTCCGTTGTAATACACAAACTCTCGTTCTGTTCGGGCTCGTCGTATAAACTAGACAAAAAAATTCGACTCTGCGGTAAAAAATGTTTTAGTGATTAACATTTTTTAGTGATTAACATCGATAAAAATGGCACACATTTTAAAAAATTGCATTCATTTTGAGAATCGTATAAATTTACAACATTGTACAAGTTTGGTAGGTAGAAATTAAAACATTAACCAATGGAAAAAATGTGCAAAGAAGTGCGGGAGAGTTTAATTGCTCGGACACGAAAAACAAAAAAAAAATGATAACAGCTAACCGTATCGTTATAGTTATAAATATGCCATTCCCCAGTATACGACGAAAAAAAGTTATCACAGTCTACTAATTTCTCTTGAATGTTTTAATTGATCGTTACACGAAACGAGCCTTCGAGACTACGGTTATATAGTAATATAACGCAGTAGTGGAAAATGAAGAGAAAAGCTTTTTTATTTTTAAGTGGCAGCACAAGTGGTTGCACAAGGGTTGACAGTTTGATCGGCGCTCTATTCCAGTATTTACATACCCCGTACACCCTGCACACTCACACTATAGACAAGGTAAAAGGGGTGAATATGGACCACCCCGATTAGCACGTAAATCAATGATAAATGGATCGAGCCATATTCACCACGTTTGCCTCTTTTTTATATAGTAAAACTCGTGAATACGACCCAGTTTAGATATATAATTCACTTACATGCTAATCGGGGTTAACCATATTTACCACTTTTACACAATTTTTTAAATATTATAGTAACAATCGTGAATATGACCCAGTCTAAGTATAATTGATTTACGTGCTATTTGGGGTGGATAATATTTATCCAATTCCACTTTTATCCAAATTTTTGACGTTATGTCGTGAATATGGCTCGGTCCACATATAATTGATTTGCCTGCTAATCGGGGTGGACCATATTCACCCCTTTCACCCAAATTTGCTTCCTCATAGAGGAAGCTATTTTTATATTACAGTGAAAGTCGTGAAAATTACCCTCCATGTACAATTGATTAACCTGCTAATCGGGCCGAACTATATTGACCCCCTCTACCCTATATAAATATATAAATATACATTTTTTTATGTCCAGAGCCAAAAAAAATGTAAGCAGAACCCTGCCAAATATAGTTGTACTCCAATATATCGGAAGTGGAATCCTCGAATCAATGATTGTTTGAAAACGAAGCCTCGGTTCGGGACTTTTACACAATTTTTTAATATTACAGTAGGGCCGCGATTGTCCGACCCTCCGCGTTATCCGAGGCGCAGGCTCGGATAATACGGAAAACTCGGATAAAACGAATAAAGCAACGTGCCCGCGCGCGAAGTAGTCTGTAACTGTTACATTGTTGCATACGCCCTTAAACTTGCACAAGTGTGTTGCGTCTTTATATTGCGGGCTGCAAATACATCAGTTCAACCGACAGCGGTGGATGCGCGGTTGGCGCACGGCTCCGGTGGTCTCCCAAGTCAAGCAGATTCGTTTGCGGCCGGTACTTGGATGGGTGACCGCTCAGCCGTGCGCTAGCTGGCCGAGCCGGTGGCGCTTTTTTTCTGAAACTTTGGTGAAACTGCGCTTTATACAAGTGCAAAAATATCGGAGGTTCCGTAGAATATGGCCGTCTGTATCGGCACGGATTTTCCGTAGTTTCCCCGTGTCCAAGGCAAATGCGGTGCAGTGTAGCTGAGTCGGCTACGGACGGACCAGAAGTTAGGTAGCTTAGCTCAGTGCGCGTACGGAGTGCTAGGAGGGAATCCGGATAGGGGTCCGTAAAAACCCAGACCGGTATACGGTGGAAAAATGGAACAAATATATATATATATATAGATCATTCGTGATGTCTCAAAAAAGGAACAAAGTCGTAGTAGTAGAAGTTTGAATTGAGTATGTTATCAGAGTTTTCACTTATCCAACGTACCCTCTCCCCACATTAGGTAGCTCGGATAAATATGACCCGGTCTCTGTACAATTGACTTACGTGCTAATCGGGGTGGACCATATTCACCCCTGCCAACCCATTTTTAAAAATATTGCATTAAAATTCGTCACTATGACTCGGTGCATATATAATTGATTTACCTGCTCATCGGGATGAACCATATTGAGTATAAATATATATTTTATTTCACTCGGTGCGTAAAATGCGGTTTTACGCACGCCTCGCGTGCGTACAACCTCATTTTCACACCTCGTGAAATAAAATTTCGTACGATACTCGTGCATAAAACGTTTTCTGAACTCGTGTGATTGCAACACTCGTCAGAAAAAGTTTTATCGCACTAGTATCGTAATGTACTATTTTTATATCAAGAGACAAAATTGACCACCTCTGCCCTATATGAATATATAAATATATTTTTTTTTATATCAAGAGACAAAAAATAAAAAAATTTAAGCAGAACCCTGCCGAGTATATAGTTATACTGCGATACACCGGAAGTGGAGTCCTTGAATCGGCGATATTTGTAAACGCAGCCTCGGTCCGGAATTTCGAAGACACATATATTAGCGCACACGTCCTGTAGCGTGCATAAAATACATAAAGTATAAGTACATGGTATCGACGGGAGTAGATCGACCTACGTGGCGATTCGGCGAGGGGTGGCGTGCCCTCCACTAGCATTTGTAACACGTATACCTCGTGAATGTTTAAACGGTGCTGTGTGCGCCCTCGCCGGACTGGACACCGGAGATATATAGGGAGAGAGAGCGAGAGAGGGTGGGGGGCGGATGCGCCTAACGGGAGTGGGCAAGCGTAACATCAACGTGGCCTCCTCGTCGACCCCCTCTCCGTGTCTCTCCGCCGCCCCTCCCTCCGTGAACTTCGGCGCGGACACGTGGTGCAATAAGCTCCGCGGGGACGAGAGCGCACTATATGTGGCGGCAGCAACAGCCCCCGATTCAAACACACTCCGGCAATCTACCCAGATTATACTAATAACCCTCTCGGCGAGATCGTTCTATTCTCGCGACGGAGACTTCTATGCCTATATACGTCGTTTGCGGCAGACTGTAAGGCGCGAAAAAGAGGGGGCTCTTTTCCGAGGGGCGAGAAATTGTCGGAGGGCTTCGATTGCGGGAGAGCAAAGTTAAGAACAAAATTGAAAGTGAGCTGTAGGAGTCCGTCGGGACGAAGCACGATGGAGTCGCAGAGATTACTTTTTTTATTCTTTTCAGAATTTTTCGACTCTGATTTTATTGTTATTAAAAGTAAGGGGTGTCAGAGTTTGGACGGAGAAAAAGAGAGAGATTTGGAAGGGAAAGGAACTTATGTTTCGCACGCGGGAAAGCGTCGAGTTTACTCTCGGAGACCGTTCACGTTTACGCGTAATTCATTATATGGTCGGCGTAGCGAGCAGCCAGTTGGACGACGGGATAGGATAAATTAATGGAAATTTTCGATGACGAAGTTGTTCGATAAACTAATGCCAAAAAATTGCCGATTATAGGCGGCGATCGAAGTAAAGATGATATAGAAATGTCATCCACAAAGTACAAATTTGATCTACGAAATAAAAAATTGATCTACAATATAAAAATTTGATGTTCAAAATAAAACTGTGATGTACAACTATGTAACAAATATAATCACAAAATAAAAAATTGATCTATAAAATAAAAATTTGATCTACAAAATGCAAATACGATCACAAAATATACATTTTATCTGTAAAATAAAAATTTGATCTACAAAATGCAAATGTGATCACAAAATATAAATTTTATCTACAAAATAAAAATGTTATGTATAAATACAAATTTAGCGCTGTACAAAAATAGATTGGATGTTAAATAAAAAAAAATCAAATTTTTTTTTTCAATGAATGAGGAAACAGGAGCAAGTATACGAGTCGGTATGCGGAGGGATATCAAGTCGAGCTGGTGGGGTGCGGAAACGAGGCTTCGCCGTACGATGCACGTGGCGAAAGTCGAGCGTCGCTTAGTTTCTTCATATCGTTCGTCGCACATAGAACACTTATATCCCACGTAGGGTGGTCAAGTGTATGGTATTGGTATACGTAATAGCCAATGTACATTGGTAACGACGAATTTCCACGTTAGTCACGTTGCGGCGTGCGTGCGGTATCGTTGTCCTAGTGCTCTCGCACGGAATGGTTTGTGCTGTACGACGGACGGACGGACGGACGTACACCGACGATCGAGGGTGTTCAGTGCGCGCGCACGCCCCTCTGCACATCGCGTTCGAATTATTTATCGAGGTTTACGAATATCATCGTCATCGTGCGTGTCGTCGTCGATTTAACTGATTCCTTGGTGAGTCGTCCCGATATTAAATTCTGGTGACCGGAAATTTTTTTATTTTTTAAAAGATTATATCAATTCCTCATCGGTGCGAAGGGTTGGTATTTTAGGCGGTATAATTTTTTTTATAATAATAAGTTTTTTTTTATTCTTCAATCAAGTGGAACAAAAGGGAATTGTAAACAATACCGACACAGAGTGTGTCGTCGACGCGCTAACCGATTCCTTGATGAGTCGACCGGAAATAAAATTCTCATGACCGAGACTACTTTAAGTTTTTTTTTCGATGCGAAGGTTTCATAGTTTCGGTGAAATATTTTCATAATAATAATATTTTCACTAATCAATAGAAGCGAAAAGAAGAAATGATAAAAAAAAAACATCGCCACAGTTTTTTGTTGTTATCAGCCAAAAATAAGGGAGCGTCGCTCGCTCCACCGGAAAAAACTCGCTCGTTAATCGACCTCGCTCGAAATACGCGCCGTCCTTCCGGTCGCCGTTGAGACCGCAGCCTCCGATCGAATAACCCACTTTGAACAGTGATTTAACGAACAATTTGCGGGTACCTCGAGACAGACAAAACGAATCGTATCGAATGAAAATTTAGTGTCCGATTTTTCACTCCCTATGGCTATGGATTTGACGCACAGAAATCCCGGCATTCTTCGTACGTACTTCCGGTAGCCGCTCCCCCCCTTTCGTAAATTCCACGATAGGTGTAGAAGGAGAAAGAGGGATACATAAAAGTAGAGAGAGAAAGTCGAGATTCGAGTGGAGTTCGAAGAAGTTTAAAGTAGTCCTTGCGAATAGCGTTCACTTCACATAAGTTTCAGAAATATTAGTGCAAACTCTTCTGGATGGTATAAAAATCATTAAAAAATCAAGCATATTAAAGGCGCTGAAAAGATTAATTTTGCATAATAATAATTCCAAAATGTTATTAACAAATTTATGAAAAATAAAATTGTTCAACAAATCTCCCGGAAACCTAACTTTTTTTAATTGAAAGGATTCGTTCACTGTTCCGAATACGTATGAATTTTTTCAGATTTTTAAATTCACTTTCAATTTTTTTTAATATGGGAAAAATGTGTAGAACGTCACAAAATTGAAAGTGAATTTAACAATCTGAAAAAATGCATACGTATTCAGCAAAATGGACTAATCATTTCATTTCGTTCATTAAAAAAATTGTTAGGTTTCCGGAGATTTGTTGAACAATTTTATTTTTCATCAATTTGTTAATAACATTTTCCAATTATTATTGTGCAAAATTAATCTTTTCGTTACCTTTACACTTGATTTTTTTTTCAGATTTTCATACCATCCGGAAGTGTTTGCAATTCCCTCTAATTTCTCTGAAACTTATGCGAAGTGAACTATTCGCAAGGACTACCTTAAGTTACGCGAGAGATGAAACGGAGGATGTGGCCGCCCCCCTTTCGGCCCCCTCCTTCGCAGAGCGTAGCCAGTGGAGCACGATAAATTGCGTTGATGTGGATGGTGCCGCTACCGGTGGTCGTTGGGGCGTTTCGGCTACCTCGGATTCTCTCTCGCGCTTCTTCCGAACCACCGAAAGATCGACGAAAAGGGGGGCGGCCGAAGGGGGCCGAGAGAGACCGGAAGGGTGGTTCGCGCTGACTCCGCGGCTCCGCTTTTCCATGTTTATTCCGTCTGCGCTATCTCGCTTACCTCGATCGTACCACCGTCCTCCTCCTACATAGAGGAGAGTGGGGCAAAATGGCACAGTGGGGTAAAACGGGACAGTGAAGGCAAAACTCAATTTTCCAATCATTTTTCGGTGCCCCATTTTGTCTCAACGATACATCCGGATTTTCAAAGCCGTTTTGCTTCACGGATTACCATTAAGTAGGGGAAAAGGGGCAAAATGGGACAGTGGGGTAAAACGGGACAGTGAGGGCAAAACTCAATTTTCCAATCATTTTTCTGTGTCCCGTTTTGTCACAACGATACATCCGGATTTTCAAACCCGTTTTGCCCCACGTACCATCATCGCCAGCATCCAAAAATTATTGAAAAATTGCGAAATTGTCTCATTATCCCGTTTTGCCCCACTGTTCCATTTTGCCCCGCTCTCCCCTACGCTGTGGATTTCCAAACTCGACCCTCCCCCCCTCAACCGCCCGCCCCCTACCCTGACGCGACGGTTCATTCTCGTTTTCTCTTCCGGCGAGCTCATCCCCGATAGTCACCGCACACATGCACTTATATTCTCGAACCTTGGGACAATAGAGACTCGAGAACTCACCTCCGAAGTTCGAAGGGGGGCGCGGGGTCAAATGAGATACCGATATTGTCTTCCTACCGTCGTTAACCGACGATTTTTCCTTCCGGTTATGTGAGCTTCCGGGGAATAGCTTTCGGCACTCGTAAGCGACAGCTTCCTCCGAACGCTCCGGTGAACTCGATTTCGTGCCAAAAGGTTTGAATCAGTTTTTTTTTTTAGGCAAAGCTTCTTGTTTAAGTCGATGGTTATTTTTTCGGTGCCGAAAGATTTGAGGATTTTTATTTCTTTTTCAACAACTGTGCACTGAAAAAAAAATTCGCTTGCGGGCTGCCGAAGAAAGAAATGTTTCAATTCTTACAATTTCATATGATATTGAAACAACGACGGCAAAACATGTCAAGGTAACGTGTTATAATTGCAATCCGGTATGAAATTGTACGAATTGAAAGTAGAATCGAAACAACATTTTTTTCTTCGGCAACCCGCAAGCAAATTTTACTTGAATCGTTGATATTTTTTTTCAGTGTACCCATTCATTGACGTGAAGATCTTTCGAGCAATAACAATGTTGTCCATCAATCGATGATAAAAAAAAAAATATAGCGGAACTTCTTGATAAAATAAGCGTTTCTTAATCGACCAAACCAATCGACTCTCTTACAGCTCTTTCATTTATTTCTGACTCAGAGCTTCTCCTTCAAGTCGATGGTTATTTTTTTTCTCGACGCAAAGATTCTTCAGCCAATAACAATATCGACCTCCATCGGCTACAAAAAAAAAAAACCAAGGTTGACCTTCGTGAAAAAACAAACGTTTCTCAATCCTACAAACCTCTTACCATCTACCTAAAAAAAAAATTGTTTTTAAATAAAAAGTGGAGAATTATCAGCTTACTCGACACGGAACGCCTCCACCGTTCTACACTGAGAAAAAGAAATGGTTGGGTTAATCAAATGCGCGGTGATATAGGTTCAAAGGTGTATTTGGTTGGTTCAACAAAAATGTCTGTTTCGGTCGAAAACTTTTGAATAAATTGAAGCAAATAATCGTTTAACAAAACAATGCTTTATTTGTAACAAACAAATAACAGCTTTGAACGTATGTCACCGCGACTTTTGGTTAATCCAACCAATTTTTTTTCTCAGTGTACACTCATTGACCACAATTTTGCGGGGGGCGTTCGCGCACTTTCCCCAGGGCCAGAAAAACGTCCCTCGTAATTGAGATCGATAATCGAGGTGCACGCTGATTACGCGCAGGAGTTACATACTCGACGTACGTGCACGCCCGCAGTCGGATTCGCATCGGGGCCCCCAGTGGCGGACCGGGGGGCAGCTAATACCGTCGGATCCGATCGCGTTCTTTATAACTGCGCCAGTCACGCTCGAGCGACTTTCTGGCTGGTTGGCAAAACTCGTTACACCAATTCGCACTCCTCTCCGCTCTCCGTGCGCCTCGTACACCGCAGGGATTTCAGATTCGTGTGTGCCGTTGCGGGGGGCCGAAGGCGGGAGGGCGGAGGGGGGCCGAAGGGGGGAGGGCGAAGGAGGGGGGGTGATTGCGGGGGGGTGCCAAAAGTTGTGCCGCATGCAAAACTTTTCTCGGTTCGCGCGCGGCCCCCGGCGATAGCTGTGAAAAGTAAGGGGGGCAAAAGGGGGGGGCAGTCGAGCAAGAGAGAAGTCTCGTAGCGGCAAAGGGCGAGCGAATCGTTTCGAAAGCCTCGCACTCTCTCTCTCTCGGTCCGTCGATCTCACCGTCGCGCTCTCGGAGCTTCAGCCGAGCTCGAACCGGAAATTAGGGAGCAGCTTCCCCGAAGTTGGAAATTCGCTGAGAATCGTCGTACGGGGGGGGGGAGGGGGTGGGAAAACTAAGTTCGAGCACGAGGAAAGTAGGGAGAGTGTCGTTCGGGGCACTCCGTCAGGGAAAGCTCGTTAATGTTTTCGTGTTTACAAGCGACGGTTACGGAAATCCTTGTGATTTCTCTTTAACTCTGTTGGCGGCGATTGGGGATCGAGCTTTCGATTAGTTTTGTGTTGCGGGATTCTTTGGGCGAGGGTGAATTCGCTGGAACGGGCGTGAAAAATTTTAAGCTTTTTTTCTTTTTTTAAATGACAAAAATTATTTTAGAATGATGGTGGTTTAATATATTTTTTTTAGTGTTATTCTTCTTGTGATTTCTATTTAAGGCAATGCTGAAGATTGATGATTAATTTATATTGCGGGCCCTATTGTGCGCTCGTAAGTGCTCCGGGACGGACGTAACAAATTTGGATTTTTTTTAAAGTGGTGCAAATTATTTTGCAATGATGATAATAATGTTTTTTTTGTATATTGTTACCCTTTTTGTGATTTATCTTTAATCCAATGTTGGCGATTGGCGATCGAACTCTCGATTAATTTATATTGTGAGCTCTATTTTGTGCTTACAAATGCTCTGGGACGATTGCCAAATAATCGAAGTTTTCTTTCAAATGGCACAAATTATTTTCGAATAAAGATAATGATTGCATAAAAAAAAATATATATTATCCCAAAAGGTCGACAAGCGAATATAAAGAAAAATTGTAAAAAAAAAAAAAAAACAGAAGAAATAAATCTTCGTCCGTCACAATGTCATTACTTTTTAATATCCGAACATCGTGAGGGAGAGGAAAAAAAGAAAGCCGCTGTTGACGTCTGATAAACGATAGCTCGCAGCAATTGAATAACGATTGAATGGGATAACGGTGAAGTATATGAGGGGGAGGAAAATCGAGAGATCGAGATAATGAAAGAAACCAGAGAAAAGCGACGAGGGTACATAGAGAGTACATAGAAAACTCGAGTACGCTCGGGGAGTCGCTCCTTCTCTCGGTATAAACGATGGGGACGGTTTCATCGATTCGTGAATTTCTCGAAGAAGCAATGAAAGACATCTCCGAGAACGTTGCCGCTGGTGCGCCTCCGCGAACGTCGGAAACGTCGGGGCGCGACTCGAACAGAAAAAAAAAGACGAAAAAAAGGTCTGTCCGTGGGTCGTAAAGAGCGCTGTACGTAAAAGAGACACGTGGGCATTTCCACAAGGATGGAGAGTACGTGTTTCATATATCGTCGATATATAGTATATAGGCAGAAAACATCGTCCTTTGCCCAAAGTTTCCTTCTATATAAAAAAACTTTCTCGGGCGCTTCTCATCCGACCGATCGCGAAAGTTTCGTCGAACAATTTATTACGGATAAACTTGCCATTTAGGAGAGACTCTCCGCTGAAATTATTATGACGTGGAAAAAGTTTGTCCGTACGGGGCTTCGGGGTTCTCACACTTTTTCCGGAAATAAAGAGAGCGGACGGGGAAAGGGTGACAGGGAGAACCGAGAATGGTTTTCGGAAGTCGAAAGGCGATGGGTCGGACGAGAGCACATCGAAGGACACGCGAGGTTTCTATTCCCCTTGACGTATCGTATCCTCTAACCGTGTTTGCGAAAAGATTTTTTTTTTTTTTCTTTTGAGAGATTCAATAATATGGTCGTAAAACGCTTCACCGATAGTGCAAGGAAAATTCCAGATGAGAATATAAGGCGGATCGCTATTCCACTCAATGCACATATCTAACTGACGGTAACATTTGTTAATTAGTTAAATATTTGTTAATTTGTTGAATATTTGTTAATTTGTTTAAAATTTGTGAATTTTATCAAAACTTTTAAATTTTTTCGTAATTTTGTAATTTGTCAAAATTTTGTTTATTCGCTCAACATTTTTTTGTTTGTTCACACTGTCCATTGCAATTTTTCACTGAGTACTCGGGTGTACTCAGCAGCGCAAACGAGTTCTCATCAAAATTGTCAATTTTTTTTTAACAAAAAAAAAAATAGTTCATTAAGTGCGCGCCATCATGGAGCTCTCGACCGGTAATCGAGTAATCGCAGACCGGGAGAAAGGGAGCCGGCTTTGATACTCGAATAAGCTTTCTGGGCCAAGTTAAATTTATCGGATATAAGTGTGCTTCGCGCGTGCCAGAGAGAGAGACCCTCCGGTCGTACACGCTCGGGGAACAAGGATCGATTCGTGCCCAGCGGGCCGCTCGATTGTCGGAGCGGGCGCGCGAGAGGGCCTCAGCGCGCCTCGCGGCTAGCGCCTCTCGCGGGCGCCGGCGGTACCCGAGCGAGGGTGACCCTAGGTCATGGACTAACCCACCGAGAGTACCGACGGCTCTTCACCGCCGTCCGCCACTCGCCGCAACTATTTTTCTCTCGCTCCCCGCGCCTCTCGCGCAAATTCCCCGGTTAAAACGATCCTTCTCAATTCGGACGTTTTTCGAGGTTAGACGAAACGTTAGTTAAATCGAGACCAAAAATTAATCTCTCCGCCGAGAAATTCGCAACTATCCAGCGTCCTGCGGATTTATTCGTCGACACTCGAACAAAGAGAATATCTTACTCGAGTTTTCATCTCCAGGAAACAGAGAGATGTGGAAAAGCTCGTAGTATAACATTACTCGCTCTCGTCTCATTCCTCCTCGAACGTACAACTACTGTACTGCTCTACAGCCCGGACTCCCCCCTCCCCTCCCCTCTCCATCACCGCGCTGCTGCTCACTGGCCGTATATCTTGATGGTAGTACGCTCAACAAAGTTTTCCACAGTCATAGAAAACTTTGCGTACTCTTGGCGAACCGAGAGTTGGGAAACTTCGTCTCGAGAGTTTTCCAAGGGGTTGGGCGAAGCGGGAGGGAGGAGGGGAAGGGGAGGGGGGAGGTATAGCGCGTCGGAGAATCGGGAGAGCCAGCGATAAGGAGAGGCAAGCATACCAGTCTTATGGTTAAGAAAAAAACAAAAAGAAACAATTGCGATGGTTAATAATTCGGCAAATTATGCGTTTGATAAGGGGCGATAAAAGTTTGATTATTATTATGAGTTACAAAAAATAATTTTTGTCAAAAAAGTGGATACATTTTTTCTTATGTAATAAAAGCTTCAAAATCGCGACCCTTTATTTTCGGCCAGAGATGGAACTAAGGCCGAGAGACGGTGGGGGGAATCAAACTGTCCAAGTTTTATCCCCGGTCCTTCCGGTGGGAGAGATAAGAGAAAAAGAAAATTAGTTCGAGTCGCGGTCTCTGGCGAAAGCTCGGCCGGGCTGTAAGGCGGAAAAAGTTTTGTGAAACTTTGTAAAAGGGTACCTTTCGAGTGGAGAACGTTCAAGCGCGCAATGTACACTGTAGTACGTCGGGCAGTGCCAGAAGAAGCATCAGAAAAAGCGTCTGGGACGAAGACGAAGAAGAAGTTGAAATGTAAATGCAAAAGGCGTGAGGGGAAGGGTGGAAGGAACGAGCGAGAAGCAACAGTAAAGTCGATCGAGGCGAGAAGCCGAAAAGTGAGGGGGGGGGGGGCTGAAAGGTTGCACAGAAAAATAAATACGAGCCGAATAAAAGTAAATAAAAAAATTGAAAAAAATTGCTACACTTGAATCTTTAAAAATTTGCCGCACGGTGAAGTTCGAGTTGTGAAGAGAACGACAAAGTTATTTTTTAAAAGTTGAATTTGAAGTTGAAATGTAAATGAAAGAGGCGAGAAGGGAAGTGAGGTAGAAACGAACGGAAAGCAACAGTAAAGTCGATCGAGGCGAGAAGGCCAAAGGTGAGGGGCGAGGGGGGAGGAAGGTTACACAGAAAAATAAATACAAGCCGAATAAAAATACAGAAACTCGCGTCAGAAAGAAAATCCAAAATTTTTTCGAAAAATTCAAAAAAATAAAAAATCTCATTAAATTTAAACGGTTCGATCGATATTCGAGAAATTAAATAGGAATCATAGGTCGACAATAGTCCCTTTGTGTTCAACTTTTTATTCCGATAGCTCAAATATTGTAAGAGCTAGCGTGCGCACTTTTCTTTTAGGAACTTTTCTTTTAGGAAAGTTCAAAAAGGCATGAAATTTGTTATGCCTGAAACCTTTTTACTAAAAATTTAACCAGATATTCAGGATCGACGTCTCGGCTCACCTTTGAAATTTCAGCTCGATAGCTCGAGCCTTTCACAAGTTATAAGAGTTTCAATTTCTCGGGTCTGAGACACACACACAAACATCCAGACATTTTTTCCATACATGAATTTTCCAATCTTTTGGAATATTCTGAACACGTTTTCATTAAAATTTCGATAAAAAAAATTGCTGAAAACAAAACTTCCTCTATGAGGTAGCAAAGAAAAAGTACACAATTGAATGCGAAGCTCGCATCTGTAAAAATCCACCACGACGTGAAGTTCGAACGAGGTAATTAAAAAAAATCCCGAAAAAAAAAAAAAATTATAAACCAACCTCACAGCGCGCTTCCAGAGAAAATTCACTGCGGACGTCCGCGGGACCATCGAAACAATTTTCCACCGAATCGGACGTAGTCTCGTAATATTTAAATACAAAAAAATGTCCTCTCGCCCGTCCGATTGAATTTCTTTTTTATCCCGCACCAACGTACGTAATTCAACGGTTCTTCTTTCATCGACTGCATTCATCGACCGGACCGCCAGTTCGACGAATGTCCCTTCGAGTATTTATTCGTTTCACAAACCGGAAGTCTTCGCCAATTAATTTTCAAACATGGAAGAGAAAAAAAGAAAATCTTCCTCGATGTTCCTTCGGTAGGTACTTTTTCCCGATTCCCCGAAACGGACCTCATTACCCGTTACCCAATAAATACGAGAGATAAACAAATATGAGCCGCGAGTCGGTGAAAACGTCGGGCGCGTTCATTTCATCCCACTTCGTTCCTGCCTCCCTTCGGCCCCTTTTCGTGCATCTCGCTCCTCGGTCGGGTGCGAGAAGGAGAAGCGAGTTTGCTGGAGGAGGAGGGGGGGAGAAGGAGTTGGGGGGTTTTGGCGTCGTAGCGAGCCGAGTCGCCCGCGACGCCGAGGCAAAGTTTCTGCCGGGAGTTTCTCGTCGTCGGCGGCGGGAGGTGAGGAGAAGTATTGCAGCAGCGAGGATCGTTCGACTATGGGAATATAGTCGCGGCGGCTGGGGGTGAACGAAGCGAGAGGAGGAAAACTATAGTTATATAGAATGTATATATAAGCGTAGACGGATGATGGAGAGAGAGAGAGAGAGAGGGTTGGAGGGAGAGACGGAAGAGAGGAAACGCGCGCGCGGCTCCTCGGCGCGTTCGACTGGGCCGGTTGAGCGGGAGCGCGGCCGCCAGCCAGTTCCCGCTAAGCGGCCGCGACGGCTGGAGCGACCGGGAGAAACGTTCGCAGAGACGAGACCCTCAAACTCGTGCTCTCCAAAAGTTGGAACGTTAGATTTTGGAAAAAAAAAACCAAGCAAAAATCAAAAACGACTCGCGTATGCGTTACGCTCCGGGTCGTCTCTCGCCACCCCTCCTCCGGGTGGAGGGTGGACTTACGACGGGTTCGAGAAAAACAAAAAATAAACTGATAAAAAAAAAACAAACAAAGAAAAGACAACGAGCGGACGATAGGCTGAGCCGAAGAGTCCACGCGGCCGCGCTGGGAATTAAAGATTGCGGAGATTAAACACGGAAAGAAAATACATAGAGAACGAAGATACACGAAGTAATAATTGTTATATATAATAATAATAATAATATAATTGCGTATTAATCGAGCGTCGACGCGGCAACGGAATACGGATTTAACAGTATTTTTATTATTGATTAAAAAGAAAAGGAAAAAAAACAACAATCGAGAGAAGTTATTAATTGACCGTAGAGTCTGCGCTTGTCGAGAGAAATAAAAAATGAAAGCAACAATGAGGAAACTAGTAACAGTCAGTGAAGATGAGACGCTACTGTTACCGAGGCTAGAACGACTTTTCAACGAGTTTACGGCTAGTTTGACAAGAGAGTCGAAGCGAGAGGGATATAGACGTCGAGCAACAGCAGAAGCAGGATAACACTCCCCCCCCCCTTCCCTCACTCGCTGCCCATAGGAAGTGGCAAGCGCGCGCCGCTGATGGCTCGCGAGAACTGTAGCGCGGCCATGAGCGTGCGCGCTTTCACTCTCTCTCACTCTATCTCTCACACACGATTTACACTCGACTCTCTGTACACATACATCCAGTCGGCATGTATACATATATATATACATCCACACACATGTATAAGTTAGATTTTTTTTTATTCTCACTCTCACACGTTTTTCCGCAACTCGCTCGTTTTCATTCCCCCCACTCTTCCCCCCTGCCCGTGCACGGGCTTTTCCACCAACGGGCCATCTCGAAGGAGTCTCCCGATAACTTTTCTCACTTTTTCTCACGCTCATTTCGTTCTCATCGTCGCTCTCGCACCCGCGCGACTCGGATAAGGGTACGAGTCCGCCGCCTGCCGCTGCCGGTCCTCTCAACCCCTAGTGAGATATTGATTTCCCTTAGCTCCGACTCCCACGAGGGTCTGGCACACACAGAGTTAACGTCAGCCGGCACGCGGCTGCCGGCCGAGCCTGTTCCAACATCTTCGCCTCTCCTACTCTCTCGTCCCATCCCGACGTCTTTCTTCCGTCTTACTCGCAAACTACTCGACTTACCGACTCTCACCGACACCGATGCGACGTACGATGGGCCTTTGTGAGATATTTGTTTTTGTTTTTTAATTGGAATTTAGTGTGACGATGGATGATAGGTGGGAGGAGGAATCGGTTGAGGTAGCGAGACGGGATTTTGACGTGCGATTGGTTACGCCGGTTAGTGTGCGCAGCATCGGCGACGAGTTTCCTTTGTTGTTATGAGCTCCCTCGCCCCCCCCCCCCCCGCCCCCCTCGCAGCGCTTCCGAGAATCCTAGACTCGTTTTCGACTCGTCCTCGACTGCGAGGCGGAACACTGAGTACGCTCGACCTGACGTCGCGAATACGGCTCGACGATGATAATGGATTAATCGATTGGGACGTGGAATTGACAATAGGAGGATGATGCCATGCTCGATGAAAATTCGGCTTTGATGATTGGTTGTGACGCGCTGGGTTATTCGGGATTCGCGGAGAGGCGACGTCGTCACGTGTTTCTCTTTGACCACGTGACCGTTTTAGCTTCTTGATAGTTTCGCACACGCGACTCTCTCACTCTTGAATTCGGATGAGATAGTTGCGATAGTTTGGGTGTACTTTGAAGAAAAAAAAGTTTTTTTTGTATACTGTAAAAGTGGTTAGAAAAAAAAACTGTTTGTGATCGGAAATCAGTCGAAGGAGATTCGGATATAAAATTGCGTTGGCCGAATTCATCGAATAAAGTTAAATTGACAAACATCCAAAAATGTAAACAGAAAGAAAATAGATCAAAACAAAGCAAATTTTATTTTTATTCTGTTCGACCATTACAGAATTAAATTAAATTTCGTTCGTATAAATAAAGTTTGACAAACAACAAAAAAACTGTAAATTTCGTTCGTATAAATAAAGTTTGACAAACAACAAAAAAATATAACAAAACAAAGCAAATTTAATTTTCATTCTGGCCAATTCTCATCCGGCTCGCTACAAAGTTCTGTACAACCATTACAAAATAAAATAAAATTTTATTCGTATTAACAAAGTTTGATTGACAAAAAGAAAATATAAACAACGACAAAAAAATAAAACAAAACAGATTTGATTTTCATTCCGGCCAATGCTCAACCGGCTCGCTACAAAGCTCTCTTCGACCATTGTAAAATTAAATTAAATTTTATTTTCAACAAAATTTACCATAATCTGCCCGATATTTTTTTAATATATTCTTTTTCAATGAATTTTAACGACCCGATTGACGTGTTATTCGTCGAGCCCCGTCAGCGGAGCGGTCGGGCCGGGATAACCGAACAAGTTTGTGTGTCCCCCCGAAGCTTTTACACGAGCGATGAGCTTCCATGTTGGATCATGCGCGTGAGAGTTTTCCTCGGTAGTTTCGAAGCCGGTGTCTGTGTGGGTGGGTTTTCGTCGAGAGGCACGAGACGCACGGAGAGAGAGTCGGTGGGCGAGATGGGAGTTTTCGAAGCTTCGTACACTAAACTATATAGCGTGACTCGGAAAACTTTTTTATTTACCAGCAGCACGCCGAGAATCCGCAAGCTCGGAGAGCTCGGACGCGCGTCGAGTTCACTCCCCAAACCACTCTCTCTCGAGCTCGAGGCGCGCGCCGAGTTTCGCTCGCTGCCGCTGCTGTACGCCCTCCCCCCAACCCCCCTCACCGCGCCCGCCTGCCGTCTCTCCTCCGGCCACGACGCGCCGCTACCGCCGCGTAAACTTTTCTCGAGTTTCACGCCGAGCGTGCGAGCGAGAAAGAAAATAAGCGAGAACGGAAAGAGAGGCGGACAGTGTTCTCGGACTCGCGTGAGCGCGAGGTAACGCGCCGAATGGGAGGGAATGAAAAAACCAGCGTATTGAAACGAGAGAACGGTATAGAGGATAAATACAGTTGAAAGAGCGGCGAGTTCGCTCTCAATGGTTTTTATCGTGAATATCTCGTATACGTTTTTGTTTTGTTTTTTTTGTTGTTTTCTATTGCGGCATTCGCGTCTCGTACGCGAACGAGCTCGCCGGTTAGCCGGCGTGACGAGTGTCGCGTGTCTTATCCTCTCCCGGGATCGGCGATTTTCACGCCACCTGTTATTTATCGTTCGACTATCGGATTGTAATTTTTTTTTGTTGCGTTCGTCGATCGGGTATTATAGTGTAAGTGTTTGCGAACGTGTTACAAGCATTTCACATGGAACGATAACGATCGTTCGTTAAATAAATAAATAAATCGAACAAACGGAACAACAAAATATATCTGTGTGCTGCGTTATGAGAGAAGACTTTTGCAGGGTTTGAGTGTAATTTGACCGTGGGAAGTGCGTTGGTTTTGTACCTTTGGAAAATAAGTTTGGTGGATTTGAGAAACGTTAACGAGTGAGTAGATCGATATTTTGTTGGCTTTCGTATATGCATTTTTTAGATGGAGATATTGTTTTCCGACCGAAACAAAAAAAAATGTTGAGTCATTATTTTGGATCGTACGAAGACAACTAAATTTGGAAATCATTATTTTCGACGGCATGAAAAAAAAAATCGAGAGAATTTACACTGCATAGAATATGTACACTGCGGATTCGAGCTGTGTGCATTATCGTACGGTTATTTCGATCCGGACGAGATTGTCGGTCGAGTCTAGGACTAGGACAACCATCGGCAGTGACATTGGCCCGAGGGGTGGGCCGCTCGTTGCGGGTTCAGCCGTGCCAGTCACTCCCCGAGTCCTGTGCGATAATCGAGCAAAAGCGAGCGTGTCGTGGGCATTCGGAGGATCATGCGAGGGGGTGGCGCGTACGAGGAAGGCTGGCGCGCGCGCGCCACGCGATCGGAGGACGGAGATGGAGCTATGAAACGCGTGTCTCCCCACCGACATGCGTTCCCTCAACGGTCTCCCTGCCGTATACACAGGCCCGTTCGCCTCGGTCAGCTGATCGGCGTTCGCACCGTTTGCTCACGAATCCAATACGCAACATTTATTTCTTTTCAATCTACTTTTTCTTCTACCAAATTACATGTATATTTTTTAGACCTTACAAAATTCTTATTTAGCGATCCCTCTGAGAAACCTTTTTTTTGTTGAAATTTATGTCTTTTCAATCAACTTTTTTTTTTTTACCAAAACACATACATATTTTCTAGACCTTACAAAATTCTTAATTAGCAATCTAAAAAAAACTCCAGCAAACCATTTAACTAACAAATAAAATAAAAGCCCCAAAAAAGAAACTTGTTAATTAGCCCTAAAAAAAAAAAAAAACAAAAGAAAAAAAAATGTAAAACCGTATCCTCGAAAGACTCGCATAGAAATATAAAAAAAACGCCACAATTCCCGAGATAACAGCAAGGCGTCGCGAGTAGGCCGAACAAAGGTCGTTACGTCAGACGGAAGAAATTTTTCGTCGTCGAGTGGGCCTCGGTTGAGCCGGATAATGGAACTAGGGGATAATAATATGTCGGAGAGTTAGTTAGTTAGTTTAAAGCTCAGGGACGAGGAAAGAGTCGAGAGGTCGACACTGCAGCAGCCGGAGAGCCGCGCAGTGTTCGCAATAACAATTCGGGCGGCCGGTAGCGGGGGGGGGGGGGGGGGGGGGGTCGAGGCCGTTGTAGTGAGGAGCAGGTGAAAGTCACGTGACCGCTCGACGAGAGCGAGTGAGACGGCGTTACCGGCTCTCGCGGTGGTGCGGGAGAAACGCGACGAGAGAGTGTTTCACACGGCGTTAATAGGCGGATGCTTCTACTCGGCGAGTGTAACGCGACTCTCGCGCGGTGTTAACCACCGCGCGGAGATGGATGGAGTGAGCGAGCGCGCGCGCGCCCGGCGCTGTAACAACTCGGGACCGCCCGCGCTGGCGACGGTGCTGCGCTCTGTCGGTGCGTGTCGCGTCGGGGCCAGGCAGCGTCAGGGATTCTAATTAGGCCGTCATATCGTTCTCGTTCCACGGTTGTAATTCCGCGTTGTCGGTTTCTCGTGCATTGTTCTCGAATTCCACCAAGTGGCTGTTGCCCGGGCTTTTGGGATTCTCCGGAGCGTGTCGAGCGAGATAGAGAGAGAGGGGGAGGGGGAGGGAGTGAACTCGCTCGCCGCGCGGCCTTTCAACCCCAATTTGGCGCGCTTGCGTCTCCGAACAACCGGAGAGAAAACGAGTCGCGAGTCGCGGCTTCGTAATTCTCGGTTCGGACGAAAAAATAAAAAAAACAGCGCAAAATCCTCGTCCAAGAACCGCTGAAGTAGCTTAATCACCGGCTTCCTACGGAGCTTTTCTCGTTAACGCGATGACTATGTAGAACATTTTTCGCCGGAGCTCCCGCTCGGGCTCTTTGTCCCGTCGGTCCCGTCCCGTTTCTCTTTTCTTCTCGCGCTTGCAGCGCTCCGCCCGGCGCTTTAACGCAAACGCGATCTACCTTCCGGCGAGCCGGCCGTGTAATCCTTACGCGCGCGAAGAGCTGCGGATTATCGTTGGGCCGGAGGCATTGGGCGAATTGTTTTTTTTTTTTGGTCTTTGCTAAATTGATTTCGAGGCATTTTTTTTATGATCCTGGATGCGAGGCGCATGTTTCGGACGGAAGATGGTGCGCAGTTTTTCGAGGTTGGACATTGGTAGGCAGGTAAAAAGCGAAGTATCATCGGACGCGATGATACTAAATAGAATTCTACATCCGCTAATACTTTGCTTTATCGTGAAAGGTCTACCATCTCCGAGACTTAAGGAGCTAAGGCTCAATATTCTAGGATGTCGCCTGGTTTCCTGGAACCACGCGTTACGACACAACATACCTCGGCGCCTTGTAAAGTAAACGTCCCAGTGACCGAACACGTCCCATTGACCGGACAAGGCGTGCGTGCAAGAGAGACGGAAATACAATTTTGCATGCATGTCCAGTGACTGGGAAGGTTCCCTTAGGACACTGGTACTTTTTTACCTTAGCTCTCAGCACGGTAGCTTTCACTCTGCTGAGGGACAGTTATTGCGGAGCGTCAAGTCTGGTACACAAACTCGGCGCCGGGCGATGGATATGATACGTCCCCTACGCCGGATACATTAAATTACATAGACCAGTTTTTTTAACCCCAGAACTCATGTATCATTTTTTCTACCTTCTAACTCATGACTGGAGCCGATATTCACCCCACGCGTTGCTTCTACGTACAAGGGTCGTATGAGCGGTAAATCAGGTTTGCTGCACATGAATAGGTAATTAAAGATAATGCTAATTATTATTAAAAAATTATAAAAAAAGTATTATTAAAAATAACGACTATATTCGTCGAAATGACATAATAATAATTATCGTAAATGATAACACTTATAAAAAATATTTTAAAAATGGCGACTACATACGTCCAAATTACATAATAATAAATTACATTTGATTGTTCTGACATAAAAAAATCCAGTTACTTACACGAAAGACTAACGGGAACTCTACAGTTGATTTTCACCCCAACCGCGCTGCGTTATCATCCTGTGCAAAAACCAGCGCGCAACATCAGATAGTTGAACAAAATTATCGTTCAAATACCGAAGTTTGAATATTGTCTGGGGTGCTTTTCTACCCCGTACATGAGTTCTAGGGTTGCATAAAAACTTCCAGTCCGGTACATTAAATTTACATTTCCTTTTATACAATGGAGATACAAACTGTAACAAAAATATAAAAATTATTTTTGTCAAAATCTTGTCCCACAAGTTTTAACGATTATTCGCGAAGTTGTAATTATTTTGGCGTCGACACGATTAGTGAGAAGTTTACGAGCTCGATAATACACCGGATGCGAGTTTTAGTGTGCGCAGAGAGACGGAGGGCGACGGAGCGGGGGGAGGGTGGGGAAAATTCGACAGAGGGGTAGTTACAGTAGTCTCCCGGTATGCATATATATATATATATATATATACATATATATGTAACGATATGGAGGGAGGCTAACGGTTATCCAATCGTGCGGCTATAATAGCCAGGCAAAACTGTTCCCGGGGAAACTATTGGCAAAACTCCATCGCTCCTGGCTTCAACCCTCCCCGGAAGTCTCGCTGGTTCGAGAACTCGAAAACTCCAGAGGCGGACGGAGGGATGGAAGTTGATTCTAGTGCTGTCTCCGCGAGGATAACCAAAGCTCGTTCGTTATCGAAGAGACGGAGAGACAGGTGGTGGTGGGGGGGGGGGGGGCAACAAAGGATTCGAAGACGCGCGCCACGAGTCAATTGATTTTTAATTCCTCAACGGTACGGGCACCCTCGAGAACACTTTTCTGTGATCAGGGATGCGAATCCTATCTTCATCGTACGTCTGCAACACGGACTTTGGCGGAAAAAAATTAACTTTCTCTATATTTAAAAAATTATGTTTAAATATAAATATATATTAAAAAAATAAAAAATTAACTTTCTCTATACGTTTTTGCCCCTATAGGGGCGCCTGACGGTGAAGGGTTTAATTAATTCTCCTATTAAACCCCGCCAAAGATACCTCATTAAAAAAAGATTAAACATTAAATCTCCGATATCTAATATTAAAGATTAGATATTAAAAAAGCAAATTTCACAAGACAACAAAAAAACACCTCCATCGCTACATCTCCCCAGATTCCCACTCTGCCCAGCGATACCTCCGACGCTCGCCCCCGGCCCTTCCCCACATCCTCCGCCATACTAAAAAATAATAATAATAACAAAAATAAAAAAAAATTAAAAAATAAAACTTCCCCGTGCCAAGCGGATTGAACGAGAGCGACCAAGTTTACCTCGTAAACTTCTGGTCTTAAGGGCAGAATTATTTTACAGAGAATGGAGAGACAGGCCGGCAAGGGGGCCGAAGGGGCAGGAAGTTGGGAAAAGAAGCGTGGAGAAAAGGGAGACGGCTACTAGCCGGGGAAACGCTTAAAAACTTTTTGCTGAAGAGCGAGAAAAGTGGAAAGCCAGTCTTCGCGCTGGTCCCCGCGGGTCTACGTAGGAAAAGACTTCCGCGGGGGCGGGGGGAGGGGGGGGGGGGTTGGGGGGGGGGGGTGGTTGGATCGCTCTCGCTCTCTCGGAGTCGAAGGAATGAGGAATAAAGAAGAGATGGTTGCAAAAGTCCGTCTAGCATCGGGGGGGGGGTTTGTTGGAAGGAGCTTCGTACCGCGGTTAAGTTGCGCGGCACTACCACACCGAGCCCGCGCGCTGCGAGAGAAACTTTGGCTAAAACTGAAAAGTTAATTTCGTCGTGTTAAATTACTCGGGAGCGTGAGAGAGGTACCCGGGCATTAAAGTTGCAAAAGTTGGCCGGATGACTGAAATACGTACGAGACCTTCTCTTTTGCTTCGAGTCGACCCACGCCCCCACCCCCCCCTGCACCTCCCCGTTCGCCGATTTTATTTTTTATTTTTATTCGCTACTTCGCTCACTAGTTTCCTCTCGTTCAATTTTTTTTCTCTTTCTCTTCTCCCCCGTTCATAGATTCGCAAAAGTTGCGAAGGAAATCTAGTCAGTTTTCTTAATTATCGGAAATTTTCCTACCGATTCCGAGCGACCCTCGACGCTGGCTCTTCTGCAGGTGTGTTCGGAGTTTTCGCAATTTTTACAAGCTTCCGAACTGGGTGTGGGAATAGTTTGTAGTGTGTAAAACGATGAAGAATATTAACTACCTGCTTGGAGGGAAAAAGCTCTAAGCTTGATTGCTCCGATGCTCCGAGGGTCGCAAATTTTCTTTTTTATATCTTCCTTTTAGTTTTTTTTTGTTTACTTTTAAGGCCATTTGCAAATGATAGCCTTTCGCGGAAAGATCAAACTCAATTTGTCGCTGAAAGGGCTCGAAGCGATAGAATTGAAGAATGCTCGGATTGATTGCTCGATGCTCGAGATTGAATCTTTTTTTTTTATAGTCTTGCGGTAAGTTCGAAATAAATGATTATTTTTTGGCCACCGGGTCAAATTCATAAAATTGAAGCTTTAGCGGACGAGTAATTTTTTGTATCGGGGTAAGTTTGGCGGAAGGGGGGGGGGGGGGCTCGCTCGATATCGTGAGCTGAACATAGGCCAGTAAGAAAATGGGTAGGACACTGAAAAAAGTATAAGGTGCGCTGGCCTGATTTTTATTTTTGTCAATTTTCCAATCGTCCCATACATACTGCATCTCCCAGCGAGTGTTATCCATGCCCGGCACTGTGCGAGGTCACGGTCGCCTACATCTGCACCGAATCTCTGCGTCAATCCAGAGACCTCCCCCTCCCGTTTACATGTGTACATATATGTCCTGGGAGGTTATTTCGTCGAGTCAGCGCAGTCTCGAAGTGTTAAGAAAAAGGACTCTTTTCGTCTTACGAAAAAGGACTCGTGTCGCTTCCAATGTAGGACATGGAAACGAAGGGACACGGGTTTCTCTCCCGCAGGCATGTCCGTTGAGAAGATTGTTGTAATTTTTTCAGTTTTTTGTTGTTGCATTTTTGACGACTTTGTCCAATTTCCAATCTACCGATTTTTATTTTATTTAGTAAATTAAAATTGGTACTTATTTACTTTACTGTTGGTAAACTGACTCTAGTACTTTTTGTACTTTTACTGTCGGTAAATAAAAATTGATATTTCTCGTAAATAAACTCACTTTCCTTTTGGCAAACTAACTCAAGTACTTTTACCTTCGACAAACAAAAATGGTTAATTTTCATTTACGCATTCCAATAAACAAAAAAAGATACCACACTGACTCTCATTTATTAAAACAAATAAAAATACGTGTACAAAAAATTCCACATAAACAGCTACTATCACTATACAATAGCTCCATTTATATAGAATCATTTTTTTCATCCAAAGTTATCTATCGCCCGAGAGTGATTCCCATCCCTCCCCTCTTCCAATCCCCAATCCGAGTCCGCGCTCCGCGATAAATGGATTGAAAAACCAAAAAAAGAAAAACAAAAAATAAACCCAAAAAAATGCAAAAAAAAAAAGAAAAAAACGAGCGATTTAATTTGTTTTATTCGTTCCATGTGAGACGCGGCGGTGATGTGAAATTCGACGAAGGCACACGAGTG
Source organism: Ichneumon xanthorius (assembly GCA_917499995.1). Taxonomy (NCBI): domain Eukaryota; kingdom Metazoa; phylum Arthropoda; class Insecta; order Hymenoptera; family Ichneumonidae; genus Ichneumon; species Ichneumon xanthorius. Next base: position 1,362,109 of record OU824204.1, on the reverse strand, counting down.
CCCGACGGTTATACGCAGTGGCCCACTACATGCACTCTCGTTCGCGGGGCGAGTGTAACCCGGGTACACATACTCTACATCCGCGGGCCGAACGCGCCGGGACGGAGGGTAGTTCAGTGATGTTACCAGAGATAGGAGTGGAGTTCGGAAAGAGTGACGAAGAGAGGTAGATGGAGTGGCTGATCGTCGCGAGGCGTGCGCGGCCGCTTTTCGTGTCCCGGGCGACTCCGAAACTCTCGCCGCGCCACCATTCCCCCCCCCCCCCCCCTTCGTGCCCTCCCCCTCCCCTCCCTCTCTCCGTCTCCCTTTGAGCTATCGCCTCGTCCTTGTCTCGGAAAAGTTTCCGGTGATGAGCTTTGTTGGTCGTTTCCATCCCCACCCCTCCCCCTCCCCCTCCCCTCCCCCTCCCCCACTCCCTCTTTCACCTCTCGCGTTCGAAACCTCATCTCTTCCTCCCACGGAGGCGCACGCTTTACTTCTCTTCGTTCAACTCTCGAACAAACTATCCACCGTCAACCCCCCCCCCCCCCCCCCCCCCCACACCCGCAGCACCCTGCTGGCTCCGACGCAAACCATGACGGAAAAGTTAAATGCGAAAGTTTTACCCGATATCCACAGGGCTCGCGGGGCGCTCGCCGGAAAAAGCTATATACGCACGCAGTTTTCCACTTTTCCTCGTCGAACTCGTATTTTTTTTACTCTCTGTAGCTGTCTATATATATCTGTCTCTCGCGCTCTTTTCCGGCGAGTTTCTGAGCGCTGTTCTTTTTTTTTTTTTTAACCTACCAACCCTCGTCACCGGCTTGAAATCACTTCTGTCCTCTTCGAGCTTCGACGATGTCTGCGAAAAGACGTTTCTTCGAATGTCTCTTTAGGGATAGAGAACATTTTTTTTTTTTTTAATGGTTTGTGGTTGATCGATGTTTTGATTTTTGATTTTTTTGTTCTTTTTTTTGGGTCTGCAAGGATGGCGTCGAAGAAAACGAGACAGAATCACTCGATACAGCATCTACTGGAGCTGCCGTCGAGCAGGGACGACAGGAACTCGCAACAGCCTCAACAGCTGACAACGCACACGACTACTCCCCGACAGGTTCCCGTTACCATCATTCATCCGACGCCCAAAAAGGTAAGTTGGACACGCGTCATGGTTTTTAATTTTTTTATTTTTTTATTTCACATTTTTTAAATAAATTTTGTAACATTCGAAAGAATGATTTTTGGCAGTGGGTTGTGGGTTGGTTTTGTAGGGCAGAGTCTGGCGTTTCGATTTCACTACAATTGAATTGAAAAATATGGATCTGTTCGAGAGTTACAGAGCAATTAACATCGCGGTTGATAGAAGGTTCGATAAATCGCGCGCGACGACCCGAGGGACTTAAAAAAAGGGGCTTTTTTTATTACCTAGGGTTAAACCACCACGTGCTGGAATCAGATATTGCCAGATCTCGAGCCGCAAAGAGTTGGGACAGTACAAAAAATCTGTAACAAAAAATATCTTAAAAAATTTGATAGCTACCTCGAAGTATAGTTTCATGGATGGTAAAAAAAGGATCGCTAGCGTCCACGTTTATCGTCGTACCTAGCAACGCACAATGCGATTGACTTGCAGAAAAAAAAGAAAAAAATTCTCCCGTACGCGAAGCGTTAAAATATCGTGCGAATATCAATTTTGTGACAAAAAAAAAAGTTAAAAAGGGTTTTTTTATGACCTGGGGTTAACCCACTCCATGCTGAAGTCAGATATTACCACACCTCTATCTCCAAAATGTTCGAGTAGTAAAAAAAGAGTGAAAATATAAATCTTTAAAAAATTTTATAGCTACCTCGAAGTACAGTTTTATATACGATAAAAAAAGTATCGCTAGCCTCGACATTTTTCGTCATATCTAAAAATACACAATGCGATTAACTCCCAGAAAAAAAAATCCTCATAAGCAAAGGGTTAAAATATCGTCCGAATATCAATTTTATAAAAAATCTCTCACATCATTCATGCGTACCGTAAATCCGAGAAACCCGAAGCGATATCGTTAGCGCGACCGCAGGCTGCCGTTTGCACCCTCTTAGCGATCGCGTTGGGAACGTATATATAGAACGTCAAATATTTACCGAGCGATAATTACCGGGAAGCTTTGGCCGCTGCGGTCGATCTCACCAGTGAGGGTCGAGGCTGGAGGGTTGAAAAAGTTTTTCACATGCCTCCGGGCTCTCCCCCTCGCTCCCCCTCGCTCCGGTGAAATTCGTTTAGCATATCCGGCGCTTTTCCTGTTTCGCCTTAATTTCATTTGACTCTCGTGACGAGACTTTTTCTTTTTTTTTCATTTAATTTTTTTCAATCAGGTTTTACTTTCAACGTCACAAAGCACTCGTTCTGTGCCCCTAAGGGTAGTTTTTCTTCTCATCTCCGAGTGGACGCGAGTCGCGTCCGAATGTAAGGGGGGATGAAGAAACGATTTATCTCGAGCTCTGCCGTTGCGGTGACTCGGATGCAGTAAAATCCCGCGCAAACCGCGACCATAAAACCCTTGCTGTATTCGCCACCATGTAAGGCACTTGACGATTCTTTTTTTTTTATTGATTTTGTGAGCTCGAAAGGGAAAAGCGGTGATCCCTGGAGTCTGGTACAAGTACCGCAAAAGTTGTTATATTGCTCGTAATAGAAGCGATTTTATTCGAGTCGCTGGAAACTCGCTGCGCGACACTTTTTTTTTTTTTACAACAATGTGTGGCGTAGTAGAGATAAGTTTGTACTTTGAGGCTTGGGAGACTCCGTGGGAAGGTCGGTGAGTCGGCGATGGGCAAAAATAGTCTTTGCGAGAAAAAGAACATGACGATCAAACACGAAGATCCGTTTGTTTGATTCTCGGACGGGGAATTTATGGCAATTAACAAATTATATTTTATGCGGGAGAAAAATGTCGTAAAAAATATGAAAGAATTATCTAAAGTACCAATCAGTCATCCGAAGATGTGGTGCGAATTTGGTACATTTTTATTGAGCCCTTTCCGAGATATGCTAATTTTTGTCTAAACCCCTAGGCAAGATACAAAAATAACGATCCGCGTGAAAAAAAAAACCTCAAACGGATTTAAAGCGTCGATTTATCAGTTCTAAATTGGAGCGAAAAAAAAATCTCTGTTTCCCCAGTGTTTTCCGATATCCATCCCGTAGACGGCGCCGAGGGGGTGGGGGACGCGGTATCATCCACCGTTCCGCTGTAGTAACGATTTTTTAAAGTTTTCTCCCGCTTCGCGATAAAGTTTGCCGAACTGGCTGGCAGCTTGCGTGAACTGCCCTGGCTCGCTGTGCGGCGGGGAAGTTTCGAAAGTTCCAGCGTGCATCGAGTCGCCCGTGCCGTATAGCGGGTCGCGATGGAAGGGATGACGATTTCCCACCCCTGTTCCTCGGTCGTCCATTTTTCCACCCCTCTCGCGAGCCCCGAAAAGTTTGCCCGTTTTCCCGTCGGATGGCGTTGCCGAAACGTTCCGGCCGGTCGTCCGCGCGAGCTTGCGGAGAGCTTCTTTTCCGCTAAGGGTAGTTTTACCCTTAGGGGGCAAAACTACCGGTCGGTAAGGCAGGAATCGCCCGAGCTTTCAAATTCCGCTGCGATCTGCTTTACCGGCAGTCGGTAAATCTTTCCCTTGTCTCGATGAAAGCTCGACTGCGGAGAACGAAGACTTTTTTCAACCCCTCGGTCGCCCAAACCAAACAGTTCTTTCGCCGCTGACCGACAGTCGGTAACCCACCCTTACAGTTGATTACCTTTCGGTAATAAAAATATATAATCATAATAATCTTAATCCTAAAATGAAATTTGGTAAAATCTAACTTTTGGATTTTTCTAGTTTTTTTTTTTTAATTCTCTTATAGATATGTCTTTTATATATATATATATATATATATTGCAGTGAAAAGAACTTGAAGCGATTCTCACAGCTCTCTGAGTTCCTGCTCTTTCCGGTCCATCGAGTGGAGCTTCGCATCCACGGATGCGTTTACCGTGAAATTTTAGTGCTGCCTTTGCAATGCAAATCACGTCCTTTGCTCGTACGCGGTGAAGTTTAAACTACACAAATTACTAAGCGGTTTTCATGAGGGTGGGTACGTAGGGAGGGGGGGGGGGTTGAGAATGTGCAGGCAGAGTTTAGTTGCGTCATTACCCAACGTTCTATTCCGACTTGAAGCCGAGTCGCGCCGCTCGCGGGGAGCAACGTGTAATTGCCGATGTTGATTCAGGCTTCGAATCCACGTGTTGGGAATCAAGATTACCCTCGAATCCGATACGATCATTTTTTAAATATTTTTTCTACAAAAAAAAATATATTTTCTTATTATTCCTCTTAGAAGCTCCGAGGAGTTTATTCGAGGGTGAGGCTCGCGGAATTCCCGATGTTGATTCAGGCTTAGAATCCTTGTGTCAGGAATCAAGATTACTCTTGAATCCGACTCGAAATTTTTTTTTATTCGTTTATTTTACATAGTTACATATTTATTACATACATACATATTTACATATTTGCATTTTATTCGTTTTTTTACATATATTTTTTTTAATTATTCCTCTTACAAGCTGCGTGGAGTTTATTCGAGGGTGAAGTTCACGTAATTGCCGATGTTGATTCAGGCTTTGATTCCTCGTGTCCGTAATCAAGATTATCCTCAAAAATCCGATACGATATTTTAGTTTTAATATTTTTTTTCTACATATATATATTTTTTCTACATATATATTTTTTTAAATATTCATCTTAGAAGCTCCGAGGAGTTTATTCGCGGCTGAGGTTCGCGTCGGTAGTCGGGAACATAATTTCCCCATTGAAATCCGGTTGAATAGGAGGATAGGATCGCCCGGAGCATACGGAAGATGGCATGGAGGCAGAGTAAGGGAATAACTGGATGGGCACGAGGGAGGGAGGGAGGGGGGAGGGGCATGAAGGGGGGGGGGGGTGAGAGGTGAAATTTATGATAATTGCATAAATCAGAGCTTTCCTCCACAATAATCATAATCTATTGGGATAGTTGCGCGAAGTTAGCTATTTAGCCGACGGCGAGAGAGGAGTGCGAGAGCGCCGTGGAGGAGTCTCTCGTCGGTGGGAAAGCAGCGTGCAGCTAGGGTTCCGGGGAAGGCGTCGTGAATAAGATAAAGTCCTTGGTGGAGGAGGAACAGCTACCGTTCAATTTCATCTTACTCCCTACCATTATCTTCCCGGGTTCCTCCGTTAACCCCCGAACTCCTCCCCGCCCGGTCGACTCGTCCCGTGTAAGCGGGCATTATTGTCAACAATTCTGAACCTTGGGCCGAGTCTCCTATGGAAAAAAAAATGGCACAAAAATGTCCCACTCGTCGCTTCGAGTTTATACCCGATGTGCTTTTCCCCGTTGATCGGGAATTCTTAAGTTTATTTATTTATTTATTTATTTATTTATTACGGGTTTACAGCCAATGACGAGACAATGGCCTGAGGCCAACGTCCAAACAGCACAGGTAATCAAGACAGTCGCAGGTGACATGAGAGAATTCGTATCGAATCGTTAAAAAACCTGAAAATGGACGCAGTTCATGATTTGAAAAAACTGCTCGACACATTTTGTCAAACTCGTGATTCAAAGAAATTGCTTGACAAATTTTGTCAACCTCATAATTCAAAGAAACTATGTGACAAATTTCGGGCATTTCGGGGAAGACTCGATACCAGAGAAACGAGTAAAGTCACATAATCTCCGTAAAACGCATAACTCCCCTCTTTCGCCTTTCACGCAATCTGGAATAAAAAAAGCTTCGCATGCTCCCCGAAGGTCCACGGGTTACAAATTCACAAAATACAATGACCGATCCTCCGAACGTCAGCCGGTAAATTATTTAAAAAATCATGCCTTATACAAAAAAAAAAAACATCTCTATTGGGAATAATTTGTCGGCGCGAGGATAAAGATTGCCTCGTTATCCGGCGCAAAGCAACGTTAAGATAACGTCGTGCGATACGTCAGTGACTACCTTTTTTTCCTCCACGCTCGCGGTACCTCTCACCCCCTGAGAAATGAGATAGAGTCAATGATATCATTTCCGGCACTTTATTCCCTGCGAAGAAACAACAAAGCCAGCTGAATTGCGAGGGCCAGAGTGGCTCGTCAGAAAGCCGTGAATTACAGATGAGCCGGGCACAAATTATGACGTAGATATCGCACAGCCCCTGCCTACACTTACGTATTGTCTTTTTGTCTTGTTTTCCTACCTTCCATGCTTATAGTCCGCAGTCCGTAGATTTCCGATGCGCGTCCATGAATATTCATGAGAGCCGCGCAAATTGACCGTAATGCTCGTCAACCGAGTCCGCGTATAGTACAACGCTCGCATACGAGACGCCGATTAAGGTATTCGGGCAGAGTGGGGCAAAATGGACTATTTTATTTATTTTTACCAATTTTGTTTTCACAAAATTGTGTAATGATCGAGCGGAGAGTTTGGGGACCTGTAGATATTAGTATTGCAGATGGACGGGCGAAGTATCGAAGAGAGAAAACATATGGTGATCACCGGGATTCGAACCCGGATTAATCGGTTACTGAGTAAGAGCGCTAACCACTGCGCTAATGTCACCTATATGCTTCTCTCATTCGAAGCGTCCTCTTATATGCAATGCAGGGCCGTTACACACCCCCTCTTACTGAAATCGACGTCCTCGTCGACTGTGTAGAGTTGCGGATCTCACATTACGTGATAACTAATACAGCCATGGTACCGGTGCCTGTGTCCCTCGTCGGAGCTCTTCCCTCGCCCGTTGAATCCCTCGTCGCAGCTCTTCAGTGCCAGGCCCTTGCTCTCGTCGTCGGTCTTATCGCTTTGCGTGCCGTCCTGTATATGCGGTCTTCTAGGACTGTGTCTCATGCCGCCTTACCTAAGAGTCGTACCGTGGTTGCTTCAGATGCGTTGTGTGGACGTGTTGTTTTTGGTTCGATAACTTCTGACACCATGTAATGATCGAGCGGAGAGTTTGGGGACCTGTAGATATTAGTATTGCAGATGGACGGGCGAAGTATCGAAGAGAGAAAACATATGGTGATCACCGGGATTCGAACCCGGATTAATCGGTTACTGAGTAAGAGCGCTAACCACTGCGCTAATGTCACCTATATGCTTCTCTCATTCGAAGCGTCCTCTTATATGCAATGCAGGGCCGTTACAATTGACAACAAAAGTTTTTGTTGAGAAATAAAAAAGATTTTGAGATCTCAGTGTCAGCGCGCTGGAAATAATCCGAAACCTCGTGAAAACCGATTTTTAAATGGCGTTTTTCAGTTTTAAGGATATAGGTGCCAAAAGTCGTTTCTGTTCGATCTTGATCAAACTTATGCGATCTGCAGAAAAAAGCACGCTTTATTTGTTGGCATTTTTTAAGATTTTAGTTTATTTGCAACGTGCTTTCAAAGTTACGTATTTTAACTTGGCAGATTTGTCTCCACTTTACCGATGCAAAACACGCGAAACAGTAAAAAAAAAAAACAAAAGAAAAATTGAACCAACCATATGAAAATTACTTCGCCTCTTTCTTTTGTTTTTGTCACCGATAAAAAAAAATGTGATCTGAAGTAGCGGGCGCTGGTCCGTTTTGCCCCATGGTGCCATTTTGCCCCACTTTCCTCACCTTCTTGTATCGGCGAACAAGCAAGCTGTTTCAGACCCGCCTGGCATGTTTTATTTAACTATGAGAAAAAAGTTTGGCCGACCACTTGCAGCCCTAACTACTGCGTCGCGATTACCTTTGCCTCGTGTCGAATGTCCCGCAATGGACACCGGCGAAGCGGCTTCGTTTCTTTTTTTTTTCTGGGACAATACTTGACCTTTCCGAGTCTCGAGCCGCACAATTCCGACTTGACCGTACTGCGGTGAAATATGGTGAGAAAAAAACGCCCCCGAGAGGAAGAAATCTGTTTGGAGTCCGGCTAATCCGGCGTTAGGTCGCGGAAAACGCGGCGTTAAAATACCGGAAAGCCAAGCGCGGGACCTGATCCGCTTAAGGAGATTTATTTAATACTTACGGTCGTCTGGCTCTCGGAGCTCTCTCTCTCGACCGCTTTCCGCTTCGTAAAACCACCGGCGACACACACAGCTAATACAGTTGCAGCGATCCTCGCCAACCCTCGCTCCCTCGCGCTTGCAAACACGAGGGTAGTTTCATCCCACACCCGGTATTTTTTTCTTTTTTTTTTTACCTGGTTTTATTTTATCACCGGGCGATCGTCGCGCAGTTAGATTCCGGGTCGGGATTCGGCGCATTTGACATACACCCCGAAAAATAATTAATTTGACGGCCACCGTTTATTTGATTTTAAGTAAAATATTGATTCGATTCAAATAAATATTTATTTCGTTTGAGTAACTATTTACTTAATTTAAATAAATATTTATTTTAATCAAATGAATGTTTTACTTAAACCAAATAATCGGTGGCCGTCAAATAATTTTTTTTTTCTGTAGCTAAATAAATAAATATTTATAATATTTGTAAATATTTACTTAATTTAAATAAATATTTATTTTAATCAAATAAATATTTTACCTAAACCAAATAAACGGTGGCCATCAAATAAATTATTTTTCTGGGTTTAGCTTTATTCGAAGAAATGTTGTTTCCCATTTTTTTCGCCGTGCTCTGCTTGAATTCCGGATAGAAGAGTATTCTGGATGGATGCGTATGGCGCCAGGAAGTTGAGACTACACAAAAGATATGCGGCTTAACCGCTCGGCGAGCTTAAAAAAAAAATGGCTCTCCGACCCTCTCGAAGCGTCGCGGCTGACGCGCTCCCGGGGGTTTATAAAAATTGTGTCAATTAGGGGTACGGCGATATTAGTGCTAGCATCGGAAAAGGGGGATGAGCGAGAGGGCGACAGTGGTCGAGGGCGAGGGGGGAGGGGGGAGGAGTCTTTATTACTGGATCGTCGCGGTGGGTAGGGGGGAGCTTCGTGGTTGGCAATTTACCTCCCCCACCCTCCCCGAGGAAAAAGAATAAGAGAGCACCCTCGAGAACACTTTCGAGATTTCCAACCCTTAAAACGCTTCTCTCGTCTTCCCTCCGCTCTTCGTTACTTCTTCAACTGCATCTTCATCTCGATATATAAATAGATATTTTTTATTCATTCCGATTAACGAAGATGAGTTCGCGATTTTATGAATCAATAAGAATTTTGTAATTTAATCAATTTTTTCATGATATTCGATTACGAATTTGCAATCAATTATCGAAGCCGGTGCGGACGAAATTGTTTCGTGAAATTGTGTTATTCGTTGAAACACTTTCGGGATTTCCAAACCTTAAAACGCTTATCGTGTCTTCCGTCCGCGCTTCGTTGCTTCTTCAACTGCATCTTAAGCGCGATATATTAATAGATTTCTTTCATTCACTCCGATTAACGAAGATCACTTAGCGATTTCATAAATCAATAAAAATGTTAATAAATTCTACAATGTATTTCCAATCAATTATCGAATCCGGTGCGGACGAAGACAGCAACGTTGCGTTCAGTTTCCGGTATTTCGTGAAATGGTGTTATTCGTCGCGATGAGGTATACGTATATGCTATCTCGAGAGGTTAGTGAGAACGAGGAATCCGTGCTTCGGCGTTTCTCGAGGATTTCCAGAATGGCCCAAGGGCAGGACAGCGCGCTTCTCGTTCGCCCTCTCCCTCTCATTCTCCTCGAGGTTTCTGCCGCTGGTCCCGCTTCCTGTACTGCAAAATTTCTCCGTCTCGCTCCCCATTCGCGCCGAACCAGCTCTCGAAGTGGCTACAGGGTGAGAGCGAGGATTAGCCCGTGGGGCATTGTAACGTCGTAAATACAGCCCTTACCCATCTCCGCCACGGGCGCGCCGGGTATAACCAGCGGGAGCGGAGTTTCTACCGGAGAAACCAGGAACAACCGGCAGAAACCCTTGGTCGTCGAACGAAAGCGGCGACCTTAGGACCGAGCAATCTCGAGGAGTCCGAGAGTTTCATCGGCTGTTCGAGAGCTTTAACAAAATACCTCCGAATGAACACGTCCACTTGCAACGCTCGATTATCATCTGCCGTGTATGCACTTTCCTTCACATACAGATGTTCTTTTCTGCAACTTTTAGATTCCTTAATTACTACAGGGTAATTCTTGATCATAAGGCCGCATTTTTTTAAGGCGAGAATCCAAAGCTTCAGCTCTAAATCGAATTGACTCAAAACAATTAATCTGCTAACCCAACCAATTGATTTTTTATCAACGAACAACTCTTCATCAAAGGACTCATTTTTTTTTCTCAAAGAACTTTTTTTTTATCAATGAACTAATTTTTTTATCAATCAAACTCATTTTTTTTTTATCAAACAACTAATTCTTTGTCAAAGAACTAATCCTTTCTCAAACAGCAAATTTTTTCTCAAACAACTAATTATTTATCAAAAACTAATTCTTTGGCAAGCAACACATTTTTTATCAAACAACTAATTCTTTATCAAACAAATAATTCTTTAATCAACGAACTAATGTTTTTTTATCAAATAACTAATTTTTCTCCCGACGAAACAAATCGCCTGTATGTCGTTATGTTCAGTAGCATTGGTTGGTCCAACTATCAATGTATCTCCCACACATAGCGAAAAAGAAGGTAACACATTACGTTTCCGTTGCCGAAAGCGGGTACTCTCATGTCGCGAGCCTCGCGTACACATCCCTCTACAACCTCCACAATATACGAGAGGGTTAAAGATTAGGGAAAGCGAGTCACGGTGGCACTTCAGGCAACGCCGCACGCACGAAACCCGCCGCCTGTAGTCAATCCCGCCCGGCTCCCGTCTTCCTCCTCCCGCAGAAGTCTCCCCGTAGTTCCTCGATATTTTCGAGCCCCCTCGATATCCTCACCGAAAACTACACGCACACATATACACACATCCACCCCCATGTAATACCGCACCCGCAGTTACGACGCTGCCGAGAAGAAGCCCAAGGGTGAGAGCGAGCTTGAGCCCGAAAACGGAAAGGGTTTCCCGGTGCTCTCGGCGAGACCGGAAGGGCTGCGGGGTTATAATGAAATATAGCTTCGCCTATCTCCTCGTCTCTCTTTCACTCGGTTAGTCGTCGAGTTACGCGCCGTGTATAAGACTGCATTAAGATTATAGCCGGGCGGGCAACGTTGCGTCTGAACGCCCGGCGCGAGAGAGTTTGTTAGCTCTCCGCTATCCCAGCTCAGGGGTTTTGTCGGCGCTGCCTACCTTGCCTCGGCAGCCGCAGCTTCGCGAAAGAGGAAGCGAAATAAGAGGATGCCGAGCGGGCGGGAAGAAAAGGGGTGAAGAAGGAGAATACGGCGAGGCTTGGCAAAAAGGGTGGTTGGGCGGTGGAGGATTGAGGCCGGGAGGGGGGGGGGGGTGTATATTCATCCCTACAGTGTTTTAATCAAGCCGGATTTGCTGCGGCAAGCCTCGGCGCTGTACAACTTTCGTTTTAGCTCCTCGAGATCCGAGAGCTCTCACACACTGCTTTCTTTGCTCCTCGAAGACGTTTTCGTCGCTCCCAGAAACGGTTCTGCGTGTATCTTACGAGGTGTCGGGCTTATGTACTCGAATGTTCCCTCAAAAAGCTCCGAAAGGTTTCGCAGAGTCTGGTGATCGAGCGACGGAATTCGGCACGGCAGAGGATTAGCAGGTATTATTTATCTTGGAGCGAGCCGAGCGAATCGACTTTGGGCGAAAAGTGGGACAGGATTTTGGTGAGAGTGAAGGGTGATTTGTTGGGAAATTGTTTTTTCGTTAATTTGTTAATAACTTTTTGGAATTATTATTATAGTATGGTGAAGGTGAAGGTTTTTTAAAATCATTTTGTTATGGGTATCGACTGGGGAGAAATGAAGAATATTGAATCGTTGGTATGTCGAGTTTCCAGTGGAAGTTTATTGAAAATTACTCAGTGGTTGCCGGTGTAGGTATTAGGTCAGGCCCTTGTGTACTCGAAGATTCCTTCAAGAAGTTCCGAAAGGTTTCGCAAACCTGTTAATCCTCTAGCAGGGCCGAGGATTAACAGGTATGGTTTATTTTGCATAAAAAAAATGATTGATGTCGAGCCTTTGGAGAAATAAAAATCTTGACTTGTCGGTAGTCTCCGGAAGGCCGTTCGTTGAAAATTAATCGGTGGTTGGAGGTGGAGGTATAAGGTCTTAGAGGGCAAGGACACTCGGAGGAATTCGTTTAATCTTGGCCACAAGCCCTCGGAGAAGGTAGGAAGGAAGGAAGGAAGGAACATACGGTGGACAATATGGCGGTCTGAGAAGCCCGAAGCGTTGCGGACCGGTCAGTATGCAATATGCCAAGGTTCAACCCTTGGTGCCTCTCCGCTCTCTTGCTCTCCGCCGAGCCGCCGCCACCTCCGCCAACCTACTGCCGCCATTCTCCGCGACTAACCTCCGAATCCTTGGGTTTGAGAATTTAATTACAGTATAGTGCCTACATTGTAGCCCCAGCCGGCCCGGAAATAAACTCCCCATTGTCGTTGGCACAAAGCTTCTATTTGTCGCACGGCGACGACGCGGACGAAGAGCGGCGAGCCGGGCCTTCGACACTCTGGAGAAACCATTCGGAAACGAACCGCCTCCCTCTACTCGTATCGCTTAGAAATTCGCAGACCGGTTGCGACGTCACCGTGGAAAATCGCTAATGAAATTTCAACGAAATTAATTAACAGTTAAAGAACAAAATCCATTGCATTGATAGATCAGAAATGATTCTGGAGTTACGGCGATTGCGGGGTTACCTTTCGGCGCCTGTAATCGCCACGCTGTTTGGTAGATCGTTCACATCACTTCTTCTTAGTTTGAACTTAAGGTCGATTTTAAGTTTGAACTCGAAGTCGATTTTAAGTTTGAACGTAAGGTAGATTTTAAGTTTGAACTTAAGGTCGATTGTAAGTTTGAACTTAAGCTCGATTTTAAGTTTGAACTTAAGGTCGATTTTAAGTTTGAACTTAAGGTCGATTTTAAGTTTGAACTTACGGTCGATTTTAAGTTTGAATTTAAGCTCGATTTTAAGTTTGAACTTAAGGTCGATTTTAAGTTTGAACTTAAGCTCGATTTTAAGTTTGAACTTAAGATCAAACTGAAGTGCGAAATAAAGTTCGAACAGGGGTTCGATTTTAAGCTCGGACTTAAGAGCGATCTTAAGTTCGAATTGACGTCTTTAAATTCGACCCTATGAGGTACATGTTGTTTTTTTTTGGAAATTTAATTTCGTTGGTTTTTCGAACAGTTCGAAGGTTATTTTGAGGGTTGCATGAGAAACGTCTTCGATGCGTGCGTGTTGCCTATCCTCTCGCACATTATTTTTTTATTATGAACGGAAAGGGCTCGTTCGAGTTAAGTTATACCACCTCGAAGGTAGACCCTCCGTCTTCCTGCCTCTTATTCACCTTTCCTCCAACTCCCTTCGTTCGCCTTCTATCATATCCCGTGGAAAACTTCTCGCTCGATGTAATCAGCTCCAACCGCCCACCGCAACGTTTAATTATGAATTTTCGAGGCCGTGTTTACTACGGGACTTAACGCGAGGCACGGGAGAAGGAGTTGTACCGAGGCTCAGAGGAGAAGAGTGTATATCTCGAACCCTCTCGCCGGCTCGCTCTCTCGACTCTCTTATAACGGGCAAATCCGTACCTGCCGGTACCGGGTTCATGAATTATTGCTGGTTAATACAGTAATTAAGAAATGCACGAGTAGCTCATAGCAAAATACTAAAGTTAAGGCGGCAATGTAGGTACATTAGCGACTTTATGGAAAATCATTTTTCCCGTCGTTCGATTAATGTTAAACATTAACGATTACGAGCATCGACGTTTTTTGGTACTTGCAAATAAACCTGCAGCCCTAATAATTTTTTTATTGTACTTCGTTATTTTGTCATTTTCGGAGTTTTAATCGATGTCTGACCAAAATGACTCTTACCACTGCAAATGATTTATTTTCAGGAACCTTTCCCCTTAGGCGCTTTGCTGACGCGACAAGACACTTTGAACCACTTTTAGGCAACAATTAAAAAAATCTTATTCAAAACTACCGATCATCCGGTCGCCCGAGACGATCCCGGTAGTCAAGAAGCCCATCGGAGTTTCCCGGCGGCCATCAAACGGCAAAGCCCCTTCCTCGCAGGTACAAATTCGTTCTGTAATAAACCCCCTTCAACGCCCATAAATATAACTCTCTCTATAACGCGTGCGCGCGTTCCTGAGCCCTTACACTAGCGTTTTGGACCGTTAAACGAGGCTCTCTCCACTCGCCATCCATCCGCCAGTAATTATTCATCACTCTCGTCGTTAAAATCGTCGCTCGGCCCTTCAACGAGGATCCCGCTTAAGCCAGTTCGCCCGCGCCAAGGCGTAACGCCAACTATCGTAACGCCCCGCCGTCCATCGTAAACCCTTCTTCAGCCTCGAAGAATCCCGAAACTTTCCGAAAAGCCCCGCAGACCGAGCACCGAAGTATCGAATCTCGAACATCGACGAATAATCGACGAGACCAAAAAATAAAAAAAAACATAAAGTTACCTGAAGGGCCGAAGGGCCGGGAACAAAATGAGTAGCCGAGTAGTGAATTTTAGCTCGCATAGTCGAGAGAGAATCGCTACACGCTTAATCGAGCGTGTTCCACTGTGTTAGAGTGAGCCGGGCAAACTTTTCGATGAAATCGCGCTCGACGCTCTAAACTTATCCCCCCCCCCCTTCAACCCCAACCCGCCCCTTTCCCTCCGGTTTCGAGACCAGCCAGGCAGTGAAATAAGCTGGAAGCAGCGCGGATGCATTATTCGATATGAGCTGAGTAAAAGTACCGGGGGTGAGGCGGGGGGGGGGGGGGGAGGGGGTTGAGCTTTGCTTCGGTCGAGCGTAGATCGAGCTTCGCCGTACGTATTATTCGTAAGAGGGTGGTTCGTGCGAGGGTGGTGTGTTGATGGTCTTGATAGTGTGTAGATCTATATATATATATATACATTTATATATACACATATATATGTATATGTATATGCATGTTTATACATATGTGTATATATATAGCATAAACGTATAGGATCCGTGGGGGTGGGCTTAATTGCCCGCGAGTTAATTAAACTGTAATTCAATCGTGCGAATTCGCCGATGTTTTATCGCGCAGCGGGCACGAGCTCGTGCATACCTCCTGTGTGCACCGGCCGTGAGTGCGCGAGTTTCAGTTTCGGGCGAAAAAGTAACGCTACCCTTCGCTCGATACTCTTCCCGCGCGGCTGAAATAAAAAATGAAAAAAAAATTCTTTGATTTAGGTAAAATTTATGCGGAGAAAAAATAATCGTGTTGAGAAAAATCTAGAAATGTGGAGGGGGGGTTTTTTTTTTAAGAAACTTGGTACGGGACGAAGAAAAACGACGCTTCGGGGTCCCTCGGCTCGGCGCGGCCACCCCTTGCTCTGATTGGATGAATATTAAATTCTGGTCACCGCGATCGCAAACACCCCCCCCCCCCCCCCCCTCCCCACCCTACCAAACCCGACCGCCGAACCTCCTCGGTCTATATATCACGTTCGGTACTCTCGCGTCTTTGGCGAACCCTTGAGACCTCTCCCTGGGTACGATTGAAATATGTATCCGCCACAGTGACGAGGAGAAGTCAAACATCGAGAAACGTGAGTCCACCGAGAGGCTCACCTACGCGAAACCCCTTGGAAACTCGGCTTTTCGGAGCCGCGGACAAACACTGCGGAAAGTTACGTAGTCCGAATTCTTCAAATGAAAAAAATAGAATGAAAAAAATTGTAATTTTTTTTTTTGCATATTGAAATGTCGAAGAATTTTTTGTCGGATTTAATAAGAAGGCACATTGCACATCTGACAAAAATTTAATGTCCAGAAATGATGACAATTTTGCTTCGTCAATTTTGCAATATTCTTTTGTCACCAAATCGCATTGTTAACGAAATTATTATTTTTTAATTACAAGATAAAATTGTCGATATAATTCGGGCAATAAATATTTGTTAAATGTGCAAACTGTGCGATGACGTTAGTGAAAAGAAAATGCAATTTATCCATGTAAAATTTTGTTTGCGAGTCTGAATGACCAAATGATATCCTTGGGATATTTTAAGCCATCCTGGCTGGTCCTTTAGTTTCGGTGAATTTTGACGGAACCCGGCTGGCTCTCTCCCTCTCCGTCTCGGGGAAGGCAAGAAGGGGTGTTCTTCGGGACGCGGTGGTTTCTGCTGGTACGCTTAATTTCATGGATGGCGCTGCTGGTGTATGTAAGACATGCTCTGGCAGCGACCTTCTGTTACTCTCTCGGGCCAGCATACGAGCAAGAACAATCGAGCCTCGAGCGTGTGCAAAAGGGGTTGGCGAACGCTTGGACAGAGAAGGGTTCCTGCTGCTGCTGCTGCTGCTGCTGCTGCTGCTGCTCCTTCGAAGGGATAATTACAATAAGCAGGCCGACCTGGCTCGACCACGCTCTGAGAAAGTCACTGGCGTAGCCTCAATCTCGTTTGTCTCTTAGAAATATCTTCCATGAGTCATCGATGCCTCAGAAAATTCTCCACTCAAAACAAAGTTTTCAAGTCTCAGGTATTGAGTTTCAACTTTCAGGTATCGAGTTTCAAGTTTCGTATGTCAAATTTCAAATTTCAAGATTCAGATTTCCAATTTCAAGATTCAGATTTCAAATTTCATGATTCAGATTTCAAATTTCATGATTCAGATTGCAAGTTTCAAGATTCAGATTTCAAATTTCAAGATTCAGATGTCAAATTTCAAGATTCACATTTCAAATTTCAAGATTCACATTTCAAATTTCAAGATTCAGATTTCAAATTTCATGATTCAGATTTCAAGTTTTCCCTTTGAAGTGTCAAATTCCGAGTTACCTTTGTAAATCTAATCTCTGCCTTTCGAGAGGCAACTGGCCTTTGCATAAAAGAAAGTCAGATTTGACCTACATTTCGTCGTCTCGTATAGCGCAGTTTTGACTTGTGTACCGAAAACGTACTGCTGCAATTTTTGGCAGTGTCCATTATTCGCCAGATTGTATCGAATAAAGAGGAAATACCGACAAAGCGAGCGGAGAGTTTCGAAATATATAATGTAAAAAAGAAATTGTCGAGCGGGAGAGAGAAAAGCGTGCGCGTAGCGTTGAGAGGGTGGATTTCCGTGGTTCTCTCGGCCCGTTCAATTAGGAACTGGCCGATGGGCGCCGCGGGTAATTTAATTTACATTATGCGCGCGGCCTGCGACTCCTCTCCTCCCCACCCCGTTGCCCTGTACAGTGTATGCCCAACGAATATACCCTGTTTCGTAAGCATCGGACCGAACTCGGTAACAAACCCGCGGTGGATTCGTTCGATCAAACTTAATTAGCGCCGAATTCCAGACATAATTAAATCCGACCGCGCGCCGCCGTGCCATGGAGTTTCGCGGATAGGAAGCGAGCCAACCCATCGGGATGCCACAGGAAGCTGTAGATGCTTCTGATACCGGTGCGTAGCTCCTCACCGTCCTCTGCTCTCTCTACCAGCGAGCGCTATGGAATGTAAAAAAAGCAGACAAAAAAACGGACGATAATAAACAAATTATAATCGAATATAGACGGGCGAGCGGTTGGGGTGGGCGGGAGGGGGGGGGGTTCTTCACCACCAAATTTTGTGATTGGACCATTATAAAAAAATGTCCATTTCAAGACAGAAACAACATTGATTCTCATGATTTCGTAACACATTCGCTCCACTTGATGATTTATCATCAAGTGGACGACCTTTAGGTCGTCAATAAGCCGGGCATACGTTAAGAAGACATTCAGATTTTCGATCGTTACATCGGGCCCTGATAGGGTCCTGATAAGGCCTCATCAGGCCCTTATCAGGGCCCGATGTAACGCGTGAAAATTTCTACTTGGGTAGTTAGGAAGAAATTAAAAAATTCATTAAAAAGAAAAAATCTTTTGCCGTTTGAAGACGGGACCAACATTGATTCTCATAATTTCGTATCACATTCGCTCCGCTTGATGATAAAGGTCGCCAATAAGCCGGGCATACGTTGAGAAGACATTCCGGGCGTGCCTGGTTGCAGCCCGACGTAGTTCGCAAGAGCACGCCGGTGTGGATCGTAGGTTCTTAGAGCCAACCCTTTCGTTCCTCGGGGCTTGTAGACCTCGGTCCATTCACGGGGCCGCTGGCAACCCACCGGGATTCTCATTAATTATAAGAAAACATTGTAGGGTGATATCCTCGCGGCGAAGCTGTTTCGTCTCGGTATTTCAGTGGCGTACGCGCAGCCCCGAAGTCTCCTTCTTGACTCCGAATTCCAGCGAGCTAGAAAAGCTCGAAGCGTCACTCAGGGTTGCCTCTCGAGGAGGCAGTCGATAGGGGTTGCTTATGGGGCAACTTTTCCTGGAACCTCCCCAGAATGATGCAGGCAAACCTTTGACGCGCTCCTCCGCGGCACATCTTGAGAACGTTCTCGCCCGTCTTATCCTAATAACTAGCGGCATTAATCACTCGTGCGCCACCATGCAATTACCGCGATGGCGTTGGCTTTTCGGGCATTAAACCGTGAGGGCTGCGTGTACGGAGCACGCACCGGGTCGCAGTCAAAGGGCGCTCTGCGAAACGCTACTCTTACTCAAGATCTCCTCGTCTATCCGGGGTACTTCGTTACTCTGCGGAAATAAAATCTGTGCAGACGTTCCGAGCCTTATACGTTTGCAGAATAGTTATTTTCGTTACAAGAGCGTGAAAAATCAGGCGAGTGTGAAGTCGCGCACGCGCCGAAGGCGAGTCAGGCGCTTCACACGAGTGCGAGAGAGCTCGATTTTTCTCGCTCGTGTCACGAACCGGTTTTCCCGGTTTTTTTTCCCGCACTAGTGCGGGAAAAAATACGGAAATATATTTACAAATATATGCAACATACATGTACTTTTTTTTAAATAAAATAAAATAAAATAAAACGACGAAATTGGACTAAGCCGGTATCATCCACTGACCGATATTCGCCGACTCTCATCTTGAAGAAAAATCAAATTTCAACTGTGAAAGAGGCAGACAGAGATTGCGAAGCGTGAGTCCTTTCGCGCGAACTTTCGACTATCGGCGAGTAGAAAGTTTTCGCTGTTTCTGTGTCCACGAATTCATCTTACGTCCTTCGAACTCTCCGTTTCTCCTTGGCAGGTTGCGAGCGCGGGGAAAATGTAATGCTGGATTCGCCCCGCACCGCCCTGACCGCTCTTCCCGCGGCCAAAACGTCTCCCTGATCAATGAACGGCGCAGATGCTGTTTCGGACGCGGAATATTGTGTACCTAATCGGCGACCCTGTCACTCTGACCGCAGGAGAGAGTCGGGCGGACCCTCTGGGGGTCCGCAAGGACTGCGCGGCGTTCCGACCCGGCTGTGCAGACTTACGCCGATTTTCCCTTCGCCTCGCACTTGTCTCTCTCCTCTCACTCTCTGCACAGTCCTTCGGGAATATCGACCCATAAATCGAGACTTCGAGCCTCTCCCCTTCTATCGCCAGGATATATAGCCCGACTATCGAAATCTTCGAATACCCCGTGATCCTATCGCGATTTGTGTCCACCTAGACGGATATACTGCAGTTCGAGCTCCCGAGCTTCGTTTTTTTTTATCACCCATCTTCGATTTCGATCAATTAAGGTGAAGTGAAAGTCACGTGACGGGGCCATGAGTGTGAGAGAGATAGTTGCAATTTTCAAATTTACTTTATTCAATGGTGCTAATATTTTTGAGAAAAAGATTAATTCGGCTCGAATTTGCTTTTGCCTCAAAAAAAATCAGCACCCTTGCGAAAAGTTCATTACAGTTTTCATTACCGACCGCGATATTTTACTTCCCCTTAAAACAGCCGCACAAAAAGGTTCGCTCATTTGACAACAATTTTTTATCCACTATATTTATTGCAGTGCGAACTCCCGAGCTTCGTTTTTTGTGTGCGGTCTTTCCGAGGGTTAAGAGTTGGATTTTACGGAGCTTCGGTAAAGGTCGTTGTCCGGACGGGACAGAACGAGGGTCAGATCGAGAGAGCGAGAGCAGGTGACGGAGATCGTGTCTGTCCTAGGAGGCTCCTCTACTCTTCCTCCGGAGCTCCGCAGCACGCGGGGAAATCCTCTCTTGTCAAGTTTAAACCCGGTACGTGACTAAGTTGCAAGCGGCCTGCTAAGATGTCCGCTAATTTATATGTTCGCGTTAACTTGGCGTTCTCGGGCAGGCCACCCGGTTTCACCCTTAGCGTCTCGCTTTCTCTTGCGCCTCTCGTCGTACGTAACCACCGAGTTCTCGCCACCCTGGCCGTGGGCGAGACGCGAAGCTTCTGCTAAGGGGAGGCCGCGCGGCTCGCATAAGTAATCGGCTACCCTATCGTGTATTATACTCGGCCCCCCTCCCCCCCCTCCGCCGCTCCCCGCGGCAGATGCGGTGAAGATCCCTCGTGCGCGTCTTGTACTTTGGGGCTTGGTCCATGGATTTTGGAAAACGATTTTAACGCCGCGACGAACGACCGGGCGACCAAAACGCAGCTCTTTGCTCCAAGCAGCGGTTCGCACGTAGTTACCGTCAGAAAAATGATTCGTTTGATCGGTTTTGCAAATAAATACTTGTTTCATTGAAATGCTGCGAATGGGGTGAAGATGGACCACTCGGATTAGCATGAGTTTCAATGATATATGGATCTGGTGATATTAACCACCGTTACGCTAAATATTTATGTAACTTCAATAAATATGATATTTATATTTATGTCATTTAAATGTGGTGAACATGTTGCCATGAAGACGCGGCCATATTCATTAGCCTCACGTTAATATTTGTGTAACTCAAATAAATAATATTAACAGGGCTGAAGGACTCAGGTCGATGACCCTTGGTCAAGGTGTAAAATTATCATTAGGTATAAGAAAGAAACTGTATAAATATTAAGTTTGGCAATAATACTCTTTTATTGCTACTACTAATATGAGCATTGATTTCAGTGAAATATGGTAAATGCGGTGAATATGGGCAACTCAGACTAGCACGTGTCATCAAAGATATGCGAACCTGGCTATAGTCACCACCATTACGCTAAATACTTGTTTAATTCAATTAAATAATTGTTTATTTGAGTTGCTTTGCCCACTTTAATCCACATAAACATTGATTTGGAGGTAGTGAGATAAATAAAGAAATTCTGATCGCTTGCCGTCAAAGCAGAAAAGTCTCTTAAATTTACAAACCTTCTGTATTTCAAAATTCGTTCTGTCCTCGTGTCATGGTCCCCGAAGTCCCCGTTCAAAATTCTCGGCGACACAGCTCTCGAATAAATCAAAACTCCTCCCTGCCGAAAAATCGAGAATTTGATGACGACGACACGGCCGCTATCCGAGACAAAATTTATTTTTCCTCACCGGTGTTTCCATCCTCGCGACCGTCCCGTCGATCTTCGGCTCGTTTGCTTCCGCGCATCTTCCCTTCGGAAAACCCCTTCCTCCCCCCCGCAGAAGAAGAGTTCCGCGCTCGCAAAGGATACTGCGGCTGCAGTAATGGGTATAGGATGCTGCGGCCATCAGCAGGAAACTTCCGAGCTGAGACTCAGAAATCTTGGCTGGCACTAACGGTTTGGGCCAATAGTCTCGGTTCCCTTTCTACGGAATAACTTGGAGCTTTGCGTCGTAGTTTATCGCTCCCTTTCCGTCTCTCCCTTGTGCCATCGCGCGGCCTCCCTCGCAGTCTCCCTCTCCGTCTCGGGGGGCCCCGAAGAAGAAGCCCGAAGTAACAGCCAGTGGAAATAGGGTGAGAGGGTGGCCGCGGCTTCTTGGAGAATTCACGGGCTTGCCCACGAGATTTCGTCAAAGGAATCTGCGGGACTTCGGCTCAGTCAGGACTTTCGAGGAGCCCCGAAAACGTAGGCGCCGCTTTCCGCGCTTCCCTCGTATCAGCGAATCCTCGGGACGAAGGGGGACAGGTAAACCGAGAGTCTTCCGTTCCGTCCGCAAGATAAGGACGCGAGGAGAGGCTCTCGGGTCAGGTTTAAGTAGCTGGCCAGCGTCTTCGAAGAGGCTCGCGAGAGCTACGAAGTTTACGGTCAAACCGCGAGACTCCGGCCGTGTACCGCGGCAGGGCGGAGAGATAGGGTTGGAAACCCCCAAGAGCGCCCCTCGCGTGCCGGACGGCACGCTCCGGCGTCTTCCGTCCCTTACGAATCGGTCACTCTCTTTGATGAGGAGAAGTCGCGAGGAACTTCCTGCCATTCCGCTGCGAAGCTTTCACTCGCGCGATCTCCCTGCCGGGGACCAAAGATCACACGTTCTTGGAAGATGATTTGTGGAATTTATGTTGATTAAGCCGCTGATGCTTGGTTTAAGAAAAAAAATAATTCATTTTTTTTCACTTCAACTGGAATCGAATTTGGAGACTTTAGTTTGAACCTAAGATCGCATTTTGTCCCGAACTTCACTGTGCGCTTACGATCGATCTTAAGTGCGGACTTGAATCTGAGATCAAATTCAATCGTCAGTTCGAACCTAAGATCGATCTTAAGTTAAGTTTGATAGATCGTAAGCGCGCAACGAAGTTCGGGCCGAACTTCGATCTTAAGTTCGATCTCCAGAGCGATGTTAAGTTTCAACCAACGTCTTAACATTTGATCCTTACAGTGGAGATTATGATTTATACTATACATGTATATATATATGATTATATATGATGTATATATTTATATATATAAAAAAGCCCATACTATGATTCTACGAGCATCGTCTGAGAAACTTCTTCATGCCATCTTCCGCCGGTTCGGCATCCGGTCGAAGAGATATCCCGAGACGCCGGAAGCGAAGGGAACTCGTACGAGTTCGCAATGTAGACGGTAATAAGATGCCCCCTCGCGTTTTTTCGAATATAAATTCATCATTACCGATGAATAATAGGACCTATATGGAAGTGAATCGATAACTCCGTGCGCCATGTTTACGTCACCCCACCCCTCCCCCCTGTATGCCGGATTCCATATATTCCCTCGCCTATCCGCATCAAAGTGACAGAAAAAAATAAATAACATTTTTTAAAAATTTACAAAAATGAGAAAATGAACAAGGCAGGTATTCGTTGGGAGTTGAAACTTTGGCAAAGGGATCTCCTCCCGGATCTCCGGTGCTTCCGAGAGCGCCGACGAGATAGTACAAAGTTATTCGAGGGAGCGTGAGGGATGGATACACGATAGATATCTCCGTTTTTCTATCCTCTTGGCGTAGCTGCAGCCACCGTGAGAGCACGAGACTTCACGCAACTTGGACGAGAATACGTGATGTATTTATCGATGCCTGAGAGTCAAAAGGACGCAACTCGGACAATATAGCGTGGGGTTGTACCCTTTAGGTTCTTAGCAGACTGCGCGTACGTGTATGTACATATCGCAGTCTCGAAGGCGAGCGGGAGCAATCACTTAGGCAAATATTCATGTGCGGGCAAGAGAGAGAGTGTCTCCTTCGGTCCTGGGGCTGGGTATGCATGTGGCATGATTTCTGTGGATATGTGGGCAGAAACCCCCGGTCGCTCGCTGTCAGCCCCGATCACATTTCTGCCTTCCATCGAGGACATAGGGGTTCCTAATTGAAGGGTGCGCGCCCAGTGTGAAGCGCACGATGGGTAGGAAGGTGGGAACACCTCCGAATCGACGTTTGAACAACAAAAACAGTCGTAGAGAACACACTGGGCAGATGCCGGTCACCTAAGGGAGAAACTGAGTATACCAGCTCTAAAGTGAAGTTTGGCGAACAATCTTGGATGGAGGCACATAGAAACTTCGGACGTCGACCAGCAAGTGGTTCACCGACCGTCACTGACGCCAGATTTTTCTGGCTTATTGGGTATCTTGCGAGATAACTTAATGTAACGTCTCTCACACTCCAGGCTCCTTCACGTGACTTTCACTTCACCTTAACGGTAGCGAAATTCGCTAAAAATTTTATATTTGAAATATGTACTTCTTTATTATGTTCAAGTATGTTCAAGTTGTTCGATGATCCTTAAACAGGGTGAGAGAGTTTTTCCAAGCGAAGATCTCACAAGATCCTTGGTGGGTCGCTTGAGGGTTCCAAGGAAAGTAAAAGGAAGTTTGGTTGTGTTGGTTCTTGATGAGCGTGAGACCTCCGGGTCAAGCATGAGTTGAAGGTTTCGTGACTGGTTCTTTATTCATTGAATGTCTTGTTGGGCAGCTTGCGCGACAACTTCATGGAATTATAATTGCGAAAAATCCACTTCTTTCATTTAAAAAAAGCAGAATATTACATTTTTCTGCGGGGAACTCCTTGGGAGGTGTTCCTAAGATGGGAACACCTCCGAATTGACGTTTAATCAACAACAAAAACAGTCGTAAGGGACGCGGCGGCCGAATGCCGGTTACCTGAGGGAGAACCTGGGTATCTCAGCTGTAAAGCGAAGTTCGGCGAACAAACTTAGATAGGACAAACTTCGGACGTTGACCAGCAAGTACCGGTACAACGGCCGTCATTGACGCCCGGTTTTTCTCTTATCGGCTATCTCGCGGGATAACTTAACGGAATCGAAATTGGGAAAGATGTCGTAATTCCAAAAAATTCACTTTTGCTTCCTCAGAGGAAGCTTTTTATAATCCTCACACGCAAATAATATTTTTGTTCCTCAACGTTTGGTCTGAAAAAACTTTCTTCGGATTGCATAACATTTACCGATTAGATAAAAAAAAGCAGTCCGTCAAATATTTCCATAACTCTCGGACAAAAAAATGAAAGAATTTATTGTTTTAAATCGCCGTCACGCCGACTCGGTCGAGTTACACCGGCAGTTAGAGCCCTTTAAAAAAAAAATGGTCACGAATCAACACGAAATGTTTTCGTCACAGTCCCGAACCTTTAAGGTAAACGGACAAGGCGTGCGTGCAAGGGAGATGGAAATACGATTTTTCATGCGTGTCCAGGGACTGGGACTGCTCCCTTAAGTGTCCGGGCATTGGTACGTTTACCTTACTTTCCGGTGCATCTTGGACGTTTTCCCAATCGCCGAAGTCCGGATCGAATGACGCAAAACAGAGACCCTTATCAGAATACCGTAAAGACCCGCCGGTGGCTTCGGACCAGCTTCGGAAGACTAAGTCCCCGAAGGATATGGATGGCTGCTGCCCCTCGCGGGGCCGGGAAGGGCCGACCTGGGCGCGTGTCGGAGCTCTCGCACGGATACAAGCTTCCTTGTATTACAACGCGATTTCTCACTCCGCGTCTCGCGTCGATATAAATCATGGACCCCGCTCGTTCGTGTGTACCAAGAAAAGTGAGAGAGCGAAGGTGGGGATAAATATATATCCGCAGGGGTTTTGCGCGTTCCCGCGGAGGGGCCGCTTCCTTCTCCTATCCAGATTGCAGGAAGTCCGTGGTGGATGTGCTTGGACAGTTCGTGGAGGGTCTCTCGCCGGCTTGCACAGCCCCGACGAAGTAAAGATCAGTACATTACAGATAAAGTGGGAGAGACCCCTCTCACGGACTCCTTTCTTTCTTTTTTTTAAGCCCATAAATTTCGTCCGACCGGTATAAAGAAGAGAGGAAAGAGAAGTGTTTGCCGAACTGGTTCCTTCCTAACTCAATTGCTCCGTCGTACGAGGAGAGCTCGGCGAAGAGCCGCGGTGGCCACCGGTGATCTACGGTGGCGCGGCTGGCACGAAATCACGATTTCGCTCCTCCACAGCGGATTTCACGGATTTCTTCCTTGCCGATCTATCGGACGACGGTCCGATCGTCGCGAATGCGAGCTTTCGCGAAGATCTCGCGGAGGCCCGGAATTTTAGTCGGTCAAATAAAAAAACTGCTGTTTTGACTCGGTCTTCGGAAAGTTCAATGGAGCGGAGAAAAACTCCGAGGTTTAATCGGCTCGATGCAAGACGGGGAGACGCTCAATGATCTTAATTAATATACTATTTTTTATTTTTTTTTCTTTTTCTCGGAGCGAGGTCCGAGCGCACGAAGGGGGTTGGCAGCGAGAAGACGAAAGCGGATTAACCAGCTCGATTAAAAGGCACCCCGTGGCCGCGTAACGTCCGCCGTTATCTCCGACGTCGCTGGAGATTAGTTTATTTAATATCTGACCTCTGCACCGTATGATTTAGTGCTCTGTTGATTTTTCATCATTTTTTTATTCTATATATTAAAAAAAAATTAAGAAGTTTGAACGTCGTTTCTACCATCGTGGAAAAAAGTCGACGATGTGTGCTAAAATATTTTTTTTTTATATGTTAAATATATTTGTTGAATGAAAAAATTATGTAGTTCATATATCCATATAATTCGTATATTGAAAATAATTAAAATTAACTTTATTCAATGGTGCTAATTTTTTTTAGAAAAAGACGAATTAGGGCCGTTTTCGAAATTCCCGTTTGCCGGCGGCTCGAATATGCTTTTTCTTAAAAAAATGAGCACCCTAGAGAAAAGATCATTACAGTTTTCATTACCGACCGCGATAATTCGCTTCCCCTTAAGTTCAATACGAATGTTTGCCAGAATGTCACTGTAGTTCCCGTGCGAAAGTTCTTTCGGTTTTCACCAGATGTATGGTAATTTCTATCAGATCCTTCTCCCAGTGCGTATATTTATTTTTACCGCGAGTACAGAGAAAATGAATTATTACGGTGAATAATTGTTGAAGCATTAATTTCTTTTCATCGCAAAGAGCTATAAAAAGTTTGGTGGAACGTTACCCAACGTGATCCGGATGTCGGAAAACTTTTGACGATTCTCCGGGTCTCCCGTTGCTACCCACCTGGACTAATTCTCCATTATTTTGCGCCGCGCGCCGCGGTCGACTCGAGGTTCGGTGAGCGAAAGCCTCGCGAGAAAACGTATCACTGTTACACGGTATTTTGTTCGCTTTCTCAGCGGCAAAGGACGAAATAATAATCCTCTTAAACGAACGGCGAGAGTCCCGGCCGACGATTTCCCCGGGCTCGTCGGGTAGGTGAAAAGAAAAGACAAAAACCCACCCCTCTCCGTAGGTCAGGGGGTTGCGTCGGTGAGACCGCTTTCCAGTCGAAAAACGCCTGCCTCGGATGCCGCCGTTGCCCCCGGCAAAACGATCTAATGACTGGGAATCCTCTTTATGGTTTACAAGAAGTTTGACCCTTCGAGCCCCGCGCGCTAAGGGCTCGTCAAGCCCCTGCCCTCGTTTCTTTTCGCCCCGTTCCACCAGCACACCGATGGCTGGAGGGGTCCTCGGTTTCGCGACATCGGGGATTAGAACCCGAAAAAAAGATTCGTCGGAACGGCCGAGAGTAAGGAAGACCGGGCCGTGGTCCCTTCATTTCTCTTTCGGAACTCTTGTATTTCAGTCGTTTTTTTTTTTTTTTTCGGGAGCCATAAATTGTTCGAGGATAGAAGGCGAGAGTGTGGAGCTAGAACGCCACGTCGAGGTGGCCATAGACAAAAGAGAAGCGTCAAGCCGGGGACTTGTCTTGTATAAGGTATTTAAGGCGAGCGAGCGAGAGGAATCTGCGCAGAGATTACGACGAAAATATTGTCGACCCTCGGGTCCGCGCTCGGCTCCCAAGGGTAGATTTCATCGTCGCGGCTGTCGGGGAGGGCGGCTTGGCTAAACAGCGCGCGCGATTGTTTTTTCTTTTTTAATTCTTTCATTATCATTTTCGAGCTCTAAAATCGCTTTTTCATCTTCATCGGAACATTTTTTTGCCGTCACGTGATTGATTACAGAATTCTCGTGTTTGCAGAGGGTTGTGAATCTTCAGTTTTTAAACTCGTCGTCGTGTGATTTATTCTTGCTAGTTGATCACGTCTTCATCAAATACAACATTTTAGGAAATTATTAAGATACCAAAATACTAAGATATCAAGACATTAAGATATCAAAATACTAAGATATCAAGATACTAAGATACCAAGATATCAAGATATCGAGATACTAAGATATCAAGATACTAAGATATCAAGATACCAAGATATCAAGATATCAAGATATCAAGATATCAAGATATCAAGATATCAAGATATCAAGATATCAAGATACTAAGATATCAAGATACTAAGATATCAAGATACTAAGATATCAAGATACTAAGATATCAAGATACTAAGATATCAAGATACTAAGATATCAAGATACTAAGATATCAAGATATCAAGATACCAAGATACCAAGATACCAAGATACCAAGATATCAAGATACCAAGATACCAAGATACCAAGATACTAAGATATCAAGATACCAAGATACCAAGATATCAAGATATCAAGATACCAAGATATTAAGACGTTTCCTAAAAGTAATTTAATTCTGACAAGACCCCTTCCACTACATCCAAGGCATAAAAATCCACCACGCTAATATCCCATGCCCCGCCATTATTATCTTCCGCCTGCATGATGAAATATCATCGAGTTTCTCGCGAGTACGGCGACACCGGTCTCCCGTACGTCGTCGAGTCGCGCAGTCGAGGACAGGCTAATGTTACCCGTGAGACAGAAGTCTACGGAAGTATTATATCCCTTTGCACAGTGAAATGTACGGAAGGGTATGATGGTATAGATATGAAAACGGGGCTTCGGAACGAGTTAAGAGAAATATGCACGAGTTTGTTCCAACGCAGACACATGCCTCCACCCCCCCCCCCCCCACGTCCCTCTTTCCGTCGTGCATACACGTAGCACGTGAGAGTGAAGCGAAGAAGAAGAACGAACGACCGAACGAACGAAGAAGTTGTACGAGGATGAGAAGGAAGAGAGCCAGTCGCGGGCCTTCCATTTCCATCAGACATAATTGCATGTCTGAAAGCGGATCCAGAGAAGGCAGGCAAGCAGTCAGGTTGGTAGGCAGGCAGGCATCCAGCCAACCAGGCACGAGGTTGAAGGTAACTCGATAGCTAATTACCTTCCGGCGGTGGCGGGCCCGCGTTACCTGCCTTCCAACCTCCACTCGCCATACATGCACACGCACATATATACGTTTACAACGGAAAATACATCCTCGGCATATCCGAGGAAGAGCGATTGAAGGATGACGTACGAGTGTTTCTTTCCGGCGATGGGATAAAATCATTTTTTTTATATGCTTGATGTGTTTTTTTTTCTGCAAAGAAGATCACGGCTATGCGCTAAACAATTATTATCATATTTCTTTTTATTCGCCATACATACACTGAAAATAAATTGTAAATTTAATGTTTTGGAGCTCGCAATTAGCTTACATTACTTAGATTAATTGTACATTAATGTACTTTTTTTTTATAGAAATAAAATACCCGATATAAAAATTACAAATTTTTTTCCTGATATTTACACAAGTGTTCATTACAAAGCAACATTTTTACGGTAACATTGCAACGCACATGTGTATGAAATTTCAGAAACGGTTTATGTAAAGAAGCTTCCAATACCGTTCATTAATTTCCAAACTAATTTTTTTTTACAGCGTACGTACACATGTACCTACATATATATGTTTGCAACGGAAAATACATTCTCGGCACATCCGAGGGAGAGCGATTGAAGTTTCTTGTCGGTTTTTTGTTTCTTGTCGGCGATGTGATAAAAATGATTTTTTTTTATATGCTCGAGCTTGATGTGTTTTTGTCTGCAAAGAAGATCACAGCTGCGGGCTAAACAATTATTATATATAATTTTTTTACTAGAAGCGAGAGGGTTGGAACTGAGGGGTGAGTTTCCTCATCTTGGATGCAAGACGAGAGACGGCGAACCGACCCTTCCTTCTCTATTCTATCGGCAAAGATCGCAAGCTGCTGACACATGTGTCGCCGCAAGGCAGCCATCAAGCCCGCGAGGCATAGACCGATGGCCGAAAAGTTTGGACGGTGACGAAGAGCGATTTGCGTTTGATTCCACGTTAAGGCATCGTGCGGTTCTTACCCTACTTAAACACATTCCTCTCCCCCATCGGCGCTGAGATCGATAATCGTCTATCGAAATTCCTCGACACTGGGGAGGCGAGAACCCCTTAATTATAATTTCTTCGTTCGGTCGCCCCGAGAGGACGTTGAAATAAAGAAAATGTATTGATCTTGGAGGAACAAAAATTATGCGTTTATAATAATTTTATTTTATTTAAACAATTAGCTATGTTCATAATGACAGTTTTTGCCCCAGGCAAAACATGTCTCGAGCCCGAACGACCAAACCGAACTCAAAGCTCGGCCCAGAGTGTCAAAATCAAAAAGTGTAATGGACTTTTATTACACTCGGTGCGAAAATGGCAGTTTTACGCACGCGCGTAAAACTGCCACTCGCGTGCGCAAAACCCTTATTTTCACACTTTGGGAAGAAAAATTTGCTACGACACTCGTAGGAAAAACTTTTTTTGAGCTCATGTGCAGGATGCCCACACCAATTCTACATCCTGTGCGAATCTTCATTTGGTTGCCTGTGGTCAGCAACACCTAAAAACAATGTCGTTACAGTTTTTATTACCGACTGCGGTAATTCACTTAATCGTTACCATTTGATTCTTCGAGCTTCGATGACCGCGAATTTGTTATTATTCGTGCCAATGAAATACGCTTTATTTCACCCTGAGAAATCGTATCGACAAATTTCTTCCCGGTGAGATATGCGATGGAGATTCTGGAAGCCGTGTTTTGTCGGTTGTGGAGTCGAAAGAGACGCGAAGGCGAAATAATCCCTCGGGAGAGGGAGGTCGGTGAGCGGGCAAGGGCCGAGAATGATTTGTGAATATGCAAGCTCCAAGGGAATAATATATATAGATATGCGCCATGGGAGGGGGTTCCAGCTTGGCCAGTGGAAAAGGACTCACCCGTGCTCGAGACACCCGGAAAAAGGGGAGTGGATAACGGTCAAGATAGCCTCGGCTCCCTGACTGCCTAAAACACGGAAAATATTCGAGTGGACAGCTGCGAATTTATCGTCCGCGACAGACCCTAAATTTTCCATTATATATACATAAATATATTATATCGGGATTCTCCGGCGGACAAAAAAATATATATCTATTTTTACGAGTCGATTCTTCAGAGCCCTGGAGATGGTATTTTTTTTCTTATCATGTTTTCATTTTTTTTTATCAACGATTCGATAGCCATGTGGAATTTTCGCTAATTGTTGCAGTCATAAAATATTTTCTTCTTGTTTTCTTACCCTTCGAACTTTGGGCGGTTTTTTTCTCTCTCTTCGTTTTCTCAAGCCCCGAGTGGTCGTTATCGCTCACCAAGGTGTTGAGGCCCCGTGGCTTTTCGGATATCTCGAAGCGGCGGCTCTCGGTTGTGTAATAAAGCCGGTAAGAATACATTCGGCCGGGGCAGGCCGATCGTAAAATGATAATTACCGCAGCAGTAAAGCTAAGTGATATTGAACTTGATGCTCGAACCAACTTTCCAAGGGCTTCGGGGGATGTAAAAACGAAGCCCGTGGAACGCACTCTCCATCGCTCTCCGGGGTGTTCCGAAGGGAGTTTTACAAAAATTATATCATACGAACTGGTGAATTGACTGAGGAAAAAAAGTCGTAAAATGTGAATAAAATTCATACGCGTGTAGTAGTCGCACATAATAAATCTATCGCGAGTCCGCGGTAGACCGATTTTTTTTTTTACCAAAGAGAATATATGGACTGAAAAAAAAGTGATTTCAATGTACCGGACTGGAAGTTTTTATGGAAAAACTGGTACATTAATTTTTTTTTAATGTCCCAATTGTGGAAAAAATGCAATATACTTTTTCATTAAAATTACAGTAAATGATTGAAAATAAAGTATTCATAATGTTTTTAATACTCTCAACATTTCTTTTTTCTTATATCAGTTTTATTTAAATTTAATCTACCAGTTTTGCGTAAAAATTCTCTGGAAAAAACAAATATAAATTTAACGTACCGGGCTGGAAATTTTTATCAAAAAACTGCTATATTGAATTTAATGTACAATTGTGATAAAAAAAATAATATACTTTTTCATTGAAATTAAAGTCCGGTACATTAAATTACATACGATTAATTTTTTTGTACAGTGTACGACAATCCGATTGAGTGCACCGAGTGTCCGGAAGGTTTGATTCGCGGAGCGGAGAGGGCAAGCCTCACGGATTAAAATCTCGCGGGTGTGTCTATAATCTACTTTGCATTTGCACCAACCCTTTCTAAGCGCCGCTGGCTAATACGGTAATGCATCGGAATCCCTTCAGCGAGGCGAGCAGCCGCGAGTCGTCGGTGGTCTCGCCCGGGCCGTAGTTTCCGGCTAGTCGTAAAGCTGGTTTAAGTAATTCCCGATAGGGCGGAAAGCTGCCGTAGACTACCACTACCGACCGTAGTCCGAAGCTCTTCGGGTAGGAATATATATATATATACCTTCCAGATGGTATGTGGAGCGCGAGAACGAATGAGAGACGAAGGGATGAAGCTCGCACGTGCAGCTTCATCGAATAACCGAAAAATCCGTTCGAATCTACCTGCCGAGTAAAAAGTTCATAATCTACCTCGTCCTAACACATGCACGTAAAACCACGCGTTACATTTCTGTGAAGTCTGCGCAGAAAGGCACTTTTTCGCATCGCATGCGGGAAAAATACCGCTCGTACTGTCTCGTACTTTACGCACGCTTCTCGTACTTTACGTACGCTTTTCGTGCTTTACGCACTGTACTTACTATGTTCACACTCGTTGCGAACTCCCTTTCTACGCCTGTGCCATACAAATAACTATAAAGATTTTCATCGATATAAAAAAAAACACATTCATCTTGAAAGGTGCAAAATTTAAAAAAAAATAAGAAAATCCGCCAAAAATGGCAAGGCTTCGGTGACGGGAAGGTGTAATGCCGGTTCGACATGCAGCTTCCTCGAATATCAAAAAAATCTGTTCGAATTTACCCGTAGAATCGAAAGTTCCCAAACTACCCTTACTATTTCCATCGAAATAAAAAAAATACACATTCATCTTGAAATATTCACAAAAAAAAAAAAAAGTCTGCTATAAATGGCAAGGCCTCTGCGACGCGAAGGTTCGATGCAACTTCGATGTGCATCAAAGCTCATTACAAACTCCCTGATTAATGCAGCAAAATTTTCGTTGGCTCGGTGCCTCGCGCACTCGAAATGATATCGATTTCTATAATTCTCCCTTTAATTTGATTATTCGGACGTTTCGCCGAGTTGACGGGCCGGAACTCCTAATTCCATCTGCATCCAACCGGCTCTGCGCTATCGGGCTGAACCGAAAATCAGAGGGGCGTATCTCCGGTTTGCAAGCAGGTCAGATACGACCTCGCGGTTCCGGTCTGACCATATATCGATGGATTGCTATTTCCATCATTTTCAAAGTTTTCGACGTCGCTGCGGTCTCGAGCCGCGGTGGATGGGTGGGCCTGTGAGTGTGGGTGACTTTGTGATGGAGGAGGATTCGGTGGGTGATGCAAACGTTCCATCTCCGGCCGCGGACCAGTTATCGGCCAGGTCCTGTTTGACCAAACGTATAGCTTGGTTGTACAGATGAGGCACTCATTGTCAACTCAGCGATTTTTTCTTCGACCCTCAGATCTGTCCCAGAATTGGCCACATTTTAGTATCACTTAAAAGTAGCCTTTATGCATTTTTCAGATTTTTTTTATCCATCCATTTAGGCAGATGCGTTTTTCTTTCAAATTCGCATATCTTGAAAGGGATAAGTAAAAAAAAATCTAACGAAAAAAAAGGTAGTTTTATTAATCAAGTATTTAATGCTATGTGTGTTTTGAGTAGAAAGGAATGAAAATTATGTTTTTTCGTGCGATTCGATCATCGATTTCGCTGCCAAGTTTTTAGGGTAGTTGGTGATGTAGGAAAAATCTTTTTAACAAATGGCAATGTGGAACTAGACGTATTTATCGAGAAAATAAATATCAAAATATTAATATCACATTATTATGTTCTTTTGCTTAGCAACTACGTCGAGTTCCACTTTGCACATTTTTTTGTAAGTTCTTCCCACATCGTCCACAGATTTGTTGTGCCCGACTTATCGCTTCCAAGATTTATGAATTTAAAAAAACCTCATCTTCTAAATTGCTGGATTAAAAACTGAAAAATGCTCAAAGGCTACTTTCAACTGAAACTAAAATCTCGCCAATTATGGGAGAGATCTAGGGTCGGAAAAAAAGTGGCTGTGTTGACAGAGGATGTCTCGGGTACGGTTCGTCTCGTGGCTGATCGCTGGTTTCCGGCCAGCGACTGGGAGGTTTACCTTTTAGGGAAAAATAGACACAACGTCCATAGGGCTGGCTCGGCCCTCGAGACTCTTAGCATATCGATAGCCGGCGTCTGC
Organism: Ichneumon xanthorius; assembly: GCA_917499995.1. Classification (NCBI taxonomy): domain Eukaryota; kingdom Metazoa; phylum Arthropoda; class Insecta; order Hymenoptera; family Ichneumonidae; genus Ichneumon; species Ichneumon xanthorius. Next base: position 1,327,810 of record OU824204.1, on the reverse strand, counting down.
TTCGTTCCCGTCTCTATCCCGTTCCCCGCCTCGCATTCTCGTTCGCTGTCTCTGGCCCTCGCGAGGGCTCGATACATTACGTAATGTGACAGCCCGTGTGGCGTACGTCGTGACCCCGCGGATACGTGACTGAGAGGCTCTCCTCTCTCCGTCCGTACCTCCGATATTCCTGATTCCCATGCGAGAATAATGTAACGGAACCGACGTACGGTTTTCATCCTCGACCACACGGAATGGATGGATGTTTACTGTCGAGGAAAAAAAAACAAAAAAAAATCGGCAACGATTGATCGGCGTCCGGCGATCGGACGAACCTCCGGGAATATAACCGAAGAATGGAAGGAATATTTATCACTATTGGGAATAGAAAAGTCTCCCGGTGGTCTTTCACTTTCGAAATAATGCCAAAACTTCTTGAGAAATTTATCATTTTTTGTTTTGTTTTGTTTTTTTTTTCTTATCAGTCACCTGGGCGGATTTTTTGTTTTTCTTTATTTTGTGTTTCTCGACAATTATTTATTCAGAGTCAGAGGCGCGTGTTATTCTCTCGGACAAGTTTCGCACGGAGTTTGGACAGGGGCATTAGGGACACTTTCGAGGAGGAAATAAATGAGAGAGAGAGAGAGAGAGAGAGATGAGAAGGTGAGAGTATAAAACTTGCCACTTAAAACACTCTTGCGCGGCTATATTGTACCTTACACACGAGTGTACGGGAAAGAGCGGGCAAAACGGAAACCCGGGGCAACATGGACCATTGGAGATTCGTAATCGGCCGGCGAAACGAAGCAGAAATCGTCGCTAATCAACGAATAACGGAAACTTGACTCAGTGATTTTTTTCCCGCTTTAAAGACGCAAAGTGCGCATAGCTTCATCTATCAAAATTCCAAAATAGTTCAACAATGCATGTTTTTTTTACCTAAAAAAAACGGTAAGACTGCAAACGGGGAAGATGAGTCCGTTTTGCCCCGTGGATTATTACAAAACAAATCAGAAATGGCCCGTGATCAACAAATAGCGGAAATATGACTTAACAATTTTTGTCCCCCTTTAACAACGCAAAATGCGCATAGTTTTCTGTATGAAAATTCCAAAATCGTTCAACAAACTTTCTGTCAGAGTAAGCTATCCATAAATTACGCTGCATCTTTATTTTTACCTAAAAAAAAAAATGAGTCTCATCGCAAACGGAGTAGATGGGTCCGTTTTGCCCCCGCGTTCCGTTTTGCCCCGCCATCCCTCGTGTCTCTCGCGACGCGGCTGAGAAAAGTCGACGGGAGCACTCCGCCGATGGAGATGCCTTTTGTTTACTTCTTAATGCCCAAAAGCCTTTTTTTCCGAATCGCACCGAAACGTCAAAGGAATCGCGGAGAGATATTTTTCATCAGTGTCTCGCCGCAAAGAGGCGAGCCGCGAAAAGTAGGCAAAAAGTATCGGAGCCGGCGGAAACCTACTGTCGCAGGAACAACGTTGTTCTTTTTTTGTCCCTCCCTTGTAGACAGGGAGGGAAAATAACCAACGAGGATATCGTCAGAAGATAATCGAGTTTCCAGCTAGTTCTGGACCTTCTGCCGCTCCGGCTCCGCGACTCGAATTATCAGCTGGAAAGCATCGGAGTGGCCACGCGTCCCGTCGAAAAGGTCCCCCAAGAGCACGAGGGCAGGTCGAATCGTCCCTCGGGTTCGACTACTTACAATTAGCCTAGAGCTCCGCCAAGGCGGTGACGATAGTCCGACGGACGGATCTCGTTTACGCGAGACACATCTAATAAACGAATGCGAGTAGTTCATTAATCGATTATCGCGTCGAGTTTCTTTCCGGGGAAAAGCGAAAGCCAATTTTGCTTCCTCATAGAGGAAGCTTTTATGGAGAAAAAAAAAAAAATGTTCGAGATTTTTATGAAAACGTGTTCAGAATGTTCCAAAACATCGAAAAATCACATTCCGAAAAAAATATCCGGATGTACGTGTGTGTTTGCGTGTGAATTGGGCGCGAAAAATTCAAATCGCTATAACTCGAGAACGCCTAGACCGATCAAGCTGAAGTTTCACACACAGCATATGTGGTTAATAGTCAATGTTTCTGCAAAATTTCATCGAAAAATGTTCTGTTGTTTTTTTTGTAGGCCATTTTTTATTTCTTCGAAAATGTCTGTACGCACTCTAGCTCTTACAATTTTTCAGTTACCTGGCTAAAAACGCGCATACAGATGGAAGATGATCGCCCGAAGGTCCCATTAAAATTTCGAGAGAATTGATCTACGCGTTTATATTTTATGTGATTTTGAATTTTCCGAATATCTTGAAAAATTAGTACCGTACTTTAGACGCAATTTTCCTCATTGAATATTCATTTGTGGATGAAATAAGTTATAGATTCGTGATCAGCGCGGAAAAATACATGGAATACCGTAGTGGAGCGACTATTAACAAAAAAGTTTATCAGCAATTTTTATAGCCAATATTGCAAAAAATAAGTAATTGTGCGTATTTTTTTCTGGTTCGGAGAAAGCGAAAGAGACCTTTTCTTCTCTGCAGTTTCTTTCCTTGCTTTCAGCCCGGGGAATAATTAAAATTGCAAATTCGAGTTAACAAGCACAGCAGCCCCGTCGACGCTCGCGCTTCTCTCATTCGAGCCCTCATCGTCGTCGTTATTCTCGTCATCCGCGGAAAAGCGAAAGGGCCATTTGCGATACAAACAAAATTTGTTTATTTTTTCTTGGTTTTTTTTACTCGTTTGGAAACGAATACCGGGGACGGCGCTGGGTGGGGTCGAAGAGGCTGATGGAGAAAAAGCTGTTCACGATTCTCGGTTCATTAGCTATTGTAATCCGTGCTATGGTCTACCGAATGCCTCTCTCGATTCTCTCGGAATCTCTGCTAATGAAGATAATGACGTTTGGGCATTTTACCGAGGCCAAACAGAGAAGACTCAAAGACTCGATCGTTAATTCGATAATGTCGAGTTTGCGGAATGAGAGTGGAAGAGCGAGAATAAAAGAGAAAGTGTCTCACTGAAGAATCGCTGGAGCTTTCACTAGAGGTACTTTCTTCGCTTCTCTTAATTTATTTAACGTCTACGTATATTTTTTCGAATATCGATCCGCATCGAGGAGGCCACCGATTGTCCGAAAATCCGCTTTTTCGCACTTCCATTCACATTTATTTTTTCCTTTCTCGGTTCGCGAATAAAAATCTTTTCGCCGACTTAGATCGTGCGATCTAAAAATCAACAATAACTCGTCAAATATTTCGGAATTTTTAAAGTACTTCTTAAATAATCCTTAATAGTTCGTAGAAAAATTTTTAAATCGTCTTAAAAAAACATTGTATACTTCTTAAGAAAATGTTTAATACTTAAAAAAATATTGAATACTTAATTAAATAAATCAACTCGCCAAAAATGAAAGGCGTTAATTTTTAACCGTTTGCCTAGGCGTGTTTGTCGGGCAAACAAATTCGTTCCACGAGCGAGTGGTAAATGCAGCTTTAATAATACAATATTTGCCGGCAAAGTCTCCGCGCGCGTTCATCAAGCCTCCTTATAATTCTCGTTGAACTTTTCGGTAATTACAGTAGTTTTACTACCGCTCTCCCGCACTCCCTCCGTAAGCCCGTTAACTATTCAAATTGTATTTAAATTGTTGCCCAGTTTCTCGTTCACTTGGTGCTTTTTCCCCACGTCATCAACAGCGGCAGCGGCGAGTAGTTTCTACCACTTTGGTCAGACGAAATTAAGTAGTTACGGACCGTAACAGTGCGTACACGTTCCCCCCTCCCTCCCCCGGATAATTCGCTCCGATAACCGAACAGAGTCTGATCTCGAGCGACCCCTCGAGTTATAAAAGCCCGGATAGCCGCTAGGCAACTTTTAACTTCCTCTCGATGTGTTCGACCTACCCAAAAAAAAAAAAAAAAAAAAAAAAAAAAAATGAAACGATCACAAGGTGTTCACGTAGGGAGCGATTTGACCGGCACCCGATCTCTGCAAGGTGCGCGCAAATCGGAGACCCCGATGGGAGCTGGCACGGAGAGTGTGCGGACGCATAGCCCGGGGAGGCGAAATGAAGCATTCCTTTACGAGGGCCCTTACTGCTCGTAAACTCGACTTTATGATGATAATTACAGGCCGGCTGTAGTAAATCTGGTTTGGCGGAGAGCGCGAGGGAGGAGGCGGACGGTGCTGGCCGCGAACGACCTCGAGACGCGGTAACGTCAAAATCGCAGGGGTACGAGGTTACTACTTGGCTCTTATATGACGCTAAATGTCGCGTACGTGAGGGCGCGAAAGAGGTTTCACGGAGTTCCTCGGAAGCTGAGCTAAACATGAAATTCTCATCGAAAATTTTTCCCAATTTTCTTACCTACGACGTAATTTCGATAATATCGCAGAATTATAAAAGAATTTTTTTTGGTTTTTGTTTCGACAATTTAAATTTAATATTATAAACACGGCTTCCTCTGAGAGGGAAGACAAAATCTCAGGTGTACGAGATAAATACTTGGCTCTTATATGACGCTAAATGTAGCGTACGTGAGGGCGCGAAAGAAGTTTCACGGAGTTTCTCAGGAGCTAAGGTAAACACGAACTTGTCATCGAAATTTCTCCCAATTGTCTTAGCTACGAGGTAATTGGAATTACATCTCAAAATTATAGAAAAACATTTCTGTTTGGCTTTTTTGCTTCGACAATAAAAATGTTATACTATAAGCATACTCCATGCGGAAGTAAAAATCGGTCAACAACCTTTCTCATGAACAAAATTATGCACAAAACGGTAAGTAAGGTAAACCGCCCGGTTTCCGCCGCTGTCCCAGTTGCTGCCATTAATCACAATTTATACTAATAATAAATACAGTGTACATTAAATGCAAACGAAATTGACGGCATATTTTTAATAAAAATATACCGTCAATATACCGACGGTATATTTTTTATAAAATGTTTCTTTTAACAATTGAAGATGGCGGAAACTGGGCCGTTTACCTTAGTTAGGCAGCCATGTTTTTTTCTTCTTAGGATTAGATGTTTCCGAGTCGAATCTCGAGGTGCCGCAAAATTTACGACTCCTCAGGTCATATATTCCCGCGAACTTGCTCGAGAGCCATTCGTCCCTGGAACGTCTGATTAGTCCTTCGTATAATAACGAAGCACTTTGGACCTTGAGGACTTCCGGTTCTCGTCTCTTTACCTCTCCTTCGGTAGATTTCTCGATTATGGCAACCGTGCAATCAAGCAAATCATGAAGTCGTTACGAAATCCACTGGCACTCTCGACCCCCGGTGGTTCTCGTTTCTCGCAATAAGGGATTATGCGTTTTCGAGGATCGAACTGGCCGAAAGGGGGCTTCGTTTTCCCCGAAGTACCCTAAGGAGACTGACTATAGCTTCCCGACGATGCACTCGCCTTTCCCGTAGCTCTCCGACTCGGCGAGTGGAATAGTCGCTGGATAGAGTCGTTTCGCCAAACTCTCAGCTCGGAGAGCTTCTTTTCGAACAAGCTAAAGGGTTGCATCGTACGAAATTGGTAGAAATAAATGTCGCAAAAAAAAAAAAGTTTAGTACCGCGATTCGATGCTATTCGCATTATTTGGGAAAGCTCGAGAGACCGAGTTGATTTTTATTACCCGCAAATTGGTGCTCCAAGTCATCCTGTTTCCCGACGCTGTATCATGTCTCTATGTGTAGGGAAGAGCGGGGCAAGACGGAATCGTGAGGCGAAACGGAGTCCTCCATTCGAGATGAGACTTCTTTTTCTCCCGCGAAATTTCTTTAAAAATAGTCCGTTTTGCCCCGCTCTCCCCCCGCGCGAACATTTCGCCCGAAAGATCGTTTCGCGGATCGTTAAATTCATTCCGTCGTTACGATTCATCGATTCGCGTAAAAAAAAAGTAAAAACTTCACGACTCGGAATTGTTCAGGGAGTAACTTTATAACCATTGTAATTCGATTCTACATTATTATCGGGGCTTTTCGGTTCTCTCGCTGGCGATGTGTAAAGATCGCGTTTTAATCGACATCTCAATTATTATTCATCGAGTTTCAGGGGGCGGGAGGGGGGGGGGGGGGTGGGGGGATAATATTAACGTGTTTTCGGGACACACTCTCGGAATCCCCTTAATAATCGCGAATGTGTGTTCTGCGAGCAGTTACGCTCGGTAAAACTTATTTAGGGAGTAGTAAATAGTGTTTACACGACGTTTAATGCGCGTACGACTCCGTGGCTACCTTAACGAGCGCGTTCCACGGCCGGACCGCCTAGGAATGATCGTCCTACTTCGTGGCGGTTCTATTGTAGAAACGATCGTTAAAGAGCAGTCGCTTGTCGGTTCGTACGGGCGATAATCACAGCTTTGAACACGCACTCGAATTTAGCTGATTCTGCACACAATAGTAAAATTTCGAAGCAAGTATTTAAAAAAAAAATGTAATTCATCGGTTACTTCGTTCGTATAAAAACGGTACAAAATCGTTCGCCAAACTTTCCCATAAAGGAAGCAATTCACAAAACAACAAAAAATGAGGAACCCATCTGCAAATTTCGTTGCAACTTTCCTGTAAATAATCGTTTTAAACATTTCCTTCGTGAAAAAAAATCTCAACATATTCCCACTAAAAAAATGTGCTTATTATAAAGAGCCTAAATGTCGCGTAAGTTCGAGATCGGCACGTAACGAAAGTTTGTCGAAGGAGGTCAGAGGCAATGTTTTAGTTGAGAGGAGAAGCGCGCGCGATTCGGATCCCCCAGTAGTACAAGACCGCTTTGGTCAGACCGCTGCCTCGTGCCCTGCTAGTTAATTTGTCAATATTGCTAATCATCCGAGTCTCCGATAATCAAATAAATCGAGCAAGTTCCAGCTGTAGGGTGGGCACGCTATCTGGCCGAAGCCGGGGGAGGTCCGGGACGCCGGAATCAACTTAACTGTTGACCTCTCGTCGTGTCCCTCTTGAGGCACAACCCCTTAGCCAAGGGTTCGCGCAATTCTCGACTTCGAATTTGTCACCAACTTCGGCACTGCTGTATATATATGTTTATACGTACACTGTATCTAGCATATCTAGAATTCTATACATGGGATTTACCTCAATGCCGCAAGGTGTTTATGCTCTCTTGGCCTCCTTCCGCTCCCCCGTAGAGGAAGCTTCGTTTAAATTTAAAAAAAAAAAAATTAAATCGTTTCGGGAATTTTTATGCAAACGTATTCAGAATTTTCTAAAAAAAATCACATGTAGGAAAAATGTCCGGTGTATGCGGCGTGTCTGACAAATTGTCCTTGAGAGGGTAAATGTCGCAATTTTTGAGCGCTCAGGATGAAAGTTTGCACACGTGTCGAGTTGCCGGATTCAAAAGTTAGGGAATTTAATTCCACATAACGGAAATACGAGGGTATTAAAAAAATATTTAAGGAAAAAAATTTATATTTTTTTTCCTTATCTTAATATCGCTCTTGACATGGAACTTCATTGCGTGCTTAAAATATTGGTTCAAATTTAAGATCGAGATCAAGAGCGATCTTAAGTTTGATCTCAAGAGCGATCTTAAGTTTGATCTCAAGAGCGATCTTAAGTTCGATCGTAAGTTCGATCTCAAGAGCGATCTTAAGTTCAAACCACCGTCTTAAAATTCGACCCCAAGAAGCCTCCCAACTTTCGCCTCAATCGAGCGCAGAGGTTAAACGCACATTTTCTTTCAATTTTCCAACTTCCCTTAATTAAGTTCGTTGACAGCTCAATAACATCCAAAGTCGGAGATCTTCGTCGGCCGCGATGTGTCGTACCATATGCCGAGTATATTTCCGCCGAGACCCTCTCGCTGTAACTAAATAACTGTGGGGAGGGATGATCTCCCGCGAGAAAGTCTCGGGATTCCTGGCGGCGACGTTATTATAATTCGAAGGGAGGAAAATTTGAATTAGAAGATGTGGAGCAGAGTCTGTGACTGGCGCCCACTCATTCGTCATACCTATAGATATTATATTATTATTATTATTATTGCACAACGAGAATAAGAGAAGCGGGAGGGCGCGGGGTGAGGAGGGACACTCGCGATCTCGTCACGTGCTGGAAAGTCGTGACGCTCCCTTATACGCTTCTCGTCGTATCGAGCTGCATCAGGTAGAAGGGTAGTATTTGTAATTCCGATTAGACCTCGTCCTTTCCTCTCATACCCGACTGCTATCCACTTCGCTTCGGAAATACTACGCCGGGAAACCCGTACGTATGTACGTTCACTATAGCAACTTAACTTTTCCCGAAGAAACTTACACGATGGCGGGTGCCCGGGGGTGGGGGAGCGGAGGGGGGGGGGGGGGGTTGCTGGTTGCAAGCTCTCTCGTGTGTGAGGCTGTGCGCTGTGTGCAGTCTGTGCACTTTTGGCTTCGCTCTGACGGCACTCGACGTAGCCCGAGCTGCGACTACGACTTCCACTTATAACATGGTGCGAGGAGGCGGGGCAATATGGTATGAAAAAATATATATTTTTAAGGGTTAAGCCGGTGGAAAAAAATTTCGGATCCACTAGTTTCGACAAATCTGACCCTTCTCAACATTGTGATTTAAAAAAAAGCTTAAATCGTCCCCCAAACTGCGACGACGACTTTCACTTATAATATGGTGTGAAACGGCGATATAGCAAAACAAAAAAAAAATCTACGCATTTACAAAAAATCTTGGATGTTACTAGCTTCGACAAATCAGATTGTTCTTACCATTGCGATGAATCAAAGCTCAAAACGTCGTTGTCTTGCGTGCGTCTTCCGCCTCCCCAAAGTATGTTGTCTTTTTTTGCCTATTTGATGAATCGGGTTGACCGGAAACGAATTCTTCGGTAGATTTGTACGACTTCGAAAATGTTGACCCTCGGTCTCGTTTTGCCCCACCCTCTCGGGAGAGCTCGCGGCCGGAGCCGGGGAGGGCAAAGATAGGTGGAGAGGACGGACAGACGGACTCGGTCTCATTCTCCAGAGACTCTGGAAAGGGAACTCGTGTGTGACCGGGATATATCCAGTGGAAGCGGCATCTATCCTGGTGTCCTCGTACGAGTATCACCGACGAGCACACTGGCGGGTTCTGCTGCTTTTGCTACTGCTACTTGCGCGTCGGCTGGTAGAGAGAGGCTGGGCACCAGTATACCTGACGCGAAGACGTACGGCTCTCTCATGAATAGCATTGCGATAAATTCGATTAAAACTTCCGTCCCGGCCCGGTGACTCCGCGCTACGAGCTTCGAGCCCGCTCCTCCAGCCCCCTCGCCCCCCCCTCCCCCTCGGGCATAATATCTTGGTCTTTCTCCCCCAGACTGGGCTCAACGTTTCTGTCTCGTTTCCGCGTTCCAGCCTTACCGATCCTATGGAATACCGTATTTCTCCAACGTTTCTCGAGAAAACCGACACATGTCTCATGGTCTAGCGGCGGACGGTCAGGCTGCACGGCGTTCAGGCGGTAACATCGATTTCTCCCGGTGAGGCTTAATCCTGCTGATTCGAAAATTGAAGAAAAAAAAAATGAAAATTGATACTCGAAAATTGGATAGCGTTCTGAGAAAGTTCATGATGGGAGAACTCGAATCGTGCTTTCTTCGATCCTGGCTCAGACTCTCTCAGACCAAGGTTTCTAGAGAAAACTGACACGTGTCTCATGGTCTAGAAGCAGACGGTCAGACTGAACTGCCCGAGGAGAAATTTTCGAGCGTTACATCGGGCCCTGATAGGGTCCCGATATAGCCTTATCAGGCCCTTGTCAGGCCTTATCAGGACCCTATCAGGGCCTGATGTAACGCTCGAACATTGCTACTCGGGTGTGCATGCAGTATCATCAATTTCATCCGATGAGGCTTAATCCCACTGGTTTGAAAATTGAAAATTGAAAAGCATTGTGAAAAAGTGCATTGAGAGACAACTTGAAGTATACTTTCTTCGATCGATTCTCTCAAACCAACGTTTCTAGCGAAAACCGACACATGTCTCGTGGTCTAGTAGCAGACGGTCAGTCGATTTCTTTCGGTGAGGGTTAATCGCCCAGTATGAAAATTGGAAACTGAAAATAGAAAATCGAAAAGATTCTGAAAAAGTTCATCGAGAGAGAACTCAAAGTGTCTTTCTTCGGTGTCTCAGCAAGTAAAAAAAAAAGCGAAATTGATAAGCATCAACGTCGATGTTTTACCTGAAAGAAGGCAACGAGAGTTTCCCCGGTAAAAAGTCTCCGGGTAAGTGAAGGGTTAATTGCCGTTTTCCTCGTGTCTATTCTCTGGTGTCTCGTTCATAACTCATTTCTACCCCGTCGAGGTAGGAAAGAGTGAGGGAAGGACACGAAGAAAAAAAAAACGAGGAGTGCTCGTCACGGTGTAGCAGGAGAGCCCGAAGTTTCGGACTTGCCGGGACTCTGCTGAGTGAGGGAGGAAAAGGTGAGAAAGACGCCTTTCCCGAAGAGCCGGCTATGGAAGGTGCGCGGAGAAAAGGAGGACGGAGGAAAATGCGAGAGAAAAGTGAGGACGAACGAAGAGCCCGATGGTTCGTGGCACATACTTGAGAAAGTTTCGGCATGGCCCAACGCAGAAGACCCGCGGGGTGTGAGGAGGAACCCGGCGAAACGTGGATGGATAGCGACGAGGCGGGGAGCGGGGCGAACGACGACGTAACTGAGTGCGAAACAGTTTGAAGTGCTTGCTAAATGTTGCGGAAAATAATGACTGATGGTCGTTGTAGGAGCGAGCCAAACACTGTGTGTGTCTTATCGTCGGAGGTGGCAGCCTCTCATCGCGACTCTTTGCCCTCCCCGGTCCATTGTTCCGTCGTTTATTATTCTTCCAGTTTACCTCCCAATCGCCGAGTGCATCTCGAAGAGTTGGCGCAACTTCGTCCAATTTCTTCGGCTTTCAATAAAAACAACGGAACAAATAAGGGGGGGGGGGGATAAAAAAAGGAAATAAGGAAAATTCTTGAGAAATCGTCAAAAGCCCTCTCGCGAACCTTTCACCGATTGCGGAACACCTGGAGCGGTCGTGAAGGTATGAGTTGTGGAGAAGCTTGTCCGATTCACGAGGGTTCACCTCGGGAACAGAAGTTCGAAAGGGAAGCGCGATTCCCTGTTTGCCCGAGCATTGTACGACAACAGCCAGCCGAACGAGCCTGCCCTTCTCCATTATTGTTGTCTCGACCGATATATCATCCCCACCGTTGAGGACGAACAAACTTCGACCGATAATTTCCCGAGGAGCCGCAAAACCCCAAATGGTCCTGACGCGTCTCGAATATTTCCGTTCCGTAATCCGAAGGCACAGCTAAGCATGCAGGGAGAGGGCGCGGGGCAAAACGGACCGTTCCCAGCTGACCCTAATGTGAACGTCATACGAGTCTCAGTACTGGCACGGCGTCGGCCAGCGTTCGCCCAACGTCAGTCCCCAGAATCAAAGAACGCAATGTAGATTAATTCTTGTTGCGAAATTATAACTAGAGAGGCCTTAAATGTTCAGAAAATATCCACGCTCTGATAATATAGTATACCGAAAATTGCATACTCTCAAAGGAACCTTCTTACCACCTTTCACCCATCGAATGAGAATGCGTGATACAAACTCTTGAACCCCACTTTACTTCCCTCCTAAAAAAAGGAGTAAAAAGTTCGAGGATTTGCACATTAATACTTGGTCGTAATTCAACGACTTAACTTCAACTCGTGAAGTTTGACTAGGTCAGGAACTCTTCTTGATCCCTGATTCGAACGAGCACATAGTGAATAATCCTTTTGTACAAACATTGTAACAATCGACAGTTTGTCTTCAGAGAACGTGTAAATTCCATTCGAAATTAATTTACCCATCTTTCGGGATATAACGTCGACGTACAAAAAGGTATAAATGTGACTTACAGTCCCAACAAGCCCTTCCCAAAGCTTAAAGTGAGCTCCCGCATCGGTTAACCCGAACAGTCGGCCAGTGCTGGCCTCGTCATTCCCACCAATGAATTCTCGTGGGGCCCAAGATAAAGAACTCTCCTCTCAACCGGAGGTCCCTGGTCTGTGTTGCCCCGCTCCGCGCCCCACCCCTACCAATCAATGGAACACAAGAGATCCACAGCCCTGCATACGCAATCAGAAAAATACCTGTCCCGTTTCCGTTTCGTTCGCCAGGCTCGGATGTACGGCTCGCTACCTTTCATCTCCAACGTTTCTCATCCAAGGGGGGGTCCGACCGGGAGGTGGTGTTTCCGAGGCGAAAGGAAGCCAGCGGAAGGGTAGAAGCAGAGCAAAGGTAATACCAGCTCCGGAGCTCTCCCTCCCCCCTCCCTCAAGGGTTCCTCCGAAAGCCGGCTAGAGGAGCGCTCTATATATCGAGGTCAGCGAGTTTTTCCCCTGCGCGTCGCGAGTTGCGCGCCGGTGGAAAGGGGGGTTCCGTGACTTGGTTTCCGTGCGCGTACGTACACACGAGCGGAGAGTTGTATCCCAAGAGGAAAACGCTCGGATGGTGGGCGTCGGCGTGGTAGCCGTTGCGCCGGGTCGGTATTCGAACGAGCGTACCCGCCGATTGGGCTTTCCTCGTGGCACCAGCAACGCCCCGGACCCGCCAAAACACCGCGAGATGCGTGGGCGTCAGATACGCCTCCACCCGGAATCTTCTTCTTCCTTCTTTTTTGGGGGTTTTTTTTTTTACGCAAACTCCCGTGTACCTTTCATCCAGCCCTCTCTCGGATACATATGTACGGCATGCATCGTACAGCTTGTACATGGCGCGGAGAGAGGTTCTGCCCCTCGTTCACGCTCGGAATAACGAGCGCACCGAGGCGTGCTCGGGAGCTTCCCAGTCGAGGGAAGTCTCGGACAAAGTCGAAACGTTCCCGAGGAAATTATCGACGGATAGAGAGGCATCTGGAAGTGGAGAACGAGAGAGCGTGTGTTCTTTCATGAGCGTCATCGGGTGAAAGAAGCTCACCCGTAGAGCTTTATATCCACATCCAGGCCCGCCGGGTTACGCTCCGTTGAAATCTCCGAAGCGTGCCGGATAGAGGGTTGGAGGGTGGCGCAAGAATTTTGAGGGATGAAAATTTGAAAGCATCCGATGGGATCAACGAGAAACAGCCCAAATCCGGAGCTCATAAACGCTGGCGGGTTTGATGATTTGTTTGCCAATCACTTACGTTACCCGGGACGTATTCCATCGCTATCGAGTTGCCAAAGAGGATGCCCGCTTCCACCCTCCGTGGAGGCTCCGCAGCCTTCGGACGGGTTCCCCACGTGTGTATTTAGCTCTGGAGCATAAAACCGAATGGGTACAAGTTTAACCGATAAAGTCGAGCCGGAAAGGCTATTCCCGGGTCATCGCGGAAGTAAACTCCTGCGCATTGCACAGGCAAAAGTTCCTTCCTCTTCCGGCGAAGATGCTCCCTTGGTCGGGCCCTGCTCGAGCTTTTAACTAATCATCGGCTGCATTCATCCGTGTAAACTGTTAATGTAACGGTATTATCGCCGTACAAGCTTTAGGGTAAGGACCGTAGGAGGTGGGACGAGGAAGAGGCTGGCGTTATCGAGAAGGGAATTATCTCCCGCAGGGCGGAGGACCTTACGGAGTTAACCTCATTCACGGAAAACCCTTTGCTTCTTTCCTGATCTAATTACACCCGGCGAGGCCCTCGGAGTCCCTCGGAGTAATGGGCCCTTGATCCGCACACTCCGAGCTGTGTTCGCAGCTGGCGGAGCGTCGGATGCTCCAGGAGTAAAGGGGCTACTTTGCCTCCCCCCGCCTCAACCCTTCCGAGAGGTCCGCACTGGCTTCGGTATCTTAACGAAGGTCCGCGAGACGATATCGCGAGGTCCTCCTCGACGGAGCTTCGAGTCCCCCTCTAATGATCCCCGTGGGAGGGTGCGCGAGATTCCGGATTAATCGACGTCACGGCAACTCGCCCCCGGGATAGTTTCGCTCCCGATGTGGAAACCGCTGGAAATACGGCGCATAGAGAGGCCAAAGGATGCGACGAGGCGAGCTACGAAGCCTCGGGGAAGTTTGGATAAAATTATCGAACTAATCAATTGGTTTTTCTACCGTCTGTCGCGCGATTTGGATTCTGGGGTGGGTTTTCGTGAAGGAGATATTGTGGAGAGGATTTAGTTTTGCGTTCCTAGTCGCTATCGAATCTGCAGGTAGGCCAGACTTTTTGCCGAGTGAAAATGACGTTATCTTCAATTTTTGTTTAGTGGCGTCGAAGAAAGTTCACTTTCGGGAATACGTGTGAATTTTTTCAGAATTTTTTCTCATCATCTTCCCATTATTCGAACCGGTCTTCTCTGAAGTGTGGAAATCGACAAGTAGATGCGGCTTTGGCGATTTGGATTATCGGGTGGGTTTTCATAAAGGAGGGCAAGAAATTTACCGTTTGCGTTCCGAGTCGCGATCGGCCAAACCCTCAGGTAATCGAGACTTTTTTTACGGCATCGAATAGATTACACTTTCGGGTATCCGTGTGAATTTTTTCACAATTTTTTCTCATGATTTTGCTACGATACGAACCGACCTTCCCTGGAGTACAGAAATCGACAAGTGGATACGGCGTTGGCGATCAGACAGTCGACCTGCCATTCCCATAAATTCGCGTAACTCTGTAAACTCGTAACCCTCGTCCCCGAGTACCAAATTATGCAAAAGAAACGTCGGGCTGATGCGTCGCTCGAGTGTGTTACGTCGAACGACCGGCCCGAAGTATCCGGTTTTCCTACGAACGTCATTACAGCCAAAGCTTCCCAAAGGCTTTAATTTTCCAGTGTTGAACTCCGCCTTTCCCCAACCATTGCAACCTTTTCGAGCCGCGCACTCTAGTCTAGTCTAGCCTCCGTATGTTCAGCAACTCGTGACGACCCTCAACAATTTCATGTGTGAACTCTCCGAGGACTCTCGGTGACGAGACTAACAACTCTGTCGAGAATTCCCTTCGGTCTCACCGACAAATGTTGCCCTCTCAACTATTCCATTTAGGAAAAAAAAGAATCTGACAGTCGAAGATCGCGGAAGCATCGAACAAATCGTTTTATAACCACATCTTGCAGCGTGACCATCAATTTTATCATCGCTTCCTCACCCATTCGAAAAGATTCCGCGCAGGATCGCGGAGTAAAAGTTCGGGCTGGCCGGACATTCGAGCTTCTCTGGTCAGTGGAACGAGCGGATTTCGGACGACGGCATAAAGACAGAAGTCGAGGAAGAGCACCCAGTGGAAATAGAGAATAAAAATAGGAGGAGCACGCAGGGAGGATCAGTGTGTGTGGAATGAGAGAATGTTCTCCTCTTCCACGCTCTTCACCGTATTGCAACGATAGCGTGGCTCGTATACGGGAACAGAGGGGACGTAACCTCATGGCTGATCGAAGTTTGTTTGTTCCACTTGGCGTCGGAACGATAAGGAATTATATCTCTCTCCAGCTCGTTCGTTTCTTACCCTCCGCCAGCGGATACTTTACTGTTGCGGACTCAGCGAAAAAATTCAACCTTATCTATCTTCTCCACAGTCCCCTCATAGACGCGTCGTTAAATTTTACTTTCGGACCTTTCAACTGATTCGCTTTTCATCAAGTCCAAATGTCCAAAGAAAGGAACAAGATTCGTTTGACTTAATTGTTTAAATCAAACCAACCTTGTTCCTTTCTTCGCGAATCAGTTTAAAGGTCCGAAAGTAGAATTTGACGACGCGTCCCTAATTGGCCCTAAAAGGCCACCCATGAGTCTGTTGGAAAACAGCATTTGGTTTCTGAAGCTTGTCATTTTTAAATCATCCACCCCATCGATATGGCGCCTCATCAGTCATGTTGGGCACATCGCGGCGTATCAATTTCACTACAAACAAGCTTGAAAAACTTCGTTCCAAGCGTGGCAATACAACGAAAACGGGAGTGCGAGATGCGTCTGCGGTCTTCCGGGTCTGCAAATTAGCTTGAACGAAACAAATCTTTTTACCAGCGAATCCCTTCGCTTCTGATAAAAGTTCCTCCTCCACTCCGTCGGCCTTCGACCCTTTACTTTTAGCGGGCGACACACATCGTAACGAGCTTAGAGCGAATTAAGGTTCCTTTCTCGGTGGGGTTGTTTAACTCGAAACTCCGAGCGTATCAACCCTCTGTCACTATTAGCTTCGCCTCCTGTGTACCCCCAAGCCAGTGTAGCACAGAGCCGACGACGAGCGTGTGTTGCACTCGACGCTGGATGAGTTAAAAGACGAGTGAACCGAGCTTGAGTGCCTTGCCGTGTCCGACCTGCGGTCGCACTCTCCGGCAGTTCCTTGCCTCGCCCTCTCTATCTCCAGGCTCGGACCTTTGGTCCTGCGCCTCCGCCTCCGCTCCGTCGTTCGACGACAATTAGCGACTGCTGCTGGGAGTCTCGGTCAGCAACCCTTTATCCCTGAATGGTAAGGTCGTGGCGAACCCTTTGGCCCGAGGCAATCCAAGAGCTCTTTCGCTACCTCAGAAAGTTGTATAGGATTTTTTTTTTGGTCAAAGCCCTTACACGATCCTCGGTGGAGTACCCAGCACGTAGGTCATTTTTATTCCTGGGAGGAAAAGGGACATTCGGGATGTATCTTAGCGTCGAGGCGCGGGGCAGATGTGAATTACTGGTACGGAAAGTCCGCCAGTACGCTCATACGGAACACGCGGTGCTCCATCCATATCGATGACTTTCCCAGTAGATCGACGGGGGAGACCCAAGAGCGAGTGGAATTCGAAAGCGTTGCATCGGAGGTTGCACGGCAGGGTTTGGGGTCGTAAAACGAGGGTAAACACGCCGGATTTGGTCGGTTCCTTTGGGCTCTTCTCGGTGCGTTTGTTTCACGGTCGCTTCGACCGCGCCACTAGACCAAGAAGAACAAGAACAAGAAGAACAAGAAGAAGAACGAAATACGACGACGAGGACGAAAGTGTTTCGAAGAAAGTTTTAACCGCGTCTAATGGCGAAACTTGGCTCGCGAACAACTCTCGCGGAGGCCACGCGGAGCTTGACTGTCGAGGCGCGCCGGGTCTTCTGCAGGAGGCTTCCTGGAGAACCGGAGGAACGTCCTCCTTCATCCTCTCCTCGTAACCACCCCCTCCCCCCATGAATATAACTATATCGTAAAGAAAAATCTATGAGGAAAGCTCGTAGCGCAGGGGAGAACGAGAGGGAGGGGGCAGCTTTCGCTGTGCTGCGCTGCAAGGCCGAAAACTTTTTCATCCGATCCATCTCTCACCGTTTCTCCACGCGTCTCTCTATCCCTAACTACACTTCCGCGACTATGGATAGTTACAGTTACCCGGGGTCTTCTTCTTCTTCGCGAGAAGCTCGGGACTTTTATATCCCAAAGCTTTTGGCCCCTCCCCCCCTTTGGACGATCAACTCTCCTCCTGAACTTGACCCACTCACCCCGGCATCCTGGAGGGAAACAGAGAGAGAGCAGCGGCGACCTTGGCACCGGTATAACCACCTCTGGAACTCTGCGAACCCCCATCCAGCACCAAGAGGCCAACCAACTTATTCTTCAACGAGATTCTAGCCCCCCTCTTTCCACTCAAGACTTTCACCCAGTCACCATCAACTCGGCACTAAATTATCTCCGAGTTTTATTCAACCATTCGAATTCATAATCGAGTCTTCCGTTCAGTTTTATCATTTCAATTGGCGAATGAGCAACTTCTTCCTCTCCTTCTTCCTCGTCCTCCTCTTCTTCAGCGCGGAGTTCCAGTTCTCGGTTTTTCATTAAGACGCTTGGGACAGGATTTAGCAACATTTCTGTTAGCTGTCCATCGCGCAGCTCGCGTTTCTCGTCACGTCGTTCACACTCCTCAGGGTTTAGGTAAAGTTCTTTCTCGGACATGTACGGGAAACCGCGAGCCGGCAAGTTTCGCGTTACAGTCTACGGAATAAAATGGTTCTCCCAGAGCCGGAATTCACAGGAGCAACAAACAGCGACGGCGGTAGCATCAGAGCCAGGAGACTCGTCGGTTGCTGGTTAGCTGTACGGACCAGCTTCAGCAAAGTTGGGATACTCGGCTAGATTCCCGGTACCACTGTCGCCCCAGGCGATTTCGTGAGAAACGGCAGAAACCACCTCTCGCGAAGACTCGGAGATGTACGTACCGTGGGGGTGGTTGATATAGTACTGGGCAGCATGTATCATGGATTTATGATATATTCTGTGGGACTACATGGAACGTTGCAACATAGTCTCGTGTTAGCGTAGCTGGAGTCAAGTTTCCCTTTATTTTCGAGCATTAACATTCTATCCATGAAAACCGAAGCTCGGAATATTTTATCGCAACTCTCGCTAATCTCTAAACCTAGTCAGTATCTTCCGTGCGAAGGTTCACGCTGTCACCGGAACTGTAAGAATTTTTCGGAGATATTATGGCAAAAATTCTTGGAATATTTGAGCCTTTCTATGTACTACTATCTGCTTTGGTAATTTTTCCTAGATGATTCTTAATGTTTAACTAGGCAACTCTCTCAGTGCAGACGTTCGCACTCTTCCACTTTCAGAGTTACAGTTAACTATCATACCCGCTTCATCCAACGTTTATTCATTTCACCATCAACAATACCTGGCAGCCCCAACAGTATACCGTATTTATTATTAGTATAAATTGCGATTAATGGCGGTAACTGGGACAGTTGCGGAAACTGGGCCGTTTACCTCAATATCGTGTGTTACAATATATGCTGCGGGACCACTTGGAACCTCAAGTACCATAAAATAGGAATTTTGTAAGTTTTGCTGGGCAAGAAATGGGTATTTGTTTGTTGCGTTTCCACTTTACTTTTTTTTTCTTTTATTTCTTACAGTTTCTCGGTCACACATTTAGGAGGCGGAGATCCAAGATGGCAATACGTATAGGGTATAGCTATATCTTAGTTTCCGGAGTCTCCGCTGGCCCCGCAGCGGCATCTGTCACCGGAAGTAGGAACCCGATCGACGAACCGTGTCGTCGCGATGTCACCCATAGGACGCGGAGCTCGCCGGAAGTGGCGCAGTCTCACTCCCCCATCGACGAACCTCCCTCCGCAGCTTCTGCTGCACTCGGAACTGCTTCTCGTGTCTCCTCGGTGCACGAGCAACGTCCGGCGTGTGGTCGCGCAAGAAGCTACTCCACCATCGCGAAACCGCCCCGACTTGTATCTATACCGTTCTTGCCCTCACACACACATACACACACACCCAACGCACACATCGCACATCCTCACGAGCGTACAACTTTTGCCAAAGATTCCCGAACGCGATCGGGCACGTTTCCTCCTCGTCGCAAAACTTGTACACGTCTTACTATCGAACTGAATTTCAACTTTGTTATTGCAACCGTGAATAATTTTCACTCATCTACTCAACAGCCACGTAGAAATACATGACACCGATTTGACCTCTCCGCCCAGCGTTCCGAAACGCAACTTTTAATCCTAACATTACTTTCATCCTCTCGCGTTCAACCTAATTTTTTATAATGTTGTTGGTAATCGAAAAATCTGCAAAACAATTTTACTCCATACATCGACAAGTGGACCAAATAATCCAAAAGTTACTCGATCAAAAATATTGCCAGAAAGTGTTTTTTTTTAATATCGAACTGAGCTCCAATTTTGTTGAAGTACCAGATAAAAAAAATGTCCTCTATTTCAACTTTCCGTTGTCGGTACCGAGACAAAAGCAAAGAAACAGATGCGACCAACCCAAAAAGAAACTTCACCTAAAATTTTACAACCACCCTTGTACCCTCGCGTGTCTACGCAGTATCCAAAACGAATACAACGCGCATATCCACGTATCAGTACGATATCGGTCACGTACGAGTTGTATCTCAGAGGGCACAGAGAGTCGCGAGGTCCCAGTGCCTCCGAGCCATATATCAGTGACGGACGGACAGGATACGCGGACTGGGGGGGGGGGGGGGGGTTGCAACCTCCCTCTTCCCCTATCTCGCCCTTCCATCCCTCGGCTTTCGAAATTCTGCGTCCCAGCAGTCACGAGGTGACCCTTCGCGTTTGCTCCGAGCTTTCTCGTCCCGGCTTTCGCCTTCTCGCACTTGTCGGGCCGGTTTGCGGACTGTGTGCGTTGGGGACGGGCGAGGGGGGGAGGGGGGATGACGGGACGTGAAGGGTGGGTGTGCGGGGGGTGGAAGAGAAGGAGAAAGGAACTGCTAGAGCTACGGCTGGAAGTGTCGCTAACTATTTTACGTAACTCCGCCGACAGTTTGGCCCCGCGTTGACCACGTACGTCCGGCTCAGAGTCCCAGGGGTGGTTCCAGCCCTCGGTGGGTGGTTATATACCGGAGCGAGTCAAGCCGGCCGAGACGAGCGAGAACACATTGCCCGGTAAAGGAGTGAGGAAGCCTTCCCGGGCGAGCAAGGAAAGTCAAGCAAGCGCGGGGAGAAACCGGGGAGAGAAAACGGACTCTCTCGCCGCCTCCCTAGCTCGGCGTAGCGAAAGTCAGTAACACTCGAAGCCAGCAGTTCCGGCGGTGGACTCGCGGGGCGAGGGCAGTTTCGCCAAGGGTTGTCCCAAGATATGCATACGTGACGGACGCGATACGTGACCGTTTTCAGCGTCGGCCGTCGTCCTCTTATTCCGGCGACGCCGGGACCATTCGGGGATATGTTTTTCTTGTACGTTCTCGATCTCACGATCTCCCCTTATACCCGTCTTTCCGATGCCCCCAGAGGACTCCCGCGGCCGGAGGGACGATGTATCGCCCCGTGCTCGCTTGATATCTCGGCTGGAAAATTTGCGTGAATATATTTTCGTTACCGCCGGGGCATGGGCGGGGGATTCCGTTTCTATAGATTTTGCGTGGGGACCGAGATGGAAAAATGGTAACTTGGAGTTCTGGATCATTTTTTGAAAACCCAAGGTCCCTTGCGGGTGTGGAAAAATTATTGTTATTAAAATAATTTATTAATTTATTAATTTATGATTAAAATGAAAAATATATACGTTCTTCATTTTTTAAATACATAAAAAAAATTTCACACAAAAAAACGATAAGGGGGGACTTTTCTTTTTTTTATAGATTAAAAAAAATATATATATAAAAAAAAAAAAATCTCTGAAAAATCATACGTATTGAAAAGTTCAGACAGATAATCATACATCAATAGAAACAGGATGTCAAGCTACTCATCAAGCACTTGTACTTGACATCGTAAAAAAAAAGTACTCGAAGTACTAAAAAGTTCTTGTGTACTCGAAGTACGTAACTGAAGTACCAAACAAGTACCGGGTACTTCAAGTGCCACCGAGCTGCGAAATCCATCATTATTCAGTCCCTACACAGTTTGTTAGTCGTTTGGTCCAAACGACTAACAAAGTTCCACAACTCTTCCGAGCTTCAACAAAATTAATTATCATTGCTTCTCGCTCCGCAAATAAATCCGTTGTCTTCTTTTCCTCCATTATCACTATAAAATATCGTATTAATTTGCCATAACGTTCTCCACCGGAGAGTCTCGTGACTCGAATCGATTTCGTCTGCGCAGGCCGGTGAGGTCTAGTGGGGCAAAACGGCCCACTGTTATAAATTTCCCTTGAACAAAAAGAAGATCCTAATCTCGAACGAACCACCCGAGTCCATTTTGCCCCCTCCCGTTCCTACAAAGCCTACACCACGGGAGAACCATGGCCAGGCTCGTAACTCGATCGCCTCTAATAAAAATCGTTCAACGCGACGTCACGCCCATATCTCTCCCCCCCCCCCCTCGGTCCGTCTATATCCCGATGTAGCCTCCTCGATCCCATAACGCAACGTTAATGACCATCGATTACGCTAGCGTAATTACCGCGATAAATCGCAGACGCGCCGCCGCTTCCATAGCTGGCGCCTCGGAGATCGAACCCGGCGTTTCACATAATAACGATCAATGCCCACCATCCGGACTCCACCTTTTCTATTCTCCCCGACGGCGGACGCTCCGTCGTTCCCGCGTTATACGACTTTCCTCCGATCTCCGAGCGCGGATCGCTCCGCAGTGCATATAATCGCAGGACGGACCCGCGGCTGCCCGGAAGCAAAAGGGCGCAACTCCGCGCTCTTCGGTACGTGACTTACGCCCTTTTGCCTCTCGGCCCCGCGGATGAGCGACAGCTGCGAGCGAATTGCGCGAAACTATCGAAACCCGGAAGTGGGAAGAATGGCTCGCGAGAAGCTGAAAACAAAAGTGTCGGAGCGATATTACGAAGGGGGGCGGGGAGGGGCGGGGGGGGGGGAATTGGAGACGCGCTCTCAATCCTTTCGGTTGATGGATCTTCGGCCAACCGACGGACAGAGTTTCTTCCTCGATCGACTTATATATATTTCTCATTTCCAGAGAAGTCCCCCCCCCCCCCCCCCCCCCCTTTTGTTTTCAGCTTCCGGTAGGACGATCAGAGGCGCTCGTCACTTCCGCGGCGACGTGGTCCGATCGTCTCTGGCTCGGCACAAGCGTGAGGATAATCTCTCGCTCGTTCCTCCCCGTCGACGCCTCCCCGTATTTTGCCCGTTCGGGCCGGAGAGCCCAGAGAGCGAATCAATTATGGAACTTTTCAAATTTGTCAGTAATATTGAAATTTTCTTTTATGCCCTACCGACCGTGAGTCGCCGAGCATCTTCGCGCTCGGAGCTCATAATTGAAGTCTATCGGAGGAAAACGCGTCGACAGGGATGTCGTCGGAGAACCTTCGAACGGCGGTGGAGACGGGAAAGGGATGGAAAAAAAAAATGGGCGGAGAGCGAGCGGTGAAAACGCGGAGGCTGACAACGCCCGCCTTTGCCCGGCGACTGGAAACTTTTTGTTTTTCACTCGACTATTGTTTCCTATTGCCGATTGAGAGGGTTTTCGCGCGAAATCGCTTCATTTCCCCGTTCCAGAGTTTGAGACATCGAACCAGTTTTTACATTTTTTTTTTTTTTTTTTTAAGGGAATCGTCCCGTTTCTTCTTCGCTCTTTTATTCGAGTACGTTCACACTATTTTGCAGAGGGCCAAGTGAAAACTGTCGTGGAGTTTCACTTCTGAGGAACTCCGTGTGTAGAGCGAGCGTGCAATTTTCTTCGGTGATTCGGTAAGGCGGGATGTCTCGATTGATATTATAGTAGACGCGCACGATTTTTTGAAGGTTCGTAAAATCTTATCGTTCAATGAAATACTCGTCATTCTCGGAGGATTTTTTTTTTATTACGAGTCGTTGGAAGAATCCGCGGCGACAGTATCGTTTGCAAACGGTGAAGTAAGTGGTCGATCGTATCTCCTTTTTTATTGATGAAGGAAGGGACGATGAAAATGAAAATTCGTTTGCCTCGCGGGATAAGTGATCGACACAGCTCGTCGAGAGGAGCTTTTCTAACGTTCGATAGAATGAAAATTCTATTCTAAAATGCAGAATGCATTTTACAATATAGAATGCAATATAGAATTCAATATAGAATGCAATATAGAATGCAATACAGAATGTATTGCACAGCTTTGTGAAATGCATTTTGCTTTGCTTTGCATTGTGAAATGCATTTTGCTTTGCTTTGCATTGTGAAATGCATTCTAATGAAAATTAAAAGCATGAAAAAAAAAAAATCTCATAAGTTTCGACACCTTTCTTGGCTTTCGACATAATTTTTCGAAGGTTCGTAAAATCTTATTTTTCAACGATATTTTTTTTTTTTTTTTTTAATACGGGTCGCCCGAAAAATCGCTTTCAGACCGTGAAGTAAGCAGTGGATCGTAACTGTCATTTTTTTATTGATAAAGGAAGCAACGACGAAAATGAAAATTCGTTCGCCTCGCAGGATAACTAATTGATACAGCTCGTCGAGAGGAGCTCCTCTAACATTCATTACAATGAAAATTAAAAGTATGAACAAAAAAAAAATCTCATAAGTTTCGCACCGACCCCTTTCTCGGGTTTTCTTTGAAGGCAAGAAGGATACGCCTGGGAGATTGGTCGTTAAAGTGGAAGCCTCGGGGAAAGGGTTACCGAGAAAAGAATGCGGCAAAATTGTGCGAGGGCGCAGTTCGCCGGCGACCTTCTTAATCGCGAAAACACTCCTCAATTTTCTCCCGCGGTAAAAAAAAGAGCGACCTCCGGAAGTGAGACGGGCGAAAAAAAGGCATTGCGTCAGTTTTCCTGATCATTCGGTCGGGAACTAATAAAAAAAAAAGAAGCCAGCGTACTTCGCGTATCTCCACTGTTACTCTCGACCGTTTGCCTAATAGAGTCGATAAAATCTTTCATCCCTCGCATTATGGCCCGCGGGCGCTCCGCGCCCCGAACGATAATCGTATAATTAACCCTTCCATACCGTTGCGTAACACTGAGAGGGCCCCGAATGAGAGACTTTGCAGTTTAAAGAATACGGCCTATTGTAATAACAAAAAATTGCCTCGTTATCGTAAAGTTTAAACGTTTAAACCTTTCTTTTTCCCCCGTCGAGATAGAGAGAAAGAGTTAACTCGCAAAAATTTTACTCGACTTTTCTCATCCACTTATTTCTTTTCTCCTCAATGTATAGTTTTTTTTATCTGTCTTAATTTGATTTTCCTATAAGAAAAAAAAACATTATGGACAACTCGTCAAGCGTTATAATAATTGAAGTAGTGCCGGCGATAGCTAATTCGAGTTTAGAGTCGAGAGTTTTCGGTAAGGAATGGAAAGGCTCGACTTTTCCCATCCACTTATTTCCTTTCAACTCAGTGTATAGTTTTTTTAAAATTTATTTGTAATCAGCCATAAAATGATTTTCCTATATATAAAAAAAAAAAAATTGACAACTCGTAGGACGTTATAATAATTGAAGTAGTGCCGGGTATAGGTAATTCGAGTTTAGAGTCGAGAGTTGTCGGTAAGGAAAGGAAAGGCGCGACTTTTCTCATCCACTTATTTCCTTTCACCTCAATGTATAGATTAAAAAAAATTATTTGTAATCAGCCATAATTTGATTTTCCTATAAGAAAAAAAAAAAAAAACATAGACAACTCGTGGGGCGTTACAATAATTGAAGTACTGCCGGTGATAGCTAATTCGAGTTTAGAGTCGAGAGTGGTCGGTAAGGGATGGAAAGGCTTGACGGAGAGAGAGTCGCGCGACATCGGACGAGTGAATTCGCACCCTCGAGAGCCCGCTGTATTCGTAGGCATCGAGCGGGAAGCCTCCCTTGCCCTTCGCCGAAGAGGCATCAGCTCTCGCTCTTCGCCCCGCCCGATTATCTCATCAATTTTCATTAGCCGTTCGGGGAGAGACGCATCGTCCGCGAAAACCGGAGGGATGCTGATTAAGACCGCGCTCACCCCGCGGGTGAGCGCGAAAGATATACATCCCACTGTGTAGCTTCACATGTTTTCTTGCAACGTTCGCACACGCGTTCCTCTCGTACTGGCAATTACCGGTAGACCCGTTCTGTGTGCAATTAAGAAGCAACGACCGTCCATTTCTCGGGCGTTGTTCGTTACGGCTCGGCGACGTCGGCAGACGGCCGCGATGATCGATCGCTTGTATCCAAGTTTCAACCTCCCTACTTCGATTATTGTGGAGATAAGGCGATAGGTGATCCCTCGCTTTGGGAGTTTAAAAAAAATGGTCTGCCGTAGACGTAGATATAATAATTTTCTATTAATTTTCTTAGTATTGTTCTACTTAAGGTTATGGACGGTTTATGAAATAGGGATATGAATGGTTGCGATCAATTTTATTTTTTTCCCTCGTCGATGATTTTTTTTCATTATTAGATATATTAGATGAAATATTTATTACATTATATTTATACATTATTTATTAGATGAAATAAGGATATGGATGTTTGCGATCAATTTTTTTTTTTCGTATCCGATGATTTTTTTTTTGTTTTCGATTTTCGATAGAATTCGAACACTTCGAAGGGTCAGTCGTGTCGAGGACTGAAAGAAAGTCGATTTCCAATCTCCGGCTACGCGGAGTTAATACTTCGGGGGGGGGGGGGGGGTGCATTTGGAAACCAAGATTCGCCCGCAAGACCGGCGGAGAGTTTCATCCCCTTCTTAATTGTCAGAGTTAAATAATTCACTGTCAATCTCTTTTGCACCCCTTCCCTTCTCACGATTCTCGCAACGTCTCCATTGCGAATATCTCGTCAACGACGTCCAACTGGGCCACCTCAACCCCCGCCCTCATCAGTTTTCTCGAGAAAGCTCAAACAGCCCCGCGAAAGCGTCTTTTAATTATTCTAGAACCACGCGCCCCGAGACTGCCAAATAATATAATTCATTTCACTGTTTGTGACGTCTCGGTCGAAGGGCTGAAATTCCCATAGCTTCATTCTGAGTCTCTTACATTCGAATATTTTTAAACCCGGAAG
The DNA here is from genome assembly GCA_917499995.1 of Ichneumon xanthorius. Taxonomy (NCBI): domain Eukaryota; kingdom Metazoa; phylum Arthropoda; class Insecta; order Hymenoptera; family Ichneumonidae; genus Ichneumon; species Ichneumon xanthorius. Next base: position 1,301,525 of record OU824204.1, on the reverse strand, counting down.
ACCATACATATTTTGTTTATTACCTGCCGAAAACCAAATATTGCTGCCTCAAAGAGGAAGATTTATTTTCATGAAATAAATCTTCCTCTCTAAACCTTCCTCAAAAAAAATAAAAATAAAAATAATTAATTAATAAAATTAAATTTAAAAAAATGGCTGAAAGACTTCGGTCGATGGCCAACTGGCAATATAAGATATAGGTGTAAAGTGAAAAGTCTATTAGGTACAAAAAATCTGTTACATGTTATCTATTGGCAATAAACTCACTACTACTACAACTATTGAAAAAAAAACATTTTGCAGTTATACAAAATCATCCAGACCGCAATTACGTTTCGCGGCCGCGATTCGTTGTCTCTTGCCGTCGCGGATCTCGCTAATCCGTTGAATGAGCCCGGCGAACCGAGAGCCTCCTCTCGCCGGCAGTCGGGCAGGCAAAAGGGAGCGCATAGCTTCGTTGCCGAACGAACGAGACGATCTGCCGCGTCTCTCACACCCTTCGCCATCCGCTGTGTATAATTCCGCAGTACATATATTCGTCTCTGTAGGAACAATAATGGACTTGGTTAGCGCGTTCGCGAAGCGGCTCCGGACAAAGATCTCTCGTGCCAATTAATGTCCGACGACGATTGTAACCCGCCCAGGTTCGCCGCATGCCCCGCAGAATCATCCGCGTATAACCAGAAATCTCCCGGACGAGCATAGCGTTCGCACCCTTTCTCGCGACTCACTTCGCGCTCCCGTTTCGCGTGCCCTTTCGCGGTTTAGCCGTCGATCGGCGAGCGACGCGAGACAGCTACGAAATTCCCTTTGGTTCTCTTCGAAGCAGCAACATGAATTTGTACAATAAAATCGGGAAAAAAATGTCCAAAAAAAATTGCCCCACCCCTCTTGTATGCGCAGCTTTCGAGTTATTATTGTGGGATAATAATGAACAAAAAAAAAAAAAACCGTGAATCTCGAAGCCGGGAAATATACATAATCAACGGGCCAAATACCTGTGGGGGAAAAAAAGCCACCCCCTTGGTTATACACGGAGCTGCGCTCGCGCGCTATATTCTCTGATAATAATAACAAAAAAAAGCATCGAGAAAATTAATTAGCTCGGGGAAGCTTGCCGACGAAAAAATTCGCAGCGAGGAGAAAATAAAACGCAGCTTTGCGCAGCGGCGGCGCGAGTGTATGTAAAAGCCTTGGTGTGAATGGAAAAAAATTCAGCGCTCTATGTAACGAGGCTTTTTTTCCTATAATTAACCGAGCGGTGGGGCTTTCATAAATTTTTAGACTATTTCCATTCTCTTGCGAGCAGCTAGTTTATTTTTAATGGCGGAAATATGTGAGTGGCGTAGCGAGGATTTTTTTTTTTTTATTATTTAAGTTCATTAAAAAAAATCTCTCGGACTCGAAACACCTTACACGATAAAAAGGGTCTGCACATTCGACGAACATTCATTGTCCACCGAGTCCAACATTTTTTTTCATCATAACTTTACGAGTAATCATTTTTTTTTTTAATTTAGTCACTTCACTTCTGATCCGGAACTATCATTTTTTTCGGCCGGAAGTGACGTCATGCCAGAATTACGTCACTTACTGTTTGAAAATCTCACTTTTCAACCGGAAGTGACGTCATACGGAAAAACGTCATATGAGAAATTTATTTACTGTTTACCATTTTTATCCCGCACTAAATTTCACTCCTTCAAAGTGAGTGAATTTCTAATGAACTTTTTTTTAAGGTCCCTATTCTAAAATCTCAGTATTTATTTCAGACTTAGTTTCCCGAGTCAGTAAACCTTTAACTCCACCCCCCCCCCCCCTCCCCCTCACCGCGCTTGGCGTTTCACGAGCTTCCCGGATTTGCGTCACGTTCGCGGTGTAATATTGCGAAGCGTGCGAATGTGGCTATTCAGTGGGATCTTGTTGGCGCCTCGTCCCCGAGAGGGGATTGTCTCATCCACACCTACAAAATTGTCCCATGTAGATGTACCGCTGAGACTGTTCGGGAGGCCGACAATGGCACGAAACTGGCGCGCTAGCCTGGCGTGTAAGGTGAATTTGAGCGGCGGGACTAGATATCTAATTAACATGGCTCGCGACAATGGAAGAACCATTCGTCGTAGCTCGTGAATCGTATCGCGAAACCGGGGTTGAGAAGAACACAGTGTGTCCTCTCCCTCTTCCATGCAGGAAGCTGCGACACGCTCGCGGCTCTGTGGACGACGCCGAGGAAAGGAAGAGGAAAGCTTCCGGGCGTCGGTTCCTATTCACTTCCATACATCGCGTTTCATTCTCCCAGCGAGCACCATTTCACAGCTTCAGACGCATTGCTCTCACTCACTTTCGTCTCGTGTCAATGCTCCAGAAATCCCTCTGTAGCGCACCTACGAACGAAATGACGTCGAGGGCTCATCTACATCTTCGGAGTAATTCCAGATAGCCAATCGTAGCACAGGCAAAGAAGGGCAATTGCTTGCCATCAAGCTTTGCTGTTTGCTTGCCAGCAGCATGTTGGTAGCAAAAATCCAGCAACGGTTGCTGTACGCTCATTTGTTATCCTCAGCAGCCGTCAAAGAGATCAAAATTCCTCCTCATCGGAAGCCAGCTTCTGATTGCACATTTCCGCAATCCGTGTTATTGCTAACGCTAATGAAAGCTTATTTTTTCATGCGATGAATCAGTTCGATGATGGGTTGGTAATGAATAATGTTACGTGATAATGAGTTATTTGAGAGTTTGTTTAACTAAGAGTTTCTGAGATTTCACGCAAAGTAACCGTGAGTCAAGCAAATTAATCTTCGCAGTGAGTCGCAAAGCACCAGCAAATATCCACGAAATTCTTAGTTTTATCCATGAAATTCTTAGCGAGATACGCAAAATTTTGACAACCCGTCTTCTGGAACAAATTACCATATGGGTTGGGTAAAAATTAGTCGGGCCCCTGTGAAAATGTCACATATTGTTAGTGGTGGCGCTGATGTTGCCTGATCGAAATATATCACATGACTTGGTAGTTTGTCCGAGATCTGTCCCGTAGTGTACATGTGACATATTGAAGAACTTATCTCGTTAGAATCCAAATATATTACCGCCGAAAAATCATCAGCATTGTTGGCTGAAGGACTTCGGTCGATGGCCAATTGGCAATATGCGTTATATGATTGAAATTTGTTACGTATCAAAAACTGTTCTATAATCTGGATTGTCAATAAATTCACTACTATGCAGTAGTGAATTGAACAGGCTAAAAATGATTAATTTTTGCCGAAGCAGTACCACGCAGAAGGCAAGTGTGCGAAAAGTATTCGCGATCTTGCAGTGTTAATTCAAAACGGGTAGTAATTTAGTAGGAAGATCAGTCGAGCGTCTAATCGTCTACACGACCTATTACGTATTCAAACTTGAAACTAGTTGACTGTTCGAGGAGCGGAGAAAGGGTCGGGGCGAACGGTGAGTAGTAACAGCGGTGAGAGACAGACGGACGGTCTCGCAGTCGGGAGAGGAGAAGCCTCCTGGTCTCTGTCGTCGTCGTCGACGACGACGACAGCCTGTAAACAGGTCTACACGTCGTCGTCGTCTGGCAACAATCTCTGCTCTCGAGCATTATACACTAAAACTGTATATAGGTATTTCGGCGAGGAGATTGGGAGGGCCGAGGGGCGGGAGGGGAGGAAAGGTGGTGGCCCGAGGTATTAAAAGTTTCTCACCCAGGGAAAACACAGCAGAGCGAGCCCTGTACGCGAGGAGGATAAACGCCCGAGTTCGGCCGGAGAGACAAGGCCCTTTTCGCAAGCTCCCTGGCTTTGCGTCCTTCGGGACGTGACTCGTCTCTCCCACGCAAGAGACTTGCGGCCGTCGGTACTTCTATCTATAATCGCCTCTTCTCATTTCCACGGGCCGTGCATTATTATCGAAGGTCGAAAAATCCGTATACCGTACCGTGGCTTAGAAAAGACGAATTGGAAAAAAAATTACTAGGCTTTTTTTTGGGGTACATTTTGCGGTAGATTTTTAACATTTAAATTTTATAGTATGACGATAAGTTCCTCTGCGAGGTATCGAAAATCGATCAACGAACTTCCGCAGAGAGGAAGCCACGTGCTAATTATTTTGAGCTTTTTTGTCTTTTTTTTTTGTTTTTTTTTTTTTGGCGATCGGTCTTTCTATCTATAATCGCCTCTTCTCATTTCAAGCGGCGGTGGATTATTATCGAAGATCGAAAAATCCTTATACCGTACTATGCCTTAGAAAAGACGAATTATAAAAAATTTTACTTCGTGATTTTTACGGTACATTTTTCGATAAATTTTGACCGTTTAAATATTAAACGGTCCGAAATCGGTCAACGAAGTTCGTGTAAATTACTTTGGAACTTTCCGACTTTCTTTTTGAATTCTTCAAATTCATTCTTATTTTTTTAACATTGTAGAAATACGGTTTCGTGATGAGAGCAAGGTTCTGTTAATCCCGCGCGAGATATAACGGAAGGGTGTCTTTTACTCCTCGACAATTAGAATCACTATGGGGGCCTAAGGGCGAGAGGAAATAAGAAGCGAGAGCTTGAGGGAAGAAAGCGAAGGATAAAAAATAAGAAGAAGATGAGGGAAAAAAAAGAACGTTTAATTATAAACAGCGTGGCGAAAGGCTGCCGCTGCGACGACGACGACGTTGGCGACGACGGCCAAATGGTCACGGCTTAGAGCTTCGTGCCCGGGGGGGGGGGGGGGGGGGGGGGTGGACGAGGAAAGAGGAGGTTGGAAAAAGTGAGGGAGATGGAGGAGGCGAACTCTTTCAGCCAAACGAAGGGAATCCGTCCGGAGATTATCCCTGGCTTCAAAAAGTTGTTAATTACTTGGATTTCCTCTCTCTACCTTTTTTTTATCCCTCACTACCCTTACACTAGTCTCTCGCTCATCTCTCACTCTCGGTTTCTCTGCAGCCGCCGCTGTTGCTGCCGGATCCTCACGTACAGGAATACGCGCGTATTCCTCGTTCTCATCCGACAATCTCGTCGTGCATTCTTTTACCGTACGATTTTATATCGGAAGGATTTTTTAATCCCCTTCTCTCCGCGTCTTGCCCGACAAATCCTCTTCCGCGCCCCCGGGGATGGATTCGCTCATCGGGAACGATCGCAATTAGTATCCAAAGTACCGGCCCCGCGAAGCCTTTTGTGTCTCGCTGAGCGTTCCTCGATCGGCAACGGATCTCGTCCTTATTTTATGTACCTGGGCGCTACTTAAAAACCATTTTGCACCCTCGTAAATCCAAGGCAAATCCATGACCAAGAAACATTTTTGGCGAATGCTAATACTAAAAAAAAAACGCTAGGCAGAGATTACGTTTTTTTTTACAAATCAAGATTCGTCTTGCGAAAATCAAGATTCGCAATTAATTAATCCAGTTCCGCGATTGATTGGTCCGCCGTTCGGGGAACCCGTTCAGAACTCTCATAAGGTCTCGGGGAGCCTTGTTCGATCGGCAACGGATCTCGTCTTTATTCGATATACCTGCCCGTTACTTAAAAACCCTTTTGCATCCTCCAAGACCAAGCTACATGGTATCGACTGCTAATAAAAAAAAAAAAAAATTAAAGTCTCTGCCTAGAGATTACTTATTTGTTTCACCGAATCAAGATTCGTCTTGGGAATCAAGATTCGCAATTAATTAATTCCGCATCCGCGACTGATTGGCCCGTCCCTCGGGAAACCCTTCCAGAGAACTCTCGTAAGGTCGGCGGAACGGCGGTGTCGAGACCCCCCCGCGGAGTCTCCTTCTACGATCACTTTGCGGTCTGACCGGCCCTCGTCTACGAGGAGACTTGACCATTAGAGAGGCGACAGTGGCGGTGTCGGGTACTGCGAGTCCTCGACCGGCAAGAGGGGTGGGGGTGGGAGAAGGGGAGGGAGGAAGTCGCCTTTGCGACTCCACGGAGGAAAACGGCACGGGGACGATGGGAAACAGCGTTAAACTTCACCGCTGCTCCTACAAATATCGTTAACGTACGGGGTCGCGAGGGGGTCGGAGGGTGGCGGGTGAGAATTGTACGCCCTCATGCCATATACCATGGCGCACACATACACACCTCTCCCCCATGACTCCGCCGTACCTCCACCTTAAACTCCCCGTGTACATAATACCGCGCCGTACGAAACCCCCGAGCTTCGGGGAGGAAAGGGCCGGGTGGTCAGCAACAGCGGCACCGGGCAGCGCCAGAAGCCCAGTAATTTTGCCGCATAGTTTGCCCAACAAGAACAACAACAACACAAACGGTTTTGGGGCCGAGCGGGCCTCCCGCTCCGCCGAGGTCCAAGACCAAAGTGCAGCTAATAACGCGCCGGGCACGATGGCTTAAAGCTCCCGGGCTGTGTACGGTTCGCCTTCGCACTCACTTGCTCGGTAACTCTCCATTCGCTCTTTCGACCCTTCGCAGAGCAAAGATCGACAGGTCCTTTGATTAATCAAGGACCGGCGGTGAGGACTCCTTCCGGTCTTCGGCTCGGATCGGCGGGGGAGGAAAAGAAATATTTCCGTAATAAATAGTGGCTTGTGCACACTGGGGGAATTTTTTTTTTAGGGGTGAGAGTCCTCGGATCGACGAAGACCATCGGCGAATTATCGTTATTAATATTATTACTGATAAAGGCGGGAGTGGGTGAGGGAGGGAGCGGGGAAGTTGGAGGGGCGAGTGGTTTGGGCATGTGTGACAAGCCGTCGGTCAATATTATCCGCAAATATGACTGGCGAGGACGGAGATGAGAGGGATCTGTTGGGAGAAGTAATCTCGTGGTATTTGGTAAACGTGTGCGTTTCTCCGCCGTGCCCTTTTAGCGCCGCGCATTTGGGGGAGGTTCTCGCGCGCGCCAAGTGTGATCCGAGACTCCGAGCGAGAAACCGTCGGGACTTCCGAGGCTCTCCCCTGCGGAAGACAACGCGAGGGGCGTCCGATGCCGTTCGGAGGGTCAAGTCGATGCGTGTGTCTGGAAGAAGTCTCGTTCGCATTCCGCGGGGTTTTTATGCGATTTAAGGGAGGGTTGGAGAGGAAAGCTTCTTGAGAGGTAATCGAGCTACAGCGCCGAGCGTGGATCCAATGAGCCTCGAAATTGAGGGATAGGCGAAACATTTTACCGAATTTTTACGAATGAAATATCCAATTTGATGGGAAGAATTTTATTCATCTTTGTCGGAGCGATGTGAAAAATAGGCAGGATTGAATTTCAAGACGCTTGAACTTAAGGTCGCTCTTGAGATCGAAATTGTGCCAGGACTTGATTTCGCGCTTGTGTTTGATCTTAAATTCGAACTTAATGTCGAACTCGAACTACAATCGAATTTCAGTTCAGAATTAAGATCGAACTCAATATCAAACTTAAGCACGTAGTCAAGTTCGAAGGTAAGGTAGATCATAAGCATGGAACGCCTGAGGATCCAGTGAGCCTCGAAATTGAGTCCACGGATAGGCGAAAAATTGAACCCGAAAAGCGAAAAATATCCAATTTGATGGGAAAATTTTTACTTATTCTTATCAGAGCGTTATGAAAAGGACTCAGTTCGGTAACGAAAGCTGTAATCCACTTTTCGTCTTCTTCATTCCAAGGTCTTCCCTACCAGGCACTAAAAGAATATACGTTAATAAATAATTATAATAATAACATTCATAATTATTATTTAAGAATAAATTTCAAAATTAGAAGAAAAAAAACAAATTAATTATTTAAATGCCGACGAAAGCGTGAAAACTCTATTGGCGAAGCTCGTCGGCGATGCGTCGAAAATTGGGTAAACTACGACGTACATGATTCTCGTTCATGACGCTCGTTTCGAGGGTGCAGGATCCGAGGCTTTCCCTCCCTGCCCACGAGCATAGTGAAGCTTTCCGGGTCTGGTCGAGCTCCCGTCCGGCAACGCAGTCCCTCGATGCAACGGCGGTCGGATCCTATAGTGTCGGTACACCACACTCCGACTGGACAGGGAAATCTAAACTTGCCCAGGAAGCTTGCTCGAGCTTCCTCGGGAAAGCTCGCAACTCGCACTCGCCTCGCCGGTACTTCGGGTAGAGCTGCCCAGTAGAGCTGGAAACTTTCGTGCTCGTCCAAGCAAATTCTCCCCAGCCGAACACACACAGTCCACATACGTTCTCGCACTCCGCCACTAAATGAGAAACACGAATTTTCAATCTCCAGCAACCCTTATCGCTCCTCCGCCCAAAAATGCACAATTTCATGATGAAGAAAAAAAAACCGGTAAATCAAAAATAAGCTTCGGCGTTTATTTTTCTTGCTCTTTATTGGAAACGTGCTGGAGTAAAAAGTCACCGGAATCGCGAGATATGTATACGGTGGGGGGAGAAAAGAACGGGGGGGGGGGCAACGAGTTTGCTAGAGCGTACGTGTTTTGCCAGACGACGTCTCGGGCTTCGAGTCGTAAAGCTTCTCTGGTTTGCGTATATTTTCTCCTATGCTCCGGTGAAACTGAAAAAGCTTCGTCACCCTCTTACTGTTCATAAATTTTTCACGCTCCGAACCCGATGTCCTCTCCGTCTCGCGTGTGTCTGCGGGGGTGAATTCGACGAAATGAAATGCGGCGTCGATATAGGTGAGAGAAAGCTATTGGAACCAGTTTTCTCCCGGTCTCGGCCCCATATAACCACACACGGGTCATAAAAGTGTTGACACGAAAAAAGTTACGTGCGACGATCGCCCGGGCACCATCGATATTATACCGTATGTATATGCAGTCTCGGATCTAGCTAAGAGATGCAGAAACGAGCACGGAAGCTCATTCTTCTGTACGATTTTGCGCGTCGAGCGACCTCGCGGCTCTTCGATGATCCGTCGAGCGGGCTAATATTTCCAAGTCTAACGTCAGCGAGTCTGCATATTGGCGAGTCGTAAACGTCTAGACCAGCGGCATTTGATCTTTAGCATCGTAAATTTTTTTATTTTTTTTTTAGATTTTTTTTAAGTTCTCGGACGAAATTTTAGCTGTTGAATAGGGAAGACGACAAAAGGTACCTTCGCACTCGTCGTCATCGGTGCATCACTCGGCCGCGAATGAATATTTTTTGGCTTCTTTGTAGTGAAATAGACACGCCAGGATGTGAGCATGATGACCATCGAGGCACCAAGCCAATGTTTCGTATACCCTGAGAATGATCGGCTCCGAAAGCAAAAAGTTAAATGTAGCTCTGCCAACACCGCCCAAAAACCGAAAAATCACGTATTATCTTGGAAAAAGTGTTGGAAAAAAATTGAAAAAATTCTATAACAATGGTAACGACTCCCCGAGGATGCTGTAAAAATTCGGCAAACTTTCATCGAACCGTTCGAGAGATACCGAACGGTTGATCATCCGCGCGATGCAACGTGCGATTGATTTCTCGTCCGGTTGAAAATTTCGCTGAGTGGAAACGAGCGCCAGTTCGTTTCACCTGCATCGGGAAGGTGCAGCATGGACGTTTCGAATCGCGTGGGAGGGCGGAGAGGGTGGCTCGGAGGGTTTGCAAAAGTTTTGCGCCAAGCCGGGCGAGAGAGCGCACGGCGGTCAGACTCCTGGGGTTGCAAGGGGATGCGGGTGGCAGATCTGCAATCCGGAATGGAATCTGTCCGCTCCAGACGCAAGCAGCGGCCTCCCAGGCTTCCGTCCGGTTTCCCGAGGCGCCTCTCGTTCTCATTTCTCTCAAACCCCCGCGTTTCCCCCACTCCCATATATATACGTCTCTCTCTCCAGGGTGGAGAACTAGCACTCACTCTCGGTGATGCCTGCCTGGCTGCCACCCCCGTGTCGTCAAGGCTCCTGTCCCGGATTAGATTCGAGAGCTCTCCCGCACTCTCTAACGAATCGACGATTCGTTCAAACTCCATTTCACCTCCCTCCCTCCTGCTACTCTCAATCCACGACGTATTTTATTTTATTTTATTTTTTTTTACTATCTAGTGCGATTTCCCCGTCGATTTAGCGCTCCTAATTCACGCTAATGACGTACAGATAGTTTGCTGACGATTTTCTGTTCCGGCTGATTTGCTTTTTTTTTTTTTGGATTGCAAAAAAGCTACGTTTTTTCCCGCAGTGGAGACGAGCGCGAATTTTATTCCACCGGGACGATTCGAACCACGTGAACACAGAGTGGGAAGCCTCTCGTCGCGCTATGAATTGATACGAGTCGATGGTTTTATGTATTTTATTTTATTTTTTTAACTATCTAGTCCGTTTTCCCCATCGATTTCGCTCTCCTAATTCACGCTAATGACGTACAGATAGTTTGCTGACGATTTTCTGTTCCGGATTTTTTTTTTTTTTTTGGGTAGCACAAAAGCTACTTTTTTTTCGTGCAGCGGAGACGAGCTCGAATTATTCCACCGGGACGATTCGAACCACGTGAACACAGAGTGGGAAGCCTGTCGTCGCGCTATGAATTGATACGAGTCGATGGTTTTATCTATTTTTCCATCCCTCCGGCTTGCACGCTTTCTCTTCTTCGGATATACTTTTGGAGAACCGCTCGTTTCGGTATGACGATCACGTGCAATGTAGATATTAGCCTTTCATACTGAGTCTTCGGGGGCCGCCCGCACCCCATCCGAGCTCTCCGTCGACCACTCGTGCTCTACATATCGTTCTTTGTGTAAAAAGGACTCGTCGCAGCCCCAAACAGAATTTCGTGGATATTTCGTTCGGGAATAAGAATGGGCCGAGGGAGAACTCGAACGGGAACTTACGCGTACCTTTCTCATTTACTTTTTTTTTTTTTTTATTCTCTCTCCTCCGCAATATAATGTATCCCCGTACTATTCTCACATACTTGCGAAGTCCCTCGGCCTCCGCACGCTTGTTCGCTGCTCCTCTGCGAGGATGAAATATTTTCGCTCGCAATTTTCGTCCGCCGTCTCGGTTACCGCAAAGGAGAAGCCCGAGCCGCCAATTTGCAAGTGCAACGAGACAAATTCAATTTTTTTTTTTCACTGCCGACCGTGGTCGTCTTCGCCGAGACTTAAATCGAAGAAATCTCTTTTTGTTCGTATATTTTATTTTAATAAGAGACAATAGAGACAAAATAAAAAATAAAAATAAAACATCCGTACATTTTATTTGAATAAACAGACTGTAAAAATAATTTGTAAATTTTATGTACTAGAACTTGAAATTTGCTTACATTACTTACATTAATTGTACATTAATGTACTTTTTTGTAAAATAAAAATACCAGATATTAAAATTACAAATCTTTTGCGTAAAATTTACGACAATTTTCATTAAAAATAAAAATTTTACTGCAAAATTGCAACGCAAATGGGTTTCAAATTTCAGAAACAGTTTATGTAAAAAATCTTCCAATGCCATACATAAATCTTTGAATACATTTCGTATACAGTGTAGACAATAGTTGACAAAAATTGCAAAAATTAAATTCGCTGCGTCGACGAATTCGTACTCACTTATTGGCCACCAAATTGGCAAAGAGCAACGCGACATAGATCCGATAAAAAAAAATTAAATCCTTCCGTTTTTTTTCACAGTTCAATGTTATCTTCAATTCTTAAATCCAAGAAATCTTCTCCGTACATTTTATTTGAATAAACAGTCAACAGAGTCAAAAATTGAATGCCCGCCTCGTCCCGAATTCGTAGTCGCTCATCGGCTATAGCGAATTAGCAAAGCGTTGTCGTCCTCCGTGGCGAAGTGCGGGGGTGTTATTAATTAAAAAGTTTGCCGAAAGCTTACAATAGTGACAGATAAATGGCCTCGCCGTGTTCCAGAGTAACATTATCTCTTCCTGTTGCCTTTTTTTTTTAAATCCCCCCCTTATTTTTTGTTTTCCTCCCCAATGTGTTTTCGTCAAACTTTTTCAGGACGCTTTGTCAGCTTCGTTTTACACTGTGCGGAGAGGGTACGTAGCAGTTACCAACAGCGCGCGTTAACGCTGGTTAGGTAATTGATATATGTCGAGGCGAGCTCGCCGTTAACTCCGTGGCGCGCGAACCCGCTTGGTCGCGAGCACAAACCCTCTTTTTACCAACCAACCCCCTCCCCCCTCCCCTCTCCCCCTCCCGCCGCTATAACTCCGCACCCTCTCACGGCTATTCTCGTTCTCTCAAACTGCTCACAAACTATTCTCAACGCTAACGAATCGTCCAAATCTCTCTCGCGAGCATATTAAATATTCGAGTAATTCGTTGCGCGGACGCGCCGAGCGCGAATTTTCCTCCCTCCGCGTAGCTTACCGGTACCACCTCGGCAGCCAACCCCGGCCCGGCCCCCGACCAGCCGTCGCAACTCTCAAAGCCTCCTCTCCTGTGTATGCTTCACGCTCGCCCGAGAACCGGGGGCAACGGCTACGAACCTCGCGAAATCTGGAATTTATACCGACACACACGTTTCCCGGAGTTCCCGAAAGTCCGCGCTCACATCCTCGGGGCGCGCGCACACTCGTGCCGCACATTCGCGCGATAAACATTTTCGACTCCCCGCTGCGGATTCGGGCCTCGAGGGCCGCTTACCTCGATTCCGCGACGGAGGAAAAATTTATGTTGCGTCTCTATCATCGTTTTTCGATTAATTATTTTTGGTAATAAATAAATAAATAAATAAAATTAACCAATCAATTAATGATTCTTATTTTTATTAGCGCGTAAAATCTCTCGGAGGAATTCCTCAATTTGTTTACTTATTGATTTATTTATTTGTTTCTTCATCGCTAAAACTATCGCTAAACCGTACAATAGCAGTCGAGTCTGTATAATTGGTCCGCTAAATACATAACGAAAATACACAAAAAATGTCAGGCGACCAATCGAACTAGCAAAAACGAAAAAAGCACATGATCAATCTCCAATCTGCTGATAAGTCCGGTTTTAAATTTTCTTCGATGTTTAAAATTTATTCTTAAAAAAATAATATTATTTTTGGGCGAAACAAAGATATAAATTTTCGACAATTCGCAAGCAATATCGATCTACGATCTAAAAAAAGACCGATAATCGGTAGCACGATAAACAATTCCTCCTTCGTATCGAGCGACGAAAATTCATATAGAAGCTAAAGAAAGGTCAACGTCGACAAGTGTCAAATCCAATAACTTTTCTCTTCCGTATCGTCGCCGTTGGATAATATCACGAAGGCTTTACTTGTCTAACGCGATTCGTTGGAGTCACGGATATTCGGTATATCCCGCGGAGGGTTTTGCCGAGGATCAAGCTGCTGGTAATGCGTGCGACGCGAGCGACGTGGATCACACGCATCGTCGGATTTAGTGCGTTATAAATCGGCGAGGCGAACGGCGGGAGAAAGGAGCGCGGAGGGGGGAGGGAAGAAGATGTCGTGTGGCGCCTGTACGGCATTTTACCCCTGATATATTCGTGCTGGCGCGTCGTCATCCCCTTATCGGAGCTTCCCTCACGAGACTGAACTACACCGGAGAGGCCTTTCGGTCGTCGTCGCGGATCGATCGAAGATCCAAGTCTTTCGATCGTCACTCCGCGATGCTTACTCGGCATTTGGACCCGCATCTTCCTCGACCGGTGTGCAAGAGAGCGTGTCACATACCGTCCCGTATGTCGGCTACAAGACATTCGGGAACATTTGCCTAATAACGTAAACACGCACCCTGATTGAATGGGGGTTCGCCTTAAACACGCTCGAGTCCCGACCAGGTCACTCCAATGCCGATCCGTTTTTTTGCTTGATTTTTTTTTACCTTTTTCCCTCGGCACAGAGGAAATTCTATTTTCATTAAACAATTTTTATGTCTTCAAGAGATTTTCATGCAAAAACGTTCGGAACGTTGGATCGCTTCCTCATTATTTTCTCTTGCTCTCGAAACTTTCTCCACGATGAGAAAGTTTCGAATTTCTCCACGATGAGAAAGTTTCGAATTTCTCCACGATGAGAAATTCCTCCTCAAAGAAGCTTTCCAAATAAAAGTACTTTGCACGACGAAGGAATGTGAACATTTAAATGTCGACGCTTTTTTCCTTTTTTAGTCCTTAACGTCGACTTGAAATAAAAATTGAATGTAAAAACATTCGTATTCTCCGAATTGCAAACAGATACCTCCCCCATTGACGAGGTGTGACATATTCCTCACAAAATGTTCGAAATACCAAATCGATTCGCATTAAATTGTACCAGAATGTACGTCCATGCCCGATGAAGTACATGTTATTGAATAAATCGAATAAATCGTATTAATCGAATAAATGAAATAATTCGCACTTGTCGAATAAATCAAATAAATAGAATAAATCGCATTAATCAAATAAATCGAATAAATCGCATTAACCGAATAAATCGAACAAATCGAAACTGAAATTGAAAAAAAGTACTTAGTTTCGTATTTCCGATATGTTAGTTTGTGTACCTTAGATTAGCTACCGACGAAACGTGAGAGCTCGAATCCACGGAGTTTGTATTATCCGAATCGCAAAGAGACGCCTCCCCAGCCTCATTGACGGGGTGAACTATATTCCTCACGAAATATCCTGAATAACAAATCGATCCTCAGTAAAATTTTACCGTAGCGGTACGTCCATGCTCCGGAGTACTACATATATATACATATATCTCGTGGTTCGCCACAGTCGAAGTTTTAATCACTATCGACTCCGTTGCGGAACGTACGACGTGTATATACGCTCGCCATCCTCTCTCCATTCCTTCTCTCGTTCTCCATCGTCCGAGAGGGCTCACAGTCCTCTCTGGCTCATCCCTCAGGACAGAAGCCAGATATCCACGTTGCATTCGCAGTCGCAGCATCGCTTCTCTCATCCTCCCCCCTTTCCCCTCTCGCCCCCTCGCCCCCCACCTTCCTATCTGTTTATTATTAAGACGTAAACTTCTCTCTGCGGATTGTGCCTGCCAGCAGATTTCTCCATATACGTGCCTTCGGTGCACCTGCCTCGGCACTCCGTTTCCCTACCAGCATCATCAGCGACGTCGCAGACAGCTCGAACTAGCACGTTGCACGTTTCCACTCTCGTATTTGCAACAAACACCCGAAGGGATCGTCATTGCACATAAATAATTCTAACTTCCCGGGACACTCTGTGTGTACGAATAATTTCCGAACTTGCGTTGAGGACTGCTTCGAACTAATCGGGTAAAAATACTATAAATTTTATAGTGACCTCGAGAAAGTACATTAAAAAAAGTAAAATTTTTATTTGCCATTTTTCACTCCCGTACTTGCAACAAACTAACTAATGCTAATATACAATAATTCCATTTTTATAGTGACCCGATGAAAGTCTATTAACAAAAAAATAAAAACATATAAAAATATGTGCAATTTCTTTTTGCCATGACGACGAAAAAAAAACTACACTTTACGGTTCCAACATACATTTCATTTTTTCAAATTCTTTGTCTCACCGTTCACTAAATAACAATAACAATCGAACCGTGAGAGTGTCCAATACAAACAAACTCCAGCTCCAAAAAAAGAAGAACCATAATTTTTGTAATTTTATTTTTTTGTTCCAGGTATGTAACTCCACGTGTCACATTGCCCGGTTCATCAGCGGGTGAGTGATTAATAATGTAGCGCGAGACTTTCCTATAATCCGTCATATTACAAAAATTATTGATAATCGATACGGTTATACTATACTGTGTGGCGAGTGAATTAATTGATATCGAAAGCCGAGAGGCGGAGGCGAGGGGCGATGCACCGACGAGGTGCAGCGAGGAGGAAAGTTGTTGGCCGAGGGAAACCGAGAGAGGAGACCTCGCAGGATCGTCGCGGTTACATGGAAAATTCTCTCGGGCCAGCGCGGGGAGCGAGGGAAGAGATCGCGCGATTCAGCGGTGGAGAGAGTTAGCCGGCCACTCTTGATCCTGAGTAGCAATTAAACATTGGGCTAATGTGCTTTTCCATTCAGAAAATTGGATATTTCAAGCACTCGCGCTGTACGGAGCTGTTTCCTCGTAGGAAACGAGAAGGAGCGGGGAATCGAGAGAGAGAGAGTCGAGAGCTTTTCGGGCGCCAGCGACTGAAAACGCCTCGAGTCGGCATCGCCGTGGCTCGATATATACCGGATTAATTGAATTTTCGATGGGGAAAACGCGATGCTTGTAGTAGCAGTGGTACGAGTTGCCGGCCACTCACTCTCCACTTTATCCACTCGTTATACGAGAAACGTTCGGAATCCTCGAACCACTAATTTATTAATTCTACTTTCCTTTCACACTCGTTCGTTTTTTTTATTTTTTTATTTTTTTTGGGAGGACGTGTGGCTACTAAGCGCTTTTTTCATTCAGAAAAATCGAGCCACTTGGCGATTTCAGTTAGCGAATTACACCGTTAATTTATTAATTGAAAAGGATTTTTTTCGTGTCCGGCGAACGCGGCTATTTCCACTATCCTCGTTTTAAATTCATCAAACGACGCCATCGGACGATTTTACCTAATGAATTGAATAGGTCATTTATTAATTTAAGAGCCTCTCTCCAGGTCTGACAAACGCTGCCTTTCCTACTAGCAACCCCTCTAAAACTCATCGATCCAAGTCGATATAGGGTAAAAGTGGTGAATATGGCCCACCTCGATTGACACGTAAATCAATGATATATGGACCGGGCCATATTCCCCACTTTTACCCTAGTTAGAATTAAATCCTTAACATATAAATTTAAAAGCATTTATTTTTCTACTGGCGACATTTTCCACCGGCGCGCGATATCGATTACGATACCGATATAGAGTACAGTGCGCCACGCGTGTGCCGAGCTGCGGGGGAGTAGTCAGTGGTGAGTGGCTCTCTTCTCTCTCTATCCTGGTGCCTCGCAAACTTTGATATTTCGTAATTCCATTGCTCCTCGCAATTAGGGCCGGTAATTACCATAACCATTAGCGAGTAGTGTGGTGGGAGGTTGGCCGTACGGTCAGGGAAGTGGCAAGGAGAGGGGGGGGAGAGGGGGGGGTGTGCCGGAAAGCTCTGCTGATGCAGAGGGAAGCTCCCTAGCAGACGTAGCGCATGCTATATACTTCGCTGCTTCTGCACGTTGCTTCTGCTGCTGCTACACTGCTTCTCGGAAGCAAGCTGAAACTAACGCGGACACTCGGAGAACGGAGAGGAAGAGGCCCGGGTGTCCCGGACATAAATACTGGTGGTCAGGGCTGCCGGCCGCGAAACTCCTCCTAGGAGTAGGAAAGCTTCGTCGTTGAACGGTTGCCTGCTTGCTCGACCACGCCATTGCCTGGCTACCACTCTCTGTCCTCTGCCTCCACCTTCCCGCACCGCCCGCCGGACACACAATCAGGAAGTTTCCTGAGGAATGCGACCGCGCCGAATTTCTTAGGTGGTCGAATTAAACTCGTTCCGGCGTCTGGCTCGGACGTTACGCGCCCTCACCCTACGCCCTCCGCGACCCCCTCGGGGCACGAGCTTCGCCCTCGAGAAACTCGAACCAGACAACCCAAGTTAGATACCATTTTCATACACCAAAGTACACTGTGTCCGGAATCTTGAACAAAAAAAATTTCGTTCTTCGGATATCTCATTTTTCAACCGGTCACTTCCAGTTTGGATATCTTGTTTTTTCGACCGGAAGTCAAAATGAGTAGGAAATAGGTCCGGAAATCGTATTTTTCAACCGGAAGTGACGTCACTTCCGGTTTGGATATCTTATTCTTCAACCGGAAGTCGCGTCACATCGGAAATAGGTCACTTCCGGTTTGAATATCTTATTTTTCTGCCGGAAGTCGCGTGCCATCAGAAATAGGTCACTTCCTGTCTGGAAATCTTATTTTTCGACCGGAAGTGACGTCACATCGGAAATACGTAACTTCCAGTTTGAGAATATCGACAGTTTGCAAAAAATGACAATCGGTCAAAAATTTCGTTGGTGACTTCCATGCCGTGAAAATTATAATCGCCGCATCGGAATACAGTTGGCACGAGGACGGATAAAAAAAATGCTGCGGATGATAAATCGTATCTAAAATGACGTGTACTGTCGGGAGGGTTCGGAAGATTCGTGATATATTGTTCCTAGGGCTTTCGAGAAGGTTGCCAAGCTACGGGAATAATCGTCCCGTGTCCACCATGGACCAGCGGGATCGCCCGAATCTGAGGGTTTACCGTGTTCCCCAGGAAAGCTCTATCTATCTATGTATCTATCTATCTATCCGGTACAGTGTTCAGTTCTGGTTGCGAAGCCAGCGGCAGAAGGGGTTGAAGCAGAACGCGAGGTACTACCCTCCTTCTATATTTCTCCAGCGAGTTCGCAAGCTCGGCCCTTGGTCAGCTTCCCGGCTGCTTCGCGTACCGTACGTAGCGTGACGCCGAGTTGTGGACCCGTGGGTGTAATAGATTCGAACTCTCTCGCAGGAAGAGCTTTCCTGGGCCGTCTCGTATCCTTGCGAAACTTTTACCGAACTCCGGCAGGATGTCTCGCGCTCCCACATTGCGAATTAACCCTTTTCCAACATTATATATTATATATTATATATTATATATAACGAGACATGCTATCGTTTCAATCCCGTACGGAATCGTAAGAATTGACCCAACAATTTTTTTTTCAGTGTAGATATTCTCGATTTTCATTATAAAAAAATCCTATGAGCGAACGCTTCTCGAACAGCAAAACACAATACACAGTCTCCCAAAGTCTCGCCGGAGGAGAACGGGTTAATTTTCAATTGCAAACCCCTTTGCCAATTACGCTATAATATCCCGTTCCGGAAAATCAAGTGCGCCGAACAGTATCCTCAATTTCGATCCTCGCCCGTTCTCCCGACGGCCGAGGTCTTCTCGCACCACGTGGTTTAGCGATCGAAACTTTAACGCGCATCTCATTCTCGGGCTTTCGCGGAAGCCTCTCATTGATGTGGTTATCGAGAACGTTTCGCGAGCGGAAGCCGAGCGTGGCCCCGAGCCGCGCGCTCTCGGGCTTCGACTCTCCCTTTGCGTCTTTCGCCTTTCCGCCCCGTCCGCCAAATTGGCAAATATTAAAATTCTTCCCGATGCTTCTCCACGAGCAGGATGGTTGCTCCTCCCCGCACCGACGTACGCGCGGTTTTCCAACCCTCCCGCACACGGCATCACCTTCGAACAATTTCTTTACCCTTTTTCCGCGAGAGCTGCTCGTTTCACCTTTGCCGATGCTTTATTGCCTCGCTCCCGCGATGCTCCGAGGGGGCGCTCGGCGCGAGCTTTCCTCGGTACCAGCCAAGCGAAAGAGCTTCGACCCCCCCCCCCCCCTCCCGCCCCCCCTCACTCGTGCGGTATCTCGAGGAGAGGCCTTCGTATAATTTGCGAGATTGCTTTGCGTTAATCGAGCGAGGCAACTCTTCCACGTCATTCGTTCGGTATAATAAAAATTAAGCGAAACGAACCTGGAGGGATGCGGAGGGCGGAATACCAGGTGCGAGGCCGCCGTCCTCGTTGCGGCGAAGGGTGATCCGCGCCGGCCGGACCTGGACTGGCACGCGGCCTTAAGAAAAAAAAACGATGAAAAAGAAAAAAAAATAACAAATTAGAAAAATAATCAGTAAGGGTCTTTCCGTGACTCCGCGAGGGTTCCAGCTTTTTTTCCCCTCTTCCCCCCCCCCCCCCCCCCCGCATCGCGCATAGTCAATTGGGGCGGAAAACTTGGGTAACAAGCAGTGCTGGCAAAAATTGCGGAAAAAAGCGCTCGAACCGTCCCTCGCTCTTCCTCACCCTTTCGATCGTCCCTGCGGAACTTTCGGCCTGTCCTCTCTTCTTCTCACTCCGAGGACGCAGCGTCTCGCTCCTCTCATCGGGCAGCGGCGGCCGGCAAGCAAATGAAAACAAATGTCTCGCAATAAGGAGTCAACCGTTGAAATAATAATATTTTCCTGCGCCCGCGAGAGGCGGCGAGGGGATGAATGGAACAGGGAGCCGAAATATGCGGCAACCTTAGCGAGAGGGCTGGAGAGTGGCGGTGGAAAGTTGCGAAACGAACTAACGAGAGGGTTGGTTCACCGCCGAGCCGAAAGCACCCTTTCACAGTTTTCCTCTTCATTTATGGCATACGCGGTTGCCGCATTACTCTCGTGAATTAAATTGTTCGATCCAAAGTCTCCTATGGTGAAATTATTTTTCACTATTTCGGTGATTTATATATATATGTGTGTCGATGCTGGGCAGCACTTGAAGGACGCAAGTACTTCTTTTTACGATTTCAAGTACCAAGTGCAATTACTTCTTGAGCAGAGGCTCGCATTACAAAAAAAAAAGTTTGTACTTTTTACAACAATTTGTTGTCCACAAACGTCCATTTTTTTATTTGTTAATTTTTTTTATCCGGCGCTAGTTTTATCGACAAATGTACGAACTGAAATTGTCAGTGACATGGGAAATAAATGGACAGGTTTGTATATTCAAACCAGAAGGAAAGAGTTTTCCACTTGACATTATTTTTACGAAAGATCGTAGGGTAAACTGACCAATGAATGGACAGTCAAGCAGATGAAAAAGCCAATGAATAGATGTGTTTTTATGCTCGTGCTCTTATGGAAAGTGTCCATTGATTGGCTGGTTTACCCTATTCCGATTTTACAAAATAATTTTTTGATAAATACTGAAATTAGGACTCATCCGGATGGTCTTTATTTTCCAGCTATTCCGTTTTGCCCCGTCTCTATATATCGACAGCTGAGAAACAGAAGGGCGTAGATTCGGGACGATTCGGGATTCGCCCTTCTGTTTCTTAGCATCGATATAATAAATTTAACGAGGGGTGGACTTCGGGAATTGAGATACGGGGAGAGGGATGAATAACGATAGGGATATTAGCGTTTTTTTTTCTTCCTAGCTTGGTAGCTACCATTAATTCATATATTTCGTTATCTCGATAGTCTCTCTCCGGCAAAATTTAAAACGGATGCTCGCATCCGCCCCGGAGTGCCTTCCTTTTTTTATTTCGGGGAAATGAAGCGACAAGTAGCTATTTACGTGCAGCACACCGCGAGGCCTCGAGGGTGTCGGGCGAGCCTCCGGGGGTGATTTCGCCATTCGCGACGAGCTGCTTCTCATACTTTAAACGCTCCACGGCTTAATACGACACACGAGGGCAATCTTAAAAAAAAAATTAAGTTTCCAGATAAGCCCTGCTCAGTTCGTTACACCCTCTTCTTGGAGTCGTTCCGCGATCTCCATACTGACATCAGAATACACGCTGTAGTATCTCCCAAGCTTTTTATAGGCTCGTCCCGAATGAGATTGAACCCCGAGGTTTTTTTTCTTTTTTTTTTTCCTTTCATTAGCCGATAAGTGGCTTCCGGTATACACTGCGACTACGAACGACGGCTTAATTCGACGAGGAGTAACTAAGACCTTTATAAGGGGTTCGAGTTGATGTAAAAAAAAAAATGGGAAATCTGAAAAACTGTTATATTATTATTGATAAATACTGAAACTTGGAAAGTTCGTGCTGGTTTCGAATTGTTTTTTTAATACATAAATATAACATAATATTACGCATAAGCCTCAGTGTAACAATTACAGTTATTAATAAATCATCAATAAACAACAACAATAAAAAATCTAAAAAATAAAATGGCGAAGGATGTGTATTCTTACTTTCGAAAGAATAAAATTCCACGGTACTTCTTCGGTAGACTTTTCACGTTCCAGCAGCAGGTGTCGACTCGGATAGCGAAGAGAGTTCGCGCAATCTCGTGCCAATAATACCGATGCAGCCTCGGAAAAAAAAACCCGCGATCTTTAGCTCTCTTTCTTTTTCCCCGACACTTTCCGGCGAAGCTGCGGAAGCAGCTGCGTCTGCACGTATCGGCGCTGAGGCCGTGCAATATCCCCGCGGCGGATAGTTGTAACCGGTCCAGCCTTCCATACGACGACTCGACGTCATCTGCTGGAAGTGCTCAAAGAGGATACACACGAACGACGTTGGGAAACAACTTTCGTCCGCAATTTTCCTTCGGCCGATGTTGCGTACCGCGTCGCCGTTTTCCCTTGCGGCCATATCATAACCGGTGGGCGAGGAGGGGGGCGGGGGGAAGAGATAGGTGATGGGGCCAAGTTGGCCGGAAAGATGACCCCGGCGGTGAAGAGGGGGTTGTCCCGGTTGGCGGCTATAATTTCATTAGCCGAGGAGCCCGAGACAAATGAGCGAGCATTGCGAGACGCGCCGGCTGGCCGGAAGATTACCAACGCTCTCTCGGAAATATATAACAACATAGCTACGGAGCCAATGGCCGTGGATCGAGCTTGATCTTTCGAGTATGAGTAGGAAAAAAAAGGAAAAGAAAATCTTACAATCCGGCGATATAACTCTCGCCCCATCACATCCCGTACGTACGACTCACATAAGTAGCCATCAGCAGCGGAACGCTCGGTATGGTCCGTAGAGAATATATTTTATATATTTCCCGAGTCAACCGGAAAATTAATTTCGGCATGAGAAAAAAAAGTTTGTGTGCCATTTATTCGCCCCCTTCCCCTTCCCCCTTCCCGGTCCAACGATGACCTCGTTAGTCTCCTGTCGTTACCGAATTATTCCTCGTGACGTGTGTGTGTGTGATATCATTTGGTCTAGAGTCTTCTTCTTACAGTAGAATCCCGATTAAGTTTAAAAATCTTGATTTTTAGAACATTTTGGTACAAACCAGTAGCGCGCAGTTGAGAAATTATTATTACTTATTTTTCAACAGGATGGAGCCTCGGAACGTAAAGATTACTTCAGTAAGAATTCATATGTATTGAATTGGAATCAAATTTCTTAAAATTAAAAAGAACTAATTAAAATTAAAAAGCTCTGAGCACGCAATGATTTTCGTGCCAAACTTCGATCTCAAAAGCGATCTTGAGTTCAAACTAACGTCTTAAAATTCGACCCTAAGAATGAATTTTTATCTTTATTGTATCTATCGCCTGTTAAAGGCTAATTAGCAAAATTGTAAAAGGTCTTTACCTAAAGCGTACAAATATTCTATTCTAAATAATTCGGACTTCCGAATTTTTTTTCAACAGGAAAGAGCCTCAGAAGGCTGTGCTGAGAATTCATATCTACGGAATTGGAGTCGAACTTGTTAAAAAAAACGTCATGACATTTCATTCAGATTAACCGCGCTTTTAGTTATCCAGCGGTGTTGTATTGTCTCATCCTTATTGAGATGAAGAAAAATCTTGGCTGCGACTGACAGTAAGCGGGAAGGTACCGAGAAGAAAGTCTAAATGGAAAACCCAGTGGGTGCGCCACAGTGGCTGAAGGCATTAATGTACTCTGTCGCAGTCGAGACACACACACACACACACATACACAGTCGTTCTGTTTGCAGCGGTAATTACGGGCTTTTGCGCTAACGGCTGGTGGGAGTCGGTACGAAGAGTACAGTGGGTAACGGGACCTCCTCCGAGATATCGTTGAGCAAGAAAAACATTAATATCAAACGAACGAGGAGGCGACGAACGGGAGTACCGAGTCGGCAGTGCAAACAGAAGATCCTAATGGCGCGAGGTAACTTTTCCGAGCTCCAGTCTTCTTCCTGCGACGAAAGAGACGGCCCAGCTAGCGAACGCGTCCTCGTTATTGACCAGATTCTCAAGTATTTACTCTTTGATGCGTCATTAACTCTTCGCTTCGCAACGAGAACGTTAAGATTCACTGGTACCAGACTTTTGAACAGGTAAAGCAGTGACAATTTTGACGAAAAGAATTCACTGAGGTACCTCGAGGCGATGCGAGACCTCCTGCCGCTCGCCCAGCCCGGGCTCCGTCGGTATCAGAAACTGCAATTCATTGCATTAAAATGTGATAAATTTTTCTGATCAATACTGAATTGTCAACATCCGAAAGTCCTCTAAAAAAATTCATACCGGCCAAGTGTGCTCCACATCTTCTTAAGGCGATGTGCAACTCCTCGGTCGGTAACGGAAACTGTAATCCCAAATTCTTAGTAAAATTGGTAACATTTTTCATTACCCGACTGTTGAACACGTAAAGTAGTCACAAGTTTGTAAAAAAAATGCACAGAGGTTCCTCGATGTGATGTGAGACGCCCCCCCCCCCCTCTCGCCCATCCCGGGCTCAGTCGGTATAAAAACCTGTAATCCATTTCTTTAAAGTGCTCCAAACTTTTCTGATCAATACCAAATTATCAACATCCGAAGGTCCTCGAGTAAAAATTGATACACTTTTTGTTACCGACCGAGTCCGTTCCACGTCTCTTCGAGGCAATTCGCAACTCCTCGGTCGGTAACGAAAACTGTAATCCCAAATTCCCTCCGTCGTTCGCGGCGAGGCTCTCATCGTCCCTTTTCCACTTCCGGTGGCACTTGGAGCCCAACATCAACGGTTCCTCCTCGATTTCCCGTGTCGACGCGGTCCTCGACGGACGTTCGCCCTTTCCGCCCTTATGTATCTCCCCCCTCCCCTCTTTTTCCACTCGTGTTTGCAACCTTTCGTCGGATCCATCTGGTCGCGTCTCACTCCTTGCCTTTTCCGCTGCGAAAAGTGATTCGCATTTTTTTCGGCATATTGCGACGGTCGAGTGGGCGCTCGAGTTTCTCTCTTCCTCTCCACGGGGCGCCCGCGACTCCGCGCTATAAGTAAGGTCCGAGAGTAAACGGCCGTCTCTCCGTCTATCTCGTTCTCCATGCCATGTCCCGCGATTTCGCCCTCTTTCCCACAGCCGAGGGAAGAGGCGCACAGAGCTTTGTCCAATTAAGCGGTCCGGCTTTGGCCAGAGAGGCTCGCAGCACGATCAACGACTGCCACGAAGGCTTCGCATATTTCTGTCTGGAGAGCATCGCCGAGGGAAGGTGGAGAGAGGAAAAAAAAAATAACTCGAATCGCCACCAGCTATTGCGAATCTCCCTCACTCTTTTCTCGGTGTTTCCGTCGGACTTTTTCAACTTATCGCAATTAGCTCAATAATTCAACCGGATTCGCAGACAGACGACGGGACGTTTTGACGCGACGCGTCACCTCGAGAACCTCTTGGAACCGTCAGCAATCCGCGTTCCCTGCCGTTAAAGGTTTTTTTCTTCGATGGTTAAAAAAAAAAAAAATAAATCAAATAAGTACCAAAGGGAGGCTCTTTGCCAATCTAGCCCCTCATCTCGCACTCGAGGTATTTTTTCATTACCAAATTCATACCAATTGTAATTCCTCGATCATCAATCGAGGGGTGAAGAGGAGAGGGATGAATGAAAGAAAGAGGAAAAAGTGCAGTGTCAAAGCATGAAGCGTACACGAGACTCATTGGGAAATTAGTCGGCATGGACTCGACCGCGAATATGCTTAACGACTTTTTTTTCTTCTTCTAAATGACCAAACACCGTCGCCTGCGTCACTAGGATAAGGGTGGAAAACGAGTACAGTGCGTAGAGCGTCGCTGGAAAACGGGCTCGTTGGGGCAAGCAAGGAACATTGAGAGCCATAAGATGATGATGATGACGAAGAGGAAGAGGAGGAGAAAGAGAAAGAGAAAGAGGAAAGAGGAAAGAGGAAAGAGGAAAGAGAGAAGAGAAAGAGAAAGAGAAGAGAAAGAGAAAGAGGAAGGGAAGAGAAGAAGAGAAAGAGAAAGAGAAAGAGAAAAGAGAAAGAGAAAGAGAAAGAGAAAGGAGAGAGAAAGGAGAAAGAGAAAGAGAAAGAGAAAAGAGGAAAGAGAAAGAGAAAGAGAAAGAGAAGAGAAGGAAAGAGAAAGAGAGAGAGAAGAGAGAAAGAGAAAGAGAGAGAGAAAGAGAAAGGAAAGAGGAAAGAGAAAGAGAAAGAGAAAGGAGAAAGAGGAGAAAGAGAAAGAGAAAGAGAAAGAGAAGAGAAAGACTATCGAACGTCGTATGGAACCGAACGCCATTCGTTGCCTTCCATCCTCTGCCTCTTCTTCGCCTTCTTCCTCGACGTCGACGTCGTCGTCGAGGAAGGGTATTAAAACTCTTGGAAAGTTTTGCGACGCGAGCCAGATGGCGTCATTATCGACGTTCTCTCTTTCCCTCACTCGCTCCCTCTCGCCCCTATTTTCTCTTTGCTTTCACTAAGCTTTAGTCCTCTCTCTATCTATCTATCTATCTGCTGGCAAGTAGCAAGACAGAATTCCGCTCTCTTCCTGGATTCCCGGGTCTCCAAGAGGTGGTCCAGCGAGTGGAATTCGAGATGTTTCCCTCTACAATTCGTCCAATTCCCATTCGCACGTTTAAAACAAGCTCTTTCTCGATCACAAACCATTCACTTCTCCACCCTGGCGACGTTGAGGCAGAGTGGCAAGTTTACTGCCCCGAGCAGTTATTAGTTATTACAGTTGTATCGAGTGGAGGACGATCGGTCATTAGCTCGAATAGATTTCGGGCGTTATTAGTCATTGCCATTAAGGATGGTCGTCGAGTCTACTTCCCAATCCTCCTTCCACCGCAACGCTCTGCGCGACGAACAGAAATTCGACGATGTTCGCCAACCCCTCGACTCCTATTATGTACTCGGCGAATGGTTGCAGCCAGAAGGACGCCACGAAACTTGCCCCGACGTTTCGAGACGCTTTACGCTATGTGCATTATTCGAATTTGCATCTCTCCGCAGTTCCATGTCCATCCAGAAATTGCAACGCTGTGGAGGTAATTGTCGAAATGTTAATGAATTTCGCCTTTCGCAGGACAATCCGGGGTGATGCGTTATATAAAAAAATATTCGCGATTTAGTAAAGTGCTCGGGCGTTATTATGAGTGCTACGGCCCATTCAATAGTGGTGAATTATCCGTCGACGCCCCAGCAGGCAAAAACGCTTTGTAAATTTAACAAACATTTTTGCCCATGAAGGTGCTCGTTCCCCTTCTTAATGAAAAAATAAAATTGCTTGCTAACGAATCGTATAAAAATAGTTATTTGTATGGCAAGAACTTTCTTTCTACGACCACGCCGTTCACACCATTTTTCCTAACAAATTCACGAAAATCACGGTTTACTTTCCCGTGAAGTGTGCATATAAAAACACTTTTCTGCACTAGTGCGAGAAAAAATACCATATTGCGTTTGTACGCATGCGCCGTATTTTTCCCGCCCGCGATGCGCAAAAGTGTCTTTCTGCGCACACTTCACAGGAACGGAAAGCGGGTTTTTAGCGTGCATGCGTTAGGAAAAAAACAACACAATGAGCCCAATTGCAATCGACACAAGCGCAACTCGCGACTTTCTCATCACACTTGTTTCGGAGTGAAGTTTGGTTGCCGTGGAACAATTGAAGTTTCATACCTAACGCGGAGCACACGACTGATTCCACCGGGTAAATGTTGCCTCAAGCTGCATCGAAAAAGAACCGTCGAAAGCAACGAGGGTCCAGCGTCCCGTGACGTATCACGTTTGTCACACAAATGGCTAGGCATTTGGCGAACGCGCGTCTTTCTCTCCCTCGCCGCGCCACCGCGCTGTCCGTTCGATGGACAAACTCTCGGCGTACCGTGGGATGACGAATTCCTGTGGGTCTATACCGACGAACTCGTGCCGCTGGGATTCCACCGGAGATTGGACAGTGGACCGAAGAACAGCAGGAATGAGATGGTAGAACTATATACACGAAGACACCAAGCTCGATGGAGGTTGGCACGCGACTGAAATCTCGATGATTCCAACTTTTTTGAAAAATCCGCTCGATAAGGATCACAAATGTCTTTCGTGAACTTCGCACACACACTCCCCCCCATCCAATCGACGAAATAAAAGATTATAAATGAAGTGTAACGAGTTTTGAGCGAGTTGCTTTTTTTCTCCTTTGGGTGCTTTCCAATGCTTTCGGTTCTGGTATGCAGCCTTTATGGTTTCTGAAATGAGCAAAGGAGGCGGTCTGGGGGGCGGCCTGGGGGTGAATTTTCCAAGGTTCCAAGGACGAGAGGCGGGTGAGAGGAGACAAGGAATCCAATATGGGTGAGACCGCAACGTGGCAAACAGCACACGTCGGTCTTCGTGTACCAAATATATAGGTTTCTTGAGTCTAATATACCGAGGTACTTGGAAGTGATACCGATCCTCCGGAAACTTGATCGCTTCGCGAAGTTCTCCGCTTGTCGGGCTGAGCAAACACCTCGGATGCTCGCGGTGGCTCTCATTGTTGGCCACATCCTCCGCACGATTGTGTTCCTTACACGATTCTCGAAGGGTTGGTATTAATCGAATGAAAATATTCTTTCATATTTGCCTTGGAAGGGGCGGTGGAGATGAGAGAGCTTTTCTGCTTACACGGCAAACAAGAAATTGTACTTTTTACAACTTATTGTCCACGAAGGTCCACAATTTTTTATTCGCTAATTTTGCGATCGTACCATCAGGCCCTAGTTTTACAAACAAGTGTACAAACTGAAATTGTTTATGACACGGAAAATGAGAACACAGGTTTGTATATCCAAACCTGGCCAAACGAATTTTGCCACTTATTTAGGGTAGTTAGAATAGTGTTTGATTTTTCTCAGATTTTTATACCATCGAGAAGTCTTTGCAATTCCCTCTCACTTCTCCGAAACTCATGCGAAGTGAACGCTGTTCGCAAGAACTACCTTAACAAAATTATTTTAACGAAACTTCATATTCCGATTCTACGGAATTATTTTTTACTCCGAACCAAAAATTGCGCGCCTCCGATTGAAAAAAACAAAATAAAAAATACTTCATGACTCGAGCAATCCTCACATGCCCCACCCAGAACCCGTAACTAATGCCACTCGCCGCGCGCGACCCTCATTTTTGCCCGGGCGTTAATCAATTTTCGCTCGGGCCAGAGGACGCCTTATCGAGTAGCCGCTTCTGCCTCGTTGCCCACCGCCTCCAGTAACGCACACGAAATTTTTCGTGCGCGCCCGGGATGACGAGTCAGTAAACGAGCGGCAGATGTTTTTAGCTGGACACAATCAACCCGCCCTCCGCACTCGTCGCCAAATGAGTCGTGACAAAATATGAGTATTTGTCATTGCTCGTTAATCGCCGGGCTATCAATTGTAACGCTTTCCCGAGGGGAGTCCCGTTTCTCCGGGGAATCCCGCGCCGTCCTCCGGCTTTTACAACCCCCACCCGCGATCCCGTACGGCGTCCGAGACTCTCGGCAAAGCGTCGAACGCGGAGCCGAGAGCTTTACACTCCAAGTTTCTAAACGCTCGCGAATCGCGCGAAGGGCTCGCGAGCGCGAGGGACATTAAACGGTTATGGTACACGCAAGCTCGAGAGCCCTTTCGGACCGTCGAAGAGTTTCCACTCCCGGCGTTTATGGCGAATAAATATTTTATTCCCTTCGATACTCGGCGGTTTATCGCATTCCGTCGCGCACCCGACGACCGGTCAGAGCGACGGTGAAAATTCCGCAAACCGCACGACACGTTCGCCGCTCGAAAAAGAAAACAAGGAGCGTCTAAGTAGATAACGCACCGCTCGATCAGACGGGCCTTGGAGGATTAAATTCGGCGATTCGTCGCGGGACAACGGCAGCTTTCGTGTACGGGTCGTAAAGATATTTGACGGTGGGGAGGAATCTTGACAGAGTCCGCGAGGAGTCCTTTTTTATTTTTTTAACTGTCGGAGCGTTAACGACGCCTCGATAGTCCGCTGACTCGGCGCGTGTTACGTTTACGAGGCACTCAACGTTTCATCGATTTATCACCGATGAGGGGCGGCAGAAACGATGGAAATGTCACTCGGAGGAGTGACATCGCGGATAGAAATATAGAATAGAAATATATATAGAATAGAAGAGAATTTTTAAAAAAATATGTCTATTTTTTAAATATAGAATAGAATTTAAAAAAAAAATTTATTCCTTCTGTTTAGTGGATTAAAACCATATTGCGAAAAATCTGGATTGAAAATCTGTGTTTGTTTTTTCATTGACTGTTTTGGTCTTCTGTTTCCTTGGGGACTAGGTAGAAACCAGTAAAGTCTCACTGACCAGGTCTCGGGTAGGATCGTTCAAGAGGGCCAAAGAAAATTCGGTTAAACTTTCGGGCTTTTTTTTAACGCGTCGAGGGATGATAGGGTGATGAAAATCCAGGGGGTCGAGTTTCGGGAGAATATCTAAAAAACAAAGTTTGGAAGCATCGTCGCTGCTTCGCCACGATAAGATCTACCGTCGATGTTGAATTTTCACCCGTTGAATGAACCCGTGAGACTGGACGAGCGTTTTTTTTAGCTGGTCTGAACACATCCATCCGTTTCTACTGGGCATTGTCTTCGAATGAGCTACAATGAAAAAGTCACAAATGACACATCCGAAAATTCCTCAAAAATGTCAAAATCAACTCGTCATACCCGAAATTCTGTTTACCGATGAAAATTCACAAAAACGCTATTTGCTACATTTCACAGACGAGGTTTGACATATTTGCGGATGCGAGACAATTTTTTGTATGTCTGATGACATGCCAGCTCTTTCTACCGCGCATTCTACCGAGCTGCCCCGAAAAATTCATCAATTCCACTTCCGAAAGCTTCTCAAAAATGTCCCCGAGCAACTCGTCATATCCGAAATTCTGTTTACCGACTGAAATCCGCAGAAAAAAAACGCCACTCGCCATATAGCGCAGAAGAGTTTTGACTTATTTGCGGACGGGAGAGCTATCTCTGGTTCTTCTCTCGTGCTTCTTCCATTTCCTTCTGCGCCACGACTTCCTCTTGCATATCTTCGACAAAAATGGTCCCTCTCTCTCCCTTTCTCTCTGCACTCGGGCTTCATCTCCGAACGCCTCCCATCCCGGTTGTTTACTCCGGTCGCACTGTTTTCCGAACGATACGTCAGTCCCTTCGAACGTTTCCTTTCTATCCTTCTCTCTGGATACAGTTACGCCACGAGTATAAGAAGAGAAAACTTTTCGCTAAAGTTTCTCGTCTCCGGACGTGGCCACGGGAAAGCTGTACCTCCATAAAGCATCCCAGAGGGTGCAGGCATGCTTCCCGGAATATCTATACTCATCCTCGTGTGATGTGTGCCTCTTCCGGGTGGGGGAGGGGGGGGGGGGGAAATCTAATCAAATTTTCTAAGCGGGATCTTCGCGGCTTGTACGTCTATTAAATTTTTTTTTCTTTCATCAACCGGTTGTCTCGACATTGCGCAGCGGGCGGTAGACACGCATTAAGGTACAGTAGAACCCCGATTAACTGGGGTCGGATTAACCGGGAAGCGGATTAACCGTGCGTCTTCCGAGGTTTTTTTTTTTTTTAATACTGGGAGCAAACCAAAGTCACTGAGTACTTAAAAAAAGACTAGCTGACGTATTGTTAATGAAAAAAATCCAAAGCTGTACATTCTGATTCACAATATTTAACAATTAATTGCACGTTGTACCAAATTTCATTGTAGGTGGTCAAAATAGAGTTGTATTATTAACCATTATTAACTTATATAATTTAGCTGTCTAGTTCGGATTAACCGGGATTTTGATTATCCGGGGACTATTCGGGGATTATTTGGTCCCGAGCGTCGCGGTTAATCAGGGTTCTACTGTAGCACTTGCCGACAGTCTGACCCCACGTGAGTTCAGAGAGAATTGAGAGGGGAATTGTGAATACTCCTCGACGGGATAAAAATCTGAAAAAAATCGAGTGTGCGGCGGGTGCTGAAAATATTGATTTTGCATAATAATAATGCCGAAGTGTTATCAACAAATTAATGAAAAACAGTTGCTCAACAAATTACCCGGCAACCTAACTTTTTTTGTTAATAAAAATACTTTGTTAATTTTTCTGCAAGTTTGAATTTTTTGCAAAATTACACAAAATTCAGAAAAAATTCATACGTATACAAAAAGCGTGCCTCTATGCCTATACAAAATGGCTCTTCCGGGTGGGGAGGGGGATGGGGAGCGATCAAATTTTCTAAACGGAATCCTCGCGGCTTGTACATCTATTAAATTTTTTTTTGTTTTCTTTAATCAGCCTCGTCTCGACATTGCGCAGCGGGCGGTAGACATGCATTAACGTGGATTTGACAGAGTTCGCGTAGCGGAGAACTGCGGGAGGAGGATCGTTAGGCCGCGCGCGGGGCGGGAGGGTGAGAAATGCGAGGCAGCCGAGAATGAGAAAACCATATTCCGGGGCGTTTGTCCGGCTCGTAAGCCCGGGAAACTTGGGAGATTTCCCGCATGAATAAGCCGTTACGCGAGGATACTTTGATAAATCGTAGAGTAAAACCAGTTCCAGTTTCGCCGGCGGAGAGTCCGGACGGGCAAGTGGCTTGTACGGCAAAGTCCGAACAGCGATGAAACGTGCGTGCGACGTATTCCTCGGGCTTAGCTCCGGAGCAAACCCTCGCGTCAGTGAACTTCCCGCCTCTTTCTCTCGCCCGGTAGCCTCATCGTGCCCACACCTTGAAATATACCTAGTGGGACGCACCCTCGAAGCTAGGGGCCGCTCGTACCCTCAAACCCCGGGGCTGGCTTTAATCGTTTCTCGTAAATGCCTGACGAGTTTATAATTTCGAAGTTACGAAAAGCTTCCCGGAACCACCGGACTCTCAGAATCCCGGTCCGTTCGGCCAGAACTGGAGGCTGGGATGCACCGCAGCCTTTCACTAAAAATCTCTTTGCTTCTTTAAGGCCATGTGAATGATGTACCACGTGACACATGAGTGCGAGAGAGATTGACGCATTTTTCGAATAAATGCCATTTAAAACCGGTTGACGTTTCGGACAAAACGGAAGCGATATTAAATTGTACATCCGCTAATGCTTTGCTTTTTCCCGAAAAGTCGACGGTCTCTGAATCGCATTCATTACAGATTTTGGTTACCGACTGAGTCGCTTCACATTACCTTAAGCTTGCACTCAATCCGTGAGGCTGAGACTGGCTAGACTGATCGGTAGGGTAAAAGTGGTGAATATGGCCCACCTCTATTAACACGTAAATCAATGATATATGGACCGGGCCATATTCCCCACTTTTCCCCTAAACATTTTTTTTCGGGTTATTTTTTTCGGGCACTCCATATTGAAACGTTTCGATATTCCGTGGAAGCGGAATATCGAACTCACAATTTTTTTATCGTCTTCTTCCCAAATGGAAGGTAAAATTTCCATTTGGGAAGAAGCGGTTTGAATTTTTCGTGTCCGATTTACATCTGGACATTTTTCCTAAATGTGATTTTTCGATGTTTCGAAACATTCTGAACACGTTTTCATAAAAATCTCGAAAACAAATTTTATCACCATAACAGAGCTTCCTCCACGAGGATGCAAAAAGTAAAAAGAAAATGAAAGACCGAGCGGATCGAGCGGATGATCCGCGCAGCTTCCAGTCCCCATCCTCCCGAGCGGAGAGGAAAGCCCGTGAGAAAAAAGAAGTTGCGCCATGTAGTAGGCAGAGTTCCTCGATGGATGTTGGCGCCGTATCTCGTGCCTCTATTCCGAGCGCGAGCACGCAGGGAAAACCGTAGAAAGGAGACCGCCGGGACGACAAAAGGTTCTTCTAATGTCCCGATACGTATGTGCGGAGCGTCCTGCTACCTCCGCCTTTTACCCGTGGAGGAGGGAAGGAACGAAGGAACGAGGAAGAACACACTAGTATGCAGCTCGTTTCTCGTGTGTTATCCGAGGCACTCTCGTCTCTCAGCCTCGTCCTCATCCTCGTGCTTTCTCACGGGCCTCGCGGTGCTCCGTGAAGAAAATAGCGGTAGGTGTTTGTCCCGAGACAGACGAAATGAGACTCCTGGAGGAGGGAACCGAGGGAGAGCGAACGGCGCAGTCTGGAATAGAAGAGGTGGAAGCCAATGTGCCATTGCGGAAACGCGAACTACCCTACCTTTGTCTCTTACATGGTACGGTTGAAGGGGGGGGGGGGTGAAAGAGCGGGACAAATGGCGCAGCAAAGGAAGAAAGAGGACGGAACGATAATAGAGGAAGGGGGGGAGAGCCGGAGGTACGCTCTGATTTACCGAGGCAATCGCTCTTTATTTCTCTCCAGGCGGCCCTCACGAGTCCTTCGCCTCTATATACGCCGTCTTTCGATAGATATCGCCTTGTAATAGCCCTCCGTTACCTGAATATCAGGGGCACGAAACGGCTGTCTGTGCGTTATACGTCCTATGAAAATTTATCAGGTGGAGGAGGATACACCACCTCTCCACGAGCATCCCGCCCTGAATCCCCTTCCCTATGATAGTATTTATCCGGCTCGACGCGTGCTGCCTTGTAAAATTGGTTTCAACGATAAATCCACCTCTTACCCCTCTTGCGTCGAGTCGATAGATGGAATAATGATAAATATATGAGGCATTCTTCATCAACCGAGCCCCTTTTTTTTCGGTCGACCTCTCGGAGGTTTTCTAAAATTTGCCAGTTTTGTGATTTTTTAAAAAGATTTTTAAAGTGCACCGTTCAGGATTTAGGTTTTTTTTTTAAATATCAGTATATTTTAGAAAATATTGGTCGCTCAAAGAATTCTTAGCAACATTAACTTTTTAATCTTTCAGCAACTTTCGGAGTTGCTGAAAATGCCCAGAATTTTTTGAGCGACCAATATTGTCAGCGATATACTGATATTTCAAAAAAACGGAAATCCTGAACGGTGCACTTTAAAAAACTAAAAAAAAAATCATAAAAGCCCCTGTCCGAAATATTAACATAGCGTTTTTATTTCGAGGTGCCTGTAAAAAAAAATTTGAATCCAGCACGATATTCTAGATATTTAATAACCATTGAAAGTGGATATTTTTCTAACTCACGATATTCGAGACATTTTTCACAGGCTAGTGCGATAGCGCGTAGATTAGGAGATGAAAAAAAGCTCCATCGCTGGGAGTCGGGAACGATAGAGAGCGAATACACGCTTGGCCAATTAAATTTTATCGTTGCATTAATCGGCGTTTCAATTGACCGAGACGTATGGAATTTTCAATTAAAATCCCATACAAATATTATAACGGGCGGTGTTTGATTAGACGATGATTGACGACCCGTTCGCAGCCCGGCGTTGGCAGCCCGTTTTAGATAACGCGATTTCACAGTTGCGAATAAGGCCGCTCACCGAGACACGCTACTGTAATAGTGTGTTTTTAATGATAGCGAGAAACCGGTGCGCCCTCGATGCGAAAGATCTCGGCTGGTATCGACAGCGAAAATAAATTACGGCCAATAAAAAAACATTTGTCGCAGAACATCGTGTTCGCTATCGGTAATAATAAATTTAGCGACGATCGATCCAGGTGTGATAATCGAGGGACGGACGGAGATGGCAACTGAAGTTGTCGCACTTCTGTTGGAGGGGTAGAAACCGCCCCCCGGTAGCTCGCAGCATTGTCGTCGGAGGGCAGCACGTTTCTTGAAGCTCGCGTTCTACGAATATTCGACGTAGTATCTGTAGGGTAAAAGTGGTGAATATGGCCCACCTCGATTAACACGTAAATCAATGATATATGGACCGGGCCATGTTCCCCACTTTTAGTAAAAGTAGTGAATATGGCCCACCTCGATTAACACGTAAATCAATGATATATGGGCCGGGCCATATTCCCCACTTTTACTAAAAGTGGGGAATATGGCCCACCTCGATTAACACGTAAATCAATGATACATGGACCGGGCCATATTCCCCACTTTTACCCTAAGTATCGGTGTGAGTGTCCAATCGACATGAACTTTATTATTACCCAGATAGTATTTTATTTTAATCATCAGACATTCTGAATAATAGAAAAAAAAATGCACACTAGCATGACCGCTACTTTTTTGTTATCCAGACAGACAGACAGGACAGACTATTAGAAAGAATTAGAAAGATTAGAAGAGCGTCGAGATAAGCGCCCGGCGAAGGGATGCATACAGTGAGGGGTTTGAGATAAGCGTTCGTCCGGGGAAAACCGGTAGCGCGGTCGGGGAGATTTGGGGCTACGGAGCGAGATCTTTTCTGACTCGAGAGCATTCGAGGTTTTCGGATAGAAGAGCTTATCGCTCGTGAGCGGAGAGAGGCGAGTCCGTCTCGACGCGTCGTCTCGGAATTTATGTTCGTCGCCACCCTCTCGCCCCGTTCATCCCCCCTCTCCCTCCCCGCGCGGTTGCTCCAATCGGCGAAAACGGAACTGCACGATTTCTTCACGAGTCTTTCGCGACGTGATTTCTCGCTTCCTCTTGTATATACATATGGATGTATATATATATATATCCGTATACATAAAAGAGATACAATTCTCTGGAGTTTGAACGTCGATTCCGTCGACCAGATGCGATGGTCTCTTTCCGCTAGCACTTCACTTTGGATCTCTGTCACTTTTATCCCTCCGTACTTCTCATTGTTCCAAGAAACGCCCGATCGTTATCGATAACGTCACGAAACGAACAAACAGTCGCCGACTATCTTGAATCTCAATTAATGCCTCGGACTTATCGGTCAATCATTATTTTATTATCGGCGCTACTCGACCTTCCGATCTTCACTGCCGCCCTTCGACATTTGTGGCCAGCCGGACGAAAAGGGCACACTTTATCGATCTTCTGTTCCAGAATTCGAGATTTTCGGACGACGGTAAAAAAAAAAGAAATTGCTTCCCAATTTTTTTTTCTTCTGTTCTTTTGAAAAACGATTTTATCGAATCGGAAACTCTTTCTTGAAAAATTATTAACCGATTCATCGTTTATATATTTCACAATGTTCTCCTGGTGTTTTTTTTCACCTACTTGGTCATCATCTTTTCCAGGGATGTTATTCCGAGATCTTTTTCGGGTTTTTTTTCCACAGGTTTTTTTCCCCGAAGGCTTTTTCGGGGATTTTTCCTCTGGACGTTTTTTCCCGGGAGTTTTTTTCAGGCTTTTTCTTTCCGGGTTTCTTTTTCCAGGCTTTTTTCCCGTGAGCTTTTTTGGGGGTTTTTCCTCCGGGCGTTTTTCTCCGAGATCTTTTTTCGTGGGGTTTTCTTCCGGTTTTTTTCCCGGAATTTTTTTTTTCGCCCGCCGTCTCCTCGGTATTTCCTTCCCATCCGGAAATAATACGTTGCGCTCGTTCGGCGGAGAGTCTCCGGTGAAATCCGCGTTAACCCGTTCGAGGAACTGCCGTGCGCCGGCGGAAGCGAAACAATAGCCAGGAGCAGAAATACCGAGAGAATTTGAAAAAGCGCGTTTTCTGCTTCCCTCCTGCCGCTCTCTCCCTATCTCTCTCTCTATCCACCGTTTCTACTGCTATAGCGAAACGCTCGAAACCGTCGGCCTTCGCTTCTCTGAATGAAACTAATAAACTGGATAACCGAAAAAAATTGCTTCTGGCTGTTCAGTTTCATTTGGCGTGTGGTGTATATCGTATATAGCATTTCGGACAATGCTCTCTCACGCGTTCGCCCCGGGCCAACCGTGCGGGCAGTCTCCTACCATCGCGAAAAATTGTTCTCCCTCCGTCCACGCTGTGCGCTAGGAGGCACAGAGAATAATATTCCACAGGGGTTTTCGAGCCTCCCGGAATGTGCGATGCAACCGTACGAGAGGTTGTATATACATATAACGTCTCTATTTCGCCTTTACATTTCCATCAACCCCCCGAAGCCCCGAAATATTGCATTTGTTATCCGGCACCGGCGAGACGAACCGTCCGCTGTACATCGCGCGTACTCTCGTTCCTCACTTTTCACTTTTTTTTTCATGGTTTTTTAAAATACTCTGTGTGAAAAATGTGAACAATCAATTAGAACATACAGATTAGAAGAACTGTGGGTTGAGAAAGAGACGACAAAAAAAAAACTGAATCAAAACTAAAATTAATTGCATACTTGCCGGAGAGTGAATTTCCTTCGAGTGAAGCCCCGAAATATTGCACTTTCGTACGCTTGCTCTTAACTTTTCCCAGATTTTTTTTTTTTTTTTAATACTCTATAACAAATTTGCCCAATCAATTAAATGATACACATTAGAAGAGCTACGGGTTGATAAAGAGTCGGCGAAAAAAAAGTACTGATAACGACAATATCGAAACAAAAATTAATTACATATATGCCTGAGCGTGAACTTTATCGGAGTGAAGTCAACACCTTATAGCGATGGGAATGCGAAAAATTTGTCAAATTTCGTTAGAGCTCGAGGCGGCAATTCATCGATCTTAGTCGTGTGCGCGTTACACACGAGCCCGAGAGTTAATCTCGCCGGGTCAAGCGGTAAGCAAACACGAACGGATAATGGAAGATCGCTGATCGCACGGTACGTGCGTGCTCACGGCGCAAACGTATCGCCTCTTTCGCGTTTGCCTCCGATGCCCACGACCTTTCGTACGAAATTTATATCCCCTTCCGCAGATAAGCCACATCGCGTTACAGACGCGCCTCGTAAACCAGAAGAAGCTTGCGATGTACGATAAGGTCGTACGTAAACGAAGCTAATAACGGGCTCGTCAAAAAACCCTTTCGCAATAGGGGCAAAGCGGACCACTGCAAAGAAGCCAAAAAATAATCACATCCGGCAGTAACACCCGTAAGAAAACAGACCAACTATCATTGCTCTTCTTACCACATCGCACCTTCAGGATTAAAATTCTCCCGCTTCTTAATATTCAGCCCGGTAGTTTCGAGCGGCGTAAAACTTTAACAGTTTCATCCCTCGCGGTGTCCACTACCCTCACAGACTATTATGCGAGGGTCGCCTCTCGAGGGAGGTGTCCTTCGAATTTTCCACTCTCGCATATTATCCGTTTCTAGATTCGACGCTCCGCCGGTTCGGCCTCGGCGGGTCATTGTATGCATGTGTATATTGTTGCGACGAGGGTGCAAGGGGGGATTTGGCTTATGTACTATTGTGGGTATGGAAAGTGAAGGTGGTTGGAAGTGGCACGTAGGCAAAAGCAACGTCGGGTCTCTCCTGTGTGCGTATGAGGACAGGACTCCGTTCACCGGGGAAGCGAGATAGAGCAGCGGAACAGGCACAGTAGAATAGTCCCGCGTCGTTCTACGTCCCTCTGGCGTTAGACAAGGGTATATCGAGAGGGGTGGCTTTCCACCCCGGCCCCCTCCTTGTGTGATTGGTGTTGGTCCTCCGGACCATTTGAATACACGACACTGTAATCACGCGACTGGACACCCAAACCCCAGTCTCCGACTCTCACCCTTCCATATCGCGACGCGGAAACCCCCTTGGACCTTACAGTCATCGGACTTTCTCACACCGCTCACACACGCTAGTCGCCACGTCGCTCCCCGTCCGGGGAATACTTCGAGATTGCAACCTCTCACACCTCTCCGTTCCTCCCTCCCGCTCACTCTCTCGCCGCTCCGGTCACAACGGCATCAGCTTGACCACTGCTGCTGCGCGTCCCCCCGAATCTCAAAGTCCAATAACTTCGAGCCCCAACTCCCCGGGAAGCGCGGCTTGAATTATAATAACTTTTTTTGTTTTAGTCACTTTTTTTTTCTTTCGAACCCGGCGCTTCGATCTGGAACGCTTCGGGTGTTAACGAATTGTGAGCAAAAAAACATCAAGACAAATGAGAAAATTCTGAAGATGTCAACCGATATTGACATAAATACGTGATGACGTAAATACAGCTTGCGGCATAACTGTACTGAGAGAAGGGTCTAGTGAAAACGACCGATCATTTCAGAAAAATTACCATAGCACATAGTAGTGGGGTACTAGAGTAAAAGTGGTGAATATGGCGAATATGGCCCACCTCGATTAACACGTAAATCACTGATATATGGACCGGGCCATATTCCCCACTTTTACCCTATAGAGCGCCACCTATGGCGGAAAGTGTCAGATTTTCTAAGAATTTTTATCATAATATCTACGTAAAATTCTTATAAATCCGGTAGTTTCTACCATAGGTGGCGCCCTGATTCCCTACTATTATGTGCTATGGTAATATCTCTGAAGCGATATAGTCATATTTACTACATCCTTCTCTCAGTGTATATACAATAGGCTACGTAAATATATTTAAATATATATCAAAATTAAATAATTGTATATTATATGTATACAAATATTATATATGAGTATATAGTATATAAAAAGATATATTGAAAACAAAACAAAAATGCCCGCTCACTTTTACCCTACGAATAACTATACTATAACTATAGTTATAGTTTTTCGTGGGATGAAAGTGAGCGGGTCAAATTGTTTGATTTTAAATATATTTTTCCGACATATTTTTTAATTCTTTAATTATCCTTTTAATTTCTGGGTAGCCGTACCGATTGACAAAAGCCTTGCAGAACTAATGAATCGAATAAAAATTCAATTGTTTTTTCCACACATTCGGCTTCGCGTAGTTGCACGCTGCGGCTTTCTTGCGGACGACTCCGGAGCGTCGAGCGTCGCAGCCGTGCACGAGGGACGGAGTTGCCTAAACATTTGCCCGGGTAAAACTGTTGGCCGGGCTGCATCACCTATGTGAAACTCGGTTAACCCTTCGCTATTTCAT
Organism: Ichneumon xanthorius; assembly: GCA_917499995.1. Lineage (NCBI taxonomy): Eukaryota > Metazoa > Arthropoda > Insecta > Hymenoptera > Ichneumonidae > Ichneumon > Ichneumon xanthorius. The sequence goes on along the minus strand of OU824204.1, from coordinate 1,261,250 downwards.
TAAATTAGGTGAGCGAAGGGTACAGAAGCGTCTGCACGGGGTGGGTGGAGTTTCGTGCGCAAAGCCAGAGTCGTCTCTGTACTTCGCATAGTCGTAACGACGTAAACCCACGTACCTACTGGGAGAGAGGCGTAGCTAGACCGTCGAGCGGGACAGGGAGCTTTTCTGACGAAGCTCCGGAGTAGATTCACCCTTGAAGCGTGTGCAGACGATCCCGCACCGCGTCCTCTGGCCAACATCCCGCCTTCCTTCGGAACCCAACGTCACTCCACCTACATCCTTCTCCCTCCTTCTTTTCCGCCGCGCTCTCGAGAGCTCGCGAGAACTTTCGCTTTTACCGTCATTTTATAATTCATGACAGTCCTCCGTGTCGGTTGGTGCACGCTACAAGGTGCCCGATGGCACGCGCTCCATGCGAAGCGGCTCGGGAGCGAGAGAAAGCGAAGAGGGTTCGGCGGAGCTTTCGGCGGAGGGAAAAGCTCCGCAACCCACCGGAGCTAAATCATGCATTTTATTAGGAAAAGCCTCAACCCATCGTTGTGCCATCGATACGCGTGAGCACACCGGAGCTTTCGGGTTAACAAAAAAAGGGGAGTGTAAAGGGTTGTCGTACGAAAGCTTTCGATGCTTAATTCAGTCAGTTTACTTTTGGGAATCCAACATGTGTGAGAATGAAAATGAAATCTCAGTAGCGCGATAAACTTAAGAAAAATCTGAAAAAATTATAGTAACATTTTCCATCTCCGAGTCATATTGTCAATTTTTTTCAGATTTTTGTGAGACTTCCTTACTACTTAAAATGGTCGCTATTCGTACGTGCCGGATTGAGCCGAATCAAAGTTTGCTAGAGATATTTTACAGAGGAAATCGTTTTTCATTTTTTTTTTTTCGGATGATTGTTATTTGCGATTTTGTAACAGCGAATTATTCCTATGAATTTCCTATGAATCAGTTTTATTCCTTCGGTCACGGGTAGTTTGAAGCTTTCTTGCGCGTCAGGCAGCCAGCAACCCTTGTCCTATAAAGACTCCCCCTGGATTTCTACCCCTTTGATTATCGCTCATTGGCGTAGTCTCTAATTAAATCGAGCTCGGTATTTTGCTATTTTGCAAAAGCCCTTCCACGTTGCATTTCCATCGTGCCAAGCATCTTCGGCGTATTTATCATAGACTAGGGTAAAACGGACCACCAAGGCAAACCGGACGATTTTTTATTAATTTTTAGCCGAACTTAAGAAAAGATTTTTTTATCAAATACCGGAAACCGTTCAATTTTGCGCGGCAATTTCCGGAACTTCGCAATACGATCATTGCGAATCGATAAACGCAATTCTTCCACAAATTTGTATAAGTATCGAGAGTGAACAAAAATAAGTAAAGACTGACGCCAATGCAGGGAGAAAGGAGAAAGGGTTAATCTCGGCGTCGTCGTGATCGTCGTCATTGCCCGCCGTCCCCGTTTCCCGGCGGTTCTTTATCTTCTCGCACAGATTTTAATATAAATTATAATCTAATGTCATTTCTTAATACCCTCTGCTCCGTTCGGAGATCAATTTTTGCTATCTACAGCCCGCGGCGGCAGCGACGAAACTTCGCATAAATGTAATAAACGATGAGAACCCGTACTTATTATAGGTATTTCTCATTGGGCGATTGATCGGCCAGTTCATATCTCGCGAAGCGATAGGTTGATAACAATTAATACAGCATAATATTCGTTTGAAACAATTGTTTTTTTCTGGATTGTCCAACCCTGCGAGATTATTTCTACGAGGATTTTTGTAAATATCAGGCAAAAGATTTATAATTCTACTACCTAATATTTTTATTAATATCTAATACTCGATTTTACGAAAAAGTATATTAATATTCAATTAATGTAAGTAATGTTAGAAAATCGATAATTTGCAAGGCGTCAGGTAGAACAAAAATTAATACAGAATGATATGTTTCCAAAATATAAAAAATAAAAAAATCTCCTGAGTATCCGGATTGTCCGACGCTGCGAGATTATTCCTACGAGGATTTCCCTGAGTATTCGTGAGGCAATTCTCGAGACTCTCGTTCTCTGGAAACGCAGCGTTGCTGCGGATAAGGCAGAAGATAGAGAAGCGCGATGGATTTATGGTTTTCCTCGGACTCCGTGGAACTAAGGACGGATCCACCAGAGGCTGTTCCCGTCGAGGCGACCCCCGGCGCGTCGAGCTATACCCGGAGATGATGGGATGTATGTTGGAAGCGGGACTACGACACCCCCTCGTGCGTCTTTCGGCTTCCTCGTACCAGTGTTTGCCCCCCTCGAGCGCCCCTCTAACGCCCGTCCAGGAGCTTCTCCATTCCGACCCCTCGTGTATTTACGCACAAATAGCAGTAGTACGTGTACCATCGGTCGTCTCTCCTACCGGCGATGTTTGTCTTCTTATATCTCGAGCCTATATCTCCTCTGTCGGCTAATATACTGTTATGTAGCGGTGAACGAGCGCGAAAGCGTGCGAGGATGCCTCCGGGCAAACGGCAAATCGAATCAAACAATCTCGCTGCGACGACACTTCAAATTACAGCGATATTTTTTTTTCAGCTCGCTTTTCCAGAATTTTTTGAAAAATTTTTATCGCCGAATGAGAGTTTGATAAATCTTAATAGGGAAGACCGGGGCAAAATGGGACAACGGGGCAAAACTAAATTTTCCAATCATTTTTGGATCGGACAAGGTGGCAAAACGGGGCAGAAAAGCCTGATGCATCGATGGGGCGAATTCGGGCATCCAAAAATTATTGGAAAATGACCTGCTCTACCCTACGTCACTTACAACCGATAAATGAGCCTTAAAAAAAAAATGAAAACAACACTTTTCGTTATGGCAATTTATGCATCGAAGGGTTTGTATTAAGAACGAGAGAAAGTAGGCTCGTCGTGTGCTACTTTGTTAGTTTTTGGATCGGTGAGCCAAAGGGGTCAGCGGGAAGTTGCTGAAACCGCGGTTAGCGAACGGACACGAAGGCCACGAGGAGGGATGTCCCGAATCGACGACGAGGGGATGCGCGAGGAGCGGCAACGACAAACTCGCGCGGGACGGGGGGGAAGGTTTTCGTTCCCAGACTAGCCGAACTTTGCGTCCGAGACTTTGAACTTTGCCGCTCGAGCGAAGTCTCCCCTCTCGCATCCTTCTCGCCCCCGATCCGAATATATATACCTTTTTATTTTCATTCTTCCACAGCTGCGCGGCCATTAACATACTTCGCCATATTCCCCTCGCCCTCTCCCGCTGCTCCCTTCTCTCTTATTCCAACGGCGAATTTTTCCTCAACCACTTTCTTCGCTCCAAGTTTTCGTTTCTCCGCATAATTCCGTGACCCTCGCGACCCCTGAACCCACCGCGAACTTTACGATTGAGCTTATCATCGACCTCGCGGTCTATTATCGTTGTTGCAGCATCATTCCGATCCTACGAGATTTTCATCCCTTCCGGGGTTACGTGAACTTCGCTATAGTTTGTTATTCAATTTTTAGGTTTTTAATCATTCTTTTTTATTTAAAATGTATTTTTATATAATTGTTTTATATTTATTTTTAAAATTACCGGAGCTCATGGTAGTAGGCAACTAGGGCGCCACCTGTGACAGAAAGTCCGAGATTTCACAAAAATTTTTACCATAATATCTACGAAAAATTCTCATAAATTCGCAGAATTTCGTAACCCTCACGACCTCTGAATAGACGGCGAACTTTACGATTGAGCTTATCATCAACCTCGCGGTCTATTATCGTTGTTGCACGAGATTTTGATCCCTTCCGGCGTTATGAGAGCTTCACTATAGTTTGTGCGTTATTCAATTTTTATGTTTTTAATAATTATTTTTTTACGTTTTGATTAGCGCACTGAGAGAATGATATAGCAAAAACTACCGGCCATAGAAGAAAAGTTCATGGTTCAGAAAGTTCAGAAATAGCTCATGGTCGTAGGCAACTAGGGCGCCACCTGTGGCAGAAAGTCCCAGATTTTCCAAGAATTTTTACCTTAATATGTGCGAAAAATTCTTATGAATCCGGTACTTACGTTATTTAACAAGAACCTGGCGTTTGCCAGACCACAACTTTCAGACCGTTCGATATTTGGCAGACATTTTCCGAAAAAATTGACAGAAAGAAAAAAAAAAAAAAAACTCCAAAGATCTACATCATTGTACTAACTGGAGAAACGGCGACCATTGAGTTGTACTGTGGAGGTTTCTGGTGTACGATCAATGACTGGTACATGCACCTAACAACGTGGCGACGGAATTTATTTTTAAAAACTAAAAAAAAAAAATAGAATAGTCTAGGCCACAGCCCAGAGGAGGCATCGTGGGTGGTCCAGTCCACCCTGTAGACGTCGTCGTCAGCGTCGTCTTGGTCGTTCGGAGCCGCTGCTATTCAATGGGAAGGGGTTTGCTTGCGCGTGCGCAGGTCGATAGCGAATCTGACGATCGTCCGAGGGGGTTGCGCCGCCGAAGCTTGCGAGGGTGGGTGCAAAGCGTTATACGGAAACCGAACTCTCTGTCACTCTTCCCGGAAACTCCGGCGCGAGAGGGTTGCCTCCGTGTCGAACTCTTTCACATACATTCCGCGTTTTATGAATCGAATAACTTTGCCTCGCTTTAATTCGTGCATATTTTTCGACATTTTTCGTCGTCTTCTAACGCCTCGAAAAAACGATTCCATAACTCTCCGAACAGTCTTGCCCCACTCCCACCTTAAGGTAAAAAAAAGAAAGCTTCCTCTACGAAGCAAAACAATGACTTCAGCGATTCTAATAAAATAAAATGAACCTGATTACCCAATCTATCGCCGAATCCCCAAAAACCCTAAAAAAAATATCTCAACAGACCTATAAAGTCTTGGCAACGTAGAGCTGCGCGCGCTTCGTCTTCCCCCGATTCGTTGGGTCGTTCGTCGACGGATCATCCCCAAGCAACGATGCGAGATTGAAAATCAAAATAGATAGCGACCGAACCGCCGGCCGACATACGCGTGCATAGGGGAGACCGGGGCAAAATGGCACACCGGGGCAAAACGGGATAACGAGACAAAACGCAATTCTCCAATAACTTTTGGATGGTCGCAACGGTGATACGTGGGGTAAAACGGGTTTTAAAATGCGAATGTATCGTTGGGACAAAATGGGGCATCCAAAAATTATTCCAAAATTGAGTTTCGCCCTCACCGTCCCGTTTTGCCCCGCTGTGCCATTTTTCCCCGGTCTCCCCTCCCCTCTCCTTTCCGCGAGCGATAGGCCGCATAATTCGTCCGCATCACACATCTCCCCCGTCTGTCCATGCACGTCCCTCCGTGTCTGTTACTCACTTTTAATGGATTAAACGTTTCCCACCATTTAGAATCTGCCGCGCGTCCATTGAAATCGCAATTCGCACGACTGCTGCTTCGTTTTCACGCGATCGTATCCGAGCTCGAACTGGAGCGCTCGGTGCGCTATTAATTTCCGATTTGATTGGATTCGTGTACGCAGATCGGTGCGATCGGTCGACGATAAGATCTTCGTGTTAGCGGCGGGCAGTTATTATCCCACGAACGAACGTAATCGTGCCGTTCGAGAGGGCGGACGAGAGGGACGGACGATGTTGTATGAATAACCGAGAATCGCTCGCTCCATCTAATTTATGATTTTCGTTCACGTCACGATAAATATTCGCGCGAAACACATCAAAGTCGAGGGTGTGCAACGGTCAATGATGCTCCGCTAGGCCGGTTGGCTCGAGCTTGCACGGAGCGAGACGGGACTGACCAGCGTAAAGGGGGTGAACGTGTGGGTGTGCGACGGGACTCGCGGAGGGAGGGAGAGGAGGCTTCACGGACGGTAAAGCAACCGCGGGCACCGGGGCTCTAACTACGTTAAAACTTTTAATATTAGTTTAGTCGACGGCCACGGTAGATTGAGACGTAATTCCAGGTAATACCTCGGTTCTACGAGCTACTTCCAGCTAATACCGAACGAAACGCGTTCTACAAAGAGGACCCTCCTGGCCCTTCCGCGTTGCTCCCTCCGACGCCCGCCCCCCGGGTGGAGAGTGCAGCCGCACCGATGCTTTTCGCCCTCGCCCCGCCGTACGCCGGCCGATCCTTAATCTGCATTAAACTCTCGAAACGCGCTCGGTGGCTCGTCGGACTTACACTCGCCGACGCACTTCCGGCGCAACCGGTAACAGGCGAATCCTCCGGCCAGGAGCGGGAATCAATTGAAATATAATTGAGGTTCATTTATAGTTTCGTCGAGAGAAACGAGAAAGTTTGCTCAACAATGTATGGCGAACCCTTAATCTTCGGGCGCGCGCGAGCGGCGATACGGCGCGTGTTATGAATGGAAAAGTAATAGGATCGTTATATCCAGCGGTACGGAATTCTAGGAGTTCGGAGAAAATTCGGGAACTCTGGATATGCCAATGGCAGTGGCTCGACGCACATTAAATTTCAGAACGTCGGGAGGAGATTCTTTGAAACGAAAAAGGAAAAAAAGGGGAATAACGAGAAGCAAGAATAAGAAGAGAGATCTGAAAAAATGCACCTGCTACGGGCAATAATTTGCGGGTTCCCAACGGTGAGCTTGAGGCAAGGGAACGTCGCCAATCTCTCCCTCTCTCTTTCCGCTGGTTTTTTTTTCTTTTTTTTACTGCCGTTCGTCTCACCATTCCCCGTGTCTCTCCCATGAAATCTCGTCCAGCGGAGCACACCACCACCAGCTTCGTTGGTTCTCTCCGTGTATCTCGCTTTCCCGTTTTCCTCCTTGCTCGTGCTTCGTTCCTCTCTCAGTCTCTCTCTCGACTCGTGGCCGGGCTCACCGAGGCGAGCGAACAGCCTCCGCGAGAGTATAGAGAGTCTCCGACTCACACATTCGAGAAAAGTTTTACACTTACCACTACGGTGAAAAGGGAACCGGAGGCCCTGGAGCCAAAGCTAGGGCTGCTCGTGAGCCGGGCGGTAGCTCGCGTCCATACACTAATACACATACCTATATACGCTTGTCCCTGTCTAATCTAACTCCTCACCGATACGTTCGCCGAACGCTAACACACTCCGCCGGAGACCTTGCACGAAGAAATACCGAGGTAACTGTGTTGGGAAGCGTCATGTGAAAGCACCAACACTTGTTTCCTTCAAACCCGCAGAACGTAGCCTCGGCTGGTCGGGACTTCTCGCGCAATATCGCCCGACGTCCTTGCGCCGCTGACGTCATAGCCTCCTTGATGGATTGTTTCGTGTCATCGATAACGGTAGTTTAGAAAAATTCTGCCCAAGGGGTTTGTTTTTGTGCTTGGGAATAACGCCTGGATGACCACATGTGGGTCTGATGCGGAGCATTTACATTCTGGGGCTTGTAAGTGGTAGACTTCTCGCTAGATCGTTGCGGCACCTCGACCTACATGACGCTGACATCCTGACGTATCGATTTCACTACAAAGAAGCTAAAAAATGTTCATCCGCGGGCGAGTAACAGCTGGGAGAAGATTGGTGGGCGGAATTGTGTCTGGTGTTCTTGGCTGCAGGTGGCCCCCTCGTGGTCCTCTGGACAAGGCGCGCCAGCGGATAGGATTGTTGACAAATTCGGGTTCCTCACCACGTGGAATTCGGTTTTCGATCGTCTGGGAAAGTTCCTCAAGGTGAGTGAGCCCTGGAACCAAGTTCGGGCTGCGTGCATTCGATCTTTCTCTCACTGGGTGAACAGGGCGAAAAGGGGGGTTTCGGAGTTCGGCGGTTCGGGGGCGATGCGGAGCGGAGGAGACAGAGGGTGCTGCGAGAGGGGGAGAGGAAGGGAACTTTGTTCTTGTTCTTGCGAAGAACTTTGGGACCCCCGCCGCGTCTGTCCCTCCCCCACACATCAGACACTTTCTCTGTCTGACACTCTGTCTCGCAGTTCCCTCGTGCTCCACTCTCTGTGGCCGTGCCATTGAACAAACTAGTCTCGACGATAGTTACTTCTTTCTTGTTACTCGAGGTAACAGCGGCATAGCGCCGCAGACGACTACCAAGTTTCTCACAGTGAGTTAGCCAAAGCGCATAGCAGTTTCAACCTTCCGACCCACCTTCCATAAACCTCGCGAAGGTTGATGCCCCCCCCCCCCCCCAACCCTCTCGCGCTCGGAGGCGCCGTGAACTTGGGCTCATCTCTTCGTTTGCCAGTCTCTTAGGCGACATACTACTCTCGATCTTGCGCGGATATACCGTTCAGGGTTAACGGGGTTCGGGTCATTCACCAGGTTCATTCATTGATCCACATCCGAATTCTGCCCGTCATTGATCCCTAGTTTTTCTGCTTTTTCTGTCTTGCTGGATATCTTGCTTGGCGTCTTAACAGAATGGTAGATATCAAGCAAGTCTCCAGTAAGACTTTCAGCAAGACTTCCAATAAGACTTCCAGCACGATTTCCAGCAAGACTTTGAGCAAGAAAATCCAGCAAGACCGAATATATTGCTGGTATTGGTATCGTGCTGGTACCAGAACAATACCCTTGGTATTGTATCGTGGAATTTTCCCAAATCATCGGTACCAGGAGAAATCCTTCATCTCCGTAAGTCCTCTTCATTCGCTTGTGTTTGTTCCAGTTTCGTTTCCCAAAGCCGAGCAGCAGGGGGGCGAGTGTCTCAACTTTGGACACTGAAACGACCGCGGAACTTTTCCGGAATATTTGACGGTTTCTCAACAGTGAGATGGACTTCGTTCTCTCGCAGTTTCGAATGGCAAACCGGATGGAGTGGGGGGAGAGAGAGAGTTTGAGAGACGATGAACCCTGTTGGGAAAGAGGAGTGGGGGGAGAGGGAGAGCGAGAAGACCGTGGGAGAAGCGGCAGGAGTGAGACAGAGTTTGGTAGGGGGATTGTTACCCGAAGTTTAAACTTGCTTGTCGACTGCCGTTAACAAGGTTTGCCATGGGGCTGGTTCAGTAGTGTCTAGGTCTCGGTTTGCGCTACATCTCGCGCCCCCATGTGTTTCCTCCACTATCGCTGAACCTCCCGCCGCTGTCGTCATCGTCCTCGCTATCCCCATTTTCGAAGCGTCTTGCGGTCCCCCCTTGCGACATCCATGCCGGGAAACCTCAATTCGATAGTCGAGATTTAACCGCCGCTACAAGAGCAGGGCAAGACTCCTCGGTTTTGTCATTGCGAATTCGTCGCCGATCTCTCCGTCCCATCGAAGCGAAGTCGAAGCGAATCCTCCGCGATGAACAGAAGCGAAGGAAAGCCTCCCGCCGGCGACTTCCGCCGTCGGCTGCGCCAACATGGCTGACTTCCGGAAAGCAGCGAAACTCCCAGTGCTGCGAAACAGACCCAATGTGCGACGGGAAAAAAGTGTCCGACCAACAAGTGACCTTTACTGCCGAAGGGAAAAACTATACGGTGATTTCTTCAACCTCGGAGAGAGCTTCTCGCCAATTTTCGTGAGTAACTCATTAGTAAAATGAGCGCATCGTGAGAAAATAGGTCTCTCGACAGTCACTGCCGTGATAACTCGTATGAGCCTCATTTAATTCTGCAATCAACGCTCGTAAGACCAGTGAACGCTTATCGAACCGGTCAACCGGCTGATTTATCTCTTACCTCGGCGTTCCCCGTCCGTTTCTTTATATCAATAAACATTAGTTTCACTCGCACGTGTGTTAAACATCGCGTAAGAGGTACTTGCGGCGATTGGTTCTTGCCGCGAACGTAGATTGCCACGAGCAAAAATGTTCAAACCGATTCGTCTCGTTCCGGCTTCGCCGCGACCGATCCGGTTCGGAGTGGTCAATTAACAGCGCACTCTCGTTATAATTTATCACACCGCTCGGTGAAGTCACCTCGGTGAATTTTTAAGTACAATTTTATTTACAAGGTATCTTAATCACCGTAACGAATGTCCGGTATTTTTTCCTCTCCATTCACGCTATCAGCGTCGATACCCACGTCGATTTATTCTAATTCTATCGGTAGCCTCGGCTCCCTCTCAGGCTCCGATGGTTCAGCTTTCCTCTCCAGCATTCGACCGTCTCGTCTTTCCTCCGCCGCATGTCCGCCATCCGGATGCCCCCTGTTTTCGTTTCCTGTGCCCTTGGTCTATGTATCTCTCTATGTGCATCCTCCAACCCCCCTCGTTCGCCGGGCGTACATCCTGGTTCTTGTACACACTCGGATAGAGGAACCAAGCAACCGTTTCACCATCACGATGGAGAACCCGGAGGGAGAGTGAGCTTTTCAGAGGCGTGTGGGTGGTCCGGATTCTTATACGCCGAGACCGGGCTTCATCCCTCCCGTTGGGAGGGGGGGGGGAGGAGGGGGGGCAGAGGCTTGTGTGACGTGTCCGTAGGAAAGGGTTGGATGGCTCGGTTGGCTGGCGAGGAGTGCTGGCCATGAAGGCGGTTTCGGAGGTGGATCTCTCTCGTACGAACGGGGCATCAAGTACTGAATAAGGGTAGAAATAGTGGTAGTCACCTGTACACATGTATGTATCCAAACACATAAGCCAAACGCTATAGCTGGCGCGCACACACAGGGTGGAGGATGAGGCGGGGAGGCGGGTGGACGAAGACGAAGAATGGAAAAGAAGCCAGCCAGTAGTAGCCTCCCTCCGACGCTGCTGTATAGCACACGGGGATGTAGGTGGCTGTACCTCGGGCCCGCTCTCGCCTCCTCGCTCTCCGGTCGCATCTGAGAAAGATGAGCGCGAAGGTGGAGTAGAAGAAGCGGGAGAGACGCAGCGAGGAGGCCGGGAGGGTGCGGGTGTAGGAGTAGGACGACTCGCTGAGGAAAAGGCGAGAGGGTTTGGGAGAGGGGTTGGCCGAGAGTGCCAAGCGGGGGTGGTCCAATCAGCGGCGACTACGGGTAGTCGGCTATGCGCGGCCCACCTCCGCGTAACAACTGCTACTACCACTACCCCGTCAGCCACTCTCATCCCTCTCCTCCTCCTCTCCGTCTATATCCTCCTAGTCGGAGTCAACCCTCCTCCTTCGCCTTCGCACTCCTCCTCCTCAGGCGCTTCATCCCTCCGCTCTCTGCCTCCCGCGCGCTTCTCTTCGTCCTCCAGAAAGCTCTCTCCCTGCGTCCTCCTCTCTCACGCTCCTCTCGCGACCGTCTCCACTCTCCGTCCTCTTGGAGAACCCGGTTCACTGTGGAAACCACCACCACCACTTCCACCGAAAACCTGCCTCCCACACGAAACCGGGCTCTCGACGTCCTCCGCCACTACCCGCTCTCGCTGCTCTCCATCGGTGCCTCTCTCCGCTGCTGCCTGCTCCATCTCCTCCGTACCCCGGCTCCCGCGCGAGAGCCCCGTTCTCTCTGTCTATCGCTCGGCGAAACAACCGTCGGTGTTTCGCCCCCCGTGCCCTCCCGCCGAGGCTGGCCCAAGACATCGCGCCGGAGAACCGAGAGACGACGGCGACCGAGGATGCTGGGAGAGGCCGAGACGGAACTAGAGAGGAATGAGAGAGGCCAGGACTACCCGCGAGATATTCACCAGCGGCAAGCATGAGCGGAGATTGTTGCCCGGTCTACCTCACGAACGACCACGACCTGGACCTGGAGCTCGAGGCGGAGTGCCGCTGACTACCGCCGGGTTCTCTCCTCACAATCGTCATCCGGAATCCAACGGCCACCAGAAACAACGTCGATCGGCGATCGGCAACGCAACCTGCGAACAGTAACGCTTCATTGTTTGTTGTTTTTTTTTTTCGTTTGTCGTCGTTGACGGCGATCGGGTTTGTCCGCGTTTCGTGGTTTTTCTCTTCGACGAGCTGCCGCTGTACCGGACGTCGCGGAAACTGAGGAGCGAGCGAGTTGCGCGTGCGTTTGTTTGTTGCTTCTGTTGTTGTTTTTTTTTTTCGTTGTTGCGGGTTCGATCGGTAAATCCTCGTCGATCGGGTTTGTCGGCCGATGCGTGATACGTTACTAATCGTCGATCGTTAACGGCGGACGGTCGTCGGACGACCGTCCCTCGAGAAGTTTACGAAGAACTGGAATAGAGAAAGCGAAGAGAGGGTTGGTGGTGGGACAATCGTGCTGTTGGTGCGACTCGCGAGGATGGAACAGTGAGAGCAAGATTTAACCAACTGTAAGTAGATTGAATAGCGAAACCATTAAACGAATGAACAAATGAACATTTATTTTGCCGGTTTTTCACGAGTGATTCTTTGATGGTTGGAATTCCATCGATGTAGTTGTGTTGCAGTAGAGTTCGAAACGGTCTCACGACAGAAATGAAACGCTGTGTATTCGCACGGTCGAATGAACACCTGCGTTGCCGGAAGCTCGCTTGACAATCGGGTTACATTCGCTGTCGTACAACTCGCGATGATTCGATCCTTTCTGGACGATTGGGCCGCAAAGATTCACGAGAGAACTTGCCAACCCCCCGGAGCTCGCGCTAAAAATATATCGCCACGGTAGCTCCGGGGGTTCGCCGCACGTTCCGTGGCTGAGGACGAGTTCCTTGAACTTGGATGAAATTCGGATTTGGCAGGCGCTGCCAAATCCGTTTGGCGTCGTAACTTTTTGTCTAAAATCAATTTTTTTTTTTTTTTTTACGCACCGGGGACGAAATCGAAGCGCCAAAATGTGAACGGCACGTTCGTGAAGCTGATATGACCATGTTATAATTTCATTATAAATCGGGAGTTTGAGAAATCTGAACCTTAAGAGAATCAAACTGTGCATAGGCAAAGCCGCAGATCTTGGAATTTAATTCTCCAGTTAAAAATCAATACCGTCGCAGCGATCAACGATAAATCGTCAATCTTCACAGAATTACGGAGGGAGGAAGTTTGTTTTTTTACGCACTGCAGGTGAAATCGAAGCGCCGAAATGTGCATGACATGACCATATTATAATTAGACTTCAAATCAGAGGTTTGAGAATTTTAAATCTTGTCAGAGATTCGAACCGTGAATAGGGTTAGAGAGTCGCAGATCTTGGAATTTAATTCTCCAGTTAAAGGTCAATAAGTCCGTACCGATCGACGATAATTGCGATAAATCGTCAATCTTCGTAGAATTGCGAATTACGGAGGGAGGAGGAAAAAAAATGATCATTTTCGAAGCAGAAACACGGATAGAGAAATTCCCATTGCGCGAAGATAGGAGCGAGTACGTGTCACGTATTAGGTCCAAATGGATGGTACGTGAAACTGGGGCGATGAGATTATCTTTCGAGACTTCTTCCCAATAAACCGAATGGTTCGGAATGACTGCAATTATTGCGTCGCACGTGTTTCGTCGGTTTTTCGCCCGATAGCCGGAGCGTCGACGACCAACGCTATCCTCATCACAGATAAAGGGAGAGTGTTGCCGGCGTCGAATTGCCACTGTGTACGTATCTCCCATTCGCCAAATGCGTCTCGTCGATTTGTGTCCATCCAGCTGAACGTCTCTCGTTCGTACGGTCGCTCACTGTCCATATACACACTCATACGGCACCCGAAACTTTTTATCTCTCGGTATCTTTCTTCCTTCATCGTCGAGATTGTTAGTATCGACAGGCATGATTCCCCTTTATCGAAAGGGCAGTGGAATCTGTGTAATACTCCGCTTCGACGTTTATCGGGCATACACGGTAAAAGAAGTTTCTACTTTTTACAACTTATTGTCCACAAACGTCCACAATTTCTTATTTATTGATTTTCCGATCGCACCGCCCGGCTCTAGTTTTAGAAACAAAAGTATAAACTATAATTGTTAATGACACGGGAAATGTAAAGACAGGTTTGTACATACAAATCTTTATAAACAAGTTTGTCAATTATTTAACAAAATTTTGTACTTTTTACAATATTGTCCACAAACGTCCACAATTTCTTATTTTTTGATTTTCCGATCGCACCACCTGGCTCTAGTTTTAGAAACTAAAGTACAAACTATAATTGTTAATGACACGGGAAATGTAAGGACAGGTTTGTATATTCAAATCTGAATAAATAGTTTTGTGAATTATTTTACAAAATTATTTTTTACTGTGTACGTGCTTATACTTTTATCTAAAAAAAATCGTATTACGAGTTGTCTTTGGACATCGGATTAAAACATTTTCCCCGGAGAGAACGCGTACTTCTTGTTCATTCGAATCGATCATAGCTCGAACACTGCCCGAGAGCTCTCGTGCTCGACAATTCTGTAGAGGCCGTTCGAGCAGCGATGAGTCGACGCCCACTTATCGCATGATATACCACGAGCTTGAAATAATTTGTACGAACGAGGATCAAGTCGTCACGTAACCGGTCTGACAATAAATAACCGTTTCTACTTCTACTTTTTCAGGCTTTATGGAAGTTGTCGAAAGAACAAAGACCACGACCGATCACGTAATCGGTCTAAAGATACACTCCTTTTCTACTTCTAGATTCTTACATCTACTTTCCACTCGTTCGACATGATTAAGAGTGGTCGCGTAACTGGTCTAATAATAAATTCTTTTTCCACTTCGAGGCTTTCGCGTTGATGAAATTTGTCGAAAGATCATACAGTCCTTTTTTACTTATAGATTTTTTCCCCCATCTTCCTCTCGCTTAGGGCATATAAAAAATTATCGAATCATCGACATGATTAAGAGCGGTCGCGTAACCGGTCTGATCATAAATTCATAATTAATTCCTTTTCTACTTCCACCATATCTACCATAAATTGATAATTAATTCCTTTTCTACTTCGAGGCTCTCCGGCTCGATGAAAGTTCTCGAAATATCAAAGATCACGAGCGATCGCCTAATCGGTCTGATCACACAGTGCTTTTCCACTTCACAATTTTTCCTCGCTCTTCCACGCTCTCACGCTCGATAAAATTTGCTAGAACAACGAGAAGTGACCACAAAAGCTTACTCGCAATCGTCGTGCACACATCTGTAAATAGTTTTATGCTTCGAAAACCCCCCTCGGTTCGCCAGAACAAAAGCTTTGTTCTCCCGTGTTCTGGCCGCGCTCGGGCTGTCGTTCGGTCATGAAACGTAAATTAACCCCGCGTCGATCTAGACAAGGACGGATACAAGGGAAAGTCACTCGCTCGCACGGTGTGCAACGCGCGCTACGCGAACGACACAGCGCGGAAACAGTGTAGCAGCTGGTTTAACCCCGAGCATACGGCCGGCCCCGCGGTGTGGAGTCACGCGAGGGTGTGAAACAGAGTTGACACGCGAGACAATTCAACGCTTTGCCCTTACGGTCACGCCGAGCGTTTATCGTTCTTGGACGGCCAATTAACGTGACGTTGCACAAGACTTCGAATCACGACCTATATAATTAATTCTCAAGAAAAAAAAAATATATATATATATAACGTTTCATTGGAAACGAACGAGAGTTTCGGGTAGGTAAATTTTCACGCACTAAAAGCTCACCGCTATAGCCGAGTGACAAACTATCCTCAATCTTTGAACTACTAATTCCTACGCTTTGCGTCCTCTCCAATTCCAAGATTTGCCGCGTCTGATCCACACGGTCGTTAACCACTTCGTGAAAAATCGTATTCAAAAAAAATTTCACATCGTTTCAATAGTGTTTTAATCCTGTGGATAAAAATATTTTTTGCGGTAGTAAAGGCTGCGTGCAGCACACAAAAATAATAGTTTAATTACAAACGATACAGAGCATGAGAATCAAGATTTTTTAATCGCAATTATGAGTATGCAATTATAATTGCATAAGACTTCGAACCACGACCTATATAATTAATTCTCACGAAAAAAAAGAACGGCTCATTTGAAACGAACGAGGGTTTCGGGTAGGTAAATTTTCACGCACTAAAGTGTACCGAACCGTGCGATGTGAGATGATGGAAAGCTCGCCGCTATAGCCGAGCTGTTTGGCGAAAAGATCGAGGATTTTCTTCCTTTTTACTATCCCATGCCCTTAAACGTTATTACGATCTTTGCTTCGGTATAATATATCCACAATGGCTCTCTCAGTTTCTCACCGGGGTTAGAGCTTGCCTAGAGCTTGCTCGAGGCTCTCGCCCTCCCCTCCCTCTCCCCCCTTCCGTTTCTCTTTTCCCAGGCTCTCGTCCTCGTCGTCGTCGCGGTAGTTGCAGCTCGGCGCGAAGCGCAGTTTTGCCTGTCTTACTCTTTCTCGGCTTCGAATTTCGAGAGCGAGGCGAAGCGAGCGGGGCCGAGGAAGGGCGGTGAGGCACGAAGGGAGAAACCAGCAGCAGCAGCAGCAGCAGCAAGCCTCGAGCCGGTGAAAAGTTTTCCTGTGCAAAGTACCACGCGGACTGGCTCGAGGTTATGAAATTCTGATGGCTCATAAAATGTAAGAAAATTTACAGACTTCGCCTTCTCTCGTCGGTGTGCTACGGCGTTTCTCAACGTTCTCGTCCTGTACTCTCTCTCTCTCCCGTTTCGTGTTCTCTATCGTTTTCTCGGGCGTAGCGAGAGGCGAGAGAGAACGAGGGAGAGAGTCGGAGCCAAGGCACACGCTGCGTTGTACAAAGTTTCGAAACTCGTACCCGATCGATTAGGCGAGCTCTTTCCCGAGGCAAAGGTGACTCTGCGGACCTTCTCACGCTTTTCCAGTTACTTCTGTATCGCTATGAAACAAGAACCGTTTTTTCTTTGGTTTTACACCAAATTTAGGCGAAAAACTGGCATCCAGCGTGCGTCAGTCATCGATACTCGAACAGTTTTAATGGCAATGAAATGTGCATGAATTCACAGAAGGGCCTTAAGGGCCTTAATGGGGTATTTTATTATTTAGGGTTTAAAAAATACCAACGCCTTTAAAGGTAACTTCGATGGTAGAGACAAAAAAATTGATCATGAACATCCACATAGTTGTTGTAACTAAAAGAAAATAAAAAAAACGGGTTGAAAATTTAGATTCATCCGTAAAGCGATGCTTCTGGCAGGATATTGGTACGGAATTAATATTTATTCACCGGAAATGAGAGGGAAATATAAATACGAGAATTCCGTGAAGAAGTTTGCCCTCAGTATTTTCCGTCTTGGCAATCGGATCCGAGACGGTTCTTGAACGGGTGAGCTTAAATTCTTCAGCCGTGTATATCCCGATACCGCGTTTCACCCTGCTCCGTCGAGTCGGACTCTCGATCAAAGCCACTCGTTGGGAAATAGCCGACAAGCCTGACGGAGGATGGGAAACTCGCTCCGGAGCCAGCAGGATCAAATTAACGACGGCTACGTGAATACACCGCTGATCACTTTGAAATTTAGTGACAAACTATCCTCGATCTTTGAACTTTAATTCCTACGCTTTGTGTCCTTTCCAATTCCAAGATTCGCCTCGTCTGATCCACAGGGTCGTTAACTACTTTGCGAAAAATCTTACTTAAAAAATGTTTCACATCGTTTCGACAGTGTTTTTGCCTCGGGGATGAAAAAATATTTTTAACCGAGTAGTCACGGGGCTGTGCGGACTAGACAAAATAATCTTGAAATTGATTATAATCTCGATTATAATTATATATAATTATAATATATATATAATTATATAAAGATATATATAAAGATTCATATTTGAAGATTCTTTCTGTCTGACTCGTCCAGCCATAACTACACGACGAAAAAATCTTTTTCGTGAAAAATTATGTTCCACAACGTTTCATCGGTGCTTCACGCCCCGTGGATAGAATCTCGCAGCGGTAGGTACACGTCTACCTACGAGAGGCGAAGCATGCCCGGGGTAACCATCAGCCCCGCTCCGACGCTCGCCAATCTCCCGCGAATAATTATGTATAAAGTCGTGGCCTGTGGAGATGGTTGCGCCGGTGGTTCTATCGAGGTACGCTCGTGGTTGCCCGACGCTCAAAATACGTCTAAATATTAATGAGGTGTCCCTGCCTACGGCGAGCCAAGTCTCCCCTGCCATCTCGTTCGCTCCTTCGTCCCCCCTCGCTTTCGCGCGACGGCCATTCACTACCCTTAACGGACTATCGCGCCTGACTATCCTCGTCACTCCTTACACCTCGCTAAAATAATTTCCCACCCAATCTTCTTTCAATACAAAAAAAAAAAATAACCCACTTGCGTCCTTAATTGTTACAACTACAAAAAGGGCCCGCGAAGCTCCGATCAGTTTCAGACTCCACCATTGAATAACGTTGTCCACAAAATATCAAGAACAATCGGATAGATTAATTTCAAAATAATGTCCAAAGTCTGCAAGAACGACGAGCAATAAAAAATAAATAAAAAACCCTCAGAATCCAAACTATATCATCATGTCCTGCGTTTTAATTCCTACCCACTGATATTCCTACTCGACAAAACTTGTTTAATCCCTTCTACCAGTTTCCTCACCGGGGTCTCCTCGCTCCGCACTTTTTCCCCAGTCAGAAGCAACGACGCTTAATTCACTTGACTCTGTAGGTGACTGCGAAGTTGTTGGGATAAGAGTGAAGCACAACAGGGTTTGAAATGGCTACGGGAAGGGGGTGAGGGGCCGGGTTGGGGGTGGGGGGAGGAGCCGAGAAGAAGAACCGGAATGGCGAGAGGATAAGAGAAGAAAAGGGTTGACAGGAAGGAGCCACTAGGATAGTTAATACAAAGAGCGTCGTGTACGAGTCGTCTTGGGACTCGACTCTTCCTAACTCTATCCCCCCCGTTTTCCCGTGAATTTTACTCGCCCCATCCCGCGCACTCCGGGACTCCCAAGGGACTGCTAATTGTGAGCGACAGTCGCACGGGTAACAGCGGGCCAACGTCGTTTTCAACGTCAACTCGGATCGCGCTCCTCCAGCGTTCCCGTCGACGACGGGACGGGAGCGTTCGCTGTCGTCGAATCTCTCTCCCGACCACGCTTCATCCCCATCCTTTGCCTTACTTTCCTTCATCACTCCGTTCTTCCTCCCTCATTCCCGGACTTCCGCCTAGGAATCTCGTCTATTTGAACGTCGATTCCTTTTTCCTCCACCCGGTCTCGGTTCCACTTTGTACTTTCCCCGTGCGTTCACGCTCCGAAATCCCGAACTTCGAGACCGGAATGAAAACGCGATGGGGGTGGTTTTGCGCCGTAGGATACGCAGGAGGGAAAATCGAGTCTTCGCGGTCCCGCGAATCTCGCGCGTCCTTCTGGAAAGTCGTAGTCGAGATTCTGGCTCGTTTCATCTCGCCCAAAGTAGAGTCCAGGACTCCGTGGAGGGAGGAGGGTAGTTTGAACTCCCAGCGATGCGACGAGCCAAAACCCTTCAATCCCATCCGGTTCGCATCTCCGTGTGAAAAGTTTCCGGCGAGGCAAGATGCAGCCATCAAGATATTCGTTCCGGTCTATTCGTCGCCTCGGAATCTTCCACCGGGCGGGTGGGGCGGTTGAAGGGCGGAGGAGCCACTTAATTTCGCTTTTGAGTCGCTTTCCTTACCTTTTTTCATCAGTAACAAAATCGCGTAGCGAAGTTGACGGGGAGGTAGAAAGCGATTGGCAAGACTCGGGGAGTTTGTTCGCCGCGGTGAGGAGCGCTGAGCGGGGCGAAGGGAAACCTAGTAGTGGTACACCTCCCAGGTCCCCCCTCCCCCCCCCCCCGCTGCCCCTGGCGCGGCGAACTTTCATCCCTTACGACGGTAGACTACGCCACTCATTCCCCTCACCGTACCTAGGCCAACGACGAGTGTACGATGAAAATTCTAACCGGGGAGAGCTGTCGTCGTCGACGTCTCCGAGAGACTCTACCGTGAGCGTATTTACCATCGTCGGGGTACTTAATTTTGCTTTCGGAATTAAGTCTGGCCCTGGCCGGAGGAGAGCCCGGACGGTGCGGGAATGTGCGAGGACTAAAAGTGGCGCGGTAGAAACTTCGATGGTAACGAACAATTTTCCATACACGCCGAATTAGTTTACGGTAGAGGCCGTTGGCACTTTATAAGAAAATTGCCATTTAAAGATACTCGTGTTGGGGACGTAATTAGTTCGAACTGCAGTTTGGAGTAAAATTGGTATGGTTATTCTTCCTTTATTGTTATGATTATTGTTAGTGGATGAAGCAACCCATATTCAGTTGGAACTAGTATAGTTCGAATTAAAATGGAGACAATAATGTTAGTAATGTGCCCTTGTTTGTTGCAAGCTGCACACGTTTGCAGTGATGTCGAAAGTTACTTCCTTTCCGTCTCAGCTATTTTCACCTTGTCCGTCCCCACAATTACTATTGTCCAGAGTTGTTACGCAAAGAGGCGCGGGAGGAACTTCGATGGTAACGAACAATTTTTCATACATGCCGAATTACGTGTTTAGTGTAATCATACTCATGTTGGCGACATAATTAGTTCGAACGGTCGTTCGGAGTAAAATGGGTATGGTTAAATGGATACGGATAAATAGGTATGGATCAATTTTTATGGATAAATTGTTATGGATAAATTGGCATGAATAAACAGGCCCGGTCAAATTTGTATGGTAAAGCGGGCAAAGTTATTGTTCCTTTATAATTATGATTATCGTCAGTACATGATCAATATTTGCTTCGAACTAGCATCGTTCGAATAAAAATGGAGACAATAACACCATTAAAGTGCCCCTGTTTGTTACAAATTTTAAACGATCCCAATCATATGGAGAGTTTCGTTACTTCCTTCCTGTCTCAACTATCTTCACCTTTTCCATACCCGCATAGAATAATCCAGGGTTCTTGCGTTATTTCCCTGCCATCATCGATCCTCCACTTTCCTCATGGATCGACAACGAGGCAGCGCAAGGTTGTACGGTAACACCGAAGAGACACACGGATGCTTATTAGCGCTATACATCGGCCAAGTCCGTACGTACCTTTCCATCGAATAAAGTTTCAGTGGCGATAGGCGCTCTACACCCTCCGTACCATTACATCCCTCGCCTGCGGGCTTATTTTCCCTCGTCCGGCAATCGGGCACACGTCGTTCATAGCAGCTTTTTCAGAGCGGAAAGCCTCGTCGGGGCTTCGGAGAATCTCCCGCGAAGGCCCTCAGGCCTTCGACCTCTTTCGAAGTCACTTTCCGCGGGGAAACGGCGCTGCCAAAAGAATCGCGTGACGCGAGTTCGGCACCTCACTCTATCCCTCGCCGAGGCGGCGTTATCGGGAGTTGATGAGCACGTAGACGACGTAACCGGTAACGCGGCCGGCGAGTGAGTGGTTCTGCGCTCGGTATAGGCCCGGCGTGTAGATACGCCGTCGTTATCGCCGCTACTCGTCTCTCGCCTCGAAGCCGGCCGGGTACGCTTTCGAGCTCTCGCAAGCCTCGTGTCTTTAGATGGGCATTAAGCGTCCGGAATTAATTGATCGCAGGGAATAGAAGTGGGTACCCTAGGTACACACCTACGTGTGGCCTGCTTAATTCCCTCCGGCCGCTCTCTCTATCTCGACCCCTCATCACCCCCCTTCGCTCTCTCGTTGCAACCCAAAGAATGGGGGGAGAGAGAGGGCTTACAGGTAAGCTCCGACACGGGGGGGGATTGTGTGTCGAGGATGGGGTAATATCGGTACTAGTCCGTGCCAGTCGATGCGCGAACCATTCCCGCCTGCACTCACTGCCAACATTTTCGAAGCGTCTCGCTCAGCCGGTCGACGGTGAACTCCAAACTGGTCCTGAAAATCAGCTTTCCGGGTGGATACATTATTAGAAAATAAAATAAAAAATTATAATTTCTTTCCCTCGAGGGTGAACTTCAAACTGATCATGAAAAGCAACTGGCCGGGTGGATACATTATTTAAAAAAAATATATGTATATATAATTTTTTCCTTTTGACGCAGAATTCCAAACAGGTCCTGAAAATCAGCTTGTAAGGTGGATACGTTATTTTTTATTAAAAAAAAATATTATTTTTTTGAACTTGCAGACATTTTTTTGCGGTCATGGGGATTGAGACTTTTACATTTGAAATTGTCTGTCGTGGGCGCAGTTTTGAACGTTTCCCTATCGGGAAGCCTCGAGCCCTGGCGTTTGTTTGACGAGGTCCAGAAGGACGGAGTACCGGGTTATTAAACCCCGAGCCACAGACCACATCAGAGACGGGAAGATGACAGAGGATCGGGGTGCCCTTATATACTTCACCCCCGTAACTGTCATACGTTCGTCCCCTGCTGCACGTCCGACCCCATCCGTCTAAATGTCACGAGTGATATTTACACTTATACAATATTTTCATTTGTTTACCGACGGCCGAGCCTGCGGCAATTGTTCGGCACTCTCTGTCCAGAAATCGCTTCGAAATTCGGTAATTCAGTAATGTTTCGTGTTTCAATCTTCTCCAGACAAGTCGAAGTCGTTTCCGTTTGGATCGTGAAAACCAATTCCCTCCACGCAAGTTTTTCTCATAAATTATTCCCAAAAACACGTAAACCATGATATTTAATTTCGGAAAATCGGTTAGAATTTGCCCAAATTACTTTACGAGTCGAACCACTTGGGAGGTCGAATCTCGGTGTTTCCGCCTTGGGCGGTGCGGATCCATTTACACTTATGCAATATTGTCAATTGTTTATTCACCGGCGACCGCACGGAAATTGTTGGGCACTCTCTGGCCCGAAATCGCTCCGAAGGTCGGTACTTCGACGTCCTTCAATCTTCTCCCGACAAGTCGAAGTCGTTTTCGTTTGGATCGTGAAAATCAATTCCCTCCACGCAAGTTTTTCTCATAAACTATTCCCAAAAACACGTAAACCGTGATATTTAATTTTGGCAAATCGGTCAGAATTTGCCCAAATTACTTCACGCGTCGAACCACTTGGGAGGTTGAATCTCGGTGGTTCCTTGCGCGGAGAGGATCTGCAGAGGCGCGTTTCGCCCCGAGGGGATGATCCAACCTTCTCGGATGGGGTGCAGTGCGCACAGCCTACTCGCGGCAATCCTTCTCTCCTATATCCATTACCTCCGCGTGCGAGCCCCGTTTCCACTATGCCGTTGTACCCGTTAACGTGTTCGAGCTTACACGAGAGATCGCGAGCTTGTCCCGCTTAGACATACCTCTACGTATGTTAACGCTAATTCGCCTACACGTACACCAAATTACAATGGGCGCTCTTCCTTCCTCCCCCCCCCCCCCCGACACACATTAATACCCTTGCGCCTGGAGTGCCCGGAAGGGTTGACGGAATGCAACCGATGTATCGCTCCGCATCGAGGGAAAGACGAAGATGGAAATCGCGGTGATTACCCTCGCATGCTTCGAGGACATATCTGTGCCCCTCGCACGGATCGAGCCCGCTACTCGACCCGCGCCTTAAACCTACCCCGTTCAATGTCTTCATCCGTTCCGACGTACGCGCTCGGTTTATTACCGGTAAAAGCTGGAGTGCGGGGCGAAATCACGAAGACTACCGGCGTCGCTACTGCGGACGATCAGACACCGTCAGCGAACCGATATTTACCGATTCCAATTGGTTTCGTGATTGCACCTAAGTGCTCGCACGCCTCGACACATAAACGCGCAAACGATCCGGGCAAATACAGACCGCAACCCTTGCTTCCGGCGCTTCCGCTATCGCGCCCGGAGTAGTTGGATATAATACTGTAATATCGGGATAAAGTGGAGCGAACGAGTTTATTCGTTTAGAGAGGATGAAAAAGTGCGGCGGGGAAGGGGGCTTTCGGGGAGGGGGGAGGGGGGAGGGGGAGCTCGCAATAGCGGGAATGCAATGCGAGGGGAATGCGACTCCAATCTTTCGGTATATCGATGCGTCATATATTGAGAAATAAATTGGATAAAGGGGGAGTAGATGGGGATATAGATATCGAATGAAACGACGAGCTTTCTGCTTTATCAGATTTTTATCGACAGATAAATAATCCATTGGCTCGGGGAACAATAGTGGTATCGGCCAATCAGTGGAAAAATTTGTTACGCAATTGAAAAAAAAGAGGAGCGTTATGCTTTGTCACTTTTTTATTGGGAGACGAATAATCCGCTGGTTCGAAAAAACAATGGAGCTATCAGTCAATCATTGATGAAGTTTGTTTTACAATTGAAAAAAAAAAATGTTCGGCTTGTTAAATTTTTATTGACGGATCTACAATCCACTGGTTCGACAAATCAGTGGCAACATTTTGTTCGACAACAGGAAAAAAAACTATTCTGCATCATGAGACTTTCATCGACAAAGAAATACAAAACTACCCCCCCCCCCCCCCCCCCGCGCTTACAACACTTTACTTTTCCAACACTTTACTTTTCCAACAGTTTTACTTTTACAATGCTTTTACTTTTACAACACTTTTACTTTTACAATACTTTTATTTTTACAACACTTTTACTTTTACAATACTTTTTTACTTTTAGAACACTTTTACTTTTACAATAATTTTCTAATAGATTTTACAATGGACGTATCAGTCAATCAGTGTGAAAATTCGTTCCACAACAGGAAAATAAAATTCTGCCTCATGACACTTTCATCGACAAACAAATACAAAAAGTCGCCCGCTCGCCCTTGTACACGAAGGGTTGAAGATTGTCGGGTGTCGTCGGTGTGGAAATTCTCGGATAGCTTAATCGAGGGAAGAGAGTTTGTTTCGCGTGGGAGTCGGCCAGGTTGGTGGCTCTTTGAGCTGCTCGCACGCTCTATGAATCATGGGGGTTGACATAGTCGAACGGTTGCAACCCCTCGGCATTGCATCGCTCGACCTCCGCGTTGTCCGCCCTCCCGCGCAACGCCCGCCGTCGCCGATTCCACCGAGGGTCGACCGGGAGGGTCCCGTCGTCGTACAGCGGCAGCACGTAGCGCCGAGCTACGACGACGATATTGTTAACAACTCCGCTACGCCTTAAATTATGCCCTCGGGCTAATTACAGAGAAACTCATGACGTTCGTGCGGGACAATAATTAATTCGCGCAATTATCGTACCGTTTCCACTGCGACTCTGTCTTTATCTGTACCGGTACTCGGCACCCTTGCACCTCGTCAAACTACCTCGAGGAAACGTCCCGATGACTTACGGTCGTGCGCAATTTTTCAATTTCTTCCCTCATTTTTCTGTTCCAGGTAAATAACAGATGCTGCATTAACTTTCTTACGTACGACCGTATTTCCCTGGCAATCTGCGCTTCCGGTGGGTGAGTTCCTTCGTAATCTATTCACGCTCGTTCGATTGAATTTAGAAAAATATTTCAAGGCACCGATTTCATTTTATTTATTTTAAGTATCCGGAATTGATTAAAAAATATCAGAAGTTCTTACGTCTACTTAATTTTCGTACAGATGATGAATATTATTATTATTTTATCGTACTAGGTTGAGATTAAAAATCGATGTGTTTTTAATTGTTTGAATTTTCAACATCACTTTAATCGTTTTAATTACAAAATCTTTTTTTTGATAACGATTTCACAATTTCTTAAATGCAAATCGACATGAGATTTTTTTCCGAAACTCCGCCCAATCGTCAGTTACAATCGTACGAGCGTAGTACTAAATCTTTCGATATCTCGGTACAGAAATGCCGAAGCTTTTATCAAGCGAAGTTAAACTCGGGCGCATTTCTCTTTCGTGGTTTTGCAAGCCCGCGTGGTTTTGCGAGATTCGCGGAGAGTGGGTATGAGTCGGGAGCCGAGGCAGTCAGGCAGTCGAGGCCTGGGAATGGAAGGGGGTAAATTAGTAATTAGAAATCTGATATAGGTAAGGCAAGTCGGACGGTGTTGTTTCGGCATTGCGTGGCTGGCTCGGTGGGTCGCGTGGACTTCTGCGACAGGCACGGCCTCGCGTGACCCGACGCCCCCGCAGCGGTGAACGTACGATGAAAGAGAAAGAGAGAGGGAGACAGTGAGAGGGGGAGGGGGAGGAGGGGGGGGGGTTAGGACACGTAGGGGTCTCAGCGGCCCTCCGGAGAGAAAACGTAAGGGATGACAATTATGCCCTACAGGTAATTGCCAGGTTGCAGCTAAACGGAGCGAGTGGTCGCGGCTCTATCGTTCCGACCGAAACCTCGCTATCTTCTCCCTCAGCCCCTTCATACTTCCTTTCCTTCGCCGCAGCGCGCAACCCGAGCTTGCACCGTAAAATCATTGCATTTTAAACGCGTCACGCTGTTATAAATCAAGAAGACCCCTTTTTGCCAACCCCCCTGCGTCCCTTCGCCTTTCGCATAAACGGACCGCCGCACGCTTCGTCCATCTCTCGTACCTTATCCGCTCTCACGTTTTTCCCCACGCCACCTTGATGCCAAAAATATTGCAATGCATTTTTTAAATATCTCGACTTGGCTTTTGGTGGCGGGTTCATCAGTTAATTATTTGATCAGTTATTTATTTGATCAGTTATTTATTTGATCAGTTATTTATTTTATCAGTTATTTATTTTATCAGTTATTTATTTTATCAGTTATTTATTTTATCAGTTATTTATTTTATCAGTTACTTATTTTATCAGTTATTTATTTTATCAGTTATTTATTTTATCAGTTATTTATTTTATCAGTTATTTATTTTATCAGTTATTTATTTTATCAGTTATTTATTTTATCAGTTATTTATTTTATCAGTTATTTATTTTATCAGTTATTTATTTTATCAGTTATTTATTTTATCAGTTACTTATTTTATCAGTTACTTATTTTATCAGTTGGTTGTTTTATCAACCAACCATTTTATTGGTTGTGAATATGATAAATTAACAATTTTATTGATTATCGATATTATCAATTAACAACTTCATCGATTGGCAAATCGTTTTCTATTTTCATTCCCCCACGACAAAAAAAAAAAAAAATATACCCGATGTCACTCGAGAATTGTGTATTGCCATGGGCGTGACGGAAAGATCGCGAGGAAAGTATACGGTCTATTCGACTAGTCTATATTCGAGGTATACGAGTTCTCTATGTGCTTGCTCGGCTGCCACCGGCAGGCCAAGTGCTCCCACAAAATTAGCCCGCAAATGCGTGTTATTTCGCTCGGTTACATACGACGTATACACGTACAAGTATGTGTGTGAAGCATGGGATATCCTGTACATGGTATGACGAGGGTAACGCGTGCGTACACGCCCTGGCCCTGATGTGGCCACAATCCCCATGCATTATGAAGCTCGCGAAAGCGGCGAACAGTCCGGAGACGAGAGACTCCCGACCGGCGTTCTCTTGTCGTCGTATACTCCATTGCAATGCTTCGTCTCTCGTCGCTTTCTTCGCTATCGTACTCTCGCACTTTGCCTCGCTTCGGCTCAAGACACGCGCCCATTTCCCACGCTCAGTCACACATCCGGACGCTACGAGCTCGTCCGCGTCTGACAATGTCTGACTGTAACTACTCGGAGATTCGTACGGAGCACATCCGAGATGCATTACTCGCGTGTACCTGGAAATACACACGATACCTGTCACACAGAATACGCGACTATGGTATGGAAATATCTTACCGTTGAAAGGAACTTTCCACCTAATTTGTTTTTCTCTAAATCCAGCTAAAAAATAATACTTTTTTTTTACTATAACCGTTTTTTTCTCTAAATCCAGCTAAAAAATAATACTTTTTTTTACTGTAACCTTTTTGCTCTAAATCCAGCTAAAAATCGTACTTTTTGATTGTAACCATTTTTTCTAAAAAAACTAGCTAAAAATACTAATTTTTGACTGTAACCATTTTTCTCTAAATACCAGCTGAAAATAATACTTCGTGACTATAACTGTTTCAATTTCAATCGAACCATCTCATCGTCATCGCCATCCCGAAAAGTATCTGCAATCAAGTTCCGGATGTCGAGAAATTGATGAAAAAAAATAGAAAAAATCTGCAATATCATTCGTTAAATAATTTATCGCACCAGCCGTCTCGACGAAAGAAAACTCGCGGCGAGTGCACACTCCAGAATACTGGAAATTGTCGTGCGAGTCCGGGGCTCGAGGGGCTCCGGCTACACTATAGACAGTCCAACGAAATTGTCCCTTCGTGCGGTACGCAGAAAACCCGTGTCGCGTTCAAGTGGCGATCGCATGCTAGACGGATTATAACGTTCGTGTTATAGATATAGAGTTACAAGAGTGCGCGGGAGGTCTCGTCGGTGAGTATGGAAAAGGAACGCTCGTGGCTCGGTATATATGACGCGTTGCATGACGGATGTCGATTCGATAGCTCGATATCACGCCGCAATTTCGATGCTCGTGTTACCCGATTCCAGGGTTGCTGCCGACGGCAGAGAAAGCTCCCTTTCTCTCGCAGCCTGCGGGCTTATATTTCATTCGTCCTCACGTGCCCCCCCCCCCCCCCCTCTCGTTTAGTCGTTGCGAAATTTATCACGATTTTTCCACCGCTGCAGAGAGACAGACAAACTGGCAGACAGACCGGAACAGCCGGGAACGATATTACCATCGACGTCGTCCACACACGGACGTGCAGACTCACGGAGCTTTTCATTTTCATTTGGCAAATAATAATTTTTTTTTTTTTTAATCCTTTGAACCTATCATCAACGCGATTACCCTTGGGGTAGGTTTTACCGAATCGCCAACTTCGCTGTTGGGATATTGTGAGAGCCATTAATCATATGGAACGTTGGGGGGTGACCGTTCCACTGTGCGCCGTATCCGTCGAGCTTACTGCACAGGGTCGCTTTGCTTTCCGCGAACCTCTGCTCTCCGCTCGAGTCCACGACAGCGAAACGGTCAAGCTCTGTGTCCTGAATTATCGATAAGTCTGAGAGCAAGACGGAGGGGCTTTCGCTGGAAAGCCTACCGGCCCTGCGAGAGGCACCGATACACTTTGCCACTATCAATTATTCGGACTGCGTGTGTGCACCCTTGACCGACCGTCCGCACCCCTCTGTCTTTCGACGACGACGATTTCTTCTTTTTTTTTTTTGCTAATATGTACCTACGAGATTATGCCCTTACGAAAGCGCAGTGGAAAATGCACTCTAAAGTTCACAAATTAAAGGGTATCGATATGAAATAAAAAATTCTCCCATTTTATTTGCGAATTGAAGAGTCTCGAATTGATAGATAATTGCTACTCGCTATGCACGCGAGCCCTCGCGGTTTCCCCGTTTGGATGGCATTTTCGATGCATCTCGATTTATAGCGGATACGCTCAGAAAAAGAAATCGTTGGATTAAGCAAAGGCGCGATGACATACGTTAAAAGGGGTATTTTTGTTGGTACAACAAATATGTTTCACTCGACAAATTTTGAATAAATTGAAGCAAATAATCGTCCAACAAAACAATGATTGATTTGTATCGAACAAATCGCTTCGAACGTGTCACCGCGACTTTTGGTTAATTCAACCAATTGTTTTGTTCTCAGTGTATCGAGCTTTTTTCATTATTTTTTTCGTGTTTTTCGGGCAATGAGTTTGTAGAAAAAAATATTTAAAAAATTGTAAAACTAATTTTGCGAAGAAACTATTCGTTCGATAGATTCTGAGGCGGTGTGTTGGAACTTGGAGACGAGAAGGGAGGAAGCTTAATCATCCAACCGAAAGGATATTCCACTAAGCTTTCAGATTCCACCCTCTTAGCCGACCGAAGGATTATAAAACGCAAATACGTCCCTTGATTAGCGAGGATAAAGTAAACATCGAGTCCTTCGAGCCTTCCATCCTGTCTGGAACAAGTTCGTCCGGGAAGAAGCTTCGCGGATCTTGCTCAATCTCTCATTAATACCCTTTCCTAACTGCGGCAAACTGTATAATCTTAACCCGTCACGTACGGGTAATTTTTTCCGAGACACTGTGAACCTTCTTAATCAATTTTTATCCGCATCAACGAAGAAGCTATGCTTTAAGGTTGTTCGATGCATTTTGCAGAATCTTTTGACTTTCAAGTAAAAAATCAATAAAAAAAACCACAAAAAATGTCCATAATTTCGGGTTGTCTCAGAGACCAACCACTTTCCACGGATAAGTTATTGGAGCGCTAAGGAATCCGAGAAGTTGATCGTCTATCAAGTAAAACACTCAGCAAGACTGGATGTCCTGCTGGATTTCCAACCAACGAAGACACCAACAAAAGTCACAGTCAAAACCCTTTTGCTCCGTGCAATCGATCTCACCAAAACCCACACAACATCCGTCACCTCATATCCGGATCTCATAAGACAAAAACCACAATAAAACCTCAGCAATTTCGGGTTGTCTCAGAGACCAGCCACTTTCCACGGATAAGCTGTGGGGGGGCTAACGGATCCGAGAAGTTGGTTCGGTACAGCTAAGATGAGAAGCCTCAAGGATCCTGACGGGAAGTCTGGCTCTAATTAAGCGAGCGTCCTACCACCTCCCCGTCTCGGTGTACCTAACTAGCCCACGAGAAATCTCGGATATGGCTCCTTCACTCATCATCTTTCATCTCGCTCGGTGCTCCTCATCCGTGGCCCGCCGGAGAGTACAACGCTTCCATCCGAAACCGCTCCCCCCCTCGAATCCTCAGGACTGTGAAACAGGCGTGTGCAGCAGGAACGCGAATCCCCTCACTCATCGCGTCAAGGTCTGGGCGAGGTGAAGGTAAGCATCCGGTACCGCGTGTTATCATATTCCTGATTGTTATGTCTTCGGCAACGCGAGAGTATCCGGGAGCTCACTCGCGAGTTGATGGCGCGACGGGAGGGCTGTAAAGGGGGATGATTCTTCGCTCCGCTCCGTCCCTCCGCCGTTACTCGACGGTTTTCTTCACGGCTGCTTGGAAGCACGAGAGCCTGCGCCGTTCCTCTCGAAGCACTATACCGAAGGCAGCGGGAAGAGCAGCAAAACCCGAAGCATCAGCAATCCGCGGGTTCCTAATTAAATTCCACTCTTTCCTCTAGCGATTCCGATCTGCACGGCTCACGTATATAACCCAATCTCTCCCTCCACCTTCGTACTCGTCTCTCCTTTTTGTGTATTTTACTTCCACCCCTCTCTCTCTCTCTCGCATCGCCCTCTCTATCTCTTTGGCCAGAGTTTCCCTTCAACCACCTACCACTCTATTTCTCGTTCCCTATTCTTTCGTGATTTTTTTTTATTATTTTTTTTTAACTTCAAGGTTTTCTCAACCGCGCCTTAATTGCGCGGGAAACGCCCGAGCTGCGGTTCGAGCCACTCTCATCGCGTAGTCACTGAGATTCCTCTGCTCTTGCCTCCTGCCGCTCACCCCTCCCCCTCCTGCTTCCCTTAATTGGCGCATAATTATGTAAACAATTAGGACGCTTCGGAGACTCGGCGTGGACGAGAAGGAAGCCAGAAGTACGTTCGTTAAGAGTTGCGTTGATTTTTCGTACGGATGCAGAATGAAAATTTTTCCTTACGCTGGACGACTCCGCGGGTTTCCGTGTACTTATCAGGAGCGTCCGAATTGGGGATAATTTAGTTGTTAAATTATTTATTATTCCCACATGCCATGATAGATGGATTGTTTGTAACCCCGTATCGATTTCTCCCTGAATGAGCTAAGGCACTATTCGTTTCAGGAAAAGTGCCCAGAAAGTCCTCAGAGTGCTCCAATAAACTTTCCCGAAAAATGTTTCGGAGTGCTATTTTGCCCCTGTCTGCAGTTTGCAGCGTGCCAATTTTCCTCCGCTCTTCCCCCGATGATACGAAGCCAGGAATGGGTGAATACGTACCTTCTTCCAGAATTAAGCCTTCGCATGTCGCAAAAAAAGAAATGAGCTTTAAAAAAAAATGAAGTTTTCGAGACAACGAGACGATGATTTTTTTTTTTTAATTCAAGGACTGAAATACACTTTAGAAGCGTACAGGAGAGCATGTTATTTCGAGGAAAGCCAGACGAGGCCAAGCACTCACGGTACCGTCTCCGACTATGCCCTGGCCTCCCGCGCTACCCCTCGACTTTCTCAGGGCGGTGGGCGGGGGGGGGGGAGGGGGGAGATATAGAGCGAGCGAGCTCGCTGCCAGTGGCGGTGCCTTGTTTCTCTACTTACTCTCTTCCTCCGCTTCGCCTCACCACGCGATGGTACATTTTTAATTACTTACACCCACGCAGCTGCATCGCCCGCGATGACTATAAATCAAGCGGAGAAGGCGGCACCCGCTATATCCAGCAAAGTAATTACTGCCTGAATTTTAGATAATGTTGCCCGCAAGCTCGGTTCCTCGCTCGCTTACAGCTCGTATATATATTCGGGCCGTTGTGTACTCATCTCTGTGTGGAACGCGAACGGTCTCACGATCCGCCATAAATAAAATTCGTAAAAGCCTCCCGCTGCTGCCAACTCGTATTTTATTATCTGAGGATATACCGAGGATATCAGAGCCTTTCGATTTCATAAAGCGTTTCATAAATTCCCTTAATTGTCCGACTATGGGAACAACGACCGGCGTTGGTTCTCTAGAATGTTTTGCCTACGGTCGGCGAATAGCGTTTCTAAATTTTTTAAATTATTATTTTAATGCTTATTTGGGAAAAAAATTTCGAACCACTAAAATGTTACGACATGTGCGATAACGATTTGGAAAAAGTTTTTAAAAAATCGGGACTAAACATTTGTGACGACAGCATTGATTCCAAATTTTTTTTATTTTATTTTAAAGCTTATTTTGATAAATTTCCCGAACAAACTAAATATTATATGTGGGACAACGGTTGGAATTTTTTAAAGTTATTTGGAACTAACAATTTTGAGCGACAGCGTCGACATCTCATGAAACATTGTTCAGGATGCGCTCTTCTCTCTCAATAAATTAGTGCGTCGATTTTTGTCACCAATTTCCGCGATTCAACGCGAGCAACGACAACCTGCCGTACGCTTGTTCTTGGAAATCCGACGAACGGGAAAATACCCCTTTCTCAATACACACATAGGAAGTCAGGCGCGGGTTGCGGAAAGCCAGCGAACAGGCGAATCGTAGCCGAACGGAAGCCAAAGGTAGCCACGGGTCCTGCCATGGTCGGCCGCTAGTTAGCCAGTCGGGTAATTAATACGCGCTAAGGGAAAGCTAAGGAAAGCTTTATGGTTACAGAATCGTGGAAGCAAGTATCGAGCAAACGTTTCTCGGCGAGGGGTTGAATTTTGCACTCGCGGGGCTTTTCCTGCGGTGAATGCCGTTCAAATGCACTGGCCTCCTGGATTATTCACGTTTGCATGTCCCGGAATCTACTTGGCAGGGAGAAAAGCTGTGTTAGGAAAGGGGTTGCGTGAACGTGGCATACGACACGATGTTGAAAACCGTGTCGTTGACGAGGCGAGACCAATCGACGACCACTGATCGGTAAATTCTCGTGTCCTTTCCTCGTCAGTGTGTATATATATGGATGGTTGGGAGGGGAGGGGGGTGGTTTGAATGGATCTGGGAAGCCCGAAGCCCGATTCCCGGAGGGGTTGGAAAGGAGCTTTGGAACGAGACGAATACGTAATCGGTGGCGAGAGACGGCGACGACGACTACGAAGGCCTCAGAAATACTAGCGACGAGTTGTGAGAGACCCGGTTCAGGACGCACAGGGACAAGCGCTACTGCTATCGCCTTACTCCCCCGACGGTGCCAACATCGACGCGACTAAATTAACCATGAATGGCCAATTAACCTGGGAAGCGTCGACTGTGCGAGAACTAACCACCACCCCGTCGACCCGGACTTCGACCTCGCTAGAGTTCAAACCACCTAAATTGTCCTATCCTCACTCACTCGGTTCCATGCCCGCGAGCCCTATATGGTGTCTACTGACGATGGTCAATCGAGGGGAACGTTTAAGCCCTCCCCCCTCCCGAACGTCCTCACGAGCGTCGAGGCACACTCGTAATATGTTGACTTTATAATGTGATGACAAAAATTGCTGATAAGGGAAGTTTACGCCCAATCTGGGCAAATACCTTAAGTACTTGAAGTACGTATTGAAGTATCAAGTAATTGAAGTACTGAGTGCTGGGTAGTTCTCGAGTACCGACGCATTGAGTACTGGCAGAACTGAATTGCTGAAGTTCCGAGTACTCGGCACCGACTCAGTGCTTGAGAATCCAATACGTACTTCAAGTACTTAGTGTCCAGCCCTGGTTCGTACTGCTAGGGACACGCATACGTTTATTCAGAAAAATATGGTTGGATTAACCGACAACTTTGAACAAGTTGTTGTTTGTTTGGTACGAATAAAGCATTGTTTTGTTAAACGACTGTTTGCTTCAAGCGATTCAAAATTTGTAGATTTAAACAAACATTTTTGGCGTGACAATCAAATAACACCTTTAAACGTATGTCACCGCGCCTTGGTTGATCATTTCTTTTTTCTGGGACGTCAATAAATGTGCGGAGAAAAATGACGAGGTCGCTAATAACCCCAACAGTTGATGGGACGTTGGATTAAAAGATGATAATAATTAATAAGGCGCCCCAACTGGTCGAGTGCTTAAATAAGTTCCCGGCGATTTCTCTGATTGCAATTGTTCGCTTCCTTCATTGGGTATTTATTAACTGTGAACATACATCGCGAAAAATAGAATGTAACTACTACTCTCAAAAAAAATGCACTCCCTCGCACACAATGTATCTCGAAAACTGCGGTATGTGATAATGTCCTCAAGGATATATGAATATATTCGACTTTGAAATTTGCACGGAGGCGCTTGAACCGCAGGTCCTGCGGAAGCCGTGAGGGCACGAGGATGGTACGTGGAAGCTTTTCGTGATGCTCGAGAGGTCACGAGAATAAAGGGAGGGGGGTTTGGGCGGGGAGGAGTGAGAGTTTCTACGATGCTGCGGGTCGCCGTCGTAGCCGCACGCACGCGAAGAGAACAGAATTCAAGAACACCTCGGGGAGATTACTAATGCGGGCTAACTACAGCCAAGACGCTCAAGCTACCCTTGAGAAGCGGCAAAGATATATACATGCACGTACACATACACAGTAAGACGGTAGTGCGGAAGCGACGAGCGAAAGGGGATGCTCGGAACCCCGAAGAGGGAACCAAACCCACTCGTTATTGCATTCCCGTACGACGTGGTACTGAAGACACCGAACGACGACACCGCGAAGACTACTACGATTACTTGGCGTCTACAATGAAAGACCTAGGAGGCGTCCTGGCCGCCATCCTTCCGGAGGATTCTCGTGTAAAACTCTGAGAAACGGAGAACGTTGAAGCACGGCAACCCGGAGACAAAACGCGATTATCTTATACAGAGGGCACCAACGAAGGGGCGGGAGATCCACAGAAAGACTGAACGATAGAGTATAGAGGAGATATAACGCG
Source organism: Ichneumon xanthorius (assembly GCA_917499995.1). NCBI lineage: Eukaryota > Metazoa > Arthropoda > Insecta > Hymenoptera > Ichneumonidae > Ichneumon > Ichneumon xanthorius. The sequence continues at coordinate 1,226,222 of OU824204.1, read as the reverse complement.
GGTATATGAGAGTACTGCATATAATGCTATTCCGAGCGCGTCAGCGGGCACGAATGAACTTCGCTGTTGGTTATCCACTTTCGTACGTGTTTCTACCCCCTTAAACGCGATACCCCGGACCAACACAAAGTTATTAGTAGCACGCTGGATCGGATTTCCCGACTGCCATATCCGCCTCTCGCGTCCCTTCTCCATGTGAATGCTACGGGGCACAAGCCGCCTCTAATGCCTATACGCCCGACTATATATTCGTTGAGAAACTCTCTATTCGACACTTTGCCTCATAACGCTAACGTCTACCGAGTTTCAGTCAGAGGATACCCTGTCTGCCGCCTCTGGTTCCTCTACGTGTCTCGTTAGTTCGACTGTCCGACCATGCGCTTAACTATCCCGACGCAGGCAAATATGAACGCGATTTTGTTTTCCTATCCCTTCCGATTTCAAATTGGTCGAATTTTGCGCTGATCGCGGAGGCAAGAGTTGGGGGATTCGGTGGCGTCTGACCTGGATCGTCGATACACTCGTCATTCTAACGCCGTCCTCGTTAGGCGGCGCTGCGAGCGTGCGTACCGCGCTCCGCTAATCGCGGTCGCACCCAAAAAAAAAAATATTTGACGGCCACCGTTTATTAAGATTAAAATATTTATTTGATTTAAATAAATATTTATTTCATTTAAGTAACTATTTGCTTAATTTAAATAAATATTTATTTAAATTAAATAAATATTTTACTTAATCTTAATAAACGGTGGCCGTCAAATAATTTCTTTTTCTGGGTGCGGCTTTCATCTACATCTCAGGTGGCGAATGACCGATAACTTGACTGCCCAAATTAGTCATTGATATAAATTCAGCACGCTTTTCTCACCGATTCCTCTCGATATTTTGGATTATGGTGGAGTTGAGAGGACAAATTTGCGGACTGGATGATCTGTCCGGGACATGAAAGGAGCGTTAACTTGCCAATCCCGATTCAGCAGAGTCCCCAAAGGATTCCGAGAGACGCGAGTCTACTCTGCCCATCTATCAGTACCGCTATCGATGGATCTTAGACGGTGTGCAGTCAGTCAGTGGAGTTCCGAAGAAGCTCTCTCGGAGCTCTTTAGCCAGCGGCCGAGAAACCGATGTAATCTAAATTAATGCTTCGTCTACGGCCACCCCCAGTGTACGTGAACAGGGGATCGACGGGAACCCGTACGATAAGACGAATTGGCTTGACCTCCACCCCTCCTGTTCGGAGTGTGTTTCCCTTTGAATCCCCCCTCGAATTTGTGTCCTACTGAGCTGGCAACTTGCATCCTCAACCCTCGAAATTAGACCCTCTCCTCCCACCCCGCCCCAAAAAACATTTTTCAGTGTTAAACATTGAAGAAACACTTTACCGAAAAAATTGTCAAATGTTTGCGATTTGTTTTTCTCTCCTGACAAAATCGTCACCTCTGCGAGACGTCAACTATTCAAAAACTATTATCACCACTGGGAATCGAGTAAATTTGCCGTTTTGGGAATAATCCCAATTATTCATGACCACAGATGCAGAGAAGGTAAAGATCGGCCGGTCTAATATTTTATTTACGACAACAGGAGGGGATGGATTGGATCAATTCTTCCCGAGGCCTTTCCGCGCCACTTGGGGCCTCCTCAGCACGTCCTTCCCGCAACCTCCTTTTGGTTATTTTTCGTAATCGAGGCACGAAAAAAAAAAAAAAAAAAAAACTTGATGAAAGAGGAAAAGGAGTTTTTGAACGAGAGCGGCACCTCGTCATCTTTCACGAAGAAATGAGTTCAGCGGAAGGAAGCGCGAGGGGCGGTGTTTCCTCTCGGCGCGTCTCCTCGCGTCGGCTCACCCGTCGCGGACGCCTTTTGCGCCTTCTTTTCCCATTACCGGATGCAAATATCGCTAGAAGGAGATGCCTAATTTTAATTTTACGTGTATTAAGAGGAGCGCCGCATCGTCAGAATTTCTTTTATAACGCAGCCTGACGTTGTACGTAGGTTCCGCGGCGATGTCGGAGGGGTTTAAAGGTATCCTCAAGGGCGGTCGAGACCGCGGAGTGAGAAAGTGGGAGATTCGTGGCTGGAGGATTAGTCGGAAAGCGATTTCGATTCGAGGGTTGTGTGTCTGTGCGCTGCGGAGCTCAGCGACGATGCATCTAAGAAACGTAAACCCGACATAAGAGATGGAAAGCGGGGGAGGGGAGGCGGAAACGATTCTCCTCTTGGTGCGCGCACAGCTTGCGAGGAGCGTGCGGTTAAAGCCGTTTGAAAACCAAAGCCCGAAATTAGAATACAGAAGCTCGCGAGCTCCCGATCCAATGGAACCCACATGCCGTCTTCGCGTGGTATATGGCCTTTCTATATTCCTACTTAAGGTGGGAGGAGGTGGTGGGGTGGGGGTGAGATCCGCGGCTTTCGACGAGAAGATTCTAATTTACATACGCTCTCTCGTTCACCGAGAACGCATCGAGGACACGGTGAAAGCGAGAACGTTCGAGCGGGCTTGCATGTCTGGGAATTCGTGGGCGTCGTTCTTCCGGAAAATATTGTAATTGGCACCGCTCTCATTGGAAATAGGGCTCTGGTAGGTGGAAATGAATTTTGTCTTGACGTCGATGCAGCAAGGTCAAAGCTGTATCAATAGATTTTTGGGAAAATCGTATCTAAGAAAGGGAATAGTATAGATTAGGTGAGAAGGAGGCGAAATGGAACCCGGGGCAAAATGGAACACTGGACGGAACGATGGACTCGTCTTAGGTCGGTTCCAGGTTTTTACCAAAAGCCCGGCTAATGGGACGATTGTAGATGTACGATGTAGATTTCGCGAATAGAAAGCGGGGACGTTCGAGCCGGTTTGCACGTCTGGGAATCCGTGGGCGTCATTCTTCCGGAAAATATTGTAATTGGCACCGCTCTTATTGAAAATACGCAAGACATCTCGCAATAAGCTGAAGCGCTCTCTGTGCGAATTCGCGGTTGGATCGCTAAAAAAAAACTACCGCATTACAGTCCATCAGCATAAAGTTGTTATCGAGAGCATTCCCGGTCACTCGCTCGTGCACGGTCAACGCCGGTTCCATCAGCCGTCACGCCACCGAGCATAATGTATAGAGCGAAGCTCGTTCCGCAACTCCGAAACCGCCCGAAATTACAAGTTTTCCCCGTGCTAATGGACGTCCCGTGCAATTACTGGATCGTTCCCGTTTACACCAGAGCGTCGTCGTCGTTTCCAGTCCAGCCGCTGGTCCAGCACAAAGAAGCCCCTGTCGTCCTCCCCGTCGTCGTTTTCCACCCCCGCCTCCTTCGACTCTTCTCGCGTAACGCGAAAGTTTCTTGGTCTCTCGCGCGGGCACACGGTCGCAGTAGCCTGTGGGAGTGTACACTCTCCGCGCGCCCCCGACGAAGCCCTGACGCGGGCAAGCGGTGGCCCCCGTGAGATGAAACTTTGTCCTCACGAACGAGCCCTACCGTCGGTGCCGCCGCTGCGAATCGACCTGTTTGGGCCTCGCCGTTGAAACTCCCAGGAAGCCCAGTCAGCTCAACGTCGTGGTAGTCGCCACGAGCCGGTCTCTCTATACCGCGTCCCGGTCGCCGTAGTCCGACGGTCCATTCGAGAGAGCTTTTCCCCACTCCTTTCATCCCCGTTCACGTTGCGCTCTTACCTTCTCTCTTTCACCTAGACGATAATTACGACGCTGTGACCGCTTTTGTCGAGCTCCCGCAGCCCGGCAAAGGACTATTAGAACACCTCGCTGCGAACTCCGCGAGAAGTCGATCTCTCCATGCGAAAATCGAGTCACCGAGAACCACTGACTGCCTTCGCTCTTATAAATAAAATATGCGCCATGGTGTGTCCTCGAGGATGAGAAGTAAGGAAAAAAAAGGACAGGGAGGGTATTATTAACTCGCGTTAGAAGGCTCCGGTGGTCTGTACGAGCGGCGTATCCCGAGGTTCGTTGGGGGTTCCCAGGAATGGATCGTACGACGGAGGATATGCCTTGGGGTCGCACTCGGGGAATGATGCCCGAGGGTTACGAAGACGCAGCTGATGCCACACGGCACCACAGGCTCGTAAAATAATCTTCAGCGATAACCCGACGCTAGGACACCGCCGTCGAGACTCCGGCTTCTCTCCATCTTATTCTACGATCCGGGGCGAGACCCCCCAGGCAAGGGTGGCCCATGCTGGATAACGATTAGGAAATGAAGAACAAGAAGGGACGCATTTTTTTAAACGCGCGCATTTGTCTTCGATAATGTATTCTTCCTTGGAAAGCCGGAGCAGTATGTCTGATTCAAGCGAATTGCGATTCGAGACTGGAAGACCACGCATGGGTCGTTTGGACTCTGAGGGTTTCACTTCCGGAGGCTCTAACTTCAAGACCGTTTGCTCCATTGGCGCGGAACCTTGATGTGTCTGTGGTTCAGATTCTGGCGTATCGATTTCACTACAAAGAAGCCAAAAAATATGCATTCCCGGCGAGTTTGGACCGCTGCGACGGCAAGAGTGCGGACATCCGCGTGGACTTCCGGAATCAGATCAAACTAAGAAATCTACCGGTGTTATTACAATAACCGCTCACTTTTTCGACTCCAAATGACGTTCTTCTTTACATCCGTCTCTAATGGCATGTCGCTTGCGCCGCTCAGGCAACGACGCGGCGGCAAAAGGTTCGGAGGAAGGAATAGACATCCCCTTGGTACCTTTTCCACGAAAAGAGATGAAGGAAAAGCGAACCCTTCTGCTCACTACGGCCATCAGTGATATTTCTATCTGGCACCCCTTGGCTCGTGTTCGCTCTCTTGATTTTCAGTAGCCCGCCAGTGAGCCCGCGCTCCCGGGTGATATGATCTTTTAATGGGTGCTTTGTGGGGCCCGATCCATTGCCGAGATCTAAAGCTAAGGAAGCTGCTGTGGCGGTTGCTGCTACGGCACTCTCGTCTCAGCGGCTCTCCGTCCCTCTTTCTCTCTCTCCTTGTTCTCGTTTCTATTCTGACTGCGGCCCATCTCCGCGCAGGCTAAGAACAGAGAACCTTGTGGAAGCCGCTAGAGAAGCTTTCACCCCCTTCGGCTCCGACGGCGACGTCGACGAACGACGAAGAGCCTGAGAACGACGATGAAACCACGAGGACGTCTCGGCTACCCGCGTCTTCGTCTTTGTCGTGTGTGAGCGAGCTGGAAATTCTACCGAGCTTACTCACTCTCTCTCTGTGCGCGACTCTCCACGCTTTCCTCATCTCATCCCTCTACTGTTAACCAAGCGGAGGAACTAACCGGCGGACAGACGGACACCGCACGCCACGGCTGTGTCGGTGCTTAATTTTGCCCCTCGTAATTACGCGAGCGAGCGACCAGAGCTTCTCGCAAGACTGAGACTATTGTACGTAAACGTGACGTCGTCGCGCTTCCCGCACTATCGTCCCCTCGACAAAAGGATGGATACAACAGCGAGAAAGCTAGATAACACAGATGACGAAAAGTCTACCGATCTCCCAGTAGAAGGCCTGAAAAGCCTCGCATACTTTTCCACTACTGTCTTCATTGGATTATTTTTAGCCTGTCTGCAGCCAAGTCGATACATCAGGATCTGAGGAACCTGTCTGATGATCTGACAATAGGATAAAAAGTTGAACGCAACATTTTTTAATGCAATTTTGAAGAAACGTTGACTATTAACCACACATGCTATGTCTGAAATTTAAACTTCATCGGTCGGGACATTCTCGAGTTACAGGGGTATGCATTTTTCGCGACTGAGTCACACACACAAGCACATCCAGACATTTTTATCTAAAAGTGATTTTTCGATATTTTGGAACATTCTGAACACGTTTTCATCAAAATCTCGATTTTTTTGACACAAAAACAAAGCTTTCTATACAAGGAAGCAAAATGACAAGCCCTACAAATTAAAAGCTTTCGATCCTGGCTATTTAATTAACGAAATCGATATTAATCGGCAAAACGTGTCGGGCAATAAATACATGGATACCCGGTGAATCATCCCTCCCCGGAAAGTGCTCAGGACCCACGGCCGTAATAACTCCACGTCGGGATTGATCGCGAAGACATAGAGTAACACCTACCAGTCTACGGTCTCTCATTGTTGGACACCCTCGAGCCGCAACTATTCGTCTCTCTTACGAGAGAGGGCTGTATAACCCCCTCCGGAATGGCAGTAGCGTCGGTCCCTTCGTATCCCGGTTATGGGATCGTCTTGTCTGATGAACCTCTATTCAGTGTGCGGCGCGGGAGACGGAGAGTCTCCGACGGGCAACCGCAGGTTCCGCAGGCTTCACTCACTCGGACGTCCCACGGGCATCATGGAGGCGAAAAAAGAGCCGCGCGAAAGCCCCTTCATGGCACCCTCGGGCCATAGAATTTCTTCTAATTTTCGTCTAATAAAGTTTCCTTCCGCCACGAGCGAAAGTCCGCAGCGTCTCTTCCTGGATTTCCTTTTTTTCTCTTCCACCGGAACGTTGAAGTCTCCGGCCGGACTTCCATCGTCGTATCGGATCGCCGTGGCACTTTCCCTGGCAGAAACCGCCCCGCAGTTTACGACGGCGCCGATCTTGCGGCCCTGGGAGGGAATTCTGCGCGTCTCTGCAGCACAGTTTGCCGTACACAACGCTTCCCGGTCTGGCCCATGAATTGGCTATTAGTAGTTCGAAACAGTACGCTCTAATGGCGACCTGTTGGCCTTTACCCGCGTTCGACTCGCCACCAACTGTATACCACAGCCGCTGTGTATCCCTCGCCAACCGCCCGTCCTTCATTAGCGTTGGTCCTTCCGAGAGCGACTCTTCCCTTTTCCCTCTCGTCGTCTCCATCAACCCTTCCCCAGACCGAACAGTGTCGTGAACCCTCGACGTGCATGCGGCACCCGACCGGGACCAGGTAAGGCGTCCACTTTCCTCCGCAGACCGAGGGCTGGCCATTGGTCCGAGATCCATTCGCCGGTACACTCCCGAGGACCGTTTCTCTCCAAATGGCAAGGAAATAATCCACTTTCAACCCTCTCAGCCAATTTCGCGGCGCCTTCCAGCTCTAACGACAAAGCCGTGTTAATTTTTTTTGCCCTCTCCCCTCTCGTCTCCAGTACCGATATCCTGCGAACAATGTAGCGAGGATTCCACACAAGGGCGGAGAAAAAAAAAATGAGAGGATAAAGCTGTGTATGTCGGCGACTCCGGCGCGTCTGGAGGGGTTGAGAGGAGCGCTCATACGGGCTTCCGTGACGCGTACATACAGATAAAGTCCCTACGCGCGCGGGTCCAAGTAGAATATAAAGAGAGCAATCTCTAGCGCTTCCGCGTGACGATGGGGGAGGCCGGGGGAAAAAGCACCCGGAGATAGGGCGCTAAGGTCTCCCGGAGTGGATTCCATCAAAGGGTTTTCCGCGAAGCCCGCTCATCTCTTTTGTTTCGCAAAAACCACGCGAGGAATTCTGAATTCAACTTTCGCTCCAGATACAGGAGAAAGCTTTCTCGGTCGATGATTCCGGCCGGGCTCTCGGAGATCCTCGTGGGTTCCCGGACACACGGGATGATGGCTAAACGGATGGTGCATTCTCCGCGTCTTCACGCTCGAGTGTCCTCGAGCTTTCTGGTACGCTTGTTTTCCGTTCGATATATCGCGCCTGCAATCCGGAGTCACCCTTGCCACGACGATACTCTTCATCCCCTCCTCACCCCCCCCCCCCCCCCGCCTCTACCCTCCCCCCTTGCTCTTCTCCTCGATGCAGGAAAATCCGAAATCCTAGTATTTCTTCGGGGTTTTTTTTTTTCTTCTTCATAGAACATCGGCGAGGGAACGGGGAAGGATGCTGTTTTGGAGGGTGGAAGCGAGTGGGTTTCCACCAGTCTCGATCCTTAAATCGAAGCCAGTGTCTAGGAGCTTTCGCCCGCTCCCACCGACGACTCCGCTATCCGCTGCTGGCAACCACCCTCTGTCGCCCGGAACCCAGGAGCCTTTACAATACGTCCTGCTCGGCGGCCCACCAGCTACCCTTTCTCTTAACGTCCAAAGTTTTCAAAGTACGACGTTCAATGGGGAAACGTCGCGGCTATATACGACGCCGTGGCTGGGTTAGCCCCCTCCCTCCGGGTTGCTCTCTCTGCCAACCCGTCGGCGTTTCTACTCGAAGAATCCACGGCCGGCGAAGCCGTCTTTCCTCAGTCCTCCCACCTCCACCCTCGATGCACTTTTCACCAGCGTTTTGACGCACGCTTCTTTTTTTACTCTTCCATTCTTCATTTTATTTTTTTTGCCTCTCGTGGATTCGCAGAAACATTTCCGCGACGCTGAGGGACGAGACTCTATTTACTATCTCGTTTGATTCCCACAGAATTCGTACTCATTGATTCCGTCGAGTGTACGGACGACAGGCCAGCCAATTGTCTATTTCAAAGCGGTTGGCTCGCTCTTCCATTCCCCCGATTTCTACACGAGTTAGAATAGAATAGAATGGGGAGAAGTGGAGAGGTCCGGTAAAGTGGACGCTCGAGTGATACGAGACATAAAGGTGGACGGGGGTTGTATGTATGTATATGTATATACGTAAGCGACAGAGTGCACAGAGTCTCGAAGCCAGGGTCTTCAGTGCTCTCGCGCGATACCGTGTTGGCATCAGTGGAGCCAGGGGGGTTGGGGAGGGGGGGTGGCCTCCCTTTGTTGACGGCCTCCGGCCGCCACCTAGAGCACGGAAACAGTCGCCAGGAAGCCACGCCGGCAGCACAGAGCCAGGACGTTCACAACCGTGACGTCATACACCACTGACTTCGTCTCGTAACGCGTTTATACGCTCCCAAAGGCGCATACACTGAGAGTTGTCGGATGCAGAGAGGGCCGACCGACACTTCAGATACCCGTCTGCAGCCTCCCCGTCGCAGTCGAGCGGACAGACGATACTCGTTTTTCGGTCGGGGCATCGTTAAATGTTGTCCGAAGCGTTCAGAATTGTTCTGGACAAAAATTCATCATTTTGTTTAGCATGGTAGGATATTTGTATCGTGCAGTGCATTATTCATTTGATTTAGTTTCGCCGAGATAAAAACACCGTCTTGACCGCAGCGGTCGTAACTACTTGCTACTGCTCCAGATTTTTTATCGCGCGTACGCAATAGGCCTTGCTGTACAGCGCCACAATCAGCAGGTACGGAGTAACACATCTCCTGCATTCGTTACGAAAAATTGCATCATATGCAGACGTTAAGCGAGTCGGACTTCACAGCGTGCGTATAAAGTTCGATTTACCGCAAATTTTCGCATCTGAAATGTGCGCATCTGAAATGTTCGCATCTGAAATGTTCTCATCTGAAATGTTCGGAATTATTCTGAAGAAAATTCATCATTACTGCTGCGGTAGAATATTTATTTTTAGCTGTATTTGACACTTTACAATCATCATGCAGTGTATTACTGATTTGATATAGTTTCACTGCTAAAAAAAAGAAACACACAGTCTGGCCAACAGCGGCCGTAACTACTTGTCGCTGCTGCAGATTTATTTCCCTTCTCACTGTTCCCGAGCTACAACTCTGATCAGACTTTTACGAACGTCTTGATCAGTGTTAAGGGTGTCGTGGAGGGCGGTGTTTTGGGGAGTAACGTTAAGTAAGTAGGCGTCCAAACACGAATCCAAGGGAGCGGGACAGGAGTAGTAACAGCGGTAAAGCAGAGACACGGATAGCAGAGGCGAAGAAGGAAAGGAAGTGTGGCTGGTAAGAGAGTAGCCTCGTCGTCGGGGCGCAACCCCACCCAACGAATTTATGGGGCCGTAACAGCGACAAGTGGTTCACAAGTCGCCGGTAGCATCACCGTTTGGCGCGTCCCACACCCAACGCCGGCTCTCTCTCTCCATCCCCGCCGCGCTCTGGGCTTTTCCCTATTTTCCCGGAAAGGGCTTCCTCCCGCGTTTCGCTCTCACCTCGCGTCCACGTAACGCCCATTCCGCCCGTACAATCTTCAACCCTCTCTCGTCCTTTCGGACGTGTTTTTTTTCGGGAACCAAATAAATTGAGTTTACCGGCGTGACATATCCTGGCTCCGCTCACGTACCCGCGATAATTGCGCGTTCGCTGACCTTTTTTAATTTTTCATTCTCCGTTCGTGGGGCAAATAAAAAACGCCTCTTCCTATGTTTATTTCCTTCCGAATTTATGACGCGTGGAACGAACCCCGTCGGTTTCGATTTCACGCGATCGCGACCCTTCTTCTTCTTCTTCCTCCGTCTCGTTGAAAAGCTCCCTGTGTAAAATGAGAAGCTGCAGCGGCTGCGGCAGTCTCGCTCATCCTACGCGGCCACCTTTGTAACGGGGAACCCCTGCGCGCTGCAAGAGAATCAGGAGCCCTCTGCTCGTTCCATCCAAGAGCGACGGTTTAAAGCGTATTAATTAACCCTTTATTAGACTCGGGCGAAAACCACCGGGGCCGGGCGCGACGAGGCCGATTCACCGGCGCCGCGCGGCAACGTTGCTCCTCTTCCTTCGTATCTGGGAAGAGGGTGCCCGGTCGAGTTACGGGGGTAGTCTGCTGCGGATGCGTCGCCTAGGGTGTCATTCAGTATTTATGAAAAGCCTTTCCATTTTGCCGAGGGGTGAAGACGGCTACCGCTGCAGGCCCTCCACTCCGTCCTACTCCTTCTTCCTCCTCAGCCTTTCTCTCATTTTTCGCCTAGGAGGATCTTTTTTTTATTTAGAAATCTATTTGCTTTGTATTATTTCGCTCACTTTCTCGAGTCGAGAAACTACAAACTATTCCTCTATTGACCAAATACCTCGAAAAAATTATGAAATTATGTATAATATAGTAATATATTTAAATAATATATTATATATAATAATATAATATATAATAATAATATAATATATATATTATATAATAATATTATAAATATATATTACTCTCCACCCCTTCCTACTTCTTCTTCTTCCTGAGAAAAATGGATTCAAAATTTCAGCTCTGTCTCTCCGTCACTCATACGTGTTTAGTCGTCCCTTAAGGTATACGACTTCCGATCCCACAGAGATAAATTCATTGCAAACATCTATCTCATCGTTGCAAACACAAAAACGAAGCCCAACAACTGTACGAAGATGTCGAACAGTTCGCATATATCCTTCGCAAGGACCCCCATAGTGTTTTACTAGGCATTCACCGAGGGAAAGGAGTAAAGGACGTCGAGTGTGCTCAATTTGGTACGTCGAGGGGTGGCCCCCGTAGTCCGGGGCGGGGGTGGGGGGGGGGGGGTTATGCCTGCGAAAGCAACGAGAGATCCAAGTGTAGGCTGCCTCCTATCCTTTCGCCCTGTGGGGCTCTCTTCCACGAAAGCCCCGTAGACTACGACCCGTAGCAGTGGATCGGGAAGACGAAGGCACTGCTGGAAGAGATGTAGGGCCTGAGCTCACACGATCTACGACGGGATCGAGATGAGATTGTCCTACGAGGCGTCTCTCTTTACTTCGAGCCGGCTCTTCCATACCCACCCGACTGACTCTACTGGAAAGCTCGACGACCCTTATCGTCGTTACTACGAGTCCCTCCGACCCGGCTACCCTTGGCCCTTCGCGCCTCGGGTAACCCGAGCGCTCACCCCTCGGCCAACCTATACACACTCCACATCCACTATCTCTCCCCTCCAGCTCTCCCCACACAAGGTATATCTCATAGGAAAATAATTATTGCTACTAATTACCGGGAAACCTGCTCCTGTCCGTCTGCTCGTCTATCGCGCTATCCCCGAATGCTGACACCCGGGAAGGGTGCAGGAAACCCCGTGACTTTCAGTCCCCCCCCCATCAAACATTTTCCACAAGTTTCCGTTGCTCGACTGATCTCTCGAGCGCGCCGCTCTCCGCCGTCGAATGACGGAACCCTTGTACACGAGGCCCTTCAGCGTTGTTTCCTAGCAGGAAGAGGGGTGAGCGCGGAGCCACAGGATTCTGACGATGGTGCGCGGGTATCGCGCGTGCATTTGATAGCGCGATATCCTTGGGCTTCCGCGGGGAGTCTACGAAAGGCAGGGTAACCTCGAGGCTCTCACGAGGTATCCTCTTCCCCGATAATCCTCTCGCTCCTCGGCTTTCAGCCGGAGGAAGCGCCAGAAGAGAGAGGGCCATTGATAAGGGTGAGTGAGCGGAGAGACGAGAAGCGGAGGAGATCGGTACTGGGACTGGATGGCGGGTTGCTTCTCCGCTGTTCCATGGTTGGTTCCGGGCACCGGGAACTCGAGAGTTTAGACAGCGCGCCGGGTCCGCGGAGATGATCCTCAAGGCACGTGGATGGCGGCGCCGGATTGGGGAAAGCCCAGGGACGAGCGAGACAGGGAGGATTCGGCGGGACTGGATGAGCCGGGAGGAGAGGATGCGATGCGGATATTAGAGAGAGGCGCGGAGTTCCGCGGAGGGAAGGCCAAGGGAAGAGTATACAGCCTCCACGCATACCTTTGGCAAAGTAGACGAGCTGTCGATATTAGGAAACGATGAGCGCGAGGGCCTCCGTTCGCTTGTGTTCCAAGGATCTCTGGATGCTGGAGCGAGCGCTGGAGGAAAGGAGAGGTCGCTCGGGTTGGGCGATGCAAGGGAGAGCGAGGGACCAGTCGGGGGTGGATGTTACGCGAGTCTGCATAGACAAACTTCGAGACTTTGAAGCGCGGAAGGCTTCGACGATAATCGTGTCCTGTCTGCACAAGGCGGCGAAGGCTGAGCTGGCGGCGATGCGCTGGGGCGAAGACGGATCGCCAGATAAGACTTCGTTGGTCCGACGCGAGATACGCGAATTCTTCAACTCCGACCGGGGTTTCAAGAGTTACATCTCGGTTCTTCGTGGGTGGAAGAGAGTGGAGATCCGCACCGTCAGCTTGGCGCCGGAGAGAAACATTTACGAGGTCGTGTCACATTGTACCGTGGATCTGTAAATTAAATAGGAAGTCCGGTGACGTGAAATTAGGAGGATTCCCTTGGGGAGGATTCTTTACCTACCATCCGGACTTCTTCTCCATTGCGACGTAACGAGGATCCGCCGGAACGGAGACCTGATAGAATGGGTGACGCACACACACATACCGGGCCGGGGGTTTTCGGTACGCTCGCTTGCATAGCCATTTTCCTTCCATTTTCCGACGAGCTCTACGTGGGAACGCAAGAGCCGGGGATACTACGAGAGCGTGCAGAGCGGACAGAGAACCTCTCCCCGAGTCATTACTCGGACGGCAAACACACTTCGACCCTTGGTCATGCCCTCGGCCGGGTTTCACTCCCTCTCCCCCGAGCTAAAGCACCCCTTGCGTCCCAGAGTACACACACACACACACAGTCGCGCAGGCTGTGTACTCCCGTTAGCCCGGTCGTTCTCTGTATCGACGAGATTCGTATTTAAATGAGGCAGCCATTAATCTGGGCGAGACGGGCCATCGAGTCGTCGAGGCGGCTTCTGCCCGGCAAACGCACGGGAACACCGTGCGGGGCCTTTGCTCGTAGTAAAGCTTTCGTAAACTTTCCCGACGTCGAAAACCGGACACCGGTCAGCGCGTTTCATCGCAATGCAAAGAAGCTTTAAATATTCCTTGGAAGTCGAGGATAAAAAAAACATCAACGACACGCAGCGACACACACGGGCCGATATTCCTGCTTACCAAAGCTCCGGGATCCTTGACTCTGTCCCTGGAGGGTGGAGAGGGGGGAGGGTGGTCTGCCGAATCTCTTTGTGAATTTTTTATCGACATCTCTGCCGAGAGTCCATCGACAAAGGAAGGAAGGACAAATCCGCGTTGATATATCATCGCGCCGAAGGAACGAACGAAAGAGCCCGATGCGTATTGACGTCCCGGGGAGACTCCCGCCTGTTGAAGGGTTGCTATTTAACGTGGGGCCCGACTGGACGTCGGGGAACCATCATTAAGAGAGCCGGCGCTCGGTGAGACAGAGAGTCGACAAAGCCCCTCGTTAGGCCCTCCAAGGGTCCTCACGAGCAACGCCAAGGGTGAGAACGTGCTCGGGTCTCGATCCCTCACGGTCTACTCGAGCGATCGTCGTCGTCATCCTCATCCTCCTCATCGCCCGTCTCGATCTCGCTCGGTGCGCGACGCGCCTGTGACGCGACCGCGTCCACTTTCTCTTTCACACTAGACTGGCGATGGTCACTTGCGAGATTGTCCCCGCGAGGAAGAAAGCTCCGCGGACCTGGGGACTGTCGTGCGAAGGGATGGTCGAGTGCGGAGCCTGGTCCTCCCCCGTCCGGGCCACCCTTTGACGCGGAACACTCGCGGAGGGGTCGGAAAACAATTATCGGGAAGATGCGAGCGATCGACAGTCCGATACAGCGAAACGGACGATGCGGTCATATTCCAGGAAGACCGCACATAAGGTGGCACTCTCGTCTTCTTCGTTGCTTTAGTCTGCCGATAATCAATATTTATTGGCTTCTTTGTAGCGAAATCGATACGACGAGATCTGGGCAAGGTGTTCGTCTTCAGAGAATTCAGAAATTAAATGGTCTGGATCGACCAGACTCATACGCGTTTTTCCAAGAACTCTCATTGGGATGTCTTCTCGGACAGATTTGACGTATTAAATCGTGTTTGAAATGGCATACGTGCGCGTTAGACGCTAATTAGTTTACGAGCGGAAGGGCGATACGTTGATCGAGGCGCCAGGCGTACACGTCGCGCGACTTTATTGCGCTTAAACGCCCTCGCCAGAAACGAGGATATCTCGACTCCGATGCTGTCTAGAGGGTAGCAGAGCCGTCTGGTTGCTTCCTTGGGCGCGCATCGCGTTCCTCGCCGGATAGAGAGCTGGCTGGCGAGGCGAGAGGATACGAGAGAAGCGCTGGAGTGTGTTTACGAGCACTGCCGCATTAGATGGATGCTGTCGCGGCTTAATTGCCGGCACGAGAAGCTCGTAATTCACTGGATAGCAGCCACCAAGGCGTCGGCCCGATTCGCGATACTATACGCACTCTCCCATCAGCAATTGGCGCGTGTGCGGGATTAAAGCTTCCGCCGAACGAGATTCTGAGAATGGGACACAAGTGCGGCATCCGGCGACTTCAGTAAATATTTATCTATAAATTATAGGGATTCCGATAGTACACTGAGAAAAATAAATCAACTGTGTCAATAAAATGAGAGCGCACCCAAAAATGAGAAACTCATTTTTGGTTGTTCGAACGGCAGCCCGTTCGATTCGGCAGCCTGTTAGTTTGATAAATGAGGTGTTCCTATCATCAACCAAACATTCGTTTCGCCACCCGTAAGCGCACATTTTGTTGACTTAATTGATATTTTTCTCTGTGCAGTAATAGTAGTTGTAGGAAATTTATCGATAATACATAACAAAACTGAGCAAAGTACCAAACAAGTACCCGGTACTTCAAGTGCTGCCCAGCTCCGATACATAACATGCAACATTTTTTGAAACCCAACAAAGTTAGATCCCATCACTCATATCGCACATTGCCAATTGGCCATCGACCGAACTCCTTCAATCACAATTCCAATATTTTTCGTGGTATCCGAGAGTAGTGTTCGTATTGCGGAAGGGTTGACATAGAAATATTAAACAAGCGGCTGCTAATAGCTTGCGGTTATAGTAATACGTACTCCGGACATACCGTTATAATGGGACGCCGAGGCAAGGCGGAGGACCGAGGACGAGAAACGAGGATAAGTCGGTTTCAGCGGTGAGAAAACCACCGCCCCCTCGGACTTCTCGTGTACCTCGGATCCGCGAGGCCGTTCCCAAGCGAGTTGGCAATCAGTCAGGTTGACGCTTTTGCCCGTCTAGGTGACCCAGCCCGACTGCCGTTCCATCACCTTCTCCAGCAACCTTATGGAGAGGGAGCGGTGTGTGCGTCTCTCGTGAGCCCCGCAAACTACGTTGTGATGTATGCACGGGGTCGCGACCGGTGGCAATCGTGGCGCATACGTATCCGAGCCAAGCGACCGCAATAGTTCAGATCTCCCTCCTCCGTCTCGCTCTCCCGTTTTCCTATGAATATATGAATCGAAAGCTTCGCGGCTTCTATACTATAGAGGCACGCTGTCGCAGGAACACCTCGTACGTTCACGTCGCTGGATCGTTCTTCACGCTCCGGGATTAATATCACACAAATTTGTCTCACCGGTCTTCCGTTTCGTACCTCACTCCAACTTACAGTAGTTTTGTACCGGAAACTTTTTCCGAGAAATGACGGCATAAAAAAATAAGTGACCATACTCTGTTCGTTTCCACGCGATAATGTGGCGGAGAGGCTTGAAGCTGAAAGATGTTGCGCGAGGAACTTTGGGCGCACCGAAAGTGAAAGAAAAAATATTTTCGCAAATTACCAAGATATTTTCGACAATTACAGTGTCTTGGCCATATTCATGAATCTGCCATCTCCGATTTTAACGTTTCACACGAAAATTCCCGACCGGGAGTCAAAGAAAAGTTAATTGGGTCATGATCAGATTTAAATGGACAAATTTTCATGAAAAACGTAAAAGGTACAAAGCCTGTGGAGAGTTCATTGATCACGACGAAAATTTGCGTGGAAGCCGTAATCGTCCGGC
The DNA here is from genome assembly GCA_917499995.1 of Ichneumon xanthorius. NCBI lineage: Eukaryota > Metazoa > Arthropoda > Insecta > Hymenoptera > Ichneumonidae > Ichneumon > Ichneumon xanthorius. Next base: position 1,209,672 of record OU824204.1, on the reverse strand, counting down.
GCACACAGGTCCCTCCGTGCCGAACCACATTACAGAAGTCCCGCTGTTCTCTCTCCGTGGGAGTTTCTCTCCGCGGCCGAAGAGTACAGAAGCAGTCCAAAGCCTGGAGGCTTAACGAGTTGCGAGTACTCTCGTGTGCCTGTATGTGCCGGCTCATGCCGCCGAGCGATATTACAGGGTGGTAATGGAGTTAATTGCCGCCAGGCCTTCCTTTCCTCTCGAGATCCCAGGGGGCGGAGGAGAGGGCGAGCCCCGAACAGGACAAACCGGGCTTACAACTTGAGACGCGGTGCGCACCTGATACCAACAAATTGCTTGCTTCTTACTTCACGAACCGTCGAGAAAGCCACCCTCGACCGGCCTAGGCTGGATCACCAAAATTTGTCTCCGGACTCCTGAGATACTGTAGTTTCAAGCGATAAAGCCGCGGCCGTTGGTCATCGAAGATAATACAAAGACATCCGCCCAGACAAGCAGTCTTGTTGGATGCCCTGCTGGTAGTTCTGCTGGATGTCTTACTGGATGTCCTACTGGATGTCTTACTGGATGTCCTACTGGATGTCCTACTGGATGTCCTGCTGGATGTCCAGCTGGATGTCCAGCTGAATGTCCAGCTGAATGTCCAGCTGAATGTCCAGCTGAATGTCCAGCTGAATGTCCAGCTGAATGTCCAGCTGAATGTCCAGCTGAATGTCCAGCTGAATGTCCAGCTGAATGTCCAGCTGAATGTCCAGCTGAATGTCCAGCTGAATGTCCAGCTGAATGTCCAGCTGAATGTCCAGCTGAATGTCCAGCTGAATGTCCAGCTGAATGTCCAGCTGAATGTCCAGCTGAATGTCCAGCTGAATGTCCAGCTGAATGTCCAGCTGAATGTCTTGCTTGACATGTTCGATCCCGTTAAGACATCGAGCAAGATATCTCGAAAAATCAGGCAGCAATGACGGACAGTGTGAAGGAGGATCTGAGGAACCCACCCTGAAGCTCTTCGCTGCCGTGAATACGGTAGAAAATAGAAATGCACGAGGCAGCCGATGTCATACTCGTCGAGGGACTCGGGACCTGACTCGTTAACACAGAAAAGACATTAGCAGCGGCCCGTGGCTTTAGTTGGTATATATCCCAGTGAGAGGTTGAGGTGGTGGCGATGGTGGTGAAACCGCGAGATCCTCGTTCCTATTGCTGGCCACTCCGTTTCGTGGAGAAACCCAGCAGCAGCGGCAGCGGCAGCGGGATGAGAAAGCCCAGAGCGAGGAGCTAAGTAAAGTTAAACCAACGAGACGGACGTAAGCGCGATACCCTGCTAATTATCGTCGTGGGAATAGATGACGCGGAGAGACGAGGGAAAGAGGATCTCGCACTGGCGTCGACGTATATAACACATATATATATATATGCCCGCGTACCATCAACCTTCTCTCGACCACGGAGAAACGAGGAAATGGCTAATTGCTGTCGCGACTGCTACGGAAATAATTGCGACAGGGTACAGAGCTTTCGGGCACACTCGTTCGAACCTTTCGCGAGTTTATCAAGCGTAACTGATGATATTTCGTTACTTTTGATTCAGGGGAACCACAGAAGGCGTCAGACAAGACACGGTGAGATTGAGGCACAGAGACTATAATTTTTATAGTGGAAAACGGGGCGAAACGAACCACTATTTCAGATGAGGATTTTTGGCGAGACATAAAAAAGTCACATCTCAATATCTATAAAAAAAGTCACATCTCAATATATTAATGACGGAAAAATTATATTTTTAAACCGGAAGTGACGTATTTCCGGTATGACGTCACTTCCGATCGAAAAATCAGATTTTTCAAACCGGGAGTGCCGTATTTCCGGTATGACGTCACTTCCTGTCGGAAAATAAGATTTTCAAACCGGAAATATCGTATTTTTTTCGTATTGTCGTTGAAAATAAAAACGTGCTGATTTTTAGTCGAGGCTCCGATATATTACAGTAGATTATAATCCACGATATCGGGAGGGCGATAGAGCGTGCGATTTCTCCGGGCGTCACCTCCGGCCGCAAGCTCCGAGCTTTCGGGCTCGTAAGCCGACTTAAAATTTTCCTCCTCAAACCGTCGTCTCGTCGGTAGCCTTAATCCGATGCTGGGATGGCTCCGCCGAAAGCTCGGCAGCCCCTCGCGAATGCCTCGTCAAGCAATCTCTGTCCTTCCCGTCCCGGGTCGCCCGATGCTCTCGCACCCTTTGCTTTTTACCCCGCAGTGAAAGAGGAATAGCAAAAGCACAGCGGCACCACCAGCAGTAGCAGGTTTATTAGCGCTCTCGACGCTCTCTCACACTTTCATCTCATCTCTGCCACGGAATTCTTTTCATCGTCCTCGTAGTCTCTCCCCGCTCGGGACAGGAGGACGTCCTCGTTCACCACACTCCCTCGAACCACCTTCCTTCCCCTCCCTCCCGTTTACATAAGCGAGTTCACCGGATTGCCTTTTTGATATGTAGATCGCGGAGGTTGGGCACCGAAGCTTTAACGCCGTTTATGTCACCCTTTTCTCAAACGACCTCGTGGTACCGACAACGTTCGAGGCCTTTCAAAAGAGAAAAGAAGTGGAAAAAAACGGGGCTGCTTTACACCGGTAGTGATCTTTATAAACACTTTAACCCTTCGACGATCGGCGGAAAGATAGCGTACCGTGACAGTTTTTTTATTTCGGATATTATTATATGTTTTTTTTAGAGACTGTAAAAATCGATTGTAAATTTAATGCACTGGAACTTGAAATTTGCTTGGAAAAAAAGGCGCTACTGGACCTATCGTATTTAGGTAAGTCTCCATAATTTGTATGGCCTTCTCAAAAATGTTCACATTTTTGATAGCCACAATGAGAAAAAAAATTGGTTGGATCAACCAAAAGTCACGGTGACATACGTTCAAAGCTGTTATTTGTTTAGTACAAATAAACCATTGCTTTGTTAAACGATTGTTTGCTTCAATTTATTCAAAATTTGTCTATTGAAACAAACATTTTTGTTGTACCAACAAAATACACCTCTGAACGTATCTCACCGCGCATTTACTTGAACCAACCATTTCTTTTTCTCAGTGCACGACATTACAGCAGAAATTACCGAGCGTTACATCGGGGCCTCGTCGGGATCTAACCAGGCGTCTTCCGGCCCGATGTAACGCTCGAAAATTTGCACCGAGCAACAGGATATCCTGTGCCGGTCTGAGATTGGTGGTTGCTGAACACGAGTACACAGAAAATCGCGTGTTACGCCAAGAACACCGTGGATCGAACGGAGGATTTAGTAGGTTTCAGAGACACGGCGATCGTCGAAGCCACGGAGTCAGTGATTTCCGTAACGGAAATCGCGAGTTACACTCGGTTATCGTAAGGTTGCCGAGGAGGTTGGGTTTGCACCGAGGGAACGAGGATGACGTGGAAGCAGTTGAGCCAGAAAGCGCAGAGTGTGCTGAGTCGGTACGGCTCTCTCGCCCGCTGGCGCCGGTGCACACAGAGACGAGCCGGGGTGGAGGATGGTTTGCAGAGCGAGAGAGGGCCGGCGAGGGAAGGCCAGAGGAGTTATGGGCGGCGGGCATGACCGGGGGTATAAACAAATTACACGCGAATGGTTTCTTGGCGGTGATTAGCGGTAAACCTCGTTAGGAAAGTTTCGCCTCGGGCCTCGTCCGCCTCAGCCAGGAGCAGCAGCCATGGCCCCGACGTTGCTGCCGGCAACGAAACCTGAGGGAAGGTGAACCTACGAGAGCTCCTACACGGGCCTCTCGAGCCAAAGATTCTCCTATCCGAACGGTTCCACCGAAATTAACAGAAACTGGAGTGCGGCCCCGTATACAGAAGTCCGGATGTTGACGGTGTAGAATCCAATCACCGAGAAAAACACGTTTTCGTAACGCTGTCTCTTCGACCGGGTACAGGACAACCCCGATTAAGAGGGGTATTCGGGTCCGAAGAACCTCAAATAGCTGAAACCACGGTTAATCCGAAATAAGAATCATGTTTTTTTTTTATGTCAAGTTCAATTCTAATTCAGTACATATGAATTCTGTCTGAACTATTTAAATTCTAGTGCTCTATGCTGTTAAAGAAAAAATTACAAAAAAATACTAGGCCTATATAATGTTGAGAAAAAATTACCAAAAAAAATATCGACTTTTTTCGAAAAATATCGTCTCTTCGGATCAACCACGATTAATAAGAATTTAGTTACACGATTTTTTTTTTTTAACAAGTTCAATTCCAATTCAGTACATAGGAATTCTTTCTGAACTATTTAAATTCTAGGGCTCTATGCTGTTAAAGAAAAAATGACAAAAAAATAGACATTGGTAGAAAAGATGTTTCTTAACTGTGCGTATCTTTTTTACCGTGTAATGTTTCCCAGCTTATTTTTTTTTTCTAGATTATTGATTGATCGTCTGCAAAGACACATTGAAAAGTGAGAAAAAAATGTTTACTACCAAGTCAGATGGAACTTCGAAGCCGGCCAGAGTTTGAGTGAGGAAGCCAAAGATCCAACAGAAGGACGAATCGTCGGTCCGCCGATGCTCCATCCCAGTAGGGACTGGTCTCCCTTGGGACTTGGCAGGAGCGAGATCAGCTGGCTGGTAGGCAGGGAAAAACCAAGAGAGGAGAGTAGAATCGGTAGCGAAACGAACGAGACCGAGCTTCGCTCATTTCTCTCATCTCTCGTTCCCTTCTTCCGTGTCTCCGACGATTCGTCGTTATTGGCCCGCTTCATTCGGCCCCGAGCACCGTTCATTTACTTCTATTATCCGAGGTTAAACAGATTTCCTTCCCTTTCTATGTAATTCTACCACTTCCTCTATCCGCCTTTCGTTTCTATCTCGTACTTAGGGGCTCTCTTCAGCTTTTCGCTCGAATCTTTCTGGTCAATGATTTTCGACATCAATCCATACACATAGATATATAATCCCTCGAATCAGTTTCCCTTTTTCTTCACCATAGACGAAGCTAAGTTTTCGTAAAAAAAAAATGAAAAAATTGAGATTTTAATGTCAGAGTACTTAAAATGGTCCAAAACATCGGGAAATGCGATTTTGGGTTTGCATCGTTTAAAACGACTATAATTCGGAAACGGCTCAGCGAGTTGAAATTTGGTACACTAGTAGAGTAGTCATGCCTTATTTCCTAGGTGCAATATTCATGAAGATTAAAGTCCGGTTAAAGATTTTACGCGATTTTGAAATTTTTCAAAAAAGATGTATTGCGTAAATTCTAAACTATAGTTCTGAAACTGCATACAAATGTAATACTATGATTAAAGACCCCTGGTATTGAATTTGGCCGAAATCTATCCAAGCGGTCAGATTTTATGGGATTTTGATTTGTGTCACAACTTCCAAAATCCTCATTTGCCTCGACACGCACTGGTCCGTCTTGTCGCGCCGGCTCACAATTCGCCCCTTTTGCCCCAAACGGAGTCCCCCGAGTTCCGCCTCTACTTTGCGGGGAATCGTGGCTGAATTTCGGCAGGTGCCGACGGGCTGAAAAAGCCAAAGGATTAACAGAGAGCCGACCGAGGAAAGGACCGGAATAACCAAGACCATGGGAATCCTGGGGAGCGGCCTCTTTTGTTCTACGCTCTTTCTTTTCCCGAAGCTTTTCCACCAGTCCCGATGAGATATAAAGAAACCCGGACACGTAGGCTTCCCTCCAGCCTTCTTTTGCTTCTTCCTCAGCTCTCCTTCCCTCACTTCGGTCTTTATTTTCTCTCCCGATACCTTCGACTCTTTGAAGGTCTCCGGGCGTGCAGCCGCGATCGGAGCAGTCGGAGCGTTTCTTTTTATCCACGGCAATGAGTCACACGGATTATCAAGGAATCCTTTTTCTTCCGACGAGAAGAGGAGAAAACAAATCGCGAAAGCGGATTGCGACGGCCCGGTCGTACGCCCAAAGCTGCCCGACGCGGAACGGCGAACGAGTCAAAGCAGATGATACAGTCCGGCCGGAAGATTCGAAATTTTAACGGAAGCCGCTCGACTATCCTACCGCCGAGGGGAATGAGAAAAGAGGGAAGGCCGGAGGGTTTCACGAGGGAACGTCCGAGTTCCGTCGGTTTAGAACAGAGCCAAGGGGATTGCCGTATATTAAAGTACTTTTCGGGCTTGCACCACCCTCTCTGGTCACTACAAATCCTACTTCCCTCCTTTCTCGCTGCCCACTCGCGTTTCATTTTCGTTTCATCTCCGCTTTGATGAGAACACAAAAAAATACTTTTCCACTTGCGACCGTGAAATCATTGTTTCGCGGGGAAAAAATATATTCACGGTGCGGATTTTTTTGTCGTAATTTGCTGCCCGTACGTTGCTTCCTTGATTCATTGATTTCAATCAATCGAACAGGTTTTATTTATTTTTTTCACACGCCCACAAAACCCGGACGAACAATTTGTTGTGGGGATTTTTTTTATCACGATTTTTATTACCGAGAAAAAAATTAAATAAGACACGTTTATTTTCCTGAAATTTTGACGTCAAAGCGACATTCGTAAAAAAAATCTCCCCAACGTGGAACGAGGCAAATGATATTCGCAAATCTATTCAAAGCAGATGGGACGGAGTTCCCGAACGGACACGAGTGATCGTCGAGTCACCAGAATCAAAGCGGCCCGGGAATGAAAATGTGAAGGGTCGCGGGACGTTTGCCGCGAATAACATGAACCGCTAATCCGTGAACCGGGCGAGAGGTCGGGGTGGAATCTCCGAGAAACACGACGGATACGGCCTTACTTCCGCGGTGCGCCCATTAGTCATTAGCGATTCTAAAAGCAGGCTCTTTTGCGTGGCAGAATATTACGAGCGGTCCTTCGTCGAGCAGCTTTTGGCATATACTTCAGCTTTGTGCACGGCTCATTTATCAAAAGCCGTCTCTATATCGCCCCGCGCTGTTCACTTCGAGCCTTCCCGCCGGTCCTTTTCCGTTCATCTCGGTCAGAACATCAACGCCGCGGCTTTATATCCGAGCCAACAACTTCCGCGCTTCGGACTATTCAGCTATACTTATACATAACGTATTCCCAACGCGTCGCTGATCTTCGGTTTTTATTTAATCGACCCACCACGAATCCCTTCGCTAACGCGATAACAATATTTCCCGCCGGGTCACGGCGGAGCAGGAAGGGACGAGCGAAATTGAAGGATGGACGGCCGGGCTGGTTAAGGTGAGAAGTATAGCGAAGGGGCCAGTCAGTCCGTGTCAGACGGACCGAACAACCCCGGTTCGACACCCCGAAAGCTCGACGGGGGTCAGCAGAACCTCCCATAGACGTCCGAGACGAAATAATAAAAATGCCATTAGTGTCGTCCCAGCGTAGTTGTCCTTTTTTTCTCACGAGACAGGATTCCGTTATCCAGGGGTGACGAAAATCTCCGCCAGCAGGATGTCCCATGGTCTGCCTTCTTTTTTTTTGGATCACTTCCTTTTTACCGAGAAACCGTTTTTTCCCACGCTTGACGAGGCCAATCCTTCTCTTAGCCCGGCCGTACCTTCCCCTTTGGCCCTTGGGCAGGATCCATCGTCCCGGTGCTTCCCCAATGGCAGTTCCACCAGGGAATCTCCCGGTTCCCGAAAACCCGTTCACGAGCTGGAACGAAAATAATTGCGTCGTGATTTCATTCCCTCGTCTCTTTTCCGGAGTCTTCCGGGGCCGTCTCATTCTCCTCTTCGGGTACCGCTCTGTCTCCTCTGGCCGTAGCTTCCACTCGACTATTTACTCTTTCTTGGGGAAGCTCGGGGAGCGCGGGACGCCCGCGACCGAGAGGGCATAAATCCTCGGGGTGGGATCGTCGTCGGGAAAATAAGATAAAGTCTGAGGGATAAGGGAGTCAGTCTCTTTGCGCTTCTCTTTGCCGCGGAGTCGTCTTTTTATGCGCCAAGGTGGCGAGGGCGCGCCACCATGGAAAAAAATTGAGGCCAGCCGGGAGGATGAGAGCAACACCAAGGCTGGAACGGGAAGAAGAGGATGAAGGAGAAAAAAGGCAAATTCTCGAATAAACACATCCGCGGCTCTTTATGACGGCACTTTGCGGGAAGCGCGAAAAGCAGCAACCACATCCCCTTGCAAAGGAATCCAGTGTAGAGTCACTCGGTGTAGTCCTCGGAGCTTTCGCCCGTCCTGCTGCCAGCTCGTCCTGGGTTCTTCTTGTGTACCGCTCGCATTATTAACTCAACCACCGGAAAATGTCAACGGGGACCACCTTATCTAACCCCCCCTTCCCGAATCGCCGACGGTCTGAATGCTTTTCTTTATTTTAGCGCGCCACTGGAGTGAGACCCGACGGCTCCTTCCTTTTTCCCTCGTCTTTCACCCTCTATGGACCTCTTACGACCTTTATCTTTATCGTTTCCTCGTGGGATCTTCGGAGGTGGTTCAACCGGCGTACCGACGCAGCCCCTCTTCTTCCTCGGTTTTAGTCCCCCGGCTCGTTGTAGGAACAGACAACCTTAACCCTTCACGGAACTGACATACAATTTTACTGGAAAAAAATGATCGGATGGACCAGCAGAGTTCTTGGTGTTCCTGGAGTTACATGGTTAATTGGTTGGGCCAAAAAATGTATTGATTAGGTCAACTAATCTATTGGTTGGGTCAACTAATCTATTGGTTGGGTCAACTAATCTGCTGGTTGGGTCAACTAATCTATTGGTTGAGTCAACTAATCTGTTGGTTGTGTCAACTAATCTGTTGGTTGGGTCAACTAATCTGTTGGTTGGATCAACCAATTTGTTGGTTGCGAGAAATTAGTTGGTTGCGAGAAATTAGTTGGTCTAGCCAATTAGATTCTTGAGAAGACAAATTGCTTGTCTGGCTGAGCTATTGTCTGTGACAATTGAGCCTTTTTTACGGGTCAATCCATGAGTCCTGAATCGTCAAATGTGATCTGCTCTTTACAGGAGGACTCCACTAGTAAAGAATCCGATATCGTCTCTCTTCCCGCGACTGCCCCACGTATCGTAGACACTTTTCCTTCGTCTCATCGAATTCCCAAACGTTTTAATCAACGCTCCTCTTCCTCGTTTCTTCGGCGTGGCCCTTTCCGAGGGAAGGAAAGGAGTTATCGCAGTGACTCTGGGAGGAAACTATACAGGATTCGAGGGAGTAAGAAGGCGGTCCCCCGAAAGCGCGAGTACTCGCAGGCAGCACCACCAGCCCGGCTGAAGTCTGAAAGATAAGGTGGTCCCCTCACTCTTCCTGTTCGCCTGCCCCTCCGCCGCCCCGGTACTCCCTGGCTTCTCCTAGATTATGGAATGGCACTTTAATTATACTAATGGTAGAACCAAATGTTAATTACAATTCGAAGTCTAAAAGAGAGAGCGAGCCGATCCTCCGGTCGATCCTCACCGAGCCGAGGGTGCGAGCCAGAGCTGCGAATGAGATTTCGCGGAGGGCTTTTCGAATACCTTTTCTCTTTCTCTATCTGGATTAGTATTATTTAATTGAAAATAACCCTCCACCTCCCGCAACCCCCCACCACCTCCTCGATGAGTGCACCCCTTTAGAGATTGAAAGGTTTTCCCCGATATTTTAAGACCTCGCTGTGTTATATTGATCCCTTTCTGGAAGCTTTCACAATCTTGAGCATCCACCCTATCGTCCCTCGAGCGCGCACTCGATGTACCGTCGCTGAATTAAAAATAAGTCACTCCAACGGGCTAACGTCTTGATGAGAGCTGATAATGCATATCGGCATTTGTCGAGAAGCGGTAGTGGCGGGCTTTCGTCGGGTAAAACGCGCTTATAATGGATATCGGTGCAGCCGGCGAAGGTGTAAAGTAAGGGTGTGCCGGAGGCTTTGATCGTTTCGAGCGACGAGTACTCGATTTTCCAAAGGGGTGATGTGTTGCTTCTTCTCTCGTTCACCGGATCCACACGTTCGTTGTACATACCAGTCGGCAGCCGCCCCGTGAAACCTCTCCCCGATACAACACACTCTACGCGTAACGATGTAACAGCTTCCGCATCGACGGTGTATAAACAAGCCATAACTGTTTTATGGAGGACCCCTTGAGCGAGGGGGATGATACACGCTGCGGTATCGCTGCGCGTTACTCCTTGCGAGCTTGCACGATGGAACGAGATAGTGAAAAGTCCTCCGAACGTCGAACGGAAAATTTAGGAAGGCGAAACGAAGGATAATTCTTTAGTTTTTTTTATTGTTTCGTGGGGAGGTTTGTAAAAATATTGTTGTGGGTCTTTAAGTGGTAGCACGTGTGATCTTCGATATCGCAGAATAAGTATGTCAGGTATGAAAATATTTTCTGATTTTTTTTTTTTTTTTTCGCGACGAATAACTTTTGGGGAGTTTTGACAAAAGCTCGCGCGCGACCATCGAACGGACGGGTTTCAATTTAAACTTCTCGCCTTGTGTTACGTGTCGGGATTTCAATGTGCAAAAATTGCGTATGCTAAACTCTTGGAGACCCTCGCAGGAGTTACCAGCCGGGCGTGGCGATCGTTCTCCGCGTCCCACGAGGCTTCGGATCTTTCGACGTAATTTCATCCCTCTGGCGACACGAGAATTTTTCACCCAACCACCCCTCTCTTCATCCGTTTTCTGTCGGACAGGTCGCGCCGGACAATATCTCTCGTTGCCTGCAACAGTGAAGAAAAAAAATCAGCAAGTCAGATATTTCTTTTACATTTTAGTAGGAAAAAAAGATCGCCTAGTCGATACCGTCGGTACTGATCAGACATAGTTCACTTCCCGATAACTGCTGTCTTAGGTCGAATTAATTGACGCTACAATCCTCATATCTCACTGTAATACAGTTCCAGCCTCAAACTCGACAGAATTTTTTAAACTTAAAACAAATTAAAAATCAATTGTGGACGTTAAGAGAGAACGAAGTTTAGCTCTTCGTCAAAAGTCAGAAGTGAACAAAAAAATAAAATCAACAAGTTGGATATTTTTTTCATTTCAGAAGATAAAAATATTGTTTAGTAAATACCGTCAGCACTGATCAGACATCGTTCTGTTCCCCAAAAATGCTGTCTTAGATCGAATTAATCGACACTACAACCTTCATACCCCACTAAAACACAGTTCCAGCCTAAAACTCCATAGAATTTATTAAACTTAAAAAAATGAAGCCCTGACCTTAAGAGACAACGAAGTTTGGCTCTTCGTCAAAAGTCGGATTACCGTCTGTGGCATTGGCAAAACTCGAGGTTTCTGAAAAATCTTTCGGTGTCTTTTCTCGATGCAGAATGGGAATTGCGTATAGATCTGCAGGGTGTGGTGGAGAGGAGAAGCTTGTGATTGATTTTGCATACGACACGGATTGGACGGGTTTGAGAAATTGGACTGCCTCGGAGGCCTTCTTCCGCTGTTGCCCTCCTCCCACACTCTCTCCAAGAGACCCTCCGCACTGGGCTTTTCCACTTGCTAACCCATCCCCTGCCTACTTCCATATACACGTCACTCTCTGTATCTCGCCTTTGGAAACTGCTATACATTGGCCTTCGTCCTCTCGTTCACCAGCGCAAAATACTTTCGTCTGTCGGTCGTACGGTAGGACAAGCTGCAAGGGCGATGTGGCCGAGCCAGCTAGTGGCGGCTCCCCCGCGCCCGTATCTCATCTCATATATCGAAGGGGATATATCGAGAGCTCAGGAGTCACCCGGGAGAGGCGGGAGAGCAGAGCGATTTGTGAGAGATCCTCGTGGACGTATTTACGAGCCCGAGTCCGTCTCGATCTCACGCTCGCTACTTCACTTCTTTTCATATCACACGTACCCGATGTTTCATCCATATATTTTTTTTATACTTGTATAAATATATACACTGTGAAAAATGTTATGAAATTTACAACACGTTTGATATACAAAGTTATATTAAAAAATAAAAACCTCGGTATATGAAATTAGAATTCATACACATTGTATTTGAATTTTTATAATTTAATCTTAAATGCAATACCTGTATATTAAAATTATGTTATTATTACAAATATTATACAAATAATATTGTTTTTAATATACCAGTAACGCAATATTCTTACACTTATATACATATACATATATTCTTATACTTATATAAATATATATATGCATGTTCCACTCCTCTGTCTATATAATAAATGAAGAATCGTTCCGAGTTGGAAAAAGTTCTAATGATTTCTGGGAGGATAGGAGGAGAGTTTCGGAGCTAAGCCTCGAAGATTCGGATGAGGAAGAGTGGAGAGGACGGAAAGGAGGCGGAAAAAAAAGGACGGAGCGGAGCGGGAAAATCGAGAAGGTCGAATTAACGCCTCGTGAGCCACCACATCGGATGGCTGGCCGGAATTTCGTCGAGCTTTTGATTCCGGAAGCTTCTGGCGGGTCCCCTGCGCAGAATAAGGGAGTCCCGTCTCGTCCGTCCGATCGGAGCTGCGGGGAATCCGTCCGGTATGCCGATCACGCGCCCACCAGACTTCGCGGATTCGGGGGATGAAAGGGAGCATCCCCTTTAAGGGAATTTAGCAGCCTCGAATCGACGACTTTTATTACGTGACCACGCATGTGCATTTTTCAAAAACTTTTTTTTTATACATAAAATTAAATAATTCACACAGTAAAAATATATTGTAAGTTTGAGGTATTGGAACTCGAAATTTACTAACATTACTTAAGTTCGAACTTAGGATCGCACTTTAACGCTTTTCGAACCACAGTTCGAAGTTGATTTTGTGCATAAATTCGAATTTAAGATCAAACTTAAGTACGAAATCAAATTCGAACTGACGTTCGATCTTAAGTTCGAACTTAAGATACATTTTAAGCACGCCACGAAGTCCGGGCTAGACTTTGATCCCAAGTTCGATCTTAAGTTCACACTAACACGGTAAAGTTGGATGTTCAGCATCGTTGTCGTGTAGCCGCCAAGTGGTTCGCTATAGGCAAAAAGTTCTCCGCACGCGCGTATAGTTAAGACTCGTCGTGGAGTCTTCGCGGCAGTATAAAATAAAGGGCTGACATGCGAGCCCTGCCGGGAAATAAAAAAGGCAAGTCGAAGTAAGCCATGGAAAAAGGAGGATAACTCGAGGAAAAAACGGCTCGCTGGCAGAGCTTTACCCCGAGAGAAAGAATAGCGGGCTCGAAGGGTCGCGTCGCCACCGCGGTGAGGGATGACTGAGCGAGTCGGTTAAACGGGCGTCTTCTTTCATAAATTTCGAGCGAGACTTCGGAGGGGGGTTTCTCCTACCGGGTTATACCCGGAGTGGCGCTGCAACGCTCCGCGGGGATAAAGGTTTAGAATAAATCGTTCGGCCCGTTATCTACTCCGACGTCAAGACTTCAAGAGATAGCTTCTCGGCCTCTCCACCTTTCTTCTTTTCTGTTTTTTTTTCTCTCCCTTATTTCGTTCCTCGGGGGGTCGAGCACTCATATTTCAACGACCCTACTCCATCGACGATTACTTTTCTATTTCGCCGGACTAAAGATCGCTGGCTCCGATTTCAAATTGATATTGATACGTGGAAACGATTTGCTGACTCTCGTCGTTTTTTTTTTGCTTGCTGTTTCAGCTGTACCTGAGCAAAACTCGACAGGCGAATCTCGCGCAGGAGATTCAAGCATCTCTCTCACGAACGGTCAGTCCCAACGCACACCGACAAGGTAAGTTATTTTTTAAAATGTATTATAACGAATATCGAGACGAGGATTGACTGAGGGTCGAATTTTAAGACGTTATTTTGAACCTGAGATCGCTTTTGTGATCGAACTTAAGATCTATCTTAAGCTCGAACTTAAGTCTGAAGTCAAATTTGATTGTAATTCGTGTTCGATCTTAAGTTCCAACTTAGGTTTGAATTCTAAACTTACGCTCGAATTTGAGTTCAGTTAAGACTTAAGTTCAAACTTAAGCATGAAATCAAGTTCGAACTGAGATTCGATCTTAGGTTCCAACTTAGGATAGATCTAAGTACACTGATTCAAAAATTAAGTTCGAGATATTTCCATAACATCAAAAACAGTTTTTAAAAAGTAAAAATAAATCGTTGCTACATATAATTCAGAATAATACTCGTCCGTCGTATCACCGGGACGCTCCGCTGCGTCGTCGATCCGCAATCCCGCCTCTCGCGACACAAACATTCCAATAACTTTGCGAAACCAATACGATAGCCTCCGTCGAGAATAATTCCACCGCGTAAATTACGTGTGACACAAATAATCCCAGTGCGCAATATAACAAACGTCGAAAATTCATTTTTTTGATTATCCAATCAAACTTTCCACAATTCTCAAAAAAAAAAAAAAAAAAAAAAAACCCTCCACCATCTCATCAAGGCCACTGTTCGGAATATCCTCGTTTCCCCAGAGTGGAAACCCGCGACCGCGATTCCGTCGCTTTTCACTCGCGAGCCTTTTCGAGCTCCTCCGTTCACATTTCCATTTCGTCAAAGCTCCTCCAGCGAAGCATCTAAAGGGCGATTCGCGCGGCCGGAAACAAAACCCCGACGTTTCAATTAGAGATTCCTTATTAGTTAGCGATAATAGGCCACCGTTGGAAGTCCGCCATATGCGGGGCTCTTGGATTCGGCTGACCGGCCGAAGCCTCTCTAGTCCGAGCCATCGCTGCGCGGTCCTCCCTCAGAAATGGGCTTTCCCTATATACCCTCTCGGAGCTTTCTAGTGCTTACCGTCGGGGTTAGGTACCTCGACCGGGAGGTCTTGTTTGCGTGGGGTCCGGCTCTTACGATATTAAGGGCTGACTAGGCACTCACCACCGAAAACCAGTCGCGCGCCTCTTTCCCCAAGCTGGTTCTCTGTCTCTCGGGCTACATCGCTCCGTTCGAGCCCGTTAAATCCTCCGTCCTTTCCTCTCTGGCGATTCGGCGCTAGTTCCATCGCTCTGCGTCCTGCAACCTCCGGCAGCCGGTCTAAGCGTAGCATATGTATATAGTTAGAGCCCTATTTGTATATATGTATACATGTGTATATATCGATGGCCCAATTCCAGAAGGGCGTAGAGGCTGTCTATGAGGGTGGTTCATACGCCCTTCTGACGCTGGAGGATCGATAGGCATGTATATATTTATCTATGTATTTCTATCCTAAGGCTACAGGGAGAGCGTGGTGGGACGTTTGGGCTGCACAGGTCGAGGGTTAGAAGGTGCTGGGTGAAAGCCGCAGGGTGCGGTACCGCCACGACTGACCTGTCGGCGTCGTTAGGTCGATTGATTTTACCGCCTTGCGAGCGTTCGCGCACCGGTGCAGCGGCGAGACGATGAGCTTCGAGGGAAATCGAGCGGTACCAGTTAAATCGGGGAAATCTGATTGTGAAATTTGTTTAGCAATTTGGGTGGACATTTTTTAGGGTAATATTTGGAATCTTAAGGATCTGATAAGGACCTTTTAGTGTGCCTTATCGGGGCTTGTAGGAAGCGCAAAATTGTTGAGGCTAAAATTGTTGAGGTTGAAATTTTAGAGCCTAAAGTTTTGAAGTCTAAAATTTTGGGGACTGAAATTTTGGAGGCTAATTTTTTATTTTAAGCATCTGATATCAGGGCCTTGTCAGGGCTCGATAAGTAACGCTCCAAAATGTATACAAATGGAGTTTCTTTTCATAAGGGAGAAAAGACATTGAGGCGATACGAAAGACACTCAGTCATTGCAGAAAAACGGCAATCATTTTTTGTCAAGCATATTCAGCGCTCAAGCCATAACAACTTGCTGATTTTTATATATTTCGACTCTGACACAGGGAAAAAAAATATAAGGACAAATGTATAAAAAAAAATTAAGCCTGTTTACGCGAAGTTTCCTGTTTCAGAGTACAATTTTTGTAGATTATCCACTGGTAATTTTCACGTTTTCATCCCGCTATACGTGTTACCGTGAGCTCTCCGTTCCACCGCGAAAAGAGGATGAAGCAGATCGTCACAGCTTCTGCTTCGGGGTTTTCGGGGTGATGGTGGTTTGAAAGTGGCGAAGCGAAAGGGATAGGCGAAGTAAAGGGTGGAAGACGGTGGTCGACTGTCGCAGCAGTCGCCTGTGGCTAGCCGCAAAACGATCCTCTCGCATTTCGAGGCTGCGCTACATACACGGCCCTGCCATCTCGCCACTGTACCGAAAGCGCAGTGTGACAACTGTTCTCTCACTATGGCTCATTGTTGACGAGGGTGAGAGTGCACCGGTGTGATAGCGGGGAAGCGGAGGCGAAGATGCGGTGAAAACGCTTGTGGGTGTTAGACCAAACCCGATGTGAGGAAGAGCCGAGAACTCGTGACATATTGTATTGTCAGATAGCGGGGACGACTAATTCATAATCGTGATTGCACCAGCGGAGGGATCGGCTTTTGTCAAAGCCAATGAAACGTTATGTTTCCAACATTTTTATATTTTATTTACTTCACTTCTTTTTCTACTTAAGCTTTTGAAAGCTTGTAAAACAGTTCTTTTTTTTATATCTTCTTACATTTTTTTCCGATGACATTTTTCACAAATTTCGGGAATATTACGATATCCAAAAGAACGTTTTTTTTCATCAGAATTTAATGGAATATCAAAAACATTAATTCATTTATTTTATTCTTCGAAATCGACCGAAGCGCGTCACTGTCGTCGACCGGCTGTAAAATATCTGAATAATCTGTTCGATTAACTCAATCGAGAGGTTAAAAATTGATTTCCCAGTTTGATCACTCGAGGTTAAAAAATATGAAGAGCCCTCTGTATGAAACGCGGATAAAGGGTGAAAGGGGAGAGGATAACAGTATATACATATATATATACATAAAGATATATACACATACATTTCGAATGTAATTTCGCGGGAGAGTGGAGCGCGAACGAGCCGAAATAAAACAGTGATATCGAGGCGTTTCACGCACGAGCGAGAACGTTTAGCAGATTCAACGTGCGTGCCGGCACTCTCTACCGTCGGCAGTCATCCCTTTGTCCTATATATACTTTTGCTACACCATTCGGGTGCGTGCACGGAGCTCTTTCTCTTCGCTCTCACGGCTCTCTTTATCTCGCTCGGTTCTCCCCCTCGTTGAAAAATACTGCCGGTCTCGCTGACACCTGTAGCTTCAACGCCAGGGCCCGAACCGCTATCGTTCTACATACGTTGCATAACGCACGAAGGAAGGTCCTGGAACCGGTTCGGGAAATATGTTTTGAAGAATCATGTGAAAAATGTGCCAAAAAAAAGAAAAAAAAATCTTAAAAAATTCATGAACCCCCCAAAGTGTAGTTACTTCGATGGGCCAAAAAAAAATCGAGAAATTGATTCCAAAAATCCCGACCATTTTCGCAGGTCAGAGAAGCCAGCTCGGTTCCGCTTCCCGGCAAAAGTCCCCACCGCATGAAAAGGCTTAAAGTTATTTTAAAAGTTACACTGAGCGCAAGAAGTAAAGAAAGGTCGTGGAACCGGTGCGGCAAACATGTTTCGAGCAATCATGTAAAAAGTTCTAATAAAATCCTGAAAAAAATTCATAAACTCCTGAAAGTGTAGGTTCCTCAAAGACCAAAAAAAATCAAGAAATTGATTCCAAAAATGCCGACCATATTCGCAACTGAGAGAAGGCAGCGCGTTTCCGAGCAAAAAGTCCCCTCGGCATGAAAAGGCTTAAAGTTAATTTTACAATCGCAGTAAAAGGGACGGCCGAGGGTGGTCACCGAGAGCAAGATATAAAGATCCGTACCGAGAGTCCCGCGAGGACGGGCCGTGGAAAGCCGTTGGCTCCACAAGTGGCGGACTTTACGGGACTTAAGATTAATCCCCATAATTACCCGATATCCCTTCCACCATCGGCGAGCCAGAGGCCAGAGCGTAACAACCTCTCGCTCTCCCATCGCCCTCCCGCCCCCGGTCCTCGCCTTTATTTCGTTTTTACACGGGTCGTGAGCACTTCGTGGGTTACCGCAGCTCTCCCTCGCGCACGGAGCGAAAGCTCTCCTGTCTTCCACCGTGGCCGAGCCATAAAGATATTTATCAGGTGACAAGCCCGCGGTCATTCTTTACGAGCGCGTGCCGCGGCGCAACCTTCGCATTCACGTCCGGCGAGCCGAGGATTAACTCGACGACCCTCCGTTCCATCAACATTTTTATTCCCTCGCTCTCGGTGCGGCCTCGGGTCAGCTTAATTCGAAATCAGTCGCCATTTGGTACATCGCATTCGAATGCCACTATCCAAAGCGTCCCAAACGCAGGCGTCGGATAATTAGTAAGTACTCCCTGGTCGAGTCTCAGAGCGGCGTGGGACGCTGGACGGAGCGGAAATGAGGATGAAGGCTCGGGGCGAGCGTCGATATCGGAGTCCGAAATCGGTCGGGCACCGGCTTGGGCCTTCCGGCCGAGCCGTTCGGCCAGCGCACACCGGCACTGGACAATAAGAATCGATATCTTAATTAGCGAGGGAGTCACCCGACGAGCCGTTGCGAATCCTCCTGGAAGAGCTCGCCTCGGCGGAAAGCTCTCGCCGTTCACGGCGTCGAATTCTCTTCGCCCTCGCCGCTGCGGAGACCGGCGCTGGCCGGCGGTCGGCCGGCGAATGGCCAGCGCTGGGAAAGGATCTCGAGGGAGATCCTCGAAGGTGGTTCGGAGGCCGCCGCTGGACCATCGGGCAGTCTGTGTGCGCGCATACACACCGACCCGGGCTGTGGAACGAGATCCGGACCGGGAACCGAGGACCGGCGCGGACGCTCGACCGGAAGCTCGAGTCTGCGGAGAGCCCTCCGGACCCCGGCGAGCGTCCCACCGGAAACGCTATTCACGCCAACCACCACTGCCAAGCCGCACCAGAAACCCCTCTCTTATTTTTCAACCCTCGCTCGTGTATCTCGATCGTCTCGCGTCCTCGTCGTTCGCACGGTATTTTACACACTGCGTTAAACTAACCCACTCCACAACCGGCGTATACGTCACGTCTTTCCCTCGACGACTCTCGTTCCGCCTCGTCACCGATACGGCTCTGAATAAACAATGCATACCGGCTCGCGGCACGGTCGCGTCGGCCTTTCCGCATCCCTCCGACCAGGCTAAAAAAAGAAGAAAAAAAAGTTTCGTCGATGCTACGAAATATTGAAATTCATCTGTTTTTTTTTTTTTTTTTTTTTTTGAGGGAACAATGACCTGTCTTCCTCTCCTGCTCGGTTCGGGCACGAGCATTAGAACATGGGAGCGCGAGGATTATTTCGAATGGGAGCTTTTGCTCGGTTGGCTAATTAGCGAGAGCCGCGCCGGGAATCCGGGTCCGAATATGAATGAGATATATAATCCGGTCGAGTGTCCGAGCGGTCACGTACCGCGAAATGAGGGATTTTGCTTGTGTCCGTCGCTCTCTTCAGAATCGGCGATGGGATTGGAAGGCTTCTATATCGAGCGGTTAATTTTCATTGCATCTTCCTCGTCCCAACTCATACCCCAACCCCACAAGCCTAAGCTCTGTGGTATTTACTTATCGAGTTACGTACATAAGGTGAATAAGACGGTTAGTTATGGAATGTGCAGAGGCTGCGGTTGCGTTAGAGAAATGTTATTTTCTTACGTCACGAACTTCGTGACCGAAAGGTTAAGTGATGAGTAGTTTCACACGGAGAGGGCAAAAGTGGTCAATAGGGCTGACCTACACAGTAACAAAGATTTGCGCATCTAAGACAATTTTTTGTCCACAAAAGTACATAATTATTTTGTTGTTCATTTTATAAACAATATTCGTAAATAGACAAGATTTTTTTTTTGTCAAGGTGGTCAATGTGGTCCGGTCCATATTCACCCCTTTGACCCGACTAAAAAAATCAGCAATTTTTTAGTGTACTGACCGCTCGCCGTTGCCGATGCTAAGACGAAGCAGTTGTATTTTCTTATCGATGTTGTCCACTTCGCGGTCGGTGATCGATCGAAGTCAATTTGTGTCTCACTTTGAGGGTAAAGGCTTCGTTAACTTGGATTATTATTTCGGCCAGTTTATATATAGAGAGTGATTTCACGTCTCGGAAAGCTCAATCGAGGCCCAGAACGAAGACGGGACAGGAGAACTCAATTTCAACGAGGGTGTATTTGCTCCAGCTTCGCACGAGCGTTTGTATCTCTCTCTGGCTCTCGGGCCGAGCGGAATACTACGCGCACTCTGCTGACCTCTCGTTAATCACCAAAGGCCTTGGCTTCGGGCCCTGGCGAGAGAAAGCTCGGTCCTTCGTGACGAACGGCAACCTCGCACCAAGCTGTGTAGTTGACCGCAGACACTGAATTCGCACCGGATCGCGTCTTTGCGGACAGGTCCTTAGATTCCCGAGTCGATCCGGCGCAACCGACTCGGCCACGCGAGAGTTTGACCCTTTGATACACCAATTAATTCTATCCTGTCTGAAATTTCTCTCTCGACTCGGTATTATGACCAGCTTGTTGCTATTTTTTTTGTGACCACATAGAGTACAACAACTGCAGTCTGCAACTCTCGAGCCGATCAAATATTAACGAGATGTAGAAAAAATTCACAAAAAATTCATCCAATGACCTCAAAGTCTATTTTCCTCGATAGGGCAGAAAAAAAATCGATGATAATTATTCATGCATCCGTACTGTTATTATCCGTACCCGCATGTAACTATTTATTTGGTGTGAATAAATATGTATTTGATTTAACTAAATATTTATTTAAACCAAATAGATATTTATTTGCGGGGCGACCCTTAAATAAATTATTTTTCAGGGTGTAAAGTCACTCATACCAAGTCAAAATTTGGCGAATATTTTACATATTACCACTGTTGTCACTATTAAAAAATATTATACGTTTATACACTGATAAAAAAACATGGTGCACTCATCTAAACATTCGGGCAGGGACGTTCAAATAAATATTGTGTTGGCGCAGCTAAAAGTTTGGTTAATTCAACAATTTTCTCGACGATTTCACCAAAATATTTTTGACAAGTTAAAATATTTTGTTCGACCGACAAAATGTTTATTTGAACGTCACTGCCCGAATGTTTAGTTCATTGAACTGCACTTCTTTATCGGTGTATCGTACGTTTAAAATATTATACCTAGTTCTCAAAGAAATCGTCGATAGCGATGATAGATCAGGGTATCCGACACCGAAGGTGGAAGGGTATCGTATCGCCGGCGGCGAAAATCAAATCGAATCGTGTGCAAGCCCAAGGAGACGCTACCGTGCAGGATCGCGGCTGCTCTCGCTCGGCTACCCAAACGACTACGTATAAGCTCCGCTTGCCTCGCGTCGATTTCACGCTGGGCTGAAGCTCCTCGCATCTATGTACGCCCATCTTGCCTCGAGCAAACGTACGGGCTGTATGGGTGTGTGTGTGTATAGATCTCGCGGGCGCGGAGAAGCGCGGAGTCCGCGCCCGGCGGGCTTGTGTACGCTTCCTAATCGCTGTATTAACCGGATTCGTCGACCAGAGCGAGAGAGCTCTCACTGTTATTGGCAAATTAGGACTGATTCCACTCGGTAAACCGAGACTGGCTCTCGCTTGAGCAGCTCGACGCGGTCTGTAGTTGCGGCACTCGCCGGTTTCATCCCTATTCGGCTATTCCCGTCAAGGAGACGAGAGAGTTTCGTCCGAATGAAAATTCAGTCACTTTAGATTGTTTCTAACAAGGCTGTAACGAAATGAAAACAGTTGACCTTTTTTTCGTAAACGGATCGTCTGTTCGTACAGAAAATAATGTGCTGTTAACGCTTACATAAAATGACAATTTATTTTTTTCCCGAATACTCTAAAAAGACCCTATTTCATGTCTGCAACGGGGGTGGAAAGTGTCCGATTCTTAACCAGCGGGAGGAAAAGTGAACTTTTCCTCCCGCTAAATTACTTTTCCTTCGGCTCGTCAAGACTCGGCCAATTTCCATCCCCGTTCCAGGCATATAAATATAGCCACATTTTCTCTTTCGATACGACCTTTTGTTCTAAAACGCGGGCTTTCATGCTTTTCCTTGCGGGAAGCCTCAACGCCCGAGGAATTTTCCTGCACCGTGGAAATATATCTCCCGGTTTATATTCCCTGAGAATTAAGCCAGTAGATACGGACGCGAGCGGGTCAGACACGAGGGACTCGGCACCGCGGCGCATATCGTTTGTTGGTTTTGCGGTCTACCGTTAACGCTGCACTTCGTGTTGTACCCCTTTCGCGGAAACTCCTCCATAGTATCTTCAGCCCCGTATCTCCTATGGGAAAATTTCGTGGTTTTGATTTTCACTACGGCTTTCCGCAAGCTCTTGAGATCCTTCGTGTGAGAGCTCGCGCATTTTGCCAGTGGTCGACTTTCAGACTGCCCGGTCCAGTAACGATTCGCGGTGAAAAAAAAAATTGAAAAAATTCATGGAGGTTCCTTGAAGTGTCGTTTCTTCGATAGTGGAGAAATTTATTGTTGTCATCCGTATCGTTGTTAGAGCCGAAGGAGCGGAAGTCGGCTCGATGTTTCGAGCTGCTATCAAAAAAATTCGCCCGCCGTCGGCTTATTGCTCTTTTCTTATTCTTTTTTTTTTCTGTACTCCATCACTTTTATTGTCGCTGGAGTTGATTGTGTATACGAAAGCTCCCGAGTACTAAAGAACCGCGGGGGTTCTCCGAGAGTCGGCGCGAGGTGACGTAATTATACCGGGAGATTAATACGAGCCTCGAGGTTTTCGGTAACCGCGAGTGGCTCACAGTGCTTTTATCTCGTGGCCGAATCCTCTCCTGGTATCCTCCACGGTGAGCCCACCTCTGGCCCGGAAAGTAATTCGAGGACGACATCAGCAGCAGCAGCAGCGGCAGGGAGACCCGTTTTAAATATTACTTATCCCCGGGAAACTTGGATTTGCTCTGCTCCGCTCTGGCCTCTCGCCTCGGGCGATCGTCCGACTTCCAGCCAAGTTTCCGAACGAGAAGAAGGTGAAAGGCAGGGGACGAGAGGAGACTCGATAAATTAACCACGAAAGCGACCTTATCCACTTGCTCTGATATAGCGGCCGAATTCAACGAATTATTTTTCGACCCACGAATTTTAATTCGATCTCTTTGCAAGTTGCGGATCGGCAACTTTATTGGCATCGCCCGCTAATTTTTTGCTCATTCAATTTTACTTCATTCAAACAAATTAAATCAATGTCAAATGAAGCCTTCGTCCAGCTATTATTATTTTACATTATTTTTATTTTATAACGATAGACATTTTTTTGTCCTTGAGTTGGATCCATTGCGAATTGTCTGGTCTGGACTTAGTCTTTTTTTTATATTTTATATTTTATATTTTATATTTTATATTTTATATTTTATATTTTATATTTTATATTTTATATTTTATATTTTATATTTTATATTTTATATTTTATATTTTATATTTTATATTTTATATTTTATATTTTATATTTTATATTTTATATTTTATATTTTATATTTTATCAAACACGATTTCTGAAAGGATTTTCGCGCCGCCCACCGCACGTTCCTGGTGTTAAAAGAGAAAGAGCCGGGTAGGCGTCGAGCTTTCGGTTTCCCCCGTCTCGACCCCCTTCGGGTCGCTCGGTGAGAAAAGCTCCGGCGGAGATTCTCTCGCCTCTCCGCCGGTTCCATCGCCGGGAGTTTCAGACCGTTTTCAAGAGGAGAACTGCGGCGTACCGCGGCACACTATTCAACCCCCTTCGCGCCCGCACTCTCGGCTCCTTTCTTTTCGCCAAGTCCAAGAAGAGAGGAAGGAAGAAGGGAGAAAATACCGGCGGGTGGGTGGGGCGCACACGGGCGTTCTCTACCCGCGAGACAATGATATCGCGAGAGAAGAGGGCTCCCCGGCTCCGCAGCCGCTTTACAACTCCCGACGGGCCGCAGCCCACCGCTAGACACTCCCGCATCCAGAACCACCACCGCCAGCAGCCCTCATTCCTCCGTCTGTGATGCTCTGCTCCCGAGAACCCCGCGTATATACCGTCCCAACCAGCACCGCGCTTTACCCGCGCGAAATTAATATCATAAATAATATCGTAAAAATACAGCCTCCTAGGGGCGGCAAAATATACCGGCGTCTTCCCACGAATACGACAAAGTCTCCGGCCGAGAACGAAAAAAAAAAAAATTAGGAAGAACACTTTTTCTTTTTATTTTGTGTGAAATTTGTGAAAGGGTTATTCTTTTTGCTACCTCGTACAGAAAGCCATGTTTTCGTTAAAACAAAATTGAGATTATTGCGTCGGAGTACAGTAGAACCCCGATTAACGGGAATGCTCGGGACCGAAGAGTCCCCGGATAATCGAAATCCCAGTTAATCCGCACTCGACAGGGAAAGTAGATGAGTCACTAGTGGCTAATGATGCAACTTTATTTTGACCAGTTACAATGACATTTGGTGCAACTTGTACTTAATTGTTAATTAATGTGAACTGGAATGTAAAGCTTTGGATTTTTTTAAAATTATTAATACGTAAGCTAGGTATTTTTTTGGAAACGTGTGATAAATGTAGGACAAATGTACAGTGCTGTTGGAAGCACTGTACATTTTTCAGTACATTTAGCGAAAATCGATCTAAACGTTTAAATTTTATAAGACCTTGAAATTTAAGTAAAAAAAAAAAAAAATGGTGTTCGGGTTTCGTGTTCGTTAGGCGCAATCTAGTCGAGGAGCTTTCGAGTTACGACCCCCACCCCCTCCCCCCTCCCCTCGTCCGTAGTTGCGCGTACGTTTCCATAGTTTACGGCGCAAACCCTCCTCGTCTTCGGCGTATAATACGGTAGAGCCTCGTCGACTTTACGCCTCTCGACGAATGGCAATATAATCACCCTGATGGCACAAAGCAACGACGTCTACAACAGCCGGCGGCGCGTACGATGCTGCTCTCATGCCGCCGTTACTACTGTGCGCGGAGGGTGGTTGAAAATAGGGTCGACTGTTGCACCTCTGTCGCGTTCCGGCATCAAATACTACTGCCTGATGATACAGAGGCAAGATATGACGCGTCGTGCGTCATAGACGCGAGCGTGAAACGGCTAATTCGAGCCTCATTGTCGGTAACTCGGCACCCCCTCGCACGTTACGCGGGAGGGTAGGCGGAAACGAGCGGGCGAACTCGTGAAGCCAACAGGTAGTAGGTACGGCAGTTACAGAACAGCCAAAAGCCACAAAGTTTCGTATGGTATTATACCGTGCTATTATGATTACGGGATTATCGTTCGGGCAATAATTTTTGTCTTTCGATGATTTTTTATATGTGGACTTGAAACTGACTTTTATAGAATTTGACGAACCATTTCCGTCTGCATTCACCTACAAGCTCATGATTATGGGATTATCGCTAGGGGAATAATTTTTGTCTTTCGATGATTTTTTATATGTAGACTTGAAACTGACTTTTATAGAATTTGACGAACCATTTCCGTTTGCATCCACCTGCAAACTCATGATTATGGGATTATCGTTTGGGCAATAATTTTTGTCTTTCGATGATTTTTTAAATGTAGACTTGAAACTGACTTTTATAGAATTTGACGAACCATTTCCGTTTGCATCCACCTACAAGCTCATGATTATGGGATTATCGTTTGGGCAATATTTTTTATCTGTCGATGATTTTTTATATGTAGACTTGAAACTGCCTTTTGTAGAATTTGACGAACCATATCCGTTTGCATCCACCTGCAAACTCATGATTACGAGGTTATCTTCCAAGCAAATGTTTTTGTTATTTCATGGTTTTCCGTGTGTAGAATTCAAACTGACTTTTACAGAATTTCCCGAACCATCTCCGTTTGCATCCACCTACAAGCTCATGATCTCTCATTAAGTTTTTGGTCGAGTGCCAGCTTGGGAGTGAGCGAAGGGGATTCCTTCGCTCTTCACGGGGCGATCTCCACTCCGGATAACCGGATTCTCAAAGGGGTTTTATAGTCATTGGAAGCTCGGAGGAAACGAAGACCGGGGCCAAAAGCCGGTGTGCCCGCTCCGATGCCAAGAGTTTTCCGAGGCCTCGAGAGCTTCGACGAGCTTCTTTAGAGTCCTCCCGCTGGGTCTCCTCTCGCTCCGGAGCGCGACAGAGCTTAAAAGTGAGCGAGATGAGGGGAAAGGGGTTTACACCCGAGGCTGCCACTTAATGGAATTAAAAGTATGCTCGAGGAGATAGAAAGATCTTTTCTCTCGGTAGACGTTTATCTCGGTGAGTAAGCTTCGTCCGTAACCAACCCGTCTCATCTTCCCCGTTCGCTTTACCGTCCCGCCAAGCTGCCACAAACTCTTGCAACATTTACCGACCGAGCGATCCCCCGCAAACCTCGCCCCCCCCCCCCTCGCCCAGCCTTCGTTACAATTTAATTTTAATCGCGAGCCCGCGTAAATATGATTTTGCGCGTAGAAGAGAGAGAAAAAAAAGGAAGAATTTTATTCCATCGCCAGGCATTGGATTCAACGAGAAAAGCTTCCACAGAAGCTCTCCCTATTTTAGCTCTATAGAGGGAAAATTTCTACCCCAGCACTCTGAATATGTAGTTCCATGGCTGAATAACCGCATCGTCGTTATCACCGCACTTCCTGTTTCGTACGAGCTGTATGGCTCTCGCGTGCACACAGGAGGGAGGTGGACAGTGAGACAGTAACGTCCCCGGTAAAACGGAGGGGGGGGGGGGGGAGGGGGAGACACCGAGGCAGGGTAAAACATACGAATATCTGGGTAAATGGGTCAGAAACTATGATCTTGAGCGAGTGGTTTCCAAGCGATGTAACATCGTTCCAAGCCAAATTGGGACCTGAAATCCCAGCCAAATGGGGCTCTCGGCGGACGTACGGTAATAACGGTAATGGTCGCGGTACAAAGATCGAGGATTAACCCTTTTCGTGCGGCAGAGTTTCGTTTTTTTTCGGGAAAAATCTGCTACCTTTCTTTTTCAGCTACAACAACCGTGAATATTTTTTTAATAAATTTGTTTCTCCGTCACCGAGGAAACCTCACTGCAAAGTCGCTAACCAGTCAAATGAGAGTTGTTTTACGAAAATTTTGAAGTATCACTATTTAAGTTTTGAAAAAATAGTAATATGATAAAGTATTATTTTACATGTGTCGTATGCACTACTTAAACTGTTAAATATTGAGGACGGATCAAATGTTGGGTCACAAAGTTTGATCGTGGGAAAAATTTGACACGTGAACATAATCTACATGATATGTATTTTAAGAGAAATTTCTGCACTATAATTTCACGGTCGATAATAAATTTTCAAATGATTGATTCTTGATTGATTCGACCATAAATCTGTCGACTTTGGATTTATTTATTTAATTTAAATTGCCGGTAACCTTGCTTGAATTTTGGCTGACGTGATCTGTGCATTGTTTGTAACGTGTAAAAAAAATTTGCATTGTATCTAACAATCAAGTTCGTGCTCGTGCTGTCTTAAGGTTGGTCTAAGAATTTTTTCAGGTTTGCCTTTTTCACCTCATTTTTATAATACATTTAGACAGTGGAGGCTTCAAAACAAGACGCAATATTTCTTCGCAAAATCACAAGAAGAAAAAAAATACCTACACGCAGGTCCTCCGGTTATCCTCGAGTTACGACAGTACGTGCCGGTATACATCGAAAAAAAAGACCGATAGGCGAAGAGATTGAACTCGCCAGCGGCTTGGCGCAAGGAAAGCTGGATGTTTTATTTTAAACCCGGGCCGGGCGCGGCACGTTGCTGCTGTCGTGCCTCCGAGTCCTCGAGGGACTTTAGTGACGTCGTAAAACCCGAGTACATAAACGAACTTAGTCAATAACCGACGCGAGAGCCCGTTCTGGCTTTTCCTGCTGTACACTCGCCAGCGCATATTAAGGCAGAAGAGAGAATTTACCAGTCTTTTTCATGGCGGATAGAGTTACGGGTCATTAAAAGGAAGAAACGGAAGAGAAAAAAAATACAAGGAAGCACTAGCTTGGTATAAAAATTAAAAAAAAATAATAAACAAAAAATTCGGTACCTGTGGTAGAGAACATAAAAAAAATGTACCACAGGTACACGATTTTTTGTACCACGGTACGACCTTACCGCGTTCAGAACGCCGAAAATGTTCTCTTACGAATATCGGATCATCCGACGAAGCGCGAGTTCTTGCGGTCGGTGCAGGATCGTCAGTTAACTCTCTCCCTCCCCCGACTATGCGCAGTCTGTCAGGAGGTCAAGTTGAAAATTTGATGCGAATGGCGTGTGGAATTTGTCGCCCAGTCACATATCTCGTCCGGCAGGACGATAGCGTCATTAAAAGGAAGAAACGGAAAAAGAAATACAAGGAAGCACAAGCTCGGTATAAAAAAAAAAATTATTCGGTATCTGCGGTAGAGAACATAAAAAATACCACGGGTACACGATTTTTTTACCACGGTACGACTATACCACGTGCGGATCGCCGAAAATGTTCTCTTACGAATATCGGATCATCCGAAGAAGCGCGAGTTCTTGTGGTCGGTGCAGGATCGTCAGTTAACTCTCTCCCACCGTCGACTATGCGCAGTCTGTCAGGAGGTCACGTTGAAAATTTGATGCGGATGGCGTGTGGAATTTGGCGCTCAGTTACATATCTCGTGCGGCAGGGCGATAGCGTTGCCAATCCTATCCGGGGCGTCTATCCTTCCGACGGACGATTAACACGACGTAGAATTTCGCGGAGCTATTCGTGGCTCGCGGTGCGGCTGAGGCGGCGATATAGTTTTCGGTCTCCCGACCTTCCACTCTTCCTGCGGAGCTCGGAGTCTCGTTGCTCGGTCCTCTCTTCGGCCAGTGTCTGTCCCCGGTTGAGGAAGACCGTAGAACGCGGGAGGATTCACGGGAAGATAACCGTTCGCGCGTAGAACGGGATGAATAATGAAGTAACTAGCGCCTTCGGCCGGAAAGTCGGTTCCTCTCGCTCCGGCCCGGCCTCCCGTTCCGTTTTCCCTCCCCGCTCGTCCGCCGCGACCGGAGGGACGAGATTAGTCCTGAGTTATGGCGTTAAGATCACATCTAATTGTATCAGTCCAACCGCGTTACTATCTATCTATCCATCTGCGTGAGCCTCGAGCTAGAACGGACCGCCAAGACGGGCCGACTACGACGATCCTCCCGGCTAACTTGCTCGCACCACCCGTTCTCTGTATATGTATATAGTCATGAGGGTGTATGTAGATGGGATGGTAGCGAACCTGAACCACCCCCCTCCCCCCCCTCTCCCCAGGAAGACCGTCTCTTACGCGCCATTGACCGGGACCTTAAACCGCGCCGCAGAGACTACGATTTCCCCTCCACCGTCCGAAGCTTCTGTGTGCTTCGCGATTTGCTTAATCTCTCTCTATCCTCCAACCGACTCTCCGGTTAACATTCTGGGATCTCCGGCGGTCCTGAAACACCCACGAAATAGCTACTTTCGGAGCGAGATACAATCCTTTCGATACGAGCTTACACGGTAGTGAAAATCTGTTGAAAAAAAAAATTGGTGTGGTAAAATGGGCGAGCGAAAGACTTTTTTGGTTTTTAACTGTGAGAGATAAGAACAAAAGGAATGGGTGAATAAAAAAATGCACTGCAACACTTTCCGGGAACGCGGAAAGGTTCGATGTATTTCATTTCACGGAAATTTTCATTATTTCCGAAATGTTCTTGCATTTTGATTTTTCGTAGATTTTATTCCAGCGAATTCTTAGATTTTATTCTAGCGAATTCTTGGATTTGATTCTAGCGAATTCTTGGATTTGATTCTAGCGAATTCTTGGATTTGATTCTAGCAAATTCTTTGATTTTTTTCTAGCGGCGGTCCACTTTACCCCGTGAGGCCATGTCCTCTCACCCCCAGCCTATTTAAACGTCTTGGCGTCTTCGATTTCCAATTTTTTACGGAATACCCCTAGTATGGTCTCGTCAAAGTCAGAACGTCCACGAGACCCGGAATAATCTCCTCGAGTCTGTCGTCCGCTGTTCATCCTAGCGTCTACACATAATACGCCGACGGAGCAGCTATAGACGCGTGGGTGTGGTTTTCGGTATTGTTTCCGTGCAGTTAAGTCCCTTGTTTGACGTACCGGGTGTTCCCGTTCACCTTCCCGTAGATTACAAATCAAGAGAGTAGTTCTGAGAACGCTAAGTGCCGACTTAAACGGCTATTCGTGATTACCGGCAGGTAAAAACAGCTCCAATTGGTCAGAAGAACTTTTTTTTCAACTCTTTACCGGCTCCGCGAAGGGGCGATCGGATTTCCCGTCACCCAGTACGTGTTCCTAGACGTTATATCAGTAAGTTTGAGCGAGCGAAGGTGTCCCAGAACCGGGTTAGAGAGAATTTCAGGTCGATCCGCGTCGGGCTAGGCGACAGTGGAGGGCATTAGAGGCTCGGGGATGATCACTGAGCGCACGGCGCTAATCAAGACGCATGATTATAGGCCCCAGAGCACCCTCGGCGAGAAACCAGGAGTCACCCATACCCCCTTAACCCATACCCCCCGAACATCGCACGACGAAGCATCTCCTCCCTTGCCCTCGCGACCAACTCGTTCGCATTGTCGTGTTCTACAGCTATTCCCTACTTCAATTCCATCGCGGCAGATTACAAGCTCGGTGGTTTTTGGTCCCCGGACACCTCGGTCCTTGTACATGGAAAACCTCAAGATCGAATCCCCGCGCCAATGGGAGAAACAAATCCTCCAGATGTTAATTACAAAAAATATAGAAGTACAATGACTTTTAGATATACAAGGGTTGCATTTTAAGACGATAGCGTATGCTTAAGATCGCTCTTGAGATCGAACTTATCTTACCTCTCTTAAGTTCGAACTTGATCCCAAGCTTAAGTCTGATCGTCAGTTCGAACTTAGGCCTGAACTCAAATTCGATTCTAGTTCGAGTTCGAACTAGAGTTTGAACTTAAGATCAATATTTTTTTGGGTATCTTCTTATCGCATCTTATTAGTTTGAACTTAAGATCGATCTTAAATTCGGTACCGTGGAATTTGAGTTCCGACTTAAGCTCGAACTTAAGACGGATCTTAAGCACGCAATGAAGTTCGGGCCAAGCTTCGATCTTAAGTTCAATCTCAACAGCGATCTTAAGTTCAAATTAACATCTTCAAATTCGAACCTAAGTATATTAGAATATGTTACAAAAAATATAGAATAAAAATTAATCGTCGTAGCTTACGAGAGCCCGGAAATAGGTTGGTTAAATTTACCAAGCGTGACGGAGTAACTACCTGCGCATACCCCCCCCCCCCCCCCCTGGAATGTATATACTATTTGAGGTTGCGTTAAGCAAGTTAGCACGACCCTTAACGCGTATCGCGTTAAATTATGCTCAGTGTTGAAAACCCGGGTGTGCCTCGGCACACATACGATACGGGCTAGCGTGGATGGGTCGGATTCACGCGTGAGGGTAACACGGGAGAGGATCGTTGTTGGTACGCCGCAAAATTGGCTCGGGAAATCTCGCCGAGTGTTGCACTCGATAATGTCTCCCGAGCGAAAGTATCTTCCAAAATCGGAGACATAGGATTCTCATTGATGTCTTACGGGATGACAGAGTAGACGCAGACGGACCCGAGAAACTTTGATTTCGTTGGATTCGACATTGGCCAAAGGCTTCGTTAATCTTGCGAGAGCGTCGAAGCGTCGAATTCGCAATCCGTGCAATAAGGGACTTGCGCCACGGGCGATAGGAAGTCAGGAGAGAGCGCACCCTCGGACCTCCGAGGGATGGGATAGGTTAAGGGTCAAAAGCTCGGCTGGCCTAGGAAGGTCAATTTCGTGGTACGCGACCAAAGACGAAGGCTCTAGGCAACCCGTCTATCTGTTTGGAGCTTGATGGAAAATCACTCTCCCGCATTCTATCTCTGTGCGAAACGCTTGTTATTATTAACCTTTGAAGACCGGACATGCTCCAGCGACTCCGTCTTCATTGTTAGGCATTACTTCGCCGGAAATTAATCGAATTAATTAATTTCACGAGCCTACACGCGTGAAAAATAATCTGTTCCACTATTGACTTATGGTATATTGTGTGGATCTGCCTAAAGACTGCCTACTTCGTCACTCCCGGTCGAAAATTGAGTCTTTCAAACCGGAAGTGACGTAATTCCTGTATGACGTCACTTCCGCTGAAAAAAATGAGTTTCAAACCGAAAGTGACGTAATTCCCGTATGACGTCACTTCCGGTCAAAACATGAGATTTTCGGACTGGAAGCGACTTATTTCCGGTATGACGTCACTTCCGGTTGAAAAATGAGATTTTCAAACTGAAAGTGACGGATTTTCGGTAAATCTCCGAAAATCTTAATTTCCGGTTTCTATAGTTCATATCGAAGGCTCGAAGCGTCCGAGTCACAACAATCTGCCGGTAGCCTATAGTCCATACCCTTTACTCGGCCCTCCCTGACTAGTATATAAATCAATGATGCATGAACCGGGCCATATAGACCACTTTTACCCTATGGGTCTCAATTTACAATTAACAAGAACTACATCGAAACTGCATACAGCCAATGAACAGAAAAATCTAAAAACGAAAGAAAAAAAAAATCTATTCTCGAGGTCGTCGAGCATCGCCGTCGAGAAACTGTGCTCGGGTGTTCCCGGCGTTGAACTGGCTGCATAAATAAGGCGAGAGCTGGGAAATTTGCAATTATGAATCGGGACTAGAAATACACGGCTGCTTTTCTCCGCGGCGTCAAGGCCTGGGCTGCGAGGAGATCCCAGCGCGGGGTAACTTCTCCCGAGCGCCCTCGTGTATATGCCGGGTAAAAAGAGACGGGAAAGGTAAGGCACCGGAGACGGAGGCGAGAGAGGGTGGGCGGGAAGGTTTGCCTGGTTCTGGTTCGCCCAGCAGTTCGTCGTACGTTATACGATGCAGAGGCATGCGAGAGAGGGGCCGCGCCACGGAGGGATATGAAAGCAACGCGCGAGGGTGTGGAGACGAGGGGGAGGAGAGGGAGGGAGGAGGAGGAAGGCAGTGGTTGGGTGGGTGTCGCGCGGAAAAGTTGAAGGAAGCACAGCTGACGAGTATGCAAATGTGGACCTCTCGCCCTCGCTCATACCCTTATTTTGCGACCCCGGAGGGATGAGGAAACAGCGAGGCAGAGCGCCAACCACCCCCACGGTGCCGTACCGGCGAAACAGTGCAATCCCCGTGTGCCCCCGACGGGCCTCGGCATTAGCGACCAACTTTCTCGGGCTGTGTGCGATGAGGGCTGCCGGTGCTACGAAGGCGAGCGACGACGAGGAGGATCGTACAAGCCTGTCACGAATACACCTGTGCTCGCTCCGACATCGCTGACACTGGGAGAGTGCCGCAAGGATGCAGCCAGAGACGAGGCCGAGGGAGCCTGCCTCGGGCCATCGCACCCGAGAATTTCACCGGAAGCCCCGGGTGACTCTGCTTCCACCTCGCAATCAGCAGAGCCCGGTCTCGTTGGGGTTTCTTTTTTTTTTTTTTTTTTTGTCATCCGACCCGATCTTTTATACTGACCTGCATGGCTGCGTCTATGGCTAATGTCGCGGCGAGGTGAAAAAAGGTGCAAACCAATTTGCAGATGGCCTCGTAACTTTTTATCGTTTTCCGCCTGCAAGCTAACTCTATGAGAAAGTTCTTGATTCGATTTTGGGGTGCTCAATAGAGGAAGCTATGTGCATTTTGTGTGATCAAAGGGCAAAAATAAAATCACTGAGTGAAATTTTGGTTATTCGTCGTTCTGCGGCCATTTTTAATTTATCTTGCACGTTGATTACAAATGTGCAACTTATTTACTTCTATAGCGATATTTGATGCAAATTTCCAAAAAAATTCACCCCTATTATAAATCTCATAAAATTCCATCGATTCGATCCATATTTATTTCGGAACGATGGGATTTTTAGTTATGGCGGTGAAAATGTCTGAACGGTGAATGAGTGCGATACGAATGACGAAACATTTGTGACCGATGTCGGGAAATGGAATCTTTCAATTTCCCTAACAACATCCGTTTTACGGATATGTGAGATCAAAGAATTTTTTTTTTCTTCGTGTCCCGTGACACCGGTAAGATTTTGATGCCGACGGAAGCGAGGGAATTCTGGGTAGGGGCGGGGCGAACATTCGTAGCGACTCGATTAATTCAGTGATTCAGCGAGAGACGAGAGTAAGAATGAGGGATGAGTTCGCCCTCCGCGTGCTATACGGTATTCAGCTCGGTTTCCGGCTCTCTGCGAAACGTCCTAGACGGTATAGGCAGTCACGTACGTTCGAGCGACTCGGCAAAGACTGACGAAAGAAAGTCAAAGAGCAAAAGTGGAAGTTACAGTCGCTCACTCTGGATGCCTGACAGAGTTCTCTGTGCGCCTCCACGATTCTATGGGTGAAGAAATTTGTGAGAGAGTATTGGAAAGTCAACGGAGCTCTCAGTCGCAGAACCGAGTCATCTCATTTCCATATGGGTTCGAACCATTTAGCGCAAACATTTTTTTCCATTCGCTAAAAGCTCTCGGATCGCGCTCCTTTACGCGAGATGTCTCTAACTTACAATTTGAATAAAAGCAAACACACGTCCTTTCACCAACCCCGCCCCCCCCCCCCCCTTACCCTACGCAGTCAAGCTGAAGGATTTTTTCTCGCTCGCTACCCTTTGCATCAGATTCTTCGATTCTTCGACTGTCCCTTCTTTCATACATTTTATACGTATAGTAGTTGGTTTTATTAGGTTTCATTTTATTTATTGGGATACATTGTACGTATAGTAGTTGGTTTTTTGGCTCTCTGGTGGTGAGTTTGGTCGTGAGTTTCCTTGTAAGTTTCTGTGTAAGTGTTCATATAAGCTTTTGCAAGTACCTGCGTGAATGTTGAATTCCACATATGGCACTTTATTATGTCGTACACGTGAACAAGACATACATATGACATTCCACGACAAGCGGTTCACGCATTCTTCGCTGCGCAATTTGTTCACATATCATACACGTATCAATACAAATTCCCAAAAAAATTGTCGCAGTTTCCAAAATTTATTTCTCGATCTTATTTTCTTCTCGTCGCGAAAATGAGGCTCTCAATGTCCCGTATACGAATTTATCGGTTCAAACTGTCGACAGACTCTTCTCTTTATTCTTCGATGCCAAAAAAAAGGAAAACACATTGTACGTGGAGAAGAGATTAGGCTGTTCGCGAGGAAGGTGGGGAAACCATCCGCTGCTTTACGACCCTCGTATCGAGTTATGAGAATCTTTTCAGACTGCCACATGCTCGCTGCCTGCACGCGCTCGCTACGGCTGTCGCCTCTCGCCCGCTTCTCGCTATATCCCTCTCTTGCTCTCGAGGAAGTCGACTCACGTGCGATACTCTCGGCCATACATTTTCACTTTGGCACACGTGTCGTCGTCCTCGTCGTCGAGTTTGCAGCTGTCGCGCCATCCTCGCCACTCCAGAACTCTTCTTTTTTTTTTCCTCCCCCGAAATTCCAGCCTTGTTTCGTCACGATACAAAGCTCTCTCCATATAAGACTCACTACAGCATTACGCCCTTCCACCAAACCCCATCCAAACGCTGCATCGTTTTCCATGCCCGACCACTCTTCCATTCTCATCTCACCGACTCGAAGAAATGGAGATACGATGATGCGCTCGGTTATGCATTATACATGCGAGACCATACGGAGAGCCGCGCAAAGCCCGCTGTTACTCAGTTTTGTTCTCGATTGATATCGTTATTGAGTAAAAAAAAAATGATCCCAGTACTCTGTATTTTGAGCAATTTTTTTCAACGACAAAAATTGTTCCCTCGGTGAATTCGAACTAAAAAGACAATTTTTTTCTTCTACAAACCTTCGAATAAAAGTGATGAGAGATATATTCATGGATCGGGGCAAGGATCAAACTCCCCGAAGTCCCTGTTTATATTTTCTTGAAATATTTATCGCTCCCGCATCTCGGCAAAGCCCGCTTGAAAATCCCATTTGCGTTGCGACACTTCGTCCTTTTTTTTTTACTTTATGTCGGTGCGACTCGACCGAGGCGTCACGTTGCCTCACCCCTTTGAGGATACTTTGAGCGCAGTTACGCACCGTAATCACGTTTGTTTTATGGGCCGTTACGGCCGGCCAGATACTTTAACTAATTGTATAATTGCTCGGGTGTGTGTCGGCGGCGAAAGGCGAAGGAGTCGGAGGAGGCAGCGCCAAAGCGCCAGGACATTCTCGATTTTTGTCGTTTGTGGTTTTCAACCCCCCGCGGTGAAAGTGAGTGACGAAGGGACGGCGAATGAGAGAAAAAAAGGGGTTGCGACTTCGTGACGGCCAGCACTGCGCATTTTTTTTTTTTTTTTTTCGAGCTACCCCGGCGTCGTCGCGCGTGCCGCTAAAGCCCTTCGTCGACGACCGTCCCTTCGACGACCTTCGACCCTGATTCTTACCCTCTCGCTCGCTGAAGCTTAATGTCCGCCCGGCGTGCTAATTGCAAGCGTTTTAATTTGCGAAAAGCAAAACGAGACAGAACTCTCTCTCAGCGTTACGGCCGTTTCTCAGCTTTTTAATTCCACTTTATTAACGGAAGACTGTCGAGCGTTTTGTACTCCAATGTTGCCTTTTTTTGGTTCGCTCAATCTGCTAGGGAATGTTTTGTGCGCAGTTAGAGGAGTCAAAAAAACGGCTGCATCATTACCGAGACCGATAATTTTCTACACTAAATTTAATGTACAGTTTTTCATCGTAAATAAAATAATACAAAATTTCTTTAAAAAATTGAATTTTCCTAAAATTTCTGGGGCTGCAAATACGATTTTTCATGCGGAAAAGATCGACGTCCGCGTCGTATGACTTTCCGGAACGAGATTTAGTGAATGGAGAGGACATATACATACGCATATACACAGTGTATCTCGTCGAGCCGAGAGGGAATCCCCGATCGACGATACCGGTATAACAGTCACCCCTTCCTGCCCGACGCTCTGTTATAGTTACCCTTATCCGTTTCACCCTCTTCTTCTTGGTTTTCTTCATCGTTCGGATAGCCGGAGAGGCAAACGGCGATTCCTCGAGCCACCAACTTCCATCCCGATTCGTTTCCATCCCACGTGTGTGTGTGTGTCTGCTCGGTCCGCGAACGAAGGAAAATTCAACCCCTACACTGTTGCCCTCTCGGCAGTCTGTTCTCGTCGATCCCTCGCACCACCGTCGGCGCAGTCAGCCCAGCCAGGCTTCCTCAAATATTTGCTCAATCACCGCAAAGACATTTCACTAACTTGGCGACTATGGATCGGCCGGGAAACGGTCGGTACTCTCTCGCTCTCCGTGGCTCGCTCGTTGCTCCTCGTCGCCGGGTTTCTCTCGCTGGTAAAATCGCCCGGGGAGAAGACCACCGTCACCGCGAGCTTCTGGTACCGCACCATAGCCAAGGCAACCCCCGGGGGTTGCGTGCGAAGCCATTCGTTCGACCTACAACGTTTCTAAGTCGTGAATTTATGGGATTCTGTGCGGGGCCAAAGGAGGAGGCGTTGCTCGCCCGGTTGAACGGCAAAATCTATTTATACGGATATCTCACCGAATAACCGGTAGTTTCTATTCTCTATACGTGTATCGTGATTGGACGAAGGAAAGGAGAAATCGGATTTGGATGTAGAAAATAATAATAATATTAATAATTTGTACGCGGCAAAAGTTAATTTTATTTATTTTCGAAGTGAATAAACCGGCAACGATACACCGAGGGATTGATAATAACATGGTTAGCAATATTTATATTCTAAATATGTTTTTGTCGGTTATTACTATTTTTAAGGTAATAACATTTTTCAATACGTATTGAAATTTTTAACGACGCATACCGTCTAAAAAAGAATAGCCGGTAACAAAATATTTTGTATTATTTTGTATTATTTTTTGTAACATTTTCGCAATATTTATATTCTGCATATATTTTTGCCGGTTATCATTATTTTTTTAGGTAGTAACATTTTTCAATATGTATTGAACATTTCTGACGACGCATACTGCATCTAATACCATCTAAATGAGAATAGCAATTGTGAAATTATTTTGAATACAGATATTGCTAAAATCTTGTCGTCCGTTTTGTATTTTTACCCGTTTTTTTATCGTGCAACATTAGAAAAGGAAAATACGTTGAATTCGGGGGACGCGGCTTGTAGCGGCAGTTACGCGAGATTAGCAATTCATGAAAGAAGGTGGTTGTTATTGTCGAGGAGGGTTCTCGCCCACTGGTTTATCGGCCAAATTTAGCTGAGTGTCGGAGGACACAATGGCAATAATAATAATTAAGAAACATCGTAACGGCGCCAAGAGGATATTTGGTAAACTGGGCACACTCGGTTCGCACCGCTCATTCGCCTTTCCCTCGCCTTTATTTTTACTTTCATTCGCGGCTTCCCCTCTCCGCCGTCCCTCACCTAATCTCGAGAGCCGGTTCTTGTTAATAAAAAAAAACTCGTGAATATAAAGAGTTGCATTATTAAGGAAGTTGCAGAGTACGAGGTGTAACAAAAAAAAAAAGTTTTGAGTTAGCTCGCATGTATCGGGGGATGAGAGTGTCGAGGGACGAGAGCAACAAGCGAGAGACACTACTGCTACCTGGGATTCGGGGGAGTCGTAAGCGAGGACGACAGTTTGGCGAGAATGAATGAAATTGGCAGGGTGTGAAAGAATTTAAAAAAAAAAGTTTTCTTAATTACGTGTCTGATCCGATCGAGATTTAATGTAAGTTCAAAATGATGATAAACAATGATAAAGTAAAGCTAAACACTGTGCAGTGCTTTCACATGCTCTTAACACGTTCATTGTCGGACGGGCACGAATTTGACTTTGAGTGACTCTGCCGTTTTGAGAACAAAATCTGGAAGCATATGAACCTTCGCAACTTCTACCATTGGTTCGAAATAAAAATCGTGCAATAATAGTGCAAGAAACGCTTTCAATTCCAGCATCGCGTACTTTTGACCTGCATTGGAAAAAAAAGTTTTTATTTATTGATCTGTCTCGTAATCAAAAGACGTTATTAATTACCGATGCAATTCCGTGGTCCAGCGCTAAATGGAACATACGAAAACGGATGTCGACCCACGCATTTGTCGGGCAAAAATCGGTCAGGATCGAATACTGTAGGCTGCGTCCAGAAATTTGGATCTCGATGAACGCTCCAAATGTTCATAAACACATGTGTTCCAGAAGGCACCACAAAGTCTTCTGAAAATACAGATCCACCTCATACAACAGTACGGTAAAACATTTCCTGTAAATCATTTTAAAAAAATTCCATTCGCTCATACTCAGACGCAAGTCCTCAGTTAGTCTCCGTCCAACGTTGAAAACGGGTGAATATAGTCGCAAGGATTCTTTGATGCAACGATCGAGATATTCCATGCTTTGTAATTCGTACATAGTTAATTTTCCATTCGATTTTTTTAGTATCGAATCGATCTCGGCTCTTGCGCGTGCCTGTTAATGAATAACAATTTCTTTTCCTCAGTGCACTAGGGGACCCAGGCCCAATACTGACCCGAGCTCGGACGGGATATTTTTCCACTAACCCACCTAGAAAAATAATTTATTTGACAGGCGCCCGCAAGTAATATTTATTTGGTTTAAATAAATATTTATTTGCGGGGCACCCGTCATATAAATTATTTTTCTTGATGCCCCGAAGTGAACAAAACGTCCGGTTCTCCACTGTCTGCGGTCGATTCAATATTCCTCAATATTTTTTTAAACGTATTTTCACCTGAACATCTTTGTGCTCCGCTAGTTGAAGAACTGCGAAAGTTAAAGCAGTAGTCGTGGTATCGTGACCCTACGAAATACACATAAGTTTTATTGGATAATCGATATATGTATATCGGCGATGGATTGTTCGATGGAGAATATCAGACGATTCCCACCTTAAATATAAAAGTGTCGACCTCTTCGCGGATGCCAAGATCGTCGATGGTACCGTGTTCCTTCTGGGTGGCGATCAAGAGATCCAACATCGCCAGTCTCTTCTTTTTTACTGTGCGGAACATACACGAAAGAAAAAGGTTAATCATAATTCCGTGCTGTACAAGGAAAAAAATACGTGTATTCCGTGCAGCGTTAAATCGCGATCTGTCTATTCAATCAATTATTCGCGTGAGTGTAATTACTTGCGACACGTGTTTCTGTCGCTTCATTTTCCGATGAAAAACGCTTCAGATACTGTCCTCCGGTCTCCTCGTGGTATCGTTTTCTTTTCTGGATTATCTGAATAGTAAAATCAGACTTTGTTGTTGCAAATCTCGTTTTTGTGCTCTGAGAGAAGGATCTAGTAAATATGACTATGTCGCTTGAGAGATATTACCATAGCACACACAGTAGAACCCCGTTTATCCGAGGCAGGGGAGAACGGGGCAAAATAGGACAGTGGGGCAAAACGGGGCAGCGAGGGCAAAATTCAATATTCCAATAATTTTTAGATGCCCAATTTTGGCCCACCGATATATCTCGATTTTTGCTATAGTAAAAATTCTTGGAAAATCTGGGACTTTCTGCCATAGGTGGTGCCCCAGCGTACTACGATGAGCAATGGTAATCTTTCTTAGATGGCCGGTACTATGTCCTTCTCTTAGTGTACCTGCATTGTTAAAAGTTGTGTTGTTATATTGAAGGAACAGACCTCCGACGTGAACCCGTGTAGTACTTCCAGTGCCTCGGCGTGCGCGCGACCCTTCCGAGTCAACGAGAATAACCAATTGTTTATCAACCATGGACGTGTGGCTCTGTATACATGAAACAAGTCATCCACCATATTAGTTAGTTACTATTCAGACAATTCAATCCAATTTATATCAAGATTTTTTCCACATGCCTGTAAAAAACTATTTCACCAACTAGTTTAAGCGACCTTCTGTATCTTTCCTGTGCAGAACGATCATCCTGCATGGTCGTGCCCATCGCCGTCTCTGGATTATATGGAAGCAATTTTTCTAATTATTTACAGTTTGCTCTTGTTCATCGTAAGTGCATCGCAAGAGAAGCCATATGTATACTATTTCACCACAGTTTGCGCTCAAAAGTATGTGAAAAACCACAGTCGCTAACAAAAACTGTAACGAATAAATTAAAGAAGATCGGATTCCATGCATGACGCTCAATCCTACCGCATATAACGCCGAGCATGTATGTGCTGAATAAGGAAACGACGTCTTCGACCACTTCGCCGCGTTTCTCCTTCAAGGAGTTCACCATTCTGTCGGCTGTCTCGACAAATACTCCAACAAAATCGTGTAGCACATTGTAATGAAAAGTGGGAGTCAGCATTTTCCTGCGTGCGCGCCACTTATTTCCTAGAAAGCAAAGTAATCGAGATTGGTCGCTTACATGGTGTAATTTTACGGTGATGCGGAATTGGTTGAAAATGTATGATATTTTCGATATGTTGCACTGATTCTAATGTGAACGCCATTCACATTCACTTTGGCAAGAAAAACGACTTTGAATGAATAAATTTCGGTAAATTTCACTCATCCGAGCAAAGGCGCATTTAATATTTTTGAGGTCGTATCATCTTAAGGCACAGTTATGAATTTTCCGCAACACGTCACTGAGCGAGAAACTTACCATCGCTCGTCAAAAGTCCTGTATTCAGCCATTCATGAAGAAGTTCGTAGATAAAGCTTTTACTTATATGCTTTTGGCTGCTTGTGAGTATCTATAAAAATTACGTTGAATGTTGAAAATCTGCCAAGGTCATGGCGCCCTCTTGTGACAGCATGTGCCACTCTGGCCGAATTTACCTCAACGTCATTGGAATGATGAATAAAAATCACTGGTAAGTGGCTCATCCAGATTTTAAAAGTTGGATAATATATCGACGTCCATTTTAATATCCGAGGCCATAATTCGACTAAATTTAAAATAAGTGTAAAAGGGATCAGTGCTAACATCGGATATATGTCGCTTACCTTCCGGTATCATGAAATCAAGGACATTTCCGATAATCGGCCACCCTTTTGGTCCTGGGATTTTGTTAATCAACTTTCCCAATCTGCTGTTGTGAATTGCCAGATGGTAGACCGTCAAAGCTGCTGTTATTAAGACCAAGATCGTTAATATCAATTCCATTACAATTCAGCGTTATATTGCGTCGCGCCTTGTCACTGTTGAGCACTTCGGGTTAAATGTGCTTTATTCACTGAATCAACTGCGACTGCTCGATTGTTCAATTTTGATACCGGCTTCAAAGCCACTGCAGACCTCAGAAGTGTTACTACCAGCAGTTATCTATCCCTCCCACTCCGCTTAGATAGCAGAATTTTTTTTTTTTAGTAATTCTAATAACGCCACACAGAGGAGAAAATCCTATACATAGAATATTATACCGTGGTTATCTGCACGAAGGGGTTTTTTTACCTTCTTAAACATTTTTTTGCTGGAACAATACTCGAATGACATATCTCCGTCCGTGACCCCATGCCAATTGCAACGTCCATCAATCCCAGCTATCAAGGTAGCCACGGTAGGTTGTCTTGACGAGGCAAAGCAAAAAACGACAATTGCACTCTTTGACTCAGCGAAAATTCTTGGTCGACTTGGTTTAGTTTAATTTATTCAATTCGTCAATCAATCAATGCCACTATCCCCTTTGGCTTTTTTCGTTTCTGATTTTTTGTTTGTTTTTTACTGTGTTCGTGCTTCGTTTCATACACCTTCGTCACTCGGTTCTAACTACCACCGCCCAGGGTCCGACATATGGCAACATTTTTTATTTTCTCATCACAACACAAGGTATGTAAGGAGACATAGATACAGCAGGTAGCTTAGGCTGTTCTCTCGAAGGATCAATTCAGTGCTGGCAGAAAAGTTTACAAGTGAAAAAAAAAAATTATGACATCAAGGCTTCCCCTATAAGGAAGCTAAAATCGATAAAATTTATTTACATATACCATCCTGATAAATGTAGTTTGTCTCAAATAATTATGATCAATTCCTAATCGATACACTGAGAAAGAAAAATCAACTGAGTTTGAGAAACAAATTTTTGGTTGATCGAACGAAATAATTTTCGCAACATTTGTTTCGCCACCCGCAAGCCCACATTTTCTTGAATCAATTGATTTTGTTTTCCCTGTAAATAAACTCAAATTAAATTCCTTTTTTCAAACCATTCCCTTCTTTTTTATTTCTCCTGAATCACGTACAATGCGCAAGAGTGCGAGAAAACAAAAAGCTTCCGTGCTTTAAAGCCCTACCGGGAAGTTCGGCATCTGAGAATGGTACAAGAAAAGCAACGGCGCGCAATTAGCATAACGACACTAATTAAAATACAAATGAAGAGTCTCAGAGAGCCGCTGTCGCTGCCGCGACCGGGTGCGACTCATTATCGCCCCCTGCTGTTGTCGGTAATTTCGTTCCCTTTTTCATATCTTCCTTCACTCGGTTTCATTCACTCACCGTTCAACTGACAGTCATCCCTGAAAAACCTAATTATATTTAATCGACCAGTCGAGGATAATTTTCCTCTTGGCAAATTGGCTCTCGCCGAAGATCCATGACTCATCTCTCTTCGCGGACTTCGATGCTCCTAGAGTCGTAGGTCAGTTACTTATTGTCCGACCGTACACGCGCCATTAACCACTTGCGCCGATTCCCATATTACACTGGACCTCTGTACACACACCATATATTATGCCGCCTATTCTTTCGTCTCGTCTTCCAGTTTCTTAGCATCGCAACGGGGAGGAAAAAAAATCTTAGGGAGC
This sequence comes from Ichneumon xanthorius, assembly GCA_917499995.1. NCBI lineage: Eukaryota > Metazoa > Arthropoda > Insecta > Hymenoptera > Ichneumonidae > Ichneumon > Ichneumon xanthorius. The sequence continues at coordinate 1,166,049 of OU824204.1, read as the reverse complement.
AAAAGAAAAGAAAAAAACCTACGAATCGACAGTGCGGAGAGCGCGTTACAGCACGGACGATTGGCCACTCTCCGACTAACATTTTCTTTTTACTATCTTTTTTTTTTTACGGGCTCGTCTCTATAGTATTCTAGGGTGGATGATGGTTATACTGTAGCGTATCCATTCGATATCGTAAAACATTCTATTTCGCCCTGGTAATCCCTGATTCACGTGAGACAAGCCGGAGCTTCTTTTGGAAAGATCCTCCTTGTGCCCTATAAATATGATTGGGGCATCGTTGCAAGCCCCTACAAGAATTTTCTGGCTCCTCTCTGCTTTGTCTATATGGCCACATATAGTATGGCCTTGCACCCCTTCACTCATTCCCTCATCCTCTATATACCTCCGACTCTCTCCCTCTCTACCTTCGTGTTCACTCTCTCCTCCGGCCCCTTTTCTACCCTCGCCCTCGCGGACTCCCATTGATGCCTCACACGGATCACCGGGAGAAAGCAGCACGCGACTTCCTTTCTCACCCTTTACCTTCCCTTCGCAAAGTCTTCTCGTGCCCTTGATCCCTTTACGACCGCGTTACGAAGAGATATTCGATCGGAGACGCGCTCTGCTATCAACTACCAAAACCTCCCTAAACCCCCCCCCCCCTTCATCCCGCTACGAGTTGGTAAGTCTCCACGAGCTAGCAACCCCTTTCATCCAACGAAACTCGACCGGAATCCTGATCTCGAAAGTCAATGCTACGCGAGATCCTAGAGTTCGGAGGTTTCTAAATGAATTTCATTCTTGCGCTTGCAATTTTTTGAATTGAAAATTGAAGGGTTCGAAATAGAAAATTTCGTAATGACATTTTTTTGCTTCGGCCAGAGGGACATTATATGGCCAAAAATAAAAACCCTTTTTTTCATCATAATTTGGGTGTTTTTTTACTTTGATTTTTTGTCATTAAAACAAGAGTGTAAACAGTGAAATCATCGTAGAAAATCATAAGCGTTGAAAAAAATTCCGAACCACCCATTTCCACTTTTAGCCGGAGGTCGATCGGGCCGTTGTTCATGACAAAAACTAAAAAACTATTTTCTTTCATCATAATTTGAGTGTTTCTTGGCATTCATTTTTTGTCGATAAAAAAAAAGTGTGAAGAGTGAGCTCATCCGGCCGGGTCTTCTCGAAGTGGTGATCGTACGAGTCGGTTGAGTGACGTTACAGTCGTCGGAGGTATGAACGGGAGTCGTTAAAAGGCGAGGCTCGTTCGTCGTAAACGCGCGAGGATTGAAGCACGGTGGGCGAGATAGGGAATGAGAATGAGCTCTTGGAAGAAAAAGTTGATGAAACGCACCGGAGAAAACGCGGAATCGCCCGGTGCACGTAGCGTTAATCCTGGCTTCGTCGGGGATGCTTATGTATATCTCTCAAACCCTCGTTCCTTCGTCAGTCCGCTCCATCGTGCAGGCGCACATACCAACGAACGAGCCTCCCCCTTTTGCTTATGCCACGGCTTCTCTCTGCCTTCCCTACTCCCTCTCTCTTTCTCACCGCTCTTTTCGGTTGACACTTAATTTCCGTTATTCGTACGCGGCCTGGTACTCGCTCTTTCTCGCTTTATGACACACTCCAACCCCATATAACAGGATCTCCTTCATTCTCTCGGTTAACCGGCGGCAATATTCATCTCTCGTCGCATAAAAGCACGAGAAGCGCGAGATCACGACGGACACCCGACTCGTACTCGAACGAGCGGTATCTATCGTTAAGGCGTAACTCCCGCAAAGCAGGAAACTTCATCAAATGTGACGTTTTTTTTACCAAATTTTTTGTTATTTTTTTTACCAATATTTTGTTATTTTTTAAATAGAATTTTTTAATTTTAAGATAGTCGATAGCCTAAGAATTGTAAGAGTCAGCGTGCGCAAAGACTTTTTTATCAATGTTCAAAACCGCATAAAATGTTAATGACTGAAATCATTTTGTTAAAAATTTGACCATACATTGAGAATTTATCTCAGAAATATCAGCTCGATGGCTTGAGCCGTTCTCAAGCTATAAGAGTTTCAATTGTTCAGATCCGAGCACACACACACACATATAAATATCATTTTCCGATGTTTCGAAAGAATCTGAACACATAATCATTAAAAACTCGAAATTTTATTTTTATGAAAACAAAACTTCCTCGGGAGCAAATCGCATGATTATATTGCTCACCGATGAACTTAATTTTTTTTAACGTGAAAAATACGAAGTTGAAAAATTTCTCTTCAGGGTTTGCCACTTCGTATTTTGATCTCCTACCGACGGTGTATTAGCAGAATCCACTGGATGATTGCCAGTTCCCTCCGACGTGGTTGTCTCAAAAGCGCGATCGTTCGCCCACGTGCCCGGAAATCCTGATTCACGTACGTCGCGCACGACCACCTCGCCTGACCGCTCTCCACCCGCACTATCTCTTCTTCCTTTCCATTACGTTCTTTTTTTTACCACTCTCCTGCCATTCCCGAACTATTCGGCATTCGATTCGGGACGCGGCGTGAAAAACTCCCCGAAGAATCTCTGTGAAGATTGAGATCCCGAAGTCCCGAACGAAGTTACGCGTACGCGTCGAGAAGCGACAATCAAGTTATTTCCTTAACTCCTCAGGAAAGGAAAGTGGCTTCGAGTGCTTTGAAAAAAAAAAAAATTAGTTTTCGTTGCGGTTCTCCAAAACACAAGTTACAAACTCGAACCACCGAAATCAGTCCGCATTGGCCATTTAGACTTTAAGTGAAGCACCACACAGGGCCAGTATCGGCGCAGCGTCGGCCAGCCTACGGCCGACGGCGTCCGGCCTCGGTCCTGCGTGCCGCTCTCACCAGGGCAGTATCGGAGGAGCAAAGAGGAGGAAGGAAGGTGAGAGGGACGCTGAGGTCGCGAAGACTTAATGTCGGAGCTTGCGGGGAGGACGTCGAACGTCAGAGGGAAGAACGGTAAAGAGGCCTGGCAGAGCGCGTTATTGGAAAACGATGATTTACGATAATGGGCTTTTTTTTCCTCCTCTCTCCGGACTCTTTGCCTCCCTTGCGCGGCAAAAGGGGGCACCGAACGAGTGAGGGAAAACGGCGAGGCCAAACCTGGCGCGGGGGCGAGAGAGCGAAACGGAAAAGCCCGAGAGGGTGGAAAATATACACCCCTTGCCGGGCGTATACCTTCCAGCTTTCGAAGCTTTTGCAGGGAGGGGGGTGGGGGGGGGGACTACGGGAGGACGCGTTAATAACGTTAATTAATATTTCGCGAGAGGTTTGGCGGTCGAAGAGAGGCCGCGTGCCCGGGACTTTCGGGGTGGCTTGCCGAGCGCGGTTTTCCAACCTATCCCCCCCCCCCCCTCCACGTCTCGGAACGAGGTAGCTTCGCTATTGCTGCTACTGCTCCTGCTGCTGGTTTAACGCGATGCTGCGCGGCAATCTGCCAGCTGGCAGCCACCTCAGACGTCTACGAGAGGCCAATGCGACCGATCGTGGAGTCCTCGCGGGGCGTTAGACCGACCGGGGGGTTTAACCATCCCTTACGTTTTCTTGACTGTGCTATGGGGCTGAAAGATTGGAGGGGATTAAGGGTTAGACTTTTTTTATTGTAAAATTAACAGAAATAAATTATGTCGACGCTAAAATGCTCACGTTTTCTTCACTGTGCGAGGAGTCTGAAAGATTTGAGGGGATTAAGGGATAGATTTTTTTTTATTGTAACATTAACGGAAATAAATTATATGGATGATCTAACGGAAGAATGCTTACGTTTTCTGCACTATGCGATGGGTCTGAAAGGTTTGATGAGATGAAGAGTCAGATTTTTGTTTAATGTAAATTTAACATTATATCGATGGTTTAACGCCGGTGCTTGTGCAGATGTGTGGCCTTGTAGGATTAAGCCATCGATATAATTAACATACTTTGACTCAAAAAATCGAAAGAATCGTCGGGGATAAAGAATGAAAGGTCAGCCAGACGAAAACCGGTGTATATTATTGCTCCCTGCTTCGCAGGCATTGAAACGTCACTGGCATCAATATTTTATTGCATCGTATATATATATACATAGATATATATATATACGCACATCTATATACACTATGAAAGAATAAGGCAGGACTGCTCATGTAAATTCCACGAGAGATTTTACGACAATGTAATCCTCCGCGACTCCGAGAGAGTCGCCGCCTGACGAGGCGGCCTCCTCGCGCTTTCGCACCCCGTCCCCTCGCGATCTCTCTTCGCTCGAGGTGCGGTCGACGAAACGAGGGGTGATTTTTATCTTCGACCACAGACTCTCAGCTCGGTCTCTCATTCGAATTTCTTTTTGTTTTCTTTTCACTATAAATTGTGATTAAGGTTTCACTTTTCTTACCCCGTCCGAAGAGTAGGAAAAATTTATGTCACGAAGGGTATGAAAATATATCGAAGGATTTCATGTTGTATTTTTGTTTTTTCGCCGATTGGCTGTTGCACGAAACCAAAGCTGCAAGCTTTTCAACGGTAATTTTAGTCGCGCGCGAAATAAAAAAAAAATGTTTTTTCTTAGCTATTAGCGGGAGAAAATAAAGGAAAGCGAGAATGAGGGTGAAGAGTGGAGAGGAGAATCTTATCCGAGCTGAGCCTTCGAGATCGTTCCCATCGTCCTCCTTCCTCGGACGGATTTCGCTCGCTCCGTTCTCCGCGAGGCGTTTCAGCCGTCGTCGCCGGTTCCTTCCATAATTTGATTGTTTTAATTAAATTTCGCCCGGGGAATCGCTTTACGCCGGGCACACTGGCCCCGATGAGGGGGAGAGGTGGAGGAGGCCCTTCGGAATAGCGCACCGCTCGGCAACCGGTCTCTGCAATGCAAACCGTGAGGTGTGCACGCCGAATGAATCGGGATTGGAAAACCGATGCTCGTGGAAAGAGCGCGGTGACGAGGGTGAGGTAGGCTCATCTTCGACGCGTAAACCTCCCCTGCTATAGTCCCCTGACACAGTGAAAAACGGTTGGTCCATAAAAAAAAGAAAATTATTCACATACAAGTATTAAAAAAATAATCAATTTTAATTTGGGAGTGAAAGGTGGAGGGTTTTATATTTTCCATTTCTTTATTTATTATTACAATTTCGTCCAATTATTTCTCGCCAGTGTCTCGACGATGCTCTTGCGTGGTCGATGAGACGACGTTTCAGGCCCCGAGCGCCAGGAACGCGGTGACGAGGTCTTCGCCCTTCCGCCGATGAGGAAAACTGGTCGACGCGTATATCGACATATTTCCCGTAGATATTGGAATTTGTATCCTCGCCGATCTCGCTTACCTCGTATTATCTTCCGTCCGGAAAGCGACGTAATACCTCGCCCCGGGTTTACACCGACGCGCGCCGATCCATCGGATACACATTCGCCACGGTTCCGCGCGTCTCGCGCAATAACCTCGACGTCGTCGGCACCGCATCGAATTCACGTCGTTCCCGATTAAGGCAAAATTAACCCCCGTACGTTCGAACTCTCCCGCTGTCCCGTAATTCGATTTCATTTCTCTCGTCATCGAAAAGCTTTTCCCCGACGCGACACAGTTTCCCGCAATCACGACTTACCGGAGAAAATTATTCCAGCGCGCGCGCTCGACAGTAGTTAAAGGTACGCGCGTTACGGGCGCTCGCCGAGAGATGAGAAAATCGAAGGGCGCGCCGGTACACCTCGTCACTACCGTGTATTACATCGCCCTTCGATAAATCTGATTACACGGCCATTATCGAGCCTTTACTTTGTGATTTCAAACAAAAGAGATTCGCGCGCGATGACGAGAGGAATGAGGAAGGGGGCGAAGTGTCTCTCTGGCTTCTGCCGGAGCGTCGGAAGCCTCGAGGATGCCGGAGGCTGCGACGCTCGGGAAAACGAGAGAAGACACCCCTGCTCCGTGTCGCGCCTGGGGTCGGCCGGGCCGACACTTCTTCCGCCTCGATCGTCATCCCCCGCTTGGGGGACGAACAATTTAGATTAGCCTCGAGGACCATCGGTAGAATGCATCTTAGACAATTGGAATAAAAAAAAAAAATTAACATCGAGCCCTCGCGCACGGGGGATTTTTTTAGGAGGACAAGATGAGTTGCTTCTTTGGCTTAAAGCTTTGGATGTTTGCGATAAACTTTTTTTTATTGGTACCATCGTTGGGAGTCTGAGGTGCCTTCGTGATTTTTATGGGATTTTTTTCTGGCCCGTTTTGTTACTTATCCGGGTTGTTTGGAGATACCGGACGCAAAGGCTTAACGGATAATTTTCCGGCGCGATACATTTTTATCAATTACTCTTTTTCGCCAATGTAAAATGTCCCCACAGTGCTCTCTCTTGCTGCATGGTCGAGCGAATTTTTTTTTTTAAGACCGGAAACGCGGAAGTCAGCCGGAGCCAGTGGAAAAGTCCATTGAAGTCTCGGTCCAGAGAAGCCCTCGAAGAAGCGACCCATAAATATATATATATATATATATATATATATATATCCAACCCCTTTTCGCCAGCGTTACCAGCGAGAGCCTCCACAAGGGTCGAATGCGCATTTTTACTAAATTAAAAAGTATCGTGTGACTGCCCCAGCGACTCCCTCCGCGGTGCTCCGCTGCGGCTGTTGCGCGCTATTGCCGAGGCTCGAGAGTGTAGAAGCGCGCGTGCCTTGTTCCGCTTCTAAAGCGTTCTTAACCCCCCTTAAAGCGAAGCCCACCCTTTCCCGTTCCAAGCTTCCGGACTACCCTTAACCCTCTCCTTCTTTTTCTCTCTTCTTTTCCATTTTTTTTTCTTATTTTTTAACTCGAGCGATTCCATGGCTTCCTCTCCCCTCGTCCTGCACCGCAACTTCCTTGCTTCCCTGTGCCAGCCTCTCGACTCCTCGAGCCCCCTCCGAAATTGCTACCCTTGTTTGCCTTTAATGCTTCGCTATGTGTTTTTTTTTCTTCCTCCTCCGCTCTCCGCCTCGCCGATGGCTTTCGGCTCGATCTCTCGTACCTTCCCTCTTACCTTCCTCCACCGGACGCCACCCAAAAGCACGTACACCCCCCCCCCTCCCCCCGTATAACGCAAAGGAGACGCTGCTTCCGCCATTTTCGCGTGTACTCGTCGTCTCATCCACACCGCGAAGAGGGATCGCCGAGAGAGCCGCGAGAAACGAGAAAGGAGATATTGTAATGGGGGTTGAAAAAAAAAAAAAAAAATTAAAATCGTAGTCCACTCCTCGCTTCAACTCTCACCCTCGACGGTGAGCCCTTCGAGCGGCGCTTCTCTCTCGCTGCTGTCCACTCTCGCCCTTCTCGCCGAAAATATATTTCTCGTTAAAACGCGAAGTCTCTTCGAGCTACGGATATACATTATTTTTTTATTTTATTTTTTTGCTTTCTTTTTTTTTTAATCATTATTGTTATTATTATTACAACTCTCAGAGGGTTGTTTCTCATCGCGGCGGTGATATAAATTTGTTGCGAGAGTCGGAAGAGGCGGGAGTGGTAGGACATTGAATTTACACGGTAGGAATGAAAAAAAATATCGCACGCGTCTTTCCATCCCGGGCCGGAGGGGCGGAATGGGGGAGGGGGTGGCTTTTTGCGCTCCGAAGGGCCTTTGTTGCCGAATACTTTGTCGGGGGCGACTGCGGTCTGACGGAACCCACCGGTACGCCGGCTTTCCTCCTCCACGAACTCTCCGCGAATTTAACCCCCTTCTACCCACCCCCTTTCAACCCCCCACCCCCCACACTCCTCCGAGCTACCTACAGCGCGAGTGTGTATTTAATTTGTAAAAGTATTTCGTAATTCCCCGTGGTCGTACGGGGCATCCATGGCTGCAGCCACCGCTTACTTGCCCTTTTATCCCTTTTCTCGTGTTCCGTACACGAGAGCGCTACGAATATAGGCTTCCGACGAGAATTCGAGAGAAGCTTGACGTCGGGTACGGCATGGGGTACTTTGTAGTATTTTTTTATTTTTTTTTCCGAGGTATGTCGGAAGAGAATTAATTGGCGTGCGTGAGCGATTTATTAGAATTCGGGTTATTTTTTTTTAAAGCAACAGTCGCCGCGGAATTCGAAGCATTGAAGATTGAATTTTTTTAGGGATAAATATGAATGAATACGTAAGAGTTATAAGGGTAATAAGAGGAATAAACAATTCTTATAATTCTTATGAGAATAAGAATTAGTTGGTTAAAAAAAAATGAATTGACTGACCTTTTGATGTAAAATGGATCGAGTGAATGAACTTAAAACGTGATCGAATTGTACACGCCTGCAGTTCGGTCTCTCGAGGATGGAAGCGATACGGTAAAGCGGGGCAAAACGGACCATTTTTCCCGATTTTTTGGTGGACGTAAAGAAACTATCATTTGAATCAATGGTCCATATCGCCCCGGATTTCCGTTTTGCCCCGCTCGCCCCTGCGTCTAGTCTCGCATGGTGAAAAAAAAATATTGGACCTCGCCGCTGCCGGTACGAACCAATAAAGGTTTTCGCGAAAGGTAGACGGTTTTCGTCTCTGTCTATTTTTTTTACCCTCTCGAGTTCTTTGGTACGGCGGCTGTGGTTGCGGCAGTGCGGTTTCCGAAAGGGCATTTTCCGTATCCGATAACTCCGTGCATTGGCTACAGTTGCTTTAAAACCCCTTCGTTCCTTTCTCCGGCGCTTGAGAACGGGCTTGCCGTACATAAAAAGAGTTCTTGCTGAAACAAACTCTATGTCGCGGTCGGCAGAGATGAGTTTCTCCGACGGTTGAGCTATCTTTTTCAACTTTTTTTTTCTTTTTTTTCATCTCCACCGTTTACCGTAGCTTGTAAAGAGAGAAAATTTGCGAAGGGTGAAAAGCGGAAGGACTCAGTGTCGTCGCTAGTGATCCACACAGGAAACGTCGGGGTCGTTTCACCCTTGTTTAGACCTCTGTACCGTCATTCCCCCCTCCTCCGCCCTTTTCCTCTTTCGGTCAACGAGAGACCTCGTAGGAAACTACAGAAGGGCTTACGCACACATATTTCCACCGATTTTAGGCTGGACGACTTTTCTCTCCATACTTTCATGGCATAGGAGTTAGTAATGCTGCCTCAACGAAATTATTTACAGCTGTCACGTTTCGCAAAAAGTTCCTTTCGTAAATAATATAATATAATATAATATAATATAATATAATATAATATAATATAATATAATATAATATAATATAATATAATATAATATAATATAATATAATATAATATAATATAATATAATATAATATAATATAATATAATATAATATAATATAATATAATATAATATAATATAATATAATATAATATAATATAATATAATATAATATAATATAATATAATATAATATAATATAATATAATATAGTATAATATAATATAATATAATAATTTTGATTCCTCATAGAGGAGGCTTATGTTGATGAAAAAATAAATTGTCGTGATTTCAATGAAACGGTGTTCAGAATATTCGAAAATACCGAAAAATCACATAAAGAAAAAATGTCCGGATATATGTGTATGTGTGTGAATCAGAAGCGAAAACATGCAAACCGCTATAACTCGAGAATGGCTCGACCGATCGAGCTGAAATTTCACACACGGCATGTGTGACTAATGCACGGACTGCGCCAAACCCCCTCCTCTCCTTCGTCAACAAATTTCTATCGACTATATCTACTCGCTTGCCATTCGGTCTTCGACTCAGTCAGAAAATAGTAACCAAAGTATCGAGAGAATTGAGACTCGTGAGAGAAAATAAGAAAATAAAAAATCATGGTCAAGATGGGTTTTCTCCTGTTGGCGTGCTTGGTCATCGCCGTTATTTCCGGTGAGTAAAATCCTCGTGCTTTATTGGCTGCGTTTTTATCAGTTACGAATTTTCGAGAATTACCAGCTTTTTTAATTGTTCCACCCAAAAATCCGTAGCCGATCAGGAGACATGCGAGCCGGGGAGTGTCACTAGGCAGGACTGCAACTCTTGCATTTGCTCCGAAGACGGTAAAACTCGGATCTGTACCCTGATAAAGTGCGAAACAACGAAACCAGTTTGTAAACTAGGCCAGACGAAGATGGACGACTGCAACTATTGTATGTGCGGGATGAACGGGCACGGGTGGGTCTGCACTTCAATGACTTGCCCTCCGCAGGTCTGTCGGCCTGGAAGCACTTACAGGAAATTCTGCAACAGCTGCACTTGCGACTCTCATGGGTTCTCTGTCGCCTGCACGAAGAAACACTGTCCCGAGGAGATCTTCAATGAGGACGGTAGCTTGAAGCATCCCGAACGGGTAAGGGACAATCCGCTGGTGAGGCGGAGGCGTCAGGTCAGCGACAACAGACCTTGCGTGCCTGGAGAACGTTTCAAGAACTACTGCAACACCTGCATCTGCGGATCTGATGGTTTTTCCATCGCCTGCACGAAGAAACACTGTCCCGAGGAGATGTTCAACGAGGTCCGTAGCTTAAAGCGTCCCGAACAGGTAATGGACAATCCGCTGGTGAGGCGGAGGCGTCAGGTCAGCGACGACGGACCTTGCGTGCCTGGAGAACGATTCAAGAACTACTGCAATACCTGCACCTGCGGTTCCGATGGCTTTTCCGTCGCCTATACGAGGGAAGCCTGGCTTAAGGAGATCTTCAATCAGGACGGTAGCTTGAAGCATCCTGAACAGGTAATGGACAATCCGCTGGTGAGGCGGAGGCGTCAGGTCAGCGACGACGGACCTTGCGTGCCTGGAGAACGTTTCAAGAACTACTGCAATACCTGCACCTGCGGTTCCGATGGCTTTTCCGTCGCCTATACGAGGAAAGCCTGGCTTAAGGAGATCTTCAATCAGGACGGTAGCTTGAAGCATCCTGAACAGGTAATGGACAATCCGCTGGTGAGGCGGAGACGTCAGGTCAGCGACGACAGACCTTGCGTGCCTGGAGAACGTTTCAAGAACTACTGCAACACCTGCATCTGCGGATCTGATGGTTTTTCCGTCGCCTGCACGAAGAAACACTGTCCCGAGGAGATGTTCAACGAGGTCCGTACCTTGAAGCGTCCCGAACAGGTAATGGACAATCCACTGGTGAGGCGGAGGCGTCAGATCAGCCAATAAGCATCCCTAACAGGCGACCAACAGTATTGTGCTCCATCAATGACGTCATTGAAGCAACGTTTTTAACTTCAAATGAAAGAAAACTTTCAAATGAAAAGAAAACAGTCCATTTTTCTCAACCCTTTTTCTCAATCCCAAACTTCGCTATTATTCCCATCATATACACACTATAATTCGTGAAACATCTGGTGAATACAAGAGATTGACCTGAAGAGTCAAAGAATAACCAAACTTTGCCGTCATTCGATAATCACCCTGTGTACCCGACGATTTTTTATATATTTTTTTCATTGCCGAGATTTTTATGCCCCGACGAGATGTCTCGGAGGGAAAACTGTGAGGCCCGTATTACATCGTTCTCGTGGTTCCCTCTATTCGTTCCTTCGCGTTTCGAGTGTCTCGAGAGCGGACCCGCGACAAATATGGAATTTGCATATAAATCGGGTACTTCCATCTGTGCCCCCCCCCCCCCCCGGATGGGCTTCGCCGGGCGTCGAACACGGAGCATCCATATTCGCCGGTGATACAGAAATGAGCGAGGAAGTGAGACCAAGTTAGATTTTACGCGGATCGAAACCCTTCGACTATACGCGCCCCCTCCCCCTCCCCCCTCCACCCCCTTTCGTATACTACCCTTACTGGCTTCCACGGAAAATACTAACCTCGAGATATTATTAATAAGCCCGATGGATCGACGGGGATGGCGCGCGCGATTTAAGAAAATTCGAGCTGACGGAAGGAGGCGGAGAAATGGAACGGATCGGCAAGGGCCTTCGGGAGAAGTTCGTTCGCGGCACCAGAACGAAATCAATCTCTGGCGCTATCGGCAATAGCGATGGGGTAGTTTGAGAAACGACGAAACCGCGCTCGGAAATCGGTAAGAAAAAATACGTGGAATATACAAGGAGAGGTGCGGGCATATTTAAATTCAATTCCATATCGCGGAGAGCGGGTAGCAAGGGCTGTGCGGGTAACCCAGCGGAGAGACCACCACCGTGAGCTTATCGCGTTTGGGACCAATTTGGAAGGCACGGGATGCATGCCAATCTCGTGACCACGGAAGCTGCAGAACTTGATTCGGACTTACCATTTATTTTTATTTTTTTCGCCGCTTTTTTCATGGCTTTTTTTTATCCTAATGTGCTATGCGAAACATATCAGGTGAAAACTAGGTCAAAGTCTTGTATTATTTTTTCTAACGCGTGTTTCGTAAAAATAATTTCGTTAAATAAGTGACTAACTCGTTTGTTCAGGTTTGAATATACAAACCTGTCCTTTTATTTCGCGTCTCCTTATTAATTTTAGTTTGTACTTTTATTTGTAAAACTAGAGCTGGATGGTGCGATTGGAAAATGAAAAAATAAACAATTGTGGACGTTTGTGGACAATAAATAGTGTTAAAAAGATCAAACTTTTTTTTACTGTTTACTGTAATTATTATTTTTTTCACTTTTTTCAGTTTTGCTTTATTGTAATATGTCGGGTAAACATACTGACGGGAAATAGCGTGAACATTTTTTGCTTTTTTTTAATCTTGATTTTATTACGCTCCGCGATGCGTTCGGAGGTGTCGACAAGTGACTTCTCTCCTGGATTTATTTCTTTCTTTTTTCGATGCCCCCGGGGTGGCCAGAAGAGAGCAAAGAGCGCAAATAAACGTGAAGAGGATCGCGTTTCAAGCCCCTGGAACTACCCTCTTGCATCCCTTCTCCCATTTGATCTCTTCTTTTGCCTCTCTTCGTCGTCTTTTTTTCTTTTTTTTCACGGAAAGATAGAGAGCTCGCGAACGTGGAGAGGACGAGATGCTGAGAAGGATATCTCGGCAGTTGTAGTATGAGAGGGCGGTGGGGGAAAGAAAAAGCTGCTTTGGTAACCGGATAGCAGCGCGCAGCCCTCGCGGATGCTCGCTCGTTCCACCGCTCTAGGTATTTTTTAATCGGGGAAAATAAATCGTTTGATTCAATTATCAGAGAGAACCCTGCACCGAACCGCGAGTGAGAGAGGAAAGAAAAAAAGGGGGGGCGCATACAACTCGAGCCAGAGAGGGAGGGAAAACGAAAAAAAGCTTCTCTTTGTCCGGCTTAAGAGTCTCGAAAGTGCGTAAGAGGCTTAAAGCTCGAGAGAGACATTAAATACCGACGGGCTAGTGAAAGGGATATCGCTCGAGAATTTTTTTTTTTATAGCAAAGCTTATTAACGACTCTGGCGTCAATAAAATTCAGTTCTAAATAAATATGTAAATAACGCATTATTATTATACATAATATTACTTATTTTCTTACTCATTTACACTCCAATTTTTTTTATTGCAAAATAAATATTTGTCGAAGAAAAGTTATGGACCGCACCGACGAGTCAGTAAAAGGAATATCGCTTTTACGGACTGAAAGGAATGTTTTTTTTCCAAAAAAAGTTTTCGAGCAAAGTTTATTAACAACTCTCGCGTCAATAGAAATCAGTTCTAAATAAATATGTAAACTTTTTATTGTTATATTATTTATTAATTTATTGACAATTTAATTTTAAAAACGTTTAAAAATAAATATTAGTCGAAGAAAAATTATGGGCTTTCCACTGGATGAAAAAAGAAAAAATGAGAAAAACTATCGGTGGTGGAAAGCATGGCCGTTCGTTCTCCACCGAGGTCTTTCCTTATTTTTATCAGGTTCCTTTTTTCCACGGGGATGAATATTTAAGGAGGAGAGGTACGAGAAGTACCAACGGCAGACTTAATCTGCGCTCGGGGATTCGCGCGCGGGCACCGGCAAGGGATGATTCTCCTCCTCGGGTATCGCAAAGTAGCCGTTCCATACCTCCGCCTTTTCGTGACCTCCCCCCCCCCCCACCCGCCGGGTTGGTATAGTATACGGATAGGAGGGTGGAACGAGAAATAACGCTGCGGCCGATGCCGCCGATATAGTTCCGAGGGTTGAAAAAACTCCTCACCCCCTATATAACAAAGCTAAGAATCATTGTATGTGAACTTTGCGTTTTGCGTCTCTTGTGTACTTCTAAATAGTTTACCGTCCTTGTCGACGATTAAACGGGACGAAAAATCGAACAGGGCTGAAAATACGTAGACACAACCAGTGTCTACGAATGGAGACACGGTGGCGGTCGAATAAATTATTTTTCTGGGTGCGAATCTCGCTATCGATGAAACATACAGTAATTTCGCAACCGATTCGAATCTGCTTTTTCAAACAAAAAAAGGCTGTCTCTCCCGCACTTGCAGCCATGTCACTTCACCTTAAGATTAAGGCTGGGTGGTCCAAGGGCGCGTGGAAAAGGACTAGGGGTGATCCGGCTACCTGCAGCGTAGGCAAAAAAGCTTGAATCTCGCTATCGACGAAACATACAGTATATTCGACCCTCTCTTGATTTACGTCGCCCTCGGCGATAAGTTGGCTCGCCGAATCTACTCGACACGGCTACCCAGTTCTCTCTTCCTCTCTCTTCCTCTCTCTCTCTCTCTTTCCCGCTCGCGACCTCGATGTAATAGAACCACTCTGATTCCAATAACCATGAATCTATCATACGTCAAAACGCAATCTCCGCGGCAAACGTGAAAGCCCCCCCCCCTCCCCCTCCCCCTCCGGCCAGCTGGAGAGTAACAGGAGTTTGCTTTGCAGACTCGGCGATCGAGAGTGAGCTACTTCTATGCATGTGATATAGTGTACTTTCTACTGTACGAAATCAGCCACGAAATCGAAACGCCATAAATATCTTAAGGCACTGGCATGAGGATTTGCTCCGAAAATGAAAGTCGATTTTCAGTTTTTTTTTGTTTTTTTTTTTAAACAAACAGTCTATTACGAGTTTTTTTTTAAACCAACGGTACATTACGAGTCTAGTGCGATAAAACTGTTTCTGACGAGTGTCCAATCACACGAGTTAGAAAAAGTTTTTCACACGAGTACAACATTTTATTTCACAAGGTGTAAAAATTGAAGTTTTACGCACGCAAACCATAAAACTGCAATTTTCGAACCTTGTGAAGTAAAATATTTTTTCAATTAAAAAAAAGACTGAAACTTCCTAAGCCCTTGTACAAACAGTGTGTAAAAGTCCAACGTTGTCCTTTAAATACGCTGGTAATTATTGTTAATTTCTCACTTTCCATGGGTAAAAGCGAGAAGGGCGGAAAAATCTTGACGGTGTCTGAAGAATGGCTTCCTTAAAAAAAAAAATAAAAAAATTATGAAAGCCTCGTCGTCGGAAGAAGACGTGTTTCTGAGAGATGCGTGACGCGGGAAATGAGTAATGGTTGCCAATGACAGTGCTAACGCCGAGCTCCGGTACAAATGAATGCGCGACGAGGCTTTGACGCGCGATAATTTATCACACTCTTCTTCCGGCCCCCTCCCCTCTTCCCTCCGTCGCGCCGAGAAAACGTCGCGCACCTTCTGATCGAGGACAAATATAAATAAGGCAATCCCGTCGCTCACGGCGCCTTCGGTTTTTCCGGAGGCTGCAGAGCGGCGGAGAACGGAGCGACGAGACAGAAGGAGGAGACAAGCGTAGAGAAGCCTCGCAGTGGAAAAATCCCCCAACTGATCAGACACATCTAAGCGCGATGGCTTAACGGATCCCGATAATCCCAGGGGAATCGCTGCAAACGTCTCGCAATTTTACGTCAGATATGTCACCGACCCATGCGTGTGCAAGCCGCTGGAATCACTCCAGCGCTCCCAAATCCTTCTCTGCACACATTCCCTTCGCGCCCGGCAACTTTTATCGTCGCGCGAAACTCCGCTGCTGAAAAATGCTCGAAAATTAGTCTTCCTTCCGCGAAGTGGGCGGGATGAACGCGAGATTTTTTTACCCTCATGTTTCAATCTCGATACCGGTACATCGAAGATAGCCGACATTTTTTCAAATGCGTTTATTCTATTTGTTTTTTTATTTTCAGGTAAATTGTTTTGGAAAATCTTATAGTTGTATTTATTTATGAGCAGAACACAAGTAGAATTCAACGATTACATAAACTTTAGATATAGCGCACACTTCGCACTCGCATGCGCGTCAACTGAACGCAATCAGTGAGTTGACAAAAATGATCGCGCATATAGCGAGCACATTAAATCGGTTGAGAAAATTTATTCTCGACAGATTAATATGGACATTTTTTATAGTTTAATATTCGTCATGTTTCATACTGAAAAGGATATTTTTTAATCTGCGACGAGCGTACGTGTTCGTTATTAATAATACATGAGATAGGAGGGGGGTATTTATTCAGTGGCGGTTGGCTGTTTACACTGAGCATCAAATATGCAGGTGTCTCTGGGAAGGTGAGCACTCGAGTTTGGTGATGCTCGTGCTCCTCGTGCTGGCGCTCGTGTTGCAGAGAGAAAATACCCGAAGAGGGCGCGTTGCCGAGGAAATGAAGGTGGGACGACGGGTGATTAGACGCGACAGGGGTTGCCCGCGAGATACCCCCTGAGTTTATTAACGATATCGTGTGCGAGAGACCGACGGAGTGGAGGAAAAGATGCCTGGGGCTTTTTTGCCCTCTGAAAATATAAACGAAGACGTCGCGTCTCTCGCTTATAATATTTAGAAGCGTGAAAATCGCTTCTACGTAGAGAATTTTTAATTTTTTTTATATCTTCACTCGAACTATCTTACTTAACATATTTGACCTCTTTACAGGCAAATTTGACCTACGGAATTGACGCTCTCTATAAAAAAAAAATCAAGTTCAAACCGATTAAAAGAAAATATTCTATTCGAACCAACGGATAAATATTTTTCGGACTCGAAATTGTCTGCAATCGTGGTGCGTTATAGTCGGTCCCACAGGATCTCGAGATGACGATATCGACGAGTCGGCTGGTCATTTTTTTAAATATCTTTTTCACTCAAATTATCTCACTCAACATATTTGACATTTTTCCAGGCGAATTTGGCCTACGAAATTAACACTACATAAAAAACGACAAAGTTCAAACCGATTAAGAAAAAATATTCTCTTCGAACCAACGGACAAATATTTTTCGGACCCGAAATCCTCTGCAATCGTGCGTAAGTGGCACATTTATTTTTTCTTTTTTTTTCAAAATTCTTCTCGATTCGTACGGAGAACGTTATAGTCGGTCCCACAGGATCTCGAGATGACGATATCGACGAGCCGGCTGGTCACTATTGTCTCCTACGCTTTCGTTTCCCGACGTTAACTGGGCCGGGGAGTCCCCGAACTATATCTCGACGATATACGAAACCAATCGCGACACCTCGAACGGGGGTGAGTTTTCGTGGACTCGCCGGGAATACACGACCGCATACGGGTTGTTTCATCGATGCCGGGACGGAGCCGGCGTCCGGTCCGTTCGACCTTTTATTGGCCATAAAAGCAATAATGCGATGCCATACGATAGCCACGCGTGCCGCGGCCTCTCCTCTCGATCTCGCACTCGAGCCACGACAAAACGATACAGACAATGCGAAAGGAAGAGAGAAAACTTCACCCCTCTCAAGAGCCGGACCGTCCCTTCGTGTAGTACTTTGTCCTCTCGATTGTAGTCCGACCGTCAGATATATTCTTTTATTTTTACTTTTTTCCTCCGGACTCCTCGTCGTAAAAACGAAATGCGAGACAGAGTCGATTTTTGAGGAAAAATTGCTTTAATTTACCGCGGAAATGGAAGCGAGGGTGGATCTTTGTCACGGATGGAAGATGAGTAAACGCGACGATGTCTCGATGCCTTTAGACGGAGGTTCTAAAAAAAAAAGATGAAGAAAATTGCGGCTGGGATTGGGTGGAGAAAACAAGGGAAGGACGTGAGGGAGAGTCGGGAGAACTAGAAGGGAAATCCTTATCAGGCGCGTCGGCCGGCTTAATTTACTTGTACTCGTGTCTCGCTCGCGCTTATGTTTCTTTTCTCCGCTCATTTCGTCTCTCTCGTCTCGAGAGCTCGGGTGAGAATCTACCCTCTACTTATTTACAAGTACAAAATTGGCTGGTATGAAAAACTGAACGAAGCGACGATGGCCTCGTTTCGAAGATCGTTAACTTTGACGGAACGTCGGGTGTAATGCAGTTTTAACTTATTACCACTATTCCGAGAGGACGGGCGAGCAATTTTTCTGGTACCTGTGCGAAAACTGTTGATTCCGATAGGGTGCCTTATCGATCGAGCCTAAAAAAATTATTGAAGATCGGTAAAGAAAGGGCAACGAAAAAATTATTCATTGCTGCAACGTAAATTTAAAAATGAGGTTCCAAATTAGCACCACAAATATGTTCGGTTAATGTGTCGTTTACATTTATCTGGCCTCCCGTAATTATAGGAAAATTGTTGCTCCCAATGTACCGCCTTATCAATCGAGTCGAAAAAAAATTATTGAAAAAAATAGTAAAAAACAAAAAAAATGAAAAATTAATGTTACTCATTGCAATAAAAGTTTTAAAAAATTAAGTTCCAAATTGGTCCCCCAAATATCTTCAGTTTAATGTTTTCTTTACACTTTTCTCCCCTCCCCTAAAGAATCCCCAAGAAGAGTGTCTCGATGTCTCGCAGGACACGGTAAAGCTCACTTGAGAAGATTCCAGGCGTGAACGACACCTTGAGCCGAGATTACGAGGACCGGCGGAGTCCTCAGAATCCTCTTTGCTAGGGCTCTCGACCTTCCGGCTTGTTCTCGATCTCCCCCTTCCCGCAGCCCCTGCCCAGGGTCTTACTCTTGTTCCCTCGGCCGTACAATCTTTTTCTACCGATTCCGTGCCACGGACTCTCGTCCGCGAGTTCCTCGAGCCAACGGCCCGGTAATGCACTCAGAAAAAAAATTTATTTGCCGAGGCCCGCACAAATAAATATTTTTTAAATGAAAATTAATATTTATGTTATTAAAATAAAATAGTAGTAGTAAAAGTGCATTTATTGAAAATATCATGTAGTTTATACAATATCTGGTATATCTCTACCCGTACCTACATAGAATGTAGTTACACCGTTCACATAGACATTGCCAATTGGCCATCGATCGCAGTCCATCAGCCACTAAATAAAACATTTATTCAATATAAATAAAACATTAATTTTATTTAAATGGAACATTTATTCAATTTAAATAAAACATTTATTTAATTTAAATAAATGTTTTATTTGCGGGTGCCCGTCAAATAAATGATTTTGCCGGATACGGGAACCCCCATCGGAGAGTAGTTTTCACGGGCTTCGACGTTTCCTCTCTCTGCACTCAAAGAGAAATCGCCGAATAAATTCGAGGGAACTCGGCATCCGACTGCTCGTAGGTACAGTATTCGTAGAGTAGATTTTTAAGTTTCACCCGGCTTGTAATATCTTTTGTGCGCTTCGGGATGGTAATGGTTTCTAGGGGATGAGCGCAATGGGGAATTTAATGGCTCGACCGTGGTCCCGGTTTTACGGTCGATTATCGCCTCTCGCTCTTTCCCGACTCACACCAGAGAAACCCTTTGCTCAAAACACTATCGCGAGAAGGATTCTTACTTTACCCGGAATATCCTCGCCCTCCCCTCCGCCCCAGCCGCCCCACTGCTATTCGCTCGGTAAAGAAGCTAAGATTTGCCCGAGATGCTATATAGCGTGAGCGTAAAGGGAATTGCGGCATCATCGTAAACCGCGACGAGAACACTCCGACTGAAAATGTATGGAACCGAAGCACAGCTTCTTATTCCCGTATTCTCTCTTTCGACGTTAAATCTGTGGCATTATAGCGTCGAATCGTAAATTGACCTCGAATAGTCAACAGTTACGGCTATGAATTCTAAATAACTGCCGAGCGATTCATAACTTTATATTCTATCTTCAATAAGCCGGATATATGTTAAATTTATTTATTTATTCGTTTATTTATTTATTATCTTTTACGTGGAACGTCGTTTCTTCGCTCTGAGATGAACGCCTGTTAATCGCAATGGCGATTGATCGATTGATTACGCTTTATCGTAAAAAGTAATAAAATCAATTGATTCAAATTTCGATATATAAAAATTGGTTAATAGTAAATCGGTAAAAAATCTTCTATCGCTAACTTAATGCCCTGCACTATCTGTCGGCAAGATAAAATTTGACTAAATTAGGTGGATCACAAGTTTTGGGATCGTAGAAAAATTAGAAAAAGAGAAAAATAAAAAAAATTGTACAGTCGGCGCGACGTTGGATGACATGTCAAAATAAGACGCAACAATAACCTACCTTAAGTAAAAAAAATTGCCATAGCGAAAATAGCATACGCCGCGAATTTGTATTGAATTAAATAGATGAACTCCAAAGTAGAATGACGCTCTGCGCTCGAATGAATTTAATCGACCTCGGAGATTTTCGGTAAATGGTCTCTCGCGTTCACCGAGCATTCTCAACGCCATTAATTTATTTCCCTTTGAATGCATCCCCAAGAGCGAGGGGATTTCTGGCCACCCCTTTCCTTAGCTAAAGCTCCGTCGTCGTCGCAGTTGTCGGCGTCGTAGAACACCCTCTCGCTCTCTTCTTCCGTCTTGGGTAGTGGGCGTCGCATGACCGGGACATTAAGACATTGTTCGCATGATTTACAAGTCCGAATTACATTTAGCTTTGTACACTATAACGCTCCCGCTCCGGCTCCTCGACCGCTCGTATATTAAACATACATTGTCCGTTAACCCTTTCGGTAGCATCGCGCCCCACGCAACTTGCAGCCCTTCTTGTACCCTTTCGCCTAAGAACAATTCCCGTAAAGAAAAAAAAAATTCTCCGAATTTCGTAAGCTGTTCCATCTAAACAATTTTTTGTTTTTGCCACAAAAAGAGCAATAAATACGTTTGTTCCTTTTTATTAAAATTAATATTTATTTCATTCAAGTAACTATTTACTTAATTTAACTAAATATGTATTTAAATCAAATAAATATTTTACTCAATCCATATAAACGGTGGCCGTCAAATACATTTTTTTTCTGGGTCTACAGCCAAAGATCTTTTTTGTTTCTTTTCATCGCTAGACTATTTTTAATTTTTTTTTTTTTTTTCTCATAGCCCGAATCTTCCCCATTTCTCCTACTTGGTATCACGGATCCGCCGCAGCAGACACCGCGCTGCAGCGACGAGCGGAGTTAGAACCGTTTCCAATGAACTCCGCGCGAAGTCATCGATCATCCAATTAGCGGAACGCCGCGGCAGCGCGGGTGATCGATCATTCCGTTACGCCGTTTGGGCTCACTGTAACCTGGCTCGTACGCCGGCGTTCCTCGGCGGTGTATGTGTACGATCAGACACACCGCTCGCAACTGATCAGACACACGAGAAATGACTAGGAAACGTTAGGCCGCCGCTAAACACCCTCCGGCGTCCAGACGCGTTCGACCCTTGCATCGTATTCCGCAAAATCCCCCCCCCCCCCTCCCTTAGCAAATCCCTAATCAACCCTTTTCAACGCGCGCAATTTCGTGAGGCAAGAAACCCCTTTTCGGCGCTCCCACAGCCCCGGGGCTTGCCGGCACACAGTGCAACACCGCTCCAGAGAAAATATCGTTCGCAGCCTCCGATTCCCTTATTTCCCATTCTCATTCTCTTCGCGGTCCATCTTCCACCCTAATTAATAGATTCTCGCCACGCACTTTTCACAAACTTACGCTAACGAACCTACTGTGACCACCACGACTTATATACTTGCAGAAAAAAAAAACTGAACTTTGCTACATTGCGGACCTTGCACAGTAAAAAAAAGTTTGTACTTTTTGCAACAAATTATTGTCCACAAAAGGGATTTTTTTAGAATCTTCATATAGTGCCAAAGATCCTGTAAAATTGGAACCCGAATCGAAAGTGTGTTTTTAGTAGAAAAAAATTATTTTACCTTTTTTTCAACGAAAAATGGACTTTTCCATATCGGAAAAATTATGACGTCACGCACTGTGACTACCGGGCTTATAGACGCGAACAAAAAATAACTGGAATTTGCTATATTCTGGACCATGGGACGTTTATAAAAGGCCCTTGCGCGCCCTTGAGCGAAAGCTCGATACGCGGCCGACGGAGACGGAGAGGGAAGAAGGAGCGAAAGTTTGCCGGCGTTACGTCGGGAAGTTGGTTATTTCTTCAATATTTTTTTTTCTTCTTTCGCTCTCCACTCCACTCAGCCCCCGAGACCGGAGATACCGGAGGGGCCGACGGAGGACTCTGAGTCTTGTTAATTTTTTTTTTTTTTTTTTTACTGGAGGAACGAGACGAGAACGACGACGACGTCGAGAGGGGACAACGAGTTTTCTTCGGGTCCTGTCTCGATCTTTCGTTGGCCGCCTCGCTCGCTGCTATGCCGTGAACTGAGCGGCGACCCTTTCGCCACTGGAGAGTGTCTGCGGGGCCATCGAGAGGCTCCGCGTTCTATGGTCTGTGCCGGAGGTTTTCCTTCGACGGTGCGTACGAGCCTCCGGCGCTCCGCAGGGAAACCGCTCGGACTCGCTTCCTCTCCGAAGGGGTGGCCGAGCTACCTTTATCCTTCACCCTTATTCTCACGCGCAACCCGGAATTTGCCTGCCGGACACGGCCCGGGCCCGGGAATTCGTTCGCCAGTTCACCAAAGAATTCGAGACGCCGGACCTTCCGCTCTGCGAGAAAATATTTCGAGATAGAGGGGTGGCAAACTCGACTGGGGATTTCTTGCGGGAGCTTAACTTTTGGTCTATCGTTATTTTAACGAGGCAAATTTTTGTCCCTTAATTTTTATTTTTAAGCTGTGCTTGAAGCGACGCCTACGTGGACATGCTTTGCTGAAAGTATTGGTCTTGTTTTTAGCTACAACGGGGATAGGGACGTTTCTAGAGAGGAATGGGGCAAAATGGACCAGTGTCCTCCATTTGAGATTGGATGTTTTTTTGTCCCGAGAAAAATTGGTAAAAATTGTCCAATTGTGTCTACATCTATGATTTTTTTCGGAATTTTGCAACCTAATGACTTTCCTCTTCAAACTGTTTATTATTTATTAACTGGGGAGATTTGTGATTCGAAGAAATGGTAATTGGTAAAAAATGCTTCATTTTGTCCCGCAGTTCCTGTCTACATCGAAATTTCTTTCCTCTTCGAGCCGTTATTTATTAACTGACAATATTTCTAATTCCTCGGATCGATTCATCGAAGAAATCGTCGATTTTCGCCCGAGTAGGCAATCACCTCTCGTGCGCATCAAATTCGCAGGGCAGATTCGGGAGATTTTACTTATAACCAGCGTCGGGGTACGAGACGGTATTGTGCCCTGGGATTGATGGACTCGAACACGAGTGACTCGTTAGCCGCGCGGTGTGAGCAACGGTGGAAAGAGCCTCGCGGGGATTTTCCGTGCGTGAGGAATCGTTCCCCGTGCAGTGTATAACAGTAACTCCGTGCGAGAACTCCCTCGGCACATCGGCGCCTGTATCGAGGGGGGGTGTTTGCACAAGGTGTTTGATATATAACTCGATATCGGATAATAATGCGGGAGGATACGATGCGTGAGTTGTTAATTCGAGCTTCGGCGTCCGTTGCACATGACGTCGAACGATTTCTCCCGAGCCCCTCGGGGCTGCCTCTCTATATCGGTGTATATATTTTCACACTCGACTTGTTTCTACGATAAAAAAAAAGAGAAAAAAAATTATTCTTATCACTCTTTGCTAGCAGAGTAGTTCAAGCTGAAATCAGAGTTCAGACTCGATTAACGACGTCTGATTTTATTAGATAAAATATATAGTGCGCAAATGTGTGGAGGATGGAGAGAACCCATTCTCTACTTTACACTGTCTCCCACCCTCCCCCCTCCCCGCACCCATTTTGTACATTTTAGCCGAAAGATTTGTAATTTTAATATGTGGTATCTTCATTGTACAAAAAAAAAGTACATCAATATTCAATTGATGTAAGTAAACTAAGCAAATTTCAAGTTCCAGTATATTGAATTCACAATTAATTTTTACAGCCTGTTATTTACTTAACAAATATTCTACCAAATAAATATATTATTTATCTAATGTAATATATTTCACTTAATATATATAGGAACGATGTGAAAGAGAAAATTCTCTCTACATCGATGTACATATTTCCACGATAAAAAAAAAATAGTTAGAATTAACTCAAATTAGAGTTCAGACCCGATTAACAACGTCTGATTTTATTAGACAAAATATACCGTGCATAAATGTGTTAAGGACGAAGAAGAACCGGTCTCTCCTCTACACAGTCTCGCCCCCCCCCCCCCCATCTTTCTCGATTTATATCTATTTCCATAATTTCCTCTTAGCTGATAATTCGACCGAGCGCTACGAGAACCCTCGGGCCCTTGTGTTGTGCCTCGCCGAAATATCTATACGATATATATATTTTACCTAATATATATGGGAACGATGCGAAAGAGGAAATTCTCTTCGCGGAACCATTCACCCTTCCCCCAACCCCTTCCCTGTTTGAACTCGAGGCCGCATTTACAAGAGCTTCTTCGTCTTCTTCGCCACCGCGCTATCTCCACTTCGGGCTTCTCTTCTGCTGCTGTGCATGGAAATATTCAAATGAATTTCTAATCTCCGGCAACTCAGACTCACTCGCGGGAGGGGACCGAGGTGGGGGGGGGGGGGGGGGTGAAAGACCATGCCGCGAGAAAGTAGATAGCGACGGGGCAGGTACATTATACTGTAATATACACCCCCTTTGCCGGTAAAGGGTTCCCTAGATTGCCTAGTGCAATTGCTGTTTCTCCAATGAAACAAAAAATTACTTTCCCGCCCCATAAATACAGATTGTACTGGGCGTAATAATAGCGAACGTAAAGAAATATTATTATTATTTTTTATTTATTATGCACACGTCCGAGTGCAATGACTCAAAGTGCAGAAGTTCTTTTAATACAAAATTTAATGTTTAAATATACTTTTACAGGCTTCAGTTTTCAAATGGTTGACCAAGAAGTGAAAGACAGCTTTTATGATTATTATTATTATTCATAAGAAATTAAATTGATTTACATTGTGCAATGAAAAAAAATTGTTTACGGTCGAAATTGAGAAATATATATGGAGTCATTGGGAAAATGTCGAGCTTCATGGTTTTGCCGGTGGCGAGTATCGCCGCGTGTGCCCGTGACAGCCGGCAATTAACAGCTCCCGGACTATCGCCTTTCCGCGCGAAACGAGAACGAACGAAACGGTCTCTCCGGTTAACGCCAAAGCTTCGGATATACGCAGCGGAGAGAGACCGCGCCGGCAAAGCGCCCTTAAATAATTGTCCCCTGCCGTGCCGTCGTTCCCTGCCTCCTATTTCTAACGCTAACGCCTCTCCCTCGCTCTCGCTCACTCCCTCTCCTCGCTGCATCGGCCACCCTCTATCCTGTTAAGACACCGATTTGCGCGGAGCCAGGAAAGAGAAAACGACGAGGACGAATCACACCCCCGTCCCGTATAGCCCGTCAATGCCAGGTCTCGATCCATTCCACGACCCCGTAAAGCGAGATCTCACCACGCTTTCCGATTATTTGCCGATTTATTCGACGTACCCGGAAACCATTTCTCATTCCGACGGAAATCCGTAAATTTTTATTTCTGCGCTGAAAATAAATTACGATTATTCGAGAATAATTCGCCTGATGGGTGGCAAAAAAATGTAGTGCAAACAATTTTTTGGACTTTTAACAAATGTTTCTTGTCTACAAAAAAATGTTGTTTTCTTGTTAATTGTTCAATTTGCTTTCTTGTAAAAGATTCGTATTTTTATATTGAGAAATTGTAAAACTAAGGTGACAAACAACAAAAATTGACCAGAATGTCATACATTTCATTTTCTGTAGAGTGTAAAAATGTACAAAAATATAAAACATAAAAAATCACACTTTTTCACATACTTTAATACAGAAAAAAATTGCGCCGTTGAGAAAAGCAATTTTTTCAATGGAACAGAGGCTCAACTCGGAATAGAAGCGCAATGAGTGACGACTTTGGGCTGAAAAAATGGTAAAAGGTGCCCTCAATATGAATAAATATGTGGTGAAAAGTTCGCAGTTGTATGTTTATTTAGTTCGCCAAAAAAAAAATCCCAAAAAAGCGAAAAAAAGCCTTCACACGGAATGTCTCTCTGAAACCCATCCACTAGAATTTTTTTTATTTCATTACTATTTTCGACTACAATTGCGAAAGATGTTCAATAAGCAACGATATTCTAGACGCCGTGCCAAGACGGAAAATTTACTCGGTTATCCGCAAAGGGGGTAACTTTTCCGACAATAAAAACCCCGTGAAAATGGGGTGAGTTTTCGTTACGATACTAATATCCATAAACACAACGAGATATAGAGAGTACACTTGCCGTATTCGTAACGTGAGCGAGGTACAGCGTGAATAACGCACCCACGGCCGGAGCATTATAGGCATTACGAAAATTCACCCCCTTGGCCACCCCCGCCCTGTCTCTCGCTCGCTCAGGTTTTGTTGGGTTACAGCCGAGGCTCTCTTGCGTTTTCTGCAAGCTTTCCTGCCGTGCTTGCGTGGACGCGGAAGCCCGCGAAAGAGAGAGAACGGGCCGCCTGTTATTACCGCGTATATCATTCGGCCCCGTGTTCTTTACCGCGCGCGGTCGGAGATAGCGATACGCGGAGGGTTGTAAATACGAAATTCCCCGGACCCCGGTTGCGAGGAGATCTCGCGGGCACGCCGGGCCGAGGGTGAGGGTTTCAACCCTTGGTCGCGAACCACCCTCTGAAATTCGTACGAGAAAACAAAACTATATCCATAGTAACTGGTTTCTTTTTTTTTAACTCGTACGAGAATCCGACACAGGTCTGTCTGGCTCGTCTGACTCGTTACGGTTATTATCTACTGAACAGGGATTATTCATCCTTTATTTTCTTCGTTCTCTTATGGTATTGAAAAAAAACATTGATAAAAATAAAATTGACGAATAAAAAAAAATTGAAAAATGTTGCCCTTCGTCGTCGAAGGCTCGGTCTTTATCGATCCTTCTCGATAAAGACCGAGCCTTTATCGGGAATCAGGTGCAGCGATGAAGGGGGTCGCGAACACTCCACCCTCTCTAATTCGTACGAGAATACACCCAGAAAAAAATTTATTTGACGGCCACCGTTTATTTGATTTAAGTAAAATATTTATTTCATTCAAATAAATATTTACTTAAATTAAGTAAATAGTTACTTAAATGAAATAAAAATTTATTTAAATCAAATAAATATTTTACTCGAACCAGATAAATCGTGGCCGTCAAATAAATTTTTTTTCTGTGCATACAAAAATATATCCATAGAAAGTCATAGAAAAATATGCATAAAAGAAGATAAAAAAAACCATGGTCGAAGAAAAAGCGGAAAAATCTTGAGCTTCGTAGTCGGGTGGGTTCTTGCGGATCCGTCTCAATTACCGAAGAATCAGGTGCACCAGTCGAGTTAGCTGCTCCGGTACAGAAAGCTGCGCGAAGACACGAGAGAGGCTCGCCTCTCTCTCGCTCGTGATTGCATTCTTTTCTATAACTCCGTCCTTGGCAGGGTGTCTGTGACAACGCTCGTTTAAGATGATTACCACCTTCGCCTCGGGGCGGCACGCCATCTCAGCCTTCACAAGCCTCTCCGGAGCAAGGGTGCGAGAAAAATCGCCGTTAGACAAATGGGATGTTTTATCTGGTATTACGTCTTTTTATTTGAGCTCCGATTACGACGAGTATAACACAGCGCTTTAACTCCCTCTCTCCCTTCCCTCCGGTCTCTGAGTGAGTACGAAAAAAAGACGAGACGTACGACACTGAGATTGAGGTAAAACGATTTGCGAGCTCTAACGCCCCGACGAGACACCTCGGGGATTTCCCTATTCTCTTTATTCTTCCGCCTCGCTGATTCCCGCAGCACCTCCGATCTTAATTCGCCGTTCCATTTTTCGTTAAAAAATAAAAATGAATAAATTAAAGTAAAGTTATACAAATGAAGAAACAACAATAGATAAATAAAAATAATTAAACAAAATAAATACATAAAAAGAAAGAAGCGAAAATAAGAAATAAAAATACAGATAAAAATAGCATAACATAACGTATATTGACTTGAAAACACAAAAATATAGAAATAAAAATAAATAAATGAAAATGTCGGGTGAATGACTTCAGTGAGAATTTGATATTAGGACTCGCGCATGCGCAAGCACATCTACGGTGCGGCTGCACCGGAAGCTGTTTAACTTATCCATTGAAAAGTCAAACATGCGAAACAATTAATTAGTAATTAACGAAGTGTGGGTCGGACGTTGAGGGTAGTCCCGAAACGAGGAGGTTCCTCCGGAGGGGTGCAAAACGGACGATGCAAGCTCGTCCGGAGGGAGATCGAGAGAGCGTAAGAGCGAACTGCACATAAAGTAAAAAGAGCCAGAGAGAGAGTGTGCAAAGAGAGAACCTCGGGGTAGCTACTTCCGCCCTGCCCACTGTGCTGTACCATCGTGCAACGCAAGAAACTTTAACGTTCGGAACTTTACTTTCGAAAGCCCCGGTAGCGCCGTTAGCTTCTAATTAGCGGACAAACAGTTAGCCGCGGGATACAGAAACAGGGGGGGGGGGCACAGTTCTACCTATACAGGGCCCGTCGCTTCGAGCGTCGGGGCTCATTTCACCTGAAGAAAACGTTTCGCGGTTCTCACAACGATTTTCCAGACGGTCGCCAACTTCTTATATTACAGCTCACTTAATCATTCGTCGCCCAATTTTTATTTTCAATATTTACATTAAAAACTAAAAAAATCAAACGACATATTATTATTATTATTATTATTATTATTATTATTATTATTATTATTATTATTATTATTATTATTATTATTATTATTATTATTATTATTATTATTATTATTATTATTATTATTATTATTATTATTATTATTATTATTATTATTATTATTATTATTATTATTATCTCGAATACAAATATTATTCAAAATCTGGTTCTACTTCCAAGATGATTGTAACCGGTTGTATTTAAGGCATCTGTCGGTTCGTCGGTGGTGGCCAGTGCGAGTAGGGAGATAATCAGAGAGAAACCACGGAGATCGTGGAAGGTCCGTCAGCCCTCTCTCTCGCACTCTCCCCGTTGGTCCCAGCGTCCGTGCAGGGTCGGTGCTCGTGATCAATATTCCTTACACCCCCTTTGCCCTGGTCCTGCCCCCGCCGGCACTGTGCCCCTCCGCCCCGGAGATGTTCTCACTCCTCTCCGCTGGGCTTTGGTCGCGTCGGACCCGCTCGCTCTCTCCCAACGGGTACGCAAGAGCGGATCCCAGGCGAAAGTCTGCATCCCCCCCCCCCTCCTCCACGAAGAGCCCCCCTCTCTCGCACCCTCGTCTTAATTAGGAGTCTGAATCTGCGGCGGACACGCGTAAGGGTTGGACGAGAAAGAGCGAGCGAGATTAAAGTCAGAGGGTGGACGACGACGACGAGAGACGGGGAGAAGAGACTCCTTCTACCGTTTTCAGCTGGCAGACGAGCAGCGAGCATCGTGTCCGAAACATTATTCGCCAACTTTGGGCGAATGGCTGATCTCAACGTTGAGCTTTTCTCATCTCGTATATATGTGTATTTACGTATATTTTTTTGACTGTGCATGCTCGGGCTGTTACTACTGGTACCCTTTTATTTCCACTGTTTTCTTCGGCTCATTTTTTTTTTTTTTTTTTTTTTTAAGTTCATTCTATACGAATATACCAAACGGTCCGAGTGTGGAGGAACAGAATTCGGAGGCGAAAAAGCTGGAGGGAAACCCAACTCAGAAACGAGGCGACAAGGACCGCTATTATTATTACTGTTTCTGTTGGCCGCGCCACCGTAAGGGAAAACAATTAATTCCCTCGACGTGGCGGTGGGTCATGTTGCCAGAGCACTTTTCATTATTTACGCCCAGTCTGAAACCGCGAAATATGTGTTTATGATCTTCGCTGGAGGAAAATAATTATGAGAACGGGCACGATGTATTTCGTGGGAAATTGTGGGTTTTTTTTGTTTTGTTTTTTGCAAAGGATAAAGATATATTTTTTATAAAGGATTTTTTTTAAATAAAAGATAATGATTGGAGCTTGAGACCGGCAGGGCGAGAAAGCCGTGAGGAATCGTTTTTAAACATTTTTTTTGCTTCCTCATAGAGGAAGCTTTGTTTTGGTGAAAAAAATAATTCGAGTTTCAATGAAAAAGTGTTCAGAATGTTCGAAAACATCGAAAAATCGCATTTAGAAAAAATCTCCGGATGTATGCATGTGTGACTCAGATGCGAAAAATTCTAATCGCTATAACTTGAGAATGCTTCGATCGATCAAGCTGAAAGTCCACACACATTATGTGCGGTTAATAGTAAATGTTTTTTGAAAATTCCATTTTCAAAAATATCCATTGTTTTTTTTTTGTATACGATTTTCAATTTCTCAAAAAAAAAAAAAAAATGTCTGTGCGCTTTAGCGCTTACAATTTTTTAGCTGTCAGGGCAAAAAGTTGTACGCAGCTTTCGTTTTTATAAAAGATAAAGATAGGAAAATTGGGGTTTGAGGCGGTCGAGGAGGCCGACTCGATCCTTTTGGCCATCGATAATGTCTAAATAATTAATTATCCTTTGGGGAGGCCGGCTACATTGCGGGCAGGCTCGGGACTCGCCGCAAGCACCTTCGCCGTCCCTTTTTAAAGAAGCTTCGGGATCCTTCGTACGCACGAACGAGCTTTCGCGGAGCACGTATCTCTCACCCTCACACGCAACTGCGCACACGGGCGCATTCTCAGAAAACTGAATATACATATTTGGCGTGTGTGTATTGTATCGAGTAGAGGGATGAAGGAAAGCCGGCGAAGGGATGCTGGAAGCCGAAGCCCGGGAAGATATCGGACGGGGAGGGGGGCGGTTTTGGCCCATTCATTAGATTACGGGAATTCGGGGCTGGCGCTCGATCGTACAGTAAGGTCCAAAGATAGCACGTGCTGCACGCTACAACCCCGAAAGGGGTTGCTCAAAGAAGACCCGTTCGTGCGTCAATGAATCAAAGGGTTGAAGTCTCGGGTTTAAAGATCAATTTTTTAATCCTACCCCCTCACGGCAAAAAGAAAGGTTTGTACATGTGCCAAACATATGCAAACATGTCTTCTTTTTAAATCTTTGCTTCAGGATAAAGTATATATAAATGAATATTTATTTTAATCAAATAAATATTTATTTACGAGGCGCCGGTCAAATAGATTATTTTTCTGGGTGTGGCTAAGAAATGCTGCCTAAGAAATCGTTCGATCAACGGAGCGAACGAATTTGCGAAGGATCCTATTTATACAAAGTTTATTGATAAAAAAAAAAAATTGCGGGCGTGCTTGGTGGTTAGTCTGACCTAGATTTTCACTCCAACGAATCTGACGGAACAGTGAGGAGGATAGAAATTTACTTACCCAAATCTCTTCGCTCGTTCCTTGGAGAAACTTTAACTCCGACGTTTTTCTGTTACAGAGTCGCCTCCCGCAGGGCGGGACTATCCCCGCCGAATCATGAACAAGGTAAGAACCCAAAAAACATTCGATCACGACGAAATTTCAAAAATTAGTCGAAGCGATCGACGAATCGTCACCATTATCGCAATTACCGATACAAAGATGAAAACGCGACGAGCTGTACGGCGAGCTCGCCGGGTCGAAGAGTCTCATTTGTAGGCCCTTTGCGCCGTCTGATCCTCCCCCCCCCCCCCCCACCCCCTCATTATGCATTGCACATGAGAAAACTTGCTACCGAGTTTCTCACCCGCTCTCTCTCGCTCCCTCCCCTTCTCGCGCCTCTCCCCGCGAACCACGTCGCGACTTCAGCAACTTCTTTATAAACTTTTAATGACGGCAAAGCCTAATCGTTGGTGGAAGAGCGAGTACAGAGGCCGGGCTTGCAGCGAGAGTACAGAAAGGGTGAGAGGAAGACCGGGAGAGAGAGAGAGAGCAGAAGTAGTAGAAAACGGAATTCTGAGACGCAGAACTAGCTACGTCTGGATGCTTCCATCGAATTTCAATAGTCGAGCATCCGGAAAGAGATTCCGTACATTGGAGCACACAGGCGAGAGAGAGCGCGAGCCGGAGTCACCGTTCAGACTCTCTTCGTCGTTCCTCTCTTCTATGAGAAACTTTGTCCCACGTTTCCGCGCGGATTTCTCGCCGGCATCCCCGGGACCGACGGAGAGAGGCATCGGGCCGTCTATGCAGACATCGGGGTATAAGTAGGTACGTATTTCTCGCAGTTTCATCCAGCTCTACGAATTACCGGCCCTTCCAACCCTCCCAACCCTCCGGCTCTGTGTGTATCTTCTGGTCCTTTTCTTCGGTGAAATTCCACGGGAATTCGCGCACAGACACACACGTCTTCGAACTGCGTTACATCGCAGCCTTCGGGAGGTTATCTGGTGCATGCCGTGAGAAGGTTTCCTGGCCAGGCTGGTGGGGGGGGGGGGGTGTAGTTTCGCAGGGAGAGTACACGGTACCGAGAGGGACCAGTTCGAACCGAGGCAAAAGAGCCTCGAGACTGCTTTCGATTTGCAACAAATCATTCAAGCATTTACGCCCCGCTGCCCGCCCAGTTGAATTAAACTTTCCAAGAAGTTCTCGCTCGCTTCCTATCTGGGTTGCGCTATAGCCGGTACATCGGGCGCTTTAAGCACACAGCGCACGGACAGGGTGGGTCGTGCGTATATCCCACGTTTAGGCAACCCGAAAACTACGGACCGCCGACTATCGCGTACGTTTCACATACGAACGCGCAATGGAGAGGTACGCTCTCGGTCGGCGAAGTTGCTTTCTCACCCGCGAACTACCCCCGATCAGCCGCCGGCCCCGGCAACCTCCTTTGCGCGAGGGCGCGAGAACCAGTTAACTATTCGACGTAGTCCGCGGATACGCTGATGTATGAACACGCGGGTTTAGTGTACTTCTTATTCCGCGTAGAGGTGGCTCAAAGAACGAGTTGGCTTCTCGCAACCGAAACGAGATTGACGGACCGACGTGACTCGAGGAATTTGCTGGTACGCGAGTCATGCATTCGGCGAACGGATATCGGCACGGTTGAGTTGAATTCTGAATTTATTTTTTTATTTATCAATTTATTTTTATTTAAAAATGTATTGATTAATTTCGCGATCGGAGAAAGTGTGCAGCAGTCGGCGTATTGCATGCCGACAATGTAATACCGCAATTGACGTTTTCTTACGGTACAATTGAAAAAAAATATCGATTTTCCACAGATCGATCGTTTCGAACACAATTTGTGCCCGAATCGATTCATCGGGCAACGATCCGAATCGACCTGACGGATCGATCTCTTCGCTTCGATCCCGCGATCCTAAGTTCGAACCCTTATTTGTTTATTCATTAATTCGCGCCATTATTTTGCTTTCGACGTCAGTACACACACCTTGAAAAATATTTCCCGGAGAACGGATAAATATCCTGCGGAGTCACAAAGCTCGATTAAACTTAATCTCGACTTATACTGCCCATCGTTTCACGGGTTTGTCTCTGTTTTTTCCCCTGTGCCGCCCCGCACTGTCCAGCCGTTGGCTATTTCCCGCGCGACTTCTCCCTGATCATGGGTTACGACTTCTGCTTCGGGGAATTGTATTGCGGCCCAGCGAAATTCGAGCCTCCTCTTCCGGACATCCGAAAATCCGCCGAATCCGAGAAAGCTCAAGACGTTTGAGGGGGGGGGGGGGGGGGGGGGGGGAGGGTGGTGAGAAAAGGAGCTTTCCAGAAAATAGCTGAACTTTTTCTTTCCCGACTTTCTCAGCTCGCTTGAATTGAAACGTCAGTCGCGGTTCTCCTGTCTCTCGAGTTTCCGCTTCTCTGATATATATTTTTTTCATTTTTATCCAAGCCCGCGGTACGCCGCACGAAACGAAGCGGCCGAGGCTGAGGGGTTGAAGAGGAAAGTGTGCCGCACGCCATTTTGCCACCGGCCTCTCCGTACCCTCTCATAAATGAGAGCGACCCCTTAATAAAAATCCCAATCTAAACAAGCTTAATTTACGTCCGCCACATAATTACCTACGCCCCCGAGGCGTCCTCGTTTCATCCTCTCTCACACCCCCCCGCTCGTTCTCTCCACTTTGCCTTACACCGGGGAGCCACTTCTGAGGCGAAAGAGCACGCCGGGCCGAAGAGGATGGAAAAGAGAAAAAAAAACGAGAAAGAGCGAAAGGGTTGAACATGCGGAAGAAGACGTGAAGGTGGAGGACGAGCTCTGAAAAATCTAAGAGGCGTAAAGCATTAAAAGGGTTATATAACATTCATTACGCGAACGGGTCGGGCTTTGTGAAATTTCCCTCGGAGGCGGCGAATCCGGCAGGAGACTGCGGAAACCTGCGGAAACCTGCGATAGGAGAAAACCGACTTCGTTCTATGCACGTGTGTGTATATATATATATATGTGTGTGTAGCTTTCTCGTACTCATGAGCCAGAACGAGGACGACCCCTCGTCTCTAGGGGGTGGCGGAGGAGAGTCACGTGACCGTCCGGCAGCCACTGCGAAGGAACGGCGAAGGGGCAGAGGTGGCCGGTCGGCGAGCCTGATGAAGATGTCGCACACGCCGGGGACCCTGGCCAGATTACCCCCCGGATCCCCGAGAACGAGG
This sequence comes from Ichneumon xanthorius, assembly GCA_917499995.1. Classification (NCBI taxonomy): domain Eukaryota; kingdom Metazoa; phylum Arthropoda; class Insecta; order Hymenoptera; family Ichneumonidae; genus Ichneumon; species Ichneumon xanthorius. The sequence goes on along the minus strand of OU824204.1, from coordinate 1,131,378 downwards.
CGCCGTCCTGGTCACAGGGCACATGCTAATTGCTTTATTTGACATCAAGAAATAATGTACTACTGGTCTCTCTCAGGCACGGGGGGAGGGGGGTGCGCTATGTAATACCCAGAAGCTTCGCCATTGAAACTCGGACGGGAAACTCTCCGGTGGCTGTACTCCCATTTTCTGTGCTGATAGGACCTACGTAGTTACTCACTCGGCGAGCTTTTAGTGGAGCGTGATAGTTTTTTCGGAGCACAATGGCGAGGCCTGGGGAGGGTCGCGAGATGGATAGGACTTTAGCCTGGAAGACCATCTATTTATTTATTTATTTATTTATTTATTTATTTATTTATTTATTTATTTATTTATTTATTTATTTATTTATTTGTTTGTTTGTTTGTTTGTTTGTTTGTTTGTTTGTTTGTTTGTTTGTTTATTTGTTTACTTACGAAATAAAAAATGGCGTACAAAAAAACAACTGAACATTTTTGCATGAAATTTTGCAGAAACATTGACTGTTAACCATACATACTGTGTGTAAAATTTCAGCTTGGTCGGTCGAGGCATTCTCGAATTATAGCGGTTTGAATTTTTCGCGGGTGATTCACACACATACACACATACATTCGGACATTTTTTCTAGATGTAATTTTTCGACGTTTTGGAACATTCTAAACACATTTTCATTAAAATCTCGGAATTTTTTTTACCGAAACAAAGCTTCGTCTATGAGGAAGTAAAAAATGAACTAGATTTTATAATCGAAAGATCGGAGTTTCAAGGATCGTTAAAATAAAAATGTATATCCGCCGGACAGTCTGGAACGATATGTCGGCGGATAAAAAAAGTGTCTCGTCGTCGGTTGTAGAATGAAACGTCGACACGAGGGAAGGTCTGCGCTATCTCCAGAGAAGGGGGGGGGGGGGACGGTGGCTGAAACACACCCTCCGGGCTCACCGATGGGTTATTTGCGAGAAAACTTTTCTCCGGGACTCGAGCTTTCCTATATGCGATAACACACAGGCCGCGGGTCACACAGACCGGGGAGACACAGAAAGCGAAAAGCGTGTGGCGGATGGAGCAATTTATATCGATGGCTTATTTTTCCTCCACTTTCTCGTATCGAGGCTCGTTCTCCTCGACGGCAGAAGCGTAAAGGGAACGAAACATCGCGGGAATATCTCGAATTTTCTGAATCTATTTTCAAGACCTATTTTCCAGTCGTTTGTATCCATACTCACTTTCGCTGTAGGGGAAGATATTGCGCAAGCTGCCGGGAGTGTGTGCGTTATGCTCTTCGTGCCGCGAATCCAACGACCACGTTTTCTTTTCTAGAATTCGAAGGTTTTTTTTGCCTGCGTCTTCTCTTTTATATGTCTTGGCTTCCGGTGGAAAAAACGATCCTGAATCCGCGTTGGGATCAATTTATTTTATTCCGGATTTTTTTGTAACCAAAGGCAAATCCAACGACTACGTTTTCTGTTCTAGAAACGGAACTTATTTTTTTTTTTTGCATCTTCTATTTTACACGTCTCGGCTTTCGGTGTAAAAAAAAAATTCCGAACCCTCGTTGGGGACAAATTTAATTAATTTCAGATCTTTTACCCAAAGGCAAAAATATATATAAATTTTTAGATTTTTTTCACGACGTCCTGAAGAGGGATGAAAATTATGCAGATGTCAAGAGGATCTGGTAGAGTGTAGGTGCCGAAATACCGTGGGTTTATTGAAGAGAACTTTCCGACCGCAGAGCCGACCACCATCGCTTCACTTCTCTCTTTCGTAGCTCCCGTTGCCGCCGGTGCTTTTCGCCCCCATCCTCAAAACTCTAACCCCCGGCGAGAAGAGAAGCACGGTCACCGATGTGCACCTCGGCGGAAAGATATTGCAGCTCTAAACACTCGGTGGGTGGAGGGAGCGAGGTTCTTTGATGCCGTTCACCGAGCCTCTCTTTGGCTTCTACTCTGCTTTCGCCTTTCCCGTTCCTCCCATTCGCATCTCATCCACCACGCGCCAACAGCGTGAGAGATAATTAACGCTAAAGGTTAATTCCTTTGGTGCTGGTTGCCCGAGGTATCAGGCGTCATGTTTCATCGCTCGCTCAAAATCTCGAAACGTCTCGTATTTAAGACCGTGGAAGATTTAGCCTAATTTTTTTATTTTTTTATTTTTTATAATCTTGGGCAAGTCTTGCCAATGATTCAAACACCTTCAGACAGAAAACACGCGTTTCGTGTGACAAGGGTCATATGACAGGGTGGTCGAAATCTCTGAACGTATTTAAGACCGAAGAAGATTTATAGAAATGTTTACTTTATTTGTTTATTTATTTATAATCTCAGGTAACTCTTGTCAATGATTCGAGCACCTTAAGACAGGAAACAGGCGCCTCGTGTGACAAGGGTCGGAAGGGTGGTGTAAATTTCTTCGGTAAGTGGCTCTCGACTCGAGCATTGTCGAGCCTCTCGACGGTAAACATGGAAACTCTGCGCGACGGAACGTGTGAAAAACGTTTAAATTGCGCGTAAATAATTATATTTGCATATTCATTGAAAAGTAAATATTTAATGGGGAGGAAGGGGTGCGGGGATGGTGTGTGTACAGCGATAAAGTGGGAAAGAGTGCGGAGAGGAGAGGACCAAGTGTGCATGACGAGACGAGGGAGAAAAGAGCGGGTTAGTTTGCCGGACCCTTATAATACCCTACCCCTCCCCCTACTCGAAGGGCTGTCCGGTCGCTCGTCCGAGAAAAGGGTTCACTCGCGCTCAGCTTTCCCGAAATTTTACCTTAATTTTACTTAAACTTCCGGGATACGAAACCCTCTGCCCGAAGCTCGCAAGGGTGAACGCAACGGACAAGTGTTATTTTTGTAATTCCGGGAGCAGGGCTAATAGGCAGTCAAGTTACTTTGCGCGACGACTCGTTACCTTTAACCCCTCGAAAGCCGAGCTTTCGAGCTCTATCCTGATGAAAAAAAACGAAAATTATTTTTAAATGATTTATTATTATAAAAATAATAAATTTAAAAAATCCTACAAAGTTCAACCATCAAGCTTTATTTTACCCCCGTTATTGAGAATAAAAAAATTTTAACCACAATTCGTAAAAACAAACCAAGCGCTATAAAATTATTTTTACACCCCTTACCCTAAATCCCTCAACAACCGAGCCTCTTTCCCGATAACAAAAAGAAAACAATTTTTCAATTCCTAACTATCACAAAAAATAATAAATAAAAAATCCCATAAAATTCACCCATCAAGCTTTTTTCATCCCGCTATCGATAATCGAAAAATTCTAACAAAAAAATCACAAAAACAAACCAAGTCCCTTGTCGCCGGTCGGGCCGAGGGAAAGACAAAAATTACACGTTGAGGGCTTAATGCTCTCGGAGACAAGCGAGCGAGCAGCCGAGTACGGAATACGTCATGGACTTTAAATTACCGCTGCGGTCCGATCGATTCTGAACGTCGAAGAGTATACGAGGGTGAAAAAAAGGACGCAAAAAAACGGAGAGAAAAAAAAAACGAGAGTGTCCATATCTATCGTGCGTATGGATATTACATCGATCAGAGCATTTGACGAGGGGTTGATATCCCGGGCGCGTCACGAGAGCCGACGAACGGTGGGTATGATGATGCCGCCTATTACGCGCGAGGACACCTGAGCCTGGGGATCTCTCGGCCCTCTTTCCACCGGTTCCCTCGTACCGAGCCCGGCCGCAGAGTTTCTGGCTGGCAGACTAAGTGTATGGAAACGAGCACGCACTTTGTCGCTAGCTCTCTGCTCCCTTGGCGTTCGGCTGGGGTCGCGGTGAGGCTACCTCGTGCCCTTCCTCGGGTAAAACTACCCTGCGGTTTTACTGCATTCACCCCCCCCCCCCGGACCCCTCCCTTAAATTATTCGCAATCGGGAACGGCAAGAAAACCGCAAAAATATTACAGCGAGCTTTCCCTCCCTCGCACTCACGCGACTATTTCTCGTGTTTCTACCCCACGTGCGAGCTTGAGAAACTTTTCAAATCCGCGATATCTCGAGCTTGCACTGCATAGCGCAATGGAGAGGGAGGCGGCTGCGTACCTGTGGGAATTAGTGGCAGAGCGGGTGTGACGTAGAATCGGTCAGGGTAGATTACAATGTTGAGGTGAGTGTCGGGGCAAGGCGAAGGGTGAAAATGTGTTTGGGGGGAAAATGTGGCGATTCGATAAAAGATTGATGATCCAGCGAGCGGCGATGTAAGAGGCCGACGTTCGCTGATCAGTCTCTGGGCTGACGTGGCGGAAGATCAAATGCACCCTCGGCGACGAGACCTCTGACGGACGGATAGAAGCGGAAGTGAATCCAAACATTACTTTCAGTAAGTTCGCGCTTCTGAGGCGTTATCTTGGGAGACGTGCGCGGAGACTTTTTGCGAAGGGGGAAGAGTCAGTATTTTTGTAGATATTTTATGCTTTATTTGGATAATTCTGTTGAATGGAATTTCCTTCGTAGGTTTCGCAAGAATGTAAATAAGACAATTATCTTCACCAATTTTTTCGGGTCTTTTCGGGTACCTATTTCTTCCACCGAAATGGGAGTTACTTCCGGGAGCAGGAGGTAAAAACTTCGAACTTTTTCTTCTTAAAACTTTTCAAAATATTTTCTTCTAAACTTTTTCTTATACAAACTTTTTAAAAATTTTTCTTCTAAGCTTTATCTTCCAAGTTTTTTCTTCCAAACTTTTTCTTCCAAACTTTTTCTTTCAAACTTTTTCTTCCAAACTTTTTCTTTCAAACTTTTTCTTCCAAACTTTTTCTTTCAAACCTTTTCTTCCAAACTTTTTCTTCCAAACTTTTTCTTCCAAACTTCTTCTTCCAAACTTCCTCTTCCAAACTTTTTCTTTCAAACTTTTTCTTCCAAACTTTTTCTTCCAACTTCTAAATCGCTGAAAACGGAAATGCCCACTTCTCATGACAACGCGACGTTCACAGCCTCTTTCCTCAATTTTTTTTTCTCAATTTTTTCGTATGCCCGGAATAATGATTACAAATCTCATTCTATAGGACCATTCAGACTTTATTTCGTACCTACCCCATCTTGCACCGATTTCCCTTACACAGTAGTCTTCCATGTGGGACAGTAGCTTAATATCCGGGCGACACAGAGGATATTCTAAACAGGCGCCTGCCTCAAACGTAGCGTAATAATGAAAGAGGGTGTTTAGCCGAGGCTTCCGTATCTCTTTGCACTCTGCCACTAGAGGAATTTCCCCTCCCCGCTGTCTCTCGATCGTCTCGCACGAGAATCATCCCCTTCGGCCTCACGCATCACAAGTCGTACTTCATTAAGTCCGTAACACTTCTTCGCGTAGCCTCGCGTACAACCGCAAGTCGCTCCTTACAGTTTCCACCGTAGCCACGCGGTACACTCGGCGGTCGGAACGGGGAGCAGCGCGATTGTCGAATGGGGTGGCGTTCGGGAAAGCGAGAACGAGAATGAGAGTAAGATTAATTGCATTCCGTCGGGAGGAGGCGTACTTTAAGGCAAACCAGCGTCCTCACCGGTCTCCGAGTGAACGAGCAGAACGAAAGCCGGAGCAAGCGGAGAAAGAGAGAATTAGAAATGGCTAAGGGATGAAAATGGTTGGGCGGAGGATTTCGAGTGGAAAGGGAAGTACAACGTCAGACGAAGCACAGAGTGAGATTCCTACCACTCCGGGACTCGGCGAATCCACCGTCCGCAGTCTGCCGGTGAGCCCGCGAGATGGGAAACGCCGGGAAGAAGACAGCGCCTAAGGCCTTGTTGTATTTATCATATAATTACCATAATAGAGCCCGAACCGAGGAGTTCCCTCCCCTGGCCGCACCGGGACGGGGATGCGAGGGCCACGAGAGAGAAACGCTTCTCGGCGGATCCCGAGCCGCGGGGAGAAGACCAGCACCTGGAACCAGCCCGAATGCCGGGCTTCAGTCACTCTCCGACCAACCAACCACCCCCCCCCCCCCCCCCCCCCCCCCCGGCTCGTCCACCGCAACCGCAAATTGGAAACTCTCGAATACATTTTCACTGCTGCCGGTGATGCTCCGCGCTGGAACGGGAGCCGGCCTGGGCTTTCTATATCTGCAGGGCGGATCCGGCAGACTTTCCTTCATCCGTTATACTTCAGCCGAATCCCAACAGACCCGACAGGATGACCCCCGCACGTCGGGATCCTCGATGCCCGGGAAGGTGGGGAACTGAAGGCACGTATCGGTCGTGACGATTGGCGATGGATGAACGCTCGCTCGAGCTAAAACTATGGCAGACTTTTTCTTCAACTTTTTTATATAGGAAATTTCTTACTTGGGTCGATTAAAAAAGAATGTTTAGGAATATTCTGAGGACGTTCGATTGAAAAAGGCGAGCATTTTGTTCGTTTGTTTTTTTCGTGATTTTTTCATAAGTTTTTCGGTCCACTGCGCACATTTTCTTGAGGTCGGTCAAGGAGGATTTTTTATTTTGCTGATAAAATTCTTCTATCGTTCTTCCGGGAAGTGATTATGGCTTGCCGGTAATAAAAAATTCTTGTACCGATAACGCGACGCTGAATCTCGTCACGATGGAAGCCGAACCTTCTATACCATATTTCCACCTGTGAGAAGGAAAAATACGTCCGTCCATGCACCAAATAAATATTCCAAACGATGATAATATTTCCGAATTAATAATTGTTTTATTTCGATTATATTTTTGGTGCAAAAAAGAATAATCGTTTGGTCTTATTTCTTGTGCGAAATCAAAAATCGTTTGGTCTTATTTTTCGTGCAAAACCAAAAATCGTTTGGTTTCATTGTCGGTGCAATATGAAAAATGGTTTTTATATTTTTTATATTTTGGTTATTCATGCTGTAGTTTTTTTTCAATTTTGTATTTTTTTTTTTCGAAGCTCCGCTTCGTACGTAACTGAAGGAAGTTGCCGGTTTCCGGTAATAAAGGTTATATTATGGGCTTTACAGTGGTCATTATGCCTCTATCTTCCGAGACCGACACGATCGTTGAAACTGTTTCCTTATAGTTATAGACTGCCACTATATATACACGCATGCAACAGGAAAAAATTATATTCGAAATTGCAAACAACCATTGACTGCTGCGTATCGTCCATCGAAATCGAGTAAGTAAAATTTATTTGAACAAAAATAAAATAGTCTGCCATTTAAGCTCCACAATTATTGGCAATCAATTTTTAACGAAAAGTGCGCAGTCGATATTTTTTTTCTCTCATTGAACCATTGTCGAAAAAATGTAACAGTCTTTATTTTTATTCGCAGGATGCAATTCAATGCGTTGAAATTTTTGATGTTTATTGTCATCGCGATATTGACCGTGGGAAATTTTGCTGACGCAAAACTTCTGTGCCGCAAAAAGGGAGAACCAGTCAGTATCATTTATCGACTTAATTTAATCCTTCCATGTCGAGTCCAAATGTTGAGAATTTTTTTTAAATTTTGTTCCTCAACTAATTTATGGCAAAGTTGTTATTTTTATTTTTTTTTTTTTTTAGTAAAAATATCATAGCAGGACGTTACATTTTTTGTTGTCTTTTGAAAAGCATCGCTTCGCAGTACAATATTACCGCGGGGTTTTATTGTATATAATCCGTTGAATTTTTATTCGTTTATCCAGTGCCACTATTTCTTCCAATGCTGTTCCTCAAAGCCGGGCGTCGTCGACGTCTGTCAGGGAGGTAACAAGTTGGGCGAAGGCCCACCTGGAACATGTTTATAGTGTAACAGGCCGATCCACATGCCTCGATTCTTCGGTCGTCGGAGAAACCCTTGGCATTCAGAAACACTTGCGCACTCGATGTACACGTCATAAGTAATAAAACAAAAATATATAAATAAAATGTGTAACTATTCGTATTCATTATCGATCCACGTCAGCAAAACAAGTTCGTTAATATTTAACTCAAAAGAAACCCTTCCATATTTCACACAATTTATCTTTTCAAAATTCTTAACAAAAAAAGAAGACCCCCAATATGAAAGATTCAAACCCAACATAAAATAAAGTATTCGGGAGTTGGTGTAAATAATCCGCTGATCGCAACTACATCTCGCTTTCACAAGGAATGAGAATAGTGAGTTGACTAACATCCGAAGAAGGACTGCAGGGTGGCTCGTCTTGGGGGAGGCTGGAGGGTAATCGGTGGAGAGTTCCATCCCATTCTATTCAGCAGTGATTCGGGGCGTGATAAGAATTGTTTTCTCAAAGTTATAAACAAAAAAAAAATGACTCTCCAATACGAACGATCGAAACCCACCATGAAATTTAGTATCCGGCAGCCGCTGTAAATAATCCGCAGATCGCAACGTGAGATGTACACTTTCACAAGGGATGAGAATAGTGTGTTGGCTAATATCCGAAGAAGGACTGCAGGGCCGCTCGCTCGGGGAAGGTTGGAGGGTGGTCGGTGCGGAGAGTTCCATCCCGTTCTATTCGGCAGTGGCTCGGGGGCGTGATAGGAAGCTAGCTGCAGCTCGTGGCAGTGGTGTAGAAGCCCGGGCACGAGCACGGAATCATTATAAATAGTCATAATTACAACAGTCGAGCGAGCGCGGCTAATTCAATTACGCTGATTAACGTTGTACGTTGCACCTTCTCTAGCGGCGAAACAGCAAAGTCGAGAGAGCTGTACGGTCTCTCTTGTCTCGTACACGTACGCGCGAACGGGGTTACACACACTACATCGGCTGCATGTACTGCGAGGCATAGCATAGCCGAACGCCAGGACGAGAAGAGCGGCGGAGCCGTAGAGAAAGCAAGGGCTGCTGTTGCTGCGCTCGAGTCTCTCGATCTCCGTTCGTTCCTCGGGCTAAGGGGACTCCTCGGCGTGCAACGCCGGGGCGCGTAAAATATATAGTACCGTCGGTCTAGTGTCCCTGGCTAGGATATAACCAGCACCAACGGCCGCGGGACTCCGGCCCTTCCAGCCAACATCCTTCGTCTTTCCCTCGACTCTTCGCCCGCTCGGGGGGTGGCTCGGTTCTACGGGTATTATGCTTATGCATAGACAAGTTATAGCGAGCGAGCGGGCCGCTAATATGATTATCTCTTCGACGAGGCGAGAGAAAGGCCGAGGAGCTGTGCTCTGGTCTTCGCATGGGGGAAATGGATGGAAAATTTTGTGATCGGATGGTGTATTTTGTTAAGAGAGGAGCCGATTTTTTTTTCCTTCTGATTTCGTGAAATAGAAATTGTTGAAATTTGTGTATTCTATTAAGGGAAGAACCGAAAATATTTTTTCTAATTTTATGGAATAGAAATTATTGAAATTCATCCATCGAGGCGAGAAAACGGCCCGCGAGCTGTGGTATTCGTATGGGGGAAGTAGATAAGGAATGTCCAGATCGGACGGTCCATTTTACTAAAGAAAACAATGAAAATATTTTTTTTATTTTTGAAAAAACAATTGTTGAAATTTGTTTCTCGAAGCGGAAGAACACCGACGAGCAGAAAAAACCCTCGATGGCGATTTTATCGAACCCGAGCAACCGTGACGATATTAGTCGGAAGCTTCTGCGGCTAATCTCGCCCGGATTATAGCAAAAATATTGCCACAGCGCTGCTTCGAGGATTGGGAAAATAAGAAGAACAAGAAAAAAAAATCGCGATCGCGAAGCAGACGAGAAAATTATTAATGGCGCGCGAGCGCGGCTCGGCTGAATCCGTAGCGAGATTCGGGGGATTTGTCGCGGCACACCGGATCGAACCCGAATAAATTAGCTTGGCACAGTCCTCGCGAGGGTTCTCCTACTACACCCCTCTCTCTCCCTCCCGCAGTTTCCTTTACCACCGTCCCATCCCGCCGCTTCTCTGCACCACGTCCACAGGCATGGTGAGATATAAAATTTTGAATATGAATGGCCAGTTTTGCATTCGTAATGAGCTCTTATTCGAGAAACAAAGCGCAGCCTGACGAGAACATATGTAGATGAAGGGAAGCTCTTCTTCTATATTTCGCCTCTGTCTCTTCGCTTCAAGATTGCCCGTGGAATTGAAGAAAAAAAAATTCTAAGAGACCGGAAGTCGAAGTGACGTCTTCGACGCGACGCTAATTCAGAGCAGAGAATTAACTCCATTTCTTAAATAGTCCCTTTTACCCCGTCCTCCCCTATTTTTTATGGATGAAGGGAAGTTCTTCTATATTTTGCCTCTATCACTCCGCTTCAAGATCACCCATGGTATTAAAGAAAAAAAATGCTAAAAGACCGGAAATCGAAGTGACGCCTTCGACGCGAAGATAATCCGAGCCTGAATTAGCTCTATTCCTTAAATAGTCCATTTTGCCCCGTCCTCCCCTATTTTTTTTCTTCACTCTAATTAGACTCTTCACGTAGTCGCTAGCCGAGGAGGGCGGTCGAGAGGGGAGGAGGGGGGGGGGGGGGTGGTATCGAGATAATTTCGAGTGATCGAATAAACGCCGTCGAATTCTTCATCTTCGTCGCCGAAGAAGAACGATATACACAGCATCCCGAATATCCGTCTCAGTCTGTTTGCCAAAGCTCGCCGAGGCTGTACGTCGGGTAACTCTCTTGTGGAGAGAAGCTCGAGGCTTTACCCTCGGCAAGGTCTCTCTCCCGAAGGGCGGACGTGGCTCGATGCTCTTGGCGATGGTGGAGGGTAGTTTGGGAGTCGTCGGAGCGAGGGACGGAGAGAGACCTAAAGAGGAAGAGAGGACCTCTCATCTCGTCTATCCCTCCCGCTAAACTCATTACCCGTCGGTAATTCCATCGATGCTTTAAGCTCGTCGCGAGAGAGCGAGAGACCTTCCCTTCCAGCCTCATCTCGGCTTTTCGAGAGACGCCATGCATTCGTCTGTCCCTTCGTCCCACCCACACATATCCACGCGATCGAGCCGCGGACACGAGGGCGAGTCGCTACAAAAAGAATCACGAAAAAATATCATGGGGTATGACGTACCCCATGATATTTTTTCTGGAGAAGTAAAAAAAGGTAAAAGGTAATTTTCACAGAGTCAAAATTTACTAAATTTATATTAATATTTATCGTGAAAAATCACCGAGTGGAATTTTTATAACTAAGAAAAATACATTTTCCGAATTCCAAATACACTTCCGTCTCAAATTTCACATATATCAGAGACGCATCACACACCTCCTTTTATCCACTCGCAACATAGTCTAGTTAGACTGTTTAAAGTACTCTGACATTAATATCTCAATTTTTTTATTACTTTAATCATTAATTAAAATATTTTTAATCAACTAAAAAAAAACTTAATAAAGTACAAAGTAATTTGTACAGTGTCATACTTCATATGTCAGGAAGCTATGCTTGCAATGCAAAATTTCGGCAATCAAAATTTACCGCAATATTTACCGTGAAAAATCGTAGTCAAATTTTCATAACTCAAAAAAATACATTTCCGTCTTAAATGTCAAATGTACATATGAGAGACGCATCGCACGCGTTTACACGTTTTTTAAGTATACGCTGAAATTAACATTTCGATTTTTTTTCCACGAAAACATAGCTTCCTCTATGAGGAAGCGCAGTTCGAGTGAATAACAAAACGAGGAAAAGTTTCGGTTCCCGCGGCGCGGAGTTATCGAGAGCCGTCAGCGGGGTGGCGCGGGGGTGTCCCGAGAGCGATAGCGGGCGGGCCAGCGGATTCGACAGGGTGGAAAAGGGCCGGCAGGCATTTAATACCGAATCGTTGAATATTCCCGACGAATGGCCCTCGATATTGAATTGGCTTCTGCCTAATTGTAACCTCCACCGACTCCCACCCTCTCCCCCCTCCCTTCGCCCTCCTCCGTCGCTCGTTTTCCTCCCTCCACAAGCCCTCTCTCTTCATCCGAATTCCACGATTCACTTGTAAACGACATTTGCATAATTTTTACATCGTCCTTTGTGTAATCGATTCGAATGCCATCACGTCCCGTCCCCCCCCCCCTCGCCGGCTTTCCTCAGCATCTCCCTCGAGCCTCGCCTCATTCATTTCTCGATCGACTCCGCTTCATCCCTTATTTTTTTTATTGTCCCACTCGAACCCACAATGAATTCTCCAGCGCGACCGTAAACTCTCCGCGATCGGCTCGAACGCAGCTCGATCGACTTCGACCCAGCCGAACGCTCGTTTGACGGCAAAAAAATTAATTAAAAAATGAACAAGAACGGTCAAAAAGATCGAAACACGTGGACGCTTTAGTTATTTCCTCGGCCTCGTCATCCGTGGTTTTTCTGAAGTGCCTCGTAACTCTCGGAGGCAAAAGTGCGTATTATAGCTGGATGACCGGTCTCGATTACCGGCCACAGGCCGAAGGTATATAATGCTGGCCTGCGGCCGGCTTGAACGACCGCAAGGGTGGATAAAGAGAGTCGCGGCCGTTGAGTAAGAGAGGAAAAAAAATTAACCCTGACGGAGGAGGGGGGAGGGGGGGGGGGGGGGGGGGGGGGGGGGTTGGTGGTGAGAGCCGTAAACGAGCTCTCCAAGTTCTCTGAGGCGAGAGAACGCTGGAGTGAGGTGCAAAAAGGGGGATTAAGCTCTCTCTAAAAGGGGAACGAAAAAAGTAGCGCGAGCGAGAAAGAAGGATCGAAGGGTCAGTCGAGGCCGGACCTTCGTGTCCTTCGTTTATTTAATGAAAAATGATTGGAGCTATAATAATAATACAAAGAAGAGAAAAAGGAAGATGGAGGAGGCTGAAAATATGAGGGAGAGAAGAAAAAAAAAAGTTTTGCGCCAATTAACGGATTGAAGTTGCCATCGGATGCAGGCGGTTCGTCGAGTGGCTTCTCCGGAGCTTTCTCGTCATTTTTCTCGTGCAGCTCGCTCGTCGATATTCGCTCGTTCAGCGGCGAGACTCTGGGATCCAAGGGTCGAACACGGGAGAAATCGCCGTTGCCACTCTAGCTCTCACGGGCTAACTGGCACGAGGCTATCATTAGCGCTGGATGGCTCGGACTCTTTCGTTGCCCTGCCAAAACCACCCCCGTGCACTTGGAACTCCCTCCGTCCGGTTGGTCTGCGGGTGGGTCTGTGGGTCTGAAAAGTTTCCTCGTGCGACGGTCCGTCGCTGATTCTCAAGGACCTTGCCTCGTCATGCTCCAAGGGCATCTCCAGGCGTCCCGTGGAATTAATCCATTTTTTTTTTTTTTACATTAACCAATGTTTTAGTTTTTCCATCAAAATATTTAGTCGAAAGTTCCTGCACGAATCTTGATTGCACCGTAAAAGAAATTGTAAATTTAATGTACAATTGTGATGAAAAATCACTGTACTTGTTCATCACAATGGTATATGAAATTTAATATACCAGTTTTTTCATAAAAACTTCCATTCGAGTATATTAAATTTCATACGATTTTTTTTTTTTTTACAGTGTGAATCAATCGTATTTTTTATGCAGTCCCAAACTAAGACTCCAAGGAGGGAAAGTACTATAATCACACTGAGAGACGGATCTGATAGAAATTACCATAAATCTGGTAAAAACCGACAGAAATTTCAGGTGTATGAAAACTAAAGTGACATCCTGGTAAACATTCGTCTTAAACTTGACACATTCTGTTAGAAGATAATGCAATTTTCGTTATCGCAGATATTACCCGAATATCCCGTAATTTTACCCAGAACATAAGTTCTTCTTACAAGAAAATTACGGTTACTCTGTGTGTGTTTGGGTCTGAAAAGTTTCGTCGTGCGACGGTTCATGGTCGGATATTGAAGGACCTCGCCTCGTCATGTTCCAAGGGCATTTCCAGGCGTCCCGTGGAATTAATAATAATCTTCGTCGATGGGCGTATACACGCACAGAAGACCGGGTGGAATCTTCGAGGATGAAGGGACGAGGGTAGATACGGCTGGATGGGACGACGAACCAGAAAGGGAGGATATACATCGACGATCTTACGTGACGACAGAGGACTCTGGCGTTTATGACGAAGGAGACCGCGAGGTGGTGGGATGTCGTAGAGTAGATTGGATAGGCGAACGAGGATTAGTAGTTATGCCGTAAGCATGATCACGGAGTGGAAGGGCCAGCTTGCCCGATGAGCCGAAGGTTATCGTTCGAATCGGAATGCGTAATGGACCCGACGCTCACGGATTACTGATGAGCTCGAGGAATCTGCGCGGGTGCACTTAGCACTGTACTGAGAGTAATCTTGCGGACCATTTTTTGTTACTCTCCTCACTGATGATCATCAGTTCATCGGAGCAATTGAACTGGACATGCTACGAATTGTGGTGAACGGAGCGATCGTGCCTTTCGGGTAGGAAGTCAAAGACCTCACTGAGAAAAAGGATGGTATTTCTTACTATAGCGAATAGTTTCCAGGGGGAACGTCTATATAGATACTTTCTGATAATATATATTTAACTGATTAAACTATAATTATGGTTGCAATCATGATGTTTTGTTATTGTTGCAACTATAAAATGTAAACGTTCCGCCTGGGAACTATTTTTTATGGTAAAAAATTTGTCTTGTTGCTTTTACTATGTAATTTTTTCTCAGTGCTCGGAGTGATTGCAGCGACGTTGAACTGAAAACGAGACTTATCTAGTATCCAGATAGCACTTTGCCAAGAACCCGCCAGCAAATGGGCAGCATATGTCCGCACGTGGTGGCGGCAAAATTGCGGAATATAAAAAGTTTCGGCAATCACGAAGAAAAAGATTAATGCTCGGTATGTCGATCCCTTATCGGTTAATGTGTCGGAGACCCCAATTTTTTATATATATATATTTTTTTTTTGCATTCTCTCTGCCCACGCAAATAAATATCGGAAACAGTTCGAAACCCCGTCACGGCAATCGGAACTGAATATTCCGCGGCAGATCGCGCCGAGCGATAGAATCGAGGGGACGAAGAAAAAAAAAAAGCAAACCGGGTGTTCGGTCGGCCGCCCCATGGTGTTCGCGTGCGTGTACAGGTGCGTAAGCCCGAGCTCGGCCCCGCTTCAACAGGTGGTCACTCGCTGGAAGCCTCGCTTTTCCCGGAGTGAGGTTGAAACGGGAGGTTTCGCAGGTCTCGGGCCTCGGTGCCGCAACCCCGTGGCTACCCATCCATCAAGGGCTTTGTGCTCCTGCTGATTCCACAACGTTGTGCGGTGGTGTGCCCTGTCGAGAGTCAGGGCTTTCCATCGGCCCTTCGTTTCACAACGTCCTGGATGTTCTCCACGCGATATCTCTCCGCCGCTCGCCCGACGATAACGGATGATTCAATGAACTCAAATGAACCTACACCAAAACTCATCCGTTATTTCATCGAATTCGAGGCTGAATTTTCAGCTTGTCCCGGATTCTCGACAGGGGACCGTTGAGTTGCGTCTCGAAAGAGGCGTCGGGAAGATCGCGGGAGGCTGGCGAATATCCGGATTTAAAGCGTCGTCCGTGAAAGCCCTCTGGAGGCAAACGCGAACCTCCCATGTTGCAGGGGGGCGGAAAAAGGGGGGTTGAGGAGGGGGGTAGTTTAAGAGAAAGAGAAAATGGCTCCAAGTAGAAAGGGCGCGAGCTTTCGTCTCGGCTAAGACGACGGAAGAATAAGGAAGGATTCGTATACGAGTGAAGGAGAATAAGAAGAGAGAACCGGCGAGGAGTCTCGGGCGTGTTGGAGTGTAAGTGCTAAGATCTCGGAGTGCATTAACATGCCCCGGAGGCAAGCTGAATACAACCCTTCTTACAACGCGGAGAGCTCAAGTAGAGAGAGAAGGTGAGCGAGTAAGCGCGTTGAGAAGAGGAAAAGGAATGGCGGCCGGGGGTTTTCTGAGCTGTGCTCGAAAAGGGACGATGGCAGGAGGTGGATGAGAGCTCTCAGGGGGTGATCCTTACGACGGTAGGCTACCACTCGCGGCGGCTCTCTCGGGCAGCGCAGAGATTCCTCACTTAATTATATTAAAAATATTTTATACCCGAGACCGCGGGCGCGACTCGCCGGATGTCTTTCGCGATTGTCTTTACTCCGCCATTGTCTCGCGTGACGGAAGACACGCGAGACAATGGCGAGACAAAAAAATTTCTTGTCAATTTTTTTTTTCACTATTTAATCGTCTGACGAATTCATCGAGTCTTATCGGTGCAAAATATCGAACGAAGATAATTCGCGGAGTGTCTGATACGGTTGAAAATTGATAACGCTGCTGCGTTGATACTGCGGTTTCCCGGATGTGGAAGAGGTTTCTCCCTCGTGGTTATAAATATTTTATACCAGAGACGGCGAGCGACTCGCTGTTATCTTCCTCGGGTGTCTTCGCTCTGACATTTTCTTTCGCGAAGGGAGAGACTAAAAAAAAATAGTCTTGATAATTTTTTTTCACAATTTTCGTCCTGCCCGGGACAATCGTCCTCGATGACCGAGTCTGGCGAATTCATCGGGTTTCATTCATGCAAAACATCGAACGAAGATAATTCGCCGAGTGTCTGTTTGACGCCGTTGAAAATTGAGGTTGACGCTCCCAGGTTTGCTACGTTGATACTGCGGTTCTCCGGATGTAGAAGAGGTTTCTCCCTCGTACTACCCCCCCCCCCCCGCTCGGCAACCTCGAGAAGATAGTCTGCGGCGAACCTCGTCTTACATTATTTAGATGGAATCCCGTGGAGAACGAGAGGACGCGCAAACGTCGCAAAGTAGAAGAAGGACGAAAGGTCTTCCTCCTTCTTTCTCGTCTTCCTCGGTAGTACGACGCCCGGACGACGTCGCATGCTAATCACTCGACCCAGATTGAATAATGAATCAGTATTCTTTCCCTCTTCCACGGCCGCAGCCGTCACACCCCCCTTGCGACGTCCCCGGTCCCGCAAGCTGTGTGCTCGTTCGCGTCCCGCTTCCTCGAGTTCTTCGCCTCAGTCGGGCGCCGTTACGTGACAGGTTTTTTATTACCCTTCGCCGAGCATCCAGACTTTGCCGCGAGCTTCTTTCAACGCTCGCGTCCTTGCTCCTGTTGGCTCTTCGCGGCCTAGCCAACCAGTCAGTCGGACCTCGAGCGTTACGCCGTGGCTCGGGATCGTTAGTTAAGGCTGAGGGCTTTTCGTCCTTAAAAAAGCCGGAGACTGCGATGAATTCGGCATCGGAAGTCGGGAAAGGCCGATGGATGTACGGAAGTGTGAGACCCAAAAATATTAGGAGGATCCCGCGGAAGAAAAAAGCGACTGGTCTACCATTGACTTAACGTATTTAGGTATATGTACAGTCTACAGTCTATGTGGATTGAAACCTACAAAAGGTACAAAATAAAAGTACGTATAGACTGGAGTCTATACGTACTTTTATTTTGTACCTTTATTTTTTTGTTTTTAAGTACATGTGACATTTTGCTAATTATCTACTTTTTTAATGATAAAGATAATAACTGCCACATGTCGGTTTAAGTGTATAATCTACAGTTTACAATCTGTGCAGACTTCAGTCTATGTGTACTATTATACCGTACTTTTACTTAAAAAAAAAAAAATACAAGTGCAATTTTTTTTATTATTTACTTTTTTATAGATATCGCAAATAACTGTGAGTCTCACACTTGTCGTTTTAAGTCTACAATTTACGATCTGCAGTCTGTGTAAACTTCAGTTTACATGTACTTTCATTTCCAAAAAACTGCACATGTAATTTTTTTCGTTATTTACTTTGCGTATCGCTGTCTTATTAAAACTGCGTTTCCGCCTCTCGGATGAAATACGCGAGGGAACACCTGGACTTCGCGCAAGGACAAAGTAACATTTAATAGGATGGGCCTGCGTTACTCTGTACACGGTTCTTCATCATTTATTCGTGAAACCCTCGAGAGCTCCGAGCATCAGCAGCAGGTGATGCTTCGGCGCCTCGGCTGTTCAGCGTGACCCTTCCTTTCGGCAATCTCAATTTATTCAATGCACTACGCCGATAGAATCCTTCCTGTACGGTATAGTATCGCGCTTTGACACACAAAGGGGTGTGAGTCAGGAGCTTCGACAACTCTTTCGCCGTTATCGTACGCCCGCAAGCTTCATTCTCTCTCTCGCCAGTCGCACGTGCATCAGGTAGACGACCTATGCAAAAGGGGGTTAGCATAATGTCCCTAGAACATATATACTGCTATGGTATTTGTATGTAAAATATACACTATTACAGAGACATGTCTATGCGATATATATACTATACATGTAAGATATATATACATATATACATATATACATACGTATATATGTAGGGACAGAGGAAAAGCACCCCCATGGCTTTGCTTCTAGTCTCGTTCTCTGCCTCTATCCTCGGCATTCTGCCTCTCGGTACTTTGTGTGCAAATTACGCCCCGAGACGAGACACAGAGAGAGGCCTGGAAGAGAGAAAACTGTACGCGACACTGTATATACTGTACACGGAAGCCTGGAACGAAGCTCCTAATATAGCGGAGCTTTTGCGCGATGGTAACTTTTTTCCATTTTTTTTTCGTAACTGTATGTCCGTCCCACTTGTAAAATTATTTGAAGCATCGAGCAACATAGTCACAGAATTTTTGAGATTTTTTTCGATAGTAATTTTCAGCCGCGGAATTTTTTTTTAAGAGTGCACCCTCACGCTCTACCCGGTAAGCATGGTAGAATCTGCGGAGGAGTTTTGGCTCTGTTTTAGACCGGATTCCGGGAGGATCTACTCGGGAAAGGATTCTTATTATTGCTCTTAAGGGATTACGCCCTGTAGTTTGTGGCGAGACCGTTGGCGGAGGAGTGGAAAAGGAGCGAGCGGAGAGAGGTTGCGTTCTTGACTGTAATAACAGGGGCCTTCCCTCGCGAGTCTCTACAACACGTTGATGGTGCCACCGTGGTTTCAACTTCGTCGAGCCTCCTATTGCTACTCTCTCTCACACTCTACCCTTGTTTCGAGTTAGCGGGAGCTAAGAGCACGTAGCTGCAAGAGCCCGGGAAGTGCTATGGGTACGCGTGTTTCAGGTACACGCGTGTCGTTTAATCCGAACGAGCGTTTCCCAACTCTGATCCATCCAACACCTAAGGGTAACCCATTTTTCTAGTTACCTCAGCAACAATAGATCTTTTCATGAGCTTATGAGATAAGTTTTAAGACCGATGAAAATGTGATCAAATTGTGAAAAGAAAAAAAATGTGAAAAGCAACACCAGCAACACCAGCAAAACCAGCAAAACCAGCAACACCAGCAAAACCAGCAAAACCAGCAACACCAGCAACACCAACAACACCAGCAACACCAGCAACACCAGCAACACCAGCAACACCAGCAAAACCAGCAACACCAGCAACACCAGCAACACCAGCAACACCAGCACCACCAGCAACACCAGCAACACCAGCAACACCAATAAAAGCACGCAACACTAGCAGCAACAACAACAACAGAAATAGGGCACAATGTTTTATATCAATTTCATGATTAGTAATGGTAGTCTACACTATCGATAGTATTAGTGTTTGGAAATGCTACAAGCATCATCTTGGATGAGTGAGGGAAATTGGTGAAATCTTGTGCGCTGTAGAGCACTCCAGTCTCCCACCCTTCCACAGCGAGGTAGCGAGCGCCTCTCGCCGTTCTCCTGGAAAACAAGACATTTACAAACTACCACCGCGAGATTAGATTTGTTAAGATAATGGTCGTTGGTTTGATGTTATGGCAGAGGGGTGGCACGAGAAGCGTCACTATCGTCGAGCTTGCAGCATTCACTACTCACCCCTTTAATCCCGAATATGACCTCGGGCCTGCTGCGAGGACGCCGGTGTACTTACGTCGTCCACGCCGTATTCGCGTAAGGGTGAAACTCATTTCTGCGGGTTTCACCCTCCTGTCCGTAACGCAGGGATTCCCTCCCAAGTGATCCTTCTTTATGGATATTTTCTTAACGTTAATCCTCAATATGACGACATTTTTACAGCTGAATCACGAATCACTGTCACTTGTTTCAAATTTGATATGAAAATCAGTATTTCTTTTCCATCATAAGTGAAAAAAAATGTTGATGTTTACCATTTACAAAAAATTCTGGGGCGGGCGCGTCACCGTGTTGATGTCATTATCGTCATTATTAAAGATTATACATTATGCGTTTACAGAAGAAAATTCGCGAAGCACGTCGAATCTCACGGCCCTATCGAACGGTCTCCGATGCCAATTAAGACGAGAAGGGAAGACAGGGGTGAGAAGTTTTGTGGGCATCGAGGTAGAACTAAGGGTTTGCCTACCAACCGAACGTCTCGTGGCTCGATGATGTATGTGGTGGAAAATACTGGGGGCAATCTGTCACGCGATCGACGCCTCCGCTACGGCGCCTTCTTATTTTTCCTCTTTTTCTTTCAACCCCCTTCGATTTTCATACCTTCGCACTATACTTTATGGACACCCATCCAACTATTCACTCTCGACAAAGTCTCGCAAGATACCATTCGATTTTTTTTTATAACACTCTCAAGTACACGACATTTTTCTATTATTCGTATGCTTTTTTAAATTGATAATAGGTTACCCGTCGACGGCTGTTAGTTTACTTGCACCATGAAAATAACATACCTTAACACAAATCAACTCCATTGACGTCATACCGAAATTACGTCACTATCGGCCGAAAAGTAAGATTTTCAAAACGCAAGTGACGTATGTCCAGTGAGATGTCACTTCCGGTCGAAAAGTGACATCTTAAAATCGGAAGTGACGTATTTCCGGTGTGACGTCACTTCCAGCCTCATCCTAACGTCACTGTCAATGTCTGAAAAATCATAGTCTCGCCGATGTTACCCCCGACCAGTATTCGCCCTCTTCACCGACGTTACGACGATATATAAAATAGCCGGAATCGTGATACGGTGTAAGAGGACGAGAAGAGTCAATCCGCTTTGCATCCGTCGACTACAGAAGGATACAGAGGAGTCGAGAGTCCGAGACTCCCGCGTAACTACTATCAGGCAATAAACCGAGAGACTTCTCTTTGCCGCGTTGCAAAGGCAGGAGCTTCCTATCGCTGCCCAAGCCCCATCCACCCTGGTATCCTTTAGGCCACCGACGAGCTGCTCTCCACCCCTTCGCTAAGGCCGGGGCTTCTCTCCAACCACTCCCTGTACCTTTGTATGTATATATGTATATATGTATATAGGTGTACGTAGTCCTCGTCTCCCTTTTTCCACCCACAAACGCGATTCCCATTCCTCGTCTACCGGCTTCTCCACCTCTTCCGGGTACACGGCTGATTAAACGCGCAACTACGTAACGTAACGCAAATATACTGCTGGCCCGTGTCTAGGCTCTTCCTCGCTTTTCGTCGAGCCTTTCCTCCCCCGTCCACCCCGACCGATCGCCAACACGATTCTCCAACTTCTCCCCTTTCGTCCACTTCTCCCATTCACTCTCTACCGACCGAGGACAGGAGCTACGCGGGAGTTTGAGACGCGCACTCGATTCCACCTTTCCTCGAGCTTTGAATTTATTTCTCTTGCCCCCCCCCCCCCCCCCCGTATCGAACTCTCATGGTCACTTGACGGAAATATATTTATCGAGGGTCTCTTCAAACCCTGCTCGAGACTCAGTGTCTCGGAAATCCTATTTCCGAACGACATCGACGAAATTCATCGATGGAGATCGATAACAATTTTCCGCTCGGTTAGCGAGCAACAAATTTTTCATTTTTTTTTTACTTTTAATTATATTATTAAAATATGGAGTAGCTGGAATAAAAATGTTTTTAATATAAAGAGTGCTGAAAATGTCTTATCGATTTTTCTCGGTAAAAAATAAAAGAAATGTTTTTATGCTCTCAGCAAAGAAATTTGACTACTCTTTGTATTATAAATATTTTATAAATATATTTTTATACCAGTGTTTGAAACTTTTATATGATAATGTTCAATGTGTATAGAACATTATTATTCAATGTGTGTTCAATGTGTACATTTTGGATAAAATTATCGAATTAAATTAAATTGTAAATTTTACTAAAATGTTAAATAGTCGTTACAGAATTATTTTTAATGTAAAGATCACTGAAACCTTGTTATCTTTTTTCTCGGCGCAGCGTAGCAATGGAGCTAAGAAAAATGTAATATAAAGGGCAAAAAACTAATCGAACAACATAGTTTTTTTTTTACCGCGGTGTAGACGAGTAAAAGAAGCTCGAGAGAGAAAGGGGAATCCCCGTTCCGGGGATGGTGGTCGTAGCTATACGCCGGCGGAGAACAAAGGAAGTTATCGCCATGGAATTTTTATGCCTCAGCGTACCATCCTGGAATGCAAATCACCGCTGTTCTTCGCTGTTTTCTGCGTTGTCTGAGCTATGCCACGGTGATTCGTTTCGCTGCAGAGATATAGAGATAACGCTGACCCGATGTCGGGAGAGCGAAATTTCCCTATTCCGGTCGTCTGACCAGCGGCGCTTTTTCCACTTCCTACAATTTCATCCCACGCAGAACAAAATGCGAGAGGGTTGAACACATCGAAGGAATCGCTTTGCCTGCGGTTGTTCGAGGATCTGTCGAACGAGAACCGAAAACGGCACTTTGCGGATTTATTTAAGGTCAATAAAGTTTATATTACCGCATCGAGGGTTGCCCGTTAGGGGTGGAGAACATCGAGGACACGGTCAGTCTGCGCTTTTCCGGGGCTGGCGACGTGGTACTAATAGGGGTTCCCCAAGAAACTCCGATACTATTTCTATATTATTTTAATCCATGTAAAAAAAAATGTTCAAACATTTTTCAAACATATGTGCACAGTAAAAAAGTGTGTACTTTTTACAACAAATTATTGTCCACAAACGTGCACAATCACAGGTGATACACCTCTTAAAATAAAAATGCATGCATTAATAACCAACCGACATATTTGAAACTTCAAACTCGTAAAAAAAAGTATGCTTCAAAGATTTAAGGAACTGCGATTTCTAATGTACTACTATTTCTAACATTTAAAAATCCAAGTTAAGGAAATGTTTGAAAATTAAAAAAAAAATATCCTGCAACAAATTTTTGTCACTCTTTGTTTCAGGACGAAGAAGTAAGCACTCGAAAAAAATCCTTTCTTTCCACACTAACGAGGTTCAGTTTTTAAAAGGTTAATTCTATTCTCGCCGGTGGGCGAGAGGCGCCGATCCCGCCGGTACAATCCGAACGACCGAATAAAAACAATGTTTCTTTCATTAATAATTGACCACTCAATAACATCGAAATATCTGTGCCATCTACCCTCCCGGTAGCAGCTTCGAGGGTACAATAAAACGATCACGATAATAACTATCCTCTCGTATAACTCACTCAGCAGCACCGGCAGCAGCAGAGCGAGGCAGGCAAGAGTAACAGTGTTCTCGCAGATAAATCTGCAGAGTTACGAGGGGGAGGAGCAAAAAAAAAGACCAGCGCGTTTTAATCTTCCTGCACTCGCGGGAAAGGGGAAGCAGAGAGAGCCCGGACTTTCGCCTCGTCGCGGTGACCGCCGGCTCGATTTATCGCTGGCAACGGGACAGAGAGAAAAAAAGAGAGGATAAAAAAAATAAAAAATAAAAGATAGAATCGCAAAACAAATGGTGCGTGCCGTGGAGGTGAATCGATTGGAGCGCGTGCTAAAACACACGAGCCAAATCGGGTGAGAGCGAATCGAGTTGATACACACGCATATATCCGCATATATGATACATATGTATACATATATATGTTTGTGTGTACATGTATGTATATAGGCATATATATCACGCAGTGATTCGCGTTGCACTCGAAAGCTCACTCACACACCGTCGCTCCGAAGCGAGAGAGGGTGAAGCAGCGAGTGAGCTTCGGCATAGAGAGACAGGTAGGAGATTCTACCTGTTGCATGAATTCCCGTTAGCGGGCTGCAAAAGCTCTCCGCTCTCTCGCTCGTGAATGCCACGAAGCTATCGAAAAAAAAAAGAAAAAAAAATTGAGCTCTCGATATGCGAGAGCCCGGAGGGCCCTCGAAGAGCAACGATAAATCATCAAACAGTGGAGAGCGTGCTCGGGTGCGATTAATGGAGCTCTCGAAATCATAAATTCGACTATCTCCCCTCCCGAGCCTCGTCGATATGAAATTAAGCTATTGTGACTCGGCAGCGAGGCGCACAACGGATGAAACATTATCGCGATCGATCGTCGATTGAGCGATAATTGTGGTTAATAAAAAAAAAAATAATTAATATCCGATCCTAAATTTATCGTTCGTTTGTTCGCAGGTTGACGATCGTGGCAGATCGCCAGGTACGTCGATGCGTCCGACACCGAGCTCGATATCCGCAGTTTCGCCTCCCAGCCCCGACGAGCCCATAACGCTGTAAGTACATCCCATAAAAAATACAATGTATGTACACATTTCTTTTCCATAAAAAAAAATAAAAATAGCTTCCTGTATGAGGAAGCAATAACTTATTTTTTTCATAAAAAAAAAATCATTAACTTTGCCTCTGTAAAATAACACAAAACAATGTTATGCGTTTTTTTTTTTTTTAAATAAATGTCATAGATTTTTTCTTCTTTAAGGGTCGAATTTTAAGACGTTAGTTTTAACTTAAGATCGAACTTAAGATCCAACTTAAGATTGACTAATTCAAGCTAACGTCTTAAAATTCGACCCTAAAAAAAAGTCATGCATTTTCTTTCCTCTAAAAAAAAAAAAATAATAATGTAATGCCATACGTTCGAAGAAATTTTTAAAGCTCGACACGAGAGCGTAAGTTCGCTCGGCTCTAGCGGAGAGAATCTTTGCGGTGTTTTAACCACGAGTGCTTTCTCAGTGGCTGTGCGCGGCTCGAAAAAGCCACTCAGACAAATTAGTCGGAAAGGCGACCGGGTCGGGGATACCCTCAGCGACAGCACTGTGGAGAATATTCGGCAGTGGTCCATGCACGGGGGATGTAGGAGAGGAAAAGCTCGTTTGTTCGCACTCCGTCGCTGTCGCCTGTTGTGCGTTACACGCGATATTCCTTTCTCGTTCCGGTTGGCAGGATCGTTGGCGCGAACCTTATTCTCTCTCCTCTCCTCTCGCCTTTAATTCTCCGCTCGTTCCCCCGTCGCCCTCTTCGCGACACAGAAATTCAACCCCTGCGAGGCCCCCTCAGCGCGTACGTAGCCTCGACGAGCTCCGCGTATTGTTCTTACGCGTAGATCGTGGCGGTTGCCGCGAAAGTGCCACCCGCTAGCGGGAGGCGATATTTATGCCGGTATTTTTTTTTTTTTTATCAAGCTCTGGCCCGGGAACAGAATGGAAACAATATGTCATGGGGGGTGTGGTGTTGCGCCCGTGAGAGACGGAGGTTCCCGGCGCGAGAGTTCTTGTAGATGTCCGCACTGCTATAATCGTACCGGAGGCAGAGGAAAATTCATAACTCGCGAGCAAGTCGGGCCGAAGAATGAATTAGGAAGCGCGATTCGATGATTTTGGGTCTTTAGGGCGTTCGATTATTATCATGATAAATTGTACTATAATTAAATTAAATAACGACAAACAATTTTTTTTTATCCACCGCACAGTATAGACTCGGTATATAAAAAAAATTCGAAAAATGTCTCGTCCTTTTTTCCACTCTGTTGTCCGCAAAGCGTCCTCCGAGCGAACTGCAACGTCGAAAACTGTTTCCTAAGTAGCATTAAATAACGAGAAATCAATGCAAAAGTCTTCAAATCTCAGATCTTTCTTTTTCATCACAAAAATGACACTTTGAAATTCCTTTTCGAATTTTTACAGATTAAAAATGTTTGTTACCCTACGAACCATTGCCAGTGTAAGGGCTGTCACAAATCCTGACCCTAGTTAGAATCTCAAATTAACGATTTATCGTCGCAATCTTCATCCCTATATAAATTCATTTCGGCGGTGGACGCGATACCGAGCGAATGAGTTCGACGCCAGGATGGTGGGGGTGAGTCAGGAGGGAGGGGAGGGGGGGGATATAAGTGCATATCGATTTCGTCGTTCGCGAGGGTCGAAGATCCTCGAAAAAGGCAAGGACAGCTTCAAGGACGACGTCGTAGTCGGAAGAAGGACGAAATTTTAGAGTGTGGAAGAAAGGAAGGCCTCTGGCTGGTAAAAGGGCAAAGGCTATAAGTAACGGACCGTCTGGTGGAAAGCGCTCGAGGGCGAGGCAGTGATTTAGAGAAATTAAAACTTTAATTCATGTTCGGGGCTGCGCTCGCTCTCTCTTCCTCACCCCCGTCGCTATAGCTCGAGCTTTCTCTCGAGGGTATGGAACCTGCGTCAACCCCTGCAATGCCGTTTCCTTCGGGGGTTTTCTCTCGAACCACACCCCCCCCCCCCCCGCCCCGACTCGACCCACCCCCAAGGCCGCCTGTCGAGCAAGAAGAAAGAGCGGAGCCCGGCGAGCAAGGAAAATTCTCGTGTCAGAGAGCGAGAGCAATCCGAAAAACCGCCGGTAGCAGAGAGGACGAGAAGGAAGGACAAATCAACCCCCACGGGTAAATAGTCGCGTTGTTCTCCCACTGACAGTCCCTCCTGTCCCGCAAACTACCCCCGTCGCTTTCCTTCTCGCTACTCGAGCACTAATAAAGCATCCACGGAACGAAAAGCCAGTCCGGCTCCTATGATCTATCGACGAAAATATATCACCTCTTGAAACCCACAACTCACACCCGTCCCACCCCCTCCCCCCTCCCCCGCGCACCCTGCCGGCGAAATGAACTTTGGTGGAGACGAAAAAAAAAAAGAAAAAAATTATTTGTCGACAAAAAAGATTATTAAAGAAAAACATTACTTCTCGATAAAAAGATTAAAAAAATAATTTCTCTACAACAAGATGAAAAGATAGAAAAGAATTATTTCTCGACATGATGACATTTTTTATTTAAATGTTCTAGACGAAAAAACTTAAAAGATAAAAAAATGATTTCTCGACAAAAAGATTTGAAAAATAAAAGAATTATTTTTGACAAGAAAATGAAAACAATTTTTTAAAAATAATTTCTCGACAAGAAGATGAAAAAAAGACGAAAAATACATGCCCTCCGACTGCACGGAAGGCAGCAGATATAGCCGTGTACGGAGGATATTTCACGAGCGAAGACACTGTCCTCTCGGTCTCCTCCGAGACTCAGGTATTCAGAATTATTTTATGGTACCTTTACCGTGCGACTAGAGGGAATGAACGAGGAATATGGGATTTATTTATTAGCATAACTGCCTCGCCTTTCACAGCTTGCGCGTATCTGGCTTGATATTCACGGCTTAGGGGTTGATTTTTTTCGAGGGTGGAAAGGTCGCCCGAGAGGAAGCTCGACGCCCGGAGGAAGATTAGTTTTATTTTTTACGATATACATAAGTATTCCGTGTGGCGTTTGTGCGGGAGCGGAACGGAGATTCTCGACTCGTCCTCACGTATGGACCATAACTGGGACGATATCTGCAAGCTTCCATAATAAAGGTCCGCAGCGATCGTCCGAGACGCGAGCCAACAGTGGCGGACGGCAGAGGGTACACGTTTCACGATCGCCTCTGGCTTGATTTACAGGTCCACATTGCATTCTAAATGACGACCGGGGCGGCTCGGGGGACGCAGTAGAAACGGCACGAAGCGCACGGACCGGACTCTCGGGGACTCTATGACCCTATTTGCACAGCGGAGAGATAAAAATTCAGTACCTCCGGCGTATATAGAGACCGATTCAATAAAGCTCAGCTTTATGTGCCCTTTTTTCTATCAGCGATAGGTCGGTGAAAAATTCCTGCAGTCCCATGTTTATTATTTGCTTCCGAAACGTGTCTACGGAAAAGTGCCGTTTCCTATTTTTTTTATTTTTATTTTTTTTTGGAGTGACTTTGTAGCGGTAAATCTATATTTTCGTGTATGGGTGAAAAAAAGAGGAGGCGATACTGTGCAGTTCTATGCATGAACATTATGCACGACCTGCAGGATTCTGATGGCAATTGGGCGGAGAACAATTTCTGCAGCCCAATGTTTATTATTTGTTTCCGAAACGTGTCTGCGGAAAAACGCTGTTTTCTATTTTTTTTTTTTTAATTTAAAAACATGTACTTATTTTTTTCTTCATCGAGTGACTTTGCAGCGTTAAACGCATATTTTTTTCTAGGGCGAAAATAAAAAGAAGAGGAGGAAATATTCTCGCGGACTGTACATAAACATTATGCACGACCTGGAGAATTCTATCAGCAATACGGCGGTGAAAAATTTGTGCAGCAAAATATTTATTATTTCTTTCTGAAACGTGTCTGCGCAAAACTGCTCTTTTCTATTATTATTTTTTTTTCTTCGAGTGACTTTGCAGCGATAAATCTATATTTTCGTGTAGGGAAAAAAATAAAAAATAAAAAAGAGGCAATACTCTCGCGGACTATGCATAAACATTATGCACGACCTGGAGGATTTGTCGGCGGCACTCTTTTCCATCCCTCTTGGGCTACTCGCGAGCCCGCGTCGTGTTCGCCGCTGCTTCGACTTTTCCCTTCGTCTCGTACGCTTTTAGGGCGGCGTCCGACGCCAATAAATTCCCATCATCGCTGTTGCTTGCCTGCTACCTGGTACACGCCTCTCTCTCTCGGCTGTAACGGATAAATCATGACGTAAGTGAAGCCGAATTGAATTCAATGAGTAAATATGGCTCCCGAATAATAACGAAAATAAAAAAATGCATTGTGTAGTAAAAACGTCCCTCGACGTTCTTCAATTCTCGGTCATTCATTGTTTTACTATAACGGTCGACATTTAACGCTTTGAAAGTAAGTGTCTCCAATTATAAATCTTATTACACTGTGCAAACAAAAAATTATTTTCACAAAAAATTAATAAAAAAAAGTTTCAAAAATGACCACCGTTGAGGGAATTATTCGATGCATCGCGGGTTTTTTTATTTTATTTTTTGAATAAAATTCTTTTTTCACTCCGCTGAGAGGAAGGATAGAAAGCTTCCTAGAAATGGGGAAAATGCATTCAGGACATAGTAGACCCTCTTACACGATGATTCGAAGCTCGTAGACGCTTTTACGCGTTGTCCTGGTGTATGTGGGAGTTCTCGTTCACTAGATATGTATAATATATATATATAGATATACACATGCATGCACGGGGTTGTACGGGCCACGGTTCGTCGGTCCCGCGTCGAAATGCATAAATACATGAGGCGAAGCTCGAAGCTCGAGTCTGCCGTTGAGATAGAAAGAGGAAGGACCGCACATACCCGCTAGGGGGTCGGTAGGAAGGATAAAAGGGGTGACTACGAGAGATGGGAAAGGAAAAGAGATGTAATAACGGGCGGATAACCCTTGCAGGAAGGAGAAAGATCGAGTAAGAAAAATAAAAGGAGAGCCTCGAAAATACAGCTTTTCGAGGCATTATCTATCCGAATCCCTTCCCGTAAACTTCAAACAGTTTGAATAGCAATGGACTAGGGTAAAAAAAATCCTAGCGAAAGCCCCAAGTGTCGTTTCATTGATGAGATAGAAAACGAAAATTGAATTCAAATATCGCCCCCTTAGAACAACAGTGTAACAACTTATATGGCAATCCCATAAGAGATGTTACACTGTTGTTCTAAATCGTTGTTTGAGTTGAAATAAACGAATATCGCTTGGTGATAATGACACTGAAAAACCAAGCATTGAAAACCTCCTACCACCTGCTGCAAAACCACCTTACAAAAAAGAAAAAAATCTTTAAAAATTCAACCCCAACGTGCCATTTCAGTAGCAAAAAAAAATGGAATCCCGACTTTCTGATCGTAGTTTTCGTTGACAGAAGAAAAGCGTTCGGTGACACTTTTCTCAAAAACCACATAGCAATCTCCACCCAAGACAACCAGGAAACCCTCGAAGCTGCGTAACAATATCCATTGCAATTTCCGCCTGCCGCAACACCACCTTCCAAAAGAAAAAAAAAATCCCAAAAGTCACCGAAAAATTCAACCTCAAAGCCCCATTTCAGCGAAAAAAAAATGGAATCCCAGCGTTCCAATCGTAGCTTTCATTGAGAGAAGCGACCCGTTCTCCGAAACTTTTCTCAAAAACCACATGGCAATCACAACCCGCGACAGACAGGAAGCCCCCGAAGTTGCCTAACGTTATTCGGCGCAATTTCCCCGCGCAACATCGTGGCGTAGCGGTTGTATCCCAGCGTCGTCGAGTTTACTTCCACGGGACGAGGACGAGAGACTTCACCGGTTTCAACGAGAGAGATTCCCAACGCATTCCAGCCGGCATTACTGTCACGCGAGTAATTACGCGCGAAGTAGCGCGCGTGCTCCGGTGTGCGTGTGGAAATCTCTAGCGCGAACCAGCGCGGGAGGGTTTTCGCCCGGTACCCTCTCGACGGCACCGGAGGCAGCAACAGCACCGAGAAGGAGCCGAAGGCAAGCCCGCAGCCGCATCGGAATAACAGCGAAAAGCAGCGCGACTGCCACCTCGCTGCGTTGCTCAGCCTTACCAGAAATGTTCCCATCCTACACTGCTATCGCATCCCCGCCGCGGCGTATTCCTTTCTCCCGGTTTCTCAGAGCTCACTGGCAAACCAGAGCTAATAAAAGCCCACAATTACCTCCGGTTTGGTACCCATTTGTCTTGACGCTACGCCACCAACAGAGCAGCCCATCGTCTCATGCCCGATATAATTCACCAGGTTTCCCCAAGGCAACAACACATTGTTGCCTAATGAGGTGTAAAACATTCCGGGATATCTGACTGTCTGCCAGTGTCTCGAGACTTTCTCTCTCGAGCCCTCCCAACTTTCTTTATATTTATCTCCGTTTCGCCGTATTTCGCCCCTGAAAATTCATCCCCTAACAGATTCTCTTGTCTCACTTCCGGTGGAGCTCGTTTAATCTGTGTATATTGTATATATATATGTATGGTGTGAGGGCGATGTGTATTGAGAGAGCGTAGGTACGTAGCCGCTGTGATTTGCGACGATAAAGCCGCATCGACAGGCGACGCACGTGTTTCCTCCAGGCTGTGCAGCGATCGGACCGGGGGTGGCGCTCGGTAGCGCGCGGATAGAGAGAGGGTAGTTTTCTTCTCTCTGCGATGTACGGTGAGAGAGAGGGAGGGGGTGAGGACGTTATGATATATTTGTAATCATGTTACCTCGTACGTGACCTTTCGTTACAACTGCCTCTCGATAACAAATTGGCACGGGGTGCGCGCCGAAGAAAGACTTCTTATTTCACTTTATGGGCTCCCTCTCGAGTTATTTCTTTTTTTTTCTCCCAACGGCGGCATCGAGGCTTTTTTTTGAGAATAATTTAAGAGCAGGTGTCGATTTTGGGCGAAAAAAGAAGACGTGTTTTATTGTTTATTTTTTGGTAATGAAAAGTTGGATGGAATCCCCATCATTGATCGCTTTTGGGAGCTCGATATCTTTTTTTTCTGCTTACCCACATAGGACACTTCGTTTTCGTGAAAAAAAAAATTTCGAGATTTTAATGAAAATGTGTTCAGAATGTTTTTTTACTTTTTTTTACGTCACGTCCGGTCCCAAAATCCCATTTTTCGACTGGAAGTTACGTCATGCCGTAAGTACGTCACTTCCGGTTTGAAAATCTTAATTTTCGACCGTAAGTTACATCATGTCGTATCTTATTTTTCGACCGGAAGTTACGTCGTACCGTAAATACGTCACTTCCGGTGCGCAAATCCCGTTTTTCGACCGGTAGTGACATAGCACCGGATATACCTCAGTAGATACCGGCCGGACTCGATTAATCACCGGCCCAATTGCGATCCGTAATTTTCGAAGTCACGTATAATCTCCGAAAAGCCAGGAGCGCTCACGTTTTCACACGCGGCGAAACGGCAATTTCGTTTAGAAGGCATTATAATACCAGTAGTCCCGACTCTCGGCGCACCGCGCTAGGATATTATTATAACGGTACGTACGAACCCAGGGACAGTTTATATTCCACGCTCATTTGAGAATTTAGTGCCCGAGCGGGCCAGCGCCATACTCGCGCTTGTAACGCTCCCACCAGCCGACACGTTTCGCACGGTAAGAACTCTCACGGAACGAGAGTAGGAGAGAGCGTGGCTCTCGTACACGCGTACAGTTGATACCCGCACGGTTGGCACACATACACACACCCGGAGCAACGGTCCGCCCTTAAATCAGACTAGATTTGTTTGCGCCCCGATGCCGCGGCAGATGCTACCGGGGAACCAGTCTGCGTGCTTCCTAGAATGCGGCTTTTACGCGCGGCCGGAACACTATTTCTCCCGGGGAAAATGATAAATAACGGCCACTTTGCAGCACGTAGATGTCTGATTCGATATTTATTCGCCGAGGATTCGAGACAATTTTTTTTTTGCTTTTTTTTGTTTAAATATTCGGGCCACAGGCTTGGATACCGCATCTGTGACTGTCGTAGATAACGCAGCTGAGCAAATAGCCTAAGTACTTGAATTGTGTATTCAAGTAACGAGTACTTGAAGTACGGAGCACTGGGCAGTTCTTGAGGACTGGACTCAGTACTTGGTAGTTCAATACGTACTTCATGTATTTAGTGTATTTAAGTACGGTAAAAGTGGGGAATATGGACCGGTCCATATATCATTGATTTACGTGTTAATCAAGGTGAGCCATATTCACCACTTTTACCCTATTAAAGTATTTAGTATTTAAGTAGTGTTTTTAGGGTATTTAACATTTTAGTGTATGTAGATAATTTATTTTATTTAATACAATGATGCATCTGGGATGCAATTTTTAATATGCTTTTGGGGAACCGTTTTCTTCACTATGACGCTATCGATCAGTCGCGCGAGCTTCCGCGTCTCGTCGTTCGGTCCAAGGAGCCACGACTTAAAACTACCACGTCGTAGTTCCCTGTTGCATCTTGAAAGGATATTTCACGAAATTTTAGTCGTCAAGCTCCGATCTCGTGTTTTAACCCTTTAACCGTCAGTGGAAAGATAACTTCCCGGCAGAATTGGAATTTTCAAACGATCGACAAAAATATTTTATATTCGGTTCATTGAGCCTTGTTTGCAAGCTACGGAGATTCAATGTTCCGATAATTTTAATTTTTCTTCTGCATGACTTTCTCCTCATTAAAGACTTGACGATCCTCGCTCGATATTTTTTTTATGCAGAGAATTTGTAATTATTTATTTTTTTTTTTAGTTGTTCGAAAATACTCGACGCACTGAGAAAGCTCTTACGCATCTTGTCCATAAATGCGTGAAATTTTCATATCTCAGCTTATCTTTGCGTCTCTCTCTATCTCTCCGGCTCGTTCTCGTGTGGCTCTATAAATCAGTGGAAATTTGTTATGCCCGGCACGCAGATGGTTTTGTTATATGAAAATATGTGCCCGTTGCCCGCGTACACGCCGGCTCAGGGATGTTGGCCCGGGGGGGTGTGTAAGTATCCCTCGGTAAAACACATCCCTTATACCTCGCCGCGCACCCCACGTTTCTCCCAGATCCACGGCTCTTTCTGTATTATCCTCGTGGCGTGCTCGAGGCGTCATGCTGTTACCGCCCTCCGTCTATCTTTAATTACACGAGAAACGAATGAATCGTTGAATAAAAAAAAAAGAAAAATCTCAATCTAAACCTCGAATTGTCGCGATCTTATCAGTTTCCTGGATTGACACGTGGCCGTTTCTCGTCCACGTGCGCGAATCTCCCATCGATAAAAAAAATAAAATAAAATGCACAATTATGAGATGCGGACGAGCCGGAGAAATCGTTCCGTTTGAATATGTGATGACGAAATAAAAAGCTTCTTTCGCTGGAAAAAAAAAATTACCTTGAATTAAGGTGACCTTATCGGATTCCCGATTGACATGTGGCAGTTTTTCGTCCCCGTGCGCGAGTCTCTCATCAGTTCTTGGGGAAAAAAATGCACCTCGACAAATGTAACTCGGGAACTATGAGACGCAGGCGAACCGGACGGAGAGCTCCGGGAATCTCGTTAAATATGTGATCGCGACATAAAAAGCTCCCATAGTTACTTTTTGCATTTTTTTTTTTCCAATTGACGTGACCTTATCAGTTTCCCGATCGACACGTGGCCGTTTCTGGTCCACGTGCGCGAATCTCCCATCGATTCCTGAAAAAAAAAAACCCCAAGAAATTCAACTCGAAGAATTATGAGACGCAGTCGAGCCGGACAGAAGGTTCCGGGAATCCCCTTAAATATGTGATCGCGACATAAGAAGCTTCTTTCGTTCGAGGGGACAGATACAAGAGAGTCCGTCTGCCGGCTCTTACACACTGCACGCTGCGATCTATAGATATATTTTTTTACCGAGGAAGAGAACCACTTGAATCGGGCAGAAGGTCCCGCGGGCAGCGCTAAATATTTTATCGGGATTCGGCGATTGGTTTAAGTCTAGCCCGGTAAGCGAAGGTACACGTTGAGTCCCGAGCTGCTTTTCTCTCCCGTAAGTGCGTGTGTGCAAAGAAGCGGGGATGGATCGCCAGCAGGACGACGGAATGAGCGAAGATAAGGGACGGGAAACAAGGGATGGACTGTGAGAGATGGACGGATAGTTAGAGGAGGAATCGAGGGGGTGAATAGTGGATTGTATTCCCAAGAGTCGACATGCCCAGCTGTCCTACTCACGGTACTTTTCTCCATCGCTCTGTCCACTCTTACCTACTTTACGGACAAGCATCGCTCCCGTATAGATATAGAGAAGAGAGGTCTAAAATCATCGCGAAATATCTCGCTCTCGGCCCTCACTCAATCCACAAACTGTCCTTGTCACGGCCATTGAGTTTACCGATCCCCTTTGGAAATCAGGCCAATTTATACTCGTTAGCTTCACTCCGCGACGCACTCGAGACGTCGAGAGGACTCTTTCACCCTCCTGTCAGCGCAGGCTTGACAGTAAATTTAAAGATGTTCGGCTTTTATGGATTTTCAAATATTTTTTTGGATTATGGATTTGTTAGATTTGCAAAAAAGATGTACATGTTACATTAAAAATGTTAAAAATAATAACGCATAATTATTATTATTGCTTCCATAAAGTACGTCCTGGAGGTCAGGAAAATTATTGGAAAATTATATAGCTGGAGACGTCGGAGGAATTTTTGGCCCTCCTATGACCGCAAGGTTGACAGCACATTTAAACACGTCCAACTTGTATGGAGGTACAAATATTCTTTTGTTTATTAATTTTATTTAATTGATTTATTGGACTTGCAAAAAAAAATGTACAAATTACATTAAAATTTAAAAAAATAATATACAATAATAATGATTATTATTTCTTCCAAAAAAGTACATTCTAGAGGTCAGGAAATTTGTTGGAAAAATATATGGCCGGAGTAGAGAAGAGGTGAGGTAGCTTTATTCGCGAAAGTGTTGCAAGGGGATGTGAATGCCGGGGTGAAAGAGTACGTCAGGAGTAGGGTTTTTCAACGTGGTAGGAAAGGCGAGCGTATATGTATACACTTGCTAGTGCCAAGTAGGGTGCATTAGCCAACTTGCCATTATCCACGCGTGAGAGACTCCTAAATTATCCGGTCCTCTCTTTTCCACCCCTCGCCAACATCCCGAATAGGAAGAGCGTGTGCTTGCAGGGACAGCGCGAGAGCAACCCCTACGAGGAACGTCGGCGAGAAAAAGACGTACGAGCTTGCAACGAGCTCGCAGCTTACGGACGTAGGCTTCTACACTGCGAACAGTGTCGACGCGTGATTCTGAAAATTATACCGTTGCCCGTATATCGTAATTCGGCACTCTTTCACTCTATTAAATGAATCTGTTCTTGGGACGTGGAAAAAAAATTGGTGAAATATATTTCTTTCTCTTAAAGACGGAGAATAATAGTTAGTTGTCCCTAACCAACTGTCTGGTTTAATTCGCTCCGGGCGATTTATTTGATTGGGTGGACAGAATCATTTGTTGGTAAGCAATTAGCTGGTTGGGACGGCAAATTAGTTGGGTGCCACCCATCCAATTAGTTGGGCTGACAAATTAATTGGTTGTTCCATCCAACTTGGCAGATGGACCGTCGAATCGATTGGTGGTGCCATCCAACTTGTTAAATAGACCATCAAATTAATTGGTTGTCAACCAATAAATCGGTGGACACCAAAATAATTGTTGCTAAACAACTAGATGGTTGGTACAGCAAATCAGTTATTCCACCCATCTAATTGGTTGAGCCGACAAATTAATTGGTTGTGTCAAATAGACCATCAAATCAATTGGTTGTCAACAAATGAATCGTCTGAAATTGGCTTCAAACTAACTAATCTGTTGGACCAACCAACAACTTCGTTGACTGGTTAATTTGTCGACCCAACCCAAAGTAAAATTGCTTGTAGTTCATTTAACCAGGCATACAATTCGGATAACTAATAATTCTTCCCCGTGCATACATTCCATTCCGAACGTCAAACACTGCGCCATAAATTTTACACCATTTCTCCTCTCGCTATATTTTTCAACACCGTCGATACCACGAAAATTGCAGCCGTATATTCAGCCACGCGCAGTATCCAGTTTGAATATAATTTTCCCGATAACCGGAAGTCCCGTGGCTGACCTATCGCTATTCACTGGTCCGCTGGTTAACTTCGTGACAAACTGCGGCTGCGGAAGCGGAGAAAAGGGGCGGCCCGGGTGGGACGAACGAGAGGTGACAGTGAACCACAGCAACGGGGATCGTTCGGTATCCGGCCGATTTGCCGATAGGTCGGTGAGAACGGTCGAGCGAGCTTCATACCCCGAATTGCTGAGCTC
Organism: Ichneumon xanthorius; assembly: GCA_917499995.1. Taxonomy (NCBI): domain Eukaryota; kingdom Metazoa; phylum Arthropoda; class Insecta; order Hymenoptera; family Ichneumonidae; genus Ichneumon; species Ichneumon xanthorius. The sequence continues at coordinate 1,094,760 of OU824204.1, read as the reverse complement.
GCCGACCGCTGGCAAGACGTTAACACCAGTTCTCCGATATATTTCGTGAAACGGCAGCAAAAGGAGAAGCATCATAGAGAGACACCGGGCCATCAAGTGAGAGAGTTTGGATTCAGGAAGGAGGTGATAGAGAGAGAGACGCGAGAAGGACCAAGATCGAACGGGGAAATCCGGAGGCCGGCCGAGCCTCCTCTAAACCGCTAAGAGCTGTGATCCGGTGGCGGTTTATCTAATTGGAATTGTCGAGGGCTCGGTGCACGATAGACCGAGTGCCTGTGCTCTCTGCCCTTCGTCGAAACGACGAGATGGTGGAGAAGAGCACGCAACTACTACGACGGTCTAGAGAGGATCCGGCTGGAGACCTGCTCAAGAGACGTCGTACCAACGGAGGGAAGGAGCCAAGAACTTTGGGCTATCTCGAGGAACACACAGTTCCAAGGAGCCTCTTTAGAGTCTCGAGAGAGAGAGACGCAGAGAAAGTGAGGGAAAGGACGAGGAAACAAGACAGCGACGTCACGTCGCTCTAATACTGTAATCCCTCTCGGTGTGATGCCAGCCTAAGAATCAACGTCTGTTTATCTCGCGATTGTGAATTTTTTTTTCAGGAAACAAGCTCACACAACAATCTCGTTAAAGCCCAGACATTAATCACTTTCCTGGTGGAATTCGGCACGTCACGTGTCGGAGGTTTCAGCAGCGATCCAAATTCGCCGCCACATGCAGAACTGTTTTCCCATTGGAATCATCCGCAGGACGTCATTGAGGGTTTTTTCCGTCCGGCATTGGGAAACCAAAGTGACGATGTCCCGAGTCTTTGGCATGACTTGAACTCGCGATTTCGGGTTGTTTCGCAGCTTCTCCCACTTGTCCAACAGTTAACAGTTACTCCGATGTCTCCCTTCATCCAGGCTTTTCCAAGGGCTTCCTAGGGGGTTCTCGGAAAGTGAGACGAAGCGACGAGTTCACCTACTCTAAACTCCGGCGGTCTCGCCGGGAAGGGCGCCCTCTCACCATCTCCCTGAGGTTTAAGGTTTAAGGGCCGAAGCACCGGGCTCTCGCTCACTCTTCCGAGATCCTCTCCAGAGTGGCGCGCTAAGCGCTGACGCTGATCCGCCTCTATCTCGCTCGCTAAAACGCCAAAGCTTCGATCTTCGGTTTATCTAATTCGAGTTGTCGGCTCCCGGGCGCGTATCGCCTAGCGTCGGAGGGCTTCGAGATTATACGCGCGAGTGTACGCTCGCCGATAGCGTAGGATAGAGAGCTCTCGCTACCTCAGCCTCGCCTCTGCACGCCGCAAAGCTCGGAAGAAGTTTTTACCCGCACGGACGTGGATGGAGAGGAACAAAAAGTACAAATCCAGAAACACGGAAGAGTCTGGAAGAAGTAGGATCGGATAAGGCTGAGAGCGACGTCCGATCGAGGCAGGATCCTTCCGCACCGACCGTCGTCCTCCAGGATCGATTAGCGAGAACGAGTATTTAATTAATGGAGGACGAGCCTTTTTGACGGGGCTTGGAAAGGAGACCGCTCGAAAAAGGCGACTCTCTTTTATGACACGAAGGGAAGCCTCGGGAAAGGGATGAGGGCTGTTCTATCTCGTTAAATCGAATATCTCCGAGGGGTCTTCGGGTCCCGCAGAGCCGGGTCATTAATTTGACACCGGCGTTGTTCCTCTCACTGTCGATTCTCCGATCGTTTCATCAATTATCCACACGGCTATCAGACCTCGAGGGGTCGCGGGGGTCATTCGGTTCGCCCACGCGCCTCCCAACCTTCATATCCGCCGAGCGACGTCATCGAGCCGGGACGTTTGGTTTTGCAAAATTAACCGCACGCCTCGCGATCGTCGTCTCGGCATCTCCGGTCGAGTCAACCTCGTCAAAAGACGCAGAGCGGGTATCATGCCAAGCGATGCATATACGGAGCATCGAGTGCGGCCCGGCTAAAGTTTCTCGCTCGTTTTCCCATCTCGCAATCTCCCTCTTGGAAAACGCATAAGACGGGGGCGAGAGACAGAGACTTTATTTACCGTGGGTAAACGGCGTCTCGCTTTATCCGCTCGCCCGGATTCTTTGCCGAGCTGAAGGAAGCCAGCGGAGCATCCCCTTACACTTGCCGGTCCAGGTGGAACGCGCACCGGAAGGCGAAAGAGTACATACGAAGAGGAAGACGACTGACGAGGCGGACGGGAAGGAGGACGAAGAGGTGGAAGAAAGCAAAAAGAGGGGTTGGTACCGGCGTTAGGAAGAAGACCACCCATCTTCTCGTGAGGTGAACGCATGGGAGGGATGAGGACTCGGGACGCGGAGAGGAATCGGAGCCGAAAAGGAAAACCAGCGACGGGGGCGGTTTTGGTGTGTAAAATCGTGTGCGCGTTCTCCGTCGGGGGGTCGCGCGCACCTGCTATACGTATAATATATACACGCCGTACATCCCCCCCCCCCCCGGAGAACGGAGAAAGACGGAGTGATCAGACCAGGGATGCTGGTAGAGTTGGTCCTCGCCTGGAGGATGTGGGGGTCTTGGAGGTGGTTTTCCCCAGGTTTGATCAGTAGTTGCATCCCTTGGCTTCGCCCGCAAGACCGCATATCCCGCTTTGGTCCACCCCCCCCCCCCTTGCAGGCGCTGCCACTGGGGGGTTACATGCAGCTCTGCGCTGCAAGCTATATCTGCGCCCTTTTCCTGCGTTTTCTTCGTTTTATCGTGGATATATTCCGAGGAAGGAAAAGGGGAAAGCTGAACGAGGGGATGGCACGTACGGGGTGCACGGGATGAGATGCGCGGGTGGAGAACTCCTCGCCGGGGGGGGTCTGGGCAGGACGAGGAATTTTGCCACTGGGAAAGCTCTCTTGGGGGTGGACAGTGCGCAGAACCCGCCCCCACTTTCGGAGTCGACGACGGGGCCGACGCGGCTCCTCGGCGCGCAGGCGAAAACCCCCCACCCCGGTGGAAATCGGTCGCTCGTGCCACCTCCGCTCCGCGAAAACCACCCTCGTAGCAAACTCAACTACCACGCACGAGCGCGGACTGTACAGCCGCCCGGTAGGGTTCGTACCCTCCTGCGAATCCACCACCACTACCATGCTTCTCTCTGCCCGCTGGCTTTACCACCACTGCCGGCTATCCATCCCCCTGTCGACTTGTCGTTTCAGTTCTACATAGCACACCACAGTAGCTCGCGAGCACCCTCACGGGCAAGGGCTCTTCGCGCGCGCAACACACGCCGCGCTGAGATCGTACATAAAATAAACTATCGCCGAAACTTCTGTGTGTCTCTCGTGTTACGCGCAGGTCAAACTTTCTTTTCTGTTTTTTTTTTCTTCGCCACTCGCGTAACTGCACAAACTTTTGTCATATCAAACGCGTGGGAGTTGCACTTTCTAGATCTTCGGTTCTTCCCGGCACTTGGCGAGCGACTCTCCGGGAGTGAAAGTTCTTTTGATTTTTTTTGTTTTTTTCTTTTGGTTTTTTTTTTGGGACGAATACTTGTGCGCGAAGATTGAGGTAGGCTCACACAGGTTTTCTTGCATTCGATTTTATTGTTGTAATAATTTTAACGATCCGTCCGGAGCGAAGAAGGGGAGAGTGCGACGAGGCGAGGGGGATGATTGCGGGAGGAAGAAAATAATGTAAAACAAACGAAACAACAAACAAAAAATTGACACGAGAATAAAGAGAATTAGACGGAATGATGTCAGAGTGAAAGAGAGCGAGAGAATAAGGGTCGTCCCGGACCACGTGTGGAGAGAGAAACAAAAGAAACGACAACTTTCGACGGAAAAATTGATACTCTGGAATGTTTTGTGTTCCAGGGTGGAACTGACCAGCGTGCCGGGCGGCCAGAATGCGATGGCGCATCTCAAAAAGAGGAAACTGGAAGCCGAATCGGGTCTCGGAACGACGCTGAGTTGCAAGTCCAAGGGACAGCTCGTCGTCTCTCAGTCAGTGAGTGGGAGTGTCGTCGGTGTTCCCCAAGAGATGGAAACGACGGACGCGACGGCAAAGCGTAGGAGAAAAAGCGTTCGCGACGATGACGTTAGAAAGCCGTTGGAATCTGAGCCGAGCGTTGCCAAGAGTACGATATCGTTGCCGCAGAAGAAGCGTGTTTTCTCGGTGTGCAACGCGGGCAGTCCGGCGAGAAAGTCAAACAAAAATTCTGAGGAGCCGGAGGACGACGAGACGCTCATTCGCGAGACGGAAGCCGCGCTGAAGAGCCTGTCGGGCAGTTGGCCAGGTCCGAGCGGTTCGCTCTACCAGCGCGGAAACTCCGACGACGACAGATACGAGTCGAATTTCGAGAATTTGTTCGAGGAGAAGAAGGACATACCGAAGATGTCGCCGTCGCCGGTGTCGACGGCGTCGACGGCGAGCAACGAGGCGGGTTGCTCGTTGAAGGACGTCATTACGTTCAGGGGTCAGCAGGACCGCGGCGGAAGGTCGTTTCAGCAGAGTAGGATGCAGGACCACGCCAGCAAGATCCAACAGCAGCAGCATCCTCATCCCTCCGGTCTGGTCCACGATCCGTCGAAGATCGGCAGATCGTTGGCGAGCAGCAGATTGCTGTCGAGAGATCGCAACGACAGAGGCGACAGCGGTCAGTTGAGACAGAGCGACAAGTACTCGCGCTACGATCCACCGGACTTCAACGAGCTCGTCGACGACTCGTCCAACGAACTGGAGATCGACATGTCCGATCCCATGGCCGAGAAGGACGACTCCGATCGGGAGAAGGACCGAGGCTGCAAGAGCAACGCGTCATCGCCGCACGGCTCTGGCAGGCATCAGCATCAGTCGCACCAACATCAGCAGCAGCCGCAGCTCCAGCAGCATCACTCCCAGGCGCCCCATCATCTGTCCTACTCCAGTTACCACCGGCAATACGCGGAGAGCGGTCTGAAGGGATCGTCCAGCATATCGGGCTCTGCGGGATCGTCGCCGACGTCATCGGGAGGCTCAACGTTCTCCGGATCTTCGGCCTTCAGGCCACCCAACACGGATCACTCGAAGGCGGCGTGTCGCGGTGCGACCACGGTCGGGGCGACCTCGAGTCCTCCGATCGGGCCTTATCCGGCATCGGCGACTTTCGTCGGATTCCCGACACCAGTACCAGGACCCGTCATACCCCAGCCGATCGTTGGGATTTCGTCGTCACCCGAGGAGAAACACTCATCGTCGGTGTCACTTCTCCAGTTGAAGTCGCCGAAGGAGGATAGCATTCACGGAGGGGTCCAGACTACGATGAGCTCGCGGGGTTCCGTTAGCGACGTCCCAACACCGACAGTCACGAATACCGGGGTCAGTGTTAACAAACAACAGAGTAACGCAATACCTCCTGGTGGATTACCACCGGTTGAAAGTCCTGACACAAATTCCTCAAAGCAGTACACGATACTTCAACCTGCCGGGGTTGGTTCGAGGGCGGCCAGCGCGATTCAGGACATCGCCAGGGAGGGTGTCGTCAGCGTTGCCGCTGTCAGCAGCAGCAGTACGAGCGGCAACAACGGCGGCAACGGCAACAACACCGTCACGACAAGTTACAGCGCCGGCGGTAACGGTCATTCGGTCAAGGCGTCGAACAACGGGAACAGGGATGGAAATACGAACGGGGCGAATCAAAGTTCGAGTAACAATAGTTCTAACGCTGTCGCTGTTGCGACTGGTGGAGGAAATAATGGGAGTAGTAGTGGAAACACGATGACGACAACTATGACGACAACGACGACGACCACTTGTCCCGCTGCAGTAGGTGATGTCTCGACGACGACAGGTGTCGCGGGTATGCAGGACAACGGTGGGATGAAAATACCGGACAACAGGAACTTACCGTTTGATCCTACGAGACCGGGAATGTCCATGTCGCCGTCCAGTCTCAGCAGAGGTGAGAGAAACAGCGTCCTCCCGTTAATTACTCCCCTTCGTCTTCTTCGTGAGAGCGAGGCGGTGACTTCTTGCCGATGGCTTCTTATTGGGACGTGCTAAAAGCCGCGTGTACGCGCACTCGGGACTGTACAAGAAATTCGGTGAAACATTGATGAGGGTAGTAGAACGCGAATGTTACGAAGTTGTCAGTAGTGGTGGTAGCGACTTTAGGGTCGGCCCGTGCGTTCGTACGCGCTGACGAAGGGGTAGCTCAGGGGACAAAAGGCATCGACGATGTACGTTCATCTCTCGACCGCACACTTACTCAACACCGACGCACTTGTGCCGCTGCTGCTCCATCTCTCTCTCTGCAAAGTTAGGGGAGCGTTAGGCCAGCGGCAACCGCGGCACACCGGAAAATCAATAATTACGAAAGCGAGGGTTGATGACTCAAATGGAGGAAATCAACCCAACCAAAGTCCTTCTGGTTTCTCCATGGTTATTTTTTCAATAAATAATCTCCGGTGATTTTTTTTCTATATCTACATTAGCGTCCCTCGAGCGTCTCGAAACTGCTCTTCCATAGTTATTTTTTAAATAAATAATCTCCGGTGATATATATATTTTTAAAAATATCTTGACATCTAAACAAATTGACATCCCTCGAGGGTATCAAAACAGCTAAAGGAGACCATTTTTTTTAATTAAAAAATAAAATTACGCAAGCGAGGGTTGATGACTCAAATGGAAGAAATCAACCCAACCAAAGTCCTTCGGGTTTCGTTATGGTTATTTTTAAAAATAAATCATATCTGCTGCTAAATTTTTTTTAAATAGCTTTATATTATAAATACATTAACATCCCTCGAGGGTCTCGAAAAGTTTTTGTTTGCTAAACAATCAATAATCATCGAACTGCACAGTGACTCATATTGACTAAACGAAGCCATCTCAATTAAACGTTGATAGCAGGTGTTAAAATAAATAATCTCAATCTACACAAGTACAAAAGAAAATGGCTACCGTCAATCGTCTCGCAAAAGCCAAAAAAACTGAACATTTTTCACCTAAAATCAGTGATTACCAAATTTAGGGGTGATTGCACAGACACCGAACCTTCTTTGCCATCAAACCAATCTCCGCCACAGTCGAAAAAAAAAACCACATCGACACCTCTTAATCGTCTCCTCGAAAATATTCAAAAACAAAGTGGCAATTGTTTTCTCTCGAGTCTCCAACCCTCTCGGGCCTCTCTCCACTTGCCCCCTCGCCCCCTCGCGAGCCCGGCAACACCTCTTCCTCTCTCTTTTATATACACACTTTTATATACACATCTTTTTTCTCTCCATTCATGAGAAAGCAAGGGAGTTAAGAGAATGGGATTTAATTCGGAGACCGTGGAAGAGAAGAAGTCCGCGTGGCACGAATGAGAAGGGTGGCTGCCGAGAATGGAGATTCCCTCTCGGCGAAACGTTAGCGAAACGCGGAGGGTAGCAGGGTGCCAAAGGGGGATGCGCCGCCCGAGAGAGGGTAAATCCGTTTCGGTAGACGCGCTGAGATACAAAGTCGCGGGAGAGATGCCGCGCGGGGAGGGCGGAAGGGGGAGGGTGGTGCTTGACGGGCGGTGAGTTTGAGTGCATTCCACGGTCTTAGGAGTGCGGTGACACGGGACGGCCCTCAACCCTCGGCGTCCCTCCCGCCTCCTCTCGGCGCTGGTCCAGGGAAGGGTGAGGTGGAAATTTGGGGTTGATACCGGCGTCATACGTATAAGCCGCAGCTGTCAGCGGGTGGAAACGTGACTAGCGTGCCTGCTGCCGCTGCTCGAAGCTTCCACGAGCCACCTTATTACCACCCCACGGTTTCCCTCTGCCTCTCCTCATTATCCCCTTAGCGTTTTCTCCCGTGGAACGCCGCTCGGTGGAACGGGAGGACGGGATACGGGAGAGTCTTGCGGGGCCAGGAGACGACCATTTCCCAAAATTCAATCTCCGCCGTCCCCTCGCCCACTGTTCGCCTTTCCGTCGGCAAAAGCTCACTCGTCTCGGGCAACCACGTCGATTCCGTGGGGGAGGGATGATTAAAAGCATCTGCCTCCATTGGAATCAAACCTTTAGTGTTTAATGGCTTCGAGACGCGGGACCGACGGAAAAGGTAGGTTTCTTGAGCTTCGGAGCAAAATGGCACAAATGGCCCGAGCCGGTTTACGAGGCTGAGTTTTACCCGAAAATTTTAATCATCTTCTTTTTTCTGAAGAACGTTTTTCATTCAAAGATCTTTATCTACTTGGGTGCGAAAAACAAAATTGAAAGCGGAATCTATTTTCATTGGATTTTTTTTCCGTCTACGGAAGCGAAGATCGGCTGTAAAAGGGGTAAAAGTGATGATTTGTCAATTTTAGATCATAGCAATTTTGCATTGAAGTTCTTCCTCTCGACTAGTTCAGGTCCTCGATCGAGACTTTACTTGCGACGAAAAAAAAGGAGTTGCACTTGTACCGGAGGGGTGAAGGGGGAATAAGTACAGGTTTCGTTATTAGCGTGCGACCCGTTAAAGCCCGGAGAGATTTTCTCGTACTATATTGTGTACATGTGAAATCGCGTAAGCCAGATCTAGCTGGGTGGTCAGGATACGTGAGAGGGCTTGAACCGTGTCGGGGGCGAGCTATCGTTTGATTCCGCGACGTGATTGCGTGATGTGAGCCTCCGCACCCTTCGACCCCCGGCGCCGCCTCGCTTGAGCGTTACGAAAAAGCGTGTTGACACGCCATAAAAACGGCTATCGGAGAAAATCCAACAGCCGCAAAAGTGCCACCGGCCGTTTCTCCGTCGAGCAACCTCTTTGCGAAAAAACTCCCTCGGCTACACGAGACGACGCAACACGTTCGCCATCTCCCGCAGCGAACTATTGCCCAACGTCACATAACTCTGCTGATATTTCTCTCGTTCTCACGTTAACAATTTTTTTTTTTTTTTACACCTAAATCGGATTAACCCTTTTTGCTTCGAGCGGAGCATTATTACTTACTGCATTTTTGGTGCTAGATTTTTTATACAAAAGTTCGTGACACGGTGAAAAATGCCTGCACACTGGACGAAAATTTAACGTTCCCAAACGTCGAGAATTTATTTATTGCTAGTTCTAAAATTAACACGCCACTCCGGTAATGTCCATTTTTACGCAGAATTAAATAACCGTCGAATGAATTAAATTTTATTCGCAAAAAGCGTACTTCCGCCACTCCATCGAACACCGAAGAATTTTTCATCCTCCAAAGTTTGTCCAACACAAAATAATAAACCAATTATCAAAATTTCCAAGTGGTCGAAATAATAATTTTTTTTTATTAGCAAAAAGCGTACTTTCGCCACTCCATCGATCACCGAAGAATGTTTCATCCTCAAAAGTTTCTCCAATACGAAATAACAAACGAATTGTCAAAAATTACAAGCCGTCTCTTTAACGGGACGTCTGCGATATCGCACTGACACAAGGTCAGTTCGCTCGGCCTATCTCCAACAATAATTCATCGCGCATATCGCGGGCCATAATGGTTTCCACGAAGATCCTCTCTCCCGAGAGTCCGGTGGAATATATGTTTGTATAAAGAGATTTTGCACTGGCACGCGTCGGACGCGAAGCCGACCGGATGAATAAAACAATCCGAGTGTTTATGTACACCTTGGCATCGCGGTGTTTCTCACTCGGTCGTACGCGGTCCTGCGCCCCGTCCGAGCCCCCTCATGCGTTGACCCTCCACATGAAATGGCTACAAAATAACACAATTACACACTCGGCCTCCGGGCCTCAGCGGCTAACACACGGGAGACGACCCTTCTCTCCCTCCCGCGATACTTCTCGCTTTTTCTCATCCCTCTTACGGTCCCTTCCCTCGCCGGAATCTTCTCTTCTTTCTCTCGCCGTTCCACGACGACCCTCGACGGCTTGCCCTCGTCTTTTCCACCCTATCCGGGCTCTATCGCAACGTCCCGGGCCACCGGGGTTGGAAAAAAAGGGGCCGTCCGGCTCGTTACAAGTCTATTCAGACGTCCGGAAAGAACAGCCTGCAGCGCGTGCCGGTATTCATTTTGTTGACCGGAACCATTACCCCTGTCTTGCTCCCTTGCACTCCGGAATTTTCTTCTTTTTTTGCCAACCCTCGACCTCTCTCTCGGTCGCTCCACTGTGCTTTTTTTTTAAAGCTCACGGCTAATTTATTAATCCCACCTCTGGCAGCTTTTCCGGTCGACTCTCGACCACCGATCCTGCTACTCCACTTCAGGTTCTCCGCTCTTCTTATTCTATTTTTTTTAAGGGTTAGTCGACCGAAAAGAAGGGGTGAAAGTCGGATCTTCACATGGATAAATCGCACCTTTTTTCACGGTGAACATCTTCGCGGTAGCGGCTATTTATTATTTTTTATACTCGGTCCCGAGAATTTTTCAACATGATCGGAACGTCGTTACGAACAATCGATATCGTGGAATTTACGATACATTTTTTTTTACCCAAAAAAAATGTTGCCTAGAATCGTCAAAACCTCCCCTTAAGCAAAATTAATGAACACAGTGACTCACGCGTGCCACAAGGCTTTTCCCCGAGCGGTCAAGCATCGAAAGAAGTCCCTCGAATCAAAAGTTTCTAAAGATCATCCCCCGATCGGAGGGATCGGTGGAGCCGGCGAAACCAGCAGGGGGGGGGGGGGGGGGGTGTTGTCTCTTTGAGGATTCGCGAAGGGATGAAAAAACACGTAGATGGGATGAACCAAGGCCGTGGTGGGGGTGCAAATAAAGCATGCCACTAATGACGTCACGTATCGTAATCCAATTTACGTCTTCGAGGGAGGGGGTGGTGAGGGGGGGGGGGAGTGGTAAGAGGTGGACGAGTGAAGTCACGAGGGTGGAAAAGCTTGGGGGTGTAGATGGATAGAGAGAGAACTGGAGGGCACGAGAAGCACGGAGGAGCACCTAAGCAGGGATCGACTCACGGCTGGTACGCGAAATGACGGCCTGATGAAGTTTCGCTCGTGATGCTGGCCAAGCGATTCGAGAAGCACCGGCGAGGAGAGCCTGGAACGTCTTGGGGGGAGGGGGGGGAGGGTGGATCAGGACCGTGTGGGATTAGTACACGACAAAGTTTATAAAAGTGTGCTGCTGCTCAGCCAACCCCCGGGAACTCGGGGAATAACCAGGATATACCCTCCCCCACATATCAGCTTTCCCCCGTTTTTCATCCCCTTCGATCCTCTCGCACGGAGTCCTCGGTAAAGCCGTTTTCTCTGTGTTTCTTTTTTGCTTCGATTTTTTTTTGTATTTTTTTTTTTTTCTTTTTCGTGAACTACCCTGCTCGCATTTGGTCTCCGGAGTTGTGCACGTGCAGTCGGCGAGTCACGCGAGGTCACGGTATCGAGCTTCGAGTCCGGAACGCTAGCCTCGTTCTGTTAATGAAAGATTACAGGCGAGTTTTAGGCTTGCAAGCTTTCCGTTATTCGAGCAAAAATTGCGATATGTGGTTTTGTATTTTTATATTTTAAATTTTATGTAACCTTTTTATTTGGAGTTTTGCAGAGGGTGATTCTTGAGCTCGATTCGATAAAATGCCACCGGGTCGATAAAAAAAAGTTCAGCCGAAAAACTACAGAACAGAATCGAATAGCGTCTTTTTACTCGCGTTCTGAGGAGCCGAGAAGAAATATAGTTATTTCTACTGTACGGAATAATTCTCCGAGCGAACGTCTATACATACGTTCTGTTGTAAAATATTTAATGGGTTAAACTATAATTAGATTTTTCTACTGTCAATTTTTATTATTGTCCTAACTGTAAAATATAGCCGTTCCTTCCGTACGAAAAAAAAATGAGAATAAGAAAAAACCATAACAGACGAATAAACGATATTTCTCAGTAGAAATCGCCGGGTCCACGCGTTTGTATCGTCGACGCGTGTACGTCGACCGCGAGGATTCGTGGCGCTAATCTCCCCGGCTTTGGGTTCCGGGACCGCGGGGAAATCCCAGACGCTATTCAACGAACACGACACACACACACACAAGAAATCGTTCTGCTTGAATCTCGTCACGCGAATCCTTTTGCCTTTAACCCGTTCCCGCCCCGTTGGAACTCCTTTGCGCATTGATCGACTAACTGGACTAAACCCTTTAGAGGGAGGGATAAGGGGGGAGGGGGGAAGGGGGATGAAAGGGTGATTAATCGTCGTGAATTTGATAGCTCACACTCGCCAAACAATTATTAAATTTAGCCTGCTGTGCGGTAAGACTTATCATGACCGCGTCTGATCGCACACTGACTCGCACTACTTGCGGGTCTATATTCGCGGTTTTCGAGCGAATTTACTACATCCTCGTGTAGCCGCGGTCGTCCGGGCTGTGGGCATCGGTTATGTCAACGCTGAGGCGTGAATGCGTGAATGCCTCGGCACCCTGGACACGTCGCTCGTCAGCGTTTCAATGCCCGAGTGTGTACCCATTGAAACACAGCTCTCGCGCTTCATTCACCCCGCTATGCCGCATACGCATATAGGATCCTTTCTCTACCCTCGTTCTCTCGCGTCTCTCGTATCTCCGCACACCGCAAATAGAATAAACGCTCGTCGAGCGAAAACCGCACGCCTGTTCGACCGTACGCGTCCCGTGTCGAGCTGGAAAAACGATTATTAAGAGGACTTTTCCAGACAGAGTAAAAAAAAAGAAAAAAAAATTTCAGATATAAGCTTTATTTTTCTATGTCAATTTTTTATGATATTTATTAAAATCGTCCGACGTCGATTTAAAATTATTATTAATAAAAATGAATTATTAATCATTTTAAATTGTTTAAAATTATTACTTAGAAATTATGTCACTCATTAGTCGGTAACGGGGTGAAAATACTTTGCTGACTTTAACGTTGTGCGTGGGTCGACGTTTGATTTGTCTGTTGCAGAAGGCAACAAGTGCCCGACTCCTGGATGCACGGGACAGGGTCACGTTACCGGACTGTATTCGCACCATCGCAGGTGAGTAATCGTCGATAATTAACCCCTTCCCCCGTGCACCCCCGCGTAATAATTGCTACTGCCGGGGGTCGCAAGTGCAACGGGAGCGCGAACGCTTCGCCGACGTTGGGGTTGCGCTCTCTATGGTCAGCGATGCCGATTAACTTCATGGGGCGAAGCATTAAGCCCCCCCACAGCGAAACATTTGCGAAGCGTTCGAGCGCACACCCTCGATGAGCATCGGATTAATAGCCATCGACTTCAACAGCTGGACAGTGCTTCCCCTGACTTAGTCCATATCTGAAACAATATTTTCTAATTAGTACTAAAATTTTAAAAAAGTTGTACTTTATTTTCCACAAACGAATTTCTACGTTTTTATTTTTATTTTTTTCAATTTTCTAGTTATTAATATAATTTTTGGTACTATATAAGTGCTATATATTCTACGAAAAAATTATTAGAATTTAATTCATTTCTTTTTCTTTTCGCAGCTTATCCGGATGTCCAAGAAAAGACAAGCTCACGCCCGAGAGTGAGTATGATATAAAGCAACATATGAATTTTTTTCATATTCAATTAACAATTCGACACGTTTATTCTTGCCGTAGTTGAACCTAGATGCATATTTGAGTTTTTGCGCAATTTAAGAAAATATATACATATACATATATATATTTAGTATAATTCTTATCGACGAGTCAAGTCCAAGTCTTCAAACGACACCACGACACTCTTGAGTATCCGATGAAGAATTTTCTTTTACGATATACTACGTAGCGTTATTCGGGTTTGGCGTGCGTGCGTGAGGGAGTGTATGTGCGTGGGTGTTTTATCTTAATTTTCTACGTATTTAACCCTTTAATCGCCATGCCGCTTTCTCGTTAAAAAATAACAGATTTTTCTCAACCGCTCGACACTTCTCTGTATAAAAACATATTAACAATCTCACTTTTGAAAACATTCAGTTTTTCAATTTTTGCAACAAAATAGAAAAAAATTTGAAATTCTTATCGATTTTTTTTTAAGTTGTATTGCAATTCGTCAATCTTTTTCAAATGTTTTCGATAAAAATGAAAGATTATATTAATGTAGGCAGTGTGCTATGTTGGCAGCTAAAGGGTTAAACACGTACATCTGTCTCTGTGACATCTACCGTTTATAAGGTTTTCCGTTCTGTTCGTTATGTGCCTACAAATATTGTTTGCGGGGTAGAGAGCTTTATCGATTTTTCTTTTTCAAGCTCAGTTTTTTTTTTTTTTACATCGTCGCAATTTGACGACGATACTTTTGTCACTATACCATACTATATATAGTTGATTTGTGTAGTTATCGTAGCGCGTTTTTGTCAACACCTCGACACTGACGCATTCTCTACATCGACACATTATTTTTTTTAGTTGCCTCGATATATATTTTTTTTTTTTACTTTTTTTATTTTTATTTTTGGAGGAACTCGAGATCCCGAGACAAGGGCTGAGAGACCCGGCATGCACACACGTCAGAATCAAGGGGAGCTATATTTTCCTGCTATTGAGTATAATTGTTATTTTCAAAAAATTAAAAAATTAAAAAATAGATTATCGACCTTCCGAAAAAGAAATAAAAAAAATTAATTATCAAATCGCGTCGAACCACATGGTATACATAATTTCGAAAAATTCGGTCCCTCCTTTCGACTGCAAGAAAAAAAAAAAACCATCCCCCCAAACAACCGTCGACTTTTCTCGAGTACTAGAAATTCTCGCACTCCTTACAATCTCGGTAATTAGCTTTCGCGGGCAGCCAGAGTCCAATTAGAAGAATCCCGGCAGGGTCCCTACCGTCGGCTGGGAGACACCGACGCCGACCGAAAATCCCCACCCCGACAGGATATTGCTGTCGAGGACGTTAAAAGACGGTAGGCAGCTCAGACGAATTAAAACGAGAGAAATTCACGAATATCCGTCGGCTTTTACCTTTAATCTCGACCCGTTTAATCGGCGCTCGGAACGATTTTGTGTTCAAGCCCCTCCCACCCACGATTTTAATTGACGACTGTTAGTTTCAGTATTGAAAAAAAAACACACGTGTCTCGTTGTCAGTGTAATTGTTTTTTTTTATATATATATATATTTTTTTTTCGCTCTCGATCTCCGACCTCCCGAATTCTTGTCTCTCTACCCGCTCGGTATTTGTGTTTTAATCCGTGACGTTGTGCCAAAAGTAAATCGTCCGTCGATCTATATATATATTTTTTTTTTTTCTTCATCTTCTGTACATTTATGTTTTCTGTTTTGAGTACATTAATTTTTTTTTATCTCTCGTACCTCCCCCGCGCCTCGCGTACCCAAGGGACACGGGATTAAAAGTTATACTCAATATTGCAAATTGGTGACGAAAGAAACTAGAAGAAAAAAAAAAAAAGTTCTCTGCTCGATTCTGTCGCGTGTGTCACACGACGTGTCTGTAACCTCGGACGTCTGTGGGTTCTCGCAGTTCTGGCGATGCATGAGACTATTTTGAAATGCCCAACGCCTGGCTGCAACGGTCGTGGTCATGTCAGCTCCAATCGGAACACTCACAGAAGTCTCTCGGGATGTCCCATCGCAGCTGCGAGTAAGCAGGCCGCACGCGAGGCCCGCCACAAGGCTCAAGGTAAGGCGTTCGTTTTTGGTTTTTGTTTTTTCTTTTACGTGACGAGCTTCTTCACAACAATTGATAAAAAAAAAGAAAGAAATGAACATCATCGATCGACGAACAATTGAGCATCGCGTTTGACGCTTCAACGAGAGTCTCGACGATCGCCAAAGACGAGGAGACACAAAGTAGCATTGATTTTTTTCTTTCTTTTCTGCAGCTCATTTTTTCTGCAAGAGAGCCTTTAGTCAGCTTCTTTTAAAAACATTCTCTAATCATAATTACACCAATTAATTGAAACTGGAAGAGCGCACCTGGTTTGGACTAATCCGACATTGGCAAAGAAATTAAAAACGTTGCTCCAATAAAATTATTGACCGCTGTCACGTATCGCAAAAAGTGGCTTTCCCAGCCAACCGATAATACAATATAATGTAATATATTAATATAAATATTTATAATTATTATATTTTTAGAAACGTTTCTAGGAAGTTAGAAACGTTTCTAACTTCCATGCTGTAGAAATTACTTGGTCGAGGCGACAAATTATTTCTCCCGTGTATCGTTTGTAAAATCGACATGTCGCATCGACAGCCATGTCACTTGCGATAAAGCTGAATGAAGTTCCGAGTAACAGCCGAGTGGTCTTCCAGGATCAATCCTACCGCATTGTTCGATCCACTTTTACCGAGGTATTAATTGAAACTTGGAGACCGCACATGGTTTCGATTGACTCGAAGCTGGCATTAATCGAGGACTAAATTTTCACAATTGTTTGTCCAAAATGTTGTTGATTTGTTACGGAAGTCGATTTCTATTACCGCATGGGTCCTCATTGCAAAAATGTACCACTCATTCGATTAGTGTGCCACTCAATAGCAACCTCAATTTGGTTGTCATCAACGAAACTAGTTGGTCGAATCAACCAACCATTTCTCTCTGAGTACCGTTCGAAAAATCATGGCACATCAACGGCCACGTCGCTTGCGACAAGGCTCAACAAAGTTCCATTCCGTCCTCAACAACCAAGTGGTCTTCCAGGATCAATCCTACGGCATCGTTCGATTCACCTCCGGCAAGGTAGCCACTTCATAATTTCATCCTTTCTTTCCCTCTCTCCGCAGTGTCGGGGATTCCCCCAGAGTTCATAAGCACGAATCTCCTGCCAGGCTCCATGGACATCAAGGGTTACCCGTTGTACGCATCTTCCGCTCAAGAGTCTAAATCCGTCGTCGGTTCGCCCTCCTACGATTACTACGCAGCAACGAAAGCCGCCGGTATAAACGTCAAGCCCCCGAAGACCCCGGAGGACAGCAACTCTTCGCGGCCAGCGAAGGTCCCAACGAAGTCCGAGAGCTCCGGTTCCAGTGGTTGCTGCAACAGCGGCAGCCTGTCGTCGAGAAGCCAACCTAGCGGCAGTGACCTGCTGGTACCAAAGTCCGAGGACAGCGCATCGGCGAACAGTTGCCGGGTGAACAACTCGCCGCCTCCGCCGCCGCCGCCCTCGGTGAGGCAGACCTACGATCCCTATCTCAACCAGGACTCCAACTCCTCGTCAATGTCGTCGATGGAGGCGATGGGCTCGCGGTCCATAGGAGCGACGATCCATCATCCCGGTCAGCACGCATCCCATCACGTCCTGCCGATGCAGCCGACGGTCACTTATCCGATGACGATGGTCGACGACACAAGAATGACCCATCAGATGTCCCAAAGATCGCCCTACGAGTCATCGGCGATGATGGCAGCGGCCGCGGCAGCCGCGGCCTCGGTCAGCACGACGGAGGACATCTATCATCACAGAACGGCCGAGCACGCGAGGGCTTACATGCATCCGAGCTCGAGCAACATCGCCAGGCCAGTCGTCACGTACTCGAACGATGTCGTTGCGTCCCGAGGCTACGAGAACGCCGTCGTCAGCGCTGCGAATCATCGACCTTACGATCCTGGTACCGCGTCCGCCTACGACAGATACGACACCCAAAGTTGCACGCCCTTTCAGCCGCAGCAACAGCAGCAGCAGCAGCAGCAGCAACAGCAACAACAGCAGCAACAGCAACAACAACAACAGCAACAACAACAACAGCAGCAACAGCAGCAGCAACAGTTGCATGCGAGGGCGAACATGTACTATCTCGGTCAGACCGGAATGACGCCCGACGAGCAGGAGAGAGCTTATCATCAGGAAGCTGCCGCGGCGGCGCAGCAGCAACATCACATGGCAATGGCTGCCGCGGCCACCGCTGGTGTCATGATCAAGTCAGAGGACGTCAAGTGCGTCACGAGCGCGCAGGTCCAGCAGATGCAGAAGGCCGGAGGGCCTCCGACGTCGCCCGGAGGATCGGTCATGGATCTTTCAACCTCGAGCGTCACCTCGACGAGTCCGCAGGTTGGGATAATGTTGGATTGAGTCTTTTGCCTCGTCATTGAGGTCTTGCTTGCTTGTCTGCTGTGCTGTATCGCGCGCTTGGCTGAGATTCAGTCAGTTCCGGTTTGAGAATCTAACTTTCGAACCGAAAGTGACGTCGCATGGGAAAACGTCACTTCCGGTCATAAACCGTTCGGCGATGAATTTTACGTCGCTTTACGGTGGACAGTTCAGCTTTGTGGTCGGAAAATTACACAGTCGCACAGAACTCACATAGAGTGCCGAGGCAAGCGCGCGAGCAGAAAATCTAGCTAGCCTATAATTAATTTCCCAACAAAAACAGCATAGTTATAATATATTATATGACGTACAAAAATAAACGTTTTCCATGTTTCAGGCACCGCCTTACGGCTCCAATAGCTTGAGTCCACAGTACGGAGGTGGGCAGACGGTGGGCGGAAGTCCTCAGGCCGCGGCGAGTCCGCATCTGACGGCGAGTCCGCAGGTGCCGAGTCCTCAGGGTCAAACTCTTGATCTCAGCGTGAACAGGCTTCACAGGTCAGATTACTTTGACTCACTGTGCAGGAAAAAAAAAAGTCTGTCTCAAGCGTTAGTAGTTAACTCGATGATGGTTCGATTCAACAGCGGAGCTCCGAGTCCCCAGTACTCGACCGGACACGGAGAGGCCGTTCCGGTACCAGTGGGACCACCTTTTCCGGCGCCGCGACCGATCGAGGAACAGACGGAACCCGTGGATTTCTCGACGGCGAACGAGCCCGTGAACTTCAGCGGCGGACCCGGCATCAGGCCTGTGGGTTTCCCACTTCCGGGAGTCCACGCGGCTGCTTACAGTCGCGAGAGCACCCCGGACAGCGGCGTTTCACACTACATGGACGCCTATCGGGACCCGAGCGGTGAGTTACATAGGAAAAAATAATTTCGTCAAATCGGAATACGAAGTTTAGTAAAAATAATTTTGTTACATAAGTGGCAAACTCGTTTTGTTAAGGTGTGTATAGACAAACCTGTCCTTTTATTTTCCGTATCCTTAACAATTTTAGTTTGCAGTTTTGTTTATTAAACTAGAACCGGAAGGTGGGATCGGAAAATTAACAAATAAAAAATGGTGGACGTTTGTGGACAAAAAGTTGTTATAAAAGGTACAAACTTTTTTTTTACTGTGTACCGTCGACACGTCACTCAGGGTAATCCCCACCGAACATGCACCTAGAATCTGTCATTTGGTAACTTTCCACCTGTTCGAACAACAAGACGTATCTAAAAAAAGCGTCCGTGACGTTTTGCTCGAGGAAAATACTCCGCAGACAAACCCTTTAAATTTATCTCCTCACCCAATCCACATCGCGATCGATCACGATACATCGGTGTCAGAAAAAAAAAATCGATGAAAAAAAAAGGAAAAACAACCCCCGATCGAGAATCCATCAGTCAAATTTTCCAAACCCGATAAATTCGCTCCACTTCCATGCGGTCATCGGCGAGCGGTCCCTACAGCCTGCAAGTGGAGTCCTTGGAGTAACAGCGTCGAAATGTAACTCCCCGAGGGCCTGAAAGGGCTGTGTACGCTCGTTGCCGAGGACCAACCCCGTGTCACTCCCGATGGAAGTGGCCGAGCGCTCCGGTCCGCGCTTCACGCGTACGCGCCCAAACCACCCTCCACCGGGTCGGGCATATCATGGAAACGGAACAAAGAGCTCGACGCCCACTGGGAGGAGAGACTCGCTTGCACGTGGTTTAAAACGACGCTAAAAAAAAAAAAAAAAAAAAAATTGCCAGAAACTCGTGTGTGCGTGCCGAGCGCTCGGGGGAGGGAAAAGTACAAGGGTCTCGTAATAGAAGAGCAACGCTACTGCTCGACTTTCATTTCGTCCTCCGTTACCTCCCCCTTTCAACCCCCCACCCCATCCCGCCCCCCCGAGCACACGCGTCGTCGTTTTCAGGCACGCTATTTTCCTCCATATCTCCTCTCTTTGCCTTGGCACGTATGCATACCGAAACGACCGGGAAACATCGTACCACGCGTCGCTCTCTATAGGTGTGCTCCAGTCTCGCTTCAGCAGCCACGGAGGCCTCCTCTCATTCTCCTCGCTTCTCGTCCGGCCAACACGGCCATTGTTAATTATCAATATTTCGCGTACACGTTAAGGGGGGGCGCGAGGGGGGGCGGCGGGACGCTCGCTGTACAGAGAGAATGAAGAGGACGAGGGCAGAGAGTGAAAAGAGAACGCGAGCCAACGACGGCGCAATATTGTCCGACTACGGCGAGGACGCGGGGGAGTAGTTATTGAAATTGAAACATTCGAATACAACGCGAGAGCCGAGGCCGACGAGGCGCCGACAGCGCGCGGCGTATGGCCCGCACACAACGTCGTCTGATCACGCACGTACCTTTTCTACTGACGTTAGCAGTCCGATGTACGCTCGAGGCTTTCATGAGCTATGGAGTGGATGGGGGATTTTTCTCTTTTTTTTTTTTTTTTGCGGGATGCACGTGAGCCGGACGATAAAACGGGATAGCCTTTTTTTGCGGGACGGGAGATGCGGATTAATCGGGGAGGAGACGCGGGTGTTTCAGTCAAGTTTTTGTAACTCGACGCCGTTCTTTGCCACTTTTCGCAATGCGAAACATTAAACATTTTTTTTTTTTTTTTTTTGTATAGGGTAAAAGTGTCCATATATCATTGATTTACGTGTTAATTGAGGTGGGCCATATTCACCACTTTTACCCTATTGCTGATTATATATATTTTTTTTTTGCGGGCGAGATGTACGTGAGGTGGTCGATAAAACGGGATAGTCTTTTTTATGAGACGGGAGATGCGGATTAACCGGGCGAGGAGATGGGAGAGTCGTAATCAAGTTTTTGTAATTCGATGCCATTCTTTGTCACTTCGCAGTGTGCAAAATTGTCAAATAATTGATCTTTTATATTTACTTTTTATTTCGCTGGTCTATTGATTCTAATTGCTTTATTCTGTGTCTGTATTTTTAGCCTACGGACCGATGAGCCCCCACCCGGGATACGGAATGACCGGTGTCCAGGCCGAATATCCGGGCAACACTTACACGCCTTATCCGACAGCGGGCTACAACTGCGGTGGAAGTTATCCCGGCGGGCCGGTGACGTCGGGCTATCAGATTCCCGCGGGTTATACACCGGCGCCGTGCTACAGTATGCCGCCTCCGCAGCATACGATCGGTGGCCTGGACAAGCCCTCGGGCAAGGATGACGGGTAAGGCTCGGCTCTGCGAAATCGAATTTTAATTAACGATTATTAATTAAACGGCCCGTAACGGGCGGCAGTTCGTTCGATCGAAACCAAGCCCGACGCTCCTTTTATCTCGCTGTGAGGACATACGAATTCTCATTTTTTTTTCCGGACTCTCGTGTCAACGCATCCTTTCTTTGATATCGCTAACGGCAAGAAAAGTATCTTTATCGACTCTTAAGGAAAGGTTTCGAAAATTTCAGACAAAAAAGAAACGTTTTTTTACCGGTACAAAAGACAAATCTTTGTCGACTCTTAACGGGAGGTTTCGACGATTGCAGGTAAAAAAAAAGGAAAGGAGGAAATATTTCTTAATCTAAATTTAAAAAAAAATGTAACCTCTACAATCCCTTATTTACGAACCTGGAAATTTTTCCACACGATCGGAGCTTTTCCGATCGATCGATACCTTTGTACAACTACTATTTCCATCGATAAAAAAAAAGAAAAAAAAAAGAAATTTTATCCAGAAACCGTCGAAGCCCCTCTGAAGGCCGAAGGGGGTCGTACCTACCCCGGCAAATATTTCTTGACCAGAATTATCCCAAAACAGGTCGAGGCAATCATTTTTTCTGTCCTCGCGTTCCACACGTGTGCCGAACGTTGCAATGCACGGATGAACCTCGAAGACGATTGCTTGATGCCTTCTCTTGTCGACGGGCCAGAAGCCCGTTCATATAGAACGCCCCCCTCCCCCCCCCCAGTCTCGGCATACCGCGGGGCGGTTCCACCACCATTTTGTTAATTAAAGTAATTACTCTTCGTAGCGAAAGTGCCAACCTTATTCTAATTGACGTAAAGCTTGGTGGGATGGTGTGGTGAAGCGGGGGGGGGAGGAGGGGGTGAGGAGAGGGGGTAGGGAGGAGAGGAAAGCGCGAGAGCAGGAGGGATGCGAAGGTGAAGGAGGGCAAGAGCTCCGAGGGTGGATAAGGCCGCGGGAAAGGCGCAACCCACTGAGATCGGAGCCGGGGTATAATCAGTTGCCACCGCACTGGATTATGGGAGCTAGAGTGTACCCCGTCGTCTCGCGGGCCTCTGGAGAACCGGCGAAAACGGACGGAGCACATAGACATATATATATATTATATTATATATATAACGTATACGCACAGACACACACGCGATCGAGGCGAACGGTGCCTCAGAGAAACTGCTGCGTGGTCCTCGGTTGGCGAACCCTTTCTTGCATTAAACCCATCCAAATTCGATGATCCGAAAATACTTGACCCCCTCACGAACCGCCGTCGGTTCTTCATAAAACATTTCTCCTCGCACATTTCTTATGTTCATCGATTTGCGCGATTATTAATTTTTTTATACCAAAAAACCGCCAATTTCCATCCCGAGAAAAAATGTCCACGAAGACCAAAAAAAACGTACATAATTTTCTAAAAAAAAAAATAAATTATATAAAATGATTCCGCTTATAGGTAATCACTTATCGATCTCCCTTCCGGCTGAATCCCCGTTGACAAAACTGTCCGACTCTCCCGTACAGCGAGACGATTCCTCTCGAGCCCGAGGGGCCGCCGGCTTCGATAGCGATACTTCAACGTTATTAATGGCCCGGGCCAATATAACCACCTAATACAGCGAGAGCTCGTGTCCTAACCGTATTACGCTTATATCGCCGGCCACATATATCCTCCGTCCGAAACCGTACCTCGGACGTTTATTGGCGCGGCAGCTGTCATGTGCTCTCTCACTCCCTCAGCCATATCGAATTATTTATCCCTCACGAATGTAATCCACCGATCGTCCAAACATACACTTACAAAAAAAACAATCCTCTCATTCTCACGTCTTGTCTCCAGAATCATCAAAAAAATTATTAACAATAATTGTCCAACCTCCAGAATTCATATCGACATGGAGAATTAATTTGACCAGCGGGGTCGGGTAGGAACCGGTGTTGGCAGGCGGCTGGGGGTTGGTCGATGGTCTACGTCGTACGAGGATTTAGCTCGTTAGGGGTGAGGTCGAGATCGGCTCGAGGACAGGCCGTTATCTCGTCCATACTAGCTATGCCCAAGTGGAAAGAGGTCGAAATCTCCTCCACCACCCTCTACCACCCCGTCGGCTCTTATGCCGACGGCCGCGCAGGCGATGGGGGGGGGGCAAAGTGGGGGTCGGGGGGTTGGAGAGAAATTGAGAGAAGGTCGGAAGAGCTGCTGAGAGAAGTGGTTAGACGGTACCGAAGGGGGGTGCGGGGGGTGGGGCAGGGGTGTAGCAGAGAATCCCGAAGCCGGAGGATAGACCAGAGGTACGCCGACGGCGTGATTGCACTCAAGTCCTCGGGCGGGCCCCCGCAGCATCCAGCGGAGTCCGAGGGGGAGCTCGCCGGCTTCGCCCCGGCAATATCGCGGCCACTCAAGGGTCATCCAGGTTTCGAGCTTTCTCATAGCAGCAGCTAGCTGCCTCGACCCATTCAGCCCGCCACGGTCAAGCTCCTCTCGCGAAAGTCGGGACTATCCTGGGGCAGCCGGTCCGAAGCCCCGGACGGGAGGAGAGCCTCAGAATATCGCCGGGCGGAGGAATACCGGCCACGGAACACTCCGCAAGCTGACCACGTAGCTTTCATGATCTCCTTTCTATTCGAAATCGTCTGGCGCACTCGAGGGCTCCTCTGGCACTCTTCAGCTCTCATACCGACCTCACCCGGACGGGGGATATTTAAACGGGATTTTTTTTTTTTTTTTTACAGTCATCTTCGCCTCGGGAATAATAGATGGGGTTTTGTAAATGAGCTTTTGCGTTTGAGAAGACTTTTTTTATGGAAAGACATCTTCCGCGTGGATAGCTGGTAAGAAAAGTACACTGAGAAAAAAAAATTGTTGGATTAACCAAATTCACGGTCACATACCTTCAAAGCTGTTATTTGGTTGGTACAACTAAATCATTCTTTTGTTGAACGATTATTCGCTTCAGTCGATTCAAAATATTTCGATTCAGACAAAAAAATTTATTGTAACAACTAAATAACGCCTTTGAACGCGGCTGAACGCACCTTGGTTAATCCAACAATTTTTTTTGCGACCTCCCAGTGGATCCAGACAGAGTCTATCTGGATCACGACGATACAAGAATTCCCAGCCGCTCCTGAGATCACCCAAGATGTTTTGACATACAATTTTATTGAGTTGTACTATGCAACTATTTTTTTATCGTTAATTACGAGCGAGTATGAATGAGGATAAGGGATGTTAAGGAGTTGTTGATCTGTTCGATGTGCAGTATGAATGTGAGGAGGCAATCGTTGAATTACTCACCGCGGGGAAGTCCCCGGGGCCGCGACGGCAAGGAGCTCATACAGTGTCCCACGTCTTCCTGTGACGGCATGGGTCATGTGTCCGGGAACTACGCTACCCACAGAAGGCAAGGCCTCCAATTTGATCTGACATCGACGTTCCCCATATATATTTATTTATTTATAGACTCTGTTACATCATATCATATTTTTTGTTTTTTATTAGTTCGCCTATCTTTGGATACGAAATTAATGAAGCATGCACTTTTCATTCCCTTGACTATATTATTATAATTTTTATTTACTTTTTTTTTAACCTTCATCCAGCACGACTCCCGCAGCGGTCCTCAGAGACATCGAAAAAAAAGTTAAATTATAAAAGCTTTCTATAGACGTGACATTTTCAACATTCATCCACTTCGCCTATATTTTGATGCCGAATTAATCAAGCATGCACTTTTCATTCCCTTGACTATATTATTATTTTTATTTACTTGTTTTTACCTTAATCCAGCATGACTTCCGCTGACGTCTTCAGAGTCATTGAAAAAAATTAAATTGCAGAAGCCTTCTAGACGTGAATTTCCAACATTTACAAAATTTATTCATGTTTTTGTTTTCATTATAAATCTATATATGTTTCATACGTTTGATTAATCTGTGTAACACCCTTAAAATATCTTCGGTACCCTATTAAGAACCAAGGTGTGTAGTTAAGTTCGTGTTTGAATGACGTGTCCCTCCAAACCCCCTTATACCCGACCCCTACGAAAAGGGATGACAAAATCATCGTCGTTTTTTTGGTACTTTATTTATTCGTTATCTTGTATAATTATTAACATTATTTACATCACATCGTTTAGTCCGATATAAATAGATTGTTTATTTATTTTCTTATTTCATTTTTTATAAAACATGAAAAAAAAAATCGAGATGTCTCGAGGCCAGTCTCGAGTGGGCAGCTTAGTAGCGAACTGTTGTCAATGACCCATGTCCGGTTCATAGGCAAATTTTAATCGTTCGACAAACGATGTTAACCAAGAATGAGAAGCAATATGACAATTGGCAATGTGAGTTTCATTGGGGTCAGGTGTGACTGTGCCCTCCCTGTTCTCTCTATATCCCTTCTCGGTGTATTTTTTTAGAGTTTAAGAACATGTCTGTTCGAACGTCTCAATCGAGAGCGTTATTTTTTCGAAGAAAAAAAATCGAGATTAAACGAAAATATTGATAAATTAATTGAAATAATATTTTTTTTTTAAATACGCTCAACGAGAGCTACACCTCATGAGTGATCCAAAAAAATATGGAACGAGACGTTGCCACTTGCTGCATGCTGACTCATTCGACTCTTAGGAATTAACTCTTAGACTCTTAGGAAGAAGTTCTCGCAATTTTTTTTTTTTTAATTAGTCGATTTAATATAAGTTGAGTTTTAAGATTTTTTATATTTCGTAAGATTCGTGCGTGGCTCCGAGGCTGCATCCTCTGGCAACGTCGCGAATGCATGCGATGACTTGCTGATGAAAAAATATATATATTGTTGCTTGCGAACGGAGATGGTGCAATATCTGATCTTCCGATTACTCGTCTTTCACGTTTGATAACATGATCGGTCGACCGAGTTTTTGTTTATTACTTGAAGGTGATCGGAAAATTGGATTTTTTAAAACCATCTTCTACTGTGAGGAAATCTCCGTGAGGTGTAATTTCGGAGGATCGACGTTCGAAGAGAATCCACAGATATCGGCGTTTCTATAAAAAAAAAAATTAAAACTGATCGCCAGCAAATTATGATTTTTAAAATTTAATCTTGCAGTCTGTCCGGATGTCCGAGGGCGGATCGTTCGCAAATCCAGGCACACTCGCAGGAATTGAAGTGTCCGACGCCGGGTTGCGACGGCTCGGGTCACGTTACCGGAAACTACAGTTCCCACAGAAGTCTGTCCGGCTGTCCGAGGGCGAACAAGCCGAAGAGTAAACCGCGAGACGGTCAAGACTCCGAACCTCTGAGGTATGCATAGTTACCCAAAAAAAAAAAAAAATCTATTTGATTTCAAGACTCGCCAATTTGTTTACTAATGTTTCGCCGTACGAATAACTTTGGTTAGTTAAAATGTGTTACTTTTTGTTTATTAACGAAGTATTTGTTATTGTCAAAGTTGACGTAATAGCAAAAAAAAAATCCATTTTATTTCAACACTCTCAATATTTCATACTAACGTTTCGCTATACGAACAACTTTGGCTACGGAATGTTTTATTTTTTATTAAAAAATAAATTTTTATTTTTCAATATTGACGTAGAAGATTAATCGACCGTTCGTTCGGCTTTAATTCGTGGATGCATTAAAGCTAAATTCGTGCCGGCAGTGTGAGAGGAGAGGGGGTGGAAAACCACGAGCTCAAACGGAAGGGGAGAATTTCCCTTAGCTCGCTCAACCCCCCCTCCGCAAACCCTGTCTTCTATTAACCCTCGAGTTAAGGCGAAGACGCTGACTAATATGTGGTGGTTTCCGCTCGTTTCACGCTACCTATCTCGCTCCTTCGGTTCTATCGCATCTTATCCTCTGTGTGGGATGTATGGTGATGGTGCTTGTCGCTCTCCGCTCGGCTACAGATGTCCGATTCCCGGTTGCGATGGCTCGGGACACGCGACCGGAAAATTCTTGTCGCATCGCAGGTAAGGAAAAAATGAGACTCGATTAGACTCCTGGAAGATCGCGCACGGAGCTCCGACGAATTCGGAGCATTTTTCATTTTTTTTATTTCGCATGTACAACTTTCAACTCTTTGACTGCCTCAGCATCAGATCTGCCGTTTTTGGGGAACAGCTATTTTTTGCCAAAATATCTTCATCAATTTTCACATTTTTAATTTGGAAAAATTTCACGAACCCAGAGAATTTTTTTTTCTTTATTTTTCTCGTAGCCTTTTGACTCCTTGACTGCCCCAGCAACATATCTGCCGTTATGGCGGGGCAGCTATATTTTTTTTCCAAAAATATCTTCATAAATTTTCATAAAAAAATGGTTGGAAAAATTTGACGAGCATTAAGGCATCAAAAAGAAAATTTCGATACCTTAATGTCGACCGGAATTCCATTAAATTTTATTTTTGAATCAGATCGTTTAACGATCCCCAAAAAATAAATAAACAATAAATCGACGAATACGGAGATGAAAAAAAAACCGTGATCTTCCAGGATGGGTGATCGAACCTCTGCAAAATTCTCCGTCGATCTAAACTCGAAACTAACAAATTACTTCGCATCTAGAAACATTTTTGTTTTTACAACGATGGGTTTCTTCTCTGTTACAGCGCTTCCGGTTGCCCGATCGCGAATCGCAACAAGGCGAGAGTCCTGGAATCCGGCGGTACGCTGGAGCAGCACAAAGCCGCCGTTGCAGCCGCGACGTCGATGAAATTCGAGGGTGTCAACTGTCCGACACCAGGATGCGACGGTATTGGACACATTAATGGATCATTCTCGACTCACAGATCTCTATCGGGATGTCCGATCGCCGGTCACGCTATTAAAAAACCCAAGTTCGAGGACATGGCGAGCATGTACAACAAAGGAATCACCGGTGAGGACGTAGTAGTTGAGGAATAATTACTCAACAAGCCGTGGGGTTGTGGCGGGGGTTGAAAAAAATATGATCCGTCCAAGATTTCCAAAAAAAAAAAAAAAAAAACCATACAGTTGTCATCGTGTTTAAAGTTAAAATCTCGAGAACGATGTTCGAGCTCTCTTGTCGATTCGCAGCTCCGCAGCAACGGGCGGAACGAATATTTTGTATTTTGCGCGATTCTGACAATCGCGAGTCAGCGCCACGCAGACATGATCGGGGAACGTGAGTGAACCTCCTCGAGCGGCGTGACGAGATCTCGACGAATCGATTAAAACACACACACATACACACACATACACGTAAACACACGAATTGGCAAAATTTTATTTTCAAACAATTTTTCGATGCCTTAATTTTCGCATAATTTTCTTTTTTTTATTGCTGGCTAAAAGTTGCAATTTTTTTTTTGTTCCCTTAGAAGAAAAAGAAATTGCCTCTATCGGGTCAATTTTCATTGCTCAGCCAAATTTTCTTTTTTTTTCCTGTACACTACACACTCTACAAAAAAAAAGTTTAGTATAAATCGGACCTTGTGCTATGCCATGCCCTGCTCTGCTATCCATGCAATGATGTGCTGTCATACCAATGAGATTATCGAAGCCCCATTCCAGTCTCGTTCTACCTCCCTCTACCTCCCCTATAACGAAAAAAAATCTTATTCTTTACTCGACAATTTAAGTGACAAAAAGTGATAATTTTAATATTTTTTATTATTTAATTATTTCGTCCCCGCCCACCGAAACACACCCGCCCGCCTATGTCGATCCTCGGCGTTACAATTTTTTTTTGTTTTATCGACTCGAAGAAGAATTTGGAAGATGACCAACCGGATGTCTTTAATAACAGCTCAACTTCGACGGCTTAATTATTTTCCCCTCCCCCCCCCCCAAATCTTTGTGTCTCTTTTATTGTCGTACAGTATTTATTTATTTATTTTCTTGTGCGCAAGAGGTAATCGCATATCTAAATGAAAAATGGATTGTGTCGAAAAGCCCAAAGACCGACGATGCCGCTACGACGATGAAAAATAATCTATTCTGATTTATTCTGGGGATTCACGATCAGCTCCTTCCTTCGTGTCATTGAGCTTTGAGGAGAACATTTACTTTTGAAGGTAAGGGACTGACGTACTCGCCACTTGTTTCTATGTGTTTTTTCTCGGTGTTACGTAAAAAAAAAAAAAAAAACGTAAGAATCAACCAACCAATCAACAACAGCAACAAAAATTCACACACGAGTGTCTTTATTGTACGAAATCGGCATCCGAGTGTTGGCCGCGATGTATCAAATTTTGACAAAAAAAAATATTTGCGACTTATTGTTATTATTAAAATATTAAATTATTATTAAATAATTATACGAAAAAAAAAATCGTTGATAAATCGGTAGTCAACACTCGGAGTCTCCCTTCGTTCTTCTGTTATCTGGTATGATGGCACCTCACGCTACTTGTCCCTATAAATATAATCCTTGAGTATCCTACAAAAAAAAAAAATCCATAAATCCTTCAGAGCGTCGTAGCGAGGACCGAGAGCACCGATCGTACGAGTTGGGATTCCCGGATTGACGGCCAACCGATCGTTCACTTTCGTAGATCTCACGTATAGCCGCTCGAGAACGAGATGTCACAAGCGAGAGGCTTAAAAAAAAATTCATTTAATTCAACCCTCTCCACTGAAACCCTATATTTACATTAAAATATCGCTGCTCGCTATTACATATATATATATTTATGATAAATTGTCGTATAGTATCGTGTTAACGCTACAAGACGCCTTTATCCTCGCACACCACTTGGCGATACTATCGCGATATTTAATCTATTTATATAGCATATATATATATATATTTATATACAATTTGTAAAACACAAAGTGTGCACTAACGATGACGAGGTCCTCGAGAGTCTGCTGCGATGCCGGCAGGTCTGCATCGCACCCAACTTTTTTAATTATCGTTATTATTATTATTTTTTAAAAATTATTATTATTATTATTCGGTAATCGAGGACGACTCTCGGAACATCTCCATTATCTCTCTGTCACTCATCCCTCTCGCCTTCTATTTGCACATACGGCATTAATAATTATACTGTTAATTAATTAAATAATCTACGGCCTCCCGGTAAGACTCCCTCGCTCAGTCCCATCGGCAAACAATTATTTACACTATTATTGTCAATGAAACGATATCTCGTCGATTTATAATTGAAATCCTGGAAGCGAGGGAATCTTGTCCTAGGACGCGTAGATTCGTCTCTGTCCGCAAAAAAAAGAAAAACACACAGGGGTGAAAAAAAATGTTATCGAGTGAAATTTTATAATCGGTATCGTAATATTCATGTGTAAAAAAAAATTGTAAAATCTATTTTCCGTTAGCGGATTGAATTTATAAAATATTTCGCTCAAGAGGCTCAAAGTTAAAAAAAAGCAAAATTAATATGTTTGATATCAAGAGGGTTTGCAATTTCGAATAATTCTTAGAATTATTAAATCGCTATGATGATTTTTATAATTATTTTTAAATTTTATCGGTACGATAAAAGGGGTAATTTTTGTAAATGCGGCAGGGACGAAGGGACGGTAGAGGGGGGTGGAGTGAGGAGAGTATTATTCGTTTAGAAGGGTTGAAAAAAAAGAATCGTAATGCGAGGGTTAGAGATTATTTTAGTCGGAGCCGTTGCGTTAAACGGAGCTTGTATCTCGATTCAGGGGTGGATGCCGGTGGTCCGGCTCAGGGTGGTCCGTTGGGTGCGGGTCAGGGAAGTACCAGCGGTAACGGACCTGCTGGTATCGCCGGTCAGGGCGAGGATCTCTACACATTGGAGGCAGAAATCACCGAGTTACAGAGAGAGAACGCCCTTGTCGAGTCCCAGGTTCTGCGTCTGCGCTCCGATATCGCCACTATGGAAAATCAGCTGAAGCACGGCGACAAGGTGAGATACCCGGCTCAGCCGGTACATGACCTTTTATTATCTGTCCGACCGGCGATCGGTCGACTATCTTGCATCGATATAATCGAAATTCGACTAAATTTTTTATTATAAAAAATATCATAAATCTACTCGACCGATCGCTGAGAAAAAAGATTCCCTTAAATTGCTCGGATGAAGGAAACGAAAATTATTACAAATTTTTTACTTTAACCAATTATTCATGAAAAAAAATATCTACAGATTTCGTGCATCGATCTCAAAATTCAAAAAACAAAATTCAAAAATCTACCCAACCGATCGCTGAAAAAAAAGATTCCTTTAACTCGCACACATGCAATGAAAGAAAAAATATTGTGGAGCTTTAAACTTAGCGACTTACTGACGAAAAAAAATCTCTATAGTCTTTGCTAAAAAAAAGATTTAAAAAAATATAATCGGCTATTTAAATATAATACAATTTTTAATGTTAATTGTGATTTTTTTTTCATTTGACTATTTCATTTTATTCCAGGAGACGAACGTTATCGCCCATCGAAACAACAATCTAAAAGAGTACTATCACTCGTTGCGCGAGAACGTGATAACGATCCTGGAGCACGTGCGAATACCGAACGCCCCGGGTGGCGCCCATCAGGAGAAAATGAGCCATGAAAATTTCGACAGTTACCTGACGAAGCTGCAGACCCTCTACACGCCCGACGGCTATTGCGCCGACGACAACAACAGGCCGATATACGAGTCCGTTAAAACCGCGCTTCAGGACTTCACTGTTTTACCGACGCCCATCTGAGACCATCCTTAAGGAATATATCAATCGTTACAGCTTCCCTCAACGGCGTTTGCTGATTTAATGAAAATCAAAACAAAAAAAACCACCCTTCGCTGACATTCAGTCGCCTGAACCACCGGAAGTTCGCCGGGTCGATGCCAAATCGACTCGCCCTATACACAAGAGAGACAAGAGTTCGAGGAGCAGGTGCTAAACAAAATCGAGAAAAAATCAATCGCGTAAAAAATGTACGCCCTCAAAATATAATTTTCCAACGACCCTTCGATGCTCCGGCGCATTAAAACGATGGGCTAAAAAAATGTTAAATTTACCGAAAGAGTGTCGTTGGAAAATTATATTTTCACCGCAAGCCAGACCGACGAGAATTCAGATCGTCGAGCGCGAGATCTGTCTTACCGACTGTAAATAAGAGGCCTATCGGCCTTGTAAATAAAAATTCGTCGATTGGTAACTAAATCGCGATACGTTTATATGTAATACGATAAACGACGAGTGAGAGATCTATAGGCTGGCAAATCTAGGAGAGGGATGTATAAACTAAACTTAAAAAAAGAACCGAAAAATCTTATGCTTAGACGTGTGTATATCGCTCCTTGGAAAGGCTGCTTAATCGTCGTTCGAACAATTATCGTTATAAAACCGCCACCCTCCCCGTGCCGACCGAGATCGGCAATTACAATTGTGCGGTTGCCGCGAAGCGTTTTCGGGTGAAAAACGCCCGAGAGGCTTCGATCTCTCTTCGCCACCGAAATAAAAAACTCAATTAAATTAATAATTCAATTAATCGATCACCCATCGCGCTAAGATTCATGGAATAATTATCACATGTACCGTCACTGTTACGATCTATATATATATAAATATATATATAAAACTTAACAGAAAGAGCCATCGCTGCAGCTCCCTACTATTGCCTACTATATATATATTATACGTTTAGTAAAGGGTAATAATCAATTAGTATCGAAGAGGAAAGTTGAGCGAGCGGGCTACGAGAGCTGACATTGTCCATAGATTGTACATATAATTATTACGAAAAAAAATCACATACGAGATATCATGATTATCGTTATGGAGGAAAGACCTGTCGGGTAGTTCATAAGTGCCACGAAAAAAAATACGAGGGTTTGTGTGAAAAAAAAATCAGAATCCCTTGAGATTCTCGTGGCGGCCAGTCGAATTTTAATCGTCTCTAAGGTGTATATTGTAACGAATTTATTATTGCCAAAGAAGCGCACGATCGAAGTGTGAAAAAATATAAAAAAAGACATCAACAAAACGTTGAAGCTCGACTTCGCTTGAGCGATGCGAGAAAAATAAAATCGCGTTCGAGTCACGCGAATCAATTACACGAAAGGGTATTAATGAGTAATATATTTAAAACAAAATGAGAGGGGAAAAAACTAAAAAAAAAAACCCAACGCCACCTCCGAGCCGGCAGAAGGTGCTAGAAACGTGCAATAATTATTACATCCATCGACTAAGCCCTCTTTCGTTTTATCATTGATATTATTACTATTATTACTATTATTAATATTATTGTAAATTATTCGTAGAATTCGTTTGCTCCGTGATAAATTTGCTCACTACTGTTATATATTTTGCGTTGAAAGAAAAAAAATGTATTTTTTGCGTTACTGTTATCGATATAGGTATCGGCTCGAAAATTATTAATTTTGGCGGGATTTATTGAGAGAGAGAGAGAGAAAGAGGGGTGCTCGATGAATTATCGCGGAAATCGTTTGAGTCACAACGTCCCCCCCGACACCCCGACAGCCAACATCAAATTTGCGTAGGATGAGAGCTTTATGTACCCTCTATCCCGCCCATTGACGAGGAGAAAACATCTCCGGAAAATACGAGTAACATGCCGATGATAATAATGATAAGGTATACAACATTGTAACTACTAGTCAGTAAATAACGTGATTGGAATTGCCATTCGATATCGCAATCGAGATAGAAAAAAAAGAAAAAGAAACGAAGGATTGAGAACTTCGTGCAGTCGATCGACGTCGACGATCCTAACGAGCCGCGCGGAAATCAATGATTAATAACGATAATCGAGATCCGAGGTATTTAATACCACCCGCGTGCATATGGACGACAGTCGATATAAAAAAAAATCGATCGGACTCTACGATAATCGAAGTGGTCGATCGTCTCGACGGGCCAATCAGCGCTTCGATCGGGGAAACCGACTGCACCGTCGTCGAGCGTATTGCCAGAAAAAAAAATGAAAAAAATAAAAAAGAAAATGATTTTTACCACTGCTAATTAGAACGTGATAATGTACATAAAGTAATAGAACGAGAATCAATTATTTACCTGTGTAAAACCCCGAAAAAAAAATAAACTTACGGAATGAACGACTTACCCTGAGAAATAAAAATTAAAAAAAAACAACAACAACAACCAACCGATATACTTTAACCAGCACCGTGTAGTGAGAGTAATATAAAAAAAATAAACGATTAGCCATAGTGAAACGACAATTACAATTAGTCCGAAACATTATTAGTATTATCATCATTCATTATTGTTCTCGTCGTAAGATGTTAATTTTATTCAGCACCGCTGCGCAGTGAGCGCGAGAGAAATTTTTGTAAAACAATATTAATTTCGATTGATCTCATCGGGATCACGAGTTTCTCTCGCGACATTCGTGTCACATCAATTGTAATTATCGATAGAGCCGTTCGAGTATTGGACTTGAAAAGGGAAAAAAACACTATTAAAGTTTCGTTCCTCATGTTTGTCACGATTATTGTTGCCATTGATAAAATTCTACGAATATTATTAAGTTCTAAATATTTATGCTTTAAATAAGAATAAATGTTACCTCCCATTGAATAAAGGGTATTTATCAATGAATCCTTCTCGTTATTGTTTCGTTCTTTGATTAATTCGATCGAGCACCTTTAGTAGCGTTTTACACTATTATTATGTAATTTTTAAGTAACGAAAAATAATGTACAATCAGTGTATTATAAATAAGGATAAACAATAAAGACATTCTAACTTATACAGCAGTCGCCGGGCCTCTGTGTGCTTCTCTTGGACATCCCTCATTCGTGGTGCGCGATCCATGGATCATCTGGATCTACGGATCTATACAGATCATCCGGAGCCTCGAGAATCGTCCACGGCCGTCGAAACGGCTGTTCGATTGGCGAGGAAACATTCCCAAGTGTTCCACGCCAATTTTGATAATTTCGACATGTGATATTAATGCTCATGAAAACAAAGTGATCTAAATGCGTAAAATTATCATCAATTTTTTTATACGATCAGACTGTTCGTTTACGAAGGTTAAAAAAAAGTAATATGGAATAAAATTGAAAACTCGATGTTTCTCGTATCATTTTACATTTATTCAGTCAATATAAAAAAGAAGCGTCTTATATTACAAAAGAATCGTGAGAAGAAATAATTTTTTCCGACTGTCATAGACACGTACACAGCAAAATATTGAATATCTCCGCTGTGCCCAACAGTCTTTATTCAATGGAGACCTATGAATTAGTCATTCACAGTTTCTATGTAGAAGTAGAAAAAAAAGAAAAGAAAACATCACAATAGAAGAAGAAACGCACAAGCGTCTCCCCTTTTCATTTCTTGCACTTACAATCGTATATATATATATATATATATCATTTATATACATAATACATTATTAAATTATTATAATTTCAGTGTGTACGTCTCGTACATGATTAATTAAGACGAATGGCAGGGTTTCGATTACTGTGACTCCGTGTGTTATTATTATAATTATAATTTTTTTTTTAATCGTCTCGCACCCTGATTCTCTCTCGTAATCGTAAAAACTATACATAATCGATACATCCTCGAATCTGTGATGCACAGACTCGGTCTATCGCGAGCGGTGCGACGTTTTTATGAGAAAAAAAAAAAAAAAATTCTTTCGATCCGTCGCACCGATCGTACAATTTTTACTACCGCCTGTTTCAACGTTACGTAAAACGCTGTAAATTCAGGCTGGGCTAACTGTCCGTCCGGCTCGTCGGTCGATCCGTCACAAACGATAAATCCCAACCTCGCGAATGGGAATGAGAAAATCAGACGATATTTCAATGATTATAAATAATCAATCGATGAATGCCTTAAACGATGAATCGTCGGAGGGATAATTTTTTATAATCGTCAGGGAATTTGTCCCGCGATCTCTTGGCGGAGGGTCGGAGATCGATGACGACGCGGTGACGTAGGAATGATTTTTATCAATTTACAGTTCTCCGCCGGTGAATACCGGCTGTCGACGGTTCTGCGTCTCTTGCGCCGGCGTCCGCCTCGACGGCCATCGAACGCGACGGTCACGTGACTTCCGCGGAATCGTTCCTCGAGGCTTCGCGCTCTCGGACCGTTCTCGATCCTCTCGAACCCGTTGTTTTTCATCGGCGTGACACTGAGGCCTCTCTCAAGAAGCGACGACGTTTCGATTCCGCTCGACGAACGGCACGTGCGCGTAGAACACGTGAACACCACGGGTTCGGGGTCTTTTCGATCCGCCGGCGGAGCACGTCGATGACGTCTGGCTCGTTGACGACGCCGGCCTCACGTCGTAACGACGGTAACGCGGGGTCGTAGTCGTTGCTGTCTTAAGTCTCGGCGTCCTACGATTGTGATATTGATGATTTATATCGGCACGCGCGCTTCCACGAGCGTACTGGCGAGCCGCGAATTGCTCGCGGCGGCAGCTCGGCGTTGATAACCGGGTTTGCATCAGTGATTGCGACACGCCGATACTGGAGTCTCACCTGTGGATGAAAAAATTAAGTATTTATATGTTTGTACGTAAAAATTGGGAAAATTGAGAAATTATTAAATAGACGAAGTGATCGTTTTAAAGAGGGAACCATCGAATTCAGGGGAAAAAAATATAATGCAACGATTTACTTAAATTTTTTTTGTCTCGGTAATCAAAAATTTAGTCGTTCATCCGATTTCGTACAAATGAAATTAATATGGCGTTTGATTTTTATTTATTTTTTTCACGGGGATAAAAATTTGGTCGAAGGTCCGATAATATTTTATGCCGATACGACAAATTGGTACGAGAATTGCTCGCTCTGGATGCCCAATGCATTTATCGGACCAATATGTTCGCCCGCCTCAAACTTTGCGGAATAAAAAAAAGAAAATTCTTTATGGTTCGATTATTTATTTTCGGCATACCTCGCGTAAGGCGGAGGTGGCGATGGAGCAGTGGGCTCGACGGATCCAAGACCGCCGGTTCCAACGGTGCCGAGTACGTTTACAACGACCGGTTGCGCCGTCGTCATCGTCGCCGCGCCCGCTACCGCGGTGCTGTTACTACTGTTGCTCGACATAACTAATTGAGCGGGATTCAATTTGATAGCATCGTCGTAGCTCGGCGGAGCGTCCGCCACGGCCTCGTAGTCCGGCGGTTTCTGTCTCGAATTCGTGATCGAAGGCTCCTCCATCGATATCACGTGGATCGGATCGTCGATCTGCAAAAAATTAAAAAATTAAAAAATTAAAAATTAGAAAAACAAAATTAAAAGAGATTGCTCACTCATGAAACTATAATAAAAGTCGACTGATGAAGAATGATGGGGGCACGTGCAAGAGTGATAAAACGGTGAGCTCGAACGTGCACGATGAGTCGTAGGAATATAAATCCATGCTCGAGATACGTGCTATAATTTAATAGATAGCGCGATAGATAGGACGACCCGGTCGTGTGTGTCTGCGCAGGCATATGGCACGTCAATGACTAAAGTTAAAATGTCACGAAGTGCGCACTGATTGCAACCGAGTCACCATTCAAACGGGAAATATGAAAAGATCGGCATGGTCGTGGATACAATAAAAAAAATTAATTAAAAAAAAATGAACGGAA
The DNA here is from genome assembly GCA_917499995.1 of Ichneumon xanthorius. Classification (NCBI taxonomy): domain Eukaryota; kingdom Metazoa; phylum Arthropoda; class Insecta; order Hymenoptera; family Ichneumonidae; genus Ichneumon; species Ichneumon xanthorius. Next base: position 1,057,141 of record OU824204.1, on the reverse strand, counting down.
ACTGTAATTTCCAAAGCAGAAGTGACGTATTTCCGATATGACGTCACTTCCGGTCGAGAAATGAGATTTTCGAAACCGGAAGTGATGAATTTCCGGTATGACGTCACTTTCGATCGAATAATGTGACTTTCCAAACCGGAAGTGACGTATTTCCAGTAAGACATCACTTCCGGTCGAAAAATGTAATTTTCGAAACCGAGAGTGACGTATTTCCGGTGTGACGTCACTTCCGGCTTGAAAATGTCATTGTGAAGCCGGAAGTGAATTATTTCCTGTATGACGTCACTTCCGGTTGCAAAATTTCATTTTCAAACCAGAAGTGACATATTTCCGTTATGAAGTCACTTCCGGTCGAAAAATGAGATTTTCAAACGGTGAGCGACGTAATTTCCGTACATCCAATTGTTCAACATTTTTCCATCACTCCGACGATCTTTACATGAAAACTTGCGAACAAGATGCATAAAAAACGAGAAATCTATAAAAGCGATAAAAGGGAAATGAGATATAGATATAGATACAGATTACAGAGGAAACCGGGAAGCGGCGAGTACGATGACGTAGAGGCTACGTAGAGCTCGGGGCGCAATTGTACTCTACGCGATACTATAGTTTATTCTTGGCCTACGGTACTCTTTCCACCGTTACACTTATATATATTTTTTTTTCCTTCTCCCTCGCCCTTTTCAAACGGCGGGTCTATAAGGTGACCAGCCATTATTATCGGCGAAGTCTCCGAGCCCGCAAGTGTATTAAAAGACGGTGGGAGGAGAAAATAAAATAAAAATAATAGGGCGCATGAGCCGCTGGTAAGCGGGCTGTATGGATATACGCGACATAGTGAGAATATATCCGCTCGTCGTGGAGTTATCTATGGAACTGGCAAACGCTGCGAGGGATAAATATAGAACATTTTCTACCGTCCGGAGTTACGTTCCACCGTATAGTTTCGGGTTAATATCCTTAGGTGAGGCTCTAAACGCGGCTCTGCGACCCTCTTTCGGGAAGCACGCTAGCCGAGTTACTTCTGTAATGTTCACTGTAGACAGCGTTTGTGAGCTTGTGAGTGCGCGGGGGCGCGACTCGCCGGGAGAACGAGAACTCGCGGATGCAACCCTTCGAGCTTGCACGTCACGAATCGACTTTAGCGAAACCGATCTCGCTGACGAAAAGCCAATCGCGTCGGTGAGCGGTTGATCCTTTCGCAGAGATTTCGTCGTCATGTGCAAATTCAAAAAATATAAATTAGAATATAAAATTAGGGAATATAGAAAAAAAAATTGTTAATTTAAGGTACCGGAAGTTTCGGAGTTTCTATGACAAAAATTGGTACGTTAAATTTGATGAACACTTTTCAAGAAAAATTTATAGTCTTTTAGAGAGTAAGTAAATTATTAAAAGTTAAAGATTTATGGAGTTTCTAATGTACTATACGTGATTTTTTCATCACAATTGTGTATTAAATTGAATACGTTTATTTACAGCGCATATAGAATGTTTAAAACGTGGAGTGAAAAAATTGACAATATTACTTTCCAAATGTTTTCAATTTTTTTTCAGCAATGAAAACTCTTTTGAAATTGTTTATATACGGTACTGGGGATTTATATACACGATCACGGGGTTGCAAAAAAAATTAAATAGAGTATACATTGAACCGGAAGCGAAAAAAACATTAGCACGAAATGCCGTTGGGAAAAGCTCGAGAAAGGTAATCACGCGAAAGAGCCCCGGACTAATGATTTTTTATCACGTATATAGTTGCTTACTAATTAAATTCATTTAATTGCAAAGTTCGAGCTGATTTTTTTAGCTCGGTGAGATGCTCTTCTCTTCATGTTTTTTAATTTTTTTTTTTTTTTTAAGGAAATTCAATTCGTGACGAAAGTATGAAATTTATTATACGACGAGCTCGGGAAAGTTTCTGAATGAATGACGAAGCGGTGAATGCAAAGGACTATATAATATCAGAAGAGTCCACCTGTTCGTCGGTTTGAAAGCTCTGCCGGGGCGATGAATATTGATGATGGAAAAACTCGCGATCGGGAGGGATGAAAAACCTCGCAAGTAGAGGATAGGACCGATAGTCGCGAAAAATGCCCGTGTCTGTGGTAGACTTTTCTCGACAGAATGAATAGCTGACACCGTAACAGATCACCGTGGAAAAAACGTATATGTAACAATATATTTTTCATACGTTATGTTAAATATAATTTCCCGAACAAATTTCCCGAACAAATTTCCCGAACAAATTTCCCGAACAAATGCGTGCATTATACTACGAATAAATTTTCTCGCGACAAAAATTGATGCTTTTCATATATTTTTTCCCAAGCTTCGTTTCCGGGCGGGGGTGGGTGGTTGACCCGGATCGATCTAAAAACGTTTCGCGATCCTCGACGAGGGCCCTCGACCCCGTCGGACGATTTTCTTCGTTCCGTAAGAAACGAACACGCGGCAATCGGGGCAAAGGGGGGTTTCTCAGCCCCTCATCGATAGCCTGGTTCGCGTTAATGCACAGACGATACATGTAACGTCATAGAGTTCAAACGAGTCCGCGGGGCAATCCTATAATACCTCCGTCGTCTATACGACTCTACGTTGAGAAATCGTATTTATAGACAACCGAGTGGAAGTAGAGTTTCGCCAAACGGGAATTGAAGAGGAGAAAGACGGGGACAGTAAAAAAGAAAAGAAAAGAAGAAACGGGTGAAATCCAATTCCATACGTAAAACTCGCTCAAGCTCTCGGGGGGCCGCGGTGTCGATGCACCGACGTGTCTGCATTTTATAACACACGGACCGCCAACTATGTGTGGGTGTCTTCGAGTGGCATAGCGGGGAATCCATCATTCTGTGGTTATTTTTATGCACCCATCTCCCAGTACAATGTAATACAGCGATGAAGCGACGACAGGCTTATTTATAGGAACCACTGGAGAAGAACTGAGGTGAAAAAATAAAGAACAAAAAAGTGATGGGATTTAAATTCTCACAACGCTTTCCCGTTTTTTTTTTTTTTTTAGCGGGAAACAAACCCGAGCGAAAATGGTCAATAGTCCATTTTGCCCCGCTCTTCTCACCCTGTCGAGACTTTGACGATATTTAACCCTTCAAGTACCGGAGACATTTTGCGGATCACAAACGTCTTAAACGTTTGTATCCGCAAAATACAAATCAAACGACCTCAAACGAGGTCCTCGTTGAACAAGGATTTAGTACGCGAAGGGTTTGAGCTATTCGGATCCTCCACTTTCGACCTCTTTTTCGATTCACTCGAGTCACTTTCAACCTTTTATTTTTAGAAAAAAAATATTAAAATTACCTGAGCAGTGATGGGATGACTGGTGTGCTGAGCTTGGATGCTCGGTCTCGCCGGGGGTGCGTGAAGCCAGCAGCACATCGCGGCGCATATGAGAAGGGCTCCGGCGACTATGCAGGCCACTCCGACATATCGAACAGGCTCGACGTAATTTTCGGCCAAACCGAGCCAATTTATTAGCGCGCCGACGCACAGTAGTACCATACCATAGCGGTACGGACGCTGGGAACGTCGTGACTCCTCCAGAGACATGGCTGTAATTAAAAAAAGAAAGAAAAATTATAAACCATATTGAAGATCTGAGATATGTAAAAAAAAAACATACGGTTGATATCCGTGTACGAGCTAAAAAGCTTCTGCGGACAAAAAAACTTAATGTATGTAAAATAGTTTGTACTTAATCAATTAATAATAAATGAAAAATGAAAATGTGAAAAATAAACGAGATCGAAGCAACCAGGCACTAGATCGTGGGGAAAAATTAATCTAAAAATAATTTTTAGGCGCTTTCTTTCCAGCCCCGTCCGAATGAATTCTGGCGCAGTAGTAAAAGTCGGTTTTTGTCAGACCTCGGGGAAAGTTAGGTCTGAAAGTGGGCCGCGTGTTCGATTAAGAGAGGGGTTGTCGCGAGGACGTTTCTGGCGATGATAATCGGCCCGAGTAGAGGTACGCGGACTGTAAGAAAACGTGGGAAGCAACCATGACAAATAATAAAGAGATCGGAACCATAAATGCTCGGTCGAGAAAATGAATTTAAAAATCATTTTTAGCATCTTCTTTCCGACTCCTACGAATTAATTTCGAAGCAGTAGTAAAATTCGATTTTTGTCAGGCCGCGGGGAAAATTACGTGTGAAAGTGGACTGCGTGCTCGGTTGACAAAGGGGTTGTCGATATGACGTTTCTGTCGATGATAATTGGCCCGAGTGGGGATAGGCAGACTGTAAGAAAACGTGAGAACCACGCGTGGAAAATAAATGAGATCGATAAACCGCTCGATCGTGTGAAAGAATTTAAAAAATCAAATTATGTCCGAATGAATTTCGGAGCAGTAGTAAACGTCGGTTTTGGTCGGAAGTCGGCGAAAGTTACGTCTCAAAGTCGGCCGCGAATTCGGATAACGAAGGGGACGTCGGAAGGACGTTTCTGTCGATGATAAATTCAACTTGTCGATAACAAATTATGGTAATTTCAACTGTCGATCGTAAATCAACTTTAAAAAATAAATTAAAAAATAATATTTTGCCTCTTCCTTCCAGCCCCGTCCGAACGAATTCCGGCGCAGTAGTAAAAGTCGATTTTGGTCAGACCCCGGGGAAAGGGACGTCTCGAAGTGGGCCGCGGGTTCGGTTAACAAAGGCGCTGTCGGGAGGACGTTTCTGTCGATGAAAATTGGCCCGAGTGGAAATAGGCAGGCCGCGACAAGACGTGGGAACGACAGCGAATATCACGTCGTCGCAAGGGAGACACTGAGAGGGAGTGACACGTTTCGGTCAGAGCATGGCAAAAGCTGAAAGACACGCCAGGCAAAGCAGGTAGAGATAGTTATATCGCACGTAGTTCCCTTTCTATTTTAGTTTCGTGTCCGTTATCGCATTTGCGTCGCCGAGGCTCTTAGGGCTGCTCCACTATTCCGCTTCGATTTGCAATATTCGATGTGTCTGTTGCGATAGGTCGGTGGAAAAAAAAAAGAAATAGTAATATAGGTGCGCGAAGTACATGCGTCAATGGAGTGATAGGACTCTACAGTGCTCGTGATAGATAGTTATCGCTATATGGAGGAGGCGATTATCGGAACGCTTTGTGGTTTAAATAAAGTGGGTGATTAAGTGGAGAGGGCAGGTCATAGTCGGACTTACGACGTCGCCTTGACATTACGTAGAATGTGGAAAAGAGGACAGTCGAAGAAACGACGGACCGAGTTTTGCAGTCACGAATTATCCAGGCAGTGTCCGTATTTATTCCATTTTACTATCGCGAGTGAGTGACGATTGGGGATTAATTGGTACGCTGGACTGAGGGGGAAAATCATGTAGCCAAAAAATAAAAATAAAAAATCTTGCTTTGAGTACAACCGGTCTAATATACTGTAGATAAATTGTACTGTATTGGAATAATTTTATTCGAATAAAATGAATATTTTTTCGGCGACTGGTAAAATAAATGAATATGTTTTATACGAATCTGTCTAAAAATATTATTGACTCAACTCCAGTGACTCGTAAGAAAAATTATATTTTTTAAACGGTTCTGTTGAAAAATGACACTGACTCGATTCCGGCGACTGGTAAAAAAAAAAAAAATTATACGAGTCTGTCGAAAAATGATTACCGACTCGACTCCGGCGACTGGTAAAAAAATTAATATTTTTTACACGAGTCTGTCGAAAAATTATTACTGGCTCGACTCTGGCGATTGGTAAAAACGTTCGGTTAGTCCACTTCCGGTAAGATAGATCGATCCCTTTAGTCTTCATCGTCCTGCTCGATCCGCAATTTCGCAACGACGGTCGTACTTTAATTGCACTCGAGCGTCTCCTCTCGATTATTCACGAGGTTTTTTTCCTGGGACACCCCCATTTCGCCGACTAGTGCAGTTTGCGCGCGTTAGCTTCGAGCTCTTTTTCACCCTTTCACGTGATATCGAGCGTTTCCACGTCCCTGCCACCGTATTACGTACAGGATATACCAAGCACGCGTATACAATATGCAATGCGCAGTTCGTGATTATTATCGTACTTCGATCGGAGAGCCTTTTTTTTATCAAACATCGCTAAACACGAGCTGCAGGCTAGTCCGTGTCCCAGCTACTGATACTCATAAAATAAAAATTGTATTCAGAAAACAAATATTTCTATGAGTTTATTAAAAAAATGTATTTATTTACTTAAAAAATGCCGTTGGCTTTATCACTGACTCGATGTAGAAATATTTTTCTTATTTTATTTGAAAATATATGAAATAAAGCATTTGGTCAATAACCGGGACTCGGGACCGAAGTTGATTTCGCGTGCAAAGGTACTCGCGTGAACGATCCGTCAGACCTTTACGAGTAGACGAGGTTTTATCGACATGGTTTATATACTACGAGTATTACAAGCGGCTGGAATATTACTCTACCTATATATGCATACATACATATCGTTTGAATTTTATTAATTGCCGGATCTACAAAATAAAAAAAATTTAACGAAAAAAAAGAGATATTTATAAATTCATTAAAAAAATTAATGAATTTATTTTAAAAAATCCGTCATCTTTATCGACTCGATGTGGAATATTATTGTGATTTTTTTGCAATTTAAAAAATATGAAATAAAACGTTTGGTCAGTAAACGGGACTCGCGACGGAAGTATATTTCGCGTGCAAAGGTACTCGCGTGAACGAGCCGTCAGACCTTTACGAGTAGACAAGGGTTTATCGACATAGTTTATATACTACGAGTGTTAGAAGGAGCCGGAATATTACTCTACTTAGATATTTATATATACATATATATATATCATATATTGGATATATTAGATGGTGACGTCTGATTAACACGTAAGAGAAGTTAAGAGGCACGCGGAGAGTGAATGCAAAATGAATTATAATTTCTGTACTCTGCATAATACACTAGGATTATCGTCATGATATACTGTATCACGATTTTCAAGGACGATCGAGAGGCTCGACCACGAGGTTTCACTTCTTGTTTAGTCTCCGCTTACGGGTATAAAACACCGGTTTAATTGAGCGTAGGAGCTACGAAAAAAACATACATAATGTATATAATGAATAATAAAGGAAACACGAGAATTACGACAGACTCGTCGCACAAGACGAAGGAAGCGATTTTTTTTTTGTGTGTTTTTTTCCAACGTTTCTAAACAGTCGTTTCGAAACCGAATGTAGACGGGAGCTACGCACTTAATTCTTTGTTCTTTACGGTGTGTGAATTTATCCTTATCTTTGCGAAGCTCCTTCAAGTTATTCTTGACGTTATCGCTGGCTTTTTGCTTTTATGTGCACGGCGCACATAAACGTAGATTACCGCTTTTTTTCGACTAGATTTTTTTTATTCCGACGGAATGCGTTGAAATGGCAGTTTACACGTCACTGCAAGCACTTCGCGATTTCTTCAAATCTAAATATTTGTCTTTTTATTAATACATTTTTTGCATTTTTATCGAGGTGCAAGGAAAGTTGTGTTTTATTTTTTTTTTAAATCGCACACTTTCGTTCCAATTTTTAAAAATATAAAACATTTTAAAAATAAAATTGACAACACTTCTTCCTACAATTTATTATATTTAAATCCGAAAAATCTTTTGATTGATCAAAACGCCGTGACAGAGACAATCGCGAGGAATTTTTTCATGCGATTTTTTATTACCGAGAAAAAGAAACAAAACACTGTTTTTACCTGAAATCGAATACCCCCCCCCCCCCCCTCGCGCGCCCCCCACCCCCCTTGACAAAACGCGGTACTTAACATCGAGATCCATTGCGCAGTCACAGTTCGACGATAAATAAAAAAACGGGTCGCGCACAGTAAAGTTTTCAGGTCCATTAAAAACTAAATTATTTCCTTTACTCGACCGTGCAGCAATTGGTCAGCGAATACCGGCATTACATTACTTTTTAAAGTGCAAACTTCCACGAAGTTGTCACGAGTCATCGAATATACTACCGGTTGTGTTCACATTATCGGGCACGAATTAGCTCAACGCCGCCTGAATTTATTCTCTTTTCATTTCTGCTTATTTTTTTAATTCGTAACAATTTTTCGTTCCTCCGGCTCTCGTAAATATCCACGATCGAATGGGATTACCGGAAGCCCGAAAGAGTCTTCCGGTGTGGCGAAACTTACTTGAGGAAAAATAAAAACAAATTGCCGAAGTGGGATTGCCGAGGGGCGCGTCTCCACGAAGACCGATAGTGGAAAAGGCCGCGCTCGTCAGACACGATCGAAAGAAACTCGCGCGCGCTCTCCCTGTTCGCTCCGTTTGTGTTTCGTCGTTGCTCGCCGGTGTTCCGTTAGAGGTACGGTCGGCGACTGAAGAAACCGAACTGTATCAGCGGCTGTTCGAGCCTTCGCTTTTTATTTTATCGCGAGATTACCGAACGGTACATCGCTATCGAATGCTCCGAATAGAACAGCGCTATGGAGCCATATTAAACCGTAGGCAACGAGATCGGGAGATACTCACGATAAAGCCCACGTCGAGCCGAGATAATGATATTACGTGGGCATCGAAGTGAGGGGAGCCCCGCATGGTTTCTTCCGTATTAGATTTTTTTTTAGCGTACGTGACACACAGCTCGAACTTTGGCCCTCCGTCGGCTGGAAATCTTATCGAGCTTTCGCCAAATCGTAATTCACGTCCGAGGAGGGGAAACGAGGGGAAATAAAAGAACAGTACGCGACGATCGTATCGACATTCGTGTATGTAATTAATTATTGACGCAACGTCCCGACCGACTTCATTTTTTTTTTTTTTGTTTACGCTTCAACTCAGTTCAGAAATCTCTCCTTTGCGATTATTTCTATTATGCTAATCGGAGAATTTGAATAATAACAAAAATTGCAGGTAAGGTTTGCGCATTGGTTGGTCATTTTTTTTATTTTTTTATTGTCCGCAAAGTGCCCACTGTGGGAAAACTCGTCAATAAATTCCGTTTTCCTGATGGAGGAAATTATGTGATTATTTTTTTTCACGCTTCAACTCACTTCAGAAGTTTCTCCAGCGCGGCTATTTTTATCTGTTATTCTGGGAATTCGAGTAATAAAAAAAAATGCAGATTTAATTTGCGCATTAGTTCGTAATTTTTTTTTATTGTTCGCAAAGCAGTCGCGCCTGGAAAATTCGTTAATCAATTCTGATTTCCTGATAGAGGGAAATGCGATTTTTTTCCACGCTTCAACTCACTTCGGTAGTCTCTCCAGCGTGGCTACTTTTATCTGATAATCTGAGAATTCCCATAATAAAAAAATGCAGATTTAATTTCAAACAAAATAGTAAATAAAATAAAATTTAATGTAATATTCGAAAACGATATTTTAGACTATTTTATGTACTTGGACAGAAAAATCTCATTTTTGTTTTTTTCATACAAGCAACTACCTCCCGAGGAGAAAATTCAAAAAGAAATGACCCAACCACGACAGCTGGACCGACGAAACGGTGCTGTCGGGTCTCCGCCGGAGACGCTCTAATTGCCGCGTCGCCTCGGTCGGTAACACAGAGTTCAGTTATTCAGCTCGTCGCACCTCCGCGGTTTCGTCTACGATAATAGAACACGGTCGTACACAAGACGAATAATTAACGAGAAGTCGAGAACGAGAGGAGTCCAGTCCACATTAGAGTACATCGTCCGTCCGACCGCCGACTGTTACTACTGAAATTAAATGTAAGTGTCAAATAAATTGTTTGCCACTTCGAGGAAACAAGTTTGCACATTCCTGCATAACTAGGAGCCGCCTCGCACGTGGAGATTCCCGATTGTTTTTTTGTTTTTCTTTTTTTATGGAAACAATATTAACCGGTTTCTACATTCGAGCCAACGCACGCGAGGCTGTACAGTGTTTCAAATTATACGTCATTATTTCTAGTCCATAAACACTCAATTATTGTAATTGCACATATCAAGTGAGCCGCAAAATTTCCACTGGTGTCGAGTGTTAATAATAATAATAATAAAAAGTATTAAAAAAATGCCCAAAAAAAAAACCTTTGATCGGTAAAGATTAAATCGCGAGATCGTTTTCCTGTATGGGATGGTTTACGTGACTTATGGTAATGAATTTCGTGATGACGAGAATGCAGAAATTTTGCCCGAGGACGTCGGGAAGTCCCCGGGAATCGTCCGCCCCGAGGAACATCGTCACCGACGTCATCTACTCTATAGCGGCCGTTTCTACTTACGACGTTAATTGATCATTGATTTACGCCGCTTCGCTATACGATTATTGTACGGCGACAGACACACGGCGCCTCGTGTGTGTTTGTGAATTGAGAGTGTCCATTATCGTTCGTAAACGGCCTCGGTCACGACGATCGAACGGCACTGCATGGAAGAACGACCGATTCGACTTGAGCTTCCCGGGCAAAAAATTGTCATGCAATGCATATTAATCATTTTTTTTTTGTTTGTATTTTACAGTTTTCATTCGTTACTAAAAAAATATGTGATTTTTCGATGTTTTGGAACATTCTGAACACATTTTTCAATGTTTGAAAAAAAAATTGTTATATGTGAATTTCGGTTCGATATGGTACAAATATTTATATATATAATATGGTATATACAAAAATATTCATTAAAAAAATATAATTTCAATGTATATAAATTTTTATCACATCCGACCGAAATTCATAAATAACTCATGTATGATTACATATGAATCATACATTTAAAAAAGTATACATCGAGTAGCGGAAAATTTTTTGTCACCGGAGGTAAAAATTTACTTTTGTCCCGTGTGTACTTTCCTCAGTGTGTACGATTATTCTCTCCCGCGTTATACCCATGAGATATACGATCGCGATTGCGGAAAGTAATTATTCCCCGAAGAAGGAGAAGATCAACAGAATCATTGAAATAGTTTTGAGGTGGAAATTTTTGTTCCCCTCTTCGAATACGTTCACTTACGTAAAGAGAAAAAAAAACATTCGTGACACCTCCGAGTGTTTGATAACCGGTGGACAATTCGACGAATAATGGAAAGCCTTGATAAGAATCGCCTCATTCGTCTAAACGGGGGAACGAACGCCTTAGGTTCGTTCGCATCGGCAATTTTGTCCGACGTTACTCGATGCTTACGTTTTCCGAACTCGTGTATTCCCGATTTTTTTTTTTCTTGCAATTGGAATTTCAGGTGGCATGTTTTTTTCCCTCTTCGAATACGTTCACCTGCGCAAAGAAAAAACAACATTGTTGCTACAATCGAGTGTTTAATAGCCGGCAGATAATGCGACGAATAATGGGAAGCATGTGAAGCCCCGATAAGAATCGCCTTGGGTTTGTTCGCGTGGACAATTTTGTCTGACGTTGCTCGATGCTTGGGTTTTTCGGATTCGTGAAACGCAATTACAGAAAACTTACAGACGATCCGCGGGGCAGCAACAGTCAACTTTTTTAAATTGGTGCATATCAAAAACATCTAGTGCTAAGTTTATAATTATAGTTTTTTAATTGGCTTTTAGGGGGAATTTTTTTTCCCCCTCTTCGAATTCGTTCACCTGCCTAGAGAGGAAAAAAAGCATTCTTGCCACCTCCGACTATTTAATAACCCGTAGATAACGTAAATATACACGAATAATGGGAAGCATGTGCAACCTCGATAAGAATCGCCTCATTCGTCTAAACGGGGGAACGAACGCCTTGGGTTCGTTCGCATCGGCAATTTTGTCCGACGTTGCTCGATGCTTGCGTTTTTCGTATTCGTGGAATGGAATTACAGAAAATTTATCGAAGATCCAACGAGATAGAGAGTTAACTTTTTTAATTGCTAGCTTTCAAAGGCATCTGTTTCGTTCTTTTTTGCTTCTTTTCCTTCAATTTAAATAGTTTTCAGGTGGAATGTTTTTTTGCCCTCTTCGAATAGGTTGACCTGCGCAAAGAAAAGAATACGTTCTTGGAACCCCCGAGTGTTTAATAACCGGTGGATAATTCGACGAATAATGGGAAGCATGTGGATCCCCGATAAGAATCGCCTTATTCGTTTAAGCGCGGGAACGAACGCTCCTCGTCTTGGGTTTGTTCGGATCGCAGAACGGTTTCGTAGAACGCAATTACAGAAAATTCACCGAAGATTCGAGGGGAAGGGTCAGTTAACTTTTTTAAATTGTTGGGTGTCGAAGACATCAATTGCAAGATTTTTTTAAATTATCGGCGGCGGCAATAATTAAAAACAGCCCGTTGCTTCGGGTCTTTCTGAATATCATCACATTTCGAAACTCTTCGGTCATTAAGTTGTTATCCTCGCATCGATCGTCTTCTCGGCGTTATTATTTGAATACATTATCATGAGCGATCCTCGATGCAACATCTCGAGTTGAAAAATTTATACAAAAAAAACATCTCACGCAAATAAGTACCTGGCGCTATTTGCGGTAATAACAATAAGGCGTATGGAGATCGCTGGAAGTCGAGCTTCCCGTTACTTCGTAATCGAAACTTCTCTCGGACGATGGATAATCCCCCGGCGAGTCGTAAATTCTCGGAATAAATTAAGCCCGACAAACAACTAACTGCCCGATGAGATCGCGATATCGTAATGAGCTTTTCTCATCTGCGATGGCCGATTATCGGATAATAAATCGAACCAAAGCCGGCGAATCGAAGTTATCTCAACCAAACTTTTTGCGCGCCATGGAATTTTTTTATTACATTTTTTACATTATGTTACACTCGGTGCGAGAATTACAGTTTTACGTACACTTCGCATACGCAAAACCTCCATTTTCACACCTTGTAAAGGGAAATTTGGTACGACACTCGTGCGAAAAACTTGTTCCGAACTGGTGTGATTGCATCACTCGCCTTCGGCTCGTGTTGCAAACTCACACTCGTCAGAAAAAGTTTTATCGTGCTAGAATCGTAAATTACAAATTTTACTCATAATTTTCTCGAACTACGAATGAGCCACGGGCGCCAAAGTTTGTGATCTGCATCGGGACGAATCCCCGCAATTGTGTCGCACGGCGGACGGTATTACACATGCGAACAGCTTCAACCTTCACCTCGATACGCAGCGGCGACAACGTAACAGTAGAAACAGCCATTGGGGAACAACCCATAGAGCCCACGCACTCATGCACAGGTGCACGCAATAAAGAATCGCGACTACACGTAATGCCATAATTGGGTTCAAAAACAGTTTTTAATCCTCGCGGACGTTCGTGTTTTCATTTTTTTCTGTTCGTCACCTCCGACCCACAGACGGTCGATGTTGTACAATTTACCAAACGTGTATTATCATTACCGTTGATTTTTGTTGCAAATGGTTAACACCGACTATTATTATTATTATTATTATTATTTGCCTCTGGCCCGGTTGTGCATAAAGTATTGATCTAGGAGTATAATCAATTGTTAAGTGAAAAATTTGCGATTATTAGTAACAAAAAAAAATTTATTCGGAGACTGAATTTGAAAAAAAAACGTAATAGGCAACATCTTTATGTGAAAATTTACAAGACGAGACAAGCTCGTTGAAAGACAAAAATGCAAAAAAAAAGGGAAACTTTTAGAAGCGTCGGGGTTTTTTTTCTTCCGCACCGCACATTTCGCGTACGTACGCTTCTCCATATCGATCGTCTGGGGGAGAGGGGGGGAAGGGGGAAGGGCCGTGTGCGGCGAGTAAAACGTGCGAACGGGGTTGCCTCGTGAGAACGAGGATAGGCGCACCGGCACTCCATTCAAAGCCTGGCCGGAGCAGCTCCTCGACAGCCCGAGCGAGGGAGACTTAAAAGGCAGAAACGATCTGCCGAGCGAGCGAGAGGTAGAGATTAAGAAATGAGGATGGAAAAAAAAATATACCGAGCCGTGTCGAACGAAGAAAGATAAAAGGCAGGAGGAGGAGGCAAACAGATGAAACAAGTAGTCGAGGTATATATATATATATATATATATATATATATATATTTATATTCGCTAAGACATAAATAAGGCGTCGTTCTCTCACAAGCTTTGCCGCTGAAACAGCGAGACATAAGAAAGGAAAAAAAAATGTTCGCACCAGTCGAGCGTCACTGATATCGCTCCTGCCTTCTCTACCGGCATGTGATGACTCCCTCGTCGCGCTATCAGCCGACTCCTTAGACTCAACATTCACGCCTCGCTTAAGCCCACTCTTCTACACATTTCTTGTACTTTACGGGCCGTGGAAACGCTTTGTAATCACGAATTCTTTTCGCGAATCTCTTTGCAGACCTTTTTTTACCGGTTTTGTGTGTGTTTTTTTTTTTCAATTGCAAAACAAAAGGAAAACTGGTGGAAATGTCCGGCCGAAACTTGGTAGACCCACGAGGCAGGATTTCTCATTGCATCGCAGCCAACTTCACGAGAAACGATCACGAGGTCGCGATGTATCGACCTTTCTTAATAGCTACCGCTTTTGCACGAAAAGAGTTTCGATTGAAAATATATATGTGATACCTCTGTGTATATATATATATATATACATATATATACACAGAGGTTGTCTCTCTGCTTTCAGACTCTTTAACGTAGTAGTCGTAATTGTATTTATTGGCAACATTTTGCATGGTACGGATCTTGAAGCATTTAGAAGATTATTTACAGTATAAATTTATATTGCAACCGACCATCGACCTAAGTCCTTCAGCCCGTGTAAACATATTTGTCTTCAATTTAAAAAAACAATAACAAAACAAGTGAAATACTGCGGTGAAAATTTGACCCTCGAGGCAAGGCTTCTCATCGCATCGTAGCCAACTTCACGCGAAACGATCACGAGGTTGCTATCTATCGACGTTTTTTTAATCGCTTCCTCGTGTGCACGAAGAGTGTCGATTAAAAACAAAATAGTGTAAATATGTATATAGATATATATGCACAGAGGGTGTCCCCCGTGCCGTAGTGTGCACGCGAAAGGCCTCGATACGATCGACGATCGAGGTAATAAAAGAAACTCCATCAAGGACGGACACGGAGCACGATCGGACCGACACGACGAGCGAGCACCCGCGCGCCACACTGTGTGCAGTGCGCTAAACTATCGGGATCCGAGTGAAACGCGCAGAGCAAGCTCAACGACACGCTAACGGATCGCTCGGTCATTTATACGTCTCCGTCTGTGTGTCTGCGTTTGTGCAACCTTAGTGTGCGTGTCTGTGTGTGTAGGTTCGAACGATTCGCTAAACCGGCTGATCTATACTCGTTTCTCAGCTCGGATCGATAAAATGCAGAACCCGTTCGCGTATACGTGTGTATATTACGGCTCTCTCGGAAACTTCATTATTTCGTTAACAGCTCGACGTCGCTTCGACTATAAATACGCGCGTTTGTTTCCCAATTAAAGAATAAAAATAAATGGATTTACAATCGTTCATTACCGAAGTTGCGGATATATTTGGCAAAAAAAAAACGTCGGTTCGACGGACGCCACGTGGATCTCGGCCACGTGTGTATTTCGGACAAATCTTGAACTAAATATAAGACACGATAAATCATGCTGAAAAATCTACGAACGCAACTAACCTCAATTAGGGAGGCGGACAAGAGCGCAGACCGGCGGTTAATCCGAAATTATCATAACACGTTATTTATTACTAGATGGTGGCAAAAATGTTGTAACTTTTGCACGCATGGAAAGAACGAAAGAAACATTCATCGGCAATGTCGATTTCGATATTTTTAGGGGGGTTTCTTCAAGAATGTTTATGACTAAGCCGATGGGCATTTTTTGGACTTTCTGATGGTATGAAAATCGACAAAAAGAATCGACCATATGGGAACTATGAGGAGGTGCTGGGATTCTGCGTATCGACTTTTCGCAATAACAATGCCGAATTAGTTATTAACAAATCGGTAGATAATTAGATCGGTAAATCAACGAATTAGTTTTACATAAAAAGAAGACGTTTCTTCACTATTTCCTGAACGATTAAAAAAAATATATATTCATCTTTGAACAACTTTGCAACATTATTATTATTATGCAACATAAATTATCTCAACATCTTTGACATGGTTCTTTTTTTTTGTAGTTTCTTATCTATTCGGAAAGTACTGAAATTTTCATCGAATCGAACTTAGTTTGAAATCCTTTTAAAAAACCATGTTGGAGCATCCTTAGAAAAGAGTTTGTTGCATTATTTTTTTAACTTCATGTCGGTAAAACAGTTCCCTATTGTCCTAAATATTCGAGTACGAATTTTTATTTTTTACCTGCGAGTCAATCATTTCATGGAAATTAAATTCTCATCGCTACACCGTGTCCGTACACGTGTTAGGAACTGAATCGATAATCTTCAATCAAATTTCGAGCGTGCGATTTTGCGACTGCCGAAGCTGATTTCATGGATATTAAATTCTCATCAGCATACCGCGTCCGTACGCGTGTCAGGAACCGCACCGAAAATCTCTAGAACCGAAAATATCTAGAACTAAAAATCTCCAGAACCGAAAATCTCCACAACCCAAAATCTCTATAACCCAAAATCTCTACAATCCAAAATCTCTACAACCCAAAATCTCTACAACCCAAAATCTCTACAACCCAAAATCTCAACAACCCAAAATCTCTACAACCCAAAATCTCTTCAACCCAAAATCTCTTCAACCCAAAATCTCTTCAACCCAAAATCTCTTCAACCCAAAATCTCTTCAACCCAAAATCTCTTCAACCCAAAATCTCTTCAACCCAAAATCGCTAAAACCGAAAATTTCCACTCAAATTTTGAGCGTGCAATTCCCGAAGCCGGTTTTGTGGAAATTAAATTTTCATCGGCATACCGTGTCCGTAAACATGTTAGAAACCGTGTCTGTACACGTGTTAGGATTAGCTGAAAATCTCGGGAACCGAAAACCTCGATTCAAATTTCGATACGTGCGATTTCGAGAATCCCAAAGAGAATTATCCCCTCCTACCGGCTTAAGGGAATCTCTGGCACTCGTCGATCGCCGATAATAATCAGTTCACTGTTTGTACAATCCGAAATAAATATTTTTTCTCTCAACAACAAGACGGTCGACGTGGAACAATAACAATAATGTACGTACAAATATACGCAAATATTTTTCCTCCATTAATCCGACGGTCATCGAGTACCGAAAACAACAATGTCTTGTATAGTACGTATTATCTAACGTTGCGACCTACCTGAGCTGAAAGTGGCGTTTGGGTCGGACAGTTTGACACCGTTTTATCGAAAGTTGTTTTCACGAATACAAATCAACTATGAACGTTGTTCTACAACGACAAAATTAATTGTATTTTTTAAGTTCAATTTAAAACCAAAATTAATACTTTCAATCGTCGTTTATTCACACTCGAGGGGAAGAAATACAACTCGTTCGAACAAAATCCCTTATCGCTGTAGATCCGTAACACGAGCGATTGGATTTGCGAGAGAAACGCTTGTTATTTCTGTCCACGTGGCGCAGGTCTCTTTTTTTTTAAACAATAATATTTATCGTTATTATCTTCGTTTTAATAACACCGTTTTTAAACACCGAGGTATTTATTGAGAATTTTTCTCGATCGTTTTTACTGTCTTTCATGAAAAGAAAAAGCACATTTCAAACGCGCCAGAAGAGCGCAGCTCCTACGGCGGACTCCGCGCGGCGACTGACGACAGACTCGAGTGGCCCGGTGTGTCTAACCCGAGCCCGACTCTTACCACTTGCCCACGGACGAGCGAGACTCTCCGCAGGTCGTACACACTACATCTATATATATATATACATATGTATATACAGATATATATATATATATATATATATATAGGGTTATATATACGTATAGAACGCAAGTACGTCGCGCTGTGGCGAACGGTACACCGAGGAGTCGGGCTTGACGCTATACTCGCGTCGCCCTGCACCGGCTTTACCCACTACGCGGGAGAGACTACGTGATACGGGGGATTCGCGTCGCCGTTCAGTCAATAGAGCCACCCGCGACCCTTCTCTCTGTAGACTCGAAAAAATACACTAAGTCACACATACGTAAACACGAATTCGTAATGTTCCATTAATTTTTATTTTTTTTAGTTTATTTTCGTACCGCTGAAAATGTTTTTAGCTGCTCTCGAGTAATGAGGGTCCTGGAGTTCGAGAGTGGGCGAGTTACGAACGGTAATGAAGTGTGACGGTAATATATTATTTACATTTATCGTCCAACGATTAACTGGTGACGATAACAAAAGGCGTCGTCGTTCAGTCAATAGAGCCTCCCGCCTACCGTAAAACCCACGACCCTTCTCACTGGAGAGTCGAAAAAATATACTAAGTCACATATACGTAAACACGAATTCGGAATCTTTCGTTGATTTTCGTACCGTTGAAAATATTTTTCGGCAAGTTGCAAACGGCTCGAACAGCAATGAAATATGACGATAATAAAAATTCGATTTAATTATAATCATTATCATTAACGAAAATAATTTAAGGCAAAAATAATTTTGAATTCAATAAAAATTGATATTTGTATCCATAATAGAATTTTAAAAAATCGATCGAAAACGGGAAAAGGAGGAAAGAAAAGGTTCGATCGCGTATCTCTTAAAAGCTGATCGAATCTCTCGAGGCGTTTTTCAATTGCGAGATCGATGTATAATATTTAAATGTGACGATAACAAAAATTCAATTTAATTATAATCATTGTCATTAATGATCGAGTAAGCCAAAAATAAATTTCAATACGATAAAAATCCGTGTCGTCGTTCGGTCAATAGAGCCTCCCGCCTGCCGTAAAACCCACGACCCTTCTCACTGTACGCTCGAACAAAAAAACATTTCGAAGGTTCGAGTATGCGGTCTCATTAAGGCAGGTGTTTTTTTAAAACATAGGTTGTTTGAAGAGTTACTTATCGTAGACCCGATAAATTCGATAATGGAAAATCGACGATAACAAGAGAGTCGCGACAAGTCTCTGTCAACAGGTTGTAATCGTGCAGTTCAAGTGGCCACTGATTCTCGATTATCCGAGCGATGATCTTCTCCAGCAATATGGCAGATACTCGAGAGGGGGAGCCGGAGCCAGAGCGAAATCACGATATCACTGCACCTTTCCACGATCATCTCGATCGTTACTGCGATTGATTAATTAAACGGTGATTTTACGTAATCCTATGCAAATACTATTTTCTCTCGTAATTACCAATAACGAATAACCCGTTTGTGTATGTATGTATGTGCGGTTGAGGCTGAGGCGCTAACAGATCTTGTATTATCGTTTTCAATTATTCTTATTCTTCGTTACACAAGGCCGAGCGGGAGGCAAATGGTGAGACAATATTTTACCTGCCAATATTGTCGTACGAGTCTTGTTATTACCGTCGGGACAAACATGCGCCATTTTGTTTTCTTTTTTCATCAGTAACATGCGCGTGATTGAAATAGTAGAGCCAAAGATGGGCCATTTTGTTCCCCTTTTCCACGAGTAACATACACGCTATTGAAAAAGTAGGGGCAAACATGCGTAATTTTTATTCTTTCGGTAGGATGGAAGGTTGACCATTCCATCGATTGTTCTCCTATCGTTCGATCATAACTAATATACACGCAACTAATATACACGGGCTAAATAACGACATTTTATTTTTCTTTTAACTTTCAATCGTAAGTAATATTCACCCAATTGAACAAGAAAAGCCAAACAGGTGCCATTTTTTAAGTACGATAAAAGGACGACCATTCCATCGATTGCCCATTAATCCTTCGATCATAAGTATTCACCCAGTTGAAAAAAAAGCCAAAGCGGTGGCATTTTTATCAAGTACGATAAAAGAAGGACCATTCGATCGATTGGCCTTTAATCTTTTGACCATAACTAATATACACACAATTGAAGAAAAAGAGCCCAACAATGCAACGTTCTTTTATTTTTATTTTTATTCCGTACGACAAAAACCTAACCATTCGATCGATTGCCTTTTATTCGTTCAATCATAAGTGATATTCACCCAATTGAAGACGAAGCGCCAAACACGCGCCATTTTTTATTTGCTTATATTTTTACCCCACAATACGATGCTGACCATTCGATCGATCGCCCCCATTCGTCGATGAGTAATACCCACGCAATTGAAGATGAAGAAAAAAGTGAGTCGCAGATGATTCGCAATATGTGTCACGTGTAACGAATACAGATGATTCAGCATCTATTGTCGTCAGACTAATCACCGTCGTTGTAATTTTCGCGCCGCTATTTGGTTTCTCCGCTCGAACGCGGTATTTATCACGCTGGAAATGCCAAAGAATCTTCCGAAGAAAATAAGCTTCTGGGAGCGCCCCCTCCAACGCCGCCGACCCGCTCCACCTCACCGACGTTTCTCTCTCTCTCTCCTCTGCTGCCTTCTTAATCGACGCTATCTCGCACCTGGGGTCGACCACCGTCTCGTCCTTGGCTGCACGCTCTTCTCAACTCTATCCGTTCCGGCATATCGTGCTCCGCACGACTCCGGACTCTACGGCATATCTGTTTTGCTCGCCGCCACGTCGCTACTATACATCGATCTCGCAATTAAAAAACGTATCGAGAGATTCGATCAGCTTTTGAGAGATTGGCGATCGATACTTTTTTTTTACTTTTTTTTCCTAACCGGTGTTCGCGCGGAAGGCGAAGGAATACTCATGCAAAATTGCGGGGGCCCGCATGGACAATTTTGTTTGCAAAGTATATCAGCATGAAAATCAAATATATGCAAAACATATATTCGAAACATGCTAAATTCGGCGGTTTTATACGACTCATCAGTCATGCAAAACCGCCGAATTTAAGGTAGTTCTGTCGCTTAGTGTTCATTTCGCATAAGTTCGAGAAAAATTAGATAAAATTGCAAATATTTCTCGATGGTATAAAAATCTGAAAGAATGCATGCATAGTAAAGGTACTAAAAAGATTAATATTTTTTATAATAAAAAATCCACAATGTTATTAAGAAATTAAACGAAAAATTAATTGTTTAACAAATTACCTGGCAACCTAATTTTTTTTTGTTACGGAAATGATTCGTTCATTTTTCTGAACACGTATGAATTTTTTCAGATTTTTTAATTCGCTTCGAATATTGTGTTTTTTTTTTATAGAAAAAAATGCATATACAGCAACGAAAATGTATTTTATATAAAACACAGATGTATACGAAATATATTAAATCCGCTGGTTTTCCTTTATGATTGATATATCATAAAATCATAAAATTCTCATAAAAAATAAAATATTATTTTATGATTATATTAATCATAAAATTATCGATTATAAAACGATGGATGTCAGAGCTGATAAAAAAAAAAATGGCGACTCTGCAGCCGAACGTCCGGAATAGGATGCGTTCGACTTTCACGGAACGATCCTTAAGGCATCGCTGACTCTGCCTACTCCCTTCCGGTAACGCATCAACCGATAAAGTGAAGCGTAAAAAAATGACGCAGTAGGATCGTCACCGATTTCCGAGTACAAATTCGCTTCGAAGAAACGGTGCGCTCTGACGACAGAAAATCCGTGGGCTCGGCCTCTGACTCTCGGCCTTATTCCTTTCTCTTTGCGCCATGATTATCTCCCGGCTTCTGTCTCGAAGGTCGTCCGGTTTCGAATACGGAACTCGTATTACGGCTCCCTGCAAACAGAACCGTCGTAACCTTTTATCGTGGCTTCCCTCGTAGCGTTCCCTGTTCGTTATATCTTTTTCGCCATATACTTCCCTATCGCATATATATGTCATGTGTGTATATGTGTGTGTGGCGTCTATTAACGAGGCTGATCTCGTCTCGCCTTGCTCGAAACTTCGAGACTCCGGTACGGACTTGCTTACGATTTAAATGCTACGATGATATAAAAAAATATAACAAAAGTAAAAGTCAGTACAAAGTGTGCTGACCCGCGTTTTTATTAATTAAAAAAAACGAATTAAAATCGAAGAAACTTCGAGTTTAGAGTTGAAAAGAAACATCCTCGATCGAAGTTATTTTAATTTTATATATTTTAATATTAACACTTAATTTTAACTTTTCATTTTATATATTTTATCTCCTATCACTCGTTAGAAGATTGATTTTTTTGTCGCCTTTTCTCGTAGCGTTAACTATTTAGTATTTCTTCTCGCCTATCGCATTTATACTTGATGGCTATAAGTGTACGTGTGCGTGTTTGTGTGTGGCATTTATTAACGAGGCTGATCTCGTCTCGCCGTGCGCGAATCTTCAAGGCTCTAGCACGGACTTGCCTAACATTAAAATGCTACGATAAAATTTAAAAAAAAAGATCATAAAATTAAAGTTTCTCGTGGCTGCTCCCGTAACTGTTCGTTATTTCTTCTTCGTCATACACGTCCGTATCGCATGTATACGGCATGTGCGTATGTGTGTGTGTCTGGCGTCTATTAACGAGGCTGATCTCGTCTCGCCTTGCGCGGATCTTCGAGACTGGTGCGGACTTGCCTACGATTAAAATGCTCCACGAGAGCGAAACAACGGCGAAGAAGAGGCTCGATTAATTTTGTCACGTACGCTCGATCCTGTACCGTTCTGTCAATGTTATTTTATTCCGATTAACGACGAAAGGTCTATCATGTGAAATGAAAATTAATCTTTGAATGTTGCTTCCAGATCGTGGCGGCTTTATTGTACTGGCCGACATTTCCAGGGACTCTAGGTTTTCCCACACCGTTACCCACCGTGCGTTTATAGCAAGAACTGCGTTAGCGATTTGAAAGCCAGTGGAAAGACAAAAGTTGCAACGTAGAGATTTCGCGGAGCGAGACGTTCGCCCGTATTCGAGAGACGACCCACTTCGAGCGCTAATACTGACCCAAGACCCACTTAAAAGGCACTTATAGAAAAGCCCCGAGTGGAGCTATTAAAGAACTCCGCGGCGCACCGAGGCGCACTGTAACGCTGCCTTACTTCCTTCTCTACAATGTTGCTGACTACGGGAAAAACCATACTTCGAAAAAACCGAGTCTCCTGTCGATGATGAAACATCATTGTTTTGACCAGTGGTAAAATAAATAAAATAAATAAAATAAATAAAATAAATAAAATGTTGTAGCACTACAGTACATTACTAAAATTGCATACAATCATCACAGAGACGGTTCCCACAAGTAATGTTCAGGCTTGCGCCTCTGATATCATTGACAAGTCGGAAAGTATACTACAGCCAATCTTCACCTACTCGTTCAGGAGGGAAGCTCTAAGAATAAAATATTAATAATAAGCCTGAAGGACTTTCCTCAATGGCCCACCCTAAGTGATTGTATCGGAAAAAAAATAGAACTCGTATATTGCAAGGTCAAAAAATGTCCACTAGTACTACTACTATTACTACTATTAATAACAATATAATATTAACATAAATTCTCTGAGATATTACATTATTAATTGCCGAAGCTTCAAAACTCAACTGAAGGCATTAAAAATTGCTCGCCTAGCCCAGGATGGTTTAAGTCGTTCCGAGCTAAAAATAGATCCTTTATCGTTCCGACGTCTGATAGCCCCGTTGTAAATTAAATTCTACTTACCGAATCCTCGTAAGATCTTTATCTCTGCAATATATATATATCTATTTTTTTCTCTCTTTATTACAATGAGTGACGGATAATAAATTCGTCACCAGACCGTCGACTTCGTCGTACATTTCAAGGTATTAAAAAAAAAAGAAAGATCAACGTCCTATTTTCTCGGGAAAACCGAAGAAGTCGTGGAACTCGCAGATTTGTCGCGAAGATAAAATCACGAATCCCAAGCACTATGTGCGCGCGTTCTCGCTCTCTCTCTCTCCGTCTCTCTCTCCCTCTCTCTATATCTCTTCCGCGCTCCGCGAGGCTCAACTTGGCAGGCACGGATTGCCCTCGTTAAATTCTCTAACTAGAGCTACGAGGAAGTATTTCACGCGAAGACAGAGTTGCATCACTTTGAACGAGACAGGGAGAGTGTAACAGTGACGTCAAAAGATCCAAAGCTCTATGCGCGAGAGAGAGAGAGAGTGCGAGCGAGCGCGGGTTCGCTTCGTCTATACGGCGTTAATCCGGTGAATCCGTCCGAGATACAATGAGTCGCTCCATTATCGCTGTAACAATAATGATGCATGTGAAATTATTAATCTTTCCCGTGTTGTTCTCAACGGGGACTCGTGACTGTTACATAAAGTCTAGCGAGAACTCTGCCCGGTCACCTTCTCGCGAAACAAACACGATACAAGACTGGGCGCTTCCGAAATCCGATGAAAGAGTCACCAGACATTTCACATTTGATCTTCATCGAAATCTTCGAAATTGCGAGGAAAAAAAAGAAAAAAATATTATAGGATACTAAATATCTTTGCGTATTTTATTTTGTTTTTAATGATACGACTTTTAATTTATAATTAATCTGTTTTTTTGTTCTCATAAGTCTAGCGAGAACTCAGCCCGGTCACCTTCTCCCGAATAAACACAATAAAAAAAGATGGGGCGCTCGCGAAATCCGATGAAAAAGTTACTTGACATTTCGCATTTGATCATCACAAAAATCTCTTCGAAGTTATGGAGGAAAAAAAAGATAACGATTTATAGGATACGAAATATCTTTGCGAATTTTGGTATTCTTTTTTATTATACCATAAAACTCAAAGTCTATTAATTTATCATAACATTTTCGAACAGTAATGGAATACGTCGAATCTCTGGCGAAAACAACGCGTCGAGACGAAAATTAATCTGCTTTCTTCAATATAGTAATTTGTTCGTTCGTGAAAGTTTCTTCTCGTCTCGCATTTTCTTTCGCCGGAGCCTTTTTACGGACACTTGCCGATGTCGCTGCGTTCAGCTGGCTTCGCTTGAGCTCTACGCTCAATAATAAAATAAAATTATGAAACTTAATTAAAAGCGTAAAATATTGAATTTACGAATTTGTTCTGAAAAATTAAATTCATGAATTTAATTTAATTCCCTGATTTTGTCGTTCCATTGAAAATGTCCGGAGGTTTCCAAGTTTTTCCCGACAGTGGCCAGCAAGAATAGACTTAATCAGCCCACAAAAGAAATATAGAGAGTTCTCATTCTCGAATTTGTTCAAGATAGAAAAAAAATTACTAAATCTGTTCACAAGCGAAAACAAGTGGCCGACGGCGCCTCGGAGAGATTTTATCAACGAACTTCCGTCGATCATTGACGATTGCGTGTTGCTCGCGACGATCGAATGATCGAGCTGTTAATTTCTAAATTTATCAGCGTCCGCCTCGAGCGATATATCCTTGCGCGCGTCCGGCCTTATAAAGAAAAAACCTCGGGACTTTCCATTGCCAAGGATTTCTTCAGTGTCGCAGAATACACTGCGACGTTGATTTCAGAATGAAAAAAAAACTTGACGATATTTTCCTTTAACGGCATTTTTTTTCCCAATGGATCGAGAGATTGCAAACAAAAACGATTTCAATCTTGGTTAGCAACGAATCGATGGAAGAGAAGGTCGACACCATGACCTCTTGAAATCGCAATGTTCTAAAAAATTTGACGAGAAATAAACCATAAAGAAATCAAGAAGCCATTAAAAAAAAATGCTCTACTTCTCGACACTCTTCGATATAAAAATGTGTGAAAATGTTACTGTTTTACTAGGTATTATTTCTCGATAAATTATGTTCTCACGCACGATCGCTTCCACGACCGACTTATTTTATTATTTTAATTTCACGAGGAATCAAAATTAGGTCACCGGACGTACATATTGAATTTCTGCAAATCCATATCCGCTCGCGATCACGCGCGAGCGCTCACATTAATTCAGATTCTGGGTATTCTCCCTTTCAAGGTTTTTCGATACCCGCGCATGGCGTGCGATTCAGCATTTTTGGGCAATCAGCTCCACCGAAATCAATTGGTGTACATTCATCATCCAAGTGGCTCACAAATATAACGCTTCAAGTCGACGAGCTGAGTTTCATAATAATACGTCTGAAACGCCGATTTTCGATTACATTTGTAAATATTAAAAGAAAAAAAATCGATAATGTAGCAATATTTGCTACATTGTCGACATTTTTTTTCTGTCAATAACTTTCACAACTGTAATCCAAAAAATCTGGAATAATTTGACGAAGCTAGCGTGTTTACTTAACTTATTGGAAGTTAAATAAAAATGCGAGCTCAATGATCAAAATTCCCCTCCAGTGGGAAAAGACAAGAGCTTCGTTAGAGGTTGGTTCGCCGAGCCATTTTTTTTTAGTTCGCTCAGGCCAATACAGATATTTAAATATACGCTTACGCGACAACGTTCTTATCAGCGTAGCTAGGCGAGTTTATCTTATCGGTGATCGACGTCCCTCGATCGTTGAATTCACACGCCTCGGTACACCCCCGTGCTATCGCCTTATCACATTATACCTCTGGATCATTCGATCATTCTTAATTCGGCCCGATGCACTTGTTGTCGTCGGCGCTCGCAAAAAATTGGCGAATTTTTTGTTTTTCTTCTTTCGAACGAGTCACGTCAACTCCGCCGAACGCTTAATTTATCGTCCAACAAAGTGTTATAAAAGGCTTGAGGTGTTAAATGACGACGTCGGTGTGCTCGTTAAATTAGTCGTATTGTCGGAGTTCGGAGATAAACGTCATCGTTTGATAAGAGGATAGCGCTATGGAATTATAGCGTTGCGCTCCCACGGCCAAGACGGACCCCTTTTCGAACGGACTATCGACCAACCACGAAGCCTGGACGTGAGGCCGATACACAAGCTCGATAAAAATTCAACGATACGATCGAAAGAGCTAATTGATTTTAGACGCGAAACGAACTCGTTCGTTCCCCTTCTTATTCTTCTTATCCTTCTTTTTTTCCACGATGTTCTATTTGCGACACCTGACGACGAACTTTTTTTTTTTCTTTTTCGTGAGCTCGATCGTAAATAAGTCGTGATAACGGAGCCGCGTTACTCGACTAATTTACGGCCGAGCCGCTCGCGGCAGCGGGTAACAACACTCGAGAGTCTATATCTGTATTTTTACGCGAGCAAGGATCAAGTGGCATCGGATTTTGTGGAAAACAAAAAAATATAATGTAATTACGATAATTAAGTTAATACAAAATACACTGACCGTCGTTTTGATGAATGCACAAAAAAACCAGTTCGGAGTAACTCTAAGAATACAAATGGGGGAAACTGCAGTATAAAAATAAATTGTGACTTTAATGTACTTAGTGGAAATTAAAATTTGCTTGCGTTACTTACATTAATTGAATATTAATGTATTTTTTTCGTAAAGTGAAAATATTAGATATTAAAATTACAAGTATTTGAAATTTCAGAAACAGATTGTGTAAAAAAGCTTCCAATACCGTTAATTACTTTTGAAACAAATTTTTTTTCATTCTGCGAATTTAGTGTACCAAAGAAACATCCTTGCGCGATGCTATTGGAATTGAAGGAAAATGGATTTTTCTTTTTTTTAAACGTTAATTAATATAGGCAGACTCATCGCTCGTGTAGTCAATTTAGGTCATTTATTGTACCATCGATGATAGAAAAAGAATTCGCTGCTATCTCCGATAGCGACTGGTGACTCAAACGGCGAATCGAATCTTCTCGTCACGGTGCTGCTACGCACAAGTGTTCATTTTTTCTTTTCTTTGCTTTTTTGCAATTTACATTATACACCGTGCGAATCTGTCGGTGTCTTTGGTACTTTTTTTTACGATTATAACGAGATAAATACGTGACGAGAATAACAATCCACCTCGTGGTATCAAGTTTTCACATATACATATATACATAGGACGCGTGAGCGTGACGATTTTTTTTTCAACGTATCGTAGAAGTTTTTTCGTTTGTTCCTTTCTTTTTGTAGATCATTAATAAAGATATTCACGTTTAGGCTTCCATTGCGACGGCTTCGCGGGCTTCCTTCTTAGCGACACCTGGCGGCGAAAAAAACGATAGATCGAGCGTTAAAATTTGCTCGCTGTTTTATCACGAATTATCGGGTTTTTTTTTCTCGATACCTTTTTCCTTTTGTTTCTCCCTCTCGACGAGGTCCTCCGGAACTTCGGGTAGCACGACGTCCTCCGGTACATCGGGAGCGGCTTCGGCGGCTTCTTGAGCCAGCAACGCGTCCAATTCCGCCTCGGCTTCGGTCTCGTCCTCGTCGGTCAACGTTCCCATCAACAGGTCGTCGAGTTCGTGCTGCTTCTCGATGCCCTCTCGCGTGTCGTCCATCACTCTCTCAATCTCGTCGATCGACAATATTTCGTGAAGCTTCTTCAGCGCCGTGTTGCCGATCTTGAGGCCGTCGATTACCCTCGCCTCGACTTGCGCGAACTCGAGGTCGTGCACCATTCTCTCAAGATTCTCCAGTTGCCCATCGGTCTTTGACAATATCTGCTCCTGAAACTTTTTCTTTCGCAGGAGAAGCAGCGCTCGACTGGGAACAAACAACGCAGTGTTATTACATCGAAAGCTATCAAAAATATTTCAAGCAAAAAAAAACAAAGCGATTCATCTGTTCTATCGGTAGAAAACTTTGCCTGGCAACCATGTTCAAAAATACTCCGGCAAACATAAAAGGCCCAAACTGTTTTCTTTTTAATTACCAAAATCAAATAGGCAATGTTGAAAAAAACAAAAAAAATTGAAATAAAAAAATTTCTTATGTTCGCAGTTTGAGATTTTTTTTGCGTGTTATGAAAACCATTGCGAACAATATATAGATTCTTTATACAATTTTTTTTTTTGTTAGCCGATGAAGCAAAACTTGCTTTTGGAGTAAAATTGTCGAAACCCCCTGCGACATAAAATGAAATGCAAAGTGAAAAAAATTAATTTTCAAAGTCGATTATATT
Source organism: Ichneumon xanthorius (assembly GCA_917499995.1). NCBI lineage: Eukaryota > Metazoa > Arthropoda > Insecta > Hymenoptera > Ichneumonidae > Ichneumon > Ichneumon xanthorius. Next base: position 1,028,333 of record OU824204.1, on the reverse strand, counting down.
GTCTGCGACGTAAGGTCAATTTGTATCAAAACAAACGGAGTCATACTCTTTCCTTCCATTCCGCAACAATTTCTTAGCGATTTCGCGATCCCTCTCGATGTTCTGCTCGATCCTTCGTTGATGCTGCTTGATCTTGTCCCTCGTTTGTTTCAATTGCTGCGAACAACGACAATCGAACGGCGAATGGTTAGAAACAAAAAACAAAGTTTCGTAAGCTGAGGAGGTTATGAGAATGTCATTGTAGCGTAAAAAACCGGAGCTTATTTACCAGAACCGCCTTGTCCTGCTCGGTGACGCGGCTCTGCGGTTTCTTTTTCGCGAAGAATATACCCATTTTCGTACTATTGTAATCTATCTCTATGATGAATCTAATTTTTTATTTCTTCACTACCGATAACAATTGTGTTTATTCTTATTCGAAATCATCTGACAGTCACCGAACGACAGTGCGTTCCGAGCGTTCCGAGAGTCCGTTTATTATGGATCCCCGGTAGGGACATTCACGACAGAGATTGTCAACATCGTTGAATTGTCCTACGCCGATAGGTTGGTCATACTTCATCTTACGGGTAACATCAGAGATGCTTTCGATTTGCCGTTATAATAATGGTGCGCATGCGCGCAGTCGTTTTATGGTACGGATTCGTATAAAAAAACCAGGATAGTAAAAATCATTAAAGTAAAGAAATCATTTTCACAAAAAAATGTTAATTATTTCCATATTGTTTGTGTTGAATCGATGTTGTTTCCAATCTTTTACGGTGCGAATGTGAATTCTATTATATCGTTTCGCCTATTAAATGGGATCACGGTTTGGACCTATTGTCCGCATTACATTCAGTTTTTCGTCAGATGTTACCGATGTTACTGAGAACATCGTGTACATTCGAGCACCTGTATGTTACCCGTCACAGCCTCACATGGCTCACTTCAGCCTCTGAAATGAGTTACATTTGCGTACAGCCTCTCGGTGTAAAAAAAAAGTTTTCTCAAGTCGAGTTATCGATCGCGTCGACTTTTTGCTGTCTTCATTCGATACGTCGACGCGCGCGCGCGCGCTATCTCGGAGACTTTGGTGCGGAAAACTGTCAGAAAACAATAAATAATATACTCCATCGAAATAGTGTATATTCGTCGATGGAGCGATGAAGAAAGAGCGAACGGCTGACAACAGCCGTCCATTTAAATTATAAGTATTTTCTTATTTTTTCTCCGTTCGTTCATCTTTCGGCACAAAATATTATCCGCTGTTTAAGTGCTTCCTTTTTCGTCGCACTTTTGAGGTTACGGACACGACGCCGTTCGATTAATTATTATGAATGAAAATCGCAGCTCTCTTTACGATAAAGAATTTTTTATTTTTCCTTTACAGCCCACCAAATACTCAGTCTGACGGGAATTAATTTTCAGAGGAAAAGCATTATCGTAAGTGTTCTCGAGCGTTCGACGTTTGGTTATGTTTTTTTTTTTTACTCCGCTCTACTCGCCAGTTTTGAAACTATTGTCCTTTCGATAATTCAACAGGGCTTCGTCGAACTGACGATCGTGCCTCTGAGGGATAGTCTGAGGCTGATCAAACTCAATGCCAGACAGTGCAGGATATACAGGGTGTGCCTGAACGACACTTTCGAAGCTCCTTTTCAATACTTTGATCCATTCTTGGACATCTGTCAGGGAGACGGCAAACAGTGAGTGACAAGAAAAATCTTAAAATAAGTTACAGCAAACTATCTAAATTTAATAACTTCGTTAATCAATTTGCTTTATTTGTTTCAGTTGTAGTATTGAATTTATTGCCAACTGTAGTTGAATTTATTGCCAACTGAAAAATTAATATACTTTTTCATTGAAATTAAAGTAATTACAATGTTTTTATTACACTGAACATTAACTGTTCATTACAATTATACATCATATTTAATATACCAGCTTTTGCACAACAACTTTCAGCCTCGTACATTAAATTTTATACAAATGTTTTTTTTTTTTCAGCGATTATAATTAGTAGATACTTCAGTTATAATGTAATTATTATAATCATTATGCATATCGATTTTTTTTCCGAAACAGGAGATCGTTGGAATTCTTCTCTAATCTGCATCTAGCGGCGGCGCAGAGAGTGGATCCTGATAATAACGCCGGCGAGCTTGTGATCCAAATACCGCCAGATGCAGCTCACTTGGTATCGGAGGGCAGAGGCCTCAGAGTGGGCATTGAGTTCTCATTGGAGCAGCCTCAAGGCGGCGTACACTTTGTATTGCCCAATTGCGAGGGTACCCTCGCTGAGGTATTTTTATTTTTTTTCCATTTCATACGAGTGCGACACTCCCGATGAAGTCTGTAAGAAAACTAATGTTCGATTCAACGATTCTCAGAGAGGAGCCCACATGTACACATACAGTTACGAAAATTCGTCGAGACTCTGGTTTCCCTGCGTCGATAGTTTCGCCGAGCCGTGCACATGGAAATTGGAATTTACCGTCGACGATTTCATGACCGCCGTTTCGTGTGGCGATCTGGTCGAGGTCGTCTACACGCCGGACATGAGGAGAAAAACTTTTCACTACGTTCTAAACATACCCGCCTGCGCGCCCAACATCGCTCTCGCCGTTGGGTAATTTATAGATTATAAAATACAAAATTAATATTATTATTTACAGAAAGTAAGTTTACACTTTTAATTATAATAATTGCTTTGTCGAAATCTCTGTTTTTCAGACCCTTCGAGATATTCGTCGATCCGTACATGCACGAAGTTACACACTTTTGTCTTCCCCAACTGCTGCCGTCACTCAAAGTTTCGGCAAAGTATATGCACGAGGCGTTTGAATTTTACGAGGAAACGCTGTCGAACAGATATCCGTACTCTTGCTACAAACAGGTGTTCGTCGATGAGATCGACGAGGACATCAACGCTTACGCTACCATGAGCATTCTCAAGTACGTTATAAATCCGTCCTTGTAATTTTTCCGATTTATTGAGGTAAACTTTCAAACTTATATCTATTTTTATACATATTTACTTCACGCGGTGCGAAAGCGGCAGTTTTACGTAAAAGTTATTAATTAGAAAGTTAAAAAATCAAGAAATTGAAAAGTTTTATTACACTAGTATCGAAATTTATATTTATATTTATATTTCAGTACGAATCTTCTTCATTCCACCGCTATAATAGATCAGGTGTACATTACGAAGAAAGCCATGGCGCAAGCGATCGCCGAGCAATTTTTCGGTTGCTTCATATCTATGCAAAATTGGTCGGACACGTGGCTACCCAAAGGTATATCGACCTATCTTACTGGACTGTACGCGAAGAAGTGTTTCGGCAACAACGAGTACAGAGAATGGATACAATCGGTAATTTTTTTTCCGCTAATCGTATCGCATCTCGATGATTTTTTTTACGCAGAAAATTGCTAATCGAATGTTTTCTCAGGAGTTGCAAGAGGTCGTAAAGTACGAGGAGGAATTCGGTGGAATAATATTGGATCCTTCCCAGCCTCCCGCGCCGCTTCCCATAGCAGCGAACAGTCCAGCTCCCGCGCCCCGAGCTCCCGATCCCGGTTTCTATTTTCCCATAAAAAATTTGCACACGATGTCGCCAAAGTACATTCAAGTTCTTCGCAAAAAGGCTCATCTCGTTATACGAATGTTGGAGCACAGGATTGGCCAGGAACTTCTGCTTCAGGTCTTCAACAAACAATTGTCCCTCGCCGCTAACGCCGCACAACAGAAAATCGATTCCGGACTGTGGTCGCATTTTTTGATAAGCACCAATGTATTCACGAAAGCTATATTCACCGTCACCGGCAAGGATATGGCTGTTTTCATCGATCAGTGGGTCAGGACCGGCGGACACGCGAAATTCAGTCTCAGTTTTGTTTTCAACAGAAAGAGGTGGGTTTGACAAAAACAGAAATGAAATTCCCTGCTAATCGAAAAAAGGAAAATGAAATCGGCATTAAAAAAAAGAATATATTCTTAAAAAATGTGTGCCTCCAAAATATCTGCAGAAACACTGTCGAATTGGAGATTCGTCAGGACACGACGCACTATCGTGGAATCCGAAAGTACGTCGGCCCGTTGCTCGTCAATATCCAGGAGTTGGACGGCACGTTCAAGCACACCCTGCAGATCGAGGGAACCGTCGCCAAGGCTGACATAACGTGTCACAGCAAGAGTCGGCGAAACAAGAAGAAGAAAATTCCATTGTGCACGGGCGAGGAAGTAGATATGGATCTGTCGGCGATGGAGTGAGTGATGAACGAATCGTTGATGTTTCGGCGTGGAAAATAAACTTTAATGAATTTTCATTTTTTTTACAGCGATTCTCCGGTACTCTGGATAAGACTCGACCCGGATATAACTTTGATGCGCGCCGTGCAGATCGAACAGCCGGACTATCAGTGGCAGTATCAATTACGGCACGAGCGAGACGTTACCGCGCAGCTCGAAGCTATAGTCGCACTGCAGAATCATCCGACTCCTGCGACGCGCCTGGCGTTGACCGACACGATCGAGAACGAACACTGTTATTACAAAGTTCGATTGCGAGCAGCTCATTGCTTGACAAAGGTCGGCTACCACATTCGAAAGCAACTTTTTTTTAAACTTATTTTAAAACTTAATGAATTTATTAATTATCTTGATTAATAAATCAATTGATTAAGATAATTCATAAAATAATTCATTTCATAACGTGGATGAACTCTTGCAGGTGGCAAACGCGATGGTTGCAACCTGGGCCGGACCTCCAGCGATGCTCGCGATATTTCGCAAGCTCTACGGATCCGCGTCCTGCCGTCGAATAATAAAGCAAAATAATTTTACAAATTTTCAACACTACTTCCTGCAGAAGGTGAGCGTACCACATCGTGCTATTTAAAATTTAACGTCAACCAGCAGCGACTGTTGACACCGAAAGCAACATTCTTTTGGCTTCTGGCGCGGATTTTCATGCAAAATATTGAACCAGGAGTCAAAAAAGTGAATGATTCGTGGTCAGCAAGAAATAAATACATTGGATGCGTCGAGCGCAAAAAAAATGTTTCAAGTCCCCGCCCCCATTTTGTCAATTTTCGGTATTTCCGTTTATGTAAAATTTAATTTGATTTTACCATATAACTTTGACTTGGACTATTGACGCGTGTTTTTGATTATAAAATTGGCAATTAACAGACGATTCCTGTGGCTATGGCAGGACTCCGAAATGCTCACGGCATATGTCCACCGGAAGTCCTCGCATTTCTCATGGATCTCTTCAAGTACAACGACAACAGCAAGAATCGTTACTCCGACAATTATTACAGAGCCGCGTTGATCGAGGCTCTCGGTGCAACGGTGACGCCTGTTATAAGCGTTCAACACGGGTAAATGCAATTAACTTTTATAATTCCAGACTTTTTTAAATCGATTAAATAACAAAAGTGTCGCAATTTTTTTTTTTTTTTTTTGTCGCAGAACTTCGATCACAGCGGAATCGTTGTCGATAGACACGAAAGCTATACTAGAGGAGGTAACGAGAAACATAAATTTGGAGAAACTGCTGCCTTGCTACAAATACACGGTGAGCGTGGCGTGTCTCAAAGTTATACGAACTTTGCAAAAGTTCGGTCATTTACCGAGTAATCCACATCTGTTTCGGGCGTACGCTGCGTACGGACAATTCATAGGTGACTATCGTATTTTTTTAAATCTATTAATATCGTGCGATTGCGAAGTATCGAGCGTTGAGACATTTTTTATTACTAAAAATCCCGGAGTGTTTTATTTTTCGAGTCGATATTTATAAACTTTCTGGACTATTGTTACTGCTCCTACCCCCGAAACTCGTCGAGTCCCATGATCGGTTAATTTTATTATTTTAATGTCATTCGAATTAATATCACGCTACCGGACGTAACTATCATATTTCTGCAAATCGCTACAAATGAGACGAATCGCTATTCTTGTATTAGCCGAATTAACGAATAATTTAATTTTCTTTTCACCGAATTCAGACATCCGGATGGCGGCTCTGGAGGCCCTCGTCGATTTCACGAAAGTCGACGGCAAGTGGGAAGACCTGGAATTTCTCTTAGACATGGCAGAGAGCGATCCGCATCCGAGTGTGCGTCACAAGCTCGTAAGACTGATGGTGGAAAATCCACCGTTCGAAAGAGCACACAAGCATCGTTTGGACAAGTCAGAATTGGTCGATCGAATATGGACCCTTATAAAGTGAGAGTTCGATCGCTTATTTTTTTTGTTCTTTAATCTTAAAAATGAACTAAAACATTGAAATATTTTTACAGTGGAATGTTATCGCACGACGCAAAATTGCGATGCGATTTAGTAGATTTTTATTACACTCTTTACGGTTCCAAGAGACCTCTGTGCTTGCCGATACCGGAGCTCGGATGTCTGACGGCGAAGCCACGAAAGGCCGGACCACAGGCGAGTCCGGAAAGAGAAGAAAATCCTCGCCCGGTACGATACATTTTTTTTTTCTTAAAAAATTGCAAATTCTCTAAGTCATTTTATAGTACGAAAAAAAGTGTAATTTCCACAATTTTCGAATTTAGACCAAGGTACCGCCGGTGAAGCCGGAGCCTCCGCACGAACCAGCCGATCCTCCAGCGCCTGGCAAGAGGAAAGCTTCCTCGCCGATCAAAGAGCCCGTTGCCGGGCCCTCGAGTGCTCCGGATTACTGTCCCGAGCCGAAGCGTCAGAAAACAAATCACCCCGTAAGATTTTCACACTGCTAAAGATAAATCACATTAACTCTTCGCGTAAGAAGTCCTCATCTGACTTACCCTTTGCCAGACTGCAGACTTCGAAGTATTTTTCTTTTTAATTATTATAACGTAAAATTTTTACAAAAAGTTGACATTTTTTTCCGCAAAAAATCTTGAAAATGTCCGTATTGTCATCACGGAGAATATAAATGTTCGCTTCGTGGGAGGAATATATCGAATAAGTTTATTTCATTGCATTACATTTTTTTCAGGATGCTGGTCGCGGAACGCCCGGACCGCCAGGCGAAGGAAAAGTCAAGTCCGAGTATTACAGCGACAATTCAGCGTCGCTGCCCGGTCTCATGGGAACTCAGGGACCCGTGGGCTTCGAGCCTGGAATGTTCAAGAAAGAAACCGACGACCACAAGCAAAAAGGCGACTCAGCGAACAAGGCAACTATAATTTTTTTTTTATCTCGTTAATTTAATTTAAGTTAATTTTGATCTCATTAAAACTCTCCGCTCGTTCGTTTTCAGGGCAAGAAGAAGAAAAAGGACAAGAAGAAACACAAGCACAAGCACAAACACAAGCACGAGCACAAACACGGCAAGGACAAGGACAAGGACAAGAAGGAGAAGGATAAACAGCCAAAGGACAAGGAGAAGGACAAGGACAAAGATAAAGACAAGGATAAGGATAAAGATAAGGATAAGGATAAAGACAAATCGAAGGACAAAGATAATTCGGTTGTGAAAGTCAAGGAAGAAACTCTAAGCTCGCTCAGCTCGACACCGAGTCCCGACGCCACGAGCGCCACCAACGAGTTTCTGTTTCCTTGAATATTAAAAATTATATTAAAAAAAAGAAAATTATATCGTACGTACCGGCAATCAGGTACCGTCTCGCAACGGTACGTATTATTTTTTACCCTAAAAGGAATATTTTTTCTTTTAACAAAAAATTTTAGTACGAAATGTTTGTAAATAAACGATGATAATTATACGTCGTTCCGAACGATAAATTATTATTATCTCTCTCGCACTCCATAGTGTTTCACATGCTCTTAAAAGCATGTGCAATACCGCGGTCGGTAACAAAAACTGTCATCAACTTGTCTTAGGGATTCTGGCATGTACGGTCAAAAGAAAAATCTCAACGAAATCTGAGATGATATCCGCTTCCGGTGAGACTTTTCTTTTGGGGTAAATACGAGAAAACCCGTGAGAAAAGTTGATTACAGTTTTTGATACCGACTGAGCCCGGGACGGTCGGAGAGGGAGGTGTTTCATATGGCCAAAAGAAAAAACCTCGACAGAGCTCTGTTTTATCGTGAAAGCCCGCGGCAGAGGGCGCTGCGGTGGAAAAAAACGACGATCGGTAAGTCAGCGGCGAATCGCCGAGGGGGACGCGCGCGCGACGCGGCGTGTGCCAGTTGTTGCGGCAATTTCGAAGGGAAACACACACGGCGCGACCATGAGCTTTTAAATATTTTGACAAACGGTTCGACGCTTTTTTTTACCCTTCCCGTGTAACAAATGGCAGACAATCAGCAGAGCAGGTTCGAGAAGTCCCTCGGTCTGTTGACGACCCGGTTCGTTACACTGCTGCAGAAAGCCAAGGACGGCGTTCTGGATCTTAAAGTGGTGAGTTGTTTCGTTGATATTCGACGACAAAAAATCTCGTTACACTCGATAGGCGTCAGTTCGTCGGTGCGGCAGAGAGAGGGGGGGGGGAGGATTAGGTTAAGTTCGTCGCTGCAGCGGCTTGCGGGAACTTCGAATAAATTTTCTCGATCTCGGCACATTTTAAACCGCTCTGTGCGCGACAAATTTTTTTAAATTTTCCAAAATTACTTCGACATCTCGCAACATTACCTCGCCTAAGTGACGTTCGATCTTGGTTGGGAATATTCATTTTTTTTTTTTTTTTTTTTTGCACTCGCAGCTCGACGAGTGTAAACAGCGCCGGATTGAATTTCGATCAAGGACGGGCAGGCCGAAAAAAATGATAAATGTTTTTTTAATTTTTAACTTTTTTTTTTTTCAGGCTGCCGACATTCTGGAGGTACGACAGAAGAGACGCATATACGACATCACCAACGTCCTGGAAGGCATCGGACTCATTGAGAAGAAAAGCAAGAACAGCATACAGTGGAAGTGAGTCTGCGATTCCTTGGCGAAAAAGATTTTTTGTTTTGTTTTTTTTTTTTTTGCTTTCCTTGTTTTGGACTAGTTTGTATTAAATTTTTTGGCGATACTTCTTCAGGGGTGCAGGGCCGGGATGCAATTCTCAGGAACTGGGCGACAAGCTGGGCATACTGAAGGATGAGATAAGAAAGCTGGAGGAGCACGAACAGACGCTGGACACTCACATGCAATGGATAAAGCAGAGTATACGGAATATCGAAGCGGACTTGAAGAACAGACAGTTCGCTTACATCACTTACGAGGATGTCAAGGAAAGGTTCAGCGAAGAATTCGTGCTGGGCATTGAAGCTCCGGTCGACACGATTCTCAAAGTACCAAATATTGCAAAGGTAATGCTATTTTTTTTTGGACGAGAGTTCTACATCTCTGAGTCAACGAGGTTGACCTCTTTTGTGCAGGTGGTTGGGTGTTCGGTGAACAAAGTTTTCTAACATCGACCGACGCATGAGAATTACTCAATTTCAATATTTCCACAATACACTTATTATTGGGCTTATTATTTGTTGTTTGATTGTTAAGGAACATTTCGACTCAGATTCGTGCAGGAAAAGTTTTTGGCTCATATATTACATGGATTTTTTTTTACTCTGATCTCAAGAGCAAAGAAACTTGTCGTAACCTTTTTTTTTAAATATCGACCGAGTCATATCTCGCGATTGTAACGTCGCACGATTTTTCGATCTATATTACATTCGATTGTTTGTCCCCGCAGCAAAGTACCGAAGAATCCGATGGAGAGATAAATTACGAGATGTGCCTGAAGAGCAGTTCGGGTGAGATAAAAGTATACGTGGTGCAGCCGTGGCTTGCCGAAACTTACGAGAATAAGATACTGGAGATGAGACTCAAGTCCGACGAGTCGCGAGGTGTAAAGAGGATTAAGACGGACGGCGAGGGGAAAGACGAGTCTAGACCAAAGAGAAAAAACGCGAGGTGAGTCGCGTAGTTTTTTTCTTTCATTTTCCGTGAATTAAAAAAAAACGCTTCTATCGCTTTGGAAACAGCGAAACTATGTTTCCGATCTGCACGAAGCGTACAGCCAATCGACGGTCTTGTATTGGGGGATGAACAAGCACGAGACAAGCTGGTCCACTTGGTACAGACCGAACAGTCTCCTTACTTTTCGAATTATTAATTATTAATATAATAATAATTATTAATATTATTAAGTATTAATAATAATAATAATAATAATATTAATTTCGATTCGCTTGCGCGAAAATGAAAAAATCCAGTTGGAAATGTTATTATTATTTTTTAATCAACAGATCGCCGAAGGCCCCGAAAGTTGAACTTTCCGACGACGATGAAACGGACGATCCCGAATTGTTGGAAGCTAAAATCGTACTTAGCGACGTGAGCACGAGTAAGTTTGTCCTCACGCAAAACGAAATTTCGATGTTTTCTCAGCTGAATTATTGAAATTTTATCCTTTTTTTTCTCTCTGCAGATCTTATACAACCGGACGAGCATTTGCTCGACGAATTTTACTCAGACTGTAAGTATCAAATCTCTACCATGCATAAAAAAATGTGCGCTAATATTTTATACGATCTTTTTTTTTTTTGTAGTTTGCGGACCGTTGATAAGATTGAGTCCGCCGCCGGGCGAGAAGGATTATCTGTTCAACCTCGGGGAGAACGAGGGTATCTTCGATCTATTCGACATAACGGCCAAATAACCGAAGCTCAAAGGACACCGTCGCGAACCAGAGTTTTAAGTGACTCGTTGCGAGAAGTGAAACGGGAGACCCGTCGATCAAGTGTGATATCGTGCGAAACACGAGTGACGTCGCGGAGTTCGTTCTCGCGTCGATTAACGCGAAAGGGCTACGAAAAAAACACGCCTCTTGTTTTCACATGAAAAAGCAATGAAGTCGTCGATTTCATTGCCGATCGAATCATGAAGCACGGCCTGGCCGGGCCCAGAGCCGCGAGCCACGTGCCATATGTGAAAAAAAAAACATAACAGCACACAAAATGCATTATCGATGATCAAAAAGAAAAAAAATTAATGTCCAAAAAAAAAAGAAAAAACAAATCAAAGGGCGATATCGAGTACTGCGATTAACGCGTCAATCCATGAATTATCGATCCAATTAATGTCTAGCTTTTCCTCGAATTAAATGCAAATATATATTATATATATATATATATATATATACTTACATAGTATAAAAAAATTGTACATAGCACATCATTCGAGTGTCGGGAGTACCGAAGGATAAATGAATTGATGACGAAGCAATGCGATCGAGGTCCGATGAGTAATTGGTGTTATTAATACTCGTGAAGTTTCCGCGTCCCCGAAGTTTGGCTTCCAGCACACAACGAACTTGTTTTTCTTTGTCCCCGCTTTTTCGGTACATACAATCCGCGGTGCTTCGTCGTCGCCGGCCAGGAACGACGAGATGGTGGGCGCAAATAGCACATTTCATAACGCATGCACGTAAAATCGCGCTATCCGTTTCTGCGAAGTGAGCGTAGAAAGGTACTTTATATCACTCGATGGGGAAATTGCGGTCTTGCGCACGTTTCGCATGCGAAGACCTCCGTTTTCTTGTGAAATAAAATTTTGTACGATACTCGTGCGAAAGACGTCTTCCTAACTCGTGTGATTGCAACACTCGACTTCGGCTCGTGCTGCAAATCACACTCGTCAGAAAAAGTTTTATCGCACTAGTATCGTAAATTACTATTTCTCACTGAGTGTAATAAATGGTCTTTCTGCGCACACTTCCCAAAAACGATAAGCGTGATTTTTTCGTGAATGCATTAGAAAAAATTATATGAATAGCATGGGTATAGAAAGCAAAGCGCTGACTCGTGGGACATTTTCACACTAGTCAAGAATTCCCTTTCTACGCCTTTTCCATACAAATCACTATAATGATACAAGGGAGGGAAGAGCGCGATTTTCGTCGAGTGTGAAGTCGAGTGTGAAGCCCGAGAGTAGTGAGGGCAGAAATCGCACGAGGTGAAAATTCGCTCCCTCCTGCGTAGCATACGATTCTTTTTTCCGACATCGTTAAAATAACCACATTTCGCAAAATCGTCATATTCGCCAATGACGATTACTCTCCCGGGAGAAATAGGTCTTCCAGCGGAAGTAATGAGTCCGATTATTCCTCAGGGAGTAACAAAAAGCCCTGCGCATGTGCACAGGATAATAATGATCATTGGTCAATAATGAGCAATTTTCCACCCGTGTTGCACGCAAGGAATTTAACGACATTCCTTAAAATAACTACTTTAGCGAACTCAGTAAAAAAATAATCATTGTTGCACAGATCTATCTCGTCTGCGCGGGCCTCAACGATTATACTCTTCGAACCAAGGCCAAGATAAGAATGGAACTCGTAAGAATTTCGCAACGGTTCGAGTCTAACGCGTGGTGTCCAACGGACACGACCCGCCTCTCTATATACCTTTCCTCGAGGCTTTCGCGGAAGTTTGCCAAAATGCAATCGTCGACGTCGAGTTTCTTTCGCCATCGCCGAGCAGGACGAAGCTTTCGGATTCGAAACTCCCGCCATTCTCGTGACACGGCCAGTCAGCTGGTCGCGAAGCTTGCTACGAGAGATACGACCGACGAGCTCAACTATGCACGAGTTCGGCTACACATGCCCCCTCGATATGTACATCATAACGACGCGACCCTGAATGAGAAAAACCGCGGCAGCCAACTCACTACGGCAGGCGCGTGCGAACGGGACAGCATGACGATATTCGCTTCTGTCAAACGTCAAAGGCCCGCTACGATTACATCACTGTAAGATTTTTCATAAATGTTTCAGCACTCCGCTGACCCGGTACCACGGTCTCTTCGTCGTGAAAAAATTAAACGTAAGTATACGGAGTTGTCATCGCCGGAAAGATGACAAATTCAGTCACGATATCTAGAAAATTTACAGGGAGTTGGAAGAGACAAAAAAAACAATAGACGTGTCGGGATGTTTTGTCGTCTGCTCGGGTCGACAATGCGTCCGTGAAGTTTCGGGCGACAGTAATGAACACGGGGGAGGGGGGGAGCGATAATTATAACGATTCATTGAAAATTATTATTATTAATTTTTTTTTGTACTGTGATAGAAACGCAAAGATGAGAGCAATCTTTGCGAAATTTCGCCAGGTCACGTGAATTATCCGGTAGTGAAGGGGATTAAAGTTGTACGATTCTTTTATTTTTGTGAGTTATTGCTGAAAAGGTGACAAATTGACTGTCGGTGTCGCGAACGTTTATTGAGAGAGATGGAAGAGAGAAAAAATAAAATAAACGTCTCGGGATTTTTGGTCGTCTGCTCGGTCGACAATGCGTCCGTGAAGTTTCGGACGACAGTAATGAGCGAGGGGAGGGGGGATTATTATGACGGAAGATTAAAAATTAAGTGTAAAAAAAAAAAATTATTTTATTTTATTTTTAATTTTATTACTTTTTTTTGCAGCATCCGAAACGCAAAGATGAGGGTAATCTTTGTGAAGTTTCGTGAGGTCACGCACAAGTATCCGGTAGTGAGGGGCATGGCTTCGTACTGCGTAATCTGGCCCTTCGGTAGTCTCCTGCAACAGAAGATTGCTGGCAAGCAGGAAGTGAACTACGCTCAGGCATTCAGATTCAGCATCTACGGAGGATTCTTCGTGGCTCCGACCCTGTACGCGTGGCTCAGATGCGCTTCGTACTTCTGGCCAAAGAACAACATTAGGTCTGCTATTACCAAGGTAAAACAGAGTTTTGCACAGCGTGTTTGAGTTTTAGGTTGCGAATCATTCGCAGGATGGGAGAAACTTAGAAATCGTTGTATAGGGTCAAAAATTAATTGACAATTATAATAGGATAACATTTTTATTAACTATTATAATAAGATAATGTTTTTATCAATGATTATAATAATATAACATTTTTAGTAGCTACTGGGCGTTGATGAGTTTAAATTTGGAAAATATAATTTTGTCTAATTCACGATTTTATTTATTTGCAGGCCTTGGTAGAACAAGTTACATATGGACCAGCGGCGATGTGCTGTTTCTTTTTCGGTATAAATCTTCTAGAATTTAAGCCGATATCGGAGTGTGCGGAGGAAGTGAAACAAAAGTTCTGGCCCACCTACAAAGTGAGTATCGATCCTCGTTCACTTGCTTTCTTTATATTTAATTTAATTTAAATAAGAATTAATAGATTATAAACAGCTGCAAGTTGAAAAGAATTGTGGAACTTGAGTTATTTATAGCTCAGAACAACCTAGTTTGCTTGTTGTTTGAAAACATTACAATGTCTGTGAAGTTCAGGGCTGAATATTCGGTCGCGAGTATTTCTATATATTTCTTTGTATTATTTTAGTTCGTTTTTGTCTTAGTACTATTATTATTTCCGTTTACCTGATCGGAGGACCTCTCCGGTCAAAATGTACAATAAATTATTTCATTCTATTCGTTCATTTAATTACATGATTAATAGAAACCAGATTGTTGTAATAAAAAAAAAAATTCTTACCACAGATCGGAGTCTGCGTATGGCCGATTCTACAGACGATAAATTTCGTTCTAATACCCGAGCACAACAGAGTAATATACGTCAGCGTGTGCAGTTTGATGTGGACGTCGTTCCTCGCATACATGAAATCCCTCGAGTCTAAGAGGATGCAAGACTCGTCGAAAGTAAAGACCGAGACGTTACTCAATAACAGTGCGCAGTCGTCGCAGAACACGGTAAAAACAAAATCGACGACGATGGTCCAATGATTGGATTAAAAAAAAAAATTGTACAATTTTACTAGCCAAATTGCCATATACGTTACACACTATGTTACTTAAATCGTAAGTAGGATTGATATAATTCGGTACTAAAAATACCACTTGTTGTGTTATCCATCATGCTTTAGGTATGATTGTTTTACGTACCATTCCTAGATGAACAAAATGAAATTTTGAATATAGTTCAAATTTCGAAGACGAAACGAAAAAGAACAAAAAAAATTACGACTGGCGAGACCGCACGGCCGATATCAGCTTTCGTGTGGGCTGACAAATTTGAAAGTATTTTCCGACTTATTGTCATCGTCTATACAAACTCTATACAACTATTTTTTACTGCATAGAGAGGGAGAGAAACGTATTGCAACGAAAGGCTCTTTCTCCGAGATCTCACCGACTAACTAATTGAAATTATACAGCGTGTTACGAAGTGTCGATATCTATCTATTGTTAGATAATTAATTGGTGTTTTATCTCGACAAAAAAAAAGTTATATATAATGCTGTATAGTATCGATCGAGGATCGCTCTGTTACAGTTATTACACAGAAAAGCGATACGTGTTGTTGACAATAAATTAAATACAATCTATACTTTATTTATTTTCGTACCTATCATGATTTTGCGGAATTGAGGAAAAAACAGAGCGCGCGAAAATTTTAATTGTCGCATTGCCTCCTCGTGAAATTTAACTTACAATGCTTCCAAGAGAAAGTATTTTCTCTTAAAGAATAATGAAAAATCATTTTTAATTCCCCTCATATACTCTATGTTGTATATTTTTTTCCATAGCTAACGATAGACACCTGCGGGTTTTTCCGCGCCATTTCGATAATCGACAATCGAAATTATACAGCGAGTCAAGAGTGGTCGATATCTATTTATTGTTAGATAATTAATTGGTGTTTTATCTCAACGAAAAAAGCTATATATAATGCTGTATAGTATCGATGGAGAATCGCCCTGTTAGTTATTAAACAGAAAATCGATACATGTTGACAATAAACTATATGCAATCTACACTTTACTTATTCTTGGTACCGGTCATGATTTTGTGGACTCCGTGTTAACGTAGATATTTTTCGGGCCTATATTCTTTTGGTAGCTGTAAATTACAATGTAAACTATTTTAACCACTGTCTGAAAAAGGAGATTTTGCGTATTAGACTCGGAAAGGAACTGAAATAATTCCATGTGGTATTTTATTGATAAAAATATTATTGATCAAGAGATATTGAGATACAACATGTAGTTAAGACAAGAATGCGCAAAGACCGCGAGGATACATTGACCTACCGTTCAAGATTCTCGATTGAAATCGGGGAACTGCTAATTCAATAATAAAAGTTATAGTAGAGCATACTATCCCAATGCCGAGTAACACAAATGCAAACATCAATTCATCGAATTGTATGATTTTGAAATCCTTATTGTTCTTGACCTCGTCATCAAATTCGAACTCAGACAATTCCGTTGGGTCACATTTTGACTCCCACGTATCGAGCAGGTCACCTTCCACCAATTTCGAGAGAATTATATTGAATCGTTGTTCGAGGGGCCAATCCCATCGAATCGCGAAACAAGCATAATTCTTTGAAAATGGATTGCTGCTCACGTGCATCTTCAAGTTACGCGCTTCGTCAATATTCGAACCATGTCCATAAGCTATACAAGCAGTCGATGAATCGAGATTTGCCTCAGCAGCACAATGCAAGCCCCCGGCAAGGTCAAGCTGTACCCAACGGTCCTGAAGGGCTGGATGATCGATAATACGCTTATCCACAGCGCGAATGTAAATCTTCTTGTAATCTAAATCCACAAGATCCTGCATCGTACTTGGATTTCGAAGAGGGATTACTGTCGTCAGCAGGGACGCTAAATTACCCTGATAAATACCCTGTATTGTTACCACAAAAAATAATAGTACCGCGAGATAAATTCTCGAAGCGTTATTATTGAGTAAATTTCTAAAACCTGTGTTGCATGTTATGCGAGTAAGATTAAGTAGTGCTGGTAGTAGAGGCTGGCGTATGAAAAACTTGAAGAACATCAGAGTGACCAAATAAACAACACCCACGCCAATCCGGGAATAGAGATCGATGACATAAAGAATTTTCTCCAGTTGCGACTTATGGCCTCTGAAGTTAGATATAATAACGTATCCTTCCGCTGTATGTGGATAAGTTGTTATTACGGTATTCCATGTAAACCGCAACGATCCGAGGTATCTACGCAGATCTCCATGGATGCGACCATCAAAATCCCGATGACCCATATATTCCGGGGTTCCGTTTAGAGCACGAAAAGCAGTTTGCAAAATCATTTCGTTTGCACCCATAAACCTAAGTGAGGATTTATGGTCCTTCCAGTTTAACTCATGGTTATTATATTTTCCTTCTATGCGGATCGCGTAGCCCGCGATATCCTTCGTCTTGTCGAAATCTAGGTCGACACATGTGCTCTTGTTTCCTTGATACTCCCGAAGAAACACATTGAAAGGATGGTCATTTACACCAGCGACGGACTGGATATATTCCCAGGAATTTGGCGCTTGATTCTTGTAAGGATTGTGACTCACAATCCCTGTACTTTGTTCGAAATAGCACATCACTTTTGCATGAAGTAAGTTATAAATCCAGGCTTGTAACAAGAAAACTGTACTTGTGTTACATCTCGATGATCGATCGATTATAAAAAAAGAAGCCATATGGTTCCACCAAATAGTATTTTTTATGTTCTTGATGATGATTCCAAGGTGTTCCAGAGATTCGATTCTGATTATGAAGACTTGTAGCTTGCGTCGTAATTTTACGGGTACGCGAATCGGCTTATTCGTATCCTCAGTATCATCGATCAGAACAACGGGAATTAAGTGCTGGACCGACAGTGTTCTTAAAAAAGTAGCTGGAATATGTCCAGCAATGCCCACTGCATCTATCTGGTCGCCGTAGCAAGATCCCACGATCTTTGCCTGAAACCCATTGAATCGTTATCAATTTTCATTCTGTTTGTATTTACATAAGAGCGTTTTCGTTTGTTAAAGGCTCAGCTTGCGAAATTTTGCAGTTAACCGGATTAGATCGTTCGATACAAATAGAGATATCGAAACATCGAATTTTGGAAAAAAGTATTATCCATATGCTATTTCCAGCCTCCCCTATGTTGGCACATGCCGAAAAATCTTACCAAGTTTTTGAACAGAATGGAAGTTACTTCGTCCGAACGCGACGTTGCGTTGACAATATTAGCTCGGCATTTCGTCGCCATGAGCACAACCGACAGCACAACGAGAACCGAAAATTTCGTTAATTGCATGGCTTTACTGTTATTACTGCTCAGAGAACATTTGAAGCGGTTGCAACGGCCTATCGAAGACTAAATTAAATCCTCGCGCAACGGATTCGTGTCCTGTCGATAATATCACCCCCCACCTCATGCTGTTTCGTGACTGCAATGTCGCCAGATCCAATATGTGATAAGCGTTTTGCCACCAATTAATTATTAATCGAATTCGATATTTTACTATATGCTCAAGAGATTATAAAAACTATATGAGATGTATATGCGCGGTTGATCGGCGAATATCTACCATAGGTCTCAGTAGGCTGGTACGGTTTATAAGTGATATTTTCAAACCGGAAATCACGTTACAAAGAAGTTTTTAAAATATTTTCTGGAATGTATCTTGAATCTTGCATTTACAAAAACGTGTGAATTAAGGAATACGGCAATAGGGTGAAGAGAACATGTGTCATATGCATCAAATTTCCAATTTTATCTCGAATGTAACCAACGGCGGTAACGAATGGATTAAGTAACACCCGGATGAGGATTTGCCCCTTATGCGTATGAAGGATATTATATAATATAAATGTACCAAACATTTACATTGTGTGATAGGACTTGTGCATGAAAGGGCGACGGTGCACTGGTGCAACACTACATTGTACATGAACCAATCGCGTGCATCGCGATAACACGCTTACAACTTATAACTTCCGCCTGGAAAAATTGTTGCGTTCGACCTTGACACGCAACGATAGGTGCATCCGTAAAAAAAATCAATACTGACACGTGCAATCCATCAGCTATGCCTTTATTCATAATGTAGATTTGCGCGCGCAGTCTCAATGTACCTCGAATAAAAAAAAATGTTGAGTTTTTTGTAATTTGTATAGAATTCTGTGATGTCAGACGCTGTCGAAGACTTTTGCTATATCCAGGAATAACGTAGCTGATTTTTTATTTTGCAGTTTGGCTGTTTCTATGTTTGAGGTGAGGTTTGAGGTGAGCGTTTAACGTTGATTTGCCGTTTCTGAACCCGAATTAACAG
This sequence comes from Ichneumon xanthorius, assembly GCA_917499995.1. Classification (NCBI taxonomy): domain Eukaryota; kingdom Metazoa; phylum Arthropoda; class Insecta; order Hymenoptera; family Ichneumonidae; genus Ichneumon; species Ichneumon xanthorius. The sequence continues at coordinate 1,009,327 of OU824204.1, read as the reverse complement.
GCTGGGATTAGTTCGTCGATTGCTTGCTCAATTCTGTTATTTACTATTCGTTCGTATATGATTTTTCCTATAGTGGGCAGGAGCGTAATAGGCCTATAGTTTCCAATTTTTTTATGATCTTGGTTTTGGTAATGTTATGATTATTCCTGTTTTCCATGTGCTAGAGAAGTGTGCGGTCTTGAGGCAATAGTTAACTATTTCCAGTATGAATTGTAGGGCCCTGTGGCTTAGTTGTTTCACTATTTTTATTGGATATACTAGTATTAAATTCTATTTTACATTAAACAAGACTATGTAGACTACTATATGGTGTAGTAATAATGTACAATATAATATGATTTGCACTAGCATTAATAGATATACAGTTTACTGGGTTTGTTTGAGCTTCGCTCGATTTATGCGTCCGAGCGGCTCCGGAGTCATTAACCATTACACGATGAATGGTTTCCTCGCCGGAGTAGCCGAATATGCGATAATAATAATAATCGAACGAAGATAAGTTAAAATTTAGTTATTATTGGGTTCAGGGAGAAAATCGTGGTATCCAAGAATGCACGCGTCTGTGTCGCGCCAGGCTACACTTTGGTGATAGGAGAGCCAGCAAAGCGAGGCTGGCACCAAGAAGCGATACTCCGCACAGTGCACCGGCAGTCACGTCGTGGAGAGGTGTACCGGACCTTGGAGCTTTTGCCGCGATGAGCAACAACCCCGCGCAGCTGAGAGCCGACAAACCCGCGAGTCCCAATCCGGTCCAGGTCCTCCTAAGACTCCGGCACGCTCCCGCCAGGGCGCAACAGGCACCGCAACCAGCTGCACTGTCCAAGTAGTACCTGTAACATCAAAGTCGATTTTTTTTTATTACACAAAAAAAAAAGAAAATTCGTTGGGTAATTTCAATTATTTTATGCAGTGGCGCGCTTACTTTCTACCCTGGCTCCAGGAAAGATACAGCGCCAAGCCGCAAGTTAGAATTCCGACGAGAAGAAGTAGCAGAGGAGCATTTCGTCTTTCATTCTTTTCGATTCCGCTCGCTAGCGTCGTATTAGCTTCGCTGTTTGGAGGCGAAAGCGGAGGTACCTGTTGGAAAATGTATGAAGTCGTTGATTGATTTAATCGAAAGCTTAATTTATTTGTCAATCTAAGGGCAAACCGGAAGTCCGGGGATAAAACTGATTGTAATACTTACGACAGCGGTTCGTGCGATAAAAGCGCTCTCCACGCTCTTCTCGTCCGACCCAACGACGACCTGATATCTCGGTGATCCGGTGACCATCGGTATAGACTCGGAAAGTCCATCCAGGTAAGCGTAACGAGGAGGCGGTTCGGTGGGCGAACCGACGATTCCGTACGACGATGAATTTCCTTGACCTCGCAACGGGTATCGAAGCCGGCCGCAGTTGCTAGCCGGACACGTGGAGTCACGCATGTCCCGGACACGCGACGACGTCGAATTGTCCAGATTTAGGGGAAGGCACCTCCGCGCCGAGGGCTCCTTGTTCGGCGTCGAGGTGTGGGGTCCACTGACCACGCTGTTCGGTGACAAATCTCCTCTGCGTGGGGTTGATGCCTGCACTAGCTGAATCTGATCCCGTCTGCCGCTCGGAGTGCCCGCCGTGGCGCGCGACGGACTCGAAATGAAACGACCTATTAACATCCGAAAAAGATAACGTTATCAATTTTTTTAGCATTGGAAAAAAAAACTACCGATTGCTTTCCAATAAAGAAGTATTAATCGCAATTGCAAGTACCCGACGGTGAACCCGTTGGAGTCATCGCACCGCGTTGACCGGCAGCGTTAATCATCTGCTGCCTTTTGCTCGGTGAAAGTGTCCTCTCTTCGGATCTCGAACGCGGCTTTCTCGGAGTTGTAAGGATTTCGTGAAGTTTTTGCGTGGCAACATTGTTTTTCGGCGATACGCAGTTTATATCGTCCGGATGGATGACCTGCTGGTCTCGCATGTTACGGTCTGGCAATAGGGGAGGATCCAGGACTTCCTGAGTGGGAACCCTCGCGTAACGGCCTATTAAAGAAAATCGTCCGTAAACCATTAATTTTTTTCTGTTCAATCCAAGTAACGGATTTTTTTTGTATGTCATATATATTGGACTTCCACCCTAATTCTCAATCAGAAGGTACTCAAAGGTATCAATCCTATTCGGAAAAATCAAAGATTTCATTCAATATGAACAAAACAAAAGATTTTCCAAATATTTGTTAAACCATTTTTTTTACCCATTTGTTAACAACTTTTCAGAGTTATTGACTCTGGTTCGATTCCCTTGAGTAATGTTTTTTTTCACTTTTTTCACATATTCCATTACAAGTATGGGTTTTCCCATGAAAAATGTAGTTTCAGGGAAAAATCCGTCAATTAAGGTAAACGTCCCAGTGACCGAACACGTCCCAGTGGCCGCACAAAGCATGCGTGCAAAAGATACCAATCAGTTGTAATCCCCACATAGCACGGAAATATTTCTGAAATGCCTCCACCACTTTATCTATGGGATTCCAGTGAGCCTCCTCAAGAGTGCCAAAAACATGTAGTGTTACAACACATTAAATAGTCGAACTGTCTAACAATTTATCCATGAACCATGGCATTTTTTATTTTTCGTTCCTCCCAAACATAGTTCAGTAAACATCTGCTAATATTCGTTTGCAAAATATTTCTTCACCGTTTCAGAAATATTTCAGATGTATGAAAGATTAAGTATATTTTTGAAGATATTTTATAAATGTTTCGTTCCAATATTTTGAATAGACTACATCAAAATATGATTTTCATATATTTCAGAAATATTTCGGAGTATTTGAAAGATTAAAAATATTTCTGAAATTTTGAAAAAATATTTCGTACTATATCGGTCCATATATATGATAATGTGTTCATTTTTTTCCGGGTTACAATTTCTCCTACCTCTCGTAGAATTCGACCTCTGGCACAGAACAAGCGGTGTCAGAGTGTTCCTCCCAGCAGCCGCCCAAGAATGGTCTTTGCCAGATTGTTCCTCGTTACCGGAATTGACCGGCACGAGTGCGTATCGGGCCTCGCCGTGTCGAGAATTTTCTCGCCTCTGGTAAGCGAAAACCTCCGGTAAATTTTCATTCCGTTGGATCTCCGGTCCACGGGCTCTCTGCTGAGCCTGAAGGTTACCCGCGGCATTGTCGACGAAAGCGTATCTGGACGATCCCGTTCGGCTGCTGCGCGACAGTTCGTCCGGCGTTCGGGCACGATTGTTCTCGCTGAGAACGATCTTCTCCTCGATCTCATCGTCGTCGACGATGTACTCGTATCTCGAGCGAATGTCCCTGTCATGTATTATATTTCGACGTTCGCTCGGCTGTGAAGCGAAATTATCGTGCGACCTTATCGAGCCAGATCTTCTCTCGTCGAGGTAGCAATATCTGTCCGGTGTAGCGGTGCGGGGAACGTTTATTTGCTCGGAACGAGGCGCAGGGGCGAAGGCTGCGTTCACGTGACCGGTATTGTAGAGCATACGGTTCTGCAGCGCCACCTGCTGCTGCTGTTGCTGCGCGTGAGGCAGCGGCGGCGGCGGCGGCGGCGACGGGGAGGGGGGCGGAAGATCCTCCGCCGCTTGGAACTGCGGTGGTGGCGGCAACTCGTCGATCGCTCGATCCTCCCGAACGTACTCCGATTGTCTGCAGAACGACGGATTCGTGTAGCAGTGAGCCATCTTCACGATATCGTTTTTTTTACACTTTTTTTTATGAGTGATTTACATTCATAAGTTTTTTTTGTTCATGGATGCATCGCCGGTTTCACTATGTCGATTTTACAGTGATTGACAAGTGTAAAGCATCGCTGGTTGCCCTATATCGATTTTAGAATCATGCTAAGGGTAAACCATCGCCGCTTTCGCTGTGCCGATTTTATAATGATGTTGAGTACAAAGTGTCACCGGTTTCGCTATCTCGATTTTACAATGATGTTAAGTACAAAGTGTCGCCGGTTTCACTATCTCAATTTTACAACGATGTTAAGTATTAAGCATCACTGGTTTCGCTATGTCAATTTTACAATGCGTTTTAACTACAAAAATCACTGGTTTCGCTATGTCGATTTTACAACGATCTTAAGTACAAAAAAATCACTGGTTTCGCTATGCCGATTTTACAACGATCTTAAGTACAAACCATCACCGGTTTCGCCGTGTCGATTTTGCAATAAACGCTAAGTACAAAGCACCACTCCTTTCACTACGTCGATTTTGCAATAGTGTTAAAACAACAAAGTTCAGTTCGCTTCAGGCTGTTGTTATCGTGTTGTTTTGTTTACGTCATTGATTATTAACGACGATGAGAAGGACGCTGGTAACGTATGAGGGTGCCGATTGCCAGGTCTCCAGGGCAAGGCTCACGACCGTTCTGAAGGGCGGCGATATCCGATCGGCCGCAATCCTCTCCTCGTGTACTCTCGCGCACATTGTATCGAGAAATAAAAAAGTAACTAAACGGAATAACAGTTCTGGTTCTCGATTGAATTTTCTTGATTTCCCAAGAGCACCGAGAGTTCGTGTTCGAAACGCGCAGTATCGTATCTGGAAAGCGAATGCCTGCGCTCCCAGTCTGTACGGCAGAATGAAGCGGAAACGAGAGGGCCCTGCAGCGGCGAGCGAGGCAGATGCGCAACGCGCTCCTTCGTGCGGCTACGCGAGAGCGAGGGGTTGTCACGGGGTTGAGAGCTCGTAATACGGGCCCGGTGCGTGACTCTCTCCCGACTCTCCCCACCACCGTCTACGCTCGCCGCGCCGAGACTTTCCGGGGGGCCCCGAAGTACACACGGCAAAAAGGGCGATATCGTTGCCCAAACTTTACATCGCGTCGAAGTTAACCAAAGTAAGAAAATGTAGTTTCACGGAGCGAGAAATTATAATTAGGCAATCGAGTACTTCAGAGGCAAATAAGAATTGTTTTTTTAATTATGACATTGGAAGGAAAGTCGTACGGTTGCGAGAAAGTAAAGGCCGGCGATAGGTCGAGTGGAACTCTCGTTGGGTCGAGCGTGAAGCCGATTTTGTGCGGCAGCTGCCGCGACCGTTGGGACGCGTGCCCCAAACGCGCGCGCATACAGCTGCCCTAATGGCGCCGACGCTGTGTATCGCGTGACTGAACACCAGAAAGGCGTACCGCGTGCATCCCTGTACTCTGAAAATACGTCCTTCTCGTTTTAGTCACGCGATAAATATCTATCTCCGTTTACTTCTTTCACTGCCGTCGTGGCTCTCAGTCGTACTTGCAGCGGTCGGTCGAGGGGCATTCGTATGTTCACCTACGATACGGCATACCGATAACCCGACGAAAATAGTAGGGCCGGAAGTATTTGGCCATCGGGAGGGGCGGGGAAATTTTCGTTCGATTAATTTTGTACGTTGGGCATAAATTGTACAATAGCATTATTTCATAAACTTAGATTTTTTATTTATCGAGTGAAGAAAAAAAGAACAGGAAAATATCAACTTCTTCGTCATGCGATTGACCCTTTGGGGGAAGGCATTTTTCGAGAATCTTATCGGGGATTAAAGAGCTTTGGATCCTCGAAAGGGACAAAATATATGAAAATTTACTATCGGGAATTTTTTTTTGCGAAGTTTTATCGGGACGATAAACGATAGGGGAGGTACCTATGTTTTGACCTTGCCGCGGAGTCAAGGTCGAATGCAATTAAACCCCTTCAGTGGAAGGTACACTGTAAAAATAAATTGTAAATTTAATGTACTGGAACTTGAAATGTGCTTTTATTATTTACATTAATTAAATATTAATGTACTTTTTTTGTAAAATTATAATACCATATATTAAAATTACAAATCTTTTGACTCAAATTGACAAAAATTTGTACTAAAAATAAAAATTTTCTGTAAAATTGCAATGCACATGTGTTTGAAAGTTCAGAAACAGTTTATGTAAAAGAGCTTCAAATATCGTGGAACATGTACGTGGAAACAGTAAAAATTACAATAGGAGTGGGGGGAAGGGGGATGACCTGTAGGAAAATTTCCACCCGATCCACCCGATAAATTTCGGATGTTGGGCATAAATTGGACACCGACATTATTTCACAAACGTAGCTTTTATTCATCGAGTAAAGAAAAAAAAAAACAGGAAAATATCGACATCTTCATCACGCGATTAACCCTTTGGAGGGAAATGTGATTTTTTGGGAGACCTCTTCGGAGATTAAAGACCTTTGGATCCTCGGCAAGGACAAAGTATATGGAAATTTACCAGCGGAAATGTTTATTTGTGAAATTTCATCTCCAAGATAAAGGGTAGGGTAGATCCCTATAATTGACCTTGCCGAGGAGTCAAGCTCGAGTGCAATTAACCATTCAGTGAAAGGTTACATGAATTCCGTTAATCGGGGCGAGCTGGTAGATTTTTTTTGGGGACTTCTTTTCTATACATTAAATGGTTAATCCACGTGGAAACAGCGGAAATGACAATAGAGCAGTGATAGGTGTCCGAGGGGAAAAATATTTTGACGGTTCGGTTGGGCGTTAGATAAGATAAGTGGGCGATTAGAGTACACGGTATTGTCCTTGGTCCATCGATGGGAGGGTAGAGTTTTTTTTTACAATCCTGCTACCACTTATTACATAATTCTTAACTGTTAATTTTTTTTATTCTCGGAGCAGGTACCCGTATCCTTACGTATAATCGTCATTCCTCCAACAATCTCGCAACAGCAATATACCGATAGATATTATTATTAAAATACGCGGCGCTAAAACACGCCGCGGAGACTTCGGAGACTCTCTTGGCAAGATTCAACCAGACACACGCAATTTTATTTTCCTCACACACGCAGACACACGCACATATACTCTTTGTACATAAATACGGTTGCAAAGAGGCGGGACATAAACTCGCTCTCGTTTCTTATTTGTTCGCGGCCACGCGACCGTTGGGGTACATACAAAATAGACGAAATCGAAAGGTCGGTAACAGAATCTATAATTGCTTGTTTTTTTTCACGGGTGCCAAACATTTCCCGCTCGAAAAAAAATTCTTACATCAGGCGAATATCAATTCATTTCTAAGAAAGAGAAGAATTTGTTTTTGTCCCAACGAAATCAGTATCGCCGGGAAAAAGAAATTTACTTACAGTTTTTGTTACCGACCGAGGAGTTTCACATACTCTTGAGCCTCCGCAACCGCCAGAACAGCCCGACAAAGGGATATTTCATAATCGATCGAAAAATCCAGTGGACTACAAACTTTGGACCTCGTCATCTACCTCTCACGCCCGATACGTGCGAATTCATCGTCTTCACATAGCGTCTTCGCGAGTAGCACCGAGCGACCGAGAGGGAAAACAAAATTTGTTGATTATTTTTTTTCCTTCCGGTCATATTAATAAATTTACCACAGCAATTATCGTGCACCGTGCGTTGCTAAAATTATACATTGACGGGGCACACGCCCTCGCCCGACTGGGACCTGGTCTGATCGGGCTGCCACGTGGTCTCTCGAATGGCGCTGACTCCGGGTTCGTTCGGGCAGCGTTGCGCGGCGCTCGACGAATGGGAAACCGGCGACGGCGGTAACGAAGTTGCCGGCGGCGACGGCGAGGGCGCCACCGTCGTCGAGCTCGAGGCACCGTCCACTGTACAGTGTTCGGCGACCCTTTGACAATCGTTGTGATAGTCGCCGACGTTTGTCCTGTCGATGTCGTCGAGCTGATCCTTCGAGCTGTTCCGATACGCCAGAGAGGCGAGCGACGGAAGCGGAATCTCCAGAACGTGTTCGCCGCTCTTCGGGTTGTAATACGTGTAGCGCGTCTGCTGAGCTATGACTTCGTACTGAGCGTCCGGTGCGAGGTAGGGTCCTCTCGTCGACGCGTTTCTGCCGACTTCCTCGACACCGACCGGATTGTTGAGGGCCGTGTAGTTGTCGGTCAGCGAGACGACCGAACTCTCGGAATTGAGCGCCGGCAGAGGGAGCGGCAGTCGCGAGCGCTTCGACGGTTGGCGCTGCTTTCCCAGGCGACTTGGCGTCGGATACTCCAGCAGGCTCTCCCCTGGATCTGGTCCTGATGCAGAAAAGATTGCACTATTTTATTTATTTATTACTATTATTATTAGTATTAATTATAGAGAGAAAGTATAAACTTATTTAATCTGCTTAAAAAAAATATGTATCTGATATCACGTAAACATGTGAGAGTTGAGTCTGTTTTTAAACTGGTTCCCTGTTTCAGAGTGAAACGGTGAAGTCGACGGTAGATTTTTGGAGAACAAGCCAAATCCAACCGAAAGTTTTACGGTTGGTTGGTCCGCTGGGACGATTTTGAAGAAAAATTACAATTTCAAAATCGTTCTTCGTGCACCCCTAAAGTAATCGAGACTTACCAGGCTGCTGTTCCTTTTCCAGGGCCAGGTCGTAAAAACTGCTCTCGGGTCCGCAGCAGGAGGACACATCGCCGAAGTACAACTCACTCTCGGACTGCTTTGACAGACCGTTTCCAGGCTCCTGCTGGAATCCGCTGTTCTCCACGCCCTTCAAACTCTTCCGCAACCGTCTGCCCTTGACGGTATCGTCGTCCTGCTGGTGCTGGGGGTGATGATGGTGCGGATGATGCTGGTGAAGGTTTCCCATTTCCATGTCCGGATCTGCGGAGAGTACTTCCTCGGCGTTCTCGTAATTGTCGGACGGCCTCTTCGGAGTTCCTCGCTGTCTGTACTCTGCGGATTGTGCGATAAAAAAACCATTAAATAATTTGAACATTGACACTTGACAGTGGTAATTTATGGGCGATTGGTTAATGGACCTTACCTTCGCTACTGCCGGTTTCAAAATTGTCGATGGTCCTCTTGTTGCCGATCCGGTTGGCGGAGACATTAACTGGAGTGGAAGTTGGCGCGGTGGGCGGAGGAGGACGAGCCGAGGTCGGAGGTCGCCGGTCGTCGGTCAACTGGGGTCGTCTCGCCGGACTGTTCGGATCGCTGTACGGCGGCGGAGGATCCCACAGAGCCGGAAGCGGACCATTTTCCAGGAGGCTGTAGGAAGCCACGGAGGATGTACAAGCAGCGTACGGAGCGTTGCTCGAGCCGTTCATCAGGCTGTACGGGGCAGCTCCGGTTTGCGAATCGTCGGTAAGAACGCTGTAAGGTCCCGGTGTGTTGTCACCGGCGTCGGCACTGCTACCGCTGCTTCTCATCACAACCGCCCCACGAGACTGCGTGTGAAAACCGTAATTCGAGTCCGGCGTCGGCGCTGGACCACGCGAACGCGACCACGGTAGTCGCCACCTTCTGCTGTGGTTACAAAAAATAAAGTTAGATAAACGGCCCAGTTTATTTATAACTTGTTGAAGTATTTCTAGTAGTATTAGTATAAATTTATAATTTATACTAATAATAAATACTCTTTTCGTTTAACATAAAAAGAAAAAACATTGATTGCATGTTGAAGAGCGGATTTTAGTCTCGATTATTGCCGCAATACGTATATTTTTTATAAAAATGTTCATTCAACAATTATAACGAAATAATCCAGACAATCCGAATAAAAATTCAGTCACTTGTTGCATCGCGGTTAATATAAATTGAAGTTAATGTTTTCCTATTATTTTGACCCGTAAAATGATTGAAAAATTATTATATCTGTATCATGGCGACATAAAGTCAGACATAATAAAAAGAAAAATAAAATATATTTAAAAAGAGGAAAAGAATGAAGCAAAATACCTGAACGGCGCCAAATCGGGATTGGGCGTGTACAAATTACCGGGTGTCCGTGCCCACCAAGGGCTAGCACCTCCGCAATCGTTGCAGCAGCCGCAAGAGCCTCCGGCCGTTCCCGCCGCGGGTCCGCTTCCACCTTGCCCGTACAAAGACCTGCACCTACGACGAACAATAAGAAACGTCTCAGTGGTAAACGTTTCATTCGTACGGTTCCTTCGAAAGGTCCTCTTGAAAAAAAAGAAAAAAAAAGTTAGGGTTTCCTTACCTGAGTTGCAATTGTTCCCAGTACATCTTTTTCTTCTCGTGACTGAGCAACTGGTAGAGGAGCATGCAGGAGAAGATACAGGCGAGAATCCCGGCCACGGATACGCCGAACAGAGCTCTCAGACAATCGTAGAGAGCGCCGTGGACCACTTCGCAGTGCGGAGTTCCCTCGAACAGAACACCCGGGTCTGTGGGTTTGCCTTGATGAACTCCGTAACACGTGCAGGATCTAAATTAGACATAGAACTGTGAGTAAAAAAAAAATATCAAATGAAAAATTTCGAATGAGAAGAAAAAAAAATTTACTTCGCTATTTCGGTGTAGATGCACTCTCGCAAGCCTTGGAGTCTCGACATGTGTACGACGGTCGTCGTAACGGTAACTAGAACGCACACGAGAGCGCACACGACTCCGATAGAACCGCACATCTTCATCTGAGGAAATTCCAAAGAGTATACGTTAAAAAAAAAAAATCAAATCCAACGATGTATCAATTGATTGATCGATTGGTTGACAATTTATTGACGGAAAAACAAGTACTTGGACAGTACATTAAAAAATTTATGCAACTTAGTGTGTTATCACATGCATCCCCTTTTGACTTCTGGTCAAATGTAAAATTAAATTAATAATATTACAACAATATTATAACATTAAATAATAATAGTTATAATAAGAACGCCCGGAAAAGCTTACCAAAAAACCGTAACGATGCTTTCTTCTTGCCAGAAGAATTGTAAAGAGACCCATCAGGATCAACTGAAAATGATGTCCAAAGCAGAGATCGATTTTTTTAAAAATTATTTATACTATTTACTTTTTCCCTTCCAAAAATGTTTATCTTTAATTATTATTGATGTAAGATTTTTAAATATACCATAGTTCCAGGTATGTAAGACGGCACAGTCTCGAAGAGAGCCAGACTCGCCGTGTGAGCGGAAAGTACCGCGTGAACGGCCAGGAAGAGACTTCCGACAGCGGCGCTGAGTCCCCCACACAGGCAGCAGAGGACTACGTACTTTTTGCAACAACCCGCATCCTCACCATTGTTTGGACCTGTGAAACGTACATATTATTCATTCATTTTTTCTTTTCATTATACTCACATAATAATAATAATAATAGTAATAATCACAATAATGATAATTATTATTTTTATTAGTATTATAATAGTCGTATATAATAAAGTCTCCAACTGGGCCATTCTAATCACACTTGTTTTTGAGAATCAATTGTTTTCCAAGCTGCCAACGGACAATGCCCTTAATTCATCCGCTTAATTCATGCACTAGCTGCATTGATGATAAATACCAATGAAAAATAAAATTCGTTCTCTGTAACGTCACTTCCGGTTAAAAAATTCACTTTTAAGCAAGAAGTGCCGTCACACAGAAACATTTGAATTTTTTTGTTGTGACGTCAACATTCCAAATAAATTCTTAAAAATTTATCTCGAATGCGGCCAATGATATTAAAATAATAATGTGGAAAATAATAAAAATAATAATAATGATAATAACAATAATAATAATAATAATAAATCATAGGACGTAATAAAAATATTACGTCCGTTATAAGCTTATCTGCCTTGTCCCCTACATATGCGCGGCGCCGAGATCTTTCTAACGAGAAGGACGAATTGATTTGCCACTCGTGAAGGAGTTATCGAAGAATGGATCTAACAATAGCCGAAGAGGGTAAGGGGGTAGGGGGAGGGGGTAGATTCTCCGATGATCATCGTACCGTAAGGATGCGAAGTCGGGCAACGATAGGCGGCAAGGTGCGCGTGGTTAACCTGATGGGTCAAGTGTGAGTGCGCGTGTGGTCCCGCGTTGGCAAACGGGTAACCGGGGCTCTCGCCGCCGACGTTGACCGCGGCGACGTCGCCACCGAATTGACAGCGGACAATCTGCAGCACCGGATATCCGTCCATCTTGTCGTTGTGTCTCGTCGTATTTTTTTTCTCCTCTCTCTGTACTTTCTTCGTTCGGGCTTTAGCCGGAACGAAAGCTTCGCGAAAGATGTCTTCTCTTCATCCCTCGCGGCGAAATCCGCGCTTTTACGGTTTCTTAATTTTTGTTTCCATGGTTGCAGGCACGAAGATTTCTTCTCTGGTCGAACTCGACGCGGCCGTTTCCGGAGTCGCGATCCGAGGAAGCGACGCACTCATGAGCGTCCACCCTGGCTGGTCCTCACGCGGAAGCGGGCAAAAACGCACATCGGATGTTTCTTCGCGTCGACACGTTGCCGAAGACGGCGTTGAGAAGAGAACATCGACAAGGTTCCGCGCTAACGCGAAGCCCGCCGGGCATCGATGTTCGCACGCTCAGCAAGCACTGGACCGAGCTCCGTTGTGGAAAACGTTTTACTGGGTACGCGTAGCGGCGAGGACCTGCGCTGTCGATGATATTGAAATCGCGAGAAGAGCGTTACGCGTGCACGTTTCGTGGGATTGATCGATGCCATCGGGCGAGGAGGGCGCGAGGGGTGGCGAGGGGTGGCGAAATTCGATGGGGTGCGCTCTCGAGGGTGGGAGGACGATGGAGGAACGGGCCTGATGAAGAGTGGCAAAAAAAGCAAGGAGGAGGATTTAAGGGAGGAGTAAAATTTTCCTTGCGAGGCTCCTCGGGATTTCCTCGGGGGTGAAGCGGGGTAGACGCGCAGTTTGCATCTTTATGGGCCTTGACATTTTTTTTATTCTTTATTTTTGGCAATTTTGTCGAGAGGCTGCCAATGACTGGCTGCGTAAGGCCAAGGACTGTAGCCTTGGTGTTGGTGAGGGTCGATACAAGGACGCGATCGGGGCGACGCTGCCAGCGTGCGGCGGTGGGTTGGATAAGTTTTTGCAGGGGTGGTTGTTGAGTATCGAGGGTGGAAAGTATTATCGATGCGAAACTGATCGACCGACGGTGGGTCGAGGAACGAGGCCTTTGAGACGCTGGAAAGGTAGGGTTGACTCTCGGGGGCTCGAGGGTGATATGGAAATAGCGCTGGCGTCGATAAGAAGAAATGCAAGGGTGTTACATGTATATATATTAAGGTGTTTAAAAAAAAGTCCATTTTTTAATTTTTCTACCACCGGTTGAGAGTATAGATTTCGATCTCAAATTGAAACCCGCAAGAGACGGTCCCAAGCAAAAAATCCTAAGAAGTGCCGCTTCGACGTTTGTACCCAAGAAATGCAGCTCTCAAATTTAATTGTCAGCGACCGGATTTTGGATCGCTGGATTTTTTATCGATCAAAATATATAGTTCTACGGGGTGGGAGCTTAACATTTTGTCATTTTTTTACCGTCTTTCGAGAGGTTCAATTTGAGACCTAAATCTATACTTTAAAAGGGTGGAAGGAAAAAAAAATGTCCTTTTTGAGAAAAACCCTAACATATATGTACATCGATCCATGTGCAAACTGGGGTAGTCCATATTCGCCCCTTTTCGCGCGAGACGCGCGTACGACACGCTGGGGCAAGAGGGAACCAATTCGGAGCGCGAAACTAACGCTGTCGGAAGATTCTGCTTGGCCAGCGGAAAAAGCTCGACATCGGATTTAATTTGTCCGATCGGGATTGGCGGAGATGTAACGAATCGGCTGGCAATAAATTATCGACCCCTGAGCTCTATCGCGACGATAGAAAAATACCATGTGAAAGTATTTTTTTAAATGGAATTTCTCAAGAAAATCCTGGTTCAAATTAGCACGGAAATCTGATGTAAATTTTAAAAAGCTTAATATTAATTAATTCTTGGGCTCGGAAAAGGAAAATCTTCGCTCGGGTTTACTTACCAAGATCGTAGGCGGCGATTGCATTCTGTTCGTATCGTCTGCTCGGTCTGGGGGGCGGCCGGGGTGGCAGCGCCGGGGGCTGATGAGTTCCCAGACTAGGCTCTATCATTTCCCCGGAATCGTCTTCCGGTCCGGCACCCCCGTGTTTGTTTCTACCGACTAGCTGATCGTTCTGCTGTCTCTGGAGGTCCTGCTGCTGGCCGATGTGCTGATGGGGATGGTGATAGTGGTGATGACGATAGTGCTGTTGCTGCTGCTGCTGGGACTGGGAGCGTGGCTGCTGCTGCTGCTGCTGCATCGACTTGTGACGATGCTGGTGATGATGGTGCGTGTGAATCTGCTCGCGCTGCTGAATGCTCGGCAGCCGCTGCTGGTGTTGATGCTGATGCTGCTGGATGTGATGGCACTGGCACTTGCCCTTCTCCAACGTATTGCTCGCCGATACCTTAAAAACGAAAATGTCATTAATTTATTTATTTATTTATCCACTCGTATTTTTATGTGTGGAGCATTTCGACCATTTCGCCCTGGGCCTAACTTTTCACATAGATTGGGCCGGCGATTTTTTATATTATGAACCGCATCTCAAAAGCAAGTCAGATTTTTTATTAAATTTTTAATGAACTTATTGATCGCCAAGATTTAAAAATCTGAAACAATTTTGAAAAATCATATATAAATTCTGGCGACCAACAAGTTCATTTTTGTAATCACAAATAATTCAAAACAATTTAAAAAAAGTCTAATAAAAAATCCGACTGCTTTTGAAAGTTAGTTAAGTCATATAAAAATTGCGGATCCAATCCAAGACGTGAAGGGTTAGACCGAGTCCGAAATGGTTGAAAATGCCCCATATATCTATTTAAATATATTTTTATATTTAGTAGTAGCAAAATAAATGTATTGCCAATGCTTAATATTTATACAGTTATCTTCTTATACCAGTTTTATTCCCAACGATATAATTATACATCTTGGCAAAGGGCCATCGACCCGAGTCCCTCAGCCCCATATTTATTTATTTTTGCATATGCATATTTAAATACATCTCTTTTTTTCCCGACTTCGTTAAAATAACAACATTCCTTGCGCGCAAAGCGGGCGGAAAATCCTCTATTATTAAATCCCCAATTACTATTAATGACCATTATTAACCTCTGCGCATGCGCATTACAGTTTCATTACTCCCTGGTGAGTAACAGGGCTCATTACTGCCTCTGGAAGCCATATTAATCCCGGCCTGAGTAATGCTCATCGGCGAATGTGACGATTTTGCGCCCCAAGAAATGTGGTCATTTTAATACAGTCAGAAAAAAAGTCGGTTCGGCGTCGATTTTCATCGGAGTTGATTTTCACACTCGGCGAAGATCGCGCACCTTCCCGTGTATACAGTAAAAAAAAGTTCGTAATTTTTCAAAAACAACTTATTGTCCACAAACCACCACGATTTTAAATTTGTTAATTTTCATTTTTTACAAACAAGAGCACAAGCTAAAATCGTTAATAACATGGGAAATAAAAGGACAACTTTGTATATTCAAGCCTCAACAAACTCGTTCGTCACTCATTTACAAAATCATTTTTGCGAAACTTCCTATTCCCATTTCACTAAATGATTTTCTACTGTCTCGCACAATCTGCTATCAAGGCCCACCTGAATGGTATCGAACGTGCCCTTCGGCCCAACGCCGGCCTGGCGATGTATCGGCTGGAGGATGTGCTCGTTGTGGATCCCATGAAACCCAGGATTGTAAGTCCCCACATTGCCCGCGTTCGGAGGCACCCGATGGATCTCTTCGGCGTCGCCGGTGGCGTCGACGTTCGCCCTGTTGTTCTCGCGAGTGAGCCTGAGGTTCGACCGGCTGTTGTTGAAGGCGTTGATGATCGGCAGCTGATGATGAACGTTCGATTGCGACCGACTGTGGTCCTCGTGAGGTTCCGCTCTGCCGTGAGGCCTCGCGTTGTTCTCGTTGGAGGACAACGAGGTCGCGAAGGACACCGACGAGGCCGCGGTGCTGGGTCGTTCGTCGTTCCTGGCGACCGGCGAACTTCCCCGATCGGCGAGCGGTCCGGCAGGATCGATCGGCGATCTGTCGCGTCGGGTCTCTTCCTCGTAGAGGTCCTTCCTGGGATGGATCTGACCCAAGCCGACCGGATGCTGGTCCGGACTCTTCTCCGTCAAAGCCTCCGCCTCGACCTCGCCATCGTCGTCTGGCTCGCCGTTTCCGGTGTACTTGTTCGCGTTGCACCGACCGGCGATCTTCTGACTCCCGTGAACGAACCGATCGTCGCCCTCGACGAAGTTCACTCCGGTCAGGGCGGACTGGAGCTCCGCGGCGCTGGTCCGCAGTCCCGAGAACCTCTCGAAGCCGATCTCCTGGTGGCGATGCTGCTCGTGCTGGGAGTCCGGCTGGTCCTCAACGTCGAACCCATCGCCCTCGGGCAACTCGAGACTAGACTGGGAAGCGTGCTCCTGACTCTGCAGGGCCGCGGGTGGGTTCCCCGCGCCGGGGACTCCGGCGCATCGACAGGATCGCTGCTGCTGCTCCAGGAAGACGAACTCCTCGCGCAGCGGCCCTCCGCTCGGCCGATCCTCCTGCGACATTCTCCGATCCACGGAAACCCTATCGAATCCTGCTCGGTCGATCACTCGCGGGCCCCGACGACCCGGATGGACCCCGAGCCAGCATCCCGCTCGGCCGGAGAACGACCAACTCGACCTGGGAACGAACTCGACCGGAGAACAAGCACCCAAAACTCTCACTGCATCCGGGCCCAATTCGTCCGCTATCTAAAAACACTTTCGCGTATTCACTCTTTTTTTTACCGATTTTTTTTTGTACAACTTAGGGGGTTTTTTTTTGGGCAAAGCGACGATTCCGGAGCAACCTCGTGCGTGCGAACTGGCTCGAAGCGCGCCTTCACTGCCGGCCGTTCAGCTGTGGAATGCGCGTCTTTGCCCCCTCTCGCCCTCGGTCCCACGACCGGCTCTCGGCGACTCGACAGGGACAGTCGCCGGTCGGAGGCGAGGGGGGCGAGGGGGGCCGAAGGGAAGCGAAAACGAGAGGGGCCCAACGAGAGAGGCGAAGCGGAGTCGCACACGCTTTTGTGGGAGACTCGGTGAGCAAAGTCCTCGGCGGCTCTTCTTGAACCCGATGCTCCTGCTAGAGTGCGGATCCGTCGGGGCACCGACAATAGCCTTCCTCCGAAGAGCCCCCCCTGCCCCCCCCCCCCGGTTTTCGTTCTCGCTGCACCGCCTTTCTTGCCTTCGTTCTTAGCCAAAGACCTACCTGCTGTTTATCTACCTGCTTGAAAAAAAAAACTGCACCACCTATTACCGAGTAGGCTTGCATTATCCGCGTTGGCGAGCCGGCGTTCGGTGAATCGGTGCAGCCTCGAGCTGAGGTGGAAGTACAATGGTACGGTTTTTGGGCCTCATTGAGAATGCTCGCCGGAGGAGAAAGGAGGATCCGATGGGAAAATCCGGCTGAGGAATGCATATGGTCGGATCTAACGTGGATGCATCGGTGCAGTGTCGAGGTCGGTGCAGCAGAAACGGAGGAGTGGTTGGTGCATTGGAGGAGGCTCCAAGGGATGGCGCCAGGAACTCGGGCGCTGGTGCAACTTGACGTTGCATCGATGCTCTGGGAAAGACCGCTAGGGGGTAAGAAAGATTTGCGTATTCCTCCTTTGGAACTCCTCGAGTGCGGGCCGAGCTCGGTCGGTAACGCAAACCCTCTGATAAACTTTCATCAAAGTTCGACCTTTACCGGAAAAAGGCGAACCATCGTCGTTACCTCGACTATCCCAGGAAACCGATGACCTCAGTTTGGCAAAATCACGAGAAGCATTGATGAGAGTGCATTACAGTCTTCGTTACCGACCGAGCCCACCAGTTACCATTTTTAATACTCTGTTACTTTCTTGCCCCACTCCACGTCCGTCTCGGCCCCTCCGGACTCCGATTTCCTCGACCCTCAGTCTCGAGTCCTCCGCGCCCGATAAATTGATACAGTTGCTCGGACATGGAAGCAGTGAGAGAAAAAAAAAATTATTGTTGATAGCACCGAGCGATAAGCTACCGCGCCGACGTTCGGGCCAACTGGCCGATCGTGATAAATCGTCACTGGGACAAGCGAACCGCGAACTTGCCGTGTATAATCGACTTTGACTTTGGCAATTTCCTCCGCGTCCCCGCCGCTGGTCCGTACGTTTTTCCCCGTTCCTCCCTCTCTCCCTTCCCCACATTCGCTGGCCAATCTATGATTAATAACCGGTAAAGCGTATCGGGGAACGCCCATAAAAGTGTGCCGATCGCCGGTTGTTGGCCGGGAATTTTTAGGGGTCAGTTGATGCCACCTTTTACCCTACGCCGAGCCTCTCGGCGGTGGTCGTCGGTATATCGACTGTTCTCCGCTCGAGCCCCTTAACGGCAGGAACCCTCCTGACCGGGAGTTGCGTATGGTGGCGTGCGTTCCGGCTCACTCCGGTGCCTTTTCCTTCTTCGCCTTGCGCCCGATCACCAGCGAACCACGATCGCGTTGTGTACGCACACACTTCCTCTCCGTACAGTGTCCTCGTCGGTCTCGTTCGGAAAACGCATGCTCCGCCGCCACCAGCTGTGCCACGTTATTGATACTACATTTATCCCGATTTGACGAATTGCCCTGCTGGTGAACTAATGGCCCGGGAACAAGGCAACTACCTCGCACCGCCTCGTCCACCCTCCCGAGCACCAAACCGCCCCTGTCCACGCACCACTTACCGCGGCCACTCTCATGACGAGTCTCCTGACTCCGTGACTCTGCCTCGGACTCTCGTTGTCGGGAGTGCTGAGGGAAAGACCACTTCGCTGTCGTTTTATGAAGAATACATGTACAGTTGAACCCCGATTAACCCGGGTCAGATTAGCCGGCAAGCGGGTTAATCGCGCGTCTTCCGAGGTTTTTTTTATGCGCGGAGAAAACCAAAGTCACTGAGGACTTAAAAAAAAAGCGTAGGCTACTTTCGAGGATAGTTGCGACACTTTGTTTAAGGAAATGTTAACTTCTTCCCCCGGGTTTGGTCGAGATCGTACACTGTAATTAATATTTTTAAACGCTGTAGAAAAAAATTAATTACAGTTTTCGATACCGACTGAGCATGATGGAGCGCTCTAAAGTTTTAACCACACTTATCCCGATTTCACCAACTGCCCTGCTCGTGAACTAATAGCCCGGGAATAAGGCAACTACCTCGCACCGCCTCGTCCACCCTCCCAACCCCGAAACCACCCCTGCCCATCCACCACTTACCGCAGCCACTCTCATGACGAGTCTCCTGACTCCATGACTCTGCCTCAGACTCTCGTTACGGGGAGTCCCGAAGCGGAACTGGTGCAGCCAAGGGTTGTCTACACATGCATCTGCGAGTTACGCGACTATCACGAAGCTCCAGGTAAACTGGAATAAGAACGATCGCTTTGTGCAAACTTTTCATTTTTGTGCAACTCATGCATGAAAAGTGCAACTTTTCGTGCCTGCCGGAGTGGCGTCAGTGGAGCTTTACAACCAAGTGTACTATAAATATCTGGCGCATGCGTACATCGGGCCAAATTTACTTTACGCACGCTTCTCCTACTTTACGCACGCTTCTCCTACTTTACGCACGCTTCTCTTACTTTACGCACGCTTCTCGTATTTTACACAATCAGCTGGCACGGAGTAGCACTTCTCCTGCATTCGTTACAAATTCCTATTATGCAACTCAGATTTGATGAATTCGAGCGATCCCCATGCAACTACAAGTCAAATAAATAAGACTATACAGCGATGATTGCGAGGGTTATAGGAAAGACGATGTTAAAACAAAGGTACCGACTGAGTCCAGGAAAACCCCCGGACTCAGTCGGTATCGTAAACTGTAATTAATATGTCTCAACGATGCGGAGCTGGAACCGCGAAAAGAACATTCTTAAACGAAGCGGACATCCATACCGACTCGTGCAAGAATTCATTTTCGACCCGCCAGGCAGCTCATGGTCGAAAAAAATCAATTACACTTTTCGATACCGACCGGGCCCGACCTAAGGCTCTAAAATTCTTTACCAGGCTCGCCCGAACACGACGTCCTAGATGGCTCATTGTACCGCAACCGAGATATCTGGTTATTATCGCCAGGGAATTAATAAGCTTAAAATTGGTCCCAACGGCGCTCGCGGATTATCCCTCGAAGTCGGCAAACCAGGAAACCCCCGGTCGTCGCAAAGGGTTCGAGCCCTCCATTAAAGTAAAACATTGTTTTAATGGAAAGAAACAAAGGGAAAGAAACTGAATTGAAAGAATATCGATAGTCTGCCGATTGTACAAGCTTGGTCAATGACCGACGGCATTGAATGTTACAAAAGGCCGAGAAGAAGAGGCCGCCGCGGGTCTCTATAGCCCGGGACGCGGGAGCTTCCACGTCTTCCACGGGAGCCAGAGGGGGTGAGAACACGCCACGGTCCGTCTCCCCGTTCCTCCTCTGCCATTTCGCATCCAGCTAAATAATAAATACGAGAGGCTTCTCCGGGGATACCCCGAGGGTGCCATTAACGGGGTACGAGCGTGTACGGCTCAACGGCAGTATAGGCTCGCGGGGGCGACGCCGTTCGAGGGAGCGGGCCACCCCGCGGTGGGGAACGTCGCGTATCACGTGGCACCCCATCCTCCCCCCTCGCCCCTCACTTTCCTCACGTCCTGCCGTTCCTTCGACGAAGAGCCCGCTTCTTAGCCCGCAGGCCGCGGGCTTCTTCTTCTTCTTCTTCTGCCATTCTATTCTCTTTTCTTCGAGACTTTGGAATATATCTTTATGTGTGGGTGTGTGTGGACGGGGGGGGGGGGCAGACGAGGCACGGCTAGGCTGAAAAGTCCGCGTGACTCGCAATAAGTTAAATGCACGTATCTCTGACCGGTATATCTTCGGCTTCGCAGCCGTGAAAGGAATATCCAGCGGCGCGCTTCCCCCACGAAATGATGCAACTTTTCGTCTACTTTTTAGTTATTCTTCTTTTTTTTCTCGAAATAATTGCTTCGGCGTGTGAGGGTTAATATTGAGGTGGGGCGAAGTCTTGGATTTATTCTAGTGCGAAATACTTAAAGCATGTCAATTTTGGTTTCGAGACTTTGGAATATATAATTATGTGTGTGGGAGTGGGGGGGAAAGACGACGCACGGGAAGGGACAGATACAAGTGCGAAATACTTAAATCACCTAAATCTAAAATGTCATAAAATCGAATTTTTTTTTCGAATTTTTTTAACACCAATTCTCCGTGAGACAAGTGAATGAAAAATTAAAAAAAGGTAAATTCCCGGCATAGCGATTCGCGGTCGGCGTCGCCCCGCGGACGGCGAGGCGAGCGGGAGTCGCTTCCACTCGCCCGTGCTTACTCAACGGTATACATCCGGGAGTCTGCGTCCCGGAATTGCGAATAGATACGAAGAATGAGCCCGCTCGGGCGCGGGGGATGAGGGGTTTATGCGCTCGGGTCACCGGTTAATCGAGAGCTATTGTGCGTTCTCAATTTCAAGCCAAAAGACGATATCTTCCACCCAGATATCTCGGTTACAGCGTATAACCCATTATTCCCGATAGACGAGAAAAAGAGAAAAATAAAAATAAAAAAAATAAACTAAAAGAAAAAAAAAGTAAAAAAAACATGTAAAATTTTTTTTAAAAAACCTCGAACGAACCGCGAATGAAAATTGGGTATGTGGATGGGAGGCGCGAGACACGCGGGTGACACGCGCGATCGTGGAAAATGAGAGTCGTCGGGACTGGTAAATGCGGCTGGTATCAATAATTGAGGATTATTGATGGAGCCGCGGGGGGGGGGGGGGGGGGTTGGGCAAGTCGATCGCAATGACTATGTGTAGGTGGGGCTCGATTCTCGATGCTGCTGCTGTGGATGGTGAGCATTTAGCGGTCGAACGAGGGCTACTCAAGCCCCCTCGATGCGTGCTCGAGGATACTACCACTATATCGCTTTGCTATGTATCGGAGGACAGAAGCTGCTGTGCCGCTGGTGGTGGTGCCGCTGCTGCTGGGCATGGTCACTATGGCCAGCCTGGTATCGACATGTCGACGATGCCTCGACAGCCACGCTCCGCGACTCTCCGCTTTCACCAGGATCCAGCCGGAGTCGACGACACAGTTGTCGGCCAATTAACAATTATTGACCGTTTCACCAACTTCGCATGACCGAGCGACCTGACCGAGTTCATCGCGTTCTTAATTATTTACTCGGCGGCTCGCAACGCGTCGGATCGCACGCGTGTCCTGCGAACAGAAAGAAAAATACATCAACTCGGAAACTAAGTATGCATCAAAAATTGTGCAAAAAAAATGTAATAAAAATAAAAAAACATTATTTACCGACTGAGGACGACGTGTGAATCTGGCAACGCTTAGAGGCTTCGAGTATGTTGGTTTACCGAGGTGAGAAACAAAAATTATTCTTGACCGATGAAAATCCATTTTTTTTTTCATCAAGAGCAATAAGAATATTTTTATTACTTATTTCTAAAAAAAATAAATAAAAAAAAATCATTGAGACAAAAATGTTTGTGAAAAAATGTGTTTTCCAGGGGTGAATAACTCGAGAAGATATGTTGTTTCGCAGTGAAGCGTATTGCAGTGGACGAGTGGCATGCCAATGTCTGGTTCGGAGCAGTGGCTTGAATGGCCAATGACTGTGCCACTCGCCCACACATGCCACATCCCTGTGTGTACCTCTTCCTCCTCCGCCGCGGCACTATCGTCGTCTGTCGTCGTAATGGTATAGCCTACTCTGATGGCATAGCGACTGCTGGCGGTCCAACAACACTGTACAACGAGAGGAGAGAGAGAGAGAGAGAAAGATGACGGAGAGAAGAGAGAGAGAGAGGTACGTATAGGGTACGGCAACGCGACGGTATGCCAGCATTGCAGGGGAGGACAATCGGGCCGGCGAACGATCGCGATACGCGAAAATACCATCTGTCATTGGAACGCGTTGCTCACCTATCCAACCGGCGGGACGACGACGACGACGACGACGAGTGTGTCCCAGCGCGTATGCAGGCATCGCTTCGTCGTACTTCAAACCGCGACGCCGGGAGCTTATCAATTTTTATTCGCTTCTTTAAACCCACGAAATTTGACCCTCTGGCGTTCCGGCGAACGGAACTGCGTTAGACGATTTTAAGATAGGTTCGGGACAGCTCGATTCGCACCGCGACTGAGCGAATACACTGAGTGTCTGAAGTACGTGTTGATGTATCGTGCACTGTGTCAGTCTCCAGTACTGAGTACTACAGCAGCCAAATTCTACCGGTACTCAATACGTCAGTACTCGAGTACTGTCAAATTTTCGCTACTTTTTCTTGTTCGGTACTTCAAGTAGTCGAGTACTATCCAATTATCGGTACTTTCGAGTACTTGGCACTTCAATACGTAAATCAGGTACTTTGTACTACAATGCGCACATCAAATCCTCGGTATTTCATTACGTACATCAAGTACTTGGTATTTTATTAGGTACATCAAGTACTTGGTATTTTATGACGTAAATTAGGTAGTTGGTACTTCAATACGTTCGTCAAGTGCTTGGTATTTCATTACATACATCAAGTACTTGATACTTCAATACGCACGTTAATTCTTATTAATTCGATCTTGCAAAAAAATGACAGTGTGGGACGACGTCGACGACGAGGAGTGTGTCTCAGTGCGTATGCACGCATCGCTTCGCCGTACTTCAAATCGAGACGATGGGAGCTTATCAATATTCCGTCGATTCTTTAAACCCACGAATGTGACTCTCGAGCGCTCCGGCCAACGGAACTCCGTTACAGGATTTTAAAATAGGTTCCGAACAGCGCCAATTCGGATTCGGGAAAAAAAGGTATTTTGAAAGTACGCCGGACATAATTTACGCTCCCGCATTACAGCGGGAGGAAGAAATTTCAAAAAGCACCCGATAGAAAAAAAAGTTATTGGGGTTGTTGAAAAAGGGTCTTCTTAATTCCATCTTGCCCGAGCCTGGTGCTTACACCTTGCGCGTTCAGCATACCGGACAGTAATGCGTAGAACAAAAAATAAAAGCGAGAGTGCGGGACGAGCCGTAACGATACAGCGAGGTATAGAGATAGGATGAAGAGATGCTAAAGGAGGGTGGAACCGATGGCAGATGCTCACCGGAATTTGTAAATAAATTCAACGAGAAACGGTTTAAGCGGGTCGAATAAGTAATAACATCGTTGCCGAAGGAGAGGGCGAGAAACGGATGTAGCGTGAGGGATCCCGCAGGATGAGGTTGAATCTGCCTGTATAAACGAGCCTCCGATTTCACCGCTTTAATTGGTTCGCCGCTTCACCGCGTGAGATTCTTAGCCTCCTTCGCTTACATTCTCCCGTTTTACGGCTGAACTTTTCGAGAGTTAAGATTCGACTGAGAGGAACACTTTTCCCGACGGTGCCTGCGGTGGACTCGGTCATTGCGCGTCGATTAACGGCGACCGCACGTTGCCATGCACGCCTCCATCGAGTCGAAATTGTTTTCGTTTCCGCAGCATCCACCGAAGATAAATTCGAAGCAGCTCTCGGTCTTCGGATCCCAGGAGAAACGGAAGAACCTCGCTCGGCACGGACCCGAAACTGTCGGCAGCAGACATACGGGATCTGAAAACAAAATTTCCAAACTTACAAAATATTACAAAGCTAGCCGAAGGAGCAAAAAATACTTGAAGTACAAAGTCAAAGTATGACGTACTTTTTGTACTTGAAGTATTTCTCAAGTACTTTTTGAAATTAGATTCGTAGCGTTAAGCGTTATCTAGGCTTAAAAAAATGTGCAACGTAAGTTGAACATCGCTTTCCCATTTCTCATACTCAAAAAAGTATTTCAAGTATTAAAAAAGTAAAAAAGTATTTCAAGTACTAAAAAAGTAAAAAAGTATTTCAAGTACTAAGAAAAGTAGTTGTGTACTTCAAGTATTAAAAAAAGTACTTGTGTACTTCAAGTACGCAGTTAGAGTATCGAACAAATATCCGGTACTTCAAGTAGATTTTTTTCAAATTCATTGTTCTCTTACCAGGCGCGGATTTTTTCCTCCCATGAGCGTAGCAGTGTCCAACGACGATCAGCACAATCATCGCGAACGTTCCCCTCATAGTTTCGATCCACGCAACGGCTTACGGTTCTCGAATTAATTTTCTCGCCGATGTAGCTCAACCCAGCTACGCCACCGTTCTGTCTGAGCGTCCGATAAGCTGTAGAATCGATTTCGCGTCGCAACGAACCCCGAGGCAAGCGACCGAGCAATCTAATAGTTAATGTCCGTCCGACTAACTCGATCGTTGTTCCAATCGGCATGCAAATACTTCGCAAGCGAAACTCTCATTGTAACTCCCAAGAGCCCGACGCACACCTTACGACTCGGTCGTCGCGTCCGTCGCTTTAAAGCCGCTCGCTATCGCCGTTCGCCCGTCTTCCGCTCCGACCGGAAACACGTTAATTTTTTTTTCCACCGATCGAAGATCGACCTTATCGTCGCCGGTGATTGAAATATCGACGGACGAGGTCGTCGACGAGGAAAAAGTATCGGCATCGAACGCTCGTTTGATTCTTAGCTCTTGATCCTGATCGGGGGAGTCCCCGGTATTTTCGTCACCGGAAGTCAAATCGTTTCTTGTGTCCCTGCCAAAGGCCACCTCCTCCAGAAGCCGTTCGTTCTCTTTTTTCCAAGCTTCCCGCTTGTTCAACAGCAACACTTCATCCTCCAGACGGTTTTTGCCTCTCACGGGTGTCGATGAGCTTGCGGGAGGGTCGGAAAGGGATAATGGGGCCGCTGCTGCCGGTGGTGGTTGCTCGGGGTCAGCGCTGGTCGAGAGGGAAACGCGAGGCTGGGACGGAAGCGGAGAGTCTAATGGACCGATGTATATCCTCGGCTTCTCGTATCCCCACGAATTTTCCCGTTTTCTTCGCCTCAGAGTGGCTATCCGACGGAGCAGCTTACTATACTCGGGCGACTCCACTGTCGCATCGTCTTCCGGATGACTTTTAACCCTTTTCCGTCGAACGCGTCGCGAGTCAAGGGCCTCCTGCTTCCGTCTTCGGCCCGACCACGCACCCCTTCGACCCGCTTTATCTGTTAAATTAAAATCGTTATGTGCCAATGGAAATCGTCAACTCAGGGGCTGGATTGTGGCAAAACGAGTCCATTTTTGAAAAGAGGAAAAATAAAATTTGTACAAAGGATTTATACATGGGTTCGAGATGTTTTCCAAATGTTTCCCTTCCTTTTGGTTCAAAGTAAAATATTAATATTCAGTGGGCATCCAGACATCACCAAAAGATTAGGTACCAAAAAACAGAGCCGGGCAAAGTACCAAAAATACTTCGAGTGCAAACTACAATGTATCAAGTACTTTCCTCTCTCAGGGTTTCAAAACAAAATAGGTGCAAAGTAATATGCACATGGTTTCCTCATTGTAAAAAATCGCTAATTGAAATTTCCACAATTCGCCGTTTTGAGGCTGTTTTTAATCTTTCCGTCACTTTTTTTATGACAACAAAAATCCATTAAAAAAGTTCATTAAAAAACGAAAAGTGTCCCTTATTGTCTCTTCTCATTTTGTTTATGGGATAAAAAAATACTCCTCAAAATTGTATTTATTTTCTAGGTTTCTGGTTACTCAATTAATTACCGGAAGCATCGTTGAAGTGCGAGAAAGCCGCGGCTCCACCGCCGATCGTGGAATAAGCGTTACTAGTTCTGGTGGCTTCGAGCTCGCTCCCGTTAAAGACACCCCTCGGGTTCTTCGCGAGATTAGGCATGGAGCCCTGATATTGCAATATCTGTTGTCCCCCAGCCGGAAGTCTCGCTCCTGCGGTCTGAATTTTTCCCGCGACTCGTCCCTGACTAGCCGTCTCTTTGGATTCTATGTATTTGATGAGCAGCGCCAATTGCCTGACCTACAAAATCGCCGATCCAACGAAAACGACCCATAAGCGAAATCTACGAAGGACTCATCGATAACGAAAGTGAGGATTCCCGAAATTACCAAGTAGTCGTGAACCGTTTGAACCTTCGTTTTCTCACGTTCCGTCAGAGAATGATATTCGTTTATCAGGCTCCTTATCAGCGATACTTTTCTCTCGAGTTCCGACAAATCGTCCGACTGCAAGTCGCGGTCCGGCGAGCTTTGGAACAGAAACTTGTCCGCTGATGGAGGTCCCTTTTCCGTCGCGTCGTGACGGTGGTTTGGAATCAGAGGCAAAGGCGGAACCTACAAATAATCGGCTAGACTAGGGCTGCACAGTTGCACCGTCTTGGCAGGCTAAAAAATCTTATCCGGCTAATGGACATTATAGTTTGGCCGGCTAAAAACCTTATCCGGCTAATGGACATTATAGTTTGGCCAGCTAAGCCGTCTTAGCCGGCTAAGATGGTTTGGCTGGCCAAAATCTTTTCGCGGCTTAGCCGGCCATTTATTTTTATTGTGAATTACATGAAAACTGATCAATTCACTGATGTACTCACTTCTGGACTATTATTTGGAAAAATGGAAAAAAAATCTTTACTTGATCAGAGAAGGGCTCAAGTTCCTCGAGACCGAGGCTCCACTGCAGGAAATCCCGCATATCGGGCGCCAGAGAAGCGCACGTTTTGCGTCTCACCTCGTCTAGAACGAGACGTCCGAGAAGCTCCATGACTCTCCTCATCATCGCCTCCGTTTCCTTGACCTGCGAAAAGCGTTCGACTGTTCGATACACCTCGGGCCGTTAATCGTTGTAATACGATGAAAATTTTTGTTTAAATTTCACTCGCCTCATCCTCGTCGAGACCCTGACGATACATCTTGTCGAGCGCCATTGACTCCTGGGGCTTGTGCTTCCGATAGAGACCCGGACCGAGAGCGACTTTGAGGGCCTCGTTACGCTGCACCTTGTAACATTCTTCATGATTATTTATTTATTTATTTATTTATTTATTTATTTATTTATTTATTTATTTAATCCTAGTAAGTCCCGCCGCGAACAACCATAGCAGATGACGCGAGGTTAAATAATAAATAAAAAATAAAAAAATTTAATTACTTCCTCGAAAATCCTCTCGACAATTTTTCCAGCAAGTTCGCCGTGGACGGCCAAATCTATTTGGGACTCGTCCTCGATGTTGTCCGCGGCCAGAAGAACCGTCAGCTTTCGATGGTGAGCGTCAGAGTCGACGGGGTCGGCCGACAGCCTCTTTTGTTCCTCCTCGCTCTAACTCCTCGCAAGAGTTTTTAATGTCAATTAGAGAATACAGTTTCTTTCTTTAAATCAATGTTCACCTCTTGAAAATGTTCGTGATGAACTCTGTGCCTCGGACGCCTCGATAACTCGAAAGAAGGAGCGTGTCTTCTCAGTCTAGTGTTATTATAGATTTCGCTGATCGCGCTGGAATCCTGCAATAACTGCGTTGTGCTGTGCAATTCACAATGCGATTGCAAAGTTGTCGAAAAATTCTTGTGTTGAAGCGGCTCCGTAATTTTTACCTATTAGAAACGACTTTATTTGATTTATGGTTATGACAAAATAAAAAAATACCTATTTTAATGTTAATAAAGGAAATAAGTAAGACAGCATTTAAATCTTACCTCTCGAATATTGGCCCGTTCGGTACCAGATTGTTGATCTTTGGTAGGATTGTCATTCGGAAGGCTCTCGTTCGCAGCGCGTGTGGTTGGGAGGATCGAGGTCGCATTGCGTAATTGACTATTCACAGCTGGGGATAGGAAGGTCGATGACATATTCACACGATCAGGTGACTCATCGGTGAAGATCTGTGCGAGACGTCTGCCGAATCCTCGTTTGGAATGCATCGAATTTTGCGGCTCGTGAATTTTTTCCTCGACGACCTGAGAAATTTGGTGATTACGCTCAATCCTCGTAAACTTGATGACCTTGAACGTATCCAAATGAGACTAAATTTCGTCAAGAAAAAAATTCTACGAGTGGACTTTTTTTTCGTTCCTAAAGCTGTGCATCGACAGAGACTTGTCAAAGATGAAAATCGATGTCGTAAGTACACGTATCTCCAGGGTAATTGAAATATTCGTACCGACAACCGAAAATTTAATGGTGATTACTGGTGTATCAATCGACGATAACGAATTTAAAAAAATGGAAAAAATCAATTGTTGATTACTCTTCTTAAAATTAGGCATAATTATACAAATTCTTTTTTTCAGCCCTAAAATTAAAACCGTAGAAAACGCGGAGTTTCCATCAACGTTCCGGGATGTTCCGCGTCAGCGACGAGCCGATATTTCCTCTCCCTTTTTTACCCCGTTACCTCGATAACCTTCCACTCCGGGCTGGTCGTCTTGGAGGATCTCAGCGAGCCGAAAGAATTCCCGCCGGCGGAAGAGGAGAAAGAAGAGGAGAGCGACGATGAAGAAAGGCGCGGGCTCTCGATCCTCTCGACGATCGGCTTATCCTCGCCGAGCGGATTGCTCTGCTCGACGCCACCTTTGAACATGTCGTCTGTGATCTTGAGCGCGAAGTAGTTCCTCGCCGACTTGTCCGACGTCCTCGACGGCAGGGATTCCGCGGCGACGATGGACTCGACGAGATCTAAGCTCCTCTTTCTCGATCGTTTCTCAACCCCCGGCGATATCACGAGATAAGTTCGTTCGACGGAGATCTCCGGTTCATCCTCGACAGCCTGACTTTCGTGCTCCTCGCCAAATGAATCGTCCTCGTGGAGTGCGGGATTTTTTTCGCGGCGTCCGGACGATGAGTCGGGCTCCCTCGGCGATCCTACCATGCTGCACGATCTACCTCGCGTGTACATTAGGGTGTTTTCACGAAAAGGACATTTTTTTCTTAATTTTTTCCTCCCAGTCTTTCACAGTATAGATTTCGATCTCAAATTGAACCTCGCGTTCAATTTTATTTCGATCTCAAATTGCTAAGCGGTGCCTAGCAAAAAATTCTAAGAGGTCCCGCATTCGACGTTTGTACCCCAAAAATATGCGGCACCTTTTTAAACTTAATTGTCAACGACCGCCTTTCGCGAGATATTTTTTTAGATTGAAATGTATACTTCTACAGGGTGGGAGATTAACTTTTTGTCATTTTTTGTAGTGAATCCAAAATACATATCCTTTATTATTATTTTTTATATTATTTTTTTACTTATATATAGGAACCTCTAAGAATGTCCAGTAGTGTGAATTTGCTGAAAAAAATTCTTTCCACCCTCCAAAAATATAGATTTCAATCTGAAATTGTTGGGGTACAAACGTCGAATGCGGCACCTCTTAGAATTTTTTGCTTGGTACCGCCTTTCCCGAGGTTCCATTTGAGATCGAAATCTGTACTTTAAAAAGGTGGAAGGCAAATTTTAAAAAATTCATTATGTCAAACAGGCAACTGCTGGCGCGAAAAAAAAAATTAAAA
The DNA here is from genome assembly GCA_917499995.1 of Ichneumon xanthorius. NCBI lineage: Eukaryota > Metazoa > Arthropoda > Insecta > Hymenoptera > Ichneumonidae > Ichneumon > Ichneumon xanthorius. The sequence continues at coordinate 979,122 of OU824204.1, read as the reverse complement.
AATGCTCACCATCGACTGTAGGTGTCGTGATCGTCGGATTCCGTGTCTGACGGTATTCTCTTGAGCACCATCGAGTTGTACATCGAATTCGAGAACGACGGTGGCGCTTGAGGCTTTTTCTGCCCGGTTTTACTTTCCTCCTTGGGCTCCGACATATCGCCTATGAACTCTTCCTTAGGATATTTGTTCTTTAATTTCTGTCTTTCGCGCTCCTCCTTTCTCTCCTCCTCGGCGTTCTCGTCTTTCTTCGGTATCTGAACTTTGACGGGGAGGTTGCCGAGCGAACCGGGCGATTCCTCGCCTGCTCGATGCATCAGATCGAATTAAGACCATATGAAACATCTCCCTAACTTTTTTATGAAGCAAACCTAACTTTTTTTTGTTATCAAAATGATTCGTTCACTTTTCTGAATACGTATGAATTTTTTCAGATTTTTAAAGTCATCTTAATCTTTTATATATGGGCAAAATGTGTAGAAAGTCACATAATTCAAAGTGAATTAAAAAATCTGAAAAAGTACATAAGTAATTCGAAAAATTGACGAACCATTTTTATAAAAAGCAAAGTTAGGTTTCCAGGAGATTTGTTCATCAATTTTATTTTTCATCGATTTGTTAATAACATTTTGGAACTATTAGTATGCAAAATTAATCTTTTCAGCACCTTTAATATGCTTGATTTTTTCAGATTTTTATACCATCGAAAAGTTTTTGCAATTCCCTCTCATTTCTCTGAAACTTTTCCGAAGTTCACTTCGGAAAATCGTAGGAGTACTTTAAAAAGTACTTCTAAAATCTTAAAATCAAGGAGTACTTTAAGGCAGTCCTTGCGATAGAGTTGGCTAGATCGAGATGCCAATTTTGAAAAAATAGTTTGGCGAAGGAAATTGCGAAGAAAAACTTCGATCAACTCGACCGCACCGAGCGGACTGCCCCGAATTAATCGCGCCATGTAATTAATCGATCGGCATCGACTTAGGGAATTTATAGGGTATGCACGTTTGGGATTCCGTTCGACGGGAAGATTGACCACCGGGGATCCGGCTTCGGCATCGTCCTCGTAATCGTAATAGGCGACCGCGACGCCGATCGAGGATCCGATGTCTTCCGACCACAGTAATCTTCTTCTCGACTCCGATGTCCCGGGCTCCCCCGGAGATTTTTCGCACTCTCGCGGATTCAAACTGTCGCTGAGTTCGAGCACCGTTCTCTTCAGGGACGCGAGGGACGACGCCGACGACGGTTCTTCGTTCGCTTGCCGTTTCGCTATCGTCTCGTCCTCCAGGTAAACTCTCCGGGGCGTGTGGGAATCCCTCCTTGATTTTCCATCGATCTCTTTCCTGCGCAAAATACTTTTTATTTAGCACTTAAAAAAAATCGAGAAAATCGATCTCTTTCCTGAGTAAAATAATTTTTATTTAAAGCTTAAAAAAATACCAAATCGATCTCTTTCCTGAGTAAAATCATTTTTATTTAACGCTTAAAAAAATTCCAAATCGATCTCTTTCTTGCGCAAAATAGTTCGTATTTAACATAAAAAAAAAATACAAAAATTGTTCGTTCGTTACGATGATACCTGCGACGGGAGGAAGTATCGACGTTCCGCGTGTCCGAGCGATGAACCGCCCGGTCGATCCACTTCAATTCCTCCTGAGCGTTCAGCACGTCTTCCAAAAAATTATTCAAAGCCGGGCTATTGTTCGTTGCGTCGATTTTCGCAGAATGACCGAAGGCCCTGTCACGCTGCCAGGAGATACGAAATTAAAAAAAAATAAAAAAAATACAAAATGTGAAAACAATACGTAGAATGTAGAGAAAAAAAGGAGGAAAAAAAATTGTTAAAGAGCCAAGCAAAAAAGGCGCAGGAAGGATTTGAGGGGGGAGGGGAGAGAGTCGTGCCGAGAGCCGTTATAATAATGCCAGGGATGCTGGCGATGTGAGACGGTGTACCCCGGCTATGTGGGTGGAAAAAGCTCGCATTGCGTTCGTTTTGCGAACGGTGTCCTCTCCTCGGCCGTACCGTCGGGCCGGGGGTGGCGCGCGCGTTACACGCAGTGAGAGGTCCCCAAGAGCAAGACAATGGTATCTACATAGAGAGACCAGTGTGCCGCAGGTATGGCGGTGTTATTAAAAATTCACTCCCTCCAGCGGGACTGAAGTGGCCTCTGGCAATCTGCATCTCATTCCCGGGTGCTCCTTGTGCGAGGCTCGCCTTGTCACGCCAGCCCATCGGATCCTCCTCTACTACATAATATTCTTCTGCCGCACTACCAACATACCCCTTTTTCTTTCCTCTATTTTCGTGTATTTTTTTTTTTTTTTTTTTTTTTTTGCTGTTCCTTAACAGTTGCATAACCACTCACCGGCTATACACGTGTTGAGAAATCCTACACTCTTCGGCTCGAATCGGAAGATCGAAAACAGCAATTTTTTATTTTTTTTTTCGTTAAAGCGAAGTATTTTTTTTTGTGGAGTATAATTCGTTTCGAGCATTGCAAACAAACATGAAATTGTTGACAGAAGGGAACTTTTTTTAGTGTAGAAATTTTATATTGATAAGTTTCGTATCTTTACCTCATAATATTCTTATGCCGCACTACCAAGATACCGCTTTTTCTTTTCTCTATTTTCGTATATTTTTTTTTTTTTGCTCTTTCCCTCAACAGTTGCATAACCACTCACCGTCTACACATGTGTTGACAAATCCTATGCTCTTCGGCTCGAATCGGAAGAGGATAGAAAACAATCTGATTTTATTTTTGAATTTTAATTTCGTTAAGGCGAAGCAATTGTTTTTGTTCACGTCGAGTATAATTCGATTCGAGAATAGCAAAAAAAAAGAAAAAAAGAAAAAATTGCTGACAGAAGTGAAAGTTTTTTACGCCGGAGATTTTATGTTGTTAGTTCCGTGGTGTTATCGCTCTTTAATTTTTTTCTCTCTCCCTTAAAGACCATACCATACTTCTACCGTCTCGACAAAGGCCCGCGTCTTTCAAATTGACTAACGATTACCGAATTCCTACGATAGTCTCGGATCAACACATCGGATTGAAAATTGTTTAAAATATTCTTTTTCTTAAAAAAATGCATCTTTATACCGCAGAAATTTTACCTCCAAAACCGTGGTCTATGTCTCTTAATTTTTTTTGTCTCTCCTTCAAAGCCCATCAGTCTATCTCTACAATTTCGCTAAAGACCCGCCTCATTTAAAACACCCGTCTAAACCCCACCTATTTCGTACGACAGTCCCAGATCAACACTTCGCGTTTCCCAATTCTTAGAAACATTTTTTTACAAAAATCTGCCTAAAAAAAAAAAACAAAAAAAGTCCAAGATCGCGATTTCCCACCGACTTGACTCCGGTCCGACCCGTCAGTCTTCCGACTCCTTGAAAAAAGGGGGGGTCTTCCGACGGAGCAGCGTACGGGAGCCCGGCAATGAGATACCGAGATGAATTTCACGAAGGCCCACGGTTATCCGCCGCTCGGGTTGCAGCAGTTGCCGAAAGAGCCAGAACTAGGATGAGAATAATCAATCACCGTGGAAGGGAGAATTTTGGACGGAGAACAGAGAGCGGTGGGTTCGGTGGTCCGGATGCTGCTGCCGGTGTGCCCGCGGATCGCGCGCATAGTTTCCAAAGAGAAACGCGGTAATATCGGCGGAGGCCCGGGGCTCGGGCGACCAGCTCCCTTTGTCATTTTGTCATTCGGCGCATTGAGAAGAGAACCCGGACGAGAAGCCGAAACGACGAAGACGGAGACGGCGAGGAAGGCCTCGGAATAAGGGCGCTCGAGCGTCAAGGCAACAGAAGCCGGCGCATGCAGTTAAAGTTTAAGGGTGAGAAAAGGGGGGCGGGGGTGGGCTGAAGAAGCTCGGTGGCGCGAAGCTCGACAAAGAAATTAATGCTCTCTGAGCTCTCGGTCTTTCCCTCGTCGAGTGAATTCTTACGCGTCCAGAAGAGCCTCCTTCCTCCGATTCTCCTCCGACGTTCGGGTGAGCCGTCGGCTCGGCTCCGCTGGTCCCAGATACGAGAAACAGCGCGCAGACCAAACAGGACAGATAGCCCGCCGATGAAGTCGAGTGTCCCGGAAATGGTGCCATCGTACCGGGTTTTTTACTCGTACTTCTGTAAGGGAGACAAAAAATAAGATGCATTTTAAGCGGTGTCTTGAAAATATGTTTTTACAGATAAAGTGTTATATATGTTTTGGATAGTTGTTTTAGTTTGTCGGAATTTTTAAGAATTCGAGAGATGTCCCTGGAAGCCCCCCAGGTCCTGGTTATTCTAAGACTGCTGGTATACAGATATTCCAATCCTTTATGCACGTAAAAAACAACATGCCGTAGTTTGAGTTTGAAGGAAGTTTTGTACCTTGAAAAAAATATGCGTTATAAGCAATGTCTTGAAATCATATTTTTATACCCAAAGTCTCATTATATTATATATTATGGTAAATATATATATTTTGGAAAGGTGTGTATGTTTTCCCCAATTTTCAAGAATCCAGGAGATTCCTCTGGGGGCCGCTTAGTCCCTGATTATTCTAAGTTCGTTAGTATACAGACATTTCAATCCTTTATGTATATACAAAAGAAGACGCCATGGCTTGATGTTAAAACAAGCTTTATACTTAACAAAAAAAAAATTATAACATAACATTTTTATTAATTTTTTTGAACGACGTACGGGGCATTAATTGCCGGGACGATGATTAAGTGGCGTTTAAAACGTAATTTGTGTAGTTTCTTTGAGATACTATTTAGGAAGTCTGGCGATCACGATGCCTCGTAAATTCTATTCGCATTCGCCGGTCATAACTTGAGTGTCACAATTTGCATTTTTCCTCCGGTCTCTCCCGCTCTTTCTCTCCCTCGTGTCCTAGCCCTTTGAGTCTTAAAGACGCGAAAGTGGTGGGAAATTAAAAACGTCCGATCGTAAAGCTCGAAGCGAGGTGAATTATCGCCGGTAGCTTTCCTTGCATCGTAATAAGGTCCGCGCGACGGCTATTACTTCTCGATAAATGGAGGAATTAAAAAAAGTACGGAAAATCGCTCAGCGCTTGATTTCGGCTGGCAGAGATTACGAACGAAGCTTCAAGTTATCGAGCCTCGATCCATCACAAATACATTAATAAATTTTGAAATGTAAAAAAAAAAACCCGGAGCTGCACCGACAAGAAAATGTTTCGATAAAATTATTTTTGGAGTAAATGGTTGTTTTTTTTTCAATGTTTCTGTAAAAATTACTTTGTATATACAGAAGCATAGAGCAATAGTAGATCCACGAAAAAAAGATTATCTCACATAAATTAATAAATTTCAATGGAGCAAAAAAAAAAAATTATTAAAACACAGGTCTGTAGATACAAGGAAATATAATTCGGTAAAACTATTTTTTGCGTAAAGGAATTATTTTTCTCCAATGACTGTCAAAAATACTTTCCATATAGGGAGGAGGTGTAGGGCCGCATGGAGAGGGCTCATATCCACGAAAAAAAAGTTTGTCGATGGTGACGCGCGGTTTCACCGTCCGACGTTCTTATTCCTATCGCGAGGCCTTGCGAAAGCCCGGCAAGCCCGAAAACCCGGCAAACCCGGCCTCGTGCATTGGATTCCGGTATACGGACAAAACCTTCGTCGCGATAAGGGACGAAGGGCGAAAGAAGCAGGAAGGCGGAGCCCGGAAGGACTCGCGGTAGCGAAAGAATTGCCGTAGGAGGAGCTTACCTAGCGAGGCTTATATATTTGTCTGTTCTCCCGAGTCTGAGGTTACGCTCCACGGCGAACTTTCACCGGAGAGGAAGTATTAAAAAAAATATATATATATATATATATAAAGAAAAAATAAATAAAAGAACACGAGTCTTCCGAGGCTTATTATAATAACGCGCTGGAACGTTGCTGAATGTAATGTACCGCCTAAGAGCCATTAGGTTATTAAAATAGCTGCAGTGTCGTGTGAGCTGCGGGATGGGCTTGAATAACGTTGAAAAGCCACTTTTCGTCGAGTCGCGACGGAAGTGCAGCGGAACGACGGCGAGGGGTAAAATTAGCCTTTCGAATTTTTTGGAGGTTGACGTTTTGTGTCATCGGCCTCAGAAGTTCCAGAAAAAAATGTTTTAAATAAATAAATAAATAAATAAATAAATAAAATTGGATGATAAATTAATGGCAATTAAAATTGATTACCCAGGAATTGACTGCTATTTGCGGCAGTATATGAAATTCATTGGGAGGATTATTTGAGCTTCTTCTCCCATCCACCGATGGCACTCGAGATTCACTGGCAAAAAAAGCGAAGGGTGTGTTTGTTTCGCAGCCAACACGGATGCTGCACACTGGAAACGATCTGGAACCGTAATTTCGGGTGCGTTCTTGAATGCTGATCTGCTCAGCTAGACGTTCTTTTATTTGTGACTGTCCACTGTTAGTGGATTTTTTAAATTGTCAACGGTACATCCGAAACTCCTCGGTCGGTAATGAAAACTTAGTAATTAAAAATCTTCTAAAACATTTGTTGAAGGTAAAATACCCAACTTTGTATGGGAGTGATTTCGGATTTTTCGAAATTCACTCCTGTATGCTATGAAAGCCGAAATCTCGAGAACATAGCGTATGGGAGTGATTTCGGATTTTTCGAAATCCACTCCTGTATGCTATGAAAGCCGAAATCTCGAGAATGTAGCGTATGGGAGTGATTGCGGATTTTTCGAAATCTAGTCCGACATGCTATATGTGATTTACCATTACATAGGCAACGCACATGGGTTTCAAATGTCAGAAACTTTTCAAACAACTATTCATTTTCAAACAACAATTTTTTTACCGTGCATAAAATAAGAACTTTTGTACTCCACTCTTTTCACAACAAATTGCACTTACACTTTTTCCTTCGCATCGCTATAAAATCGCGAATCGACCCGCGTTCCCGATACCACACAGCGGTTAGCAGTTTCGCCGAATCGTATCAAGGAAATTCCACTCGGAGCGCGCTCGGGTCTGCCTTGTAAACGTAATAACAATAACACAGGATACCGAGCCGAAATACCCAGGGAGCGGAGACTCGTGCAGGTGCCGTATGTGTACCTGCACGATGAGGCATCGAGCTAAATGCCTCGAATTCGCAGTGCCAATTTATAGGAGGCAGGATTTGGTTACGAGGCTCGCAGCACACGGCGCGTTGCGCCACGCTCGGGCTCTACGATTCGGAACTGGCTGTGCCCCGCCGGTATAAAGGCATAAAGTACGTAAGTCGCTCCGCGTATAGGTACATAAATTTCATCTCTGTACGCGTTCGGTTCAGCCACCGCTCTCCTTCGTATCGCGTACGTACGCTATGGCGAGAGTTTCGAAGGACTCGAATCCCGCGGACTTGCACGATGTGGAAATTAGTATAATTCGCGGAGGGGGTTTGTGTGTTTGCTGCTGTTGCTGTTCGCACCCCGTTCGAGATTAAGCCGACCCCTCCCAGCACACCCTCGCGCGCTCTATACTGTCTCGTTAATATTCAACGCGCTACGAATATCGACTAATCGCTTCGAGAAGCCAGGAAGGCGCAAAGCCCCTCGAAAGTCACGGCTGCATGCGGCGCTGCTCTCGCAGCCTCCGACCACGGCAAGGTGGAATGTCATTCATGGATTAAAGGTTGTATGAAACTTCAACCCCGGACCTAACGACCTTCCGGCTTCTTCTTTTTTTTTGTTGAGAGTGAAGGTTCTGTAAAATTGGAACACAGATTTCGTTACTGAGCGAGCCATTTCTTGAGGCGAGAATTCGATTTGGAGAGGAAATGTCTATTACATGTATAAAGGACTTAATGCCAGTAGTAATATTCATTAATTTTCTTTTTCAATGGCGGCAAAATGAATTAAAGGGTGTATGAAACTTTAACCCTGGACCTCCCGATCTTCCGGCTTTTTTTTTTTTTTTTGGTTGAGAGTGAAGGTTCTGTAAAATTGGAACACAGATTTTTCACAGAGACTTAGATTTGTTTAGGAAATGTATTACACGTATAAAGAACGTCAAATTGTAGCGGTGATTGGAAAAAGATCTCTCTTCGTCCCCCTTTTTTGTAAATAGCGATATATTGAGGAGGGTGGAAAAAAAATAGAAACAGAAAAGAAAGGAGTTACGATGCGTCCGGACTTATGGCTTCCGACCTCCAAATAATATTCTTTAGATTATAATTTTTTTTCAATGTCGCCGAAATTCAAGTTTCTAAAAAAAATAGCATTACAGATTTCGTTACCGACCGAGTTGCTTCATAAGTCGAGACTTCGCCTCGGACAGGCGGAGCAGTCCACGGATAACGGGCCTAAAATTGCATCGTCGATTGGAAAAAGATCTCTCTTCGTCCCGTTTTTTGTAAATAGCGATATATCGAGAAGGGTTGCAAAAAAAAAAAAAAAAAAAAATAGAGATAGAAGAGAAAGGAGTTACGATGAGTCCCGCGGAGTTGGACGACAGGGCATGGAGGCACGCTTTTGCCAGCGAGTTGGGCAAATACGAGGGAACAAACGAACGGTGAATACAAATCTAGAGTGAAATGAACAATGCCCGGGAGAGTTACCGGCTCCTAATTGAAAGCAACCCTCTCCGTGGCGTGACGTGGTACGCGCAGCGCTGCCGCCACGGGCTTCGCCTCGAACCCCCTTCCCAAACGCCACCGCGAACATTTGTCCTCCTCTCTCTCCCTCGGTCGCGAAAACGGGGTGGTTTTCTCTTTTCGCCCCCCGGAACGCCTAATCGGCCCGCACAGATGCGTGCCACCGCTCATTCTCCACCCTTGCCTCTCTCCTCGCTCGCGCTCCTCCGTCTTTCTCGTCGTACACCTTATTCTTTCGTACTACGACCCCCCCGTCCCCCATTGCATAAGCCCCGATAGACTAAGTCTGGCCCGATGCACTTTACGGCGAAAAAAACTTTTCGACCAATTTTATACCGGGAATTGAAGAATAAACAAAAATAATAAAATTTAACAAATAAAATACCGGCGTTATGGAGAAAGTTTCTTCGGCTCGGCAAAAATTCAGAGACTATCAGGGTATATTGAATAAATTATTTGAGGGAAAAGCCGACGTGGGAGAAAACGGGATATTTTTTTTTTACATGAAAAAAAGAAAGTTGAGACGCGCAGCACCGAAAATATTTATCAACCCTCTCCGAAGAACCCCTCTAGGTAATAAAGATTCCTCTAATCGATAATTTAAAAAAAAATTCAATAAAAACTATCAAAAAAGAAAATTAATAAAAATCGTAAATAACACAAATTACATAAAACTTGTAAATACCAAAAATTAAATAAAAAAAATTGTAAAAAAAAGGATTAAACTCTAAAAAAAAAAAGACTATAATCAGCCCAGCGGTCGAATGCCGCTCCAATTTTAAAGCTGGCTTAATGCAGCGATCCCTCGGCGGTGAAACGGGACGTTTCTTTTTTCTTTCCCCGACCGTGTGATCCAGATGCCATGCAGCGGAGAGGAGCGTCAGAGTTCAAGGCGATTCCGTCTGCGAGTGAAAGGGAGGCAGCCGCGGTAGCGAGGTGGGCAGGCGGGGGTGGCTCAAGGAGGAGGAAAGAGGGATGGAGACTCGTGACCCGAGAAATACGATAAGCACTTAGCTCGGCCGTATCTATCAAATATAACCCTTATGTTAGTGTGGTCGGTGGGGCAACGATGCTTGTTGCTGTGTTGTGTGAGGGGAAAATACATACGCGCGAACACTGTACTGCAGTACTTTCTACACATTTGGAGAGCGGGAGGGGTTGAGAGAGAGGGGGACCGGGGGGGGGGAAGATCCGGAGGGTATAGAGTAGAGTAGTGTTGAATATATGTAGCACGAGCTTGTAGACCAGAGGCTGGTGTACCCCCTGGGAGCGGGACAGGACAACCGAGCTGGAATTTATACCACGGACTTCACCCTCACCTCATCCCCACCCCCCCGCGCCCCCCGCTCCGCCCCCGATAGCCACCCGTTTTATCATTTATTCATGCAGCGTTACGCGAGGAAAACTTACTCCAAGTGCCCATAAACGTTTAGTCACACACCGCTCAAGAATTCGCTGCTATAGGCTCTACCCAAAATTCTAACGATATAGAGAAAGAGAAACAAGTTGTCTACATTATCTTTTTTTATTTTTTTTTATTCGATCGGCTGTTGCTGCGATGCATCCAGAAAAATAATTTATTTGACGGCCATTCACAGCGGATTTGCTACAAATTGGATTTCTCATCGACCACAGCAAGAATTCCCGTTGAAGAATAAAACTTCCCGGAAGGTGTTATTAGCGTTATTACTCGCAGAGGCGGTTGTCGGAAACGGTCTTGGATGCGTGCACGGCAATAAAGATCGGACGTTATTTTTTTTAGATCGATGGAGTAAGAGCATAGAAGCGAAGTGTACGAGCGTGGGGCGCGTGGCCGATTTCTCCCAGGAGAAGAAAAAAAAAGAAGGGTGAGACGCGAGGAAGAGCCGGAGGGAGGCGGAATGAGCGAGGGAAACTGCAAATGATTTTCCACTAGTTTCGGACTAGTCGGGAGGGGTTTTACCGCATCCCTGTCCCTACAGCCTTGTAGCTGTATAACGTAATAATGCAATACGTACAGTTCGGATGTAACGGGTGATGTCGAAGCTCCCACGGGATGATAGCGGCGCCTCTACGAGGTCTCGCAGAGTCACCCACGAACATACCGTATCCTCGGCGTGTACCAAAACAGCATAGCGTCGGTACAGTGAGACAGCCCGACGGGTGGATTCACGGAGCAAAGAAAGGCTCGGTGAATACGGCCTCACCGAATATCCCACCTTATGGTGATCCCGTGCCACGTGTATATAAACCCACCGCAGAAGTACGCCTCATAACTCCTCCGGAGAACTTTACCGCCCTCTCCCCCCGACCGTATTGCCACCTCACATGTCGCATCGGGCATTTATATTTTTTCTGCAAAAGAAAAACAAATACATTTATGGGTTGGCAATTTTTTTTATTAAGCTCATATATACATGGAGAAAAATTGTTTGGCTGCTCTAACAAAATGTGTTTTGCTGACAATGACCTCGTAGCAAAACGAATAGTAAAAGCGACAAAAAAGTACCAAGAAGCAATAGGATTAGAGTACATTTCGATACGAGTGCGGTAAACTTTTTCTGACGAGTGTTGCAATCACACGAGTTCGGAAAACGTTTTTCGCACGAGTATCGAACACAATTTTATTTCACAAGGTGTCAAAACCGCAATTTTCTGACCGAGTGAAATAAATAAATTAATTACTACTTATTATATACTACTATTATGTTAGTCTTATCATAATAATTACTAATATATCAATTTATTATGTATGTTTACTATATAATAGTAACAACAAAGTTTTGTCGTGATAGCAAAACCTATTTTATTTATTTTAATTCACGGGTCGAACCCTTTTTATTACAGTATACACCGTGTGGTGTGATTGCGCAAGTATCATATATGTATGATACTTGTCCGTTCACTTTATTTTTTATTACTTTTTGTAAGAGATGAAACAGAAAGCTTCACGACGCAATGTGCAAATTGGATTCACCGGCCTTCCGTTTAATATTTTGCTGTTAAATAAATTGTATAAAAGACCACAATCTGTGTGCGAAACTGTCAGAAGCAATAAATAAAAAAAATAAAAAAATTCTCGAAAATTTCCAATGCGTCGATGGGATGTATCGCCCCGCAGATTGACGAAAGTTCGGTTAAATATGGAATGCGTTCCTCGCCGGAAAAGAGCGAGCGAAGGGCGACGCGGCCTGGGACGGGGGGTGGTTGGAGTGGGCGAGACCAGGCGAGAGAAGCCACGGCAGGCAGATTTTAATCCGTGTCGGTCTGGAGTGTGGTTGAGGTATACGCGAGGGGATGAGATAGGAACGAGGAGCGCGGGAGCGCGAGCGAGACCGGGGCTGAAGTGACTCGAAGTCTCTTGAGGCGAGATGCTTAATTCCAGGCCGTCCTTCGCCGTTGCAACCCCCTCAGCTCGCGAGCACCGTTTCACAGCCCCGAGGAATAATCCTCTCTCTAGCTTCTTCCTCCTCTTCTTTTTCTTCCTCTTACTTCACCACCAAACCACCCCCCGAGTCCCTCTCACTTTTCCACGTCGAACGAGCTCAACAATTTTATCCAAACATAAGAATTTTCACATATTTCATTCTCTCGCAATAAATCGTTATACACATATTTCCTCCCACAGTCGACTCGCATGGTAAAAAAAAGTTTTGTACATTCGAAAAAAATGTCTTCACGAAGGTCCATCAATTCTCATTTTTTTTTTTTTTTTTTTGGAGGCGAACCATATTTTGATATAAACAAAATTTAGGATGTTTGCTGAAATAAAATTATTGTTAAATTTATGAGGCTTTTATTTTACCGTGCACAGACACGGACACTTGTAGTGCGAGGTCTCTATCGCTTCAAAATGGATATCAAAGATCCTGATCCTCTACGTTCGTAGCGGAACCTGTAACTGATCAAAAATTCTGCAAACGCATCTGGACAATCAAAGTTGTCTATAAATTATCACAATCATCTTTAAATTTTCAATATTTCAATTTTCAATTTCACAACCACCTTCAAATTTTCAATATTATCACAATCATCTTTAAATTTTCAATATTTCAATTTTCAATTTCACAACCACCTTCAAATTTTCAATATTTTCACAATCAACTTCAAATTTTCAATATTTTCACAATCATCTTCAAATTTCCAAAATTTTTCCCGAAGACTCGATCTTCTATTCTAGCGCCTTACATCTGGCAGTGCCTCGCCACGGACGGATCGGGTCCGGAAGTGCCGCTCCAAAACGTCTCCCAAAGATCCTGAACCTCCGCGTCGGCAGCGAAAATCCCAACCGGTCACAAGCTCACCAAACGCGCCTGGACAATCAAAGTCCCATCCACAAATTTCCACAATCATAAACCAAGTGACACGCAACACGCGCCCTCGCCTCTAATTGATTAGGAAAAGGCTGCGCGCAATGACCCCGCGGCTGAGGGGTGCAGAGCGGGGGGGTTGGTTTCCGAACGGAGTGCGAGCGCTCGCGGGCACGCGGGGAGACGTGTGTACATGGAAGTAGATCCGTCCCGGTTTGCGCTGGAGGGCTGTAAGAGAGGAAGCAAGCGAGAGTTGGACCGTGAGCGAGGAGGGCCCCCGAGGGGGCTCGGGAGACATCCAGTTCGAAAACGCGTCACGAAGAAGCCTCGCTCGCGTCGTATTTTTTTTCTCCCCATTCCCGTCTTTTTTTTTTCTTTTTTATTTCCGTCTTTTACTCTTTGGGATCTCGCTATCTTCACAAGCACAAATGTACGGCATAGGCGGCCTACGTCGTTCGTGTCCTCGAGCGCGTTGCGCCTTTCATCTCTCCTCTCTCCGGCCGTACCAGCCGAGTCGGAGCACTTATACACTCCGCTGCTCCTCCCCTCTTCAGCATCTCCTCTATCTGTTTCCGTCTCTTTTCCTTTTCCCATTTTTTTTTTTTTTTACATTTTTTTTCCATCTCTCCTCTCCTCCACTTTCAGCGCCGCACTCTACTTTGCAGTCGGCGTAGGACGAGACAGGCCGCGCGCGGATCTCTCTCGTCTCACAGTGGCGGCTGCCGCCGCTTCGGGAGTTAATGCCTAGATGTGTCTCTCGGTACTCCATAAAACACCGGCTGGTCCCGAGTCTCCTCGATCTCTCCTGATCTCCGTGACGCTCCCCGTCGCATCCGAAACGCACAGTGATTTTGATATACAATCTCGAGAGGGGTTGGAGAACGCTTTGTAATCCGCTTTGCAGAATCACCCCGCGGTGAGAGCCGCCCGCACTCTATTAAGAGGAGAACAACCTCTCCTTTCCGGCGATCCCTCACGGTTTAGCGCCTCGCCCGACTCGCCGACTCCGCGCCAGACAAGGCCCGGAGCCGGGCCCGGTGTAACCGGAAAATTTTCACCCCCGGGGAGGCGCGCACCGGGATGCAACGGGAAACAAATTTGCACCGCGGTTGCAGACTTCTGCGGAAAATCGCAGACGGAGCGGCGGAGGATGAAGATTAGATTTGAGAGTGAATGAGGGTGTGTTTGGGAGAGAATGAGGGAAACTGTGTACCAGTGGCGGGAAGATCGGCTCAGCGTCTTAATCCATCCAACCCCCACCCCCCTTCCCCCCGCCCCCCACCCTGGAGAGGCGGGGGCGATGGGAAGATCTCTTTGTGCCGCGTTAGAGCGCGCCGCGGATGTCGCGGGGGGGAGAGGGGGGTTGAAGAGAAACTGAACAACCGCGGGTGTAAGAGGAATGAATCCGGCTCCATCATTCAACTTCAATTGTTAATCGTTCGATAGTCGAGAGACAACTGTGTACTCGCGGGCGTTCGTAATTGATCGTGTTTTGCTGAAGTTGAAGGGGGGGATTAGGGCTTATATCGCGGCGGAGGGACTTTTAGTTATGAAGTTGGAAAGTTGAGTTGAACATTTAATTGAATTAAAATTACTGGACTGCGGGCCAGAGCCGGGCAACTGGAGACATGGTTTTTTTTTCGTGGGTTCGTTGGTTTTATTTTTTGCGACAGGTTATTGGTGATTTTCCGTAATGGGTGTATTCGCGAAATATCCCGGGATGTTCAGGGCACGGGGGACTTGCCGGGAACCTTATTTATGTTAATGAAATGTTAATAATTTTTTAAATATTTTTAAAAAATGAAAAAATCATTTTTTTCTGTGAAGAAAGAATATTGCAATATTTTTTGTGCTAATGACATTTGATGTGTTACGTTGAGGGCGTGGTGGATTGACCGGGAACCTTATTTATTTTGGTGAAATGTTAATAATTTTTTTTATAAACATATTTTTAAAAAAACGAAAAACAAGTTTGTTCTGTGAGGAAGAAACATTGCAATATTTTTGGTGCTAACGACACTTGCCACGTGATGTTGAGAATCGTGGGATTTACAATGATGTGCCAAATTTACACACTTGTGACTCCATTCGTTGATCATTAATTTTGACCGGTGAGCTTTTCCATGTGATAATGAAATTTTATTTTTACGCGACTCGATTGCTGCTCGAGGCCACTGGCCTCGAGCCAATACAGCCCAGTTGTACAAATTGTCGTTAATCATACGGCTCTTTTTCGCCTCGCTGGCTCGCCATAATGCACCTGTTCGACGTCATCGGAAGGTACGTCTGAAATAAAAACAAAATGCTTGAATCGATCGCGCCCACGCAATTGAATGGAATTCGATGGAATCAATAATATTTCTCTTGTTGCCGCATTCACTCGTCGAGTAAACGAGGCCGAGGTGTGCGACGGAGCCAAATATGCCACGTGCCGAATTAATTTTATCCAAGTGGTTCGACCGATCGATTTCCACTTCATGCCCATGCGATAACCGCCATGGTCATCACCGATCCATGTATACATCGATCATGATGAATGGCGATGCTGTTCCTCTTCGTGCCTTTCAATTGACGACCTGAATTCGATTGAATCAATAGTTTTTCTTTTTATTGGTGCAAGCACTTGTCAAGTAAACGAGGCTGAATAGTGCGACGGAGCCAAATATGCCATGTGCTGAATTCATTTTATCCGAGTGGTTCAACCGGTCGATCTCAACTTCGTGACCATACGATGACCGCTATGTTCGCCATGGATCCATGACGCATCGTGAATGGCGATGCTTTTCATCTTCATGCCTTTCAATTGATGACCTCTGCACCTCCCGATTGAATGAAATTCGGTTGAATCAATGATTTTTCTTTTTGTTGGTGCAATCAATCGTCAAGTAAAAGCCGCGGAAGTGTTCGATGGAGCCAAATATGCCATGCGCCGAGTTTATTTCATCCAAGTGGTTCAACTGATCAATTTCCACTTCATGATCATAACATGACTTCAATGAGCATCATAGATCCGTGAATCATCGTGAATGGCGATGTTTTTTCCACTCCACGTCTCTCAGCTGATGACTTCTGCACCATCTTAATAAATCAATAACTTTTCTTATTGTTGATGCAATCAACCGTCAAGTAAACAGGTCTGAAGTGTGCGATGGAGCCAAATATGTGACGTACCAAATTTATTTCGTCCAAGTGATTCAACTGATCAATGCCCACTTCATGATCATATATGATGACCTCCATGAGCATCATGGATCCACGAATCATCATGAATGGCGATGTTTTTTCCACACCACGTCTCTCAGCCGAGATGACCTCTGCACCACCTCCACGAATCCGATGGCGAAACTCGATTAGAATCTTCATTAACATACGTCGAGGGTGATAAGAAAGTCACACCGCGATCGGAGGAGTCACAGAGACGTCGGGAGTCTGGCATGATGAGACAGTGCGAATGGAAGAGCGTTTCAAGCGTTTGGTAAACTACTAGCTCGGCTGGCATAGATTCACGGATATGTAGGAGTGGAGTTGAGTTGTGGATGCCCTGACGTCTTGGTGTTCTGGGTTGACGGTGTGTTGGCGTTGCGGCGTCATGCAGCAGCAGCCGCACCAGCGGCAGGACGTCGCGGAAACGCGGAAACGCGACGTCCGGCGATAATGTCCGTCAACGGGACCGTGCCGTACAACCGCGAGCCTCCTACAACAATACTCCATTGTTACCAACTTATTCCATTACAGATAACTCCTGCCTCTCGTTTGTTATTGTTTCTCTCTCGCACTTGTTCATCCAGCGTCGGCATGTTTCTCCGGTTGCGCTACTTGGCTTGCTGCGCTCGGTTGATGCGTGCCCGGCTACGCCAGGAATACGGAACACGTGCAGAATCTCCTTGCTCGATGTGCCAACGTAGACCGTCGATAGTTTGCCTGCAAGATTCGAAGACATTTTTTCGTTCGACACGATCGTGTCAAGGATTTTACCAAAGCGTTTCGTTCCCGTATCGAATCCCGAAAGAACACATCGATAAGCTCGTATAATTGATTCTTCATGAGCTTGGTATTTAGTCCGATGTCCGGATTGTGTATTTAATTTATTAAATTTTTCTTATTTGTTTAATTTATGTAATTTATTTAATATATTTTTTTAAGACTGACAATTTACACAGCTGAATCGATCGTATTGTTTTAATGACTACCCGCTTCGGTGACGGAAGTCCGTTGACGCCTGTAGCGCCTCATTGACGCACCGTTCGCGTCAATGACAACCGAAGGGGTCAAGAAAATGCTGCGCGCCCACTGTCGATAAACACAAATCCGCGTATTGTTATGAGAATAAACACAGGAGCACCTGAATTCTCGGATCGTTGTTCCTCCCAGCTATTGGCAGCTATGCGTAGTCGCAAAGTCAATAGGGATTTTCGTATAAATGGACCTCGACCATCGCGAACCGGCACACACAATCGGGAGCTCGCGGCGTTGATCAGAAAAGCACCAAGGAGACCCGTCCATTCGCTGCCATGAAGCTAAAAATCTCCGTGACGTTCCTCGCCTTCGGCGCCACGATTCTCATGACGTCCATGCAGAGTAAGTAATATCCGCTACTTCTGTACTTGACGATTAAGGTCATTATATTGCGTGACATACAATAAAGCCATATTTTGTGCACTCAAGCATACCATCTACGACTTTCCGGTTTGTCACGACATTATATCGTTGCGAATTGATAACTAAAAGTACACGCAACTTTTCTTTAGTGGTTTCCGGTGCACCCTGGGGCGACGGGAACGAAGGTCGAAAAGACGTAGGCTACAGAGGTCCTGAAGATGGTCCCAAAGACACCGAGAAGAAAATATGCTACAAATGTCGCGGAGAAAAAGACCCGAATGAAGGACCCGAAGGTCCCAAAGGACAAGAAGGTCACAAAAAACCAGAAGGTCACAAAGAACCAGAAGGTCACAAAGAACCAGAAGATAACAAAAGACCAGAAAATCACAAAGGACCAGAAAATCACAAAGGACCAGAAAATCACAAAGGACCAGAAGATTACAAAGGACCAGAAGATTACAAAGGCCACGAGGGACACAAAGGACATGGTGATCACGAAGGACATAAAGAACATGGAGATTACGAGGGACACAAAGGACACGGAGAACACGAAGGTTACGGCGGACACGAAGGTTACGGTGGACACGGAGGTCATGGCGGACACGGCGGTCACGGGGATCACATAGGCCAGTTGGGAAAGGGCTTGATGGAGCACAAAGACAAGTTGTTAGGCGCTGCTATGAGTCACAAGGAAAAGTTGTTGGATAGTGTTATGGATCACAAAACAAAGATGATTGGTTCTGTGATAGGTCACAAAGCAAAGTTGGTCGGTGCCATGGTAAGCCCGTTGGGAGGTGTTATGAAGAGCTTGGGTAGCATCCACCAGTTGGGAGGCATGTTGAAAGGTCCGGCTGGTGCGATGGGACAGATGGGTGACATGATGAAAGCTCCAACTGATGCGATGGGACACATGGGTGACCTTATGAAAGCTCCAGCTAGTGCGATGGGAAAGATGGGTGACCTTGTGAAAGCTCCTTTAGACATGTTGCACAGCATTGGAGGTCACGGCGGTCACGGGGGTCACGGAGATCACGGAGGTCACCACGGACATTGAGGTCGCGTGTTCACCATAATCGCCATCATCGCCTCTCATCAATACTTGCGTCACCAACATATCGAAATCACGCCATTAATAAATAACCGATAAAAAAAAAGTCTCAGTCAATGTACCTAAAATCCATCCAGCAAAAGCGTTCCTGTTATTTCCCACATTCCCCGAGATTAAGATGTGATCCTGAAGAACATTGAGCCACTAAAACAAGTCCCTCAACCGAGCAGACCTCGCGCTTCCAAAAACCCAAGTCATCGGAGCTCTGTGGCAAGAGCTCTTGGCGAGACTCGTCTGCGTTTAAAATGGTTACCGCGAGATATTACTTTACACAACTCACATGTATGTATATACATAGAAAAACCCAGCATAAGTAGATCGTGTAGAATATGGTGTGCACGTATAGGCCGGTGCGAATAGAATCGAAGTGCGAGGGGTTCGAAGCGAGGGGTGCGACGATTCGCGTAAGTGGAAAGGGACGAGTCGGGGGGGTCGGTCGGGGTTCGGAGGGCGGAGGAGACGTAGAGCTGCGTTTGCCCGCCAAAGGATCAAGTATTTAGCGCGAGACCGAGGGTGTATTGCTTGTTCCGCTATTTAAAAGTGTTCTCTGGCCGGGAAGCCAGAAGCATCGAAGCTCCACGAGCCTACGATAGTAGATCGTTCGGGGGGGGGGGGGGGGGGGGGGTAAAAGTGTAGACCGCCATCCCGCCTTACGTATCGAGGGGGCAAAGCGACTATTCTTCGACCGCTTCGGTCGAGGCTGGCGGGAAGGAAGAAAAAGTGGTAGGTCGGTGTTGGTTGGTAGGTAGACTGCGCGGTTGCCTCGCGGTTACGTACTGTTTAATATTAATAAGCCACGAAGGGGGGGATTCGAGGGAGAAAACGCTCGGCACTCTCCTGCTCTTGGCAGGCACGTAGATGCATATCGGCTGTGCATTACCAAAAGATGCTACTCCTCCGGCGCGACGCGGGTTCTCCTAGCGGCCAACATTTTTCTACACTAAACCTACTTGGAATTTCAATAGTCCTCGTTGCGTTTCGTTCGCGAAATACATTTTTGGCCCATTGTGAATATTCCCCGGATATTCCCAAGTACAACGGGACGGCGCTCGTTGAACACGACAATTTCGCTCGGCAACGGGACGCGGAGGATGAGACGGAAACGGCGGCTTAAAAATCGATATATCAGACTAATAACTTGTCCATTAAAACGCTTAAGTAGCAATAAGTAGGCGAGCCTAACTGACAGGCACTCGGAAATTTCTGCGGATTAAAGTGTCCAAGTGGTGGAATTTATTGAAGAAAATAAATAAGGGAAGGCGATAGGCGGAACGCTCTCAGGATGGAAAACTGTCCTTACAAAACCCCCCTTGAGTTGGCCATCTTCTTGCATTATGTAAGATTATTGGTTGGGGAGATTTCTACTTTAAAAGGACGTTACGCTGGTAAGCCTTGCATCGAGACATGTCGGAATGACGAAGGAATTAAAAGATGCGTCCAACGTCCAATGTCGGTCCAGCGAGAACCCAGCATCATCGGATGTCGTTGCCGCGTCGGGGGATTTTTAACTCCCGACTGCCCTCTGAGCAAAACGGGAGTTATGCGTTTTGGCGTCTTTTCAAAGGCGCCAGTGTTTGTCGAAACGACAAAATATTGCTTAACCAAATTTGGCATAGGGTAAAAGTGGGGAATATGGCCCGGTCCATATATCATTGATTTACGTGTTAATTGAGGTGGGCCATATTCACCACTTTTACCCTATTGATTCTTTGTTTAATGATCTATGTTTGTGTCCAAAAAATGTAAGCCAAGATGTAAACGCACGTAAATAAACCATACTCCGATAAACAAATTAATAGTTCGCGGTGTCACATCGATTATCCAATGAGAAACAAGAATTCTTATTTTTTCATTGGCTGTCCCAGATAGAAAAACGGGCCGTGAAACAGGTATCGTATGATTGGTATCGCCACCGTTTCGTTGCCATGCCGTCACTTTTTTCTATCTGGATGTATTTTTGTCAATACAGAAATAAAAATATATTATATGCCAGCGATATAATTTTCTAAATATTGTGTGTTTTCCTCGACAGATTTGTCGCGCGGTAGTTCGCAATTTTCAAAGACGCCCGAACGATTCGGCACGCGACACTTTTCTATCGAGATTCAATTTTCGATAGATAACCGATGCAAGAGCGGGGCAAGAGTGACTGGAGCGAGAAGTCGACACGTTCGGGGGCGAACGTGCCCAAGCGAGGGCGACTCTATCGCAAAAATCTAAACGAGAGCGGGACGGAAGGAGGCTTTCCGCCAGGGTGCATGGCCCGGGTTATTATAATCGGTACGTTGACAATCGCAGAATAACGTCGGTGGAGCCCGTTAGTTCCCTTACCCTATCGATCGGAGCCCCGTTATTCTTTCCCTCATCCAACTCGCGCCAGTCATCGCCGTTCGCGTCACCGAGGCTTTCGCATTTGAACATTTTGTTTTTTGGGCCATTCATTCAACCGGCCATAGGACGTTTGTGGCAACGCGGCGGGGGGGGGGGGGGGGGGGAGGAAAGCTTTTTGCAGCATAGCCGCGCGATGCCGCGTCAAAGGAAACGAGCGCAAATGCGCGGCTTTTATCTTTCATCTTTTGTGTCACCGTTATCGAAAACTGCGCGATGCCTGGAACTAGTACCCTGGGCTCTCTTCAGGTAGCGGGGAATGCAAAAGCCTCTCTGTGACTGCAACTACTATCGCTTAAAAAAAAGGAAAAGGAAGGAAAAAAACGTAAAAACGAGAAGAAGTGCATTCGCCGGGACGTACGTAGGATAAATAGTCAAGTACGTACGTGGAGACGGAGTGAAGAGTAATTGCGATGTTGGTACTAGTGGTCGTGGCTGGTAGCGGACGACTAGTAGATATACAGCGGGTAGGTATGTAAAGCCACATCGAAGTTGGAGGAGGGGGGGGGGGGGCAGGGCGTACGGTATTGCCGGTAGTAAACGTGCAGGCGCCGAGGGGGTTCCCCTCACCGTCTCTCTGGTTGCGCGGTCTTGGTATCACCTGCATTTTCCACCTGTTCGACTGGGCGTCGCTGTTCGGAGGCCCCACCTACGTGTCCCTCCTAGCGACCCTCGGCGTCCAACTACGTAACGTGAAATCTACCGTTCCCATTGGCCCGTGCACGAGGAGGAACACGACGACGAAGGAAAAAAAAACACCGTTGTATTTTATTATTTTACTTAGCTACCTGGAGGCTCCGTGCCTGCTGCGTGTTCGGCCCGTAGCCAAGGCCTACCTATGCGTCTGCCTCTTTGCGGTCGGGATGCTCGAGGCATTCCCGCCGTCCGTCCCTCCACCTTTTTCCCGTTCCTTTCTCCCGGCCTCGAACTTATATATCCGAGAGACTGGTATTGCGCAATATTGCGTGGAGCCAATGCCGGGGATGGATTACGTGCACCTCAAGAGTGTCCTTGTGGAAGCCGAAGTGGGACTGGATGGAGGGTGCCATTACTGGTAGCACCGGTATTCGGTGGCGGGAGAAGCGGTAATTATAGAATTTAGCGCATATTCGGCTATTCGTGAAGACTCCTGGTCATCCAGGTGAGAAGACCAACAACAAGAACGCGGGTCATTGGGATATCCTTTTTACAGTCCGATGCCTCAAGACTTTCACCTGCGTCACATGCGTCAGTTTACCCTTTCCAGGCTTGTTCTTTTCTCGCCTTGGTTATGTATTGTCCGGCCCAATTATGCGTGGAGCCAATGACGGGGATGGATTACGCGCACCTCAAGAGTGTCCTTATGGAAGCGGAAGCGGGAACTGCTGGATGGAGGGTACCGCTATTGGTAGCATTGGTCGCGGTCACAGAACCAGTAATTATAACAGAATTTAGTCCAGATTCTGCCATTTATGGAACCTCTTGATCCCCCAGGTCAGACCACCAATACCGCTAACACGGGTCATTGAAGTATCCTTTTTACAGTCCGATTCCTCAAGATTTCCAAACTCTTTCTTTTCCTGGCTTCAACTTGAATATCTTCCTGACTACTATTGCGCAATATTGCGTGTTGCCAATGCAGGGGTTAGATTTCGTGCGGTCACAGGACCAGTAATTATAGATTTTTGGCCAGGTTGGGCTATACGTGAAGCCTCTTGGTCACCCAGATGAGGACCTAAATAACGAGCCAGCATTTTCCAGCCAGAAAATGCTCCCTCCGAAGAAAGTCACCTCTTTCCTTGACCGTCGTTCCAGCACTTTTGCAGAGTGATTGGTCAGATGTGCACCACGAAGTTCAAGTTGGATGTTGAGCTATAGCGACTCTCGTCCGCGACTTGGCGGCACTCAGCCCCGGGTTGCGAGCGATGCTACGGGAGGCTACAGCCGCGCGTAACGCGCATCCAAGAGACCTAAGCCACCGGGGTTAACCCGACACCTGGTGCACATTCCCCGGAGACTCCGCTTGTTATTCCTTTCGCGCGCACTTTCCTTCCCTCATTGCGCGCCGGCTCACTCCTTTTCCTTCGCTCTTTCTTTCAACCCCCCTTTGCCGGTCTCCGGGCCTGTCTGGAACGTCCCTGCGGTAGGCCTTAGCTGGGAGCTTTTACCTCGGAGTGTCTTTCCCGCGGTGTAGCCGACCATCCCTTCCTCGATCACCGACGCATTACCGGACTAGTCTTACCTTCCCATTCTCACCCTTTGCAACACGACACCTCCGTCCCCGTCTTCAAAACCACCAACCACTGTGCAGTGTCGGTAATTCAGGAATCCGTACCATGCGAAAGACAACGAGGCTGGCGGATCCCAAAACTTCAGCTAGTCGGAGTTTTGCGACAACGCCCGATGCAATGTCTCCGCGGTTCCTACGAGCTCGGAATCTGAAACTGCAAATTGATATGTCTCGTAGGTGGAGGACAGAGTCGGGGCGCGGCAGCCTAAGACCGGTGAGCAAGACGAAGCGCCTCCCGGAGGCTCCTCGCGACCGAGATTGGATCTCGACTCCTCGGGGACAATCCTGGAAAACAAAATGGCATTATTACAGGTGGCTGTGAGTTGAATTCGCAATCGAATGGTCTCGTCTCTCAGACAACTCGCGGTTCCACCAAACCGCCCGCGCGACATGTCTGTTTAGCCGATCCGGCTACATCGTAAAACCGCGAATTACAAGTATTCGCAGGAGGGCCGAAAGCGCAGGAGAAAAATAAGGTCAGGTTTTGGGGGAGTCGGTCGGGGATGAGATGTACCCGTCGCAGTTGATGTACGCAGGATTGAACGGAAATCCAATAAGCTCCTCGAGCGGTCTGGTCCAGTCGTAAAACGAGACAAACAAATTTCGACCGCCTATGTCACTGCTATAGTGTATCAGCTACGGGAAGAAGGTTGACACGGAAGAGGGCCTTGTCGATAGACGGCTGTGTACAGGAAATTTACTACATATTCCGGTGTCATGACTAGACGAAGGGCGGGGCAAAACGGAACCTTGGGGCAAAACGGACCACACGACTGAGATGTTCCGGTTCATTTTGCCTCGCTCTGCCCGGACCATCAATCGTTGCAATTCGCCTCTCGGTGACGGGATCGAAGGACCCTAATAAAAATCACGTAGCTCCAGTCTAATCACCCCCTGGTGCGGTTCAACGACAGGTCACAAAGACGCGCCGCGGACGTCAGTTACACCGTCCCGATAGTCTTGGCCCTGGCCTAAAACTTTGATCTCGATTAATATTTGAGAGGCAATTTTCGAGCTAGCCGGTAGATAGCTCGTTATCAAACTCCTGATTTGACAATGTATATTAATGACGAGCCGAACCATCTGTTCCCATTAAATTCCAATGGACGCGTCTCCGGTGTCTTCGTCATCAGGAGGTGGTTCAACGGATACGTCGATGTAACACACTCGAGATGGGGGGCCAGGAGTTCCGTTCCGGCGACGTGGTCTATGGACGAGGTTGCGAAAGGTGCGGAATGGAAAAGTTGCCTGATAGAGTGGTCTCGAGTGCAGTCTTGCCCTGCAGGTGGGAAAGAGGTGCGGAACGAAGGTGAGAGCACTCGCGGGTAAATTGACGATACGTTTGAACGAGCGCGCGCTTCGGGTGTGCTGTAACGCCGCCAAGGCAAATGGAAGGGCAGGACCTCGCGAAGGTGCGAGGTCCTTGGCGGGCATGCACTTTGCATAAAGTCTCATTGTATACGAGATCACTTAGGAAGGTCGGCGGCTAACGAGCTGTCGCGTAGTTGCGCCTGTCTCCTATACACGATCCTTACGACGACGCGGCGAGGAGACCCACGGCAAGGGTAGAGCGTCATGGGAAAATCATGCCTCGGACGATTTCAGGATTCCGGGACACTGCTGGGTCACAACAGGTACTAGGCAAAGGTACCAATGGTTCGGGCGATTAAGAGCATTCCCAGATTCCAGCAGTTATTCATTGGTTAGGACATTTTTGTTTTGTGAAAATAAGTGAAACCAATGTCAAGCTCATATCGTCTTCCTATTTCACGAAATAATTTTTTACTATGTACGAACTCAACTAGTTCATACTAACTACAAGAATTTCTTCGTCGGTTATCAATTAAATCAATGAAAAAAAAATTATATTACGCGAAACAATACTGAAGATAAGTTATGTAGAAAGCTGGCCAACCTAACTTGTCTGAACTGTCCGATTATTGGCTCGCGTATGTAGAACCGCTTGTACCAATTTTCGAACCCTATATCGTATGTCTTTTAACGAAATGTAACGATAGAAAATAATTTAGGTTTACATCTTGCACAACTTTTCTGTGCATCAAATAATGTTTGTAGATACAAGATTACAAGGCTTTCCAATACTTAAATTCGGAATAAATCAAATCTGCATCGAAGTGTCCAACGACATTAAATCCGTTATTCAAAGTCGTCATACACTCTTTAGATACAACCTTAGTCTCCGGTCGGACAGGATCGAAAGACCAGGTGCCAGGCTTCGAATTTCCGCTCGACAAAGATGACCACCCAGGATAAAGTTGGTCCCAAGAAATTTACTCGATCTTCGTAACGTCGAACTGCATTGGCTTCGTTCCCGAGGATTCGGTAATTGGCCTCCTTTCCCTTTGAAGTATAAATTTCAATAAGAAATGGCAGGATTCCGTAAAAAAAAACACGTCTACGGCTCTCATTGTCCGGTCGAATCCGATAAAAAAAAAAAAAAAAAAAAACCGAGTCCTCGTTTCGCGGAGAGCCCGGTCGATCCGTCGTCGGCACGAGCCGGGGGGCCGACGAATGGGACTATGGGGAGACCGGTAGGCCGGTAAGAGGGACGTCGTGGGACAGACTTAAAGTCGCGGAAAATTCATTGGTGGCCAAGTACGGCCGAGCCGGGGGGCAGTCGGGGGAAGGGAAACAACGAGGACATTGGCGCGGGCCGAGCTTCTCCATCTCGGTATCCTCGACCGACGTACCGGAGAGGATGACCGGCGGCGGAAACGCGACTCCCGGGAGTGCTATTCGCGGAGGGGCTCATCCACGTCTGCGGGGTATCAATTGGCGAATTTCGTCCTTTTTTTCATCCTTGTCTCGGCCGCCGGACGGTTTTCTCTCGGGCGAGCGAAGGACACGTGGAAGTCCTGACTTAGGAGACGAGATGCATGGCGCGGTCGCGTATTCCGTCGAACTGGTATAAATATTGAATAAGGCGGTCGTGCGGGGAGGGAAGGGTGGTGGATTCGACGACGAAACACTCGGCTGGTCGAACACTGGACTATAATATAGTGTGTGCATATATATATATATGTAGGTGAGATCGATGCACCGCACCGATTCAACGACTCTCCAACACTCCTCTCGACACTCAAGCAATCCGGGTAAAAGACGAGTGGCCTTATCGAGGAAAAAAGATGCCTTTGTCGAAAGGACCTACACTCTCGAATTTGGCATGCATTGTCGAACGGTAAAAGCGTATACTCGTATCTCTCCGTCCACAGGACAGGATACAATACGTCGCGCGCTAAGGATCGAGAGCCAGACTCGGATATTCAGCTTTTCAGCGTCCCGAGACATTTTCCTTTTTCCTGCGGTATCTCGCGCATTGATTACGAAGATATCGTGACCGAGAGACTTTCGCCAAGGCGAGGTGGGTATCAAGAATGGTGGGCAATTTATTTGACGGGCGCCAATCGCTTCCGGTTGGAAGCGAATTCGTGCAGAAATTTGCTTCATAGCGACCGAAGTCAACATAGTGGAAAAAAATTAGTTAGGGGAGAGCGGAGAAAAATGGCACAGCGGGGCATAACGGGATAATGAGACAAACAATAACTTTTGGATGGTGGCGATGGTGGTACGTGGGGCAAAACGGGTTTGAAATTCCGGATATAATCGAAAATATATCGTTGGGACAAAATGGCGCATCGAAAAATTATTGGAAAATTGAATTTTGCTCTCATTGTCCCGATTTGCCCCCCTGTGCCATTTTGCCCCGGTCTCCCCTACAGTTTTTGTTACCGACCGTAATAACTTGCATGCTTTGGTAATTTAGATGCAGTTACCATAAAGATATCTCCATCCGATCTCGGTTCCAACATGCGGCACGCAGTTTTGCCGATGCATGTTGCCGTTGGCATCGCCGCTGCATGACAAACCGGGTCCTCGTATGTTTCCCTTTTCAGCGACTCGATAGATTAGCGAGTAAGTATTTCCCAATTTACTTTATGAATTTAATTCGATTTTAATAATAAAAAAAAATAATCAATGGGCCAACAGAGCGCAGTGCAGTGACCTCAGTTACCATAAAAACATCGCCGTCCGATCTCGGTTCCAACATGCGGCTCGCACTGTTTGCCTATGCATGTTGCCGTTGCAATTGCCGTTTGTATCGCCGCCGCATGACAGAGCGGGTCCTTGGCTGATAAGATAATTAAGGAGGTCCGCGCGAGGCCTGCGGAGGATGGATCGGGATTCGAGGATCAGGGCGAGCCATTCCCGACGATCCCGGAAGGGACATATCCGAGCCCGCGGGTTTCGGGACCTCGCGCGCTCCCGTTGCTGTTGGGGGGCCTCGTTGGGCTTGGGCTTGGGCGTGGTTGCAGCAGTAAACGTCATCGGCAGCCCACTAGACGTCACCGGCCACGCTGTCGTCACACGCGCGTCACATTTGCATTACCTCCTGTATAACCGCCTGGTTATAGGGCTCCTCTACTGTACCGCCTATGTACCGAAACACCGTACCGGTTCTCGTGTGTGACCATGCGAGAATACCCGTTTCGGTAGCGAGTAAACCATCCACACACACACGGAAGACTGATATGGATGGAAATTAAAGTGCGATGATAATCGACGCGTACAAGAGGAGGGGGGAGGGTAACGAGTGGCGCGTGCGCGCGCACCCGATTTTACCCCCTTCTATCTCGGTCCAACGGCATTTTTCGGCACGAGAGTGCGTCGAGTCACCCTTGGCCAGTGCTGGACCGGCCTCTCGCCATATCCTCGCCACTCGAAAATTGCAACTGCATATATATAGGTGTATATATATGAGGGGCGTTCATGCCACCCCTAAATGGTAACCGCGGCAGCAACTCTTCGGCGAGGTCCATCAATTATTTCAATCGTCGATAATACTTATCGGAATTATTCGATACAAAGTACCGGTATTGGTGTGCATGCGGAGTTGGCGCATTGGCTCGCGCGGGGATGCGCGGAAACCACCGTTCGCACCGATTATGCATACGGGGGAGGCGCCACTGTGGGGATTAAAACTCGGGGATGCTAATGGACATTTTTTATTCCTTCAGATCTGTGCCGCGAATTTTTGGACAGTTGGAGAATTTTATACAGATAAAAAAAATAAAGTCGAACGATTTTAACGGGTAATCCCAAAAAATGGTGGCAATAATTTAGCGATCGTTCGATCCCTTTGAAAATAAATTAATAATAAAGGATTGATTCACGAATAAATGAAATTTCAATAATACGGCCCGTTATTGTCATTACTTCAGTAGCATTTCAATAACAATGCAGAATTCTAGCAATTCCCGATAATTTTCAGCATGACACGAAAGGGGGATAATTAGTAATAATTTAACAATTCATCGATTACTTTGATAATTAATAATTAATAATAAATTAATTTGAAAACAAATCAAATTAACATTATTATTTTGCTAATAGTAGTAAAAGAGATTTATTGCCAAATTTAATATTTATACAGTTATCTTGTTATACTAATTAGATACCTAATCATAATTTTACACCTTGGCAAAGGGTCATCGACCTTCAGCATTCAGCCCTTTTAGTAATATTTTAATCTTTAATACCAATGCAGAATTCCAGAAATTCCACTTCCTGAGGGATGTCAAAAAAATGAGTTGACTTATTTAATTCCCTCTATTTTTTCCCCGTATCATTTTTAGCATGACACGAAACTCGTGTACGAAGGGGGGGGGGACACGTGCCCCGGTGGTTCCGCAATTTTCCGCGTCGCGCAGGAGGCACCGAGCGCGCAGCGGGGTACTTGTGGCTGCGGGGGCGCTAATCGTTTCGACGATTAGCTCGATTATGCTGGGGATGACGGCGGATAGGCAGGGACCGGGGGGCCCGGGGTGGAGGGGGGGGGAGGGGTTGGCAGTGAAAGATGAATAAAGGAGGAGGGAAGAGTCGCGGAAGAATAATTCGAGAGCCGATGCTTGTGCTGTCGGTGGCGAGGTGGGTAGCGTGAGAAGGGACGAAGAACGAGGGGGGTCGGGGGGGGGGGCCCAGAGCATCGTGATGCCAAGTACCCGGGGCGCTGGTGGGTGCATTGTTTCCGCGGTGGCGGGTGGCCGGGCGCGTGCGGCTCCGCACGGGAGATAGAAAAAGACGGGGAGACGGAGAAGAGCCGTACCGTGAGCGGAAGCTGCGCGCGGGCGGTATCGGGCCGACTACGATAGACGAATGAAAACCGACTTTTTAATATCCAGGGATGATCTGTAGCAGAAGCGTAGCTGCGTCAGCGCCTGTCATTGTTATGTGCATGCGCTTCTCTGCCTGGTCTTCTCTTTTACTTCCCCCTCCGACCCCCCTCGCAACCCCCTCGGAATCGTCCACCTCTTCAGTACAATGACAATTTTTCTCGTTTTATTCTTCGCTAAGCACTCCCTTTTTTTCCCCTTTTCTCTCCTTTTTCCTCTTTCCGTCTCCGTATACTCCCCGGCCCAACCTCACCCGTTCACCTCGCCCGGCAGATTCGTCATGGTTTGCAAACGCGCATCAGCTTTCGAGAATAGTGGATTTACAGTGCCAGACGTAGGCAACATATTTCGCGAAGAAATTTAATGAAAAATCTGTCCGTTCGCTTGTTTACCTCGATACAAAGTCAGAATTGTGGGAAGCTAACCTCGAATTGTGGTTGCTCGCTCCGCCGCTAGAGGCGCTGTATAGTGCGGCGCTCTCGCGCCAGGGGGCTTCGCGATCCATCCTGATGGAGCGGAATTTAACGACATTCGATCTCTATCAAACGATCGTCCGTAGTCGAATCGAATGTCGATGGGGTAAGATGCAGAGAGTCACGAGTATTCACGAGTCTCCGGTTAATGGATACGATCCCAGGTGCGTCATGAATTTTGCGACAATAAGCATAACGCCTCGGTGTAACGGTGGCGAACGAACGGTGAACCGTGACGTATGGCGCGACGAGATGATGAATCAGAGTCCCGCAAGATTTCTTGAAAACAAAAATATATCGCCACGTAGGGATTTCACGGAGAGTGAGGCCGCGGATGAGGCGACTGCGGAGGGGTGGGATTCGAAGGGTAGGGGGTGAGGTCTCGGAAGCCAAGTTTAGGAGGGTCGCGTGCCGGCTGGCCAACTTATGCCGCGGAGTGTGTAGTCTGCCCGGAGAGCATCCGTACGGATACATCCATACCGAGAGACACGCGTGTGCGAAGTCATAAGATGCGACTGGGGTGTGAGGATCGAGAGAGGGAGTCGAAGGAACGAGATCTCCGAATGGTGGCTGAGGAAAAAAAAAAAGAGCGCCGAACGTATACGATCCCTCGGCTACGGCGCTATATACTCCGACGGGGGGGACCAAGCCGCACTCCCACGGGATACCATAATAGTAGATTTATTTGACACATCGAATACACGTAAGCATCCCGTGTACCCGGGCTTGCTTCGCGTATTCCGTCTAATATACGAGAGTCGTATGCAGCTACGATCGGCATCGGTCCTATATAGCGCTACCCGGACTTGTTTTCTTTCCCTCGTTGCCTAACGAGTCGCAGAGGGCGGAAACCCCGCGCCGATCGGCCGTGGGACCACGCATGAAACCGCGCAAGGACGAAAATCTTGCTCTCGGAATTTTCTACTCGGGACAGGGGTTTTCGGACGGTGGAACTTCGAATCCGGCGCTTGTCCATCAGGATTTCCGTGAATGCCGTATCTTCGGGAGACAATCGAGCTATAGGACTCAAATTTTGCACACGGCTCGGGAATTGTGTGCATAGGTGCGGCATTGAATTTGGAAATGGTGGGAGTAATGCGTAAAGCTGGGCAAATACCCTAAGTACTTGAAGTAGCAAGTATTTGAAGTACAGAGCGCTGGGTAGTCGTTGAGTACTGACGTATTGAGTACTGGCAGAACTGAATTGCTGAAGTTCTGAGCACTGGGTGCTGACTCAGCACTTCATACTTTAATACGTACTTCAAGCACTTAGTGTATTTACCCAACTCTGATGCGTCTTTATTAAGAACATGTTTTGGTGATTACATGTAGGTGTGGTAACAATAATTGGTAACGAGCCATCGACCTTGGTTCTTCAACGCTTGGAGATGGTTGGAAGAGGAATTCCATTTTTGCGGTCCGCTTCAACGCCGAACATTGTTCATGCAATAAATATTTTAGAAATTGATTACAGTGAAATCGATGGCTAAAAAAGTTAATCAAATGGAGTCTTCCAGGTCGAATTAATTCCACCTGGATCGTCACGCTTCCAGACCGATTTGTAACCCTGGAAGACGTTACTCGCCCGTGTTCCAGCTCTCTTATCAGACGAATTTGAAGTAATCCTCTCCCAAAAAAAAGAAAGGGCCAAGAAAAAAAGAAACTGAAAACTCCATGCCATTCGTCAATGTCGACATTGAGGTCCAAGTCGATTTTGATGCGGCGCCATCCGGAATGAAAGCCCCCGCCAGAGTCGAGTCGGCACGCGGTCGGGGGGAGGGCCGGTGCAATTTTCGAAATAGCCTCCGCGCGTCTTGGCGTAAAACCGTTGGCGAAACCGGGAGGGTGTGGGTGGTTCGCAATGAGGGTGAACCGAAGAAACGCTCTCGACTCCCCCCCGCGCCGCCCATTGGCATTGAAATATTCATAAAGACGAACGCTAGCGATTTCTCATGGTTGCTCGATTCACGTGCCGAACGTGTTTACGCTCCCGTACCCAAACCATGCGCTTCTCCGCCGCTACACTTGTACACTGATAGCTCTACGTGTATTGCGCAGGTTTCCGTCGAGGGGGGTAAAGGATGGCCCACGTACAAAACAGTGCCCACAGCATGTAGTAGGTCGCCGCGGCGGGCGGAGTATTTAGCGAGGAGAATGAGTAAAGGAGAGCCCAGGAAAGCGAAGGCCCCGGCGCTGCCTGGCGAGGAGTCTGGTCTGCATGGCGTTTCGTTGAAAGGGCTGGTTTTGATTAGCTCTGTAGACAATACCCACTACCCTCTCTCGCTCTCTCCCTCTCTCTCTCCTGATAGCAGTGTGATTCTCCGGCGGCTCTCCAACCCATCCCCCGCCCCCCCCCCCCTGGCTCGCGCAACCCCACGAGTCAGGAGATCCCAGGACCGGTGGCACAGCATCCAACCGACGACTCCTCCACAGAACTACAACATCGGGTGGTTGTGGCGCACGGTGAAGTCCTCCGCCATCCGACTCGGCGCTCACTCCCGATGGTGCATTGGCTATGGGCCCGTTGTGGCCCTACCATCCGCGAACACACAAGCCCATTCTCCCGCTGAGAGTAGCGCAGCGTCCCTCTTGCCTTCGTCGTCATCGGAGAATCACAGCCGGCTCCTCTCCTCACGCTCTTCTCTCCTCGTCCTCGCTACGAAACGCGACGCGCAGCCACTTTGTACGCGAGCGGCCTGTTTTGTCTCTGGGAAACAATAGGCCTACATTGGCACCGGCGAGAGTACCGTGTACATGCACGGGACCACCACCATCATCGACGCCTCCTCCGACCCCCTCCGACCGGGGAGGCCCCCCCTTTTCTGGCCCCGCCAATTGATACGACGAGGACTCGTCTCGCTGCTGGTTGCTCTCGCTGCGTTTCTGCCGCTCCTCTCTCTGTGTGTCCTCTCCCTCGCGATACACGATGCACACTATCTGTGTATGGGCTACTGGCACGCCGCGTTGTACAACACAAATCGACTGCTGTCCCGTTTTCCTTCGCGAGCCTCGGCCGACATAGTTAACCCGGAATATCCAACCACCCTCGGCGACACACACGAGCATGGATGCCCAGGCAATGATACCCTTGTTACACCCAATAGTATTGTTGGCGCTGCTCGTCTCCCTCTCGTTGACGAAGTCGGAGGGACTTTGTTTTTCTTCTTTTTTTTTTGTTGGGAAAATTGCGCTCGTTCGGATTTGTTGGGAATTTCTTGAACGGAGCGTGACCTCAATTTGGGACGCGGCTTTGGGAGATGGTGTTGATGGATCTGTGCAATTGGGGGTAACCGCGGTGGCTGATGTTGAGGTCATGGTTGAGGGTACGTTCGGTGGATACCTGGTAGTAATTTTGGAGCGTTACGCCGGGAACTGGTCAGTTCGTGGCTGGTGTTACGTCCAGCCGCAAACTCGTGAGAGTGTAAGGGAGAGCGTAACACTGTTGGTTTCTCTTTTCGGGTCAAGTGCAGGGCAGCCTTTTGCACCGGGGACGGAAAACTCGTCACTCACATGATTTATTTTGTTAAAAAAAAATCAAAACTCGGTGAGGCGATGCAATAAGTTTCACATATAAAGCACGTACAATTTGAAGATTTATCCGTACAGTAAAAATAGACTGAGGCTTCATAGAATGCGAGCTACACTGAGAAAATAAAATGGATTCAGTCAAGAAAATAATTATTCAAACGAATAATTAGCTCATTTTCTTGACTGAACACCAAACGTTCTCCCAACCATGATGACGGGACTGGCCTAGTTACAGCCCGATGCACCGCTCTGGAATTTGTATCTCCGTCGATTCTGGTTTCAACTGACATTGCGAAAAAAAGTTTACACTATTTTTGTCAAATTGCCTCTATTTCAACGTTCTTGAAAATAGTTTCACGCATTTTTGGGGGTCATCGCTCGCGGCACGGAGAATGAAACGCAGAGCGACCGAGTGCCAATCACTGTGCCATTTACGCAGCTATCAAATAATTCGCAAAAAGTAAAAGCGCAATGTGTAGTACGTCGAAACGATGCGTCGAACGATCCAGCGTCGAGCGTTGTCGAGCGTTCGTTTAATTTCCTCGACGAGCCGAGTCCCCGCGAATGTGTGCGTGCGTGCGCGCGTGAGTGTGTGCGTGTACGCGAGACGAAATTCCTGGCGGGCTTGAATTAAAAATAGCATTATCATAGTTGTAATGAAGTTGCGGGCGGGGGTGGGGGAGGACGACGCGAGGACCGAGACGAGCCTGCGAGACAGCAACGCAATACTGGAGATGGAAAAAGAATGGGTGGAAGAGACCTCGGCATCAGCCCACGGGAGACTGTAGAATGTGGACTGCGAGCGGGGGTGTGTAACCGGCTCGGAGTGCCACGAACAGTAGCAGCGCGCCGAATAAACGAGCCTCGCGCTTGTATTGTCTACGTACCCGCACCTTTACACCAACTCAATTTTTTCTTTTTTTTTACCTGCCTACATACATACATATATGCATACATATGTGCATATATATATAGGGGAGATTTCTAGGTGTTGGTGAAAACTTGATAAATTTATCGGCACGCGGGAGAGACTCGAGGGCCGGTGTTGTATTGGAGCTTTTGCCAATACGAGCGTGACGCCTGCGGGCGGTCGGCACAGTGATTGGCCACTCAAGCCGCGGCTCTCGCGCTCTCCGAACCGCGGGTAGATAATTTTTTTGCCAAAATATGGACCACCCATTCATCGGTTTTTGCGGTCGAAGGTCCTATCGTCGTTTTGTTTATCGCAATGTTTATACATATATATTTTTCACCCCCCGAGAATTATGATTTTTTCGATTTTTTTTTTTTTTTTATACCGAAATACGATCCCGAGCTGTGAGTGCCAATGACTGTCCTGGCGCGCGGTGTCGGCGCTACCGCGGGAGTGGAGATATCGGTGTAGGGTGGAAAGGTATCGGCAACGAATTAAACGGGCGTTAGGGTATCGGGGGTGGGGGGGAAGGGGGGGGCAAGCCGGAAGCTTCACGTATTGGATTTATTCGCTAACAGCGTATTCGCGGGTTATATATAGTGTACGGCGGTATCGGAGTACATGCAGCGGAGCATCCGAGTATGTAGTACGAGGAGCCCGCAACCGAACGAGCTTTCGCGGGGATGCGCCGGATAGCGGATAGCAGATAGCCCACCCACGCCACACGGAATCTGAATTCCCGTGGAATTTTTTAATTAGTACACGAGCTTGAAAAAATCCAATGCTGGCCACCCCCTTCACCCCACCCCCCCCCCCCCCCTCCCTCCCTGGTCCTCGCTACCGCGACGATGGGTTAGAGAGGTATCCACCCCGCGACGAGGGTAAGCGATTCGCGGTTCGTGCACGAGAATACGTTAAGTAGTCTCGCAGCCGCGAGAACTGAAAATCGAGAACTCCCGTTTTGACTCTTCCGCAATCTTTTTTTTTTTACCGACGGCCCAACCGGAAACGTCCCGTGTGTTTCTGCGGAATAGCAATTTAAGAAACAAATATTAAAATTATTGAAATAATTAATAATAAGGATAATTATAATTGGTAATTATTATTATTTAAATTTTTATTATATTGATTTAAGGTAATAATTAAAGATAGCATCTTGCGTAGAAAGTATCGAAACTCCTTTAATTTAAAAATTCGTTTGTATTCGAGGTAAGGGTGAGGCCTGACAGGGCAACCCGAAGCGTTCCGTATCTTTCTGAAGATTAACAATTTGCTTAAATGAAAAAAAAAGATTAAATTAATAAATAATAACGACAATAATACTCGATAATTAATATTACTATAAATTATATAATTCAATTAATTTAAGCAAATAATTATTATCTTGCACAGAAGTGATCGAACCTCTTCAATCAAAAAACCCGTTTCTACTCGCGACAACGATGGACCGAACGACGACCCAAAACAACCCAAATCTCCCCCCTAAATTTTTCTTCTTAAACACCCGCCGTCACATACCTAAAAAAAAAACAAAAAAAAATCCTCGGGCCGTAAGTCACGAGTCTACGTCGGAGGCTGCATCGGTATGCAGCGGTGAATGGGGAAGCCGGCGCAGGCGGGCGGGGGGTGGTCGGGGTTTGGTATAGAGGGAGGTCCGGGGGTGTCTGGAAACTGGCTGATATCGGTTGGTGGCGTGTCGCGAATCATTCACGCTCGCATAAGAGAGCCGTCCCGGCATAAGCAACCGGGTCCACACTCGGTGTGCGGCATATGCCTTCCTCTCCCGTCCGCGAATAGCGGAGAGTCCATATAATGCGTGCGGCACGAGAGAGCCGAGAGGGTTTCTCCGGCCGATGCGAGAAAGGGAATACACGGACGCACACGCGAGGACTCTGAGAGCGAAACTAGGGGTGCAAACTTTCCCCTTCCAGCCACAGCCCCAGCGTTATAGGTATTCATCCCTCCTCGCCGCTGCACACATAGACACACACCTATATATAAATATCTATCCGCCAAATATATACATATATATATTTCGTCAGCCGAGAGGCAAAAGGGCGTAAGTCCCGCCCTTACGATCGCGACTTACGCCCCTCGGTTTCTCATCCCTATATATTATATATATATATATATATATATATATATATATATATATATGTGTGTATGGTCGCTTGAGGGTGGAAAGTGGTGGTGGCCGCGTGGTCCATGCTGGAGCGATCAATGCCAGAGCGGCGAAAGAGCGAGACGAAGATCGAGAGCGCCGGACCGGGTGAAGTACGACGAGTGTAAACGATGTCTGTGGCCTCTCTCGTATATCCCGAGCGTCCCCACTCGGAAATTTCTCTCGTCTCCATGACAACTGCATCCCTCAGGCTCCCCACCAGAGGACCACATTGACCTACACCTGGCACCTGGCGGGATCGAGAAATCAAGCAGTGGCGGAGAGAGAGAGTCGCTCCGGTGAGAGGAGAACCCAACGATCCTTTCCTTCGGTTCTCCCCTTACGCGCCTGGGAATCGTACCCGCTCTTTGCTGCATTTGCTACTCTCTGTGAGAGACTTCTTTTTCATTTCGGGGCCTCTCTCTCTGGCGGAGTCTTCGGCGATCTCGCTCTGGACCGTCGCAATTCCAGGCTCGACTATCCAACGGGAACCGCAGCGGGAACTTATGATGACCGCGTGCCTAAGACTTATAGAACTACCCCTAGAGGGGTGGGTTTTTCTTTACTCGTTTTCTTTTTTCTTTTTTTTTTGCGTTGCAATGAGACTCGCAGGAAAACGCAGACTAGGTGTCGCAGTCGTTGACCCGTCGGGCTGGCGATTTTTATGAATTGAGAGAAGATGCTTTTTGCTTTTTATTTTTTTATTTTTTTATGGGATGGACGTTGAAAGGGAAATGGCATGTCGGTTATCGAGGCCAAAATACCTGCCACTGTTTCGCGGGACAATTTGATGGGTTTGGAAAACGGCTTAATTATTTTGTCTATTTTTTATTGAATTTTTTTTAAAATTTAATGCAAGTGACGGATGGGTGAATGGGATTTTTAAAAATCCGGGGAATGCTCGGGTGATTGGTACCCATTTTCGAGAATTTTTTTGAGCATCGCACGTAAGGTCCAAGCGCGGAATATTTCTCAAAAAATGTTTGACCGGATAATAATCCACAACAAATAGCCATTTATCTATTTTTAATTCCCTAAAAAAATTTTAATGCAACTCGCTCAAACATAAAAAATTTTATGCAGATCGCTCAAAGATATTTTTTAAAAAGTTCTCTCGAATGTCCGGGACATTGGTATTAATTTTTCAAATTTTTTTGAGCATCGCACATAAGCTGCATGCCCGCAATATTTCTCAAAAAATTGAAAACGTACAATAATTCATAACAAATCGCACATTTTGCCTTCTCTCTTCCCTCTCGCCTTTCGAGACGAACTCGTATATTTTCGAAAGATCTCTCTTACCTCGAAGGTATCGGAGCTACGCGCTCAACGGTACAATATACCTACTACATATATATATAAATATATATATAGATATATATATATATATATATAACTATGCACAGACATATATATGTAGAGGTAAAGTGGAGGGGGAAGTCTCCCCCACGCGAGGCTGCAACCCCCGTTCAAGGGATGCAACCCTGGTGGGACGAAGTGAGGAGAAATTATTGGAGGGGTGGGGGTGCTATATATGGTGTGCGCGAGGGGGGGAGAGCTCAGTTCGTCCGACAGGAGCGTGTCGCATACTCCGTTACGAGGTTTTCACATATCGTGCTACACCTGCATCCGCCTTCGCCTCTGCCTGCTTCTTCTGCTTCGCTTCCACTTGCACACTATTTTTGTCGGCCTGCACAACAATCCGAGACACGGACGACGAGACTCTGTGGGACGACACGCCTCATCCAGAGAAGTTCTCTGAAGCCCTGAAAAAAAAAAAAAAAAATCTCAAGTTTCAACTCGCGAGTCTCGCCGGCGCCCAAGGAAGTTGCACGAGATTCCCTCCTAACCGGTGAGTCCCAATATCAGAGTTACCTTATCGTGGCTTAGTTTATCGCTGCGAAGAAATATCTGAGAAAAAAAATAAAAAAAATATTCCATCGACGCGAAATTTCCAAGTCCAACGCAGACCATTTTACCCCCTAAAAAAATTATATTTGTATACATAAAAATCGGTGTAAAAAAAAATTGATATAAATCGAATTTTTGTTGAAAAGTCAAAGATTTTCTGAGAGATTGGGAAATTTGGAGAAAAAAAAAAAATTGTTCGCGCAGATCCGCGTTGGTCGGTAAGGAAGTGCGGAAGCACGCCTGCGACCTTGCGACCCCGGTACGATCGCGTGCGGAGAACGAGCGACTCGGCACGGCATCTGTGCATGTGTGACCCACGCACGCGCGTCCAAAAACCTTCGTGCCTTGGTGGGGTTGAAAATTGAAAAATAAAAAAAAATGAAAATCCTAGAAAAGTTGAAAATCATTCATTTGGGGGGTAGGTGAAGGGTGGTTTATCGCGTTCATGGGAGGACACGAGTTCACGTCCAAGCGGCCATTAACCCCTTGTGTCGTCGAGGCTCCTATAGAGTTTCGGTGCAGCCAAGTGATTCGGGCCGGCTTCCACGAGCCCCGAGAACCCCTCGAGCCTCCACCGATCGATAGGTACATACGCAGCAGCAGTAGCGTGCAGCATAGGGATGCTGACGATAGACGGAGATGAGATCAGTTATATACATACATACATACCCATAAATCGAAAAAAAAATAATACATTTCTGCACATATATAAATATACACGCATGCAAAAACAAATATATATGTATGTGTATATAATGCATAAATACATATATATATATATGTATATAGTGTAAAAAAATGTCATTTGAAAATTAATTAAAGATATCGGAAGCTTTTTTTACATAAACTGTTTCTGAAATTTCAAAGACATATGCGTTGCAGTTTTCAAAAAAAAAAATCTTTTTAACGAAAATTAAATATTTGTAATTTTGATACCTGGTATCTTTATTTTAAAAAAGTACATTAATCTTCAATCGATGTAAGTGACGTAAGCCAATTTCAAGTTCCAGTGCACTAAAGTAACAATTTGTTTTAATATTTTCTGATGTTAATATCCGGTATTTTAATATGACAAAAAAAAAGTACATTAATGTAAGTGACGCGAGCAAATTTCAAGTTCCAGTGCACTAAATTAACAATTAATTTTTCCAATGCATATATGTATGTACGGGATATTCGGTGTCGGTGAATGGTTCGTAACGATGTTGATACGTTGATTATGAGACGCTGCACTTTGCAAAGGCCGAACTCCGCGGAGCGTAGCAAAGTGTGCGGGCGAACGAAACGAAGTTCGCGCAAGTTGGTCGCCGGTTGAAACGCCGCATAAACCGATATAGAGGAGAGTGTCGAGGTGGGTTCGTGTACGCGCAAAATTTTGAATACAGCCGAGAAAGCCGGCCGAGGACGGGGCTTTGACGTAGACGGCGAAAGGGTAAAATCCCGGTTGCAGGCTGCAGGATGCAATGCACAATGGACGGGCTCCTAACAATGGCGTCGTTAGTAACGATAGCCGCCGGGCTTCGTTCGCTCTCCGTCTCTCGTTCTTCCATGTCTTTCCCACTCTCG
Source organism: Ichneumon xanthorius (assembly GCA_917499995.1). Lineage (NCBI taxonomy): Eukaryota > Metazoa > Arthropoda > Insecta > Hymenoptera > Ichneumonidae > Ichneumon > Ichneumon xanthorius. The sequence continues at coordinate 939,121 of OU824204.1, read as the reverse complement.
CTTCGGCTTCGGGCTCGATAGTTTCCCTTCGGCGCGAAACACCTAACGTCCAGGCGAGACGCGACGAGGGACGATCTGTTCCTTAAAGTATCACCCCGGACCGGGGAAACGGCGAGGAAGAACCGCGCGCCGATTACCAAAGAGCCAACCGGGTCGCAGGTAAAAGTTAAGGAATTTTTATTTTTACGAAATTTTTCCCACCCTCGGTGGAAAAATATGAAGGAGGAGTTTTTTTTTTACATAGAAAATTGTGAGATGAATTGATGAGCAAAATTAGCTTGGGCTTTACAAAGTGAGAAATCCACAGACTTTAGAGATTTTTGGGGCAAATAATTAATTGAGGAATTCAATTATAACTCTAATATCTCGTTGGGGGTAGCGAGTATTTTTTTTATCCTTTCGTCAAACACACAAATCATTATTTTTTGCAAAAATAAAAAAAAATGAATAAAAAATGATCCACCCTTCGTTAACGCGCCTTTTCACATTTGCAGCCACGGAAACTTTGTAACGAATTTGTAAAAACATGCCTCGGGTCTTGCAGCAAAAAAAAAAAAAAAAAAAATATCTCCGCTGCAGACTCGACAGCGTTTTACTAGTGGAAAAAAAGTCGACAGATCGAAGGGTGGATCGGCACTCGACAAATAAATCGATGGACAATCCCCGACGGCGGGGATTTGCACAGAGAGAGACCGACGGGAGAGTCAAGTGAAAGAGTCGTGTCGCGGGGGGGTTTTCGTTCGGAGTCGGTGAATGTGGCCGATGCGCCGGTGTGGATGTAGGTTAGCGAGTTGGAGGATTAAATGAGGTGCCCGAGGCGGCAAACTCATAACGTACCGTCGCTCCTCCGTCGTTCCCCCTCCGAGGCTTCGGGCTCTTGGAAAAGCCACGCGGCTTTTCCGTTTCGACGATACACAGAGCCGACCGTGGACCGTGTGCGCGCCGGTTTCCGTTCAATAGGGGCCTAGGCCCATTGCGAATTCGCTTCGGCAAGCACCATTCGACGGACGGATATATTCGTCGCCCGAGTCTACGACTAATTAAAAGTACATACACGCCGGCTCGGTAATTAGACCGTCGTCGATCCCTTTTTTTTCACTTATTAATTAGTAGCGCCATTATCGAAGGAATTCGAATGCGTTACTTCGATGTTCGTGAATGTGCTGCAAAAAAAAAAAAAACACATCATTATACATATATCTATATATTTGCATATAGGTATTTAGGTATAGCGCGGCGCAAGAGGGCTGAAGAAAAGTGTGAATTGAAAGTAGGAAGAAAAGATGTGTTCGTTTGCACGGGTGAGCCGCGCGACAACGCGGCGGGTTCGCCCAGAAGGACGAGAGAATTTTAATTAATTTTGCTTCTCCACGCTCGCATCGGACTTGGCGAAACCTTAGGGCAACGTCGTCCTGAATTCGAGATTCTTTTGACTATTAAACGAGCCGTCTCGTATAATGTTTTGTGCGTCTAGGCGCTGTTTGATGGACGATCGTTTAGCTTCCCCCACCCCGGCGGCCGCGTCTTTCTATCGCGCGAATCTACCGCGCATGCGCGGCGCGATCGCCGCGACGGAGCCCTCGTCTATCGCTTTTTTTCTTTTTTTTTTACTTATTAGTGAGTAAATGGACTGCAAAAAAATAACATCATTATAAATATATGTTTATGTCAGTACGTAGATAAATATCGCGGCGCGAGAGCGAGGGCTGAAGAAAAGTGTGAAATTAAAGTCGGAAGGAAGTACGTGTTTCTTTATGTTCGCCCGCGCCCGCCCAGAAAGCCGAGAGGATTTTAATTGATTTTATATCACTCGGTGCGAAAATCGCAGTTTTATGCACGCAAAATTTTGGACGAGCCTCGGGCGAAAAACGTTTTCTTAACTCGCGTGATTGCAACACTCGCCTTCGGCTCGTGCTGCAAACTCACACTCTTCAAAAAAAGTTTTTTCACACTAGGATTGTAATGTATTATTGCTTCTCCCCGTTCGCATCGGACCTCGCGAAACCTTAACGCAGCGTCGTCCTGAATTCAAGATTGTTTTGACTATTAACCGAGCCGTCGCGTATAATATTTCTTGTCTCTACGCGCACTTTCACGGACAATCACTTAACTTCCCCCACCCTGCCTCCCGCGTCTTTCTCTGGCGCGGATCTACCGCGCCTGCGCACCGCGGCGCTTGCGCCGCAAGCGTGCGCGCCGTCGCGCTTGCGGACACGCGATCGACGATTTACGACCCGAATACGATAATTTTTTTCCCGCGGAGCGTTTCGGACGATTAAATAGACAATAAATAACCAAAGAACTGGAATTTGCCCCTCTCAATACTGTACGCTAGGGAAATTGTTACACCCAATCTCGAGACGGAAGAAGTTCTCTGTTGGGTGTAATAATAGCGAACCGTAAAAAAAAAATATTTGAGGGTCGCAATGGTGTTGACATTATGTGACATTTTAGTTAATGTCGAGAGCAACGATCGCCCCGTGGACTCGCTTCGCGTCGAGAGGCATTCGAATCGTGTAGCCGCATGTGCGTGTCTGCGGGTCTGCGTGAGCCGGAGAGGGAGATAGATGGGCGCGATATCGATTACCGTTTGGGCTTCCGATATTACCCTCGAACCCCTTGCCTTCCTACGTCCGCCCTTCCTATATAGACCGACTTTCCTTCATTTCTCTAGCTGTGATCAAATATATGTATATGTATATATGTATATATAGTAAATATATACGGATATATATAGCATATATATATATATATGTATTTTTATATGCAATAGCGGAGTATGTTCGTTTCCTTGCTATTCGAGAATGAATAGGACCAGCCGAGCGAGCGACGAAAGATATCCGAATAAAGTTTGATCGAGGAAAATATATGCGGATACGATGTGTATGCACAGAGAACCGTAGGCGGCTTTGGAGACGTAGCGACTACGTGTTTTAAATCAATGTTCGATACGCGTACGGCTTCGTTTCCAACGGTCGACTCTCTCGTCTCGCTGACTCTCGTGCCCATCTCACAGTCTGCAATTTTCTTTCCGGCACGCAACGACTCTTGATCGTTTCAATCAAGGCGCATGAGGATGATTCGTCGCTTCGTTCTGTAAAAAACAACAAAGCTGTGAACAATAGAGACACATTTTTATGGTGTAAAATATGTTTGTCTAAAATGTATTTTTTTTATTATTTGTAAATAAAAAATTGTTATTTTTGAATAAGAAAATCTATTTATTTAAAATGTTTCTTTTTTGGTTATTTCATGAATAAATTTATTCGTTAAATAAATAAATTAAATGAAGTGGCAGGACAAATCGTGCAGCTCGGCCAATTTGAATTCTCAGTGTCGTTTCCTTGGCTCAAAGTCATGGTCGTGGGTTAGCGTGTCGAATTTAGCTTTGCGTTTTATTCGCGGCACGTCGTCCGCGGAGCTCGAGTGTGACAGCGTATGCAAGCCGCGGGGCAACGGGTTTATTGCGCAAGCGACAAACTTGCCCTCGCTACACCGTTAACTCCCCGGCTCTGCCCAAACTGTCGGCGATCCTTCGTGTCACTGCCCACTAATCGAGTCTCGGTGTATGATTAACCGTGCGGAAATTTTTAATAATTAACTTACAAGTCCGGTTAATATCAATTGATGATTAAACTCGATTTACGCGGTATTCAAGGCAGCTAATGGGAAAATGTAATACGATGCCCCTTCGTGATGCGTTTTTGCTACGAACATAATGGACCGCGACTCGTCAAAGCAGAGCCAATGCTATATTATTTCTGTATTGAAAACCTATCCAGAGAAATACGTTTGTGAATTCGGTTAAATTAATTATTACGAATCGTTAAAAAATATCTCTTTTGCAAAAATATCCACTACTCTTTCATACTTTTTTGCGCTTAAAATGTAGCGAAAATTGAATTTTGACTCCAGACTATGAAGACGAAAAATCTCGCCAGTTCTCCGAGAAAAAAAATCTCATAAATCATTCTCATAAAAATTAATATTCAAAAACTGACGTAAAAAAAATGCCAAACTCTCCATCCATGTACCGAAATCCAGATCTCGCATCCGCAATATTTAATCCTCAGAGTCTTCGAGTTCGGGAATCTCGCCCCGTCGCGACTTTGGTTTCCTCCCTCCGATCGGAAAGAGTCCGGCAAATTGGCAAAGTTTGCTATTTTTTAACAAGTCTCGAATGAATGAGAAGCGGAGGAGCGAAGAGAGCGCATGGACAATCGCAAAATAGCCGGGGAACCGGATTTCTCGTCCGAGAAAAGTCGAAAGAAGCCGGCTCCCTCCTCGCGTAACCTGGAACATAAAGATGTATATAAGTTGCCGGACAATAGACGCGGCCCGAGGGCACGAAAGGCGGGAGATTTCTTCGGCGGTTTCTCGCCCGAACTCTTTCATCGGGGACATCCTTATTGTCGCGGGCCTGCATAAGTTGGCTCGTCGGACTCTCGGGACACATAAAAAGTACAACGACAAAGAAAACGTGTCCATCGGCCAATCGGCCGCTCGACTTCCGGTCCGCTGCCCGAGAGCTGCCCGGTCTCGAATGCATCGGGTTTAATAAAATCCCAAGAGGAAGCGGTGACTTAGCGGCACGATTTCCCCCCCATGGAAACATATGCATCAGAAAAGACTTGCAGTTGAGAGTTGAAGTAGATCCGAGATTCAAAACTTTGTAACCACTCGTTGCTCGCTCCCGTCGAACGTAATTTCCGTTTTATCTGAAACAAATAATTGAAGTTGTTATTTCTTTTACTCGATATGGAAAAAATAAGAATATTGAAATAGATTCGAGATGTAAAACTTTAACCACGAAACGCTCGCTGTGCTCGAATGCACTTTTATGTTTTGCTTCCACGTAGAGGAAGATTTGTTTTTTGGTGAAAAAAAAATCAATTTCGAGATTTTTATGAAAAACTTTATCAGAATGTTCAAAAAGATCGAAAAATCTCATTTGGAAAAAATGTTCGGATGTATGTGTGTGTGTGTGTGCGACTCAGACGTGATGAATTCAAACCGCTATAACTCGAGAATGCCTCGACTGATCAAGCTGAAATTTCACACACGTCGTGTGTGGTGAACAGCAAACAAAAATTCCAAATATTTTCGTTACGTCAATAAAATATATCAAAGACTGTGTAAATCCGGTTTTATCCGAAACAAATACAAAAAATAGTTACTTCTTTCATTAAATAAAAAAAAACAGGGTACACGAATTGCCATTTTTTGCTCATCGAAAACGAAAAGTGACGAAAAACGTGTCGTTAAATGTAAAATTAAAAAAAAATGTTATCTTTGATGCAAATAGCACAGAAAATCGATGCGCAATTTACGGCGAGTAAAGTTCACGAGGGTAATTACGATTTATGACGTACTTCGGACGGCGGATGGTGAGTTTTTTTTTTAATGAAAAACATAGGAAGCCATACGAGTGGCGTATCGCGTTTACGGTGTGTGACCCGTTTGTCGGGGGGGGGGGGGGGGGAGGAAAGAGCGCGGGCGAGGGAGAGTGGCAAGGCCGACGCGTGCTGCATCGACAAGAGCTGCAAGGTAAATGCTCGTTTCCTCATTAAAATGCCAAACATTCACGCCCGCAAGCCCAAGCGACTTCCTAACCCGCCTAATTCGGTATTTCCGTGAGTTGTCTTTGCCTTCCTACACGCCAGCCTCTCTACCTATGCAGTCATAGACTGTAATTGTATGGTCAACACTCGGAGCGAGTTTATCAAACGCGTGCACGGATGTTCTGTCATAAATTTTAGATGACTCGTAAAACGGGTCCGGTTGACTGCGTGTCTAAATTGAAAATTTATCTCACTTAACATTTCCCACTCTCAATATTTTACCGTAACAAAAGAATGTAAAAATAAACGATCATTGGAGAAAAAAAAACAGCTATCCGCGCTTCGCAGGAAAAAAAAATTAATCGTTGCAAAATTGAATATGCGGTAGTTTGTTTCCCTTTTCATTATTTTTCATTGCGAACGAGCGGCTTCGGCTGAAGCTGCAACGGTCCATCCGCGAACGGAAAAATGTTCGAAGGGTAGAAAAACGAGAGAAAACAAGGCTCACGGTGTTCCTATTATTAAAAACGCGGAGCCGAGCACTCGCTTCACTTAAATCGTCGCGAATCGAAGAAAAAACACAACTGCCGATGTGCGCCCTTCGTCAGCCACGCGATAAATAATATAATGTTCAAAATCAACAGAGCAACGAACATATTTAAAAATAAAATTGATTTATATATTTTTACGTGAACAGCATTATATAGAAGCAGAACTAAAAAGTGTAAACTTATTTTCTGTAAATAATAATAATAAATACTCAATCAGATAATCGTAATCAAATGTGAGAATAAACGATCGAGAAAAAAACAGTTGTCCGAGCTTCGCAGGAAAAATAAAATTAATAGTCGTTGCAAAATTAAATATGAGTTCCAGCTTGTTATTTTTCCTTATTTTTTAATACGATCGAGCGTCTTCGGCTATTCAACTCGCGAAAGAAAAAAACTTCGAAGTGCAGAAAAACCAGAGAAAATGACGCTCGTGTTCTCCCCGACGATCGAGCGCTCGTTGCACTTAAATCGTCGCGAATCGAAGAAAAACTAAAACGCCCGAACCGTCTCCTTCATCAGCCCCGCGATAATTAATTTAATGCTCCGAATCCTCAATCAGATAATCGCAATATTCAACAATCTTTCGCATTCATCTCCGACCAAAAAGGAAGAAAAAGAAGAAAACAGAAGAGAGAAAAGAGGGAAAAAAAATGGACTGTTATAACGATGATGCGAGAGCCGCCTTAAAGCGCTTCGAGCACTTTTCATACGTCTCCTCTTCGACGCTCAGCGCTCTCTCATCTCCTTCTCGCGATTCTCGTTAATGTGTGTCGCCGCGGCCGTTGAGGAGTTTTCACGATTGCGTTCAACCACTCACAACCTACGGCAATGCCGCGAGTACCGAATGCATTATGCTATAGTTACATACATATACATATACACACATATACATATGCACACATATATATGTAAATATATATACATATATAAATACATACACACACACACGTCGGCCCAACAGGGAGATACGCTCTATACGGAGACAGTGCGGTGCTTTTCGCTCTACAGAGAAAAGACAAAGCCGCGAGGTGGCGGGAAAAAAAAGGGGGAAAAAAGCAATGCTGAGAATCCCACAGTGGGAACGGGAAATAGTCGATAGGCTCGACGCGTCACGAGTTTTCCTAGTGTGAGGTTTCGCGATGCACATATAGAAGCGTATATATGTGCATGTACATAGGCAGGAGCATCAACTCGGGAAAACTGAACGCTCCGACGCTATACGTACACAAAATTGTACAGTGGCGTGTCCTTTCCCTCGGGCTTCCCTATCATTTATTAAAAGCTCGAAGCCTCCCTGGCCGGGTCTTTATTCCGAGCGAGACCACCCCTCGTTTCTCTCCGGGTCTCCCACTCTCACCCGGAGCGTCTCTTTTCGCATGCCGAATAAAAAGTTTGCCCATTACCGGCCAAGCGAGCGAGAGTCCCATTCAAGGTATTCAAAGATGTTGCATTGTTGCGAATTGGAGACTCTTTGGCAATGTTATCGAGAGCTCTTCGTGAACGTCGATCCGACGCGTCCTCTTTTTTTTTCTTTTCTCTTTATCTTCATTTCTGTTCGTTTCTCTCGGTTTTCCTCTTTTCTTACCGTCCGAGCGGCTTCGTCGTCACTTTTGGAAATGCAGGACGCGGATGGAGCTTTATGCATTATGCAGGCGCGGAGGATCGCCGACGCGCAGACGGCTTGGAACGCTCAGTTTCGCGAGGCATTGCAATGCACGTCGGTGATATTTGCTCTCAGCGTCGTGGCTTGGAATTGTCTTCCACTCTGGTTTGAATGCCAGATCGGCGTAAAAATTCGTTTTGGCTGTTTTTGGTCTGGCATAGGGGCGGACGTCGCGATGACCCCAAATGGCTCGGTCGGTAAAACTGGAAGGAGCAGACAATCTGGTTTCTCAGCTAGAAACTCCGGTGTTTCCGTCGGAAAGCAAATTTTTATGTGAGAAGACCCGATGACGTCCTCTGTGCAGCTTGGCTTTCCGGTTGATCAGAAATACCGTACAAGAAAATTCTCCGAAGAAAGATTGTCGTTTAATGTGATAACCAGATCACCGATATCTTCACCCAGACTGGAAATAAATTATATAATTAATGTACCGGAATGGAAGTTTTCATGCAAAAACTGGCACATTAAATTTAATGTACAATTGTGATGAGAAATGAATATACTTTGTCATTGAAATTAAAATAAATGATTAAAATTAAAGTAAATTATTAAAAATAAAATATTTCAAATGTTTTTAATACACTGAACATTAATTGTTCATCGCAATTGTACATGAAATTTAATATACCAGTTTGTGCATACAAACTTCCAGTCCGGTACACTAAATTTCATGTGCTTTTTTTTACCAGACTGAGCCTATACGGACTGATCCGTTATAAAAATGTTAGCGATGCTGACCACTACAGTACTTTTTTTACTTTTTCCGCTAATTTGCAAACGGGCCTTATTTTTGGATCTCGAACTTGACCCGATTGTCCCAATTCTTTGACTCAAAGTCAAACTCAAACGCACCGAATAAGCAATGATTTATTATTTAAAATGAATTAATGGATCGCGATTACGCGCCGATAATGCGCATTCTTGAGTTGCACTCTTTGGAATCGCGCAGGACAATAGCTGATTTGATATTCTTACACAACATCGTAGACTGGAAGTTCAACTCGCTGACTCTGTGTTCCTCGATACGTGAGAGATGAACTCTGAACATTGAAATTTTCATTCCGTCCTACCAACTATGCTTTTCACAGCTGGCTTCTGCGTTGCAGCAGGTTGGGAAATTTCTACCGTGGCCCAGTTCCTCCCTTCGGCGACTCTCCGTTAAGCTTTAAGAACGGTCCTCTCGCGTTATTTCCATACGGATAGCTCTTATGTGCCTCGTTAATTATGTTTTATTTATTTATTTATTTATTTGTGTTATATATAACACAAGCCCTTTGTAACAAGATTCTTGCATGTGCACATGTGTGCACATGTTCGCATAACGTTTCCCATCATAGAAGCAATATAAAGAAGTTATCTAATGCAAACCGCTATAATATTATACTCGGTGCGTTTATTGCTAAAGCCTCGGACGCAAAAGCAGTTTGTAGAGTTTGTAGACTGAACCGAACGAGGCTTAGGCTCGTAATCGTGGTCACGATAATCCATTGGACTATTCAGTCGAAAGGCAACGAAACGCAAGAATTTGGGTAATAGATAAAGTGACTGATCAGTTTTTTTGCACTGCCCTGTACTGTTTTATGGTTTTTGTTCGCCTACTAGTGTTCTGACGTCTTGTCACTCGCACTGTGTATTATTTCCATCTAAACGGGCTTGTCCGTTTTTACTAAATAAATAAATAAATCCCAAAGGGGGTCAGTACTCAAGGATTTTTGCATTATTCCCATACAGATAGCTTTTATGTGCTCTCTGCGAATAATGAATTAAGTTCTGTTGTTCTTGTTTTCGCCAATTATTGTTCTGGTCACTCGCACCGTCCATCAATTCGGTTGATGGTCTTTCTCACCAACTTGAAATCGGGCTCGCCCATTTTTGCAAAATAAATAAGTAAAATAAATAAGAAAAATCCCAAAGGAGGCCAGTAGTCGAGGATGGGAGCGTCGTGCGTTGGGTGAAGAACTGCATCGGGACACGGTAGGCCGTAGGCAAACAGGGGTACAAAAAAACTGGATAGGAAGTTCGCTAGGGAGGGAACCGAAGAAGAAGACCACGACGGCTCGGCGAGGCCGACTCGGGAGCGAGCATTCGATGGCAGCTGTTCCACATTCGAAGGATGGATTCTCCGGGGGCTTTGTCAACGACGACAAAAGAACGAGAAGCGCGCGGGCCATATTTAACAAAGGCCTGTGTACGAGATCCGCCGAACCTTCGACGCGAGCCCGTCGAGCTGCTCCGAGCTCTGCGCTCTCTTTTAGCTTCATCCCTGGCTGCGGCTATGTGCGAGCATTCGACGCCGTCTTCCACCTAGCACTGTACGCCACATGTACACGGCTGTACCGCCGCCACAGAAGCCGACTTGGGCTCGGCTTATGGACCGAGAAACCTGGCTCTCCTCGCTCTCTCTCACTTCCCAACCTTCTCCCCTCGGCCTTTGCCTCGCTCCTCTGCGACGCCACTTTACTTACTTTGCCTCCAAAGTTTATACCCGCAATTTCAATATCCAATCTGGAAAATATTTATTCATCTCCCGTACGGACGGATCATGTTTTCTTTTTTTTTGTCGTACACTGCATTATCCATTACGAAATTTTATGAATTTCATTATTTTTTTTCTTTTTCGTTTGTCGTGTTATTTCCCACAAAGAACGGTAATATTTCTTTGAAATATTTGAAAACATTTTTTCGCCCGCTCATAAGTCTTAGATTGAAATGTTTTTGAAACATTTTAGCGAAATGCGAAGAAAGTTTTAATAGAAATATTTCGGCGAAATTAGAAATAAAAATATATTTTAAAACATTTGATCACTATCGTTCAGAAATATGTCACATGTAAATATTCAAGAAGGGTTTCGTTGGAATATTTTGACAGAATATTTCAAAATATTATTTTCAATATATTTCAGAAATATTCCGTAAGATTTGAAAGATTAAAAACATTTCTAAAATGATTTCAAAACACTTCGTGCTACATGGGTTAAATAAATAAATATACCCGTACAGGAAGAACACTCGTCCGACAAAAGCGAGCGAATTACTTGGGTGGAAACAATTGTTGGAGATAAACGGGTGCAGATTAATGGCTCTCTCGACTGATTCTCCTCGCGGTTCACTCGGATGTGGGTCAGATATTTTTACCCCAGTTAATTTCGCGTCGCCCAAGCATTGAAATTTAAGAAAAAGAAAATGCCACTAACGTTGAAAAAAAAAATTGCACGATCCGTGAGAACCGACGAGATTTTTCAGAAGCGTTTCCTCGAGTCGCGAGAAAGCCCTGGATTTTCATTGGTTCCCGGAGTGTCGTCTGTCACGTGTTGGTCGCTGCCGTACATCTCCCACGTTCTCTATCCGGGGTACGTAGTGGCGGTTCTCGTACGTCCATGTGTTCGGATACGCCTCGGCTGGCATACCGAGGAGCGGTGATGACCTAACCAGCAGACTCTCAATTAAAATGCCTCCATATGCTAGGCCGGGACTGTCCAACATGCCGCTTATAAATTTCAACGCTGCTCGTAACAATATTAGCTGGCTGTGTCGGGCCAACCGGTGGGATGAAAAATCGTGATGCTGGCTCTGATGCGAGCGTCAAAGTTATCGAGCGGGAGGGCGAATTGGAACACGGGAAATATTGTTTTAATTTATCGAAGGCGCTGATCTACGGGGCGGAGGGGAAGTGGCCTCGTGTGGCGGGAGGAGGGAAGCGATATAACTGGTAGTCATTAGTAAATGAGGCCCGAAGCGATCGAGTGCACGCGCAGTGTCCCAGGTGGTGGATATTACATATTTTCCCGAAAGGAAGGAACGAAGGCGAAGTGCGAGCCAGGGTCGACCCGTGCAGCCAGAACGAACGGTCGAGCCCCAACCCCGGGGCCGATTGTCTACCCTACCGCGGCGAGCTCGTAATGCTCTCTGTTAATTATCGCGATATCTCACACTTTTCGACCGGGTAGAATAGAAGACCTTGGGAAAATAATGTAACGGGCGACGGGGACGAGAATAGAAGTAATGGATTTTTTTTTTTCGAAATTAAGCCAAGCGCTCTTTCAACAATTATTATTTTTTTTAATCGAAAATAGTGTTCCGCGAAGGAACAATTATGCTCGAGAATTATTGAGAAGAAAATTAATTGGGAAAAGTTTTTTTTCGACAACATTTAGATGATAATCGTTGCAATTTGAATCGAAGATCTTAAAGTACCGTTTTCGTGTTCGACCACTTCTGTTTCAATAATTTCGCGTTCACGAATCCCTCCCCGAGCCAGCAATCAAGACCCTCTCTCGAGAAAAAAAACATCGTGCATAATACAACGAGACTATAACACGGACTTGCAAGGACGACACGGAAAATTATGAAATTTTTCTCGCGAATTTACTCATCGCGTTAGACACACCGGGTGAGAGTGGGGGGTGAGAAGTTTCGCTCGAATAATTGCTAGGACGAGGTAAACGGCAGTCTGGGATAGACGAGACGGGTGGGAGAAAGAGAGCGACGGCCTCGGGGCGCCCGTGGAAGACGAGGCCTAATGGTTTCAAGATACTCGTAGACGTCGTAATATGACGAAAAGTCATCTCGACACCTTTTAAGCGAAGAATCCACCGTTCTCCCCCGGCGAGCCTGTCGTTCCGCTTCCTCGGCGACGTCTCCTGTGCACTCCCTTTGCCACTCGAATGCAATAACCTTCCCGCGTCCTTAAAACCCGTTATGGGAGGCGGGGTGGGCTTGCCAGGAGGCCGACGAATTACGGAGCGATTAAGTGTATGGCGCTGAGTGTCCCTTCCCGGCTTCGACCAACTCGGTTCTTTCCTCATCGGGGCCTCGCACAGCCGGACGGACGGATAACTCTCGTTCTGGAGAACATGCATTCGTACAGGAACAGCTCTCTGAAAAAAAAAACAGGAAAAATATATAGATCGATATACACGAGACTGACGAATTACGGAGCGCTTTAGTGTATCGCGCTGAGTGTCTCTTCCCAATTTCTACCAAGCCGGTTCTTTCCTCATTGGGGCCTCGCACAGACGAACGGATAACTCTCGAACTGGAGAACACGCATTCGTACAGGAAAAGCTCTCTGAAAAAAAAGAAAAAAAACACTAATAATATATATACCGATATACACGAACCCTACAACTTACGAAACGTTTAAGTGTGTGGCGCTGAGTGTCGCTTCCCAGTTTCGGTCACCTCGATTCCTTCCCCACCGGGGCCCCCACAGACGAACGGACGGACGGATGACTCTCATACTGGAGAACACGCATTCGTGCAGGAAAAGCTCCCTGAAAAAAAAAAGATCACACTAAAAAATATATATACCCACCTACACGTCAATGTTCGCCACTCGGTAAAGCGTATACATCCGTGCTTTTACGTTTATTTCGTCGAAAGCTGGAAAGATCCAAGCTTCCATTATAGCCGTAGGAGATAATTAAAAAGGCCGGGCGCCGGTGCGCCGAGATATTAAAAGCGTTGCAGGAGGGGGCAATGAAGGGGGAGGTTAGGGGGGGGCAGAGAAGCGAGTAGGGCTTTGGGGGGGGGGAGGGGGGGGGGGTTAAAGAGAGTACAGCGATAGTGATAGAGAGACGGTTGTCCTAAAAGGGGGTTGGCTCTGGATGGTCGGAGCGCGGAGGAAGGGGTTATATGCCCTTATCAACGAACCGTTATCGCCTTCCACCGACGACCATGTTCGGCCACTCGGTACTTTCGTACGAGCGGAAATGCCGACGAATATTTCTGGAATGTCTCGTAACGAGTGTACGATGGGGGTTGTTTGCCGGGTAGACGAAAACGTGGCGAGCTGGAGGCGGGGAGGGGGGAAGGGGGGGGTAGCATCCGGAATGCGGAGACCAGGGCACTAGAGAAGCAGCCACTATCGGCATCGCGCAGGAAACAAGAGTGCTACACCGAGGCAAATGTGGCAGAGATGAAGAGAGCAAAAGGGGGAGGGGGGGGGGGGGTAGAGAACCGACGGTAATACGGTAGAAACGAGAAACGGGGCCAAACGAGAAAACGAGAGAGGCGGAAATGGGAGAAAGGCTGTGGAGAAGGGCACTCGGGAGGCTGCAGCGGGCTCGGCGCTGTGTGTATACCTGCTTACTGGATCTTCTCTCGTCTCAAAAAGCCAACCACCGATAGGCGCACCGCCGCTTTACGCACACAGGAGCGTAATCTGGATTCATCTTCCGAGACTATCTCCGTACGGCAGAGTCAAGCCGCCGTCGGTGCTGCCACTGCCGAGGCCGCAGCGCGGTTGAAATATATACTCGAGGCCTACACTGTGCCTGGGAGGCCGATGTGCGCTAAGGTGATAAGAACGTCTTTTCGGTAGACCGCACGGACGATGACGCGCCTTCTACTGGAACCGCGCATTATTCAAGAGGCGTATATATGTCATGTTTTCATATATATAAATATATACCAAATATATATAACATATATAAAAAATATATACTATTAATATATATATATATTAAAAATGTATATTATTAATAACTGATATATATATTTTTGGAAAGTTGTGAATTTGATTATGTCTGGGGCGCGTCATAAACCAACGAGGCGCTGGGGTATAAGAACATGCGGACGCTTTGGGAACGTTCTGACGAGATATGTTTGGTCGAGTCACAATATATCTATATATATGTATGTATATATATATATATAATTAATAGTTGATATATATATTTTTGGAAAGTTGTCCATTCGTTTGTAGCCGGGGTCCGTCATGCCCCGGCAAGGCGCTGGGGTATGACAGACCCCCGGAGAACGTACAGATGGACGGACATATATATATAGGGCCACTTCTCAGTTTGTATGTATAGTTACAGTGGGCGACGTGTGTATACATATCGCTCTGGAGGTCACCGAGGCACACTATTAATTTGCAAACGAATGAAAAGATTGGGCGCAATTGCCTCGTCCTGTATCGAACCACATGCCTCTTCGCCGACCGAGACACGAGCGTAGCGGATCGTTCTCCGCTGACCCTTCGTCGAGACTCAAACTCGGGAATTGATACGTGCGCTTTTCTCGGCGGACTTTCGAGTCGGCCCCGGCGACGATGATTATCTCCGAGAGCCTTAAAAAAATCGGATGGGTGGATTTGTTTTTGTTTTTGTTTTTGTTTTTTTTTCACTCGGTTTCGTCGCTGGCGGCAGTTGGGAAAGCTTTTTGGACGGTTCGGTAATGGATCATCGATCATTTCATCGCGTCGGGCGATCCCCGCGACACTCGCCAAATACGCGGATGAGCGCGACGATATCGGACAGTTTTTATTACCAGTTCGAAAGGTCAGCTCTATTTATACAAAAAGAAAATTAGGGACGATTTTTTGGCGGTTCTTTTCCGGTCGAAGTTTTTGGACGAAAAATTCCGCGAGACGAAAAACTATTGCACATCGCAACTCGAACGAAACTTGGACGAAATATTATTTGGGATTAAAAATTCTATATAATTGGTTGGTCTCGTAGCACGAAAGATTGTGGACCGTTATCGGTAACATTGTTTTTTTTTTTTCCAAAACATTCTCCGGGAACCAAAAATTTAAACGATTCTAAAAAAAAAAAATTATACGACCTAATTCTGACCGCAGAAAATGGGGGAGGGGGGGATCGTTGAATATTTGGGCGCAGAACTGCGCGAAAGTGAGCGCGCCCGAGAGGAATTTTCGTTTGAAGCGAGGAATTAAATTCCGTAGCGAGAGGATTAAGCATGTAATCGCCGTGGCAACTTTTAAGAGATAAAACAAAATACGTTAGAATTCCATGCCGCGGGCGTGTTGCAGCTGGAAGCGAGAATCCATCGCGCCCGAAAGTTGCGACCTAACCTAAAACGGGGTTAATCGCCATTTTTTTTGTTGGTCCCTCCGGCCTGGTAATAACACCCGAAAGAATGATAAATCTTCCTCACGCTAAATCAGCTATTAATGACGGAAGTACGAAATTCAATTGTCGAGTGAGAGCCCGCAGGAGGGGGAGGGGGAGGGGGGGATGAGCGTCGTAGTTTTTCCTGATTAACGTCTCTCCCGCTCAGTCTGCCTCTCCGCACCTCGCCTCACCCGTCGCTCGGCCTCGTTCGCGCTCTCGCTCGTTCTCTCCGCAGTCTCTGAGCGCTCTCGCCGGCCTCCCCTATTTCACTCCCTCTGCCACGTCTCTTTCTCGTTGGCATGGCAACTGCTCTCTTAGCCCAGCCAGACCACAGTCCCAAAAACATTGACCTTACACCGCTGCATAGTCATTATCTCGGGGTTTCCTCAAACACGCCTCTCCGCTCTACTATATAAGCCTCGTACTCGCCCGGCTGCTGTGGGTCAGCGATCGTCGACGAGCTGAGAGCAAAAAAAAAAAAAAACCACACACACAGGCCGCAAATTAAATGAGGAAGAAAAAAAGAACGATCGATTATTTCACCCGGTGCGGAAATGGCAGTTTTGCGCACGCGAAGCCTGCGTAAAATCCCCACTTTCGCACCTCGTGAGATAAAATTTTGGGCGATACTCGTGCGAAAAACCTTCACTCGACTCGTGCGATGGCGACTGCAGCTCTACTACTTTTTTAGAAAAAGTTTTTTTTGTACAAGCCTCGTAACGTACTATTATTATCTGATTGGTAAAATTGTTCGAGAGAAATGGCGTCTATAGCTGGGCCGATAAAGATAAGATAGTTTGTCGGGGCGAAAGCGGAGAGGATTGTCGTCTGGTCGGATCGTGTTAGCAAATGCGCTTACACCGGGTGGTATATATAAACTGTATCATTCGTTCGTGGCCGTAGGCTGTATACACACGTTGCACGTAGATAAGCCACGGGGGGTCCCCGAGGCGACGCCGCTGCTGGCGCTGCTGCAGCAGCACACCGCCCGACGGTACACACCATTTACTTTCGCTCTCGGTCCCGGCTCCACTTCTCTCGGCGGATTCCTACGCTGTGTACCACGCGGGTGTCTCCGAGTCGCGCGTATCGCCGCTCCTCTCCTTCCCCGGCTCAGCATATTCGGTGATTCAGTCAGTCGTTGAACAGCCGAGTCGCGTTATTATTGAGCGTCGTCCTACTTCGATAGAACAATTATCGCGTAACGAACGACGAGCGGGAGGCTCGCGTGGACCGCAGTCGCAACGCACAATGATCGGACACAATTTTTCGTCGCTCGCGTGACCTCGGCGGTGAATCGTGGACAGTTTTTTTTTCCTCTCAATTCGAAGGTTTTTTTTTAATAGGGTTTTCGTAAATTGAAAGATATTTGGTAGGTTTCATGCAGTTTGCAAATCGTGTAGGTTTGTAAGGAAGATAAAACACATGAAAACTTCGACCAGTGTCAAATCAGCAATGTAAATCGATATTCGCTTTACAAGCTCGCAGCTGCCGAACTCGGATCGATAGTTCGCGAGGCCACAGTAAAATAGATTTTGGTCACTCGGTATCTCCGCCGTCTCCGTTGATGTTCTTGTCTTTTGGAAGGATCGATGAAAAGTTGTGAATCTTTTATCGCAGACAAAGTTAGCTAAATTTATCTGAGAATTAAATAATAATAATACGATACTCTTCCGGACGTTCAATCTCTATGACTCTGAAGATATCGGCATGATATGAAATTTCACAGTAGGAAGCCTCTGTGACGGAACTGGGCAAATAGGCTCAAGTACGTATCGAAGTATCAAGTAATGAGCCAGCGCACAGCAACTCAGAACTTCAGTAATTCAGTTCTGCCCGTACTCAGTACGTTAGTAAACAAGAACTATCCAGCGCTCAGTACTTCAAGTACTCGCTACTTTAATACGCACTTCAAGTACTCGCTACTTCAATACACAGAAAAAAAATTCACTTGCGGACCGCCAAAGAAAACATTTTTTATTTCAATTCTACCCTCAATTCTACTTTCAATTCCACTTTCAATTCTACACCTCAAATTCTCCTTTCAATTCTTACAATTTCATACGATATTAAAACAACGACCGCAAGACTATCAGGTGACATCGTTTCAATCCCGTATGGAATTGTAAGAATTGAAGATAGAATTGAAATTACAATTTGTTTCCTTGGTAGCCCGCGAGCGAACTTTATTGCGTCATTGATATTGTTTTTCAGTGTACGTACTTCAAGTACTTGCTACTTTAATACGTGGTTCAAGTTTCTTAGGATATTTGTCCAGATCTGTTTCTGTCAATGCACTCATTTAGGAAGAACCAAAAAATTGTTCACTCGTAGCATTTTGTTCTCCGAGAGAACTTCTCCGAGCGAACTTTGTGCGATGCGAAACACAGCCGTTATAACTTGATGACAGTCTTATGCATGGTTATCAATATTTTCAACTTCAAAAATATCATATACAGTTCGAGCGATGCGGACGATAAAGAAAAACCAACCCAAGTATCGAATGCCAATTGCTTGTCTCGCGAACCCTTGTGAGACGAATGTCCCAATTTGATTCTTTTTTGTTTTCCAAGCTGATCGATTAATTTGTTAAGTCTCCGTTGGGTCCTCCCTTGAGCGGTCGATCACTGTTGAGCGATTCGACGTCGTATGACGTTACGAGTGTATCGTACAGACCTTCCAATTAAGTCTAATAAGGAGATAATGCTGTCGACGCGCGGTCGTATGGAAGGACGCGTTTGCCCTGACGTACTACTGGTGTAATCAGACTCAGCTGCGCGCTACTCGGCACCTCTCGACTGTTCCTCGCCCTCGATAGAGAGCTAGCGTGCACTCGACAAAGCTTTATACTAATGCCATTCGTCCGGATTTCCTTTTCTTCTCGGGATCATCGATCCATCTGCCGCATAACCAACAATGGTATAATAACTATCGAACCTGCGTATATACGCGCCGCCCGACGCTCCGCCTGTATCGGGCTCTCTAGTTATTATTACGCAATGGCGACGCGAACGGGCGCGCGCGGGTTGCCGACGCGCCAGAGCCCGCTCGCGCGCTCGAGGGGTCGCCGCTGCGACGAGGAACAAAGATTTAGGGTCAACACGTGGGATCCGGGGAACTCCAGAACGTCGACACATTTCCATATGCTTAAGACTTTCGGTACCTGGAACTTTTTGAATGGCACGTAAACGGTCGAGCTTCGTCGTTTCCCTCCGAGAAGGCGAACTACCGGAACGAATTTAGGGCCGTTTTGGTTGGTCTGTGCTTGGGACTGGCTGTGGACGTCGCATTGACGAGTTTTACAATACGGCCAGGTAGTGATTCATTTGACCATGCAAGATTGCGTTATGTATATATATATTTTTTTTAAGATTTAGAGAACCCGGATCTGCAGTTTTTAAGGTGAAGTTTAACCGCTACGAGTGCGAAAGAGATAGCTGCACTTTCGCAATCCAAAAATCTTCCAAGACGTCGTTTCCTCCACACCGGCGAATTAACGGAAAGAAGTTCCGTCCGTTTCAACTGCCCGTTCGATCTTTTTCATCCCGGGAGTAAAACTGCGGTGAAAAAAACCCTGTTTTTATTTTTCTAGTTTGCAAACACTGTCATGTAAAATGGATGCGTTCAGACAATGTAGCAGGATAGAAGCGAAAACTTTTCGCAGAAAAATGGCGTCAATTAGTGATCGCAAAAATTTACACACTAAACCTTTTCGGTAGCTGAAACTTCTCGAAACGCACGTAAACACTCACGCTGCGTCGTTCCTTCAACGTCGGCGACTAGGGAAACACAATTCCATT
This sequence comes from Ichneumon xanthorius, assembly GCA_917499995.1. Classification (NCBI taxonomy): domain Eukaryota; kingdom Metazoa; phylum Arthropoda; class Insecta; order Hymenoptera; family Ichneumonidae; genus Ichneumon; species Ichneumon xanthorius. The sequence goes on along the minus strand of OU824204.1, from coordinate 919,687 downwards.
CGTTTTAACTGCCCGTTCGATCTTTTCCATGCCGGGAGTAAAATTGCGGTGAAAAAAAAACCTCTTTCGAGTCTGTTTTTATTTTCCTGGCTTGGGAACTCTGCCATGCAAAATGGATACGTTCAGATAGTGTGGCAGGACGTGGCCGACACGACTGCAAACTTGTGTATATAAACGCGAAATTGTATAACCTTTTCGTACAACGATATCGACCGACAATGGTTGGCGCAAAATTGGAGACGAAGTTATTCGGTCACGGTTACGCGTTTCGTAAATTCTAATTGTGAACCGACCGGTTACGGATGTATATATTCGTCTTCAATTTTACGTCAACACTGTATTTATATAATCGGCTTTCTGCGGACTTACGGGTGCGCTCGTAGGTTAGGTCATCTTGCGTAACGGGTGCTCGAAATCGATGTATCGAGCGGAATTCGGAAAGGCGAGCAAATAATTCTTTGCACTTTTCCGGAATTGTCCCGATTTATCTTGCCGACACTTATCGTCGGCCGATGTTGAGCATTGCATCGAACTTAGTAATTTCACGGACACTTTGAAAATCGCGAATGTCGTTCTCGACAACGTTTCGCTGCGACGCTCGTCCGGCAGCCCTGACGAGCGCCCTCGACTCGTGTATTTCCGGCGCGGAAATACACGAACGGACTCGTGTATTTCCGGCGCGGAGGTTCGCGAAACAGACTCGTGTATTTCCGGTGCGGAAATACACGAGTCTGTTCGCTTTCAGGAGCAGACGAAACAACAAGGGCTCTAAAGATTTCAATATAGCGATAAGATTTCAAAATCGATTAAATCAATAATAAACGTAGAATTGAAAATTCTTTCTTCGCGACGTCCTAAAGAAAAGTCGAGACGTGTCTTAAAATATTTTTTTTACAATAGAACTCACGAGCACCGACGAAATGTTATCGGGCTTACGACTATTTACTTATAATCTTTACGCGCGATCCCGTTTGACGGACTAAAAAAAAATTTTAGTCACGATGCGCTAATTAACGGTTTCTGTGTAACGTTAAATGAGTTTGTTCTCTTACCACAGCAGAGAGGCAGCAAACTAACAATGAGATACACAACCGGGCATCGTGACCGTTTGAATACAATGGAACAGTAGTTAGCATTTTGTTTAGCCCAGCGAAGTCGTGTCACCTCTGCGTGACCCTCGCTAGTTCTCGTTCCGGCTAAAATAAACAGCGAGACTCGAAGCTGTCGCAGTGGAGAAAAAGAACATAATTCTTTCGACGCAGCTGTAATTAAGTATGTTAAGCTGTTCCGTCTTATCGTCGTGCATTCACCGCAGGCTCCCTTTTGCCTTGTAAGAATTAACATTCCGACCGAGTAACTACTTTTTTTTCAGCGCGCCTCACAAAGTATGACAAACTCGGAGATAACGATCCTTTGTGTATGTTCGCAGGCGCTTCGCGTACGGAAGAGGAGGGAAATCTCTTGAATCACCAAACGGGGGACATCGAAGGCTTCGACGAGGCCAGAAGGATTACGCACGCTTACGGATGCGAGAACTGGTCGCGCTCTATGTACGGAATTCGTGAGAATAACCTTTGAAGGAAAGATCTAATTTTTTCATGAGCGCGAGTGACTCGGCAGTGGGAATTGAAAGATAGGTCTGAAGAAGGGTACGATCGCGAAGGGGCCTCGCTTTGAGTCCGAAGACTGAAAAATCGATGACCCTAGAAATATCTGCATGAGATCAAATTTCATACTCGGCAAGTCTGCCGATGCACTGATTTGGGAAGAAGAAAAAATTGTTCACTTTTAACATTTTATTCTCCAAGCGAACTTCCCCAAGCGAAGTCTATCGAGCGACGAGAGAAGTAAACTAACATGCACAGGAAAAAAAAAGTACAATTCCGGATCACTCGGCTAGACCGGAAATGAAGATAACTTTAGTTTCATGCATATATGTTCAGAGTCATAAAAGCAGTCCAACTTCCATTCGAAAATGAAAATTAATATCTATCGAGGAGAGATGTAAACTATAATTCGTAAAAAAAAATTACAATTCCAAGTTACTCGACTAGAACGGAAATCGAGATAAAAACGAAGAGACTACGGTGAAAGAAAGAGCGAAAAAAAAGAACCGCGGAACTACCGTCGTAACGGAGTGATCACACGGATATAGCAAGCTCGTTCCCTTAAGCCGCGTCCCCCCCTCCGCTCCCCGGTGGATTCCGCTCGAGTGTATGCGAGAGCGACGTCGGCTGCGAGGCTACGCCGCCTCAGCACGTTTAGATACGGAAAGCCCGCCTCAGTCGGTGCCCGAACGCCCGAGCGATCGCGTTGTTACAGTTCAGCGACCGAACATACGCGTCGGAAGTACGAGCCGAAAAACCTCTTCGAACCTAGTGCACGCCTATTCGCCCTATACCGAAACTCTTCTCTCCATCGTACGAAAAAAAAATAATCGAAATAGCGCACGGGACAACGCGATTCTCACCCTAAAGTTATAAGCATAAAAAAAAAGATTATTTGCCTCTTGGGTACCTTTTTATTCCCCACCGCGACTAAAAATTCCGAGAACTTTGCGTGTCTCTTCTTCGGCTAAAAGCCGTGAGAAAAATTGTAAAAAAAGAAAAAACGAGGGATCGAAAAGATGGCGATGGAATCACGCGTGCAGCGTGCTCGGGGCACAAGGACGACGCGCGCGCGCGCGCGCCAATTCTATATCGCCATCCCCACCACCGCGGCGCTCGGACGACTTCGATGTCTGGCTGTGCTCTGGCTCGTCCGGCGAGCCGCTCTCCGACTTCTCAACGGGACGGATATACGGGGAGCAGACGAAATCTCTCTCTCTCTCTCTCTCTCTCGGTCAGGTTTGCTCATCTGCCTCCCGTTAGCACGGCGAGTATTAGAACACTCCACGCAGTGAGGAGAGCAGTGTGCGTCGATATTGCCTCGTCGGATCACTGGCCAGGCCACCGCCAGTCCTCCGATGTCGCTCTGCGTCTTCCCAACTCTCAGCGCGTTCGTGCGCGCGCGCATGTGTGTGTGTGCTTTTATTCTTTTCATCTCTACGCGATAAGCACATTTCGAGGCTCTCGGTCACACGATCCGAGGATCGCGCATGCGCGGCGAGAGTCGCGAGTCACGTGAGATAAGGACTTTGAGGCGGTTCAACTCGATTCTATGTTTCTTTACACAAAGTTATTAACGATTATTATAAATTTGTAACTTATTTTTTTGAAGAAAAAGAAAGGTTGACCAAGTTGCGCTATAATTTTTTGGGATTCTAGAATCGATGGTGAGGGGTTTGTTAATGATTTTAAAAAAAAATCGTCTGTATAAGAACGTGTCGTCACAGCTCGCCAGGTGTAAAGTCGAAAGTCCGATTGTGTTCGATTCCATCGACCACGTGACCGGCTAGCGCGACGCGTTATCGTCATCATAGGCCGTAATAAACTTTTCCACTGGGGCGACACAGGCTATTCTATTTTCGTGCTATCGGTCTATTCGCTGCTTCGAGCCCCAAAATTTCTCGGAATTCTCAGGCGAGCTACGAAAGTTTGTTGGTTTTCGAATTCGTCGGAGCTGCGCGGGAGGGGAGGGGGAGAGCAGGGAGGGGAAACGGTCACCCTGCGCTGCCTGTTCTGTGTATTCTTATCGGTTTACGACTACAAGAGTGTCTTATCGGCATAGAAAAAAAAAGGAACGCTGGCGGTGTGTTTGCCAGCGAGCCGATATCAGTCGACAGAGCGCTTCGTGCGCTACGGTCCGGATGATAGAACTTTTCGTTGCGAACACGCTCTTCCTATCCCACTTCCCTCTATAAACTAGTCCGCGAGTCCTGACTCACCGCACGATATTTAATCGCCCGTTCGTTTGTTTCTCGAGGCTCGCACGTTCGGGCGCGATGGCCTAACGAATTATGAGCTTTGTTTTTGGAAGTCGGTCAGGAAACTTTTTTTTTCTTTTACATCCTACTAAGGCCACTTGTCGGACGCTGAGTCATCGGATGCGGCCCGAGGCGGTCCGCGGTCTAGGCGCGCATGCGCGATCACAGTGAAACGTTGTTTCGAATAATGGCAATGTGTTAGTAAAAAAAAATGGAATGGTGTTTAATGAAAACTTACAAATCGCCTTTTTATTTTCCCACTGGCAAATTCCCCATTGACGAAGCAAAGTTTTAGTAATTTTGGGTGCATGGATTTTCGTACTGATTGGAATGTGTTTTTGCAGAATCGGTAATGGAGCCTAAAATGGCGCGAAGAGGCAACTTACGAGGACAGTTTGGGATCGAAGAAACCGTGGAAGGATTATTACGGGCCCAAAGTCCCTTGTCATTCTCCTGTCCGGTGTAATGTTCGTACGCTACTGGACGGAGAACTGATAAGGGCCCGAGGGTCACAGAATCATCAGAGGAAACGTGTCGGCGATCTGGAGCGGATCTACGAATTATGAACAAAAAAAATCAACATTTTTGTCGATCGTGTGTTTCATCGAATTCAATAAAACTTTGATAATTCTAATTGTAACTTGCAATTAATTGTTTACCTAACCAAGTTTCAGGTGCAATCCCTTAATTAATACAAAAATAATGGTTTTGATAAATGTTCTCCGGACGAAATATCTCGAAAGTGTTCATTCACGGATCGCGAAGCTGTGTTTATTATTGTTAATGGCATCCTATTTTGTTACGATGTCAATAGAAGTCATATTATAAATTATATTATAGAATATATCATATTATAGAATAGAATTATTGATTAATTGGATACGCGGTATTTACATCGAATCAACAGTCTATCAACATTTTTGTCAATTGTGTGATTCGCGGAATTCAATAAAACTTTGATAACAAGCTGCAAATTGTAACATACGATTAATTGTTTACCTAACAAATTTTCATCTCCACGGTTCTGTCTTCGATCCGAATAAATGTGCGCTCTCGGTAAAGAAGGTGCAATCCCGTAAATTATTTTCAAAAACTAACTCATACGCAGGCTAGCGTGTTTTCAAGCTTATAAAAAAGTACGAACGTTGATTCAAAGAAAAAAAATGTAACTCAAAAAAAATTAAATCTCATACACAAAAGATTGAGGAAAGGATTTCATTTAACTTACCAAAAAGCGACAGCGCTACTAATATTGAAATCCCGAACGAATCATTCTTCAATGCGTCGTTTATATAAAACACAACGCGAATAAACGTGACGGTATCCGTATTTTTATTTCAAGATAACTATCGATATTTCTTTTAAATCAAAAAATTGATTAACTGTCAGGGAGCGCAATTATTATAAGACTACAGTGACGCATCCAAGAGCGTCAGCTTCAAACTCGTGCAGCAGCCAATAACAGCAAGAATAAAACGATAACAATACCCTTCGATATTTTTTGAGAATTTTCATTAACATAGAAAATATGGATTTTCCTAAACGGGGAAAAGGAACAACAACAAAAAATTCGTTACGATAAATGTTTTCTGGACGAAGTGTCTCGAAGGTGTTCATTCACTGATCGCGAAGCTTCGTTTATTATTGTTAAATGCATTCCATTTTTGTTGCTACGTCAATAGAAGTATTGATTAATTAAATACACGGTATTCACATAACAGTAATTGTACCGCACGAGTCAACGTGCGCCTTTGCAAAAATCGAGCTCAAAGTCGTTTGGCGAAAAGTCACATGGGACGAACCTGGATACTTCGGTGCGCCCGCATCGACGTAACACGGTAAGGGGTCGTCGGCGATAAGGAATTGGAAATCCTCGATGAGGCAACACTTGGGCGCTATCAAGTGCCGGTGCATTTCGATGCGTCATTGTCGATTTGCATCGTCGAGGTGTTCTCTTGAATTATCGAACGCGACGGCGGGCGAATTATTTCCAATGTTCGCCCGACCGAATTTGGCATCAGAACTATTCGCTTTGCGGGTTCCTTGACGTTGAGAAGAGACCGGACGTCGAGGATCTTGAGAGACGAGGCGTCGCTGACAACGGAGCAGTTGTCTTTGACCTCGGCTTTCGGCAAGATGACCTGCGGCTTCGGCGCTAACGAGAAAGCCAACGAGGACGAGTGTTTCGAGGTTTTCGGCGCTATGGGCAGTTCGACGAGAGCTGCGCTTCTCTTTCGCAGCGTTGAGACTTTCGTCGGGCTCGGACGAATATCTTGGGTCACTGGTAGGACCGAAGACGGCATTTTCGACTCTACGGCGACCAAGGTTCCTGTAACGAATAGAGTATAATGTAATGTATTTTATTAATGGAGGATAATGTAACGAATAACGTGTAATATAATGCACTTTTTTAACGTAGGATCGTGTAACGAATAAAGTGTAATGTTATGCACTTTATTAACGTAGGATCGTGTAACGAATAAAGTGTAATGTAATGCACTTTATTAACGTAGGATCGTGTAACGAATAAAGTATACCCATATGTATGAAATGTATGAAATATATGAAATGTATGAAATAGTTATTTGTATGGTAAGAACGTAGAAACCGAGTCCTTGACGAGTGTGAAAAAGCAGCACGAGCCGAAGGCCAGTGTGGCATTCACTGACAAACGGAGTCAAAACTCCCTTTTCGTTGGATCCAACGTACTAACGTTGGATCCAAGTATAATGTAATGTGCAAGTTTGATGTACTTTGTCTACAATGTTATTCGGCAAAGGAAAATTTTCGAACGCTCGATAAAACATTTTTAAATGCCGACCTTTTTGAATAGCTTTCGTGACGGGACAATCGTCGTGGGCGAGTAGCAAGGCCCTCAGCCTGGCGACTTCGGACCTCAGAGCTTTGACTTCCAACTGCAGAGCGGCGTTCTTTTCGTTGGCGTTCGACGCCGTTCTCTGGAGCTGTTGAATCCAAGCTTTCCGCTTTGCTCGAGCTCGCATCGAGCTCGCTCGATTTCGGGCTTGAACCTCTTGCTTTCTTCGCTGCTCGGGATTCCCCGCTATCCTTTCGTTCGACTTTTGATTTTTTGTTTTTTCCGGAGATTCCGAAATCCCGTTGGTCAACGCACTCGGGACAACCGCGCCATTTTTCGTCAGGGCTTGCTTCAAACGCTAAAACATTTTCGTAGAACAAATTTCAACGTCGCGGAATATTTTTTTTTTTAATACAGAAAACCCTAAAAATGGGGACAAATTGTTAATGCACGTTAAAACAAGAAATAAAATAAACCATTTTAGCGATCGTCATCCTATTAGTACTGCTGTTCTGTGTCGATTTTTTAGCTTCGTTCGTGTCCTCGACTCGTTTCAACAATGTTTGTCCGCTCTGCGAAACGATGCTCTGCGTTTTTCCGTTGATCCGATAGTTGCTCCGATTTTCGCAAAACGGTATAGCTGACAGCTGCATCATTTTACCGTCGGCGGTTTTCAACAGAAGTTGAACTTCCTGTCCGTTTATCGACCTGCACAAAATTGCACTGATTAATATCGATTTGTGGGACTTTCGAAGAAAGAAGGTTGAACAATCGGCGAGTATAGAAAATAGTTATTTACAAATTTGCCGCAGTCGTTCCGACGATCTTCGTTGTCATGGACGTGTCGGCTTCTTGCACGACGATTGCGTTGCTCTCAATTTCGACGGGCTTCTTCGGTCCTACGACGATCTCCACGCTCTTGCTAATCTGTCGGGCAGTCAAAGGCGGATTCCGGTCCGCGGTATCTTCGTCGCTCGCGCCTAGATTCTTATCGTTGCCGGAGCCGGAATCAATATCCCGGCGTTTTTTTATCACACTCGTGGTCACGGTCGATGCTGAGACGTCCGTTATATTCGGAAATATGTGGGGGGTGTGCAACGTGTCGTCAGTTCCACCGACCTAAATAATTAATTCAGAAACGTTACATCTCGATATCTGGAGCTAACATAAATACGTGATGTTGTAAACTATTTTTAGTGTTCGGCTCCTTGATCAAAGTCCTGTAAGTAAGGCCCGGTTTACCACGGTGGGTTCTCAAATACCCCGGCACACAAAAAAAAACCATGAAGAAATAAAAAAATTCACAAGAAAAAACGTATTTTTAGAGATTAAAAAATATTCGAACTGTAATACCAGTTAAAAAAATCGTAATTTTGTTAACTGTTTTTAGTGTTCGGCTCTTTCATCAAAGTCCTGCAAGTAACCCCTGGTTTACCACTGTGGGGTCTCGGACACCACATTGGAAAAAACCATGAGAAAATAAAAGATGCACAAGAAAAACGTATTTTTGGAGGTAATAAAAATGTTACAACTGTAACATCTGTTGATAAAATCGTAATTTTGTAAATTATCGATAGTGTTCGGCTCCTTGATCAAAGTCCCGTAAGCAACCCCTGGTTTACCACTGTGGGGCCTCAGATATCCCACGATACAAAAAAAAATGACAAAATAAAAAATGCACAAGAAAAAAGTCTTTTTGGAGGTAAAAAAAATGTTGCATCATTAACACCTGTTGATAAAATCGTAAGAATTATCTTCTACTCCTTGCAGCTTTGATTTTACTTTTCTTGACTCTTACCTCAGTCTCGGAGAGCGTTCCTGTTTTACCGGCTTCCACAGCCCTCCTGAAAGTCTCCTCGAAGGGATTGACGTTCTGCAGATCTTGAAAGAGGCCAACCTCTTCGCAGTTTCTTATGAACCTCGTAGGCGTTGGAGTCTGATCGGCTGTTGAATTGTCGCTTGCATTATAAAGTGATCAATATTTTTGCCTAACGCTTGATTACAAAATTTTTATTTTTTTTCTCATACTCACCGACGAATGTGTTTTTCCCATTGCTTCCTAGATTCAAAACCATATCGTGCTTCTTCTTGTGGACGACGAGATGGTCCTCGTTCGTGAAGCTCTGAGCGTTTTTTGAACGAAAATGATAAACATTTTTTTTACGATGCAGGTGAGGGTTAGTTGTCGGACTCGACGAACGATTCGGAGTTCAGCCTAAAAACTTACCATGTTGCAGCCCGGCGAGGGACAGGCGAAGGGTTTTTCCGATTCACCCATCTTTCGTTGCCGGGCAGCCTCGCGGATGTGCAGAGCTTAGCAACGATAAAAAACAGACGGGCTCCGCTCTCTTATTATTTTTATTTGACAGATGAATTCCGCGACTGTCCGGGACGATGTTATCCGGAGGCCCTCTCTCGGTGCCGCGTCGAACACGGATATCCGCACTGCGTCCGCGGATATTACAGTGAACTGCAGCTTACTTTACGCGCGCATTGGTATAGTAGAAAATGCTAAAAACAGATAGAAAACAAATACAAACATTTAATGTAGAAAATATTAGATGTTCGTAGAAAATTCTGAAAATAAAAATTAGTCGTAAATTACCCTGTAATAAACAAAAGTATTGAAATCCAATTTCCAAAGATAACAACGATAACAACGATGACAACGATGACAACGATGACAACGATGACAACGATGACAACGATAACAACGATAACAACGATAACAACGATGACAACGATAACAACGATAACAACGATAACAACGATAACAACGATAACAACGATAACAACGATAACAACGATAACAACGATAACAACGATAACAACGATAACAACGATAACAACGATAACAACGATAACAACGATAACAACGATAACAACGATAACAACGATAACAACGATAACAACGATAACAACGATAACAACGATAACAACGATAACAACGATAACAACGATAACAACGATAACAACGATAACAACGATAACAACGATAACAACGATAACAACGATAACAACAGTTATTTCCGGGGAAAAAAGCTTCTTGTAGGAGGCGATTGAGATGTGCATCTCAATTAACACGGTAAAAGGGGAATAATCGATCCTACAGTACAGACGATCGAAGTTCGTTGCAGGCGAAGATAAGTTTAACGGAGGATACGGTACATTGCGACAAGTAAAAGGCACAATTTCACTGAGAATTAGTGACGCTCCTTGGGAGGCTGGTCCAGCATCGCTAAAGGAGCAAAAGAGCAGCGCGAGGCTTATAACCCGGCGACATATATTAGCTGACCGGGGGAGAGTGAGAAGGGCAATCAACAGCGCCAGGTAAGAGGAGAGCGCTCGTTGATGCGAGGGGGCTCCAGCTCGTGAGGTTTCCGTTCCTCATCAGTAGTCAGCCGCGGTGTCTCGCACTCTCCCGCCGCGAGCGCGTATCTCCAAGATTCGTCGGATCGTCCCGATCCTCGCCGGGACTCCTCAAGTAAAATTTCATGTCGATCGATCGGCGACACTCGTTATCTTCGCACACGTCGATCGTTATTGAAATTAAATTTTAAAAAAGAACAAAATTGTTTGCAGTTTTCTGAAAAATATAAGTAAAACGAGGTATTGGTGCGTGTGTGTGCTGTGAATATATACGCGGATTCCTGAAACTTGATAGCCGAGGTAAGCTTTCTGCCAGGAGAGCGACGCTTTCTATCGCTCTAGACCGTTCGCGGTACACGTGGAATAATCCGGTGTGGCGTGTTGTTATCATTATTGAATCGAAGATCGCCTGACCTTGATCTGAATATGCGGAATTAATATATTCCCATTTTATTGGCTCGTCCAATGACCTACATTTTACCCGGTTGGTAGATACTTTATCTCCGATTTTTTATTAATGAAAAAAAAAATGGTATCGGTAGACGAGCTTTAAGTTGATATGAAACACCGCCGCCGGTAAGGAAAACTGCCGTCTTGAGACCGCAGCCCGCCGAGAAAAAAAGTACATTACGATACTAGTTCAAAAAAAACTTTATCTGACGAGTGTCAGTTTGCGGCCAGTCTTGCAATCACACGAGTTAAGAAAACGTTTTTCGCGCGAGTATTGTACAAAATTTTATTTCACAAACTGCGAAACTTGCACTTTCGCACCGAGCTTAATAAAGTGTATTTAATTTTTCTTTTTCGATAAGATTAATTTAATAAATCAATGAATATTCGATCGCCCATTCCGAAGTAACCGGAGGTTACGCAAAGCGTGCGGAAAACCGCCACTTTCGCACCGAGTGAAATAAAGAAAATTGTCTTTGCCTTGGGAATCGGCAGCCGCGAGGAAAGATCATCTTCTTTTTCTTCGGCGGTCTGCGGTCTCAAAACGGCATTCGGAACAGCTCTTGTTACCAACCGGGTGCGGTGCAGATGGGCCGGAGTTTATACAACATCACTTTAAGATAAAATATGTTCCAAAAACCCCGTTAGATGCCTGCGGTCGTATTCGGACTATATTGTGTTGCCGCAGATCCAAAGAGTTTTGTGTCTGTAAAAAAAATACACTCTATGAAAAAACCACAGACAGTGAGGCATTTTTTTTAACTATCTCGGGAGCGAACGATGACCACGGGTGAAAGTGTGCCCTTGCCGGTGCGCCGCTCTCAACGATTCTCGTTTCCCATTATCCTTATGGGATCAGAGATTGTTCACCTTGATCTTGCGGTACGAACGCGGGAGCGTCGATAAGGTCATTCGCTGTTTTACCCGATGCAACGAATGTTTACCCTTCACGCACGGGATGTGAGCGAGGACCTCGAGTCCGGACTGGAATCGCTCGGCGAGCACTTACATTGGGCTGCATTAAAAATCGCTGTATCTCAAGAAAAGATTGATGATACCGAAATTCGAATACTACTCTTTGGAGAGCAATGTTCACGATATTATATCTGTGTAAAGTTATATTTTTATCATTAATGTATAGTGTGTTATTGTTATCGGAAATTTATATTTTTAATAGAAGCCTACCAAAGGTCGCGGAGTCTCCGTCTTGCGTCGTCGCCGTCGGCGCGATGCTCCAGTACGTGAATGGTTTAAATTTTTTTTAATATTCCCACGATGAAGTTTAACGCTATAATAGTTGATTTCGATATTACAAATTGAAGTTTGAATTTATGGAGAGGCATGTAAATTTTTTTAGATCATTTGTTAATTTTTTATGCGCGGAGTAAACCAAAGTACTGAGTACTTTAAAAAAAAGACCAGCTTACGTACGATTAATGAAAAAAAATCCTGTTTTACATTTTAGTTCACACTATTTAACAATTAAGTGTAAGATGTACCAAGTGTCATTCTTCTAGCTAGTCAAAATAAAGTTGTATCATTAACCATTATTGACTTATATATTTTTGCTATCTAGTTCGGATTAACCGGGATTTCGATTATCCGGAGACTCTTCGGTTAATCGGGGTTCTACTGCATTTATCCATCTTTTGCAATCATATCCTTTGCAAACATATCAACTACTAATTATAGATACTATTTTAACAGTAATTCCTTTTTTTACCATTATATATTCATAATAAACTCAATTCTGCGGACTCGTTGTCCGGTAAATGGGACGTGCCCACTCATCGGTACGTTTACCTCAAAACAATTCCAGGCGTTTCGACGTTCGATCGTACCGGGCAAAACAGCGGAGCAAGAAATCGGTGAAAGTGTACCCTTGCCTTACCGACTGCTACGCGATGTAAAGTACATGCGGTATCTTCCTCGGTTTACTTTCCTTCGAACCGATAAGAGAATCACGCGAGATCCGGCACAATCGGCTCTCTCGATGCAACGTCGAAACGCCGATTCAACGAAAATTCTTTGGGCGACGCCCGCTCGGATGTACACACGTGAAGTAGGATGCGGTGCGAGTCTGTATTCGTTGCCGCGACGGGCGAGCAGGCCGGACAAACGGCAAAGTCGAAAGTCACCGGAGAAAACTTTCACTGACGACGAAAAGTGTATGGCGGTACAAAACGTGCTCGCTTGTATCGGCTGCGTATATCTGCCGGGCCGAAGGAAGTTGATTGGTGTATATATATATATATATATATATACATGTATATATAAGAACGAAGTACGATGGAACGGACGAGCGCTGCCTCCTCGCACTATAGACGATCCTTGTCTGTACCGTCGCTGAGAGACGTTCCACTTGTTTCAGTGGCCTGGTTTCGTGTCCTACTTTTGCACGGGACTGTACCGAAGTGGCGTGCGCTCTCGGGGCCCCGGAGAGACTTGTGTCACACGTGTATGATCTCGACTCGTCGTCGCCGGTCGTCTTCGTCATCGTCCTCTGCCACGCTACCTCAAACATGCTGGATGGACGGCGCAGAATTTTCTCGAACATCGAAATATCAAACTGAATGTAGTTCGAGCGACTAACCCGAAATTTTACTATGTCCCCCGTCCCGCTCGGCACTCTGGGCGTCCTACTACTCGTCCTCGGCGCCACCGGCGGCAACGGAGGAGCCTCGACTCGGCGACGAAGAAACGACAAATATCTCACCGTCGGTAAGAAACAATTTTTACAGGCTGGTTCGATTAAAGCTCTAACAATTGGGCTAATCGGATCTTTGAGAAAAAAAGAAATAAGAAAGTACGCTGCGAAATCAATTCAAGTTTTCTTCTCAATCGAGAGTAAAGCAAAGCAAATTATTGGATGAATTCGTAAAATGAATCGTAAAATGAATCTTCAAGTTCAAACCGAAATAAATAAAAAATGTAATACGGCATTTCCTAAAAATGCCATTGCAACGAATTCTTTTTTATCGATCTTATCGAAGCCAAATGAATAATGTAATACGAACAGGTAAAAAGATAAGAAAAAAACAAGGCTGCAAAGTCACTGAAAGTTTTCTTCTCATTCGGGAGTAAAAAAAGAAAATTACTGGGTGAATTCGTGAAAGGTCTTAAAAAAAAATTACCTATCAATCTTCAAGGTCAAACAAAGTGAAAAACAAAATTTAGTATGACGTTTCCTAAAAATGCCATTGGAACCAATTCTTTTTTATCGATCGTATCGACGCCCAATGAATAACGTATTACGGAAGTGTGCGCATATATGGAGGAGTGCGAAAGTGACGAAAAAAAAAAAATTATGCATCCACAGACACGGGTGAGCCGTCCTTGGAGACCAACGAGGTTCAGTCTTACGCGGGGGAGGCGAGATTCTTCGACGAGCTTGGCCGTGAGTTTAATAAACTTGTTTCATTACGTTTTTTTATTTTTTGGTCAATTTTACGTGTTCTTTTTGCTTCTTCTTATTTTCGTAGTTTAGAAAAGTAGTGACCGAGGACGGTCGGACCGCGTCGTTCCGAGCGAGTCGACATTCGAGTCACATGGAACTGTTGCTCCCGTTGGTTGTGACCATCCAAGAAGGTAGAGCGTAGCAGAGGAGTCCACCGTTTACGTGAACACGAGTTTGCTCCTTACGACTCTGCGACGAGACTTTGCGTGCTCGCTTATGTGCCGTCGCACACTCCGTAGCTCGCGGAAGCGCGACGTCGCGCTGCGCCTGCCGCCCTCGCTGGACGATTCGCGATTACCGACACAGACACTATTGTAACACCTGTTGTACTACATTCTCCCGCGCGAAAGAGAAAGGCTCGATTCTTTGAGAGTGTTGGCGCGCGTTGGTGATAATACCGAGGCGACTATTTTTCCGATCGGCCGAAAGACCATTTTTCACGAACTCCCTTTAGGGCGGATGAAGTATCGCGGTCGGTAAAGAAATTTAACCAATTATTTCCGGGACTTTCGCAAATATTTCGATTAACATCGAATTAGGTTTCTTATGGATAATAAGTAGAATCATGAGAATTGTAATTCGCTTTTGTTCGAATTATGGAGAGGCTCGGAGAAAATATAGGGAAAGCGTTCGGTTACCGACCGAGCGCGCTGGCGGGAGAACGGCTCGATAATCCGATACGCGTTGAGGCATTAGCATAAGGATTTGGTCCAAAAAGCAGGTCGATTTTTTTTTTAACGCGGGTATTGGAAGGAGAACATACAATTTTGGATAAACAATTGTAAAATATACCACTCATTTGACTAGTGTGCCATGCAGTAACAACCTTAAGTGATTTTCGTTTCTCTAAATGCTTTGCCTAGTACCGCAGGTTTATGGCAAATAATGCATATCATGCCTCGAAAATTGCAGAGATTTCACGCGAAGATCAGCGGAAATCACCGTGCAATTTTCGTGAACGCGCTCGACACGGTTGGAAAGTCGGTTTCTCGATACATGCTCAACGAATTACCGGCAAATATGTACCATACATATTCGTATTTTGCAATCTACGGTCAGCTCTTTTTTAAAGAAAAGAAATATATAAAATTAATCTTTTCATCAACTTTAATATGCTTGATTTTTTTGGATTTTTATACCATACAAAGGTGTTTGAAATTCCCGCTTAGTTCTTTAAAACTTAAACAACGAAGTGAACACTATTCGTAAGGACCTCCTTACGAGCCTTAAAGGGTTGAACGATAGTGCCGAAAGCGTCCTTAAGGGGTAAAAAAAAAGTTTTTCATCGACGGAAAATACTTTATAGACAATGCGGTCCAACGGCAAGGAACCGGGCGCTCTGCCGACGGCGGGAGGTAGTTGAAAAGGAAAAGAAAGCAGTGGAAGTAAGAATCGCGTGGAGAGGGTATATAGACGCACCGTGCACGCCGAGTCCGATGAATAAGGAGAGCACCTCGGGGTACATAGAAATAAGCTAGGTTCGCCGCGGTGGACACGCTCTCGCGGGAAAGCCAAAGTCGTGCCTCTCGGTGAAAGCAGCGGGCAAGTGCCTCGGCAATTCGTGTTCGTCTCTCGTCCGCGTCACGGAGACGACACCAACAGTCCAAGAACGTACGGAGCACCGGTGACACTGCCACACTGACTGAGAGTGAGCGGTCGCCCCCGTCCATCGGCCCACCTAAAACAACAACAACAAAAATCCAATTGTTATATCACAAATAAATTCTTTAACGATCAAAAAATGTAAAAAGTAAATTTTAAAAATTTGAAGATCCGACGCGAATTCTTCAAAGTAAAAAAAAAACGTGTTAATATATTTCTTTTTCACACTAGCTATGACTAGAGTGAGCGCTCACCCCGTCCGTCGAATCACCTAAAACAACAACGAAAAACCCAATTATTAAATCAGTAAATCACAAAAAAAATTTAAGTTTTAAAAAAGGAGCAATTAAATTTTTTTAATTTGAAGATTCAACGCAAATACTTCAGAGTAAAAAAATCGTGATAATTCATTGTTTTTTGTACACCGACAGAGAGTGAGCAGTTACGTCCATCGGCCCACCTAAGACAACAATAAAACCCAATTATTAAGTCAATTATTATATTACAAAAAAAAATTTGTTTAACCTTTAAAAAAGAAGAAATTAAATTTTAAACAATCGTTAAACTAAATTAAAAAAGATTCAACGCAAGTTCCCCAAAGTAAAAAAAAATCGTGTTAATAATTTTTAAAAAATTCAAATGTGATTCGAGGATCGTAAAAAAGTGGTCTCCCGTGTTTCCTTCAACGCCCAACCTACATGCTAAAGAGCCGAGTCGAGAATCCTCGGCCGGCTGAGACAGTGCGCTCCGGGTCTTTACGATGTCACACTCCCGCGATTTGTTTATAATTTTTAATGGTGTTTAAAAATTGTTAAAATAAATTTAAAAAAAGATTCCAATAATCGGCTCATGAATTCGGCGATGAAGTCGCCGAAGGTTTCGCGGCTTCGCCGGAGGTTGCTCGAGCTGACGGCGTTCCTCGCCCTCGTCTGCTGCGTCGCGGCCCGGGATTATCAGCACGACGGTCACTTCGGAATCGAGCCGAGATACTCGTTCGATGTTCGAGGCGATGTTCTCCCAGCTTCGAGATTTTCGCCGTTGGGTCTTCGCAGGAACGTTTACTCGGTCCGGGTCGACGAGGACTCGGAGGGGCTCCAGCGTCAGATGAAAAATGTCAACGGAGCGAGGGCGAAAAATTCGCACCTGCGAAGATTCATCGACGACTTCGAGCTGGACGACAATCTGGACTCGTGGAACGGCGAGCCGGTTGGAAAAAATGCCGACACCCTGGCGAGCTTCCTCGAGGAACTGGCCAAGAGGCGGAGGGCGAGCGGCGGCCAATTCTTCGGCGACGACGCCGGGGAATTCGCGACTAACGAGAAACCCGGAAATCGGGGCGGACGGAGAAGAAAATTGACGAGCCACGAGCAGGGCTTGCTTCTCGTCGAGACCCTGAGGAAAAAACGAAATTACACCAGTGCCGGGGTCACTGCGGCTGTTAACGACTATAGAGGACACGGCGGCAACAACGCCGTTCAGAGTGGGATTATGGATATGCTAGGGAGAAGTAGGAATCCTACGATACCGATTTTTTTTGTCTTTCCGAGCGGAGGCTACTTTGAAATCGGCGTTTTTACGTTCGTTGCATGTACTTTTTTTTTGTATCGGTATGGAAATTAAATGAATGTCTTTTTTAATCGAGCTTTTCACGCACAAAAAAGTACGCGAATTAATTAGGTCCATTAAAAAAACCCAATTTTTTTTTCTTTTTTATGGACCTGATTGATTAAAAAAATTAATGAATATTTGATCGGTTTCGAAGTATTCGGAATGCATTTTTACATTCATTGCGTGTACTTTTATTATTAATTTCGTATATATTTTTTCAATTTATCTTTTCACGTATTATAAAGTCACGTATTAAATTTTTTTAATCGACAAGGTTCATTTTATAAATCAATGAATATTTGATTGCCGATTTCGAAGTAACCGGAGGTGTAAGTTAGTAACTTTCGTGGGCCGCTGTTAACTGTCGCAATCCCGCACGAGAATACATTTTCGGGCCGAAATTAAAATAATTCTTTTGTGTCGGACAAACATTTCGTAACTTCATCAATCCATTTTTTCTTAATTGTCTCACACCACGGTAAATTTGTACTCGCCAACTTTGTGAAGAGTCCTCTCCGCGCCGGAAAAATGGCTCTGCGTGGCGTGACGAAACTGAAGGATGTCGTTCAGTCCCGAGGACACTTTCCCGGGGCCGGACTCTTCTGGGTTACGCCATTGATGATTATATATTTTTTATATTAAAATAAAAAAAGTAATTTTAATTGTCATCCGCCGATGAGAGATTGTGCATAAATAATTTAGCTACCATGAAAAATATTCGAATGCCGGTCGACGATTTTTTTCAAATAAAAATAAAAATGGGTCGCTGTTGAGCCGGGTGCGTACAGTGTGAAAATTAGCATTTTTTTTTGCAGTGATACCGCAGACCTGCAAGTACAAGGGCACCAAGTTCGAGTGCGGTTTGAGCATAAGCTGCGTTCTCGGGGGCGGTCGTCCGGTAGATCTATGCTCGGGTGGCCTCATCTGGAGCTGCTGCGTCGATGATGACGACATTCCTGACAAAGTTCCTCGACCGAGTGCCGGTTTACTCCAAAATGCCAGTAAGCTAACATATTCTATATATGATACTATATTTTATAGAAAAGAGTAAAAATAGGGGTAAAAAGGGTTTTTAAAAAGTTGAACATTTCAATTTTCACATAGTTTTTTCATAAAAGTTGACAATTTTTATTGTGTAAAAATGCGCGCACAGACAGTTTGGAAGAAATTACCAATCGCGTACAAAAAAAAAAACACAACGGAACTTTTTAAAATTATATTTTGAAGAAACATTGACTATTAACCACACCTGCTGTGTGTGCAATTTCGGCTTGATCAGTCGAGGCAATGAAGAGTTATAGCGGTTTGAATTTTTTGCGTCTTAGTCACACACACATACATCCGAACAATTTTTCTAAATATGATTTTTTGATGTTTTCAAACATTCTGAACATGTTTTCATAAAAATTTCGAAACATTCTTTTTCACCAAAAACAAAGCTTGCCATGTGAGGAAGCAAAGGGTAAAAAGGATTTAAAAGGGATAATAACCGGTAAAAAGGGTAGAAAAGCGTAAAAAGTATTAGAAGGGTTAAGACAAATGGTAAAAAAGTGGAAAAAAGGGTAGAAAAACATAAAAAGGGCTAAAGAAGGGTAAAAAGGAATAAAGAAGGATAAAAAGGGTACAAAAGGAAAATAGGGTTAAAAGGGTTAAAAGGGTTAAAAAAAACTTAAACCGATCAATTACTTCCCAAACAAAGTATCGATCAACATCCCCAACTGTGAATGACCTCCCCGATTGTGTAACATTCTCCGGAGAGAACGGCATGTTTCAAAGCATAGCGCATCGAGCAGGCAAAAAACTTGATTGCACAACACAGCTCTCGGTATCGGAAAAACCAAGGGCTTGGGTGTTGAAAACCTGTCCACAAAAACAAAATAATAATAATAATAAAAATAAAAATTACTGCACAATGCCGCAACTATTGGAAATCCGCACCTTGAATCGTTCCATCCAAAAAACGCTGAAAATGTTTCGCACTGCCGCACCTTCATCGCGAGTTGCACGAAGAGGCGCCTGTTGCGCGGTTTTAGTGAGTGAGAGATGGATTTTAGCGTTCTCGTTAAACCTGGCGAATCAGCGTCCGTACGTGGACGAGGAGGTGAATATCTACAGTCCGGGCTCGAACCGTCCGAGGCCGACGCAGGCCCAGCAGCAGTACCAGCATCAGGAGCCGCACCGGCCCACCGGCCAGCATTCCTCGGGCCATTATTACATCAACGGTAACACGATAGCCCCGCCGAGCCTCTACGAGCCGACGTACTCGCCGTGGGACCAAAACAATCGTCCGAACGATCGCCCCTACCCGGTCGATCGTCCCGATAACGGTTATCCGCAGATCGACGATTATACCCAGGACGAGTACGAGACCGGCCTTCATCGGCCCAGCGTCCAGCATCAGCCCTACGACTCCACGTACCGTGGTAATCGATCAACGGGATTATTTTCCTCAGGCACCATTTTTGTATGCACCGACGACACTCGTGGAAGGCCTCTTCTTTATCGGCAATCGTCGCGTCACCGCTATCGTCTTACCCTCACAGCTTGTCCACTGGTAACACGAATTATCCGAGTCTTCGTCGCTCAATGTAATGTCCATTAGCCGGATAAGATTTTTTAGCCGGCCAAGACGGCGCAACTGTACAGCCCTACTCTGATGGCGGATGTGAGGCAGAAAATTATAATTTGGTGACATTTTTTTTTAAATCTTAAAAGTATTTTTTCATTAACGAATTACTGTTTATGTGGATCGTTTGGATCAGATGTTTCTTTCTTTTTTGTAATTTTTTCGAGTGGTCATTTTTGACGTTCGGTTTATGTTAATGGTTCTCTTTAGAGAACACTGTACGATGAGTCGATTTTTTTAATCGAAACCTTACGCCAGTCATTTGAGTAATTAATTTCGGCCCGACAATCGGTGATTCATCGTTCCCAATAAGTTGGATGTCAGAGTCATTGACCCCCTTACTTGACCGAACACATTGAGAAGCGCCTTAAGAGCAGTCTTACATACGGATATAAAAAACATCTTATCACTGTTGTAGGGGACTTTTTTATGTGTCAGTGCTTAAAATCGTCTACATGTAAAAAAACAACGTTTAGAAAAAAAAATTGCTGTGTATGTACGTGTGTATGATGGACTTGAAAAATTGAAACCTATGTAACTCAGTGACGAATTCGACGAGGCAATTGAACGCGATTTTAAAAAGTAGGAAGCTATGAGCATATTTCGTTGCATAGGGTAAAAGTGGTGAATATGGACCACCCTTTTTTTTGTCTTTTTATCTCAAATCGCATATGCATCATTTTTCAATAGTGAACCTTATGGACAAAAAAACGAAAAACCCGAGAAGGGTATACGAGGAAAAGAGCGAAAAGGAAAACTAATATATTCACCATTTTTGCTAAATTTTTACCGACTGAAAAAAAATTTAAGTCAGTGACTAGGAAATCCATCTTATCTGTCCCTCACCGTCCGGATCTAGCCGAGAAATGTTTGATCGATTTTCCGTGCACACCGTACCTACTGTCTTCTATCTGACTTTGTGATTAGGGAAAAAGGTCGGGGTTCACGATCCAACGACAAAAAAAAAATCGTTTACTTATATCGTCGGTATAAAAGGGCACTGCAATAGTTTTTTTTTATAATGACTCAATCAGTGCGAATTTAACTATATCGATCGTCGGGTGGGCGCGCACCCCGTGTGTTTTGGTTGGATTGCAGGCTGCGGCGAATTGTACACCAGAAGCAACAGAATCGTCGGCGGTCACAGCTCGAGCTTCGGCAGTCATCCGTGGCAGGTGAGAGTAGTGTCCGCGACACGCGCTCACTTCCGTTAGCCACTTACTGTTCGACCACTTTGCAGCCCGAGGTTTTTAACGTAATTAATGGGTTTTTTGTTTTTCTTTTTTTTAGGCTGCCATTATAAAATCAGGATTTCTGTCGAAGAAGCTGTCGTGCGGGGGCGCCCTGCTGAACAATCGATGGGTCGTCACCGCGGCTCACTGCGTCGCAACGTCGGTATCCTCCGTCAATATTCAAAATTGCTTTTAGCGAACCCAGACACCTCACTGTATCAAGTTTCGATAGTTATTGCTTCTTGAGTTTCTTAGTATTATCATTTATTGATACATTTTTTAATCTCTACCAAAATCTCTACCAGGAATTTAAAAAACCGCTACCAGAATGGACATAAAACTCTACCAGAATGGAAATAAAAGTCTACCGGAATACAAGGCTACCGACGAGCCTCGCATTCCGGTAGAGATTTTCGCAGAGTTCTTAAATTATTTTATATTATTATACAAATGGCTGCAATTTTTATTTTTCAATTTGCATTAACTATCGTGACTCAATATTCAACCAATTGGCTGATTGATTAACGTGTCGACTGGGATTGCACATACATGAATCTTATAAATATGTTTGTTACATTTTAAAAAAAAAAATAGCACACCGAACAACAACTTGAAGGTTCGACTGGGCGAGTGGGACGTCAGAGAAGCCGCGGAGAAGCTTCTCCACGAGGAATACAACATCGAACGTAAGGAGGTCCATCCACAGTACTCGCCGACGGATTTTCGAAACGACGTGGCTCTGATAAAATTGTCAAGGGCCGTGGCCTTCAAGCAGCACATCGTGCCGGTCTGTCTGCCGGCGAGAAACTTGAAGCTGTCCGGTCGCACAGCGACCGTAGCCGGATGGGGTCGGACGCGTCACGGTCAGAGCTCGGCACCCACGGTGCTTCAAGAGGTCGACGTCGAGGTACGTTTCTTTCCAGCCTCAGCGCTGGTCGTTTTTCATTTCCTTTCTCGAATCCGACCCTACCGAGATCTCCCGATAGGATAAATGAAATAATTACTCAAATTTTTTTAACCCATTTTGCGCGCTCCTGCACCAGGTAATACCGAACGAGCGATGCCAGAGGTGGTTCAGGGCTGCTGGCCGACGGGAAACCATCCACGACGTATTTCTCTGCGCGGGATACAAAGAGGGCGGTCGTGACTCCTGCCAGGTCAGCTACTACGTACAATCCTCTCATTTTATTATTTATAAATAATAACATCTATTATTATTAAATAATAAAATGTATTATTCATTAACAAAAAAATATTTTAATAAACAATAACATTTATTATTTATAAACAACAAAATTTATTATTTAAAAACATGAAAATTATTATTTTTTAAGGATAATATTGTTGCGGATGGGGTAAAACGAAAAGAACAATCGAAACTAAATGAAAGGTATTTTTTTTACTAACAGGGTGACTCGGGTGGTCCGCTGACGATGTCGGTGGAGGGACGGTACGTCCTGATCGGTTTGGTATCCTGGGGGATAGGCTGTGGACGCGAGCATCTACCTGGTGTTTACACGAACATTCAAAAATTTGTACCGTGGATAGACAAAGTTATGAGCTGAGATTAATCGGAGAGAGAGGTTTGCTCGCTGAAGGGAAGGAAAAGCCGTACCGATCTACCTCGTGCTGGATCGTCCAACTGATCGGCGACTATGCTCATGACGGCATAACACACTGGAATAAAAAAAAAACACGATTTATCGAGCTGGTGCGTCGGATTCACGCGACGCGAAAAACAACGCCGCGTCTGGCCAAAGACTTTCGATCGATCGAATAAAAAAATATATTCTTCTCCTATGTACCGTACGTTGTACGATTTACTGTATATTATATTTATATGTTTCTATTGAGCTTCGATCGTCTCTCGTTATTTGGGTTGCCAAGCTTTTCCCGCTATATATAACATTAGAATCGGTAATTTTTTATGTTTATTAATTATTTTACGCAAAAAAACGCGCCGAAAACGATACAGTAATGGCATATTCGACCTTCACAATCTTATATCTGCAGAAAGTCGAAGGGAACCCTCCATCCCTCAACCGGTAAATTATCAAGACATGCGGTAGCGTTTCGACGCCAAGTACTTAAAAAAAATGTAGGCCAAAGCTATCAAGTACTTATACTCGAGAATGCCGGAAGTTGAAACTTTGAGTCGATGTTACTTGAAAATGAAGCATCGCTTCGGAATTTTCAAGCCACTTTCTTGATGTGATGCAGACTCAAACTTTCCAGCGCACCTAGTTACCATTATGACTGTTATGGTAATTGTCTGCCCTATGAACCTAGCTACGGAAGGGAATTTAACCGACTGTAGCATTTGTTACCTGCGCTCGATATAAGCTGCCGCAAAGTCTCGAAGAGCCGTCGATCTCCCGAATTCTGCTTTAATGTTCCGATGTTACCGAAGGCAGTATACGAGAAAATCCAGAAGCAAGAATCCACTTCCGGCAATTTGGAGTATATATACTTGGTAGCGTCTTTTTTTAAGTACTTGGCGTCGAGACGCTACCGCGTCTCTTGATTAGAGTACTATTTTTAGAGTACTATTTTTAGAGTACTATTTTTAGAGTACTATTTTTAGAGTACTATTTTTAGAGTACTATTTTTAGAGTACTATTTTAGAGTACTATTTTTAGAGTACTATTTTTAGAGTACTATTTTTAGAGTAGTATTTTTAGAGTACTATTTTAGAGTACTATTTTCAGAGTACTATTTTTACAGTATCGTCTTCGGTAACATTGGTACGTTAAAACACGTTTCGAGAGATCGACGGCTTTTCGAGGTTCTACGGCAGGTCATACCGACCGTAGGTAAGGTAGGAAACGCTACAGTCTCTCTAACCAACCAGCTGCCGTAGAGACTCGATTCGGACTAACTTTGGCCGCCGCTTACCCCTCGGCAAACTCCTCCTCGCAGCCCCCAACGAGTTTCGGACCTCGCAGGAGTAAGTTCCTAATTAGAGCCAGATTAAACGCTTGTCTGGGGAGGCATTTTCAGCTCCGCCGTGCTCATCTCCTCTTCCAGAGCTCCCCAGCGCCCGCGGAGTTCTCGCGCAGCGAATAGCGATACGTCCCGGCATACACAGACCGTACGCAGAACGGACATCGTAGATACCCGCTACGCGCGCACGTGGAGGGGAGGACGAGGGCGGGGGGGGGATCCCGAGGCGAGGTGGATGATGGGGGACGAACGCGCGAACGAAACGAGGAAGGGGATACACCCGGAGCCGGAGAGGGCTTAATGAAAAGTGTTTGCCCCGTAAAAGTTAAGATTAATTGGCGCTCGGGGGGTGGTTACCGCGGTAATCAGCCCGGTCCAGTGGTGCTCAAGCGAACGCCGGCGTTTCCCCTTCTCGCCGCCGCGGTCGACGGAGCGCCACTGTGCGTCTCGCGCTCCGCCGCGCTGGCGCGAAGACTTCTCGAAATCCGCTGACGAAAGACGCCCATGAAAAAAAAAATTTAGGTGGCGCTTCGCAGGCTCGTTTTTTCATAGGCCTCGACCCGATTTAGTCCCGGAGATAATTGACCAGTTGGTCTGGGGTGTCTTCGATGAAGAAAATCGGGTCGTTGAGCTCCCGGCTTGAGCACCCCTGCCGGAACGAGAGGTTAATTTGGCGACACCTAGTTTCATTAACAACGCCATTAAAAGTAATGGCCGGCTTGGGCTCGCTGAGGGTAAAAGGAGAGCGGGGCAGAGGGGGACTTCGGTGCTTATACCCTCCACCCGGAAACTGGAGCCATACGTATATAGTTAATGGAGCGGTGTTCCCGCGAAGGAAGAAGCCGGGAGCATGGCTGAGTAGGGCGACGGTGCTGCCCCCCCTCGTCACCGCTCCTTCGGCGCTAGAAACGAGGAGGACGCGAAACTGGGAAATTGTAATTACTGGCTGGATGGGCGAGAGGACCGTGGCGATATCCGCCGGTTGATGGCGGCGGAAACTCCTAAAGGCTGAAGACCTCCAGAAATTACGCTTCCTCGGGTATATAGCCGCGATTATACCGTACAGTCGGGCACATGTCGGTACTGGTTTGAGGGACGTAATACGCCTATACCCGCGCGATTGCGCTCTTGGGAATTTCACACCCGCCGCGTCGTTCCGTCTTGCGCTGAACGACGAATGATTAATTAGCACCGGTCCAAAATCATTTCGGTTAATTTTATACGTACCTTCACTTCGGAGACTCGGAATTATCGTCACGCGAAATAACTCAATAAAATAATTCAATAAAATAACTCAATAAAATAACTCAATGAAATAACTCAATAAAATAACTCAATAAAATAACTCAATAAAATAATTCAATAAAATAACTCAATAATATAACTCAATAAAATAACTCAGTAAAATAACTCTATAAAATCGAAAAATTGTACTTTATTCTTTTTTTACTATTCTTAGAGTACTATTTTTAGAATACTATTTTTAGAGTACTGTGATTAGCGTACTATTTTCAAAGTGGAGAGTCAGATAATTTTTTTTTGCCAAAAAATTCCGCCGCAAGGAAATAAGATATGAAATAATTTCTTTTTTATTTGCAGACCAAAGCTTCCCCGGTGAGAAAGTAAAATCAATACCACAACTGGGAGGCATCGGGCCTACGTGCAATTGTCGAGAGCGGTAATCGATTAGAGGTCGTTTGTTGGCTGGTGAATGAAACAAAAAAAAGAAATATCGATCGCTCGATGCCGGCCTCCGTGCGCGATCAGCCGGATGTATCGAAGAGCTCGCGGAGCTCGGTGCGGCACTCGGCTCGCTCACGATATCAACTCGATAACGTGCGCATTTCTCTCTCTCTCTCGACTATCTCGGCAATAATTAAAACGATATTGGTAAGGATTTAACGAGGCGATTTGACGATAAACGAAGACTGGCTCGCTCGGAATTTATCAAAGGCCAGACGCGACGTTTAGCCCCGGTGAGCCCGCACCTCTAATCTAATAATCGTGCGCGTGCGGCTTATTGCCGATCGCGTTGACGAATCCGCGGATTAACTGTATCTCTCTGACTCGCGTCCGTTCGTGTAGCGCGTTATACGTGTGCACGATCGAATTAACGGTCACCGAGCGATCCGGCAATCTCCCCCGCCTGCACGGCTACCCTATCGAGCCACTTATCACCGCATATTCGACACGGAATAACGTACAATACTGAAATCGATTACGAGTCACCTCGATTCGACGAGCAATAAACTTTCAACCGAAACACTTTCAATTAAAATTTTTCCAAATTAATAAAAATAATAGGAATAATAATTATATACACAATAATAATTTATGTTATAATTATATTAATACATAATTCATCTAAGTTAATTTTGAAAATGATAGAATCAGATAGAATTGTTTATTGCATATTAGGGGACTCGACCCTTTTCGGTAGGGGGAGGCTTCTTACAAATGCGTAACAGAGAAGAAATAAAAATACAAGTTATAAGGCATTCGGACTTGAAGAAAAAGTCAGATTCATAGGTCAGTCATTCAACAAAAAGGCACGCAGCTTGAGGCTGTTTGATGCAAATTAAAACAGCGCTTTGATAGCAGTTGGCTCGAAATTTGTCAGTAACGCCGCATGCAATAACTCTCGTTTGCTGAAAGGCCCGAGATATAAATTACTAAAAAAAAATGTTGCAAATATTCGTTGACTATTAATTGGTAGAAAAATTAAAAAATGTAAAAAAATTTCTATGCGAGAGTATACAATATTGGTCGTACGGTTAATATTATAACAATTACTATTATTATATTAGTAAACAACGTATCTGCGTTAATATTGAAAATAATAGTCATGTACTAATTGCCAGAAAAATTAAAAATGATAAAAATTCATTTACAAGATACACGTTGTACGGTTGTAGGTAGAAAAATAAATGAAGTGCGATGTGTCGTGACGCGGCATAATTGGTTCGTAAATCGGAAATTCTTGACTCCTCGTATGTTTGTTCTGTTGCCGTCGGTACACGATTCGTATATGTTATTCCCTTAGTGTAGTGTGTATATGTGTCCGAGCAAATGGGTAATGGGACGTGCCTCGAGACTCGAACAAACATGCAATGCCGCCGATCCTCCGAGCTCTTAGGGACTCCGGCGGGAGTTTGGCCGATACGGTAGATATGTTTGACGCGCACGTACCGCGAGAGCCCATCGGCTAACGCGTACCTAATCGTTCTCGCCCGACAGCGCCCGACGATCCATCATTTTTGACGAGTCGCCCGGAGAGATATGCACCTATCATGAATGTTTGCTCGCACCTTGAGCGTATATTTGATAGTTGGGCGGCCCGCTACGCTCGGACATATACCTGCTTCGGATTTTCTCGCCCACCGTCGCCCGCCTCGCGAACAGCACTTTCCACCATTCGCGCGGTCCTGGATTCATAACGATTGATATATAATCATTAAAAAATTTCACTTGTCCAGAACAAAATAATATACCTCAACCCATGGAAAAATCATATTTTAAATATATTTTTAATATATTTTTAATATATTTTTAATATATTTTTAATATATTCAACTCAGCGATCGCATGAATTGCTGGGCTCGGAAATCAATATGAAATGTTGAATTCAACCGGGATATCGTTCGAAGCGTTTAAAGCGTGGGCGAACTACTATTTGCTTAAACTATTTACTTAATTTAAACAAAAATTTATTTAAATCAAATTATTTTTCTGGGTGTACTACTACTATAATTTTAATATATATTAAATATATTTTTCGCACAAACTTTTTCCGTGCGGGAACCCACTGACCTGATCAGATATCCGATACGGCACACCGAAATATCCACCAGCGATGCAGATCGATCAAAAGAAGATAACTCTAATGTAGCCTCGACCAAAAACAACCGCCAGGGCCATCCGACATAAGCACCGAGAAACCGGTCATATCCCAGTAGCTCCGGCTTTTATCGTCATGTAACATCAAATCACGAGAAGAAGAAGAAAAAAAAAGCGAGAAACGAAGAAGCAAGAATCGAGTCGCGATAGGATGAGCCAACAGTTTACGCCGAGGAGCCGATAAGTCGTGCATCGACGCGGGTCCCGGAGGCCGTCATCCCCCGAGGAGCCGCCGCTCGCTGCAGCATCGTCTATTGCGGTCCATCCGCGTTACACGTATACACGCTCTAGGTGATGTAAGTGCGTGGGTGTGGAGTCCGGATTGGCCGAGGATCCACCACCCGAGCCGAATACCGCGGGGAGAAGGGGGCGGAGAGGGGGTAGAGAGGAATAGGAGAAATTTCGCCGTTTAGTCGATGCCGACTACCCACCCACGAACCGTAGCTTCATATCTCACCGGCCGTGTCTTAGTGCAATCTCGCGTCTCTCTTGGTATCCGCGAGAAGACACGACCGGCCTCTCGATCTAACCCTGTCCGGAGGGGTTGCGGGGTTGGTGGGGGGGGGGGGGTGGTTGGTTGGTTGGTAGGGTCGGCGATGCTGGGGTTCCAGCCGGCTGGAGCACGGATTGCCGCGACGGGGGCGGAGCTCCGGTGATCGGTGGGGCGACGCTCAAACTCCGCTGGGGCGGGGCACCCCCGATTTAATCACCCTGGAATATCCCGCGCCGTTCGGGTGGGGTGGGGTGATAGGGGGGGAGAAGATTTTCGGTATATGCACACAGATAGAAACGAGCGCCGTTCCGGGTGACACGCGCTTCGACGGCCCGCCACCCGCCGGCCAATTTCACTTTGCGCCGCGACACCGATCTAATCGCTCTGCTCGCGCGTATCAACAATCCGGTGTTGTCGCTTCTCCGCCCGTCCGTCGATAGCGATCGTCGACGCCGAAATCCGGCGGTCGCACCGGCTCCACGACCAGTCGTCGAGGAACAACCACCGATCGAGCCGCCGACCATAAGTCAACGGGAACGAGTGCGAAGGATAGTTGATCGTTTTCCAAACTGCCGATTTCACTTCGCACCGCGAGGCTCGACATCCGGTGTCGTTGATTCCGGCCGCACGATTCCACGACCAGTCGTCGAGACGACGGGAACAAGTGCAGAGGATCGTTGGTTATTTTCGTACCGGTCAATTTTACTTTGAGCCGTGTGAGCGATCCGATCCGTATCAACAATCGGGTGTTGTCGCGTCCGGCGATCATCGACAGACAACGTCGACGTCGAATTCCGGCAATCGTACCGGTTCCACGACCAGACGTCGCGCAACGATCACCGACCATCCGGCCGATCGCAAGACAACGAGAACAAGTGCAAAGGACCGTTGATCGTTTTCCAACCGGTCAATTTCTGATCACTTTGCTCGCGCGTATCAACAATACGGTGTTGTCGCTTCCAGCCTTCGTCGATAGTCATCGGTGACGCCAAAATCCGGTGATCGCACCGGTTCCACGACTAGCCGTCGAACAATCACCAACCGCCCACCCGACCATAAGACAACAGTAACGAGTGCAAAGTTGATCGTTTTCCGACCAACTATAAGCAAAGTGTTTATTTCGGGTCCGCGTGATAAGATGCACCAGTGAGATGACGAAGTTCCCTTGAGTACCAGTTTGGATAACCAGTGTGAGACCTACGAGCGGGTAGAGTTATGGCCGCGTTGCGTTACAACGCGCCATTAACTCCGGAGGACCTTCACCAGCGTGGCCGACACCAGTTCGGCGTCCAGCATCAGCAGCAGCAATCCCAGCAGCAGAGACTCCGGCAGGAGGTCGGAACCGCGGTCAGACACTCCGGCGGTGAGGCTGCAGCGGTGCACATCGGTGTCCGCGATCAGATGTCTGGGAATCGCGGGAGTTACGAGATATCCTCGGAGGATCTGGAGTATCAGGTGCGCGGTGGCGAGAACAATCAGGAGAGGCTGTCGAGACGGGGCAACGAGAGCTTTGAGAACGGTGACGAGAACAGCGAGAGCGTCGACGAGAGGATCGAGAAGGAGGACGAGGAGGTGCGGGACAAGCGGTCCGGTCTGGTGAGGGTCGAGGAGATGCTGAGAGCGGAGATCAGCCGTTGTCGGGAGGACAACAATTCGAAGGGTTGTTACGTTCCCGCTGCGAATTCTCCGGGGAGCATAGAGAGGACGGATCTCGGTCCAGCTGGCTCGCCACTGAGATCCGGAGGCAAGACGTCTTTCTGCATCGACGCCTTGCTGGGAAGGCCGGTCGGATGCGCCGGAAGCATCGCCACCAATGGGCGGCTCAGCGACAACCGGGAAAGACGCGGTCGCTCGTCCGAGGAGGAAGTCACTTACAGCAACAAACCGTCCCTCAAGCGACTGGAGATGGAGAACGGCAACGAGGACGAGGATTCCAGGGCTTTCCGACGGCGGACCAAACCGGCTTACTCCATAGCCGGTCTGGACCCTGAGAGACCCTACCGTCGGCTTTACCGGGACGATCCTCAGGCTCAGCAACAACGTTCCTTCGACCTTGATTCGCCCAACCGTGGTTCCGGAAGTCTCGTGGACGGAAGGGTCTCACCGTCGCCTCTGGGACCGCCGCCTCCACCGATCTCCCAACCGACCTCGGCCACCTACCGGGAGACCGCCCCGCAGATGAGGTTCCTCGCAGCCCGATACAGGGACAGGGAATCCCGGACGAGGGGTCGTCGGGAGGACGGCGACGAAGACGACGAGGCCGACAGCATGGTGGACGTTGATGTCGACGTCGACGTCGACGTGGACGTCGATGGCGTTGGCTCCGACGATGTTCGCCGGCACATGAGGAACACCCTGGACAGCAGGGGAATGAACAGCGCCAGTCCTGGCAGCAATCCGGGCGGAAGTCCCAGTCCGGCGTCGAGTCCTCCGATCTCGCCCGGCTCGGAGGATCACCAAATCTCCTCGGCCCTGGGATGCGACGGCATTTCCGGTCACGGAGGAGCCTCCGTCACGGCGACCGCCATGGCACTCGCCTCGGCCTCTGCCGCCCAACAACACGGACAACATCAGCCCATCCATATTTCCGGGGGAAACTACTCATTGGGCGGACCGATGACGACGACCAACGCTGTTCTCCGGCAGAACCAGAGCCTGTTGCTTCATCCTGGCGCCGGGGCCGCTCTCATACATCCCGGGGGACTTTACTACCATCCCGGTGGCTCCGGTGGCGGGGCCGGCAGCGCCTTCCACTCGATACACAAGGACGGCCAGAACACCGGTGGACATCCTCAGACCGGCGGACCGACGGGTCATCCTCAGCAGCATCACATCCATCCGCTGCAATTGGAGTGGCTGGCGCGAACCGGAATGCTGTATCCCAGGTTACCCGCTGATCTGGCCGGTGAGTCGACTTGACCGAACTTTGGAATCAGTTTCTTTATTTTTGGGCTTGAACGTTAAGTTGATCGGATAATGTTCCGAATTAATCTGGTTGTCGGGATCGTGAGTTCTCTCGAAAAAGATGATTAATCGCTCGCCAGTGGTAATTTGAGAGGAAATTGAGGTCGAGATAAGCTGCCGATAGACATCTTTACACGTTATAAATTGTTGTTTTAATGCCGTCGTAATTGCGCTCGGGAACAGCTTACGAGAATAATACCGATAGGGACGTATCGGCACTGAGGATCAATGAGGGATTGGTATCGTGGAGTTTTACTGATAAACTGGGCGGGCCTACTCATCGCCCGTGGACACGGGCGTCGTGATCTTTCCGCGAAACTTTGAACCAGTCATCGC
Organism: Ichneumon xanthorius; assembly: GCA_917499995.1. Taxonomy (NCBI): domain Eukaryota; kingdom Metazoa; phylum Arthropoda; class Insecta; order Hymenoptera; family Ichneumonidae; genus Ichneumon; species Ichneumon xanthorius. The sequence continues at coordinate 888,030 of OU824204.1, read as the reverse complement.
GGACTCGGAATGTTGCGTCATTGATCGGTGATTTTGTTGGGAATTGAGCGGGATCGGGCGCGATACGACTTGCCAAATAGCTTCGGCCTTTTATCGTTCATCGTCGAGCATGATTTCAGGAAACGGACGAAATCTTTTTTTTATCTTAATTTTGTTGGAAAAAATTTGGACAAAATTACGCACCAGTGTTCCATCGAAACGAATCACGGGAAAAAAATAATGAAAAATATCTCATAAATATTCAATTTATTATCGGAGTTTGGTGTCCTGGTTTCTTTTTCCACCTACCATCGTAGCAAGTGCGCTCGACGGTTAAACAAAACTGCATTACCGATCGAGCTGGCCCAATGCAACTAGCCGGTGTTTGCGCTGCGGCGGACTTATTTTTTTCTAGTGAATTTAAATCCAGTTATTCAGTAAATCCAATAAATTTTCTTGGGAAACATTTGGATCTTGAGTGGAAGTCTTGTTTCCAAAGTCACTGGGCGGCTTCTTATCGTAACAAATTACGGAAAAAAAACCCACCCAAATAAAAGAAAATCTCATAAATACACTCATAAAAATTCGCTTGCTGGCTGCTGAAGAAAACAATGTTTGTTTTGATTCTACTTTCAATTCTTACCATTCCATATGATATTGAAACAACGACGGCAAGACTGTCAAGGTGACATGTTATCGTTTCAATCCGGTATGAAATTGTACGAATGGAAAGTAGAATTGAAACAATTTCACTTGAATCAATGATATTTTTTTTTTCAGTGTATTCAATTTATGATCGTGGTTTCGTATCCTGGTTTTGTTTTGTTGTATTCACCTGCTATCGAAACAAGTACGCTCAACGCTAAAAAAAACTGCATTACCGATCGAGATGGCGAATCGTAACGAATCACGGAAAAAATCCCTACAAAAAGAAAACATAAATATTTAATTTATGATCGGGATTTGGTGTTCTATATTTTGTTTTTCTCGCCCGCCATCGCAGCAAGTGTGCCTAAAGGTTAGAAAAAATTGCATTACCGATCGAGCTGGCACATCGAGTCTGACCGCTCGCAACTGGCCGGTGTTTGCGCTGCGGCGGACTTATTTTTTATTTATTTTTTTCTAGTGAATTTTCGACGTTAAACGACACGGTCTCCGATAAGATTGCGGCCGAGGAACACCCTGTAGTCAATGCTGCGCGAGGTCCCGTGTTATGTTAGCTCTTGACAGCTATTACCGGCTATTAGGATGAAAGCCGGTGTAACGTAGAATCCAAGCCGGGAAGACAGATTGCCACCGAAGTCGGGTCCAGATAGTGAGCGGTTGCTCGATGTGTTGACATGCTTAATGCACCTAATGTCGCCGAGTAACGCGACATATTGCGGGTACACATCCTATATAATATCTTACACGATCGGCTCGCGCAATCTACCTATCAGCGAGATAAGCCACCTCGGCACCGTGCTCGACACAAAACTAATAGAGTGACCTGGTCAGTAAAAAAAAAAAAATTTTAATGTTGAAAAAATACAAAAATTAGCAACGCTGTTCCACAGAAATTATTGACCTACTAATTTCTTCGAGCAATTAAAAAATAAATTAAAATAACTTTATTTTTATCAGAGGCACATGTATTTATTGACATTAATGTTTACTATATGAGACATTTGCCAATGGTATTCAATACATATAATGCCAATGGAGCATCGACCGAGGTTCTTCAGCCATTTTTTTGTAACTTAACTTAATAACTTAACAATATTTGTCATTTGCCTTTATTTAAAATTTGATTCAAATAAAAATCAAGATAAATAAAAATAGCACGGGAACTTGCCGGCAAATCATTGACATTGGTAAATTTCTACGAACAGTTGTTTTCCTGCTAATTCTTCATGCAATAAAAAAAAATACAAAAAACAGGCACAAAGCCTAACGCAATTGTGCGAGAATGAGCCGTATCGCAGATTGAGAGAGGCCCGTACGGATGCGCAGGTGATGCGCATCCGCGCTCGCAAATGAACGAATAAAAAAGCAGGAAAAACAGGGTAAAGGAAAAAACAAAAAACAAAAAAACAAGTAGACAAAAGGGGAAAAATGCGGTGTGGCAAGCGTTGTCAGTCCAATCAGTCGAGAGAGAGACAGAGTTTTTTTTATCGAACAAATTGGTCGGTGAACGAACGGGAGCCCAAAACGAACGTATATACGGACCCAACGAACCGCCCAAACGCATCGAACGCATCCGATGCGAAAAGCAACCAGGGATGCATCCGTCCGTATATACACCCAGTCTCGCTCTCTCTCTCCTCCTGTCAGATGATCCTGATTGGTAGTTGCTGAGCTATCTGCCGTAAAAAAAAAAAAATAGTCTGCGGTGCATTCGTTTATATCTCGTCCGGTACACCGAGTACGGACATCCCTGCATTGCGTCACACGCGTGACCAGCCGCCGACTTGTTAAAAAATTTGCTAGTTGTGTCATCCGAGACCGCGGCATTCTCGTTCACTCGGTTGTAAATAACGATCTTGTTCGACGAGTTTTCTTCTTTTTCATTTTTAGCATTTTTTTTATTTTTTTCATTTTTTTTTATTTGACGCGTATTTGACCGTACCGGTTATGGTCGGACGCGCGATAGACGACACCGTGTTTCATCTATTTCGCGAGAGCTCGTTGTCCAGGACGAATGTCGCTCGTTCGGCCGAATCGGCGACCGTATATTGTTCATTCCTCGTTTCGACACGCTTTCTATGTATCGAATTTTAACAACCCCCCCCCCCCCTCCCACGGCTGCTCTGACGGCCGGTTCATTTCCGATACTCGTTTTTCGGATATATAACTTGTGTAGCGTGTATACACGCGAACGGAAGTGTAACACGAGGCTACGACTACGAGCGACTCTGTACGCCGAAATATTCGACGCGTTTACAGACATCTGGCCAATTATACAGGCGGGGGATGCGTACGGGGATGACGGCGCGCGGTAACTTCGACGGTTCAGCATCGAGTCGGTAAACAAAAATTTTGAGTGATGGTCTGTAAGGGATTTCAATTTTTTTTTTATCAATCTTGTAACTTTACTTTTTTCGTAGAGAAACAATAATTAAAATTTTGGGTAAAAGTGGCAAATGTGGAACGTGCATAATTGATTTACGTAATCGAGGTGGTCCATATTCCCCGCCTTTCATTATGTGCAAAAAATTCAAATTTCTGATTCAGGGTCGTGAATCAAAGTTCTTTCTCTTATTTTTTTAGACTGGGAGTCGAAATGGAGCACTTCTTAAAAATGATGGAATTTTTCGCAGGGTTCCAATTATCAGCCACTTTTTTCCTTCAAACATATTTGGAAATATGTTTATCTTGAAACCCTAACAAAAAAAATCAACTTATTTATTTTTTTTCACGGAAACCCGATTATCACACCAAGGCCAAGATCGAGAGTCGCGGAGAGACTCGATAAGATTTGCGATTTCGGCAAAAATACGATCTTTAAAAAAAATTAATTGCTGGCCTGCAAGGGATTTCAAATTTTGTGTTAAATAAAAAATCTTGCATCTTTTCGTTATTCGTTGACAAAAATGTTTTTTCCGCCAACATATTTAGAGAAATATCTTTACAGTTTCTACGGTTTATCTTCAACCCCTAAAAAGAAAAAAAATATTTTTGTTTTCACGCAAACTGTATAATCGGCCAAACTATTAGCTCTATTAAGGTCAAGAGTCGAGAGTCGGGGAAAGAGGGGACTCCGTAAAATTTGCGATATCGATGGAAATACATATTTACCGAGCGGTTCTTGTGCCCTCCTCTTAGAGTAAAACTCTGGTATTTAAATAATCGATCGGTTCAATGAGTTATTCCAACCGGTTAATGGCCTCGGCCGACGATTCCCGTTAGATTCGGCGTGAACAAAGAGCTTCCGATCTGTCGATCTCTCCTCGCCTCGGGAGGGAATAAGGGCGAAATGGCGTTACCGGAATAGGGAAGCCGGCGGGGTCGCGGGGGTGCGCCGAGGAGAGATACAGAACCGGAAGGGGGATGCGATAGGAGCTCGCCGAGACTCGACTGCCAATGCCTCCTCCTCTCTCCGACGAGGGTACGAATGGATGATTTAATTAGTTAATTGTGCGTCATTCATCCGTCTATTCATCCCCCTACCGCCCCCCCCTCCCCCCAAACCCCCGTTACTCTTTTTTCCGTTTTTCCGCACGAGATGGGTCGGAGCTCGCGCGGAGCTCGGAATGCGGCGTTTCCATGGCTACCCGTCCGACTTTGTATATACACATATATAGTATATATATATATGTATATATGTAGAAATATATATGTTCTAAATGAATTCGGCCATAACTTCTCTCCTGTCGTGGACGAAAAAAAATATATATATTTTACGAATCCGACTTCGTGTTGTAAAAAAAGAAGAATAGTTCTATATCTATATTCCCAAAATCATGAGAAATCGTCCCGTGATACGGGTGACTTTAAATTCGGCCATAATTTCACTACCATCTTGTAAAAAAAAAAATAAACCCAAAATAAAATACAAATATACTATGAATGGAACTTTTGCCATTCAAAAAACCAATAAATTTACTATGTACATATATGTATATTACCAATGTCACGATAGATGGGTACCGCGATACAGGACACATATATAGGTCGTATAGGTAAATCTCGTGGTATAGGTAGGTGGTAATGGTGTTTCTGAATTAGCTGCGAGCGGCATCAGCTAGTTTGGCCGTCCGCAAGCAAACAGATCTTGGTTACCCGATGTGTAACGTTCCACGTTTCGCGAAACCGTCGAATCCACCCTGCGCCCACCCCCGGCCCTCAGCCGCGCTGTAGCTGCGTTTACTGCAGTGGTGGAGCGATGTATTGCACGTGTGTGTGTGTGTGCATGTATGCATATAACTGCGTGGAGCTACCTACGCGCCCTTCCATGTGCCGACTTGTGTCCATAGCCGGCGTATATTCGGCACGGTTGTACCATGCCGATAATACCATTACCGCCGCAATTATCTGGCGAGCAGGCCGGACCGTAATCACTAATCATTATAACGATCAGTTATTACCGTATACGCGACTACGAGGGAACCTCGCTATTAGCGAAGTCTACGCGACCGTTGTAGAGGACACTTTAACCAGGGCTGAGTTTGGTGTAAGAAAACTGTCATTTTTGAAAAGTCTACATAATAATAGATTCCAGGTCGATTGGACACTCACACCGATACTCAGAGATATTCACAGATACTCAGAGATACTCACAGGAACTCACATACTCAGAGATATTCACAGATACTCAGAGATACTCACAGGTACTCACATACTCAGAGATACTCACATGGCTACTCAGAAATACTCAGAGATACTCAGAGATACTCAGATACTCAGATATTCAGACGCTCAGATACTCACGAGCAGCGTGCATAAAGTACGAGCAGCGTGCATAAAGTACGAGCAGCGTGCATAAAGTACGAGCAGCGTGCAATAAATTCCAGAAATCGCACGCAAAAGTAAATCGCACGCAAAGGAGCCGATCTGCGCATGCGCCGGGAATTTACTAAACTCATGGGTGCAAAGCGCCACTTACGCTACTCTCGGCAGGCACGAAAAGCGAGACTTTTCATGCACATATCACAAAAAAATCATAATATTGGATTCCATGATTGCCACTGGCGATTCATTATCCAAGTCAATATTACCGACGAAAGTACGAGCCAAATCTTGCTGGAAGCGGTCGTTGTATACGCCTCAATACCACCCTTACATATTGACAAACGACGAGAACATCCAAGATAGAAAGCTCCCTATACCCAGAAAAAAAGAAAAAAAATCCAAGAAGGAGACTCGACCCGTCGGACCGTTTACGACGTGATTTGTGGGTAGCTTCGGTATTCGAGTTTGGGATTAAATTCGGCCATTCCGGGTAAGGAAAATAGCCCGATAAAAGTTGGCCAACTTCGGGAGAGAAGGAGCCCCCCTGCGCCCCCCGTCCACCCCCTTGGTCCATCAAACGAGGAAGCCCAGGGTGGGTCGTCGCAGTGTCCGGTAACGTTCCTCCCGCCGTCCTGAGGATTCCTCACCATTCCTGAGGATTCCTGAGGATTAGAGGTGATCCCAGGCGCCACCAGACGATCGCGCGAGCCTCTCCTCGTAACCGCTTACACAGCCTCATCCTGCAGACACTATAATTCTATAACCCGCTGCCTAGAATCGCTCGTCTCTTCCCCGTCCCTGGAACGATATTCGTGGAGTTTCGCGAGTCCTCTGGCTGCGAGGGTGGGTTGGGAGGTCTGGGGGTAGATAATGGAAAGGCGGGGCGAACCAGCAAGGGATCGGGGCTGCAGGGCGGAGCTTGACGCTGGCACCCCCGCAAAGCTGGCGCATCCCTGGCACGGTACTCGGCATTGAGCGCATTGAGCGCATCCGAGCACACCGAGCCAGCTTCGGTGTTTGATACGGTAGATCTGCGCAAGACCGTGTGTATGGGTTCGTGTATCCGCGCTTTCCTCGAGAGTGTGGGTGTCCTTTCCATCCAGCAGATCCGTTCTCCGTACGACGTTGGCTATATAGCTACGTCGACCACAAAGTCGTTAGGGAGGCTGGCGTGGTGTCCGTGTGCCTGTGTAGATGGGCTGGATCGGTAGCCCGCTTAGAGAGCTGCATACAGGCCGATTTAGCAAGCTCATTCCAATTTGCAATTCTCTATCGAGCTGGTAATTGGTAGTGATTAAAGCTGTTGGCTGCTTTTCCGGGGAAACTGCACCTCCGGAGTCTGCACCGGCTCGCACTGCGGCAAGTAACGCTTTAGGGATGTTCGACCTGTTCGTGAAGCGCAGAAAAACGGCGAATTTGGTTCTTGGCGGGACAAATGGGTTTTGGGATTGCTGTTGCAGTTATCGGGGGCTGGAAGATTTATTATTGCGAGATGTCGAGAAGAGATTGGATTTAGTTATGGATACTTTCTTTGGATCACCAATTGCGGGGAACAGAGATACAGTCGCGAGATAAAAGTTTTGTCGGAAATGGAACTTCGGACATTATCTATCTGGCTGGACCCAACTGGACTTATATCTAATTGGACTTACATCCAAATGAACTTATATCCAATTGAACTTACATCCTATTGGACTTATATCCAATTGGGCTTACATCCAATTGGACTTATATCCAACTGGACTTATATCCAATTGGACTTATATCCAATTGGACTTACATCCAATTGAACTTATATCCAATTGAACTTATATCCAATTGGACTTACATCCAATTGAACTTACATCCTATTGGACTTATATCCAATTGGACTTATATCCAACGGGACTTATATCCAACTGGACTTATATCCAACTGCACTTATATCCAACTTGAATTATATCCAACTGGACTTATATCCAACTTGAATTATATCCAACGGGACTTATATCCAACTTGAATTATATCCAACGGGACTTATATCCATCTGGACACAGACCAAACTGAACACAGACCGAAATAAACACAGAGTAAACTGAACCTAGACCAATCTGAACACAGACCTAATTGGGCACCAACCCAACTGGACGAAGGATTAATTAACTGACCGAATCGGGACGAAATTGAATCGATTGGCAATAATGTTTGAGGGAGGAGTGCAGACCATGACAGAATGCGGATGTGGATCTAACCAGAGCTAATTCCGCATCAACGTGAATATAAGAACGAGCGCGTGAATAGACGAGGACGATTGTCCACTCGATAAAGCCTAAGCTTCTGCCGTAGATCCATGCCACAGATCCACCGGCTAGCCTGTAACTTTCCCCCCTTGTTTACCGACATCTGTCACCGAACGTTTATGGGCTGTACGCGTCTCCACCGAAAACAGCCACCCCACTGAGCTCTCCCGAGCCATGCTTACGAAATGCGCGTGGATACGTGACGATGTCCCTTTTCCTACAAACATCCCTACTTGTCACGTGACATCTTAAAGAGAACTTTCTGACAATTTGAAAACATTTTCCGTCATTCGCCCATCGTACCTCAAAAATCAAATACATTCTTCTGTTTTAATATTAATAGAAAAAAGAATCAAATTCAAAAAAAGGAAACTCAATCGTCACTTATTTTAACTCTGAATATCCGGTATGGGCGTAAATATGCCCCGTTAATAAATTCAATAATCTATGTATAGAATCGGACCCGAGGTGCCGCAAAAATTGAATGGCCATTTCGACGTCGAGCTCGTCGAAGGACCACCAGCGGAGGCAATCTCCCCTCGTACAACTCTAATCTGTTGAAATTGAAAAATATTTCGCCAATAAATATAAATCAGTCGCCGGGTCAGGGTGCACTCGCGTCGGGACCGGCGACCATTACAGTGACGATAGTCGTATCGGGGATATCATCGTCCCGCTGGTTTCGGATGCAGGGTGCGCGGGATCCTGGGCGACAATGCCACAATGCAGCAAACCAGTCGGGCGTCGGGCCGATCATCGGGATCGAGCCATATGGCCACCGCGGGGGTTAACCACCCCGATCTCGACGACAAATAGCCCGCTAAACGCTGCAATCCTAAATAACAAGTCCAACGACACTAACGCGCCGAGCTACCCTGTCCTCCACCTTCCCTGCGTGCACACTACTCTTGTTATTGCGTTAAGGGTGAATTGCGTGAACTGCGTCAGAGCAGTATTTTTTTTTATCGAATTATCATTCGTGACCCCCTGTGGTGTCACGCGCATACGCAAGGAAAAACACCCGTCATTCAGTATTTTCCATATCAGAACGAGTACTTGGAACATCAAGAAGCGTTACAAATCTTCCTCCGTTTCACGGTGAAACCAAAAAGAACATTTTGGTAACAATTTTTGAGAGTTACGTCGGGTCCTGGCGAAAACTGGTCGGATCCCGACCAGACCCCGATGTAACGCTTCACATAACAGATGGAACACAAGAATCCCTGTTAAATCGCCAAACTGTTATATCCGAAGTGAAACGGAGACGATTTGGGTCGCTTTCTTGGCCTTCGATAAAGAAATCAGTGATGAACGTCATTTTGAGACCGGAAACGAGTATGGAGAAAAAGAACATTCTCCACGGTCTCAGAGGGGCATTCGTTACGGTTTTTGTTACCGACTGGCCGGGGGTTGGACGGGATGGTGCACCAACGCGACAGGTGCGAAACCGGCCACCGAGCTTAGGTGCCAGGTCGTCGAAAGTTCGACGACAGCCGAAGGGCGAACATAAGTGTCGTCCGACGCGTAACTGTAATCCCTGGCGGCTAATGGTAGGCGTTTTGACGAACCATTCGGGGTTTGGCCAATTGGCCCATGCCATGTGTACAAACACTGACAGCCGGTCCGCCCGGCACTTGCTTAGTTAAGTCGGGACGCGTGCGCTTAAATCAATGAGGCATGTTGGGCCGCCGGTGCGGTGCGGGTAAGACACGACGATGAAGGGCATCGATAAACTAGCTGGATGAACGTGTCGGCGAGTCAACACTGAGTCTTCGCCGGAAATGATGAAGGAGAGAGATCGAAGCGAGCAACTATAATCCACAGGGGGGTTCAAGGGGGGGGGGGAGGGTTAAACGCTCCAAGGGCAAAGCGGCGAGAGTCATTCACAGGGCTAATTGTAGGGGCGTTATGAGCGGGGCTGCGGAGGTTCGATTGGACGATTCGGCCACCCCACCGAATGTCCTGGTCCTTTAACCCCGAATCGTTTCTCCCCCAAGGGCTCTCCTGGCCACCGTATATAACCCCCCCCCCTACCCCCTATACACCATCTATCCGTAACCCACAGGGATTTGACGCTCCCGATAATTACATTAGCATCCAATGATTTTTATTGGATCATACGGACGAGTGGGTGCTTCTCGAGGCCACCTCAACCTTATGAGCAACTCTCGCCCTTCGACACACATAAATTATCATTATAATAGTTAGTTAAGGGGACGAACCCTCTATGAATATTGACAATTATAGAGATTTAAGCCAATGTAATAATAATAATAATAATAACTGTTACGTTCTGCAGCTCACTGCTGTTACTTTTGCATTATTAATTTTTTTTATTCGAGTACTATTTCTCGCTAAATTATGTTCTCGCGCTCTATTTATTTTATCACTTTTATTTCATTTCAATCAAAATTACACCACCGGACGTGGATATCAAATTTCTGCTAATCCATATTTATTCGATTCGAAGAATGATTCCGATTTAATCATTTTGTTACCTACATGTCCTCTACACCTCTACGAGTCGCCGCGTTAAGTTAAAGTTACCTCTGAACGCCGTGTCCAAGTTAAATCCCTAGTCCTTTCTAGTCAAGTTCGCATCCCTTGAATCGCCAGAACAAAAGTTACTGTCAATCTGCCGTTGTCTTGTTTGTCGGATACCTGTACGTATGGCCTGTAATTGGGCCCGGCTCGTAATTACCCTAATAAATAAAGAAACAATGATAATGATAATAATAACAATAATAATATTAATGGATATGTTAAAGGTTGTGCGGCGCAGCACGCCCTTCTTGGAAAGACGAGACGTCCACGCACGGCATTCACGTCGCAGCAGCTCTTGGAACTGGAGAAGCAATTTCGACAGAACAAGTATCTGAGCAGACCAAAGAGATTCGAGGTGGCGACGTCGCTAATGCTGACGGAGACCCAGGTGAATATACGTGTATTAACGAGGTCGGCAGGGTGAAACTGACCGGCTTCACTTGCCGGTACGGCAGGTAAGCCGGTCAGCTTTATCGCGCGGAGCTTACGTGACGACGTTTGTGTACGAGGACCGCGGACACCTATATGACTGGAAAACGCGAGAAGGGGGTGACGATAGGGTGGTGTGAAACAACTCGAGAGAAATCCCTGAATAATCCGGCCCCTCCCAATCTCGCGTACTTCAACAACTTAAACATAACTCCAAAGCTTACGAGCTCTGACGGATCGCTCGGCAAACAGACGGAAAAGTCTGAGTTATGGACGTCCGGGGAAGAGGGCGGGGAGGGCTCAGTTTCTGATTTGTTCCGATATTTAAGCGATTCGAATGTTTCGAGCTTCTACATTTCTACACGAAGCTTCGCGAGATACGCGCGGGTTCTTAGATTTTTTTTTATTGTTAACGACCGGATAATGTAGAATTGTGGGAATGTATCCAATAAATCTTTTACACATGGCAAAAGGGTTGTTGAAGATAAAACTGCCCCGGAGGTGGTGGTAAAGTTCCTCGGTCGGTAAAACAGAACACCACTGCTTACTCGTGCTTGCCGCAAAATCAAAGTATTCGTAAATTTCGTCGCAACATGTAATGAGGCGTTGAAGCCGCTTTTCCGGCGTTCCTATTGGCCCGCGCTCTAGGCGCGATACATATCGATTCTCGACGCATGGCGACTCTAAAAGCGCGCGCGATTCAAACCCGTTACGCTGCGCGTCACCCAATAAGGTCGATTACAATTTTTAGTGCTGGTAAATAAAATGTCCTCACCGACTTGTTACTACTTCTTTGATAAACAAAAACCTACTTCAAAAAAAAAATTAGATATTTCGATCGCTGATGCTGGAAAAACCAATCAAACGAACGGGCGAAATGATTGGTCGGATTCGCGAGTGTAACGTGAGATTTGTACGGCATTCGTGTTCGTATGAGTTCGCCCGCGTTCCTGGCGATGATGGAGGGCTTAAGCTGCCGGTGCGTAATGGTGCAGCGACGTGAGGTGAGACGAATTATGGTAGGAAGTCGGTGCCAAGCGAGCTTGAAGAAGGGTGCGGCTTTCTCCGAACGAGAATGTGCTCCCGGAGCGGCTGCCAGCCGAGAGGGAGAAACGCACCCGCTTCACCTCTTCCGCAACGCGTATGATATGTTGTCCGACAGATTTACATTCTACTCATGAAAACGGGCGCGGAGGGAAATCGAGTCTCTGCACCACTCCGACACCAAGGGTTCTCCTCTTCTCCGCTACTTCTTTTTTTACCGTGGATTTATAGCTTTTTTTCCCCGAGACCGAGTCTCGCGTCTCTCACGCATACGAAACGCGAGACGAACCCTTCGCTCGCACGCACCCGATATCGTACCCTCTTCAGATTTCGTCCTGTACACATGTAATACAGTATCAATGTGGCCGTAAATGTATTTTTTTTGTATGCTTTTATGTATTTTTTTAAATTCTTTGTACAAAATTCATTTAAGAAGATAAAATTAGAGAAATGTATATGTATGTGTATATATGTGTTTGTCCGAACAGAAAGAGTTATTAATTTTTTTTCGTGGGTGCTTAATGTTTACTTCTTAAATGAAGTAAATATCAAGAGTCGGTCATTTAAGTATTAGCTTTTGGACGTAACTGGTCAAAATCATTGAAAAAAAATTGATAAAAAATGTATTTATTGATTGACCGGTCGATTAATTTATCAGGTTTCATTACCGACGGCGGTATCTCAAATTCTTTTGACGGTGAAAACCGTGAAGTTCCTGAATACAAATTAAATTTATAAAAAATTATAAATATATAATAAAAATTATAAATATATAATTAAATTTATAAATTTATAAAAAATGAAAACTAGAAATCGAACAAAGAACTAACGATTGTTTTGCTCTCGTTGGCCTGTCGCAGGTTAAAATATGGTTCCAAAATCGGCGCATGAAATGGAAGCGAAGTAAAAAAGCTCAGCAAGAGGCGCGCGGCGGGGGAGGCAACAGCAACGCCGCGAAATCCGAGGACAGCGGAGTTAGCAGTCGCTGCAGTACGGAGAGGGAGAACGTCGCGGAATCCGAGATTCGTGGACCGAACAATTCGACGGACGATTCGCGAGAGACTTCGCAAGAACACTCCAGCAGAAGCATCGCCGAACTTCAGGAACCCCTCTATCGTCCTTACGTTGTTTAAATACCACAACCCCCCCCCCCCTTGTTTCATGTTCCGCCTTTTTATCCCCCAAAAATGCACTGTACATAAAAAAAAGAAATATTCGAAATACGAAATCGCCCAAAAAAAAGAAGCAAAAAAAACAAAAAAAAATCTGCTTCTACGGATACGAGTGAGAATTTAAAAAAACGCGCGTACGCTGCTGTGTGTAAATAGTCTTAGATAATTAACTTGTGTGAAGTAGAATTAAAAAAAAATAGTACATAGCTATATGAAATATGTATATTGCAACAAGTTCCTATAATAAAATATTTAAAGAGAAAAAAAAATATGTCAAAGAAATTGGATTCAGAAAATTGAGGAGAAATAGTGTCGGGATGATCAGCAGATAAATAATACGTGTATACGGGTAAACTGAGGGGGTATCGGGGACACGAGTTTATCCGATCGTGAACTCTCGGCTCGAGAGAAGGGACAGGTCGCCGGAGCGCCTGTGTGCCGAGGTACATATATCTGGCTCGTTGATGCACCGACTGTCGAAGGACCCGCGGCACATCGGTATTTATGACATGCTAATTCCCAGTTAGAGATTCCGTCGCCGGAGGGACCGTACATGCCGCGAATCGCTTCGGAGTCGGGCTATCACGCTTCGCCGACGAGCCGGTTATCCGACTGAAGCGTAAAAAGAGGCTCCGAATCTTAACGATCGTCAGTGTTGACGTTTGACGAAAAAAAATTACATAGTAATCGTAAGAAAAATTTTCACCGCTCATTGATTTTCATATTCCGCATTTCCAAAGTGCCCCCCGTTCGGCGCACTTCGACTCGCACTGCTCGGTGACTTTGAGCGTTTCGCTCGGAAACTTAGTTCCAGGAAATAATAATAATGAAAAATTTTACGAAGAATTTGAAATAAAAAAAATTATAAAAATTCTACGAAAAATTCGGAATAATAAAAATAATTAAAAAATCTCCGAAAAATTCATAATAATAAAAACAATAAAAAGTTCTACAAAAAAATCCAAATAATAACCAAAAAAAATGCTACGCCCGATTGGAAATAATAAAAATGCACTCACCTTACGAAGACGTGATTATTGAAATGGAATTTTATCAAGACCTTCAAAAGACACCCTGTGCCTTTGGTTCACAAAACCTGGGTTCGCCGCACTCTTCACTGCATCGCGCTCGTAAAACTCGCCGCTCACATCCCATCCTATCAGTGAAGAATACCCCGACAAGAACTACGCAATACAAGATACATCACCAAAATAAAAAATCCTTAAAAAAAATGCCACCAAACCTAAACAGAGATTTCTCCAAATTCATCCCCCTTAAAAAAACGCCTAAAATTTTCCTCACCCCGACCACCTAGAATCGAGGGGGACGTCGCGTTTATCGTAGCTCGCGAGATTAATCCGCGTAAGGTTACGGTTCGGTTAAGTCGCCGGTTTAACGGTCTACGGCGAAGACGGTTCGAGGATTTTTGTACGAGGGGCAGGGGGTGGTTTCTCCCCCCCCCCCCCCTTTGGATTTGTCTCGTATCGCATGCAGCGAGGAGGATCCGCTCGCGGGAGTACGCAAGAGTGGCCCGGCTTCCGCGCCGTCGACTCTTCGAGTCGAGAGGTGGAGCACTCTCATGTTTATATGCATTGTATTGCTAAAACCCTTTTAACCGAATTACATTTAGCCATTCCGGGGATGCCTCCCCTCCCTCAGTTCGGCGACGTTCCGGGGCCGGGTACAGAGACACGCGCGACTACCGCCACCAAAGTGGTGGTAGTCGTGGCGGCGTGGATACGTTGGGTGGTGTTGGGCCTGCGCCGGGCCGAGGCTGGGGCGACTACGGGGGGGTTGCTCGAGAGACGACGGGGTGGCTCGAGGGGTGCCTTTCGGATTCCGGTACTTGGAACGGCACACGGGCCATCCCTGAATCCTGATTCCCTTGGTAAACAAGTGCTTGGGTGATTCACTGCTTGTTCACTCCTATCGGGCGTCGTTTGTTTCTAGACGCCGAGGCCGACGCCATTGCGCCTTCCATGATTCTACCTCGTTTTCCGGTCTAATGGTCATTTTCCTTCCGACGGATTTGCACTGTCTGTATACTTGTGTGTAGCGGTGAATACATATATGGATTCTTGCCCGTAGAGCCGAAATCCGTGAAATCGCTCACAAATGTTCTCCAATAGTGCGTCATTCCGAGACCTTCGTTCCCGAAGAGAAAGAATGTCGTCCTACCGCGGACCGATGAAACTTCACTCGCGAAGGTCCGAGACCCCTCGTAAGTCGAGTGTTTCCTTGACGTCGTAATGGTCGGTGATGGAAATGGGCGTTGTCAATGGCGGGGAGTTTCTTCGCCAAATGTTGTTTATATCTTTTAACATATCGGAAACACACAGTACAATTGGTACCGATGTTTCTTGTCCACAAATCTTTTAATGTTAATTGTACAAAAACATCTTGTCCATTTTACAAAAATGTATGTCAATTTTTTACGAATATTTTTTTTGGAAAATTAATGACAACATAATTGTGGACGTGTTAATGGACAAAAAAAAGTTTGTTAAATTCACGTACAAATCTTTTTTACTGTGCACCCGCTGTGTATCTTCCGTGCCCCCATTTTTCTTTCCTTCGCGATGGCGCGAAACTCACTAGTCGAGCTGCGAGCACAGTGGCAAAATGGTAAATAAAGTGAATTCTACCACGTTGATTGACATCATAATGGGCTTTTTCAATAGGAGAGACTTCTTTGTCTATGCGAAACTTTGTCCATGTCTTCACATAATATCCCTCCCACGCTGTCGCGTATCTTCGGTGCTCCCATTTTTCTTTCCTTCGCGTAGGCGCGAAGGAAAGCACAGTGGCAAAATGGTGAATGAAATAAATTCTACCACCGTGCTTGATATCATAACGGGTAAGTCAGGGTGACATGGCCATGGTTTTTTAAACAACGAAAATTAGAGGTTTAACATTTGAAAAACTTAAACATTTTTGTTGTAACCAACTCTAGAAGCTTCAAACTAAAGTAATTCACTCGGAACTTCCGATATTTTCGATGCGTGATTTAATTGTAACTCTAAACAAATATTTGCTATCGGCCGTCTTACCCGAACACTACGGGTGACATGTCCACAGTAATAATGGTAAATAAAATAAATTGACGTTATAATGGTCGATGATAGAAACGCGCTTTTTCTTCACGTTCTCCATCTCTTCTTAAATATCCCTCCCACATTCTCGTGCATCCTCCCCGCTCCCATTTACTTCCCTTCACCAAGGCGCGAAACCCACCATTCGCGCTCCAAGCCCAGTGTCAAAAATGATGAACAAAAAAAATTGACGTCATAATGTTCGATAATAGAAACGCTATTTTTCAATAGCAAGTCCCTTCATCACGTTCTCCATCTCTTCTTAAATATCCCTCCCACGTTATCGTACATCTTCCCTCCTCCCATTTACCTCCCTTCACCAAGGCGCGAAACCCACCACTCGCTCTCCAAGCACAGTGGCAAAAATGGTAAATAAAATAAATTCTACAACGCCACCGTTGCGCAAACCTCTATCCACACAACTACATACATACACCCAACGAATCCAACATTAGGATTCTCGGCCACGAGATGTTCCACCTATAATGTTCTGTCTTGGCTGAGGCGCATCTCGCGGCGTAGCCCGTCATTAGCGCTAACAAGTTTAGCCCTCGGGCTCGCTGGCTGGCGTTTCGGAGTGGGTGGGCTGGTTGCTCGGGGCTTCCTCGGGGCTCGGAACGAGGCACCATAACCATCCCCACGGATGGCGGAGCCCCGGTGAGGATATACGTAGAGAGCCGGATGATTCCACGGCCTCGCTACTCGCTTCTGGTGGCCGTATAACTCCGTCGACGGGCGAGGAGGGGATAATAAGATCTGCGACAATCAAGTCGAGGACGTAGGGTGGAGGACTGGAGGAGCGGGGCGTCGCGACCCCTTGGGCGAGCGTCGTCCGCCACGTTACGTCCACCTCCGCCGGCGCGACTCTCCCCCTCGTCTTCGTGTCTTCTTCGTCCCCTCGTCGCATGCACCATCCCGGTTCACCCTCCCGCGGCCCTCGGCCTCCGCCCGTCTCCGCCAATCTCTTTGCCCTCGAATGCCGGTCGAATCGTAGCCGATCCGGCCGCAACTCCGAAATCACCGTAATGGATAAGTTTTTCGTAATAAAACAATACGTATTATAGCGTCGGAGGGAAAGACGGTGGGGTAAATAGTGCGAGAGGTATTACGAAGAGGAGGCCGGACGGGGATGAAGAGGAGGAAGTGGGCGAAGTGAGTGAGGATGGCAAAGCGGACTACTGTTTGCTGGCCTGGCAATCTTTCCGGATGAATTGTTGACGAATTTTTGTTAGGGGTTGGGTACGGACGATTTCACGGAGCTCAGGGTCGTTGGCCGACCCGTTGGCTCTTGATGCTGCATAGACGGTGGTGCGCTCGGTGGATGTCGGGGGTGGGTCGGTCGAGTCGCTCGTTGTAGTAGTGGTTGGTGATTTCAGCCCGAGAGTAGCAACAAGATCGAAGAGATACCGAGGAGACGGCGCGCGGGGGTGGCGAGGGGAACGCGGGCGGGGAGGGCGAGGGTGAGAGAGGGTGGAAGGAGCTAACCGCATCGTAATCAACGGAAAATGGCGTCGGATAAGTGAGCGTTGCGAGGAGGACGGGGACGGTGGGAGTAACGAGGAGAATCGAGCTCCGGCTGCGCAGGGTCCTGGATGAGGGCTTTTGTTGCCTTGATACGTTATCCTGGTCACCATTCTGGACGCCGTTGTCCTCTCGCACGCGAACGTGTCTTCTAGGCATTGGCCTCGTGGAGAGTATCATTGGGTGATGGTGATTGTGAAGAAAAAAAATGTACGACTAGAGAGGCAAAAAGAGCTTTAAGGTCGCTCGAGGCTATGCGAAAGTTACTCGGTCGGTAACGAAAACTGCAATTCGTTGTTTTGCAAGGTTGGGTGATGTTGATGATAAAAAGAAAAATCTACGACTAGAGAAGCATTAAGGACATTTAGGTCGCTCGACACTTTGCCAAACTTGCTCGGTCGGTAACGAAAACTGTAATCCATTTTTTTGCAAGGCTCTTCAAAATGTCGGACTAGGAAGCGACCAGTGTCTTGGAGTTGGGCGGATCCTGATATTTTGGTTCTCCGAGGAAAAGTACAGCACCATTAAACCGTGAAAAAAATGTATCACAGTTTTTGTTACCGACCGATGCCTCAAATTGAATACCTGAAGGCATTTTCCATTTCTCGAACTTTAGACAAAACCAAGACACGTTATCTTCTTCTTTGAGCGCATTCTAATCGAATCTTAGATACATAGCAAAAGAGAAAGGAAAAAACAAAACGAAAAAAAAATATTTCTCCAGATTCGTAATTCGAACATCCCGTATTTACCAATAATTACGGAGCGGATTACGCTCGGCTGGAATAAATCCCCCGACGAATCTACGAATAAATAGACGAACAGTTATCGATTCCTATCGGTGGAACTGTGTCTACACAATTATTTACGAGAAGAGCCATCGTTATTAAAATCGGCTGCTCGATGATACAAGAGAGAAGCCGGGGAGAACACAGAATCGGGTCTAAATTCGATGCAAACAAAACAAGTCTATTCCACGTTACGTGACTCGAATTATATATCCGTCGAAATTGCCGAGTATCGCTACGCTCCCCGTAGCAGTATATCGGAGGAAAAGCAATTGGCTGTTGCGAAGAGGGGCGCGAGGGTGGGGGGGGGGGCAAGAAAACCGTACGCCGATCCTTTCGGTTAGGCGGGTTGGGAAGCGGGACGAAGAGTCGGAGAAGAGACGCATAGACATTCAGGAAAGCGTTCGGTGAACGGTTCATTTGACGGCTGCTGATCGCGTTTGCGGGGACTTTTCAACTTCCAAGACATCCCGTACATCCAAACATGCGCCGGCCGTAGCGGCGGCCCAATAATAATAATAATAATAATAATTGAAATTCGTTTTTTATTGACGTAGCTATTATTTATTACCGGTTAACTTTTCAATCCGTTTGTCGGGCTTTCTGGAATTTATTCTTTAATCTTTTTTTAATTCGGGTCATTGACTTTTCTGTTTTAAAAACATCGCTTATCAGGATTTTCTGATTATTTCAAGTAGTGTCAAAAAAAATCGAGAATGAGGCCCGTCTGAATATTCAGCATTCTATAGGACTTCTATACCGCTCCACCGCTTGCCGGTTCGCTGTAGATAAAAAAACCAACAAAACGATCCAAGTTCAATGGCGTCTCGAATGTCCCGAATGTCTTCGGTCGAGCTTTGTAACTCGTAAACAATCAGCTGTGCAGCGCCACCGCATATAAAAGCCAATAAGCATATATAAAGCCAATTCTCAATCGATAGATCTGCAGTATCCAAAGATAGCGGACTAGTCAGTCGAACCGGAAGCCGCGCGGGGGCGCCACTCGTCTACGACCGAAGACAGCGGAACTCTCGGTCTTCTCACCGACGGATCTCCGGCTGCGTTGCCTCCGCAGTTCAACCCACTCGCCACAGGGCATTTATCACGGACACGCACAAAGGCAGCAAAACAACAATGTCGCGACCGGTGGGAAAACGCTAAACGTCAAAACAACAGTATATCTACGAGGACAGCTGAACGTTAGAGCGCTCCGCGTGTTTACCGTGTGTGCCGTTGCGTGTGGAAACTCGAGGTCCGAACTATCGTGCATTAAGTCGTCAGCAACCGTCGTGAAAATTGGCTTAAACCCGACGATTTTCTCGAGCGAGCCTCGAAGAGATTATGTGATTGACACAAAGAGATTATTAATCATGAGAACTGTGGAGGGGAAAGTCGTGGTGTTGGGCTCTCAAGGTAAGTTCGTCGTATCTTTGCTCCCGCTAGGCTCTATGTGCGTGCTTCGGCGCGCGCAACCGACCGGCTATTACTGTATACAATTTCTTTCGTTACACACGATTAACGGACTCGGTCCACCCGAGCGCGGTGCGTTGACCAGTTTTTTTTCGACGAATTATGTAACCGTCGGCGATAAAGATTGATAGACGAGGTACTTTTTTTTTAAGACGACGTTGGATCGCTTTCGCACACGTCGTCCTGCCGGATAATCCGGGATTATCCGTATGAGAATATTTCGTGCCGAAATTCTGAGGGGCTCTTCGGTATATTCGTAGAGCCCATGTTGTCTTGCTTCCTGCAGTATAGTACGTCGATCTACGCAACGCGCGGAGTTGCAGAGGCGTAGTTGATATTATGAATGTAGGGAATAAAAAATATTTTGCAGGGTACGCGGTAAAAGAACAAAAGTTTGTACTTTTTACTACAACTTATTGTCGACAAACGTTCACGATTTTTTACTTGTTAATATTCCGATTGCACTATCAGGCTCTGGTTTTACGAACAAAAGTACGAACTGAAAATGTTCATGGCGCGGGAAATAAGGACAGGTTTGTATATTCGAACCTGGACAAACGAGCTCGTCATTTATCTGACAAAATTGTTTTTACGAAACTTTGTATTCCGATTTTACCCAATTATTTTTTACTATGTATCGACGCCTGCAAATCGGTTTGGATTTTTATATTTTTTAAATATTATGACTGAAAAACATAATTAGAGTGATAAATTCGTGGTACAAAAATGTTGATACGAGCGCATCGATGACTAAACATTAGAAGGGCGTTGCTCAAGGAGCCCCCCACTCCGTGAGTCGATCGTTCTTCGAGCGGGGAACCCCGGAACGGATGTGACCGCTTGGTTCTGTAAATAAATATTATTCAGCGTTTCGAACGATCTTTATGAGTAACACTTTTACGATTTAAAAATCTTAATCGTAATAATAGTACAAGAATTTTATTGGCCAATTTATTAACTCGGTAAAGCGGGTATTTACACATTTTTCGTTTGTGTTTTCCTTCGCCCAATGGGCCATCAAACCCGAGTCCTTCAGCCCGTGTAGCTCATACTTGCTTGCTTTTGCGAACTAAGATGGATCTAGATTACAGATTACTTTGTGCAGAAAAAATGTACAATGAACTTACAAGACAAGAACTCAGTTTACGCCAGTAAATCCACGGGCATATTTTTACGCAATGTCTATGAAGTGAAATTTGTAATTTTGGTCCGATCTCGACGAGCGGCAGTTTATTTTGTTTGTTAAAATATGTTATACGAATTCACCGAGTAATTTGCTTTGTTTAGATTCTCAATCAGAAGAAAAGTTAAGTTAAGGTCGTAGCTCTGGCTTTTTTTAATAAACAGATGACTCTAATTTGTTTTTTATCTATTTATTAAAATTATTTATTTTTATTGTTATTTTACAGGTGTCGGTAAAACTAGCATGATAAGCCGTTACGTGGGCAAACTATTCAGCCAGCACGCCAGCCCGACCATCGGTGCTTCGTTCTTCACGTGCAAGGTCAATCTCGAGGAGGCTCGAATAAAGCTTCAGGTATTTCTCACATCGCAATAATATTTACGCTAAAAAAAATGCAATTAATTTTTTTTTAATTCGTCATTCCATTAATTTTTTTATTGCCGCAGGTATGGGACACGGCCGGTCAGGAGCGATTTCGATCTATGGCACCGATGTACTATCGTAACGCGAACGCCGCTCTGCTGGTTTTCGATCTGACTCAGTACAGCACATTCAAGGACATAAAGACATGGGTCACCGAGCTCCAGCGCAACATCGATGAGGCTCTCGTTCTCGTGCTGGTCGGCAACAAGAGCGACCTCATGAACGAGAGGAGCGTCGATCCCGAGGAGGGCAGAAAGTACGCGACCAAAATTGGCGCTAGTTATCACGAAACCTCGGCACTACACGACGAAGGCGTCGAGCAGGTTTTTCTCTCGGCGGCACTTGGACTTCTAAGGTTATTCATCTTTTCGTCCGACTCGATCCATCGAACGCACATAATCACGAATTCCAACTCGTTTCATTGACAATCCGACAATTTTTTTTTTTTATCTTATAAATAATAGTTGATTAGAAAAAGCATTTTTCGAAAGAAAAAAAGGAGTTCTTAGGGAGGGCGTAGAAAGGCACTTTTCCGCACTAGTGCGGAAAAAATACCATATTTCATTTGTACGCATGCGCAGTATTTTTCCCTGGCACGCGCTGCCAAAAAGTGACTTTCTGCGCTCACATCACAGAAACGTAAAGCGCGATTTTCGTGAATTTGTTAGGAAAAATAAATTCTCGAAAAAATGTATTTCTTTAAATTTCCTTTTTCATTCAATGATTATCGCATTATTTATTGATGCATTGCAGGTTGAGCTCGGGAAACGAGGATGTGACGACGAGTCTGAGGATCTACGACTCGACGACGAGTTCCGGTCTCAGTAGTCCGGAGATGCTGCAGCACGCCCCGTCCAGCGAAGAGAGCCTCACGAATAACTCGATAGCTCACGGCATTCAGGAAAAACCACCGGCCTGCTGTTGACACCGATAATAATCCCTCTCGTTCAATACTCGATAATTTCTTTTATTTTTATTTTCAATTAAAATTCTCCCCTTTCGCTCGACAATTCTCATTAAAGCGTATCGCAAACGAAGCCGGGAGAGTCGGTGCTGAATCATCTCAAAGACACACACAAACAGACCCGATTCGCTAGTTTCATCGTTCTGTTTCTGCGCTCTCGGCACTGCCAATCCTATCGCGCTATGATTCGTAATTATTTATTTTTACGATTCCAGTCTGGCGTTTTTTTTAAATACCGAGTTAATGTACATAACGCTTTCGTCCTTATATAGTAGAGTACTATGTAGAAATGTTGATTATCCAACGTCGGCCTAAGAAGAAAAACTCGAAAGACTGTAATATCTTTATTTTCATACGACGGCCGAATCGACGATGTACGTAATAATTTTTTTTCGGCGTTGTACAAATAAATATTGTTGTATAAATAACGACGCGCTGCAAATTTATTAACGACATTCCGTTCGGCGACACATCGAATCCGAGCGTCTCGTCTCGACATCTGTAACACGAGTTCTATCCGCCGGTAAAATAATTTTATTCCTAGTCACGCTGAAATAGAGAGAGTGTTGGGAACGCGCGCGCGCGGCGCCCGAGGCGATGAAGAAAATTCATACAGCGGGAGAATAAATCTCACGCTTCGAGAATGACTCTTCGTCGTGTATGATACGTAAGAGATATGAGTTTGACGCTAGCGCACGATGAAATTGACCCCTTTACGCTTACCGGAGACGCAAGGATGTTTTATTAAACTGGCTCTATTGACGTAAAAATCAGAATTAAAGAAAATTTCTTATCTCTATCAATCATCCGCGATTGATACAATTTTTTTTTCTATCAAAAATTTTAAAAATAATGCAAATACGTTAATCCGAGCGTTGGGTAAAAATTACATGGGTGGGACTTCCAGTGGGTCAATTTCAACGTGCAGTGTGAGGAATCGCGCAAACGCTCGGCTTTGAAGAGCCGCGACGTTACCCGTGTCGGCACAATAATGGAATATACGCGAGCGGCTTCCACAGATTTTGTAGAAAGATAAAAAAAAAGTTTCGTCTTTCGACAAAAGAGCGACGAGCCGGATGACGATTAATGAAATCCCGCGACTCCGGACTCGCGTGAAAAGAACATACGAGCGCAGAGCAACGGCGTACACGCGCAATTCCAGGCAGCGGACATAAGTTGAACATGTAACGAGATCACCCCTCTGAACAACCTCGATTCGAGTGGAAAAGACCTCCGGAAAAAGAAAGGAAAAAAAATAAAACAACACGATGTCGCGCGTTCGAGCAGCGATTATAGAACAGCGGATGGGGAACGATGATCGCACAGTGAGTCACTTGAACCGTCCGAGTTTCACGGAGCGTGTCGTCCCAGCTACACCCCTCTCTCCCCTCGACACTTTTTTTCCCTCAACCTCGCACTTCTCAGTCCCCCTTGCTTCTCCATTCAAGTCTCATCAGATAAGCGAACCGCGAGAATTGTTCCTTTTCCTCCATTCGATATGCAAATTCGTATCGATAATAAATTACTGCCAGTTTTTTTTTTTTTTTCACTGTTAATCCCCTGGTCCGATATTTTCCCGGAATTTTATTAAATTTTCCGATAATACAGTGAGGCTTTTTGGGGATACTTTTTTAGGGTAATTTTAGATATTTTTTTATTTTACCGTTTATCCTTAGTCCGATATTTTCCGAGAATTTTACTAAGTTTTCCGATAATACTACAAGGCTTTTTGGGGACATTTTCCTAGGGACATGATTTTACGTATTTTTTTTATTTTCCTGTTTATCCTTACTCCGAAATTTTCCCAGATTTTTACTCAATTTTCCTATAATACTGAACCTTTTTGAAGACACCTTTGACGTTAAAAAAATCAAAAAAATCCATAGCAGGGCCATCTCTTTGCAAACGATAATACCACGTGCCAAGAACGCGGCCGAGCGCGAAGTCAGGCAAGAAATAATTAGAATGCCTAATCAACCCAATTGCATTTCCAAGACGCGAGACAATGGAATCGGGAGTTTCTGATAGCGCGCCCTGTTCCATCGAACTTGGTCGCAGAGTACTTTGCATGCGCGGTTTCGCACCTCTCGAAGGAAGAAACGAGCCGATTGGCCAATCGCCCGAGCCATTCCGTAATCGATGATCGATAATGAGGTGCTTAAGAGGGAACCTCGGGACCGCACCTGCTTCATGGATTGTACCGAGCTCGTTGCCGACTAACGGAAGTAGGCGTACGAAAGACACGACCGGTCGAAGAATAAGAAAAAGGAAGAAGACGAACAACAACAATAACGAGACTGCTCTCGTATAAAACGATGTTACGATTTGCTCGAGCTCTCAGTCCAGAAACTATCCCACGTGGCTCCGGTTCATCCGCGAAAGTGCACTGGAAACACGCAATAATTAATTATCAGAGACTGGTGCGCAATTTCTCATTTTTCTTGGATAAAAAAAATGTTGATGTTGACCTTAAAAATAATAATTTGTTGATTTAAAAAATATGAATTTAAAAATAAAAAAAATTATATTTGACAAGTATTTTTTTTATTAATCGGTGATTAATGAAATACGATTCGAAGACACCGGAAAGACGGAAAATTGTCTGTTGAAAATGAATTGAATGCTACGATTTGCTCGAACTCTCGGTTCAGAAACTATCCCACCTACACCGGAAACGCAATAATTAATTATCGGAAAGTGGTGCACGATTTCACATTTTTCTTGGCTAAAAATAATCTTCAAATTGACGTTAAAAATAATTTATTAAGTTTAAAAAATATTCATTTAATAAAAAAATCAATAAAAAATTTACGAATATTTTTTATTAATCGGCCATTAATGGAAAACGGTTCGAAGTCGTCGGCAGGTCGGAGAATTTTCTGCGGAAAATGAATAATCGATTGATCGCGAGTCGATCGCTGCTGCTTCCTCGGGAAAGAAGAAGACGAAGGTGCGGTGTGTTTATAATAGGATGGGTGTTGGTCGCGTCGGTCAAACTCTCGGAAGCCCAGGATTTTAGGATCGACAATCAACTGAGGATCGCCGCCAATGGTAATTCGTTTATGTAGGGTGAAAGTGAAGATTCGACAGTATGTTATTCAAAGCTCTTCGACCCGCAGATTGTTACACGAGAATCGCAATCGGTTCGCGGTTGCCGGATAGGGACGTAACTTCGACGCTTCCTGCTGGCTCGTTATCGAATTGCGAAAGAGCGTGCTCGGGCAACAGAACTGTCTGCAATGCCTTCAGTTTCGGGTGAGATGATTTATTACAGAATTTTTCAGATTGAAATTGTAATTTTTTTAACGTATCGATAACCGAAAGAAAAAAAATGATTTCGTGATGGAAATCAACTTTCGTTATGAGGACATCAATTCTAACGGTCAATAAAATCTTGTCTCTGTTTCGGGAGTAGCATAGACGCTAAGGGAAACGGGACGTGCGCGCTTGGCCGAAGGGATTTCAGTATGAGAGGCAGAGACTTAGTCGTCGATCCGGATTACGATGTCTACGAGAGACGAGCAAAAATGCCACGGGGATGTCAGCACGATCGACTTTTGACAATCGCCTACGGAGCTAATCTTACCAACGCTAACGGGCAAATGAACTTGAATCCTAATTTGAATCCGAATACGAGTCTGAATATGAATCCAAATATGAATCCGAATATGAATCTGAATATGAATCCGAATATGAATCCGAATATGAATCCAAATTTGAATACGAATTTGAATACGAATTTGAATCCAAATTTGAATCCGAATATGAATCCAAATTTGAATCCGAATATGAGCCTGACTATGAATATGAATCCGAATATAAGTCCAAATATGAACACAAACACTGCAACCAGAAAAAGGCCCCAGAGTCCCTTCGGCAGCCGATTTCTGACCGGAAGTTCATTCGACAATTTCAACCCACAACGGAAACCTTCGTTCATCCGTGGAGGATGGTATTCGCCCCTCGGAGACGATACCGACACTAGACTCTACGACATTCTCACGAACAAGAATCTGAAACCAAACTACTGGAAACAAAGTTTTGGCGACCCGTTACACGTGGAATATTCTCAGGAGCACGTATTCCAGCCTGTCGATGAATCGATACTCGGCCTCACCGACCCCTACGGTCATCGATCAACCCCGATCGGTAGCAAATGGAACGGTGCTTCCGTTACACTCGACTCCAAGTGGAATTTCCCATTTCCGGCTATCGATGCATTTCTGAGAGAAGATTCCTACACGACGCCCAAAGATTCGCCGGAGCACGAGACTCGCGGCCTCTTCGAACACGGAATTGAGTTCGAAATTCCCGGAGTAATAGAAATCGACCCGGTCCTGGAACAAACCAAAAGTGAGTATCGAGAACACTATTTTACTCCATTACAAAATTCCTACTCGTGCAAAAACGAATCTCATCCAGATGCTCCCAAATCCTCCGCTTCCAATACAATATAGCAATTCATTCCCATTAGCGTTTTTTTCTTTATTTGTTTTAATCGTAGTAATTATTGCAGTCATTATTCCAAAGCCATTAATACATCGGACTGGCATTTACAGTAAACTACACTGAATACCCGTCGAAATAATCTCACTGTGGTTACAACGTACAATTACCCCAAAACCAACCCAGTCCTAAAAAAAACCAAAAGTCAGTATCGAGAACACCATTTTGCCCCATCTCCAAATTTGTAATCTCGCAAAAACAAATCTCGTCCTCCAGTCCTCAAATCCTCCGCCTCCAATACAATATAGCGACTCATACTCATTAGCCTTTTTTCTTTACTTTTTAAATCATAGTAATAATCGCAGTAGTTATTCCAAAGCCATTAATCCATCAGACTCTCATTTACCAGCCGCTAAATACGTTTAATATACACAGTAAACTAAACTCTACACCCGTCGAAACAACCCGACAGTGGTTATACAACACGCAACTCCATCACAATACTATAAAAAATATAGTAATGTAATAGCGACGCGCAGTCTTTCTTATCGGAGACAGCGAATCTCGTTGAGTCGCAACACGCCGGGGTAATCCGCGTTCGCTACGGCATTGACACGATTTTCGAACGATCTGCATCCGTCGACTTCCGCTGGAGTCATCCACCTTCCACAATAGTGGTATACAAACCTCCCCGGCATTTCGGTCTCTATCTCGGTGCCCGCATCGCTGGGATCATCGCATCATCGCTCTTTATCTCCAATCGACGCAGCTATTTTCACGCGTTTTGCGCTCAACCGCCGTTCTATGCATTAACTGTATGTACACGCGTATATTTACTAACGCGTAAGCACCGGAAGTGGTGCCCTGGTAGCGTTTGACGGACTGTCCCGGGCCGCGACTCGAATCCCCGCTCGTTTAGCTCGCGCCCGCTCGTCAACTGTGGCCATGCCTGAAATAATTGGGAGACGCGCGTGCGAAAGATCTCTTCAAGGTTGTAAACGCTCGCGGCCCGGCCGGAGTTATTAAAAATTCAAGGCCTCAGGCTCCGGTCTGGAGAAGACCCAATCAAGGAGGTGCGAAGTTAGAGAATCTACGAGGCGAAAGGAATCCTGCTTACCGGAGAGAGGGGGGGGGGGTTGGAAGGGGGGGAATAATGGTACTTATTTGCGCGAGTTTAATGATCGTGTGGCGTTAAAAGGTGCGAGCCCCACCCCGTGAACTACGCTTCTCCGGCCTGCTCCTCCCACTATTCGCGAGGCGAAGAAACCTTCACTTTAGTAGTATAAAAACGATACGCGCCGTACGATTTCTTCTTTACGTTATATAGTTGCCCTTTTCGCAGGAGGAAGACGCTAGTTGAGGCGAGGCGGATGATGATAGGTTTTTCGCGGAGGACCGAACACGAATATACCGGGCCGGAACGGGAAGCTTTGTCGGAGTGTCGGTCCAGTCGCGGGTCTTAGGCGGAAATGAGTTGATTCGCGAGTTTGTGGATTTTTTTTTGTTGGTTCTTGACCGCGCCCTGTGAGGATGAGGCTCGGTGCGGGGGATCGACGGATCCGTCAATGGGGAAATCGGCGGTGTTTTTGGATACTCGCGGCGTTTTTGTGGCAAGGGACTTATCAGAGTTCGGTGATTATCGTGCGGGATGATAACTGTGATCGTAAGTTTGGAATTTTTAGGGCTCTGTAGGATTGCTCGTCACTTTTGAAGTTTCTCTGCTTATATAGAGGAACTGGAAACGTCGCTTGTTGTGCACGCTGTGACAATGATAAAAAATACGGTTGAATCAACTAAGATTCGGGCAGGGATGTTCAACAAAATATTTTGTTGGTACTAAAAAATGTGTCAGTTCGACAATTTGTTGGGTGATTTCGCCAAAATATTTTTAGGTCATTAAAATATTTTGTTCGACTAACTAATTTATTTGAATGTTTCTGCCCGAATCTTAGTTGATTCAACTGTACTTTTTTATCAGTGCAGTTACGACATTATTATGCTTTGTCTCTGTTATTCATTGTTTTATGTCGTGTGGATTTTTCTGTTCGCCTTGTATCGGTCTGTCGCCCTCACTATATCAAATCGGTTGATGGGTTTACCGTCTACTTTTTATTGAGCTTGGCCCGTTTTCACTTCAATAAATAAATAAATATACCGTGTTACGGAAGGCCTCGTATTTTTTTTTAAGTTCGATAAGATTTTTCCAACGCGTGCCTCGAAATTATGCCCTATTTTTCCAATATACATTTTTTGCCAGAAATGTAATAAATGCATGGTTAAAAAATCCTCATTTTGCATGAAAAGAAAGTATTTTAGGGGGCTTATGCCTCAGAACACGAAATAAACGAATCTATCTATCTATCTATCCCCGGAAATTATATCGAAAAAAATCAATTATCTCGTTCGTAATCCGCTGCTTGTTACCGACATTTTTCCAAATATGTCCCGCTAAATTATTACCGATTTTTCCAATATTTTTTCCAAATGTACAAAAAAAAATCCATATAACAAAATCCTCGATTCAACCAGTACTTACAAAAAAGTATCTGTTATCCCCAGGAACAAATTCGGGAAAAAAACCAATGACCTCATTTGTAATTCGCAGCTTGTTACCGAAAGCTCCTGGTGGGCAAGAGGCTATCCGAAAGTCACGTGATGCGAAGCGTCCGCTGCGAGAGAATCGAGGATTGTCATCGGGTCTGCGAGTACGAGAGCACGTTCGTCTGCGAGGGTTTCAACTACGGGTAAGGGCCGTCCAATAATTTTTCCGCTGTCACAAGTTGCGAGACTCACATCGCCAATTTCTTCGCGGCCGGTCGAAATGCATGCGCACGCGAAATCGCCTAGACACACTTCGTCCTCCACGTCCTCCTACCGCACCCGAACACGTTCCTCCGAACATGTCGCAACGGCGATCGGAGTCCGCGCGCCTAACGAGCTCCTCGCGGTCTGACCGGTGTAATTTTGTCGCAGACGAATGCAGAACGTCGGACGCGCCTAGCGGGACGGATACATGTGTCAGTTGACAAATGAGGTCATTGGCTTTTTTGCGAATTTGTTCCCGGGGATAACAGATACTTTTTTGTAACTACTGGGTTTCGGGCGAATCGAGGATTTTTTTATATGCATTTATTAGATTTTTGGGTACATTAAGAAAAAAATATATATATTGGAAAAATCGATAATAATTTAACGATTTTAGTTATATTTGAAAACATTTCGATAACAAGCAGCGGATTACGAACGAGGTAATTAATTTAAAAAAAAATCCCGCGGATAGAGCATTTTCATGCGGGGATAGAACATTTGGAATTTTCATGCGAAATGAGGATTTTTTAAAACATGCATTTATTACATTTCCGGGAAAAAAAAGTTTCCTCGGAACATGTCGCAACGGCGATCGGAGTGCGCGCGCCTAACGAGCTCCCTCGCGGTCTAACCGGTGTAATTTTGTCACAGACGAATGCAGAACGTCGGTCGCGCCGAGCGGGAAGGATACATGTGCCAGTTGACGTCGTCATCGGGCGGCAGAACGAGTCTCCGTCGCGATTTCGTAGCCGATCCCCGGTGGGACTATTACGAGAGAGACTGGCGTTGTCCGGCGGAGAAACCGGCCAGCGTAGGAGTCGACTGGCCGAGGGACCGTCCGCAGTGGCCGCCTCGACCGCCTCTTCCGCCGATAAATCGGCCGACGAACGAAATCGCCGCACCGCCTCGGCGACCCCTCGACCGTTATCCGGACGCAGTCGGCGACACGCGATATTATTTGCCGGAGAAAGCGAGACCGATCAATCGTCCAAGCGGCTACGATCACGACTCCAGACCCACCGGCTATCTTCCCGAGAGACCGGCGATCGACGTCCAGTATCACCGTCGCCCGCAGGTGCCTCAATACATTCCCGAGGACCGTTACCATTTACCGATCGACCCGAGGCCTTACGGCAGTTTCCCCAAATACCCGGACAGGAGGTTCGATCGGAACGGCTGGCCGATTTCGGATTCGAGACCCAATGAGATTCCGCGACCCGATCGGCACTGGCAAAAGCCCGGCTCGTACGCCGCGACTCCGGTTCATGGCCCCGTTTATGGTCCGTCATACGGTTACGGGACTAATCCTTATCCGGGGAGCTTCGAGCCTCCTCGAGGAATCGGCGATTCCTATCCGAGGGATGAGATCATCGGACCGTCCAAACCGGCGAGGCGACCTGCGAATCAAGAGAATCATTATGGCTACAATTACGGTCCGGCTTACGGTTACGGAGGTCATGGAGAGCGTCCACCCGACAGTTACCTACCTAGCTGGAAGCCTCAGCAGCCACAGCGGCCGAACTGGATGAGCCCAGGAAGCTGGGGTGGTTCCAGAGATTGCTCCGTCAGATCGGCGACGGGTTTCAAGCTCGACAGGAAGTGCGTCGCGGCCAGTTACGCGACTGCCAATTTGGAAGAGTGCGAGATGCTATGCGCGTCCAGAAAGGGCTGTCTCAGCTTTGCCTACAGGTGCGTAAGGAGGGAAGCTTTCCGGTGCGTTGGATCTCTTGAATTCGCGTTAGATGATAAACTGTACTCAATCTCGAAAGTCATACACCTGTGAAAATGGTCTGTTGTTGAGTCATTGATTGATTACACGTGTTAACCCGAGCTGGGCGGTACTTTCAGTACCGGGTACTTGTTTGGTATTTCAAGTACTTTTCTTACGATTTCAAGTACCAAGTACAAGTACTTTTTGAGTACATGCTCATTTCTGAGTACGGATATTCTATGAGTAGCATGAGATCCTGTTTCGATTAATGTATGATTATCTGTTTAAACAATTAAACTCAAAATCAAGTTAATTCGACGGATAGGTACTCTCTGGCAGCGACCGCTCCCACCGACAACTGCCTACTGAGTAACGCTAAATTCGAAAAGTTGGATTTCTACACGGATCTCGAACCCGATCGCGACTACGACATCTACGCTATGATGAGTAATTCGTGGAACTGCCAGGGATCGAGAAAACCAACCACCGAAGTCCGGCCGCACGATCGTCCCCCCGAAGGCAAGACAGTGTTATAGCGGATATCGTTAAGCGCTTGTGAAACCCTTGTATACTCATTAGAGCTTGGTGACTTTGCAGAATGTTTCTGGAGGGTGAGGAGCGGCTTCGGCATGCCGAGGAGTCTTACGAGGGAAGAATTTCGCGCTGAGAACGGACTGGGCGAATGCCAGATAGCGTGCGTCAGCGCTCGTCATTTCACCTGCAGGAGCTTTGTCTTTCGGTGAGAAATTTGTTTACCGTAAATTTATTTATCGTTAATTTGTTTATCGTTAATTCATTTACCGTTCATTTCATTGCCGTTAATTTATTGATCATTGAAGTTTTGAAACTTTTCAAATGGTCGTAGGTACGATTCGGAGAGAGATCGACGGTCCAATTGTTTTCTCAGTGACTGTCCCACCAGGGAGATAATTCCTGGTGAGGGTGGAGGACTTCCGTACATTGATGAGGCCGAGCTGTACGAGAGGGGAAGTTACGGTCGCGGATGCGAGCCTTATCCCTTCGCGACTGTTTACCGCCCCGCCGACGTTGATAAACAACCCCAATGGACTGGTAGCGGTACACGCATAGTTAACCGAGGGGACGAAGGTACAAATTTTATTTTCCAAAATTTCTAATTTCAATCCAATTAACAAATATTTTTCAACTTCATTCAGGCAGCTGTTACTCCGGCTATCCCGATGGATGCAAGCTCAGTCCCTACGCAGTGTCATCGGTTACCCGCACAGACTCGGAAACCGAGTGTCGCCGCAAGTGTTCCAAGATGCGAAACAGTCAACACACTCCTTGCATGTCTTTCAGTTACAAGTACGTGTTGACTGAACGTTATTATCTTAGCTAAAAAAAAATCTCAGCTACAGCGATGACCGTTAAGGCGAAGTGAAACAACTCAGTCGGTAACAAAACTGTAAATCATTTTTTACAAGGGATCATTGAAAAAAAAATTGGATTACGTTTTTCGTTACCGATCGAGTTTTCAGATCATTTTTAGATTGCTTCGATAAGTACGATAACGCTGTAATTGAATAAATTGCTCATTTGACAGAGTCGGAGATGCAAAACGCGGCGACAATTGCTACCTGAGCGATGTCCCGAGACGGGATCTGAGGCCCGGCTTGGATTACACCTACGACGACGATTACGTCACCTACGCCTGGAAAGAACTCGAGCCGCAATGCTCGACGATAGGTCCGGCCGGTTACCCGAACCAAGGATTTCACGGACTGTATCAAGATCCTGGTAACAACGGTGCCAGACCACCTTTAAGCAGACCGCCGCCACCACTCGGCCCAGGGTCCGCATTACTGAGCTTCAATCATCTTCTGCTGGGTGTCCGACCCCCCGAATCCGGCGAACCCGATCCCCTTGGCCCCGCTGCCGATTATCCTTCCACCTCGTCACAATCGCATCAAAACGACGACGGTTATTTCTACGGAGTGGGACTCTCTTCTCGTGAGTAAACCTGATTTTTCTATCACGGATGTAACGCCATAAGAAAACATTGTACAGTGTTAGTGTATTCCCATGTCAAATTTCAGCTCGATACCTCCATGTTTACTCGAATCAAACCGTTTTTAGTAATTGTTTTTAGTGATAAAAAAAACGTTACGAAAATAAAGCTTCCTCTATGAGGAAGCAAAAATTGATATCTATTTTCCATTTCCGACAGAAAATGGATTCGCAAGTTTCAACCAATACTACACGGTGAACGGTTATCCGTGCAAACGGGGCACGAAATGCGAGAGAAACAAAATAGTCGGATTCTGGTCGTGCGAGCCCGAGGACGCTGAATCAGGATCTTGGGACTACTGCTGCGAGCCGAATCACCATTGCGGTTTCTCACAAGGATACCGTTATCCCTGGTAATTTGTTCTGTTCCGTTCATTCGCTCATTAATTGTAAAACCACCTGACTGAAAGCCCTCCCTGGAAGCTGCTCCTATGCGGCTGGTACGGACACAGATAAAGTCGTTTTGACAGTCGTTTTCGCGGACGTATTTTTCTCCGAAAACGACCGGTCGTTTACTCGATCGCTTTGAAGGTAGTTTGGTGGTGGTTTTTCAAGTCGCGAAACTTGCCAGGGACGCTATGTGTATACAATGTCGAATAATAATGACGGACAATGTTACGTTAATGCGCAGGTGCTACGTGGGTCCATCGGAGGATCAATGGAGACCCTGCAGCGACAAGTATTATCCATACCTTCCGAGTCCCCGTCCAGTCGTGGGTCCTGCGCCTCAGCGTCCGAACGGTCACGGTCCTCTCAATCACGATCACTTCCACCCGCCCAACGACCAAGACTCATCGACGTACCACTCGAGACACTGGCCAATAGCTTTTCTTCATCCGATTCCACCGCCGAACACCACGAACAGCGTAGCACCGTCCAGCGATCGTCGGGACGATCAACAAGCGACTTCGAACGTCTCGTTGACGAGCAAGTCTCCGCCACGCTCAGACGAGACGGCAAACTCGTCGATCACGCGCGTTCAACTGCACAAGAGCCACCTCAAACGTCGAGGCTTGATTACCAACCGAACGCGCGCCCATCGACCGAAGAGCGCGGAACAAAGGATTCACCGTATTTTCATAATCCCGACGAACTACGACAACGACTCGACCACTGCGTCGGGAACGTTCGTCTACAGCGCCACCGCTCACGATCATACGACTAGACCCGACGCTAATTATTACAACAGTACCGACAGTGGCGCAAAAACTATCGGAAGAAAAAACGATGGTTTCGATGTCGCTAATTTGGCAACAGCGACGACGGAGGCGGGAATTGGTGGCGGAAAAAAAGCGGGCAGGGGCTTGGGAAGAATCGAGAGGGTCACGAGACCTGCGATCGGCGCTGGGAGTAAAGAAATTCCGAGGAGGGATAAAGTTATTGGAGGCTAATTTGATGTATCGTCGAGAGCCGAAGCGTGAAGCGGGCGAAAGGGTACGAGTGGGAGATACTTTTTTCTTTAGAGGCTGCGCAGGTTATCGTTGCACGCCTCCGATAAGACGACCGGAGCCGGTGGAGACGACAAACTCGATGTCCAGTAACTTAGAGTGACCACAGTGGAATTTTTACATAAAACCTGTTGCATAATTAAAGGCTATTTTAGTGCTCCAAAAATTTGTTTGTTTCGTTCCACTCCTAATGCTAGAAACGTGTGGACTTTCTGACTGCCCATGAAATTGGGATGACCACAGTCATAATATCGGTAAAGGTAAGGTGGTATACGGGCTTTCAAATGAGATTAGTTTCGATTTAATCGGACCAGCCCTTCCCGAGAAACACACCCCTTCTTCGACCGATACTCGTATAACCCAGGGCAGGGACGAGCTAGGACATTGCAATTGTTCTCAAAATCTATGTTGAATTAACATAGAACTAACATAGGACCGAAATTAATTGTTAACATAGTCTGATTAAAAAATACGACCAGTTGCACGTTTTATTTATATTGTACTATATCGTATATACGTATTCTTTAAAACTGATTGGATTTACACTAAGTTGGGAAGTGTTTTGATAAATCAATAAATAAAATAAGTCGATATTCAACTTTTTTTACGCGGGTATTAGAAGGATAAGGTCGGATTCTTACACACAGTTAGTACAAGGTGTCATGAAGTTCGAGTTAAAAAAAATTGAAACATGAATTCACAGCAGAATTATTACGTTACTACGTTTAACTAATGATATTACAGTGTTCCTGCGTTTTTAATTGACAGGTGTGATCTTGGTCACCTCGTTCCGTGCAGCAGTAGCCTTCACAGCATTGTATCCCGGTCGGTCCGCACTAGACATACGAATCAAAATTTGAAGCAAATGGATTAAGATCATATATCAAGCCGCGACGGAATACTAACATCATCGCCTTCACGGAGGCAGAGAGGCTCGTCTTGGGCGGCAGCGTCAGCGAACCTTGCCAAGGTCGCAGTCGCGATGACGACAAATATAACAAAATTCAACACGTTGAAATTCATCCTGCAGATAAAAACAAAAATTGTTTGTTGTTTTCATACAAAAACGCCTCCAATTCAACTTTTGCACTAGGGGAAATTCAACATAGTGTGGCTCAGCGAAGCATGGCATTAGTTGTAGATCGCACCCCAGTTAATTTCACGTCTTGAACCCTTTGTATTGCAAAGACTACTGCTAGCAGAAAGAAATTTAAATGATTTTTTTTATCCAATAATGCGTTTACAAAACTACATAAGATACCGTGTAAAAGTTTCGTATGTAGCGATTTTCTCCGCCGATTTCTGTTAAGTTCGAATGAAAAACATATCACAGCGAAGGGCATACTATCAGAAAAATTGTGTCAAAATTTTAAGAAGATTCACCGCTTTGTTTCTGAGATAAATTCAATAAACGAAAAACCCTAACTCTGTCCAGCCGCTTGCTTTGCGTTTCTCACTCGCACACTGACTAACGCGGTCAGCGGAGCCCCTCTCCCGTTCCCCTCCCGCGATTATGGGCCAAACATCCTTAACTAAGTTCCAATGCAAAGTTCGTGGATTAACGGAAGTAATGATAAAACTTAACTAAGCCAGTTTCTTTAAAACAAATTGTACTCACTTGAATTCGGTGATTGGCACGAGATGGTGTAAGGTCTTTTTTGTAGTTGGGAATATAATTTTTTCACGCAAGACCTATGTATATATAGAGGCAGCCACATGCGCGTAAGGAAAACATTTTATTGACATTCGGGTATTTGAGTGATAGTGTTGATATTGTAACCGCGTTAACCACGGTAACCGAGAGACCGTACTTCCTGTTGATAAGAGTGACAACTGATATAATAAATAGTGTCGTCACACGATGGTTTTTTTTTATTATCGCTATATCAATATTAGCTGATTGCAGATCTTCCATTTCCACGTCATTCTTATTGAATTATATTAATTGCTTCTTCATAGAGGAAGCTGTTGTTGTCAAATAAAGAGCGACGTGAAGCTCGGCGGGAAAAATGCGAGAGCATAAATTGTTTTTGGGTGCTTGACGACATTGTTTTTGGTCAGTTAATTTGCTTTTGTCGATTAATGTTGAACAGACGCGATCGGGCAAATCGTCAAAATAAAGAGTTCATTTAACAATTTAAAATAAGATGGTTTTCTACTGAACGCGAGAGCTCACAAGAGGGCACAAGAACGAGAAAGAGAGCTCGCGAGAGAGCGTGTGTATTTAAGCCATCTACGTTATAACAAACGCCAACGGGATTTTTTAAACTCTGTACGGTATTTCTCTTAATGAAACAAGCGATCGAAATTTCAGACGTAAGTATGGCCTTCGGATCGAACAAAAGACCAAGGCCAGAATTTAACTAACGGTTCGGCCGAATATCGAAAGAATTTAAAAAATAATGTTTTCATTGAACTTATCGCAAAACAGCTGTTGTTGGTTTGCGTTCCTTGCTCAAAATGAAGCCATAGAATTCATTAGAAACGGATACATAACTTATACGTTGTAATACGATTTGTATCCGTTCTATCCGGCGTTCAAAATAACGGCTGAAGAATTTATACTTTTGTATTTGCAAAATATCATACCCGAGTTAACGCTGGTAACCGTATAAAAAGCATGTCCATTTTTTTATCAGGTTGTTAAAAAAGGGTCAGATTAATCAGCATAGACGTGACATTTGTATACAATACTATCCGCAATGCCTTCCATTTTTTTTCTTTAACGACAGAATCCCACCATCTGAAAATGGATTTTCGAATAAAAAAGCGTTCGAAATTATGAAATTTCGAAATATCTGTTCTATATTTGAATCGTCTGAATTGTTGGGCCCCACCAGTAATCAGCCCATTACTCACAGATGTCGAGCTTCCGTCCGATAACGAGGCGGATCCGAAGAAATGTCCGATAGTGAATTTCGATGAATTCCTCTTGACCAATAGAGGGGAAAGCTCCTTCATTAGACCATCGAGGTCCGTGCTCGCGATCAGTTCGACGCCGACAAAGTACAAATCGAATATGTTAAAGTCTGTGGTGCTGTACGTGCTTTTGTGGCACGAAATGTGCAAATTTTCCAGTTCCGCGAAGACCGACGGGATCTCTACGATCTCTGCGACTAATATCTCTAGTTCGAACTTGCCTGCGATTGTCTTATGGAAAATCAATGATACCGATATGCAAAGTAAGTACAGAAAAAATAATAATAAATAATTGGTAAATTCGTAAATTCGTCGACTTTGGTGTGGAAGAGCAGTGCGGGATAATACGCATGTATTTGATGGATCACAACAAGTATACATTATTCTTTCTTCTTCTAGGCA
The DNA here is from genome assembly GCA_917499995.1 of Ichneumon xanthorius. Classification (NCBI taxonomy): domain Eukaryota; kingdom Metazoa; phylum Arthropoda; class Insecta; order Hymenoptera; family Ichneumonidae; genus Ichneumon; species Ichneumon xanthorius. Next base: position 849,950 of record OU824204.1, on the reverse strand, counting down.
CAGTCGAGCCGAGGGTGATTAACAACTGGTACGTCGAGCAACAGACAATCTACATAAACAACCCTTTGTCCGAGAGAGCAGACTTCCGTCGCGATTTAAACAATACCCTCCACACACCCAGGAAAGACTATGGCGAGACGAGTGGAATCGGTGCTCATAAGGTGCATCGCGTGAAGCTCACGTGGAACAACGCGAGGCGATTGTGTATTGACACCGGAGGTGAATACACTGAAAAAAAAAATTCAATTACGCGAGGAACCTTTGCTTCCGGGTGCGAATAAAATATATTATTTTTTAAATTGTTACTTCAATAAGTAGCGATTGAAAGGGTCTGATTTATCTGTTTTTTTCTGTATATTTTCACGAAATTTTTGTTCTCGTCAGGTCATTTGGCTATTATCAGATCGGACGCTGAAGAAAGGATCGTGCTGAAAATGATGAGCGATATGTCTATCGAATTAGCGTGGGTCGGTTATCACAGACAATTCGATGGGGACGATTGGGTGTCTGTGCTCGACGAGCCACTCGACGGCAGCGGATGGAAGCGTTGGACAACAAAATTTAACCGGCTTAACAGTAGTTGTGCCGTCTTAGTGAGAGACGGAGGTGGGTTAGACGACAGGAAGTGCGATGGAGAACGAGAGTTCGTCTGCAAAATATCGACTATTTAGAGTAAACGCTTTCGTTTTTTTCGTTATTTATATTACGCAAGTCCGTATTATTTTCTGAATAATCATGTTTTCCGTGATCAACTTTGTGCTATCATTATCATTATTTTTTTGAAGTAACTAAAGTGCTTTTCCATTTCTTGGTACGATAACCGACGGGTTATCGGGCTCAACGATAACATTACACTCGATCAATGCACTATAATTTACGAAGTACCGACAAACCGATTACTTCGACTCCGTTTCAAATTATGAATTTTTTTGAATCGTCAATAAAGCAGCGTATTTTTCCTATGTGATACTGGAACGCCCCTTGCTAATCGGGGCTAGACGAGCATATCGCTGAAACTTCTTTTTGTTTTTTAACTGTACCTCACGAAGAAAACGTCGCAAAAGGTGCGCCACCCCGTGTTGACGTAGATAATCTCCAGGATAATCTTCTTCTGTGGCAATTAATTGCAATGTACACTAGTAGCAGTAAGAAGTGTGGGTTTATTGCCAATACATACAATGAGGCAAGGACCTTTTCACATATTAAACATTTATACATTTATACATACATATACAAAATGTCACCGGGCCATCGATCGAAGTTCTTCAGCCACTGCCTATCTTATATCCGTTCTGTGCCAAGATGCAACAAGAAGTTAAGGTAAGAATGTGCGAACACCGCGAGGATACATTGATCGTTCAAGGTTCTCGATTGAAATCGGTGAACTGCTAATTCAATAATAAAAGTTATAGCAGAGCATACTATCCCAATCGCAAGAATTACAAATGAAAATGTCAATTCGTGTAATTCAATTTTTTTAAATTCCTTATTATTCATGACTTCCTCGTCAAATTCGAATTCAGACAATTTTGTTGGGTTGCATTTCATGTTCCAAGGTTCGAGCACATCAGCCTCCACCAAGCTCGAGAGTATTATGTTGAATCGTTCTTCAAGGGGCCAATCCCAACGGATTATGAAACCATTGTATACCATAGAAAATAATTTGTTGCTCACGTGCATCTTGAATTTACGCGCCTCGTCAAGTGCTCCCAGTCCTGAAGCTAAACAAGCAGCCGATGAATCGTTATATGCGTATGGAATACAAGTTCCAGCGCCGTAGGTGTTATCGGGCACTCGGGCGGCAGTAAATTGAGAACACACGAGTTCAGAAAACGTTTTTCGCACAAGTATCCGACAAAATTTTATTTCACAAGGTGTGAAAATGGGGGATTTCGCGAAGCGTGTGTCAAACCGCCATTAAAGTACTATTGTTTCACTGTTACGCACGTATTCCATCGTCGCCACCATCGGAACGACCATGTAATAACGACATTTCGATACGAGTGTGAAAAAACTTTTTCTGACGAGTGTTGCAATCACACGAGTTCAGAAAACGTTTTTCGCACGAGTATCGAACAAAATTTTATTTCACAAGGTGTGAAAATAGGGGTTTTCGCACGCGAAGCGTGCGAAAAAACCGCCATTTTCCCACCGAGTGACATAAAACAAATATCGTAGAGCGGTGGTTTGCACAGTGGTTCAGAAAAAACCTTCGTAAACTATTGGGACAGAACTACTGTGGTGAAAACCACCGTGAAAACTTGATGATTTTCGCACTCGACGGGTCTGCAAGAGTTGTGTACTTCAAGTATGTACTTGAAGTACCAAACAAGTACTCGGTACTTCAATTATTACCCAGCTCTGATCTATTGTTTACATACGTACGTGCATAAAGCCTATGCTCGCTTCTTCAGCGTCGTTACGCTTTAGTCAAGCTTTAATTTATCGTCCGCCAGAAACAAATATAAAAGTTACACGCAGCTCGCAAAAGTCGCGGGAGCAAACAGGTTTTTAGGTTGCCCGAATGAGTTCTTCGGGCTGTGAACGCGATGTATATAAGCCCGAAATCGCGGACGTTCACGCGACATATCCAAATCTACTTCTGCGAGAATTTGTCATTGAAATGTGAATGCGTCTTGTACAATATCCGTCCCACATCCCGACCTACTCACAGACAGGCCGTCGCCGCTGATAATCCGCCAAGAGTGCGCGCTAAATTCAGCGAAACGCGCGCGTTTCGCTCGTCGCGACGCGAGCGCCACCTGCCTCGTATCTCAAACTGCCTCGAAAACCTCCAAAAACTAACCTCAAAATCTCCGATCGACGTATTCCCGCTGAGATTGTTCCGCTTTTTGTTGTTCGCCGTTTGCCGTTTCGTATAAACAAAGCACGAAGCTACGCGCACAATGTTTCATTGTTCATAGTTCGACGGAGTGGCCGTTCGGGTTAAAAAAAAAAACAAGCGATCGGCGGAAGGCTCCGCATTTTCGTTTTGTTAGTCGCTCGTTAGCATCCCTGCAACCGGTTTCGACCGTGTCGGTACAACTAAACTAATTAATTGATGTTATCGAACACAGAGAATATCAGGTAAGCGAACCCGGGGGATTTGCGCATCGAACCGATCGTCTTGTTTTTATTTTCCATCGCACCGGAAACTCGAAAACCGTCGAACTACCGGCTCGGCGTCTATTTACGGAAACCTTCGTTACTTCGCGGCTAACGCTGATGTTTTTTATTTCAGAGAGCACAAAGATGTCAAAAGGAAGACTGGTTACGCGCTCCGTCACGACGACTCGGCCCATCGATATGACGCTGAACCTCGACTGCGTCGAGGACAGCCTCAGCGAGGTTCAGCAGATGATGAGGATAAGGCATCAGGAAGCTTATGATAAGGTAAAAGGCGGCGCAGATCAAGAGTTGTAAGTTGTTTAAACTCAATTCACACAGGCTGAATTGTGCTACTTGCGAGAAGGGTCAATTTTCTTTTTTTTGTCATCGATGCTGATGTTTATATGAAATTTTTCTTAAAGAAACTTATGATAAGGTGACGTGGCGCAGAGAAAACGCTATTGTAAGTTTAAACTCATTACGCACAGGGTGAATTCTACCACTAGCAAGGTCCGTCATTGTTTTTTGTCATCAATGCATGTTTGGGTGAAATTTTTCTTAAAGAAGCTTATGATAAGGTAAATAGCAGTGGAGAGAAAGAATTATGGTATGTTTAAACTCATTTGGCACAGGGTGAATTCTGCCACTAGTGAGATCCGTCATTTTTTTTTTATCCTCAATGCTGTTACGCACATCTATCTGAAACTTCTCTCCTCACGATCAATTTCATGCAGGGCTGACATTTATTTTTGTTCATTCGTTCTTCCGTGTCGAGAAAGATTTGATTTTGTGGTTTTTTAATTTATTTATTTTTGAATCAAGGCAAAGATCTTCTGTCCTAGGCATAACGTGATCAATTGTGGTGAGGCATTTTATAATAATGTATGTTATGTATATATGTATATTTTTTTTCATCAGGTTACAGCCAAGTTGGAGGAATTGGTAAAAGAGCAGGGAGCCCAGCTCAAGTGCCAAGCTGGACTGATCAGCGGCTACCAGTACACACTGTAAGGCAACTTTTTCATAATTTTATTTATTTATTTATTTATTTATTTACGGGACGAACCCTTTTACATTTACAATTTTTACAGTTCAAATTTTCTGGACCAGCAAATTTCATGCATTTCATTATTTTTATTCATGGGACAAGTCATTATGCATGGAGTACAATTTTCATATTCATTTTTTTGAAACTGTAATCTGACCCGCCAGATAAATAAAAAATTTTCGCTCGATTATCGAAATATTTTATGGTATTAACGTGCTTTTCAATACTTGTCCTCAGACCTGGCAATGTGAAGGCTACGGCGGCGATGATCCAAAAGTCCCATCCTCAGGGAGTTCCACTCAACATGGTGAGTAAAGCTCGCGTCGAGTAACTGCGATTCGCCTGACTAAACAGTACATAAATTCGTTTTTTACAGAGTCAAGGAAAGAACCAGCCTATCAAGCTCAATGTGATAAACAATTCCCAGAACAGCAACCAACAGGGAAACATTCAGCTCGTGATGAACCCGAGGATTCTTCTCGGTTCCGTTGCACCGTCTCAAGTTCAAGGTCTGCAGCTACGATCTTCTGTTGAAACCGAAATATTTAACAATTACGATTTTTCCCCGCTAGGTACAACGACAACGACGACTGCTTCGACCATTCCGACGGTGCAAGGCGTGACTTCCGTAAATCAGTCCGAGAATGTACGAAATAAATTTTCCGACATGTTTACCGTTTGACGCTCTTAAATTTCATTAAATCGATCCGTACGCGCCGGTTATACTTTCAGTACCAACACGGCAGACCAATGCGGAGGCCGGTACCGATACAAGCTCAACAACAACCACAACAACAACAGCAGCAACAACAACAACAACAACAGCAACAACAACAACAACAGCAGCAGCAGCAGCAGAAAAAATCGGACGTCACGGACGAAGTATGAATCCTCGAGTACTGACTAATCCTAGAACGATTGGGCGGTTTATCACCCCAGCTTAAAGTTCTAGGATTTATAATGACGATAACAATGATATTAGATGTTTATGATATCGAATTTTCACAGGTCACGACGAGGACCAGAGCAAAGGCAGTTAACGCAGTGCCGGGCCACGTGGTGGCGTCGAGCAAGGGTAAACAAAAAATTGTACAGATTCCAGATTACAAATTTACTGCGTGAAAATTATAATAGACTGCATGTCACCGCATCGGTTGATCATTAGGCTCTTAGTGTGCCCGTAGGTAACTAACGCGAGTGAGTTTATAACATTTCGTATGTAATAGTACGTTTTGTAACAAATGCACGAAAACTCTTGCGTTTTATTCCTGTAAAGCTTTGCAAACGTGTGCGGAATAGTACATTTTGACACGACTTCCGAAAACTTTTTTTGCCCGAGTATCGTACAGAGTTTAATTTCACAAGGTGCGAAAATGGGGGTTTTCGCACGCCAAGCGTGCGCAAAACCGTCATTTCTCCGCTGATTGATGTAAAATTACAAATAATAACACAGATAAAAAAGAAAATATATAGTAATACAAAAAATACGATTTTATTTCAACACGATTTTCGTACAGTACGGTTTGTTATTATTGTTTACAGAATAAAAATGTCCAGTTATTGATTTGCTTCTGAACAAATTAGTCTATATCATTTTATTAATGATGTGGTCTTTGATACGCTTGTTTTCGGTTTCTATCGCAGCAACTACCAGTCCTCAGACTGTTCCGAATCTGAGAATAAAGAATGTCGTGGGCAAGACCTCACAGGTGCAATCCGTGTCGGCATGGCCGACGGAACAGACGAGCATCGGCGGGATCGCCGTCGGCAACAAGAATGCAGGTCAGCAATTTATTGTTGTATATGAAAATCATTGTTACAACAGTACTATCGTATTAGAATCGTAATTCAAGTTAAAATTGCGGATATGCAACGAAGTTTAGCAGTTTGTCGATATTACAGTTGGAGAACAAATTGATGATTCCAAGAAAAATTTGCCAGACGGACGTGAGATAACTTTCAACAAGATGAACGGTGGTCGCACTTTTCCGTCTCTGGTTGTCGTGGCACGGCCGCATCTGCGCACCAAGGATATACCGTTGCAGATCTGCCAAAAGGAACGATCGGACTTGGGTATCTCATCCAATTATTAATTTTCTTACGTTGTTGTGCACACAAGCTTTCGAAATTTGTATAAAATTCTGAACATCTGCTGTATGAGTGTTTCTTAACAAAAAAAAAAACAAAAAAAATAATCAGAATAAAATGCGATCCGAAGATGATTAAGAATAATTGATTTGAACTCTTTCACAGATCTGAAAGTTAAGGGCGTGCTGATGTACCCGGCGACAAAGTTCGCCGAGTGGTTGATACAACGGGGTTTGGTCAGATCGGAGCAATACTGTCATCGTCACAGTACGAACACCCAGAGGATCAAGCTCAAACTGGGAATGTACAGCGATTCGTCGGGAACGTTTCCCTTCTCCGGTGGATACGTTTGGATTTCCGGCTGCTGCCCGGATCGTTTCGTTTCCGTGTTCTGCGGCTCGATATTCCAAGGAGCTCCTCACACTCCAACCGTCCTCCTGAAATTGATTTATCACTGGGCGTGTCAGACGAACGTTCAAAACGTCGTTTCGTGGGTAAAAGTTTCGAACATATACGTGAAAAACTTTTACGCTAATCTACGAAGCATATGCACTGCCGCTGTTTCGGACAAGGCTCAAATGATGGGCGGAAAGGGAGCTATGATACAGGTCGGCGTAATAAGTCTCGGTACGACTTCGCAGGATGGAAACTTGCGTCAGGTAAACAAAATTGCTATTGGTGTTGCTCGTCGAAGAATAGCTGGTATAATGATTTTTTTGTTTTTGTTTTTTAGGTAAAAGTTGAGGTTTTAGGTGTTCTGAATCCGGAAACGTCAGAGCTGAGATTACGAGCGTGCGAGCCATTGTACGACGGCGACAGATCGTTCAAGCGACGATTCAATAACATTCTTCATCCTCTCAAAGAGTGGGTTCACAAGGATTCCAAAATCGTGACTGACTTCACGGTTGACAAGAGTACGCTCCAGGAAATGGGCTTCACTCAAGTCATACAATCGGCCTTCACCGATCAGAATTCCAGGAATCTCAAGAGCAACTATCACATGATGGAGTATCTGCGTAAGATCGTCCCGAGAATGTTTCAGAATACCCTGAGCTTGCTCAGCAGGCAGATGATACAGCAATTCTTGGACGAGCTCGTCTGGCGAGAAATGTTCGGGGCCACGGCGACTCGAGCGTTCGATAATATTATTCTGCACATCGCCGAACAGACAAGAATCGATTCTCGTGAGTTTGTCATATCGGAAAAAAAATTCTCTCGTACACTTTGATTAACACCCATATAGAACGGAAATATTTTTGAAACATTGAAAATATTTTTTCGAATATTGGAAATAAATCTTTTTTTTTTATATTGAAAATTGTTTATCACCGTAGCTGACAATCTGCTGGACCGGTTGGCGAGGATAGCGGCCAATCCTTTCAAGGACTGGGCTTACTCGAAAAGGCCGACTACGAACAGTGGCAATGCGATCTCGTTACTGTCGTCGCCTTCGGTCCAATCCGCGGCACGACAGAGTCTGAAGTCGAGAGACAGTCCATCCCCTTCCGTGACGTCTCAGTACGCGTCGAATGCGAGGCGCGGCAAGAAGCGCGTTGCAAACTCTACCGTAAGTCCCGAACCGGAGCCTAAGAGATTGACTCACGATGCCAAGGGCAAAGACCGCGACGAGGTCGCCGAGAGTCCGAAATTGGACGGGCAGGTGCAGCTCGAAAAGTTTTATTACGCCACGATGGAGGGCGACAGATACTATCTGGCGCGAGAGACCAAGTCTTCCTGCGCTTTCGAGGTAAATTCAACCTGACTCTAAAATCCTGATTGCAGTTTTTGATAACAACTAGGCATGAAACAAGGGCGGGGGAAGGGGATTCACATGCTCTTAAAAATCTTTTTTTTAAGTACTTTGCGTCAAAACGCTACCGCGTCGGTTGATTTATTACATTTTTTTTTAGTGCTTCCTATGTTCCGCGACAATGCGATGCAACACCGAGGTAATGGCGCACATGATAAGCCATGTACCGGCCTGTGTTCCCGGTCAACCGGACTCTCCCGTGTGCCAATATTGCTGCGCGGCTTTTTCGTCCAAGCATCAGATGAACACTCACGTCTTCGAGGCTCACACGAAATTCGGCCACAGCGACGGTGGTGACATGGTAGTCTGCGCCATATGCGAAGAGAAATTCTTCGGTCAGTTTATCTATTCGTTAACCGGAAACATCGGTAGACTGGGATCATTAACGGTTTATTGCAACCAGCAGGTAATGGTGCGCTACTCGTCAATCACTTGGGAACGATGCACTGTCAATCCGAGATGCCCTACCGCTGCGAGAGCTGCAACTATCGCACGTCCAGTCACAAGGACGTGATCGATCATTACTACGAGGTTCACGAGAGAGGCGAAGCTCTCCAGTGCCCTTACTGTCTCAGGGTGAGCTCCCTTGGACGGGAAAATTATTCCGGCGTTTGCAAGTGGATTTAATTTTGTAACTTGAAAATTAACTTGAAAAGTGCTAAGACATTGAATTTTTGTCGCAGGTGATCCAGTTCATCGTCGACGGTCGGGTCAGTTCGGCCAACGTCCACGCCTACCTATTGCACATGCAACGACACATAGTCCGACGGGAGCAGGGAAGGGGCAACAAATGTTCGCGATGCTGTCTATGGTTCAATCAAAAGAGCTCTCTGAAAATGCATCAAGTAGAACTCCATCAAATGGTCACCGGATCGAGTCAGTTGTCTCAGGGACTTATTAGAATACATGCCGTATACAGAGCCGATAATTTTTTTTATCTTTTTTTTGCAGAGGTGATACCGTACGCGAAAGCGCACACCGGTATTATGATATCGAGACACAGGCTGGCGAACTGTAAACGCGTCGAAGTCGAAAGTCCCGTACAGGAAATTCCCGAAGACGAGAAACTAAACAAGTGGAACGGCGGACCTATCTCGGTAGTCACTTCCAGCGCGAACCTCAGTTGTCAGGAATGCGAGGAAGACATCGATGAACCGGGTCACTACCCGTAAGATAATAAAAAATGTTTTCTTTTTTTTTTATTGTTTCTTTCTTTTTCTTACCTAGTCTAATTTCATGTCTTTTTGTTCTAATCGCTGAAACAGCGGAGAACAACGTTGCCAACAGTGCCGCTACGTGACCTGCTGCTGGCGAGCTTTCAACGAACATCAACGGCAAATTCACAACGAACGTCCGAAAACGAGTATAGTCGTTCCATCGCCGCTCATTAATATTCCTCTGGAGAAGAGGATGCGCTGTCCGTGCGGAAACTTCTCCACGAACGACGGAAATCAACTCGGTATTTATAGCACGACTGTGTTCCAGTAGGCTGGAGCTAAAAAAAATTGAAAACATTCCTCAATCGAACAAACAATTGATGATGAATTAATGGATAATCTATCGAAATTTTTCTTTCCAGCCGATCATCTCATAAAGTGTAATCGACAGTCAGCCTACCCGACCGGAGAACCCGAGCAGCAATCGGGTATGCTCGACAGTCTGGGACTCGTGCCGAAGAGCACATAACGACTTACCTCAAAAAATCTTGACGATTGATTGACTCGTAACGGACAGTTTACCAAACTACAGTTTTTCGTTGGACCATCTGTAAAGTTTACGACATAGATATCGAGGAGTATCTAAACGTCACCGTAAAACCGTGAGACTTGGGGGAAAAATTGTTTCCGCATGTGTTTCAAGCATTTCGCTTGCACCTGCGCCTATCGCTTCGATCGAGACGGACGAACTATCGAATGAACTTCATGTGGAATGGAGTTTTCAACAAATTTTTATTTAGCAATTACGTCTTTATATATGAATAATAAATGTAGCATACAGATATCAGTGGGTTTTTGTTTCTTCGTTTTGTTTTGTCTTCTTAGTTACTCATATTTTTTTCAACCGCGTGTAAGTACACCTGTTTATCTGTTTTACCGATACTAATAAAGACGAGCGAAAATTAAATCAATCGTTGCGGTGTTGGCTTCATTTTTTTTTGTTGCTGTTTTTCGTCCATTATTTTACCGTCTTGAAATTCAATGTTGAGAATAATCTTTCGGGTATTTTCTTCCTTCTTCGCTTATCACTAGTTAATCTATGTAGATAAGTATTATACTTCTCATATCTGACGATCTATTGACATCATTCACTTTTTTTTACGCTTTTTTAAATAATTTTTCCAATTTTTTTTTTATTTCATTTTCTTATATTTTTCTTTTTTTCTCATTAATGCTGTTTCGTACGCAATCAACACCGAAGTCGCACTTATTAGCAATAACTCTCCGATGTTAAGAGATTGGGAATTACCGGTGTGTTTATACGCGTCTAAATGATAAGACATATTCAAGATAATAATGATAATAACAAAGCAGGTCCGACGACAATCGCGGTGTCATTCTATGATAGTTTGCACTCGGTAGACAAAAAAACTGAGGAGGGGATGTTATTTACCGCTAGAAGAGCGCCCAGAGGAGCTGGAATTAATAGAGAAATAAAAGTTAGGATACAGACTCGAAGAAATGAAAAAAGGAAAGCGAAACGATTTGTCGTCAGGATCCAAATTGCAATAGAAATATATCCTAAGCTTATCTAAACAATACGAAGCTTCTACGTCGGTGATAATACTTAACATCGAATATATAACGTGGCTTATCGTTAAATTATTTTCAAGGAATATAATAATAATCGCGCGTTCGGTTAATGACCCAATCTGCCACAATTAACACACCGAGACTTGTCGATAATAAATTGTATCGTGGATTCAACAGCCGTACGGCTAGATTTAGTGCTCGAATCCGTCTACAAATACGTGGGGGTAGAGTGAAATATAAAAAAAAGAAAAAAAAGCTTTCGCGAGCTTTTCTTTCCTTTTTTTTGCGATTAAGAAGAGTGTTTAACACTTCGTACAAGAGAATTAAAATCGATATTAAACGTTGTAAGCATGTTAGTAACGAGCCCTACATTTCTCGACTATGATTTTTTTTTTTTCATCGGTTTGCACCGCTATAAATTGCCTCTCTGAAATTTCATCAACGAACATAATACTTCCCATTCAGCTCGAGCTAGCCAATTAGATCTTCTCGAGTTTCTCATTATATTTTTTTTTCTCTCGCAAAATCGACAATTGCCGCGTTTCGAGCGATTATCGTGATAAAGTGGTGATAATTGAAAGAAAAAAAAATTGCTGCTTAGCAGTTTTCATGAATAATGAAATTGAAAACTGCAGCATATGGCGCGTGCAGCAAACAAAAAAGTTGATGAAAAAGTGAAGATCACTTTTCTCTTCTACTGGCACAACTTTCTTCTTCACTTTTTTTCTTGCGTCTACGTGAGTGGCTGTTGCTGCGTGGCGCGTGTCGCGGTGATTCGAAGCCGACAATGGGACCTGAAAACTAAAATCGAAAAAGAGTGTTCAGTGCTGCGAACATCGAAGACCGCATTCAGCGAAGGATTGAACGCTCAAAACCTCGACTTTGTTTACCTGTTGATGAAAGTTGAGAGGGCAATACCGACCGATTGAGGAATTACTCAACGGCGTATAGCATGTATATATTTCCCGAATCACAGCCCGGTGGTACGAGGGCGTGGTTTGGCGGCAATACCGAGAATCCCAGAAACATGAAGGTGCGGACCAGCATAGCTAATTCACATAAACATATACATAGAATCTATTAATATTGACGAAAATTTGAATGCGGCTTCGGTCGACCGTTTTAATATTTCCATTTTTTTTCTTTTCTATACTCTACTATAAAAAATTAAAATAAATAAATAAATTACCGCGGTCAGTGCGATCCTTGCGGAGGCAAACGACGATGTTGTTGCATTGCAGTGTCTCCTCGGCGTACTCGAGAAGGGAAATGAATCCCTCCTTGGAGCCCTCCGGAAGAAGACAGCTGGGTACGCGAATGTACAGCGTACCGCGCCATATCAGTGTTTCCCACTCGACCGAGGTGGACTCGGTCAGGTGTAGGGTGAAGAGTAAACGTAGCGACTCGTTGCTTCTTACAGCTTTTAATAATTCATCCTCCTGAAAATCGAAACGTGCATAAGTAAGGTAAACAATGACAATTACATAATTTCGAGAAGAGCGAGATACAACGTTAATGACAATCAATCGTCGTTCTACGTACTTGTACAATGTGTGAGCTCACAGAGAGCTGACTCTGCTTAATCCCCACGCCGCGGCTCTCTGCGTTGACTGCGGATACAGACAATGCGGCATGGGGCGCATCAGGACCACCACAGAGGCCCCACACCCAGCGTTATGGAGTAGCACTGCTGCTGTCCAGAGCCTTCCTCGAGAGACTCCTCCATGCTCTTGTTGTACAACGTTTCACTGTAACAATAAAATTAACAAAAATTAACTACTCTGTATGAAGAAACCAAAACTTAAGTCTGAAGTTTAAGGTGAAACTTAGAGTTTGAAGTTCAAGTTGAACCTTAGAGTTTGAGGTTTAAGTTGAAACTTGGGTTTGAAGATTAAGTTGAAACTTGGCTTAGAAGTTTAAGTTGAAACTTAAGTTTGAAGTTTAAGTTAAAACTTAAGTCGAAACGTAAGTTCCGACTTTCAATTGAAACTTAAGTTTAAACTTTAAATTGAAACTTAAAAATTCCAAATTCGTAAATATAATTGTTCGAATACTCAGAAAACTTAAATTCGTAAATCTTACCGCTCGCGAGGACTCATAATTAAATTATTCCTCCGCCCGCTATCCTATAATATAGAGAGACCTAGTGCTGGTCCCGCGATAATCTCCGCTTAACGTAACCGGCTAATTTTCCGGAAATTCGATTTAACCAGCCGCTTTTATCCGATTACCGAAGCGACGAGGATTCTTCATCAATCGTAAGAGATCCCTGGTATTAACAACGGAAATCCCGGCGTTTCCGAGTCGAAGAACTTTTCTCTGCGCGCGCGCTCGATCAAACCGACAATGCTGAACTGTTGAATCGCAATCGAGGACCTCACCGTTTATAAAGAGACCAAGTGCGCAGGGAGAGATATTGTCAGATTCTTGGGACGCGATCCAAACAAACATTAGCGGGCAGCCAGCCAGCGAAACGAAACTAACGCGCCGGTCGCATGAGCCCCTCATCTCGTCGTGTATACACGTCCCATGTATAAACTAACTCGATACGTCCGAACCGACGGCGTTCTCCTATACGTCGTACACCATTTGACAAATACTTGGCTCAACGAGAGCTATTAATTAACTCTGATAGTCCTGCTACTTCGGTAATTGACGATTCACCCCCTTATCATTTAATAACAACAACAACAATAATAATAATAATAATAATAATAATAACGATAATAATAACAACAATAATGTAGCAAGAATGACAAAAAGAATAACAATAATGTAACAAGAATGATAATAAGAATATCAATAATATAACAAGAGTGATAATGATGATAATAATGATAGGAATAATATTCAATGTAACGAACGAGCATAAAATTAATTTGCAAGTTCACAGAAGTTATCGTGGGGTATTTGATTATTAATTGAAATCATAATATAGGTCAGTGAAATGTCGCATAATCTGGTCTTAACGTCAGTTTAATGTTTCGAGGTCGCGTCGATTGCGGCTCGAAAAAAATGCCTCGTGCATGAAAAAAACCGCATGTTCTCGCTGCGCGGCGCGTTATCTCTGTGTGCGTTTTTATCTGCACTAATCGCGTTCTCGTAATACTGCGACGCATGCAAGCATTGCGCGGCGAATGTTGACGACGTACTATTCCACTGACTCGTAGCGGAGGCTTTTTTTTTATTACTATCGTGTCGTTGTCGCTCGAAAGCTGATACACGTCCGGTGATAAGAGCGCGACGGATTTATCGGCTTGAAAGATACGGGACACCGGAGGTAATTCGATTAATTGTTAATATCAAAACATCGTGTTGTTTCGTCATTCGCTGGCTTTATGAGCTTAATCGCTACAATTGATATTGTTGAAAAAAAAATTAATCACTGATCTTTCGTATCAATTGGATCATCTATGTGTCAATGGCGCAAATAATTTCTGCAGTTCGTGCAGGATTAATAATTGGGGCTAAGATGTCGGCGACGACTCCCCGCCGCACGAGCGTCACGTAAAGTCAGCGTTCTTCAATTTATTCGAGGACTCTAGAAGCTCTCGTGTTCGCGGGACTCGGAATAAAGGAATTTAACTTTAAGTGGGCCAACTCATTATCGTGAGGCAACGAAGAGTGGTTTTTTTTCAGTGGCTGCAAACCTCAAGTACAGGGACAAACTCTTTGCAGTCAAACAAACTGTCGCTTGAATCACGATTCTAGACGTCCGTGTAGACTACGACGCAGTCCGACTTATCGCTGATTAAAAAAAAATAATAAATGGGCGGACGTGTTTTCGAAGGGGGATGTGTAAAAATTCGAAAGTCCTTCCATAAACCAGTAAATACGAATTAACAGTGACAATAATAATAATAATTATTATTACTGTAAAATTATTATTATTATTATTGTTATTATATTGAATTTTACATAATGGAGGGCTCGTGACTCGACTCGATAAAGTGGCGTGCGTGCACGTCGCGATAAGGCGCGTGTCGAACAACGAGAATAGTCGCGTCGCACTTCCGTTATCGGGAATACATTTTGTGCAGGGCTCAATAAGCTAAATTGTGTTTATCGCTGCACAAAAAAAAACAGAGGCTACGTGACAAACATCGCGTCTCGCGCGAGGCTTACCGAGCAATAACACGGTCGAAGCTTTGAAAGGCACGAGAGATTCTTTGTCCTTCCGTGAGCTTGCCTCTATCACGTGGTAGGCAGTGTTCGTTTTTTTTCTTCATTTTCTAAGGCCGCGAGGTCAATTGACTCAAACGTGTTCGTTAAAGCGCGATCGATCGGTTCAACCTTCGCGCGAGAGACCCGCTATGTTTGTCGCATAACAAAAATTTCGTCTGCAAATCCAACGCTACCGAATTTATTTCACATCCGTTGAAGAAAACAAAATGTTTATTTAAAATTGGCAATTCATTATATTGCGTAGGCTTAGAAAGTGGGACTGGGAATCAAACAAAACGAGAATAAAGTTTTCCAGGTCGAAAATTACGAGATCGAAATGCATTTTTGTTACCAGAAATGAATAATAAAGATGTTAATAATAAACATTCATATTGATAAAATGTCGTTATCGATGAAAGTATCGTGCGAAAGTTTCATATCAGCTAAGTAACACAAAGTACAAAATGGCGTCGTGTTAAAGAAAATATAAAAATGGCGTATCCAGCCACTGTTCGTATGTTACTCACCAATTACTCGATATTAAACCCGGCATGATTTCGTCGTTTTTACTAATTTTCCAATTACTCAACGACATGCGACTAATACTCATACTTCTTCTTTCGTAAAATCTTGACAAGCGTTTAAAAACTTGTTTCAAAGAAACTTTTCGCTGTTCAGCGATAAACGGGGAATTCAGAAAATTATACAGAACTTGACGTATCGGCGTCGATTCGTGAACTGAGCTGCAGCCTAAACGTTCGAAGAGTTTCTAGTACATTCTGTCCCGTTCGACGGGTGCGACGCTCCGGGTCGCTCCGGCGAAACGTCCGAAGCGCGGAGCGCATCGAAAGTCCGAGCGAGACTTTTTTTATCGACCGTGAAGGAGCAAATCGACAGACCAAAAAATATTTAGACAATCACGATAGATGACGTTCTTTTGACAAAAAAATTAATAAATTAAAAAGCACAGCAGTCAATCGCCGTTGGACTAAGTTGTCCAGTTAACAAAAAATTATCTTGTCCTGAATTGAGCGAGTAAGGTAAGTTGCAGAAATCGGTCACAATATGGATCATTTACATTTAGTAAAAATATGCTTTTTCGATCATTTTTAATGGAAACAATATTGGCCCGAGCGAGGCGAGACTTTTCATTACCAACCGAGAAGCGGTAAATCGGCAGATCAAAAAATATTTAAACAATTACGATAGATGACGGTCCTTCGACAAAAAAAAAACAAAACCATGGCAGCCAATCGCTGTTGGACCAAGTTTCCTAGTTAACAATAAATTAACTTGTCATGAATTCAGCGAGTAAGGTAAGTTGCACAAATCAAGTACAATATGGATCATTTACTTTCCGTAAAAATGGATTATCACGATAATTTCTTATGGAAACAATTATCGGCCCGAGCGGGAAAGTCTACGCGGGGAAGAGGAAGGGGGGGGGGGGGTGCACCTGCTGCACTGTGCGACGGTGTCAGCCAGTAGAATCCAAGTGACGATCGCTTGACAGCGCACGCTAGCAAAACAGTGCACGACCACGTACTTGTCTTACACGGACGGAAAATGTATTTTGTCGTGTCGGTGTTAGTGTAGCATCGTTCGTAAACGCTGATAGGAACGTAGGACTTACCTCGTGGAAAATTTGTGTGTGTTGTGCTGTAATCTTGATACATCGAGAGTAACGCGACTCCGTGAGCGGAGCCGCCGTGTGTATCGCAAAACTAATCCAAGATAATATAAGAATACGAGTTTGTGTGAAGATGGAGCCTGGAAGCGGAAGAAAGGTTAGGTTATGTTGATTATTTGAAAAGTATAATGTAGATAGATAAAAGTAGAAATGGGCACGAAAGTACGAAGTGTAGGTCTTTGAGATGAGAAGTGAAAGGCGAGGAGTGCATCGAAGTTCTTTGCGTTCAATTTTCGATAGTATTTTTTTTTTTAATGAATTTTCAGGTTGGGGAGATTTTTACGGCCGCCGGAGCGGCATTCAACAAACTCGGCGAATTGACGATGCAGCTTCATCCCACAGCGGACTCACCGGCGGGGTAAGTCAACTCATTTTTTATTGGCGTAGCTTTCTAAAATAATAAGGCTGTTGTTTTGACCGTTTCGAGCATTGTTTACGTATATACGGACCTGTAGGTTAAAGCGGCGGGGCTATATGCATCGCACAGCCATTGACCAATGAGCGTCGAGTACGAATGGGCGCCAAAAACTATGCAGGCGTTCGAGCCGCCATATTAGATATTTTATCCGGCATTCGAAGAAGTGTTTTTATATTTTTATAAAAGGCGTCAAGAACTCCTGTAGCGAAGAATCCTTCTGTCATCTATAAAATCTTGAACATGACTCATTATGTTACATAACTTTCGACGACGGCTGAAACATACGACAGACTTGATAGTTTCGAAATTTCACGAAACGCGAATTTCTTTGATACGATTCCGCAGTAAATGGACTGACGAGGAAATTGAGATGCTTCGACACTCGGTAAAGACGTTCAGCGAAGACTTGAACAAAATAAGCGAGCACATCAAGGGAAGAACGGTGTAAGTTGACAGAGTAGCGACGCGAGCGCTTTGTGACAATAGCCCTCAATTTCTGCGTCAGGCAGTAAAAACGGGTGTCTAACGATCATCGAAAACTTTTATTCATTTTAGATCCCAAATACGAACAACCTTGAAGAAAAAGGCCTTCGAGGAGGCGGGTCTCCCGATTAGAAATCAGCAAGCCGCGGTGGCTCAACAGGTTCAGAAACAGCAACAACAGCAGCAACAGCAAGCGGTTGCCAGCGGGAATCAGGGGTTG
This sequence comes from Ichneumon xanthorius, assembly GCA_917499995.1. NCBI lineage: Eukaryota > Metazoa > Arthropoda > Insecta > Hymenoptera > Ichneumonidae > Ichneumon > Ichneumon xanthorius. Next base: position 832,171 of record OU824204.1, on the reverse strand, counting down.
ATGGGTAAATCGGCCGAGGTCACCCTAAACATGCTCAACGCACCGGAGTCCGAAGTGGATGTCGAAGGACTCCCCGAAGAGTGTCAGGTCAAGCTGGAGTTCGAGGGCGCCACGGAAGAAGTCGCCTCGTAATGATAATCAAATATCGATAATCCCATATCCATTTATCCATAAGTCACAAAGATATTATATCTAAAAACAAATTTAACTGTACTGTACAACTGTATATTATTAGCTCAATAATAATACACTACTTATTACGACTCTCGGTTTTCCTTTGTTCACGGAGACGAAGCTTCCTCTGAAAGTTTCGTCCGTTGAATTCAAATTAGCCGCGCAGCGATGGCGCGGTGATTCGGTGAGGAAAACTTACCAACAGCTGCAACCGTAGTAATTCTACAGTACCTGCTGCTTGCCGTCATTCATGCACAATCTGAGAACCTCGAAGTGGTCAAACTTCGGGGTTCGGTGTAAGCTTTAGCGGAATTTTTTTTTATCTATCGAGAAGCTACAACTGCGATTATCTAGTTCTCCGAATTAATCAAATTAACGAAATATCATTTGGTCGATTTGCAATAGTACATATGTCCCGAAAGCCGTTTAGTAACCGACCTCTCATCTGCCCGAAAAAGTTTTTAAACGTTGTAGAACTCGTCGTTACCGACGTACGATTGCATAGGCGGTTGATAAAGAGTCCTATAATAAAAACTATAATCGCCTCGCCTAGAGATCATGCACACCTTGCACTAAAAAAAGAGTTACTTAATGTGGCAGCGTAATAAATGAGGAACAAAAAAATCGATACCAACATAGCGGAACACGAAGAGTTCACCGTAAAAGTGTACACGCAACATCTTACCACCCATCTGCTTTGCGCCCAAAAACTGCACACGGTACATTCGAATATCAAATAACTCTACATCCACTACAGTATGTGCGAATGAAAATAAGCCACAAACATTAGAAAAGTACATTTCCACATCGATATTGATGTTCTCCCTTGATGACGTTTCTCTCGATGTAGACGTTTTAACATTGCGGAAAGAAATGATATAAAATATCAACTGCTGTCTCGACGTCGAAGGATTTCCCTTGTGTACTGGCGATTCATTATTAATTTACGTTTCAGTCACTCAGATACAGCCCCGCCATACATAGAAGCGAACCATTTCACATCTATTTCAAGCACCCTCTCATTTCCGTCGGCGGTTTAAAATTGCTTATATTAAATTGCGTGTAATAGAAGAACTTTTTTCACAAAAAATACGTAACCTCGAGATCCCACCGTTATTGAATTACTTTGTAAGGCGCGTAAAGGGATGGTCGAAAGCGTAGCAGCGGCGTACACGGAAGGCGCAAGCTATACACCCTCGTCTCGCTGTCGCCCAACTATGACGTGTAAGTGGAGCAATTTAAATGTCACTCAAGGTGTGATACTTTGACATAAATTGCATAAAAAACACGCTGAGAAAAGAACAATGAAACGCATACAGAGGCAAGCTCGGGGGGTTTTTGTGTTTTGCAGGGAGCAGCATTAGTAGCTCTAACGCCATCGTTGACGATAGTTCGAGTAACGATGGACTTCTTTCAACATCGTTACTACAGATTAAATAAAACCTTGATGACGCTCATTGGACTATGGCCGTATCAGACAATGGGTGTCAGACGTCAGATTGGTTTAGCGGCTTTCAGCGGTATTCAACTCACACCTCTGTTTATGGCTCTTATAAAATATCGTGACGACGGGAGCGTTCTTCTGGATGGCGTCCTAGCATTAATCTTCGGGGCAGTTTCCGTAACGAAGGCTTTTGGTTTTATGTTGAACCCGCAGAAGGTCAGTTCTATCATCGAAGATGCGAATACGGACAAAACCGAGTGGAAAACGAGACATTCAATAGATACCTATCACTGATGAAATCGTGTACGATCCATACAGACATTAAAATTACTAGATCGTATTCGTACGGATTGGCACCAATGGGCTCGAGATGGAGAAGTCAACATTCTTCACCAGTACGCTGAGCAGGGAAGAAAAAGAAATATTGCATATTTAGGTGAATCAAGTATGATAAGGGTTAGTTAAACAGATAACAAGTACTCTATAGATTTATCGACACTGCATATACAGTTATGAATATTACCAACCACACCGTCTTTATGGTCCAACCTATGGTACCGAAGATAATCGACCTTTTTCTGAAGAACGGTACCAAACCCGGAGCATTTCCGTATCCTGTTGATTTTTATCATCTCGACGTACAGAAATATTATTTTTACATTATTGTGTATTCTTACGTCTGCGCATGCACGATATCAATATTTGCAGCAACCAGCGGTGTTATGTTCATCTGTTACGTGCAACACGTATGTGGTCTTTTTGCCGCATTGGGGTGAGTTTGAAATTGTTAATCGATCAAAATATAAGCATAATAAAGTCTCAACTGATACTGTCAGGCACAAACTAGATCAGCTCGGGAATAACAGCACATCAGTAAAAACTGGTGAAACTCGATATGCTCTAGACAAAAAGGACATAGTAATCATAGCTTCGTGCATCGACAGACACAATGATGCTATCGAGTGAGATAGTTTAGACAATTTATCTAGTAAAACTAATCATTATTATTAATAAATTCAGTGTTGTCAGATACGTCAATCTCATCGCGGCAAATTACTCATGGATTTTCTTTTTTACCATCGGCTTTGGCATGATTATGTTTAATATTACAGCACTTCAGGTAAATCTTGCGACGAGTTATCTTCCTGAATTAACAGATATACTGCCTGTAAATTCAGGTTTTTATGAGAACAAACGATCTCGGATCAACTATAAGATTCGTATCTTGTGTATTGACTGTATCGTTGTACTTTTACGTTGACTGCTACATTTCTGAAAGTGTGACGGATCACAGTATTGGCATTTACTTTTGTATGTAAGTAAACCGGAAAGGACTGACGGCGCGGCCTCATAAAAAAGTCTTCTTCCCGGCAGACACAACAGCAAATGGTATAAACTATCGTTGGAAGCCCAGAAAATTATACAATTCATGACGATGCGTTGTAGTGTACCTTGTCATTTAACAGCTGGAAAAATGTTGGCCATGTCCATGAGAACCTTCTGGCTGGTGAGTTGCTTAATTAACGATGCATAAAAGCTTTGTGCCATCGGATAAATTCTCATCGAAGTACAATTAATAGTTGTTTTTTATATTCCAGACAGCTAAAACAGCGATGTCATACGTAATGCTTCTACGTTCAATGCAAGGATTATAGATTATAAATGGAACCTCTGTTAACTTGTAGGAGTCCCATAGCTCATGAGCCTCTTCTAAATTATAGAAGGATCTCGGAAAACTTATACAAACTTTTATAACTTTCTTTCCAAACCATTTGTCTCGATCAGGAACATTTATCAATCTCTCAGGTGTCCATCGTGACATTTTTTTATTTAATAGTTTCGCGAAGAGTGGGCGCTCGTTACCTCGCCTTCATAGCTGTACTCTTGATCGATCGAAAGTGAATGCATTTCATTCGGATTGCTCTTGTAGAAACATTTGTCAATTTATCGCACTCACTTATGAATCGGCGACAGTGATCGACCCTCAAACAACGATGCTTCGAGCAAAGTCTTAAAAAAGGAACAAACAAGTATTTACTATACCATATAACTGTATATTATTATTATTATTACTAGCAGTAGGCCGCGAAGGGCCATATCGCTTGATCGTCATCCGCTGACCACTGACTGTTATGTTATTGATGCTTGGGTCTATTTCAACAGTTGAGACCCGTCAGCCAATGCTATCCCGAGACTCAAACGATTGTCCAAGAACTGCAAGAGATCGGTATTGTTACAAGGGGGACTTATTTATAACATACATTTTTTTGCAGCGGATAACTCAACGCCAATCAAGGATTTCTATCGATCGTTGCGGAAAAATGTTTTATAAAAAAACATGACAAGGGATTTATTCGGATTGTGATACAATGATCATGTGGTTTTATTGTTTCGTTTTAATTGCCGTAAGTGGAATGCAAAATTACACTTTAAAGAATTTGACGGAGTATCGAAACATAAGCCATGGACGATTTAACGACCTAAAAAGAAATTACAACCACTCAAAGTGTAAAAGCTTACAAATAAAATGCAGATTTTCTACATTTAAGTAACTCACGCCAGAGAAGGTTTCCAAGGAGAATATGTAAAGCCCTCCCCCAACAAGATTCAGAGGAGTTTTTGCTCGAATCATGCATATGATGATCGTATTTTTGCATCGAAGAGGCATGTCGTACCACTCACACTCATACAACGAGTTGTGAAAGTTTATACTCTGATTGATCGAGGTAAAAAAAGTTCACAAATCTGATAAGTTATCATTCATAAGCTTTCGAATCTGATTCATGGAATTATTTCGCTTGCCTCCTTCATAATACAGTCCCCGGCAACACAGTAGTTACAGATGACCAGTAGCGTTGACAAAGCGTACAATAAAAATGACACAAGTATCAATGCACTCCTCAAATTAGCATTCTGTTGGGTATCAATGAAAAATAAAATGTTCAGTATTCTTGAGATGTATTTAAAGCGATACTTACTTTCACATGATTCGTACCGCGAGTACCTGGTACACGCAAAGTGCTTGTATTATCGTACATATAACGAATTCGAGAAAGAGGGCCAGGCTGAATATCGAGTTGATAGTTTTGCAAGTCCTAGACACAAAATAAAATAATTACGGATATAATATATTCGTATCAACGAACAATTTCATTCGATATTAGTCACTTGATAATCTTGTTATGCTTTCGGATGACATCACGGAACGCAAGTTCCAGACTATTATCCATAGTCGAGCGGGATCCCTTTTTATTTCTGACCCTATTCGACAATACGGACAATTGGCCGCACACGTGATATATAAAGGATGCCACAAAGCAACCGATTAAGGAGTAACAGAAGAATACATAAATCACTGGAGAACAATAAGCGTAGACTAATAAATAGGTATGAACTTTAGTGATATTGAAGTAGCGACGCGTATGATATGGCAGCACGAAAACTGGTGTAACGCCAGAAATTTCTGTTGGAATAAGCAACAAGAAAAAATTATAAACACAGTTGTTGGATAATTGTTTAGCATCAACTTTACGAAACCTTTTCACAAGTCGAACAGTTCTTACCAGATATAATAAATGCCTGCGATGCCTTCAAGTAGTGAGCAATAACAGCCAATATATTTATCAACAAAGTCAATTTAGAGAATTGCAAGCCAATGTTGATGTATGACATGTAAATTCTCTTTTCCTCGTCATTTTTATAATTGTCCTTCTCGTTCACATGACTTTCACATATGATCTTAGGCAACACAGTCGAATATCTCAGAGATATCAATTTTGCCATTACCATGATTATTAAAGCCATTTCACGGAAATTGTCGATCATCGGCCCCAAGTACCCGAAAACCATTAAAAAATCGGAAGTTACCAGGAACGTATGTATCAAAACATAACCGAAGAGAGTATAAAATTTTAAGCTAGGTTTGTCGGTCGGCCACAATCCTCCGAACGATAACATTCCTTTGTGCCATAGTATAAGATTTGTGACTCTGTCAGCTTTCTCCAATTTTCTCTGGAACTTACAAGAAGGTAACGTGCTTTGTTCATTTTTTTCATCGCATACGAAGTGTGTTAGAAGATTAACTGCTACAACTAAAAAAAATCGGACTGCCACATTATCGTCTAAAAACATATTTAACCTGTCTTAGAATGCCAAAAAATCATTTTCTCATTGTCTGTAAGGATTTATTTGTCCATCTAACTCAGTCAAGAATCTTAATAACTTTTTGTAATGATTGAGCGGAGAACTTGGGGACCTGTAGATATTCGTATATGAGTGTATATTGGTATATCAGTGTATATTATTTCTCTCATTCGAATCGTCCTCTTATATGCAATGTTACAATTTCTAAACGCAACAGAATTGGCTGTCTGTCTTCTACATATGAATATGTAACTTTGGTATTAAATTTCAACTTTATTTATCAAGCCTTTCGCGTTTCTTCGAGTAGTTATGAACGACGATTCGCAAGCTCACCGGCATACTTGCTTTTATTAATACCAACTCCAAGACTTTGCGAATGAATGAGAAACATGACGAGTTCATTAATCGTCACTGCAAGGCTTTGTAGAATCATATGTGAAAGAGAGAGATAGAGAAAGAGACGTATGGTTCTCCCCGTGGAAGATATATTTTTAATATAATCACGGACCTTAGCTTCCTTCCGAGCAATCAGAGGTCGAGGAACGTATCAAATATGCACGAGCGTAATTGTCGCAAGTTATATCGTACCCGTACCTAACTCCAGGGAACTTTTTTCTCTGCCGCTGCAATCAAAGTTTTAATCGATTACTATTATCTTAATACTCGGTTGACTAGTTCTCCGACTGTCACTCGGAGTTGTTTGAGGAAATACAGAGTTGAATTGTTTTCTGAGGGATGTCTGCGGTGTTGACGGGTGGAGTGTAAATTTTCGTTGAAATTCAGTGACACGACTGGTAAAAAATCTATAAACATTCGATAATACAATAATAAAGTTATACAATACATCAAAACACTTGTTGAGTCACAGTAAAAATCACTTTAGCAAAATAACCACTGATAGGTAATTGAATGTAAAATAATTAATCATGCGTAGTTAATCGCTGAATGATTCTATTCAGTGATTATATGACAATCATATAATAAACAATATTTTATTGTGAATAGAATAGCAGGAGTCAATAGCAGGAAATTTGTCAATATCATCCGAGAAAAATATTTAGGGTCATTATTATAATTTAAACAAAGTCAATTAATTAGAATTATAACTTTTGATAGAAACAACGTAGAAAGTTCATTCAAATTTCTAAATTGTTGTAATTCAAAACGAGACTTATCAGAACAATTTCTTTAACCGGGAAATTAATGTCAAAAACAATATTGTGAATTTATAAAAATAAGCGCCGTACGACAGCAAAACCGATCAATAATCACCACGGAGGGGGATCAACCGATCAGCTGCTAGCTTACTGGACATCCGCGTATAGAATGGGGAGCTTGTGTGAGAATGGGGATCATAACGATAAAAGCTCCTCCAAAGGCGGAACTCACTATTCGTGGAAGCCGTATTGTCGGGAGATCATCTCTGCGTGCAAGTTCTCATTGTCGAGAAGTCATTATTATCAGAGTATCTCAAGTCATTAACTTATAAATTTAATCCACTTCCGGAAGTTATTAAAAAGCAAAAAAAACTTTTTTCAAGTGGTAAAAATTGCACGCTAAGTATAAAAAGTTTATATTCGCCGACAAAAAAATTTGTTCACGAAAACAACTTCGAAAAAAGAATGAAAAACCGTGAATTCACACAAGCCAGGTAAGTGTATGCAGAGGTTATACGCGATATGGTATTACGTCGTAGAGATTATGCAGAAAGTAGTGATAAAAAAATAGGAAAATAAAGACAAAGTTTTTCATGATATTTATCAATCGAGCAATAGTACACTGAGGTGGTGTACAAAAGCTTGGCGTGTTAGTTCGTTTTTTTTACAATAGCTTTCGTACATGGTTGATTAAAACAATCGAGAGGGGAAGTGAATGCACCTTCGTTCGCAACTTCGAACCTCTTCGAGGTTTTTTTAGCAACTTAATCAACTGTTGCTTGACAGAAAGCCTAATTAGAACCACATGCATACAATATTAATGTTTATATTTTTTTTACGAAATATTCCGGAATTTTCTAAAATTTATAAAAACTTTGTTACAACACATAACGTGTATTCCAATAAGCGTATACCATAGTGCTACACTAGAAAGTGCGTTGTACAGAGAATACAGGAAAGATGCAGTGCAAACGTGTTGTTTCAAGAAACACGCAAGCCGTATTTTATTAATACATTTGGTTGGCGAACACATGTATGTGTATTGTGAGTTGTTTCGGCACACTTGACAACACTCTTATTTTTAGAGTGCGTTCAGGACGCGCTGGTGTGACGTTTGTTTTGGTCGCCAGACCGAGTTTGATGAAACTTATTCCTCGTTACTGGTCGGCTTTAAGTAATTGAAAATGTTAACATTGTAATGAATATTGAGAGTGTTTTTCGGCGCGCTCTGTGTGCGTGAAGTCACCAGACTTTCGCCGCCTCCCTCTCTTTGAGAGTAACAGAACGATAGAGTTGGGACCTTGTGAAATTGTGAAAATCTTATAACGTGCCAGTTTTATTTATTGAAATTCGTGTCTAACAGTTCTTCAAATGTGGACTTCTAGATAAAATTTTCAAAATATGCGACAGTCTTCTCATTATGGTCTGCGGTGGAAAATTTGGCCCGTTTGGCCCGTCGAAATATTTCAAAAAAGAAAAGAATTTTTCAACACGCAAGTGGACTATAGATATCCATTTGAATCAAAAATTCATTTCTTTGTGACCACCGAGATAAATATCGGAAGTTAAATATCTGTATAACCAATGTATATACCAATTTTCATATGAATTAAATCAATTTTGAATTTTGACCCGCCATTTTGAATTTTTGAATTTTAACGTCAACACTCTGGTAATATTACTTGTTATTTTTGGTTACATTGCTGTTACAGTGTTGCTACATTACCGTGTTTACTGGCGTAGGCCTACATGAACGTTAAGGGGAGAGGGGACATGGTGGTGGCCGGCAATCGTCAGACGCTGAAGGGGGGCCACGACGTGAATTATCTCCTGATTTAACGCAGTACTATTTTTAGTGACCAGAAATGAATCAAATAAGTATAGAAAATTAATAAACATGGAGGAAGATAATAATAATGATAATTACCTTTAATAGAATTAGTGATTAATGGAATCCTCATCACTTATCATAGCATTAAGTTATTATTACTATAAGATTTTATATATAACTCTTCCGTAGCGTAAATAATATTCTGATAAAATTATTAACCAAAGTAGAGTGCTAGGGGAGGGGGTCTCGGTACGCGGGTATATAAGCCGGTCGAGGCACACCCTCAGTGTCAGTCGCTATCCAGTGGAGATCGGGAGAACATAGGCTTCTCTACCAACTCCAAGGTTCTCTACCTAAGGTCACCTCGTACCAACAGTGAAATCCGTGATCTAGCATTAAGATAGAATTTAAGGCTAAACGACCCGTTACTACAATAGTGTTAAAAAATGTCCAAGTGTTAAAAAGTTCATCGTTGTACGAAAACGAATATTATATTAATTGATAAATAAAAAACATAACGATAAAATAATAGTACATTACGATACTAGTGCCGAAAAAGTTTTTCTGACGAGTGTGAGTTTGCAGCACGAGCCGAAGGCGAGTGTTGCAATCACACGAGTTAAGAAAACGTTTTTCGCACGAGAATTGTACAAAATTTTACTTCACAAGTTGTGAAAATGGGCGTTTTGCGCACGCGAAGTATGCGTAAAACTGCAATTTGGCACCAAGTGTAATAAATAGATTTATCGCAAGCTTTGATATTTATTTGGATAAAGATATTTGGCGACTGTCAACCAATAAAACAACAATTAACGAAGCCAAACGTATAAAAGTGCAACCAGGAACAGATTCTGGAGGCTCAGTACGAGATACCTCGCGGAATCCAACGGCTGAGAGAGGTTTGGAGACACACGTTTTGACGGATTGTCTCCACTTGCGCTCAATCACCGTACAACTACTATTCGGATGAACTCAAAGTATCTTTTCAAACGGATGAGGTGATAGTTGGTTTCACTTTGAAACTACTGTTGAATTTTTCGTTGAGGGCGCCGTAGAAACCGGCGTTGGATTTGGGCGGTTTCATGCAACTTGACATATGTGATGTAAAATGTTAGAAGACACAGCCATTTTCAAATGGCTCTTATCATTTCCGGTTGGGTCCACCGGAAATGACTCTTATCATTTCCGGTCGGGCATTTCAAGCCCAATCCGTCTTAGGAGGTAACAAAATGATCCGTCACCAAGTTTTTACAATAATATCTCTGTGTTGCAAGTTCACTAGAATTTATTCGGACGGTGGTTTGTACGATGGTTTTAATGGTGGTTATTTAAAAACCCACCACATCATAAGCTTCCCTCGGAACTTTTGGGACCGCAAGGCCCCTGATTTTCACAGTGGTTTGGTTGGTTACATTTAGACGATAAACCACTTTGGTTTTTGCCGTGGTTTGGTCGGTGGCTGAGTCCGTTCGGGATACACTGGAATAGGTCCGATCTATCGGATTCAGTGTAGCGCAACAGCAATAGAAAATATGGCGACGATTCGATCGAAAAAATTGTTGATGGTTTTATTTTACAGCTCTTCGAAGAGGGGATCAAGGAACCTGTCACCAATTATCAGAAGCTCAAAGCAACAATGTTTCGTATTTACCGAGTGATCGCAATTCTATCAATTTGGTCAGTCGCGGTGATCGACTCGTGTGACGGGACCCGATTTGTCAGCGTAGTGAGTCTTCATTGACAGACACTAGATTTTTATTTAATTGATTTTGTGCTATTTAAAAAAAATGTATTCGAAAAAAGAAGAAAAATATTATATTTTTCTACGGCCTATCGTGATAATCGTTTAACGCGTCGATGCACTTTCAGGTCTTCCGCCACGGCGATAGAGCTCCCATGTCCCCAGAACTCGATCGGTATCCGAAGGATCCTTATTTTAATAACACGTTTTACCCAATGGGTTTTGGGGGATTGACGAATGTGAGTACACAAAGCCAAACGTACGTAGAGCAGGCGATCGTCCGAACAGGGCCAACGTGCAACATTTATTTTTTTTCAAAAATTTGACCATAAAAATGAAAAACGAACGTTGTCAATTAACCAAACAATGGCGATAGTCATATGTCGCACAAATGGATCATGTAATAGTTATTTGTATGGCAAGGACGTAGAAAGAGAGTTCTTGACGAGTGCGGCATTCACACGAGTCAGAACTCCCTTTTCTACGCCCATGCCATTCACATAATTTTTCCTAACAAATTAACGAAAATCACGCTTTCCGTTCACGTGAAGTGTGCGTGGAAAGGCACTTTTCCGCTCTAGTGCAGGAAAAAAGACCATATAGCGTTTGTACGCATGCGCAGTATTTTTCCCGCACGCGATGCGATAAGTGCCTTTCTGCGCACACTTCACAGGAACGGAAAGCGGAATTTTACGTGCATGTGTTAGGACAAAGTCATTTTTTTAACTCTTTTTTTTTACTTTTCATTCTTAGCCGCCGATGTTGGGAAACTTGATCCTCATTTATGTATTTATTTATTTCTTCTCAAAATAATTAACGAACGAAAAATGCCATTGCAGGAAGGCAAAAGAAGAGAGTACAAATTTGGGCAAATGCTTCGAGAGAGGTACGATGATTTTCTCGGGGACGTATACATACCCGAGGAGGTCGAGGCGCACAGCAGCGACCTTGGAAGAGCAAAAATGTCGTTGCAGTTGGTCCTCGCCGGGCTCTATCCACCGGCAGAGATACAAAGGTGGCACAGCGACATAAATTGGCAGCCGATACTGACTACTTATCTGCCCTTAGAATTGGACAATTTTTTTTTCGTTCAGCTCTCATGTCCCAAGTTAGTGGTTCTTGCTCTTCCGCCACACGGCCCGCTTGAAAAGGGATTGAAAAAAAAATGTAACGCAGGTACATCGAGGCGCTCGATCGAGTCAAGTCGTCGCCCGAAGTTGCAAAGATCGTTGCGGAGTTTCGGCCGATAATGGAAAAATTGACGGTTATCACCGGAAGGCCTGTGAAAGATGTGTTCGACATGTTTGCACTGTATCATGGTCTGGCGGCTGAGGTAGCCATGAATCTGACATTACCAAAGTGGACGACGGAATTTTTTCCCAACGGTACTCTCCTCGATGGTGCGAAACTCGCCTACAAGTTGTTGAGTTGGAACAACTTGCTGAAGAGGCTCAACGGAGGTAGTGGTCACTGGTCAAGGGTTCAAACTTCTCGGATGACAAAAATGTTCATTACGCTTTTTTCTATTTTTTTAAAAGGCATGTTGCTCAAACGGATGATAGATGACATGAAAGCTGTGGCCAATGGTACATCCACAGGTGCACGAAAGATCAATTTATTTAGCGGTCACGAAATTAACATCGCTGGTTTTTTGAGCACTCTCGGATTGTACGAGCCCCATGTGCCCGAATACTCCAGCGCGGTTATCGTTGAGTTGTTTCGCCGAGACGACGTCGATTACGTAAAGGTACACCGCCTCACTGCTTGGACGCTATTTCGATGTAATTCCAAATAGAATTTCACGAACTTGACAAGAGATTTTCGTGCAACAGATAATACGCTACCTAGGAATTCCTCCCGAGTTCGAGGATCAAGAAATACCGAATTGCGGCAAGCTCTGCCCGCTGGACAAATTCATTAAGCTCATGCGGAAGGTCACTCCGTCGGATGTTAAAAAGGAATGTAAACGAGATTCCAACGCTACTCTGCAATCGAAACATATTAATAGTATACCAGGTTGTAAAACCTGTTTGTAAAACAGCAACTGCAACTTGTAGTCTAGTAAAATAATCACGAATGCCTAAATGTACTAAAAAAATGTACAGTTTTTAATTGTCCACAATACCATTATGCACTATAACTGATAACCCCCGTCAATCATGTATTGAAGCGTACAATGCGTATGCGAAGCGTATAGTGCACGCCGTTATTGTGCACACACTTATTGTGCAGAGTCAAATTGGTTGTAACAAAAGTTATTATTGCGCACAGCCGAATTGGTTGTAACAAAAGTTGTGCACATTCCATATGTGCACGATGATATTGCGCACGGTACGAATTGCACACCCCACGATTTAACGCATTACACGAACATGATATACGATTCCCGCGAAAGCTTCGTCCGTTGAATTAAAATTTCCCGCTCAGCGATGGCGTGAGGAAAACTTACCAACAGCTGCAACCGTAGTAATTCTGCAGAGAGCAAGCGCAGATGACAGACGCTGCGTATTCTCGTTCTCGCTCGCGTAGGTAATTCCCTTAGCTGAACTCTCGTTCGATCGAAAGTGAATACATTCCATTCGGATTGCTCTCGCAGAAGCATTCGTCAATCTGTCGCATCCACCTGTGAATCGCTGACAGTGTTCGACCCTCAAACAACGATAATTCGAGCAAAGTGTCGGAAAAAAAACAACAAAAAAGAAAACGGATTTGCCAAGCTTTGTAGCAACAAGAGGGACCAAGAGTTTTCACTGTTTTCTTCGTATTGATCCCAAACAATGGCGACCGTTGGAGAGCCTCTAAATTTGGCGAGAGGTCGGTCGAGCTTTTCTCACCCCGTTATTTCGATAAAAAAATGTATAGATTTTTTTTTTTGCAAACTCTTTCCACGCTAATGATCTTGTTTATTGCAGATGTCAAACGTTCCATAGAACTTCTCGACAAGTTGCAAAAGGGTGAGTGTAAAGTTTACACTGCGGCTTCGTATGCACCATCAAATTTATCTCTTGCATTACTGCGTGCCAGTTATACCTTGTCCAGCAACAAACATTTTCATCTCAGTAATACCCTTGCGTTCTGACCAACCTGAAAAACTACCGGTTCATTGGTGCGCGAAACCAACTCTGACTCCAACCTTCGCAAGTTTGATTTTTTTGGGGATATTAAAAAAACAACTGTAATACCAACCATTATAGGTGTTGGATACAAAGTTGGTTTACGGTTGAATTGTCCTAAACAATCTAATTTCCAACCCTGAGGCAAGAACTGAGGTTCTCTTGACTTCAAGTCAGAAATTGGGTTGTTTTGGGAAAGACCAACCGTAAACCAACTTTCTATCCGACACACAGTGGTTGGTAGGACGGTTGGTTTTGATACATCAACCAAAAAGCTATCTCCTGAAGGTTGGAATCAGAGTCGGTTTGGCGCACCAATCGACTGGTGGAGTTGGAGTACATTGTTAGAAAACAACCGAAATCCATCCCAAAGTTTTATGGTTGGTTGGTCCGTGATAGTATGTCCTCCTTATCAACAGAGCAGGTTTGCAGGTTGATATGTATATATCAACCTGAAAAAGAGTTCTACCCGTTAAAATAAATAAGTAAATAAATAAATCTCTCATGCTGCCAGGCGGAGAAATACCCAGCACCAAATTGGCAACCCTGCAAAAAGTACTCCAAAGCGATTTTCTGAACGCGGTGCGTGAAGTATACGAGCATGTGTACGAGACCGTCGACATCCAGGTGATTAGTCCGACTTTCGGTTTTTGTGAAGCATTAATTAATTACAAAAATCAATTTTTGTTCCCCAGGGTTCGCAGGACGTGCGAGCATCGGCCACCGCGAAAGCCACTGTGGCCGCTTTCGCGGCTAGCGAGGGTCACGCCCATCCTCGAGTAGTCGAACTACCCAAGACTGAGGAGGGTCTGGGATTCAATGTTATGGGCGGAAAGGAGCAAAACTCTCCGATCTACATATCTAGGATTATTCCGGGCGGCGTCGCGGACAGACACGGAGGATTGAAACGCGGCGATCAGCTGCTCTCCGTCAATGGAGTGGTCCGTCAAAATATAGAACTTTTTTTTTATATATAACATTTTTATGTCAGGTAAATGTTTTTTCGAGTTATTTGACACTCATTTTTTTTTTCAGTGCGTCGAGGGAGAGAATCACGAGAAGGCCGTGGAATTGCTGAAACAGGCGCAAAACTCCGTTAAACTCGTGGTTCGTTACACGCCGCGAGTTCTCGAGGAAATGGAACTGCGCTTCGACAAGCAGAGAGCCGCTCGCAGACGCCAGCACATGCACTAAGTCCGTATTTATTATCGTGCAATCATCTAACATCATTCAAGTGCATTTAATCGTTTCTCCCCGCGTCCACCCTGACACTATCGATACTGTTGGAAAAATTTATGAGTGTCGTGTATTAAATTATATCGATCGATTTTATCGTATTATTATGTATAGTAAGATACAGGTTAAGAATAATTCTATGTTATCTAATAATAATAATACAATATATAATATCACATTATTATTATTTACCTTTTTTATATGATACAATAACATATCATATTTTATATATAATATACAAGACGTGATAAGTACGGGTGACTTATCGACCTGCGGTATCCACCGCAGATTTCGATGTACCCATTGCGGGACGAATCGTCCACGCGCTTGTTGTCAAATCGTTTCCCGCAATCTGTAACCGCCACAGTGCTTTCGTTGTTTTCCAAGATTCCGGAATTGTGTACGAATGGTACATTTAAGGGGAAGTGAAATTTAGCGGTCGGTAATGAAAACTGTAATGAACTTTTCTCAAGGGTGCTAATTTTTTTGAGGAAAAAGCAAATTCGATAGTGAATGAAGCAACTCGAGGGACCATCTCGCGGCGAGTATGCGAAACGATAATCATGGTTGTCACGAAATTCTCCAACTAAAATTCCATGACTTTTCCCGGTTTTCCAGAGCAAAAATTTAATTTTTCCGATTAAGTCAATCGATCAGGGTAGGAAAGAACAATTAAAAATAATGTAAAATGTAATATATAATGATTATTAATATATTAAACTCAGTTCACAATATTAAAAGTTCCCAACGATATTAATAACACGATACCGTCATATATATGCTGTATATAGTCGACAAGTTTGCTGAAACGAAAAATGTAGACGTCATGCAGCACGGAATTAATCGAAAAACATCAGATTAAAAAAATTGCCAGGGTTTAAAAAAAATGCCCTGACTTTTCCCGGTTTTCCAGGTCCACGGCAATCATGGATAAGAGAAAAAAATCCAAACACGTTGCGTCATCTTTGACGCAACGTGTGAAATTTTAATCGGCAGATTTCAATGAAAAATAAAAATTTAATAACACGGTAATTCAATGAATCATCATTATTATATCGCAATTAAGCGTCATTATTATATCGCTGGTGTCACAGTGAAAAAAAAATGCAAACGATCAGCCGATAATAAAGTCTGTCGAATCATGGTCGGATAAGCGGGAGCGGCTTTCGGAGTCAAGTATCGAACGAAATGTATTTCAAATAATTCGCATCTTGGATTTAATGAAAGGATGGTATCAGAATACATTATATCTCCGACAAGCGCACTGCCGAAGTAGGCGTTCACGTGCCTTATCATCTATATATCACATTTCAATTTTTTTTTCCTCCTTTTTTTTCACTTTTCATCTATAAAATATAAAGATAACGATTGCCATAAACGAGAGTTGTCCTCGGACCGTGCATTTTTGTGAGTGGCCGGTACATATTAATCGGCAAGGCTCTGCCATGCATAATGTTACATCGCTGATGCTGTTTTTTTTGTTTGTTACTTTTCCATCTATTTTATGTATATAGGATAAAAAAAGGATCCGCGATTTTCTCTCCCACTCTCTCGCACTCTCTCATCGTGTAATCCAGTCCAGCGAACATAAAAAGGGCCTGAGTAAGATTTACGACATTCTCAGCCGTATGAAAATTCTACGCATTACGAGTTTCATTTTTATATATATATTTTTTTTCATTTTTTTTTCCTCGTTTATTTTTATTTATAATATATATTATTATTTCGGCATTTTTTCTTGTCACTCAGCTCGGTGGAAAGAAACTTAAACGTCCATAGAAACACATACATAAAAAGTAGTAGTTGCAACAGTAGTATAGATAGTACTATAGATAGTATAGTGCAATTAGGATTAGCCTGTGATGATAGATTTTTAGTTTTTTCTTGTTTTTCTTCTTTTTTTCGTATTTTTTTTTTGTTCTTCTTGTTCATTCTATACGGTAACGGTGGTAGTAGTAATAGTTACAATAGTGTAGTGATAGGAGTAGTAGCACAGTATAGTAGTAGTAATAGCAGTAGAATAGTAGTTGTAATGGTGGTGTGGTAGTGGTAACAGTAGCGCAAAATACGTATAAATAGGTTTTATCTTCTTTTTTTTTGTCTTCTTTTTTCCCCTTCATCTTTCATCTTCTTTCGTCTAAGTTAGTCTGATTAAAATTAATATCGTAACGTAATAGGTAACTTTATGCCGGACACGGTCTCGGTACATCTTTGTGTACGTCGAAACACAAAGAGGACATTACAAATGTGTCGATGAACGTTGTTCTGTTATTTTTATATTTTTTTCCTTTTTCTTATATTTTTTTGTCTTCTCCTAATTCGACGTTCCTAATTTGCGTGCTCTGGTGCGCAAAGTTCTCGTGACCAAGACGCGGTACCGTTCTCCTTAGAACACTAAAATCACATAGACGTTAATAATGAGGATTCAACTTTCACACGTCCAAAAGTTACTTCTCTCTCTCTCTCTCTCTCTCTCTCTCTCTCTCTCTCTCTCTCTCTCTCTCTCTCTCTCTCTCTCTCTCTCTCTCTCTCTACGTTCGATCTGTCGCACAGTCGCACACTCACGCATTCGTACACAGAAGCTCGTTCAAACGCTGGTCTCGTCGATATAGTTGGTTGAATCATACGTATCGAAAGGCTGCCCGACGAGGCGAGTTACCAAGTGAAGAAACAATATACATTTTTTGTTTTTCGTCACACATTGTGAAATCAAACGCGCCAGTAATTCCGTATCAAATGGTCCACCGATTGCTCTGACTGTGCACTTTTTTCAGTAAATTGCACAGTAATCAGAAAAGATCTCGTATCTTCATTTTTTAAAAATTGAAAACCGCTTCGTACGCTCTGCAAAGAGATTTAAAAAAAACATGATTAGAAAGCTCGTTCAAAAAGCTTATATAAAAGCTCCCTCTATGAGGAAGCAAAGTGCCTAATTTCCCGAAAAAAGGCTGAAATAATTTATCAATGTGCTCGATTTGAGTTCCCAAAAAATAAGAATCGATTTTCGTCATTCCGAGAAAATTCGGTGGCTCATTTGACGTGAAATTCTTCGAATACGAAAGTATAAAAGAAAGAGCATTCACTTGGCTTACTTCGATGACGCGATATCGTAATAAATGAGATTCATTTTTTTTCTCTCGCTTTCAACGTGATAAGTAACGTTCGAGTATCGTTCGCTTCGTCGACCTGATATGTTGCTAATTCAATAATAACTTCTTCGATCAGCGCAGAGAGCCGACGGTGGTCGCTCTTGCCGAAGGAAGAAGCAGAAGAGGATGATATGACGCGATGACGAGAATGGTAATATATTATGAGGATGATGCGAAGGCTTGTTTCTTTATCTTTCTCTTCTCTCCGCTCTTAAAAGGGCAGACTACCGACGAACATGGTCTCAATGAGAGGCGGTGCCGGCACGAGATCTTCCAATTTGAGATAAAAAATTCGCTGTAGCCCCTGAACCGAGAGACTACGAAGCTCCGGCAGTTTGCCCAACAGCCTCGACAGGTACTGCGTCTTCCGCTGCGCCTCGGCGTTGTACGTAACGTGATCGCGCAACGACGATATTATCTTGGTCTGGAGTAGCTCGACGCGGTGGGGCTCTTTCAGGCCGTATCTCTCTGAAAATAGAAAGAAACAAAAATTAACGAAAATTGGAAGAAAATAAACTACCGGATTAAAATTAAAATTACAAGAAAAAGAATACCGGACGTTGAAATCGAAATTAGAAGAAAAAAAAAGCGAATATGAAATCAGCGAAACTGGTTGGATAAAAAAAGCCTCCAATAGAGCTTCGTCGGTGAGTGAGAGGCAGCGGAAAGGAAAAAAAATAAGAAAAAAAATCAAACAGGTCAGACACTATCGATTGGGATGTATCGCGTGAGCAATCCGTCGAAGATGTCGGGGAGTGCAGGTGTGCCTACGGTGGAAACGTCAATAATGCTATCGGACCTCTTCGGCTGGGGCAGTTCGGGGAATGAATAATTTAATCCGCGCGCGAAGCAGAGGAGGCATCGGGCGCGAGACAATGAAGAGAATCGGAGGAAAAAATTGCGAGCGGTAAGTGGCGTTGTACGGTAATCTATATACTGACCGGTAACGAGGGTGAGGGCGCACAGACAGGCGAAAGCGCTGATATCGACGTCGAGGACTCGAAGAGCCTGACAGAAGTCCAGAATACCGTGCAGCCAATCGCCGAAACTTCGTTGACACTGGGCACGTGCGAGTACTACGCCGTTGCAGAATGTCAGACTCGTGTCGTCGGCTCTCGTGCGGTAAGCGAGCCTCAACACGAAAAGCTCCAGGCTCGCCGATTGGAAGAGTAGCTCCTGAAAAACAACAATTGATCGTCCTGTCTGTTAGCTTCAAGGTTCTCTCCATAAAAAACCGATAATAACAGTAATAAAAAAAACAGCCTGCAAATTAAATGCCTCGCTGCTTTTGTGAGGAAGTGGAAACTTCGCGAGAAAACTCGTTGCGGAAACTTTGCAAGCGATGGATAGAAAAAAAAAATGAACGAGTATTATGCAAACTATATGTGCGGAATGTTTTTAATTGTAAACCAAAAAAAATTCACCACGCGCAAGCGATAATTTGTATATTGTGTTCGGATAAATTTAAAAAAAAACAAACTGCAAATGAAATGCATCGCTTCTTTTGTGAGCAAGTGGAAAATTCGTGTGGAAACGTGACGAGCATTAAAAATGTTCGGTCGGATAAAAGAAAGTCGGTCATAAAAGGTAATTGCGTGCATCGATAATTCGATCAATGGCTCACCTGATCCTCTCTCGTAAGATCCGCGAAGCCGGGTATCTTGTCGGCGAAGTTGCGAATAACGTCGACGGAGGTCATGAGAAGATTGTAGAATTGTTGAATCTTTTCGGCTTCGCTGATCGGTAGATCAGAGGGGCCGGGTTCCCGATACTGTGAGTAATCGAGATTCGCCAGATCGGGTGTCGTGTCGACGTGGGCGCGGACCAGAGCCGTTATCAGTGATATCGGGGGACTGGGAGGTGACTCCTGCGGGGATTTCGGCTTGGAGGGTAGACGTCCTCGACGTCCTTTCAGCGAGTCAGTTCTCACAACCTTTTTTTAAAATATCGACAGATTATAACGAATGAATTATAATAACTTGTAATGAATTGTAATGCATTGTAATGAATTGTAATGAATTGCAATGAATTGTAATGAATCACATTGAGAAGGACTTTAATTACAACGTTACAAAAATTGAGCCCCCAAATTTTACAAACGTAGATTCGAAAGGACTACCTTAATTGTAATCAATTGTATCGAATGAATGAGTAAATAATGGTGAAATGAAGGAAAAAAATGGGAAGCATGAAGCCTACCTCTTTGACCATCCCGACCATCAGGCACTTCTGAAAGCGACAGAACTGGCACCGATTTCGTCGGCGTTTGTCGACCGGGCATGCCTTTTCCGCCAGACACACGTACTTCGAGCCCTTCTGCACGGTTCGCTTGAAGAAGCCCTTGCATCCCTCGCAGGTACGTACGCCGTAGTGCTGGCAAGCCGCTGTGTCGCCGCAGACCGCGCACAGTTGGCTCGGACTCGGTGGAGCACGCTCCGTTCCTCCGGGCGACGGTACCGATCCCATCGTCACGTTTCCACCGCTTCCACGAGGCTTCGGTGACTCCTGATTACTTCCGCTACTGCGCTCGACGGAAAACAATGTAAATTAATTCATCGTTTTTATTCCTTTTTTCGATTATTTAAAAAAGTATCGGTAATGTAGAAAACTGCAATTACCGATCAAGACGAAAATTATATTTAGAAAAATGCCTGAACGCTCACCTGGTAGAGTCTGATCTCTGAAGCGGCATTGGCGGTCGTGTCCTACCGGAATTGGCAACGAGAACAGGATTGGAAGGAAGCGTCGATCTCAGCTCGCTCGGCACACCGACGCTCGTTATCGGGCCACTGACGAGGCTGCTCGGTTGTCCGTAAACCGGGCTCAACGGAACTGTTGCGTAGCTACTGAGGTCACGCTGATGTCCCAAGCTGACGGGAGTTTGCACGTTCGCAATAGAATTATTAGACGAGACGGCGGTAAAGTATCCCGGGGGTGGAGGGGGCGGCGGGGGTGGAGGCGGCGGAGCCGAGGCTGGCGGAGGTGAACCCGGCGGCGGCGATCTCGTCGCGCTGCCCGCGCTCGTCGACACTGCTGGCGACGCTGGACTCAACGCACCGGGAGTTATCTGTTGACAATGATTCAATAAATATTTCGTTAATTTTTCAATAAATATTGAAAAATTTCTCAATCAATGTTTCATTAATTTTTCAATCCATATTTCATTAAATTTTCAATCAAAATTTCGTTAAATTTTCAATCAAAATTTCGTTAAATTTTCAATCAAAATTTCGTTAAATTTTCAATCAAAATTTCGTTAAATTTTCAATCAAAATTTCGTTAATTTGTCATTCAATATTTCGTTAATTTTTTAATCAATATTTCATCAACTTTTTGATCAATATTTCATTAATTTTTCATTCCTCTATCGGTATCGTTATTATCCTTCTACAAGTTACTGGAGCATGCGATTTGACTTTCGGCATGAATACCGAATTCTTACATTGGGGTGACTATGGCTGTCGGTCTGATTCGTGTGGTGATGGTGATGCTGCAAGTGATGGTGTGGATGCTGCTGCTGTTGCTGATGAAGATGATGCTGCTGTTGGTGGTGCTGATGATGAAGGTGGGTCTGCTGCGGCTGGTGGTGGTGCTGGGCCTGATGATGACTGTGATAGGGCACCGTCGTCGTGAAATCAGCGGTGTAGGGAACCTCGTTGCACGGGAATTGCAACGAGTCGAAACACTCGTCGTCCATCTTAATGCCGAGACCCTGGAGCTCCTGGCGAGTGTAACGATGCTGGTGCACGGTGTAGGTTTCTTGAAAACTGGGCAATGGCGTTGGACTGAAGAAAAAAATCCAAAGCAAAACAAGCAACCGGTTAATAACTGTAATTGTCCTATAATCCAATCAATATAATTACAAGGCGATCGCATTACCGAGACAAGTAATCACGAACTATGTACTGTGAGAAAGCTGATGGAAATGTACCGAATATGATGTTTCCTTGTGGGAACAGTCGTATATTTTGTAATTTCCGTAAACACAGTTTCAAAAAAAATGAAATAAAAAAATGTGGCAATAACGATTACAGTGCAATCAATCACGTGAAATTTTCCTCGGGCAAGAGTACGACTTGGTAGAGACTATCGTACGGCTCACTCGTTGCGATAATTGTACGGTGAAAAATCGCGTGTCTAAAACGATAGGAACTTGCGTATATGCACACAAAAAAAAAATACAATTCTGACTTCAGTCACGCGAATGATCGGGAATTTTATACTTTGTCAGGAAATTGATGGATTTCTTCAAAAACCACTTCTTTCAGTAAATCCGCATTTGTCTTCTTTTTTTATTCTCTTTTTGTTGCAGTGTTTAGAAAATGATATGAAATTTAGGATACCTGAGGGAATCGGTTTGTACGTCGCCAGCGGACAAGGGTCTGTGCTGATGGTGCTGGAGGTGATGATGAATGGCTTGCTGGGGCTGCGCCGGCTCCTCAGCGTTCGGTACACCCTGAGGATTGCCCAGTTGCAGTTCCGGAAAGGGATCGAGTTCCTCGGGGAGACTACCCGCGTCGGCGGGATCTGTGTAAGGGGCGCTAAGCAAGTCTGCGAAGCTGCTACATCCGAACGGGCTCTGAAACAAAAAAAAATAATAATAAATAAATAAAGCAATATATAAATATATAAATTTGTAAATAAAGAAATAAATAAATAAACTTCATTTCTTCGCGGCGCATAAACAGAAAGTTTTATCGCGAATGAAGGCAACCGGTCCGTTTTGCCCCAGAATCCCCAACAAATATGAAGACTTTTTTTTATACTCGTAACGAGGTGGTCTACTTATAGTGGGGACTATACGAAAATTCAGCAGATATATATATATATATATACACCGCTGTTGTAACAGCCCGAGACGAGAAACAGGGGCGGTGGCTATTCAATTTGCGCTCGAAGCGGCAAGTTCCGCTTGCAATGGCTGACATTTTCGTTTATAGCTCCCGCGAGGCCTTCTTCACGAATCATCCCCCTGTCGTTCGTACGTTCACGGATTTTGACGCTACAGAACGACGTCAGCGGTCGTTTGGAACGCTCGTCGCGAAACGGTATTAAAAAAATAAAAATAAACAAATAAGATAGGGTAAAAGTGGCGAACACGCAAATCGTTGATATATTAATATGTCGAGCAGAAAAAAAAATTTGTATATCCCGATAATTTTTTTTTCTCTTTAATTATAAAATTAGATGTTTTGATTTTTGACTCACCTGTGTTTGGAGCAGAAGCATACTTGATGCGACGGTGAAGGCTGTAGCCGTGGTAGTCGTCGAGGTCGTCGTGATTGCGGTGGTGCCGGTGGTCTCGTTGCAGCCTACCAACGCGTTACCCCGATGTTCCGCGACCTCACTCCTCGACACTTGCTCCACGGATATCTGCTGTTGAGGACTGTTGCAGTAGCTTTTCCCGTTCTCGCAGTCGCTGTCGCCGCTCGGTGTGTGCAGTTGCCCTGCAACAAGATTGTCACCATTCGTTTAAATAAAAATAAATTTGTCACTAATAAATTTTACATATTTTGTTTGTGTGTGCAATTTATAGTATTTTTTTTAACACCGAACAGTGTACGCTTAAAACACACTGCTATTTTGGAAATGCAATTTCGTCCCTGCTGCCTCATTATTTTGCATAACTCGCGGCGCGGCTTCCGGTAGAGGAAAACCAAAAGTTAATCATCGTACTCTTCCAAATGTAAGAAATTATTTTTTGCTCCTCTATTTAAGAAATTTAATAATATCACTAATGATAATTGTCAGTGAGGCTTAAGAACTTCCGTTTATGGCCTTATCGGCCCACCCTATGGCATTGTAATGTGTATTAAAAAAAAGGTAAACCAAAGAAAAATTGAACTACCATTGTAAGGGTAGTCAATACATTCATTGACTTTTACTTCTAACATGCCTTATGTCTTTTCCTTCTAATTGTTCCTATTAATATCGTTATTAATAAAACCGGTGCGGTGGTCTAGCGGTTAGCGTGCTCGCCTCTTCAGAACCAGTGGTTCTGAAGAGGCGAGCAGTGGTTCTATATACTTGGGGGTCCACAGGGGGTCCCCTGTGTATTTTGGGGGTCCATGGACGCACGGTTAAGAACCGCTGCTCTAGACCAAAGCATCGGGAGGTTGACGGTTCGATTGCCGGTTTCGTAGTTTCGCCGAGAATAAAAATATGGCCGGGACGAAGCTCCAGATATATACATCGGTCACTCGCACGTAGTAACTCTAAGTGTGAGTGTCGGATATATATAGCTGTACTCCATGTTTACATTCTCGGTGAAACGGGACGAAGGTCCGATGCGAGAAATCGAACCTGAGACAGGCTATATCGGCATAGGTTTTCCGCAGTTTCCCTATGCCCATGGCAGAAATGTCATCCCAAATGCGATACAGAGGGGGAAGTCGGATGCGGCCGCAAGGTGGAGGACTGGCCGCAAAGGGGGATTCGGGCCGACCCTGTATAGGCGCAGATGCCTGAGAATGGGGGAAAATGCAAATAAAAAAAATATCATTGTTAATAATAATTCGATTTAAATTATCAAATAAATTACTTGAAAAACGATACTCTTTGAAAGTTCAATAAAAAAAAAATTGCCTAGTTTGAACTAAGACGCTCGAACAGTGTAACAAGTTCGGAAATGCGATTCGGTCCGCTACAAGAAAGCCAAACATCGTCCTAGTCTTCCAAATATTCGAAATGGTTTTTTTCTCTATTTCAGAATTTTTTTGATGACACTAATAATATCATTAATAACGATTAATAATTCAATTTAAATTATTCAAAAATTATTTACAAAACAATCCCTTTGGAAAAGTTTAAGAAAATAAAATAAAAATGGTGTCGCGACCGGTTTGGACAACGAAGCCGGAATGTAAAAAAACAAAAATAAAAAAAACGCCGCCCCAATGCGGAAGCAAAGCATGCAGAGGTTCGAAGTCGTCAAGTCTATCCCTCATTTGCAAATGATACTACATCCTCGAGATTTCTCGAGCGAAATTCCCACGGACGAGAGAAGACACGTGTTTGTTTCCTCCTCGACGAAATCGAAAGGCGAAACCACGCGCTGGGTCTATTTTTGTATCTCACCGAGATCAGATCTATTCATCATCGACCGGTTTGATACACAACAAAGCGTATAATAAAACGAAATCCAATCTCGGCCGCGTCCGGGCTTAGTTTGACCGTTTGAAGATCCTCGAAACGTGACCTTACGATCTAAAAATAAACCAAAAAATAAAAATAAAAATAAAATAAAAATAAAAAAATGAAAGTACAAGCCGAGAGTGATATATCTATACGTACAAAATTTATAGTACTGCGAGTGGGGCCGGTCCATGACGATCATGATCGGCGACCAAAAGTAACGGTTCGACAAGCCTCTCCTTTTTTTTCGTATACAAAGTACGGTCTCGAAAGCACCTTGGACCAAGCTGCGTCCTCCGGCCGGACGGGACTCGGGAGTGAGAGACACGCGCACACGTAAACAACGCAAAGGCACACGCACACGGACCCGGGGAAAGGTGAAGGGACGCGAAGGCGAAGTGGCGTTATAACGAAAAATCTAGGCAACCTTCACTTTTATGAATCTCTCATATATATACTCGTCGAATCGGCCGGTTACGCGACGCCGGTCTCTGTGTATAATCGAGCGGGACACCTCGGCAGCTCGGGCCTGTCGTATGTCCTCTCGCACTCGTGTCTCTCCTCGGCGATTCGGATTTTTCGAAGGCACACTTTCACTGCGAACCCGGACTCGTCTTTTTCCC
Organism: Ichneumon xanthorius; assembly: GCA_917499995.1. Classification (NCBI taxonomy): domain Eukaryota; kingdom Metazoa; phylum Arthropoda; class Insecta; order Hymenoptera; family Ichneumonidae; genus Ichneumon; species Ichneumon xanthorius. The sequence goes on along the minus strand of OU824204.1, from coordinate 806,426 downwards.
TCCGGGCTCCTCTTCCTTTTTTATTTTTATATTTTTTTTTTCAAACTTTATTGTATCGAGCTCTCTTTTAGGAACATCGAAATTTTTAGGGTGTATATTTTTGAAAATTTTTTTAAATATACATATTTTAATTAAAGAATGTGTTGTTTTTTTATAATTTTGATTTTTGAATTTTTAAATTCTCTTCGTGGTCCCGATCCGACGTCCGGAGGCCTCGATGCCAGACTGTTCTCTTCTACGATTCGGGGACCAAGACTTTTGAGGACGTTTTTCGAGAATTTTTGAATTTAACATTTTTTAAATAATTTTAATAATTTTAATTTTTTTTTTGTTTCGTGCCTCCGATCCAACGTCCGGTGGCGACGCAGACCGAGTGCGAGAGCGGAGGCGTTAATACCAGATTATATAGCAGAATCTCAACCACCCCTATCGTACTCGAGGGAGGCATGAAATCGTTGGCATTTAAAATAGTACTTTCATATAGCCGCGCTATACGCCTCGTCACCGATGCATCCCTCGCCTCGTTCGATTATTACACGACCTCTCGTCGTCGTATGTTGTAACTATATATGATGTATACATGTATATTATATATATTAGATATGTGTATGTATATGGGTGGCTGAATGACAGAAGGGCGTAATAAACACCACTTTACACGTTAAATCACGAAGGCGCTACGGTAGCATAGAATATCAAGCCCTACGAGTAGATTTTTTCCTCGATCGTCTCGCTGGACGGAGATATCGAATGAAAAAAAAAAAAAATTAAATAAAAAATTGATCACGCTTCGGTATGTTTGTCGCCCCTCGGGCGACAGTTCCGAGCCCCTAATGTACGGAGGTAGACATGCCTCCGTGATTATAATAACCGGATGATTTATAGGCGGGAGGAGGGGCAATATGGCAGTCTTTCGGTACATCGTGATGAAAATATAGATATATTTTTTTTTTTCATCGGTAAAAAGAGACGATAAAAAATCGTTGACTTATCCTTTTGATTTTCAAACGACTCCTAAAATTTAACGTGTTCCATCTTGCCCCATAAAAAACAAACACTTCTCTACGAATGTAAGTAGAAATAATAAAGAGCTCCGGACAGTCCTCTTTTTTAAAATAAATATTTAGAAAGAAAAATCGAAATGTAAAATTTTTTTTATCACATAAGCACATAACAACAAAATTGTATATTTTTATATCAAGTGAGATCGAGTATTGACTTATCCTTTTGATTTTCAGACGGCTCCTAAAATTTAACGTGTTCCATCTTGCCCCATAAAAAAAACAAACACTTCTTTATGAATATTATGTAGTAGAAATAATAAAGGGGTTCGGGAAGGGGCGTCAGGCTGAGGTAATCCGATATTTACGTCGACGACAATCGACTCCCTAATCAGATGGTCACGGCGCATTATTTTCAAGCCGACTTATGGCGCTCGACGTAATCGATGAATTTAATTTGCGGACCGTTTAAAGAGCCGGCGCGGCCACGAGTGCGAGCGCTGCAGCCCTCCGAGACCGACCGGTCCGATGGCCGTCCGGCAATCTCCCCGGGATCGGGGAACAAGGAGCGCATACAGCGGGACGAATTCAAAAGCATCGTAGGATCCTCGTGGTGACCGGTGCCAAGTGGATTACAACGGGACAACACCGGCCCTCCCACTAAAAGCGTGGATAGGCCACGCCCCTCCACGTGCCCGCGCACGTGTAGCCTCGAGCGTGCGAGCGACGGTTGGTCGGCGCCGCTTTAAGCCATTTCTGACGCTCCGTACATGCCCGAACCCGACGGATCCACGGGACCCACCCTCGCGTTCCTCCGAAGCGACTTCCGCCCGAAAAAAACAAACTAATAATATTCTTATATGTTCGTCCTTTTTTTCGGTAACACATCGTCCTGTTTTGTTAACTTTAAAAACCAGGGATTTATTTTAGGATTTAGTAATTAAAAAATTGGATAGATTTGAACCAAATTCAATTTCAAAGGTCTTTGACAAAAATATTATGTTGGTATGCACTTTTAGGACGATAGTTCAAAATTTACACAAGTTAGAGATAGAAACTTTAAAAAAATCAAAATCGTGTAAAATCCGCAATTTGCCCCCAATCTTCATAAAAATTGCACTGAATGAAGAGACGTGACCACTCTACCAGGGTACCAAATTTCGACAGGATATCTCAAACCGTTTCCTAGTTATAGCCGTTTTAAACGATGCAAGTCTCTCAAACACGAACAAAAACACATTTCTCGACGCTTCAGACTATTCTAAGTACTCTGACACTAAAATCTCGAACTTTTACGAAAACAGCTTCCTCTATGAAGAAACGAAATTTTCTACAATACCATTGTAATCGCTGCGAAGCGCGTTGGTCTCGGTTTCGGTCTTTGATATATTAACCTTTTTTGTCCACAAACGTCCACAATTATTTTGTTGTTAATTTTACAAAAATATTCGTAGAATTGACAGACATTTTTGTAAAATTAACAAGAAAATAATTGTGAATGTTTGTGGACAAGAAACCTATTTTTACTGTGTACTATATAATGCCCTATATATAAAAATTTAAAGCAAACAACCAGACAGATAGATCGCGGTAGAGAGAGAAATAGACAAACGAGCCTATTGCGGAGACCGGTAAAACCGAAGTAATGAGACTACTCATTGCTAACCGAAACAACGCTTCTTGACCTCCCCCTCCCTCGGCAAATATGCCGACTGAAATGTTTTCTTTTATTCTTCAAACGACCCTGAGCCTACCGCTAGCACACGTGTCTTGCCAAAGTTATTCATGTGCCACCGCTAACGCCCATCGAAGTTTGTGAACGGATTAACTTGATCTAGGAATTCTGGTGGCAAGTTTCTGTGTACGTGGTGTGTAGTGTATGGTTAAAATGAGTGCGACTCCTTCAGCTGTAGAGGTAGAAAGCCCGATTAAAAATACGTTTAACCTGCGGTCCCGTACTCGTAGTAGAAACGTTGCGAAACCATCAATTTCTACATCGATTCAATCAGTAATTTATTATAAAGGAGTCCAAGACTCTTTGCCACGTGCGATTCCGAAGAGCGCGGAAATTATTACTAATCGGCTGATTTGTTATTTCAATAAAAGCGGATACACGACGTGTTATACAATCGTTATCTCATCGAGTAAAAAAAAAACATTAGCATCTTTGATAGTACGAGGCGAACTTTTGTCTCTCGTCGAGAAAGGCAAATCCCCCGAGACATTGCTCTTTCCTTAAAAGACACGAGGAGACGAGAGCGGCGAGCGGCGCTGCAGGAGTCGCCTCCTACGGGGCCACGTGAAGAGAGCGCTTCGACTGTGCCGTTTTCAGGCTTCGCTCTCACGGTAGTACAATATCGTAACTAACTTACGCCGGGGTCAGAGGGCTCGGTAGGCCTACATATCCGCGCTCGCGTTCGAGCCGGAGTGCTCGCCGGCTTCGACTCAACCCTCCCCCTCCCCCTCCCCCGCCCCTCCCGCCCCTCCATCGCCTCGGTGTGCACGAGTTAACCGGTCCTACACAGCCAGGGAAGCGCTATATCGAGATCCTATCTGCTCTCTGCCTTCCCGATGCTTCTCTTCTTCCATTACACTCCGAACGTCCCCCCCCTCCCCTCCCCTCCCGTCCTAACTCGGCCGTGCGCTACGGATTTCTCTCCGTCTATCTGCAAATTACAGAATATCCACTATGCAGATTACAATTTGTAGATTACACACGGATCGAACGAGAGTTTACGTGATCGGCCGCTCCGGCAAAGATCGACCCGCTTTCGGAGACAATCGATTTCTGTTTTGTTCCCGCGCACGTAAGAGACTGGGTATCAAGATTTTATTTTAAAAAAATAAGTAAATAAAGAAAAATTTGATCTATCATTTGCGGAGTATTTTATGTTACGTGAAAGATCGTGCAAAACGTGAGGTGGAAATCGCTTGAAACCAGATTTTTTTTCGATCTCAAACAATTAGAATAATATCACCCGATCGCATCTTAATATAAAACTAGACATACTATACTTCATCATTTCATTGAAACATTCTTAATCAGCACACCGATTACTTGTCTTTGGTAGCCAGATTATTCGGGGATAAAAGTCATCCAAACACAAGAATTCGCCGCCCAACAACTGGCTTAAACTCACTGACCGATTAATAAAAAAAAAAAAAAAGATTTATTTCAAGAACATATTTTTACGGGAAGTACAATTCGAAAGAGGTCGTTCGTCCCGAGCCAATAAATCAGTATCGGGGATTCGAGGGTACCGGCCCAGTGGGTCGTTTCTCGTCTTACAAATTTGCGTTGTTTTTTTTTTTTTTATTCTTTTTTTTCCCGGATCTCCGTTCGAAGGATCTTCGAAAGTATATCGATGGCTCGGCAGTCGTTCGGGCCGGTCGGTGGCATCAGCCCGCTCGGGAGCGGACTATCGATTAATACCGGAGGAGAGGTAGGTCGTAAAGTCGATCGGGTAAGGCAACCGAGTCGCCGGAGCGCTGCACGAGATGGGCCGGACGAGAGGGACGAGAGAGTCGACGGAGCCCCCCGCGCGCGCGCTCGGGGCCAATCTCCACGGGTCGCGTCTATAATCGTCACGCAAAGATAGAACGCCGTTGCCCACGGAGACTCACCGCGTTCGCGGGACGCTCGGGCCACTCGGAAGTATGCCGAAGAGACCAGGCATCGAAATCTCCGCGCACGATCTCGGCGTGCCTGCGCTAATAGCTTCCTCTGTTCTTCCTAGAACGAATTTCATTACGTACGACTCCGAAAGTGGAGCCGGTCGAGTGCCGATCGGATTCGTAAAAAAAAAAGAAAACAAGAATTGTTTACCTGTTCAATTTATTAAATTTAATAATATCAAATTTTTGGTTTCTGTTTATTGTCGCGATTTTTCGTTTTTTTTTCTTGTAAATTTGTCATAGTTCATTATCATTGCTTTGACGATTTTGTTTTTGTTTTCTTTTTGCGATTTTTCTTTTATTCTTATCTAGTTAATCTTTAACAGTTTTGACCTATTTAATATGAAGGGGGAACAAATTTTCAATTCTTTTTTTTTGCGCTCGTAATGTCCGATGAAAAATTCATCAGCTTATTATTTTTTGCATAAAAATGAATTGATGCGACGTCTTAGTCGGACGACTGGCCCGGATACGGGCCATATTCGCCACAGTTTATCACACGATATAACATATTTTCATAGATTTACATAAAAACTTTTATAATTCAGAATAAATTTGAAAAAATATCTCTAAATTCACGAAACTATTTTTTGTTAAATCCTGCACGAGGAATCAAAACAAAAATGTATCCAATCGCAGCTGAGGCTTATCTGATCCGCGGTAGGAAAGGGAAAACAGAATATTTCCCACTTTAATCATACGATATAACACATTTTCATAGATGCATGTATACATTTTTATAATTCGAGATAAAATTGATTAAAAAAAACACTTGAATCCACGAAACAAACTTTTAAAAATCCCCCACGAGAATTCAAAACAAAGATGGTATCACCCGCTGGCGAGACTCGTCTCGTCCGCGGCACGAAAGGGAAAACGCAAATCGCTAAAGCTGTGCCCGCATCGTGGCAGATGGCAACAGCAGTCCGGCTTTAATATCGGCGCCCGGGACTTACCCTCGACGAGTAACCTCGCGGCTCTGTCGTCGCCGCACTTTGCTCTTTATCCTTGGCCAATGCGGAGGATAACTCGCACGAGACATTTCTCTATCGAGCGGTTCTCGAGACCAGACAAATCGATAATTTCAAATGTCCTTCGTCTTCCCTTCCTCTCTTCGCTGCGATCGCGATAACAAAGCCTTGCGATAGCCGTGAAAAGAAAAAAAGAAAAAAATCTTCCGCGATAAATGAAGGAGGAAAAAGGCCGATCGATATTATAGGTGGAACTATTGTGTTGTAGAAAATAAAAGTAACGGTGTGAAAAGAAATGCATAGCTTAGTGCCACGGTACACAGTTACGTGAGGCGGGGAGGGGGGGAGATATACCAGATGCGGAGGCGAACGAGATCCCGAGAGACCGCGCGAGTGGTCACGTGGTCACAGCCACCCGCTGCAACACCGCTCGGAGAGTCGATCGCGACACGGCCGGCCGAGGAAAGTGAGCCGAGTACCGGTTCGTGCTCTCCAACCTGTTCTATTAGTTCTATTAGTTCTATTAGTCGCATGGACACAACTGTTACCGATACACGCCTGTATTAAATGTACATACATGTATTATGCGTGTTTATAATAACTACTGCTCTGTGAACAAGGCGGGTTTTGGATAACCGGGGAAGGCGAGAGTTCCCGCAAAAGCTCGCGTGGAAGAAACAGGTTGGCCAAACCGATTCCTCGATCCGGTCGAAAACCTCTCCTGGGACACACAGCTTTTACGGCGACAATGTAATATGCTATCTGGACCAGATGTTACGTTGAAATATTTATTCTAGAATTTAGAGAATTTTTTTTCTTTTATTTTCAATGAAAAGGGAAATTGAGAAAAATGTATTGCTTGATTCACAGAGTTGGGTGATAAAAGTTTCGTTAATTTTTCTCAATGGCTGGACAAATCGTTCACTGAGAAAATGGATAATATTTCCTACTATAACGAATAGTTCCCAGGGGGAACGCCTAGATAAATAGTTTCCGATAGTCTACATGCAATTGATCAAACGATAATTTCTCATGTAAAAGGGCATGTTCCCTAAATAAATAAATAAATGAATCGTAGTATTCGTGCGACGAAACTGTACGTCACGGTTTTTAGAGCATTGTATTTATAATACAAAACGGTCAATTTACTGTCACGAACGGTGAAGTGGGATCGGAATCATTGCCCGTGTGCGTGCGTGTACGGTACTTGAAATAGTCACAGTTACCGTGTACCGCAAATTGTTTCGAGTTAAAGCTGCTGAAGCGATTGTCGTACAGTGTCGTACAATATCGCGATTCTTTCCCTGAGGGGGAAAAAATAACACGTGATTTATATTGGATTGACTCAGTCTTCGTGGTTATTTAACACCGGAGAACGGTGGAATAAGTTATTTTTCACCGGTTACAATATTCGTTCGGTATTCAGCTTCAACCGCTTCAACCGCTTCAACCGGTTGAAGCAAGGTTTTCCATATATGAAAAAACAATTTTTTTAATTTTTTTATTTTTTATTCATGAAGATATCGATCTACGAGAATTGCTTATGAATTTACCGCTATTTAATTCTGGGGATTTAAAAATACGGCGCTTTGGCGACGAGAGTGTTCATTTATGAAGGTAAAGTAGGAATCTTTCGGATCTTGGTTAAGGCGATGTGAAACCAGCCGAGAAAAAAAAAATTGTACAAAGAAAATATAACTCCGAAAATGTTTTGTTATTAGATTTAAAAAAAAGAAGAAATGACGAGACGAGCTGTGCTGAAAATAAAAGGTAATAGAAGTTGGCGAGGATTATGAATGAAAGCTCCGAGTGCATATCGAGCGATCCTCTCATATCAAAACATTATCGTCCGCCTAACTCTCAAGCGGACCCTAATCGCTCCCCTTAGCACCCGAAAAAGCCTAAAGAATTTTAAATAAATAAAAAATGTATAAAAAAAATTATATATAACTCCTAAAAATCTTCATCTTCAGTTGCAAAGCAAACAAATTCAACACGAGCCGTACTGAAAGTAAAAGAAAAGCTCTTGAGCTGGTAGCCGAGGATTACGGATGAAAGCTCCGAGCGTGTATCGAACGATCCTCCAATACCAAAACATTATCGTCCGCCCAACTCTCAAGCGGACACTAATCGCTCCCCTTAACACCCCAAAAAGCCCAACGAATTTGAAAAAGAAAAAAGTATTAAAAAAATATATATATAACTACTAAAAATCTTCATCTCCAGATTTAAAAAAATGGCAAGACGAGCCATGCTGAAAATAAAAGAAAAGCTCTTGAGCTCGTTGCCGAGGATTGTGGATGAAAGCTCCGAGCGTGTATCGAGCGATCCTCTTTAATCGGGACGTCAGGGGGCGAAAGGGGTAAGAGAGGTTGGCGGCGGCCTTGCCGCCCCCCCTCCCCTCCCCCCTCCCGCCGTCCTCCCTCGGGCACCTTCCTCCTAGCGCGACGATATGTACACGTCCGATCGAGTTGACCCAGCTAGCGACTCGTGAGCCATCCGCCACCCCACAGTCTCGCGCCACCTGGCCAACCGATGACGTCATCTACCCCGGTCACAATGACGTCGCGGTTGTGCCGCAGTTCCGCCGATCGATCCCCGTGCTTCACCCTTCTCTCGCCGTGCCGGACGACGAAGAAGCGACTCCCCCGGAGAGCACGTATATAACGGCACATGCCGCACGCACCAACGGGTCTGCCTTCTTTGCTCGGCGATAAAACGCCTTTCGCCCTCGGTTCCACGAGCGGCAACGAGATCGTCTGCTCTCGTCTGCTTCCTTTCATCCTCGTTCCCATTTTGTTTTTTTTTCTGCAGAGCTTTTATGGAAAAAAGTCGATCGGCCGTAAAGTTCAGCCTCGAGTCTCGAGCGCAGACTTGAATTTACATTTTTTTTTAATTTTTATTAAATATTTTTTCAATGGTAAACAAGTGGAGGGGCAAGGGTTACGAACTTTACGGTGTAAAAATTACGGAGACCTTTGGAAGGCGGTGGAATCGTTGTGGGAAATGCGCCATTTTTTTTCACGATGTTAGAGCCTGGGAGGAATTTTATTTATTTATTGATTTATTTAATTATTTGCATGAAAAAGGGGCTACCCAATTAGGCGACGATGGAGCTGAAGAAGTAATTGAAAAGAGGAGGAAATAACAGAAGAAATAAAAGTTAAAACTGCAAGTACAACTGCACTGGCGTTGCCTTACATCTGAGAGTGATGACCTCTGGATCATAACATGGGTTTTGTGGGGATCCATTTTATGAATCTCTTTGAGTCTCGACCCAGCACATGAATTTACATGTTTTTTGTTATGAATTGTTTTTTCAATGATAAACAAATGGAGGGGCAAGGGTTACGAACTTTACGGTATAGAAATCACGGAGATCTTTGGCGCTTTATGTTGGAAGTAAAAAAAAATTATTGGGGGCGTTTCAGTGAAATCGATACATCAGAATTGCGGTAAATTTTTCGGTATACAAATTTTAGGCACCAGTAGTTAAATGCAATTTTTTTGCACAATTTCTTGGCACAATTTTTTAGGCCGAATCTCAAGTTCAACACTAAGTGGTGCCGCGCGGTGCGCTCCCTCCTCGCGCAAGTAATTGCCAAAAAGTATTTTCGTCGAATGATTTTTTTCGCACTTTGCTCCGCTGTATGTCACGAGGTTAAAAAAGGGTTAAATAACTTTTGCACTAGCATTATGTTTTTAACGACCTTTCGAGCGGCGAAAGGTCCAGTCCGAGGGACACAGTGACCTTGACTTCTGGGTATAAGACGCGAAAGGACACATGCCTTTTATATCGAAAGAGCGAGATTTTTTTTTCATATTTTTAGACGAAACGGTTTCACGGGTAGCAACAACTGGCAACACCTTGCCGGGGAACCTTAAATCATCCCTACCGACCGTGAATCGAAAACAGTCATTAATTAATTAAAAGATCTAAAAAAAAGAATAAAAATGCCTTTTATATCGAAAGGGCGAGATTTTTTTTTCATCTTTTTAGACGAAACGGATTCACGGGTAGCAACAACTGGCAACCCCTTGCCGGGGAACATTAAATCATCGTGGGGATGATTTAATGTTCTCTGTCTGAGAATCGAAATCAGTAATTAAAAAATCTAAAAAAATTAATAAAAATGCCTTTTATATCGAGACACTTCTTTTCTTAATTGTTTTAGACGAAACGGTTTCCCGGGTAGCAACAACTGCAATACCTTGCTGGAGAACCTTGAATCATCCCCAACCGTCCGAGCATCGAAATCAGTGATTAAAAAATCTAAAAAAAAAGATTCCCACCACAGAATTTCCTCCGAGAAGCAAAACAATAAACGACTTTAAAAAGCGTCCTCATTGAAGAAGCAAACATTTTTGGCCCCATATGGTATTTCCGAAATCCCGGTGCGGCACTCGTCGAGAAATTGTTTCGGGATTTTGCACGGAAAAAGTTCGCACATCTAACCCGATAATTAGAGGGGAAGAGCGAGATTTTTTTCCTTCATATTTTTAGACGACACGGTTTCACGGGTTAGCAACAACTGGCAACACCCCGCCGGAGAGCCTTAAATCATCCGAGGCTTAAAAAAGTCCGAAAAAAAATTCTCGTCACAAAATTTCCTCCGCGAAGCAAGAAAATGAATTATAAAAAAACGAATTTTTGATCCCATACGGTATTTCCGAAATCTCGGTATGAAACTCGTCGAGAAATTCTCTCCGGATTTGTGACGGAAAAAAAATGTTCGCTCATCCAACCCGATAATTCGATAGGAGGAGGGCTGGCGTGTGTACATTGGTGAAAATAATGTTTTCGTAGCATGGAAACGCGGAGAGAGAACCGTTGGGAGAGCGGATGAAGCGAGAAAGAGAGCGGGTGTTGCGATGCACGTTTGTTAGCGGGGACCGAAATAGAGAGCCGTCCTTGAAGGTATGACGTCCCGGTGTGCGGTTCGATAACGGGCGGGGTGGCACTGTGACGTCATATTGGACGTTGCCACCGAGTTTGAGTGCGGGACGGTGGTAGGCGGCGTAGGTGGTGGTATCTCGGCGTCGGCGTCGTCTGGCTTTGAAGTCGGCTTCCGACGCCTCGGAAAGCCGCCCCCGCGTGACGCTCAGCTGCTCGTTCCGAGTTCCGTTGCCGCGTGTACGCTCTACATAGGTATATACCGATCCTGGTTACATCGCGATGGCGGGATCGACCGGAGTGTAACATGCCACGAGTCAGCTGAGCTCTCTTTCCACTTTTTCGTCTTTTTCCACTTTTTCCACGTTTTCCGCTTTTTCCGCTTTTTCCACTTTTCCTCTTATTCGTCTTTTTCCACTTTTCTTCTTATTCGTCTTTTTCCACTTTTCCTCTTATTCGTGTTTTTCCACTTTTTCCCCTTTTTCTTATTTTTACTCCTTTTCCTCTTTGCTTGTTCTTCTTCCTCTTTTCCTATCTCCTTCGTTTTCTTCCGCTTCCTTTTTTCGTGACCATTTCTTGCTCTTTTCTTACCCTTCCTCATCTTCCTCTTATGAAAAGAAGCGTATAACTATATGTCTTCAAAAATTCCGAACCCATGCTTCGTTTTCGAACTACAGCAATTCAAAGTTTCGACTTCCGGCATATTCGAGTAGAACTGTACTTAATAACATCTCGATCAATTTAAAAAAAATAAATTTTTAAGTACTTGTCGTCGAGACGCTTCCGCGTATCTTGATATATAGCATTTATATGCGTAAGTGAATGGGATTGATTTGAGGCAAAACGAAAAAAATGTTAATTTTGTTTTTATCGACGAAATCCAATCGTACGAAAGATTTGGCAACTGTTGGTTCTATTCTCAACTGAAATATTAAATGATAAATCCTCTTTTTCCCAAGCCCAAAAAAATATATAGATAAATTATCAATCGGGGATACGAAAAGAATGAGAAAATTTAATATGCAGCCTTTCTATATGTGTATCTGTTTAATATTCGCCGTGGCAGCTCAAATTAAAGTTTTGTCAGATTATACAGAGTTGAAAAATATTAAATTAACGAATCACCGGTTCAACTCTTCATAGACTTCGTGACCGATATATAGATTTTTGCACCCTTACACCCACTAATTCTCGATTATAATACCTTTTATTATTATCGATATTTTATTATTACCACAATAATAATAGTAACAATAATAGTAATAATAATGATTATTACTATAATAATAATTATTATCATTATTATTATATCAGATCAAAATTAGCCCACGATTGGACCGCGACAACGATCGCCTGATCAGCAGCTCACACGTGCGTAACCGAGTGTCTCGTGACCCAGAACTAGAGAATCAAAAGTCGTTCCCTGCGGGCATCATCGAGCATTTTAACGATCGTCCGTTCATATATACGTACATATACAACCTGTGATATACGCGCCTTCACAGAATTCGAGTACTCTGCACTGCTATCCCAGAGCCTTGCGGTATTCGCCGAGTACGCTAGCGCAATATATATGAGTTCATCCCTGTTATATATGTCTTTATCCGGTGACTAATCGCCACCGCATCTGCACGCCTTCTCCTAAATCTCCGTACTCGGATCTTTTTCTACAAGGTAAAGGATTCATTGAAATAAAAATCAAATGAAAAAATAATTTTGAGCAAATATAAAAAAGAAATACAAAATATATATATATTGAAAAGAGAAAGTAGAAATTTGTGAGAGGTGAACGACTCGTCCGATAAGCCCCGATACCGCTTTCAATCAGGCAGCGCGTTGCAGCGTCGAGGAAATTGAGATTTTTTTTTTTTTTTTTTCTCTAGCACAACAGCAGTTGTAAGTTAAACACGCGATATAGTGGCGCACATCATCGGTGGTTGGTGGTAACCGCGTGTCCCAACACGTGTCCAGCGTCACGTCACGTGCACCTGCACTGTTTCCGTTGAAGAGACTCTCGTTCATTATTATTTCACTGTACACATCTTCCACCCCGCGTGCGCTCGAAGCCAACGTACTCGGCCCATCATCTTTTTACCCCCCCGGACCTCCGTTTCGTGCCTTTTTCTTTCTTTTTCTTTTTAACTCCACTCTTATTCTTTTCCTCGCAAAGCAAAGGCGATACGTCGACGAGGATTTCATGCTACATATTTCATGCCGCTGGAAGCCCCGACGGAACGTCATTTTCGCTGCTCGTTCTTTTTTACCCCCCCCCCCCCCCCCCCCCCCCCCCCCGCTCCCAAGCAACAATCCTAAATCCATCATTTCCGCGATTTTTTTTTATTTGCTACAATTAAATGAAATAAAGTTGAAAATTGACATTTTCTTATTGCGTTCTCGTTTTATTCGCGAAGCTTCATCTATAAGAAAGCGTTTTTAGTATTTTTGGTTTCCTCATAGAAGAAGCTTCGCTAATAAAGGAACATTAGGGAGAAAGCCATATGAAAATTTCAATTTTTTCTGCGACAATTAAAAGAAAAAAAATAAAATTAATAAATGTGTTTATCGATCGTCGGTGATCGCTAATTTATAAAATGACGGTGACGGGCATGCAAAATCGGTCCGACCGAGAGGTGAAAGAGTGAAAAGTATCGGGGCACGTGATACGTTCTTTGTGGGGAGGCCAAAGGCAGTTGCGGTACGCGCGGTGTATATTTAGTCGAGCAGCAAAACAATGCAGTTGGCCTGTAGGAAGCTCTGCGGAAGCGTTGGACGACGAGAGCGCGTTTCTGCTCTCGGTCCGCATCAGCCACGAGACGTCGCCGGCCAGCGGGTCGGCTGACCGGCCAGGTCGCGCCTTCAGCCTCCTCTCGCTTCTTACTGCGAGTTTACACCACCCCTAAGGGTCGAATTTTAAGACATTTACATTACATTTAAGTCACTTTAAGACATAGACATTAGTTTGAACTTCAGATCGCTCTTGAGATCGGAGTAAAGATCGAAATTTGGCCCGAACTTCATTGCGTGCTTAAGTTTGATCTCAAGTTTGATCTCAAGTTTGAAACTAATGTCTTAAAATTCAACCCTAAGTCCTGTCCTCAAGTTTCCTCATTGTTTGTCAAATCATTTTTTTGATCAATTGGTTAAATAACTTTTCGCAGGTATTATTATTATTATGCAAAATAAAAAATTTTGAAGTGTTTAATTGTGTAAAAAATGTTTGTTCTTTTATTACTAAAATTCGTATACCGAATGTTATTATGGCTTTTCCGGTGATAGTGCTAAAAAAACTTTATAGAATCGACAAAGTGCTGCAGAGTGCGTTTAAGCGGGGTGGAGGGAAGAGCCGTCTCGGATGTTGCAAGAAGGCGAGCTTGTGCGACGATAAAAAGAGAGATGATCGAGGCACGGTGTCGCGAAAGCCATCGGCCTCGATCGGCGCGTCGATGCGCGCGGTTTGAGGCGGGTTCGCTTCGGGAAACGTCTCCGCCGCCTCTCTTTACAGGTGTAACCGGTTCGTTGGAGATAAATATAGTCTGGCAGGACGCCCGATAGTAGCCAGCTAGGAATTTCTTTACGCCACTCGCGGATTGTAGGTTGTTCGTATAGGAAGAAAGGCACCGATCGACAGGTTCCGTGGCAACCAAAAAAAAAAAACGCCCCCCTCCACACTCCCTATGGGAGACCAAAAAATGTGCATATATTTTCAAATAATATTCATGGAAATATTCATATTTCCACAAAAAATATTTCTTATTACCATATTACAAAATCATACCATTATAATATCAATATATATCAATATAAATAATATTGATATATAATAATGTAATAAATACATTTTTTTGCATATTTGTTAGTACCATATGGGTCAATTAATTGTTCACTGAATGTTTGTAATTTTGTATAACTGTGAGAAGATTTGGTAGAGATATGTGTGTATATATATATATATATATATATATTGAAGACGAGTCTGGCGATGAATGCCGTCCGGATATCCATCCGAGAATCGTCATCGAGGCACGAGACGGGATTTATGCCCGACACGTAAGCTCCCACGGGTTGAACAACTTGGCGAGCTTCCGAATGTGCATGAATGAGATCCTCTAACGCGCGTCGTCGACGACGACGAACCTTCGTCATCGCGGTCACGTGCTTTTTCTCCCCTCGATTACGCGCGCGGCCTCGAACGTAATACAAGCCCCCGTGTTCCGAAACGCGTAACACGCTTTTGTCACAACAGATCCTTTGATAAATGGAATTCGCGAAGTTTAACGGACAAATGAATTACGAGGATCCGTTGTACGAGACACCGGTGAGTCACGCGTTATTTTACATCGAAAACGTGTCCTGTTATTCCCTTCATTTTTATTATCCAAGGCCGATTAGTTGGAGCGTCATGGGTCTGACCTTGAAGTGACGTTGTCGCGATGAAGAGAGATGAATATCCGATTTTCGTCAAAAATTTTTGAAAAAATATATAAATAAAGAGATATGCTTAATTCGGAAAATAATAATCATTTTACAGAGTAGATAAAAGTTTGAGCTGCAAATGGAGGGGGAGGGTTGAATTCGTACATTCGCTTTCCCAACTGCGGAGACTTTTTTCCCAGTCTATGAAACTAATTTATTCTTTCCGTTGATTAACAATTTTTCGGTCTAGATTATTATTATCATTACGAAACTTTAATTTTGTTTTTGAACTCAACTCCGTAGAATCTCTATTAGCGACATTATCTCGATTGTCGAAATTTAAAAAAAAAATCTTTGCGACAAAACAAAAATTATTTCCGAAGCCGATAATTTTTCGTTCCTAAGTTTTTACTGGGTGTTCTTTTTTCCGTGTATGTATATATGTCTTCCGCAAAAGGGTTTAAAGAGCGGTTTTACCGTCCCCTTCGGCCGAGCCATTCTCCACGGTCGTTTATCGTACGAAAGTATAGATCTGCATGTGGCGCGAAGCTAGTCGCGTATAGGAGGCGTGCAGTGCGTTCGTGCACGGTACATAAACCCCGGACGATAAATCAACGCGTCGAAGGCTCGGCGGCGGGTGGATCGCCGAGGAATCCTCACGGCGAATATGAGAAGCTCTGTCGAGCACGCACCGACGATCACAGACGATCGACGCGTGTATTTTATATTTTTTTATCTCTATTTTTATTCGTATCCTTTCTCTGGCGTTAGATTATTTGCGACTCGTTCGAGAGACACACAAGACCAACGCGATCCAATCGAGCAACGAGCGGGCACGGGTCGATCGTCCCCCTCGATTGCCCTCTCGTCTATACGTCCGACTGCGTCCAGTTGTAAACAGCGCCCCACCACCGCAACTAACCGCCAACGGCATGTAACCCGCGCGCAGGACTTCGCGCGAGCAAATCTCTATCGAACGATAATTTATGTAGGCATGTGCGTATAGGCGAGTATCAAGAATCTATATCCGTGCAAATACGGAATAACGGTAAATACTGCGACGGGTAAAGCGAGAAACCCCGGGGGCGTTTTGTAGTCGGCAGGAAAGTAATAAAAAGAAAAGCCGGGGACAATGTGTTCACGCGGCCGAGCATCGCTCGAGTGACAGTCACGGGGGGGGGGGGAGGAGGGAGGAGGAGGAGAGCAGCCCGTAACTTCTCAGTGGACCGAGAGAAGCGGCGAACTTCACAACGTCGCGATGAAGGAACTCTACGGTAACAACCCCAACTTGACGATACTCGATACCTCGGACGTTAAGGTAGTCCTTGCAATGCATGCTAGTCAACTGAAGGACTATCTCGAAAACTTCGTAAATCGTCAAGTAATTTTTTTATTCGTATTCGATAAATCATGGTGCAAATAAAAAAGCAGTCGTTGATGTTTAGCAATAGCAATCAAAATCATTTATATTAGAGATAGCAAATTATAAAGGTTGATTTGACGCGGATTTAACGAATAACGGCGCTGTTTTGGGAATAATTACTTCATTTAATGTTCTTTTGTAAATTTTGTATTGGATTGTGAATTTCTAAGAAATCTATAGCACCTCTCATATTGCGGAAAAATTAAACCCTGCACAAAATTTAAAGCCTTGCAGATGCTATTTTCGACAATGCGATTTTTAAAATGCGACGTTATTGGCAACGTCACGCAGATACTTCAAAACGGAATTCAACGTTGTAAGCAAGCTCAACATTTTTCAAACACTGATCGTAATCAATGTATTTCCTTCGTTTCGCATTTTGGACGCAGATATACAAATGCACTTTGCATTTTTTTTTTTGTTATATGGGAAAAATGTGTAGAAAGTCACAAAATTCAAAGTGAATTTAAAAATCTGAAAAAATTCATAAGTATTCAGAAGAATGAACGAATCACTTTCAGAAAAAAAGTTAGGTTTCCGGGAGACTTGTTGAACGATTTGATTTATCATCAAATTGTTACTAACATTTTGGAGTTGTTATTATGCAAAATAAATCTTTTCAGCATTCTTAATATGCTTCATTGTTTTCAGATTTTTATACCATCCAGAAGTGTTTGCAATTCCCCCTCATTTCCCTGAAACTTATGTGAAGTGAACGCTATTCGCAAGGACTACCTTAAGCTCGCACAGTCAGATTAAAAAAAACAAAACATTTTTAGCCGTCCAACAAACGCGCCTAAAGTACACGTTAGATATTTGTTAATGCAAAATTCTACGATTTTTGTGCTCCGGCATTGTTTATCAAGCAAACATTTTTTTATTATAAAAAAATTATAATAAACCGTCAAAGGCGCGTATCGAGTCTTCTCAAGGAACGATTTTAATGCTTTAAATTTTGTGAAAGTCGATCGTGTGATAAAACTTACACTTGGTCCATGAGTGATCGTCGGTGCGATGATGACTGAGGTGCTGGTCCGTCGACTCGAGATTCCGATGGTGATCGTGATTGTTATTCGTATCGGCCTGCAAAGTGCCGTGCAGCTGCGAGTACGGACTGCCCGGTCCAACGTGCGCGGCGACGCTGCACTCCCGATCCCGATCGTTGACGCGATCCTCAATATTAACCGTCCTCCCGGCCGCAGGACACGGTTGCACCGTTGTTTTCGTCCCTGCCGTGTCCCCGGCAGTACGCATATCTCGCACTGTCAAGCACTTTTTTTCGACTCTTTTTTAGTTTTAGCCCTCCGTGTTTGTTTCCGCGAGCCTCGAGACAGAGAGAAAATCCCTGCTCTCGTACGCCGCTCTTCCGAGCTACTCGACCGCCGCGCTTCTCACCATTGTCTCTTTTATTGTCGCACAACAAACTCGTTCTAACGTTTTTTTTTTTTTTTTGTAATTTAATCCCTAAGATCCAGTGTCTCCGTTAACGACGAAATTTTCATTAAAATGTCTCTTTCCTCGTGTAAAAAAAAGAAAAAATCACGAAAAAAATGCCTAACGCAAAACCTCGCGAAAAGTGAGGTCGGTCGGTGAGACTCGAGCCTTTCCGCCGCGTATTATGGCCGACGGCGTCGGTACTCGGACGTAGGGGCGGGAGGAGGGGGGGAGACGGGGTACGAAAACAAACGCCTCGAGCGCACTTGAACACCAAATGGATAGTTCGAATGACTCGAAATCACAGTGCAGATTGACATCCAGTTAACACAACCGACCTGATAGAACGGTGGTTGGCGACGGATCCTTGAACGAGTAATTCCCACGGAGAATCCGATCGGGACGAACGACGAGGCCAGGACGCTCGAGGAAGAGCAGTCCCTCGTTGCAGAGCTCGCCTCTCGGGACTCGCATCCAGCCCGCTCGCGTTTGTCCTCGTAGTTGTTATTGTTATGTATTTTTTTTTTTTTTCTTCCTCGAGTTTACTCGCCCGGCGATAAGTTTTCCCTCTCGTCCGAGCTCTATCCGGCGGACGCTCGAGTTACTTCATCGGCTGAAGGATGTATCGATGTATCGATAGTCCGGCGATGCCGGCGCGCAGCATCCGTGCAGGTCCAATATGCTCGTCCCGTTTCGCCACGGACAAATTTCACTCGGCCTCGACTTCCGTTCTCGCTCGTTCTCCGACCGAGTGAGAAATCTCGCCAGCTCCTGTCGATTACGTACAACAGAGTTGCTACGGCTGTTCTTTGACTCGTGAATATTTTCGACGGGGATAACGAACGTGCGTGCTTGGGTAGTCAAGGTGCAAAATAGGTGCCTCGGGGTGTCCTTGATTTTTTTTTTTATTCTCTTTTTTATATATATTTATTTTTATTTTTATATAATCACGTATGAACGATTACGGGACAACGTGCGTGCCGAAGGGTTCCATTTCCTCTTCCGAGATACTTGTTCACACCGATCCTCTATGGAACCGAACCTTTCTCTCTTTTTTCCTCCTCTCACACTCTCTTTTTTTCTATCTCTCTCGCACACACAGACACACACACTCTATGTTCTCTTTGGAAATGACGGGTACGCTTTACTTACGAGAGCGTGGACGATCGATGCGAAAAAAAAACCGTGCTCTTCGTAACGATTTTCGTGCTCTCCAGGGCCCGCAGTCTCTGGGATCTTCGTTGCACACGATCCTCGTGGCACAATCGCGCGAAGCCGCGCGCGCCTTCGATTTTCGAATTTCGGATGCTTTATTGTTATTATTATTATCGTATTATGATCGTCTTGCAACTGAACCAGAACGTGTCTCCCAATATCTCAGAGCGTCGAGAATTTATTAAACTTCGATTAACATTTGTATATATTTTTGTTTAAAAAAAAAACAAAAATAATTTATAGTAATAAATAAACAGGCTCGAAAGTTAAAATTGCGAAGTGGATGCGGTGGAGTTGCGTTATGCGAGAGACAAACTCGCGACCGACTCTCGGGTAGAGAGAGAGCGTTTTCTCGGGTCGTACGGCTGGTGCACGTAAGGCCGGCCACCGCGTAACTGAGTCCGGATCGCGGCCTGTTCTCCGCTATATTAAAACCGTACTGTGTGTAGCGGCGAACGGCGCTTACGGTGACGTCATCTTGTACGTCATAGAACGGCTGCCCCTCCCCCCTCCCGGCCCCTCCGCTGCCCCGAGCGAGCGGGCGGCGGATCGATGGACCATCAGCGGCGGCGCGCCGGCCACGCGTATACCTCTCCGCCTCATCCGTTGCCACCTCTTCCACTGTTTTTAGTTCGCCGGTGCCGACCCCCTCCCCTCCCGCGCCGCCTCGCGACAGTGACGTCGTTACCATGACGTCATACCTGCACCCTCCTCCGCTCGGACACGAGTTTAGCGGCTGGTGGCATCGAGCCAGTCGTCGAGATATATATATATATATATATATATATGTGTGTATATACGTATCGGACTTCCATAGCCCGATCTACCTTTATTCTTTGCATATCGAGTTAAAGCCACATTCGTTGGCCGTTTGTTCGGCCAACCGTTTGTTCTATAATATTGATGTTTTTTTTATTATTATTTTTTTTAAATTATCGGTTGTTAAGTTTCTGCCCATGATTTTTATCGGGTGACAAAGTCCTTCAACCCTTTGAGGCTCGTGTCGCTGCACGGTGACGTGTCTGCAAGGAGAAAAAAAATTGCAGAGGCGAGGTGTTATCGGGGAAATGAAGAATTATGAAGTACCTTAAAGAGGCAGCGGAGATGTATCGGTACGATCGTGGATGTTGATAGTGGGATGTGATTTTTATTTTTATGTGTAGCTGTTGTTCTTGGGCGAATAAATGTTGCCAATGATACACGTAGACGGACGATGTTTGACTATGAGTACGAAAAATCGTGGGACTTCCGGTATAGTCTGTTGATCGACGCAGCCACTTCAAGGTCGCGTGTTTCAAGTCGCCCCGGCCTACCCGGTCCAGCTAGTAGAGAAAGTACCGGGCAGACTGCCGGTCTCGAGATATTTTTAAAAATTATTTCCAGCTACTGAAATTCTAAACGCTCGACGAAAAATGAAGGATCACACTTTAATCCGCGAAACCCGAAGATTTCGTAATTTTTTGAGAAAAAAAAATATATATATTTTTTCGAAAAATATCTTTTTGATTTTTTGTTCTAACTCTACCTCTTATCATTTTTCAGATATTTAACTAAATAAAGTTGAAAATATGCCGTTTGAGGCTCGCGTCGCTGTACGGTGACGTGTCTGCAAGGAGGGAAAAAAAATTGTGAAATGGCGACGTGTTACGGAAGAAAGAAAAAAACATTATGCTGTACCTTAAAGAGGCAGCGGAGATATATCACTCTGCTCATGAATACCGATAGTGGAACTTAATTTTGTTTCATTCTGTTATAGTGGATCGAATAAATTGCGCCCTTGATGCACATCGACATGTTGATGTTTGTGCGAATAAAAAATCATGAGACTTCCGGTCTACTCCATTGCTCGCCGAAAGCCTTCGAGACCCCTTGAAGGTCGCGTGTTTCAAATCGCCCCGGCCTGCCCGGTCCAGCGAGTAGAGAAAGTACCGTTCAGACTGCCGGTCTCGAGATATTTATTTGTATTTTATTTTCTACCGAAATCCCAAACGATCGATGAAAAAAAAATGAAGGATTACACTCGAAACTGCGAATCCTAAAGATTTAATAGTTTTTAGAAAAAGAAAGAAAAAAAAGGTTGAAAGTATACCATAAGCATAGCGAAAAAGATGGTACGTATAGCAGCAAAGCCGGGGGCGGAGAGAGCGAAAGCCCGGGTCGGTCACGGGGTCGCCTAAAAAAAAAATTGGCCGCACGAGAGCCACGTGGCCAATTTCGTGCGAAACGCGAAATTATGTCGCTCGTTTTCAATTCGTGCGCGCGAAATGTTTTCAGCGCGGCCGAACGGCGCTCGGATCCGAGTCCAACATGGCGGCCCACCGTGAAAAAGGCGTAAAAACTTGGCCACGCGCCTCTCGAGCGGTCGCGTTAAATTCCTCGCCGGATATCTGTGCGGTTAAACGTGCGACGAATAAAAGCGTGAAGGGAGTTAATAGTGTAACGGTTGGATGTGCTCGTGGCAACGCGGAGGCGGAAGAGCGTTCGGAACGGGGGAGCCGAGCGCGCCGGGGCGTGGAGAGGCGGGACGCACATGCACGGCCTAACCTCTCCGCTTCCTTCCTTCCTTCCGCTCTCGCAACCCAGCGCGAGCGCCGGGCTGTGTGCTGTGGCCCCGCGCGGAAAACGAGAGCAGCTGATCGACGAGGCGTTAAGAGAACCCGAGAGAGAGAGAGAATATCAATCCCTCCAACGGAGGAACGGGGCAGCGCAGTGTGCCGGTGGTTGCACGTGGCGTCCGCCGGGCTCCGGCCACCCGCAAGCTCTTTGACGAGCGCTCGTTCGCATCGCTGCTAGTTTAATGGCTTAGGTCATGGCGACGCGATCCGCTCGCGTAACTTTTCTCGATGAATGGGATCGGGCTCGTTGCGACGCATTATGTCGCTCGGGGGAACGGCTATTGCATGTATTTACCTGTTGCTCGTCTACGACGATAATACGAGAGACATTTTTTTTTCTCTTTTTTTTTTCTTCCTCATCGATCTTCGGAATTTCATTGGGTCTGAACGAACCGGAACGGCGTGTACGGAAGGTACGGGAAAGCAAGGTACGGGGGTTTGCAAGTAGAGGAATCATGAGAGCGAGGCTGGGGACGGAGAGAGAGTGAGACAGGATCGGATGAGAGAGGATCGGTGCCCCCGAGGCTTTTTCGAAGGTCTTCGGAAACGGATTCCTTTAGAAAGTAGCGCACGTGAGGTAGCTGTTGCATTCGAACGGTGAGGAACGTGGAAGCACCGTTGTCGTCGAGGTTAGCCAGCGCCGAATCGCGCGTCTCTCTCGCTCTCGCGCGTTCCTTAACGAACACGATGCCCTTGATCTCCGCTCGTACGTCGCTCGTACGCATGGGGGTTATGCGCTTTTTTTTTTATAGCGCGCTGGAGAGGTATTTATTTTTTCATCGACCATTCATCGGGAATTGGAAGGGACTGCCGGTACTGACGATAAATGGGTATGTATCGTGGAACTTGGACGGTGAAACTAAAGAGGGATAAATTTATGGCGCGAATTGCCAATACAGCGGATTCCCGAGTTGAGGACACGTTACGGTCTCTCTATCTTCTTCGCACTATTAATATTTTGAACGAAATGAAAATAGGTTTTTATGTGCGAAATATTAATGGGCGCAAAGACAATAGGGAAAATAATTGGTTACCGACCGAGTCAATTACATGGTCTTGCCCAATTATCGACTTGACGATCGCAGAGAGATCATCAGTCTTGGATGAAGCGTCGACCTATCATCCGGTCATACATATTCAGTACATTATTATTATTATATTACGTAATTAATAGATTCGGCTGAACACGAAGCATGCATTATGCTTAATGTTATGCCGGCGTTACAATGTTGTATGCAATATGTATGAGTTTAAGTATATCTGGAGCTAAATGAGAATTGACAATTGTAATTCGATTGAGACATCGGTTTTTCAATTATTTTAATAATGAAAAATGCCCCAATGAACCGAAAATAATTATATTCTACGGAATGGAGGGGGGCTGGAGGGGTGATTTCAGGTTAGCACAGGTAAGTGAACGAAATAACGAATTTATGAAAATTCGTACCGTTGAAGTGTGCAAATTTCGAGGATTTAACACTGAATTTTTTCCGTCTGTCTACTAATTAATTCATCGGCGATATCGCCCTTATTGGGACACTTATTTTAAGCTCCTGTACGCTTTCTACCGTTGTATATTTTCGAACGTCTGACGCGGACCGTTATAAACGTTTAATGCCGTCTGGAAACGGAGCTTCCTTTCTCACTCTGTGGCCGTCTCGTCCACTATTAATTTATTGCTCGCACTCTTACTGGAAAATGTTATCCGAGACGAAAATTAATTATCCACAAAGTGCAATTACAAATAAAGTAAGATACTTTCGGACCGAGGTGTTCACGAAGACCGATTTATATGGCGATCTTTAAATATAACTTTCTTTTTTACATTTACAACGTTAATTGGAACCTTAAATTTCCAACAACTTAGGGGGAAAACATTACTATTTTGCGATTTATGATTATTTTCTTTTTTTTTTGGCAGAAGGCTGCGTCTCCGCATAAAATAAAAATATTCGCATCGGAAATTCATCGACGTCTTCCCAGCTGAGATGAATGAATACCATCGCAGACAGGAGGTTCCGGGAATAGGAAGAAGAAGAAGCCGTTCATCCAGTTATGGGAGAATGCATGTTTCACGTTGTGCACGACGTTTCGAGCTGTGTTATTGACGACGAGGGTGGCCGAAAGAGTTGGCAACCGGTTGCGCAACGTTTATCGTGAAATACACACGAATATAGGCGAAGCGCGAGAAGGAAAGTTCCGAGGAAAGGCTCCTACGGTGCCGTTCGTATTAATACGTATAAACGGTCGGGGCATTCGCATTGCGTTTTACCGCGCCTCGTCTCGGCGGGTAGGCGCGTACCACATCATCGGGACACTCTCGCGAAGCACATGCGCCCGATAGAGCTCTTTGTCCCTGTGTAACTGTGTATTATAACACCGTACAGCTTCGCCTATGAGAGACTGGACTCTGCGGCCGAGAGCCTCCACCGACTGCTGCGAGCAGAGGTCGACCTCGCGAGCCGATTAAACTAGCGAAACCCGTATGGCTTATTAAAATGCAATGTCGATCTGCTATGGGCCGAGAATGAAGCTGATGACTTGTAGTACGCGTATCGATCACCGCTATATATATATACGACCATTTTTCGAAAAAAATGTACGCAGCTTAATTAAAAAATTTAAACAATTACATTTCGTAAAACTTATTAAAAAAACAATTATTTATTACTGTTAAATTATTTATTATTGTTAAATTATTTATTATTGTTAAATTATTTATTATTGTTAAATTATTTATTATTGTTAAATTATTTATTATTGTTAAATTATTTGTTATTGTTAAATTATTTATTATTGTTAAATTATTTATTATTGTTAAATTATTATATTATAGTTTAATTATTTTATTTATAAAAATAATTTTTTTTTATTCCCGGAGTTGAAAATGCAGGATGGGTTTCGAGTGCAAGAGTTTAATCGTTCAATCAGTGTCGCCTCGCCAGCCAGCTGGACGACGCCGGACCGCGAGCCGCAGCGGCAGCATCACCGACACGATCGGCGCAGCGATCTTCGGGCTGTGTGTTGCTGCTCCCTGTGGCACGAACTACCTGCGTCCCGAGAGAAAGTCACATCGTCGCAACGGGTGGCACTATCTCGCGAGACGGGCCGGAAAGGCACGGCCGCCAAAACCGGGACGAGGGATACGGAGTCTCGTCGTTATACAAAATGATAATCTAAACGGCCCAAGGTCCAGGAAGAAGCTCGTCCGCGAGGACGACCACAACGGGCGACATAACGAGGACTACTTCGCTCGTGCATTATTAATACCCTATGCATCGATACCACGAATAAATTGTGTTCATTCAAAATTACATGACGTTCGAACATTTAGTGAAAAAAAAAATCGTAAATTCTATCAGAGGGTAAAATGAGTCTGCTGGAGATAAAAACGGATATACGCGAATAAAAATATTCTCTTAAAAGATATTCGCAAAATTAATACAAACATTTAATTTGTACTTGTAAAAAAAAAAAAAAAAATTGATTTTTTTTTGTTTTAATGCGCGATATTCCCGACGGTCCGGGAAACGATGGGCGATTAGCCGCCGCGTGTGAAAGGGAAAGCTAGCGGTCGGCTTCATGGGTCTGCCGCGCGGCGGCTTGTAGGAGGACGACCGGGCCGGCCGGCTCTCCAGTCTCCCGACTCTCTCCTACAGATGTAACGCTGCGCCGGCGATTCGTCTCTTTCGCCTCTCCTTTCCATTCTCTCTCGGGATCATCCTATCTCTATTCAACGAGACCTATATTCGGTCCGTCCGAGAAATAAAGAATAAAAATATATACCTCTTTTTTATTTCACCGCGAGACTTGGAATCTTTCGCTTGCATTCAACCCTTCAAAGTGGGACATCGCGTACGGGCGAAACTTTTTTTCCGGTAATAAAAAAAGAGCCAGAAAAAAAAATGATTAAAAGATCCATTTCGACGAGACGGATACAGATTTAGGGTCGAATTTTAAGACATTAGTTTGAACTTAAGATCGAAGTTTGGCCCGATCTTCATTGGGTGCTTAAGTTATTTGATCTTAAATTTGGACTTCAGTTCGATCTCAAGTTCAAACTAATGTCTTAAAATTCGTCCCTAAAACTAACCGAATCTGTTTCCCTCCCGAATAAGTGGCGACCCGATAGTCCGAGAAGGAAATAATCGCGGAGGATGGAATTTCCGGGACGATACGAAGACGCGAAGTGGCCCGAGAAGCGGATAGATATCACAGAGATACGGACTTTCTCCGATAGTTTTTCGTTGTCGCATGAGGCCAGTGAATATAGGCGCAGGCGGTATGTGTTGGCCTGTGTGCTCGAAGCGCATGCGCGCGGGCGCGCACATGCCCGCGCCGCGACGGGCAAAGCGCGCAGCGTGTAAGCGCACCTTGTGCTCTCCTCCGTCGTGGGTACATACGATACGACCTTTCGTCGAAGCGCGGGCTGTAGCGGTGCCGCGAATGGGTTGCACCTACGAGAGACAGGCCACGAGCGGGCTCCGGCTCGCGACCCGCATCTCTCGTTGCCCCGTGACTCTCCGCGCTTTGTAGCCAACATAACAGCATCCCGATTACCGATGACACGGCGTTTCAAACCGGGTACATGCACATCTGCCTACGCCGGGACGAAACAACATTGGAAAAGCGAATCGTCGAAAAGATTATTTAGAGGCAATGGGCAGAGCCTCGTTAATTTACACTTGTCATGCGCCCTATCGATAAGTTCGATCTTCGAGAGCGAGCCAAGATAAAACAGCGCAGAGTACCGTAAAAAAAGATCAAGACTTTCGATCCTCGGAAAGAATATTGGAAAACAGCTCCTTACTATGGAATTCGCAAAAAAATAAATATATATGTCTATATATTATCCACATAGGGATTCATAAATATAGCGAATAAGAAGACAACCTAAAAATCAGGATTTCAATCCAAACCCCGGAAGATCGCCCGCAGCGAGCCGCCGACAGAATCCCGACAGTACGAGAATGCGTCGCCGCCATAATGGATTATTTAATTCTCACAAAGTAAAAAAAAAAAATGCAAACAAACGTTCAACTGATTCCCGTGAGACACACAGGTCGGCGACTCGGTGTCGATCGGGTTAGAGCGGTATCCTGTTGGCCGAGGTCTGCGAGAATCGCGAATCGTTCGCGGAGCGAGAGAGCCGGTATCCTATCTGCATACCAGCATAGACGAAGAAGCCATCTCGCCACGGTAACTACACCGCCAAACACATACACACACAGCGTCGGGATTCTGCCTTGCCTATCTCTCCATTCTCTCTGCGGCATTGCCTGAGCGCTGGTGTGCGGGCGCGTACGTGCACGCGCGTGCGCGCGGGTGTGCACGCCAGCTCCCATGCTCGTGTACGGAGAGCGAGGTGAAGGGCCAGAGGAGGAGTGGGAGTGGGTGAGCCGACCTGTGACCCCGTGGGCGCGGGGACCTTGCCGAGAGTAGCGCTAGTGCCGTATCGTCGGTTCGCCATAGAGTGTTGCTTCGTATTCCAATCGACTACTATAACGACTGCCGAGACTCTCCGATAGGATAGCCCGTAGAGGGGAACCCAACGCGCACGACCGAGCGAGAAGCGGCATAAACTAGCGTGCCCCGGCCGACTCGCCCGCCTTTCACTTCGAAGACGCCAGTGTAGAGAGGGACTCCGCGCGCGGCATCTCGCCGAGCGTCGCGTACTACGGGGCTCGAGGGGAGTGCCTCTCGATCTCGGCCTCTCCGCTGTGTGCACCATTATCATATTATAGCAAATCCTTGCTCTCTGACGGTGCGCTACTCGCTGCCGACGATGTGCCGGCCCGGCGTGCGATCTGCCGCGGGGCCAATTTTATTCCCACCGTTTCGTTCTCGAGGCTCTTATACGACACATCTCTTTCACCTGGCGCGCTCGACGCGCGGGCTCGCTGTGAGAGAACCCCGCCGACCGATCAATTCCGTTAATTACGTCGCTGCTTAAGAGGCGTCTGGAAAGAGGTGGAGATTTTTTTGATTTGGGGAGTTTTTTTTTGCCTAGGAGCTTCGCTTACGTATTGCGCGAACTTATTACACGGAAGGACCAATCTCGCTGTATGACGGGGGGTCAAGAGTTCGATGTTTCTGCTGATAGGGCATATGAATTTACGATGGAATAGCGCGTGCGAAAATGTTGGATGTAAATATTAACTTCACTGAGACGGTGAGGGAAAATGACAAGACGGTAATCGGATGATTTCGTAAAACGAGTCGATTGGCTCGTGAGCACGATTACGAGATCAACGCGTTGGGATAATTGGGTCTCGAGACCGCACGGTGAGCGTTTCGAGATTTGCTGAAAACTAGCGGAAAAGTTTGCGGGGTAAAATAAAAAAAAAATGTTGCCAAACTGTTAAATACTTTCGTAGGAATTCATACGTAAGCGCTGTGAAGAGATCAACGTGTTGGGAAAATTGGGTTTGCTAAACGCATGTTAAAAATTCTAAGATTTGCTAAAACGAGCGGAAAACTTTGCGGGGGAAAATAAAAAATGTCGCACAACTGTTGAATGCTTTCGTGGGGATTCATTCGTAAGCGCTGTAACGAGGTCAACACGTTGGGAAAATTGAGTTACGAGACCGCACAAAACGAATTCCAAGAGTAGCTGAAAACGAGCGGAAAACTGCGGGGAAAAATAAAAAATTTCGCACAACTGTTGAATGTTTTCGTAGGAATGGATTCGTAAGCGCTGTAACAAGGTCAACATGTTGAGAAAATTGGGTTGGGAGACCTCACGGAACGAATTCCAAGATTAGCTGAAAACGAGCGGAAAAACTATGCAAAAAAAAAAACTTTCACCCAACAATCATCAAACGCTTTCGAACGATCACATCGTCCCATCGAGCGCCATCGTATCCGCCATTTTTAAGTCCCGTCCGAAAAAACAAAAGCGTGAACGACGTGCACGCCCCCGCGTCCACCGGGAGTTTAACTTTGGGCGATCGGCATACAGAATGGCGAGCGCGAACGTGTTAACTTCTCCGAGGCACACGTCAAAATGTCGACTTTTCATCTGGCCCGATCCCTCGCAGCAGCATGAGAATTAGGCTCTCTACCGACCTAACCATTCATCGTCGATAGGGACAAAGAAAACGCTGCCATAATTTCCCATCTCTCGCGCGAACGCATGCGAGCTTAATGGCGGGGCGTACGAATTTTCGTAAAAAAAATTTAAAAAGTTTAAAAAAATATATAAATAATGTATTGCAGGTAGCATAAATACAGGAATTATCAATAACTAGTACGCGCTCAGCGATTGGTGCACTTACCCGTTGCATAGAGGTAACCGGCGAGTCTGGAAGAATAACAAGGAAAGGAACGATAGACAATGGCAGCGTGGGCGCAGCATCGCGAACCCTAACCCGCGCTGATCCCATATCCCGTTCTCTCGATCCACCTTATTCTCCGTCTGTTTCGTCCTCCCGCGGCTGCATGTGCGATCGGCGCCGCGCGCGCGGCCCAACGCTCGGGTATATACACGTTCCACCGCGCAGTTCAGCATCACCTCCCGGAACAGTATTCTCCTCTCGTGTCGGGTCTTCGGGGCCTCGAACGCGCTCTCGGCTCACCGGGATATCTATAGATATGCCACTTTGGCCTAGCCTGTTGCATATTGCCTATTGCTCTCGCCACACTTCACTTCACCTCCTCTAACCTGCACCTTTCAGATATCTCTCTACGGCACCGCGAGCGCGCGCGGACCGAGTGCCGGGTTGTTGTGAAATGCAAAAAACTACTCTCCGGCATGCTTCGACGGCCCCCGCACTCGCACCGACGACCCCGTCTTTATATCTCATCTTGGGAGATATAAGGTGCACGGACCGATCTTCCCGAGATTCGATACAAAAGCACTTATTCTCTAAGAAAAGAACAACAGACACTTGTACCAGGAAAACAGTGTGACCGCCTTTAACGCGTCCGATCGTAATGCAAAGGCCCAGTGACCGAACACGTCCAAGTGGCGAAACAAAGAGTGCGTGCAAGAGAGACGGAAATACGATTTTTCATGTATGTCCAGAGACTCGGACTTCTCCCTTAGGTATGCGGCTGGTACTTTTACCTTAAGGGGAAGTGAAATATCGCGGTTGGTCACGAAAACTGTAATGAACTTTTCTCAAGGGTGCTAATTTTTTTGAGGAAAAAGCCAATTCGAGCCGGATGCGCACGGTAAATTCGCATCCGACACGAATTCGACATTGAATAAAGTTAATTTGAAAATTCCAACTATCTCTCTCGGAAGCACACCTGTTTCACTTCTCCTTAATGGTCCACAGGGGTAAACCGTGCTCCCAACTTTAAAAAAGTTGTAACGGAAACCCTCCTTTGCACAACTCTCCGGCGTGCTTCGACTGCCCCCGCATGCGCACCGACGACCACGTCTTTATATCTCGTCTTGTGGCGATACAAGGTGCACGGACCGATCGTCCGGAGATTCGACACAAAAGCTCTTATTATCTTAAAAAAGACTTACGGGGAATCACCGTAACCGTTTTTAACGTGTCGGATCGTAATGGCCTATGGGGATAAACCGACCTGCCACTTAAAAAAAAAAAACAAATGGGTAACGCAAACCCACCACGTGTTTCCATAAAAATACTTCTTTTAGAGGGTGGAAGGACCCAGGCTGATGGCCCTTTTCGCCAAGGCGTAAAATTAGCATTAGGTATAAAATTTAGTATAAGAAGATAACTGTGAACAGTAACTTTATCAATAAATATCTTTTACTACTACTTTTAGAAAATGTTTTTCCATTAAAATATTGCTTTTTAGAAAAACGTTTTTCCATAAAAACCTGTCGTCTTCGAAGTATGTTCTTTATTAATTTGTTTGCATAAAGCCATAACATTCTACCAGTTAAAGGGTCACGAGTCTCAGCACCGGGGGGAAGACGCGTTGCCCAACAATGAAAAGCTTATTATTTAAATGACGTATATCGATCCCGAGCTCTCGCTCTCTCTCCACACCTGTGAGCAATCTGTAACGCCGATAAATTGAATCCACAATGTTCGTCCCAAACCGTTAGTCACGACAGCTAAGGTGCATCGGGTCACAGAGCCCGGGTATGCAAGATCATCAATTGAAAGTAAAAGAAAGGAGTCACAGCCAATGGCTTACGCGAACCGTTCCGCGCTGTCATCGATAGAGGCGCTCCATGTACCGCCTCATCGCGAGTCACTCCGCCGCTCCGCCGACGGCGATGAGAAAGAATTGTGTTGTACAGATGCCTAGACATTACTGAGCACACCCATTCTCAGAAGAAAGCCCGAGGCTCGAAAGAGGCTGGACGAAAGAAAGAAAAAAAAAAACGTGTACAAAAGAATGAATAATAAAAAAAAGAAGAAAAAAAAACAGAAATATGATCGTAGGGATAGAAACAAAGGTAGGTAAGGTAGGATTGAGGAGCCGAGGACCGAGGATGATCGCGATAAAGAAACAATCGAACGGCGTTACCGCCCTGTGCATATCGCGCGGGGCAGCTTCGACGATAGAGAAAAATATACTCGAAGCGTATTGGGAGGGAGAGAGATAAAGAATAAAGAGTAAGAGCCTCGGTTTGCTGTCGAGAGTGTTGCGACACGCAGTCGGAGAGGTTGATGCTGTTGAGGCCGGTCGAGCGGGGCACGTGAGATAACGCGCGCAAACCTAACGCCGAGGTAAAACTGCAGGGCCCAGCCTCCGGGGGTGCGTGCCGCGAACAGTTATTTCGTCATGGAGCTGTGATCTCGTGGCGAATCGGAGGAGGACGTGGAGAGTCGTGGCCGAGCGAGAGACGTTATGTGTGTCTCTCGCTCGCCGCTCTCCCGCGCGACTAATGCCTCTCGTGGACGTAGCGTGGTAGGCGCGCGCGCGCGCGCGCGCGGAGAGGAGGTTTTTGTAGAAAAGAGTCCTGGGAGACGACGATGCTCGGGCTCCGGCGGAGAGCGTAAGATCGAGCAAAGGTCGCCGATGCTGGTGAGCTTCTCGGCGAAAGATCGTCTTCGGTACGAGAACTCTTCCCGTGCAAAGAGGTCACCCGAAGAAGACGTTCTCCGGCTGTGTAAAACGATAGGCGAATTCGCCTATCGACGGCTACGGCCGGTTTTACTTCAGTATCAATCTTCGTTCGGACGCCCGATCTGTAACTTCGAACAACTTTGAAGGCCTCTCAAGCGCGTTACGGATTAAGACTCAAAATAAATAATGGCTATTTACATCCTTGCCTCCTCCCCACCTTCCCTTTCACGGATGATATATTAACGAGATGCCGATATAATGTATACATATTTTTTTAGGTATTAATAGGGATCGAGCGTGAGATCGAGCATCCGAAGCGGCCGCTTGAACTCCGGGATCGAGCGACCCAAATCAGAATCGAGGGGCGACTTTGAGATTTTTTTATTTTCAGTTAATGATATTCAGATTCTTAATGAATCTACGTGGAATTGCGGAATGAAAATGTTTTCCAAAATCTTGGAGACTGAACCTCTAAATTGCTATACTTTATATTTATTTATATTTTTTATACGTTTATATTTATTTGGACGAATTTATGCGCTAACTACGTAAAAATGTATATATATCGCCGATATATTTCCGTGGGAGGGTGGCGTCGGAATGCAATTTTTTTTTTTTTAAGTTTCATCGCACGTTCGCGATTGACAAGGAAATTGTAAGAAACGAAAGAAAGGTTTAGGGTAAACAGCCCTCTTCGTTATTGGACTTATAGATAAACGACTTACATATACGACTAGTTCTCTAGAAAAGATACGAATTGCGTGAGTTTGTACAACTGATCTTCTGTGAGACTGGCTTGAGCGGGATTGGCCTGTTCCTTGTCGCTCTTGCAAGGATGAACCGTCATTTCGTCGAGGCTCCAGCCTCTCTCGACGACGAGCACACGAGCCTGCTCCGGCGACAGGCCCGTCATCGAACCGACCACCGATAAATCTACCGACGAGTATGCCTCGGAGATCAGCGACATCGCTCGCTCACGGACGCTTTCTGGATTAGAAAAAAAAATATAATAAATTATTACGTTCGTTGGGTCGTCGGGCAAATTTGAATATATGATTATCGATTATGGAAGCAGAAAAATAAAAGCAACGTACCTTTCAAGGCATTCATTATTTCGGCAACGTCCTCGCTCCACTCGGCATTCAGCTCTTCGTGCACGGCGGGCCAATCGCGTCTCCACATACGCTGGCCCACTCGCCAGATCTTCAGCAACTCAAAGTTACCCATTTTCACGCTCGCCGGGATTCTTTTCCACAAAAATTTGGCGTTGCACCTGCGGTTCGATAATCTTACATTTATCTTGTGTAAAAATTATTTGCATTATATAAAAAAATGTTGAGTGAAGAGAGCTAAATCCAAATAGTCAATTTGGTAAATTTGTTTTTTTATTTAGTGAGCACAAAAATAAAACAAAACGAAAGTAAGTTTAGTGTAAAGACTTCACTATTGTTTAGTGTAAAGACTTCACTATTGTTTAGTGTAAAAACTTCAAATTATGGTTTACAATATTGTAAAAAAATAAATGTAAATACACAATTTTTTAATTGAATTTTTATATAAACCAGAAATTGCAGACCACTTAATGAAACATTGCTCATAAATGAGTCATGGTAGCCAAAAATCTTTGAACTGCTGAATGAGCTTTTGCTATACATTCGTACAAGTATAAGATTGTTTGGTAGTTCAAAAAGTTTATTGACTTTTTCCAGTCTCGCAAACACTGGCCAACTAAATGAAAGTCTGGCTTAAATCTGTGAAAAAAAAATATAGATGCGATTAAAGAATTGTACCTACATATCATTCTGATAGAGGTAAATTGCTAATAGTTGTGTGTATGTCTCGGCTGGTGGGGTTCCGGAAGGGGCCTGCAAAAATAAAAAAAAGAACAAAGTTAGTTTGCCAAGTTATTAGCGTCGCAAAATGCCGAAGTCTTATTTTTGTGGAGATGTTCTAATCTGAGGTTTAAATTCCTCGTAATTCAGAGAAAACCGTCGATAAAGGCCGAACACTTATTTTTAAAAAATTATAATAATAACAATCTGGCAAATTTAGTTTACCAAGTTTTTAGCGTTCTTAAATGCCGAAGGCTTATTTTCGTCGAGATGTTCTAATGTAAGGTGCATAATCGTCGCAATTGAACGAAAATCATAATAATTCGATTCGATAAACTAACAAACATAACCCCAAAAATTCGTTTCAACTCACTTCCAATTCAGCCTTTTCGAGCTCGCCTAGCTGCTTCTCGACTTCGTTCAGTACCATAATTATGGGTGGTTCTTTCTACTCGAAAGATTCACGATTCATTCATTTACTACGACGTCAGTCATGAGATTCGTTCGGCTCACCGTTCGTACACAATTCCGGAATCTTGGAAAACAACAAAACCACTGGAACAAAAAGAAAGGGGTGGGGGGTTATCAGCTTACAGTAAGCGATTCGGCGACAAACACGTGGACGGTTCGTTCATCATCTCGCAATGGGCACATCGAACTCCGCGTGGATACCGCAGGTCGATAACTCTGACTCTGTACTTAAGGGGAAGTGAAATCAACTTTATTCAATGGTGCTAATTTTTTTGAAAAAAATATGAACTTGGGCCGGTTGCGAAATAACCGTGTGCATACGGCTTAAATTTGCTTCTTCCTAAAAAAAATGAGCACCCTTGAGAAAAGTTCATTACAGTTTTCATTACCGATATTTCACTTCCCCTTAAGAGCATGTGAAACACGTCTTCAGCGTGTTTCTCTCGCTCCGCCAATCTAATCAAAGATGACGCGACGCGTTTCGACATTGTCATCTTATCGTTTCACATACTCGCCGCGAGATCGCACCTCGAGCCGTTTCTCCGTTTATCGATCGGACGAGTTAACAAAAACACACAGTCGCCTCTGTCAGAATCAATGATGCCCGTGTGACGCCACAAGTATCTCTGGCATCCCCTTTTTTTAACTTTTAGTTTATTCGTTTCCCCCCTTTAGTTGTTGTTATTTGACCCTTTATCTTTTCTGTTCCTCACACGTTTCTATTTTTTGTTAAAAACCGCGTTGCGGTCAATGAGCGGACGATATGAAAATGAGGTAAATCAATTTATCTTCCGTTTCATTTATTTATACTTAAAAATAAAAAATGATTTTGAGAATTTTACTTTTTTTGGATCACAGTATTGACAGAGACTCTTCGGAGCAATTCAGCGACCACGGCGGCTACTTCGACGTAGTAGTAAAACCAATGCTGCAGCAGGGACACGAGGGCGAACTGTGCGGTTGGCTCAAGGAGATGAGCCTCATAAGAACGGAGGCCACTTGTCCAAAGCTTGAGTGCTCCGGGCGCTGCCTGGCTTGGAATGCTGCCAGAGTAGTCGACAAGTACAATTGGAGCTGTCCCGGATGCTCCAGAAAACAATCGATCAGAGACGGATCTTTCTTTCTCTCTGTGAAATGCGACTTCAAGACTTGCCTGCAGATTATACTCGGATGGTGCCAGATGGTCCCTTACGAACTTGCCGCTGGTTATTTAGGTGCTTGTTCACCAATAATTCTATTTTTTCTTCAGACACGTATCGAATCCTTAATTTTGTAGCCAATTAGGTGCTAGAGGCATTCTTCTTTGTAATTTTTTAATCTGCATAGATCAATTTGCATTGATCGTTTTTTAAAATTCGTTATAAAATTCCTTGTTACAGGAGTGAAGGAGCACGTGATAAAGAAGGTTTACGAAAAATGTGCCAAAGTAACGGAGACCTACGTGAACTCCCATCCGGAAGATTTCAAGCTTGGTGGTCCGGGCTCGGTTCTCATAGTCGACGAGTATCCGAGCGGTTACATGACGGAAAACGGGATGGGCGTTGCGGTTTCAAAAAAGCGGAACAACAATTCTCACGCGATACTCTGCATCGCGGAGGCGAGTGCGGTGCCGCCCCGCATGTGGATGCACATGATAAGAGGTGTGCCAATAATGAACAAGGCTCAAGAAAATCCTAACAAATGCGGGATGGTTGAGGAGGCTCTGAACGAGATAATGCAGCACGTCCTGCCGGGAAGTTTCATCGTTGCCAACAACAAGGCCCGCTGTTGTAATTACGAGTCCATCAAGGAGCTCCAACGTTACGCCGTTGTTAACGTCGAGTATCTTCAGAAATTCGATGCACCCGGAAAGAATAAACTTCTTGGTAATCTCGGTGAGCATGTTTGCTATCATTTTAAAGAATTTTTCAATTCGAACAAGAAAATACTTTTTTAGTTTAATTGCAGTTTATCGTATGATCTCATATATATTTTGGAAAGTCGTTTGATTCGACACTAATTTTTTTTGTTTATTAATTCGTAATAGAAAATACCTTTTTAGTTTAAATCCACTTGATCGTATCACCTAATATGCATGTTGAAAAGTTGCTTGTTTATCCCAATTCTCAAGAATCCAGGCCCCCCCCCCAAACTTTGATTATTCCAAGTCCTCCACAGAGACCCTTTCCCAGGCTCTGATTTTTCCAAATTTTCCTAGACGAATCACTTCCGGTTAAAACGTAAGATTTTCAAACCGGATGGCATTTCCGGTAAATCCCCAGAAATCTAAATTTCATAGTTTACATTGAGAGCGCGAGCCACAAAAACCTGCAGGTTATTGATAATTATACTCTGTTTATAATTATTTTTCGAAGAAACGATATGGCAAACTGGCGTGGAGGTGTGCGAGGAGGTTCAAGAATCGATGAACACGTTGGGTGTGCAGATAATATCAACGTATCTGTGGCGTCAGAGATTCGCATCGTCGCCGTCGTTCGCCTTCGAATGTATGCTCAATCATATTGCCGAAATTTACAAATTCACGTGATGCCTCATCCAAGGATTAGCGACAGTCTTCCAGCCACGCATTCTCGAAAAAAATCTTCGGGGCACGCGAGACAATATTTTTTTCACCACCAGTGCCTGGATCGAAGAAAAACTAATATTTTTTACGTAAACAATTTTTTATACACGAATATATATATATATATTTTATATATTAGGCGAATTGATATTGATATAACATCGACGTTAACGTTTCTTGTTAGTTGGTTCGAATTTAAATTTTTAAGCGATGCGTCGAGCAATCTGTTGAGCCAAGTGCAATTACCCTCGCTCCTCTTTCACATTGTTTCTTTTTTCATGCTTGAACGCACAAATTTATATTCGAACGATTTTTTACGAAAAAAAAAATATATATATAAAAAAATATCTCAGGTTTGTTGTTCGATGTTAGAAAGAACAAGGTAGTTGAGTTCCTCGACCAAAAAGGATATTAAGTAATTAGCATCAAAATGAGAGATATATTAAGTTTGTTTAATTAAGGTTATACGCTTTATAATGCCCGAATGTGAGCAGAACAATGTTGACGTTATAAAATTTTTTTCCTCGCTTTTTAAAATAGTTATTGCAAGTTCACAGGGTTCTCTCAGTTGAATCGTTTTTTCCCTGTTTCATCGATAATCATACCTTAGTATCGTAAGTTTTGCAATAAACGCACATTTCACATGTTGTGTGAAGAAAAATTAAAATAAATAAAAATGCTCGTTCAATTAAGGAGATTCTTTTCTCTTCGTTCGTCGTCGTATCGAAGCTTCACGTAGCCTCGTTCATTATTCTCTTGTACTCCAGCTGGTCCGCAACCATTTTTTTAAAGACTCGATACTTCCGGTTATGAAATCTGTGAAGGAATCATTTTTAACCATCAAACTTTCGATTTTTTTAGTTTAGAATAAAAGAAAAAAAAAATGACCATTCTTTCGACTCACTGATAAGAGACATTGCGAGGTTTGACTACACTGGCCTTGCCTCCCATAGCCCGTACGGCTTTGTGCAGCGACGGAAAAGATCCAGCGGCGCATGCTCCGAGTATCGCTGATCCTATCAGAACGGATTCGCGCTCGTTCGGTATGAGGACCGGAAGCCCGAGGACGTCGGCTTGGCTCTGGACCAGCAGAGGATTTTGACTGAGTCCACCGCAGATCAGAATAGCTTCAATCTTGTGGCCGGACTTTGTCAGCGCTTCGAGAATGTGTCTCGTGCCATACTGAGAGATACGAAATTCTTATTTGTTCTTAAACAGCGCGTTGGAAGAGAAAACATTGATAGTTGTTTGAAGTGTATGCTGTTACCGTCAATGCCTGCATCGTCGCCAGGTAGAGAACAGCGAGATTCTCCTCGTCAGCCGCGAGCGATAGCCCCGATATCTGCGCGGGTAAATAAAATCAGCGTTATCGAATACCTCAAAGTTTCCGCTACGAGGAAGCAAAAAAAAGTAACCAATTATTTATTATTTTTTTAATACCATCCCTTGAAGAGTCGGATCGGCAAGCGGCGATCGATTGCCATGATAATCCGGCCACACGTGAATATCCTTCGTCAGATACGAAATATCCGGATAATTCTTTTGATCGGCCATAGATTGGAGCAGTTCCGACAGGTACTGCTGTATGTGCCTGTAATCAGTGCAAATAATGAATAAACTTGAAACAAACTGAGAAAAATTAATCGATGAAAAGAAAAAGCTCGTAGCTATGGAGAATCGAACTTTTTGCCAAAAATTTTCGTGCGAATTTGCGACGACGCTGGATGCGTGTCGATAACGTGATCCAACAGTTTTCCAGTTGCACTCTGACCTCCCTCGCTCAGCCAGAAGCCTTCCACTATAGCGCCGTAGTACGGTCCCCAGACACCCTCAACGAAAGTCTCCTTGTCGCTGAGTAACATGTGGCAGGTCGAGGTACCGCAAATTAAACCTGCGAATCGTATTTTTTTATGATTATTACGGAATTCTGAGGACCATGAGTGTGCGTCTTCTATTCTATGTTGTAAATAAATGTATAATATTTATAATACCTAGCCTGGTGGTGATGTCTTCGGGGATTCCCGGAGCGGAGCAGCCGAGCATTCCCAATGCACCGGCATGAGCGTCGATCAACGAGCAGCCCACCGGAGTTCCTTCCTCGAGGCCAAGCTCGGCGGCCGCTTTGGTACTCAGGCCCGAACCCACAGCGTCGCCGGGCGACTTAACGACGTTACCTGCACATCATCTTCGTTAATCGATT
This sequence comes from Ichneumon xanthorius, assembly GCA_917499995.1. Classification (NCBI taxonomy): domain Eukaryota; kingdom Metazoa; phylum Arthropoda; class Insecta; order Hymenoptera; family Ichneumonidae; genus Ichneumon; species Ichneumon xanthorius. The sequence continues at coordinate 767,717 of OU824204.1, read as the reverse complement.
ACTTTAGAGCGAGTAAGAGCTAAATAGTATATTATGCGACAAGGGAGGAAAGTGCATCTTTTCACCGAATGTGAAGTTTGATGCCCGAGCGAAGCGAGGGTAGAAATTCACACGAGATGAAAAGGCATTTCCTCCCGAGTGGCATACGCTACTTTTTGCCCCGATTGTGCTAAAAAGTGGCCATATTTCTATGCCTGAAACGGGGACGGAAACTGGCCGATTCTTGACGAGCGGGAAGAGAAGTAATTGAGCGGGAAGAAAACTGATTTAGCGGGAGGAAAAGTGAAACTTTTCCCCCGCTTGTCAAGAATGAGCCACTGTCTACCCCTGTTGCAGGCATAAAATAGGGCTTTTTTAACGTGGTCGGAAAAAATCTTTACCCGGAAGCAAATTAATCTGCGTATTGATTAACGAACGACCGATTAATTATTTGATCGAGATCAATTTACCTATTCGTCGCCACTGGTCCTCCCTGAGAGCCGACAGCCCGATCTCCTGCAAAAACTCGGCGTTCCACCCGTTGTTTCCGTCGGGACTCGCGCTGTAGTTCCACTTGCAGACGAGCGAGCACCGTGATCTTCAATTTTTACAAAATTTGGATTATCGATAAACCGCTCGAGGCCGTTCGCTACAGTAGCTCGCCTCGCATTGCATCGTTCGCATCGCTCGCATCGCTCGCGTCGCGTCGCAGTACCTGGATTCCGAATTCGTGGCTTTCCAGGTCAAGAAATCGGGCAAATCGAACAGTAGCTTGGCTCTCGCCCACGAGGCCGGCAAATTTTTCTTGAGCCAGAGGATCTTCGGTATTTCCATCTCCAGCGATATCTTGCCACCGACGTAGCGCAACAATTTGTGGCCCAACATGTTTATGTACACCGCCTCTGCCTCCGCTCTGTGGTCCAGCCACAGAATAACATTTTGTTTGTCATTTCCTGTGATCAAACAAAAACGTTACGCGGTAATTTTTAAATATAGCAACATTTTTGTGTAGCAATTTATTCCATTTCATTGGCAAAATTTTCTAATGGCTGAATTTTTGTCTCGTGCAATTTATTCCATTTGAGACCCACCAGTTAAACTCACGGAAACCGGAGCTCCAGCCTCGTCCAGCGCGACCAGAGAGCAAGTGGCGTCGAACCCGATTCCTTTCACGCAACTAGCCGGAATGTCACTGATGATCGTCTGAAATATACATAACAAAGAATCTTCCTTAAAATCTCTGCATCTTTCCAGGACAATGTACCCATTGGCCAGTGCAAATATTCAGTACAATTTATACCAAAAATTATCCTGTACAAATATCCATACAATTTATACAAAATATTATCCAGTACAAATATGCATACAATTTATACCAAAAATTTTCCAGTACAAATATCCACACAATTTATACCAAAAATTATCCAGTACAAATATCCACACAATTTATACCAACAATTATCAAGTACAAATATCTACCTTGACAACTCTTCGAACAGCCGACCATATATCGTCCGAGGACTGTTCATAAAAGTCTGGCACAGGATTGAAAGTCTCTATTGGTTGAACTGCGGTTTTAATGAGTTTTCCATCAGCGGAGACCAGAGCCGCTCGGGCACTGCCCGTTCCGACATCTACACCCACGTAGTAATCCATGGAATTAATGAAAATGTAGTCGAAAAATAGGAGAAGAGCTCGTCAACTTCTGGACTCTCTGGAACTATCAAGAAGATTAAATGAGTTGATAAATGACGTAGCGAAGCCTGACAAAAAAATATTATCTAATATAATCTAGTATAATCTAAAAACTATAATCCAAAGACCGGAGAGGAGCTCATCAACTGCTGGAGTCTCTGGAACAACCCAGGAACATTGAATGAGTTGATACGTGATGTAAACACGCAGCTTGAAAAAAAAAAACAAATAATCTAAAATAATAAAAAAATATATAATCCACAGACCAGAGAAGAGCTCGTCAACTTCTGGACTCTCTGGAACCACCCAGGAACGTTGAATGAGTTAATATGTGAAGCAGCGAATGTTGAACAAAAAAAAAATCTAATATAATGTAATATAATCGAAAAAATATAATCCACAAACCGGAGAAGAGCGCATCAACTTCTGGACTCTCTGGAACTGTCCGAGAACGTTGAATACTTTGATATGTGACGTAGCGAACTTAAGTAAAAAAAAAAACTACATTCTTGCATCATAAAGAGATTGCGATACGCGACCTTTAGATAAGACTTGATCCATTCCGACTGATAAAGGCAGTATTTTAATTTTTCAGTACGCGCAATTATTCCGCTGAATCCGTGTGTGTGTGCCGCGCGCAATATTTACAGGGTAATATATTCACCTAATAGCCGACTGAGGTTTATTCGTCCCTCTCTCAGTTTCCATCGTCGATGAATATACTCCGCTTGCACAACACCTAAGGACACGTTGCGCTGTGCGTAACAAAGAAAGCCGAGAACACGACGAAAAAAAGAAAAAAGAACATACAAGCCTGCAATCACTCGAACGGCATTAAACTTGTTTTCGAATTACAGGCGCACGTGGCTGCGATAAACACACACGTATTGCATGGTAAATAGAAAATCGACGGCGGAATTTTTCTCGGTGGCTCCATCGGACGGAGAAACTCTAAAACATTTTTCTTCTTCCTTAAAAAAAGCGAATTCGGGAAGATAATGCAGTTTCGCTGGGTGCGAGAACGCACGTGTCGCACGAGAGCGATCAGCTGTTTCACTCGTGTGACAAATTTTGTTTATTTACCGGAGAAAAGAAAAACAGTGACGAGGGAGATTGTTGGCCCGCGACGATAACGGTTTATTGTCGCGTCGGATAGGAATGAATCGCACAGCGGGCCTAAAAGATGGTTCGGTTTAAAAACAGGTACACGACTTTTGTACACAAGTTATTGTTTGTTGATTTTTTTGCAATTATAATTGTTTTTTAGTTGTTATCTCAAAGAATTTTTATTGTAGGTACATAACTGTGGAGATAGAGCCTCAGGGTGGCCAGGAGAGGCCTCTGGTACTGAAAACAACAGCGCTGCATCATGCCATTCAAGAAAAAGTGCAAAAGCTCTATGGAGACTTTGGTCTTGCTGCCATAAAGTCAGGCTTCAATGGTACATCGAATTTACGATATATGTAATCGTTGTCATTTTATTATTATTATTATTAGATAGTACAGAAAGAAAGTTTATAACTATATAATATCTGCATCGTTTATAAGTTTCCATTATGTAGACAAGTGTTTGTGAAGTGTATTTTTATGTTGATTTATTGTTTTAGATTCAATTATTGTGGCTGGTAATTTTGTGAAAGATTTTTTTTTTATCAACAGCCAAATACTGCAATACGCATACGAGAATAGCTTTGATAAAAGTTCGCCATGGTCCTCACAAATTTATCGTCGATTCCGTTCCATCAATAAACGACGTCGGCGGTCACTTGGTGAAGATTAGGATAATCTATATAGGAGCTACAATGAAACACTGCTTTCTCTACATAAAGGTAAAAATAATTTCCGCGTTTTGTTGGCGATAATCGACGAAAGGGATGTACAATGCAATAACCACTGGACCAATCTTGCACAGAAACACCAACAGAAGAAACTGGAGGAGACGTGGAGCGGACTGAGGAACGACATCGAGCGTGAAAAGATGCGCGAAGCACTGATGACCTTGACTTCGGCTATGAAAGACTTCAAATAAACCCGCTAATTTATTTTGACAGAGCGAATTTTATTTAAAAAAAAAAGTGTACTCCAACATTTCGAATTATCCCGAGTAAACCATCGATCGTTATTCGACACGGCTACGGATACGTCAAGAAAAAACCCAATTTTGTCTGAAAAAAAAAAAAAAAAATTCAATTGAGGATCGGAGTCGCGTTGAAAGAAAGAATTTATTATTCGGAAATAAAAAAAATACTCCAACGGTCCAAATTATACCAAGTAAACCATCGATTGTTATTCGACACGACTCCAGATGCTTCAACAAACAATCCAATTTCGACAGGAAAAAAAAAAAAAAAATTCCAGTTCGGAGCATCGGAGTCGCGTGGAAAATTCTTTTATTATCCGTCGAGGATCTGACTTATCCACTCCAGGTAGAGCGGGGTAAGGGATTGCCGGTCGTGTGCGGCGCGCGGGGTTCGGCGTCCTCCCTCGTGGGCCATCGCAGAGAGAGCCCCACAGCTGATGCTCCTCTCTCGCGCACAGTACGATCGGCGAGGGCGCTGTGCGTTTTTCCCGTTGCCGAGCGAGAGATCGCCCGTCGAGCACGGAGTTGCACCGAGTTACACGGGAATAGGAAGGCGTCCGTTGCGTGTGCTTCTCCCTCGCCGTTCTCCTCAGTTTCGCTCGTCGTTGCACCGCGGCCCGTTGCCCTTCCGGATGCGTGCGAACGATTTCGGGTCGACACCCACGAAACGAGTAGCAACGAAAACATAATAAAAAAAAGCTCCGAACAAGCGATCAGCTCCGGGTTTTATCGAGTCGCGCGTCGAGCTCCAGTGACTTATTTTTCGCACGGCCTCAAACACGTCGGTGCAAAAAAAAAAGATTTACATATACATATATACATCTATATATACGTAACGAAGCGTATATATATATTTTTTTGTGTACGATTCGTCGTCGGCATAGCTCGATGCTCATTCGGGCGCGTTATTAAGCGAGAAAATTTTCTTAGAAAGCGCGAAGAGAGTAGAGATTCGCCGAGGTGACTCTGTGTGTCGAAGCGGCGGGTGAATGTGTTCCACCGCACTGTTGTGCGATACGAGCTGGACTCCGAAGGAGGATCTCGTGCAGGGATCGCGAAAATTCACGCCGGACGTCCCCTACAGGAGCGAGGTAACGTTCGCGACAACCATCGATGTCTCGCCGAATGCCCTGCCTGTTTTTTTCATACTAAACTCCTATCTGTACGAAAAAAAAACATCACGTGAAGGGCCGGCGAGCGAACTTAATTTAATTAATTAAATAGCTAAAAAAAGATTGACCATTATCGGTTATCGATTACTTCGGTGCAGCCCGCGTTCCGCAAGTGTCCGCTGCGCTTATTTATTTACAGCTAGGACTATCGTCCCCTCAGATGTCGCCCGCGGAGCCTCCAGCGAGAACGGTGGAGCGATAAATATTACATCTTTTTTTTCTGATCTCATTCTCAAAGTTCTTCCTCTCGTGTTTTTTTTTTCCATCACGTAAAATTTCTCACGAGGGTAATAGTTGTACTGGCGTTCGAAAGTTTATCCACACGGGTGGGTTCGGTTTTACGAACAATACATTTTCCTATTATAAGAGCGATAAATATTACACCTTTTTTTTCTTCAGTTCTTAACGTTTTTTATTTCGCATGTTTTTTGTTCATTAGATAAAATCTCTCACGAGTATAATGTGTTACACTAACGTCTGGAAGTTTATTCACGAGGGGTGTGTTCGGTTTTGCGAACAAAACATTCTCCGACTATAAGAGTGATAAATATTAAACTTTATTTTGTCTTCTCAATATTTTTAATTTTGCTTTTTTTTATTACATCAAATCTCTCGCTAGTGTAAAATTAATCCAAAAGTTTATCCACAAGGCTGTGTTCGATTTTGCGAACAATACATTCTCCGACTATAAATAACCACGGCCTACAGTGTTGTTGGTTCGCCCGCGGGATAAATATTTTGGCTTCGTGAATCATGGAAGCTCCGTCGAAGATGTTGAGGCTCGGCCGTTAAACAAATTTTATTTTCGCCATTTGCTTCAGCCGCATGCACGCGTGTATATAAATATACAGAAATTATTGCCGTAAATTCGATCTTCGTTGGGGCAATGATGTCAGATGTACCGGCGGGGGATTCGGTGCTTCTGCGAGAATCGCAGATGAGCAGATGCCAGAAACATGTGTGACTCGCCGTGCCTTAGAACCACTAAGGGGGGGGGGGGGGGGCGGAGTGAGAGTAATGGACGAATTGCAACGGCCACGGTGCGGATGACCAGATGAACAATTCCAACGAGGGCGAAACTCGGATCGGTAAACGTCCTCTGCAGAATGCAGATGTGCTTCGAGACTTTGCGTATGCTTCGCACGGACACACCGCAACCCGAGGATATATTTACTCAGCTCTCGTTCAAGTCGAGAGAGAGAGAGCGGCCGCTCTCTCTCTCTCTGCTTCCTTCCTCTTTGCTCTTTGGGCTCCTACGCCCGGGGGGCACATCGGCTCTCGGCACGGCGCGACGCCGTTGCTTATTACCCGAGCAAAAAGGCAAAGAGGATCACAGCTTGCGAAAATCTCCGCGCTCCGGTGAAATTCACGGAATTCTCGCGGATGCTTAACGCTCTCGACACCATCGCTCTCGGTTCCGGTGAGCCCGAAAACACTCTCGTTTGTCTTGCATGACGAAAAATTACCCAAGAAAAATAAAGTCCGGTGAAATTCTCGGAACTCTCGCGCATTTTAATCGCTTCCGACACCATAATTCTCAGTTCCGGCGAGCCCGGGGTCACTCTCGTCCGGTTTATCTCGTACGACGAAAAAAAATTTGCAAGAAAGAAGAAAACAATTTTTAATTTAAAAAAAATTGATAACATTTGTAATTAAAAACATAATGATTTGTTACAACAACAATCGAAACTTTTTTTTTCAATCTTTCATATCGCGCTCCGGTGAAATTCTCGGAACTCTCGCGCATGTTAATCGTTTCCGACGTCATAATTGTCGGTTCCTGCGAGTCCGAAATCAATCTCGTCCGATTTATCTCTTACGAAAAAAAGAGAACAATTTTTAATAAAAAAATGAATGTTTTTTTTTTGCAATAATAATCAAACAATTTGTAAAATATTTTATATTTCATCGAATAATTATAAACCATGCGAAACACTAAATGACAATCTGACCCTCTAAAGAGATGTCAAAAAATATGTATAGATATATCTTGAACTCAACGGTATTTTTGACCCGCTTAACAGTCGGAAATTGTCGCGATGCAGCGCAGCGGAAAAAAAACGTCACGTTTATCGTAAAACGATAGAGTGGGGAGGGATAACAGAAAGCCTGATGCGTGAGAGCGTTCGGTCTCGGGGAAGGCCCCTCGCTCGCAGCTTACCATATTAATCGCCCATCGTATCGCAATAACGGAGATAAAAACAGCGTCGCATCACAACAGCAGTTTCACGATGAAAAGGAAAATAATAACAACAATAATAACAGTACTCTGATTCCAATCGCATTTATGGCTCTTTAATCGGTCAAGCACTCATGCTGTTCGTAACAAATCTCTATTGTATTTTTTAAAAATATATTTATTTCTTAGAATTAAAAAAAATATATCTATATAAATCAGTGTAACTTTTTTCACAGCGCGTACAATGAGCGAGGCAAGCGAACGAATTAATTCACACGATTTCACGCTGCGAAAAGTCGCGCCAAGATTGAAGAGAAATTCTCTCGCTATATACATACAAAGCGCTCGTAACTATTGTTTGTACATTTCAGTCTTGAACGTTCATGAAACATTGCTAAGTTGTTAACTGCCTTTAATAAAAAAAAAAATTATAATTTGTTCCTCTTAAAAATAAATAAATAAATCTGGTATTCATTAAAATTGTCGACTGTCCGTCGCCGCTTAGGAACTCTGTTACCATTGATTACCACTAGATGTCTGAGAGAAATAATGTTCGAGAAAACAAAACTAGAAACCATGCGAAACTTTCTTGTCCGGACGAACTTGGTCGTTCCAGATCGAAGAAATACAAGATAAAATAGAACATTAATTTAAAAAATATATATATCTGTATAAAATATATAATAATAATAATGCAATATTATTATTATCATATAATATTTTACATTTATATATATATATTTTTTATCGAAATACAAAAAAAGTTTAATGTCCGCTATCAATTCTCGAGTTCTTGCAAAATTTTATATCTATACACATCGCGTGCAAGATTTTCCGCTCGAGCAGAGTTCTTCGTTCTACCGTACGGGATGACTTCCGTTTAACGTAAAAAAATACATATAAAACATAAAATATATAATATTTTATATTTATATAAATATTTTGTCGAAATACAAAAAAAGTTTAGTGTCCACTAACAATTCCTCTCTTCGAAAATTTGCCCTATACACATTGCGTGCAAGATTTTTCCGTTCGAACCGAGTTCTTCGTTCTGCCGCTCTTGATGATTTTCGTGTCGATATTAACGATTCTCACTGTCTTGCAGGTGTTCATCGAGGTTCGCCTGGCCCGTCGCTCGTTAAAAATATTGTCGACGATTTCCGAGGATCGCTCGTTGTCGCATTTGACTCCGGTGGACGAAACGCCACGACCGGAAGTGGTCGAGGAACGAGTTCCGGCGCGGCCCTTGCTGTCGGCGATGTCGACGCGTCCTCCCTCGCCGACGTAGTGAACTTTGGTTCCCGTCGAGTCGGGTCCGAGGGAGACCCGACCTCCGTCGCCCGTGTACTCGATGTCGCCGCTGTTTCTTCCGATCTGAAGACGACAACCGTCTCCGATCATCCGTATCCTTCCCCGATTCGTCGCCAAGGTCAATCTGCAACCATCGCCGGTCACCTCGATGTCTCGCTCGTTAACGTCCATCCTCAGCGAGAGACCGTCGCCGACGAATCTCTCAATCTCCGCCAGTCTCTTCACCTCGTCGACGAATTTCTCAGAATTTTTAACACCGAAATCCTTCGTTCCACGATTCTTTTCACCGCTCGACGATTGGTCGCGAATAATTTTATTCCTCGTTTCGGAGCGAACAATTTTGCCCGATTTTTTCCCACCCACGCACCTGTTAACCGTACGAACGATATTTGTTTCAGAGTCCAGCGTTCCGTCGAGAGATTTCTCGAACTCGACGATCCGCAGCTTCTTCTCCAAGGACGGACTTTTTTCCGTATTGTTCGAGCACTTCCCGCTGCGATTCGGAGCCTCGTCCGGATTCTTCTTCTTCTTCTCCCGGAAAACACTTTCCGAAGCCTCGGCGTGAGCGCAACTCGTTTTTCGATCGATCTTCGTCTCGGCGCTCGATGCTTCGACGACGAAACGATCGCTCTTCTCCTGGCGATGATCGTCGGAATTTTTCGCACCGAAACACATGTTCATTGTGTCGTGTGTCAGTTGTTCGAGCGAAGGTACGGCGGTGTTGGTGAAAAATGTTTTGTACGCTCGGGAACTACAGCTGCCGAGAGCCGGACGTAAAATGCTATCCGCACGGAATTATAGTGTGCGATATAAAGCAATCGCGACACTCGTAGCTGTCCAATCAACGGCGCTCGGCATCAGGTTCTTCCCCCGAGCAAAAGAGAGCCCGCATTACTCGGCTGAAGCTCTCTCACACCGACGCGTTATACCGAACCCGTCCTTGCCTCGTCGCGTGGCTCGGCCACGTAATCGCTCGAGGGAATAACTCGACTGCTCGTAGACGATAATGATTCAATGGCACCGCGCGAAAGCTACCGGCCACCGGGAAGTCCTCGCCTCCTCCAAGGACAGGGAAAAAATGTAAACGAAACAACAAATCACTGGAATTCGGCTGCAATGTTCTCACACGAGTTATTGCGATGTTCGTAAAAGAAAAGGAAAAACATGTCTGTAGAAAATAGAATCATCGACGTCTTATCGAGAAGGCAGGAAAATCGTTTTTGATTATTTTTCGTATCGAGATTCTTTTTGCTCATTTTTCATATCGAGATTTTTTTGCTCACTTTTCATATCGCGATTTTTTTGCTTAGTTTTCATATCGAGATATTTTTTGCTTGTTTTTCATATCGAGATCTTTTTTTACTTGTTTTTGCATATCGAGATTTTGTTTTGCTCATTTTTCGTATAAGGATTTTTTTGCTTATTTTTCATATCGAGATTTATTATTCACGGTTTTATATTTTGAGCGAAGCACCATTTACAATTGTTTTCCTCCTCGGCGCAGAAGCCACGAATTGGTATATTATGCTAACAAGGGAGGGAAGTGCGCGATTGTCGCCGAGCGTGAAGTTCACCGCCTGAGCGAAGCGAGGGCAGAGAAAATACGCGCCCACTCGTGTAGCGTACGATACTTTTTTTCCGACTTCTTTAAAATAACCACACATTTTCCGTCTCAAAATCGTCATACTCCCCAATGACAATTCCTCCCCCGGAAGTAATGGAACAGCACTGCGTACGCGCACAAATTAATGATCATTGGTCAATAATAAGCGTTTTTCCGAGCGAGTTGCAACGCAAGTAATATGGTTATTTTAGCGAAGTCGGAAAAAAAATTACGTGCGACGCAACTATTTCGCGATAAAAAAGGGACTATCAACGAATGCAGATTGAATTTTAGATGTTATGTTTCTGCCCTGATGAATCGGAGTTTCCAATTTCGTTTAAATTTTCGGTTGGTCCTCAATTTGCGACTTCAATCGAGTCATTCTATCGGACCCTCCTCGTCGTCGTTACTTAATTACCGCTCCTCCTTCCGTTCCGTAACAGCTATTCGTTCTCCTCCGTCCGTCCGTCCTCTTTTCTCGTTCGGCTCCAATTTCTAACGTTTCCATCACTAAAATTGATTGTGTCCAATTTATTTTCCAGAATGACGTTGACCGGCCGGACATGAGCGAGGCCCTCCAGCAGGCAATCGACTCTCCCGACTCGAGCGGAACGGCTAGGATGTTGCTCCACGGCGAAGTGGACGAGGAGGTCGTCGGTAAATCGACTTTGAGCCCTCAGCACGTGGCTCGTCAGGATTCCGGAGTTCCGGAGGATATGGCGTCGCCGAAGAACGAGAGCGCCGAGGAGGATCCCGACGGGACGATGAACAGCGATTGCAATATCACGGTCATTCACGTTACCTCGGATAACGCCGAGAAAATCGAGGGGATCGAGTCCATTGCTCGGGAGGCTCAGGACAACGAGACGTCGCCGTTGCACACGACGCCTGAGAGCAAGGACAGCAAGGACGGCAGCGATAGCGGGGTCGAGGGGTGCATCGGTGAAATTCCAAGGGTATAAAGAAATCTTAATTTAAATGTCCTACGCAATTATATTATACATTAGCGTTTATGTTGTCTCGCGCGTTTGCAGTATCTCTGGGAGTATCTGTGAAAATTTGTGACTATCCATGTGAGTATTTGTGAGCATCTGTGAATATCTGTGAGTATCTGTGCGTATCGGTGTGAGGGTTCAATCGACATGAACCTTATCATTATGTGGATATTTTACAAAATTGTTTATTCGTCCCAATTTTCAAGAATTAACCGGAAGCGGCGTTACCCCTCCTGGTTTATAATATATGTAAATCTATTTTGTATGCTGCTAGTTTATAATGCGTATGAATCTCATTTATTTATAGAAATTAATAAATGTCTTTAATTATTTTTTATTGAATTTTTCAGGTGGAGTACGCGAGTAGTTGTAACGGTCTGGACGAGGCGTCCTGCGACTCGAGTCTCGTGAGCTGCTGCTCGGTCTACGAGGATCCTTGCGCGATAATGCCGGAGGACCCTCGCATGCCGACGATCCACACGAGTACGACGAGCGGCGGGGTCGGCGGTGGCGAGGGAACGAGCGAGGGAGGCAGCGAGTCCTCCTCCGTGGCCGGAAGCGTCGGTGGTCCGCGAAGCGGAAGAACGTCCTCGGCGAAACGAAGCTCCTTCGCCTCGTCGAACTCCAGCAACGTCTCAGCCTCCGTAGGCAAGAGAAAAACCGATTCCGGGAGCAGCAAGAGCAGCAGCAATCAGTCCTCGACGACGAACGATCACAATGCCTCTCGGTGCGCGGCGACTCCTCGAGGGAAAGCCCGCTCGAACGTTCCCTCAACGCCGAGAGCTTCGTCGAGCAGCAGAACTCCGGCGAGCAGCGCGGCGTCGCGGGATCGCGGCAGATCGCGCGAGGGAAGATCGGCAGCCCGAGAGAGTTCGACGACTCCAGGCTCGAGCATGAACGCCGAACGTCGCGGCTCCGCCAGCACTAAATTTCGAACTTCCGGAACGCCAATGGGTGCTCAAAACGGCGTCAACACGCGAACGCGAACTCGTCCACTTCCCGACTCTCTTCCGTCCGTACTGACGACGGAGATTGACAGAGACTTGGCGGCCCAGCGAGGCCGCAGCGCAACCGGAAGTTCGCGGTCCCGGGGAGGCTCCTGCAGCTCGCGAGGAAGGGGCAGCACTCCGGGCTCGACTCCCTCGGAGGACGGCCGAAAGTCTCTTCTCTCGAGCAGCAACGTCAACAGCGCACCCAGAAATCTTTACAGTTCGAGGAACGAGAGGACTTCCGGTCTCGACGACAAAGCTCTCGAGGCTTACGCGACGCTGCCGCGAGCGAGAAACAAGAGTAATTTTTCGATGGTAAAGTCGATGGACCGCGCCGACGAGATTAACGGCGGGACGAAACAGGAGAGCAGATCGGCGAGCAGAGACGCGAGTCTGAGCAGACTGAGCGCGGCTAAGAAGCCCCGCGTACCAAGCTCAAGAGACTCGGCCAGTCTGAGAAAATGCTTGCCACCTTATCCGCGCGCGAAGACGACGGAGAAAACGAGAATTTATCACGAGACTAGCGTGCAGACCGGACTCACATGCGAGGACATCGAAAATGCCCTCGCCGGCGTGGCCGTTCGCCAGCACGATCCCGAAGTGCGCGAGCGGCTCGAGGCTCACAGCCAGACCGAGGGCACCTGGGAGGAATTGCGCGACGTTCAGTGCCAACTAAAAATCGCAACGGCCGAGGCGAATCAACTGAGAAAGGACAACGAGAAAGCCGAGATCGAGAGATCGAAGCTGGAGAGACTGCTTGCCGAGGAGAGAGCCGATCATGCGTTCGCCCGACAGGAATTGGATAAAAATTCACGAAGAGTACTCGCAATGCTCGGCACCCCGCAGTCCGAGCAGGCCGAAGGAAGCGACAGCTTTCTCGAACTCGAGACACACTTTCAATCCTCCGGTCAGGTTGTCGCCAATCAACAGATCGAGATCGCCGATCTTCAGTCACTCTGCAGAATGCTCAACAGGGTGAGGAATTCTTAGCAGTAGTTGTTGTAAATGTATTTATTGACATTAGTGTTGACATTAGATATGCAATACATCGGAGCTGGGCAAAGTACTAAAAAATACTACTAGTAGTTTTATGCATAACGATTGTAGGTGAACAATTCTTACTTACAAGACAATATGAAATTTTATTTATTTACTTTTTTACATAATTTGAAGGCGTTTTGAATATCGTCTGAAACAATTTTTTTCGCAGGATTTGGAGAAGAGTCTCGCGGCGCAGAAGGCGTTGCTTCAGCAGCAACAGGAACTTGAAGCAGAGTCAACGGAGATGCAGGATTTCTTGCAGGAGGAGAAAACGACCCTGGCCGAGGCTCTGAAAGACGCCGAGGTTGAGGTGAGATTTTTGCTTTGGATTTTTTTTTTCTATTCACTTGCACAATTTACTTGCATTCACCGCTTATTTATTATTCTTATCTGTAGATTGCCACAAAGGACGAGCTTCTGGCTCTGCGCGACATGGAATTAGCACGCCTCACCGAAGAGTGCAAGCATCTCGTCCGAATGAGCGAACAGCGAAGGTATGATTCTTAATAGTCGAGAGAACGAATCAAAGCGTACGACTACTGAAGTCTCTCTACTCTCTTTATCTCCGTTACAGGCAAGAAAATCTTTCTCTCGGTATGAAACTGAACGCTGTGGAGCGTCGAAGCAGGGAATTGTTACTCGGTCAAGGGGCTGCGGTTTCCGGAGCTGCGGTAGCACTTTCAGGCCTCGGCACGAGACTCGAAGGATTGGTCGACCAACTCGTCCGGTCGTACAAAATCTCGGAGAAAGATCTCGAGGTCACTGATGCATAAATACATCGCTCATAGTCGAAAATTCAATGATATAATTAATTCACGGTTTCCTAAATTTCGACTACTAACAAATGTTTAATTGTATTGTACACGTACGATTTTTAGGATGTCGTATATCACAACGAAGCTTACAGTCGAAGCAACAGCAGTGCAGAATCGAGCCCGGTGAGCTCAAAGCACAGCCTGAAGGAATGCACGCCGAGCCCAAAAAGAGGATCTTTCGTCTCAGCGGTCATCGGAGCCATAAGAAACGCAGCAACTCATCCATTCGCCACGAGAACTGCCGACAAAAAGCCGTCCCCTGTCGAGTCCACGAAACATATTTTTAAAGGTAAAATGAAAAGTAAAAAAACAAAATATCTCGAAATTTTTTTTTCACCATAACAAAGGTTCCTCTATGAGGAAGCAAAAAATACAAAAAATGCTTTTTCATAGAACAAAGGCAAATCATAAGGAAGCGATAAGAAAATTTCAATTTTTAACTTAAAAAAAAAGTATTCTATCTGTTTCTCTATTTCTAACTGTTTCTCATTGACAGTTTTTTTTACGTTTATATTTCTTTGGACAAATTGCAGAACTGAGTACAGATTCTTCGTCCGATTTGCTCGACTTTGAGACCGAGCCATGCCTCATGATGGAGAGTGTCCTGGAGGACGTTCCCCTGCCTGACACGTACTCGCACAACATGGTATCGAGCAGCGATTCGTTGCGCAGAGCTCTGAGCGTACCCGAGCCGATCGACGAAATAAATTCACGACTGCCCAGGCTGAGCGACGAGTGTACCAGTCTTAATAATCTTACACAAGCCATTTTGAACCGACGAAGGGTACGTCTGGTATATTAAATATAACCATTTTTTCCCCACGAAATGTGCGGATTTTTAGGAGTTGTAAACTTCGCTTCGGTCAAAGGAGATTTATTGTTTTTTTTTGTGTGTACATAACAGGCCGAGGACGAGGAAGACGTGGACGATTGTGATTCACCGAGCGAATCGGAATGCATTGGCGGCGGCACGGAAAGCAATTCAACAGCGCCGATCGGTGACTACTGTCCTGCAGTGAATCTCGTCGATCAGGTTATCGACGTCGACAATCTCGTGACAAAACTCTTGAAGGTGCTGCGCATCATTCAACTGGACAATGACACGTGCATCAGAGATTTGCGCGACGACAAGTGAGTAGTCTGAATCTACGCTCTACGTCTAAACTCGACTGAACGTTTTATTTATTTATTTTATTTTAATTTTTCTGTTCAGATCCGAATTGGAATCGAAGCTCGAAGCACACAGCAGCGAGCTCGAAGAGCTCCGTAAATTAGCCGAAAATTTTTACAATTCTGACGAGATATTCGCCGATGCAATTGACGATCGTAGGCGAACGATCGTCGAGAATCGCAAGGTGTCCGTGGATTCGGAGACTTCGATCGAAAAGTCGGTAGAGGATGAAAAAAATTCGCCATGCAAGATCCAGCCAGACGACGTCCATTCCTGAACGACGTTCGTCGATACTATTACACTATAGTCGTCTTCGTAGCTATCGTCTCGCGATGATTCTGCACAGTCGAGTTTCTCGTATCTCCCACTTTTGGCCCCCGCAACTGACGCTCGATACGAGAAAAAATATATGTAAATAAGTTACAATAATCAATATAATCGCCGCGAATATGTTTTCCAATCGATCGAAAGTACGACAAGGGTAATATCGTCGTAAAAAAAAACAAAGAAAAAAAAAACACTCAAATTTCCATACCATCAGCCCGGATAGACAAATGGAGAAGTATCGCGGCAAGCCTTTTGTGAAAATTGTCGTCGACAAATTGAATAGCGTTTAGAAAAAATTGCCAATACTTGCATGTGACCGTGGAAAATTCTGTATATTAGACGTAACGTAGTAAAAATCGAGATAAGATTAATGTTCGGCATGTTTGATCGACTTTCGTTGCCAACTTTTTCAACTGCCTATCAGTGCGAGAAGAAAATGAAAAAGAAAGAAAAAAAAGAAACAACAACGATTTGCCCAAAAATATTTTATCTAGT
This sequence comes from Ichneumon xanthorius, assembly GCA_917499995.1. Taxonomy (NCBI): domain Eukaryota; kingdom Metazoa; phylum Arthropoda; class Insecta; order Hymenoptera; family Ichneumonidae; genus Ichneumon; species Ichneumon xanthorius. The sequence goes on along the minus strand of OU824204.1, from coordinate 751,865 downwards.
CGGAGCGAGTCCTCGATTCCTCGTCGATCAGCCTCGACTCTCAATCACTCTGTGTCTCTAATCTCTTGAGAAAATCTTATGCGACAAAAGGAGTTGTTGGTGAAACGGCAACTTTTTAATTTTTATCCCAACGACAAGTCTCCCCGAAACGGCTGTTGTACAGCTCACGGCGATGGGATATCCTATTATATCTAGACCGTATAGTATAAACCAAGAACAATTTTTCTACTAAATGACGTGGTGATGATTATGACGATGATGATGATGATGATACCAAAACAAGATACTAAACTGGTCAGACGTGTATGGTAATTTTTAATCAAAATAAATCTCGTCTTGAGTCGTCGTTAATCTTTTGTTTTAAATTACATTTCAAACGATCTTTTATTGTTTCATTTTGAAAAAGGAATAACAAATAATAAACTGGAAACACACATCACTGGTGCGAATGAACTCGGCGCAGCAGCGGCGACAGTAGACCCATCAAACGAAGACCCGGTCTGTAAATAATAACAATAATAACAATAATAACAATAATAAGTGGAATTTCGATTAAAGTTGAAGTAGAAAATAATTCATGTTAAAACGTACTTGTGAGAAGATTTTCCATCGGGCTTTGCCCCGACGGTTTCGACATCCGGTTTGCTGATCGGTTTCATAATGGCTTCCTCCTCGTCGGGTTTCGGTTTTTGGACGACGTCATCGAGATGCGAAACGCCGAAAATATCTGAGTCCGCACCGCCGGGTAGACCACCGGCGAGAAGAAGCGCCTCGACCGGTGCGACGACGACGACGACGCCGTCGACGTGAATTCTATAGTTCTCCGTACCGTTTTGTCGCTGATCGTAGTGATCACCCGGCTGAGAGGGTTCCACGACGAGGGCAGAGTCCTGGGGCGCGTCGACCGGCGCGGCGGTGGCCGAACATACGACGGAGAACAGAAGAAGTATCAGTTCGGTCGCTTTGAAGATTCTCATGTTGATGCTGCAGCAGGATACCATTGGGTACGTGAAAAACTGACCGATCGATCAAACGATATGTACTTGTTCGACTGTGTACGACGCAGTTAATTTTATTAATCGAGTTGGAATATTTTTTTAACGTGATTATTGTTACTCCAGATGAAGTCGAGTCGGAGTGCGAGCGACGTCTGAGCTGGACGGAGGTTCGAAGGATGGAAGACTGCAGGACGGATCTCCCCACTCGAGGCCCCGAGGATTCCCTGCCATTCCCTGCCAAGTTCAAGAACCTTTCGTGACCGGAAGACCCGCGATCGGTTCGTGCATCCTCTCAGATGGGAGGTGCGAATGGAAGACTATTCTTCATCTTCCACTTCTATGGGGTATGAAATTATACCGTACGTAACGCCTCTCAGAATTCTGAGGGGCTTCAGATGTGAGGTAATATCAACATCGCGATCGACCGGTTATCCGGGACACGCGAGATCGTTTTTTTCGTTGTTTTTTTTATTTATTTTTATGTAATTCTTTTTTTTTATTCACGCAGGAGTATCGAGGTTTGATCGGGAGGGGACGAGGAGCGAGGATCGCGATGGAGAACCGGTCACGACCGAGGCCAATGTCCTGCAGTGACCTCATCGAGGAATTGAATTCTTTTGCAGTTTACGCGAGAGAGCATACTCTCGCCACTTTGAGCGGAGGAGCCAATGAGATACGTATACCTGCGCGTCGAAGAGTACTCGTCGTCGATCGTCCCGCTACAGAGTGCGCTCGAGTGCCATCGACCTTCTACAGGCAAAGGCTCCAGTGGAGTCGCGTAACCGGCAGCCTTGGCCTTGCTCTTCGTAGCTGGCTGCTCGATGTTAGAAAACAAACGATTGCGCAACAAAGAGCGGAAGGCTTTACTTTCTCGTAGCTCGATTCCGATCCTACCGAACGACCATTCGTACGACCGATCGACTTATCCTGCCGGCAGGACAAGCGCTAATTTTATTATTAATTATTCCAACAATTAAATATTACATATTGGCAACTAGAATAGAATAGTTTTGTTTATTCGCGTCCTGAGAACCCTCAAGGACACCGTGCTCCAAAAATACAATGACGCTTAACAGAAAAAAGATGCAGCAAAAATTATGCAATGAAAATTCAACAAATCAAATTAAATATATCAATAAAAATTAGACAAGTAACAGAAAATAAATGAAAAGGAAAATAACAGCGAAGCGCACCCTGCAAGCGACCGACCAATCTGGGAATCTAGGGAAAAGAATAAGAGTTTTCATTTTCACAGTCCATTTATTGTTTAAACAACTTACAAAATCATATTTAAACAAAAATCACCGGTGCGACTATTGCTATCTATTTTCTACAGTCATTTCCGCAAAAAAATGTATACTTTATATATATATGAAAAAATTGCTTGAGGCGATAAATTAATAACGCAAAAGTACGGTAGACCTATCTTTATTACCAAAGAATAACAATTATACTAAAAAAAACATTGCAACGTAGAATGATTAATGATTGAATAATGTAGATTATTTTTGTAGAAACGTTATAATGTCAACGAAGATGCGCGAAGAATTCAGAGCTACGCCTCTACTCGAAATTGGCATACACCGAGCCGATTGCGAAACCGTTCAGGCCCGCAGTTCTCGATTCCACCTCCGAGAAGCTGAGGCTCTCTTTCCGCCGATCCGACGCCGTTTCCTCGGTCTTTGCCGGCGATTCCAGCGATCTTGTTCCCCAAGGGCTCCGAGCCGCTGCTCTTCGGTGGTAGCTTCGACACAGCCAAACTTTCCGACGAACGGTTCTTCAGACTCCTGGCTTTCTTCGAAGGAACTTCGGATTTTTCCAGATTTACATTAACATTTTTATTTTTGTTCTCTTCCAGACTCGGGATCGAGGACTGGGAAGCCACGGCCTCGACGGGATGATCTTCTTTGACGATGGCGATGATCTTCACCCTCGATTCGTCACCCTCGATGTTCTTCTTCGCGGATTCGTCGCTGCTGATTCTCGTGATCGCGGTGTCCACCTCGGGAACGGAAGAATGACCGTCCGCACTCTGGTGATCGGCTTCGGGCTGCGCCGCGTTTCTAGAGTCCACGTTCTTCAGATTCAATGCCGCAGCCACAAAGGGATCCACCAGCTCGGCGACGTCGTTCAAAATCCCGGACGACGGCACGAAGACGAACATGAAATTGTCGAGTTTCGCGTGAACGTTGAGGGAGCCGTCCTGGCGCTGATCGTACGTGTTGATCGGCCTCCTCGGTGCCCCGAGAACGAGGGTCGATGAAACGAAAAGAAGAAATATCGTCTTCATTGCGAATTATTTATATTTTTCTTCTCGCCACCGGTAAAAGTTTAAGATGCTGCGACGGATTCTGTTTCGTGGCCGTGCTCAACGGTCTCTCGTACACGACTGGAGCCGCGGAAGCTCCGTAACCGCTACCGACCCTGCGAACTCTCGGTGCTCGCGATGCTACCGTACGACCGAGACAACCGTCGAGGAAGTCGCTGGCATCGTGAACTTTCAGAATTAACGGCACTCGAGGTGATATCTCATGGCAGGAAATTACGTCCTTTTTTTTTATTAAACGACAAGCTAATTGGGGATTCTCATTCGAACGCGAGGAGATGAGTTAAACACCGGTTAAAATTTTATGTCGAGAGCAAGTTCAATTTTTACAGTTCGACTTCCGAATTTTTCTATTAATTTTTTTATTTCAATTTTCAAATTCTTCTTTCAATTTTTTTATTTCAACTTTCATATTCATCTTTCACACCTTTTCAATTTCAATAAATTCTTCTTTCAATTATTTTCGATATCAACTTAAAAATCTTCCTCCGATGGACTTACTTCTTGGTAGCGACTGGTATAGAGAGAATCTTACACTCGTCTTCTTTTTTATTAAGTAAAAAAATTAATTTTACAATTTTTTATTGAATAAAAAAACACGTACTATGCAGTCGAGATACATTTTCAGGTAGTACAATGTTTTACAGTACCGTTGACACAGTAGATACACCCGAGAGATCTATGACGCGACTAACAATATTTTGTATCTGGTTCGAGAAACGCGAAATAATAACCGCGACATAAGTTCAAGGGTCTGGCGATACTGGGAGTCCGCGGGTCACGGCGGAGCTGGACACTGGTCCGAGCAGCACGCAGTGACCCCCTTTCACCAATTGAGCAGATTATTCAACGATCCTACCGGTTAAACGCGTAATTGAATTACGTCTTCAATCTCAAAGTCTTACTGCATTTATAGATCGAAACGCTGAGTTCGTAAACAAAAAAATATTAAAATTAAATTCTGCGGGATCTCTTAATTAAATGGCACATGACTGGCGAAATGTTTTTCGTTTTACTGCTCGGCTTCGGATCTGTGGACTCTGACCGGCAGGTCTTTTCTCATCCCAAACCGGCCCTTCTGACTGAACCTCGCGCCCAGCTTCATCAATCTAACGGAAAAATAAATTAAATAAATTAAATAAATTAAATAAATTAAATAAATTAAATAAATTAAATAAATTAAATAAATTAAATAAATTAAATAAATTAAATAAATTAAATAAATTAAATAAATTAAATAAATTAAATAAATCAATTGTCTTACGGTAGGAGCGATATGCGTCTGCGGCTTTGAATCGCCCCGCATCGACCTTTCTTCGTGAGCGTGTATCCGGACGGGCATTGTTTCTTCGGGCTCGGTTTAATCGCAGCGACGGAACTCTGATCTTCCGTCTCAATTTTATCCACCGTCGACTCCCCGATCGATTCATCGACGACTTTGTCATCGATTCGCAATTTAATCTCTGTTTCGTTGCTTGCAGTTTGACCTCCCGATGGATCGAGCGTGATCGCTTCTTCCTCGCTACCGGGACTCGAAGAATTCGTCGCAGTCGCTAGCTGCTCCTCGGGATTCTTCGACGTCGTGGAATCGGCCTCGACACTTGGCGAGCTCGTCGTCGTCGTCAATGTGGACGGATTCGTCGGCCAGGTGATCCACGGTTCAACCGAACTCGTCGAAATCGGACTGCTCGTCGGCTTCGCTATCGGCTTTATCGTAAAGTCCCCGTAGTCGTAAGAGTAATCGTAGTCCTGCGAAGAAATTGCGAGGTAATTCATTCAATCCACGAACTTCGTTTCAGACTCAAGGCCAGATATTTTTTCGCCAAAGTTTGAAGTTTGATAAAAAATCGATCTCTTCATCTCGATAAAAGATAATAAGTACGGTTATTAATATTAATTATACGGTGAAGAATCTCCGGGCAGATAAATACTGGCTGTATTCGTGTAATTGTAATTACAGTTACCGTGTAATCGTCGAGGAGTTCGGAGTCGAGAAGGGCAACGACCTCAACATCTTTGAGATGAATTTGAACGTTCAGTTCGCCGGTCTGTCGCTGATCGTAGGTAGCCGGATTGGAAAGAGTTGCCCGACCGTGGAGGACGAGGATGCCGATAGTGTAATATAGTAGGTGCAGCATGACGACGACTTCCGCGTGTTGGTCCGTTGATCAGCGGGAGATAAGAGAGCGAAGAACCGTCGGGTGCGAGAGTTGACGTAAAAATGAGAATAAATCCGACGGGTCTTCGAAACTCTTTGTACTCGGCCAGCGAGGGACGAAGGAGTAACTGTAGCTGCACACTGATTCTTGGCTCGCGATCTCGCGGGTCTTAACGGACACGAAGAACCGGTATTTCCCGAGCCGGTTTACTCATCGAGAGCGAGTACATCGAGGGAATTCAATGATTTTATATTCCACAGGACATTGGCCTCCGCTCCGAGGCTCTTCACTCCGATATCGACTTTTATTCTTATTCGGGCTCATCATTATTCGTACTACCTGCTCTGGTTTTTTATAGTTAAATTATCATCGAATTGATTCGATTCGATAAAGTTGAATGTTGCGCGTTCGGTTTCTCAACGCGGTGATGTATAAATGTTATAGTAATGAAGGTGAAAAATATTCGTTTATGTGCAGCACGTATATAGCGATAAAAATAATCCGTGATTCTTTTTTTATACTATTCGAAGGACTCTTTCTTACCGCCAATAAAATTGTGTAACTAGGCGATTTTTTGAGTGGAAGTGACGTCATATCGGAAAAACGTCATTACCGGTTTGAAAATCTGATTCTTCGACCGAAAGTAACGTCATACAGGAAATATGTCACTTCCGGTTTGAAAATCTCAGTTTTCGAGATTGTCTTCAGCTTTCCTTCAACTTTATTGTCTGTGGCACATGCTCTCACGAGAGTGCGATAGCCATTAAAGGAAGAAAGAAGAAGAAACTTTATTGTCTGACGAAAATAAAATGCCACTACTACTACATTTCTTACAATCGTTTACAATAAGAAAATTCGTTGATGTATTCTTCATTCAACATTGTGGGCACTCTCAGGTTCATATTTCAACAAGTTCAAATTTTCAATACATTTCGTTTCTTATACCGCTATAAAACATGAATATCAATTAATTGAACTGTACAGGGAAATTTAGAATGTGTAATTTCATATTCGCGAATCTAGATTTATTATTCTACAACGACCGAAGATGGGTTCGCATCTTCGGCTCGCAGTGCAGCGCGCAGTAGTGGCGCTGCAATCGGTCGAGCTTTCAATCTTTCGTGGTCGAATTTGCGTACAATCGGACGCATTTGCGGTCGATACGTAGTCGGCGGTGCTGATAGGGAAGGCTACGGATTTTTCGACGTTGTATTATTTCCTCACGCGAAATGGCGCGAGAGTCCGTTTCGCCCGTGGAACACACAAGATAGAGGAAAAAAAAAAACATTCAAGCGCAGTTAAGAAAATACTCTCTTGGAAAGTTTATCGAACGTTGTTTGTTATAACATTTTTGCTTATGTATCTAGTATCGGTAAGACAGAGCCCTGCTCCATGTGTATAGCTTGATGGGACAGTGCCTCCCAGAGCCTATTTTGTACTTGTCTAAAAATGTTTAAAAAATGGAACACGCAAAAAAGTTGACCAAATTTGTGACCAAAAAAAATGAGCTCTATAAAGTTAGCCATACAACTTTAATTTAAAAATTTGCAATTAATACCATTCGATTGGTGGTTGTTCGGTGGTGATTGGTAGCCTAATTAAAACATTTGGTGGTCAATCGTTTAATTACAATAAATAAATAAAAAAATGAGGCCCAAAGTTAGCCATAATTAATTTTTTTTCTTAAAATTACTTCAAATAGGGCTCAATCGATGCGGAATCGTTTGGTGGTCAAGAATAATATAATTAAAACGTTTGGTGGTCACTCGTTTGGCTTAAAAATGTAAAAAACTAGGTGCGCCTTAGGGTGGCCCTTCATCAGTGCCTCGTACGTTGGCGACCATGATCATCACGAAAATAAATAAATATTATAAAATAAATAAATATAAATTGTCTATGTAAACGTGAACATTTTTATAAATTTGACTTTTTTTATATTAAAATTTGTTTATCCTATATTCACTACGAATAACACTATGAAGACTGTATATAAAATATAAAAATAGTGAATTACCAATTGAAACGAAAGTTATTGTAGGTTGTCCATATTCTGACAGAACCACAATCGTACGCTGTTATCCCGACACCTTTCCGTGTTAAACCGATTATAGATAAAAATTTTTTTATACCAACAATTGTTAATTGATCTGTTTCAATCACCGATAGGGTATATGAGGAGCCCGCTCGACAAGCGCCGTGATCACTCGTCCGAGCGTCAGTAAAGACTGGTTGATACTCCCAGCTTCCCGGGCCCGACGATCGACAGCTCCGGATCTCCCGACGTTCTCGCTTCCCGCCAAATCGACTAAATTTAATTTACCCGTCTTCAATAACTCCTCGCCGTCTACGGTGTTCTCCTTTATGTGCACCGTTATCGAGAACACTGTGTGCGAACGACTCGATTGTGCGTTCATTTCTCCAGAATCTTGTACACTTCACTCTTGTTGTGCACCGTCGCCTCTTCCAGGCCCTGAATTATCACCGCTCCTTTGCGCGACGCGTCCTCGTAAAGCCTTGAACGCCAAAAAAAGTACGTTACAATTTATAGTACATTTAATTTCACTACTATATAGTGTACTACTAGTGATGATGTTGGATCGCGCGATTGGCCAAATCCATTAGACATACTAAACATTCCAAAATATAGCATACGCAATGAAATTTCGAAATCCATTCTACATGCAATCAAAACAGAAACTCTGAAATCCATTCTAAATGGTATTAAAACTGGTGGGGGAGGGGGGGGGGCAAATATCCAAACCAACAAACAAGTCCAAAATTTTCCAAAAAATATATAAGATAATAGTTTTTAATAAATTTCCCTGCTCATAAAATTACTCAATGTACATACCTAATCTTGGAAGCATCATCCGTAGGCGACAAGAGGTCAAACAATTCCTCGTTGTAGAGCTCCAGAAAGCTGACTCTAACGGTATACTCTTGGGCATCTTTCCTGTGCCTGTTTGACCGTAAGCAAACACGGTACAATTGTATCCAGCGAGAACTTCGTCCAGGAGAGGACTGACCACTGCATTATACACATCAACCTACAAAAATGGGGTACAAACAAACCAAGCATTATTTTGTGTCTTCATGAAGGGACATGGAGTTTCCAAGATTATAACAGTACCTGTTTAGATTCGGGTCCGAAGACTCTGTCGAATGTTAACTTTTTCGTTAACTTGTCCTGTGGCCTCTCCCGGACGACAACCTCCTTGCAGGATGTGGCTTCTACGACAGTCGCAGATTTACCCGTTCTTTCTGCATTGTTAGTCGGCCTGTTTATGTAAAATTGAACTTTTTAATACGACCAACACGACTGGTGTTTCAAATATTCCGCTACCAAATCGTGAGCGTCATAAGAGAATAGAGAATAGAAATGCTTTTCTCTGTGTAACATAATCAAACTTTTTTGCATTCGCAGAAGGTCGAACCACCCGCCGCACCGATCTAAGCGCGCAGCTCCGTAGGTGGAAAGAGGAGCGTGCATTAAAAAAGAAAATCGAGGAACAGAAAAAAAAACCTGTATTCAAAGTCGGCGTCGTTCGTCACAAGTTTCACTCACCTCCGATTAGTGTCAGGGGCAAGTCGAAAAGAGAGCCATGTCCCAAGGGAGGACAGAAAGTGGAGAGTCCGCCAACTCCACCAAAGAGAATAACTAGGGCGACTCAGAAGCGGTTGGAAGCAAGAAATCTTGCGAAAGCCTCGTCACCCGCTGTGGCATCCGGTTCAAAAGTATCTCCTTTGCCAAAAGACACCAAGGGACAGTCGTTCGCTCCACCAAACTACGTATTTACAGCTCCGACAGGAGTTATAGCGATACTAATGTTCAATAAGATAGCAGTACCGTCAGTCATCAACGCGTTCAAACTTGATCTCTAAACGGCTGTTAACAAAACTCCAGAAAATGCTTTGAATAATACTGGACAATCACCAATAATGAAAGGTCGATTGGAGCGTTGCATGGCTGTGGACGACCCTTTGAGTTCACCGTCATTGGCATCGAAATCCAATTGCAATTCGTCGACCGATTTCTGTCGACGTTTATCTGTTCACGATAATGTTCGTGAGAAGAAGATCGCACAGGACGCTGGGCTCGACGGTGATTTAATCGCTAGTCCAGGATTCGCCGAAGAGGCACCATCGACGAGCAGAATGCGTGAGACTATCAAAGAGCCGGAGGAGAGTCGCTTGGAAGATGGCGGACAGTTCACACGTAATTTTTTTGTTCCACTAAAGCATATCCACAAATATCCGTTCAATCCGATATCGGAGTCACTTCAATTGTTCAGCACTCTTTTACAAAATAACTGGGAATCCAGTGCCATTATATATTTTCACTGTGGAAGCATCCTCAAGACTACCAGAGAAGGAAGAAGTGGAGCCGCGACCCCGCATAACGCGACCGCGTGTCCCACCCAGCCCCCGGACACACAGGCTAATTCTATTGTGGCTATCACGATTCTGGTTCTGTCAGAATATGGACAACCTACAATAACTTTCGTTTCAATTGGTAATTCACTATTTTTATATTTTATATACAGTCTTCATAGTGTTATTCGTAGTGAATATAGGATAAACAAATTTTAATATAAAAAAAGTCAAATTTATAAAAATGTTCACGTTTACATAGACAATTTATATTTATTTATTTTATAATATTTATTTATTTTCGTGATGATCATGGTCGCCAACGTACGAGGCACTGATGAAGGGCCACCCTAAGGCGCACCTAGTTTTTTACATTTTTAAGCCAAACGAGTGACCACCAAACGTTTTAATTATATTATTTGATATCTCCTTTATCCTCCTCGTTGTCCTCTTGACTGTCTTCAGGAATTCCCGGGGGTCGGGGTGGCTCTTCCAATAATTCACGTTTTTTTAAAAGTATGAAAAAGAATAGCTTTATTAAATCTTTCGTCGTACATCCGTTACTCTCCTCTTCCAAAACCCGACTCTCTTTCTCTTTGTTCCTCCTGGCGCTCAACCTACCGTCTCGCCGCGCCACCTATTCTCGGCCACGCATGCCCAAACCATTTGCCGCGCTACTTGAATGATTATATCTTCTTTTTTTTTTTTTTTTTTTTTAATTCTAACATATTCTTGACCACCAAACGATTCCGCATCGATGGAGCCCTATTTGAAGTAATTTTAAGAAAAAAAATTAATTATGGCTAACTTTGGGCCTCATTTTTTTTTTATTTATTGTAATTAAACGATTGACCACCAAATGTTTTAATTAGGCTACCAATCACCACCAAACAACCACCAATCGAATGGTATTAATTGCAAATTTTTTAATTAAAGTTATATGGCTAACTTTATAGAGCTTTTCTAGAACCAAAAAACACGGTCAATTGACGTTCATTTTTTGGTCAATTAATGATTACAAAAAATTACCGTCACGGCACATCTCTAGTTTCGGCCCAAATCAATTTGTCCTAAATGCTCAGCCTATCGCCGATCTTTTTTTTTATTAAGATAGAAAAGTACAAAATAGGTGGCTCTGAGAGTCCTACCGCAGATCGTTCGAAAGCGCCTTGAGCCGCCAGCTCTCACATTAGGCGCTGGAAGTTGGGGTGAGCCGTGGCCGAGTGGTTCGGAGTGCGACTCACAAAGTAGTAGGCCCGGGTTCGATTCCCGGTTGCAGTCATGGATTTTTCCTTGGCTGCTTACCTCTACTTATCGTGGTTCGGATTCCACGTAAAATTGTAGGTCCCCCCTGGTCTTCTTCTTCTTAACTAATTAATTAGTTTTCGGCTAATTAAATCTCGTTCATTACGAACGATCGCCTGGAAGACGGCGCCATCTGTGTCAGATGTTCTTAATCCTGTCACCGAATAACTCTTGATAAAAGAGAAGAAGGCTGTACACTCACTAAAAGTGGTCTCACCAGTCACGCACACAATAATATATGTATTGGCCGACGCGGTTCTGTACCTGTGGCCAGTATCGGACCTGAGTGGTCCTCAAAGGTTCCGATACAAATTGATAAGAAGAAGAAGAAGAAGGCGCTGGAAGTTGTTCGGAAAGTCTTCTGCTCTCCTCCACCCCGTTTCGCATCCGCACCAAGTTCGCTGTGGTTTTGACAGTGTGCCCGCGAGGACGGGTTCCTTATTATGCAATCTGCGTGTGTCAATAACCGAAGGAAGTCGCGAACATGTGAGTCCGTTGTTTGTTCGTATGTTTGTCGTGAAAAAAAAAGAACACCATCGAATCAAAGCGTTTCGAATAAATTTCTCGAAGCACCGATCGCCTCGATCATCGAGGTTAAAATTCGATCGAACATTTTCTTGTTTACGAAACGAGCTTCTTTTACAATCGCGTATGACAGAACTCACCAAAGATATCGTTTTTTTCAGGATGCGGACGACTCTGTGCTGAGAATCGCCGAACCAATAAACCTATAATGATACTTCTACTCACACCTCTGAGGCTCTGTCGTAACGCATCATGTTCACCGATTTCGAAGTTTCTCGCCACCTGGGTAATCGTAGCAGCGCGAAAACGAATTTTTGTTTCCAGCAATGATTTTCAATAATTGTTTTTTTTTTTTTTGGGTTTTTCAGTACTCGGCGAGCGCAGCGCAGCCGGCGACGAAGGAATACCCTTTGCAGGAACTGCCCTGCATCGTGGTATCAGAAAAAACGCCAATAGCCACAGTTTTGAGGAATCCCATGATACTGTGTCCTCCCGAGGCCATGCTCAGACACCCTGGGCTACCTGCGCTTGGAGATCCAGCTGCTGACGTCACAGAGAGACCTAAGCAGGAGAAAGAACTGGAATGGCGAAAGGTGGAGGTGGACTATACAAAACTTCACAAGTACTGCCTCATGCTATCCAAGATACGACTCACCAGTAGGTATCGCGTAGCAAAACATATCTACGGTTAGGAAAAATTATACTCATACTTATATCTTGAACTTATGTCAAACTATATAAACTTATACATTTTTCAAATTTTTTTTTTTGTAGTGTTGACTCGAATTTATCTATATGATATATATTTATTTACTCTATGAAATTATTCAAATTTAACACCGTCAGGCGTTGGTAAAAATTTATTTAAAAAAGGTGTTTTTTTAATACTTTTCCTGTTGTATTTTTTTTGCAGGTCTAGTGGTAATAACGACGATGGGCGGTTACGCCCTTGCGCCCGCGGCATTCGACCTTCAGACCTTCGTGATGTGTTCGTTGGGCACGGGTCTCGTTTCCGCAACGGCGAACTCGATAAATCAATTCTTCGAAGTTCCGTTTGATGCTCAGATGTCGAGAACGAAGAACAGAGTCCTCGTTCGAGGATATTTGACGTGGGTCGATAGGAGTGCTAACTTTCAACGCAAAATCCGGTCGGGAATACGAAGTTTAATTTTTTTTCCTTCGATATTCATAGACCGGCCCACGCTGCAATGTTCGCGGCGATAACCGGCGTCGCGGGACTCACGACGTTGTATTTCCAAGTCAACGGATTAACCGCTGCTCTGGGAGCCACCAATCTCGTTCTCTACACACTCATCTACACGCCCATGAAACGCGTCAGTATTCTCAACACCTGGGTCGGTTCTATCGGTCAGTATTTTTATCTGTCCTTTCCTCTCGAATCTATAAATAAAATTTTGTTTGCTTCCTCGTAGAGGAAACTTTTCGTAAAAAAAAATATATAAAAAATCGAGAATTTAATGTCCGACTTCTTAAATTAATCTAAAACGTTGAGAAATGCAATTTGTAGCTGACGTCGGGATGTATGTGTGTGTGTATATGGCAAATTTGCATAGTTTATAATGGCTATAACTGTAACTATAAATGAGGAAACCATGTGCACCTTTTTTTTATCGCTGTATTGCGGTTTCCGCCATCTCCGATAATGTATCAACTTTTGCTTGATAGTTAACATTTTCCAGTTGGAGCTATACCACCGCTGATGGGATGGGCCGGTTGCGCCGGCGATATTTTCGCCCCAGGTGCATGGATAATGTCCGGTATGCTGTACGCCTGGCAATTCCCTCATTTCAACGCGCTCTCCTGGAACCTCCGTCCTGATTACTCGCGAGCCGGTTACAGAATGATGGCAGTTACCAATCCAGGACTCTGTCGACGGACCGCTCTGCGTTACACCGCCGCGCTTATGGGTCTCTCTTATCTTGCACCTGCGCTCGACGTGACGAATTGGTGGTTCGCCGTCGGATCTACACCGCTCAACGCCTACTTCCTCTACCTCGGTAAGATATCCGAGTCAATTTTTTTAAAAATTGCAAACGAAAGTTGATTTTTCGGTGATTTATCGTCGATGGCCAATTGGCAGTATAGATGCGATTTAAATTTATATATCAAAAAAGTGTTAAAAAATGACCAACAAATTCACACTCTACTAATTACGTAAATTTCTCGTTGCAGCCTGGCAATTCAACAAAAACTCGGACAGCGCGAGTTCCCGAAAATTGTTTCGTTTCTCCCTGGTTCATCTGCCGGCTCTGATGCTGATGATGCTCTTCAGCAAGAAGTACTGGACGAGCGCGAAAGATCAAACGGACTCGAAGCTGTACGTGGAAACGGCCCAGCAGCGAGACAGCCAGGACGGTGCTCTGAACATTTTAACGAGAATTTTAACGCCGACTGCTTCGTCCGCATAAGAAAAAACAAAAAGCTCTCTACGAGCTTATCGCGATTCGAAGATAGAACGATAGTGTACAAAGTGTTGTTGATGAGAGGAAACCCGTCTGTCATTCAATTCGATTGTACATCACTGTATTATAATTTATAGATCGATGACTTTGTAAAATAGTTCACCAATTTGCCTCCTCTCGAGATACGCACGAGAGGATCTGCCTTGTAAATAATACATACGATGACGGTGAAAATACAAAGTTTCCTTAATTTTTTTTTAGTAATATCGAAACCTTATAACGAGTCAAATTTTCTACGTCGATCGAGGCGAAATAGAAGATAGGTCGGATTCATCGTATTTACATGTATTTATTGAAAAATATCATTTTACCTAAAAGTTCGATGTCAAGTCTCGACGTCTTTTATATCCTTTCGTTTCACGGAAAATTCTCTAGCCATTTCTCTTCGAGTTTTCGTCAAATTTCTGTGTCCCGGACAATCGAGATTTTCCGTGAAACACTTGTTTCTGCAGCACTGACGACAGAGCTTGTACTCGCACTTGGAGCCCTGAAAAAGTCGTACATTCATTTCTTTTCTTTTTCTACTTTTTTGTTGTTGATTTATCGGTCAATTAACACGCACCAATGGATTCGGACAGTCGTGACACAAATCCGTGCCACGTTTGAACGTCGGTACATTTCTGTTTGGCTTTCGGGAGATTCTCCGTAATTTTTTTAAACGTTTTCTCGACACCTGGTTGCCATCGGGATCCGTAAATTCGCGCTTGCATGACGTTTTTTCCTTCAATACCAATTTTTTGAAATCAACGAGTGTTTAACTCAATTCGAATTCAAGAGATTTTTTTTACAGGCCTTACCGCTTCTATTCTCTTAGCTTCAATCTTGCTAATATGTTCCTCGGGCGAATCTCTCACGTAACTTTTGCACAGCCACGGTGGTAGCTCCAAGTTGTAGTCTGTCGGACAGATAAAAATTGAATCATAACGTTATTTGTCTTCTAACGGTACTTATTTTTAATTTTTGTAACTACTAATATAACGAACCATTTTTATCCTCCGGCCATCGGATTCGTCCCTCATGATACGGAAGATATCGTTTCCTCACAGCCTCGACCACGGATCTGAACGATTCCATCGTCGAATTTGTCGCGAGAAGATCCCTCGCCTCTTCGTTTCCTGCTAAACAGAGTCTGACTATCTAGTTAAAGCTATGCCGCGATTTTCGCGACGCATCCATCGGGATCGTTATTGAAATTTAAATAGCGTACGTATGTTGAAAAATTTTGAACAAATGTCCTCTGACGTAAGATGACGGAACCGGATGACGGTCCACAAGGTCGAGGTACTCGTGCGCAACTTCCCAACTTGGCGGATAACGCGACTCGAATATACAAGGATTGTAAAGATTTCCCTCGGCCGTCATCACACCTTCGACTTTGGTCTCGACGATGCAACGCTCCACGTCCTGGACGCACTGAATGTTTCCGTTCGCGAACATCGGTACCCTCACAGCTTCTCTATTAAGACATTTTTTAAAATAAAAAATCTTCGGGTTCATGTATACATATATTTATGTAATTTTTACATAATATATGTAATTTTACATCTATCATCCAATTTTACATATTTTATGTAGTTTTACATATATTATGTAATTGTTCACTTCCGGCGTCGGAAGTGAACAATTACACACTCATCAGAAAAAGTAAAATGTACTATTTATTATTACCTAACAGCTCTAATATGCTCCCACGAAGCAAGTCCGGTCAACGGTCCCCTCTGATCGCGGGTACGCCCGTGAACGGTCAACAGACTCGCTCCTGCAGCCTCGAGCATTCTCGCGTATTCTATCGTCTTCGATATTTCCGGAAAAACTCGGAGCTTGCAAGTCACTGGTATCCGAAGTTCTTTCCTCAGACTGCTCACTGAATGTTTCACACGATAATTCTATGTAAATCTATGTAATTTTATGTGACAAATTCTTGTAAAAATATGTACGATCCTACGTTGACAACTTTTATGTCCTACAATGTTTTGGAAGGAACAATCTTGTCCGTGATAAATGCTTAAAAAAAAAATTACCAATTTTCTTCAATAGTTCCCAATCATCTTGCAAGAAAGCGCCGTAGTGTCCGCGTTTGGCGATAGCCTGGGGACAGCCGATGTTAATGTCGATAGCATCGCAATAAGGTTCGGCCAGAAGCGCTGCCTCCACCAAGACGTCCGGATCATTGCCGCAGAACTGTAATGAAGTTGATAAATTTATTTTTTAATTATCTGATTTCTAAATATATTTTGGACCGGCGTTTATTTGCTTATTTGTTATAATTGTCAAGAATTCAGGGCGTCTCCCTGAGGAACACCCAGACCCTGCTTATTCCACGTGCCTCTAGGGACTTGCCTCCCACGCCCGGATGACGATTCCTCTATTATTATGCTATAATATAATACCATCCCATATGCTATAATTTCGAAAAATCGGTTTTCATAGCATATGGAATGGAATTGGGGATGGATGGGCAGTTGCTAGGAATGCGATTGGCGAAGGTGGCGGAAGTATCTCACTTCCGGTAAAAAAAAAAAAATGAAATCCGGACAAATATTAATGCTCACTTGAACGATGAGAGGACGATCTTCCGGTGTGCTGGCCAAGGCGTCCCGTCTGTACTTCGAATCTCTGCAGAATACCGACGAGTGTAACATCGGCGTGTAGCAGAGATGAGCACCGTGTCTGCGCGACAATAATCGCCAGGGCAACTCGCTCGCGTCGACCATTGGCGCTACGACGTAACGCGGCGAGCCCAAAACTTCCCTCCAGAAATTGTACTCTCTCGTCATCATATACTCACGCTCTTTCTCGTGCTCGGCGTTGTCCATCGGGTCTGTTCTCGTTATCTGAGGAAGAACGGTAAACCAAAAACGTAACATCATACTTGCATCATCAAATCGCTACCTCCTGGAGAAACAAAAAATCGGAGCAAAATATTCATAAAACTTGATGAATTATCTTAAATAAATTATTAACTTTTTCAGAACTTTTTTCTTCGAATTTATAAAATAAAAAATCTTTTAAGACTATCGTGCAATTTCTGTTTAACTTTAAAAATGGTCATTGCAAAGTGCACAGAGAGGGTGGAGTTAGTTGTTTGGATAATGTAGAGAAATAAATAGCTATTTCCGTCTCTGACTGGACGGGGTCGATTGATTTTTTACTGTCGTGTGCAAACGAGGATGATGGGATTGTCACGCGAACGAAGGGGGAGACTCGATGTTCCTGTACCAAGCCGTACCCGGCTTTTACTATACCACTACTGCAACTCTGCGTAAAACTTATTAACTGATCGTGCAACGAAAGGAAAATATGCTTAAAAAAAAGAAGAAACCGTCTATCCCCCTTTCCATCGCTATTACTACACAGTATTGCAGAGTACAAAATCTAAACTACGTTGTTTCACTTTCAATAGTTTCGTTTATTCGAATACGTTATCTTTTATCAACGCCGTTACCAAATATCTTTTATATACAATAATTGGTATAAAATTACTCGAAATATTTTGACGCATATCGTTAGCATCTACAAAATCAATTAAAGTTCGTTAAATTATTTTTTTTTTACTTTTTATTTTTCATTCTGGAACTATATAGTGCGGACGAAACGCGTTTCTCTCGATTTGATTGCGCGCCGTTCGGGTGTGTGCAGGTTTGCGATCGAGATTGCGGACGGATCGATCCTCTACTTTCGCCATCACCAATCTTTCGTTTCTTTCGAGCACCACTCTGGCCCTGATTAAATTTGATTTTTTTCGTTATTTTTCGAACTCATTCTCGTTCAAGAAACGTGCCAACACCTTCGCTGCCTCTCTACAGTGTCTTCATTTTTCAGTGTTTTTTTTTCTCTCCAACTATTAAAAACACAAGTCGTCTATTTTTAGGAACGATTTTCTATAATATTCTTCCCACCTACAGCATGCATTAAGAAAACTTTAAATCACTCGAAAATTCTGCCCGGAGAAGAAATCCAGTAGGATTTTATTTTTTATTTTTGAATTTATTTTTTAATACGATTTACTGAAAAAAAACTATAGGAGATTCGAGACGAGATGTGATTTAATAGGAAAATTTACGTGAGCTATTCTTCGGAATATTTTATAAGCGTCGACGAGGATTATCGATTGCTTGATTGTCTCCCCATTCTTTTGATTCGTTTGTTAAATTAAGTAAAAAATCAATTATCAATCTCTGTGGCTCGCTGTCTCGCGAGCATTTCAATAAATGTGAACAATTAAACTCGCGTGATGCGTTTCACAACAACTCGTGTGACAAAACTCGTTTGATTCGTATCGCCATCGATAAATCGATGAATAGCTCCTTCTACCTTGTTTGACTAGTCTGCATACATTATCTCGAAAAACACAACTGTAAAACTCTAATATACCGTACGTGTCTAACGGCTAGCGTTGAAAACATCTCGGAAAAAGCTAATGATGAAACAGTCTTTAACTACCCTAAGATAAAAATAATAAGAAAGCTTTGTGTGTGTTTAGAAAGTAAAATCAATAACTTAACACGCGATTGAACAATTATCCGTATTCCTCTTCTCTACGTTCTCTACGTTATTAACAATTATTCTCTCTCTATATATAGATATATATATTTATATAAATCTATCTATGTTAATAAAACTTCTCTCCGACCCTCATTTGTTTCAGAAGCTTTTACGCGATTCGTAGCATTTCTCTACCGGCTAACAAACCGGAGGACGGTCTGTTATCAGCGGGTAACATACAGGTAGGTGCCCGAATGCATAAGATGTTTTCAGTTCCATCTGACTAAAACCGGAATGTAAGACGAAATATTAATGTCTGAGGTCGTCAATGTTTTAACATTAGTCTATCCGGTAATGGCTGATGGGTAAATCCGCATTGTAAATATATTCAAAGTAAAAAAATCATTTTCGTAAAAAAAATTTGTTTTTCGTGTTGGTTGTGTTGAATCAATTATGCATCCGATCATTCACGACAGGAGTACCAATTGTATTGCATCGTCTCGCCTATTAAATCGCGTCATGTCTTTCTATCTATCGTCCGCCTTACATTCCGTCTTCAGTCCGATGGTACTGAAAACATCGGCAGTATATCAGGTGGACACAGAAAAAGTCGACACGAAGACTGTACACCGTGAATGTTGGTGCACAAGCATATGATCACGAATAGGCTGTATACCAAGTCAAATCAACACCGACAGAGTGTACACACTACCAACAGAACGCCCCAACAACTGAACACTTGACAACTCAACACAAGTGCAGACCACTTCAGGCCACTGACTCAAATGCCCACTACTGAGTTTCCACCGGAACTGAGAACGGACTGAAACGAGTCTAAACTAGTGGCAAGATTCTAGTTAATTCGAAACTTTCTAGTCAACAGCCAATCCCATAAGAGAATTTTGAGTCTACTAGAATTTTTCCACTAGTTCAAAGTAGATCTCTGCCCGATCTCACTCACGGTGGAAACCCGGTACATGTCTCATTGTGACAATATAAGAGACGCTAGTTCGTAACGCAATACCAAGAGCGCGTATTTCCAACATGAACATTATTATGACACTTCGGGTATAGTTTCTCCTTAAGGGTAGTAAGTCTATGTAGGGTTATCGTAATCTATCATGGGGATATCAGTCGAGAATAGCCTCCCTGAAGTGTGCGGTCATTTGTGTGCAGTTGTTGAGTGTACAGTTGGTAGTGTGTTCACTCTCGTCAGTGTACCGTTGGCTTGGTGTACAAACTATTCGTGGTCATATGTTTGCGTCCCCACATTCACGGTGTGCACTCTTCGTTCGAGTTGTCTTTGTGTCTACTTTTTCTGTGTCCACCTGATATACTGCCAAAACATCTTGTGCATTCGGGCACCAATTCGCTATGCGCGTGACTTACATAGAACTTCCGGTTGAGCGGGTATTGCCGTGTACATGCATTCTATCAGCGCCGTCTACCGGCCAGCTCCGTCCCGACTTGCACACTCAGCTCCTTGTCTGTATACGCAATACAAACTCGTCGGGTGAGCTTGTGTAGGTTGTGCGCATAGCGAAAATGTTACCCTAGTCAGGGATGCGGCAACAGTACGTCGACCTATCCGCATTCAGACATTGAAATTACCATACGAATCTGCGTCCGTATCTGGCAAGAAAATTGAGATTTTCAAACCGGACTTGGCACAAAACATTGTCAATTCTTTATCATGTTGTCGAACAATGTGCCTGCACTGAGAGAAGGATCTAGTAAATATGACTATATCGCTTGAGAGATATTACCGGAGCACATAGTAATAAGGAACTAGGGTGCCATCTATGGTAGGAAGCACCGGATCTATAAGAATTTTTCGTAGATATTATGCTAAAAATTCATAGGAAATCTGAGACGTTCCGCCATACGTGGTGCTCTAGTGCCCTACTACTATGTGCTATGGTAATTTTTCTTAGATAATCGGTAGTGTTTACTAAATCCTTTTCTCAGTGTGCGAACACGGCCAACAGATTCGCACGGTAATTCCAAAGATCGTTCGTCGCAACTCCCTCAGTTATCTCCGCGCAGACCCCGAAAAAATCGGCATGCAGGCGACGGACCATCGTCAAAGCTCAAAAAAAAAAAAACAAATCCTCCGCCTCAATTCTGCGTAGGCGGAAATGGAAAGTGTTTGAGCTGGGGCGGTGACCTCGGCGACGCGGGTTTCGACAATTCCGATTCGGGAATCGGCGAAAGCTGCGCGGTCTGCGTGACGTGAGGTCCCATTTTGAATCTCGGCCTCCGATGAAAGGAGGGTCTTCGTATCCTCAGATGTTGCTGACTCCTCTTCGGCACGGTGATTCCTGTGAGAACGGCGTCGACGGTGCTGTCGGTTATCCCGTTCAGCTGGGCGACGCGCGGTTTCGCCGGTAGATTCAACGGCGGAAGTTTGACCGGTGGTCTGCTTGCGATGACGGTCGAGTCTTCTTCTCTGGCCGGTGCATCGAGGCTCGGTTGCTGGTGAGCTGGACTCTGAACGACTTTGGGAGTCTCCTCCTCCTTCGCGCCGCTCTCGGGACTCGCAATGGGCGTGACTTTGTTTTTCCTTCCTCTCGAGGCGTCCGAGTTGAGCGACCTCTGTCGGGCGTTTTTTCTCAACCTTGTTCTCAAGAAAGTCTGTATACGCCTGACGGTCGTGCACGATCTCGGTATGCTCTTCTCGTTATCGCCGTCGGCACTGCCGTGTCGAATTTTCTTGGTCTTCGAAACGCTCCTCTGCTGCCCCTCGTTGTTGGAATGATGGGAAGTCCAAGCGTGATGGTTCATTATCGAGAAGCAACAGGAAACCGGCGAAGGTGTCGACGGTTTAAGATCCATCGGATCTATCGAGGCGACTCTGGTCTCGCTTCCGAGGATCGTCTGCGAAGAGGACAATTCAATGGACGTCGCGTCGTCGCGTGTCTCGTAAGAGAAGTACAAATGAAAATTACGTTTCTCACGATTGCCGGCGCCCAGAGCGTCGCTCGCCCGGCCGTCTAGGCTCACGCCGTTAGGCTGGGCGTGAGTCGAGCATATGTAGACGTTTCTGGTCGCCTCGCTCTGACTGTGGGTCGTGGCCTCTGTCGTGAGACTGTTGCAGAAATGATATCTCACAGGTAATTCGGAACTACCCGGTATCGCTGAGGACTGCGCGCAGAAGGACGGATTGGCGTTTCCATTGGCCGGGTAATTAGTCTGCAGAGCGTTGTTCACGGCGTTTCTCTCCCTCTTGTTTCTCACGTACTCGTAGGTCGTGAGTCCCAGGCAGGCTATGTAACCGTGAAAGAAGCACAGATGTATGAGAAGTATAGCGGCGATTGCCGAGAGGACTCCGACAACGGAGATGATAACGAGCGAACCGGTGCCTGGCAAGGGCAGAAGCGAGAGCGTCGCGTTGTCCATCGTGCCGTTGCTCGAGCCGGTCGTTCCTACACCGGCGAGCGTCAGCTCGAGCACCGAGAGACCGGAAATCGTCAGCGAACCGACTATCGCCGATACTATGCAGACAAGAAAAGCACCGTAGTTTCTACGACCGATGCAATTGTTGAGCCACTTGCAGTGATGATCGAATCGACCGACGCACTTGTTGCACACCGAGCAGTGCTTCGTGCGCTTCGAGCTCGTAGTTATGTTGCACAAGTGGCAGCGGCCGTTCTCGATTACGTGAAGATGCCGGGTGCGGTCGAACTCGGGAACGACGACGTTGCTCGGACGTGAGCGCACCTGTGGGTCGGCCGGGTCGAGGAGGAGAGCGGCGAGATGCGAGAGCACGTGGACCGAGAGACTCGCGCCGATGGCGCAGCTGAAGCAACGGCGCAGCGTCGGGGCGGCGAGACTCGGCAGGAGTATCGCGAACGTGCCGGAAGTCACTGCCAGAAGCACCAACCAACCGACCACTTGTTGAGGATGGAGGGGCAACTGAAGACCGTGGAGACGTCGGGTTCGCCTCTGCTCCGGCGGTGCGAAAGTCTCCTGTAGCGAGCAGCAGCAAAGCGCTCCGTCGAGCGGACGTGGAATCGAGCGTGAGCGTCGATCCCGATGGACTTCCGGTGCTGCTGCGGCCGACGTGAGCGACGGTGCGACGGTTCGCATTACGGTCGATTATTGACATCGCGAAACACCGGATCTCGCGAGACGGTCAACGAGAACGTTTTTTTTTGTCGATGAGCGTGCACTTCCGGTTTCTCGGAGATCGGCGATGGGCTTGAGTCTACGGCTATGGCGAACTCGGGGAGCTTCCGGGGACGGACAGATCGGCGTGACATCGCGAATTATCGGGGACGGAACGGCGCGACTGCGAGGACGAGGCGGGGAATCGCGAGGGGAATGCGGAAGGGGGGAGAGGCGGTCATTGGAGACTCCGGGAGGGCGATTGTTCGTAGACGGGAAAAAAAGGACGGACGGCGTCGTGAACGGGACAAATTGGTTCGACCGATGGTAGAGGGCTGCTCGACGCGAACTGGCGACTCCGCCGTAAGCCCAACGCGACGACGACGGCGACGACGGCGACGTCGATATATAGGACACTCAGACCCCACGCCCTGCACGGAGAGGCAGAGAGAGACGGAGAGGTGGTCACCCAACCTTCGCGGAATCGATAATGGCATGGCAACGTTATAACGGAACGCGCTTTCGCGGACATAAACGCTGCGGCGTGGACACGCTCGATGGATATGCGTGTCGAGTGAAAAAAAAAGTTAACTCGATTTTTTTTTTTGGCGATGAAATTAATTTCGGGCATAATTAATTTGCGATTGGAAGTGCAGTTCTCTTTTTTAGCTTTTGACACAATTTTGAGATATTTTGTACAGATTTGGGGAGAGCGGGCCATAATGGACCAGTGTCCTTTTCTTCTTTCTTTTTTTTCTTTGTTTCTTTTCTTCTCTTTCATAACCTTTCCTTTGTTCATTAATTTCTTTCTTTCTTTTCTGTTCTTTTTTTGTCTTGTCTTCTTCATTCTTCCCGTCCCGAAAAAAACAATTTCTTATTTTTATTTCCGACGAAAAATGTATGATTATAGCCCAATTAACGCAAAAAGAAGCGATATTTGTAAGAAGCAATGCAATATTACACATTATTGTTCATTACTCGTTTTCTTTTTGTTCTTTCTTCCAAAAACAATTACCTGAGAACGATTTAGATTGAATCCTTACGACACGATCGAGTCATTAATTGTATACATGGGGAAAGACGATAACAGTTTCGATTAGTCCTTACGATTGCGTAAGCGTGTGATAAATCTCGCTAAGCGGTTCTCACGATAAAGCATGTCTGCACGAGTGGAAAAACAAAACATTGCAACGCGTCCTCGTACCTTTGTCAGGACCCGAATGCAATTAACACGGAAAACAGTAACACAGAGATGCCAGGAGCGGATAAGTGATTTTGGAATTAAAAAAAAATAATAGAAATACGAAGAAACTGTACGAGAATCTACAAAACGCAAGGTTCAACATAACCTAAGTGGCGAGTTGACCAAATTGCAAGCGACAATTCGTGTCTTGTCTTCTTGTTCCGATGTTTAATAAATGTTCTAGCTAATTCCGCTTACCTCTATGTTTCTCCTTGATTGTCGAATCCCCGCGCGGGTTCACGACGAACAATCGTTGATCTCTCGAGCTCTGCGAACGAGTCGTGGAAAACACGAGACCGCACACGGGACAGCTGGCTGAACTTTTTTCGTCCTATCTCCCATTGGCGAAATCGTCTAGTGTCACGTCAGATAGGTTGGGTCTGTTTACGAAGATCTCGCTGCGTCTCAACTACGTCATTTTAATTGATATTACTGATTGAATTCACGTAAGATTCACTACAATAATATCCTCGACCTTACAGAAACCTCGTTGTACATCAAAATACATTAACATTTTTGTTAACTCGATACGAAAATCGGAAAACAATAAATCGAATTTTTTTGCTAGGTTATGTTTAACGTTTTGCATTATGATCAGCTTCGTCTGTGTAATTCATATTATTGATTGATCTCACGGAAGTTTCAATATCTTCAAACTTACTGACACCTCGCTGGGTATCAAAGTACATCAACTTTTTTATTAACTCGATACATACAATTCCAACCAATTTCCATACAATTTCTCAGTGTATGTGCCTAGAGGACCCATGGTCCTAGCGTACCAATAAATCACTACTACTACTACTACTACTACATCGGATAACGATATATTGAACTTTTTCGCAAGGTTATGTTCGGCGATTCGTATTACGATTTTTATTATTTTGTTAAAAGTTGATTTATTCCTGATCGATCGAAGTTTGAATTTTTATAGCAAGGACAAGAAAGCAATGGCGAGCACCTCGAGCGATCAGACGACGATAGCACAGAAGACATGGGAAATGGCGAACAACGTAGAGACGATAAGCACCATCGATGAGATATACAGATACGACAAAAAGGAGCAGCAGGACATACTCGCTGCTAAACCATGGGAAAAGGAGTAATAAAAAAAAATCCAGTCCAATCCCAGTTTCAACCGGGATGATATCTGCACGACATCAAATTTCATCTTTGACAAGTTTTTCTCAGTGCACCGCCTAGGGAAAAAAAAATATCTTTTAGAATTTCATTCTCCAAACCAACTTCCCGAGCAAAGTTTGTGCAATGCAAAAAACAGGCGTTATAACTTGATGAAATTTAATCTCTTGCATATATCTTCAGGGTCATAAATGTGATCCTGATATTCATTCTGCTGTACATCATCGTACAGCCGGTTTTGCCTAGTTAATTTTTTTTTTTTTTTTTTTTTGTAGTCCACACTTCTTCAAAGACATCAAGATTTCGGCTCTGGCCTTACTGAAAATGGTAATGCATGCCCGATCCGGCGGAACTCTGGAGGTGATGGGACTTCTGTTGGGCAAAGTCACAGCCAACACGATGCTGGTGATGGATTCCTTTGCCCTGCCGGTCGAGGGAACCGAGACCAGGGTCAATGCTCAGGCACAGGCGTACGAATACATGACCGCTTACATTGAAGCTGCTAAGCAGGTCCTCATATATTTACAAATTTTTTCGTCCCGTCGCAACCTGCCGAAAATTTGATAAAAATAGATCATTTGTTTAACAAAAATGTTATCTTTTTTCTTAGGTCGGAAGGCAAGAGAACGCCATTGGCTGGTACCACAGTCATCCCGGGTACGGCTGCTGGTTATCCGGAATCGACGTGTCGACGCAGATGCTCAATCAAAATTTCCAAGAGCCCTTCGTCGCGATAGTCATAGATCCCGTTAGGACCATCTCGGCTGGAAAAGTTTGCCTTGGCGCATTCCGAACTTATCCGAAGGTACGCTTCAAACACCGGATTTCGAAACCGAAACCGTGATGCACGAAAAAAAACCACAATTCGGAACCGATCGAAAATTTGAAAGAAATTTGAGTGGACGATTTCTACAATTGCGCATTTCCCTCCCTCATAGCATAAAATACCATTGTATATTTTTTTGCAGGGCTATAAACCAGCTATGGAAGAGCCATCGGAGTATCAGACCATACCTCTAAACAAGATCGAAGATTTCGGTGTTCACTGCAAGCAATATTATTCCCTCGAGGTGACTTATTTCAAATCGTCGCTCGATCGTCGATTGCTCGATTCGCTGTGGAACAAGTACTGGGTGAACACACTGAGCTCGTCGAGTCTGTTGACGAACGCCGATTACACGACCGGCCAGATATTCGATCTGTCCGACAAACTCGAACAGTCCGAGGTGGCTCTCGGTCGCGGCGCTTTCGTCCTCGGCGTCAACGACGTACACGAGCGCCGAGGCGAGGACAAGCTCGTCAAAGCCACACGGGACAGTTGCAAAACCACTATCGAAGTCATTCACGGTCTCATGGCTCAGATAATTAAGGACAGGTTGTTCAATCAGGTGGGAACGAGTGTCGTCGATTAGTGAATAACTTAAATCCATTAATAACAATAACGAAATAAAACTATTTAAGAAGCTCTAACCATTTTTTTTTTTCACCGAATAATTGTCAAATAATGTTCGAATAAACGAAAAAAAAACAAAACGACACATCTTTTGAATTCGGAAAAGTAACGCAACCTTTTTACTTTTTTTTTTTAGTGGAATAAAAATACATTTTATTTTCACACCTTGGTTCACTAAAAAGTATATACAGCTTTTTGTTGTCTCGTTTAATCGTTTAATCCTCGCGCTTGGATTTCTTGCTTATTTTTTCATCATCATCATCATCATCATCATCATATATATATATATATTTACTTATACAATCATATTTATAAAACTAATATGTAATAATAATGATAGAACATGTAGGCAGAGCTTATTGCCACCTCGTCCCTCCGACATTGGAGCGCCGAAGGCGTGTTTTTTTTGTGTCTGTCGCAAGCTCGAGAAATCTCAAAGAAACGCACATCGAAAGGACATTGGTTTTACGCGAGAAAAAAAAGCGCTTTCTCCATACAAGGACACACACACACGCGCGCATACACACGAAATTAACACGAGGGACGGAGCTACAATGCGTGCTATACTGAAAAAAGTTTCTCACTTGCTTTGAACGCGTAATTCATTCACTTTTTGCTTTTCACATTACGCGCATTAAAAAAAAATAATGTATCGCTCGCGAAATAAAAAGGATTGACTACAATATAATCTTACTATGTTAACTGTCGCGGGGACTCGAGCGCACAGACACAGCCGACAGACATTCCTGCTTCGAAATTCGCTAATAATAAAACTAGCGGTGTTGTTTTTTTTAAGTACATTTTTCGCTCAATTTCGCTCATTGACCAAAATTTCCACCGGCGAGCGATAATTAAAACTTAAAACAAGCCGTTGCTTCCGACATTCCAAAACGGTGTCGCATCATACGCGCCAGTCGGTTCGATCGATCACCGGAATATCTTCTCGAGGATCGAGAGATGAAGGAAAAAGAATGGTAAGTAGAGCAACAGCCATCGGCCCTCCAATGTTCGAAATTTTCGGTTAGAAAAAATGAACAAAAGAAACTTGATGGAGAAATTCAACCGAACTTGGCCAGTGAGTGCAATTTCCCCAGAGAATACTAAAACGATGAATTATTTCCCCTCGGACAAATTCGACATCTTCCTTCTTTTTTTGTTATTTTGACCCCGTTAGAACAAGCCGCGGTTTTTTTCTCAATTCGCTACAAAAAATCGCGACGGTATATATATATCTAATATTTACAGTATATAATAATGGAGCGCGCGTGGACTCGCATTTTTTTCCATTGTTAATTATACAAGCATTGTAGAAAAAGGGTTAAATAAAAGAAGAAACAACGACGAGGATCGCGAAGAGCACGCTGGCTGTTTTTTTTTCTCACTTGTCTCGATTCGATTTTTGTTTTGTTTCTTAACTAGCGTTAATTAATCGTCACAGGCAAATATCATTCTTCTTTTTTTGTCATCAATTCTCAAATTCGATTGTATCGTCGCGCAGAGGAGCTTCAGCCAAGGCGTTAATTATTGTTTGACCGACGGTTCGTGGGCGAGGTTTCCTTTTTCATTTTGTCTTTGTTCGATCTTCGACTTTTCGCGCACCTCGCGTCGTTTCTTTAGGCAGGCGTATGTACAATTCGCTTGTTCATTATCATGTAGTCCTGTCACTGCGCGTTGCCCAGCTGTATCGGAAAATTGTTCACTTCGGTTTGCTCGAGCACGGGACCCGATGCCCCGGTGTAAGAGATCCGTAGTCGCATTCTGAGCGATGCCTGAAACGTACGAATTATTGCAAGAGCGAGTCAAATTTTCACCTTGTTTAGAATCTCAGAAGTCAAGAATTGTAAATCATTTAAAGAACGAGATAAATCAATCGACGAGCGAGAGGAATTAGTTATTCTACAATCTTTCAGAGCTTTCAGAGACTTTCAGAGGGCGTAATGAGCTCAATTACTCCCTAGGGAGTTATGAACCAGTACTGCGCATGCCCACAGGGTAATAATGTCATTGGTCAATAATAGACAAGGAATGTGGTTGTTTTAGCGAAATCGGGGAAAAAATATTTTTATTTTCAAACTCACTTTGTTGATGTTCGAAACTTTCAAGACCTGAGTTACTTGGCCCGATGGCGTCAGCACGGTGCTCGAAGGGGACAGCATTTGCAATTGGAATGTCTGTCGAAAGTAGAGAAAAATATGGAAACCCGTTAATATAGTATGCAAGTATTTAAATAAATTTAAAAAAACACACACAAAAAACCGAGTCGTTTTCGATGGATTACCTTAGGAACTGCAGCCTGGAAGAGAAAGTCCGTCAACGGTGTGGTCCCGGAATTGCACGCAAGCATATTTATCACCAACAGATCGGGAGTGTCGGTGGGTCTCTCCATCTTGAAGGTGATCTTCAAGCCCGCTTTGTCGAGAACAACCATGTTTGGGACTTCTGTGAATAAATAAATGATAATTACGATGTTACCTATCAAAGAAAAAAAAAGTCGTGAAGATAAGGTTTTTCTTATGGTGAACCGTACCGTTTTCGCTCGCAGACGAATTGAGCAGATCGTTAACGAGGAAGTTTGAAGTATTGGTCGGGCTGAAGAGCGACTGGGTGGGTGATTGTGGTTGTTGTTGCTGGCTGAGCGACGGAGCTGCGTTAATTGCGCTCGACGGACTGCCAAGATCGAGTCCGCCAAGCAAATCGAGAAGATCGTTATTGCTGACTACCGGAGTCGTCGCGGGCGTCGTTGGCTCGAGGCTTCCCATCGAAGCCGAGACTGGCATCGGCATGCCGAGATCGGTCGAGCCCAGAAGATCCAACAGAGCACTCTGCAATAAAAATCGATTCGAGTGTTAGAAAAAAAAAAAAAAGATGAATCGACGAAAAGAAATTCGTATGAAAAAAATGTTTCGTACCGAGTCCGAGGCAACGGTAACTTGTTCGATCGCCGAGTTCGGCGATTTGTCCTCCTCGATCTCGGATTCACCGTTTACCATGCCGATAATACCATTGGCTTGAGGCTTCGCCGTTTCCATCGGTGGCATTCTCTCCAACAGTGCTAGCCTCAGATTATCGTATTTACGAAACAATTGTGAAAATTCAATGCCCCTCTGTTGGAGCTCGATGTGCAAATTACTGCCGAAAGTGTCGATAATCTGACGTATTTTCCTGTAAAATCGAGGTACTGGCGTACTGAAACATTTTCACTATTTCTCATTGAGAAGAGGATCAACGCGTAACTACGTTACAAAAAAGATAATAAAACATTGATTAAACGAACAATGGAGAGAAACGAAAGCATCATAATAAACAGAGGACGCAGGGGACAGCGGTACGGGATCTTAGATACAGTGTTTACTTTAATATTATTATTTCATTAAAATATTGCTTACTCGTTTCCACGCTGGAATCTGGTGCTGAGCTTCGTTAACGAGAGCAGCGTGTATTGCTTGGTAACGACTGTGTTCTGGGGACTCCAAAGTAACCTCTGATACACGTCGATCACTTCGTCCTCGGTCAGCTGTGGAT
This sequence comes from Ichneumon xanthorius, assembly GCA_917499995.1. Taxonomy (NCBI): domain Eukaryota; kingdom Metazoa; phylum Arthropoda; class Insecta; order Hymenoptera; family Ichneumonidae; genus Ichneumon; species Ichneumon xanthorius. Next base: position 721,748 of record OU824204.1, on the reverse strand, counting down.
AAAAATAAATCACGATTGATGATTTTTTTAAATAACAATTTTCAAACTACGCATTCGTTCATTATTATTTCGCACACGGGAAAAGAAACAAACACAGAACACATAATGCACAATGTTTCCTCAAAGTTTAGTCGAGGATTGTTTTGTAATGTCCTGTGCATTTATTTTCGATTGCCACGTGGAATGTTGATTTGCGGGTGTGGGATAATATTTAAAACACTTTGATGATAAAGTGTTACATAAGAGTGCCACTTACATTTATCGGTGCGTCAGCATCGTCGATCGGTGGTCCGTAGAGCAACAGGTCGCCGTATTCGCCGATGCACCACGTAGCCACTTGAGCGAGTGGCTGCTTGTCGAAAGTGTCTCTCTCGAGAGCTCGCCACAGCGCGCTAACTGCGTAGCCCTGTTGCGCTTGAGTCTCGGATATCAGTTGGATCGTGCAGGCGACAACGTCGTCGCGAACGTAATTGCCGGCCTGTGAAAATTCGACGAAATTGTAATAATTATTGTATGGAAGATTTTTTTTTTAATACTCACAGCAACGAGAACTTTGAATAGCGTCTCGAGATGCCAGCGCTTGTTCGGCGCGTATCTCTCAGCCGACATGACGATGTTGCTGCTACATTGAGCCTTGAACTCGGGATCTGCGCGCTCGAGAAACAACAGCAATTCTTTCATCATGTTCCTTATGTTGTTCGTATTGACCAGGGCGAAACTCAGCTCCATCGCTCGTCGTCTTATCGACACGTCCGGATCTTTCAGACATTCCTGCGTGAAAACGAAATTAACAAAGTTACGATATTGCTGAAATGGTCCAATTCTGTAGATTGTAGATTTCGTCGTTTTGAGGCAATTTTTAATCTATCATCTGACACTAAAATCTCAACTCTTTTTTTTTTACGAAAATATAGCTTTCTCCACGAAGAAGCAAAAATGCTCGGATTTGTTTAAAAAGGATTACCAGAATAGTCGATCGATGCCTCTGTACTGCGCTCGTATCGACGTAAACAGTTTTCAGTAGTGTGTTGAGAGCCACGTAACGTATGTTCTTGTCGTTGTTGAGTAAAAAACGTCCGAGAATATTGACCGCAAGCACGCGAAGACCGCACTCGGATTTGATATCCATGATCGACAGTACGGTCTCGTAGAGTATCGTGTTCCCGACGTTTTTGCTCGTCTCGGTATTAGTTGCGACCTGGGCGAGTATATCGTTCATAGCCTCTGAGGCGTCAACGTCGTTGCGACCAAGAATTCGGAGCAGCCGTAGGATCTTCACTTGGAGAAACGGATCCGAGACGCCGGACACATCGTGCTCCGGCGAGTAACCGGCCAGTATCAGATTCTTCAGAATCCTAACGAGATTCGGTACGATCTGAAAAAAACCGAAAATGACAAATAAAATAAAACTGCGCCGAGAAAAAGTTTCGCGTTGCTCGATTCGCTTCGAGACGATCGGGAAAGATTAATTTTTTTTAAATAAATATAACACAGCTGATAGAGATATAACGCAGAGTGGCCCATCGAGTAGAATAAGATACGAATGTGGTGCGAAGACGGAAGGGGAAAATGCACCTGCGGAATTAACAATTTAAATAATAATAATAACGATAACAACAGACAATGATAGACGAAAATTAGTTGCGATTAGTAGACGTCGACTGGAGAAAAAGAAGGATGGCGTGTTACGAATTCAACTAAAAGAAGACTTCTCCCTGCAAGATGACAAGCACAAATTTTCGATTTTTTTTTTTTTAAGGGAAAAGCGTAACTCGCGCCTCCACCCTGTCGCACGTGAGAGCCCGGAATCAGCGAAGTTACATGTCGTGAGGACACTATTAAACGAACGTTGTAGAACTTTTTTCCGAATATAATTATCGAAAAATCCACAGATAATAAAAGATAATTGTAATTTTTAAATTTATTTACTATTATTTTTTTCAGCATAAAAAAAACGTTCACTCATTAGCGCCTCGGCCCCTACGAAGGTGAGAGAAGGTCGACGGATATAAATAGATTACGATAATAATGTAATGCGATAAGCTTCGATAGTTCATGCATTACATATGTAGTAGAAAACACAGCTAAACGATATTGTGAATTTACCTCTCGGTGGCCGCATTCCTAGACAAGACAAAACCACACTTATAATATTATGGATTTTCTATTAGAAAAAAAAAACGAAGGGGTCTGCGATTATTTCATTTTTTTCGCTTTTCATTAATTACATCGTCGACTAAGAAAATGATTTTTAATCGTCGCAGACGACCCATCGATAAGAAAAAAAAGGTTTTGTAAAATTAGCTCAAAATTCTTCTCACGACAAATTATGAATTGTACGATTTCGACTGGTTTTCTCACCTTCTTGAAGTGATTCATCGTGTCCACGCTGTTCTCGCACATCTCTGTTATCAGAGTTACGCCGGTGATGAGAACACCGTGATTCTTCTCCGTCAAAAGACACCTCGTCGCCGGCAGAAACATTTCCATAAGCTCCGGCACTCTTCGTATTATTCGAAAAGCGCAGAGGGCCGCTTTCTTTCTTATGTAAGCGTTCGGCGATTTCATCAGCCGCTCGACCTCCGAGGCGAGATCTCTCGCCATTTCTGGCGAGGCTATCGCGCCGAGGGTGCACAGGGCCAAGCCGATCACGAATTGGGTCGAACTGTTCAAATCGCTGCGAAGGGAAAAAAATCAGAAGTAACGAATACGTGTCGGAACTTCCTTAACTATTTTCCGAATAAATTTTTCTCACTTTTTAAGACAATTCGTTATCAAGAGATGAACGTCCTGTCGCTCGTCCAGCAACAGCATCGCGCCGAGATAGCCGATACGTTTGTCGGTAAACCTCGGCGATGCGATCAACTTTAGACACTCCAACTGGCCAAAGTGTGCGGGATATCTGCAACAAATAGAAAAAAAATTATTACTAACGATTCGCCTATGATTTTAAGAGGAATTTCTTTAAGATAGTCCGAGCGGTACAATCCCGCCAAACGTGAGTTTCAGAGATCATTTCGAACACTTCTCGATGGGATAAAAATCTGAAAAAATTCATACGCATTCAGAAAAGTAAACGAATCATTTTTATGGAAAAAAAATCGTTAAGTTGCCGGATAATTTGTTGAACAATTACTTTTATCGTTAATTTGTCAATAACATTTTGGAATTATTTTTACATATGAGCGGTATTTGCAGCATCTCCCATAAATAGATTTTTATCCCATCGAGGAATGTTTGAATTTACCCTGAAACTCACCTTTGGCTGGACTGTAATGCTCGGACTACCTTAACGACTGTGTAGCGGCTTTTTCTGTGCAATGAATGAGACTCACCCGAGCATATGAATGTAAAGAAGTTTCGCGATGTTCCGGCATCTCCAGACGCTGTCCTCTTCCCTGAAAGTCGATCTTATGTAGGCGCATTCCTTGTTGACGACCGTGCGCTCCTCCGCGGCGGTTCTCGCCGCTCTTATTTGCCGTATGAGATCCCGGAGGCGAGTCGGCGCCGGCATTCTCACTGTCGATACTTTTAAAATTAACAATAATGTTATCAGTGCATTGTGATTTTAGCGTGTTTCGTAGTTTCTTTCATTTGTTTTTTTTTCGCAGACGGCGGTGACGCGATAAAGTGCTAAAAAAATAATAAAATATGTAGCAAATTGGAGTAAAAGCTAAGGGTCTGTTCGGCGGAAGCTGGAACGAATAATTCGTGTCGATTGTTGTATGTAAACGCAAACGTGGATAAGCTGTTTTTTTCATCGAAAGCTCGTGCTTCATCGGCGATTTTTTTTTTTTTTTTACCAGTGAAAACAAAATGTTGTCGTTGATATATAAAACGACGTTTTTATTTACCCACCTCGCTCGACCGCCTCGTTGAAAGCCTGCTTTATGGAGGCCATGTTAAACGCCGGGTTAAACCTGAAAAAAATTACACAGCCATGCTGTCTTTGAGTAAACGAGCAAACGACGAACGGGTAAACACACGAATTAACAACTCAAGCCAGTACAAACTATCATCCATCGTCGTAACGCAATGACATCGGTCTTTATCATTTAACTTGTCCGCGACCGTCGGAGTCTTTAAAAAAAGACTTTGGAATTGATGCGTTCTACAGAACGTTTGTGAAAGTTTTTTTTTTTTTTTTTAATTCCTGAATGGAGTCGAATCAATTTCGTTACCGATAAATTTCCGCAATTTTTCCTTTTGGAGTAAGTAGTGTAGACCGGCCACTGAATGGACGATGCAAAGAATTTTTTTGTTTTTAATTTAATTCCTCCGCGGCCGTCGAAGTTTTTGAAAAAGGCTTTGGAACTGGTGCTTTCTACAGAACACCCATAATACTTTTATACCATAACTTATTTTTGTCAAATAATTTTCTTTTTTTTTTTAATACCTTTTTTTTTAATTCCCAAATAGACTCGAATCAATTTCGTTACTGATAAATTTTCACAATTTCTTCTTTAGGAGTGCACGATGCAAAGAATATTTTTTTCACGAGTAAATTACTCATGAAAATTGAAAACATTTGCATTGAAAAAAAAAATCTCCTCTTTACCCATGTTCTGAGGCATTCATGGTTTCAATGTATTTTGAGAATGTATCTTCGGAACGTCTCTTGTTTGTCGGCAACGCGGATATCTCCCTCGCGTCTCGTAGCTTCGCAGTCTCTGGACCTCCTCAGTTATTCCTTTAAGGGCGACTCTTCGCTCCCTCGCCACAGCGTACAGCGTCCTGTCAGTGTACACACACAATTGTTAGTCGGAACAACGACATGCCAGCAACGAAAAAATCCTCAAAATCCATGCAACGAACGTCGGAAATTCATTGGGAACAAACGAACAAAAATTGAATCAACTAAACATCCGTCGATTGTAAAGTCCTCACAAGGAGATGCGTTCTTCAGTACAGATCTGCTCCGTTATGCATTATTTTATTCCTGACCGTCCACTGCTAGAGTGTTTTTTTTAAATTCTTTCCGCAGGATACATTAAGTCCATTTTTGATAACAAAAGAACGCTTAACGGAGCACATTCGTGTCAAAACTGAACCCTGAACTGAGAAAAAACTGGAATATAAGAATGTCTATTTCTGCTGCGTATACATGCGGATACATCTAAAATATTTCAGGATTTACCAGAGCAGAGCAAAACTGCGTTAAAGAACGCACCCGTTGATCGCAAGAAAAAATCGTCGCGAGATCTTTTGCAAGACGTTTGCACTAAAAAAAGAAAAATCTACTTTGCTCAAAAAAAAAAAAAGATCTCGCATTTCGAGCTGTCAGAAAAGCTCTCGCATTTCCTCTTTATCTTTCACTGACAGCAGGTGACGTTTCGTCGTTCAACCGGATGTCGCGAACCGCTGCCCGGTATGCGACGTAGCAGAGATAAAAAAAACGGCTCTATATATATACACCGAAGTGTTTGCCACGAGGAACGTCTCGCGTTTCCATCGCCGAGGCTTTTCGTTACCTTGTCGAAAAGGAATCTCCGCTGACTCTCTCCGGTGTGTGTCGCGGGACACGCCGTTAGCCGAAGAAACTGGACGCGCGTGGGCGAGTTGGGGAAGGAAAAAAAAAAACGAAAAAAAATGCAAAATTTTCCAACGCGAGGTGGCGAAAAAAAAAATGTGCCTCGCCTCGACGACGAGGAGGACGAGCCGCGACGACGGTGAAAAAATATCGTGCAGACACAAGGAGAGAGTCCGACAAAACTGTCGTCGACGTGAATTGGTAGTGTGTGGCGCGAATAAGGCGCCCTCACTGCTCGATGCCGCACCTGGACTTAATATATTTTTTCTTACTTATGTATCCGCGCACTCTCGTTCCGTCAAATTCTCTCCCGTTCGTTTATCATTCTCTCTACGGCGCTCTCACGGTCTTTCGGATTTTACTACTTTATTCCACCCTTATTTACTTTCTTATTTATTTTTTTCTTCAATTTCCACGTCACTTGTCCGACGTTATCTCAACAATTTCGGTGTTGGATCTCGGGAGCGATAAAAAATGTTGTATGTATGTCAGTCGGATGTATATATATATATATATATATATATATATATATATATATATATATATATGTGTATGGATGTACGTACGTGTTCTCTCTGCTGATACACACACACACACGCACACGCACACATCAACGATCAGTCGATCACTCGTATCACCGTTACGCGCAAGCACATAATTAATTGTATCTCGGCACTCGGTTAATCGTCTCGTGATCGACGCGTTTCTGCTTCTTCCTTCTTTTATTTATTCCCTTTTCTCTCTCTGTCTCTGTCTCTCCGTTTTTGTCTAGTTGCGAGTGCAACCTTCTGGCAGCAGGCAGTTTTATTGGCTATGTGGTTCACGGGACCACTGTGTGAAGAGTATGTAAGATGTGGAGGATGTGTGTTGGAGAACACACGGACGAACACGGACGTTTGACCTCCCACCCTTGTGCTCGGCTCGTGTGCACACTCTATCGTTTTCTCTCGCACATTACGAAACGTGCAGGAAAGCACTGTGCGCTAACACTGTTTCACTCGAGGCCTGTGTTGGTGAAGACTACGTGCACCAAAATGGCCGACGAGCCATCGGCGACGAGACGCGCGCGCACGAGACGACAAATGTTTTTTCGGCTCGATTAAACTTTGGAGATTGTGTGTTTAGCTGGAACTGAGATTAACGCACGAGTCTCGTGATGAATGATCTCTTTCAAATGGCATCTATCGTCGATGTGGAAGATAAAGATGTTTCGAAGATCGGAGAGAGTATAGTTATCAATTTACTCGGCGTAGTCGCGGACCGGATGCCCGGGACTTTTTGAAACGTCGAGCCTGGATGTATCAATTGATTTTTGAATGAATGCCGTTGAGGCAACTGCGAGAGGATTTCCGTAGCGCTGTACATAGTCTTCGTAGATAAGGATCGGAGAGATTAGTTATTAATTAAGTCGGCGTAGACGCGGGCCGGATGCCCGGGACTTTTTTCAAACGTTGGGTCTGCCTTAACTGATGTCCGGATGAATGTCGTTGACGTCACTGTGAGAGATTTCCGTAGAGTTGTGCATACTCTTTATAGATAAGCATCGAAGATAATATTGTTAAAAAATTTTTAATCGTGTCATTGCGTTACCATGATGAAATAAACGTAAAGATTTTACAATGTAAAACATTGAGTCTTACTTCACGATGCGCCGAAGTTTCGAATAAAAATAAATTTGTCGATGGATAATCCTCGAGGTCATTGAACTCGTATAATCGATTTTACTTCACGTTACCTTCTATTGAGCTCCGGTGGCAAGACGCTCCAATCCTCCGGCTCGTAGTACCACATGTCGCTATAAAAATAGTCAAATAAATCCAAAGACACTGCACGAACGAGATGTAAAACTGTCTGAGACTGCGAGATCGCGGCGCGTCGTAAATCAAATGCGGAGCTACGCCATGGAAGGGAGGAGGCGAACTGGAAGATTATTTTTCTCTTTTTTTTTTATAAAACTACAAAGCAAGCGTAGAGCGTCGCGAGTTACGTCCGAGTCTCGATTACTCCGTGAGAGCGAAGGTGCGCGCTGGAACTGTTATCTCTTATCTAAGTCGCGCCGTTGATATCAGCCGACTCCGGGGATACACGCCAACGACCAATCTACCTCGAGTCTGCGATCGCTAATGCGATTTATCGATCTCTTTCCGGGGACGACTGTACTTTATCATGAATTCCAATGAACCATTCCAATCTAGGGAATAACATATTGTATTTTTTTTCTTTCCCTCTCTTCTGTTTTAATCGATAAATATCTAGTTTGTACAATGGGGAACGGGATTAATGCAAAGGGGAATTAACGATATCGTGGAGATTATTTCGATCGGTTAAAAAAAAATGGCTTCGCTGCAGCTACGATAAACAATTGTCGTCCTGATTTCGCGGAGGTCGTATGTCGCTGTTGCGCTTCACGCAGTCCACCAGCCAGTGAATGCCCTCGTCCACTCCGTCACTGTAGATAATAAAAATTGTAAAAAAATATTATGTATTGTAGATTTTTTTTCGATAGAAGTCAAATTTTGCCGCACAGCTTGGGCTAAAAAAATATAATTGTCTACTTTCATGGAAAAAAAAAATTGTTTTTGACGAATTCAGAGATACAGGTATTTTTTGGATATAGGTATCGTACCCATTGAGCGCCGATACCGGCATCACCATGCAGTCCCTCCGGCCGATAAGATGCGCGTTCTGATTGAATATAGGCTTGACCTCCCTCACTCCCATGCAGTCGGGAATGTCTTGCTTGTTCGCGAGAACGAGGAGCGGCACGCCGGTCAGATGCTCCGATGATATGACGCGATCTTAAAAAAAGATCACGAGTTATCGACAAAATCGCCATTTAGTCATTTACGTGATATAAAGCAGTACAAAAAATAATAAAGTATAATTAAAAATAATGAAGTTCAGTTAAACATAATGAATTTCAATCCAACATAATGAATTTCAATCTAACATAATGAATTTCAATCCAACATAATGAATTTCAATCCAACATAATAAATTTCAGTCCAACATAATGAAGTTCAATTAAACATAATGAAGTTCAGTTAAATGTAATAAAGTTCAGTCCAACATAATGAAAATCACTTAAACATTATGGCGTTCAGTTAAAAATAGACAAGTATCCTGAACATGTCTGCCTAACTATCAAGATAATTTTATCCTTGGGAATAAAAGGGCAACAAAAATGTACCAAAGGTTTCCTTGGAGTCGGGAATTCTGTCGCGGTCCGAAGAATCAACTATGTAGATAACTGCGTGCGATTCTGCATAATACTGAAAAGATAATTGAAACAAAAATTCATTTTGTTTTTCTCTTTTTTTCAACATCCATGAGAGATCGGTAAATTCGAGTTAAAATGACTTTGTCCCAGAGCGACTGAAGTTCCTCCTGTCCTCCGAGATCCCAAAAATTGAATCTCACGCCCGCGATGTCGATCTTGCCGATATTGAGTCCCACCGTCGTCGTTATTTTGCTGGGATTCATGCCCTTGTAATTCTTCGTAAACTTCGTCTTCGCGGCTTCCAGATAAGTCTAAGAATATTTTTGGGAAGGAAAAGAAGTTGTAAACAACTCCGAGATAATCCGAGCTTAACCTAGGACGTTCGAGTCGCGGAAAATAAACTGGAGTTAAAAAAAACTCACAGTCTTGCCGGCATTGTCGAGGCCGAGTATGAGAATAAAGTATTCGTCCTTCTGCACGAGATATTTGTACAGACCGTTCAGTAGCGTGTACATCTTATTTCATACGATAAAAAATAACCTCTCGTTGTATTTTCTGTCATTACGCGGCCCGCGACGGTGCGTTTGACACGTTTCGATTAATCGGACACTCCTCGAAGTTCGATTGCTGCGCGCGCATCTCTCCTTCGGCGCGAGAATTTCGAATCGGAGAAAAAACGTAGAAAAACGAAAAAGATGTAGTCTGCAGTAAAAACAAGTCTTTTAAATTACTTTGAGCCAACTTGCACGAAATGTAGTTAACGATTAATGCTTTTACAAACTACAAGCATTAACAGATCTTCTGATATGATTATAAAAAAATTTCGGTAGAAAACATATTTGTACCAGAAATATAAAAAAGTTCGTCGCGGGAAAGAAACTGAAGTAAAAAAAGAAACTCACAGAAACTGTTCAGTAGCCTGTCATTTCATACTACGATAAAAAATAACCGCTCGTTGTATTTTTTCTGTCATTACGCCGCACCGCGCGGCGGTGTGTGTTTGACACGTTTCGATTAATCGAACACTCCACGACGTTCGATAGCGCGCGCGCATCTTCTCTCCGGCGCGAGAATTTCGAATCGGAGAAAAAACGCAGAAAAACGACAGAGCTGTAATCTACAGTAAAAACGTCTTTTAAATTATTGCCAGCCACTTTGCACGAAATCCCTTTAACGATTAATGCATTTATAAACTATAAGCTGGTTAACAAAATTTTCGTTATGATTATAAAAAATGTTTGTCAGAAAACATATTTTTACCACAAATATAAAAAAAAATTCGAAGATTACAATCATCCCATTCGCCCGAAAAGTCCTCGAGAAAAAAAAAAATTTCATCTGACGTAACACGATAATTTGTTCCCGACACTCGTGTAATCAGATGTTACAGAATCTCTCTCCCACCCGTACGCTCGTGTACTACATCGACTATAAGATACTATAGTACTATAAATGCAGTTACGTTCTACCCAGAAGTACGAGTATCCGAAAGTTGCATTGAGGATCACTGGGCGAAGGAAAAGCGTCGGTGGCCAGTTTCACCAATACATCCCAGCTGTATACATAATAATCCAAGCGCACGTTTGTATCTCGACAAACGAAAGGGTTAAAGTAGCTAAAGCGTGACAAGTATACGTTAAAATACGTTGGCCCGATAGAGAAAGCAACAGGGACGCTAGAGAGTACGCTTCCTTTCCCTCGCTATCCTCGCCCCTCTCCTTGCGCGTCCTTATCACCCCTCGTGCTTCCCCTCGGTTCGCTCAGCGTTCTCCGTCCTCCTCCGTATATCCACGACGCGGTGTGGTAGTGAATGGAACGCGGCCTCGCCGCCCAGCGTACTACATCCCTCCCTGCCGGCTTCCTATTAAAATCGTAGTACCCATGTAAACGTCTATATACAAACACACGAACACACAAACCCGAATCGCCTAACACAATATCCCCGACGAGAGAGCGCCTCGGTCTCGACCAATGAAAAATTTTCAACCGCGATCACGTGACGTGCGTGTTGAACCAGCAGAACGTTGCAAATGACAAGACGCGTACGAGCAGCGCCAGAGCTCCCTCGCGCTCTCTCCGCGTAAAACCCCTTCTCGTAACGAAACTGACATTATAAAAAAAAATTGAAAAAAATATATATATACAAAATTTCATATTCGAAACCCCTTGATTATTTCCTATCGATTTTTCGGTATCTTATTGTGTGTGTGTTTTTCCTAAAAATTTTAATCGTCGACTGGTCGAGAGTGAATTTTTTTTAATCGTTCCCAACGATATAATCCACTGTACTCCGACTACTACCGACCGAGAGTAGTAGTAAAATCGTCTCTCCTTCTCAGCAAGCCCGTGCCTCTCCGTCTGTTGATCGCGAGAGTGAGAGAGAGACGCCGCGCATCGAGAGTCAACGCGACGGTGTAAACCGCGATTCGCCCCTGGTCTCGTCGGTGTCTCTCGCCGCGTCAGAGAAACCGATCGTCCCTCTCGCTCGCGTTCTCTCCCACGGGAAAAGCGGGCTTGATTAAACGCGGAGTATACCAACGAAATTCTCCGATCAATCCCCGATACCCGCTGTGCGAAAGAGTAAAAAGGCGGCCCGTCGCGAGACCGCGAGAAGAAACATAAAAAGAAGGAGAAATATCGTAGCGTCGCGCAGTGTGGCTCGGACGATAATGTGATAAACGGAGAGAGGAATACAGACCCCGAACAACCGTGGAAAGTGTGTGCGCGCCGAAGAGAGAAAGAGAAGAGTAAAAAAAATGAATTTTGGGGGGGGCGGCGGCGGCGGGGAAAGAGTTTTCGCGAAAGATTCGACGATCGGCAGGAACTAAATGCGCGAATCGTAAGGTGGGAAGCGCCGAAGTTGTAGCCGCATAGTAATCGCCTTGTGCTTTTTCGTGCTGTAACGAGAGAGGTTTTCGTCCTGCACGGGGTGTACGTGTGTATAGTTATACACGGCGCGCGTGTATATATATACAGTTGGAAATAAGTGGTGGAACGAGGAGCTGACGGGAGCGTCGTCTCTCAGTGAGAGACGCAGCAGCAGCAGCGGCGCGGCTTCCTCTCTTTTTTACTTGCTGCTACTACGGATACTACCGAGGAGAGCGAGGGAGAGAGTCATGTACATGCACATACACACATAATACACAATCGTACGTCCGTACGTACGCTCGGTACCTAGCTCGTGCTTCGTGAGGTTCCACATTAAAATAAAACGTGAAAAATCCTCGAGATTACTTTTTCTCTCTCTCCATTCCTCCTCTTTTTTTTAAACTATTGTACCTTCGTCCATCTTTTTTTTTTTTTTTGCTTCTCTCGGCGAACTCTCGCGTGTAGCTTTTTTTGTTGTTGTGTTATCAATCGCGAGGAACGTTTATCGCAAGCGGCGAGCCGACGATCGGCGAAACCGGGAGAGGACAAAAGCTGTCGAACAAAAAAAAAGACGCGCGGATAGCGAAAACTTAGGGAAGCCCCAACGCCACCGGAGCGACGCATCGGCACTCTCGGTGTTTTACACACCGCACATACACACGCGCGAGTGGGACTCGTGCGCTACGAAAAAAATTGTCTCCCGATACCCGTCTCCGCACGAGCTTTTTTTTACCGTGTGTGCAATTTTTTATTCGTAATTCTTTTTTTTTTTCGGAGAGATTTTTTTTTTTTATTACGCGAAGCCAAGTGATACAAGCGTGCGCGCGTGTGCGCGCGTGTGTGCGTGTGTGGTCTACCACTTTACGACACACATGACAAAATGTCGGGATCACAGCGGATGCGAAAGTCCTCGCCATGCTCGACCACGAAACAAGGACCTATGCGGGCCACCTTGCCCGTCAGCTCGCTCCTACGGCAGAGCAGACAGGGCAGCAGCCTCAGAAAAAGCAACAGCAACAGCCCCACCGTTTCGCCGACGAACGCTAACGCGTGGCGGGCACGGAACTCGCCGGAGACATCGTCCTCGGGACAACGAAGCCCCGGCTCGCTGTCTTACAAAGGTACTCTACGTTTCTTGCTTTTTTCTTGCTAATAGCGAAACGAATAGTTTCACCACTTTTTCTCGCTATTCGTTAAGCCACTTTTTCTTCCAATTCATTTTTAGGATTTTTTTTGTTTTGACGACTTTTTTTGGTTTTGTTTTGACATTTTGGAAAAAATTGTTCCGATGGCTTTTTATTTTGTTTCTTGTTGGGAATTCGGTGGTGCAGGGTCGAGCACAACATTTTTTTTTTTAGACAGCGCGTTTAATGCCCGTCGCTTTCCGCTAGCCTCAAAGTTACACTGAAGCACTGCTATTCCGCTTCTGCAAGTTGCAAGTCTGTGACTGTTTGATGATAATATTGATAATTGGCTTGCTATCAAAGTAAGGGACTTCTGTGGGATTGTAAAAAAAAAAAATGAAAAATTTACTCCCGTGACGATGTTTGAGTGTTCGTTGCTTCCGCGTAGTTTCAGAATTGCACCGACGCGAAGCTATTCCGTATCTACAAGTCCCGAGTTTGCGAGTCTTCTCTGTGATTGTTTGGTAATAATAACAATAATTTGCTTGCTTTTGAAATTGAAGCTTTTTCTCACGCATATAAAAAAAAGGAAAATTTATGCACTCGCCGGTCTTCGTAGTTACACACAATGCTTTTATCTCTTTTTGTTATTAATTAACTTCAGCCAACTTAGGTAATACTTGCGTCAATTTAGGCTCCGTGGATAATTTATCGTCACTTGTCAATTATCGTATTAGTAACGACTGATTAATGCGCAAAATAAAAATCGTTAACCAAATTTTTTGTTTTGTTTTTTGTTTCATTGCAGCCAAGTCAAAGACACTGAGTGGTCGTTGCAGCGACGGCTTAAGCGGTAGTCAAAACATTCGTAGAACGGCGTCGCTGGACACGATTTATCTCAAAGGACAATGGCCGCGTGACACATACTACATTCACACCAGTTTACTACTCGTCGACAAATCTACTCAGGCATAATGATTTTATTATTACCACGGATACTGAAAGACTTTCAGTCCATCTCGATTATAATGATTTTGAGAAAAATCAATTTTTAATGTAATTTTTTTTTTTTTTTCGTTCTTTTTCTCCCAATGCAGACGGAAGAATGGTCGACCGAGCCGCGAAAGTTGCTCGCGAGACATCCGCCGGAGCAGAATACCGCGACGGACGAAAAATTGAAGGACAAGTACATAAGACAGAGATTGCAACGTAACAAGGAGAGCACCAGCAGTAGAGAAAGAACAGCGGCGTTCGGTCTGATAATGCCGGGTGGACCGCCGCCGGCATTACCCGGCGATCACACCGTACTATTGCCCAGTATTGCATCGCAAACATCGATGCGTGAGTATCAAACACGTTCTGCTAATTTGTAAAAAAAAAAAATATAAAAAAAATAATGCATGGAACGCTCTATCCGCTGTGATAATAAATTCGGATACGCTAAATCGGTTTAAGAACATGTTCACGTGATAACATAGTGCAAATTATCTACTAGTTGCAGATATGAAAAGTTATAAATTTACCTTCTGTAAATTGAAATAACAATAATAATAATGAAAATTTCACGCAGACAACCAATTCAGTCTGAGTACAAAAGCGAGCCCGATGAATATACCGGTGAAACCAATGAGGCCTCCGATGCGGTCATCGATCGAGGGTCTCAATCAAGAAATCGAGGGACTGGTTCTAAAGTCTGCGGCAAACACTAACGATCCCGAACATTCTGCCGAGGACAAGGTGAGATACTCGATCTAAAAAAAAGAACCATTTTTACCTTTGCATTTTATTGATTGTTTACATTTAATTTACATTTAATAAATAACATTTAATGTTCACAGTTTAAATGTTTTTTTTATATGAAATTTTATCTAAAAATGTATGTTTTTTTTTCAGTACGCGAGATATCGCGAACAGATGACACCGGAAGGGCACAGAGCACCATTGGCGGATCTGTTGAGAGCAACACGGAGCGTGAATACTCAAACGCCAGCGACGGATCTTCCCTCCAGTTCATATTCTTCGGGTGAGCATTTTTTTTCTTTATTATTATATCAAATTTCTACACTTACTTTTTTCCCTATGCTCCATTCTTCGCAATCTCCCTGTCGACTATTGTCTAACATCGAAATAGTGTTTTCGATATCTTCTCATTGAACAAGAAAACGGTGCATGAAGAATAAAATTTGTAGACACGGTTAACGAAATAAAAAATAAGAAATAAAAAAATGTAACCCTTCACGTACGAGATTGTTGTTTAACGAGGACGTGGAATTTGCAAAGACGCAATCTTCGAACGATTCGAATAACAAGTTGATGTGCTAAAAAAATCGGTGAAACTCCCCAGCCGTACCTTACAGTGTTGTTTTTTTGATAACGTAGAAGAAAATTTATTACGAACATCCGTATTGTTTTTGTGTTTAATCCTTTAAGCCACACATTTTTTGACACTATAAAAATAAAATCTCGGTATTTCATATCAAGAAATTAGTTTAAAGAATTGAAAACTTGGCGAAAGAAGCTGGGACGTCCACCGTGACGCAAAGGGTTAAAAGAAGGCATTGTCGTTTGCTCTCGGCAAAAAGTCCCCCGTACTTGAAGGGTTAATAAGAAAATATATCTTCTTATTAGTTCCTCTATCAATTCTATAGAATTGATAGAGGAATTATAATATCTAACAAAACACTAACTAGGGGCTAAATAATAAGGATGCCTGTGTTACACGAAACAGGCCCTCCGTCTAGGAATTCCGAATCTCCGCTGATCCCAGGTGTTATGGATACCTCCCGTCCGCCTAGCGATCTCCCACAAGGTTGGCTCACACTCGCTTCAAACGCAAACGCAAATATACATACTGTTGCTCTGTCTTTTTTTTT
Source organism: Ichneumon xanthorius (assembly GCA_917499995.1). NCBI lineage: Eukaryota > Metazoa > Arthropoda > Insecta > Hymenoptera > Ichneumonidae > Ichneumon > Ichneumon xanthorius. The sequence goes on along the minus strand of OU824204.1, from coordinate 706,133 downwards.
CATTTCTCTGTATCATCGAATCGTGTCTCTCAGCTCGAAATATCAACTTTTCACGCTCATTAAACTAGCTCTGTCGCTGCATGTGCATCTGTTTCGCATTTTTCGATTCTAAATCGTTTCAAAGCCACTTAGCAATCGTCGTTCGAAACGTAGCTGTAGCGCGACGGTTTTTTCCGCACGCAATTGTAAAAACGAACCATCCCGATTCGAATAGTCCGCATCGCTCGATTCCCCTTGTGCTCGAACTGCAACGATGTTTCTTCACAAACTCTCAGACTAGACATTCACTGGCTTTATTATTTTTAGCTTATTAATCTAGTTTCGTTGAAAATTGTGTCTTCAGAATTTTGTATGCTACATTTGTTTTTTGAGTAATTAAAATCCGACAAATCTATTCGTCACAATATAATTCGGGGTTTCGGATAGAAGCGTTAGATGATCGCTGCACTTTACGAGTCTCGCCACGGGCACTCGCAGGCACGATAATTGTCGAATTCGATTGGTTGTTCTTTTTTTGTTTGTTCATCGCTTGTGATTACTTGTAAACCCATATTCACGTTCATATATTCGAAAAAAAAAAAACAAAATCGGAACCAAAGGTGGAAGTCGTGGATCGACACCGGAACAGGAGAGGGAAGGACGTCTCGGGACATCTCCCCATATCAATAGGTTCCTCGCGAGGGAACCACCCGATGGTTGCGAGAAAGTCAATCTCAAGTTTGTCGAGGATGCCAGGTAAATGACAATTTTACATCGTAAGACGAACCGAGTTGCACATCGAAATTTAGTCTTTATATTATTTTGCTTCTGAAAAAAATAAAATAAACATGCTAATAATGAAAAAAAAATTTAAACACACAGGCGACCGATGATAGATCTGAGCAAGCTAGACTATTGTCCGAAGCCGTGCGTACCATTCCAGTTGAAGCCGAGTCTGGGATCAGCGTTCCTGCCATTGCAACAACCGGTGAGTCCGACAATGGTTGCTGCTGCCGCGACGACGATGTCGCCGACTTCGCACACGACACCGGCCACGCCGCCCCCAAATCCATAGTCCTCTCGTAAAAGTCGTCGCAATTGTCGTCGTTCACGAACACGAAAATTATTAACGCCTTCGTCATCGTCGTTTCGTCGTATTCACAATTTCACGCGTTTATTATTATCATCGTCATCGTTACTATAATTACAAAGTACGTTTTAATTTTCATTATATATATATTTTTTTTTTGTTTTTGTTTTGTTTTGTTTCTCTCTCTTTTTTTTCTCGTCACCGAACGAACGAACGAACAAGAAAAAAAAAAGAAAAGAACACGAAATGAAAAATCTCGTTGCTACGCGACCACGAGTGATGATAATGATACTGAGACGTCGCTGGAATTACGTTGCTACTTGACGCATATTATTAATTCGACAGTTGTAAAGTTACCCCCGAATATTTCCGCGAATATTTGACGAAGGTAAAAAACGAAGAGTTCGAAGGAAAGGAAAAAAAAATATATATCCCAGTGCAAACCTTCGTCGTCGTCGTCGAGGACTCTCGAAATAAAAAAAAAACCAATCGATCGTGCGTGTGTCTGTGTGTGTGCGTTAAACACGTTTTTCGGAAAAAAGCAAAGAATCAGCAGCAGCAGCAGCAGCAACAGCATCATCCGGAGATCTCAACAGAGATCGATACATTGGAAAACAGTAAACATTTAAATGGGAATGATAAAGCAAGAAAAAGAAAAAAAGTATATTAAAAAAAATGAAAAATTACGAGGAACAATAATTTGTGATAACTGAAAGCAACGTTTAGGGAATAAACATTGTGTTCTGCAGGACAACAAAAAAAATGAAAGAAAAAGAAATCAAGCAAACAAACAAACAAACAAAAAAGACTAAAGGAAAAAAAATTGTGTATTCTAAATTTAGTGCTGAACAAAAAAATGTGCTAAACAACTTTAGTTTTGTATACAAGGGAAAAGTGGGAGGGAGGGGCAATTTAAAAGAAAAAAAAAAACAATTATTCAAAGATGCGAGAGAAAGAAAGGGGTGAAAAAAACAAAGTATTAAATTTTGAATGTTGCATTGGGGGGAGGGGGGGGGGGGGGCAAAAAGTTAAGTCGAAATTATACAGATCGGGAAAAAAATGAGAGAAAGAGAGATAGAGTGGAAGGGGGTTGGGGTATGTATGCCTATAGGTAATGTACATAGGTGTCCCAAAACTGTAATTGTTTTATCCTCGTTAAGACTTGTATCACTTCTGTAATAATCAATTCTCATATATTAACTATATATTATATTGACACGAAAGGATCACACTCTCGTTAGAATTTTCTTATTCTTCTTCGTTTTTTTCTCTTCTTTTTTTTGTATCGTTTTGTATTATTATTTTTACGATAAAATATTCGATAATTATTATATTATTATTATTATTATATTACAATTAATGTCGCGTGGAGTCGGCGTGTCGCGTGCCCGTGGTTCTTATCACCGTTTTCGGGAGATCGATAAATTTTCCTCCGAAATTTTGTTGGACCATTGGGCTACGAAAAAAAAAAATGAAAAAAATAATAATGAGTTAACTTCGACGAAGTGCCCTCCTACGTGCGTATTACGTTAGACTACAAAACTGAATATGTACAACCGATAATACTGCAACATGGAGAGAAAAAAAATGAGGAAAGGGGTTTGGAAAAGAAAAAACGAAGAAATTAAAAACATAAATTGAGAATGCGCGACGGGATGAACCCGTGGATAACACAGAAGTGGAATGGACAATTGACAATATTATAAATATTGATTGTGGAGAGGGAAAAAACTAAACATGCTACTGGTGTTGGCGATTTGAGTGTCGTTTTTTGTTTATCGCCGTGTGTGTGCACATAATAGACGGACCGCGAATTCAGCGCGTGACTGGCGTAAGGAATCTTGTTCTCTATTAATATATATATATATATATGAAAATTTTCTATTCGTACTCTTCGTCGTTTTATTTTTTAAAGAAAAATCTCGAAAACATTAAGGGAGTCCCAGTTCTTGAAAAGAAAAAAAAAGAAACAAACAAATTGGAGTTTTATTCGAGTTTCTCAAAATTTTAATACCGCAAGAGTTACATTTTTTTGTCTTCGTCAATCTTTTTTTTTCTCTCTAGTATTCGCAGTTTTGAGACACGCACTCGATCTTACAGTTTTGATTGTCGCTTCGTACGAATGTAAAGACGCGAACTCTATACGGACGGACTGTTTCTTCTTTGGTAAAACTTGTGATGAATTGTTCATTTTTTTTTGTGTTTTTTTTTCTTCTAACGAACGAGTCGAGCCCCCGATCGTTCAATCGACACACGAAAAGAGATTAGAATTCGTAGAGGCGCGGTTTGGATAATTAATGAAGCAGTTTTTTGTAATGATAAAAAAAGAAGTAAGAAAAAAACGATTATTAAAGTGAAATAAAAATAAATGAATCTAGCTACGTATCTCTACTAGCTAGTTCGCAACGGAGAAACGGTAACACACAAGTACCTGGCACACTGGTCTATGCTCTCTTTTTTAATTCAAAAGCTCACTAGGAAACGAGATCGATAAAGTTAACGAAACAAAAAAAAAAACAAAAAAATGTAAACACGTGAAAACGATGATTGACTTTAAATGATGATAAAAAAAAAAAATTATTCATGCCTTAGGATGGACGTGGTGCGCGCGTTATTGTACACGAAGGAACTTTAGCCGACTAAACGATAACTGAGAAACAAATAAAAAAAGAAAGAAAAGAAGAAAAAGAAACGTACACAAAACCCACAGCGAATTAAGTAAATAAACAAAACTGGGAAATATTATACACACATACTTGGACACACATACTTGCAAGAGATCTGTACGCGAGAGTTTGAGATTGAGACATTGTGAGAGACACACTGAAGAGAGCGTCTTTTTTGAGTCTGGACAGTCTGACGCCGACAAATTACACGATTTTTATCGTCTTCTGTACGACGTCTCGAAAGAAGAATAATAATTACAAAAAAGAAGAAAAAAAGAAGCATCTTATTCCAGCGTTTGCAATGCGTTATTAATCGTTAGTATTGTTTCGTCGATCGAAATGAATTCGGGCGTGATTTAAACTGCCCTATCGAATTATTGATTAATATTTAACAAAAATACAAAGAATGAAGGGAATTAAAGAAAAAAAAATTACCTGTTATACTGTTTGGATGACTCTCCAAAGTAATTGAAATTGTAAAGTTTTCGTTGATATTATAATGCGACCTATCGTCGTGGGTATTTCTAATACTATTTTTAAAAAATACAAAAAAGAAGTAAAATACGAAAAAACACCACACACACACACACATATATACACACATACACACACACGCGCGTGGATTCAAATTACATGTACACGTTTCTCACTATCCTCGGGATTAGCGGAAGCCTCGAAGAAAAGAAAAAGCATAACATTCGGTATATACATAACACGTATATATATACCAATAAACAATGTTCTCAACATATCTCTAAAAACGAAAACAAGAAAGAAACGGTAATATGAAAAACACACAATCTGAGCAGGTTTCAGAATGGCAAGAGTGATTATGTCAATTATAAACATTCTCATTTATTAAAAAGAAGATGAAAGGAAGACGAAGTAAGAACCCTTAGGACTGTCCAGACGCGCATTAAACACTATAAACTTGTAAAACTATAGTTGCGGATTTAAATTAAAAAAAACGAAATAATGAAAAACACAAAAAAAAAAGTTGCACCTTCGAGACACGAGAAGAATAATGATAAAAAAAAGAAACAAGACGTAACTTGGCTATCCAAGAGAGTGCGATGATGAATAATAATGACGGATAATGACATTGTAATTTGTAAGATGCTCGGAACGTGAGAGAGAGAGAGAGAAAGTTTGAAAGAGTGAGAATGCGAGAGGGAGAGATGAAACTTTCCAATGCGAAAAAGAACAATTTGTATGTCGGATAAAGTAATATCCAAAAACTGGAAGTTTTTTATACACCTGCTGAGAAGAAAAAAAAATAATACAATAAAATGCAACTTTTATTAAACCTCTTATAATTCTTCTTCGCAATAAATGTATTACACTCCATTTGTATAGTCGTAACATAAAAAAAGTACTGAATAACGTACAAGACCGCGAGACACGGTTTTCCGGTGTGATGTCACTTCCGGTTAAAAAATGAGATTTTCAATCCGGAGGTTACGTCTTTCCGGTATGACGTCACTTCCGATCGAAAAGTGAGACTCTCAAACCGGAAGTAACGTATTTCCGGTAAATCGCTGGAAATTACATTTCCGGTTTCTAAATTCCATAATCGATAGCGAGGGCGCGAAAGGCCCCACAGCAACCTGCTAGTAGTTAAAAAAACGAAAAACTTTAGAAACATTCGGTAATAATTGACAGTACAGGGGTTGTGAATCTCGTACTCACCAATCAATGACGAATTCGTCGCGTGTTTATCAAAGGGTTAAAAACGCTGACAATGATATGTTATATTCACTTTTATTCCGATCATAATGTACAAATGATCATTCTGCTTTCGCTATTCGACGCTTTACGTCTTACATAAATGAGTTTCATTTTTTTTACTTTTGTAAATTTTTTCATCATTCTAATACCGTTTTAATATCCGTGAGATTATTCCTGCACTATCCAGCCAGTGGGTTTATCGACGAGCCCTCCTTACAATCAATTAACATTCTCATAATTGTATCCTCGTTCTCGTCGTCGCTATATATAAAAGGCCAGCCTTCGTCAATCGTTACTCGCCGCTTTGTCACACTTTAATTATTAACACACGATCATTGACAGAAACAAAAATACCACATTTTTCTTCTATCTCAAACTAGGCATATCAGACTTTGGAATGTGTTCGAGTAAGAAAGCATCGTATGCGCTCGTTTCTATCATCCTGCTACGTATACAAATAACACTTAAGTTTTTTTTTTAACATCGCAAACATCTTGTTACAGGCGAATACACGAATATTTTTTGAATCTTCAGTGTCTCAGACATTAACGCGATCCAACAACATAATACCATGTCATAACACACGCTCATCTCGTTTAATTTTTTCTTCAACTCAATTCACATACGAAGTACGTATAAGATACTTTTTTTTTTGTACAGTTTATAGGTGAAGTCGTCGCCGCGGATCGTCACAGACAATCGATAGAAAAGACGATGATAATTCAAATACCTAACGCGATGTCTTTATCGTCCAGCTTCGACCTTCATGGAATCATTTTAATCGTGCGGACTGCACGATCTTATTAACCGTTACCCTTAATCGTTTCTTTTTTTCTTTTAACTATATGTATTTTTTATATACATTAAATAAAGATTCTTCTCGTATCGCATCGGTAATAATGATATTCAGTTAATATATACACAATTGAACTATAAAAGAAAATCGTTCAACAGTTATAAACCCATATACTGAGGCGACGATGAGAATGCGTTTCGAGATGTATTATTCTTTCTCGAATCCTCATTATTGGGCAAGTCACTGGAACAGATATTAGTTTTTACGTCTTAAACGAGGCCGTCTTGGTACCGCCTAAAATTCTTGAGTTATCTTACACTTTGAAAAAAAATTCTATCGGTAGCGTTCAAGGTCGTTTTATCTTACCCGAAGAACGGCATCAGCGATATGAGTGTGTGTCTGTTCGGTCTGGAGGTGAAGGCCGGCGAGCATTGGGCTAATCGTCCCACGACTCGTCGCAGCCACTGCTGCAACTTTTGCCTCCTCTCCTCCACGAACTTTGCATCCTTTGAAATAACAAAAATATATTTAAAAAATTAAACATCGAAAAAAGAACTACCAAAATTATTATACGTATGAGGCATGTTCTTTGAGGCAATTACTTTGTTGCCAAGAGTTTTCTTTGGCGGAAACTCGAATGTTGTTACGATCGCGTCGTGCTTCTTCAATTCCCTGTAGAGAGCGTAAAACTGGGCGTAACGCCTGTAAATATTCCACTCTGTGTCTCGTATTCTAACGTGAATCTGCAATAGAAAAAAAAACATGCATCCATCGGACACATGTCGATGCTACAGTTTTATTTTTCGATTTACTAACGCATGTTACACGAGCGCAATGCGCGTTGATGTTATCGTCGAGAGTATCCGGTTACCTGATAAACGTGATGGATGTCGGATGTCTGGCCTGTGAGAAAAGCGGATGGAATCCAGATGTGTATGAGGCACGGCGGTTCCGTCGGCAGATCGTCTTCGTTCAACGGACCGCGCAGACACTCCAATTCGGCTTGCAAAAGCTTAACGAGTCGATCCCTGTGAAGTAAATAAATAGAATCATCATTACCCGTCCAAATTTCGAACTGTTAGAGGTAAAACAAAAGAAGCCAATTTAAGGTAGCTACTAGAACACTAGTTAAACGAGTGCTCAATTTTCACAATTGTTTATCCAAAATATTGTGATACTCGCCTATTGGTCAATTGCATGGTGAGCCTCGCATTGAATTCCATAAGTTCGGCGTGCATTTCGGCGACCTGAATCAGTTTCTCCTGATACTGTTGAGCCTCGCCGTGATAATCCAACGACGGATCGTCCTCTGATACCGTCGTCGAGTCCGAATCTCTCCGCAGCATTTGCACCGCCGTCACGTATTTACGTAATTGTTGTCGCAACAGTTCGTTCTCGCGATTGAGCGCTTGCAGCTGTAACTCGTGACGCTCCAGTTGATTCTGATGCTGTCGCTGGAAGCGCGCCAGTTGGGATCTGCTCGTCACGGCGTCGTCCCGCGCTTGCTCCAATACCTCGCTCATCGCCATCAGTCGCGTTCGCAGGGCGTCGACGTCGAGATTCTCCGCGTCTATGTGAACCTCCAGACCGTTCACCAGCGGCTCCGTCGCCTCGAGCGCCGCCTCGGTCACTTCGCTTCCGTCCTAAAATTAAATTCAAATCGTTTTGGCCCGTCCAATTTCGAATGCAACTTTCGACTACGGTCTCGTCCCAGCTTACGTCCATGTAGCTGGGCAACGTGACGAGCATATCGTCGAGAGTCTGATCGAGGGGCGAGACGGGCACGAGGCCTCCGGTGTTTCCCGAATCCGTCACCGGAGTCAAAACTTTATCGTCTTCCAGAGAATCGCTGCAGGAAAATTATTATTATTAAAAAAAAAATGTATTTGCAATTAATTTTTTCTCTCGATTTATTGAACTTTTTTTTCTTCTTTAAATTTGTAAAAACTCACCACCGTCCCCAATCTACGGGCTTAACGTCCAGCACGACATTGGCAGTGTCTCGCTTCGGTTCACCGTTCGAGCTCGGCTGCGGCTTTGTTTCGGGAAGCTCACGATCCTTGGGCCACGTCACGACCGTCGGTGAGTTCAGGCATGTGGGCGGTGCACTCGCCGAAATCGCGGCGATCTTACCGTAACTTCCCGCATCGTCGTCGTCGGCGTCGTCGTCGTCGTTGTCGAACGATATTATTTGGGTTGGCACTTTTTTCTTTCTCTTCTCGCGATTTATACTCGAAGTTCCTGTAAAACGAAGAGACGATTTTTATTTCTCTTGAACTCGGAATTTTAAGATCGAAATGACGCTCGAACTCGAGTTACCACAAAAACACAACCTTTTGTGCGACAATTTAGCTTTTGTTTCTTTTCGTTTCTTTTTCTTCCTTTTATTGATTACCTGTTATTACGCTCGAGATAATAGGCTCGGACTGCGATACTCGGCACTTTGCGATCTCGCTGCTCGCCGATTTGTCGTCGAGCTCCTCGTTGTCTATCCTTATCGCGAAGAGTATCGTTCCGAGACCTTGAAAAAATAAAATAAAAATGAAGTTTCACCGAAACAATTAAATCTCGATGCGGCGATCGATTATTTTGTAACGATGGATTTACCGGCGGCCACGTTCGGCAGTACCGAGCTTCTTTCCTGATCCCTCAAGAACGCCCATTCCTCGTAAAACGGTCCGAGAGCATCGGCGTCGACCACCGCGTGCAAGTGTCTCTCGAGCGAACGCTCATTCAGGGCCGCGCGGAGCCAAGCCCGACCGCGGCCGAGATCGCTGTTCACTTTCCTCAGAACGCTGAAGCGGTCCTGCTCGTGCCACGTTAACTGCTCGCGTATGCACGGCCAGAAAGCTATGTCCGGCGAATTCGACGCTCGCGATGTTCCACCGGAAACCAGATCGGAAACGTGCCTGGAACATTCGTAAAATATATTAGATGTACATATAGCTACGGTAATGATTCTCTACCAGGCATATCGGATTAAAAAAAATATTTGTCATTGTCTCGTGGATAGACTATTAAATATTTTCACTATTTTTACATTATACTATTTCTATCTTTGGTTCAACTTTTATATTTCTCATTCTTGCTATTATTATTATTAATAAACTTTACAGAAAGGAACTGCGACACTTATAAAATGTGCATCTTGTTAACTGAATACATTTTTCTTTTGTTATAACTTCTTGTAAGTTCCTATAATCCTATAAATTCTTTAAAATTATTATGAATTGGTTTTTCCTTTTTGCTTCTCTTGTAACAACATCAGGAGCGAAACTATTATTTTTGTTTTAACTTGTAGACTTCTTGCTCCGATATTTGTATACTTGTTTGTTATAAACACAAATAAATAAATAAATGAATGAGGGGGGTTAAAAATTGTATTGCACCTCAGAGCGGAGTTCAATTTCTCCATTCGATTTGCTCTCAGTCCGTGACGAAATATCGCCTCGAAGGCGTAACAGAGCCTGGAGACACATTGATCGCTCTCCGTAGCCAATTCGGCTCTTCCTCCGAATCTTACATGGCAAAGCTTCGCCGCAGCCAGCAGCTCTTCCTGCAGCTTTTGCCTGTCCGCTATGTGATTTCTCTCCTGTTCGGCGTCGCTTCCGTTCTGAGTTCCAGGCACGATGGCTGACATCATACGCAGCGCCTGTGTAGACAATAAAAAAATTCCATCAAATCCGACGAAATAGAAAAAGAAAAAACACATGAATTCATTTTTTTCCCATGAGTCACCAACTGATCGTTTTCCGATCGAAAGTTTTTTTTTTTCAAACATAAGTCGTTTAAGGCAGCGCTTACCATGAGTGCAATCAAAACTGCTCCGCTCCAAAAATTTCTATACAAATTATTGTCACAGCGAGTTCGACATCGTTGGGAGAGATTTTTTGGCACAAGAAAAAAAAAACAAAAAAGCACAAATTCACAGCAGAAAAATATCGCGAGGCAAAACACTGCGCAATTCGTAACGGTCGACAGTCATCGGTGGAAAAAGAACAAAAAAACAGGCTGGACGTGAGTGAGACAGCGGTCGTTCCCGTGCCCCGCCTAAGCGTCGCGACGATTCGATTGACAATTCAGAGCATTGGAGTAGTGAAAAATAAAAAAAAATCTTCGACGCAAAATTTAAATTTACTAAATAAACGCGTTCGGCGGTCGAGCGGAGAGGGACGAGAGTGTGTGTGCCTCGACGCGAGAAACGAGGGGGCGGAATTCCTTCGCTCTCTCGCGTTTGGCCTCGAGCCTTTGTATATAGTGATACACACTACGGCTCGGGAGGAAAAATATAACTCGTCGATGACAAACGCGTGACGCGAGACGTCCGCGAGAGCGTTTTTGTTGTTTTCCCGCTATAGATCCCTACTCTTATCCGTTGGGCTTTCCCCAGCACGGCCGAGAGACTTTCGCACCGTACGCGATCTCTTTTCTCGATGAGGCAATGATTTTTAACCCTTTCGCTTCGGGCTCGATCGGCAAACGCCGCGACTCGCGCGCTTCTCGCGTCGGGATCTACTTATGACCAGAACTGTCAAGGTCCCCGTCGGACACTCCGATAGAGGTATCGCGTCGCCCGTGTTGGGTTAGAGCAGTGTCAAAACTCGATTAGCTCGTAAACATATGCGATAGTCCACTCCGTTTCTTAAAATTTCGACTCGAATTACACAGTACGTTGCAACGCGTACGGCAGGGTCGACCGTGGGGACAAAAATACTCGTCGTACATTCGTTGTGCTGTGACACGGAGAGAAGAAAAAAAAAAAAATACGCTTTGCCAAGCGTGAAACACAATGGGCGCGCTGACCAGTAGACAAAACGCTGGGGTCGAGGAAGTCGACATCGTTTCGAATCACGCGTACAAATATCCACCGCGTTGCGGTAAGCCAAAAATTTTTTAAAAAAATATACCTATTGCATTTTTTTTATGGATGTTTTTTTTTTTTATCCGTAGGAAGCTACTTCGGAAGTCACTTTATAATGGGCGGCGAGAGATTCGACACCCCTCAGCCGGAGGCCTATCTGTTCGGAGAGAACACTGATCTCAACTTTCTGGGCAGTCGTCCGACCCCTGTCAGTGGAGTTGCGTCCGGAGAGAATTTGCTCCTTTTTTTTTGTTTTTGATTCTTTTGAGCAGCACTAATCGAACAGATGATTTTTTTTCTTCCATTGTTTCAGTTCCCCTATCCGCCACCTCAGGCCAACGACCCTACCAAGACTCTCAAGAGTCTGGTGAACATCAGGAAGGAATCTTTGAGGCTCTGTCGGAGCGTCGATCAGACATCAACCTCCTCGCAGCCCCACAATGATATAAGTCCCTACGCGGAGTTGGAGACCGACAAGAAGCCTACAAGATTTAACATTGAATTTACCTTTGACTGCGACGTCAGATGCGCTATAACCGTTTATTACTTCTGCTCCGAGGAAGTTACCACCAAAGGCGTTTCGTAAGTGGCAAATAAAAAAAATGATTTGCTAATTAATAAAATAATTTGCACATGGCTTTCCGATTTATTACAATTGTGCGCATAGCTCTCTCTATGAGAAAGTTTGTTGATTGATTTTGACTACCTCATGGAGGAAGCTGTGCAGAAAATTGTAATAAATTTGGAAGTCGTATGCAAATTACTTTTCACCTTTTTTTCGTAACGTAAAAAAATGTAATAATTCTGAATATGTTTTACGTTTTTCAGATATCTGCCGCGAGATCCGTCGATGAACTCGGAGACGTTTCACTACAAGAAGGGTGCGAATCAACAGTTCTGCCAGACATCGCACATATTCGATCCCACTCTCTACAACGAGGAAGACTTACTCTACAATGCCGACCGAGAAGTTAGCGTCGACTTCGATCGAAAACTTTACGATTGAAAAATTCAATTTTTTTTTTTTAATTAAATATTAACATCGTTAAATCTGCAGATAATACCGATAGCGATTCATTGCGTCGCGGAGGAGGGCTCCGAGGAGCCCAAGCAATCGCACACGACGATCGCGGTAGTGGAGAAACAATCGGACGGCTCATATCTTCTCAAAGCCCTGAAACAAAAGCTCTACGTCGACGGCCTCTGCTACCTGCTCCAAGAGATCTATGGAATCGAAAACAAGAACACCGAAAACGCTAAAGTAATGTTCAAGTTTGTAATTTTTTTTTTTTGTAATTAAGGATGAAGTTAAGTCTTCTTCGACGTTAAGCTGTATTGACATTGTATCGTACAAGAGAATTAATGAAGCTAATGAAAATATTTTTTTTTACTAAACTACGAGTAGCAAGGAAGCGACGAGGATACCGAGGACAACGGTTCGGAATGTGTGATCTGCATGTGCGACGTGCGAGACACGTTGATTCTACCGTGCAGACACTTATGTCTATGCAACGGATGCGCCGATTCGTTAAGGTACCAGGCTAACAATTGTCCGATATGCCGAGCTCCTTTCCGGGCGCTATTGCAGATAAAAGCTTTGCAGAAAGCCACTGGAGCTGTTATAACGAATCCACCACTTCCGGAGGTAAAAAAATAACGCAGACAAACATTCCAGCAACCTTCCAGTAGAAAAATGAGAAGTACTAAAAAAAAAAAAATAATAATATTAATTTTCTTTTAATATTAACAGGGAAGTTCGGAGAATATACCTTCGGGCTACGAAGCTGTGTCGCTTATAGAGGCTCTGAACGGTCCGTGCACACCGCGAGCCGCGGTAATACCGCCGGAATCGCCGGACACACCCGACACCGACACAGCCAGCGCGATACAAGCAGCGGAAGCGCTGAACAGGTGCGCTCAAACCGATTTTTATTTTTTTTATTTCCGCTCGTTTATCCTCCGATTTCAAATTATTTTTATTTTCATTTCGATAGTAGATCAGCGGAGAGGACTCCGGTGTCGAAACACTCGTCGATAAAGGACGGCGAGATAGCAGCGAGAGCGAGCTCGACCCCGTGCCCTACACCGGAGTTTCGAATGTCCGTTCTCCTCGCCCGTGACGAGACGGCGACCTCGCAGAAGGATCTTCACGGCCGTTCGCCGGGAATGCGTGCCAAGAGCTCCGGCCATCAGCGCGACAAGAGCAATCTTCGGTCGCGTGATACGCTGCGTCTCGTTAACGAGAAACAACCGAATTCCCTCTACGAGGTAACGCGGCGGTTCCAGTCAAGCTATAATAGTACTTTTTGTAATACACGCAGGAGAAGTGCTACTTCCGTGCCTACTGAGGGTGGCGTAAGAACTACTCTCTTACCTCTCACCCGCGAAAGCGTGCGAAAAAGTAAATTTGCGTGCGTGCATTGCAGTACGCCTTACTACAAAGCGCCACTTACGGCACCCTCGGCCGGCACGAAAAGTAGCACTTCTCATGCACGCGTTGCAAAAAAATAGTATTAAAATTGCAAGAATAAACTGATGTTAAAAAAATGTTGTATATTTAGACACAAGGCCAGGACGAGGACAGCGAAGCCGAAAAATTGTCGCCTCTACTGGACGCGGCAACGAGCACCGAGGCGGTCGATTCGCATCGCAACAACTGCGACGGCGATCTGGACGACGATCTTCCGAACATCGACAACATGAGCGCAGCCGAAATAATTTGTCACTCCCACTGACGACGGCGGGTCAACGTGTACACGAATCTCATGTCGGAATCGCGTTTCGTCACAAAAGTAATCGACAATCATCAATACTGATTACGTCGTCGTGTATGCAGAGACGCGAGTCCGGAGCAGCAAGTTTAAGAACGAATGATCACACCCTTGGAAACAACCAGGAGTGAAATTCCTTGATTTTATTTTTTATCCAACCCCGAGTGCTCCGAACGATACACCGGTCAATGTCCGATTAGACCGGACAAGAGGAAGTGAAGTAATTGTAATATAGTTCGCTGATGAACATGTGATTTAGGTAATTCCGTAATAATCATCCACGACCCGTCCCTGTGGACGATCGTTTTATACACTTAACATTTATAATTTACCAATACGTATTCCTACTATAATTTTCTTTTTATATTGTTAAGCGGTTATTGCTATTATTATTTTATCTATGTAATGTTTATATAGTTCCATAGCGGGATAATGGTGCCCTTCGATAATAACTCCTAGTATAATAATATATAATAAGATTGTACATAGAAGAAAGGATCGACACTAATATCGGGAATGCCACACCTATTTCTCTAATATTTATGATCTAAACAAGATGTTATTCGATATCTATGTAATTTTATCAATAGATAAGCTTTAACCCTTTGATTTTATACTTCACAAAAAAAAAAAAAAAAAAACTAGACTTTGTATCGTTGTAAGCTAATACGTAATATCAAGTGTTATCGATTAGGCCGGAATTATCAGTCGTAAGTTCGAACTCCGGCTTATTTAAATTCGGAACTCTGACCAAGTCTGAAAATTCGGGTCTAGAAAAAAAGGAAATTGTAAATTATATTCAAATACAATGAAGATAGAAAAACACAATATATCCGTTCGTTTTTCGTCACATTTTTATTGAATACCAAGATTTACAAAAAAGTAGATTGCAGTATTCGCCATTAGACGGATGCCAGGTATTCCTTGAACTTCTTCCACTTGTCGAGGGGTCCGTGCTCGGGAAGATACTTCACGTTGCAACCGTCGGGCTCGAGACGACCGGCGTTCTTGAGATCCTCGTACTCGGAGCGCTCGTACTTGGTGAAACCCCATTTCTTCGAGACGTAGATCTTCTGACGTCCGGGGAACTTGAATTTGGCACGACGGAGAGCCTCGATTACGGAAGCCTTGTGACGATCCGACGAACGGACGCTCATGATCGGCTGGCCGATACGTACTCGGGCGACGGTTCCTTGGGGCTTTCCGAAAGCTCCTCTCATTCCGGTCTGAAGCCTACGGTGAATAAAACAAGAAAGGCAGTGATCAAATATTTTTTCGATGGAAATTCTATGGAAATATCTAGATGGATTAAAGACCTGATAAGGTAAACGATAATGAAATCGTGAACATAGTAATGAACAAATGGACACTACTTTGTGTTCACACTAACAAAACATCCCAAAACACTGAAACTCATGTCTCAGTATTCAAAAAATGATCTATCATCAATTAGTGTTTCTTCAATGTTCATACGTTTATAAAATATTTGGTGTTTCAAAAATGAACTAACATTAATTAGTTTTTTTTGCAATGTTCATATGTTCATAAATTCTTCGGTGTTTCAAAAATGAACTAACATCAATTTCTATTTCTTCCGTGTTCATAAGTTCATAAAATCTTTTGGAGTTTAAAAAATGAGCCAACATCAATTAGTGTTTCATTAGTGTTCATGAGGTTCATAAAATATTGAGTGTTAAAAAAATGAACCAACATCAATTACTATTTCTTCAGTGTTCATAAGATCTTTGCAGTTTAAAAAATGAGTCAACATCAGTTAGTGTTTCATCGGTGTTCATAAATTTCATAAGATTACGAAATCATAGGTTTGATCATGAATCAGCACATACCTATCAGCACCGGCACAGGACAACATCTTGTTGATTCTGATGATGTGGAAAGGATGAAGTCTCATCCGGATGTGGAACTGATCTTTTCCTGCGTTCTTGACCATGTACTTGTTGCAGCAAATACGTCCGGCCTCCAGGGCTTCGGAGCTGAGCTGTTCATACTCGTCGGAGACCAAGTGAACGCACAGAGGAAAATCCTCGACGCACGCCTTTTTCTTTCCAAGATCGAAGATACGGATCTTGGGGTCGGGAACACCACGACAGAAACGCGATTTCGGGTACGGCTTGTTCTTGCAGTAGCGGTAACTAAAACAAAAAAACACCACGAATTTGAGCGTACGCCTCCGATAGGGAAAATCAAAGTAGGAGGATAAAAAAAAATGTAATTATAATATTTGATATTTGACTTTGCGTAATTTCTCGCAATAAAAAAAAGGGTCTCGAGGTTAAACAGTGAACAGCCATGACGACTTACCACCTAGCTGGACGTCGGCCCATCTTGAGACCTGAAAATAAACAATAAAACACCTTGATTATACAAAAATATTGCGACGAAAACGTTCCCTGACAATCCAAGGGAAATATCGAGCGACTTTGCCCTTTATCGGAACGAGGATGCTTTAAAATTCGACGGAATATTAAATATTGGCTTTAACGTACCGATCCCTCACGAGCTTTGCGTGAGAAAAGGAAGTTTGTCGCGGTTCGTCAAGAGCGTGAAGTTGCCGTCTCGAGTTTCGATAGCGTTTCGCACTTTCGCCGCTGCCCGACTTGTGTCGCCACTTGTTCGCAACGTTGCGCGCGCTCTCCGAGGGCACTTCCGGTTGTCATTCCGAATCGTGTCTCAGTCGCCGATTAATTTCGTTCGAATGATATTCGAAGGAAAGTAAAAACTCTCTGTTCAACGAAATGTCACTGTTGTGCCTGTCGTGAAGCGATTATGATGGAAGTTGTCGAACTGCCGGATGAAATAATTCCTCCGCGCAGCAATCAGTTCACCGTCGATGACTTGGACATCGAGATTCTCCCACTGATCTACGAGATCATTCGAAGGTTAGTTCCGAGCGATAAGGCCGATGTCCCGATAACCAACACGTTCGGTAATTTAAAAAAAAAAGTATACTATCCGATTGTCTTCTGTCTTCGTGTACATCGCATTGTTAATTTTTTATTATAATTTTTTTTTTTATACTCTTCACTGTGTCGGGTTTTATTTTTTATTCAAAATCTTACGACTCTAACCTACGTCGATAGTGTTTGGATGTTTGAAGAATCCCTCGCGCTCCGTTCGAAATTTCACAATGCAATTTCGTAACATTGCGATTCTATAATTAGTCTTTTTGCGCATGTTCTATCGATGTTCTTTGCCGAAAAACCAACGGATTACGAAAAACTGTCGTTTGGGGCTGCAGTGTTTTTCAACAGTTTGTTTTCTTCTTGTCAGCGTGGAGAAAGATCCCTACGACAACACTCAGAAAGCCAAAGAGTCTCAAGACACGAGTCACAAGATCCTGGAGCTGCAGAAAAAGTTGGATTCTGCGAGATCACAGGTATAAAAAAAAAAATCATAAATAAAAGAATGCATAGCTGGGCAGATCTGCATTCCAGAACGCACCCTGATGGCCATTGAACAAACAAAAATAGTAATTTACAACACTAGTGCGATAAAACTTTTTCTGACGAGTGCTGCAATCACAAGAGTTCAGAGAAAGTTATTCGCACAAGCATCGTATTAAATTTTACTTCACAAGTTGTGAAGATGGGAATTTTGCGCTTGTGAAGCCTGTGTAAAACTGCCATTTTTGCTCCAAGTGTAATATAAATATATATATATGTCTTTTAACAGCAAGAGATATTTTGTTTCAGATAAAGCGTCTGCCCGGTATAGAGTACAGCAAGGAGGAGCAGTTGCAAAAGTTGGAAACGCTCCGAAAGCAGCTGAGACTGAAGCGTGAACTTTTGCTGAAATATCGTAACATGTGTACATTCGAAATACCAAAGGTCTAGTCAATTTTTTTTTTTTCTGTCAAAGAAAAATATCCCGATCCAGCAAATTTCACGACTTCGTGATTAATCTTGGGTCTCGTCATGGTGCTCCGATTTTTGATACGATATTTGGCGAACAATGAGCATCTTATAAACAAAATAGCGGAATCCCGGCCTGTGAGGCGGGCGGCGCAGCTCGTAGTTTCCGTGCTAGCGCGGGCGAGCTCGATGAGCGGAGCACACAAACTGCCGTCGGATCCAAAAGAGTTTGGTACACAGTTGAAGAGCATAGCCAGAAAATTCGCCTCCAACGTCAAAGAAGAGATTCAAGATGTTAAAGAGAAATTGAAGAAAAATTGACGAGGTACACGAAACGATCGAGCGCAATGTAGTTCCGTTTTTTGTCGTTCCCGTTTCGTGAGGTTCGAACGATCGATCGCCAATGAGAATTATTATTTTACCTTTTTTTTGTTGAATAAACAATTGTATTTTATCGCATTGATTAATCTGCGTAGGAAATTATAACCGGATCGCTTAATCTACATAGGATTAGCTAGACAAATTTCTACGGCGTAGAAAAAAAAAAATTACGAATCTTTTCGAGACAAACCATTTTCCTTGTGCCTTTTTTTAAAGTTCTTTTTTCTCTTCGTCACGAAAACTCGACGGTATAAAGAGAAGACGATTACGACCGTCTCTACGTGAATAACGCTAGAGTGTACATAAAATCCTGTTTTCTTGTCTATTTTTCGAGGCATCGATTAAAACCTTCTCGGAGCTTCGCTCGAAGCGCGACAGAAGAAATACTGCTGCGGATTTTTCTATCTTTCTTTTTTCAAACAATCGCGGTTCCCATCCGCAAAGAAATAAACAAGATTATTGCGAAAGACAAATAAATTCCGTTTAGTCCGCGATGAGTTACTTGATCAGTAGCCTAACGATTAAACACGCGCACGCACACTCACCATTTAAGAAATGAAAAACTAAAAGATCGAGCTTCGACAGCAAATTCGAAATGTTGCGACGAATTTCTACTATTCATCGCGTCAAAGCCTTATACGCATATTGCTCAAGCGTTATTTATGTATACTTTGTACACAGAGAAAAAGACTGTTCTTTTTGTTTGTTTCTTCTTTGTTTGTCGATTAGATCTTAGCGGGCGGGTTTTGTTCGGAGAGTGGTTGAACGTTGTTGCTCGCTGAATTGTGAGATCTGCTGCCGCCTCGTCTTCCTCTTCCCTTCTTGTTCGTCGGTCCGGAGCCACTCTTCTGCGGTGTGTTTTCCCGCTTCGCTGCCTGAGACTCGAAACTCGCGTTCGTCTCACTTCCGTCAGTTATCTGAATGCGAGAAAGAATACGGGTTGAAATTGAATCCTTTAACGAGCATGTCTAATCCGAAACTATTAATCAATCCGAAACTAACGTAATTCGTAGCCGTTCCGTTTTGCCCCCTTCCTTGCTGCTGTCCCGTTTTGTTCGGTTTGCCGGTTCTCGAATTTTGGGAATTCGACGAGCTCGAGTGCGGTATGAGACGCAGAACATTGCCGACCGCTTTGGTGCGTCCCTCGCGAAATACCATTCTCTGTCCGGGCTTTATGTACTCCGGATGTTTGATAAAACGGAAGTGCACCAGAGCCTTATCGCCGGTTCTCAGACAATCTTGCGACATCGAGAGTATCGAAGCTGTTTGTCTGATACTGCCGCAGTGAACTGGAAAAATAAGAAATTGAAAAAAAAAAAACGCTGATATAAAATCGTCGATAGTCGATTCGATATCGCGAAAAGGTAAAAACAAAAATTACCCATCGCCTGATAACGTGAGCTTATCGTCGTCGGGTGATGGAGCACCAAAATTTCACCCTCGAATTCCCAACAAGCTTGAGGATTCAGAGCCGGAGCTACCATCACCATTCCCTTGCGTATTTGGGAACGTTTTATCTTCTTCAGTGCGAAACTCGCCGTTTGACCGCCTCGCACTTCCGTGACGGGCATTCTCTTGCGATGAATACTCTTCACTGCTATCTGGATGAAATGACCCAGTGGGTCGGGTCCGAGGAGCAGCACGTCGTTCAGACGTATCACGCCTTTCAGTGTCGTTCCTGAGACTACCGTACCGACGCCCTGAGAGTAACAATGTTATGGAGAAAAAATGAATTCGCTATCTTAGAGATAACAGTAAGAGGTGCATTCAATTTTATCCGGGCGAAAGACTCACGGGAACGGAGTACGTGTCATCGATCTGAAATTCCGCGGGTTCGTCGTCGTGACTAGTAATTCTGGCGGTCAACAGGTTGAGGAACATCTTCAGTAGATGAAGATTCTCGCCGTTTACATTGGAGACTTGAAATATCGGACATAGCCTGTAGGGAAAATTGTTTAAAAAATTAAGAATTTTTTTTTTGCTATTAAATTCCGATAATGGTAATTTCCGGGATTTACCGTTCGGACACGAAGTTAGTCGCGCTGACGACGACGTCGTCGGGAGTCTTGACGGTAACGGGGACTTTGCGGCATCCCGGTGACTTGAGAATTCTGATGAGCAGACGTAGATTTTCCTGGAGTATTTTCGGCGGGCACATGTCGATTTTGGTGACGACGACGAAAACGGGAACGGATAGAGCGAGCGCGAGGCCGAGATGCTCCTTGGTCATGCCGACTATTCCAGCGTTGGCTCCCACCATCAGCATACCTTCGGGAGAACATAACGTGAAAGTCAATCGACGTAACGGCCGTAGGTCTGGTCGAAGGAGATTTAAAAATTTTCTCGATAGCCGAAGAGCTACTTTCTCTTTTCTCTCGGGTGCGCGAGCCGGGGCGCCTACACTAACCGAAATCTGGAGCATGTCCGGTCATACCGAAGACCGTTGTCTTGAGGTAACGCTCGTGACCAGCCAGGTCAATGAACGTTATTACCTTAGACGATTTCTCGCATATCTTCACCCAATCCAGAGAACCGTGCTCCGGCTTGTTCACGACGTTACCTGCGAGAAATTAATACGATAAAATTTAAAAAATGCTTCGAGCTTCGGAAAAGCTTCCACGTCGATCTTAGTGGAATCATTTTTTTTTTATTACCGACACTGTCGAATCCAAGAATATCGTTTCCCACCGAACTCGTACGACCGGTCTCGGCCTCGTGCTTGTGACGAAACAATTTTTGTCTAGCGAGCCCTCGACCGTTGTCCAGTTCGCCGTGAGTGAGTACGCCGAGCAGGGTCGACTTGCCAGCGTCGACGTTGCCCACAACGGCCACTCGTATCTCGAGGAAATCTTGCTGGTCCAGCCTGCGGCGCACGAGATACTGTCCCGTGAGGCCTTGATCGACTTTGATCTGCCGTAGGAGCACGCAATCGGCCTCGAGGGTTGCCGCGAGGGACTGCAGAGTCGCTACCGATGCCTCGTACTCGTCCGCTTTCAAACCATCCTCGGAACCGTCTTTTCGTTGTTTTATAAATATATGAAAATTAATTAATCAACGACGGAGCTAGGAACGGAAATGGAATCTTTAGATCTCTCACCTTCGCCGATTCCTATATCGAATATCGTCTCGCTACCGCCGTCGTGAATTCTTTCCTTCAGTCGTCGCAGCAGCAGCTCGTACTGGTTCTCGGAGGGACTCACGAGAACGTCCTTGAATAGATAAAAATAAATAATTGAATTAAAAATTAAAATTAAAAATACAAATAAAAATCATCGAATATAATGAATGACAATGCGACTATTTCGTTTGATTGAAAATAAAATCGTACAAGAATCTTGATAGAATCGTTTAGGGTAAAATAAAAAAACGCGGGAAATTCAAAAATTGGTCAAACCAGCGCGCTCAATTTTCGCGAATGGATATAGCTTTGTAAAATATGATGGAGAAAAATAATATGCTGTTATACCTTTCCTCTGATGACGGAGTAGTCTGCCACAGTGGGAGAGGCATCCTTAACAGCTGACTCGGACACCGAGACCGCCCCTGGTGCCCCCGACATTTCGTAATGTTACCTTCCCGCAAATCCTCAAAAAAATTGTTGCTTTTCGCGTGTATCAGTTTCAATTCACCCTTTCAGTGTACATTGAATCATGGAGAATATTCTCCAAAACTTGAATCCAAATTTTCGTCGGTAGATTGTGGACGAAGGCGAGCGCATTACTGACTCAGAGCAGCTTTTTTTTTTTTCTTGCAAAGATGATGCAATGTCGATATGTGATAAACTCTTGGATTTGGGAAGTCTGGCCGAACAGTCTGAAACAACAACATATTTTTAAAAAATTTTAATTAGAAGTACCAACGTTATTTGGTAAAAAAAATTGTATTTCTTTTTCATCCCAAAAAGATAAACAAACAAGAAAAGTTGTTTTATTTCCAAAGACAATGTAAAGTCTGTATGGATAAACTTTTGGATTTGACAAGTCTGGCCAAACAGTCTGAAACAACAATGTATTTTTTTAAATTACAAGTAATAACGTTATTTGGTAAAAAAAAAATTGTTTTTGTTTTTCATCCCAAATAGATAAACAAACAAAAAAAGTTGTTTTTTTTCGTGATATAAAAGAAAGTTTTTATTTATTGCGATAGCTAAAGATAAGCGGGTATCGTCGACAGAGCCAATCTCTCTCTCTCGAGGGGGGGGGAGGGGGGGGGGGGGGGAAGTGACGAAATCAACGATAGAGTCTCGCAAGCTGTCTCGAATCGAAAAGCAGGAAAAATATGTGTATATCCTGTCGAAAATAACATCGCGACGTAAGAATAGAAATAGCAACAAAAACCTTCTCGTTCAGTCGTCGAAATATCGTCGAGCCATATGCACGATAATCCTACGACGGCGATTGAGCGCGGAGCGATTCGAGATAACACAAAAATAAACAACCAGCCGTTTCGTACGAGAAAGTGGCTCGTTCGTTTCGACGTGAAACAAAAAGGTATAACGAATACGTATCTGCCGTGCGTTTGTTCGCGGGCGGAATCGTCGACGAAACTAATGCAACTAATGAGAAAGAAGAAAAACAAACGACGACAATTGCACTTGTTCGTTCGACGATTTACCTGTTGGTCTCCTTTCCCGCAAGAAAACTCGAATTCTTCCCGAATACGAACGGCGAAAGGGTTAAAGAAACGACGATCGTAGCGATATTCTCCCGTGTAAACGTCACTTCGCTGCACGAGAGAGTTGACGACGCGACTTCGGGTCGGAGCTCTCAGCGCTAAGCGTTTATATGCCGAGTCGAGAAAGCAACAAAAAAAAAAAGAAAGAAAAAAATTGCATCATTTACCCCGAGAATTCTTCCTTATCGTGCGGTCGCTGTATTATCAATCGCGCGGTCGACGATGCCTCTTTCCATCGAATTTTTCGCTTCGGCTCCCAAGCTGTCGTTTCGTCGTTCCTCACCGTCGAACCTGTAAAAATATAAACGACGTCGTGAATCTCGAAGCGTCACACTGTTCCGTGGAACGAACGGTGTGACTATAACGTAATCTTCGCGTTTTAAGTTGTATTTTGCGATTTTAAATAGCGTGCGTTTTCAGTTCGTTCTAGAGAACGAACGTGTGTTTCATCTTCGACAAAAGAAAAAAGTGTCTCGACACGGTCGTCAGTGAATTTGGCGAAGTCACGGGATTGCGATCTTCGAAAAATTAGGTACTTTCTTCAGCCCCGGGGAGAGAGATTATTGCTCTCGCCGCGACGTTTGATAAATCTGTCAATTCGATCACCCCTCCCCTCCCCACCCGGTGGCCGAGTCGTTTCTGTAAGTGAGTCGCGGCAACACCGTTCATTGTTTTGTAACCTGAAAAGAAAAACACGAAGTTTTGACGTTTGCTATAAACAGTGTCTCGTCGCGAGCGTTAATCGGGTAAGTTTTCGTGACGATGGGACAAACCCGTTATCCACCTGTTAGTCGATAGATTCGGTTGCTCCAATTCGCGATTATCGTCAACGACAACGATTATTATTTTTTTTCGTTAACGACAGAAACAAGTTTATCGACGAAAATTGTTGATAGAAAATATCTAGCGTTTTTTTTCTTATTTATTCGCGCCACTTCGTTTCGACTCGTTCACCGAGCTCTCAGTTACGCCCGACAATTAATTCACTCCAATTAATTTACACGGCTATCGTCAATTACAGTTACCCTTGGCTGGTTCAATTGTACAGCTGGCGATGGATAGATATGGCGTTCTGTAATCGAGCATGAAAATTGGAGTGACCATTTTTTTTGTTTTTTTTTTTTGTTTTTGCAGATCCGCACGCTGCATGAACGGAAGCGACAAAGAAAATGTAATGCGCCTGTTAAACAGCGTAGCCTCATGGCTAAGATACGTCACTCCGCTTTACCCAACAATCTGTCAAACCAGTCTATTTCTGCCCTACGAATATCCAAGGTAGGTGTAAGTTTGAAAAGTATTTGATTGTTATTTTGTGATTTTTGTTGATTTATTATGAAAAAAAATATATTCCGTTTACCAATTTTCTCTGTTATTTCTTGTGTGAAAGCCCGTTCCTTGCATATTGTTGCACATAGATTCAACAACATTTTATGTCAGATTCAAGGCTATGCCATAACTTTGTTACCTTCGGTTCCTATTATCCAATCAAGGATCAAGAATCAAGAAGCTATAAGCTCCAAAATGAGTGACAATGATATTTATGAACAGTATCATAAAATGGAGAAATATATATAATAATTATTTTATGATATAAAATGTATATCGTAAAATAATTGACCATTTTTTAAATATTTCATTTGTAACATTTATTTTTTGAATTTTGATAAATATTGTGAGATTTTTAATTTTGATCAATCAGGCTAAAAATGTGTAGAATTGAGAACAGGCATTGAGTTTGATAGAAATTGATAAAGGAGTTCAAATGCTATGAAATGTTAATTTTTTCTGACGAACTAAAAGAAATCACTGAAATCACTTGAAGTTGAGGAGAAGTCCATTTATTTAATGGTATAATGGTAATCATTGGTAGAATTAAATAAAATATTCATAAACTAAAGAGCCACCACTTTGAATGAATTTAGTGTAACATTTTTCATGTCTCTCAAAATGACGGTTATAGCTCGAAATTTTACTCTTGAACAAAAACTTGATAACCGATTCATAAACTAACGTTTGAACGTGAATACCGTTCAACTCAACTTGCCCCCCAATTTCTTGATCAAAGTTTCCTCCACGAAGAAACCAACAGATGGCTGTATGCAAAATGCAAAACGAAGGAAAATTGTGAGGAAGCAATGGGGAAATTCCTAACAAGCAGGATTTTTTGGTTATTGTGTGTGCTAAGAAAAATTCTGTTGCAATTGGTACTAACATTCCCAGTGGTCGTCTGTTACCCAGTGACATGAGCCAAGGAGACAAGCAAGGTCATAAGGAACGCAAGGAACACCGGGAGAAATGTAGGGCGTACAGGAAATACTCAGAATTGACGCCACCGAGCGTCCAGAGCTGCTATGACAATTATGGGTTTGTTGGTTTTAAATTGATCTTGTTGCTCGAAGCATGATATGTCGGATTTTATTTAATTTTCTTTTCCAGTACGATTGTCTATAGGAAGATAGAGAGAAATAGCGACATTGACGGCTTTTAATTTTCGTCGTTGATTTTATCGACCGCAGTCTTATGGATGTGACGTGGTGTGTTTTGTAGAAATTCAGTAGCAAGCAAATCTAATTCACTACCAGGGCGATGCAACAGCAACTCACAAGTATCCGGGGCGACTGTAGCGACGAATATACAGGCCGAGGATCTCGCTACTCAACTCACACTATTGGATCTCAGCACGTTTAAGGGCATAAGGCCCGAGGAGCTCTCCAGCTGCTCGTGGAACAAGAAAAACAAACTTCTCGTCGCGCCGAACGTCGTTGCGTTCACCAGACGATTCAATCATGTGAGTTTCAGCGATGAATTTTGGGATAACATCGAGAAAAATTGGAAGGGAATTGGTCGTGCTGTTTTCGAGATATTTGGGGTATCGATTTTTAAAACCATGTTTCGGGATATAATTGAGTTCAAAGTTTGGCATACGGATGAGGAGGCAGGCTGTATAGCCGCACACGAAAAAAACCTACATAGTTATCTGCAATTAATAGTTTATAAAATAGATAATTGATAAAAAATAATATATATAAAATTGGTTTTTCACAACGATCATTTGGTACTTCGTAGGTGAGTTTCTGGACGGTGCAGGAGATTCTAAACTCTCCGACACCGAAGCAGCGCGCCGAGACACTGGGCCATTTCGTTCGCGTGGCGAAGAGATTGTACGATTTGAATAACCTTCACTCGTTGTTTGCGATAATATCGGGCCTTCAGAGCGCATCGATATACAGATTGAACAAAACATGGGCGTGTCTGTCGAAGAAGGACAGAGCGACGTTCGACAAGCTCGCCGAGGTATTCAGCGACAAGAACAACTGGATGAATCTCAGAGAACACATGGATACTCTCAAACTGCCATGCATTCCATATCTCGGCTTGTTTCTCACCGATCTCGTCTACATCGATATGGCTCATCCCGCTTCGAAGGTGAGACAAAATCGTGCGGTGGCGCCATTTTTCGCTGAGTCTAAATTATTCTCGCGTTACAGAACAGCGACAATCATCAGAGAACACTGAAAATGAACAGCGTTCTCACGAGAGTCACGGTTTTTCAAGCCAGCGAATATCCCGGAATTGTCCCGCTACCGGATGTTCAAAGATATCTGAACAGTGTCCGGTACATCGAGGAGCTGCAAAAGTTTCTGGAGGATGATCATTTCAAGTGAGGATGCGCCATGATATTATCTGCTACAGCCTTATCAGCTTAAAAAAATAGCTGCTTCGTCACTTTGTTGTTTCCGTGATGAAACATTTATTCGAGATTTTGCGTCATAGTGCTCAGAATGTTTCAATCTTTTGGGAAATCTTATATAGAAAAAAAATCAATATACTTCGTTATCGAGGCAGCACTACGCGAATTAAATTGACAGTCTTTCGTATTATTCTCATTATCAAAATAAATTATTTAGAATGCGGAGAACCGCAACAACAACAAAATTATTAACGAATAATTATCGTTTTGCACAGGTTATCGATGAAGCTCGAGCCAAATTCTCCGGTCGCTTCGTCGAGCAGCAGCAAAGAGTCCGTAGGTGACGTTGTAACAGGTGTGGCAGCGCTGTCGCTCTCACCCGCTCGTGGATGCGCCGGCTCGCTTCGATTGCACGCTGCATCGGCAGCGAACAAATTCGTTCCAGGGCATCGCAAATGCCGAAGTTTGGGAACCAAGTGAGTATTGGGTTATTTTTTTTTTTTTTTGCGAAATCCATGGTGGAGGGAGATTGCGTTTTCGCGAGAGTAAACCGTGGACAGCCTCGGATATTAATACCATTACACGGGAATAAGTTACTCGTTCATGATTATACTATTGTGTATATGGTGGGTCCGTCAGATTCCGTAGCACGAGTCTTCCACGCAACTTCCATAAGCAGGGCGGACGATACAGTTCTAGCTTGGCGAATTCTGGGTGAGTTCCGGGGTCTTGAGTAGCAGGATTGTTATATCGAAAATATCAATTAGCTTGTGAGATAGTCACATCGTGATTTGTTTTTCGAGTCTCTTGCATGCGAAGATTCATCGTTTACCTTATCGCAGGATTATTCTTATTATTATCATCATCATTTTTTTTTATAGCTGAATGATATATTCCGTTTGCCCGGATGGTACCTTGAACTTTACGATACGCCGATAAACTCGTCGTCCTTGATAGAAGGCTGCGAATATGAATGAAATACTTTTTTTTAATGCCTGCTTCTCCTCGGTTCACTTCTGTATTATTATTTGTTTTTATATTCCTAGCATGTACCACTTGAATCGAGCTGCGAATGCCGAGTGGATCGACGAGGCGTCATCGTCCTCGCGTTATCGTCATTGATTAATTTCTTATTTTTCATAGCGTTGCCTTGAATGTGTGTCGTCGGAACCTCTAGGAGATCCAGTGTGCCGCTGTTATATCTCGCCGTCGTTTTCTTTTTAGTATACTTAATCGCAGTGCATGCGCAATGATTTACAGACGAACGAGTATCCATTGCACGTTATCGTTAACGGGGATCTAACTCGTTCACATATTGTTGGTAGAACGCTGGAAAGGCGCTTGTAACGTACGGCCAAATAGCTTATAGTACACGGCCGATACGCCCTTGCGATATTGGCACCTGGGAACCTGGTGCTTCGTATAAGCAGCGACTTTTTCTAGTTAAAAAATAAAAAATAAACCTTGGAATAAAGGTTTGCAATAATAAAAAAAAACCAATTAAAAAATCAAGCAGATGTACATATCATTCGAGCGTATTATTTAAATTCCAAATTGTTTTTGTAAAACGTGGAGAAGATTTTAACAAGACAGAACTTTAATGAAATGGTAGAGTTACCATATGCAATCGACAAATAAAGACTCAGACGTCTCAAACGACGCAGAATTTTTTTCGCGTGAAACTGATCTATTCTATGACGACATCATGAAGACGTTGCAATATTTGATATAGCGGTTTCGAAGGATATTAACGGGACCGTAGGGATACGTTTTCAAGGTGTTAACAACATACTGTCAAACTTCTGAATAGCCTCGACCATTCGATAGTCTTTCCTTTGCCACTATACTTTACCGTTCTGTGTCTCTTTTCCATTCCCCTGTTGGTCACTCGAATCGGCGTTTTGCGGAGAAACCCCGACCTTAGGGCATTAGTTATATTTTGCTTAAAAAAAAAAGGTAAACATTTTTTGTGAGGACGTACTAAGTCTAGGAGGATGTTCTGCAGATGCTGTAATTTCTTTAGTGAACAACTTAAAAGTCACAGTCTTTTCGGTTAGTAGATAAACTACTGTGGTTCAAACCGGTCAAACATCGATGCTAAATTGGGCTTGTCGGATAAAATAATAATAAATATGAAACAAAAAATCTGTAGTTAAGGCTCGCGCCTTTTCGATCTATTGAAGAGACAAATAAAAAAGATTCGCGTGAGTTAGGTCTCCTTGGCGCATAATATCTGATGCCTGTCGTCGAAGGTGAATCGATCGTTATTTTATGAGCCTTGCAATTTTTCCAGTATATTCGGTAAGGCAGGAGCAGCTGCTCTGGAAACCGGACAGGTAACCGTGCGGCATCTCCTCGACGATTCCGTCCTCGAAGAGCCGAATTTGGCGTCGCAAATCGTCGATCTTGACGAAAACTCGCCGGGCACGCCCACGGATGCCTTGAACGACGACTGCAGTCTACTCTCCAGAACAAGGTATGCGCGAGAATAATAATTTTATATTGACAACTTCGTCAGTTGTGTTTATTCCTAGTAACGACTAAATCAACACTTATCGGTTTTTTTTAGTACCCTGCCGATATTGCCGTGCGAGCTCGAAGGTAGCATGGAACCTCGATGTAGCATGCAAGGCTCACTGCGTCGCAAAGTAATTCTTCGTGATGGACGTAAACCCGCGGTATCGACGTGGCAACGTTACTGGATTCAACTCTGGGCATCGTCGATCGTTTATTTTTCACCGAAATGCTTCAAGGGATGTGATCGGTCAGACTTCAAACGCGAGCCTTACAAAATGGTCTCGATACTCGGTTGGATCGTCGAGCCGCTCGAAAACTCGTATCATCGTGACACATTCATTCTGACGGATCCTAATAAAGGTAAATCGGATTTTCCGTCATTCAGTCTTCCGTCCGTCAACGCTGTACTATTGAGATTTAATAATTTCATATGAGATATGTTTATACATAGTCTATATGGCGTTATGGCACGAAGCCATTGATATATTTTCCGCAAGTGTTCTTGTCCTTGTAAATTGTGCGATTACGCGGCTGAAAATTCTGTTTACTTATTACAGGAAACGTTTACAAGTTTCGAGCAGGTTCGAGTGATCTGGCGGATCAGTGGTTCAAGGAGCTGCGAGCAACGGTGCGCGGAGCAACGGAGCGAAAACCCATACCGGCCAATCTCATGTCTTTCGAATGAATGTACGCTTGTCTGTGTAGTTTAGCGATTAAGAATTATCCGTGGCGTCTTCGCAAGCTTCCATGTAATGAAAAGGCAAATTCTAATTTCCCAACCATTTACCAAGACCGTTTATACGTTGGTTGGCCAGTCGAAATTCGTGAACATTTTTGAGCCATTGCAAAAACAAAAATTGGGTTTTGCCAATTTCTGCCTGTAGCGGATTGGGAACTGACGGGTCTTCGATTTAAAACATGTGTGCCAGAGCCTAAGACTTCGAAATTGTAGTTCTGGAGCCGTCCTTCGATTACCTAGTATACCCAACTGTTGTATATTTCACGCTTTACTCGGTCAGTCGTGTCATTTAACTTTCACCGAAACCATCGAAAACAACCAAGTGCTATGTTACTAATCAACCGTCTCTCATCGTTTTTATGAGATTTGTTTTTAAACAAGAGACGTTGCTTCCAGGACTAAAAATTCATCGTCGACTGACGTAACCACCGTAAAGCTTTACGTGTTGTTAAAAAAAATATTTAAAAAAATTCTTAGAGCAATAATATTTGTCTATTGTACACACTCAATATGTAGACGTCCGTGCTCTCTATTCTTTTTTTTTTTGTAACGCGTAAATCTATATGTTTTAACTTACCTTATGTTATCAATTCTCCCGGCGGAGGATTTTGTTTTTTCTTCTCCACCTTTTACTTACCTAGTTTTAAGACGGTGCATTAAGAAAATGATTTTCATTTAATTTATTACCCTCGCGAACTCACCTATAACGCAACTTTTCTCTCGCTCTCTCGCTCTCTCTTTATGATATCGCTTTCAGCACTATTTTCAATCCCGCGTTGTACGATATCTATTAGGTCTAGACGACGACTTACATGAATGTTGTGTATAGTTTTGTAAATGATATAAATATCCATACATACGATTTAAGCACTGTTTCTCGGCGTTCGGGATATTATGAGCGTGTCAATTCTATAAAAATGTTTTTTCTACGTATAAATGTGAGATTCATCCGACTGATGCTAAATTCATCCCAAAGACCAGTTTTACAAAGTCGAATTGCGTATTGGCGATACACACACACACACACATGCATACACAATCCCAGGTGGAATCTTCATTAATCGCGTTAAATCTTAGGCTTCAATTGTTCACGGATCGTCAATTACAAAGTTTATATAGATTTTTGTAAATGTAAACGTCGAGACAAAATTTTTACGTGATGAGGCTTCGTTTAGGCAAACTCCATTGCTCGAGAACGTGTTTTAGTATGAGCTGTGGCAATGTCAATTAAAAGCACGAGGGACAGAGTTATGTATTTGGGGATAATTTTTTATTCGATTTTGCTCGACTGATTGATCGACGTTAATGTAAACGCTTTTAGCTTGCCTTTTTATTCGGTATATCATTAGACGTAGGGTAGATATAGCGATCTTTATTATCTTCGGGATCTTCGAGCCGATTGATCAGACTGTTATTGTGAAGCGATTGCGATCGATGGAATGCTCACTCTTCGCACTACATCGAAACGAGATTCAATCGAGGAGGTTCCAACGCTCTAGTCAATTGAATATTTCGAAATTTGCTTGACGCGCGGACAAAACTCAACGATTTATTTTGTCATCTTCAAGCTTTATTTTTCGTATGGAACAACCAGGTTCAATTCGTTTGCAGAATTTGATCAATGACTGTAAATAAGTAATTTTTTTATTTTAATAGCACTTTTGGCTAGAATCGATCGATGGAACCTTCTATGATGCGAATTTGTCAGTTTTAATGGAACGTTCGTGCATATAATTCGTATACGTAGATTATAGATGCACTTCGTAAATCACCGAATTCTATTTAATTCGCACGGATTAAATATAATGCCACCGACACTTCGTCCCATTGACGTACAAATTAAGGCTATACATACATATCATTTTGTGTGTGGCGAAGAATATCCGCATCATGAGTATCACATAGTTATTAGCGATCGGCATAGATTTACGTTTAAGTCCTCGCGGGATAGCAAATGCGTGCTAAAATTTGTAGATTTTGCAAGTTTTTTTTTTTACAAGATAACACTGAAATCATAGTACATGGTAATGCACTAATAAAATTATGTACAGTATATATTATACACTATAGTAACATAGTATATAGCATATACTGTATATGATTTAGACTATCCACGGTGTGCCCGAAAATTGGGACCAAACGGGTAAAATTGTATTCTGCGACTAAAATGAAACGAATTTTCTCTTCACCAAATATCTTATTTTCGATTTACAATTTCCGCGTTACGGGTGGGAAAAGCTGTCTGCCAGTCGGGCGCTCGGGCTACCGTGCTTTTGTAACACCGAAAATATGCACTACGCCTAAATTTGCAAAAGGGAAACTTTATAAAGTTTCAGACGTAGAATACGATGCAACCTTTTATTCTTCTGATCTTGGCATACCGTGTATAGTTGCAAAATTCATTGCGGAAGTTTGGGACCGTATAGCTGATCACAATGCTCTTTCTCACATTTTTCTACGACGCATTGAGTCTCAGTTACGAGCAGACAATTTTTTATTCAATCAGACCGCTTGGTGCTCGACGCGTAATCCATTGAGTCTCGCTCATTGGTTGAAAACTTTGACCAGTGCTGAATAAAGAACAATTTTTTACTATCCACTGTGTAATATTTCGCAAAATACAAAACTTGCTCAGTTCTGAACACGTAAATAACGCCCAACATACATTTCCAATAATTTTTGGACATCATGTCTAGTGCAGTTTCTTTATAGTACTATTTAATTGAAACTACTAAAACATTGTTATCATTATTTATAATATTGTTGATAATAATGTTTACAGCGAGAAATAATTAACTGTTAGTACCAATTTGACTAGATCGCGAGGAGTGTGTTAAAAGCGTCTATGAGACGCGATCATGCCGATTAATATGACTTTATCGTAACACGCTGTGTAAAGCTTTTTAGTCTTTATACTTTGAGTTGCCTGAGAGATATTTCTAAAGATAACGAGAGACTGACCGATCGCGTGGAAGGGGATGCGATTGGATTGAACGATTGTAATACTATTCTATACATACTATATACGACTGAACCGATCAACGGGCACACATTTCACACTTTTTCTCCTCTAATCTCGAAAAAAAAACAATAAATAAAAATAACTCGCCCGGAGCGATTTCGACGTAGGGTTCGTAGAGATTGTATACCGTGCTGACGGGATGCGTCCAAGTTTTACAAATGATGCCAAAAATACATGTAATATCCTGTTTATCGCTACTTTTTTTATTTTTCGTTATACGCGTATGATGGTTCTTGTACAGACTCGAGTGGATTACTACAAATCCGTGTACGATGATTATCAACATAGCCATTAGACCACGCAATGCGTCTCGAATCAAAAGCAATTTTCTTTTCTTTTTTTTTCACCACGTGGTTGTGATGTATGAATGAACGAGTTTACGTAGTTTTCTTTGTGTCAATGCTTCTGGATTTTGTTTTTTCATTAACCACTACCAGAAATTTTCAGCAACGAAGCTTCTGCCAATTAAGCTTACGCCGATCAGTTTCGATCGTATATATATAAACATATATATATATGCTTCTATCCCAGTTGAACTGTTGTTAACGAGACTCGAGTTATGTGACATTTCGAATCGCGACATAGCGAGAATTTAGATTCCAAAATGAATGACTCAATGTCCGTGCTCCGATGATATTGTGACGAGTGCTTGGCGAAAAAAAAACACCACTGTATGGCAAAAAAAGTGAAACTCGCATGTACCATCGCGCCTCCTTGTCACTGATCCTGGTACCGATGAATTGATATTTTGCAACACGAATATTATGTAAATCTCTTTATTTTTCTAAACTTATTGTCACACACGCAATGCGAATGAGATATTTGTATGAATTATGAGAAAAATTTTGCGATATCTGTGTACCGATATTTCCGCTGATAGATTATAGATTACAAAATGAAAATAATACTCTGGAAACGTAGAACCGATAAAAAGTGCTTTCGTCTTGCGGCAAACTTGTCGTGATTTTTGTGTTATCGCACCAGACCCGGATTGACTGAAGTCGGTAATACCGACGGCGTCGGCTGTCTGAAGAAAGCAAATCTTTCTACGCAAATTATAGTAAAACGCTAAAGTTTTTGTTTAAAAAAAAATGTTGCAAGCAGTAAAAAAAAGAATAAAACTCTTTAATAAAACTCACAGTGTACTTCATACTCCTGCATATTAGAGAGGAATAGAAAATAGATAACTAGGAACAGAAATCATCGACCATCATATTTTTTATTAAGGTGTAAGCATCGAAAATAATTTGATAAATTATCTGTGGGTCACATGGAACTTAGGCTTATTTACTATAAGCCTAATCGGAATTTGCGAGCTTAGTCTCGTTTCGGTACGGTTTCGAGTGGTGTGACCAATACAGAGTTAAACTTCTTTAGTTATACGAATCAAATATAGGATAAATAAAGGGAAAGCCCTCGAGTGGTAGAACTCTTACTGTTCCAGGCTTTTCTTTTGCCCGTGAATGCCAAAATCCATGAAAAAAGTTGATGACAGTTTTTATTACCGACCGTGGCATTTTACCTGCTCTTAACGCGATGCACCAAACGTTTCTGTCGTTCTCTCTCAGTTCACCGTGAAGGTCGATGGCATTATCTCACACGCAATCAGGGCGGCTCGGTCGGTATGGCACCTTGCCTTGAGAGCAAGGGCAATACCACGGTCGGTAATAAAAATTGAAATACATTTTCTTCAAGGGTGTTGACAATTTTCCTGCACGGGAGAATGAAAGGCCTCCCATGATGAAACCGCGACCGAGTCCGTACGACGCGAAAGAGATAGCGCTAATGGTGCTCAGTTGCATTACCTGAACGATATCAGTATTACTTTATTGGTAAGATAAATTTTAACTTTAGAGGAGTTATAACAAAATTTCAACATGTAGAAGTGCAGTTAAATTTTGTTTATCCATTACGAAAGAACACTGCATGAAATTATATTATTGTTTAATAACTTTTATGGAAATCGATCAAAAGGGACAGCAAAGTCCTCCGATGTCACCGATGTCGATGCAATCGCCGTTCGACAGACAGACCGAACGCTTCAGAATGAGCTCGCGCATATTGTCCTGGTCCAGATTGAAACGTGCTCGTATCCACACGAACAAGTTGGTCGTAAAATTTTCCGGGATATCGAGAGTCTGAAAATTTATATTTAATTGGATCATGAATATTTGATTGTTGCAAAACATTTACATTACGCATTATTCCGTCAATAATTGACAAATCTGTATAACTCGCCTTTATCCACCTGGCTTTGATTTTATAGGTCTTTAGTGTCATGTGAACGATGGGTTACATGATTTTTATTCCGGAGCTGAGTTTTTTTTATATTATATTACATTATATTATTATAAACTAGAAAAATTCGAACCGTAAAAAAATCGGCCATTGGCAATCAGACTTAAATAAAACTACAACATAAATAAATTTAATAAACATTAATTTTTGTATTAAATTGAATATGCTGGCGCATCCATGCAAATTTCATAATTATGTAAATTAATTTTACTAGCGTGTGTTTTTGAGTGTCTTCTACAATTTTACTTTATTTTCATTACGCGATTTTTTCTTCTAAGTGCTTTAAATCATTTTCTACGAGGGTAAGATATATCTATAAGGGAATGGAGGGGGTGGGTGAAGACGCATTTTTTATGTTTAGTTGTCTTCTGTTTATCCTAAATATTTTTAAGGATACTTCCAGTTCAGAGGCTGTGAGGTACGAAACCTTTTTTACAATTGACTTAAATCACCTTCATAGTACTTTGAAATACACACTATACATGTATTTTTTCCATTCATTTTACCTTAAACTTCTCGAGCAACTCGTTGTTGATTCCTAGAGCATCGGGGAACGAAAAGTCCGGAACGACTCGTTGAAGCTTAGTCGTATTCTTCGTGTAACCATCGCCGAGGGAGAACGCGAGAAAATCCAGTCTCTCTGCGCATTTAATTTCGTTCCGACGAATGTTTTATTAATTTTCAATTAATCACAGCAACGTGGATGGAAATACATGTGATTACTTTGTTACATATTTTCAGTCATATTTTCTGCTTGCATGATTATCGAATTTTTAAGTGCCTCTTGTGTATCGTGATACATAATTATATTGCAACGAAGTAATCAATTATATTTGTAAATTTGCGTACTTTTGTAATGCCTTCATTTAATTTATTTCCCGGACTCAATTTCATTTTTTCATGAAACTAAGGTTTATATTGAAGAATGTTACTTAAGGCTCATTTTAAATAATAATTTGGCAATGAGTTATAATTGATAAAAAAAATGTGTATAAATCCTGAATATTATAATTTTCACATTGCTTCCTCGTAATTTACTTGCATTTGCAAAGCCCCTTCTGCAAGAAAGTATTTTCTGTAATTGTTCTCTGCGTCGTCAGAACCGAAACTTTACAAATAAAAGAATAAAGAAATTTAACAGAGACTTTTCGAAAAATCTAAAATATACTAAGTCGATACCATACGATGGTTTTGGAAAAAATGTACCGTTTCTTCATTTGCAATTAAATTTGTCCTACTGAGAGTGAGAGGATGAAAAAAATAAAATAAAAACATACCGTCTTGGGGCAACGACTGATACAACTCTTTTCCGGGCGGTGTTTTTTCGTTGGCGAAGCCAATGCCGGCGAGGGCCGCAAAGGCTATCACAGACGCGATAATTAATTTCATTTCAATGAATCACGGTTTTTGCACTCTTCAGGGAAGACGATGTAAAATTTTCACACGATGTACAATTTTTGAGTATAACGTCACACACGAGGAGATGGAGAGACTGTGAGTCAGTTCGAGAGGACTATTCGAATAAGCGCTACACTTGGGTCCGGTATTTCTTATGACCGCTGCGATATCAGAGGTTCCGTCCCGATATAGGGAGTGTGATCGCGACACTTTGGAATCTTAATCCCTTCTGACAGTATCACGGTTTATTGATTGATCGTGTGTTCGGCGGAACTGAGAAATACCAGGATCATCGGATACGCCGATGAATTTACGTTACAAAATACATGACTAAGCTCAATAATAAGAATGGAAAATAAAATAATAAATATAAAAATAAACTCTTCCGTGCAAAATTCGCCGAGAGTGAGTTCGTGATAAATTTAGTCGACACCCGAGACGGCTACTCAAGTGTACGGCCGGTCCAGAGGCTTTCGCAAGAACCTCGCGGGTATTTATAACAAGCGGATAATCCGGTTACGTGTTTGTCCATAACACGTATGAAAAATGATTATTCATCGATGCCTCTCGCGTGAACTCGTCGCGTATCTCGCCGCGATCCAGCTTGTACGGAGAAGGAACGAATCGTTGGAAAAACACACATATTTCCGAGGTGATGACACGCTTCGGTGTCAAACATAAAGCGCCCCCGAGAACGCGACTTCTCCGCGGCTTTTACTGAAAATGCTTACTCGACAAATTGCAATAATCTATTTGCTCCTCGCTATATTCAACGGCTTTGTATGTACATGAGCGTGCGCTCTATTGCACGTAATAAAGATAAGCTCCTGTGTGCTCCGTGCAATAGAGGCACGGTGCTTTTACACCCGGTGAAAAATCAGAGGTAAACAATCTGACGGGAAAATTTAGATAGACGAAGATAACAAAAAGAAGTTGAAGATGGAAATGTTTACATCGCTGCATCATTGCTTTTTTTTTATTCGTTAAGCTTCTCCTATGAGTAAGCGTCTTTTGTAATTTTTTGGCTTCCACATAGAGGAAGTTTTCTTACCAGAACCGGAAATTAAAATGTACACATTACTCAGTCATTATTTTCTTTTATTTACAGAGCTTCCGTTTCGAGGAAGTAACCAAATCATAGAAGATGCTTTCTCACAAGTATGAGAAAGCTTCTTCTATGTTTAAGCACAGTTAAGTGACTTTGCGAATAAATGAAAATGAGGGGGAAGTGAGGTGAAAATTTCAATTCTTAACTCGAAAAAAAAAAATGAAAACGAAGTTTTCTCTATGACGACGTACC
This sequence comes from Ichneumon xanthorius, assembly GCA_917499995.1. NCBI lineage: Eukaryota > Metazoa > Arthropoda > Insecta > Hymenoptera > Ichneumonidae > Ichneumon > Ichneumon xanthorius. Next base: position 668,350 of record OU824204.1, on the reverse strand, counting down.
TAGCTATCCTCATTTCGATAGGCCTATATGTAGAATTAGGAAAAAAATGTTATACATATTGAAAATGTTACTATTTGCATAGTAATAGCTAGTACAAAAATACATAGATTATAAAGATTGATAAAATTTTAGCATTGCCAACAGATATATGGAAAATGTCCTTATCAATGTTTTTGGATTAAACGAAGATGACTTTTTCTTTTAAGAAGCTCGTCTTCAGAATATGCTGATAACATTCTGCAATGCAGTAAATAATTCAAATTTTTGGTCTAGAAATGGTAGTCGGTCAGTAACCGGGCGATTTTGACGCGATGACTTGTGCGGATCTCGCGGAACACTCGTTGAGGTTTACCGCGGAATCTCCATTCTCTGTGTAGAACAACTGACTTCGTTCAATAGTTAACGAGAACCGTGTGAGATAGTATAGTCTTGTCGGAGACGGTGAGAAGATAGAGAGAGAGAGAGAGAGGTAGAGAGAGTGAGAGACTTCTTGTAGGACGTAAAGCCCTCGTTACTTGTACCCGGCGCTAGACTGGCCGCGCAACTGTGCTGACCAGAAGGCGAGAGCAAGTTACGAGTGGAATACGCTCATAATTCTGGGAGAATAGCTCTGAATAATTAAATGCGAGGCCCCCGCGTAAAGGCCCTTAATGTACGAAAGTAACGCCATATCGTCCTCTACTCGCTTTCAGCCCTGAATTTTCCACATGCCATTATCATTTCCATTCCGCGTGTCCCAGGCAGGTTTGTGTTCCAGTTATTGATGAACGTGAGGTATTTTTTTTAATTGCCTGAAATTAAATTTTGGCACTACTTCGTAATTCTTCTCAATCGTGCTGAATTTTTTTCTTTATTAAGGTAGTCGCTCATACTTGTAGAGCGATGTTTGTGTTTTGTTTTCTTTCGAAAACTATTCATTTGCTAGCATACCGATTTTTGAATTCTTACTATTATAAGCTCTGTACATTAGACTATTTTGTGCAGAACTAAAAAATCGGTCGTTTCTTGGTCGATTTGTCCTCATCACCTTGACCAAAGAATTCTCACTGAAACATCCGGCAACTCCAATCTTTACCAATATGATTTTTAACCCTTTATAAGTCACACCGCCCGAAACCCTACCGAAACTGAACTAACGGACTCGGAGTGGGAACCACGCGTTGCTATGGTAGAGACTAAGAGTGGGGATAGAGGTGTAACTTATAAAGGTTTAATCCTTCAAATCTCCGGAACATGTCACGCTTCTTGTTCCAATATGCATAATTCTGCCGAATTGAAGTAAAACTGAACAAGGGCTTTATCGTGATGCTTTTTCAATAAGAAACCGCGCTAAATCTGTAGATTTTGGATTCATTATTTGTTACACAACGAGCCTTATGTACATATTTCTGCACTGATTACTTGTAGCATATAAAAATATTTGCATTGCGTCTAATCATGTGGCAATCAAGTACATGCTCGTGCTGACTTAATCCTAATGGTGGTCACAGACGGTACTGAAGTAACAACGGCCGGCACAACTACCCTCGATATATTCAGCACGACACCAGACAAGTCTCGAACGAATCTAAAAATATTACATTGGAAAATCCATTACGGCGTACCGACCATTGTCCCGGTGTACCGCAAATGTTAACAGCGCGAGAGAGTACGGGATACAAATAAAAAAATAAAATAAAAAGAAATAAATTAAAAAATGAGAGGTCGGTTGCGGCCTGCCACCCGATCGTAACCCAATTAATTCGCGGAGGGTTATACAGAGTATATATAGTGCGGTACCGGCGGAGATGAGTTTGGGGGACGGCGGTTGAGGTTGTTCGAGCAGACGAGCAATCCGCTATGCCCCGTGGATGTCGAGGGTAACTCGTCACTCGGAACTAGACCATGCTACATATCGTTGCTCGAGCCGCAGCCATGGCAACGGTCGGCAAACAACGTTCGCCCTCTCCACGGATACATTGCCCCCGCTCTATATCGTTCTACGATCGTCGATTCGTGTATGGTACATGCACTACGGAAGTAACCAGTGTGTCACTGCTTTCGGTACGTCCTCGGTCCGAACAACATTTAAAGGCCATAATTACTGGCTGCAGCTTCTCCGACTTTGGACAACATTGTCTCTGACGAATTTCCGTCATCTAATTATCTTTTTATTGGATTACGCGACGAACATTGATGTTCGAAATGCAGCGATGAAGACAGGGATGCAAAAATATGTGTGGAACTCTGTACAAATGGAAAAAATGCTTGTTCATTTAACAAACATTTTTTTTGTCAAAGTACAAATTAAAAAAAAAAAAAAAATTTCTTTCAATTTTCCATCTTTTTTTCGTTTCAACCTACTATATTTTCTAACACAAAAAATTGTCACTATCGCAAGAAGAATGTTTGTGTATAAAAAAAATGTTAAATCGTTAAACGTACGAACGTACTTTTTCTATCGTGTAGGGTTGAGCTTTGTATACGGATGAGGAAGGGAAAAAAAGGAAAATCATTCGGTTCTCCTTGAAAGGCGAGCAGCGCTTCAATCTTCAATCCTGTCGGTAATTGATAAATAAGTAAGGACTTAAATCCGGTGGCCTCCTTTTTAATTTTTCACCGCGAGGACGTCGGAACCGCCGTGGGACGGAGGTTGCGGACGGTGAGATCCACAGAGCGAAGGATAAGAAGGGCAGTCTCGTTTTCCTCGGGTCCGTTCACACCTTGCCCTCCCCCCTTCGCCTCCCCCGCCCGCCCTGCGGCGTTGTCCTCGCGGGATTTAACTTTAAAAACCGTCCGGCTAAATAATACATAGTTGGAAGCCGCCGTACGCCACCACCGTCACGGCCTACCCTTCGCGAACGGTGGACCCGTAAAACAGTTATAAAAACACAGCGGTAACTGCGTTACCGTTAATAATTTAAGGAGCCACCCGATATCCCTCCTTGTTCTGCGCTCGCTCTCATTCTATATCTTGAGCGTGGTAAAACGAGCGGGCTAGTCGTAAAGGGGCCCTCTTCTTCCTTCCTTCCGCTGGCCGTCCTGGCGTTCCCCGGAAGAATTGCTTCTTCGCAGAATCGCCCGGGGAGTCCTGGATATCGCGCCGGCAGTAAAGGTTGCAGTTAAAAGTTGCCTGCATTATCAAAGGCCGCTTCCACTATAGTGGGACCCGCTACGGCTGCCCGGGCCACGAACTCATCGTATAAACTTACCCGGGATCGTTTTCCTTGGGCCGGACGCGAACCGGGAGAAATGGAGAACGCTCCGGTGAATTCCCCCGGTCACCCAAAGTTCAGGGGACAGGGTTGTTGCGTGTTTTAGGGGCGGCGTACTCGCAGGGATGTACTGCGCGACAGCATGGCGTGTGTCGTCACCGGCCCGGTTAACTCGAGGTTGCTTTTCGCATATACGATCCAATCCGGGCTAGTGGCGGAGCTAGTAGTTAGGCTTCGTAATGGTCAGACCGGCAGGATATTGGACCGTGAGGCGATTTATACGAGCGTCGCACATGCTCCTGAATTTTCGGAGGTGTCGGGGAGATTTCGATTAACGCGGATACCAAGTTCTCAAGCGTTTATTGTTTGCTTGAGTTTTTGATTGTCAATGGACCATTTTTAATATGATGGACCAATAGTTCCATCAATGGGCTTTGATCTCCTCGCCCTTGGCCCTTACCTTTCGGGTTTACCGATTTTAGTGAAGTTTCGTTTGTGACTATTTTTCGTCGTCAGACCTAAATATTATTTTTTACGTTAGAACTACGAGTTACGATGGACGTCTGCGCTTTTGTGGGATTTCATTACAATTACATATATTAGCTGACGATGGAATTGGCAGTCTTTTTTGAGAGTTATTTCCGATCGTTGCTTCAGACGATAAACCGTCCATCTCTGCTTTTGACTCGTCAAAACGTAAAAATAGATTTTTTTTCTAGGGTAAATAGATACGTATTAAGTGTGTTTTAAATCGGGTACACAACACCGAGCCGGAATCTCAAGCTCGTTTAGTTAAAGGTGTAACGAAGCGCAAGAGCTATTTTATCTAGTCACGGTAATTATCGTATCGCGGTGAGCGAAAAGAACGATTGTCACGAATTCCATTGGGAAAATCGGGGCTAGAGAAAATAGTTTGGCAGCTTGGATCGGGGAGTATATGTACGAATCGAAGTTCGTTACAGGCAAAAAGCGACGACACACTGCTACCCACTACGGGACGAGTTAAATAATTGATGAAACGGGGAGGGTGCGGAATCGCGATCGGGGAATGGACAGCTGCTGGTTGATTTCGGCTAGAGAGCGAGCGAAAAGACTCACATCGCTACATCGTATAGCGGACACAGGCTTCTATGCTGCCAGTCGGACGAATGACACAAAACACCGTTACGATCCTTTAGTTTCGAGGAAATACCGATGGCGATTGGTTTTTAGCGAGCGTGCCAAACACCCGTTCGGAAAATTACAATCGTTGTCGGGGGTATAATAAAAGAATGGTTCAATTGGCGCGATTACAAAAACCAATTTTCCCTCTGTTTCTTCGGCTCAATCTCAATCTTTCTCGAGTATCGTAGTAACTGGCGCCTCAATGATACATACGCAGGGCGTATAATCTTAATATTGAATGTATCCGTTGTATTACAACACCGAAACACACACTTTTTCTCACTGACATCATAATTTATTCATTCTCCCATCTCCCCGTAGCTACAAGTCCGGATCATCAATTCGAGTTTTACCTCGATCCAATGATGCCGCAGGAGGACATAGACGAAATCAATCAGCCCCGAGACCGGAGACATAGATACATAGATTTGTTTGTAACATCTACGGAAGTTATTCTATATTTGATCACAAGAAACTAGATACACTTTCGCAGCGACCTCGAAAACCCTGTACGACACTTTTATCTCGAAAATATTTCTGACTAGATCGTCATGGCAGATCGTTTACATGGTTGAGCGGTGATGGCAGAAACATAGTTAAAAAAATACATTTTTGCTGACGATTTTTGTTAATTTTCTTAGATTTGATTTTTGCGTTTATAAAAATCGAAGAAAAATTGGCAATTAGGCGCTAATGCAGATGAAAGAAATATGTGCAGTCTTCGAGGGCCAATCATTTGAAATACAATAGCTCAATGAAATATCACCAAATGTGTATTGTCATACAATTTCTGCAACCATGTTTCGTTCTTCCAATGTGTTTTGAATGGACATTATCTTTTTTACGTCTAATTTGTTTCCCAAGATATCGCATTGATTTTCGTTTAAGAGGTTTTATAAGTGGATCCTTGTTCTTCAATGTGTTAATTGCAAGACTACTCATCGCATCTTATTTACGATTTTTTAAAAAAGTCTTACGATGAAAAACATACAAATGTGTAACTAAATTTTTTCGACATCTCACAAAGATTTATTATATTGTAGAGATATGGAAGAGCATCTCGCATTATTTTAGAGATCTGCGCGTTCGACCGTGGAATCACTGAATCGAACGATAAAACAATTGTTTTTCCTACCCCCGGAGCAATAGTCATATTTCTACGAGATATACAGCAGCAAAGGGCAGTGCTCATAAAAAATTTAAGGGAGGAAGAAGAGCCGGCTCGCTCGCTCGCTACTCCGTTATATCTTACAGCAGTAACGGCGGTGAATTCTACGGCCTCTTTCGACGAGGAACGAGCGAGCGGTACATAAGAAACACACACAGGGGTTCAGATTTACTTCATGATTATTGGCATACATATAGCTCCTACGACGCACCGTTGAGAATACTCGAAATGAAAGCATTCGAACAATAAGGCTGCACATCGCTTCCTCTTTTTACGTTGCTCGCAAAGCACCATTTGAAAGTGTGGAAATTAATTTTTGGCTTTCGTCATCGAGGAAGCCTCGCTGACGATAATTTTGGGCTTTCGGCATCGAGAAAAAAGAGTGTAAAAAATGAAGCTGAATTATTTCAAAAATTGATTAATGCAATTCTTAAAAATCTCATAAAATGTGTTCGCGCGCATCGATTTTCATAAAATTCGCTCCTAGCAGTTCTTTCACTCTGTCCACGTCCGCGGTCCATATACAACGCGGAGGCGATTTTCTGTCCCAGCGGCCGGGGTTTATATACAGCATTATAGACTTACACCGCACTTTCGCCGTGACCCCCGACCGCTGAGACAATTCGCTGTATGCCCGGACGCTGTGTACGTGAAGGTACGCGAAGTTAAACATTTATACTTACTGTCAGCTTGATCGCTCAAATTTTGATATACTCAGGATCTTTATGTGACTTTTCGTGAAATTCAAAAACACTGGAAAGATCATACAATTTTACGGTTCCGTCGATTATCGTCAAATTCAAAACCGATCATTGGTCCACATCAGACCTTTGGTGCATATAACTATTTAAGCCTATTAGCACAATAATTTTAAGAGCCATTGGGTCTATAAGATTCTTTAACGAAATTTAATATCGCCTAAAATCTTAACGACCACTAGAATATCGCCGAAAAGCTAGGGGAAAAAATTCGTTTCAGCTATTCACCCGCGTTATAAATTTCAGGTTGATAATTCAAGGCATTCCCAAGTTGCAGAGATGTATTGAATAATACCGTGTCCCTTTTCACAAAAACTCACATTTAAATTATCCAGTTTCACCAATAAATGTTAACTCGTTTATTGTTTTGTTTTTAGCAAAAAAAAAAAAAAAAAAAAAAAGAAAGCGTTTGAATCTGGCGAGATGGGTGACCGTTTCTCGAAAAGAGTATAGTCCTCCATGTCCCCTGCAACGTATCCCAGACGTTCGTCGGTTCGCGAGTAGACTTCGGGGATGGTCTCCAGGTGCATCTTTGATTCTCGACTCGCGTTCCCTCACGTTTTCCTCGCGTCTCCCCCCCCCCCCCCGTTCCCTCCGCGTGGCCCCAGCAGACTCTCCGGTATTAAGAATGAAATTTTAGAATGCCGAATGTATATGCGCGGAAGAGGCTCCAGCACAGTGGAACTGTTGGTGCAAGGGGGGAAGAAGCCTCGGCTCTTGCAGAAGAAGAGATACCGGAAGGGTGGAGGGAGTGCGAGAGGATGCAGAAGCGTCGGTGCTGGCGGATTGTAGAGGAAGATGGTGGTGGTGCCGGTTCTGGCGCGCTTTGACACAGCCCCACGGGTACATTACTAGGATTGCCGCCACCAATTGAACTCCCTCGGCTCCGACCTCTCGGCGAGAGGTGGTCCAACCCCCGCATTGCCGTTGCATACACACTCCCTACCTCCCCCCCGCGGGCGCGTGTTCTCCGGCTTCTCTTCCTATTGCCCTCTTGCACTCACTATCATTCTCTCTCCCTCTCCCTCCCCCCTCTCTCGCTCTCTCTCTCTCTCTCTCTCTCCGTGCCCCCTTATGTCTGCAAACACGCGGAAGCCCGAGGCGACACCACCGTTCAAACACCCAATCGCTTCGGTCTCTCAGCAGCGCACCAACGGTGAGGTAACTTGAAATTCTCTATTGTTAACGTTATTTGAGTTGGAGCGAGCCTGCCGGGCCATTGTCGGCCGGAGGATCACCCGACGACCTTAACTCCCAACCACCCACTTCCTTATCATCAGAAACAAATTTGTCGCAAAACCGTGCAGCAACCGACTTTGGAAAATTGGATTTCTTTTTTGGTGGGGTCGTTTTTTTTGGACTTCGTGCGATGCGCACCTAAGAATCGAGTGTCGCGGGGCTGAGTCACCTATTTTTAAAAATAATTTTTGAAGATGCAGCGCGTATGTATTACAGGTCAAACGTATGGAATTCTGCGAGAATTTTGTGGACTTTGCAATGGGATAAAAATTTGTGAAAAATCGAGGATACGGGAGACACTGACAATATTGATTTTGCATAATAGTAATGTTGAAATTGAAGAATTGTTAACATGTTGATGTATTTAGTTAATAATGATATAGTTAATAAATTTGTTTCGATGAAAGAAAATGTGCAAAGTCCGACTTAAACGATCCGTATATAATTTGATCGCCGAGACAAGCTTTGAGGTACCTTTTCGGGGGGATGAAATTAATTCGTGAGTGAAAGCGTTAATCCCTAAGTATAGTTGAACTGTGCAGTGAAATAGAAGCGGAGGAGAATGCGGGTCTGTCTGCCGGCTGTGTGGAATGTTGTACGATGTATAAGTGTAAGTGTAAGGTCTGGCTGGGAGAGCGAGGTAAGATAGAGCCAACGAGAGGGAGAGGGAATTCGTAATATAGAGGGCCGCTCTACGGCCCCGCTGGGAGGAATTCCGGGGTACGTTTTAAATTGCTGCATCCCCAACCTTCTTGTTTATGTATGCCTTCGTGTTTCTTATTCTTGTGCGCGGCGCGAGCTAAGACGAAGAGAGCGCGGAGGACAAGGGGGCGAGGGGCGATGGAAGAGAAAAGACGGAGAGAGCGGGGCTCTCGCCTCGCCGAGGCTCACCCCTAACTTTATGTGCAGAGCGTCGACATAAGTATGGGGATCCGCTTGTGTTGGCCTATGCGATAGAACGCTTTCTTTCCCTCTTTTTCTTCTTCTTCTTCTTCTTCTTTTTTAACCTTACACACTCGAGCTTTCATCCATGAAAATTCGCCTCTCTTCCATCCCTATAGAATGAAGCGGGGCAAAACGAAATATATCATGTTTCGTACGAAATTATGTTCTAAAGTCTTTACGTTCATTAATATAACGTGTAATACGAATAAAATATTGTTTTTTACGTTTATATTTTATATTATAATTTTATTGTTTATCTGCTTTCTTTTATTTTTACTTTTTTTTTATTTTTACCGATGCTACCTTGTAGAGGTCGAGACAATTTCGACAATGAGTTCAAATTTTCAACAAATTTTTCTCGAAGACGATTTGTTGAAATGATCATCCTGGAGTGGGCCTCTTGCATAATTGATAGACGTAAAGCGCCTCACCCTTTCAATTCGCTTCTGTCAAGTCTGGTAAACATTTTTGAGCGTTACATTAGGTCCGGAACGGTTCTGACAAGGTCCCGATGTAACGCTCAAAAATTTCAACGACCGAAGCAGCCTTCGAGAAAAAATCGCGTTGGAAATATTTAGCTCTGCCACTCTCGTAGTTCCATGCCGCTGGCGGAGGAGGTTTGGCCGCCTCTCAGGGTTGAACTCACGATTGAACCTTGCGGCTGAAAATCCACATCCAAAGTTTTCCGAATTCGGACACTCCGGTCAACGGATCGATACAACATTTTGTATATGCAGAAAATACATTTCTCCTATATTAAATATACTTTTTACGAAGAATAGCATGCAGATAACTGTAACAACGAAACCATCTATTTTCATCCGTATATACTTTGTAAAAGGCCTCTATCACCTTGTCTCGTGAATAAGTAAATTAACGAATCAATAAATAATTAATATATAGGGTAAAAGTGGTGAATATGGTCCACATCGATTAACCCGTAAATCAATTATATATGGACCGGGCCATATTCCCCACTTTTACCCTATTATAAATATATATTTTATACTTGCACGGATAATATATATTATACATATATATTCTGGCGCGTATAAAAAATATATAAAATATATAAAAAATACCTAAATTTTTTGCACATAATTCTTACCGGGTAGAGCCGGTCGCCGATCCGAGTACCGACCGCAAGCGGTAACGTTTGATTTGGACCAGCGTCGAGACCGCGCACCCATCTGCGTGCCGGTCGTAAAAATGGTTGTATTTTCCTAATGCAACGACTTCCACAATTTACGTAAAGCCGTGTGTCATTTTGCCCCACGCACTTCGTACCCTTGTTCTTTCTTCGCAGGGTGAATTCGAGGGTGGATGTTGTGTCTACGGAACTCGCTACCAAGACGGAGAGAGAGCGAAACAGTGAGAGGGAGACAGGTATGCTCGAACGTGACCGCGATTGGGTGCGGGAAACGGCAGTCCGCGCGTTCGCTTGTTCAGAGGGTAGTACGTACGTGCGGATGGGGATGGGGGCGCGAAAAAGAACCTTATGTATATTCCTCGTGTCTTTCTCCTCTGCTTCTTCCTCCGCTTCTTTTCGAGAATGTCTTGTGTACGTGTAGGGAAAAAACGGCCGACCTAAGTTTCTTACTTCTTCCATCTTTTTTCTTATACGTTCCTGAGCTTCTTCCTTCTCCGCTTATTCTCGACCCACAGGGGAGAGACCCCGAATCCCCCCACCCCCGACTATACAGCAGTGGCAGACTCTCGGCTTGGGGCTTCAATTGCTTTGGCTCGAGAGCTTATCCACTCGCTCGGTGTTTCAACCTTCTCGAGAATTAGGCCGGCCTCTGCGAAAAACCACCCCCATTTCTTCTACCGTGAGAGCTTCTCTTCTCTCTTCGTTTTTTTTTTTTATATACCTGTCTCGATTCGGAGCTCAGGTTGGCCAAGTAATTTTCACTCGTGCTCCGCATCGCCGAAAATGACTGTACGCTGTCTTTATTATACGTCTGGAGAAAATTGATTGAGCAAGGGGACGTGGGGGGGGGGGGGGGGGTGGCAGAGGGGGGGAGTCTATCAACGACGATGCCCGACAATCGAAGAATAATTACCTCGAACGACGGAACTCGCTAATTAGGCTAATTCATTTTTCGGACTGTAAATTCGGGCGTACGATAAAGCCCGAGCGGAGAACGTAATAATTGCCGCCCAAAGAAAAGGCATTAAAGTTTAAGGACTTGCGTGTCCGGTTATGAGGGAGAAATGGCGTATGACGAACAAATGTTGTGCGTGAATTTAATCCAGTTCATCTTTTCGATGCCATAATTCCTGAAGGACGACGTTGACCGGCACACACGTGCTCCGGTGGACAATGCGAGAACACTTGTTTCGTGTGACAGCGGAGGCTCTCCGAACGGCGGGTTAAAGTGCAGCCGGTTAATCCCGAAGTGGTCGCACGCGCTTCGCGGAACACCGCTTCTGGTCCCCCCCCCCCCTTGAATTTTACAACTATCCCCCTCGTGTCTCTCCGACATAAAGTACACCGAAAATGATAACAGTCACGCTGGGAGAGACAAACTAAAAAAGAGGTATATGATCGTCGATAATTATGGAAAATTAATTAAGGGCCACGATAAGAATCGCTATTAACAAAAGAGTGACGTTACAATAAAACGAGCCAAACTATGCGATATTTCTCACGATTTTTAAATAATATTTCACACTTGTGGAATTTTGTCCAAGGGACAATCTTTCTTTTTTTTTTTGTACAGAATTGCTCTTTTTCCGCGTTTTTACGGCTCGTAATGAGGAGAGTTCGAGATAAATAAATATAGCCGAGGAAGACTTTATCTCATCCATTTGTACACAACAATAATACAAGCGAAAATATATGCGATATACAATGTTCACAATTTTTGTTTTTCTGTAGATGCTCCATTTTGCCCCGTTATCGAATTCTGACTTTGAAGCTCCATACTGCTTAAAAAAATACAATACTTTAAAAACTTATGAAGTACCGCATGTCAAAGAGTACATACATTGAATAATTTTGAAGTGTCTCATTCCGCTCCACTCTAGACTTCCGACTTTAAACGTCATATCGCCGGAAAACACTCCAAATGTCTTAAAAAACGCTACATCTACAAATCGTGGAACGGTATTGTAAAAACGCAATTTTCCAATAATTTTGGGATGTCCACTTAGCCCCATCGATAACCCCCGATTTTCTACCCCGTTTTGCCCCGCTGTCCCATTTTGCCTCGCTCTCCCCTATACTTATGTAGCCAAAGCCTCCCCGACCATGTCTGACTCGATCTTTTCCTACTTCGACTCTGTCCTCGGTACAGCATTATTGCATCGTTGAGCGGTCTTGTAGGCCTCGCGGCGGCGTAGTGCTAAGCCAAAAACGTGCCTCTCGTATAACGTTAGGGCTTGCACAAGTCTTGGCCCCGAGGGACCGGTAGTTGTAGCAGCAGCAGCGGCGGTAGTGGAGACCGCGGCAAGCGTCGCTAATGAAAGCATACTCGATCACCGTGCGCTCATTTGGCAATCTCAATATATCAAACAGAGAGAACGAAGCGCGCATGGGGAGTAAGGGGCACATCGTGCCGCTTTATACCGTATAGGCTGCTCTCTCCGGTGATGGCGGTGCTGCTGCTGGGGCCTAACCCAATAGACCTAACACGGCAAACACAGGGCTATAGTACACACGTGTAAACGCCCAGTGTCTCTCTCTTTCCCTTACGGTGCTTGGCTAGGCTATCCGCAGTGACGTTACGATCAACGACAGGGTGTAGCGCGTGCCAGTGGCACTGAGAGTCACACAGGGAAAACGAGACTACGGCACAGAGCACAGTACTGGAACTAACTGAAGCGTAAGTCAATCGTCATTGCTTCGGGGCATCGAATCTGGCTTTGCCCTGGCAACGGTCAGAGGACTCCGCTACCGTCGAGTCTCGTACATAGCGACAGTCATCCGGTGGACTGTATGCGCGAAAGCTCAATTTCTGGCCCGATTGCCTCGGGCATCGATGACTCCGCCGTTTCGATGCTGGAATTCGTGACGATAAATTTGGGTTGTTTTGTCGATCGGTCGTATGACGAAAATAACCATTATTTAATGTCATTTTTTTCAGTGGGCGTTATTCGACCATTGGGTCCACGCGTTGGTCGAATGGCCAAAACGCATGGTCTAATAACGCAACACATTCGTTCGTACATGTTTGACATTGAATTCAAATAAGATACATATATAGGGTAAAAGTGGTGAATATGGCCCACCTCGATTAACACGTAAATCAATGATATATGGACCGGGCCGTATTCCCCACTTTTACCCTACAGACACTTGAAAAAAAAAAAACAATAAAAAATCGGTCCCAACTATGTATGAATAACCGTAGTGGAATAAAACGAATTAGACTTGCAGTCGATTTTTGCAGCATATCGTTTTATCTCACGATACAATCCGGACTCGCTCCTGACACTTTTATTGGATTGTTGTTTTTCTTCCAATGTAATAAGTTGAGAGATTTTATTTCGAATTCGATTGTCTGTAAGATGGGAAATGGATAAACGTTCTCGTGGGAGATCGACGACAGAAAGAAAGAAGTGTCGTCGCTCTACTCGACCCATCCCTCTTTCGCACCCAGCCCCGCGGATGAAACGACAGCGAGCATAGGAGTGTGGCTGCGAGTGGTACAGAGTCGGACGTGATGCCTGCTCGACGTTTCAGGAATGTCAGGTAGAAGAGCTTTCTCGCGTTAGTACGTTAGAGGCAAATAGAGAATTCGGATAGCAGAGGAGTGCGAGCTATATAGTTTCTGGTTCCGGTGACTCCATCCGAGCACATGATCGTGTGCACCCACCGTCAGGAACACCAGAACCACCGGCTCGTCTCTCACCTAATCGACGTGACAGACGGCCACCCTTCGTCCGTATCAGCGCAGTTACAATGAGTGACGTCGCTTTTAAAAATTCATTCGACGCCTCTCTCTCACTTACCTCCGCCTACCCCCGGCTCGTTCCCATCCTTCAACGGCAGACTCACTGATTCTTCATCGCTAAAAACAAAATTGACCGATTCGTCGACACTCCATTATTCACGATATAAATATAAGCAGATAGTAAATCATCGAAAAATTCGATTTTTTTTAAAGTGCGTACACTAATATTTGTCATTAAGTTTTGTCAGATAACCATTTTTTCCAGACACTTCGATTCTCTTTTAAAAAGTAGGAAATCTTTTTATGGTACGAAAAATAATTCATTTTCACTGCGTTATTTAAACAAGATGCGATATGAAAATTTCAAAAAGCTTGATGATTCTCCGATCTTCCGCTCGCTTCCCTGATGAAACTTTTCGTAGACAATATTGTTGTAATGACTAATTGTTCTTCCTCCGACGTTCTCGGAGGGCGATTAAATTCTCGACAAAAAACAATGTATCTGCAATTTTCGATCAATTAATTTTTACCCCTCCCCTATGTGTGCCCCGAGTACTGAAACGGAAACCGGCACTTCGGAAATTCTTTCGTCGGTTATACGACACAGAATTATCAAAGTTTAAAAGTTGAAAGCAGTGCTACATGTGGAATCTCGTGTCGTGTTGCGGTTGTAACCGCACGCATTGGGGGGTGTACCTATGACGAGTGGAGTGTGCGGAGAGACCGGGCACATCAGGCGCTGTAATGCCGCAAGGCCGAGCAGGTGGTTCCGTTTCGTCGAGCCTCCCCTATTCGTCAAGCAGACGCTCTTCTTTTTCCACGCGTCACGAATCTTCGGGACCCAGCTATAACGTGTGCGTGTAGCTCGCGTATGTGGAGCCACTGTCTGTTACCGCCCTCTCACCTTCAACCCTTAACCCGCACGCGCTCCGCAGCGCACGCATCAACCCCTGTTGTATCTTGGGCTGGTTCGAGTCTCCGGGAAGCGGCAACACGGCTTCACTGATTATACTCATTAGCTTGATTGGAAATACGCGTTATTATCGCTACATCCCGTTCTAGTCGGGCAAAAGGTATGCACGGTGTTGGATACGCGAACGACGGGGTAAAACGGCCCTCCGTTTGAGAACGGACTTTTTTTTTACGTCCCGTGACGAGTCGGTGGAAACGGCTCGTTTTGCCCCGTCGTTCCGTTTTGCCCCGCTCTCCCCTATACATAAGCGCCAATTTTCAGTCAGCGGAAAAGGTGGTTACCCAGGATACCTTCGCGGCTCGAATAAGGGTGAACACAACTTCGCGTATCATTCTGTAAGTATTGCCTTCATTGCCCTCCCTCTCCCTATTTTTTCTTCCTCAATTGCACCGTGTATTATTCTACAGCGTAATGATACACTCTGCGAACGTGGTGACTGTATTTTCTAGGTCTGTTTTTTAAATCGAACTTTATACATTACCTGTTTTGAGGATACGTAAATGTCAGATGGCGTATGTCGTGCTGTATAATCGAGTACACGCTATTTTTCTTTTTTTCAATGTCGTCGGGGAAGAAGTGTAGTGTAAATACAGTCATAAAACTATTTTAAGGAGGATCGACTTTTTCTTTAGAGTCAAAAGTGTAATTGAAAAAAAAATTCATCACAGCTGTCTCGAATCGCATGCAATATCAGTGAAATGAATTACGCATGCCATTTGTGGGGTATATTTTGCAAAAACGCTCCGTGTATCGAAGATTAAGAAAAATATGTAGTCAAGTTTAAGAATCTCAATGACTTTGGAATCGCCGTCACTTAATAGTGTCCAACATCAACATTTTTTATATTTATTATGCTAGCTTAACTGGACAGAATGTCATGCAATGCAGGTATTCTCGGATGTCACCCCCAAGGTCTGGTTTGACCGGCAGCGTCTCTCCCGGTTCAGGTGGTCCATAAGACTATCTTCGAGGTCAAGAGCAACGTCGTTGCCAACGCGAAACCCCAGAACAATGTTCCAGTCCGTTCGAACGCCCCGAAGGAAGGTGTCGACTTTAGTTTGGAAAGGGCCTGCGGCGCAACATTGTTACGCCTCGCGTTCCAGCGTGTACTGCACAATTTCAACTTTCACTCGCATTTTCACAAAAAAACGGCAGAGAATTTTTTTTTTCAAAATTGAATATGCTGCTCTTGAGACTACGATCTTAGCATCGATAGGCGTTATGTCGGATCTTACCAGGGTCCAATGTGACGATCTAAAATTTTCACCACAGTCAAAGTTCTCTTGAGGTACCGATTCTTAGCCGAAATGACCGTCACACGCCCTTGATTTTAGGCACCTTCCAGACATACCGCGTTCGATCGGACCATTCGGCATCAGAGTGTCCCAACTTTGCGTCATGTTCAAAAGCGTAACACTCCTCTCTTCACAGCCACCGTTGGGAAAAAAAAGTTAAGCCCGCGTTGAGATTTCACGGGCCAAGTTAAAACGCCATGACATAAATACACTTTTATAATTTACAGTATCGAGTACAGTTGCGGTCTGCGCGCGCCTTATTATTTTATATAGGAACGAAAGAGTTTCGAGGATTCTTGGGCGAGGGGGAAAGCAGCGGAAGAAACGTGAGATAGTTCACATAGCTCACACGGTAACTCGAGAAAGGATCTCTTTTCCGAGTGTAGTGGTTCGAGAGCGCCAACAGGATAAATTTTTACTTGGCGGACGCGAGAGAGCGGTGGCGAGCGAACGACCGCGAGCGATTGCGAAAGGGATGCTGCTAGCTCTCGCTCCAGGGGTGGCGGTGGTGGTTGAAACGTTGCGGGAAGAGGAGCAAGAAGACGCTATACCGTGTCGTGTTGGAGTTGTCTTTCTCGCTCTCGGAACAGTGGAGAGGCTTTGGGTGAAGTACGAAGGAGGAAGTCACAGAGAAATGGACGCGGAATGGGTGGTGTGAGGGGGCGAAGGTTGGTCCAGGAGATAGTCCAGGGGGTTAGGGATTGAAGAGAGGGCGAGCGAAGCGGCTCGGCCCGGTGCAAGTAGGTTTAATATTTGATAACGCGGGCTGGTCATCCTGGCGAGGCGATAACACGGGCCCCGCGGGAACCTTCCGGCCAACATCCCTCGGAAAACGAGCGGATCTCGCTCGCGCTCTCTGTGCCACCCCCTACGAGGCCGTGCGTCGGAGTCCTGTCTCGCGCTATACCGACGACGACTCGGCCTTGCTCGTGGATACGCTATACCTTCGCTGTACGGTTACTTCCAAGCCGAAATAACCCTGGCGTCGCCATCGTCGTCGGCGTCGTCCCCTTCGACCTGGAACCCGGCGGCTTAAGCTATAAGCAACATCATTCGTAGCTTCTCTGCGCTTCTTCTTCCGGTCGGTACTTCCGACGCTACTGTCCACGGGGGAGGGGTACTCGATACTGCCGAGCCCGAAGAACATGCGCGCGGAATATATCGCGGAGGTTGATCATGCAACAAAGTTTACTAGGGCATCGTGCGCCGCAGGTTAATAGACCTTTCGAGGCATCATGACACGCTGTGCATTCAACAAAAATCAATGTTTTGTTTTCCCTTCAGGTTTTGTGAAACATTCTCCGATCCTATTGACCCGTCTCTGTAAATATTTAATGCTCAATTTTATTGGTCGAAAATTACGTTTATTTTTGTTCAATCCGTTGATGATTTGCATACTGTGGAAAGATTTTGAAAGCTTAGAATAGATTTTCTGCTGTATCGCCAATTCACAGGAAAACGTGCCGTGTTTTTTTATTTTAAGATTCAGTTTAACCCACTTATGGAAAAGTATTGAGAAGTAAATATTCGCTACTACGACGATTGCATCGCAATAATAACTGTAATATCTACTTACTTATTGAAAGAAATTAACGCAGGAATTATAGGAGTGCCTACTCAGTGTCATTCGTATTTACTGCTGAACGTGTAGAAAATTCTGAACGAAGCGGTTAATTTATGTAAGAAATGTCTACCAATATACAGAGAATTAATTAAGAGTTGGGAGAACTAATAGGTCGTGCAGAGATTTTCTTTCTGTAAAAAATTAGTTGTCCCAACTAGTGAGTTCTGTGCAAATTTGTAATTTATACAAATAAAATTCAAAGGAGAAATTGCGAAGAGTACTTCTTGACGTGGCATTTCTAGTATTACAAGTATTGCACATTTAGTGATTGAACGGTGTCAATTAATGCTGATTATATACTAGATATATACTAAATGTTATCAGCCATACGATGACACAGAACTATAGATAATCATTGATACAGTATAGTTCAACCGCTGAGGTTGCTTAGATATTTTTGTTTCATTTTAGATGTATTTCTTTTCAGTAGTATGATTTAATTTTATAATAAAAAATAGAATAGCATGCAGGCACTGCTGGTAAGTAATTTTAGTAAGCGCGAAAGAACTGCTGCTCAACTTTCGGTAGTTACACCCCCAGTTTTTTTCAGTGCTCCCAGTAGTACTTTTCCGCAAGGGATAAAACTCCCGGAAACGACAACACAGTCCGCGCGGCCAACCGCTTTGCATAAAAGCGTACAGTTAAAAAAAAATTTACATAAAATATATTTTAACAAAATTCGCCCCAAACTTTATTCAAACTATGTCTCATAGGTGCTTAATAAATAAGAATTAAAAAAAAAAACAAAAACCACGATCTTATTGCAGGCCTTAGAGGGTAGCGTGATGCTTCAATGAAATGAAAAGTTCGAATATGTTCCAAATTCGTTATATAAGTTTCGAAAGCAATGTAAAGAAATAGAAAAATTGATTATAACTGTTGCCGTTCCGTGAGAGGCTTCATCAATAAAAAAATTGAAACAATGAAGAAAAAATGATAAAATTATCGTAATCCAAACGCATAGTTTCGTGTCTCGATAACTCAGTTGCGACACTCGATCATAAAGATCGGCGATTAAACAAACCAAATTATCATTTCGCAAAGTCGCATAAAAATTATCCGCAAGAGGTTGTACTTGATCGACGAGTGACAAATGGTCCTTACACGCGTCAAACGATAGTGTCTATCGCCCGCGAAAAAGAATTGCGAAGACACAGAGAAGAAGAGTGGTGGCCGCGAAGTGTAAGCCCTCGGCGGGACGAAAGGGCTCACTGTTTCAATAATTCATCGTTGAATTCGGCCACACAAATCTCGACCTGTCGGGCATGTATAGCAACCCTCCCTCTCCACCTCGTGCCCTTCTTATCTAGTTTTTTTTTCCTATTCATTCGCCAATTTTCTTATAGTAAGCTCGCTCGTATTTAGATACCAAGTCCGCGTGTCTTCCTTTCTCGACGCCTCATCGCAAGCCCGTCCTCCGAACCACCTCGCTCCCCCTCCTTTTATACTCCGCGTTTATGATCCTCCAAATGTTCTCCGAACGTCCCCAAAAATTCAGAAGAAAAATATAAAAAAAAGAAAAAATCCCGCGCAAAACAACACTACCGTTACGATACATGCAAAGCCGAACGGGTGTTGGTTCTCGGTCCGAGTCGCGGCTGTACGTCCTCCCGCCGTCCCGACATACGGACAGACGGACGGGAACGGTGGTTGCGGGTAGCGGTCGCGAACCATGCGAGCACGAAGCCAGCCACGAGCTGCAGGGGTGGCGGAGGATCACCGGCGGGGGTGCAAGATGGCCGACGTTTTGAAATCAGAGCGCAAGCGTCCCAACCGGCTTTGGCTCCGCCCTTGCGAAAGCCCGCTCTTCTCTCCTCGTCCCTTTCGTCTCTCGCGCACGCTGGAGGGTAGCTGCGCGACGGGAGGCCCGCTTCATCCCTTCTCGCTGCCCGACCAACCCTGTCGTGGACACCCGCTCCGGGTATCCATATAGCTCTTCTATCCATATATACTTTCGTCTTCTCCCTCTCCTCGGGACTCTCCGTGTCTCTATACCCGTCTCTCTTGAGCTCCGCTCGTCGGAAGGCTCCGGTGCGATTCAACCACCCTCCGACTACCACCGCCACCGCCACCCTCCCAGCCTTCGCACATATCCACACCGACCCACCGCCGAACCACCCCCCACCGGCGTGGAATAGTTCATCCGTAGCAGAACATGTCGCGCACTCTTCCGAGCCAGTCATCGAGAAAAAGTTCCCGATAAGGGATATTCCCAATTGTTCCGTCGCCGCTCATCTCTACGATTTTACGCTAAAAGACAAGCAACAAAGAGATTCCTCGAGTATCAAAAACAAACGAGAATGTAGAGGCGACAGATATTTTTGGATCTTCGGGACATCGGATAAGCAGGACTGTCGGGAGTCGATTGTGTGAGAGTGCGAGGTGCTGTGTGCTATTGTCGATAAACTTGTGTACGGAAGAAGAAACAAATCCAAGTCCGTTTACCCGTTTGTTTGTCGCAAAGAAATTGAAACGCGAGTAACGGAGAGGATTATGATAATGAGGAAACGACGCAGCGGCCGGGTAGTCCTGGAGCTACCTGGATGTCATTGACTGATTTTTGTTTTTTGATTCCCTGTTTCGCGGTTCGTTTCTCGATAATATGCGAGTGCACCTTTCGCTCACACGAGTGTCGGACGGGTGTGGCTGTGTTACTTGAAGGTACAACAACGACGACAAAAAAATCGAGAGTGGACCTTGCCGTACGTGTGTCGCGTGTGTTGGAATTTTTTTGTCGAGAGCAGGAAGGACTGTCAACGGGAGAACAGGTGTACAGATGCGAGTCATCTCGCGGTCGGGGGTAAGCAGCGCTCGCCGCTGGGCTTGAATTTGGCTGCCTGAGAGCAAGTTTTTTTTTGGAAGTTGAGGAGATCTCGAAGATGATGTACTCACCGGACAAGATGATGGGGAGCAAGGGACTGCACGGGGCGCCGATCACCGCCCCAGGGTGCTTCCCATCGGGGAGATACTCGCCGCCGTCGTACCGCACGGCACCGGACCCCATGCCGCCGCCGCCCCGACGCTGCATGCCAAATCCACCTGTGAGTAACTTTTTTTAAATCACCTTCGTCCCGAATCCCCTCCCATCCGCATCCTGCTCGGCTATCAAATTTTTCACGGGTCTCCGACGAGTCGGTAGAACATCTCCTCGAGTGACGAGGATTCAAATCTTTACCGAAACATTTAGCTAAGCCGATTATGGGGCGGTGAGGCAAGGAAAAAAAAAGCTCCGCGGGGCCGGAGAACGCGCGAGGGGCTTCGAGATAATCCCGGCATACTTATCGGATGATTCTTTATTTACTTGCCGGTTTCTTGTGTCGGTTTTGGTGAAATCGTTTGACTCGGGGGTCTCCTTATTTTTTTTTTATACGTGAGGGAAACAGTCCCGGATTGGAAGGTTGTTGAGTTACTTTGATATCGGTGGTTCTTGTTTATCTCGTCATTTTTAGTGTTAAATTATTTTGTTATGGTTATCTACAGTTCTGGCGAGTAAAATTATTATTTTATTTTTAATAAAATTTGAGAGCGCCATGAGCTCATTCGCTTTCAGATATTTTTCGAAAAATATTAGATTTCATTCGAAATGTGGGGTGTATTTGATCGTACAGACCGCACATGGGTTCCGACGCGTCCGG
Source organism: Ichneumon xanthorius (assembly GCA_917499995.1). NCBI lineage: Eukaryota > Metazoa > Arthropoda > Insecta > Hymenoptera > Ichneumonidae > Ichneumon > Ichneumon xanthorius. Next base: position 647,457 of record OU824204.1, on the reverse strand, counting down.
AACATTAAACTTGTGGAGCGTGTAATAATTCCACCGTTCCACAAATCAATACGAAACTTTGACAAACATGTAGCTGATATCTTCGCGTATCGATTTCACTATAAACAAGCTCAAAAAGATTAAATTTTCGCAAAGTTACACGACGATGAAAATGGGGCTGTAAAAATATGTGCGATCTTCCAGAGTGAACCCCTACGATGAAACGTCGGATCGTAAAATACGATGGCCGACCTTATCGCGGTAACATTAATCGCCGGGATACAATTTCAATGTTTGTATGCCGATGACAAACAAGCTCGGCTCTATTCGCCAGAGTAAAAAGTAAAGCTAAATGGGAACTATTAAAGTCACGGAATTTGTTTGTAGCCCCATTTGTGTATGAGACTATAAATTCGGTGGAAGAAGGAATCCTCGTTCCCTCGACGTCGGACTCGTTGAGCAGGGGTGCAAACAATTTCCGTCAATTTCACGTATAACTCTAGCTCATTAAGCTTTTTCCCCCCGTGTTCATTCTAAATGGGTGTTTATCGCCCACTTGCACGCCATCGTGCGGTACGCGAGGAGGAGCAGGCTCGCGGCACTCAGTAGCCTAATCGCTAAAAGCACAACTGTGCCGGTGGTGTTTGAAAGATGATTTAATGGCGAGAGGGGCGGACGGGGTTGTCTACTACTTTTTTATGTCGGTAGATTCTCGAATCTTTCGACGACGCACTCCTCCGATATGCCCAATTGGACATCCAACCAAATACCGTACATGCTGTGTCCCCACGACAGCCAATTCGATTCAAAACATACAAGAGCACCCTGCATTTTTCAGACTTGTTACGATGAAACGAGCCTAAAAAAAAATCGAGTTACGCTGGTAGATATTCAGGGATTTTACAATGAGCCGCAGTAAGGTCTGGAAAAGGCTAGATGAAATTCTGACGAGGCACCGATGAAACGCTCTAAAATGTTTACTGGGGAATTTGAAGGCACTCGAAAGAGTCAGATTGTCTAATAAGTGAGAGATAAGAGATAAGAATAACAATTTTTCTATAAACAGAAGATGAGAGAACCTCATTTGCTTTGAATTTCAAATTTTTTCGGGGCGTCGTTAATATACTCGCACAGTCGGCAGATTTTTATATTCATAATTTTCATAATTAATTTTTGTTATTTTGGGAAACACCGTGATTGAGTAAATGAATAAAAATTTCTTTGCTCGACATTTTTCATAGCTGTCAGTGAAGTTATGCAATCGCTCATCCTGCGAAACTGAAACTGAGAATTGTGTTGAGCTCCTAAGATTGATCCGACGATTCAAAGTTGCCTCCACGTTGAAGACAATTGAATCACAATTTGGATTCTCCTTCCTTCTACTGTAGTACGAGGCTGCTTATACATCGGATTTCTATAGTAGGGTGAAAGTGATGAATATATCTCGTTCCATATATTATGTAATACACACGATTCACATGCTAATCATACATTTAGTTTCACATACAAGGTACAAAGATTTTCATTGACAATTATCATGAGTAATCATTTCGTGCGAAAGATCTGAACGTTGAAATTCCCAATACGGCTATTTCATGTCTCTGACTGTCGCGATATTGATAGTCTGATATCGAAAAACAATAAATACAGTTCTTTCGACAGGTTCAGTTCCTCCGACTTTTCGTTACGATAAATGATCAATTTTTTTTTTACGCTCAAAAAAGTTAATCAGAATTACATTTTTTTGAAAAAATTGTGTCTAAAAAATAGTGCGTCCAAGAAGAAACAAAACATTTAAAAAATATCTGTCCAGTTGGCTGCACCTTGATCAACAATTTTTAATAACCGAGCTGATTTACAAATAAAATTTAGTTGAAAAAATAATTCAAATAAATTCGATAGACAAAGTAATAATGTTTCCGAAAAACATAAAATGAGCATTAGAGCAACATGATTTACCTAGGTCGTTCCCAGTTAAATCGTTTGTTTTTGTTCCTTTCAAACCTCCTGAATTATTACGCCCGAAAGCTGAGCGCCGGCTCAGAGAGCATCCGAACCGTTATGATTTCTTCGAGTCTCCGGGTATGGCCGTCCTCGCCCTTAAAAATTGAGACGGCACGCATCAAGTTCACCACCATCGGAGCATCAGCCCCGAAGAGCGGCGGAGCGTAGCAGAGCCCGTCCGCGCGCCCTCGCTACATTCTTTTACTTTATTCATGTGACGTAATAGGATAAAAAGCGTCGCTACGAGCTGAGTGCCTAGATGAGATTACAGGCGTGTACTACTGATCTTTTTTTTCGCTTTCCCTCTCCCGCTATTCTTCGAGATCGACGCTTCCATCCTGAATCCAGTTACATGCTGATCGATTGAATTCATTGAAAGTTCAAAAAAAAAAAAAAAAAAAAAGCTAAAGAAGAGATACTGCGCAGTACAAGTGTCAAGGGTGATGTACGCTGTTAAATATTTATCATAGGACGATTCTTTTTTTTTATCGTGATAATAATCCTGAAATATATGACACGGATGAAATTCGATTGTTTCAAAGTTTCGTTGGATGACTGTGTGTGTGTGTTTTCCGCGAGAATCTCGTTACCTATGGTAATTAATACAGCTCGGAGCCCAGTTGCATATTTATGAATCGTCCCCTCCGCGACTGGCGATATCGCTCTTCCGATTTTAATTAATTCAGCGTCCACCGGACGAAATTATCGTTCCGATTTTCACGGATCGTTGAGAATCATACCTTTCCCATTTGGCACGAGCAGAAATAAAGAAACCTTTCCGACTTCCTTGATACGTCTGATTATTATTAAATTAATTTTTTTTTAATTGCATCAGTCAGTTATGTTGTTTCATTCAGGAACCAAGTGAGCATACTGTTTTTTTTTTTTTTTTTTTGAGACAAAAAATTTTCGTTACGAGTTATCTTACGATATATTGAAAGGGTATTATAGGAAAGCTCGACGAGTACTCTCGCGGGATTATCGATTGGTCAAACCTGCAGAGAATTGAATGCAGTTCGGCGCCACGACTCATTAACCATTGAAAGTAAACACCGGGGCTTCCATCCACGATACAAATAGGTCACGAAAATTACGTCGATACACACACATACAGACACACTCGCGCGAGCCCCGCGACGAAACGGAAAGGAGTGTGGTCTCAACACTCATTCATCATTATCGGAGTCCGGGAACAAAGTTTCACCACTTTATGGAAGTATCTAATGACGCGAATATAATATTTGTGTTATCGTGAGAAATAACCGTGACTCATGAGACAATAAATTCCTATGTAACTGTAACCCTTTAGGGTTAAGTATTTAGGTCGAGAAAATGTATTTGGGATATATTTCGAAACGAGATATCGGCAATGAGAAATATACAAACTGACACTTTTCCTTAGACCAAACAAAAATATATTTAAAAAATATAAATATAAACATATTATCATATTTTGTTATCAGTTGAGAGCTTCTTATCGGCATAATGAGTGAATACTGAAATTACTTTTTTATTGGGATGGTAATAATAGTCACACACTTTGATGAGTAACTCTCGGATGGTTGAGATAGTCTACTAAACAGGGTAATAAAACATTGAAATAAGGGATTATTCGACAGATTAAGTCTTTTTTATCTCTGGTCATACAATTATTTAGTGATATTCCCGATTGAATAACAGGCGAATTTGTATTTTCATAATCGGGATCATAACAATAATGATAATAAAATACTTAAACAAATTCCGTCCCCGAAATGGACGAAGTGGGGCATTGATCGGTTCCAGGAATATACACACTGTCCGCGTCGAAATTTCAATGACAGGGCTGCTGCAAGGGGTTTTTGGGTCACCAGGCTCGAAATTGAATGCCAGCGTCTCAAAATTCGATACAGCGGCGATGAGCATGTTTTTTCGTCAACATTTAACGTTGAACATATTTTTAAATAAATTAAAAATTGTGAGACATTATCACTGACCGAGTAATAAAAAAATCTCTGGTGTGGACAAAAATAGATACATGGCATATAAATTGACGTGAAATATCTCGCATCTAGTTACAGATGTGACGGGCCGCTTACGCAATGGCAAACAACTCGCGCAGGCTTCCTCAATGACTTTTGAAGTGAAGCCTATTGCCTCATTACGTTCGAGTGTGAAATCGAGTTGAAACTTTTCCTATAAGTCGAGTTACAACCAAGGTTCTTTGGTATTGAATTTTTTTCAGAAACAGTAAAGACATTCCAAAGGTATGAATATTTTCTTTTATGTTGGTTTACTTGTTTTTATTACCATTCGTGCCTGCTGGCGCTCGTACAAATTCAAGCTATCGGGATAAAAAATGTTACACTCGAGAAAAAGTCAGCCTGTCGAGCTAAAATATTCTAAATCGATATAATAACGAAACAACCAAAAAGAGCCGACGCACGGTGCATCCGTTCATATTTTCAATTATTTTATTTGCAAGGCAGCCAAAAATAAATTACAGAAAATGCATTCTTCGAGAAAGGGCTTTGAAAGGAAAAAAAAAAAATACGAGTAGGCAACGTAGAAATGTATAATTGTCAGGATTTTTTTTCTCTATGAAATGAGTTTGATATTAAACAAATTATAAGATACATAAAGAAGCAATACCGATATCAAAATACCGAAAGGTCGACATCCCTGGCGCTTGTTGAAAGAAGTTTTATAGTTCAAACCGACGGCAACCAAAGTTCTTGGTTAATAAATAAAACAAGATATTCGTTGCCAAAAAATCAATGGAGTGACATTGGAGTGTCAAAAGAATGGAAGTAAGGAAAGAAAGGGAATTTATTGGTCGCTCGGAGTGTGTGTGCGATGTGCGGTCAGGTAAGAGCCATTTAAAGACCCCCCGGACATGACCGTCTAGGTGCACTTGCCTTACGGAAATCTGGGAAATGACCATATGTGCAAGCTGCTGGAAGGGGGGGGGGGGGCTTCCCCGTCAGCGTGTTATGACGACGCTACAGTAGAACGATAATTAATGTCAGAAGTGTTTGACAGTCTGGAGTGTGTGTGGGCCCGAGGGGGTGTATGACTGTATCGTGTCCTCCGCGTCCGTATTATACGGAGGCCAACCACTATTTAAGTCATCCGGTACGACACATGGCTCCGGCGGCCATACGAGATTGCATAATCGATATCTCCGCTCGCACCTGTGTATCTCACGAACGCTTCTATCCGCCTGCACATTTGCGACTAATTCGTCGGCTCGTCTTTAAACCCCTGGGCGCATGAATTTATATGCTCCGAGTCGTAGGGAATAAAAATTTACCAAGGTACCGGACGCCGACGGATTGCGGCGGTCAGAGAATTCACGATCTTGACTACTGTCTGGTCATGTGGCTGAAAACTCTCAGACCGCACCCAAAATTGTTCTTACCGAGCACAAGCAAATACACAAAAATTTCAATACTTAAAAAGTGAGTAGAACATTGTGTCGGGTATTGTTTTTGATTTCGGTCTTAACTATTTTTACTCCCAAATAAAATGGTAACGACATATCGACAAAAAACGGTTTCCTAACAACTTCGTTTTCCAGTAAAAAATTCGTAAATATCGCGAAGACAGTCGTGAAGATGTCGAATGGAAGGATTCGGTGCTCGGTGACTTATAACGGTGCCTGAAATACTGGTCAAAGAAATTGGCGAATGTAAGGGCGATTGACAAACGAGCCAAGAACGAAATGTCGAAACATCACGCACTCACCTACTCGTCGTTGTGCCATGTAGTAGGGAAAGAGAGAGAGACGGGCGAAACATAATACAGAAGAGATGCGGCACCGATCACCGGTCCGTTGGTGCTACGGGGCTCCAGAAACACCCGCGGTCGACCCCGCACACAGGACACTGGGGACACATAACGCTCCCCACTTACATCCAATCACTCCTGATTTATATTTACTACTCGCTTTGCCCTTATTTATCGTCCTTCACGGAGACGCGTAGAATAGTAACGTTAATTTGGGGACCAAATTGAAAATAATGGCAGGAATACCGCGAGCGAACAAGGCGAGAAGGTGCACCAATGAAAATAAGAAGGAAATAAATATGAAGCTGGATAAAAAAAAACGTGTTGTAGAAACCGAATTTTATGTGTTTAAAAAAAGGCGTGTTTGTCGTGTACCTTACACACGGCAAAATGACGAGGAAACGTGATGTGTCTGCAGTTACTGCCTAAAGTTTGATCCATGTTTCGTACGAACAACGGTAATCGCACGAAAATGAAAAACTTTTAAACTCTGCGACTGGGTATGAATTTAAAAAATTGGCACAGCTTTACGTTTCTCTTTGAAGCATCCGAAGTTATTGCCCGGGCAATCGAGGTTACAATTTTCGGGCCTTAAGTTGATTTGGTTTAAAAGAATATATATATATAGTATAGCCAAAGTCAAGCGCACTATCAACATTTTTTTTATCATGTATAAATGGCAGTAAGGAAACCGTTTATTTCTACAAAAAGAAAGTTATGAAGCTACAATTTGGGTAAGAGTCGTGAATATGGCTCGGTTCATATTATTGTTATTATTATTCAAATGAGAAAGTAACGTGCAAATCAAATTGCACTTTTTTTGTACCTTATAAGATATACCTGCTAAGATAAGATAAGATTGTACCTGTAATAAGATATATTTCGCTCTGTCCCACCAGTTCGTCGAATAAAAATTTTATCGGCGTTTATATGTCGCGGATCGACATACGGCCAAGTCCGTCCACGCCGAACATTCGGACTTTGCGAGAGCGGGTGGTCGGTCCGAGTTGATCGATAAGCGAACCTGCCCAGCTCGGCATTTCTATTCCAAGCTGCTCTTAGTAGCAAAACTATTGCGATTCCAGAATTTTTCCCGCTATCCTCTCCGGCACTTTCGCCGACGTAGCGAACGTTTTTGCCACGAGACTCCGAAGGAGAGAAAAACTTCGGCCCGGGCAATTCCCTGGCTGTTAGTGAGGCTCTTCGCGAACGCTACTGTCTCGTGACTACAGCGAATTAGCGTCCCCGAAATGTTGGAGCGCTCCCGGAGTCGCGGGGATGGACGTCGAGGGACAGAGCGACGAGTGGCACGTTATAAGTGCCTGCCGGGTCTCGAAGGAAGGCCGGAGGTATCGGGGGTTCCTTGAAAATAAGTAGTGACGGACGACGTGCGAGTGAAGAGCTCGCGTGGGTCCCGGTCACGCACGTTACGATGAGCGATACTTCTTGCCGCCCACCTTCCCCATATTCGCGACACGGTGTCTATATTGGTATTATCTTAATTTTCAATACTTCAGTCACTTGTCACAGAACATAAATCTCCAACCAAATGTACTCCGGTCGCGATATTTGATGCAGAAACTCGTGTTGGATGTGAGGTATACATTTTTTGAAAAATTCAAACATTTAAAAAACCTTATTAAATTTTTGCTAAATTTAGTACCAAACATTCTCCAGTGTTATAATGTGCTCTAATGTGAAATCACATTTTTGGGATTAAAATCGTCGAAAATTTTGAACCCCACCGCACATGGTAATTTCGGTGGGGAAATTCTCATGTGAACGTGAAACAAAAAATATGAAACTTTCTCGGATTACAACTATACTCCAGCCGTTCGAAACAGCGAGCCCACGAGTTTGCGTATGAGTTTCATACAAGCATACTTACCACCGATAGATTTACGTTTCGTAACTCACACGGATTATATCTAAAACGCGGTACACACATGTAAAATTACAAAGGTATATGTACCGAACGCATGTATCGAGCAGCGCTGCCGGGGGGTTGCAAGTTTCCACGTGACGACGAGGCGTCGGGGGTGGGATCGGGGGCGCTCGAATACGGAACGAGGGAACGAACGTTACTTCCGCTCAGTCCGACGCGGTTTAACGCTCGCTTATTATTATTTTTATTAGGGTCCTCCTCCCTCCATCTCGCGATTTCCGAGGCACGTAATGCCATAAGCCGATGAACCGAGCGAGCTCGTGGGGGGATTCCCGCTTGCCACTGGCCTCCGCAGGAAATAAACCTAAGTGTATAATTACAATAATACTTACGGTCGTCCCTCGTGCGGCCCTTCACGTGCGGTTAGGGCGGGCACAAGTGTATTTCGGTGCCACAGATATACATTATATTCAGTCTACCTTCTGCGCCGTGAGTATACATATATACATACGTACCTGTTAAAACGAAAAGCGTTAGGAGGGGTCGACATCGACTACGTTTTCACTCGTGTAAACTAATGAGAACGTAAATGCTTTCCCGTTTTCCTCTCCCAGCTTTCACTCTGGCTCCCGTCGGCATCGCCTGGACTTAGAACGCACCAATTATCCACTAATTTTATTGCCATTAGCGAACCCACCCATCGTGCCGGATCCCTAATTATTTACCAATCATCCACAAGCGATTTTGTTCTCTGCCTTACCAATTTCATTCATACGTACGATGTTTTAACTCGGAAGTTCGATTTGTACCGAAAATTGTAATCAACGGTTGTGCACAATAGGAAACGCTGAATTAACGTTAATCGGACATGAATCCAAGCTCTTGGAAATTCCATTCCGTTACACAAGTTTACATACGATTAATAACACCCCCCCCCCCCGTCGTTACTCCTTTCATCCGCGAAAATCAATCACCGTTCCAGATCGAATCTAAATACCTCGGGAATCCAATTAATCCGAGAACGAATGGATAATTCGCGTATCGAAATTTATTTAGTTGTCAATTTCCTTCGTGTGTGCCAATAATATTAACGCACTATTGTTGCAGTCGTTGGCCCGGAGAGTGCGGCTACACACGGGACGTTGAAATAAACAATCACGGGGTGGGTCGATGGTGCTCGCGGGCGAGCGTTCGTGCTCAGCCTCGAGCACCCTCACGTGAAAATCAAGAGTCTATCATTACGGCCATATGGTTCGCGTCCCGATCCGTATCGTTCGTATACCCGGTCGTCCTCGCACGATGCGTTCTCGCTGGTGGTCGAGAAAGCGACGGGGAGAGCGAGAGAGGGTGACAGAGACCGAGAGGGATGCCGGTGGCAGCGAAGGGGCAAAGGCCCTGTGGGCTTGCACCTGTCCGTTCGAGGGCTCTTTTTAGCCCGCTCTACCATCGTACCTGCGGAGCGTACGCTACCCACGTGGATGCGTGCCGGTTGCGTGGTTGGAGTAAACACGAGCAGCGCGACGCTACATACTGGGCTGCATATGCTGGATGTGTGTCACTCTTTAAATATAAGCTCTGTGATGGAAGTCCGGGGGGGTTCGTTTGTCGTGACGGGACGTGGCCTCGTGAACCGACCGATCGAAGCTCTCACTAATTCCCCGTTCGCTTTATATTGCTTCGGACATTGTCTGCCGTGCAGCGGGACCATACTTCGTTTCGATCTGTCTCCGCTGCTCGATCTTTCCCTCCCGCGGCGCCGTTGCGCAGTCTCGATATCAAAATATCTTCGGTTCTGGGTCGATCCCAGGTGGCATCCGAATCCGCACCGCGAACGGAGAAAGTGTTTGTCGACGTCTGAATTGGCTGGCGTGACACGGATTCTCCGATCATCCCGTTCCGAACCTCGTGAAATAAAGTTCCGACCCTCCCGCTTATCAGGCAACAAGATTGAGATAAAAACGACATTTTTTGAAATTGTGCTTGACCTCTTTTGCACATAATAACATTTGACGGGGAAGTCAGTTTTTGAGAATTCTATTGGGAGCATCGCAAGGACACCGAAGCGATGCAGCCAAGGTTTTTTTTAATTCCTGAATATAAGGTAACTTGGGGATGGAAGGGACAGCGACGTTTTATTTTAAACGGATCGGTGGAAGGCTGCGCGGTTCATAGATTCTCGTTATTTGTGTCACACAAGGAAAGCAAAAAATCTGGCTGGATGTCGCTCCGGACGAACGGGGCTACCGTTGAAGCTTCGCGTCTGACTTTTTCGGCAAAATCTAGTTATCTCTCTGTGCGGGATCTGCTGGTAGTGTCTGGAAATATATGTTCTTTTCGCCAACAGTTTCTATATTTTACACAATCGCTGAGAGAAGGAAATTGTTAGATTAACCCAGGCGCACTAACCAATGACATGCGTTCAAAAGCGTGATTTGGTTGGTGCGACAACAATTTTGGTTTGCGTCGACACGTTCTTAATCGACTTCAGCAAATAATCGTTGAACACGTCAATGCTTCAGTTGTACCAACGAGACAACAATTTTAAATGTATGTCACCGCGACTTTTGGTTTATTCAACAACTTTTTTTCTCCGTGTATGACCCATATCGGGTGATCGGATCAGGCCGTCGGGCGGCCGAATCTCGATGCTAATTGTGCCAACATCGACACGCGACTTTGGTCCGATCACTGACCGAGCTATAAATCATTAGTCTGGCCATGTATTGGCAGCCAGTGTTAGACCCAATTCTCTTGGAATAAATGCTTCATCGCTTGATATCTTACGATATAATTGCGCCTATCATCTTAATTCGCACAATTTCATAATTAGCTGCTGAAGTCGAGGACCATCAGGATGTCTACGAGAAGATACACTGTGGGAGTGATCGGCTATACCCTGGTTATACCCTGAGGGGGCGCGAAACTTGTTCTAATAAAATTATCCCGACCTTCGCCTCTGCGGACAAATCGACGTTTCAATTTTCTTAATGCTAGCGTTGCGACCCCATTGGGATTGCCGAGAGTGGAATGAGTCCGGCGTGTGCCATACGTATGTATACACGATTGGCACGCGTACGTGCAGTTGTAGAAACGACATGTAACGGTGGGACTTGATAGGAGGAAGGATCGCCACTTTCGTGTGGGGCATCACACGAGGGTTTCAACCCTAGCGTGGTCACCCCTGTCCCGTAGATCTCCACCTCTTGATATCGTCTCGTGCGTTCGAGTGTCCGGAACAGCGACGATGTTGCCGGCGAGTCTTTTTGAAGCATCGTATACAACCTGGGTGTTGGGTGTTCAAGACACGCGCCGCCACGTGTCGCACCATCCCCAACACGTGGCAAACCTGTTCCTCGACCCTCCGCCATAGGTCTCTTTATCTCCCGAATGTATTAAAGTGTATTAAACCACTTGCCCGCTTGATACCACTGGCCTATCGCAAAAGTATCTCCTGATCGTTCACTCTACGGAGGAATCTTCGGATTAACCCTGTCACGCCTCCGTCAAGTGTTTCCGAGACACTGATCGATGTCCGTTTATAACGGAGACGACAAGGCATGGCAGGAGCGGTTGATGATCATTTAATGAAGAAACTCAGGTAGACCGGAGTTCACGACTTTAGAACCATTGGTAAATTATATTTCGGATAGGGTAAAAGTCGTGGATATGGCCCGGTCAATATATCATTGATTATTTGACGATTGATTAAAGTGATAATCGAGGTGGGCCATATTCCGCACTTTTACCCGATGTGCGACTATGCACTACCCGTCATGGATTTCTTGTTCATCTGGCTTAGGGAATATCTTACGCGATGTCTTAACGGGATCGAATATATCCAGAAAAACCAGTCACCAATGACGGGCAGTGTACACACAGAGAAAATCTGGTTAAAACAAAAAAATGTGTAGTTACGGATGCTGAAAGAAATATTTGGTAGATCGAAAGGAAGATAGAGTTGATTGATGGAAATATTGCTTGAATCAACTGAGGATTCCTTTCAATCGACTAAATATTTATTTCGCTTCTGATTTTTTTTTCTGAATTAATAATTTTATAAACTTATTTATAGGAAAGCATATTCTCCTATGGTTATTAATTTTTCGGCCTAAAACAACTCGGTAAGTGCCCGTTCAGATGTAGCGATTGTCGGATCGGTCGATTTCATCCGATGATGATACCTTAAAGATCTTAGAGTAAGTCATAATATTACATACATAATATTTTTCCTGTCATTGTTCCAGTTATCGAACAATGTCGACTAGGGTATCAAAAATGAGAAAACACAATTAACAAAGACGTATTTGTCCGAAACGGTTAATAGACGTTGGTGTGTGTCCGAGTGAGGAACTTTGAAAATCAACGAGCCAAATCAGCGTCGAATTTGTATAGATAGGCAGCGTTTATGATTCGCATTTCTACGGTTGGATTCCCAGAGAGCCCTTCCGGCGAGGAATTGGAGGGCGGAAGAGCGTAGCGTCCGCAAACTCAATGAACTATTGATGAGCCGGCGGGAGCCAATTCGATCCCGCTTATTATTCGCAACGTGGTTGCGCCGTACCCTTCCAGCGCACGCATGCGATAACCCGTCAAATATGCAGATCGTGTTGGTCGCATTTATTTGCGCCGACCGCGTACCCGCGCCCACCATTCCAGCGTATTAACTTGTTTCACGAGCTGGTAAAACATATGAAAGCCATCAGCGGCTGGGGATGCGAGGTTCGGCGGACAGGTATTCCCGTTCCTTTCCTGAAAGGGTATGAACCCGCAACACGACAGAGGGAAGAACGACAGGGTCGAAAGGGGAGGCCTCCATTAGAGACGGGAGAGTCTACCCTACTCTTCGTCGGATATGAGAGCTTCTAAGCTCGGCACGAGGACGACGACGACGAATATGGTTATTGCGATCGTAGTAATGACGAGGCTTGGAGCTTCTGGCTTGTGACTAGATGGCACATTAGACTTTCCCCGCTGCAACACGCTTTGCCTGAGAATGTGCTGGGAATAGAGTACTTCTCCCCCCCTGACGTACGATGACGACGATGTACGAAGGAAACCGGCCTGCGTCGTTACGTTGATTTTATGATTAAATTATCATTCCTTCCTGTATTCCCACACCCAGTTTATGTTAACGGCGTAACTGTCGTGAATAATGATCATTGCGGAGTGTAATGCGCCTCGGTACGTAATGATGAGTTTCAGTGTCATCGAACAGATTGTATCCTAGATTCGTCGGATTTGTATAGAATCAATGAGCATAGGGTTAGGCTTCGGGTACTTTTTTTTTTTGAAGAAGAAGAAAAGCAACAAGTTATCAACTGGTTGTGCATAATGGTTTTCCGATCCAGCTGGGGCTTCAACTATGCGTGCAGGAGAAACCGGGGCTAGTCGAAACGCAGTACTGTTTGGAATCACATCAGTAAATTGTCAGAGGTTCTAGGTTCTAGTACGACACTCTAAGGCCTGACATACCATCGAATGCCCTCCAATCCCTTAGAATGCCGTATATGATATGTCAACCTTCTATTATTTACTGCGTATGTTCCGACTGGCCCTGGTCTCCCCTACTACACAGATGCTAGCAAATATCAATGATTGGAATATGAGGTATCCTTTTGAACGATGTTTTCCTTGGGTAATCAGCAATCATCAGATTTGCCTTACCTGTTAATGATGCTGATAAGCATAAATTACATTTTTACACACTTGTGGGATTCCAAACCTTCTCAGCGACTCCTCTTTTATTTCTCCAAGAGACTCAGACGATCGCACAAGCTTGTCTTTCCTCGCTGTTCTCTTATTCTCCAACTTTTAATGTTGGTTCGGAAACTCATCAAAGACTCGAGCAAAAAAGTTCCGCTTGACTTTTGTACGGTAGTGCGTAATGATCAGTTTCCCATCGAACACATTGCGACTTGCATTCGTCGGACTCAATTCAATTTGTCGCTAGGTTACAGTGAGCTTTTTTGCCGATCTTAAAGTTTCGAAGGTTCATCCCCAAGGTGCCTCGCGATACGACTCGTCTACGTATACACCGGCGCTTCCGGGGTTGTATGCATTGTCATGATAGATACGGAAACACAACGACAGTAGGTTGAGCGGGATGGCGGTAAACTCGCTCGTTCGCAAGTGGTATAGCGGGAACGGTGGTGCATGGTGTGCTGCCGGTGGATCGATGAGGGTTGTGTGTGCGAGAGAGAGATACAGAGAGAGCGAGAGAGCAAGAAAGAGAGAAAGAGAGCGCCCCGGTCTGATTGGCGGGGCTGCGGGGGCGGAACGAGCCATGTAGCCAATGAGCGTCGGTGGCCTCGATACGAACACGGCTACGAAATCACTGATTTTTACACGTTTCGCGAGACACCCCCTTTCCAAAAGCGCTGGCGGCTTTCGGCCGTCTACCTGTAAATACTAAGCGAGCTGCCGCGAAACAATTACGATTTATCGAGGGGTTGAGATGTCTTTAAAAATATTTAGATGGACTCGAGAGGTCTTTTTAATTTTACAAGGTGTACGGATAAACTTGTCCCAATCCTCGAGGTTTATGAAAAATTTAAATAGCCGACCGGGGAGATCACGATTTAAAAAGATTGCCATGTCGAGGTTGGACGAAGGAATTTACGTTCGGTGACGCGTGTCTCGTTTATTATTCACAATTACCTCGTTATACGTCTCTCTACCTGGATTCTTATGCCGTCGTTAAACGTCGCGCAGGAGACCGAAGGTATTGTAATACAGAAAGTATCGCTATAATCGTCGGCCACGCGTCCATTAATATTTTCATCATGCCGCGAGAAATGTATTGCGTATTCATACGGGGCTTTATTCAGGGCAAAGCGCAGTCAACGGATTGAGATAAGTAGGGATGCTGAGAGGGGGTTGCTTCGTTGAAACAACAAGTATGTATGCAGTGGTTATAAATAAAATAGATATTCCCAATCGCCGTTCGGTCGATGCTTTTGTATGATTTATACATTTTAAACAAAACACGCAATCTTAAAAAAGGTGCACGCGTAAGGCTAAGATGCACAGTTTGAATTTAAGTTTCATCTTAAGTTTGAACTTAACTTTGGAGTCAAGTGTAAAGACAAGATCGAACTTACAAATTTACATCGCACTAACGATAAGGCGTGGTAACAGTCGCTATTATTTACGAAAATGTTGCTTAACGCGCGGCAATGGCTGAGCCAAAGCGATAAAGAAATGTTGACGTTTCATCGAATCGCATAATTCAGTCGCCTGGTAAATATATACTGTGTAACACTGTATAGAATAAAAAGAGTTAACGAATGGCAGGGAATGTAGTGCTTCCTCGAATCCAAAGACCAGAAGAAGGAGAGGATCAGGCAAGACTGGGCCGCGCGTCCGGCGTCTACGAATCGGAATATTACATTACGAAATTTCATAAATTCCCTTTAGCCGAGCTCTTAGGCGTCTGACGCGCGACTCGCGCTCCCGTTGCATCGTACCGAGACTCGCTCTCGTGTTTTTCCCTTGAAATAATAATGAGTCTCGACTCAACGTAAATCCGTCTAGGTGGTCCACGGTACAGCCGAGCCCTGTCTACCGGCGACGCGACCAGAAGCAGAAATAATCCTCTTCGCCACCCCCATTCGACGTACAACTCGAGGAGAAATCATCCCCCGACGAGCAAACCCGAAATATAAATATAAATACGTTATGCTCCGGATGTACAAGAACTCTCGCTATTCAATTATATCCACGCCCGGATGCTCAATTATTAGGATCTGAAAATTAGAGCCGGATGTCGCGTAAACAATACACTTATTGCGGAATCTGGTTTTTATCCTGAAGACTCGGCGGGACAGTCGTTTTTATTTGCAAAGTCATGAAACGAGTAAAAAGAATTAATACGTGTCAACTTTGGAGACCTCACATATTTTTGCATCCAAATGAAATTTTTTCTAAAATTCGCTTATAGTGAAATAAGATTTAAGCAACACGCATTTCGAGGTGTCATACCGATAGAACCGATAGTATAACAATCGTACGTTTGTGGAATCTAAATGCCGCGGTCTACCACATCCGCGGTGGTTTAAGGCCTTTCCCACGACACATTTTAGCTGTGTGAAACAGTATGAACGATATATTTAATCTTTTGAAGTAAGTTGTTGCATATAGTATACAATACTTATTCAAGACGAAAAAGCCATACATAAAACACATTAAGTTGGAAACAACATTGTCAAAAAATTGACAATATTATCAAACAAAAATGTAAATTCTCTAAAAATATAATACAGTAAAACCCCGATATCGTGACACGAAAATTAACAAATTTTCGTGTTCTGGAAGTGAAGTCAATTTTAGAAAATTTTAATACATTTTTGCATATATAAAACGTATATATAGTTTATATGCAGAGTATATTTTCGTCCGAAAAATTGCACATTTTAAATGTATTTTTAATCCTGACAGTGTTAAGACATTCAACTTCGCAACGGCTTTTGTGTTTCGAGTAAAGATATTGTATCGTGAAAATTGACGGAGTTTATGGAAAACGATACAATATCGTGTATTAAGCCTTAACATTGTCGACGAGACAAGGCAAACGTGCACGAGGATATATATTAGTAAAGTTTCGTGACGCTCCGCGGGGACCCGACAGGTGTTTAAACTTCTTTAAACGAATCCGTTGAATAATAAAATGCGGGCCAGGGGCGTGGGCCGCGGGGAGGTGGATAGATGAGGCTTGACAGTGACTATAGAGGCAAGTTTCCCTCGATTATAACAAAAGCGCGGAGGCGCAAGCCCGGCTCATTTGTTATTAACGGGTACTCCGTACAGTACGAGAGGAGTACCAGAGAGGGTGGGCCAGAGAGAGACGGCTATGAGGAAAGCGGCCTGGCAGCACCGAAGTGCAGGGGACTTTGAACACGACTTCACACTTTGACTCGTGCAAGCTTCCATCCCCTCACTCCCTCCCTTTCTCTCTCTTCTTCGGTACCCGTCTTCGTAAATCTAGGTAATTATCAGCTAAAGTTCGTGAACGTAAAACTTGAGTTTTACCTCTCACCCCGCGACACGGAAGAGTTGAGATAAAAGTGATGAAAATATCTATAGAATATAAAAACTAGGGTATGGGAAGAATAGAGGAAATAAAATGGATAGAAAGTAAAGTAAGTAAAGTTAAGTTTTTCTTTACGGAACGGAATTACCGGGGGGAGGGGGGCGGTTACTGGAAAACTATTGGCGTAACTATTACAAAGAAAAAATTGATCGCATGGAAATAGTCAATTTGTAGAGTAACCATGGTGAATATCGCCTGACGTGGTAGAAAGGTTGTAAAAAAGATTGGTTTGTTTAATGATATTTCTGAAGTAATTATGTTAACTTTTATGTCGATAATGGAATGTAAACCTGGGCTCGCGTTATTAAGAAAAGCATCATCATCGCACTTTTCGAGGGGAGTTGGTTGGCCGTACCCTGAGCAGAGTTGCTTAGGCAAATAACCAATTCGCATCGGTTACTTGGTTATGAGGATCAATGAGACGATAGCATGGTGAGAAGTCAGTATCGACGAAATCTTCAATGCCAAGGTTAAAACTTGTCTTTTAACCTATAACTAGCAACAACGCGCACGCTTTCGCTCGCACTCCTTCCATTTATTTTCGCCTAATATCATATAATAATAAAATATATTATTTAGTTATACAATTATAATTTATAGAGTTACAAAATTATCATAGTGACTCTTTAGAGCAATACTATAGTAGTTTAAAGAGAAGAAAAACCATTCCATTTGATCGGACAACCGCTGTGAGAGAGCTAATTTTTAGGGTACGAAAGCTCGGAGTATGTTATAGTATCAAGAGCGCAGAATCGCGAAGTAGTTATATAGAGCTGCGATGCTGCTAGAGTGACGGACAGAAACGAGGGGGGATGGCTGCGGCAATCACGCGATGCTCCTCGCGTTATCTTCTCCCCTGCCGTAAGGGATGAAGCGAATGTCACGTACTATGGGAATTTTACGACGGCATCAATTCCGGAAATTGCGGTTTTTCCTACACGGCTCGACAATACTATTTCGCCTCTTTTTCCCCCCCAGTCCCCGCTATAGCGAGCAACTGGAATACATTCACCTGCATCCGTACATACAAATATATTCAGTGGTATATCATTGAGTCGGACTTATATGGATTCTCGAGGCTGAGAATTTTATCGTCTTATCGCGTGTTGGAAATTCTCACTCACTCTTGTAGCCGCGGGTAGCTTTTCAGACCTCTAAAAATGTACTATACAGACCCGGTCCGGGCGAGGCAGTATGGCGGCGGGTGAGGAGGTGCAGGGGAATGTAAATGGCAAATTTTTTATTTGGTTTTGATGAAACCCTCCCGTGTTGAAGTATGATCGAAGGTATCGCCGCGCGAATATAACACATTTTTTTTTTACGTACGTGTATTTTCATTCCGGCTTTTTTTTACTACGGTGTTGTATTTGCCCGCTTGAAACGACGGGAGGAGCCCGTTGAAAAATTTCTCGTGTACACCCAGCCAGAGGGACGTGTCGATGCAATCTTTCCGGCGCAACGTTGACCCACGTGTGCGTATACTCTACATATAGTGGACTATATATAATAGAATTCAATCAATGCCCCTATCGTGCAAGCGATGCCATATTTAATCGATCGCGCGTACCGATTGTCAAACTTTCGTCAACATGCACTGTACCCACGAGCACTTTTTTTATCTTTTCGCTCGCTCCACTTGACCCGTTAATTCCTAGCGTAATCAATTTTTTTTTCATTCATTCCGCGTGGTCTGCAATAGGAATTGAATGAAATTGAACGATTGTTAACTTATGTTATGAATGCCGAATGGGGTGCGTCAACGGATACTGTAATGTAACCGTCAATTACATCACTGGTTTTCTTACCGTGTTCTAGAGCCTTGGGTTCAAGTCTGGCACCAAGCCGGGTTCTAACTTCGACGAATCTTAATGGGTTTTACATTAAGATCGATCGAGGAAGGTTCAAAGTTTTATTTTTACCCGCTCATTGGAACTCTCCAGTACTAACCGCACAAAAGTAGCGGCCGAACTTTTCGGCTGGTTGACTTCAGCCTAGGGATTTAGTTGAGGACTGAAACTGTTATGTTTTAGAGATCACTCTTCAGTAATTCATTAGTCAGTCGCGTCTCGTTTGAAGCTACGCCCTATCAGAAATGACTTTTAATTTGTGAATTGCAAAAAAAGAAAAAAAACATTGACTTTAAAATTTTTAAATATAGTAGCTTCGATCACTTTTGTTCTCAGTGTAGCAGATAAATTGTGCTATCATATTCACGATTTTTTTTGGCGATTACACGGTTAAATTATTGCGTGGTATTTTTTTACGTGAATTTATACATAAAGAAAAATTACCTTACAACAATTTTTGTACATATTCCCGTCACCGCTTTTTGGAATGTTTTCCAATACCTTAAAAATAAACGAGGACATAAAACAATGTAACGAAGGAACTTTTAATAATGGATGGGAACGTTGAGCAGCATGTGTACAGTTCTGTTCAATAACGTTGGAAAATTTATTCTTGAAAAAATAATAGTACACTATGGTCACGATAGATGCTCACATGAATACACGAACGCGACGTACTTGAAGAGTACGTCGGGGAGGGTTTGCTCGTAACAGTTCCGCAAGTAACCTGCTGTCGAGCCTGGCCTCGGCTCACACGGAACACATTTTTCCCCCTCGGCCGGTGTTCGGGGCAAAGACTCTATTCCGCTATCCTATACTCAGCTTTTTCTACGGTTTTCCCTGTTTTCCTCATTCGACCGCGGGAAGTTTTATTGCAAAATGTTCCGGTCGCGAGTTCAGTTATGCGTTTATCTTGAACCCTATTTTCTCGAGCACGCTCTTCAGATGTGTTATATATTCGAGGAATACTTAACGATTAGACGTTTTAAAAAAAGGTTTAGAAATGTATCGTGAACTCGTGAAGTCTAAACGAACTCTGCCGAAGGTTTCTCACTTGGGTCGTGTACACCTATCGCGTAAACGGTACTAAAGTAAGGCTGTCTATGGTACCGGCAATTACGCTGTCCGAGTAATGTGCTTCTACACGCTTTGTAAAACGATTGCATCGTGAAAATTATTGACGTGAAAAAAAAGCGCGAAACAAGTTGCCATTAATAAATTATGAAAACCCAGTATCGCCGGAACCTTGAAATATCGAACTACTTTTCGTACTTGTTAAACGACAGTTGCCGTCAGTCACGAGAAAAGGAAACGACACATTAAAGTGCACGACACTTTCTAAATGAGATTTAATTGTCGATAATTTATTTTTATATGAAAGTTGCTGTTATGATGGCTTTGGCAGACTGTCGTGGCTCGGACGCTTTGCGGCATCGCTTATATCTTCGAAATTTATTACAAAGGCTGAAAATAATATGCAAATGTCCTTCGTAGATGTTCTCTCGGTAATGTATTTTACTATCAATTATTATTATTTTTTTTTAAACATTGATGAACTTTTTTGAAATACTTTTCTTGTCTGAGAAGCATGCGTTCCGAAACGGATGAACAGACAGGTTCATTTCTCATTAATTTACGGGTTAATCCGGATGGACCATATTTGCCACATTTACCCCATATGCAATGTTAAATAAAAATTCGTGCTGCTCCCTCACGGTATTATATATCTATATTTGTTCTCGCGGGTGACGTATGAAAGGGTTGAAATGTTATTTTCAACGTTTCCCACTTTTACATAGATATGTAAATATATTACACTTTATCGGTAAAATTTGTCTGGGATTGTGGGGAAAAACGGCGAGCACCGGTGTCTGAATAAAAATTGTAGGGGACCGAAGCGAAGTCGAAAAGCCCGATGACGATGAGGATAATAGTCAGACGTGAAGCTTCGGATAACCCCGCGATGGTAGGTCGGCATCGAATTAGGTACCTAGTTCGGCGTCGCGACGACGCTGACAGAGACGAGAGAGCGACGGTGTCCCGACGGCGGTTCGCACTCGCTCGCTGCTCCAGCTTCCCAAAGTAACGCGTTTAATTGGCGACAGAGCGTCGCGACGGGCTATGCCCCGATTCCGTCAATCTTATACCGATTACTACCAGCGACCCTTTAAATATACATTTTATGCACTCGGTCGAATGAAATATTCACGGAGCAATGAATGTTGCATTGGGATGGTGACTGGCTCGTAGCTGCCTCGCGATATCGTCGAGACTTGCAGCTGCAACTGTGGCCAGGCGTTTTCCATATACCTCCCTCGCCCTCTCTCACCCTTGCTTATTCGGTAGCCGCGCACGAACGCCGAAACTCGACCAGACTGCGATCACGACCTCGACTCAATTAATAAATTAACCGGCAGGAAACACTACTAATCGTCTGGGACGCCTGACACCTGTAAACGAGCGATCCACGTATGAGATACATCGAAACCTGAAGATGTATCGTCCCTGCGCGTCGGCTGAACCCTCTCAATAGCCTCATAAATATACGATATTCTTTCGACGTGTCAAAAAAAAAAGTTTAAATCTAAATTGTCCACGCGTTTAAATTTGATAACATTTTTTTTAACTTGATTTAATATGAACACTTCAGACGTATCTTTTCGAATAAAATATTCAAGTAGTAGTAAAATAAGTGGTGGATTCATGATCATCGAAATAATTTGATAGGGCATTTTTATAGCCAACGTCGCGAAAAGTACAAAATTGCCGGGCATTTTTTTAAAAATATAATCGACCAAAGGCCGTTTCATTTGAATGGTTGAAAAATGAGAAATCTAAAGGTCATTATTTTCTTTTACGGGCAAGGCTCTTCTCTATGAGGAAGGCGAATAATCACATCTAATGCTTTTTCGTAGAAGCTTTGTAATAAAAAAATCAAAATTTCATTACATGTGGAAGCTATGTGAAAATTTCGGTGTTCGCCTTTTGTAACGTTTCGATCGCGGCGAAGCGTTGAGAGTGGGAAAAAACGTTTCGGTGAATCGATCGACTCTTGTTTTGGGACTGTCGTCCAGGCGTCACATCGGTCCACTACGTTTCGTCGTCGTGTCACCGCAACTATTAGCGGTTATTTCACTCCAGCCAGCGGAGAGACAGCAGGGTTATATATATTTTTTTATACGAAAAGCTCGTGTAATCGATGTCGGAAATCGATAGTCTGACTTATTTTTCCACCAACTGCGAACAGTCCCAGTTCGCTTTGGGCAGCTCACGAGAGCGCACACGTTCCTTCTTCCGATCGGTTTTACAAATTCCGGAGATATACGCGCATTGTGCAAAAAAAAACTTTTAACAAACGTTTGTGTCACCTTTTATTTTTACAGAGTCGAATATTGGAAGATGCGTCGATCATGTGCAACTCCTGGTCACCACGGCACAACGTGAGTACTCAGACAAACTTAATTAATTCACTTGAAACTTTGTTAATGAATTCCCTCGAAGCATCAATTTATGTAATTTAAATATATTCGGAGCGTCTTTGAATTGCAGCTGTACGGATATAGAACGTGTGTCACGAAGCCCTTGTTATAATTTGAATAACCACGTTTAATTTAATAAGCTACTCCTTCCTTGAGCTGTCACCAATAAAAACAGGGTAAATTGCATCCCTTCCTTTTTTCGTCAATGCTTTAAAATAATGTCTCTTTCACGTTCGCCGCTCCACCGAGATGGTTGGGGTTGGTTTTTAATGGTTCCTGAGAAAGGGTCGTACGACGAACGGAAAGGTGAAGAGCAGAGTGAGAGAAGGATAGATGCTGCGGAGGGGTGGGGGTGGGGGGGGGGGATTAGTGTGGGATGTTGGTGTCAGTGAGTGTGTATGTGTATATACCTCGGTGTGTTCCAAACGCCCCCATAATATTTATGCTTTAACGGAGGAGAGCGCAGCGCACGTAGTTACCCGCTTGGTGTGGCCTCGCGTCCTCCACTCACCCTCCCCCTACTCCAACATAAACTCGCTAACTCGTGGTTACGATTATGGCCAGAAGCAAATTGATTATTTAGATATACGATGAGCCGGAGCTCCCTGCCGACCGACGTTGGATAGTTTGAGTGCCGTAAAAAGAGTCAAGTGTCACCTATGCTTTCCGCGGATGAGAGCGGACACCTGCAGCAGCCGTCAGACTCTGTCTCTCCCAATGACCGTTCACTTACCCATCGACACATGCTCGTCACTTCCTTTTGGTTACCGCTGTTACCACCACCCATTTATCTGTGCATCATTTTTTGATTACCAAGGCGTTGCGGTCTAACAGTTTATTTGATTTTAAGGAGCTCCCATGTGGTTGGACCAGCCGAGTCAAACGGCGACTTTAATTTCTCAGAAATGCCACGTGAAATCGCACTTTCCAGATATTAGAATAGTCGTAGATAACATTTTAATTGAATTCATAGGCAGAAAAGACAGAGCTATCAAATGTCCTTATTTTGAATGTCTGACCTAACAAAAATCGTCTTCATCGGACCCATATAAACCCTAATATCCTGATTAGAATAAAACCGATGACGATGGATCTTCGCGCATTGTAGAGAATGAGGGTTACCTTAGAAAAAGAATAAATTGCCATAGGTAAAATATCGTGCCGCGTTATTTAACGTCTTTCTCTCCCTAGTTTTTGAATGTTTTGTCATTATTTGCGCAGCCAACATCAGCGTCTGGGTGATTGACTACGCTTTTACGCTTTTATTTCTCAGCCCATAAATATCACTCTCTGGTTCCCTTGTAGAAATTTTTGTGGTACATCAGGTCGTGACAATGTACGAAAAAGCCCTAAGAAGACCCTGAGCAGGCCCATATGTAGCGAAAAAAAAATGCTACCAGGGTCTTAAGTTAATAAACCGGATAAATAATTTTTTAGTAGACGAATAACGAAGGCGCCAAATGTGGGACACATTTGATGCAGCAAACCGAAAGAATCAGTCTCTCGTAGATGGAAATTTTCCAATCGGTCACTGGACTTTTTCCACCCAGGTTTCATAACGGATACGAGACCCCCGTTCCGTCCTCGGGAATACGTGTATAATCAAATCAACTTTGTCGCTTGTGGATGAAAGTTTGTCTCGTCTGGAGAATGCCAGGGCATAATGGTTGGAACGCAACGGCACATCGTCGCGGTTCCAACTGACACAGGCGCCCGACTAACCGTTTCATACATACACAAACCCACACACACACACACATGCGCGCACACACACAGGTACGAATACACACACATACCACAGTGAAACAATCGATTTCTATTTCCAGTTATATCAACCTCGTCCCGTGTATACAACCGTGCGATAGCCTGCTAGGTAACTCGCCAGTAGACCCGTAGAGAAGGATTGATATGCCCGATAAGTCTCGAGTATCATCTATCTCCGTCTTTTGCGCGTCCTGGTTTCAAGATTGACGTGACCACAGGCGCTAATTACCTTAATTAATTATCGTAGCCGGTAAAAACGAAAATCACATCAACGTCTGCGGGAATGATTGCAGAAAGATACCGTTGCGCGATATTCGCATAGAATATAACCAAAAATATACCTGTTTTTTTCAAAAAAGTAAAACGGAAACTGCTGGTTCTTGAAACATTTTTCCATTTTGAAGAAGAAAGATTTTTAATAAAACGAGCTCTCAAAAAAAAAAAAAAAAAAATTAAACCAGCCGAATCATATGAGCCAAGTAATGGTTTGATGATTAATACATACATGTATGTATGTAATATCATAGATATGTAGTTAAAAAAGGTTCACATCGAAGAAACTTAGACCATTTTTCTCTTACTATATATTACTCAGAAATGAGAAAAAAAGAAAAACAATACTTGTTGCGTTTTTTGGAACACAAGTAAAGTTAGTTAATTGCATCAAAAAGAAGGGCGGACCAACGAACGAAGAACTTCATAAGATCTTAACACACTCGTTGTGTTCTCGGGTAATCGCAGTCTGCGCTCCCCTGAGACATGCCAAAAGTTCATCAATTTCTAAGCGACGCGTCAGACGATGCTCCATTCAATGCTATCCTAATACCTAATCTATTTCATATAAAAATTTTATTGGTAACGGGATCGAACGGTAGGAACGAAATTTCTCTAAGTCTGGTAGCGCTCCCCAGTTTTGCGTCCTGATTTCAAGATTAACGAAAGCCCGACTATACCCGTGCTCGAATATCCAATATCCCTATTCGACTGGTTTCTCAGGCTAATCAACCCAATTAGCGTCTACCCGATGCAAATCTCATCATTATCTCTTTACTCGAATCTGTCTGTTCGGGAGTTGCGAACTGAAAAAAAAACCATGGATCATATTTTTAGCAACAGATATGTCGCAGTCTCAGTTGACGAGTACCTGTCCCGTGGAGACGGCAGCAATCTCTATTTTAATGAAACTCCGTCAATGTGTGCAATGACTAGACAATTCAAATTTGTTTTGTGGAGAATGAAACATGCATTTGTCCAGTTCACGAGAGATAAAATAAAAGTAAGTACAAGAAGACATAGTCGCGAATATAGTATACTAGCAGTCTACCGGAATATCCAAAGTAGTAATCCAAACCGGAATATCCAAAACAGTTTTGCTTTCATCTAAGTATCATATTTTATGATTCTGTTTTTATTTTTTAATCATAATTTTACAAATTTTGTGATCCCGATAACATTACAATATTTACGGAACCTACCAAAATGATCGGGTTGGACTACATCAATTGTTTAAGGATTAAGAACATCCATGTCGGTAGCCTTGACACACGCTAGAATATCGTTGAGAATACGCCCTTTCTTCATGTTACACATAAGTAGTTCCACTTTTGTCAAAATATCCACTATTCGATGCGAGCAACAATAAAGTACCAGGACGCTCGCCGGAAATAGTTAACTCGTGAGGGGTCAAGCGTTGTCTGTGAGAGGTGCCTGTGAGTGCTGTGAGTACCTGCGAACCGGTTGCACAAAAATGGCTCACATTTTATGGCTAAGCTAAGATCTCCGTGAAATCTCAAACTTGTATGAATAAAATGCAACCATTTTAATAGAACTAACAATATTGCTTAAAGCAGTTTACAAAAATTGTATTATCAAAAGTGTAAAGTATTTATTTGTTAAACTTATTTCGGAAAAATGATTTTTTTTTGCATAAGTAGCTTTGATTGCGTGAACAAAAATGGCTAGATTGTTATATCGCTCCAGAAAATTCTAAAGCATGAAATGATAATATTGAGAAAAAATGCCTTAGCATATAGTTTTTATGTCGGAGCGGTAAAAAGCGGCAATTTTCAGAAGCTGCAGAAGAATATATCGAACGGTGATACCGAGGCGCTTCGGCCTAGACGCTAGATACTCCGCCATGCAAGCGATAATTAGAATAGTCTGCTCGTTTTCGTGTCAGATGTCAGATTTTCTGGAAGAATTCATTTATTCACGAGTCCACCAGACTGCCAATTGATAATTAATCAAGTAAATTTCTCAACCGCAAGCCGAACACTACTGCCACTACGGCAATGTAGGTTAACGGACGGAAATAACGTAATCGTGCCAATTCGAAATATCGCTCTCGCTCCGCGTCTCTTCTATATTGATCTTTAAACACACTTTGCTTTACGAACGTTTCGCTTTATCATACGACTGGATTCTACCTGGATACGAATCCATTTTTTGCTTTTTCAAACTATAAAATACATTACTTTAACCTAAATATAAAAAATATGATACTCTTGCATAAAACAATATGTGTACAATACAGCGATGTGCCACTTAAATGTGGAGAGTTTTTTCATCTCTTTACCAACATATCGTTTCGATAATTTATTGAAATTTGTATTAATAATTTATGTAATTTCACTTTGATTCGCGGTAAAAAATGTGCAAACTAAATTTGCGCATTGGCTCTCTTTTCTATAATTTACCAAGTGGCGTCTATGTTCCTTACTTTGTTTTTGGCTTCGTAGGGGTAGCGTCGTAAATGATGTAAAAGAGAGGGGCAACAATTTTCAGTTCGTTGTTTTACTCAAACTAATAATCTCCATATTTTTTAATACCAGCCTGCTGAACAGTCTAGTTAGTCATTATTTAAATAAAGTTTTATTTGAATCAACAACTTATAATTTTTACCAGTGTGAATGAATCTTCGGATCGAGTAGCCGATAAGATGAGCTACCAGCAGAGTTCTTCAATAAGCTCCGTAACGCATTAAATTCGTCAAAGTATCTGTACTAGTTACCAGATGAATAAAACATTGCCAAATTCATAGGGCATCCTAAGAGGATTAATACGTCAGACCGGGAATTTTTCACAAATTTTGCCCATCCTTTTTTCCAGGGTACACTTTTTCCCCTTTCAATTCTTTGAAGCATGGTGCAAATCACGGGATGTGATTACACACCTGTGAATACTCACCCGTGATATTCACGGGAGCTCGGTGCTGTGTCAGGTGACATTCTGTGATGTCGAGGTGCATCAAAGGATTAAGGACTCTGGAATTCACACATCGAAAAAACAAAAAATAAAAAGTTTTATGACGAAGCAATGTGTACTGTAGGGCAGAGTCAGTCATAGATACTGTGGGTATCGGTCAGTCCTGACGAATCTTCTTCCCGCACCATTTTTACATTGCTGCATTTATATTGTTGTCGGTGTGCAATATTCTCACGTCAGAATAATCATTCTTCTACGCGTTCAAAGTTTGATTAAGGATTGACGCGCTTGGCTGTCCAACTGTCCATAACTTTTACAATTTTGTAATTTCAACATGAAATTTGCACGCAAGATTCTTCATCCTCAAAACTTTAAGGGAAATGCAAAAAAAATAATATATATATCAATTTTTCGAAAAGTACCTACTGGCTGATGACACCTATTGAAATCCTTTCGTTCAATCGTTTGTAACTTCCACAGTATAACGAGTTTCAAAATGAAACCTACACGCAATTCTTAGCACATAAAACTTAAAGAATTTACCAACGCACTTTGCAAAAGTGATTCTAAAGTTACATTTCTTCGCCCTTCGCAATTCGGCTGTGACGCTTTTCATGTGCAGGGGGAGTTTGAGGTTTAAGTATCTACCCAGTCCGCCCTCCACTCACCCTCGGTATTTTCAATTGACAGGCTATAGATTATCACCCCCCGTTGTAGTTCTTTTCCTCTTAGTACTCCAGAAGTCCACATACTTTTGCACCCCAGTCTTCATCGGGGCGTAACTTTGTTAGACATTGAATTTGTTTACCTTGTTTTTTTACGCAAAATCAATACGATATGATATAAGCGACACGTTGAATGAGGCAGTTAGTCTAATAATGATGGACTCCGGAATTGACTTACTCCGAGTCCTTGAGACCTATTTGTGGCTCTGTAGGGTTAAGATGAACCGAAGCGGCTGTGAGCACATGAGACACAGCTGCATGTTTTCAATTAACTTTTCTCAACGGTACTAATTTTGTTGGAAAAAAGCAAATTCAAGCCTCATTCGAAATTATAATCTACACCCGGGCGAATTTGCTTTTTTCTTGGAAAAATTCGCAACATTAAAAAAAGTTCACTACAAGTTTCGTTAGCGACAGAGTCGTTTCACTTCGCTTTAAGAATATTAGTGTACACAATATTTTTATACTTTTAATAAATGCATTGATACAGGTAAACTACATTCCTCCAACAGTATTGAAACCCTTTACAACTTCGTACAAATTTATATAACTAGGCATTTTATTTTATTTTAAGATTTGTAATTCTTCGGTACGTAGTCCCAAATACATAGTGATAGTTTATCTAATGCTTGCCCTGAAGTTTCTTTGCTCAGTTCCGTGACTCGAGAATACACAATTTTTCAACTTCAATTTCGCACTCTTTATCTCCGAGCGAAGCCCTCTAGTGCACGATAAATTATCTCGACGTTTGCGGGCACGGTAATTCAATCGTAATTGGCTAATCCTTAACGCGGTTGGCTGTTCCCGCGGAAGGAGAAGACGAGGGATGAGAAGAAGGAGAGTTTCGGATCCAGGGGGGTTGGTGAGGAGTTTCTCAGACGTCCGACGCTTGGAAAAATGACTCTATTAGCCTCGGGGGTTAACGGAGAAGCGACTACGAGGGTATAAGCAGGTGGGTTGTTGGAGCCATGATCTCGTGCGGAAAGCTCACACCGACAGTCAGCAACAAGTTCGCCAGTAAAACAACGGTGTGTTAACTACCTCTATCTTCTCCCTCTAACAAGAGCAATTTGTATTCGAGACGCAGGAAAGTTCGGTCTGCAATACAGAGTATACTCGTTGGTTTGTACTCTCGTGGGTATAAAACCCTCGGCTGAGTGAAGACGATATTTGCTCGGGCCGCCAGGTCTCGAAGGACGCGAAGGACACGCGGTATTTATTGCCCCGTTAACACTCGCTTAAGCGAGGCATTCATCTCCATGAGACGCGACTCCTCCCTCAAAAATTAGTGTTTCATCCCTAGATGATACGGCATTAAGAGCCGGTGTGCGAAAGGAAGAACGAACTTTCGGTAATAACAAGATTGTTCATTGCAGGCAATCAGGTAAACTGATTGGCCAAATTTCTTTTTGTGAAGTGAGAATCGTCTCGCATAATGTAACATTCTTATTTCATCGTGGAGGAAACCTTCTTTTCGGGACAACATTTTTTGCTCAAGATTTTCATAATTTTCCAAAACGACGAAAAGTTGTGTTTAGAAAACATGTCTGGATGTGTGTGACATACTCGAAAAAATTGAAACCTCTATAATTTGAAAACGGCCCGAGTTACCAAGCTGAAACTTATCACACAGGTACTTACGTGACCAGTAGGCCAGATTTATGTCTATCTCGCGGACATCTGAATATTGTGTGAAAGAAACTTATCCAACGAAAATTGCAGATCTTAAAGACGGCAGTAGGGATATCCGAGAGATCTTTCCACTGGAAGCAATAGATTCCGGAATCGGACCATCGTATGGTAATTTATATCCACGGAGATGAAATAGCCGGGAAATTTTGAGGGATTCAAGCTGACTCCAGAGATCGAACATCCTCGAGTGTGAAAGTAGAGAGGGCGTAGAGCTTGCTCGAGGCAAGCAAGAAAGAAACGGGAAAGTTCATAAATAATCGAAGCGTACGTCCGCGAGCGCACGTCGCGGTGCTTTTCGCATGAAACATTGATCGTGAGAGTTACAGGGTACCGGGTCTTGAGGTTCGCTGCGAGCGCGTGGACGTTCACGGCGATGATGTTCATAATGAATATAGATGCGCGTACTCGGTAATAGAACTACCGCTGGTTGATGGTATAATCGAGCAATAATGGAAACATCATCTTGCCTTTGCAGTTTCGCACGTTTATGAAAGATTTTCATCGTCATTCATATGCATGGACAAAACAGAATAATTTAATGTTTAGGCTGCTTCAGGCTGTCCGTTTTTTCCTTCTGCATTTTTACGACATCTAAATGGTATATGTGTCAGTTAATTGGGAACTAAATTTTAGATCAGGGTTCCAGACATTTTACACTGAAAAAAAATTTTGTAAAATCGGAGTGTTAACAAAAAGACGTTTGATATATACAACCTGTACTCCTGTTTGTCGTGTAATGGCCATTTTTTCGGAAAATAGACAACGAAAAGTTTGTTGACGTTTATGGATAATATATTGTTGCCAACTGCCTCAAAAATGGTTGTACTGCGTACGAAGGCTTCTGCAAGTCTAACGAGTAATCATCTACAGACTCAATAATTCCGGGTAAATTCTGTTGAATTTGAATAAAAAAATCAAACGCCGATAAACAGCAAAATTCATTTTGGGATAGCCTCAAATGCAAAATTTTTTTTTATTTGCTCAAAGAATAATTCAATCACCTATTGTATTGGATCAAATAGTTTCGTTGTGATAATTCGCTTTGACATTGTATTTTTTTAAATTTCGTTACAGGGTGACATTTTCGGCGGATTGAACAGTGGACTCCAGGACGGTTTGCTTTCGAGGGCGGAGGCTTTGGCCGCCGATCTCGGAAAGCACAACGCCGGCACACCGATGCCACTGAAACACGATCCCGTGTCGGTTTATCATCACGGGGCTCACATGGCTGCCCCACATCCAAATAATCGGCCACATCATCAGGTACAATCACACCTATTTGTGAGTCCAGCAGCATTGATATTGCAAAGAACTATTTTCTATTTATAATTATTATTAGCCATGTACAAGTACATGTGCGCCTTCCATACGTCCTTTATTATTTTAGTGAATCAGAAATATTTCAAAAATACTTTAGATTCCATCGAAATAGTGATTTTGGCTAGAAAAAATACCTTTCAATCGCGGCAACCAGGGTTCTTTGTTCGTCTTTCAATTCGCTAGCAGAAAGTGCATTGTATTGAAAAAATATTGGGAGCCGGTCGCGTACAATTTTTTTTATATATATTTTTTTGATTGAAAAACCTTTTGTAACACTTTTTAAGCTGCCGCATATTATTCGTGAAATAACCGCATTGAACAGGGTAACGCTCGAGGGACTTTTAGCTTCCGGCATTTAACAATAATCTTGTAATGATCCTTGTGTATGCCATATGAAAAATAATCCGCGAAAAACAAATCCCAACGACGAGTATTCATGTGAATGCATGGTAAAAAAACAGCCTCGAGCGTTTTACCACAGCGAACGAGGTTCGGTAGTGCTCTAGTGTTTTTTTTTTTTTTTTTTGTGTAAAACCCCGATATATGGCTTCGATCACGCCAAAGCTTTGTCGCGATGCACTGTGAAATATTTCATGAAGTTTAAAAATTCTTTTCGACGCTCCACAAAAAACGAATAATATTTTTCCCGTGCTTTGGAAATGCCGCGCGTACGGTCTGTACGCACTTTCATTTCGTATGATTCATTGCAAAAAAATGTTTTCCCATATGGAGTGCCTTTTTTGTTATACCGAACGATTCTGCACGGTACACAATTGAAATTGTCAATCTTGTCACTCGACAATCATACATTCCCAATTACACACGCCATTTGTTCAATAATTTACAGCGTTCATTTTTTTGTCCACTAAATACAAATTCAGTTCTGAAAAACTACCCCGGCGTGTCACGCCGGCACCCCTCGCCTCTGTTTTGGCCACGCAATCAAATACCATTGTATAATTCGTGCATTCGCACAGGGAAAGACATATAGAACGGGTCACGTGTAGAGCCAATTATACACGCCTCTTATTTGTAAACATACTCGTTGGCCATTAAGCGGCCCCGAAGATCTTGACACCCCTTCGGGTAAGCGATACGCTACACGGCCCTATAAACAAGGTGACCGGGCATCCCTTCGAACGTCCTCATGGTTTTTCTCGCTCTCGAAGCGCAGATGGTCAGGGCGTTAAGTGTCGCATAAAGTCTATTTTTATTCGGTATATAGAGTTTGCACGAGAATTCAATAACCCGGTGGGTAGGAGAGGGGGGGGGGGGCAGGATGAATCGCGAGTCAGGCATGTAACGAGTTTCGTATTATGGTAGGGCCAGTATGGAGAATGATAGGGCAAACTAGATGTTCGGCGAGGAGAGGAGGGGACGGATGAGGCCGGAGGAAAGTGCACGGGTGTAGCGAAACGAGAGAGGCTTGATAACCCTATCCCCCATCTCGCTTTCTCTCTCGTGTCAGCGTAATGATGAAATATTGCGTGGGGTCTCTGGAGAACGCACGGTACGCACGTTCACCCCATACACGGAACGAGTCCACACAGCACTCGGTCGTGTGTTTGCCACTGTGGGCGCTACCACCCCTCGCCCAATTCGAATATAACTATGGGGATTCCCCCAGTGCCCGCCAGCCCAGGGGTCGTCCAAACCGCGTACGGGACCATCCCGCATAGTGCGCCTCGCAGTGGTCCCGGGTTATAGCGGCGAGAATACTGCTAGACCACGCTCGGAGCTTAAGCAGGAGGGAGAGAGGGAGATATAATACACGGATAGAGATTGAGGGAATCGTGGAGAGAAAGGGAGAACGAGAGAATTGGCTACCCGCATAACGACTATGTCACTTCGGGGTGGTTTTCATCCTCCCTCTCGTACTTCGAGCCTGCAATTCTGAATATGCAGAGACCCGGAGTGAAACTTTACCTGCTGGTAAAACATGGAAATTCTATTCCAACGCTTCTTACGTTCTCGTGTTAAATATATTTTTACCTTCATTTTTTACCCTTCATAAGTTGGGCAACGAGCAATGTTGCTTTTCATGTGAGATATTATGGGGGATATTTTCTCCGAAATGGCTAAGAATATGTCACCAAAGAAACTTCCATTTGGCGAATTCTAGTCTGCATTCTTTAAATTTCGTAAGATCTGATTGTACTACGAAAGGTATGAAAAAACGCCAAATGATCAAAAAACGATAAACGGAAAGTCTAAAGAAATGAAATAATGTATGATATAGTAACAATTAATATTGTTAATGTGTAATTACAACACTTGTTAATTTTTATTACAGTCGAGAGACATCACAAGAAGAAGCAATAATTCTCTTAATTTAAGTACATAGCATGCGATCACGACTTACATTAAACTACTTATGCTACCGTTTTTGTAGTCCGAATAGCTCCGCGACTTTTATTTCGTTACTTCTAGGGTAATGTTTATTTACCCCATCATTTCACTTTTGCATTCCGGAGTTTTTCTTTTTTTAATTTTCATCGTAAGATAGCCTCCGTCTCGCTCGCGGAGCACGGAAAAAAATATGAAGCTAACTCATAAATAATTTGTAAGGGGTCGCACGCGCCTGTCGGTGTCCCGACGTTCTCGTCACCGCTAGTGCTGGTCACTAGCACCACCGACACAGACGAATATCGCGTCTGTGCAGCACGGTCACGACACGTGCTGCATAATTGTGCGCGACGCTCGACGTCGCCCGTTCCATCGGGTACTATGCACATGACGCTGCACACACATTTTGCGCTCAACTAGACGAGAATCGCGTCGCCCGGTCTCCCACGTTTTATGATCAAACCATCAACCTTGCCTATCCCAACACGATTTCTTCGTCTCGTGTTACAGTTTACCAATTATCGAATTAAATTGGCAATTCAACTCTCTCGTGAAACGCTCCTAAAGGCGTTGTTTGATGAGTCTTGAAGAGTAACGCCAATAACAATGTTTCTTTATGAAGCTGCGAATGGTACAAAATTCGGGACGAATTAGTTTGTGTTTTACTTCTGCTAGCTACTTTTGCCTCCTCGTAGAAGAAACTATATTGTTATTTTTTTTTTTAATGCGGCACTTTTTTAGTGTCAGAGTCCTGTTACAAATAGTCGAGAAAACACATTAATACAAAAATGACTGATTGAATGTAGACGAATAAACTTACATGTGCGATCGCATCGAGTCATTATATGATTCAGTTGAAAGCTACATTGCTTCATTCAATTTGTTCTTTCAATTGCGTGGATCCAATCCGGGGCTGCCGTTTGATGTGTAGAAGAAATATTCCGTCGGAATCTGCAGGTGAAACCTTACCGACGCGTGCCGTTGATTCCTTGCCGACGGCAACTGCAATACCCACAGAGGGATAGCCCGACGCAACCCAGTATATCGGAACTCCCGGTTCAATTATCGAATATGTTTTAAAATTTTGTTCTCCCTTCGAGACTAACCCATGATTCTTTCTAGTCTGATACTCCACATAACACCAAAACGGACTAAACTATGACTTTCCCATTCAATACCGTAGAACACGTGGGAATAAAACAATTCATTTAAACATTAAACCTTCACACTTCATTTCATAGGAATAAAAACGGCATCCTTTGCTTGTGAATATTATCCGAGATTGCAGAAAAATAAAAAAGGTGAGGTAAAAAAGACAGGTGAAGGGACGACAAAAATCATTTACACGTTCCCGTTACGTGTATTATGATTATGACTTGTGACACATGTCTAAAAAAGGAACGCCCGGTGATCGAGGTTTCGCGGTATCGTCCAACTTGGACGAAGACTTAGGGGAAAAGAACGACGAAGAAAGGCGAGCAGCTCAATTTGCGATTCACAAAGAACCGACGTATGAATATAAATGACCGGTTGGAAGAATGTACGTATTCTCTCGAACGGCGGAGAAAGAGAGAACAGAGGTTGCCAGTGTTATCCGGTATACCGTACATTGCGATATCGATCTACGGTGCTGTGCTGCTTCGACTTGTGCTTCTGCAAGTCACTTGTCCCATCGAGGTTCTTTCTGGTATCTTCCTCACTTCGCCCTCGCCTTTTACACTCTACCGCAACTACACCTACACACCTCTTCGATTTTTTCAATCCCATTTCTCAGCCGGCGAGTATTACCCTTATGCTACGTACCGAAGAATTAGGGCGAAATGCCAAGGGGTACGAGTCCTTACGACATTTTTTCGACAAAGACGATGCCACGCTACCTCCTCTTTCTATGACAATAATATGAATGTTCATACTGAATTTTGTTCTGTACCATCGAAGAAATCACACTTTAAGGAGATGGGAAATCTTCCCGCCCGTGAAGAAATTGTTTGGGTTGCCCCAACTTACGATCGGATTCCGATTGGGAATTCTCATGGATTCCTCAAGAAGGGCGTTCTTGTAAGAATCCACGTTGATCCCTACCCAAATTTGTGCAGGGCTAGTAGTAGAGTAGAGTATTATTCTGATACTCAGATGAATATCAATCAATTTGCATGAAACCGGAGTAACCGTGAAGTCCACTGAATCAGAGAATTCGCGAATTGGATTGCATACTGCTGTCATACTTGTAACATTCGATCGCTCGATTTAGCTCCATGACGCGCAACTGGAACGTTGTAATAGACGTTGATAACGCAATTTGAATGCTGCTTCAACCATTCTCAACTGGGTCATTTATAGCCTAATAATCGAATTAGAAGCTGCTAAGTTCGACCTTCCATATCGTATGCAAAGATCACCGTTTTCCATTATGATTTGAATTGGAACACTACAGCTGAAACTTTCGTGTGTAAAAACTCGCAAAGTCGTCAGGAAGTTTTTATATCTTTAGTGTGACTTCTAAGTGAAAAGTAGCCTGAAAAGGCGTGATGGTCAAAGTTGCTCCCAGAGACTTTGACCTAGCAGGGACTTCCAATAATCAGGACCTGAAACGGCTTGTCAGGAGACTGACTCGGGAAACTTAGAATAAATCAGCTTTTGAGATGGCTTATGAGGAGACTTTGACTCGGGGGAACTTAAAATAATCAGTACCTGGGACGACAATATAATTGACAAATACGACTAATGTGAAACGAAATCACACTATGCCTAAAAAAATTCTCGATTTTGAATAATTATTATTTCATCGTATTTTTCGGTGTGCAACTCTTCAATTAATTAGGTAACACGATATGCACCATAACGTCCAAAAAATTCAGACGCACATCCAATTGATGATTTAGTGAGACGACCCGGTCAAGTACACCGTATGTAATCAATAACGAAAGAACCGAACTTCCCATATTAGGAAGCCGTTTTTAACGATGTAACATAATGAATCAAGAGCTGAAATTGTCGAAACATCAGCGCGTCACACGCGCGCCAATTAAAAGTACGCCGCTTGTTGCTTGCAGATGAGTCATCCAGGAATGGAGAGTCTGGACATGTTGGATCCAGCGAATTCCATGACGACTCTAACACCGATGTCGGAAGGAGGCGGTGGAGGTCCCCATCACGGCGGCATCCACGGGCCGTCGGTTTACGGCGGAATGAACGGAATGATGGGACACCATCACCACTCGAATATCGGTGGTAGCGTGCCTCATCCACATCACCATCCGGCAATGGCTGCAGCCGCGGCGGCCGCAGCGGCGGCCGGTTTGCACCCTGACGCGGATACGGATCCTCGTGAACTGGAGGCATTCGCGGAGAGGTTCAAACAGAGGCGCATAAAACTCGGTGTTACGCAAGCGGACGTTGGAAAGGCTCTGGCCAACCTCAAACTTCCAGGTGTCGGTGCCCTGTCTCAGTCGACGATATGTCGGTTCGAGTCGCTGACACTGTCACACAACAACATGATAGCACTCAAACCGATTCTCCAAGCTTGGCTCGAGGAGGCAGAGGCCCAAGCGAAGAACAAGAGGCGGGATCCCGACGCGCCATCCGTTTTACCGGCCGGTGAGAAGAAGCGGAAACGCACGAGTATCGCGGCACCTGAGAAAAGATCCCTCGAAGCATTCTTCGCCGTTCAGCCCAGACCCACCGGCGAAAAGATCGCTGCAATAGCGGAGAAGCTTGATCTGAAGAAGAACGTTGTCAGAGTGTGGTTCTGCAATCAACGACAAAAGCAGAAACGCATGAAGTTCGCCGCTCAGCATTGACCCGAGGGCGGCTTGTGACAGCAGAATTGACTGTACCCGCCGCCCAGTCTCGAACCCAAGCCCGAACCTCTGAGCGAATATCAGGGGTGGCCCTAGAACGATCGCGTTTTGACGTTTCACATCCTCATCATCACCATCGTCATCGTCATCGTCATCATCGTCATGAACGATATTTTGAAACGCGGTCTTCGGTTCAGATTGTGGCAGGTGCAAGTCCCAACACTGTCGCAGGCACTTCGGTAACGCCTGAAGTTTTTACACAACCTCGAGGTTTTGTGCTATACTATAATTGAGTTCGCGATACTTCGCTGCGATGTGGCAGTGAGATTTGAAATTGAATAATGGAGTTGGACGAACGTAACGTGCAATCTCACTTGCGACTCGATCATCCAAAATGGCTACTAATAATCTTTCTACTCGATTGTCGTTCGCTTTCCAAAAAAAAAAAAAAAAAATGCGACGATTCAAGGTGTTTGTCAATTTTTTCACTCCTTCCGACGACCAAAACACAGTCGGGATTCAAACATTTTTATGATCGTTATTCGTATTCGAAATGAAAATATGTCGAAAGACACACCTTAACATACCGTGGGTGTCCAAAAATATCTCCATACTTGAAAAGCCATTCGTTTCATCGATGAAAAAGATTATATCTTCTATACCGGAAGTCATGTTCCATTTTGGTGAACGGCTTGGCGCTGTACGGTATGTCTGTAAGTACATATACCTGCGCTCTCTGACTCGATCGATGAGCCTCTACCTAGCGTCTCGTCACAGTATGTACTGCTGCGGAGAGTACGTAAAGTACACTCGAGCAGCTATAGCACCTAGAGTCGAGGACGTCGTGTGCAATCCCGAAGTCGTTGGTGAGAGGAAACGATATAGTCGTCCATAAGCTGAGCACGATTTTCCGTTCGATTTCACCGTGAATTGTTTCTCGTGCTCGTGTGCGCACAGAAAAAAAAAATAGATAAAAAGAGAGCGAACGTTCGTGACCACTATTGGAAGTACAACTCGAGAAAAAAAAAAAAAATAATATAAAAAGTACGTATTGTTATAAAGTCGATGCGCGGAACCCCTTGGATCCGCGCGGGAAGTGATATTAATCCTAATAAAGACAGAAAGATGCGAGGTAATCGGAACATAGGAGGAAAACGACGAATCAATGACGTTGTAGAGAAATTGTAGGAAAAAAAGCTGACGAGTGTGTCGCAACTAAGTGCAACGAAGTGATGCAGTTAAATGACGAGATAGCATGGGGAGAGGGGAGGGAGTGCGAAAAGTGAAAGATATGTTACGTAGTGATATTGGACAATCAGTGAAAAGACTGTATCATATCATATTTGAAGCAATACACACCGTACCCTTATTATAGTGGATAAAAAATTGCAAACGATGTTATGATTTCAAACGTGACTCCGCTCAAGCTGAGCCGAGTTAAGAAAACTTTCTTTTTTCCTGTTACTAAGTCCTCTTTTGGTTCTAAGTCTTCAGAAAAGTAAAAAAAAAATAAATGCGCGAGTGCGCGCTCATTGAGCAATACCATGATATAAGAGATACAATTATTATTATAATAAACAAATATAACTTGTAAGTAAATGAATTGAGTGGGCGTTCGGGTGTCGCGCGAGCTAATCAGGAGCAATTTCTAAGCTGTGTAAATACGATGAAACGCGGTATATAGGTGATAAGTATTTTCTAGCGGGAATAAATAGTCTAATTGAAATGTTCGGTCGATGATTAGTCGAGATGAAAAAAAAAAAAAAAAATGAAAAAGATAAAGAAAATGAAACAAACAACAAAACACAAAAAATTCTAGTGCAATATAGTTATTAGCAGTATCGTAAAACATCTCGCATTTTTTTTGTGATTTATTTATCATCGAAGACCTTGTTTGATTCTGATATTGATGTTTGTTCGAGACATACCTTGGAGTGTCGTTTATCGATGAGATTAAACGAAGATTATTTATTGTTCGGATTAATATTATGATTTATTGGGGCCATCGCGGCGAGAGATATCGTCGGGCGGTTGGTAATACTATTATTAATATTTATCTTGTGCGACACTAACAATTACCGCTACTAACTACAACTTTAACAATTAATTCAACGCGAGCGGACCGAATTCTTCTGGATAACAAGAGTATTCTGTAGGTATTTAAACACAGGGTAACCGAATCATATCGCAATATGCTTCTAATAATTATTCGTAATACACACATTCGCCGGACATAAGGTGTCTTGAAACATTTTCTTTTTCGTCAATCCGTTGGTGAGTATGCACATTTGCAAGGATTTCGCGTGTACGAGGTGTTAAAATTCAAGGAAAAAAATATACGATCGTATCGTCGGTACGGTACGAAACAAAATTTTGCTTTGGACATCTTTTTGTGGATCGCACAGTTTTCGATAACTCAAGAACAAGAAAAAAGAATATTAATATAAAAAGTACGTATTGTTATAAAGTTGATGCGCGGATCCCTGTGAATCCGCGCGGGACGTGATATTAATCCTAATAAAAACAGAACG
The DNA here is from genome assembly GCA_917499995.1 of Ichneumon xanthorius. Classification (NCBI taxonomy): domain Eukaryota; kingdom Metazoa; phylum Arthropoda; class Insecta; order Hymenoptera; family Ichneumonidae; genus Ichneumon; species Ichneumon xanthorius. The sequence goes on along the minus strand of OU824204.1, from coordinate 608,025 downwards.
ATGCGAGAGAATTGGAAAATAGGAAGGAATCGGCGCGGTTAGTTTGGCTAAAAATACTGCTTCGATAGACGGAGCGCATGGTCAATGGGCAATATCGTCCAGTCACTATTGACTGCTAGCAAATCGAAAATTGTGACCTCTACAAAATTGTGCCGATGAAAAAATGTGCTCGATTTGTTATAAATCCAAAAACGGTGCGATCTTTTTTCTCGAGCTTTTTTAACATCTCGCATCGAATAATTGTAGGTAATATTTGCAGTGCTGCAAACTCACGTATCGCGTAGCATCCTCTCTATTGTTTTTGTAAAATAATTATACATAATTGTACTCCATCAACAATCATTCCAAGACACATTTGTTGAGTGAGAGGGATGAAAGAGATAAACAAGAAAAAAAATTGTGTTTAGATTATTATAAATAAAATAGAACCGTAAAGTATTACGTTGTACGCGTATACGTGGACGATGAAGAAGATTTGTATAAAGTTGAAGACAAAAAACCCAACAGCTCACACAAGTGTGTATATATATATACGCATACACACAACTACAAACACACCAACACCGATCGAAGATAAACTCTTAGTATCGATAAACGATATAGCTAACATTTAATTTGAATGTTTATACAAATAAACGAACAAAAGCCAAAACGAATTGTTGAATATTGGTGTCTCGCTCGTTAATTGCTCGTAGACTATAACCATCGAGCATCTACGAATAATTACATCGAATAAGAACGTAACGAAGCGAGTTAAATTTCGCGAGCGAGACTTCGACTGCCGAACGATGTAAGAATATAACGAAGACATATCATATGAACGATAAAAAAAAAAAATTAGTCGAATTGCCTGACAGTGTAGAGATTTATATTGCAATTAAAAGACAAAAAAATACGTTGCGTGCAACTTTTGAAAATTTAATTTAAATTAAACAACAACCAAAAGAAATGTCGAAGAATGGCTGAATGGATTCTCGAGAGTGAGGAATTTTGTTGCGCTTTGGCTGAGCACTCGAATTTTGTACATAATATTCGAACGATGTAAATGTACTTATTGTAAATTGTTATGTAAAGTGAATGATGAAAAAAAATAACCAAACAAAGAAACAAAATAATTTGACTGATCGAGCAGTCGTTGTTCGTGTAGTGATATTGGATTCAGCTTCAAAAAAAAATCTTTATTGATGTTAACGATCGCCGTGCCATCGCCGAGGTTTCTCGAGACATTCGGACAGACACGCGGTGCTGTCGGCGCGGACAATTTCGATTAATCGACGTTTCAAATTGCACGCAATGTAGGGGCGTAGGGTTGAGAGTCGGCGTTGTGTCTCCCGCTAAATAATAGTGGAGCAAGGAGACAGACAAAAGTCTCATCCCCTCGTTATTGTACATATCATGTGCCATAACTCATTTACCATACTTCGTGTCCAACTTTGTTCCAAAAAATACCTACTCAGCTATAAATAATCTAGTATAATGAAATAAATCTTGATGTTATTGATAAAAAAAACTGGCTGTTCTGTGCTTTTCTCTTATTTACATCCATTGCGTTCATATTCATCGTTTAGTGGGAAAGTAGCTGACATCTAAGGAGTCGGTGAATGGGAAGAGAACTTCATGCAGTCGATGGCCCGAAGGGATGGGGAGAAGCAGACACTCGCAATTCTTTCAATTACCTCCATTAATTATTTAATTATCCTTTTTCTTTCGTCCAGCTATTCGAGCCATTCGAGCGCTCAGTGGTTTCACGATTAAGCGAGATTCCTCGCCGGTGTGTACGAATAATAATAAAAATGGTGCAAAGTAAGTTTTCATATGGCTTCCATATTATTAACCGTTCTACGCATATCATGTGAGAAAAACTATGAAAAAGTCCATTGTCCGATTTTTACTACCTCATTGTAAACACACGCACGCGTACACACATCCGAACGCCAACTAAAAATCACATTTCTCGACGTTTTAGACTAATTACTCTGACACTATTATCTCGAAATTTGTTTTTTTTTTTTTTTTTTTTTTTTTACGCAAACATAACTCCCTCAATGAAAAAGCAAAACTACAGAAGATATACGCAGACATTTTTCCGAATTCTTTTTTAAGGTTAATTGAACGGTCAATTTGTAACTTCGTACAGTCATATTGTCTTCGCACGCACCGTTTTTTGCGCGCACTTTCTAATTGTTACGGCATACAGAATTCCCGTCAAATTGCCGAGTCATGCGATACGGAGCTTACTTTCTATTGTTTTTTCATTGTATTGAACTAGATCGCGTAACATTCAAATGGGATGTGAGGCCAGTTGCGTGTTCGATACGATACACGTGGCGCGCTATCGCTTCTTTGCGAAGTATTATAAATTTATAGAGCCAGACACGAATACGGTATTAGCTGGCGCAGGTGTTATCTACTGAGTGACCACGCTTTGTCCATTCAAACAAAAACGAATTATTCAACACTCTTAAGCGAACTCGTCGTCGTTACCTTTATCAATTAGATAAAATCGCGTTAAATCGTTTCGTTAAAATGTCCCATGCGATTAAAGAAAAAATGTTATCATAAAATTCAACAAATGTCCCCAGATAGACAAGCGCCACATTGGTTCCATTTCGTGGCTACCTTGGTCATTTGTGATAATTTCTCCATATTCGAGGAGATTTGGTATTTAAATTTGCCAACGCCGATTGAAGCGTTCAGATTTTATGAGATTTTGAATTTTTTGAAATATCATATGCAATGATTTATCCAGCGCTGGTCGGTCAGTCGACGAGACACGATCAATTAGTCAAAGAGGTTGATTCGCTAACGTCTCCTCCCTCGGCCCCTTGTATCTTGCGTCAACCGCAAAATGTTCCGGTGAACTTTCTCATAAATTACGATTACCCCAAGGCTGTTTCCGTTGACTCGTCAGAATCGGATGTGGGCACGTAATAAATATGTCTGCGTCACTAAATAATTGAATCGAGAGCGGGCAGTCCGATGGCTTTTTCAATCACCGAATCGTTCCATCTCTCGGATAACCGCAGAGCTTCTGCCCTGCGAACCGAGTGGCAACGTACGGTGGACCGGAAATCGTACAATCATCTCCACATGTCGTGATTGCAATAATAAAAGCGAGAACAGAGTGAAGCGAGCGGGGAGTCGTGGCCGTTGGCTACAGTACAGTGTATCGCTGCTGGTATAGCTGTCGAGTAATTGGCGCGGCGTGTAAACATTGTGATCGAGCTACGGCTCGTAGCCGGAGGCCTGTTTACTTGCGAATACGAGGGCACTTGCTCGATATCGTACAGAGCTTTGCTCGAAAGGATGTCTCCCTCGTCGATGTACGCAACGAGACAGGGCGTTCCGAGGCAACGCGATACGGTCATTGGCATCTAAAGGCGACTAAAATTTACATTTTAGTTGCCTTTGAAAACAACATTTTTTGTCAATCTTTGCAAATTTTGATAGACAACAGTTTGTCTACCACGTTTCACGGAAATGTTAAGCGTTCGTGGTTGTTTTAAATAATTTTTAGCGTTAAAAAATTATAACAATCATTTGGTAGTAAATATTGTCATAAATCTATATCGCTTGGATTAATAGAAAATTTTGTAACAAAGAAAATAGATGATTACTCATCCGAATCGGAACTGTTCCACAGGTTCTGCAATAGAAAAGCAAGTTTATCCAGGCTGCATCCGCGGAAAGGATATTAAAAAAAAAAAAACTATTACTTCATTTCCGAAGATCTTAAATAAGATAAGACTCAAATATTAAGAATTTATTTATTTGCCCGGCGATCTCCCTTTCGAAAAATGTTAAGAACGTGTGACTTTTCCAAATAGGAGAAATTCTAGTGACAAGATAAAATTGTTCTTATTATTATTTGTTAAACACAGAATATACAAAAAAAATAGTTTAAAGTAATTTTTATTGTGCCATGACGCCGTAATTCAATTATTTGTCGATAGCGCAATTGTATTATGTCACCGATTACATATTTATTATTCGACATTTTTTTGCCCACATGCTATTGCCATTCGCTGAACCCGTGCTCAATACCTGCGGGGATATGCGTGACGCGTTAATACAGTGAGAGCTTTATACCGTTTGAGTACGTTACCGCACGCCTTTCCGTATGTTTACGTTCATTTCTCCTCCTCCGATTCAGCTACTAATATGCAGCATACATCGTGAGGCTTGATATATCAGAGCTAAATGCGAACATGTGGCAAGCGCGATCACTGGTCCGCTTTTGTGTTACAAATAATGTTTGCGTTATCGTCGTCTCGTACTATAAGCAAGAGGGGCCACTCGTCGTACTCTCGACACGACAATAGCCCGAGGACACTCGAGGTTGCCGATTCACGGGCCTCATGGGACACACGTCGATTAGTTTGATCTTCGCTCTCGCCACTAGGCTCTCCAGCGGCACTCGGAATTCTCCCTGCTGGTCACCATTCGGCTATTTCGCGTCACTAGTTTATCGAAAAGATCAATCGCTTTCATACACGTCGCAAAACTTTTCAATCACAAAATGTTTTTCAGTCTCATATCGATCAAAAAATTGTACACGCTCCTAATCATTTTTTTGATTGTGTTTTTTCACTTCAAAACATTATTTTATAGAAATCCTGTTTTATAGGAATCCTATTGCCTGTGGCTGAAGAACTATTGTATACTTTTTAAAGTTCCCTACTTTTCAATCACTCCCATATGCTACATTTTCGAGATTTCGGCATTTATAGCATATGGGAGTGGTCACGGCTAATCATAGATAGAAAATCCAGACTTCAGTGTCAGACTACTTAAAATAGGGTAAAAGTGGGGAATATGGCCCGGACCATATATCATTGATTTACGTGTTAATTGAGGTGGGCCATATTCACCACTTTTACCCTAGTCTAAAACATCGAGAAATGCAATGTTGACGCCATGCGATGAAATTCCGACATAAAGGGATGAATGATGACGAGGGCAGCTGCAGCGCGGTCTATTTTTGTCGAACAATTTTTTATCCCACCATCAAGAGTTGCGAATAATGAAAAAATAAAAAATTCCGGTTCTTTAGTGTCCTCAAGGATGTTTTTTTTATCGCTACGAGACATACGTTAGATCTTAACTGCTTCATCAGCATGGGAATGCAGTGTACCGCAGAATTAAGAGTCTTATTCCCGCCCAAGTATATTTTACGAGCGCGTTAATGAGCCAAAAAGTCCAGGGCGTCTCTCGTTGAGATGCTGCTGTGGGTCTTAATTGAAAAAAATATGAACTTTTTCATCGTCCCATCGAGGTTGTAGAGATGGCGAAAGTACTTTCGTCAGGGCGTGGTGAAAGAACCGGGGGAGTGGATGTCGCGACTTTGTATCAGGGACCCTTCCCGTGTAATTACGAAACGTCGTGGACCGGTAGGAGCAGCTGCTAGCGTGAGCGACGAAATCAAGCTTTCACTCTCTATCTCCGGGGATCCGGGAAGATGCTTCGAGGAAAATGGTTGCCGCGCTCTCCGAGTATTTTAAGGGGAGACATACATGTTGCAAATACCATTTCAAATCAGTGAGTTTGACTGCAGCCCGATCAATAAACGAGATATGAAAAGTGCGGATGAGCATGCCTAACGAGTCGAACTATTGAAATAGCCACTCGGTAGTGCGTCGACAATAAAACATATTTCGCTCAATGTCATCTTGTCAGCACATTCCGTAGCATTATTCTACGTCTTGTAATTCCGCAGGTAGCAGAAAAAAATTAGGCTTCCGTACGTCTGTCTGGACGGTATCCGAAAGTTACTACACATCCGAAAAGTTAACTTTTGGATGTAGGATAGCTTATAGATATCATCCGGACGGACATATGTAATCCATTTAGATTACTTTTTCATACCAGATGTCTCTTTGCTGCCTGGGTTGTGTTGTGACTTTCAAACAATTTTTGCGGGGAACGATGGTTACATTGCTTCTGTGAAATTAAAAAATGTGCGTCTGAATTTGTTCATAATTTTACCATAGTAATTTCACACAAACATCACTGCAGTAACATAACGATGTGATGATAAATTCACGAACGGCGGATTACACCATTCACTGCTCACTTTTGTCAAGGCTTCAAAGTAGTAATCGAAATATACATTAATAAAACGTTTGATAGAGCCCAACCCTCGTATCACGAGTATTGAATTTGTGGACTAAAAAAAGACGTTCGAAAGTTTAGTTCTCCGACGCAAACAACTTTTCCTGTCCGATGTTCGAGCGGCAATAAAAAAACGCCGTATGTCACGCGATTTTATCGGCAAGTAACCGAAACTATGTAACGACAGTAAATTATGCGAAACAAATGCAACCAAATTGCGTTTGTCAGTTCAGTAGGTATGATCGAGGGTCTTTTCGCGACGCATGTTCGTAGTGTATGTTTAGAACTTCGATTTGCGATATGCATTATTCAGATTCGACGAAAATGATCGACGAAAATCATACTATACCAGAAAATTCGCTCAATAAAGTTTTTGTATGATTCATGAGCAGTCTTTTCGCTATCCCTCTATCCGCTTCTTTCTATTGAGAACATTTTTCACGATTTCAATGTATTACACGCGTCGATTCCGCTCGCAATATTCCACAGTTGATTTTAAGGGAGGTAGCATTGCAATAAACATGACACAACGCAGTAGTACGGCTTCTTGCAATAATTATTTCATTTTACCGAGCTCGCAAAAGCTGGGGGCTATCGCTATTAGAAGTACTACAGCGTCTTGCGGGAGAATCGTTAATGCCTGCGGGGATCGGAAAGCGGAGGGTGGTGGCGCGGAAAGGCTAATTGCTCGGTTGTAGGACGCCAAAGCGTCGTCGTCGTCGTTCTCGTCGTCGTTGGCTTTCTGTCAGTAAAAACAGCAGCTTGTATTCGCTAATCAAGGTGTTTGCCTTGGCTTAATCCGGGCGAGCTTAGCGGAGACTTAAATATTCCTTGCAAACTCCCGGCCAACGTCCGGGATTACTAAACGGGTGCGATGCAGACGCAAGGCAGTGAGGCCAGTGAATGCTTCATTGCTCTTCTGGCTCTCATGAAGTAACATCGCAAGTTTTATGTATAACCCGTCGAGTTCCAGCTTAAATTTAACGTTGCCTCGACGCTCTTAATTCTCGCGAAGCATTTGAAGAACATAACGCTTCAATTTACGGGAATAAAACTGATATAAGATTTGTTCGAAACATCTTTTGCATCTGAAAAATCAAAGCCGAGAATATAGAGACGGTTTTTCTATCTGCACCGGTTGGGCAATTATCACCGTAATTACACAGTTCTTTCAGTTCGTTGAAACTATGAATGCGTTCAACTTTTCGAGCCAACCTCGACTCAATTCTTCGAGTAGAAAATAGCAAGTAAAAAATAGCAGACAGATTCTGGTCAGGCTCTCAAAACCTCACAAGGATCTTCCAGAAAAATGTATGCTCAAGAAAATTCTGCGCCTTATAGAATGTCGTAAATCTAATATGAAAGTTTGTTTATGATCGATTTGTGAACTTTCCCCTTAAATAATATAAATAATGAAGTAAATCAATTTCGCGTTTAAAACAAAGGAACGACAGGTCGGAGAATCCCCGATTATAATTAGTAGCGATAGAACGGGACAATGGTTTCACAGGAGATGTAGAAGTTGAGTGCCCCTCGCTGGGCCCTGAATGAGAGCGTGCTGGGAAAGTGGTCGGAAGCGAGCGAAAGCCGTAGAAAGAAGAGAGAGAGGAGGGGAAGGGCGGAGGGATTATAGAAGGTACGACATCGGGGAGTTAGATTCTGGAGTTGGTGTGTATAGCGTGTAGCATACAAGAAGAAGCGACAACCGTGATCCTCGTTCAAACCTGTGAAAGTAGTTACACACAGTTGAAGCGGATACGGCATCTACTCTCACGTCTAAAACTTTCGTCTGTTGTGTTGTTCTGTGTGGTGCCACGTATACACTGAAGCAGCCCCCTTTCCTGGGTTTGTTTGGCTCTTCCGGAACTTCACGAACTTGAACTTCTACTAACCCAGCAGCAACAGTAGCGGCAGTTCATACACGTACTCATGGGCGTAATCTTACACTTTCGGGAACGCTTGCGCCGCCCGACAAGTATTGTCAAGCCGAATAGCAGTCGCCCTTTCTTATATCTGTATAATATGCGCATACTCATACGTATAGTACAGTAAAGTTACAGTCACAGTTCTCGTAACGAATGAGTAGCGGGAAGATATCCCCTCACTCTCAAGGGGTTATGGAGCTGTCATAGGTGACAAGGTCGTTGTTTGAGTATGACCGGATGAACGTGCGTGTGTGAGTATCCCTGGGTGAATGTCCCCGTGTGAGTATGCCCGAATGAATGTCCCGTGTTAGTATTCTCGGGTGAGTGTCCCCATCTGAGTATCCCAGGATAAGTGTCTCTGTGTGAGTAAGCCTATGTAAATATTCCCGTGTGAGTGTTCACCTGTGAGTGTCTCGTGTGATTATCCTGGTGTAGGTGTTCTCATATGAGTGTCCTCGTGCGATTGCCCCCGTATGAGTCTCCCCGTGTAGGTAAGTCTCCCCTAGTGGGTGTCTCCGCTAATGCGCTATTTCACTTCGCCTCAAGTAGAATAGTCAGTATTCCTCAACTTTAATGAACATAATCCGAGAGAAATTTTATAAACCAGAATGAGTAACTTTTTTATAACTTACGGACAATTCCACTGTAGACATATTTCGCAATAGATGCCGGGGTACTGTAGCATTGTCGCCCGAGTCCATAATTCCGTGTCCACTAAGGGGGGTTCGTGCCGCATGCGTACGGAGCGGGCAAAAGCGGGACAGAGAATGAAAACACACGAGGGATGAAGAGTAGCAGTAGATGGAGAAAGCGAAGGCGCGGGGCTCGGGCTGCAGACGTAGGAGCGCGTTAGCGAAGTGTGTATGTTTTCAGAGCGGTATTATATCGAGCATAAAGAGCGAGCCCCGTCCCATGGGGACCGACCGCGTGCGTGCTTGCATGCACCCCGTGTTCTGCGCTCCGTTCCCTTTCCGCTGTTCCTCATCTCCATGTTTCTCTCTTTATTCCTCCTCGTCGACAAGGCCGGGACACCTAGTCACCCCCTGAGCGCTTTGCGAGCCCCTCGAACAGCATTGCCATCCAGTGCTACGGACTTTCTCTTCACCCCGTTCAGATCGCCGGGATCCGGCAGGTTGATAATCTCCGTATAATACAAAAAGTCGTGCCCCCCGCGGCACGATCCCTCGAGAGTCTCAACCCTTCGGACCGCCCCATACCATTCCGCTTCGAGGTTTAACCCCGGATTCGATACGCCCGACCCCTGCACTGTCCACCTCAGCTTATTAACACTCTAGCTTTTTTTTAAGGTAATTCACGCTCATTGAATTTATTGTCCTTTCACTGTCTGTTTCTTTTTTCTTTTTCATTATTGTTCTGATCGTTGATTTATTTTGTCAGTGCGTCCGGCTTTGTACAGATGGTTCACGCTACCGGAGGCAGTGCAATCTATCCTCTGTAAGAGGGCATCGGTGCGCCGGTGAGAGCCAGTCGTGAGTATCAACGCTCACGCTACCTGTAATTTTCACAAAGTTGTTTCATTTTTTGTGTTTATTTCAATGCAATAAATGTTTATTTGTGCGAACAAGATTTTTATTAGAACGCAGCGATGAAAGTTATTTATTGCAACTAAATAATTTCATGCCTATGTGACTGCACGCATAGAAAAATTTTTTATATATCGAATAAACAGGATATTTAAAATTGAGAAATTAAATAAATTTTTCTACCTTTGTCACTTTATTTTTGCACGAATTATTAACTGTCTCGGAGACAATAAGCAAATAAGTTAAGACGGTATCTTCCTCGCATCCGCGGCTCCGTGGAGTTTTGAAAGGAACCTTAAGAAACGTGGGCGTTTCCTTGGTCCTGAAACAAAAATCTGTTTTCCGTTGTATGAGCTTCCTCCTCGATCGGAGTTATAGTGGGGTTGGAAAAATCTTGGCTAACTTGAATCGGGACGGTCGACTCTCGTCGCGAAGAAAACTGAAATGGACGGGGCTCGCAGAGTGGAGGAGGGGTTGATCGCACAGTTCGAAGAGAAGCAATCGAAGTGGCGGCGGCGGTTCGCCAAGGGAATCGCGCTAGCCGATACTCTTGAAAGATTAAGGCGTTCTTTTCTAGGTATGGAGCCGCGTGACATTAGGAAAGAAAAAGAGAGGTTGAGAGAGACGGAGGGAGGGAGGGAGGGAGAGAGTGAAAGTGAGAGAACTGAACGCCATCGCCTCCCGTCGCTTCACCGACTGCTTTGCTCTCTGCGCTTCTTATGTTTTCGCCGCTATCTCCACCTGACTCGACTAGCTGTCTGACCGGTGCGACGTTTCTCCACTTTCGACGTCGAACTTGACTGGCCCTTTCGCTATGCATTCTTTGCAAACGGTTTTTCACCTCCAAATCACCACTTTTTATAGTTCCTATTTCTTCTACCTAGGCTTTGTTTTTATTTTTATTTTTTACATCAAACTGGATGACTATCATTTTGGGTATTTTTCTTTTTTACCTAGAAATGATTTCGCAGATACCGATTCAAATCTTGGCAAACCCTTTTGTTTTATTCTCCTGCGATTCTAAAGCTCTTTCGATTCGATCTTTTTTTACGCGACATCTTTTTCTCCTTCTTCCCGTCCTTCTTTGGTCTTGCCTCGTTGCTTCTCGGGCCTTCGCTATCCACAGTTGCTACCATCGCGAATTCCCTATCTCACCCTTCGCCGTCTCTCCCGTCGTCCGTCCACACTGTTAAGTGACCCGCTTTGATTTCCGTCCGCAAATACAGCAAAGTTCTATTGACCGGTCCAGCAGTCGAATGTCCCACACCCGCAGTGTCCACGGAATTGGCAACCTGTGTCTCCTTTGCTAATCCTGTCGCATTCTGTACGACGTGCGTTACCGCCGATACCAAACGCTGGCCACAACTTATTCTCCTTTGGAGCAGTTCTGGCATCGATGTCGGTCAATCCGATCGACCCGCTGGATACGGCCAGTCTGAACGAGAACTCGACTTCTAATTCTATCGCTCCAGAAGAATTTCTTCGTCGAATAAATTATGTCGAGTCGACGTAAAATCTCAACGGGTCCACGTTCCGGCTGTGGAAGAACAAAAATCTCGCAATAAATCGCCATCGGTGTTCGTTCGTGCGGTTGCGAACGCCGAAAGCTGATCCAATTTCGTATGTTCGATCGAGCCTTCGCCATCATCTCGTCCACAAACGGAAGTGAATTATCGATTTCTCGGACATAGAATCAGTAGCCGGAGCACTGATGATATCCGTTTCACGGAGAAAATAGGACGCAGCGTCGAACCGAGAAATCGGAGGTCGCGTTTTGTGATAGCCTTAAGACGGAACTTCCCGAGAGCTTTGCCTCTTCGTCCTCGTCGAGGCCGCTTCGGGGGTCGCAAACAATTCGTACGCCCACGACAATGGACTTTTGTCAACCGAGACCAAGCCACTCAGATTAATTTTTAAACTCGTCATATATCGGTGCAAGTATTCTTAGAAAGGGCAAAGCTCCTTTTCGCTTTTTATCTAGCTTTCCAGTTGCCCTCGATCGAGTTTGAGACAAAAAAATTTCTTAAAGAATACATTAAGGATACGAATCCAAAGAAATAACCCGGTACAGTTGGCGAACAATAGGATCTGACTCAGTATGAATAGTGCACTCTGTTTCTTCACTTCGTCTTGTAAAATGCATCGTCCGCTGTTACAGCGTTATCAAAGCAGCCCCGTTACTATTGCGGGTCTTGAGGTTCGTATCCCGCGTAACTCATTGGTAAACGACAAATCACGGTACGGATTATTACTATTATTATTTTTGACTCTGGACTCTTAAAATAAGACAGATCGATGCTCACTGTCATCGGAGCATGCATTTTTAACTGCTCATGAGACTGCTCATGAGATTACGAATTGAAGTTATCAATTTACTTCTCGTCCCCTTCTCCGTTTAGGAACGTGGAGAACTGACTGAACAGTAAAACGTTTTGATACTTAATTTTTTATTTATTACGTTTTTATTACTTGTCGATACTTCAAATTGCCATTTTTTTCACATAAAAAACTCATTAAAAAATCCCTTTTTTCATCTCTTACCATGGAGTATAATTGGACATAATTTGCTAATTAATATTCCCTGTTGCGGAATGAGGGTGATAAACTTCGATGGATCAATGGACAAATAATGTGAATTTAGGATGAATTTATTTTAAAAAATCTCAAAAACATCATATCATTTGGATCTCGAGCATATTTATCCATTTTTCAGGCGAGAGTACAGTCTGCGTTCCGTTGGGAATTCGTACACGGAGTGGTTGCGTGGGCTCTTTTTTTGAATTGAACAAGGCCGGATGGAGCATCATCGGTAGTGAAGGAAGGATAGCTGCTCGCCAGAGGGTGCTTCTACCCCTCATGGGCGGATTAAGCAGGTGGACGGAGGTATCTTTGACAGGGAGTGGACATCCATTAGTCGGCTTTGTGCCGCGTCGTTCTCCACAGATTCCTCTTTCCCTTTCCATCTTTACATTGCCCCCTTCACATCCGGAAAAGCCACGCGCGACAGAGCCGCCGATACTAGTCAATCCTGGCTTGCTGCGGAGTATTTTTTTGTGTCTTTTTTTTTGTTCTCTCTCGTGCCTCTCGCACACTGTAGCCTTGCCCGGAGACCCACGGGGATCAGACCTTTGCTGATACTTCTGGTGACAGCACGAAACAGAGTTGGCTGGATATCAGGATGGGTATTCCTTGTTCTGACGGCCGGGTCATGCCAAGCCGATCATCTCAAATTACAAAGGGTATCGGAAACGGATTTATTTTGCCGCGGCACTCTATGGATCCCGCTCGTGAAACGTTATAATCCATTCCATTATACGCTCAACCGTGGCAAAAGTTCCTTACGATGGGATATACATATTTCGAAGAATCGAAAAAATAAAATAAAAATCGCTCTTCCGTCGACGAATCTTCGGCAGACGTGATTGACCGGTGTTCCATAGATTTGCAATGAAAGACCATCCTCGTTGTCTTTCATCAACGCTGTAAAAACATTATTTCCAAAGAATTTCCTGGCGAAGGAGACAAGGTACCTAATGTTCGAGCCGGATGAATTTCTCCGAGCTTTGGTCGTGATTCTCAGCCAGCCAGTGGTTCATTAATTATTAATCTAGGGCATGATACGTAACTCTCGGAAAACTCGAAGAAGAAGAAGAAGATGAGGATAACGGTATTGCGTGACAGTGGACTGATGAATATTAAGAGGGAGGAGAACGGAAGGGTGGGACGAATGCGCTCGCCGGGAGTGCGAGAAAGAAGCCGCCAGGATTACGAGAGACACGGAAAGAGAGGACAGAGTGGAGGGACCGAGAGAGACAGAAGTACCCAAAACTTGGCAGCTTTATCTCGGCATTACTCGAAAATTTATTCATATATAATGAACAAGTGAATAATGCAGCGGGTTAACCCCTTGTTCCTCGCCTGCCTCGGCCTATAGCCGATGAGCCCAGGGAAGCTGGGATCTCCGCAGTATCAGAACCAGCAACTCCTACCCGACCGAACAGTTTCTCTCATACTGCGTAGTACGTTGTTGCCAAGGGGGGTGCGGTGTAGGACGGGGCGTCGGCGGAGTAAGAAGTAACAAACACTACGCCAGATTATATTTAACAGAGTCTGGTACGGAGTCGCTGCTTTTCCGTTCGTCCTCCCCCATCCCGCGCCGGCATTCTATTACCGAGAGGTTGAATATATATTTTCTGAAATTATGGGGGACGCGAGGCGAGAATTAAGCACCCAGAGAAATGAGGATGAGCGAGTATTTGATTATTACCCTTTTAATCTCCGCGCGTACCTTTTGCGCGTACCTTCGAATTAGTCAGACGGTGAATTTGGGCGTGTCGTATATATTACACTCTCGAGATTACTGTCACCGATTTATCATGCAACGGGAAGTGCTCTCTGGATTTCGAGATTGCTGCACATTTTGATTTAAGGGATAAAACGGAGAATCAGAGAGTTGCGAACCACGGGTTGACTTAAATGTACGGCCAGCGGGAACACAGCGCCGTCAGTTGCCCACTCGCGTTGCTCTCTCGCTGTGCTGCCCTGCTCCTAGATTATTTATTCAAAGGGCATTACAGGCTTTGCTAATTATAATTTATATCGCAGAGAAGCAACGACATCGCGAGGCCGCGGACGGGATTCTGCCACCGCCACTCTGCCATCTATGTATTTCCGGCTGTCCATCGTTTGGCTCTTCGTTACCACGTTCTACGCGTACAGGCAATACACTGTTCAATTGGATGTAATCAATTGAATATGAAGTTTGCGGTCGTTCAAAGATTAATTGTCAAAAATGAAGTTAGTACAATTCAATTACTCAATTGATCACCGACTCTTGGAGAACAGTTATTTACGCACCAAGATTCATCAAACGACGAAGAATTTTCGGAGATTTTCATGTCAATCTCGAACACCCGATAAAAAATTCATCGCTCACTATCGATGGTCGCAGATCAAGAGGATCGAGCCGAGGTTGCTAGTGGTATTCGATTTCTATCCGGAGCCAATGCACGAGGCATGCGAGGGAGACGTTAGTTACAGTAGGTACGTAGGGAGAGTGCACAGAGGCCGATGAGGAACGAGCCGAGTGCCTCTGCCCGAGCATGTGCAGCCAATCAGCGGTTTTTCCTAGACACCGTCGTGCCCTGTCATTCAGTCAGCCAAGTGGAAGGACAGGAAACCGCTTGTGCGGTTCGGCTTCGGCGCGCATTATTCATTATGCAGCTCGCAACACGCCGTCACCTGCCACCGCAACGTCCTCCTCCCCTTCCTCTTGTTCTCATCCTCTCTCGCTCCCTCTCTATCTTCCTCTTTCTATTTCGAAGCTGCTGCGAGATCCCGTAGATATTGACCACCGCAGACCTTCCCGATCGTCGATTCTTTGACTGGGAATCTCTCGAGTCTTTCGGTGATCGATGACTCAGACGACTGATCAATGTAAAGATTGTAAAAATTTATTCAAGCTGTCTTCGATTAAATGTGTCGGTTTGTTTAATCTTTATGAGCAATGACAAAATTGGGGAATCAACGCCCTCGTATCAAATGCTTGTGCCTTGATAGAAATGGCAAAGTGCCTTTGTATTTGAAGCCGTAGTATTGTCTTTTCTTCTAAATTCTATTTCGAAATCTGAAGCCACGGTCGTACATACCTACAGGTCTGGAGATCCCAGTGGTGGGGGTTGAATCCACTAGTAATACCTACTTTTGAATTCCATTTCGTGACTGTGTGGATCGAAGTGGTCGAGGAGTATTTTGAATCCCTCTAGGTGGAGTCGAGACAAAGCCGGACTCTCTGATTGCCACCATTGTTTTGTCCGCTTCAATGATGGTCCTATGGTAGTGATTATGTGACGCCTCATTGAGTCTTTCCCGAGATTTAAGATTTTGAAAAATTTGATATATCGTTAATAACGTGCAATTAATGTGTGAAACGGCAAACTGAGTACGCAGTGAAAATTTTACCTATACTACGAGAGTTCGTTCAGGATTGAAATATATAATAGAAATGCTTTATTGCAAAGTGAAGATTCTTGTTTCCAACGAGATCGACCCCTTTTGCGCTCCTTATCTAGGTAGCCCGTGAGAACTGAAGGTCCGAGCTCTTGGAAAATGTTTAACCCCTCCTCGAAAGCAAGATCAACCCCTCGCATTGAATCGCAGCCGGTTCGTCCGATCGTCGACACGAGACGCCAGCCGGGGAATTGGAAACTACTTTAAAGTAATTAGAGGATTGTCAACCCATCCCCTGGTTGCTGCTGGGAGCCCACGCTCTGCCTATTCCCATTAGGATTGTCCTTCAAGTGGCGTGCCCCGCTCTATACTGTATATCCTCTTTCGAGTGGGATGAGCTTTGCATTGGCGATTTTTTTTCTATTTTGCGAGCACTCAAACTCTCTCGCTCCATTATCATTTCTAGCAGTAAAGGGTCGTAAAAACAGTGTCACACCAACGAAACGTGGTCAATCGTAAGCGGCCCACAAAAACATGCCTCAATAAAGGTTATTCATAGCCCTGATAGAAATTTTCTAGCATTACCGTCAAGTTCCGATGAGGCCCCGACATTTCATGACCTTATCCGATTCAGCGCTCTGTAATTTCTACCAGAGATATTTATTCATAAAATGTCGGAGAAACCGCATGATGAGGATTGTAATAAAAGCAATCAAACTGTTCCTTCGAACTTTTCTGCTCAAATTAGATGAGGTAAAGGGGCAAAATATGAACCAGTCTCTATAACACTGATTTACGTGCTAATCAAATTGGATCATATTCACCAATTTCATCCTACATGTTTAAATAGATTCTTCTCGCGTTTCTAACTACCGTTCTAATTGTAGTCAAGGAAACTTGATGCTCGGAATTTATTATGCACAAAAGAAGTAAATTTTATTACGAAAACCTGTAAAGGAATTTAAAATGAAAACGGAAAAAAAAGTTAAATATTTTTAGTTAAGAAGAAAAAATGTAAGCAAAAGCGCTTGCCTAGCTTGAAATACTAAAAAGACAAAAAGAAGAACAAAAAGTTGTAATATCGCGAGGCTTAAGCGGTCAGGAATTGGACTTAAAAGGTCAGAAACTGGGACACTCGTACCATTGCTTTTCCGGAATTCACATGGCGTGGGTGAAACGAGCAAAAGTGGGCCTCGGCAGCAGTTTCCGCCAAGAACGCCCTTTGCACGCAAATTGGGTTCGGCTTTAATATTTAATGCTCAACCGCGGTCGAGTTGCGAGACGGTGGTGCGGCGGAGAGAGAGTCAAGAAAGCGTGCTGGGAGACACATAGGCGAAAGATGGAGAGAAGCGTCGAGAGACACGAGAAGGTGAGACACGGGAAACAGTGAAATGGAAGGAACGAGAGAGATGCCAGAAGGTGAAGGAAAAGGTCGCAGCTAGTGCAGCATCTACAGCTCTCGGCGTTCGTCCGAGGCGCCAATTTGATTACGCCGTCTAACCAGTTTCACGCGCTCGCTTCTCTGCTATTTCTCCTTTCCTATATATATATTTTTCTCTTTCCATGTCTACGTCTATCCGCGTGATATGTCTAAAACGTTTCTCCTTCAATTTCACGAGTTTGCCCTGATCTTCGAAGAGGCTATAGAGTTTCTCCCTTCTGGTACCTGGCTATCGATCTCTGTACAGCTCTCTCGCAGACTCCGGAGGTTCGGCAGTCCGTCAAGGGAATTGGGTACTGCGTCTCTCGTTCTTCCCGAGCTTGCTTTCTGTGTCTTCTGTGTCGAGACTCGGAGGTACCTACAAGATCCTACAAAATAATTTTGCCACTCTGAGTAACGGTGATGAGGCAGTGATTGGTCGTCGCTCCTCAATCGAACGAAACCAAGGCGGAGTTATATGGGGCACCGGTGCAAGACGGGGTATGCTATTTTTTTTCATCTCGGTCGTCCGATGACCATCTTGGTACTAAAAAGTGCCGGTAAAGATGGAAGCAAATCATTTTATTTCAGACTTTGGTCATTCGACGCAAACCCTTCACATTTTAATTTGAGCTATCAAAGAAACAACGTTTCTAGATTACTTCACTATTTTTTCCTGACTTTTTAATCATACTGTACAGCCGGTTAGATTGCAGATAGTGACGGGTCAAAAACACGACGTGCGCTTCTTTCCCAGTAAAGATACTTCTCCATTTCTCGCTATAGAGACAAGGAAAATATGCGGGAATCGCTGAGGAAGCGATGCACTGAGGATCGCCATCCGACCGTAGCTGTAATCTCCTTTCTGGAGGTCATTCCATGTTCTTTGGGTTTTCTCAACCATACTCGATTGCTTATGCCATTACATGTTGAAGTACGGAAGGAAAGCATAATGGATTCATCATATGTAAACAGGGAATATGCACAAAGACTCGTGAGTGGGACACTAAGAAAAATAGACTGTAAGATTTTGAGGATGTATAGGAGGGCGACTACAAAGCTTTCGATTTCCGTGGTAGAAATTTGAGTGTTACATCGAGCCCGCATGATCTCCTAAAAAAGTCTAGTAAGGCCTCCATGTACCGCTCTAAAGTTGTTACTATGATTTCTTTTTAAATAGAGGAAGTTCTATTTCATATACTATAATTTCGGCATGACGGGTTTCATAGCATATGGCATTTATTTGGAAATTTTGAAATTCCATTTCACATGCTATACTTTCGGAATTACTGTATTCATAGCGTATGAAAACCATAATTCGGACGTAATTTGGTCGATGTCATTTATAATCCACGATTAACGGTGCATCCCGAGGGAAATATCTGGTTTAGTAACGTGACCCAAAAAGATGCTTTGTATTCCTATCAGTGACGTGTGGATAGTTGACGGCAAATAGATACTTCTCGAACCTGACGCCCATAAAATTATCGGCTAATGAGAATGAGCGAAATCGCACATTTCCCTACCGAAGCCAGTGTATCTACTTCGTACAATTTCTTTGTTTGTCACGGTCTGGTATTATCATTGTTATTACTATGGGACACTTTCAATTAATTATTATTTTGACACTTTCCGTCGTCAACGTTTATAATGTATCTTCACAACACTTTTCGATTAATGCCGACTTCCTGCGTGTAACCCGTTTTTCAACATAGGCACTCCAACATGTCGGTCCCAACGATTTCAACAACTTAGCACTCTTTTCGAACGAAATTTGGAGCCGTTTGGCTAAAGACCAAGCTTGATATTTCCAACAAGTATCCGATCGATAATCCGCGCTGGTACGAACTTGTTTAGCATTAAAAATAAATTATCAGAAGCTACAGAAAAATAGCATTCTTTTAGTTTTCACAACGCCCCCTCTGTCGTCTTTCCTCCGAATTTATTCACCAGGAGACTTGATGAAGACGACATCAAGAGTAAGTGATGTAATGATAACATAGTTGAGTCGATTTTAAAAATTGTGAAAAGGAACCTGCGTGCGGCAACAGAGAAAGAGAGAGGGAGCCAGATGTTTATTCCGTTCTCTGGGACCGAAGTCACTTGAGAGAACCGTGAAACTTACTAAATTGCAGCAAATGAAAAGGACCAGGCAGATAATACGGAATAATAGTTACATAAATAACATAAAATACAATAAAATAAAAAGAATTTAAAAATATGGGACATAGCAAGGAAAACATTAGTAGAGATAACAAAAGTGCAGGCAGCTCAAACTATAAAGCACACGCAGTTGCAATACGAGTTGCAGAGAGAGAGAGAGAGAGAGAGAGAGAGAGAGAGAACACAAAGAGGATATAGAATCTCGATGGGAGTTACCGGATGAGGCTCCGTAGGAGCTATCGTCGTGGTCACTCCAGTCGCATTAGTTAGGACTAACAACGCCGGCGGACAATCAAAAGCTGATGGGCCATGATTCGCTATGATAATGAACCATGAATACGGCATGAGGCGAGTGAGCTAGGGACGCCAACTCCTCGCTTCGCTCACCGGCCTGACTATACGGGGGTGGTTCATCTGATGGTGCGGTGCGCGGTGGCGGCAGACGGTGTAGGATCCGAGAGCGAGAAGCACAAGAGAGTTGAAGGGGGTTTGCCTGCTCGCTCGTCGCGGCTGAAGGGGATTCAAGGGATAGGAAAATCGGGCCATAGGGTAATACTGTATACCATATACATATATTCACTAACCCACGGCCTCGATGCAGTACCATAATTCCTCCGTTGACGTTGGGATTAACTTCACTACCGAGCAGAATTGGTATCTCTATTGGTTTTATCTTCTACAACATAAATCGTTAACTTCTTACGTCTTTGGACAGTAAAAAATTATCTCGTAAAATCGGAATATGAAGTTTCGTAAAAATCATTTTGTTAAATCAGTGACAAACTCTTTTTTCAGATTTGAATATGCAAACCTTCCCTTTTATTTCCTGTGTCATTAAGAATTTTAGTTAAGCCAGATCGTGCGATCGGAAAAGTACCAAATTGAAAATTGTGAATATTTGTGGACAAATTGTTGTAAAAAGTATATACTTTTGTGACTGCGTAGGAAGCAAAAAGTGAGATGACATCGTTACAACTACTTAACTGTATTTGAATGATATATCGAGCGAAGATGTCTGAGTATTCGAAAGATCAAATTTCACAATGCCAATCTAAACATCAAAGCGCATTAAATTGGCTTTTGGTCGTACGAGTACATCGAACGAAATTCATGGAAACAAATCTCCGGTGTCATCGTGACCGGGTTTGGGGGCGTCAAATAATTTATGAGTCAAGTGGCCGAGCTAGGAAAATGACGACACTTGGGAGTGTTATCGTTCACGCAAGGATTGTCATGAACGATGGAGTGGCACGAATTTGTTGCTGCTCGGTGGATGCCGAGCGCTTGGAAAACTTTACACCGACTCAGATACAGAGTTGGAAAGATTCGGAAGGATTGTACAGCGCTGAGACATCGGGTGGTGGTAAGCTCAAATGTTGGCCCGGGTATGTTACGACTTTTTTATATCCGCATACGCCTACGGGATATTTTGGGGGGGTGGAGGGGCAACCGCTACCGTTGCTGGATGCTGCGGTATAGAGTACATGCAGCATACAGTCGAGTACAAAAGCGTAGGTACTTCGGGGTGAAGAGGGAGTGGAAGCGAAAGGCATAGACCGACGGTGTTGGGAAGCTCCGGTGAGATGGAGAAAGGCGAAAAGGGTGAACGAGAATGCGGATGGGAGGGAAAACGCGGGAGAAGGTATGAGGGTAGCCGTGGATGAGGCGGAGAGGATGCGTGAGTGCGTGGGTGCGTGCGCTCTGGCGCCGTTCCGGCGTTTGAGAGCGGAGGATATAGCGAGGATGGAGAGGGATAAACGGACCGAGGGTGAAAGACAGAGAAAGCCGAATGAGCGAGCGAGGGTGCGGGGACCCGCGTGGCCCGCATTGGCTGTTGAATTATAAATGAATAGAGCGTAAGGGCTGTTGCCTGGCAACCCTCGTGCGACGCGTTAAGACAAAATGGAGGGACTACAGCGAACCGAGAGCGCAGCAGCCCTCGTGCGTTTCCACGCGAGTGCCGGCGGCTCCGCTTTGCTTTTTCCTCCCGTCTCCCATCCTCCGACGTTAGCAACGCGTTAGCTTCCGGTCCCGATACTTTTTACTTGTACTCTCGGTCTAACTCCATTCAGGGATAATAAATTCGACCGGAAGCCTCTCATACTATCCTCATCTCGTTATTCTACGCTCTGGAGCTTTGATAGGTTTTATAGGGTTGTGGTACACGAGGTATTCTGGCCACAGTGTCCAAAAACAGTTAGTGGTTCATTGTTTTTTTACACCTTTTCTGTCAAATAGTTGTAGCCTATTTATGTAAAACTTTTTGAAATTTTTAAACGTCGATCCGTATATATGTGAACAATACTGGAAAACCTATTGGAACGAGAGAATAATTCAGAAAACGGTAGTTAATCAACAAAATGTACTCACTAAAGAATCCCATGTGACAACTACTGGAAATTACTCGAAACTGAGTGGGATCCGTATATTATTCTTTCGGCCATTTTGCTTAATTTTTAATAAGGAGCGCAACGCTTTTTGAAGACACTTCTGGCAATTTAACTCAATTTCCAATAACAGCTCTTTCACCTTTTGCCCTTTTCTCACTCAATTTCGAGTAACGGCCGTAACGCTTTTTTAGGACATTTTGTCCATATTACTCAATTTTCAATAGGACCATAACGGGTTTTGAGGACACTTTTCGTGCAGAGTCTCGGTAAAAATGTTTTCACATAAAAACGGATGCAACGAGAGTATAAAGTGGTGACACGCCGAGTTTCCACAGCGGAGCGACAAATACGGGTGGGGATCACGGCTAGAGGTAGCGAGAGAGTGAAACCAAAAGAGTAGAAGAACGGAAGTGGGGAGCCCGAGAGAAAACGAGACTGTTAAAGCTCGCTGTGGACAACTTGTCGCGGGGCAGAGACCTTAAGTAGCCATTCCTTCGCCGTACGGAATCAACCCGTGGTTACTGTTCCAACAACGTCAAATACACACTTTGCACTCGGATTCTTTTGTTGTTGTTGACATTCAAGGCAACTCAGATGCGATTGCTAAATAATCTTGTACAGTTAAAATTTCCCACTAAAACGTAAACTCTCACAGACACGGAGCCACATTATTTTGCCGAAACTTCAATCGGCCGAATCGTCAAACTTCTGAATGTTGACCAGAGCTGGTAGGTACTTGATTTATAGAATATCCGTTTCTATAATGAACGGCCCTGGACCTTGACTTCTGAGAGGCCAATCGCTCTAGTGGATTTGTATGTGACTAATAATAATAATAATAATAAATTCACCCCGCATTCCGTGCCTATCCGTATTAATATTTGGTAATTATTACTCAAGGATATTCATAACGAAAAAAAGATAAATTCTTCCGATCGTTTTTACCGAGAGCCCGTGAACTAATTCGAAAGTATTATAGGTCGCGTACCAATTGGATTCGCCGCGTGTATTTTCGAAGCTCGGTCAGATAGAACGTATATCACACATTCGTCTCTTGTCGTCTTTCCGCGAAATGAAAAATCCAATAATCGGAGATATCTCGACGCTTCGACGAAGGTGATCAGTCCCTCGAGGGTCAGAGTAGAAGCCTTGCCAAACAAAAAAAAAAAAACAAAAAATATTGATTGATAAAATCAAACCTTGAGGGTCGTCCTCGTGTCGACGGGAATGAGATAAAAAAAAAAGAAAAAAAGAGAAGATCGTCGCTGGAAACGCCCGGTAGGTTAAGGGTGCTCCCGTGACGGAGAAGTGACTGACAGCCACGAGGGTATGGCAATATGTTTATATTAGCCGTATAATGAATTCACGCTGAGCCGAGGGTAAAGTATTTGCGAACAGGTTGCACCAGCGTCGGACCCGATCGGGCAGATGCTCTTTTGTCGGCAGATGAGCTCCCAAAAACCCAGGGGGGATGAGGCTCGGGGCAGGATCGGGGGGGGGGGGGGGGCGGGCTAGTCGCACCAGAAATCACCAGGGGTGCGATAGAGAGGCAGACGGGAGTTGGTAAAATACAGAGAGGGGGCGGGGGAAGATCCGCGTACTTTGGTGAGCTGCAGTCTCAGTCGGATGATATCCCACAGGTCCCCGGTATACGCTCGGGGACCACCTAGGGGACTCCGCGACAATCCTGACCATTCGATACAGCTCAAACGCTCGTTTGCGCTTGTTTGTACGGATTATGATTGCTTGTACTTATACCCTCACCCCTCCGATCCACGCCGTAATGAGATAAAGTCGACGACGCTTGCGGTTACAGTCCTGCATACTTTCCACGTTATATAAAGTTTGCGCAACGGTAATCGCAGACGTGCTGAACTCGACCGCAAGCGATAATCGTTATCTTCCAAAAAACTTTTGATATCGGAACGTGTTTCCGTTATCCCTCTTAAAGTTTAGAACCGAAGAGTTTGACCGACCTCACTGGGACTTTCTATACTACATCTATACGTAAACGCTATCCACAGTGCCGAAGGTGTGACAGAATACTGTTTATCGGTATTTTTAATGCAACGCATCCGATACGATAACCGAATAAAAATTTGTCTACAACTGTTCGAAAGAAGCGGAAGCTATAATCGCGAAACGAAGCTCGAGTTTCGCGCTCGGTGCGCGGGGCGGCAAATCGATATGCGTATTAATATTAATGAGCCGTGTAGGCCCACGAGCGTTTACACATTGTTCGTATGCGTACTTTTACAAGAGTATCTATGTAACACTCGAGAGAGGAAGGCAGCGCTAGCGTCAGCGTCCTTTATCCGAGTCAATAGGTGTAGTATAGTAATCGTGCATGCGACAAATGGAACTTCCCGCCATTGAGCGGGCAGGTGGAAAAGCGCCTATGTACTTAGACTTTGTCTAAAAATAAGTTATGCCGTGGTAACTGAGCGAGTTGGACATTTAGCGCGGTTGGAAGTCACGTGTCATCGGGCGACGTGTATGTCCATGGCTTAATGCCATAAGGCCATACGGGCCGTGTACATGCATGGCCCATACGCTCGTACCCTTCTGGCATTAGACCATCGATATCCATGGCTGTAGGAGCGTATGTGTATTACATACGAGTGAAAAAGTAACGCGTTGAAAAATCGAATGCGTGGATAACAACAATAGAGAAGCGTATAATACGCGAACTGTACGTACAGTTGAGAGTCGTACGAAACGCTCGCACGGACCTCGGTCTCTTGGGATAGGAAATCCCAGGCGGTTATATCGACCCTCATAATATTTACGAGGCCGGCACGGCGTCGAGACTCCCAGCCGGTATCGCCGACTCTCTTCCTATATACGTACTGGTATTCGAGAAAAACGGAGTAGCGCAAAACGCGTATAAAATCACACTTGAAAACGAAATATTGGAATTTATATGCAAGCAAGCCCACCCCAATGGCTGTCGGTGTGTTCTTATACCGAGTCACGAGTTCCCCAAGGCGACATTCTTACGGCCGCATTACTGCCCCCAGCGTGACGCTGTACGATCGGCGAAGTCATTACCAGTCAGTCGAAGGGATATGATACGCTCCAAAGCTGGAATATCGTCGCTACCCTCTTCCTCGAGAATACCTTACGTTAGTATTGTTCTTTCGTAATGAAAGTGTACAATATAAAATATTGTGCATCGTCATAGAGGAAATTCGTGACTTTAGTATCGGAGCAATTAAAATAGTCTAAAACGTCGAGAAATTTGATTTTTAGCTTGCATCCGGATATTTGTGTATGTAATTGATTCTGGGACATCAGAATCGCTATAACTTGCGAACACTTTCGAGCAGCTGGTTGAAATTTGGTACACAGGTAAACTTGTCACATCCCTTTGTTCAATACAATTTTCATGAAAATTCATAACCAATTTGAGAGTTTGAGAGATTTAGAATGCCTGTACCTATTCGTATATTGCCGTTGAGATAACTATGACACTTTTCGCTCTTAAAATTTTGCAACGAGACGTATTTTTGTCATACATATATATTGTTTTATGTTCATGTTTGTGTTTAATAGTTTCACGAGCCTATCCCTTGTACATAGTAACAATGCTTGTTATGTAGGCATTTTATAAGACTTCTTTCATCGCAATTTTTCACTCTATTCAGTGAATATATTTACTTATTTCTGCGACATAGTCTCTCAATCTGTCATTGTCCATTTGCCGATACGTATTAATTAATTAATTAATTAATTAAATAAATACATTTATTTACAAAAGTTAGATCAAGTAGCGTGCGATGGAGTTATTGGAAATAGGTCTCTGCTCGACGTACCTATCTTCCATCGTTTCGTTGAATAACAATCAAACACGATTTTGATTTTCCCCATCAAGTATATCGAAATATTTCCGAAATAATCTCATGCCCTGACGCTATATGCGGAAACCGTGAGTCTCGGGCATCTTCGGGTTTCTCCCAGACTCATCACACATTCCTACAGCCAGACAAGAGCTCTCGACGTTCATTATTTATTCGTGAACCCTACTAATTTCATAGATAACAACGCTACTACTAGAGAGAGTGGGCGTAAAGCTTAGAGCAATATACGGCATACAATATTGTATACCGGTATTGTTTCAGGGTTCCGCACTATCCGGTATCATAGAGGAGGGTGGGGGGAGGGAGGGCGGCACTTCCTTTCATGTATACGCATATCCATCTCGTCCCGGTAATGCGACTACGATTTTTCAAGTACCCAGATTCACGTGCTGGCATTATAGAGAAACGAGAGAAAGAGAGCCGGTGGATCTAAAATCTTAAAAGCTCGCAAAGCGCATTGAATTGGGATTATGAATAAGGGATTCAGAAAACCCCAGGGGCGTCGATGGATGAGATGGCCCGGTGGAGTAGCGGTACAGCAGGAAGCACGGCCAGAGAACGAAAGGATGAGGGGGGAGGCTAAAGGCCAGGGGAATAAACATGCTTGTTGCTCGAGCTATGATACGCTCAACATATGCGATGCATTGTCGTCATATGCCCCGGTATACAACACGGGCCGATACACATTCAAGCTTTGCCCGACCCCCCCCCCCCCCCCCCAGCAGCCCGTGTCCTCTGCGTCGCTTTCCCAGTATCTGCTACAGTGGAGTCGCGTACACTCACACACCGGCCTCGTTTAGCCAAAGAAAAGAACGCCAAACCCTGACGAAACTTTTCTCAAGAGCAACCGGGCAAGTTGAGAAAAAGTAAGAAAAACGAATCCCCTGTTTGTGACTGGTAGCTTCGCACACACGTTTGGCTCTGCAATTGAGAATTCTTTTTTGGGAATGAGGGAAAGATAAAAATGTTTCGTTGTTAGCGCAAGAAAAAGGCTATGGTTTCGAATAAATATATATATTTTTTTTACTTCCCGATGTGATGTAACGAGAAAAAATGATCGATAACATTTTTTAGCAGATTCATAGTCTCAAAAAAAAAATTACGCATCTATCGATTTTCATATGATTTTGTTGTTTGGTACTTCCTTGACTCTGTTCAACTAGGAAAAACCAACTACAGAATCCAAAATAGAATCTTGGAAAATTAAAGCTTTATCCGATCAGCACAAAGTAGTATTCGGCGTTTTCCCAGTCACTGTTTAAAAGTCTAAAGTGAACAATTCTAAAATTCAAAATGGAGCACTAAATTTTGAAATTTTAATGATCTAGCGATTCTAGGATGAATACTTAATCCAACAATTTTCGTCTCGTCAATGAAATCGGAGCAAACTGAAGGATAACTGTTAATATTTAATAATTGCAAATCGTAATAGCTTTTTAAACCGTAACATTTTTATTCAAAATATCTGTTACACGTGAAATCAACAAGGTTTTTTTTAGCTTAAACGCATTTATCATCGCTAAGTTGTGTGCGTCACAATATCATACGAGATATTTTGCGATGCGAGGAGTAGGATGGAGAGAGCAAGGTGTTCTGTCGAGGCTAATTATCCGTTTGCTAGTTATCAAGTAAAAAAAAGTTTTTTTTAACAATAAAAAAACTTTTGGTAACTTTTTGTACTCGTTCTTAAAGTCGAATAAAATTATCCAATGTATTTAAACCTTTAGCAAAGTGGATGTTCAGGGATTACGAAACGTTCGACGGTAACCGAACGCCATCTGACGTCGCGGATGGCAACTACAACAGCGAATCTTCGCCTCCACGATGCACCAAAGAGACTTTGCGCATCAAACATTGATCAGGGCTTTTCGGTACTCTAACACCTTGTCTATAACGATTGCCGGAATAATTCTAATTACTTTTCTTTATAGTCTTTTTACTCACTTTTTCTTTTTTTACAATTAATTCGATACCAAAAATATTGGACAATTTATTCATAGTCGCAGATACATGCATTTTACAATACAGATGAAGTAACCGGAGAACTTCTTTTTAAAAATCTTTATTACCCGATTAGAATTTTTGTTTCGTCAACGACGCTTCGACGCTTCAACTGTACTTCTCATTTCTTGTATCTGTTCACCGCGCAACTTCGAAGCTATACTTTTTGAAAAGTATCGAATTATCGAGAGCACATTATTTTTTTCTTCTGATTCACGCTAAATAACTTTAATTATTTACACATTATCGTTGATACGTCGACAAGCTAGTAAGACTGCACCGATCTCTCTCCCTTCCTCATTGACTCACGATGTTTTCACACTCCGGATATAAAAATGACATTCTGTATCAGAATATAAACATTTTACGTCGAATTACTTCGATCGTAGTAACATTTTCGCTATCGGTACACAAATTGGGATCCCCTGAATGATCTTTTTTCTTCTGCTTGATAGGAGAAACGTCAAACGTGATTCGTATCGAAAATAAAACAGCGAAAAAACTACTCCCATGCGCGGTGCTGATGAGAAAGGGTTTGTGTGTGAATATAATTTCAATTGTTCGATCAAAGACGATGTGAAAACATCAATTATATATAACGAGATATAAATTATACCGGCGAAACGCTTCGGTCTCTGGGATAGGACACCTACGACACTCGGGTCAGATATTTTTTGTTTACTTTCTCCGTCGAACTACTTAAACTTATGTAAGTTTCGATTGTATTTACATCGCTTCTCGCTAAAATTCAATGAGGCTGGGGCCGCTTAATACTTTATATATTGCTTGATAATCGAAGAATCGAGTGTGCAGGGGAGGGAGAAGTTTTACGTTCGTAGGTTTACGAGACTCGCAACGGAGTGCCAAGTGCCTATGATAATTGACTTAATCGTTGTCACGAGCGCATGGAGATGGAGAACTAAAATAAAACGGTATAACTGCGCGCGATATTGTCGATAAGTTTTGAGAAAAAGTATAATGAACAAAAGCCGAGAGGAAAAAAACGGTGCTTTTTCCTCGGTGGCTTTGATGATCGTTAAATCCATAATAATCGTCCGATACACTCTGTTACAACAGTATCGTAGGAGACAGGTCAAAGTTCAAGTGATCGGATAAGAATGTTGAATGTTACTTGGCGGCAGTGTCAACAGGTGTCGCACATCTTGTTGGGAGCGCGTCTGGATCTACTTCCGGTACTGTACTCGTCACGGCTGCTGGCACACTCTCATCGGCCGAGGCCACCTCCATCGGAGGAGCGGCATCTGTAAGACAGTCGATTCAACTCGTAAAACTTCTCGATTGGAGGCGATAGAAAGATAAATATTATCGTCCATATCCAGTGCTGAGATTATGAAAATTGATATGCGGTACATTCTGCATCAAGTCGTTCGCCCCACTTTCGCCTGGTCTCAAAAATGGCAAATACATTATTGGCAAGTTGTATAAAAAAAAAAAAAAAATGTGGTAGTTAATTGCACATAAAACATGCGTTTTTAAAATTTGAAATAATACTCAGTTATACTTGGTACTCCAGACAAGTGTTGTGAAAAGTATAAAACTATTTTCGCACCATACGAAAATGGAATGTCTTATATTTTTTGTTCAATCAAACTGATAATATAATTTTTTTTTACAACTAGCGTTTGGAATGTATCAAGACCGAATATTCCAATATGAACGTACCGGGACACGCTGGATCGGCCATTAGAGAAAACATCTTTTCCTCGGGCATGTCCTTCGTCAATTCTTTGAAGTGGACCACCTGATCCGAGAAGGATTGCCAGAAGGATTGACCCTCGGGAATAGTGAACATCGCCTGTATATCCAGAAAAACGTAGGCAATTGCATCATTTTACATTACATACGAGATTTGCTGAGGAATTCAATCATACCTTAAATTTATTGTATATATGCTCAGCCTTTTGCCGTATCTGTTCGGCTTTCTGTTTGAATACAGTCTGCAAAATAAATGGAAAGCATTCTATTTTTAATAACCATCGATTACAGCGATAACAAGGATCTTTTTGAAGTGCATTTAATGAGAACGTACCACTTTCTCTTCGCTCAGTTTCCAGTCCGTCAAGTTGCCAATATATCGTCGCAACTGTAATTAAAAAGAAAGTAAACGCTGTAGTAACTGTTATGAAAATGTTGATTGCATCGTTTAAAATATATTCGTAGAGCTATTATACTACGACTTGTAAAGTTGCCAAGGTTAGTGTTTTCAGTCCGTCTTCCCTGTTTTCCAAGATATTCACAATCAAACATACTCGAAAGTATGAAATTTATAAACCGTGGAGTCTTGTTCTCTGAAAGAATATGTTGATTTTCTAGCCTACGCTCGCACTGCGGCGTCTCACGCCAGACCCGTCATATAATAATAATAACATATAATTGGATCTGAACTCTTTTCGTATTAAAATCTAACTCCATTACCCTTTTGACAGTTTCAACGATGTGAGGATGCTTTTTGAGCATCAATGGATCGATAGGGAGGGCCAGCATTTCGTCCATCGCTTGCAGGCATTTGTCTGCGTCAGCACGATCCAGGCCCAAGTTCGATTTAATCTGCGCGTCCAGTTGAAGCAGTTGCGATTCTGTACGGAGCCACCTACGACACAAACGTAACATAAAGGATACGTTTATCAAGTTACAGCAAGATTTAAAAAATTTGATTCTACTTTAGTTCTAGTTTATTAAGTCACCCCGATTACAAAAAAAATGTAATCAATTTTTTTTATTTTAAAACAATTTAAGAGTTATTATACGTCGAGATTGTAAAAAATCAGCCTTTTAATAGTGATCTAAACGGGATGGATCGAGACGCTCCTGGCCGGCTCGTAGGTATTCTACTTAATTTCCGAGTGTTTTTTCCTCAAAACCATATTTTTCAATATGACCTTTCAGTAACAACGGAAGCCGATTGATTTCAATATGATACGCCTTAAAATTATAATATAACAACGCTATATAACTATTTATATAGAACATAAAAAAACCTATAAAATATGTAAAAAAATTATCGTAGGGAAATAATATTCAAGTTACCTGAGCTTGTACTTTTTGCGCTGCATGACACCGTCCTTGGCGAGGAGTTTCTTATCGTCCTCTGGAACATTTACATTGAAGTCTAGAGAATCTTTAACATGTTCCGATAAAATTTCGCCGCTCTCTAGTCGAGCCTTCATTTTCATAGCGCTTCTCGTGACCGAGTTGTCCCATCGGACACGAGCCTTTTCGCTGTCAAACGATTTTGGTCTGTCTATATCTAGCTTAATTCCTACATATTCCCCGGCTAAAGTGCGTGCTAGAAGAAATCGTGCTGACGATGCATCCGAGGATGTTGTTATCGGTTTTAATTTATCCTCTGCCCCAGTTGCGTCTCCAATGTCGCTCTTTTCTTAAAAATCAAAATTCATGAACTCAGCAGCGCGAGTGACGATCGCGAAACAATTTATAGCTTACACGAAATTCCTCAATCTGTCGCGATTTATATCTTTATATAACTGTCGCGAAATTTTATCTATTGCATTGCAGAAAAAATGTAACAGCGATTACTTACTGTCTGTACCTGTTTTTTTTCTGTTCGGTCCGCTGGACGGGGATGCTTGGTTCTCGTTCGATTCATCGATTTTACTCTTGCCTCTGGCCCGCGATGTATTTTCTACAACACAACCATTATCTCATTAACACTAGAAGGAACAAAGTAACTATAATTTAATAGAGTTAAAAATTCGAAACTTATGATAGAATAAATTTTGTCGGTTTCAATGCGAGACAGTGAGTTTTTATCAACTTTATAGTAACAATAAGCTTCATGAAAAGTGCTCGATGATTTCAGTTCATCTTCACTTGAAATTTCTTAAATATTCGGGGCATTATATGCAGCATTTGTTCAGACAATTGTGTACGAAGCAGAATGTTTCGAAGGTTCACTTCACCATTGAATTTTTAATAACAAGGCAAACACTCGTCTTATAGTCATACACACCCGTCATTTTAACTATGCGGATGAAGTCTGAAACCCTCTCGGTCACATCTCTAATCGTCCTAGTGTTAAAAGATTGATATCGCTCGCTGGATAAGGTACAACATTGACGCCGATAAACTATTCATTCAATTACTTCTTTAATAGAATTTCTCAATGTTTAGTACAAAACTTAAGTAACAAAAGCAATGTGATACATAAAATAAGTGTTTGTTTGGTATTTGCGTTGTCAAAACCTCAACGAAAACGACCAAAGAATCCGAGCTCGTATTGATGACCGGACAAGTCGGTCGTGAGGTAATGTAAAAAAGATAAAACCCCCAAAACTATCGCCGTACAAATTTCCCTTTCCTCACACCGGAGCAAAATAGTTGTCTGTCCCGCGAGAATCAGAGCAACAAAAAACAATCATACATGGTGAACGAGATAAAAACACACGTCGCGCGGGTTCGTCCATTTATTCGTAAATATAGTGTAGATCGAAATCGAGTATCAAAAAAAATCCATTAAAGCAATCCTTTAAGGGATTTTTTTTCGAAGTTTTATCAAATTGAAAGACCGCAGACTTTTCTCCTCGTCTATCACGAAAGAATTTGTTTTTCCTAAAACAACGTCATGTAATCGCAAGTAATATGTTCATCCCGTGACAGATAACTGTTTTACCTCTGGGGAGCTTCGACATCACATCAATTGTAATTTTTATTTTTCTTCCATTATAGAACTTCTTTCGTTATTCAGCAGTATTCTTCGGTATTCGCTGCATCGCGCTAATCAAATATCTTCACGACTGTAGTAACACTTCTAAAAATAAAAACAATCGCCAATAATTTTCTTTAACGGAGAAATAACCGAGTTTTGTCGAGCATTTTTAAATATTCCTCATTCATAAAACAGCATTCGCTTTTTTCCAGAAAAAATGACCGAGTTTAATCAAATAAGATAATTAGTTGTACACCGGATCTACGAGTTGGACGGTCTGCAGACGTATGAGTTTTAGCTGTTCCAAGAGAACGATTCTTTTCAATTGTTTCGTCGTCAAATCTCGTGTCTCCTGACTTTCCGGAACCAGTGCACGACGATGATAGTTTGACGATGCCACACCATGTTCCGCTCCCCTCATACTACCCGATGCAACGGACGAACGATCTACGCTGGCAGTACCTTGGAACATTTTTTTTTATCATCACCGTAACTATAGAACGTTTAACGCGAAAGACTTGACGGTCTGCCCAAAAATCGATCACTACCTATCTAACGCTTTCTCTGTTAACAGGCTCACTGTGCGACAAAACTTGTAACTTTGGAATATATAAATGTATATATGCCATACATATAGAAAAATAGAAAATGTATGAAATAAAACCTCCTATAAACATTAATAAAATATTTTCAACGGGGGGATATAATTCTCCGGTATTTTGTTAAAATATGTGTTACAGCGTTGATTAAAAAAAAATCGAATTGCGAATTTACTTGCGAAAATAAGCAGTGAACCTGTTAATCTGTGTAAAAATGTTAACTACGCAAATAGCGCGAATGCCGTAAATCGCTGACATACCATTTTTATCGCAAGTCTCAGCTTCCTCGGAGCTCGAAAAGTCAGCGAAGCGTTTTGGCTTTATTTTACGACCGCTGCGACTGACAACTTCCTTGCCGGGTGATGTTTCCTCGCCCTGAGAATCGCCAGCAGCCTCTTGCTTCGGGGTTCCTTCGCTCATCGAGGCGGTTGAACCTTTGGCACGGCCGCGCTTCTTCTTCGATTCGGGTGTGTCCTGTATCGGATTTTAAACATTTTTTATCTCGTCGTGCAAGTAATAATTATTCGATTTGTAAGGAGCGATCGCACAAACACTTTAAACTTGAAAAAGGCTTGTCGACTAGATCCTATTTTTATATTGGGATTACTTTGCATACGGCATTGCTTTCTTAAACAACGCCGGTATATTTGATACTCGATCCCGTTAAAAATATTAATACACTGCAACGCAGCTGAATAATACACAATATTAAAATATATACGTACATATCGCTTGAGTAAAATTGAAAAGGCGTTTTTTCAACGTATATACATGGAAGATACGTTACTACATTCAATCAGGCAATATCGACAGTATTTCACATCAGGTGGTGAAACCGATTTTCGTCAAGCGCAAAAGAGGGTTAATCTATTTTTAGAGAGTAGTTTCAAATATCAAGAAACATACGTACAAAATTGTGGATCCATAAAATTCGCAATATCAATATAAACATTTTTGATGGGATAGTTTTTTTTTTAGCTTTTTATTGTTTTAGGAAGTACTCAGAAATGCATGTGTGCAGCATACTAAAAATCAAATCGTTAATTTTATAGTGATCACACATCTAAAAAAGTTTCCTCCGTGAGGAAGCAAAATATAGAATATTCAGAAGTATAGGATTTTCTCTACATCCAACAGTTAGCGGACTCCTCTTAAATTATAACAAAGAAGTCTTTCAGTTTTAACAGATATTTTAGTCAGGAATAACAAGAAGTGAGCAGACATTGGGACATTGTATTCTTCATTAATTTTTCCTTGGGATCCTTTTTGTTCGTGAACCCAAACTCACCGGATTATTAGGAGTAGGCGCTAGTGATTTGCGTTTCACAGGCTTCTTTTTGTCACCTTCGTCGATGACCAATGGCCCACTCTCCTGTCCACTGTCACTGTCAGCAGCTGCGACTGTGGCAACTTTCGTACTAGTTTTTTCAGACGCCTCCCCCGCAAACACGGGCTCTGAGGACAAAACTATTAATTGGCTCGCATTCCAGTGTCAGATTATTAATAATCCAACAATTTACCTTTGAGATCTTCCAATGAAGCCGCCTTTCCCTTGTCATTTCTGAGTTCCTGCTCAAGCTGCTGCAGGCCTTCGTGAAATATCTTTCTCTTAAGAGGCTTCGTAAATTTGTCCTTGTTATCCGTGTACGTGAACAACTCTTCGACCTTGCATACCGCCCTGAAATCAGACGTCTGTTAAAAACTTTCAAAGCGTCGTCGGAATAATTATTTTAAAAAAGATTCAGAATAAAAAAAAAAATTGCAAACTTACGTTTCTCCGGTCCCATAGAAGTATACGTTGTATTTGGCATTCTTGGTATTTGCATCGGTGACTCCCTCCACCTGTACGTAACAAAGTCGTTGTAGTGTATTGATACGACTCAATGATTTAAAAAAATCGATGGGACAAATGAGAGTATAATAAAACGTTTTCAGAACGTAGCAGAACGAATAATAGTCGAACGAAATTGCGTTACGAAGCAATCAGATTGATATGTGTGTAATAACCAGAGGAATGGCGGCTTCGGTCATACTATCGTCCACAACGAGCGAGCACCGATGAAACGTAAAAAGTCTCCGAGTTTACGGAGCAGAGAGTCGAGATTACCGGTTCGACGGGACATTACTTAGTTTATAATCGGCGCGATAGATACATCGAGATCGTTAAATTTTACTCACTCTCGCTGGCCACGCTGGGTAACCTCGAACTTTGGCAAACACTTTGTCACCCGCGAAAAATTTTCCCTTCAGTTTGACCATGTTTCCGTTCGACCTTGCGACTTTCGATGAGCTTTACTATGAGACCCTTCGCCCACGCGCTAAACTCCTCGTTGATAATATACTTCTTTTTACTATCAACTTTCACACAATGTATGCAACAATATCGCAAAAACCACCATTTGCACAAATACTTGTGTGTCGTTGCATGCCAAAGAAAAACACGCTAGATACGACGCCGCGTTCGTGTGCGTCTGCGCGTTGCCTCAGCGCCCCCTCGGTTCACCACCATCAACCACCATCTCGAGCCGGCGCTCCCGCCCAGTCGTAAGCATGTGTGCCACTGTGCGTGAGTCACCGTACAATTACATACGCAAGGTACGGTAGCGACGTCTTACCGTCGGGGTGATATACCCCAACTTTTCAAAATTCTTTGGCCCGGTCGAGCTCGAGACGCTTAGAACGCAAGGTTAGATGAAGTAGTCTTATATTTATTTATTTATTATCAACGGGCAAAGCCTCTTTATATATATAAAACTTGTCTTTTTTAAATAATATAATATTTTTCAAAAAATACATAAATAAAAAACATTGACATAGACATTTGTTTGATATAATTAATTATATTAATGCTCAAAAAAATTTTTATTAACAAAGTATTAGAATAAGTCGGAGAATAACCTCGCTGGTCGAGTGTAAATCTGCAACTGAAGTGAGTAGAAATAATGAATCTTGTGCTCGTTTCGAAACGCAATGAGAGGAGAAAAACGTTTCGATTTTTCGTATTTTTTATTGCACAGCGGTCACAATGAGCGACGGCACGGTTCGCGTGGCAGTGCGGATCAAACCGCTTGTTCCTTCTGAGACAGAGAAAGGCCGCCAAACGTGTATCGGAGTCGTTCCCGGCGAGCAGCAAGTCCAAGTGCGGAACACGGCCAAATCGTTTACATTTAACCACGTCTTTGGCCCGGAGGACGATCAAGAAAAG
Source organism: Ichneumon xanthorius (assembly GCA_917499995.1). Lineage (NCBI taxonomy): Eukaryota > Metazoa > Arthropoda > Insecta > Hymenoptera > Ichneumonidae > Ichneumon > Ichneumon xanthorius. The sequence goes on along the minus strand of OU824204.1, from coordinate 572,171 downwards.
TTCCATGAAACGGCTATTCGAGGCATCGTCAACAAGATCTTCAAGGATGAGTCGCTGTAGTCTTTCTATCATATTCTTATAAAACATTTTCTGCCACAAAAAAAAAATAATAGATATGAATTTTGTAATCACTTTAAAAAAATGTCCTAGAATTCTTTTTTTTTTTACGAGTAATTTCATTCCACTGTAAAATCGATTATTCCCTGGGACCTTGAGAATCATAACGAAGTCCGGAAGAAGTCCTTGAACTTTATTTAAAACCTACACTAAATACCATGACACAACGACTTGCTTTTTCTTTTTTCTTGTGTGAATGCCAGCATTTTCACCGTCGTCAAGAACTCCCTTTCTACACCCTTGCCACACAAATAACTTCTATTGCGATTATCGGTAAATTTTCATAATCCTTCAGGCGAACGTACAATAAATTGCAGGCATTTTTTGACAAAAAATATATTACATAAACACTTTAATTTTCTTTGCATGAATTTCAGAAGAAAAAAAGAAAATTTAATCAAATGTGAAAGTCAACTTTGAGACATGCGATAGTTTACGGATAACATTTTGTCTATCACAAGTCAACTAACGGACAACTTTGTCATAATATCTGAAAAATTGCTGCTTGGGTATTCATCGAAAACTAACAATTCAAGCAAGAATCTTTGAATTTACAGGCTACAATGTAAGGATCCTGGCATACGGTCAAACCGGGAGCGAGAAGACCCACTCAATGGGAACAAATTATTCCGGGGAAGAAGTCATGGGCGTTGTACCATGGGCGGCCCACAAAATTTTCAACATAATGGAGACGATGAACGATCACACGTTCAAAGTCACCGTCTCGTTCATGGAACTGTACCAGGAACAGCTGTACGATCTGTTGTCGGAAAAAAAATGGGAACTAGCAAAACGTCGACATTCGTGAAGACAAGAAGGCTGTGAAGGTCGTCGGTATTACGTAGGAGGAAGTTACCGACGCAAAAGCTACGCTGGACTGGTAAATCGTATTGAGGAGCCGAAGGAGCTCTGAACAAGCCTGAGGTGAGCGACCTACTATTAGTCGACGATCTCAGTGATCGAAAAATTATATACTCAAATATACACATATATATATATATGAAATTTTTTTTCATCGCAGACTCAAATCGCAAATGAAGAAACTTTATTAATTGATGCAAAAAATTTTTATTAATTGACTCCATTATTGACATCAATTTTTTTTTCCTACGCCTCCAAATTGCAATTGCAATCCAGAGATCTGCCAGAACAGGGATATAGAATATGTGAGTTGAGAACAATAAATATTGCAATCACACGAACAATTCATCCAATAACAATCTACAATCACATTTCGTTTCACAGGCGGTGCGGACGTTATTCAGCGATGAGACCGTGCTCGAATTCAATCGTATTGAGCAGAAGAAGCTCTGAAGAAGCCCGAGATGAGCGACCTACTATTAATCGACGAGATGGAATTTCGACGTTATCGCCGCGTTCGGATCGGTGTCTTTTTTTATATCTGATGTATCAATATCGCGTGACTCCTGCTGCTCCGCGCGCTCGTCGCCTCTGCTGAGACAGTTCAGCGTAGCTTTGGCGTCGGTAACTTCCTCCTCCGTAATACCGACGACCTTCTCAGCCTTCTTGTCTTCGCGAATGTCAACGATTCGCTCGTTCCGATCTTTTTCCGACAATAAATCGTACAACTGTTCCTGGTACAGTTCCATAATCGAGACGGTGACTTTGAACGTGTGATCATTCATCGTCTCCATTATGTTGAAAATGTCGTCGACCGCCCGTGGTATAATCATATGCCAGGATCGTTACATTGTAGCCTGTAAATTCAAAGATTCTCCCTTTAATTGTTAGTTTTCCATGAATACCCAAGCAGCAATTTTTCAGATGTTATGAAAAAGTTGGCCGTTGATTGAATTGTGACAGAGAAAATGTTATCCGTAAGCTATCGCATGCCTCGAACTCGACTTTCGGGTTTTAAAAATAAGAATAAAGGGTAATAAAAATGATAGTAAAATCATTCTTTGAGAAATGTTTATTGAACCATCGCTCGGTATTCCGTATGTCGTAGGACATTGTATAATACAGCTGAAAACATTTTAGATGAAGTACTCTCCGATTCAATCTTAAAAATAAACATTGTTTTTTACATAAAAATAAATAAGAACGTACTATTATTTATCACGTACACAATAGAATGCTGTAACGTCAGCGAATAAATAATAAATATTAAGTGAGTTTGGCCCTCAAAAAAATATATCAGGCTAATAAATAGTAGCATTCCACAATCACCGAGTTTTCGGAAAAACTTATCGAATCTTAAATAATGATTACTTTCATTCAAGTCTTGTAAAATAATGTTGCAGTCGTTTTAGAGCAACTTGGAAGCTTTCGTGACAACGTTGACGGCCGAGAGTGCCTCCTTAGCCGTTGGAATGATGTATTCAGCCGGTAGAATGAAGCCATGCTTGCCCTTGTCCCGCAACTCTATAGTGTACGCGTACTTGATCTTGAGTATCGCCTTGGCCCAGTCGTCGGCACCACCGGAAGCCGCGTACAGGGTTGTAGCGCTGTTCCCTACGGTGTACACGCTTCCAGCACCCCCCGAGCTCTTCATCGACGCCGCCGCTTGCTGACCCACTTTGTCGAGGTCGGCGTAATCCGGTGGCACTCGTCGATCGTATCCCCAGGGATAAAGGATGTACTGTCCGTAACTGTGGAACGTCAAGTACGCCTGAAACAGATAATTTTGTCAAAATACATTTATCCACAAAATCATGATTTTTCATTCGATTTGTATTTAACCCTAGTCCCATCGATTATAGCTTCAACTTCCGTTCACATGCACAAATTTTCACAAATCCGAAGAAACCTTAATCTTCGTTATTGGATATGGCAAGAATGGGTAGGACGAAAAAGTTGTACATAAACGGGCTATTATCAATCGATGGTCGATGAAATGGTATTAAATTTGGCAGGGATCGATCCCACCATAAAAATTGTATGACATTTTGATTTTTTTTTTCTTTTTGTGAAAAAATGATTGCGTATGGGAAACTTCGATTTCCCCATGTTTCTTCTCAGTGTATACTTATGCCAGAGCATTGCCTAAACTTTAGCAACTAATGTCGAAAAATAAGGTTTAACGATCGTCGAGTCTAACGCCCGACCGTACTTTACTGTTGACGAGAGATGAACAGGTAAAACTGACCTTGAAGTCGGCCGCACTGGCCTCGAAGAAATTCTTGATGGCGTTGGTCTCGGGTTCCGAGAAAGGTCCGGTACCGGCGAAGATTTCTCTGCAGGGTTGTTTGCTCGTACCCAGTCCACCCCATCGATATCCAAAGTTTCTATTGAGATCCACCCCGATGCAAACGCCACCCTTTTCGGGGCTGCTTCTGTTTTTTCTCCACAATCGATCGCCCCGGAACGTGTACTCGTATCTGTATTATGTAAATTAACATACCGCATTAACAGTATAGGACGCCGCAATTTCAACCTTTTCTCACCGGTGATGTACGCAATGTGATTGAATAATTGGATTATTCGAGTGTCGAGAGTTCGAGAAACGAGGTCCACTTACCCGTCAGGATTCACAACTGGTAGGATGTAATAGTCCGCCTCGAGCTCGTCGCTGTTCTCGACCAAGTGATTGATTATGTACGTGACAGAAGCCGGGGAGATCCATTCGCGAGCGTGAATACCACCGTCGATCCAGATAGCTGGCACGCCTGGTTCTCCCTTGCTGATACGAAGCACCTACGAAAAAACAAAATCTCATCCGATTTTGTACGAGGAAAACAAAACATGCAAGATCGGATCTGAGGATCTCGAGAGAGCGCGTACCTTCAGCTCCCTACCCTCTACGGAAGTGCCGATAGTCATCACCGAGCAAAGATCGGGAAACGTTTGGGCTAGATAATCGAGAAAGCCATGAATGTCCTCCAATCGATGGTAACTCGACCATTCCATTCGATGACCTGCAGCAATCCGCTAATTGGAATCATTCCATCATAGAATTTGTGGGTGAATAGGAATAAGATGGATGTCCTACAATCGTTGGCAGGGATTTAAGCTAATGGAATTTTCATGATCGGGGGCTCCCGAAGTAGGACGAAAGAGGGGCGATTTGGAACATCAAGTATTAACGTATATTATGTTATCCGGCGCCCAGCGAGCCCTAAATTCGCGGCTGACAGCGATATGCAGCAAAAAAATGAGATCGCGACATGGATATTTTTCATTTTTAATGAAATTGTCTTACTTTACCCAAATTTTTTACCTTGCTACTAGTTTTTCCAAATCTTCGATGGATAGCGCCGATTACTAGGACATCCAGCTTAATCTCATTTCAGCAGGAAGCACGCAAATTTTTTTTTTTTTTTTTTGCTCTTGAGAAAGCTCACCCCTAAAATGCCATGTATCACTTCCACCACCAGTACCACCACGCACACTAGCTACGGGATAACGAGGAGGACGTTGGGGACGCAGATGGTAATGTCTACGTTGCGACTTGACCACGACCCCCTGCCACCGAGCGTAACGAGCTAGAAAATTACTTTGATCTTTCATGAGGAGACTTTGTCCCTATACTAATCTCTACAAGTATTATCGAAAGTATTATGCGTTGCAGTTACATGTTTCTAAGCTCGCTCTTATTCATTGAAAACACAAATTTTAATCGGCCAAGCCATCAATAGTCTGGCTAAGCTTCCAGTGCAATTGGTCCAACTGGGTCTTTAAATTCAATTAGAGTGGAAGCTTACTGCAATAGTGTAGTTTCCGTTATTATTTAGCTTCCCCATGCAGGAAGCTTTGTCAGTAAAAAATCAAATAATCCGGTAAAGATTTCTCAATTCCATTTTTCGACGTTTTGGAACATTCTGAACATGTTTACATAAAAATCTCGAAGAAAATAAAATGTTATCCACCATGAGGAAGCAATAAAACACGTTTTCTGCCTCAAATCAATGGAACCCCTGCTTCCCGCCCCCCATTTCCAGCCAATTTTAGGGATTTAATGAACATTCTCATATGTTACTTCGCCGAGACGTTGAGGCAATCATAATTTCGTCATTACCAACAATTTTCGTTTCAGTGTATATACCAGCCGCGCTAACGCGTACCAGAATAACTGTTATGTTAATCAGTATTGTCGATCACGAGGAACTGGGTTAGCAGGTTGAATCGAGTTGCTGAGGCCGATAACCCCGCTGGAAGACGATACGTAGGACTAGTCTCACATGGCATCGTATAGGAATCACGCCACGTCTACGAATGATCTAGCGAACCATTAGCATTAGAAAGGCTCGATCGGATCTATAAACGACGAAAATCGGCGGCGTGGAAGATGAAAAATGAACGTGTGTTAATCAAGAAGTCAATAAGATGGGCGACTTTTTTTTCTATACCCAAAACAATGAGCGTAATATAGTGAAAATATTGACAATATAATTACGCTTAATTTGGAGGAATTTTTTGTTGGAAATTATCTAATCATCTAATGCTAATCAAAAAGCCAATCACATGGGCGACTTTTTACTTCCATACCCAAAACAATTAACGTAATATCGTGCAAATATTGACTAAGGCCATTTAATTTATGTTACAAAGAATGCTTTTGCTGTTTATTAAAGCTTAGCAGTATGCGAGTTTGACCCGGATGACGTGTCTAGACCGAGGAGCGAAATAGCGCAAAGCAATGAGTCTGCGAAAGCATAGCATCAGTAAATTCCTATCTCAGTGTAGAACGAGCGTCAATCATAAACACATATATATATATATATATAGTACAAATGGAATTATGATGAACAGACCTTTGCGACCTTCCAATTCTTCCATGTCTTCGGGCGACGGTATAGGATTTTCCTGGTCGATCGCTTGCTGAAGATCCGGAATTATAACGTCGTATTTGACTTGTCGTTCCCGCAGGAAACGTGAAACCCGGGGAATGACATCGGGACGTACCAGAACGTCTACTGCTGAATCGTTTCCCGACCACATTGAAACCTCTGCGAGTTTTTTTTACATACACAAAGATATTAATTACTCTAGCATCTTGCACTCCCTTGAAACACTTTCGGAGTTAGCGCTGTTATTTCTAATGATCTACATTACAAATTGTAGCTATCGAGTTACTTATCGTCTTAAATGGTCACAAATATTTTTTTTGTTAAATTGGCTAGAAAATAATTGCGGAAGTTTTCGGACAAAAAAGTTTGTTAAATGCACAAATCTTTTTTACTGCGTATACTTGTTCGTATTACATACGAACCATATACGATAATTGTTCACCTCGGTCGCAAAACGGTCTCTTAATGACGTAAGCAAGAATTCTTACCTCCGGTTTCTTGCAAGTAAGAGACAAATTCAGCGTGTTCTCCTTCGGCGAGAACCCTCCATAGTTGAGCACCCTCGTATGTGACCCTTTCTTCCGGTATCTCGACAGCTTTTATGATAACCGAATCAACGGGCTCTTGTCCCTCGATAATAGGCACAGCATCCGCTCGGAGAGACTTCTTCGAACGTTCGATCGGAGCTCGTGATCGAAGATCGAGACTGGAAGCCTCGAGGACGAGGAGGAAGCCGACAAGAAGATGAACGACGCCGAGGCGTACGGTGCCCCACGACCACCTGAACGAGCTCATCGCAACAAACTGACCTTGCTACGATACAACTCGGCACCTTTTATAATATTGGCTCTCCGTCAGCAGCGAGGCGACCGAGAGTCCACAGGAATAACGGGATCCGCAAGAGTTGGCGTCCTCTCGTCTCACGCGGAAAACACGAACCGATCCGAAGAAACGATTCCACGCACGAACCTCGACGGAGTTCACCGTTTGATTTTATAGTTGACGCAAAGAAACACGCGGTAACGAACACGATCACCGATAAAACGGCCGGCCATCTCGTATACAGCGATTGCAACTTTAATAAAACGAACGCCCTGGATTCTCCGTCCTGCATCTCGATGATTTTGTCATAACTGTACGACGCGAGAGCGAAGTTGTGCAATGAGCAATAATTTATGAAGATTCAAGCCGCAAATAACGATGTACGATCAATTACGTTCAACCGCGGGAAGAAATCTATACGTGTTGTCGATTCTTGCATGCGCGAATTACTAAATAAGGAATGTATCGATATTTGTTTGAATCTAAAATTAAATAATATCGTTAAGGAAGTTAAGCATTTTTTTATATTTGTCGTAACTTTAAAGCTTTGTTTTCGTAAAATTTTTTATTTATTTTCGAAATATTCATGAAAACGTGATCGAGATATATTCAGATGTTTTTGTTCACTGTAGCGTCGAAGCGACTTGAGCAAAGGAACGAAAATCCATGCATCGATGATTCACTGAGGTTCGTAACCCAATTGCTTCAGCCGCTTTGGAGTGGGAGACACGTAAAACATGTGCATTGAACAAAATATTATCTGCACCGATGAAGCGTCTAACGCAAAGTCACATCGTCGCTTTCCGTGAGCGCTGCTACGGAAATTTACGTACCCCTTACACGTACTTTAACATTTTTACACACATGTGTCAATAGCATCTAACATGTACGCTCCATTTCTCTTTTCTCTGTCTCAAATTTGCCTTTAAAAAAAAAAAAAAAAAAAAAAAAATTAGTTTACATAGGACGGGAGGGACCAGCGGGAAGGATCCGAAGGGTCTTGACTGTTGGAACGAACTGCCAGCTGTAGCTGGTAAGGTTCGGTGGTGCTTCGTCGTGTGACCAGTCGAAACGAAGCAAAAGCACATAAGCAACCGAGCAAGGACGATGACGCGTTGGTCGAAGACTGTGGCGTGTACCGGGGGCGGTTGGATTCCAGTTAACGCGCGGCCCCCGAGCGTCTAGTGTCCCCGGTGACGTTGCAGAGTGCCAGCGTCGGATTAATACGCGCCACCGCGGCGGCTTCGTACCAACGAGCTTGCTACAAGCCTCGCGTAGCATCTCCGGCACCGACGCCAAGCCCCCTGCATCTCCCGCTGTATCCAAAGTTATTACGCCGACGGGTTCGAGAGCGTCGGTCTGCATTTCGATAAAACAAAAAGTCTCGTCGCGTTCGGCATCATTCACGGCGTGTACCTAAACGAAACATCATGAAGCTACAACTCGCCGTTCTCATCGCCGTCGCGCTCGCCTCGACGAGCTGCAAGGTACCGTAAAGATAACTAAATGTACACGCGAATATGCCCTGCATCCTTATTTAAATATATATTATTAAATATATATATATATATGTTTGCCGAGTTTACGACAGCCTCCGCTATCATTTATGACGCGGTTTAAGATCGCGGAAGCAGCTTAACTCGGCACGATTCTCCAGTCGCTTCATTACACATCCGGGAAATTATAGAGGGAATAACGAGAAAGTCCCTCATCACTGTGAATTATTTTATACTCACTGCGGAACGAACTATCGCCGACAAGAGCCTCGATTAATAAACGATAATTGACATAGTAACGATATTTATAATTTTCTTGGTTTTTACGGCTAAATCTTTCGTAGAGTAAGGCTGTTCCGGTGCAAAATAGTGATGAAATCTTCGTTAAACTAAGTTCGTCATAGTATGAATACGTGCGTTTAATAAATGCCGAGGTATCGATTCACAGTCGACTGTACTAATAGACACGAACCAGCACAATTATTTATCCAACGAATGCTTTTTTTTTAAATTTATTCAATTCAAATAAATAAAAACAAATTTCCGCGGTGCTTTTATTAGCTTGATGGTTTTGTTTCTTCCGTTTCGAAGACTCTTTTTTTGCATAAATTACATTACGTATCTTTTATAGGATTGTCAATTACAGAAATTGGAGCAACCTCTCCGGACTTCAATAAATAAACGAGGCCGATAATTTGTTTCGACGTTTTTTATCGTAAACATTTTTTCTCCCGAATTGAGGCGAGTTGGTTGCGTCTCATTTCTTCGAATCCGAGGGTGGAAGACGCGCCGGAAATGAGATTAGCTCGAACGGCCGAGTAGGCGAAACGTATGGCGTTACACGTGAAAAAGACAGAATGATCGGTTTAAGCTACGCCACCAGTGGCAGCGATTCTCGTTTATATACGACGTAAGGTTTCCCTCTGCGGCGTTGCCGTCGTCGTATCGCACCAATACCAGTACATTGACTCGGGCACACGTGCCTCTATCCCTCTCATACACGTAATGAAATGACCAGAGATGTGTTTGACCCTCAAACACTCGTACCGTTGAATGCGCCCCGAGTCCCTTCTCTTCCTCGCTGATACCAAATACGATGATAAGGACGCCACTCGCGTGTCGACGTTCGAATCTTCGCGTTGGTGCACGCACTGGACCTCCCGCCCACGAAATTTTCCTATCGCACGATACCACACAACCGACATTCGTAAATTCTCATAATCATTAAATGGTGTTCAGCTTCACATTCTCACAGCATCGTCAGGGAAATTCGAAAAAATTTGTCGCACGAAATTACTACTCGTAATTACACGATGGGAAGAATTCTACTTGAATCAAAAATGTGATTAACACACACATGCCCAATCAAAAGTTCGAATCGGTCAGACTTTTTATACTTCCTCGGACAACGGAACCATTAAGAACAAAAATCAAACATATCAAGGGTGTTATGAACATTGATTTTACATGATAATAATGTTGAAAAGTTATCGACAAATTGATGAGAGAAATAATTATTTAACAAATAATTGGGAAATCTTTCGTTCGGCTTTAAAATATTTTCATCGGTTTTCAAATCTTCTCTTCAACTTTCGGTACTGAAGATATTATAAGCAAAAAAAAATTGTTCCAGATGGAAGGTATTTACAAAATGACGTAAATTTTTCAGGCTACAAGCTACAAGGTAACGGAGCAAGTGTACATGGACATAATGATAGACGATTATCCAGCTGGTAGAATAATCATCGGATTGTTCGGTGAAACGGCGCCGAAAACTGTGAAGAACTTCGTGACTATCGCGACCGAAGGTATCGAGGGCAGAACTTACTCGGGCTCGAACTTTCATCGAGTCATCAAGAAGTTTATGATTCAAGGTACCTGAACTTTTTCATTACGTCATTCCAATTATTGTTTTAATGAAAGATTTAACAATTAATGCTACTTCTCTCGTGCGTTCATTCAGGCGGTGACATCGACAAGGGTGATGGCTCAGGCTCTATCAGTATCTACGGCAAGTACTTCGACGATGAGAACTTCGACATCAAGCACACGGGTCCTGGTTTCGTGAGCATGGCGAATGCAGGTGCAAACACAAATGGTTGTCAGTTCTTCATCGCCACCGTAGCAACACCGTGGCTCGATGATCATCACACGGTCTTTGGAAAAGTAAGCAATTTCCTTCAACCTATTTTTTTATAGTTTTTAAAGACAATATTAGCAGTAGCAATAATGATAATAATAATCTGGCATACATTTCGATATCTTAAAACTTCTTTCAGCTCTTATCTTCTACGATTAATTAATTAAGGTCTATCATTTATCAAACGATACTAACGAGCTCCGCGCTCCGTTTTCCTGTTTCTCAGGTAATCGAAGGTATGGACGTCGTGTTCAAGATCGAACAGACGAAGACGGACACGGACGACAAGCCCGTATCGCCGGTGGTGATCCTCGAGAGCGGTTCCATTCCCGTTAGCGCGCCGTTCTTCATCTCCGACGATCCTTACGAGTAAAAAAAAATCGTTCGCTTAACTTTCACGACTTGTTTACCGGCCGGCAGGAATCGTGGTCAATCTTATGCCTCACGATTCCCGAACGGCACTCACGAAAAAAGAAGAACCATAAATCGCGGCAGTCCTTAGTTCTGACGCGTACAAATTTATCACATATGCCTTACTTCACCTTTTGCGGTAAAACTCGACAAAACCATAATTAGACTCGAACAAACTGAAAAAAAAACATATGGTGCACTAAAAAGTGTAGTAGATACTTCATATATCAGTATTGTATATATATTTCTTTCGGTGCCGTATACGCATAAACACGCTCATTGCCAGAATGAAATAATAAATTAAAGAAATGTATCGATCATCGATCAATATATTTTTCATTCCTGTTGAGCGATGATAGAGATTATACGAAAAAAAATTGGGCTTTCACATGTCCTTAATATTCATTGACACGCGTTAAAGAGAGGGGGCGGGGTGAAATTTAATAATGTTTACATTGGAGCGAGAATCAATGCCAAGGACTGCTAGCGTGGTTGAAGCTCGGTTGTAACATATCGCTATTAGCCGACCTACATATCAGCACCGGCAACCCTAACCCGACTCTCTCCATCCTCGTGAAGCATCATTACGTGACCGATCTGGGACAGTGGTTGTCAGTTACGAATCAGATTTGTCCTCGGACTCCCTGTAAACATGCTCCATCGGCCATAATATCTGACTCGATTAAGAGAAAATTATCTGCTGAGTCTGAGAACCGCTGATAGCACGATTAGATCCTGTCTGCTCCACACTAAACTCGCTGTTGCGACGTTCGCTGTCGCGCAGTTCGTTCCTCGCTCCCTCGACCGACGCGTCGAAATTTGTAGATCCATTACATGCAGCAAGAAAAACACCCGTAGATCATAGATCCAACAGAATCGTGCTTTTTTTTTTTTAGCTATTCTACAAATTCGTCTAATCATACGAAATATGTGATTGCGCGAATATATACAAAGACTGAGATATAGAGTTCCGTATATAGTTGAGTAGTTAAGCCCGGTTTGTAAATAGATCGTAGTAAATAGTAATGTTTTTTTCGCACTGATGTAACTACCAAAAAGAGCGTAGATTTGTAAATTTTCTACCAAACGCAGGCCGAGCAACCTGTAGCCTAATTAAATATTCATTCTTGTATTTTTATTGTTGTAATGAGCGACAGAATAAATTCGACGACACGCATATTGTTTTGCTTTGTATGTGATCCCAGTTGATCCCTCGTTACAATATATTTGTTTCAGTATTTTAGCCATTTGTGAAGGCGGAGATGCGAGGTGACACGTAGTTTCAGCCATTATTAGGACATTTAATAGGAATCATCATTCGATAATTGTCCATTTGTGTGTAACTTTTTCGTTCCATATCTCAAAAAATGTAAGAGATAGAGTGCAAGTAGGGATTTTTCGAAAAAATCATGAAGTCTCTAAATCCATACACGCACGCACACGCATACGCACTCGCACAGACATTTTTTTATAAATCTAATTTTTTCGACGTTTCAGACCAGTCTCAACATATTCACACACAAATCTCCAACCATAAAAAAAAATTAAAATTAAGCTTCTTTTATGTGAAAACAAAATTAGTTAATTATTTTACAAGGACAGATTAGTTGGTCAGCAGTAGACGTACCCCTTAATTTAGTTCCATCCCTTAGAGATTGTTGGTCAAATAATGTAAAGTTATAATAAGCCATTCGGAGTGACGAGAAGATGACGTAATGTTTCAGTATCTGGAGCTGGTTCAGAGCAACGGCGATACCGCTTGGCTTCAGCTTCTCCATTCTTGGTTTTTTCCACTGGATGATGAAACAGCTGGACATATAAATAAGTTAATGGCAAAAATCATGGCGGAGTCATGGCTGCGTGACTCCGCGGCGGAAGTAATCAAGGCACACGGAAGTTATGAATTATCTTCCAATTCTTGAATAATCGGAGTGAAACACGTAACTCAAGAGTCGATAAGAGAAAATCTCTCTTGCAACAGGGGTACTGTGTACCAACTGTTGTCGGGATACCGTTGATCGATAAAACTGTGATGGCTGGCAAGCTGGTCATATTCGAATTTAAATGTCGCTGATTGTAACAATTTACAGATAATAAAACAACTGAAAAAATTCGCTGCCATTTATCAATGCATATACCATTGATCAAATTATAACAAGGAAATTATATATATATTTTTATTGATAAATAAAAAAAGTGGGAATTTTCAAAAAATTTCTGAAAATTCCGACGACAGTTTTCTTGAGGCATAATTATTTGTCTTTAAATCTCTATTTAGACATTAAACATTTTGTTTTTTATTCTGAATGAATTTTGAACTATGAAATTCGATCGCGTAAGAAATGTCCGATGGTCGGCAACAAAGTTTTCACCTTGCGCCACCGTTAGTCAATGCCGTAAATAGTGGTAACAATTTACAGGCAATACAATTTACTTGTGAAATAAAGAGGGTCACACTTTGCGTGCAGGTGAATCGTCAGTAATCGTTCGATGACCTCACCCGTTTGTTCGCAACTTAACTGTAAGATTATCTTTCAGTGAACATTCGTTTTAAGGAACAGCTCATTCACGAGTCCCCATTGAGTTCCCCCGGTAAAGTCTCAGACCGGCGTAATATCGCACGACGCAGCGATTCGCAGGCGTCTCGCTGCCTGCTGCTATCAACTCAGTCGCAGTCTGACGGCCGATCGTTGCTGGTCCTGGCCGCTCTGTCCACATTTTGTTTGTCGCATCATCGTTCCAGCTGTTCATCGCGTGCGACACCGGGCGAGCGGTCGTTCCATCCACGAAACGCTTAGTGAAATATATAAATCTTAACGGGAGAAAAAAAAATATACGATCGGCTTGATTTCGAAGCCGAAAGTTGACACAACCGCGGAATGCCGGTCTCGCGAGTTCCAGTGACTCAGTGATCTCCGACCCGAAGTGATAAAAGACGGCCGTGACATATAGAAAGACTGGAGGGTGCGCTTTACACAACACATGATACCGATGATTAAAAACAACCTTGTAAGAGTGAAACAAGGGTGAAGAGATTCAACGATCGAGAGAGATCGAGAGGCAAGGCATCGATCGCCGAAGATCGCGGATATTGATCCGCATGTTGCTCCATTCGGGGGTAGAAGAGCGCGTCAACGAGGTTAAGGTGATCGGATTGCACGAGGGATGTATTGAGTTCGCGAATCGATCACCACTTGCAAGGTAAGCTCGGGTCAACTTGCAAGGTAAGCGCGACTATGCGGAACTGTAAAACTACCCGCCACTACGAAGGGTAAGAGAGTTTTAGGGGTTGTCAGCGACTATTTTCGATCCCCGACAACCACCCCGAGTCAGCTGACTCGGCCGGTGGATGCTCAACTGTCTCTCTGGATTTCATCCAACGGGAGGACACATGGAATTCACTGGTATTAAAAACCGATGTTTTTTTGTTGTTGTAAAGTCCGAGTTAGAGTTCTGTTACTAGAGCCGGTTCCGCGTTTGAGCTCACAGTCTTTAATATTCATGAGATAAGGGTAGCCCGCAGCTGCTACTCACGGGTTACGACATTTCGGAGATGCTACGACGTGGCGGCTAAATTTTTTTTTATAAAAAAAAATGAGACGGAAGAAATTTTTGTTTTACGACGTTAACGAATGATGGGACGCAGACGATCGAAATGTGAACTTATACGTCTGTCTTATACGTTCCTACCCATCGCGTACCACGTAAGTTAATGACGAATTTATTAACGAATTTTTATAAACGAAATAAGTTTGTCTTTACTTTTATTTAAAATTTATTTCCCATTTAGAAATTTCAATCTAAAAAAATGCTGGGCACGTGCCAATTTTTATTTCGCTTTATTTTCAAATTTTCATGTCGGCACTACATTCATATCGCCGATTGCAATACACCTTGCAGAAACTTTCTGTATTTTCTTAAAATGTGTCTTCCCGCTTAATGTATTAGTGACTTGCTTCAGGCGTGAATTATCTATGATAAGAAAATATCGTAAGTGTCACTGGTTTTTTTTACATTCCTACTCCCTTAACAACACTGAAGAGTCATAGCTTTTCGCGAAAAACGAAGATAGCGTAGTGACTCACCGCGGACAGCACACTTGATATTTATTTATCCGCAATGTTGATGTATCCGGCACTTACATCATTCTTTATCCCTCCAAAGTCGTTAAATTTTGCGTTCATAATTCTGGAATACGAGCTCGACCTTCTCGAGCTTTACGATTCGGCACGTAAAGTCACTGGGGCTAACGCTGGAGACAAAAGTGGAACGAATGCCACTAAAATATGGAGCCTGCCTACCCGTCACATTTTTACGGCTTAATTAGATATTCATTTATTTATGAACAATCCGATAATGCAAAATGAATAATTCAATGTATTTCACAATTTGTTTGACGAACGTTTGGTTAACATTCCGCTGAGAGATACATTCAAGGCGGCGAAAACTGGTAAAAGTATCGATAGGAAGAGCGCACACCCGATCGTCAACGTAGAGATAATTAATGCGCGTTTCTAGCATACGGATGTCAATTATCGGCTGCTTTCGCTTCCGTGCCGTGGCGTGCTGCTCGCTATTCTTATCATTTTACTATCAACTAAGCGCGAACACGTAAACCAGTGTTTACCGAGACCTTCTATACTACCAAGCAACGCCATGGCTGCTACAGTACGTAAAAAAGTATTTCTTATTCCAACACAATGTGAACCGGTGAGCATTCGTTGTTGCGGCAGCAAAACAATTCGCCGCTACAGCAAAGAATGTGCAGCAGTCGCTAACGAATTTTGTACACCAGCAAGATAGTTTGTTGTCCTTATACACTGATAAGCAATACGGTTGAATCGACTAAACATTCGGGCAGATACTTTCATAAAAATACTTAGTTGGGAGAAAAAAATATTTTGATGACTCCAAAATATTTTGGTGAAAACATCTAAAAAATATTTATTTCAACGTCCCTGCCCGATTCGTTAGTTGATTCAACCGTACTTTTTTAGTATTAGTAGGGTAAAAGTGGTGAATATTGCCCACCTCGATTAACACGTAAATCAATGATATATGGACCGGGCCATATTCCCCACTTTTACACTACAGTGTATTCAGTAGGTAAATTAGTTAAGACAACAAAATTCTTGCTGTAGCAAATTTTTTTTCCCCGTGTGCTAAGCATACAGCGTTCAGGCTGTAACATTAGTAATGAAAGAACGAAAGGATATCGTCGCTTCAACACGCACGTGGTCGCCGAGCGTGACGAACTTGTCAATGCCGCGGACTCCGGGAATGATTAGTACCTGACGCGAGTGATGTCATATCGTGAGACTCGGAGCAGCAAAATCGCATGAGGCATACTTTAATAATGACATGGAAATATTCACTAACCCTTAACAGGTCTGTGGCAATAAATTTTCTTCACACATGCATTTTCCGCCACTAATAACTAAAGTTCAGTAAAGTGGTCGAACTATGTAATAAAGAATCATTCTATAGACGTTTATAACTCCCAATTCCACTATTAAAATAACTGTCCAGTCTTCTACTCAGCCGATGTAAATAGTTTCATATTTGCAATGTATACACACCATTCCCATAAAACTTTGAAGGATTATTAGTTCTACGTCAAATATGTACATCCCAATTATTTACTGACGATGAGACGCTCTCATTTAATTAAGCAATCCTTCGCAGTCGCGTGTTGCACGCAAAGCGTGTTAACAGGGGTGGTTACAGGGTTGTCTCGCGTACCGTATTATTGTCATTATCCATGCGTGTCCGTGCTCGGCCTTCCATAAGGGTGTGACGCAGGTGAGGGACAGAGGAAGTGAGCGTGAGAGAAAGAGACTTACGCGAATCAGGGCAGAACCCAAAATGGTGATTGCACAATGAATTATCAGGGGAAATGCGTTGAGCATCGTAACTGCTTTTATCGCTTAAATCCGTCGGATAAGGACGGAATTGCAATTAAAATATACTGAGACGTATTAAAAGTAAGAAGTTTAACGTGCATCGCTATTATGTCTTTTCGTGAGCCTCTGAAATTTAATCTTTTGAAGAATCCATTAGTATGTCTATACGTCGGCGTCATCGCAACATTTTCGTGTATTTTTGTCATGTTAACCGGAGACTTCTCCAGAGGTCACGAATTTCAGGCGTGGCAATAAAACCCCTCCCACGTACGAATTTAACACGAAACTCCACGCGTTCCGCGGTCTGGCGATCCGACTCCAAAAATATTTTTCTACCAGTACATTTACGCATAAACGTTTCCAGACGGAATGATATCGGTCAACCGCGCGATGGGAGTTTGAATTTTATTCGACAGATCGGCCAAAACGGTGCCGCTTTGTCGTTGAATTCTTCGATCGAATACGGCAGATATATCGTGGCCAATCGAAATATTATATGCATGCCATTCCGGATGCAAGAGCAATAACCGTGTAATAGCGCGACGATGAAACATCGCGAGCATCGATACGCGGGCTCCAATCGGGTTATCGTCACGAGGCTTATTTCCGGATGAAGCAGTGCGAACATCGAGAGAGTATCGACCCTGTAAGGTGAACCATATGAGAAGCGAGAGTATCGACCCGAAACTGAACTATATGTAAGACAACCAAGAATCAACGGCCCCTCGTCACAGCGGCCCCATTGTAACAACATACACCCAATTGATACACACCTACACCGTGCTCACTTTCGTTTTCCGGTTACCCATTCGACTACCCGCGACCGAACCTTCGTGGTATCGCTACATTTCCGGTCGAGCCCTCGAATTCCAGCTCACGTGTATACATCGCTTCACAAATTTTGCGAATCGTCCGATTAATGAAATGTAATTAATGTAGCGAGTATCGATACATGACGATAGTGGGGAGACTTCTCATGCATCAGTCGGTTGAAGCGATACGGACAACTCGTTTTTTTGCGGGCTGTTTATCTTAAAAATAGTATTTTTAAAGATATTTTTCCATCCAATTTGACTCTTCTTATTTTTCGCCAATTTTCCGAGAATCTTCCTTCAACATGTACAAACTGCAGAAAAATGTTGTGTTATGAATTAGATTTTAAGAAACGAATTATTTTTTAATAATTATAAAATCGTGAGCCTTACTAGTCTACTGTTGTCTTAGCTACGAACCTCTTAGCTACGGACCTTCTCTTTAGAAATGTGCAATGCATCAGTAAATAATGTAAAGTGCATTCCACACCGTGTTCTCGAGACGCGGTACTCTTCGTTGCATATGAAGAGTGGGCTAGTGTATTTTCTCGCGCAGCGTTTTTATATGTCGAATCTATCTATCTATCTATCTATCTATATATCTATCTATGTGTTGTTCGTACGTCTTCGCGTGTCGTACGTACATCAGTCACGCCTTGTCGGCTTTTCGAAGAGGGGTCGATCGAAGCCTCCCCAAAATTGTTAAAAAAAAGAGGGTCGTAATTGCTCGGTAATGATGATGGGAGCAGCTATCCGTACACGCAGATCCACGAAACCACCAAACTTTTTTTACTTTCAACCTTTTGAGGAGTCCCTCGTGGAGCAATTATTTTAACATTTTTAAAAATAATTGTAGATTACTAGCAGGTTACAATGGCTCACGCGCCTCGGGGGCTCGCAACGATTCCGTGAAATAGTTTTGGTTTTATCTTCGAATCCACCATAACCTGCTATATATGTATATGTATTCTATAAAAATTGAACCGCTTACAATGCTGCGTCAAAACTCATGTCGAAGCCATGTGGCGGAGCCACATCAGATCGGGCGGTAGTCATATGAGGTAGTTCAGACATTAGTAAGGAATGACCGACCAGGCTGGACGAATATCGCTCGGATCCGGGCCAAGTTAGATATCACTAATGCTTGCCATATCAGGCCAGCCTGAGGTGGTCAACATTTGGACCGAGCCGATGGTTTTTCTAATAGTCAAATTTTTTATGATACCCACTTGACCTGTACAACTATGATAATTTTATTCTTATTGCTGATAAGATACTAACTGATACTGACTCAAGCAGCACCCGTGTAGTAGAACACTAATGTACGCATAACGGAAAAAGTAGCAAGGTTTGCTCGACGGTGCCTTAGAAACTAAAGATGTACCGAACTGGGGAATCCGACTTTACAAGATATCGGGAAGAGCGGGGCAAAATAAGGCAACGGGGCGAAACGGGATTTTCTGGCAAAACGGTGTTTTTGGGCAAAACTAAATTTTCCAATCATTTTTGGATCGGACAAGGTCTCAAAACGGGGCAGAAAAGCCTGATGCATCGATGGGGCGAATCCGGGCATCCAAAAATTATTGGAAAATGGTTTTGCCCCATGCCCCGTTTTGCCCCGCTGCCCTATTTTGCCTCGCTCTACCCTAATAGTAGTAAGTTCATACAATTTACCTAACAGCCCGCGAATGGATAAGTTTATTGTTAAATTGTCCAGAGACTCTTTTAGCCCATTACCACAAATCGCCAATGATATACTCGACAATTTAACAACCGTCAACGATTTTTCGTTGGCTCTTTCATATTTCATCGGGGCTCGCAGTTTCCAAATAGTCCAGGTATGACTGGAGTAAAATTTGTTGGCTAGCCAAGTACGACAGGAGCTGGCCAAGCACGACCTCAAAAACAACGAGCACCGCGCCAAGTCCCTTGGATCACCAGATTGTAGATCGGTGATAGGAACGGTCTGTTAGCGTATACCTCGCCCGACGTCCTCGGAGCCAAACAAGATGAGAATTCGTGAAATCCGAGCACGTTTCTCCTTTTTCCCCCTTTCGTCGCATTACATTTCAACGTATTGTTTGTCGCGACTCTGGCGTGGCCGGACAGTACAGCGTGATAATTAAAAGTCAAATCTTCAGCTTGCAATCTCTTGGGGAAACGAAAAGGTTTATCTTGTCCGCTTATAAATAGAAAGTACGCCTATCTGATTTCGTCACGCAATATCCACAATCAACAATACAATAAAGATTCAACGAGTTTCTCTGGTAGAGTAAGCTCAGTAGTTTTTGCAACATAATAATTTCCGTGCGAGTATACCAAGGTATAAATTTATGAATTTAACATAGCTCGAGCTATAAACGGGAAAGCTGTATCTGGGTCGGTCCGCAGCGCTTTAAACTTCACCATAAAAAGACGAGGACCGCACGGAGGTATTCGACTGCAGCGGTACCAGGTTACTGCATCCTTATCGATCGTCGTCCTCCCCGCTTCACTGCTGCAGTCACGTACTTCTGCAGCCCAGTCAACTTCCCAAGTTTGTGATGCCACGTCTTAAATTTCTGTTTTCAGGGTAGGAGTTCAGGAGAAATTCGAGGATGGGATCCTACTGGCTGAACGTGGCTGTTCTCAGGGTCATTATTCCAGCGACCTTCGCAGCATGTGAGTAAAATCGTCTTTTGAACATTTATCGGTACGAACCGCTCTGAAGGCCGCGTGGTAGAAAGGTACGAAGGAGAATGGACTCAAACTGTATTATAAATGATGGTTCCATGACGCAACAAACCATATCTTCACGGTACCGAATCACGAACGGGTTTCCTGAACCCGTGTTGTGGTGTTGCGATACCGGCTGATGAGATCACAGCGAGAAATAACCTCTCATATATTGTGTGTGTGTAACGCACCGGAAGATGAAAATAATTTGTTTGTCTGGACAGTTAATGAATGTTTGATTACATCTATTGCCTTATTATAATAAATACAGCTACGGCTTTGTGCACCCAAATAAAATAATCGAAACAAGTACCATTTTTTGGGTACTGGTATATTATACTTCGTTCAAGCATATTTATTTTTGGGCGACAGGATAAATGTTTGACTCAGGTATTTTCTTCTTTGGATGTTTTTGGAATCAGCGAGTAGCGTGGTAGACAGATATTCTAAAAGAATTACCAGATTTTATTCATGTCGAATGAAACATAGAGTAGTATGTCATGAATTATTGATATTCTACGTCGACCCACTCACGATGAATTGAAGTAGATTAATTGAAACCAATAAGGTCACAAAGCTTGTAAGAAACAACCAGCTGAAAGTACCGTGTTTGTTTCGGCTGACATCCGGTCCTCTTCAAAGCAAACTAATAATAAAGCAAAAGAGAAAAAAAACAAAAGAAACCGAAAACAATAATATCAATGAAAATAATTCTAATCCCATACAAGGCATGTAAGGAAATAAAGTACTAAAGTGTACTGTAGTAGAAACAAAAATTCGATTGTCAGATTATGGTCTGGAAACATTGTTTGTATGTCCCAGAATGCAACAACGCGTCTCTCGATATTTTTGACTGTTTTAAGTACTCTGACATTAAAATCTCGATTTTGTGTTTTTTTTTACGAAAACATAGCTTCCTCTATGAAGAAACAAAAACTTGATGAAAACAAAGCTTCCTCCAAGAGGAAGCAAAAAGTCATTAGCATGCCGAAGTAGAACATTTTTTTTTTAATCTTCCTATAGGATCCCTTGGCGTGAGCTTAATATACGTGATAAACCTGATGAAGGTCAGTTAGGTCAGTGAGTCACGATATCGGCATCAAAACAGTAGAAAAGTAGCAGCCGGCATCGAGTCTCTTGAAGTATTATGTCGTCGTGCGGGAGTTTCGAGAAGGGTCATAATGTTGCGTGTTAAGATGCTGGCTCAACGTAATGTCGAAGGGTCTCCCACTCTATCTTCCCGTTCCAAAATTAGAGCGACCACTCTCTAGTCTCAGCAATGCGACGCCACTATACGTCTCCACTCTCGTACTATATACCTACTACTGTTCCGTACCATTGTCGTGCGACTGGAAGAAACTGTGCAAATACACGAAAACGACGAGGAACCAACGTGCAAATTTATGATTTCATTGTAGTTACTCGACAATTGCGTCAAGCAATTCTTTCGAAAAAATGAAAAACACAATATTTTTACGCGTGTATAGCCTTGTCAGTGAAAGAAAATGATGAGGAAGCAATATGAAAACATCCAATTTTCAAGATTTTTGTTTATTTGATAATGTATTAACCAATTGATGATTAAACAAATAAAAAAAAGTATAATCTTCATAATATCAAAGAGCAATACCGGATGACAAAGAATCAAGTAGAAAGGGATTAAGTATTCAGGCACCAGTTGGTTTCAATTGTCAATACATTTTCGGCTAGATTCTGTCTCGACTCTATGTTGAGATCCCATTTCTGCGACCTTTCGCCGTATTCCCACCGCTTCTGCAGGAAGTGGGTCACTGTGCTCAGTGAATCCAGACTCGTTACACCGATTCGCTAGTCGGACGTCGTCCGTCGCCCCTTCCTCGGCAAACGAAGCTACAACTCCATTCTTTGTATCGTTCCTACCCTCGGTCTGGTCTTATACGACTCGCAACTGCCAGACTTTATTCGAGCCACGAATAAACCGAATTCCTCACCACATAACGCTTTCGCCGTCCAATCGAAGGCGTTCTGATTTTAGAAACCCTGTTGTGAATGTATGTAAATACGCGCTGAATTTTTTGCAGCTGCTATCGGCACGCCAGGAAATAATTAGCGTCGCGTTTTCAGAGCTCGACATGTGTGTCGTTGAAGCGGCTCTCGCTCGTTAGCTATCTGTTGTTAAAGGAATTATGACGATATATTTTTATGAAGAACATTTAGAAGGAATTGCAAGGGAGAGCAATAAAGTGACGACTTCGGGCAGTCATTGTGACTTCCCCTAATATTATCGATGCCCTTTAAAGAGGTGCTCACGCTCCCTGCATTCGTAATTTCTTGCTTCCTTGTTCGAGACTGATTTCAACGACCTTTTTAGCCCCAGGGATTTGAAGTAATGAATTCTCACTCGTAGAGTACTTCATATGTAAAAGATTACTATGCGCCAAGAAAAAACGAACAAGAGGACTTTTTGTTTGATATACATTGGAAATATTTTCAAATCGAAGAGGAAATAAGAGCTAACATTATCAGAGTGTTACATGTAAATTGCATGTAAGTTGCCATTCACGACTCAGCAATATAACACTGGTATTTACATAAAACATTTACATTTACGTCAACAGACATAAAATATTTTTCGCACGAGACTAGACATCGGAAAAATTAGACGTCAGTACTGCGGGTCTTTCCTGTGAGCCGGTATTCGTATAGGGCTTCTATCGCAAGTTCACTCTCGGTAATTTGATGCTCGCCGCTGTAGACAGCGATCCATAGATCGCGAGTATCGTCTTGCCGAGGGACGATGGAGTCTTGCTTAAAATAAACGTATGGCAAAAGTGGTGGAGTCAATTATAACCGAACAAAAAACTTCACATATAACAAGTACGCTCAGAATTACAAATACTGTTTACAAAGATGCAATTTTGCTAAAAAAAAAAAGTATGTTAAGGTTATGCAAAAGCGGGTGGAGCTGCGGTGATGGCAACAAATTGCGAGCCAGATCTAAATCACTCTTTCCTTATCTGTTCCCGTCCCTTCCCTGTGGTTAGTATGAATAAAGATGTATCGGTATAGTGTTTTTCCGTTGCGCATTTGATAAACAATCACTCGCCTATCTTACGTCGATTAGCCATAGTCGACACTTTTATCCTACATATAGATAGTTGACGATATCGTCGTTTTCTGCACAGGTACGATATGGCGACCAACCGGCCTATCCCTCGTTTATCTCGTGTTGATGCTGTACTCGCCGATGGTGCCGATTCCGACGCACGAGACGATGAACGGCCATACGGGACGTTATCTCATGGCTTGCATGGTCCTTAGCTTTCTTACTTCTCTGACACAACTCACTTTCCACGTGGTACTGTTGTCGCTTCCGCCGTATGGACACTTCCTCGAGGCCTGTACTTTCCTCGAAGAACTCTTCAGGCATTTGGGACTCGTGAGAATGGATGGCGCATCGGTATGGGAAGTTTTCTTCTGGCTACTGCCGGAAATCGTGGCACTTCCCATTACCGTGGCCATGTACTGCTTCTGCAAACGTTTGACATGGGAAGCTGTGAAGGAAGATGACGAGAGCTCAACCGTACAGCCGGCGAAGAAAGCCCACGAGGATGCAAAAAGCAAGGTATATATCTTCCTGGAAGATCGACAAGATCGAATAAAGCCACGCAAAGGTCGCAGAAATTCTATTTATATAAAATAAAATTCCATTCATTACCTACTTGCATTCGAATTTTCTAATATCTGCTTTAGGTCAGCGGTTCTCAACCTGGGGTCCATGGACCCCCAAAATACACGAGGGACCCCCAAGGTTAAGAACCACTGCCTGAGAATCGAAATAAATTGACATATCGCGTTCAGCGTAATTTTTATTCCTCGACAACAAGATGCGATGAAAACCGCGATGAATGCCATTGGATACGTTTATGAATCCCTGAAATGCTTTCAGATCATCAACGTCCTCGGGATGATCGGAACTTACGTAGTTCTCGTGTCGTTGTGTTGCGTTTCCTCGCTGACACCCTCGGTCGAGGGTGCCTTCTACTTCCTCATTTTCATCGGAGCATCAACGTGGTGGGCTTGTCACAAAGAGTTGCTCAAGGGTTTTGCGATCGTCTGCAGAATCGTAATGGCAGTCGTGGTTGTCAACATTCTCGTATTAATGGCCTATCAGAACCAGTGGTCGCAAGAATTCGTTCCAGTGAACAGTACCTGGTCGAGATACTTCGCACTGGATCCTTACTACACCAGCAACTGCAGTGATCCGAGATATGTCGATTACGTCGATGAATCCGACGAGTGGGCAAGTTACGGATACGCTCTGGGACTTTTCTGGCTATATTATGTACTAGCTCTGCAATCACAGTTCCTGTTCAGGAAACCGGTGAGTAACTTCGAAATATTCAATCCACTACATCATCAAATTTCGTAGCCAAGGAAAAAAAAAAAAAAAAAAAAATACCGTCAGGTATACTCGTGTCGTATTACATAAGTGACAACTAATACAACTTTCTGACTAACGTACGTTATCGCAATTCTATTCGCTATGTGGTATTCTAATTCTTAAGACCGCTGATATATCGCGTTTGGTGACTATACATCTTCCTGCGCCTCGAAAGTATTCTATGCAAAGTCCCGGTAGCTTTGACTAACGAGCTCCGAGCTTACAGGCCAAGGAACCGGCAAGATTGAGCGGAAAATTGAAGAATCTGGATACCCCGCTGTCCCGTCACGTTTCCATACGGCGGAGGACGCCATCGCAGAGATGGCAATCCGCAAGGCGAAAGGCTCGCGTAAGGATCGTACGAGCCAATCAATATGAAATGAGACTATTTCTCGATGTCGCATCAAACTTTTTATGTTTTATAAGTTTTATAGGCAGAAGAAGCATCAACAGCACCGTTAAAGCGGTAGTCCTGTGTCACGCTTTGCCAGTCGTGATTCACGCTGTACGGTAAATGTACCAGTTTTTGCCATCGAAATGTAAAAATGAAAGAACGTTGTGAGTACAACTACGTATACCCACTAACATTTTCTGTGAAAACATGCTTCCAGTTTTAGAATTAGATGGAAGTAAATGAAGTACGCCTCCTGCGCAACCTCTGATTATTCTGTTCCACAAAAATCCACTTCCAGGCCCTAACAACTCTCCCTAAGAAACTTCTCCTTGGGCCTGATTATTCTAAACACCCTGACGAGGTCAAAGTCTCGCCAAGTGCCGTCTTAACTGGTGGTTATTTCAAATCACTCCCAGGTCAATGCCTCCCCCGGGGAAACATGTTTTTGCACATGTTGTAAGTCAACTGCGAGTACTCGCTAAACAATTTGACCGGAATGCATTTATAACTCTTTTTTTTTTGCCATTTTACCCCACCGCGAAATTACTTCGATTACGGTTTTTAAGGACACTTGACCATTTTACTGCACCGTCGAGATCAGGATGATAACGCCTTTGAGGACACTTTCAAAGCATCCCGCGAAACATGTTTTCACATCGATAGATACATAATTAACGTAAGATATGGCAATGGTTGCATTTACCGTACCACGTACAGGATTGATCGTAGCTTTTTATTAAGACAATCACTCCGACCCGGAATCCTTACTTTTAGTTTTCGATTTTCGAAATTGATCGTTGCCTGCCAGAACTTCGTCGTCTTTATGCTAATCTTTTGTCATCTACATACCATTTATACCTCTAGATATCATTTTGTTCTTCTTCCACTTGTTCGATAACGCCCAATAGCACATTCTTTCACCTTGGATGGCTGCAGCTGTTTTTTTAGTTTGCCAATGTTCTAGAAGCCGATTGTGCCAGCGTCGATTCAGCCCGACGAGACAACTCCCGTACGTATATTAAAATGAAATGCTTCTGTCAGATTAACTAACCGGAGATGGGAGTCAACGTGCTTGCATGCGTACGTCATAGATCAAGTTGCCGCAATAGAATCGAACATTTTTAGAACAAAAGAAAGAAAAAGTCTGGTGTGAGGTGTAGGACTGTCGCGTTAACGACACGGTGAAGGTAAATTGTTGCTGTTTACCGCACGTGTTTCGCACTCTTGGCTTCGACTAACGTTCACTTTGTCAGTAGTTCCTAATTTTCGTAAATCATCGTCGTGTTCGCATTCTGTGATTGTATATACGTAAAAATGTAGCGTACAGAATTGAGTACATGAAAATGTAATAATCGAGGAATGGCCCGGCGAGACAACTGATCATTAATTATTCCGGGAATTAGTTGATGCGCTTTGGATCCGGCCGTACCGGGCTTCTTCAAGACTCTACGGGAAGTGTCATCGTGCAAGATGGTCAGCAGGACGACAGTATACAAATGCAGTCGCTGAGCGAGGGTGAGAACTCGTTAACGTAATTAATTAAATCCAAAGGTCTTCGGCTTATTTGTAAATAATTTGCAAAAGTTGTTCCAGAAGATACACCCGGAATTGTGGAGCATGTTATCATGGCTGTGTATTCGATATTCCAGCTGATAGTGAGCTCGTCCTATCTGGCGACGAACATTATGATGATGGTAAGTCACGGATTTTAAAAAACTACTCTGCTCGCTAATAAAAGTGGCTTTGTGTTTTTGTGACAAAACATAAAATCACGTCTATAAAATATTATCGGACGGAAAAAAAAAACTTCATATTCATATCAGGCGCGTAACCGACGGATATAGCTTTGACAGCACTTTGCAAAAAATTGTTATTAAAAACGTGTCAAGGTCTTGACGTGAGGTGCCTCGTATGTGTGTTACATTAATAAATTTTAAAGTTTCATTTGCAATTCGATAGTGGAGGAGTGTCACGTGTCTCTGATTCATCTTAGGCATGGAGCATAATGTACCACAGCTGGACGACTTTCGCTCTACTCATGTGGGCTCTCGTTCTCTGGATGGTGCCGAATAAGCGTAGCTCGATGATGAAGTGTTCTCCGTTCATCGTATTCTACTCGACACTCTTGCTCCTCGTAGGATACGTTTACAGCATGAACCTCACGGAGGAAGAATTACCAACTACAGTGTACGGTATTACATTGGCTGAGATCGGTTTCAGCAAACCTGACCAATTGAGTAGCTGGCATCAAATTGTTAAAGTACGTACATCGATTACATTTTTCGCTGCAAATCGATGTACCGACTGCTAAAAAAAATCTGCATACAACTTAAATATGTTCAGTGCGCTTTCATGTCGATGTTTTGGATCACGATGAGGCAATACATGGCCGAGAGACAAAAGCAGCGAAGAACTTCGGCCTTAAGGGACATGGTAGCACCCTTGCATGTTTCCGTTTCCACCGCGACTACAGCAATGAATCAAGAGACTCCGGAGATCAAAAGTCAATTTATGAAAGACGTTGGACGAGTCGTGAAAAAATTGCTCATCAAATTTTGGATCGCCGTTGTCGCGATTATGCTCTTCACCAGTGGTATCACAGGAGAACGCATGACTGTCTTCCGAATCATTTACATGTCATTGTTCCTGCTATTCGTTATCACGTTTCAGGTGATTAGAAAGAATAATTTAAACCCATCTCAGCATTGCACTATTCATATTTTTGTATTGTATCATCGTGTCGTAATTTTATTGCAAGATCTCGTGGACCGCATGGAGAAAGATGATGTACGGTTTTTGGATCACCGTAATCGCTTACTCCGTCGTCATGTTGATTCTCGTCTACACCTATCAATTTCACAATTTTCCGAGCTACTGGGACTACTTGCACATCGACAAAGATCTGTAAGAGTCAGTTATTGATGGAATTATTAGCTTTCCAAAGCGCTCTTACGAATCTTACGAAGCTCTTGCTCCGCAGGCAAATGGACATTGGTTTGGAGACTTACGAGACTAAAGATCTCTTCGTGCGTCTTCTGACACCCACGTTCTTCGTAATAATCACGGTTCTGCAGATTCATTACTTTCACGACGATTTTCTTGAAATAACGAACATAGAAAAAATTGGGTAAGTCTTCAATATTTTACTCATCGTACGGCAAATGCAGAATAATGATATTTTGTCGTTATCTCAGGCTCGATACAGTATCGAAACGCGGAAGCTTAGGACATTCGCCGAGTACTGTGCCAATGGCCTCACCCGTAGAAGTTCAACTCGCGGAAAATGAAGAAAAGACAACGATATACACGCTCAAACAATTAAAGCGTACGTATATTTTTTAACAAATACTTTTCTACGAGTAATATACTCAAGTGTATAAAGAATACCATGATTCTCAGACATGTCCAAGATGGAGAGATTAGCCCTCATACGGACAACGCTAAATCACGTGAAAAACTTCTACAATTACGTGTGGTTAATTCTGGAGATCCACATGCAAAAAATAATTTATATCTCACTGATCCTCCTCTGCGTCAATGACGTGAGTACCAAACAACTTGTTAAAAAACCCTCCATTAAACGGCAACGTAAATGAGGTACTTCATCACACCAGGTCTGCGCGATCAATCTCATCTTCGTAATCGCGATCGTCGTGGCAATAAACTTCCAACGAAATATGCAAATCATGACGATAAACGCGATGGCGAGTGTCATAGCGTTACTGATGGTCACGAAGATGCTTTATCAAATAAAGTACATAAATCACGAGAACTGGAACGTTACGTGTGCGGTACGATGATAATTGAGCAAAATAATGGAGCGATGAATATATTTCCTTCGAGTAACTAATCAACGATTATCTTGTCGACGCAGAGAGCCGATATAAACGACACGAACCACAACACCGACAACGGTACGGTCTACAATATCGCCGAGTGGATCGGAATGAGAAAAGCTCAGCGTGGTCAGCTTCCGGACTTGCTGAAGGGTTACATCGGCATCGTTGTCGTGACGACGATACGAGCGATCATAATGATTCGCCAGTGTTTCCACAGACACGAACTGGGTGAGGCTTTGGAAACGCCTCTGGTGATGTTCCCGAGCATTACCCGAGCGGACGCCGACAAGGGAATCCCGGAGTGCCTCAAGTTTCTCTTCAACTATGGTTTCTACAAATTCGGCCTCGAATTTTGTCTCATGGGTCTCGTGGGCCTGATAGGCATTAGACTCGATTTCATCTCGGTGCTCTATGGTGTCTGGCTTCTCGTTCTTTTCTCGATGAAGAGAACCGTTACGGCGAAAATATGGCCGTTCTTACAGGTCTTCGCGATTGTTGCGCTTCCGATCCAGTACGCTTTCGTCGTTGCCCCACCCACGTGGCTCTGCATCGGTGAGTTATTCGCCTTCTGACATATTATTAAACAGCTAGATTAATGTCTAATAATACATACACGGGATAATAATGTACTAGACAACTTGACAATTAGACCGACGAACACGGAGACTCTAAGACACTAACACAGCGTTGTTCCCAGGACCAACTCGAGATTCGATTCGTTTTAGGCACTAAGCGCGAGTCTAGCGAACTATATTAATTTTATTATTTACTCCCGACACAGATTATCCTTGGGGCTCATCGGAGACACTTCGAAGACTCCAGGAATGGATGTATTTCCCCGATCCCGAATTCTCACCAAATCCGAAAAAGCTCATATGCGACTTCATCCTTTTGCTGATGATAGTCCGACAGAGTCTCGTCTTCCGTATCGAAGTTCGGAGTCGTTCGACTGGCGAAGAGTTCGTAGCTGGCCACAATTACTCCGTTTTCCAGGAGATGGACAAGCCAAATTTTGTTAATCCTGTAAAGGATTACGTGTCAAATATTCATTGCTGGCTCGATGTCGTCAAGCGCGGCAGCATGATGAGCTTCATGTGGATCACACTTTCGATAATGTTTCTCGCCGGCACCAAGAGAACCAACATATTTTCGCTCGGATACTTGATCGGTGCGTTCATCTTTCTATGGCAGGGAAGTGATTTTTATTTGAGACCGATAAAAACTATTCTCAAGTGGTGGAACTTTCTCATTGGTTACAACGTCGTTGTGATAGTCTCAAAGGCTCTCCTTCACGGTGTGGGATGTGTTCTTATCAAAGAGGTGAGTTATACTCGCACTGTTGTTGTGCGTGCGGTTCGTA
Organism: Ichneumon xanthorius; assembly: GCA_917499995.1. Lineage (NCBI taxonomy): Eukaryota > Metazoa > Arthropoda > Insecta > Hymenoptera > Ichneumonidae > Ichneumon > Ichneumon xanthorius. The sequence continues at coordinate 541,989 of OU824204.1, read as the reverse complement.
ATACGTATATATGTTTTCATGATTGAATCTGGTAGATATTTTGGATTGTTACAACAGGCCCTTATAGGGCCCTGACAAGACCTAGTCAGGGCCTCATCAGTTCGCGATGTAACGCTCCAAAATTTCCACTACAGAAAGTGTTTTCACAACTTCGATAATTTTTTCGATACTTCTATCTTGCATTTCGAAACTTTCATCTTTGATGTTCCGTGCATGAACTAATCAATTTTTTTAAATCATTATAATCAGATGTAATGACCGTCTGGACGTTAAATTTCAGCCTGGTCCATCAATCTCATGGTTGATACAACTGTTGGGAATCGCGTGGCATAAAAAAGTTCGTGGTTCGGGTATAGATTACGGTGTGACAAACAGTCAGTCGTGCGAGGCACTGCGCGCCGACATCGACATGGTCTGGGACGGCTTGTGTTTTGCTTTTCTCTTGATCCAAAAGCGTCTCTTCAAAAGCTACTACTTCTTCCACATAGTGGACGAGACAAAGGCGATGAGTATACTAGCTTCGCGGGGAGCCGAGCTCCTCGAGAACTTGCATCGCAACCGAATCGAGTATCAGGAGAATGAGGAGAAGGCGGTGCTTCAAAAATTGAAGTTTAAGATGGACAAGATAAAGGCTGATCAGCAGAGGATTCAGGGTCCGAGTTACAGGGAACCTGCGACCCACAAAGTTGGTAAGATCTCGACATTTATAATTATAGCGTATTGTTTATGGGTCTAAAAAATGTTACCCTCAATTAATCAAAGACAATGCGATTGGTCGATAAGTAATGATTATCATTACATGATATACAGCAGAGATGCATCATTTTTCATGTGCCTCAATTTACGAACAGTAATACCTACGAAAAACGATTCCTTTGCCAAGATTGATGTTGACGCAAGTCAAGTCCCACATTTAATCGCTAGGAGCGCTCTTGATTCGCTATTATATCCTCACAGAGATATAAATATTATATCTTAAAATATCCGCGCGATATTTCATTTGATCACGATAATTATCCCATGCCATTATTCATGATTATGACAATAGTAACTTCGAATCCAGAACATTGTTAAGTTTAAGGATTACTAAAATCGACGTAATCGTCATCGTCTGCATAACTGTTGATTTATCGCACGCGTCCGCAATAAGGAGAGGCACCGTTGGCGAGAGCATCGAGCGTTAGTTCTTGCGTTTCTTCGGGTCACACGCCACCGCAGGGTTACAGAACACCGATTGACGAGGATGACGATGACGATGACGAGGGCGACGCCGATCCACCGCCATTGACGCCACGCGCAGCCTCGCTGTTGCAAGCACCTTCCCCGAATTCCGCGATTTTGACAGTAAGCCTCGATGGCTATCTAGAACCCACACGAATATCATTCGGTTCGCCGCCTAGCAGCGAGCTCAATCCCCGTGGACCCTCGCCCGACGAAACCTTTCCAGTATTCTCACCGCCTCCATACGATCAACCAACCCCGTGTCATCGTACGAGCCTTTCCAGTAGAGGGCATCGAAGACAATCGAGCTATACCGGCGGACCATGGCTCTCGGAGCTGCACACACCGAGAGCCTCGATCATCTCTACGACTTCGCGATCCCCGCACTCGCATCACACATGTAACCCGATCCGGATATATTCATCGAAATTCATGGAAAAAAAAAACGCCTGCCACGATGTCCTGTACATAAGCTTCCACGCGTTACCTAGTCCTGTACGCACTTCGAAGACTTATCCTCGGAACAATTTACTTAATCGGCAATGTTTAGGAATTCTACAAAACGGGACTTTCGCATGCTGCGTTCCTTCAATGTTGCGTATTATTTATATACATATTTCAGTACCCTTTTTTTCTTCTGTTTAGGAACCCTCGACGAACGATGTACAGATCTATACCTACTGTATGTACCTTCCCCTGGCGGATCCGATCAACCAATGATCGATCGAAAGTCAACGTTCAATATGTCCAAAATGTTAATTATAAATTGCCCGTAAGTCCAGGCATGTGTGGTGGACTTGGACCAGTTTTTATAATTATAAAAACTACCGAAATCCGACTCTCCATGCCCCTTTTAGTCGAGACGTTGCATGGATGGTTCAATCAAAGGTCAATTTGTGACATCCATTTCAAGCGTCATAAAGTTGAGTTGATTTTTGTTACAAACCACCAGATCCGCCAGGGTCTCGTCGACGCTCGATTTGTTCATTAATGTGGTTTTTTTTTCGTTCGAATCATTATTCTTTATGTACGTATAAATGTGTATGTTCTCGTTAGATTCGCTCTATCAACGAGATCGGCCATTGTACAGACATCGTGTGCCAAAGACCAACAGAGAGGGTAATTCTGAAAGAATTTCTACAGCTTTGTGGCTTTTAACTCCATAATATATTATGATCCCAAATCCGAACTAATATCGTTCCCTTTTTTTCTACATTCCAGACGTAATTTATTCTGTAAATTTGTGTATAAACATATGTATATTTATATCAGTCGTTTACTTGTTAAATTTTCCCCAATCGTAGATAGTAATCCTTAGTAACTAATTTCCCAAATTTGTAAATATTTTCATAGTTGTATATCCGTCCTGTGTAACTATGCATCCTATCCAACAGTTGGGATCAACGACGGATTAAAATCCTGAATGCATGGCTTTGTTTCGTCCGTGTGTTGTCGCTAAAAAATAATTTTAAATCAATCTATTCATCGATCAATTTGTCGTACAGCCGTGAGATCCGGAGACTATTACATGTTCGATGACCTCGACGATGACGACGTGACGGATTTGGTTCCCGATCCGGAGGAGCAACAGGAGGACGAGGAACGTCAACGTCAGCAGCAGCAAAGAGGACGTAGAATGACGGTCGCCGAGGTGAGTTGATATTTTCAATTAAAGTCTGATAGAAGTGCAGTGAATCGCCAAGAGCGTTACTCGTTTGTCTGCCAGAATCAATTGCGAATGCAGAATATCATTGATTCATTACCTGCACGAGTGTATTTGAAACGAGCGAAGATATCATTCGACATAAAGATTTGAATTTAGTGCGTTACGGGAATTATGTGACATTACTTAAATATCTTTTCGTACACGATAAAATTTCACTATCCAGTCACTTTACGAAAAAGTGTCTACGAATTTGGTACATTGAGCCATGCCGATAGTGCCTACAATAACCGATATTTTGGTACTTAGATTTAATCTTTCATAAAAAGTTGCTTTCAAGAAAAATTGAAATAATGCTCTTTAAAAATATATCTATCATTCGTAAAACCGATCTATAATTTTATTTATGAGGGTAACAAATATACCCTCTATATCTTATCGGGTCAAACCATAGTATTTGGCACTCGATACCCCACAGCTTCATCGAGTTTCAGTTTGTTCATCGAAATTTCACTTTACAGCTGAGATATTAAGGATATTTGGGTTAAAACTTTGCTACTTTGCAGGCAAAGACACACTGAATCGTTTGCAATTTTTTCAGATTTTTTGACCATGTAGTTTTCTAGTAATGCGTGTACAAAACTTCAAAAGGTACCGTGTAAACGTTTCGGAAACCAGTCGGTAACGACGGAACGTAGCGATTTTCTCCGCCAAATCCGAGGTTCAAGAAGATTCACGGTTTCGTTTCTGAGATAAATTGAATGAACAAAAAACTCTATCTCTGTCTAGCAGCTGCTTTACCTACATTTCTCACTCGCACACTAACGTGATCAACGGAGCCCTTCTCCCGGTTACCCTCCCGCGATTTCGGCCTAAACATCCTTAAGGTGCTCCTGAAGTGATTGTAATTCACCCACTCTCCCTCACTTATGGATCGATTTTACGAAAGGTGAAAGACAAGTACCACGAGAGAGAACATATAGTTACAAGACTCTATGGTTCACCAAATTCACAGACGGCTTCACTTGAAAGTTTAATAATTTTCGCGGACTGGTAGTGCGCCAAAAGGGCTTATCATCGGTTAACGTCACATCGTGCTCCATGCGCCCAAAATACGGTCTTACCGTGCTGTTACTCGTTGCCCAAAAATCATTAGAGATCATTCTTACCTTTTTACGATTGCACTAAATATCTACCAATTATTGTGCCGCTACGATTGTGAAAACTTCAAAAGCATTCGTTGCAATCGAAAAAGGAACATAGCAGGTATATTCGTTGTAGTCGTGAGCGTCGCTAAAATTTGCTCTCACTTAAAGTCCTGAGGATAAGTAAATGGAAAAAAAAAAAAAAAAAAAAAAAAAAAAAAAAAAAAACACGGAACGGTAAATGATATCGTGAGTAAATGGATTTACAGCTGATGACGACGCTGTTAAAGACTGACATAGAGATCGCGACGCACGTCGCCATGTACGGAGGAACGCAAAAGGACGCTCTCCGACTCCGACGTCAAAGTGTGCCGCTCACTCGCAAGAAATCATCCATGTCCTATCTGAGCGCACGTTCCGAAACCGACACTGCCGCGGCCACCGATGTGAGACCCTCCCTTAAACCTGCATGTAAAACAAAAAAGCGCAAAACAAATGTATACAACAAAAAGCTGTGGCGCTATACCTCGCCGTCCGTTGCCAATTGCTATTTATCATTTGTTAATATTCCTTCCTGCTCTCAAAACCATACGCCACTTATTAAACATCGTTCATCCTATATTATGTAAGTTTGCATTTTAACGAAGAAGGATCTTTGGCTCTAAGTCTTCGTAGCTGGTGGATCGATTATATGTGGATTCTTCGCTTTCGATCTAATATTCTTGCTCATGGAGACATCGATACCTATCAGACAAGAGTACAAAATATTATTTCTTACTAAGAACATGTAAAACAGACTTAGTCCCTCAAGAAATTGGTATCCACTGTGATACAACAGTTTCATAATAGACGCTAATTGACTTGTAAGATAGACTATTACACCGCGGTGCATAACACGCCATTACTATTTTTATCGCAGCTGCTGATACCCAGGCGTCCATAGGAAACGGGATTCCACTGCGGGCCTGATAATCGCAGTGGAATCCTATTTTCATTTGAATTCGGACATCCACGAGAAAAATGGGTGTGAAGTTTTGAGGTGAAACTGTTGGTACTTGGATTACCCTTTATATTGGGACCGTACCAATTCGGTACGATGATCATGATAGGTATCAAGACTCTTTGGCTTGTAAATCGTTCGTCTTGACGATTTAGTAAACGGTAATGGAGAGGCGTCCTGTCACGCTACCTGTATCATCTGCTTTGATCACCACCGCCTGTTCTCTTTTCACGCCATTATCGCAGATTTTACGCGAATATCGGCAGTAACGAGCAATCCAGCATTCGATCTTGTCGCTTCATCTATATTCATCATTTTATTTTTCAACACCCGTCGCTAGACAAAATGGTCGGACGACTGAAATTTAACGCACGCTTACGTAGACGTTGATTATCGTATAACCGTCGATGTCTGTAACAACATTGAGCTGTAAATATGACGTATATATTTTGCGACGTTCGTTATTAAACGAGTGATTTTTGTTGATTGGATGTCTCGCAATACTCAGGGTCCAGATCGGACGAGCCTCGATTCTACAGAGGTCGAAGATGTCGAACGTGAATTGAAGACTGACGATCTTGCCAAAACACCCGAACCATCGGAAGACGGTGAAGATCTCGCCGAAGACGATGCGGGCACACTTGATAAAGATGCAGACAAAGAGGGAGAAGAAAAGAAGAGTGTTCCTTTCTTCACATACTTCAAATTCCTATGGGTCATCGTTAACAGTACGATGGTATCGATGACCAAGTATCTCAACAAATTTTCTCGGGACTATAGGTACATTCGTAAAGTACTGTCGAAAGAGAAGACAATTTTGAAGGTCAGTGAAAAACACTGAACTTGATTTACGGATAAGGCGACGAAACTTGAGACTCAAATCATTGATTTTTAAGGCAAAGCCGGACTTCAGGATGGGTACGCGTCTCGGAATCAATCAGATTTGGCAACCGATACCGATGATGAAACAGAGGTAAGAAACTGGTCTTTTTGTGGGCATAAAAAGAAGCCAAGAGTCTCGACTATGTTTAGTACTCCCATCAGCAATGCTCGAGCAACGTAGTTTCACTTTTAATTTTGGCACACAGGGTAGAGCCAGAAGCATAGTAAATGCCCCGAAAAAAAAACAGAGCCGTTACTGGGAACGCAAGAAATGACATTAAACATTCCGTCATAGTAACAAAGGTCTATTTTTGCCGTCCCAATAGTGACTTTTATACGCAGAAGCTAGCATAGATGTGCAATTTTTTTGACGTTCGAAGATCCCGAAGACGAAGATCGTAAAAAACAGAGAAGAATTGTAAAAATTTTGCTTCGAGCCTCCATTGATAGAAAAGTAGTCCCCTAGGGTAGCCAGTCGCCTCTAGATTATAGTTAAACGTGCTTGCTCTAGTAGATCTGAGACTGACGGAAGCACCGAAGAGCCTTCGGACGCTGGTGAGGGCACCAGCCAACCGCGTAACGGCGCAGAAAGGTAGGAAAAAGCTTTCAGCTTGCATAGAACCTTATGTGAGCAAGTAGAACTAGTCGCTCACTTTTTATAGTTGTTTTTTTTTTTTTTTAATGCAGCTGCATTTTAGAGGCCCTGTCGAAGTAGTTTTTACAGTGGAGAACAGTTTTGTTGCCAGGAGAGAGTGGGGTCAATTGCATCACTAGCGTTTCTGATTGCTCTGGTATTCCTACACCGCTGCTCAGCCCAGTGCACATTCTTTGTGATGATAACCATCTTCTTGACAAATATTTTCATATTCCGACATTTTTTATTCAATCCAAACTGTGATCCCTGCTATCATGCTTAAATCAGCTACACGGTCGGTGAACATGACACAGGGTGGAGATCTTCAAGCTTCAACCCCACCCGTACATTTGCCCGTGCGTTTACATCGGTTTGCAAATCCGCCCATCGAAGCACAAACCAGTGGGTGGGAGCTATTAAGCACGCAGCTATGAAGCACTTATAAAAAATTCTCAGGGAAAAAATGTCAACTTTTTTGTTAAGTGTATGATAACAGATAATAGCAAGAAACTTTCGCGCACTAGGCTCTTCATGGGCGCGGTAGGCTCTTCATGCTATATGACTAACAAACTCATTCCCCGAGGAAAAAGGTACTTTCTATGATTTTTGTTTGATACACATTCGAAGAAAATAGATCATACTGCGACGGGTGCCAATTTTCACGGTAGTGCACTATCGAGGGAAAACTACATTTGTGAATTGGCTTATTTAGCCGTTCATACCCGATTTTTCAAGGTGTTGCAAATAACCCTACTCACTGATGCAATTGACCCGACCGTTGATGACAATTGCAACACTGACATGATTGACGTGTTGCAATTGTGTTGCAACGTGTTTGCAGTAAGGTGTTACTGCAAAACCGGTGAGGGTGCACACTACGCCCGATTTTAAGGGGAAATAACAAAGTTCCTAAACCGCTACTTAACGGTTAATCAAGAGCCTTCGTACCAGAAATTGCCTGAAAAGCAATACTGATGCAATTGACCCAACTGTACCCCTATTATCGTTCCGTCAACGAAAATGCAACTTATGGATCATCGACCCTGAAGGGGATAGATAGATAGATAATTGATTTAGCGGGGGAGATTGTTCTCTTCCGGTTTCTAAAAGGCCCCTAAAATTAAGCTAAAGAATAATCCTTAATTATTGCGACGTATACATTTCTTTGATCAAAAATGTCTTATTTCACAATCCTAAAAGTATCCCTTATCCCTAATCCCAGGCACAAGATTCTGTCCGCATGGTTTAAAAAACGTCTGCGACGTTCTCTCGATTTTACCCCCAAGACTCGTACGTAAGTTCCCAATTTCTTACTAAAAAAAATCCCTTTCCCACTCTAATACAAATTTCTGAAATCATTCGGGGTAACTGAAAAGCCCAACAAAATCAAATCTGTCGAAGTAAACGTAGAAAGAGAGTGGTGTTGTCTGTGCCAGGAAGGAGAGATCGCTGACAGTGCCACACATCCGAATACTGGCGCCGAGTTTGGAGCGAGGATTGGACGTGTCCTCCTCCAGGTATATCCTCGATAACGCGCGACAGAGGAAGGCAGCGATTTGAAAAAAAAAACAAACAAACAAACAAACAAGCAAAACAAGAAAAGAATCCGAATAATCGTTATTAATGATATTCGATCATCGTAACATTGTTATTCACGATTGACAGTCGCTTGACACGCTCGCAGTGCACGCCAATCCCCGCATGAGACACTAAAATCTCTTATTTAATATTAAATATCACTTCTAATATTCAATTACCTTTCTCATCTCGTTGATATTGCTCTTTTCGTCTTCATATTTACTGTTTTACAATTTTCAATTTTTATAATTGTAAAACCTACAATTGCGAGAGAATTTCCAGGAACGCTTTTGATATTACAGGTTCGTCTCCACCCGGCTCCCGAGCTGAGCTTTGTGTGTGCTTTCGTGATTTCGTCGTAACGTCGATAATTTTCTTTATGCTTTACTGATATGACATTATTTTTTTTTGCAAAATGCAGCTCGATTTTTTCGGGAACACGGGTTGCACCACAACCCGAAGAGGACGACGAGCAGCCCGGTGAACTTTCGGAAGTCGATCAACCTCCATTTATTCAAATGGCAGCATCTATGTGGTTCGGGATTCTCGCTCATTCGACGTTCATGTGTTACTTCATGGTCTTCCTTCATCAGATAAAAAATGCATCGCTTATATCGATACCGTTACCACTGATGGTATTTTGTTGGGGTTCGCTAACGATTCCTCGACCATCCAAGACATTTTGGGTCACCGTGATCGCTTACACCGAAGTAAGTGCTCATTGTAATATTATAATTAAACTACAATTAAAATGTATCGATTTCAGCATACTCGTTAACAAAGCTTTGTGATGAGTGGTAAAAAACGATATCGACCTTTGAAAATCCCGAAAAACGACATTTTTCAAAAGTGGCTCAAAAAATGAAAAATCGTTGTTCAATCGATTTTTTTTTGCTTCAAGGCTGCATTCCACGTATTTTTTTTCGCTGATCACGAATATAACAATTATTTTACTCCCAACCCAATATTTTCCATTTAAATTCCAAAAATACGATTTTTCGTGCATAAAATCGAGACTTTCAATGTCTCACTGAAACGAATCCCGAGTGATAGAAAATTTCAGTTTCTTACTCCCGCACTGATCGGTTTTTAACATTGCTGACTCTAAAAGAAAGAATAGAAAATAGATTTTCACACATTAACGTCCTACAGATAATTGTCATCGTGAAGTGCATCTTTCAACTGGAGCTGGTCCCATGGAACCAGACCGTTGCGCGAAGCCATCCTCTCTTTCCTCCCAGAATCGTGGGAGTCGAAAGTAAACCGAACTACGCTCTGTGGGATCTTTTGCTACTCCTCGTGGTCTTTTTCCACAGGTATGCTTCATCTTCAGTAATAACAGTATGAGCATTTCAAATGGTCATGCGCAGTCTGTGTATGGACGTTATGGCAACACGCATTATCGCTACAATATTCTTAATTTCCAGATTCATGCTTAAATCGCTGGGTCAATGGACCACTCCGGCCAAGCCAAGAAAAATTATTCCGTCCCAGATGACGATCGCAACGGCAAGAAATATGGATGGGCAAGGACCCGGCGAACCTACACGTTTTCACTGGCAGAATGAGGAAACTAAGTAAGAATGGCAAAAGTTTTAAATGTTACGTTAAGTTGCACGTTACAACATTATTTTTTACATATTTCTACGAATCATAAAACATCTTTACCATTTCAGCAACCGATCTGAGCTCGATACGACTCCGAAAGCGCAAAGCTTGAGCCTTCACGGGGACGGTGGAACGGAGAGTCCGAAGGAGGAAGTAACAGACTCGCAGGAGAGACTAGTAGCGATTAAAGCTGAAGAGACGAGTCCTTGCAACGAGGATCTCAAGACCGCAGTTAACATGACGTAAGTTGCACAAACCCATGTTATACTAAAGTTCATGTCAATTGAACACTCATACCGACGCACACAGGGACTCATAGGTACTCACAGAAACTCACAGATATTTACTGATACTCGTGAACACTTGGACCATACTCTGTAAGAGGCGTCTGTAACAATATGATGAGGTTCACAGGGGATTGGACAGATCTGCCCTACTTTACGATACCCGTGCGAGCGCACGAACCTTGCGAGCCACCACAAAGTGCTACTTTTGTTATCATTTAATTCCTCTATTCTCAGAGCTATGAAGTATTGGGAACCGGTCAAATCCTTCTTCGACAATATTCTCAGTTCCGAGGGCAAGGAAAAAACAAACGTGTACGCGTACATGTTTCTCTGCGACTTCTTCAACTTTGTTCTCATAATATTCGGTTTCTCTGCATTCGGGGTAAGTAACAACGATTCAACCTATAACATTCTTGATTTCGTAACTTTAGGGGTTTTATCAACTGATTAAAACAATGCAAAAAATGGCCAATCTCAAAAATTGTTAATTGCAGACGCAACAAGGGGACGGCGGAGTCACCGCATACTTATCCGAAAACCGTGTTCCCATGCCATTCCTGCTGATGTTGCTGCTACAATTCGCGCTCATCGTCATAGACAGGGCTCTTTTTCTACGAAAATCGATCCTGGGAAAGCTCATCTTTCACTACCTTCTCATCGTTGGGGTTCACCTGTGGATGTTCTTTATTCTACCCAGCGTAACAGAGAGGCACGCGAGCTTCAATGGATCGTATGTCTTGTGGAATTAACAAAAAAATTATAACTGATTAATTCTTGCAGGCAATTCAACGAGAAACTGCCACCCCAGATCTGGTACATGATGAAGTGTTTTTATCTCTTATTGGCGGCCTATCAACTCAAGCTCGGCTATCCAACGCGTATACTCGGAAATTTTCTGTGTAAAAATTACAGCGTTGTAAACTTCGTTCTCTTCAAGGGGTGGGTCACACATATCAAGACTACCAAATCTGATATTCCTTGTGTAAATCTTTTTTTTCCATGATATTAATTTTTTTGTTTTCATTGTTACGCGAAAGATTCATGTTCGTCCCGTTCCTATTCGAGCTGCGAGCAGTTATGGATTGGATCTGGACGGACACGTCCATGACAATAATGGATTGGTTCAAGATGGAAGATATCTTCGCCAGCATCTACCAAATTAGGGTAAATTTTCAGTTGTATTCCTTTTTTTTAGAACGTTTTGTTAATCGATACTAAAACTGTGCAGTGTATGCGAGGCGTCGAGACGGACTTCCCACAGCCAAGAGGCGTGAAGAAAGCGCAGATGAGCAAATACATGGTTGGAGGAGGTGCTCTATTTCTCATGATCGGTCTTATCTGGTTCCCTCTGCTGCTATTCGCTCTCGGTGGAACAGTCGGTGTGTCAAATCTTCCTTACGAAGTTTCAATGAAAATAAGAATCGGGCCGTACGAGCCGATATACGGAATGTCCGCGCAGACGAGCTCCATCTACAAATACACCGAAGCCGATTTTACGGCTTTAAGGGACTTGTACTCTCACGAAAAATCTGCAGTTACTTTCTTGGATAATTATGGCTACTCGGATATCGCTGCGATCAAACTGAGCGGATCGTCAAGAAGACTCTGGGGTATATCACCACCGGACAGAGAAAGGTAAATAAAAATCATTTCTTTCCAATGTTGAAGAATATAAATTTCAATTGGGTAAGTTATTATAATTATAATATTATGTGAGCTCTATATTGTGAATGTGCAATTTACTGAATAACTGACTTTAAACGTCGATAATTAAATGATAGATATCGTTTTTCACTGGTATATTACCGGTGACTCATGAGGCATCACTATTGTTACTTTAGATTAAAAGCGGAACTGGAGTCGAACAACACGGTGGTAGTTCACGTGGAATGGACAATCTCAAGGAAGACGGATGTAAAAGATTCCAGCGGCATAACTACGAAAGGACGCGATATTAAACTCGAAGCTTGGGAAGACGGTAAATTTAATCCCGTCAGGAAGAATCTTGCTGATCTGCTTTCGGCCAACAACGACACGAATGCGGGAAATGGGACTATAGTATTCAAAAATGCATTTCCAAAGTTTCTCAAAGTCACCAGTCGAATTATCGAGCCTGTGCCGCAGTTGATGAGAAGCTCATTGCGTGAGTACAACATTAATTAGCTTAGATAAATATGCTAGTGCTGTAAGAGCAAAGTACTTGCGTAATGTCCCAAGAATCGGATGATTAATTAATGCACGGTATATTTGTCGAAAAGCAAATTAGGCAAAGACAGACGAATCACACCCACATTCTATATTCTCGAGATTTCGGCATTCATAGCATGTGGGAGTGGAACTCGGAAATCCTAAATCACTCTCATATGCTATATTCTCAAGATTTCGGCATTCATAGCATATGGGAGTGAAATTCGAAAATCTTTTAAAAACCTTAGTTTTAAAAAACCACCATTTTTTAAAGTCAAAGAACTCCAAATTTCTGTCAAACTTATTGCTTCCTCGTAGAAGAGTCTTCCCTTTCGCGAGGTGTCATCTTAAGTTGAAACGAATCAACCAATCAACTAAGGTTTATGATAAGATCAAAGTCAACGCTTGTATAGAGTGGGAAAAAAATTAGAAAAAGTCCGTTTTTAGAACCACCCTAATATATGTATTTCGATGATTTCCTTATCTAATGAGAAGTCGACGTCACGCACGTAGTCCTACTTCCGTCTCCTTTGAATCGACCTCATTTGTTTTTCGACAGAAAATTGCCCTGATTTATTAATAACTCAATCTCCAGGAATTGTCTTACCCGTGGAGAGCTATCATATGACATTAATAAAATTTGTGCATCTCATGGATTTTCTTAAATGCCGTGTTTTTTTTTAGTTTCCCCAGAAGATGAGTACGAAGAGGACGACGAAAGAAGCAAGGCTAAGCTTTATAGAAACATTAGCGTGCAGCTATCGACGAATCTCGATTGTTGCGCTCATCAACAGTGGTGGGTCGTCAACGAGAATTGTGACGATCCCATTGCAAATGTGCTGTTGAAAAAAGTGCCACTCAACGATTGTAGATACATTATGATGTTCCTCTTCAACGACAAAGCCTTCCCCGAGGGACTCAGCTTTATCAGCGGATTCGGGTCAGTATTTTCGCTTGTTGAAATTCAATTTTTTCGATTCAAACCCTTAGACGTACGCATCACTGAAATAAATAATTAGAACCATTATCACTTATAAAAGTGACGAGTTAGTGAGTTTGAACTGAAAATATGAATTCGGCATATTATTGATATATTACACATTGACCGCTATTTTTTTTTTTTTTTTATAATTTCAGTATATTGGGTTTATATACGACGGCCGTGATCGTAGTCAGCCAAGTTATAAGAAGAGGGGTCAGTGAAATGGCACCGAAGATAATGTTCGACGATCTGCCATACGTCGACAGGATACTTCGTCTCTGTCTGGATATTTATCTCGTTCGCGAGAGCGGCGATCTCTGTCTGGAAGAGGATCTGTTCGCGAAACTTATTTTCCTCTATAGGTCACCGGAGACCCTGATAAGGTGGACGCGACCACCTGAACCAGGGTCGCAAGCGAACCGCGGTGATGACGATGAAGATGACATGGAACCCGGAGACGGGAGTGAAATGCGAAACGCTTGAACGTCGTTGGGAAAGGTTTTTCTCTCGACGGCGCCTACACATAAACTAGTCCGTTCACCGTTCGACAGATATGAACTGTAGTAAAGCAACAGATGGGCAAAATCCAATATTTCCGATTAATCGTTCAATAAAATTTTCTTCAGATTTTCGTGCTGCGCGACCATTGCAAACGTTATTGAAAACTAGCGATTCCATAAAAAAAAAAAAATTTTGATTCGAATATTAGCTCATCTGAGAAAAAAGGCAGCATTGCTGGCTTGATGTTTAACACGGTGTAAAGTTGCATTTACTTACGCGAAAATATTGCGGCGCTTAGTAAGAAACTGCGTGGAAGGATATTGTTGTGAGAAGATAAAACATAATGTTTCTACTCGAATAAAGGGAGTGACGAACGGAGAAACTGCGTGGGTGATCCGGTGAATCGCCCACTGCAATCGCAATAATACGTGAAACCATTACTTTCATTTTTTTCAGCCAGCTAACGTAACTTTTTCTACATTTATACTATTATTTGTGTGAATCATGTATATTCTAGTTATCATTTGACGCTTTCGAACTCGTTATTTTACTTCAATGTATCCTGCATCGTGCGGTCACGAATATTTTTTTTAGCGCTGATCGAATCCATGTTTGTATATATAACATTAATTGTCTGTAAACGTTATGTGTTCGAATATCGCATAGAAATATATATAAAAATAAATATATGTATTACGAAATTACGAAATGTTTCGCAATACGATATGAATAAATTACGAACTGTTTCGAACAGGGCTTTTTTTCATAAAAAATTTATAAGAAATATTTATTAACATCGGGCAACGATTGTTTACCTTAAAATATAATACGGAAGTAATCGAGGATCTTTCACTCACAGCTTGGCCGACACGAATAACTTCTCTTCTTCATTCAATGAAAAATACTGATGTTATTTTGAGTTTCTGTATAGGTCTAAAAATGCACGGGCCGCCGATTTTGAAGAGCTGTGTCTAGGCGAGGCTGTCGGACGACGGTTTTCCTCGTTCCTTGGGCTAACGGACTGGCCCTCTTTTGAATTCACCGATCTGTCAAGTATCGCGATAATTATTGTCTCTATATTTGCATAAATTCCTACAATACAAATATTGTTAGTCGCATAGCGTAGAAGAGTTATATACAATAATGAATAGTTACTTGAGAAGCTCCTTGCAGCGTAGTTTGAGTTGTAAATTCTCCTGTTTTATCTGTTCCGACTCTTCCACCGTTTTCTTGAACTCTTCGTTTCGCGCTTCAAGGATCGAAATGTTTTCTCTCAGTCTGACATTCTCCTCCAGCAAATATCTAACGCGTGGCGACTCTTTGCCGGAGTTGCACTCGTTGACGATTTCCTCTGTCTGCTGCAGCATGAGCTTTATGAGATTAGCCTGCGAATTTATGTACAATTCTTGCATAGCTCGAAGAATCTTTGTGCTCTCGTTCTTTGTGTATGTGCTGACGATCTCCTTGACCGAGTTCAGCATCGCGACCTCAAATTTTTCAACCGCCTCTTTCCTGTTGGAGAGACCATCGCCGGAACCTCTGATTCGCTCCTTCGCGGGTTCGAGCGAAACATTTTCACGCGACGAGTCCGACGGACGACTGTTCTCCTTGCTTGATCCATCTGAGCAGCGACCGCTCTCTTTGTTCGACCCTCCAGACCAGCGAGGACGTTCCTTTTCGTCTCTCTTTGCAGTTGGCACCTCGATATGTGCCATGTTCTCTACGGGTTTCAATTTATTCTCTGTCAGCTTGGTTCTTCGCTCTGGCACTCTGGATTTCACGCTCTCCAATATTCTGGCCTCTCTGCTACTCGGCCTTGTGGTTTCCTTGCTCTCCTCGGATTTCTTGCGAGTAACTTTTGTTGCCAATGACGGCGGAGGGACTTTGAGCTTTGTGTTCTGCTTTGCTATCAAAAGATTGAGCTCTTCCTGATCAGGCGAAGCAGGCACCGGCGAAGGCTGCGATCGGCGCCTGGTTATGTTGCGTTCCGCATGAGAGAACGTACTTCCTGGTTTACGCTCCGACGGCACAAGCTCCAGATCTTCCAGAAAGGAGTCGCTCATCTCTGCAACATTCGTACACCATGAGGCAAAACAATTTGGCCTCATAAAAAAAAAAAAAATTGAAAAAAACAACTTGATTTCGAAATAATTTTTTTTGGTATTAGGGTTGATATTAAAGCGTACGGATAGTGCTCGACCCAATGGGAAGTGATTTTTTTTTATCACATAGGCTATATGTCGAGTATTTAATTCGATTGATTTGACGATTTTTCAAACTCGCTATCAACAAGTGTCTACTCGTTCGTAACGGAAAACGTTACGAAAAAAAAAATTGTTTACCTTTGATGATGGCGCTTCGTTGATTCCTGGCCGAGCACCGACAAGATTTACTATTCCCGATTACAGTAGAGCACGACTTTTTGTATATTAATTACTTCGTATTAGACTAACAGGACATCATTGCCGGCCTTGACAAGAAAAAACAAAGGCATATAAAATGAAGCGTCCATAACGTAACGTATACTGACACGAAGTTCGTGCGGTACTGTCGTGCGTTCCGCAGCCGCCCGAGATGGTCTGAGCCGATTTCAAAATGACTAGTTGCCCACTCGACCGGTAGAGGCTAGGTCACCATTTTTTTACGACCTAACTATCGACTGTCGGATAATTAGAAATGGGTGATGTTAGAAGGGTAATATAGGGTAAGGTATGACCTTCGCCAAACGGATGTTCGCCAAAAAGTCAAGAGACTCGATTTTTTTCACCAGTAGTGACGTCATCTAGACGATTCGTCACAATCGGTTTTAAAATCTCATTGTTCGATCGGAAGTGACATCGTCTTGGAGAAACATCATTTCCGGTTAAAAAATGACAATTTAAGACCGGAAGTGACGTTTCATGTTGGAGGGCACATTTCCCATACCAGGTCTCTTTTAGACTTTCTATCTTTTCGATATGTCGTATTTTTGAAGGCAATAAAAAAATTCGACCTCGAAGTTCAAGGTCGAGTCAATTTTTGCGGCGCCTTTATGTGTCCAGTTCTTCCGGCCGAGTGGGGACGAATAATTGCTTTCCACCCTGTTTTTATGAATACAAATGAAGAACTCATTATGAAATATTTTTTCTCATCGGTGCAAAGGCGAGTACGCTTTGTACAGGCGATCGCATGCACAGGAATTTTAAATAGATGGATTTCGCTGCATATAAATGTTATGCGTAGTTCTTCCTTTCGCATTGATTCACACCCATGAGTTGCACGTAAAATATATAAGGATCACGCAATTTTCATTAAGACCGTTAAAATGGCTTGGTTGTCCTCGTGAGAATTCACATGAAGCCGTATCGCAGTTAATCTGTTATGGGAAATACACACGGATTATGGGGAAGCATACACAGCGCGTTGTCACTGATGCATGGCCTATTCTGTACAGCAGCAACAGTGAGTCGTGGCAAATAAAAGCACGAAAGCGGCGCACCAGCACGTCGTCCTCTCGATCAAGTAGATTGAATGAACGAGTTAAATTTTCATTACGGAACCTATGCTGGCGCTGGATAGCAGCCAATTGCCACTGATGCAGTCGTATGTGCACACTAAGAACCTACACACATTATCCCCTTCGAAGATCACGCTATTATAAGCAGACGTTCAATTGTTCTCCTCGGTTCTTCTCCATTCTCTTTTCTCTGAATGCTAGCGGTCCACCCCATCGGACGTTATTTTCATCACTTCGCATATAAGTGTTCGAAATTTATTTAGTCTCGATATTAGTTTCCATATAGAAATATAAGTCTCAAAATTTCATTATTTTTTTCATTCGGCGACGCTAGATACAAAACATTCCCGAGATATAATCACCGATTTGCCTGACCAGTTCGAACTGCAATCGGTTCAATTTCAATAAAAAAAATCCTGGGTACTCAAACCTAGACTACGCTAATCCTGTTTTATAGGCTACGCTAATAGTTTTTCAGCATTTTTGTGTGGTTTAATTTGAACACTTTTTATTTTAATTTTATTGTGTGAGAACATTCAGAATAGGAGATAATTGTTTAAAAAAATGCCAAATGCCTACAGTTTTAAAGTAGTTAATAAGGATTGCGTTCGTGTGATCGATTACCGCGACCGCATGCTGTGCTATCGTCCTCGTCGTTTAAATGATTAAACGGTAGTTTGCAAACGTCGTTAAGTCATTTGTTATGTCGCCTGTCAGATTTTCTTTTCGCTTCCACTCAGCTTCGTTCCCAGATCGACGGTGCACGTCTATTCGACTCCCAGCTTTATCGAGGCTCGCGTTCACCGTCCGTGCGACGACTACCGCGACGTCGCGATGGTGCCCAGGGACATACCGTCGGACGCGCCGCACGCGCGGTCCGACGTATCGCTACTGGTAGTATAATACGTCGAGTAGAGCCGAGCACAGCGGAGCGGAGCAGATCAGTAGGGTACTCCCAGCAGCAGAGCGGGAGGACCATACTTCCAAGTACATTCAGAATAGCGATAGAACCGACGGCGACGAGGACGACCCTAACGTCAGAGTGCTATACAGCTCCGTCGAGTTCACATCCTGTGGCGGTGGATCTGTACGTGTGTGTGTATGTGTGAATGTGTTTATGTGTGTTTGCGCGCGAGGTCGAGTCACGAATTAACAAATTCGAAGAAATTAAGTACAGTACTGGACAACCCATCATATCAGTCTTGTACGAGCTTTCATCTCGAGTGTTTGCAGTGGTATAATTTTTCAGGAGTGCGCGCATGGTATCAAAGATTTAACGGAACTTTTTTTTTCGATAGAAATAACGATAATTAAATACAGCGATAATAGTAAGACTCATCGAGCGAGGCGACGAGAAACAAAGTAACGAGGCTTTCTTTGAATTTCAATCACAGTATCGTACCTCTTATACACGAAGAGCTTTACAGTACAAGATTCGTCCTGGAGATTCATTTCCGCGAAATAAGGACCCGTTCGATTAACGGCCAACTGAAAGAGAAGCGTTACCACTGGAGGATAAGATGGGAAAGGAAATGAGAAAGAAATAAAGAGAGATCGGACCTCCGACAAGACGTACGGGTAACGGAAACGAACGAAATGCGAATTAACCATCGAGCGACGACATAAACTATTCCCTCAGCCTGGCTATCTTAGATTTTCGATGCTTCGTTTGATCGCGATTTTTGTGAACATTTGATTATCAACTTCTCCACAATGAAAGAATATCTGGTGCGCAATACGGCGATCAAGTGTTATCAGATTTATCAACAATCGAAAGGTCAGGCACACTTTTAAAAATCAAAAAGAAGCGGTCGGGGGAAGATCAGAAGAATCAAAACGGAAGTCAAGAAGTCAAGAAGTTATCTCAGCTGGTCACGTTTTTCCAGAGTTGATAAACGCGATATCCCGTCGTTGACTAAAACACTGAGTGGTAGCATCGTGGTATGCTGCATGTGTACGGTAGTACATAAACAAAGCCAAGCGGAAAGCTTTCGGTGTGAATCGTTTGTGCACCCTGGTTCTCCTCGAGCCATCTTTTAATTCCAGTCATTTGCGTACCAACTCTATCGCGAGATTAACCGTCAGACGAACTTGGTTTAGTGCTTATTTTATTTTCAAATTGGTATTCCGATACGTATCCTTCGCGATAGTGAAAGACGTTTTGGCAAGTAACATAACAAACGGTTCGTTATACTTTATAGTAGTTCACGCGAATAAACTGTTGTCTCCAGATAATTTATCCCTGCCCGTTCCGATAGATCGTTCTGGATTATTAGTGATCTTCTCAGGAATAGACAATATACGGAACTTATCGTGAGACGAGAATCTTATATATTCTGGGATTATTCGCTCATGTAAACTGACGAGTGTACGCTCATCCACCCAAAATTCCCTTCATTCATCCGATAACATAAAAAATATTATTACAAAGTGTTACACTATAGTACGCCGAGGAAGATTACGTATTGGGTAAAAGGCTGCCACATAATGGTGACGATGGAGTGGGGCGTGCTTGTGGTGTTGATTTTGGCCCGTAGCACGTGGGCGGACAATGCAGTTGACTCGACGGACTACTCATCAAATTGTCTTAAACTGAAGTCTCAGGAATCCCTCGATCTCGATGGGGTAAGTGACGTCAATCTATGTTTTAATTGGAAAATTGTAGTTATTGTAGCGAATTATTCTATCATACATAATACATCGTTGCAACAACTACGATAAATTATTATTTTCTAAACAATGTCGAACAGGCTAAGTGGTGACGTCATGCAACACATTTCCTTCCAAGTATAGCGTACAGATGATCAATACGCGCAATTTTTACACTGAATTTTAGAATTCATCGTCTCTTTAATCCGTCACACACGGGAGTTTCGTGCTTACGGCTCGCGAACTCCGCAACTTCGAAACTTTGATATTGAATGGATGGAAAAAAATTTCATTACTATTTTATCCTCTTTAAAGGGCACCGTAATGTACTATTAAACTTGCACACTTGATGAAACGAGTAGACGTTTTAAAAATCTAATATCTCTACGCATTTACACATAATCTTAACAATAATTAGACCTAAACATTGTTTGTTGATCTTCACTATGATGTACTCTAAATTGCAGTAAGTATTCTTTTGTCGTTGTCGAGAACACTTATGAACTGACAGCAGTGAAACGCATAACTCACCTCGTCTCGCTTGGCCGGCCACCGGGAGCTAAAAATATAAACTGTCAACGTATATATGATTATCCCAGTTCGGCTCTCATCGTGGTCCACCAACGAAGTCAATGAGAAATTGGAAGACAATAAGAGGTGGAAGATCGCAGAGAATGAGGACGACAACGTGCCAGCACGTCGCGACGACGAACGTAACTCATAATCTTAATAACGCGGGCGCACAGTTTAGGAACAACCGGTCGCCTGCGGGCGAGAGGCGGGCATCGTTGGCAGCAGCGGCTGTTCTCGCCTTTTCGGAATCCTAGCACGTCTGAATAATGGCGCTAACGAGGGTGAAAACTTCGCGAAATTCGTCCGATGAGATGATACGCTACCAAGCGATGTCGGCCTACGTCGGAGTCATGACGTCGGAGTCACGCCGTCGGAGGTCGAAAAGGGTCTTAACGTCATGTGAAACATTCTCTCGTAGTGTCTCTCTCGCCCTCTCCTGGCGCGGTCGCGTGACTTTCACCTCCTCTTAAGGGCAGGTGAAAGTCACGTGACTTACTCCTAAATGCATGCAATTCAAGGGAGGACAGTTAAGAAGATGCAAATTTACCTGTTTATGAATTATCTGTAATTTTGCAAAACTGACTGCATGCATTTCATTTATATCTTAAATGGTAGATCATTTTGTAAGCTTCCTGTATTCACGCAAAGAATATCAATTCACATAAGATCATCAAAAGTAACTGGGCCCAGTGATCCAGAACGGGGGGTTGCACTCGATTGCTAATAATTGTTAATAAATTATATTTTTCACCGGAGAAATCTCAAAAGAATGCTCAATTTCTGTCACCGAAACAGGATCAATGTATCAATAGAGTAGGGGACTGGATCGTCGTCTCGATCGGACGTGTGATAGATCGCGATAGAGAACTGTGATTATTATTAATATCCGACTCGTTACCAAATATGTGTTCTTATACAGCTCGATTATTACATTGGAGTCACGATCGTTACAATAGCTATAAAATGCAATTGGTTTCATGGTGCCTGTTTATCTTGTTTGTTAGAGAGTTAAAAGTTTGACTTTAAACTTTCCTTACATTATTTACACAATAGTGGATACCAAAGTGAAAATACTGAATGGTTCTTATCAATAGAGAACGCAACAGAACAAACACAAAGCAAGTGGAATGAAGGGGAAATTCCTTATAAGCAAACTTTGAAAAGGGAAGAAGATAGAACAATATGATGACAAAAACCAAGAGAAGAGAGGAAAGACCTGAACGCTGAAATGGCTCCCTGCTCGCGGAATCTCTGCTCTAGTATGGTGACCGGGTGATAGACCGTCTTCACCGTCTGCTCCTGATACAACAGGAAGACTTTGTCGGGCGGCTTGCGCGAACCTCGAAGAAACTTGCTGTACGACCCAACTCGACGAACAACTATTAAAGTTTTGTTAAATACAGAATATAATAATGTTTCTTCCTTGCTCTTCCGCCGCTCTGCCACTGTTTCACTTCCTGTTCCTAGCCTTCCAGTCACCCCTATGGTAAGCCCGCAGGCACTCGCGGCAACTTACTACGCTATATGCAACTCCTGCATCTAAAACTTGCCGTAACTGCTACTGCTGTCATTGCAATCCTCGTCATTGCGTAACTTCAGCTGTGTGTCTTGCGAAGATGATGTTGCCTTGTGCAGAAGCATGTGGATTGTAAATATTTTTTAGGCTGTCAACTCCCCCTAACCATCCATAACACAGAAGATGAATAAATCGGATGACTTTTTTCATTTCCCAAATACTTGACATATACTATAAGTGCCGAAGACATTCATAATGACACAGAATGACTTTAACGAATATATTTGAAAAAAAAAAAACATTGCTGTGTGGTCGTCACGTGAAGGTAAACGTCGCCCGACTGGAATAAAAACGATGTATTTCTTAAACCGTATGGACTCCAAGAAATGCATTCTAAAGTGTTGCACTTCGAGAAACTATGAGAACCCCCCGATACGCGCGGAAACACCGGTCTTCAACTATCAGAGTTGGTTGCACCTTTGCGAAGGGTGGATAAATCTTGGCTGGTCACAGACCCTAGATTAACATCCTACAACGTCAAGAAATCGTACATGTGAAGCGCGTCTCTTCAACCACCATGGTTAGAGGATTTTATGTATCTATGTGTGCATGAATAGATACTGTACATACCAATAATATATATATGCCTATAGTTGACGCTCTAGCAACACGCCGGGAGTTAGTATGCCATAATACTTAAACGATAGATGTAGCTGTGTCTATTCATAGTACTTTTATATGTGCAGGTATGTGTCGTGCGACGGGAAGCCATAGGCAATGGGGAAACTTACCCCGCCTTCCGTTTGATCGAGCATGAGTCTGGTTGTTTTTTTTACCTTTTACCTACTCTTCGAAGCGCGCATAGAAGCCATTCTCCAAAGTAGGGTGGCTTGCGAGCCTGCTCATGGCCCCTTCGAAGCGAAATTCGCTCGTTCGATCATACCACTAAGAGTTTCACCTCTTTGCATTCTTTTATTCACCTTTCGCACTTTTTCACATTGAAGGAACCTTCTTGACGCCAAGCTTTTTCTTCTAAAAATCCCTCGCCACTGTAATACTTAACAGAACCTCGTAAGTAGCAAAACTTGAGGGACACGTACATGTGACTTTTGCGGTAACACTATTCACAAAAAGGCTGAAAATGAATTGACTCATTGCTTCGTTGTTGTTAAAGATAGTTTACAAAGTATTGCATGAGGAAATGTGCTAGATAATTTTTTACTGCCTCATAAAGGAAGGTTTATACGGAATGGAGAAAAATGAGCATGCGACGTGAATATGAAAAGAAAATAAAAATTTAACCAGTAGAGCTAGCCAGGTAACACGTAGGTCATCGGTTTCAGCCCCATATCAGCCCGATAATATTCTCTCAACGTGTAACGTCGTGATTGGCACGTAAACAAGAGTAACAAAAAAAGACAATTATTATTTTTCAGGCCAATATTTTTAAAATAAAGTTCAAATCACCTTACCGATTGCTCCCCACACGCAATCGCAATCGCAATTGTTACTCACTCCTGCCGATTGCACACGCAACACAGTGGAGATTTAGAGATTGAGGGTAAAATAGGGAAATTGATCCAACGACTGCATTCAATGTGCAAATACGTGATGTACCAGGTGCTTTTAAAGGCAGCAAGAAAGAGTCCATACAGAGATACCGTAGTCCTTTCCGGAACACATATACCGAATAACGGAGAGACGCCATCGAGATTTTAATATCAGATCCACGGAAGCACCAAAATCCGTGGCTTGTTTCGCCGGTTCAGCTTTGCCGACACAAACCAGACGAAGCTATCTATATGCACTTGCTTCCTCGTATGCAAGCAAGTGCACATTTTTTGCCCATGTTGGCAGAAACACCAGTACATCCTATCTATAACACCTGCAGCTAGTATGCCGGGGAACGATCTCGATCCTATTTCGATTCGCCAACCTGTGTTGGTTTAACTTTTGCCAACACTATACGGACGAAAAGTAGAGTAAAGAGTGAAGCCCGCCTTTGTTAATTTCTATATAGACGACCGATGGGCATCAATATTCAGTCAATTTTTACGTACATTGAATAAGAGTAATAAAACTTTAGTCAAATTGCTGTTGTCTGATCTAGCATTCATTACAGCGGAACTGTAGGTTCGGTTGTCCGTGAATTATGAGGTATACAACTTTCCAAACTATAAGTTTTTATGTGGATTACAGGTGACCCATAAGTATATTATAAGCTTCACTGTAATATACTGTATTTTGTTTCTATCAAATCCCAATAATAAATCCGTCAGAAGTTTGTGGAGACACTGAGTCAGCTGTCCGGTACTATGAGTGAAGGTTATCACACATAAGAGGGTTTGTTGTTGTTGTATCTTGATTTACTAGCAGTTTGACCCATAGCCGACGCTAATGGTGAAATTTACACATAGGATGCCACACCACGCGACAGCTCTATAGTACACAGAACAGTGCACGTAATACCATGAGTAAAGTGAGGCTTTACGTATCTTGGTTAAAACGCGACCAACAAGGTAACAGCACACTATATCTACAAGCTTCATACCAGCGTTGGAGCATATAGCTCGTTGTCTGCTATACAGGAGTCTCTGTGTTCGTTCTAGCGACTGACCGTTTTATCTCGGCCGATTACCCCACGTAATTTTCCACGTCGAAACCCCGTTCCTCTACCATGCACCGTTATTCCAACGTTGCTGAGGAAAAGAATAAAACACAAACAAAAATAATCAAATTTGTCTCGACTCGCTCGTAAACGCCAACAATGCTGGTGTATAAACGTGGTTAAATACAGCGGCGGGGTTGTGGCCGCATGCAAATATGTTAGTGGGGGTGGATCAGACGTGAAAATACTTTCACATTGAAAGAAGGCCTCAAAATAAATGTTCACTCGTGACCCGTACGGCCGCAATCCCCGGGATACAGAGAGAGCTGTATATGCAGCCGATGAATCGCACGTGAATCGTAAATATGAGCAAAACAAAGTGGAATTAGCCCGATTGATCGAATACGCTGTTGTTCGTTCACTAGCGAAGCGCGAACGGTATTTTGGGTGTACAAATTAAAAAACGTTACGTTGATCGCGCGAGCATGCCACACGCCGAGTTACGCTCCAGCGAATATTTCTCCCGCCGACAAACCAAACGACCAGCCGCACGAATTACCGGTGCAACAGAAGTAGGGAGTGAAAAAAGGAGGTGGAAAAAAAAATTGGATAAACGGTGGCAGAGAGAGAATGAAAATCCGGCACGGGAGGAAATGGTGAATAAATTCCGTTCGTAAAACCAAAAGTGTCGACGAAATTGTGCACAGCCTATACATATATACCGTGTATATATTTTGTATATATACATATAGTTCTATATTTCTCAATATAGTATATCGCCTACGTATATGTAAGCAGAGGCTGATCACGCAGGACCGGCTGCGCGTCTACAGCAAGGCTCCAAATAATAATTCCAACGGCATCTGCTGCTCGCAGCTCACACGACCCGCACAGCATCAGTGAGTTTAGGAATGGAGAAAATCGATGAAGACTTGGGATGGTGCACAGTAACAGCGATTTGTTAACTGCTTGGAATTTGACACAGATAACAAAAAACCTATGGAAAAAGGATGTTGTGGTTTAAGGGTGTTCGATACACCTAAAATATTTTCACGACTTATATTCTTGCTTAAGATCTATCGGGAGCTCCGGGCTAAGGACGGGAGATGTGTATTTTATCGATACCGTGTGTATACTTTTTTTGTGCTCAATGTCCTTCGAAACCGTTAAAAATTGGTGACATGGGATTGGTTAATGATTAGGATTTACATGAAATACGGATACAGTAATACAGGATAAACATAAAATTACACAGATTACTAGAATAGGTCAATGGACGAGTGAATCGATAATCGGCTTAGTAGGATCATGATGACAAGAGAGTATTGGCTAAAATCTGATAGCGTACAAACATAGTGGCGCATCGCGACCGAGCATCAGTATTTTAGCAGTTGCGTAGTTATTAATATCCACCATTACGTGAAATATGCGTATCGTCATTTCGCTCGATGGTTACAATACTAACCGCATCTGACACGTACTTTCTGTAATTCATTACCAGCGTATTTATACATAGATTGTAAACATTGTCATGTATTTTTCGGTAGATCAGTTTGAGAACAGGAAATGTGGACCTCAAAAACGTCAGCTTTGGCCGCTTATACATCCACTGGCCGGCGAGCGCCAGTTAATCTTTGTTTCATTGTTTGAACCTAAATAACATTATTGCTAAAAAAAATTCAGATAATGACGTGAGAAAAACTGAAAAAAATAAAAAATTTATGTTATTTGTTGCTACAAAAAAATTACCCAAATTTACCGAAAGCTTGGAATATATGAATGGTATCTACATTCGAAATATAATTAATCATTACCCGGATGGAATTAGTTGAACGATTCTTGAATATGCGCAATATTCAAATAAACAAAACTTCAATCATAATAATGCATTATTTATGTACGAATCCGTACGCCTAAAGTTAACTATTAATCATGGCGAATCTTTATGGCACTCCCTTATGTGATCTGTCAATGTTCGAAATATTTTAACGCAGCGCGAAAAGATAAACATAATTATGTATTACATTATTTTATTATTAAAAATCTCATGATTGAATACCTCTATTTACAGCTTTAGTTGTTTTTCAGATAATGGGCAAGTGGTACGTCGTCGAAGTGTTGGACCACAACAGAGGCGAAACATCGGGACAAATGGGTACCGCTCGAGTGGTGGTCGACTCCTGTCCGATAATCAAACTCAAGCCGGACGACGGGAATATTCTGAGGCTTCTGTGGACCGAAGAGGCCGGAGATCTTGAGTACACCTTCGAAGTTCCTAACCGTGCGAGGGGACCAGGACATTGGGTCTCCACGGCCCTTCAAAATGGTACACATTGAAAGACTACAGATCTTATATCTACATATTTTGGAGAACTGTGGATTTGGTTGATTGTTTTAGTTTGTGGTTTGTCGCTTCCACCCCCCCCCCCCTTTCGGCGAAGCTGATTCCCCG
This sequence comes from Ichneumon xanthorius, assembly GCA_917499995.1. NCBI lineage: Eukaryota > Metazoa > Arthropoda > Insecta > Hymenoptera > Ichneumonidae > Ichneumon > Ichneumon xanthorius. The sequence goes on along the minus strand of OU824204.1, from coordinate 515,007 downwards.
CGCCTTTACGTTCCTTAGTCCCAGAATCGTTGAAGTCCCGGAGTGGCTCAAGACCATATAGGGGAGAGCGGGGCAAAATGGGGCAACGGGGCAAAACGGGGTTTTTGGGCAAAACTAAATTTTCCAATCTTTTTTGGATCGGACAAGGTGGCAAAACTGGGCATAAAAGCCTGATGTATCCGATAGGGCGAATTCGGGCATCCAAAAATTATTGGAAAATGACGTTTCGCCCGAAAACCCTGTTTTGCCCCGCTCTACCCGACCCTAGCAGACACTTTACATGCAGACACTCACAAACACTCTCTGTGTGAGTATTTGTGTACGCATGTGAGTGTCAGTGCATGAGAAAATAATGAATTGAGATTGACATGGTTTAGCCGATAGACATTATTATTTTGCATTCTCCTGGCCGCTTCTTTCCAGGTTGTAGGACGCCTCTTCTAATTTTCATACAAACAATTTTTTTTTATCCGCTATTGGAGTGTAAGGAGAGAACTGCAGGCGTCTTTTATCGGCAGATTTCAACGGTATTGGACATGCGTATGAATATGCATGCTGCCAAACAAGGCCGGTATGCCGCGGATGCTGTGCGTTTCGCTTCTCTTGATATTCTTCCTCCTTCTCACTGGTGCTGGTGCTGACATAAAGCACGCATCGAAAACTTTACGTGTATATAATATTCAGTATATGCATGTAGTACCTGGAAACTTGGAAACCTAGATAAACCAACACGCGTCGGTAACTCGAACCACGTTTCTCATATCGCTACGTCTCACCCAAGAAAGTTTTCAACTCCTAGCCGAGGAGCAAATTAAATTAACGATCGCTCGCGGGCACTCGAGTGCTTCGCTTGAAATCACTGCCACAGTCAGATTTCCTCTCTTACATGTTAGCAAATTATTGAACGTGTTTGGTGGAAGATTCTAGTAAAGGAAATTTCTAAAAAAAAAAAAAAAAAAAACTCGTAGTTTTAGTTCTGTTTCCAATGGGCTTGAAATGCGACTTTGAAACTAACTATTAGGTATAGGCTCAGTTGTGCATTGCGTAGTATCAGCAAGTTTTGCATCTTTTAATTCGGGTAATGACGGAAAAGCTACCAGCTCAAGCTAGCTGTCGATAGTAATGGTTTTTGCAACTTTGTTGGCAAGTTGCCAATACATTAGAAACTCCATCGCATATCATGAGATGTCATACATGGCAATGAGACAGCAGAGCTTGTAGGCAAGCAATTAAGCTCGTTTGTCTGTGCTATGGTTCGATATCCAGGGGAGTGGGGAGGAGGCTTGTTTGTTATTTAACACACTTCATAATGTACTAGATGGCTGAGGTAAGATGTGTGTCCATAGTTGAAATCTTTTCAATGTCGGCAATAGTATGCGGGCAATGAACGTCTACAATTGACGGAAAGCTTTATACGCATGACGGGTCGTCGATGCGGACGACTGAAAGTCATTTAGATAATTGAAATCCTTTGCTAGCTAACGATCTTACACCCTTGCGAAATCCCAGGTCGTACTCTACCACAGGGGCTATTCTATCCTCTCCCCTTCTTTAGGAAATCTTCCCCATCGTATTCTTGAACGAAAGAGTGAAAGCCTCCTCCTCTTCTCCCGCTCCATTCCCAGGCAAGCGTCATATTCAATTAGTCTCGCACGGCTCTAATTTTAAATCGCTTTCAAGTTCTCAGTAAATTGCAATTCACTTGGGATTAATTAAATTAAATTTGTTTAAATCCACCACCGTTCTGACCATTAACGTTCTTTCAGATTGTTACATAGACTCGTTATGGACCATGCTTTATGATTATGCCAGCACTTTTTTTAGGACTCGGGTTTCTACTACCTATGTATGGTCTATTATACAGAAAAATCTGCAGATGGGTTAGAAATACTTATTTATGCGTCCTTGTAGGTACGGATTTACTATATGGATTAACATATAACAAACGTATCTGAATCTATAGATTTTCATAGATTTTTCATGGACGATGGGATTGTACTCGTAGGTACTTGTGAGAGATCAATCGGATTCGGTCAGGTTTGCACACTTTGACACGCACGTATGCGGCGTACGCCGTAAATTCACGCCGCACTTCCGTTGCTACCTCAGTCTTTATGAGACAGCGGCCGGGTATTGATACGTTATTCAATTGTCGGACGTGAGTTAATAAACTAAGCGAAACGAACAACGCGGAAGAGGTGGGTCTGGGTTTAACAAACTGTCGCTCTCGAAGACTGGGCAGCGATTGCACATTGTCTACAGAATAATACTCTTTTATCAATTGATGAGTTTCATAGTCTACGACATAGGAAAAGCATTGCGTCATAGAGGCAGTTCTAGTAGGTCAACGGTTCGATTCAATCGTTCTAACTTCCATGGAAGAGAATTTGATGGAGCCAAAAGCGCGTGTTCTGTTTGTTGTATGTTTACTTGAGTGCAGTGTTAATCGCTGGCGGCACTAACTGCAACCTGCAAAGGCGGAAAATCTACCAAACCTTCCAAATGTAACGACTGTTCCAAAGAGCGTGGGCGGATAAACGCGACCGGATGCTTTTCATCATAGACATTTCGGAAAGTCAAGTGTGTTATATGTTATATGCTACGACGTAAACGTGAGGGCCGAGTATATAAGACGCGGCAAACTCGACATGCGAACATTATTACTCGCAACGTTATTAAATTTATGAAATGTATGACGTGTTGGCTTCCATAATTTAGTGCTCTAATGCATAACGCGAAATACCGCGTTATACATTAGGGAATAGACCGAGCGACTGTTATTCCTGCGACTGTACACTCAAACGGGATGTATTAAGCGTGAGAAGTAAAATACCTCTCATTGTCAGGCAGCCTGGCAGCCCTCGTCGAGGTTACCCACTTAAGGCTCCAATTATCGGCTCGTCAAATTTTCTAAACGCTTCGGCACACATATAATTTTCTTGTTTACAACCCTCCATTCGCTATGTGCCTGAAGTCCCAAAGTTCTAATTATAATTATTTTAAAAAAGTCTTTCACGATATTAATATTAATAATTTATAATTATATTAATATCAATAATATTAACAATTGAATACAAATTATTAATATTATAAAATACATTTTTCTGTTTGACAGGCACACTGACCCAAAAGTTGTACTCGCAATTCACGGGGACCGTCCATGTCATGAAAGCCGTCGGGAATCATATGGTGTTGACCTTCTGCTCCGGAAGCCAAGACAGCCAGTTATACTCGGTGCTTATGTCACGCGAGCATATTCTCCAGAAAAGCAATATCAAGGGTGTGCACAACCTGTTGGGACGACGCAATCTCAATCTCGTCAGCATTCGGGAAACCTGCGCAAAAGGAGCTTCATCGTCGACAACTGGTAGTCTTCTCGTATTAGGACTTTGCTGGCTCGTTTCAGTGAGATTTTTACAGACCTCGTGGTTCACCTTTAACTCCAATACTTTGTCACTTTAGAGCCGATCATCGTGTGACCCTGAAATAACGATCTTTTTTTTTATCAGTTGCCCACATAAAAAAATATTCAATCTTTTAATTCTTATTTAATAACTGAAATGTTAAGACATTCTGCACCGAGCTGGTGTCTCATGTTGATTGCCATTATTTCATTCAATGTTCAACTCGCTGCCACGACACACGACGTACGATGTACTTGAAAACAAAATTAAGAGGAACCATCTACTCCTAAACACAACTTCCCCAATCACTGTTACAACAATGTTGGTGAATTAGAAATTGCTGACGCGAACGCAGACACTATACAGTAGTTACCATTCCCTTAGAACAGTTAGGATTGGGATTGCTCGTGTACAAATACAATGAAATGAAAATTTATGGAAACAACGTTCTATCCCGTTGCCAGCTGGCTCAAGCCCTCGAAAGGCAATTGCATTTTCTGAATCTAGTACCAATCGATCATCAATCACAAAGTATGAAGTATGTGAATGTGCGCAACTTCTCAATGTATTATATTACTATTATTTCCTCTTGTCTCAGCGCCAAAAGAGATAATTATTAAGTATAAATGATTTCACTACAAATCAAAATGATAGTACTCTTATCCTGTTAGAACTTAACATTAGATTCACCGATAAAGATATTATCCGTGAATAAATATGCATATGATACAATAATATTACTGAACCGAGAAGACGGTAATCTGACAGCGACAAATCGCAACTGATCTTTTTCGAAAATACGACATCGATTGCCTTCGGATTAGATCTGAATGAAAAAATCGACAATTAAAAAGAACACAAAGGAAAAAATTAATACGGCGGTACCCAGCATTGTGTTGAAATAGTATTTATTTATGTGCAAATACTCGATGTTATATATATGTTATATATAGTATAATAGATACCTATATATAGTGACGTGAAATGAATATTCGTGTGCTCGACGTATATGTATAAACACGATAAAGTAATAAAGAGTGACTGCGACTTATTTAATGTACAACTTATTCGATATCGTATCACCTACGCTCTCGAATTTATTATATTTTAACGTCTTGGGTATTGTCGTTATTTGACTCTTACGACAATCTAGATGACGCATAAGGGTCTTTAAATGCCATTTAAATGAATCATATTGATGAGATGCGTCGGAGTGAATAGATTAGAGAAAGCTAGCCTCGGTGTTCTCTAACTGATGGTACGTTGAGCATGCACTAAATCGCGTCGGTAACTCCTTGTTATTAGGAAGGCTATGTGGCCGGTTCGTAGAGGAAGCTGCGGAATAGAGGAGGCCACAGGGTATAATAATTAAGGTTAATTGCACAGTTAACCTAACCCGCCGGTTTCCCACGTGACAAAGCCTGGGTCCATTTTTTTTTTTTTTTTTTTTTTTTGTAAGTTCAAAGGCAAATTTCTTTATCGGCTCCTATTTTCCTCGTCTTCTTATTCCGCGAATTCTTCTGTACGATTTTATCTACCATCGCATCTCTCCTTTTCCGATCTGAGTTCCATGGTTTTGTTGAATCTTCCGCTTTGGCTCGTCAGCTATTCTTCGTCGAGTGGGCTTTGTGAACGAAGAAGCTGAATGGTCAAAGGAAACGAATACAAAGGGCTCGATTTTCGTAAAAGCTCTCGTTCGTCGAACCTGATGCCTGTCAGCGCCTGAGAGAACGCGTGTGCCTGCGAATGCAGTGTCCAGATTACTCCAAGTACTATTTCTCGAACATGTAATGTCCATATTCTAATTCCTTAAAGAATATCGATCGATCTGCAGAAGTCATTGAAACCAGAACCGCTTAACCCTTTGCCGGCGAAGGAGTATAGTTGATTGATCGTCGACAGAACGGGCAGCAGAAGTCGTGTGCTCGATACCCGACTGTCCTATCACACCGCTAACAACGTACAAAACTTATAAAACTGCATGTAGCCATATGATTTTTCTTACTTTACTTTTATTTCTTCATAGATAGCTTCCGGATGTATGGGAACTTGTTCACCGGAATTTAGCCGCTGAATATAGCACATCTAGAAAACCGTTTGCCGTTTTTTTATTTTCTCCGGAGAGATAAGTGCCAGGCGCTTTACGCACCGAAAATAGACCGACGGCGCAAACAAATTCCACTAGCTGCAGATAAATAATGTACACTGACCAGAATGGTCATTGACGAAGTCAATAAATTTTTCGTCGTTAATAACCTTTTTTGATATATATTTCAAAAAAGAAATATATATGAAAAATCAAAACCAACTGACGCAATTGGATGACCGATATGCTCGGAGAAAACCTTCGTTCCTGATACCATAGACACACAATACTTCTTTACAAGTCGACTGAGTGGCCGCTGCGAAAATTCGACCCCCAAAGGTCACACAGAACGGGCAGCAGAACTCGCGTGCTCGGGACTCAACTGTCCTATCACACGCGCACGCACACTCTCCATGACACACAACACTATTCCACACATGCAAAATGACGAGCAGCACATCCGGCCACAGCAAAATTCACGGCCGAAAATTACCCTAGTTCCACGTGCTCCTGTTTATAACTGCTATAACACAATTTTCAGAAAGTATCCAATACAGGAACCACGAAAAATGGACGAATAACAAAATACAAAGTCCCGACATGCGGTCACCTCGCGAGACAGTTATAATTCGATCTTTTCCCAGCACGTTCCGTACACTCCAGCAAATAAGTTTCGCATTGATACAATAAGTATTGAAACGTTTAAGATACATTAATTATACATAGCCATAAAAGTTTAAGATATGTTAATTACTTATAATCATAAAAGTGGTACAGGGGACAGCGGAGCAAAATGGAACAATGGGGCAAAACGGGACACTGGACACGCTTCTGTGGCCAGTTGTCGCTGTGACGACTTTTTCAGTGTTTACTTGATGTACTGCCGTTTTTTTTTTTTTTTTGATACTTAACAACAGGCAATAACGAAGCCAATAAGCTTTACTTCACAGTGCCGGCAGCAATGCGTAACGAAGAAATATAATTCTCAACTTGCTATCTTACCTACTGATGTATTGAATGGCGCTGCTAATATGTTCTTATCTCTTGGCAGCTAGCGACACACACGGTAGGAATGTAAGATAATCAATTACTATCACATTTTATCAGTAATACTCGTAATACTGAAAAATACAAAGGTCTTACCGAAAGTCCGGCAGCACATTTAAAACTTAATTGATTTAAAAAATCAAGAACATCGAGCTCTGAAACGTCCCTGCTTCATTTGTAAGTCCAAATTTCTTACAACGTTCAATCTCTAATCATTTCAGCATTACTGTGATCATGAAAATTTGAGGTTATCGGCCTATTTTAGTTTACAATAACATTATTTCTCGACAGAAATCGAGGAAATGTCTTCGGCATTTAAAATAATAAAACGAGGTATCGCGACCTCATGTACTTGTCACGGTAAACGAAATTTTCGTAAGTTTACGTTAATTAACAAAAGAGGACCCAGGGAATTCAAAGAAAGACAAAGAACAAATCCTGACCCGGATATTCCCATTAACAGTAAGTTTCACATATTTTCGAAAAAAAAAAAAAATCGATATAAAACGTTATGTCACTTGACGATAAATATTACAGAACGAGGTGTCAGGGATGTTGGATCCATGGTTGATGGAAAATTCATATTGACGCCTGAGAGGATTCCAGAACTCGTAGTTCCAGATCTCAAAGGATTTAAGTTGAAGCCATACGTTTCTTATCGCTCTACAGACGTTGTACAGGACAAGTTTACCGCGAAAGATCTATTCGCGGTTGTGTATGCAGAAAAAATTAAAAAAGATTTTCAGGAAAACAAGCTTGATCCGGATGGCCAATCGGTCGAACCTAATACATATGAAAAGTTGACACCGCAAGAGGCTAGAGATGCAGCTGGCAAGACTGGTTCCGATATTTTTGGATGAATATAGTGAAAACAATTGATGAAACCATTCAGTCATCATTCAATTTTTCTTGTTATCGATTAACCATTTAGTAACTGATTGTGTGAAAAATGTCTTGCTTCTTCATAAACAATAAATGAGAAAACTAGCATTTTTGTATAATTCAATGATGCAACATTTATTACCATCCATAATTAACACTTTTTGGAAGAAGCGTGAAATAACTAATAATACAAGTACATGATCTTGCCAAAGTAAAAAATTGATATTTTGTATGCACAGAGAATACATTCTGCAGGTTCGTTCATGCATTTTAGTGCAAAAAAATATAACTTCCATTTTTCTGAATCTTGCATTACATAATAATAGATAGAGAGAATAAAGACGATAAAAAATAACGTTACCAATAAGAAAAACTCACAAAATTCAGCCTGTATATGTATTTTATTAGATAATCATCTCTACGTGCACTTGTGTACATTCTTATTAATGATTCTATTCGTACTCGATAAATTGGTAAGTATTCGCTATCATCATGACCGCAAAAATTGTCGGATTACACCGATCGCAGTACATATGTTTTATTTTTTTATGCGTTTTAACTATTTCACCTAGCGCTTATCTCACGACACCATTTTCTCACCTCTTGATATGCTGTTCATAAAACCCATTTTGTTTAAATCCTATCGCGCGAAAGTCTTTATTTCTTGTTAGCAAACAATTATCCCTAAAAAATATTTGCAACTATTGACTATATGTTAGACCTGGCATTGCGAAATGATTAATACATTATCACATATACAATCCTTAACGAAATAGTGTAATCGATCCTCGACGTAATCGGATATATACGTACATATACCATTCTTCTTCTTGACTAGCGATTAAAATGAATTCGATTATTGCTGGTGGACGAACGATGTCGAAAACGATCTCTAGTTACGTCATGTATATACGTGCGAGCGAATCCGTTATTCTGAAAAGTCGGTTCAGCTTTTATTTTCACTTTTTTGTGCCGATCCTTGATGTCCTATCGACATCTACTGTTCAGAATTACACATTCGCCTCGCAATTTGGCTACCTTAATCATTGTTTTTTCGCTTTACAAAAACCCTCTTTGAGCCGAGTTTGATTGTTTTTCTTCCTTTATTTTATTTTTTATTTTTTAATAATTCATTTGTTTTTTGTTTTTATAAAAAATGGCGGAGATTTCGAATAATAGCGTCGTTGTCGGTTGTGCGCGGCCGGTATTGCTTTCTATATAACGACTATAGGTCTTCTACTTATATATATATATCCGATGAGAATCTACACTGCGACGAAGTGCTGCACGCGAATTATTAATAGTCTAACAGTTGAAGATCATGCTGGAAGGCATGCGCAGATTGCATACTTATCTACTACATTGTCAACAGGATATACAGTGGAATTCGTTTATGAAATACGTTTATCGCCTCGACACTCCGTCCAGCTCAGACTAGATTCGAGCGCAGTGCCTAGCAGTTCACGATGATAAAATATTACCAGTCGTTCGTGTTGGAGAATATTCGGAAGTGATCGGTAATATCCGAAGCCTCTTAAAGGCAGAGTGGTATAACGAAAATTTTATGAAAACGAACGCAATGTCTATGGTAGAAACGACAAAATTAATCACTTCCAGCTTTGGTTTCACTCTCGAAAATGTGTTATTCATAATAATCAATTTAACTATTCAGACAAGCTACAATTACGTAAATCGAAATATTGACGATTAGCTCCGATATGCAGCACTTCATCCTAATCTAATGGTTCAATATTACCCTTTTATTCTTTGTTGTCATTCTACATGATTTATTATCAGACCGTTTTGCCATAAAAACATCGAGAGTAGTAAAACAGCCTCGTTGTTTTTTTTTTTTTTTTTCTTACATTTCTCGATTTACTCGGCATATCTTATTTCTTTAACGTCGATGCATTTTTTTCTAACCATTCGGCGAGCTCAAGATAAAAACAGAAACGTACAAATCTCTAACCGATATACCTTCATCTTTTTCTTCAATCCTCCCACGCCAATTCAGTTTGATACATGCGAACAATACTGTATCTATTTTGCTCTGTTTCTCTATTCAGTGTCAATTTTTTTCCCTACGTTCTTACGGTACTACTTATTCATTTCATTGACAAACTAATAGTTATATCCTCCAAAGTTCTTATATAATTAATATCAGTATCTATATAAAATCTTTTCTTCATCATTTGTAGTTTGAGCATACGTGTCCTGATTTATGTCGTTGGCAGTACAGGATTTTTTTTTCTATTAGATCAAATCGTAGAACCAATATGATGCGGCTGATAGTATCGTATTTTTTTAAAACTCTTTTACTCGAGGTACAAATGACTGTATAAAAATGAGGACTGGGCTACCGACCAGAAATCACTGCTGGGATTTTATCTGAACTTAATAATCATATACGTTTCGAATACCATTGTTCGCTTACTCCTCACAAATCGCAAAGTTTCTTTTTTACCTAGAGCAAGACTATAACGCCACATGGGTGTGTACCACTCGGCAATGGGTATATACACCATTTTGTTTCCATTCTCAGTCTATAATGAAGTTGGATTTTGTGTTGTGGAAAATTCAGTCGAGTAACAAGATAGAAGTGCATACAATCACGCAGATTCAACCTCCGCTATCGAACATTGTTCCAGTGTCAATTCTCTGTATGCACTCGTTAACAGAAGACTTATCGATAGAAAAAAGACTTTTGTAGACGTTTTCAAGATCTAAAATAATTCAGGTGACCACGTTTTTTATGTCGGAAAATATATGCGGGCTGAAGCACCAATTTAGCGATGAACAGCATTCAATGGACAGCATTTCGAAAAAAAAAGTAATTCGGTGTAGGCACAAAGCAACACCTAATGGTAATATTTTTTATGTGTGTAATACTGCATTTTTTAGCCTCTTATCTGCATTTGTTCAGCACTAGATCAATTTTCACGATCAAAACATATTTGTCTTAAATGCATTGTTACGCCTATGTAAATCAAATCTATATTCTCCTACCTATATTTTAATGATGTCTGAATGGAGGAAGAATGGAGTCGAAAGTATAACGGGGAACGTCTAACACCAGTATCAAAGTTAAAAAAAAAATAAATACTAGGTTCAGTGGTTTATGGTCAGCTCTGCTATAAGGAAAACTAATCGAGTGCTGTACAATATTTGTGAATGTAGTATGAGGGGTGAAGGGACAAAGAATTTATGTTATGAACCGTAATTATATTTATTTACATAGTCTTTTTGATCAAGTTTTCTTAATTTTTTCTTCTTCCTTTAATTAATTTAAATTTCATTAAAATCTGTATCGTGTAATAATGCATTTCTTTAATATTTTGATCGTAAAAATAAAAGTACTGCTGAAAAAATTAAGTCTAAACGCTAAAACTTCTGTGCATATTCAGAGGCACGTTTAAGAAAAAACAAGCTTTAGAATTTTGTATAAAAATAATTTTACGATTCTACCGAAATTTTACGTTGTATGGTCAATAGCTACATTGATCCTCGGACTCAGATATGCCTTCTGATATAATAAAAGTGATAACGTGCATTTTTCCAGTTTTCAAAAGCCCACCTAAAGTTTTTTTTCATGAGTAAGTTCCCCGTTAAGGAATACTCCGCAACAGAGCAGCTTGAAATCATCGATACACGGCCGATTTTTTCCCTCTTTCTTGCATTTCTCATGTATGGAAAGTGGAATAACGTAAAAACGAAAAAAAGAGGAATCAGCGTTATATCATGTATTTCGGACTGCACTGTTGAGATGGTTCGCTCAACCAATTCGAGGGATTTCGATCAACAAGATCTCACCTCCCTCCCATTTTCGTACAATTAAAGTAGTGTTTATAGTCGTAAAATTAAATGACGAAATGAATGATGATGATTAGAGGGCACATCGAAGCTATACAGAAATCTATTTTCTAATCTTGAACAAGTTTGAATACTTGTGGATATTACGAAGAAAAAAAAAATTTTGCTCGTTTGAACGTCAGCGACGTTGCGATAAAAAAAAACCAAAAAATGTAAGATCCTCGGTGTTGTGTGTTCCGAAGAAGCGTGGTCACTCTCGGTCATATGCAGTATTCTTTTCAATGATGTGATGTTGGAATGTTGTTTAAACTATGTATATTTCTCGGGGACTCGATCGGAGTCTTCAAGAACCCGAGGCTGCTAAAGAGTTCACGTGAGGCATTTATTCCATCGGGTCTCCAGCATTTTCGAATATGGTTGCATGGGGGTTACTTCCGGTTGGCCACAAGAAGCCCCCCACGCTACCCGGTGGTAGATACGATGCCCCTCCACCCAGCCCAACCTGGCATATATTATATCACAGTCATTTTTTATTTTCATTTTCAAAATTCAATATTGGCATCATCTAGTTTTCAATTCACGAGGTAATTGGCATGCCGGATGTGCGGGGTAAGACGAAGCCGTGTTGCGCAACTCTTTCTCAACCCTACGATTTTACTTATCAAATACTTGTTGAGAAAAAGCGCACGAGGGTGTGAGGGGGGCGGGGGGAGGCAAATCAGATATCATACATAAACGGCGCAACTTAACGAAAAATAATCATTTATTATATTACGTCAAATAAATAAATAATAGTAGGAACAAATCGCAGGTACAGGCTACGTATGTATTGCCATATTAAAACTAATGAGAAATTATAATATTCATTGCTGCTCCTTGTTGTCTGCTAATCGAAAACAAGATTCAATATTCCCGGCAAGTAATACGCAAAGTAACGATAAACAATAAAATAAAATAAATAATCAATTAGCGCATCGCTCTACGTTTCAGAGTACATGGATGATAGAGTTCCAGCCTCATGGTAAAACTCGATTTTCTATTGTCACATTATGTAACACACATACCATGTAATAATTATACATTTCGATAACCAATTGCAATCGATCAGAAATTTTGAATTACAAACGGTTGCCTCGGATTATATTTAAAAAAAAAAAAAAAAAAATCTCCTTTATGGAGCACACAACGGATTTTATAGGCCTAGAGTAATGCCTTTTGGATTCCTCCCATGAGTGTTTACTAGAACCCAATGATCCCCTCTAATTCTAATCTATCTCACTCACGAGATTACCTGTTGACTCCATAGGAGTGTTCTCTCTGCCAATTGACAATCCGCTGCCAATCGTGATGGTAGACTTTTCCATCTTTCCTCGTCACGTTCACGATCTCTCTCAAAATCCGGATCGCCATGTCCCTGTGACAAAGGCGGTAAAATCTGCGTACGCTGTGCCATTTTGTAACTATCCTGGCGTGGTACGTGTTCGCCCCGTCGTACGGTACCGCTCGACAGTGATGGCATGGGCGTCGGGCTTCCTCCACCTCTGTGCCTGTGATAGAGGTTTCTTTTTTGTTGCAGCATACGCTGCTGAACCATCAGTTGGAGCTGCATACCCGAATCTCCTCGCATTTTAAATTGCTGCGGACTCGGAGACGTTGAACTTGGCCGCAGATGTACAAGATCCAGGTGACCTCTCGCCTTTCCCGAGTCTGAAATCGATCGTAAGTACACATTAAACTCTGCACATTAAAATATATTAAATGGTGCTAATTACTATGGATTTTATTGCCGTGAAGCGGCTCGAAAGTTTTCATCACTGGCACCATTAGCGCACGCCCGGCAGCCCTTGAGGTTTTGCTATAATAATTCGCATATGCGTTTGCCGAAATTAGAGCTGTTACATTAGGGGTTGGTCTACTGTTCGGAGATCTTCCTTCGGCAATTAAAAGTATTAAAACCAGTAGAAGAAAATATTCTAGCGGTCATTGACAGTTAATGCAGGTCAATGACTGTGAGCTCATCGAGTATATGTTCATTCTTGTTTCTGTAACGATTTTTCGAATTTAAAATTGAATTTTTAATGCAGCGAAACGTTATCGGATGGACTCCAGCAATTAACCTTTCGTACAATCGTTTTACCTCTGGGGGCAAAAAATCTTAAAGCCTTAGACGCGGTAGTTATCGTAGCTCAAATGTATATTGAAGTGCGTCTTGAAATTTTTTTTATCACACAAAGGTAAATTAATTACCTTGAATACTGCGTTGCTTTGCCGGTCTGTCTCCGGCACTGGCTTGTTGACAGAACAACATCCGCGATCCTCCGTCGGAGGCTCTGCGTGCCTGGCTGGCTCGAGATATTCTGGCGGCTATAGGCGATGGACTCTTTGGTGGCGGTGGTGTGCATGACGGCAGGCTGCTCGTGAAACATCCGGTTATTGTAAAGTCAGGTGGACATCCCGAATCGAAACTCGACTCGAATATTTCGGACGACGAGCTGCCGCTACCACCGGCACCGAAAAGGCTGGCTCTGCTCGGTGGATCGATCGGATCCATTATCGGGCTGTCAAAGTGATGTTGCTGATAATCGCTCAGACGTCGATTGACGATCTGGCTGTCAATTCGCTGGCTGATATCACGATCCAGGCCTAATCGGTGTTCCTGTAACTTGATCTGGGCCTCGCGCAATTCGTCGCCGCTCGGGCCTTCCTCGAAATCACCCTCCGCGCTGCAGCAACCTTCATCGGTCGAGGAGCTTGTCGAATTGAAACGTTTGCCACCCCTGCCAGTCTCTTCCCTTCCCCTGTAAAATAATGATCGACCACAGTTTTATCATCTTCGTCGGAACATCGAGTCAAAAATAGCACGCTCTGCGAAAATCGGAACGTTCCTATCCAACTTCCTAGCCAGTTTTGTCTGGATTTTTCGATGAAGGCACGATATGGAGTTTAGAAATTGTAATTAACCGAGCGATGGATTCGTCGGGTTGGACAAAAGATGAAATTGTCTATTCTTTTGAAACGAAAAAAAGCGCCAACACAAGCGAGACAAAAAATAATGGGAATTGAAAGCAGGTAGGTTGAAAAGAAGAGTTACCAAAAACTGAAAGGGACAGCCTCGATCTTCCAATCCAACCTATCCCGAACAAAATCTTCAATTTTCCGCACCGACGACGGTCAATAACCCAATCAACGTCCGACTAAGCTATCGCTGGAAATGAAAACCAGATTCATTAAAGCCTTGCGCACAGTCTAGCATTTGCTTTTCAAAGGCAGGATTGGAAGTTTAAACGCGCGAATTACATGAACAGCATCGGTACTTCACATACGCGGCGAAATAAAGTTTGAAGATTTAAGAAAAAAAAAGTTAATCTTTACCTCGACTTAAATTTGTCATCTTTTGCTCTGCTAACGGGAGGCCAGCAACTGTTATTTGTTGGATTCCCACTTCGATGTTGTTTCAATCTCTCCAATAACAGAAAGTAGATGGCTGCGTGATGGTCATAGCTGTTGTTTTTTAATGACTGCGAAAAAAATTAAATGAAAAACATTAAATTATTTATGATCGTTACAAGCGGGATTCAACGAAAACAAATATAATTTTTGGAATCTCTTACTTCTTTGGTGCGTGTAACGTCTATTCCTAAGCTGTGCATCAGCCTGAGTATCTGTTCGTTAGGCTCCTGGAGTGCCGACGGTGGATTTGGTATTATTGTTGGGAATACATCTCCGGATCCGACCATCCATCGATGTCTCTTTATTTGCGGAATTGTGTAACGCTTACCTGGCTCCAATACCAGCATTTTTCTTATCAGACTTTCACAATCTGTCAGTGATTTAGAAAGAATTAGTATTCAAGTTATCACCATGAATAATGCAGATTGTACTCCAAAATAATGAAATAAATAAATAAAATTGGATCAAGAATTACTAGCAATTGATTATGCGTAAAGCTTCTCTGATGAAATAATGCCCCGATACGAAGATAAAAAATTTGCCCGACCGAAAAGTCAGGCACAAATTTTTTTTTTTTTCGATCGATTAATGTCAATTTACCTGTGCTCATGAAATAGGGAATGCGAAATCGACCGCTGAGAACACGATCACGCAGTGACTGTAGAGTTGATCCATCGAAGGGTAACGCGCCGCAAACGAGTACGTAAAGAACCACTCCAAGACTCTGCGAACATGAGGAGAGATCACATGAAGGAAATCTTCGAGGGGTAAAGAAAAAAAAAATGTACAAGACGAGCCGAACCGGGAGAGTTTTTTTGTACACAAACGACTTACCCACACGTCGATCTCAGGGCCGGCATAATGTTTTCCTCGAAAAACTTCGGGCGCAGCGTAGGGAGGACTACCGCACCACGTGCTCAGTCGTTCGCCGGGTACGAATCTGTTGCTAAATCCAAAGTCTGCGATTTTCACGTTCATCTGTGCGTCGAGCAGTAGATTCTCGGCTTTCAAATCCCGATGCGCAACGCCAGTTCCGTGACAATACTCGACGGCGGATAATATTTGCGCAAACGTTGATCTCGCACGTGACTCACACATACGTCCGAATCGCGCTATATAATCGAATATTTCACCCTTGTTCGCGTACTCGCACACCTGTTGAAACAAAGAGTGTTTCTTAACGATATAAAAGATACGGACGTTTTAAAAAAATATTTATATGCTATACGCCGCACCGATATTACGTACCATGTAAATCATATTTTTTGTTTCCATTACTTGATACAACTTGACGATGTGAGGATGTTCCAACTGCTTCATGATCTCGACCTCGCGATAAACCTTTTCTAGATTCGTCGAATCCAATTGTGTTTTGTCAATAATTTTGATAGCAACCTGGTGGATTCATATCGATCTTTAGAAAGTTGGTTCAAATTTTCGTTTTATTAATTAACAACCCACTATTGCCTGAGATTTATTAAAATGTCAATGTTCAAGTTGCATAGTATGTACGCTCGATCAATTTTTTTCACATTTTTGTGAAAGCCGAAAATTTTCCAAAATAATGAACAAAATCTATCGGACGATCAGGCTATAATAGGCTATTTTTCCGTTCAGAATCATTGTGGTACCTCTGTTTTCGTTATGCGATGCCTGGCGAGCTTGACGACAGCAAAGTTACCTTTGCCAATCGTTCCTTCAATGTCGTAGAAGCCCACCCGGATCTGTTTTTTGTTACCCTGACCGGCACCAGCATCCATTTTTGTCATAAATCGGGATGAACTGGACGCGTTCCTTTGTTTTCAAATCGACCCTTAATCGACCTTGACGGCCATTCTCATAGTGATCTGAAATTAATATCGTCAGTTAGTGCAATAACAATAATATAATAACAAAAACGATATAAACGCTGATCCAATCAATATTAAATTATTAATGTAAACAATTTTTTCTGTTTTCATGTAAGACGTAAAGTAGCAGGAAAAGACATGAAAGGATTAAAAAAAATTATTTTCATATAAGAAGTAAAGAAGCAGGAAAATATATGAAAGGATTTAAAAAATGTGGTGAGCGATAACGTTTGTTATAGATAAGCTAACCGCGAGTTGCAATTTAGAATTGCCGTTTACTTTGTATGCTTTTTATTTTTAGACTAATAGTGCGCAAACTTAATGGAGGAATTGAAAAAAAAAAAAAAAAATAGTTTCCTAGCGCGTGCGTCACTGCTTACGCATGGTCGGGAAATATCTGTTTTTTTTTCACTCTACCACTATTGCTCGCTCGCTTGTGGATGTCACTTTATACCGCTCCCGAGTTAGTATATTGTTGACACGAATATTGGTCATTTTTTCCCCTCTCAATGAATAGAGCACCTCCATTTCTGACAATTCTTCTGTACAACTTACTCGACCATTACCCTTATTGGCATTGTCGTTTTCTACAGCACGGACGTATCTTCCATCGTTGTTAAACGCCGTTTAAAAATAATTATTAAAAAAGAAAAGTTGATAAGAAAGCGCGCGCGCACTCTCGCCAAGTTATACCGCCGCGTCTCTAAACTCGGGCTGCTTTCTCGTTTGTACGGTGGCAATTGTTTTTAGTGCCTAGAGCCGCGTCATCGGGCACCGGTCGATAAAGGCAAAGGACCTCGGAAATGGATTTTCCGTTCGATGAAACACACGTCCGAGCGGCACGAGCTTTTTCGTGATCTTTCGCATGCATTGATATAAACGACGTACGTCCGAAGTGTCCTTCGACTTTGTCGCCGATTATCTTATTTCGAGCATATGACGCGTGCACTATATGCGGACAGATAAATATTAAATTATCCGAGAAGATAATTGTTATTGTCCGTTATCGGTCGATCCTACCGTCGAAGTGTAAAAATGAATGTGCAGCCGGCTGTATTTTTATATATAGATTATACGTACCGGTCGCGAGTTTGGAAGTTGTCTCAGAAGCTGCGGCGTCGCCGATCCGAGGGTGACAAGCGAACGATAAATTTGGGGATTTCGAACGCGAGAGGCTGTCTCCCAGGAATATATATCGCGGTAATTTGTTCCGTCGAGCAGTCCAACAGCGGCCTGCAACGCTGCAACAAGTACAATCGTCCGGGTGTACTTGTACGAGTGACGTCACGGAATCTCACGGGGATCCACCGACGCGTATGATCGAATCGATTGTCGTCATAGGAGCTATACTCGTCTCCGACTACATAGGACAGTCGGCGCCGATAGATAGAGACAAACACGTTGCAGCTCGCGGACTAATCGAACGAATAGAAACTGTGCGAAACAATAGTGCGAGCCGGTTCCGTTCGAGCACAATGAAGAACCGACTGTTTTTTTTTTTTTTTTTTTTTTTTTCATATAGGTAAACGGACGCACTGTAACGAAACGCTGTTTGCCGTAGATTGTTTAAAATGTTTGGTCGCGAAGCCGGTCGAAGCGGAGGTATACGAGTGACTGTGATAGATCCGATTGAAGTTAGAGTAGTTGTAGCAGTAAAAAGTGTCGTCGTCTCACCAGGAGGCGGTGTGCGAGGCCCGGCGAGAAGTGTTGCCATCGGCGTGACCGCTGAACCACCACCACCACCACCACCACCACCACCACCACCACCACCACCACCAACGCCGGTCTTTCCTCTCGTCTGCCTTCACGAGATTTCGAATATTCTCTGTGCGTCAGTCGTCATGACGATGCCTAGCTTCCACGGCGGTTCGATACCGACTAAACGTCGGCCATGTTGCTACCCTCAACCCTGGCTGCGCGATCGTTCGCGCTCCGCGGCTTTGCCCCTCTATCTGTCCTCACCAAGTGGAGTTCCGCTAACCAACACCCCACCCGCACACCCACGACGTCGACGAGCCGGCGCGAGAGGGCCCTCTTCCTCGTCGTTCCTTATACTACGCATAGCGTACCTTACGCCAAACAGCTTCGTTTCGCTTCGCCTCCTCTCACGCTTCTCCATCCCACCCAGGCCTATCCGCCTCTTCTCCGTCTCTCCGTCTCTCCCACTACCGGGAGACCCGACCGAAGACGGCGTACGACCACGCGCATTATTATCTTCTTCGACAATTGACGTCAACGCTCTCCCCCGAGCAACCTTGTCGTACCTAGCCGGAGTTCTATCTGTCTCTCCGACCGGCTTAATTGCCGAGACATGTAATTGTCTGGCTCACGTACCGACATCGGCTGGTGGAGTCCCTTCGTCGCTATCGCTTTTCGCAGCGAACACGCTTGCGTCCGCGTACGTACGTATGATTCACCGTACCTTTGTTCCCGCGACGGGTATATTGCTTACCATGGGAAAGCGATATTGCATATGCCGAGAAAAATTTCGGGCGAGCCTGTTGCACTTTGCGGGGACGAGTTTTCAGTCCGCTTTGTTCGGCCAACGGAATAATTATTGGCTCGCTCGGGTAACTTGTTCGAGTTCCTACAGCCTGACGATGAATTCGTCCTGCCAAATAAATTTTCTGTTCGGGACTGATTGGTCTGCTCCGGCGAGGATGTTGTCTGTGGCGACTCTGCCCTTTTTCCGTTTCGAACATGGCCGAAAATTTTTTTAGAGAAATCTTTCAGGAAGTTTCTACTCGACTCGTTAAGTTTACAATTTTTTTCACCATTTCAACCTAAATTTCGGCTTAGGTATCTAAAAAAAAAAGAAAGTTGTTGTGTTAATGGAATAACCAATCAAAAATCGCAAAGATAAAATATCAAATAAACAGAAAAGGTGAACCCACGTCACTCGATAGAATAAATAAAGCGAAGTCGACATTAACCATATATCAGCGACGCATACGCCGTGCAAATGGAGGGAAGGACGTGAGCGATAAAGCGATAAATTACAACTTCGTACTGTACAGCACTTACTTAATTTTCAGATAATAATTCAAAACCTGAACGCGAGCATGACTTCCTTCTCGCTATCTTGCTCTTTGCCAAGCTGGCACTATTCGTACGAATTGCTTGCAATTTTTGAAATTTAATCTCATTGTATTTCTTCATTGACGATTTGCGCGAAACAGTTGCCTTCAGAAAATATACTTGAAAAATTAATTCACCAGAATATGAATTTTTATGCATAAGCGAGTATATATTAAATTCGTTAGAAAACGATGTGCCGAAGTTAAATGACCGACTTATTAAGGATGTAAAAAAAAATACCATTCGCTGTACCGAGAGCCGAAATTCGATCTCCCGTGCAAATTTTTTAGTTTGTATCCATCTCTTGGCATAAAAACTTAATATTGTGTAAAAAAAAATGATATAGCCAATTAATCCGTTAACAAATTTTCCGTCCATCTTACGGCCCTGATATTCTAAGCTTGTAGGTAAAATCAGTGTTCTCCTCCTTCCACTTCGTCATTCGAGCGTCGCCACGATAACCGTCACGAGATTCGTCTGGGCGTATCGAGATGACAGATACTCGATCACGGCTAGCCGTCAAGTCAGCCGGCCCTGTATTATCGCTTCGGCAATTGACGTCAGCCTCGATGTACGTACTATACGTACGAGAAGGTTTGCGTTCGATAGCTTTGACACACGACTGTGCGGAGTTCGGATCTTTTCAGCTCTGATATGCTCGAGACTCGACCGCTAATAACTTATCAACATTGAACG
The DNA here is from genome assembly GCA_917499995.1 of Ichneumon xanthorius. Lineage (NCBI taxonomy): Eukaryota > Metazoa > Arthropoda > Insecta > Hymenoptera > Ichneumonidae > Ichneumon > Ichneumon xanthorius. The sequence goes on along the minus strand of OU824204.1, from coordinate 494,704 downwards.
ATGGCTTTCTTTACATTTGCCTTGCGGAATTGCTCTTTTCGGGGGAAAAAAAGCAAGCACCTCCCTCTGGCCAACAAGTTGAAATGAGTAGACGGAACATTAAATTCTTATAGACACCAGTTTCCTCGATCCGTCTGCAACTTTCAGACTATCCAAATCTTCCTGTACGTTTCAAGGAACTTCCGCGTACGCTGTTTGCACCGAGTAGACGCACATTCAGAGTCTCCCCTCTTGGCTTTCTATCCTCATTCAAATGCGGTGCCTACTACTCGGGACTCTTTGAAGCAACCACGTTTCGGGCACAAGTTCTATCTCAGGAATCGTAATGTCCCGCGAATTTCTATCGTCGATGTATATTTTCGGCTCGGCTCCTCTGCACGCGAGCCTCGACTGTAATATGTATGTAGCTACGTTGGGCGTGCGTCATAATTAAAGGAGACTGAGATGTACTAGAAAGGCGGATAAGATCGAGTTTCTCGCGGATCGACGTACCAATGTACACGTACCGCATGCTATTGGAATAGTCGCTAGGGGAAAACTACAATCACGACTCTGCCAACGTCAATGTTTCTTTGACGTTGAGATCGCGAGCCGAGCTTTATCGACCTATATATATATATATATATATATATATATATATATATATATATGTATTTTCGTTCTTTGTCGCAGCACCTTGGGATAATAAAAGCAGTAATGCTATTGAGACAGTAATGCTATTATGGGTCTGAAAACGGAGTACAATTTGCTATCACTGCGAGTTATAATTCCTGCTGGCAATAATAGTAATTTGAACTTTATTCAAACGTAGTACGCTATTTCAGTAATAACACAGATACAGAATGTAGAAGTTTCAGACAATATATTTGATGTTTGATTCATTGAAATGATGTTTCATTGAGTCCACACGGCGCGATCTGCCGTGCCGATGATTTGGTTCGATGGCCTAACTCACCTACCTACCCTTTACTATACGATTCTAGCTATAATATATTTTTTATATTATTGTGATGTGCGGAATTAAAAAAATTAATAACCGAATTTTTGCGACACTTTGCAAATGCTTTAAAGAGTGCCTTCTACTATCGAGCTTATATACGAAGACTCTAAAACATCTATAATAACAAACAAATAATCTGTTAAACACAAAAGTGCAAGCGCGCATTCGATTGAATGAAACTCACAGCCCTGTACAACTTTTATGATGAAGTCTAAGGTGAACGTCCCAGTGACCGAACACGTCCCCGTGACCGGACAAAGCACACGTGCAAGATAGACGGAAGTACGATTTTTTATGCATGTCCAGGGACTGGGACTCCTCCCTTAGGTGTGCGGCCTCTGGTACTTGTGACGAAGTGCATATCCATAAGCTTAAATTGGATTTGGAATAAAATATAATTGGAATTACATTAGCATTTCTCACTATTTCACGTGAGTTCGAATGTTGACGAATGAAGGACGTCCCTTTCGTTGATAAATTTGAGACGCCGATTCGGAACATTTCAAACATTTCCATCGAGCGTCCGTAGACGAAACAGGGATGACACCTCTGTAAGTCATGGGAACAAGAACAAAATAATCTCTTTTACGAATCGTCGGAATAACATTTTTGGGGAACCAAAGTTTTAAAGCATTAAAGTATACTGTGATAAATTTTGAAATATTGATAACTTCGAAGTTTTTCAATTTTCGAAAAGCTTCGAAGAAAATAAAACTGGTAAATAATTATATTTACTATTTTTATATCAACCATATTTACCATTTTTATTCAGATATTTAATGACTTTGTATTCTGAGCTCTGTATTGGGTCTAATGTAAACCGATAAAAATAGGAGAAATTCATTCTTTAATAAGATTTTAAAAAAGAACGAAAAATGCGGAGATTCCTACATTGGTCTTCCTACACTGGACGTAAAATTTTTATTTATATCCACATGATATTGGCCCCAAGGATTGAATTTTGGTTCGCTGTTGCTTTACAAATTCAGATATTGAGATACTATAGATAACAATAATAATAATAATATAAGATAAATAGCATCGTGTATGCTTACGCATATGCACGACGTAGGACGTTGTGCACAATAGATACCGTATTTTTCGAATTATCGACCTATTGATAAATCAAAATGCTGGGTTTTTAACAATAAATAAATCTCAATATTATTTTGAATTCTTCATACAGCTTAGACCTTAAAAGGTATTCAATTGCAATAAGTACGAATCAGTTAGCTTTCCTCAAAGTTGCAAAAGGCCGTGCGAAAGTCTAAAGTGTAAGTGTACTCTTGTCGACGAGGAACGTGGCCTTTCCGAGCAAGAGAGGGAGAAAGAAAACGCGAGGAGGCGAGGGTGATTCGCCCAGGATCCCAGACATTCTCGCACGGACCTGTTTGACGTCATCGAATGACGTCAATCCTGGACCCCTCCAGATCTACGCCCTCCCTACCTCTACGTCCGTTTCTGTCGTGTCAACGCAAGAACGCCAGCTATCCTCCGAAAGTGCCCACGAAATCCAATAAAGTTTGGCGGCTCAAAGAAATAGTATATCAGAAACGCGGAAATCCGAACACATATACCTATATGTATATATACATGCACACCGCTTGCAGCTTGGAAAAAACTTAGCTCGATGGGAAATCGATTGCAATTAATCACCGTGAAAAAAGAAATACTATTTTACTTTCAGCTTTAGTTTAATCGGCAGTTCAACATGGAAGAAGCAATGATTGCATGATGTACTCCCCGTGCAAATCAAGCCGATCGATTCGTGTATTCCCGCGCTGCTATACCCACGTGTAAAGACTATACGCGAATTTATTGTCGTACTCTTCAAGACGATAATCCAATCTGATGGCCAGCCGAACAGAAATTACATGACATTCGGGTTGCAATAATTTTTCCCAAAGGTCTAAAGGCGACGATCTCTAGTTTTGGTAATGGTTTATATATTATGGACCTACTTATATTACCTATAAATGTGAAAATAAAAAAAAAATTACGCTCGATTGTGCAACGTCAACCTCATTCGTTTGTTTAATGTCAAAACGTAAACGTTTCCTCACGCTCAGCACTTTGATGGATTAACTTGAGGTTGTGTTGAACACCGATGCCTTCTCGCAATTGCTATGCGTAAAGGGGATTGGATGGATTTTTGGCCGTACAGACTTTGTCAATGTTTCTCATCATCTCAAGGGCATGTGAAATTCCGTCGTCAGCAATGGAAATTGCTATTTTTTCAAGAGTGGTGAAACTTCAGCATTCAAGGTTTTGGCGTTTTAAAACTATGTGAAAATGCATTCGTGAAAGAGAGAGAAGTCGATGAGAGCGCTCACGGCAGACTGAGAGGAAAGCACTGAGAATGTATTCTATCATCGTCTTAAGTTTGATTACTCACGAATTTCCAACTTCCGAACCAAAGATCAGCAATAACGACATATTTTGTTTCCTCATAGATAAATCTTTATTTTTTTCATTTTCATGTGAACGTGTTCGGAAGACTATCGAGATAAAGCCTGAGTAAATCGAACTATACACAAATAAAACATCCATAAAAAAAAAACCGACGTGTCGCATGTGTTTGGTTTTTTTAATTTTCAAAAAAATATCCGTTCTTTTTCTGAATCCACTTATTTACAAAGCTTTCGCTACGAGAGAACCAAAAAATTACAGAAGATGCTTTGTTTCAGCGCGACATTTGCAAATAAAACTAAGAAATATTCCAGAAAGCAGTGTAAATATTTATCATCGTCAGGGTTTTTTAAAATGAAACTTTCTCTTCTCCGGCAGATTCGATCTAACCAAACAATAGATGATGTAACATATGGCATCGTGACTTGTCAATATCTTATCGTAAACTATCGCGGAAGCCATAGTTTATCAAAATCTAGTCGACTTTACGACAGATTCAGCTTTCGAGGTGTATTGGGAAGGGCGGACGGACGAGTCTAAACTTTGATAGAGGTGAGTACAGACAACATAATTTATGTTTCATCTGATCCCGACAACGATGTTAGTCAACGCCGTACACGTACAATGTACTATATGAACAAAAATACTAGTTCTCGTTGGTTCCCAAATAGCGAAGAAAATGAAGTCACTGGAAATATGTGTTAGTTAATTCTTAAAACCGTTTAATGTGTTGATTTTTTGTTTCCTGAAGGAAACTTTGTTTTCATGAAACACATTTTTTTCAAAGAGTTTCCGTCCGAAACTAATCGACAAACTATGCATTTTAAGCCTCTAAGTATTCCATTGAAAATCCTTGCGCTGTGTTTATTTTCTTTGGTACTTGTGACCGTATCCCTGGATATTTCAAATCTCGCGCCCGAGCAATTCTGTAACCATCCTCGTTATTTGATGATTCATCGTGGGAATATTACTGACGTTGATGGCTTAGAAAAATGCCACGTCGGTAACCGAGGCCGCAGCGTGCTGATACCGAATCGAAAACATAAGATGCAATTGTTTGTTACCTCGCAGTGATAGGTCGAAGCTTCATTTTGCCGAGGGTAGTCGTCTCGCGACGGTACAGCGAGATCTGGAGGAAACGCACGCGCACCATGACCAACATCGCGTCGTTACCTTATTTCACATCTGGCCCGATAGTCAAAGGCTTCGGCAGAGGGTCCCAAGCCCTCGGCATACCCACAGGTACATTTCGATGATAATACAGACATTATTTTTACTCGCCCATAATCTTACGATCTTTCAATTAACCGATAATTCACAAATGTTATCGTCTTCGCTCCATTGATTTGACCGACGTCACGAGTTTCACGATAATAAAGTTGCGTAAGCGAGAACATTCAAGTACACGTCACTAGGAATTGCCTGGACATATGACTGACTTACTCACCGATCGCAAGAGACGTCACAATCGCCGTAGACCCTCGGATCTGCATGACACTCTAAGCATTTATTCATTATTTCCAGCCAATTTTCCCGAAGATGTCGTCGCCGGTTTGCCCGATTATTTTGCCACCGGAATTTATTACGGGTGGGCGGAGATTGATGGGGATATTTATAAAATGGTTATGAGTATTGGATGGAATCCATTCTTTAAAAACGAAAAGAAAAGTATGGTAAGTACTGAATTCACAATATTTCACGTAACGAAATTGTATTATCGGCGTTGACTTCAAAGCCAACGAGTACCGCGTGGTGCTCTCGGAGGTAATTGAGAAATATGTTGTCTTCAGATTGATAGGAAACATCATATACTGCTATAAAATTTTTTTTTTTTTTTCTAACTCGGATTACAGCGAAATCAATTAAAATATGAATGTCTTGTATTTACCATTCATACGATATTCGTGGCTAACGTAGTATTAAACATCTTTAAATTTTGTATTGCTTTCCTCTTTTTTAGGAGACTCACATTCTCCATAAATTTCCGGGCTCTTTGCACGGCAAAGAACTTCGAATAGTTATCACGGGATACATTCGTCCGGAAAAAGATTTTTCTTCGATCGGTGAGAAAACACGCACATCTCAGTAATTTCGAGCTCTTCCGTTCGCTTGTAACAAATATTCACAACATTTTACAGAGGCACTGATCGAGGCGATAAACAACGATATTTCGATTGCCGACCGAAGCCTCGACGAGCCAGCGATGTTGCAATACAAAGAACATAGATTTTTTAAGCAACGGAAGTCTGAATAAACTTATACAAACTTTACTTATTTTGCAAGATTAATTCGAAATGCTAAGTTAATTCTTTAACGGATAATTGGAATAATTTATTTTACTCTTTCATTAGTAAAGTCTTCCACTTATATGGTTTATGCATCAACAGGCGACAGACTCGATCGACATTTTCCGTTGGTCAGTCAGTAATAGCACCATCTGGCATAACCATTTTTATGACGTCACTGAGAAATCATCTCACCAGTTACATATGTTCACCAGAGAGTTATCCGAACGATATTCCACGTCCGATAGTTGACTTTCGGACGTAAGCTAGTTTCTACTTATTATTTTTTATTCTAATTTATAACTTGTAGCTTATAGATTAACTATGTAACTTTTAATTTGAGGTCGCAGAACGTTATAAAAAATCTTGTAACCGATCGCGTTTGGCAAAATGTTTTTTGGCTATGAGTTTATTACACTTTCAAGCAATTTTACGAAGAGTTGCTCGCTCGGATGAGGTTCCCTGATCGCTGAGACTATACTCTACGCATCGATTGTTCGATTGATCCAACAGTCAATCCTTCGAAGTCATATGAAGGTGTTCAGATTTTACGCATTTTCGAATTTCATAGAACGCAAACCAAACCGAATATCGCTTCGTCTTTCATTATTGAACTCTTCAAGTTTTTTTAAAGCTCATATCAATTGTTATCGACCTAAATTCGACTTAATGCGATCCGCCGGTCACCTGATATTTATAACACCTCTTGTCAAGGCCAAGCCGATCGCTTCTAAACAAAGAAAAATGTTCGATGCCAGCGTCGATTCGGCGGTTTTCATAATTCAGAATGTATTCGAAATCAAGTTATGCGTATTTTGAATAAAAAATAATTTTCATATAATCACAAACCTATTATTCGCTATAAATACATACATAAGTATATAAATATAAATTTTGCTCTCCAAGGGTCGTGGAGGGACTTTGTACACTTTTACATTCCAGGTGGAGGAGGTGGTGGCGGCGGGGGTAGGCTCCACGTCATACCGGGTTGTCGAGGGGATTGAGATCGCCACGGGAAATTCGCGCCCGGGTATCTAGCGGAATTTGATTGCTGTGCGTAAGATCTATTCTGTGCGTATGGATTATGTCCGGACTGAAACGATTGGGGTGGCCTGAAAAATGGACGAGCGTTCGGACGTGGGTGCCGATTGCCAAACTGTTCGGAATAACCGTAAGCATTTTGTGGACAAGCTGCGGGCCAAGCATTTCCTTGATAAGGTTCGGGGGTAGTAGACCACGGATTGTTCGGATACGCTGACGGATAATGCCACAAGTTTGTCGGATGACACGCATTCTGTGGTGAACGGTCGGACCAGTCCGGTGTATTGTACGTTTTAGCTGGTTGTTGCTGCATTCGGCTGCTACTCCACGGATGATTCGATTTCCAGGTGGGCCCTTGGGCAGCTGAATAAGACATAGCGTTATAACATATATGTGAAACATATTCCATGTTTCTTTCTAACTCTACTATGAGCGCCATTAGATCTGTCTCTCACACCAATACATGTTTCACATTGTCTTAAGGTCCGCCTAAGATTTTTTTGCGATATGAATTGGTTACATTTTGTTACTAAACGAAAAGTATTGGCATTCGTGGGCTGGTGAGCTTTAAATCCTCATCAGATGAGGACGTGCTCGAAGAATTAAATGGGAAATTGTATACATTTATTTTCTGTACTATCGTTCGTAAATTATCTAAAAATGGAAAAGAATCTGTTTCCGATTTCTCACCCATCCGCTGACGTTTCTGCGGAACTTCGTCACCAGATTTTGCCTTTTCGTTTTTCTGTTTCTGCTTTAAAGCTGCAAAATAAGCACGTTCTTCCTCGTCGTCTGAGAATTCTGGTTGCTCGTCATCCCCTAATTCATCCGTGTCCTTCATTCTGTAGAGATCATTTAATTATTTTTTTTGTATAAGAACAGATGCGTCAAGGATACATTTTTTAAAGGAAAATTAATTTTACCAAACGTACTTAAGCAAATCTTGTAAAAATACAACCGATGTGTACTCCGTGTTTGGACAAAAGTACACTGTCATGCCCACTTTGATATCAGACTCTTTGATGTGCTCGGTACTGTTGAATCGAACGCAATAATGGGGCTCTGACACCTGACCGAATACATCGAAAATACGACCGAGAACTCGTCGACCGCGTTCGACGAATAACATTGTGTCTAGATTCAATGTTGGTTTGCCGGGCTTTGGTCGTACAACGACCATCTGCTCGACCATCCAGCCAACCTTAAATTTAATAAATTACATTTATATTGTTCATTATCGCGCTCAAAAAATATGTCAAACTCATTGTCTAACTTCATGAGAAATGATACGGTCGGTAATAAAAACTATGATCAATTTTTTTTTCATGGGTAATAGCATGCACGATCAAATGAAAAGTCTCATTCCAAGCGGATATCATGTAAGAGTTCGATGCAATTTTTCTTTTGACCGTACATGCCGGTTCCAGTGAAAACAGTTGCCGACAGTTTTTCATACCGACCGGGCCCGGCTTGGGCGGGCGGGAGGGAGGTGTTTCCCTTAGTCTTAATACCTCGCCCAAAGGATCGCAGAGCACCTCAGGAACAGATATTTTCAAATCTTCTATGGGAGGCAAATTATCAAATTCACCCTTTAATTCCTTCTCATGGCTCCCTTTTTGTTTGCGGTTCCTTTCAGTCCTGAATGATAAAATAAAACAATCATTTTTTCTACAAAGAATTAAATAAACATGTTCAAAATAATTGTAAAAATAAGCAAACATACTTTTTCTTGGAATCATTAGTTCTCTTATCATTTTCGCTGCTGCCATTGCTTTTGTCGCTATCCGTGTCGGAAGACAAACTGCTTCCAGCAGCGCTACTAGAGTCGTCACTGTCGCTGTCTTCGTCGGATGTTTCAATAATGGTCATGTTCCTATACTCTTTTGTTATCTGCACTTCCTTTTCATTCTCATCTGTGCGATTATTTTCCTCCTCACAGATGCAATCTGGTTCTTCACTATCTGAGTCGGAAGTATCATAAGCTGTGGCTATGACGGACAATGAAGTTACAGCAGCTTGCACCTGCACTTTTTTTGTAATTTGCAGGTTTACGGATTTTTCATATTTGTCCTTGGAAATAGATAAATTATTTTCCATAATTGCTGCCGATTCTGTATGTTCTCCAATCGTTGACGACGTTGTGGCGCTCGCTTCCAGGATTCCACCCCTTTGCTCGTTTGATAATTGTGTTTCGAGTCCCTTTTCAATTTGAGATTCTTCCATCTCTATATTGACAAGCGACGTGTCATGATTCACAGAATCAGTATCGACAGTTGCTTCATCCATTAATGAATTATGTGTACCCACTGTTGTTGATTCTACACAACTGAACAATGCAACTGACGATGTCTCGTTGGTAGACGCATCTACCACCTGCACGCTGCTTTCTATCCCAACTGCAACATTGCCATTCGTCTCATCATTGCTCAGCGTCGTTTTGTTTATTTTTTTCAGAACAATGCAATTTCTATCGGTCTGGTGGTAATTTTGTGCATCTGGAATTTTCGATGCTACGGTGTCAGAGACCGTTATTTTTAATGGGCTCTCAAACACAGTTTCAACATCCTTCTCATCAACATTGATTAAAACCTCGACGTTTTCCTTCGTCATAGACGCAGTGTATGCAACAATGGAATCAACGAATTCCATCGATGTTTCAGTTTCGAATTCCGGTGAATTTCCGAAACGACTTTCTACATTAGATGCAACATTTGCGTCGATCCTTTTTACATCACTACCGTCATTATCGTCCTGTACTGCAATTGTTGTACTTTGACTGACAATTTCGACTGCTTCCATGATTTTTTAACGTATTTTTATTTTATTTTATTTTAACGTAATGTTGAATTGTACGGTTTATCCAATGTCAACAAAGTTACGACACGCGGTTCATTTGTGCGTTTGAACATAACCAAAAAGTCCCTTGTTTTCACATGGAAAAGAAAAGTTTACACTAAATCTTATAACGCTACGGGAAGGTAGCTGAGAATTATCATTATTGTGCGGTGTGAAATGCATTTTGAGAAATTATGTCAATCAAGAAAAAAGCGTGCAACAATAATATTATTAATGCTGATATTTCTGTCAAGCATAACACGTGCTGAAAGTTAGATACTGCGACTTTAAGGCTGATCGAGGAGATCGACTGCCTCTTCCGTTTCCCACGCCTACCGGTGTTCGGCGATCGTCGGGTAATTTCGCCAAGGCCCGGAAGGTCCTTGTATTTCGCTCGTAATTTCGGACACACGTTACTCGCGTGTAACAGATTAATACTCTAATTTCTAATGTACATTATTATTATTACGCAAAACAAAACGGCATGCAGTACAGTTTTTTTTACCAACTGGGCGCGGGACACGTGGATGGGAGAGTGTTGCACATCACCTTAAGAGCATGTGCATTACCGCAGTCGGTAATAAAAACTATAATCAACTTTTCTCACTGGATCTCGCATGTACGGTCAAAAGAAAAGTCTCATGGGAAGCCGAAATTATTTCCGTTTCCGATGAGACTTTTCTTTTGACCGTATATGCCAGAATCCATGAGAAAAGTTGATTACAGTTTTTATTACCGACCGCGGTATTTCACATGCTCTTAATAGCACAGCATAGTTGCCGGCTCCCGCCTCGTTTTTAGGCGAATTTAGATTCGACGAATACATGCAGAGAATATCGATTGTGAATTAATAAAAATGAGGTTACAGAAATAGTTGTAAAAATATATTTCATCTGTTCATCATCTTTTTACAATGCAAACTCTAATGTTCCGAAGTATTATACAATATTATCTCTCAACGTTTTTTTTCATGTCGCGCGCACGTACACGGAACTTTCGTTCCACGTGTTCGCATCTAAACTTCCCAGCACTAGCCACTTACAAAAAGCCTATATTTAATTGGTACGTGAAATTAGATTACGTTTGTCAAAATGGACATGCAGTAGCAGTATTTCATAAACATTACGTAGGGTAGAACCATAGAGTTTTCACCTCGCCATATCTTATATATGACTCGTGCGAAGTATCAGACATGAACACAAAAAAATTGCTTTTGAAAATTTTTTCTCGAATATTCTTCTTTCCGAACGGCTTTACGTTGTAATAAAATAAATATTGGCCTATCGGAAGCAACTATTCCGAAAGTATTTTAAAGAGTAATTGAGCCGATCTTCGTTAAGTACTATAATTAATATTGAAGCAAAGACGATTTGAAAAATTACTTTTTGTATTAAACTTTCTATAAATTGATAGCCAACCCTTGATTTTACAAACTTCGCTCAAAGGGTTAACGAATAACAGTATGACTACCAATTTAAAGGAAAATAACTTTAGCAAGTTTAGCCAAACACGAATCGGAGAGTCTAATTAACATTAACGATAAATTCGATGTAACAATTTTCTAATCTCGTTCTAATACGTCGACTATTGTTTTTATTATCTTTCTGCCGTTCTGATGGTTCAGCAGATTGAGCAACGGATCTTGCATCTTTTGTTCCAAGATTTTCACTAGTTCGATTCGCATGTGCTGCAACAACTGGGCAACCTGAAAAAAAAAAAAAATTATAATAATAGTACACAAATCCACTAATAAACTCTATCACAGAACTCTCCCCTACACGGCGAGGTAGAATCGACTTACCGTATGAGATTCGACTGCAAACATGATCCAGCCATCTGCCAAAGACAAAATGAAAGTTCCATTGTGCTGTTCGATGTTCAGACCGTATCCGGAAAATAAAACTAGCGGCAACATCGAAACCATCGAAATTTCACGAATGAAAATTTTGCTAGTTTTAATTTTTTCCTGATAAACGAGATAAGGACTCGGAAAATATCCTACAGAGAAGTTAACAGAAGATGGATGAAGATTGACGTAGCCATCTTCTTTGGTCTGGAACTTGAGTTGCTCTGGTTTTGGTTGTCTCGGTATAGCACCGCCGGATTGCACTTGAAACGACTTTTCAGGTGTGAAGATTTTCACCACGTTGGGATACAAGGCCGCGCACAATAAGCCTTGAAGTAATTTATAATTGTCGTTGTTTCCGTTGAGATCGGGACCAGTGATTTCAAGAACTCGGTCGACACCCATTTGTCGCCTCGGCATATTTACCGGTACGAAACCGATGGATACCAACAATTCTAACAGTTGATGCTTTATGTCTGCCAATATGTGAAGCGTTCTCTGCGAGAGAAAATTTTCGTTGGCGAACACTTGACCGGCATAAGTACTGCGCGAACAGGCTTCTAACCATTTCTAAAAAATAAAGATTAGGCGTGTTAAAAAATTTACTAGAGATACCATAGTCTTATTGCGAATTAAAATAAATGCAATTGTTGTTCGAAGAATTATCACTCTTTCGTTCCATCTATTCGCGAGTATAAAATCATAAATACCTTATAAGCTTTTAGAATGGTCAGCTGGTCCGATTGTGCGGTTGTAAATTCTTTTCGCTTAGCGTCCACCTCATGCCGCTTATCGAACGGTGAAACGAAAGGACTTTTGTGGGACAGACAAGCCGCGATTGTCAGCGCTGAATCAACGCAGCAAAATATAGCGCCGTAGAGTATGAGCTTGCCGATCCGTACGTCGACTGGTAAGGCACCTAGGTGATGTCCGAGTGGCGTCAGATTGTATTCCGAATCGAAGGCGCCAACGTCTTGCAAACGCTTCAATGCGTCTGATATACTTTGTTGGGGTGGCGGTTCTAACACCCGTTCTAAGACAAAAACAACAAAAGAATAGTTTCATTCTAACATTTAATTTTTGCTCTCGCAGAGAAAAAGCTTCGGTTTCACGAAGAAAAACTCCACCATATTATTAGTATCATAGTGTAAAAAACATTTCCTAGTAGTTGGAAAATCTTATTTAGAAAAAGAATCCAAATGTATGGATGTGTCTATGAGTGTCTGATGCCTTGTAAAATTGAAACCTCAATAACTCGAAACACTTCGATCTCGAGCTGAAATTTGATACATCAGTCGAGAGGTAAATAGTTTTGCCGCTTATTAGTAGTGAAATTACATGTAATAATGAAATTGTTACCTCGTTTTTCATTTCATGAAAAATGTCGGTCATAAATGAGCCATAGCCTAAAATGTTCTATACAATATTAGGTATTGAATGAGGTTTTACTGCAATTATCACACTCACCTAAGACACCGTGAAGATCAGCTTTCTTGCCCATGTGCATTATTTGAATGCGCAGTAACAATGGTTCCAGGGGTATTCGAAGTATCTCAGGAATCGGCTGGGCCAAGAAGTGATACTTGAATCTGCAACGATAGTATTTGTAAAGTATATAATATATATAGTGTACATGATATAAAACCGAGTTTAACAAGGTAAACGATATAATTCGACAAACCTGTGGGATGTGTACAGATGAATCGAAATTCCAGGCATTACGCGACCGGCTCTACCTTTCCTTTGCAGAGCATTAGCTCGTGAGACCCAACAAGTTTCCAAACTTGCCATATTCTGATTCGAATTAAAACGGGTTTCCTTCATTTTTCCTGTATCGACGACGAAGACACAATCGTCAATCGTCACGGATGTTTCAGCCAAGTTCGTGCTGAGTACGATTTTTCTAACCCCCTCTTTAGTCCTTTTGAAAATAAGATTCTGTTCTTCGCTCGACAGTGTCGAATGCAGCGGAATGACGAGAAATCGTCCGCTTCGAGGAGAAAGTATCTTGTTGTCGTTAAGGCAATCCCTTACAGCGGTTATTTCAGCGATACCAGGTAAAAATACCTGTAAATTGGTTGAAATCATCATTATCCCATCGTTTTCTCAGTGACGCCCGTGTACGACGTAATCAGCTCCAAATAATTTGAGCTAAAAGGAAGAAAACATAATTAAAGAAAAGTTAAGCTAGTTACCAATATCGAACCTTCCCGCGGATAATCGTGATCACCATCCACAATCCATTCCAAAACTTTTTCGATCAATTCGTTGTTTATCTTTTCGTGATCCATAACGTACAAGTTTTTATACGTTCGACTCGAATAACCGGTGTATCTTCCGATAATTTGCGCCAACGTTAAGTTTTCATCGAGTATCGTATGTTTGGGCTGTACAGCGGATGAACTTTCAATGTCCGCTGCTTCCAACTCAATTTGCAACTTTTCCCAACCACCCTTAATTCTCCGAGTATATCTAGAGTTCTCCTCCAGAACATAATTCGTTGCTTCGAAAACATCTTCGAGAAAAATTTGTTCCACGGGAAACGTTCTGCCTGGGATATCCAGAACTGGTGAACCCATGAAGTAGGATGAAAAAGCGTCTGCCTTTAACGTTGCGCTCATCAGTATTACTTTCAAGTCGGGACGCTTTGGAATCAGCTCCTTCAGCAGCATCAACAAGAAATCGCTGAAAATTACATCGTGTCAATAAATGTTCTTGTTTACTTGTCGTCAATAATTTCATTTGATAAAATCGGCTGATAAAACATGGAGACAGTTAACGTTTTGAAATTGAAACAAAAAATAAATAAATGTTTATTAAAAAGTGCTTTGACGGAAACGGCCTTGACCCGTCAGTAAATAAAAAAATAAATAAACAAACAAATAAATAATCAAACAATGATGATGATAAAATATTACCTTTCAGCACTTCTTTCGTGAACCTCGTCCACGATTATATGCGTGACCGATTTCAGACGCGGATCGCTAGACATCCTTTGGAGTAATATACCGGTTGTGCAGAAAGTCAATCTAGTAGAACTGGACATTTTGCTTTCCAATCTGATTTGATAACCCACTGTGTTACCGATCCTTTCATCTCTTTCCGAAGCAACTCTTTCCGCAACACCGATCGCGCTTATTCGTCGTGGCTGCGTACAAATTATTTCCGCGTGTTCTTTGTTCGCGTCCGATCGGTTGACCAGCCAGTCGTCCAATAAAAATTGTGGTACTTGTGTACTCTTACCGCAGCCAGTTTCGCCGGAAATAATCGTTATTTGATTCTGTTCTACCATTTCCAAAATTTCGCTCATCATTTGCCAAGCAGGAAGTTTTCGTCGAGTTTCTTTCATTCTTTTGTACGCCGGAGCTTGTTGTTTCTCGAAGAATTTTTCACGTATCCTGTCGTCCTGCTTGACGATTTCTTCCCACGGGACTTGGGCCCTACCGCTTCTGTTCGTCGAACCCATTCTGTAGTGGGAAGCCAATGTGTCGAGTGACATCGCATCAGATAATTTTGGGAATAAAGGGTCGTTTCTGTCGGGAAATTGTGGCTCGTTTTCCTGGAGATAAGCCTTCATCTCGTATTCGTTCTCCAATAGCGAGACAATCGAGAACAAGGACGGTGTTCCACTCGTACAAAGATCTAAGGCCTCGTCGTAAAGCCTTCGAACAATCATGAGGTATTCGAGGCTCGGATAGACCATTTCATTCTTGTAGAAGTACAGGTACGGTGGCTCATAAGGGTACTTGCAACCTAAGTATATATAAATGGAAAAATAATTATCCATTTTTTTACTATTATTCTATTTATTATATATTATATTATATTAGTTTATTAATATAACTATATTATATAATGCAGCTTCCGAGACCGAGCAATGTTGGAAAACTAATGTCACGGACTCTCGTTTATCTTTTGCGTTTCAGTTATTTCCAATGAACTATAAATATCGCTATACGTTTTATTCACATGATAAATAGTGTACCTTCCGGAAACCGAATTTCCAGTGTGTAGTGAGGATCGTGGGTCACAGCGGAACTGGAGGCCGATCGAACTACCTCCGGTTGCTGGTGAAGAAATCTGCACTTCGTTCCAAATCTGCATTTACCATGCTGGAATAATCGGCAGATGTCTTTACTTTGAACTTTTGGTTTTTCTTCTGTTTTTTCCTCGTTATCGTCCAATAAATAATTCAGCTTCAGTGTGACTAGCCAAATTTGGTTTTTTATTTTCTCAACGAACATATCGCCGTAGATAGATTCCAAGGCCAATTTCTCGTCGCTTTGTCGCTCCGATAATTCATTGGAGTCTAAATTCTCTACGCCGTCCGTTTCGCAGTAATCCTTTACTTCGTAATACTTTTCAAACAAGATTTCCAATGCTTTTCCTACGTGTCCATTTGCGTATGTCAAGGCTTCGTTGCAATGCGAACCGTGAAAGCTGGGAATAATTGAATAGATTTAATTTTAATAAGGAATTATATACATTTGTATAGATTCCAAATCAATCTGAACCTACATTCGGGCTTCAAAAAAGAATCCCTTTCTTTGCAGATTCTTTACCCCGAAACACATTTTATTAAAGTGAAATTGAACTATGGTGCACAGAGACGACAGGAAAAGTTTCATTCCAGAAAAGATAAGGCAGGTAGAAAGGTCAGCACCCTTTTCGGGTCTGTCTACTTGCGTTTGGGGGAAGACGAAAAACTCCTTTCATTATGTAATTCGCGGTCAAACTCGTCGCGTCACTGTGAATATCTCCACGCCCGATGTATAAAGGTACCCAGAAACGGAAATTTTTATACGGGAAGGGACAGTTGGCACGGGGTTAAACTTTTCCTGCAGTGCCTAATTGGATATACTCTCGAGGCCGCGAATTTTCGGATCGTCTGCACCGTCGCCGATCACGCCTGTAGTTGCAAGCGTGATCGGCAATTGGGCTGGTGATGGGCCATTGGAGTCACCTAGGAGCCATTAGAGTATACGAAATCTTTCCGGAAGGGTGTGTTACAAGATAGCCGAAAAATATCCAAAGTGGTATGTGTTGATCTCGTAAAATACCTGTAACTTTCCAGCTTTGAAGTGGCAAATTGTCTCGTGAGTTGGTCATGAGATTTCGGATTAGTATCCTTTGTAGAATAATCTACTACTCCCTTTATCACCAAGTTGCCTCTTTCCAACCAATACTGTCTACCCAGGTTCGTTCTTTTATTTTGAAATTCTGATGCTTCGCTGACCTTGAATTTCTATAGACAAATAAAGAAATACCAAGAAACAATCGTGTTTGCATAAATTTTAATAAATCATGAAATATTTGATTTAATAAATAGACCCTGACCGATCCATAGATGTGTTTTAAAGTTTCATACAGTTGCTTCTCCAATTCATCCGCTATCCTCAGCGTTTGCATTTCAACTTTAAGATGACTGTGATGCCATGGGCCTGCTTCTTGTTTACTTTCTGGTCCCTTTGAAACCTTTGGCACAGCTATTTTTGTTGATGGGCTGTAAGTGAATGAAGTGAAGTCAGGTATAGCAATTCTGATCCCTTTCGCCCTTCTTTATGGAAATATAACATTGTTCTCCTATCATACGAATCATATAAATGAAATAAAAATATAAAGTGCATATTTTATACACATGTACACAGTAAACATTATGACTTTAGTTCATCCATTGTAAATATATTAAATATACTATCTCAAATTATGGATATTATCGTCAATTGCATACCAGGTTACATATTTTTTCATTGCAGCTTAGAAACAATTTTGTGTGACTAAATCAGAAAGGCATATTTTATACGCTTACAAAAAGAAGAAACGTTGTTCTAATTTTGGTAACGTAATATTTATTATAATATCATCTCCTGAAATAGACCAATCAAGTACAGTCATTTTACATAATTCACCATTTTTTTTTTTTACATAAGTCTTTTTTACATAAGAACAAACATGGTTACTGTATATCCTCCTATAGTGTCAGTTTCCAATCTGTCTCAAAATATCTTTACCGTTCAAAGTTGATCATAGTGTTATGAAAAAAGTGTCACGCCAAGTTACCATTGCGATTAATAAACAATGTAAAGAAGGTATTACAAAAGCTCCGGATTGACAAAAAAGTCAATGACTATTAAAGTATAAATAAGTAATTGCAGATCGATTTGAATAGTTGGCTATACGTTACCGATAAGTTTTATATTTTGGAAACACATTTTTTTGCAAATATATTAACGTTATCGCAAAATTGTTTTTTTAGTTACTTTTTTAGCATGATAATTAGAAAATAAATAGGACGGCGGAAATATGTTTTTGTGACCGAAAATAAATGCGGTAGCGACGAAACTAATGAAAATTTGTTGACGAATGGTTTTTCGGGTAAGAGGTTAGGGCACGTTTTTCATCTTACGCATTTGTGTGTTTTCCTCGTTTCACTTCCAAACTATAATCGTCCATCAATTGGGCACTGTAGTGATCCATAGTGGCTTCAAAGTCTTCACTATATATAAATAAATTATTTTACGATTTTGACATTATATATTTTTTATTTATTTTTGGTGACTGAAGGCGACTGTCTCTTGCAGTAACGGGTGGCCGACCGCACTGGAGTAGAGACAGAGAGAGAGATGAGGTATTTTTTTTTTTCGCCCGATGTTGGCTCGTCCCCTGGCGGAGATCTGTGCCACTCTCTTCAGAGACGAAGTAATTGCTGTCACTCACGGAAGACGGAAGCCTGAGCTCGTATATTCTTTTGAATTTTGCGATCGTGTGGCAACAGGCCGTCTGAACAACGATCGTGGTTCATATTTTCAACTATTTTTTTTTTAAGTTACGTATTTTAACACTTCTCGTGTTAAAATACGTAACTTTGAAATCACGTCGCAAAAAAAAACCGGACCATTAAAATAAAAAAAAATAAAAAAATATCCTTAATGATTGCAAGCCCCTCGGGAACACAAAAATTTAATTAAAAGTAAAATCTCACTTGAAATAATCCTAATGGTAAAAGCTTACCAAGCTGGAAACTCGGCAACATACCACATAAAAACAAAATCGTAAATACACTGCCGAGCGCCGAGCGAGAACATTTGTTTTCGTTTGGCGTTGGACGCGCGCGTCACGTCGAAACGACAACGCTCGAAACCCCCGGAGTAAATATTTAGGTCTGTTCGTTTTCGGAGTAAGCTCGAGCACAGCGCTCTATTTTACGTCGAAAGTATAGGAATATTTATTGGATATATAGATATACCTTCCACGTAAAATCAAGCGCTCTACTCCAGCTTACTCTGAAAACGAACGGACCTATTCTAACTCTCAAAAATCACATACCCAGATAGAAAACTGACGGCACGGGATCTACGCGGGAACGCACGTCGTGCCGGCACAATGCAGACATGTGTGTCCGCAGGTCGGTGTTTTGATACTGCTCGCACAGTTTCAGCTCACCGTATAGCTCCACAATTCCAACGTGAAACTCCACAGCAAGTTGGAACTGTGCAAGCAGCTTTTAATTAATTCAGCTGTACTTACCTGAATTAATTTCTTGAAATACCATCTGTCCCTTGGCTTCCCCATGAGGATAGTGAATTCGATGGGACTTCGATTATCAACGCGGCAAAAAATTGTGGTCTCCGGTTCCATCTCGGAAGACGCGTCGGACTGGTCGCTCTCGTGACGACTGCTCGAGTACCTACTGACTGATGAGGAGATAGGGTACAGCGGGGCAAAATGGGGCAACAGGGCAAAACGGGGTTTTTGGGCAAAACGTCATTTTCCAATAATTTTTGGATGCCCGAATTCGCCCTATCGGATACATCAGGCCTTTCTGCCCTGTTTTGCCACCTTGTCCGATCCAAAAATGATTCGAAAATTTAGTTTTGCCCAAAAACCCCGTTTTGCCCCGTTGCCCCATTTTGCCCCGCTCTCCCCTATATAGTACAGTACGGAAGCCGGGAAGGAGAAGACCACGCCGCGTGCTTTATACCGATCCCATATACCTACATTGCCTATCCACAAATACTTGAACGCCACAAAAAGTTGCGCCAAAGCTGTATTGTAGGTGGGAATTCTTTTTTTTTTTTTTAGCAAACAGCGATGCTATGAAATTTGCCCGTAAATAGTTCTGGAATGGTTGCATTCAGGTACATCGATCATAAAGCAAACTCATTTGTTAGTGTGAACTGCTCCATGACTTTTGCGTGCTCGGTTTATTCATTACAGTTGAACTGTGGTGGCTTTTTATTTCGTAGGGACTGTTGAATTTTACTTCAATATCGATGCATTTACAGTCGTGCCAATTGAATCATACCGAGTTTTAACTTATATGTAATGATAATGCAATGCAATTGTTAAATTGCGGTCGCACCACACCGCCAGATGCATGGCCGTTAATGGGATTATTTTTTCTCTCTTTTCTTTATGTAACATACGTATTCTTATATCTTCCTACGCAAAAAAGTAATGTTTAATTGCAAATGCGGCGACGAAATCATCGATTCACTTCGGAAATCTTGTAGAAAGAATTTATTCATTTGACTTAACTGTTGTCCGTCGACTCCGCTTTAGGGGGCGAACAATAGATCATGGCGATGAAGTTATACAAATGCATTCACACGTAAATAGATACTAGATTGCGGTAAATCGGAAGATTTAGCTCATCAACCTATTAAAAAATAAATAAAAACAATACTGATAATGGGATTTAGAGATTAGAACAAAAAGTATACATAAAATATATATATAAGCGGGCGAGATAAAACGCGCCGGTCGATTAAAAAAAAAACTGTAATCGTTAAAAACGGTTGAAATGAAATTGTAATAAATAGTCAACGTATATAATAAAATGATTGATGAATATTTGTTATAGGAGTGGTGTAATAATAATAATCGGTAGGATGCCTTTTCCTTTCGTGAAATAAAGCGGTTCAAGTTGCATCTATGCCGCGATTGTATTCGAAGCGAACTTTGTCAACGTGTCCGTTCGGAAATGACGTAACCGAGGTAATAAATATATATATTTTTTAAATGTGCGTTTGTACTGCAAAACGGACGTTTTTGAACAACATGCCTGGGTCTAATAAGAATTCAAAATTTTGTTTTATACTCTCACGTTGAACATAAGTTAGAGATTACAATGCTAGTTTACATCCATTAGTTTAGAGACATCGCGAAGTTAAGACCAAGATAAGTTACTTCCATGTTCATAATTCGCAGAACTTAACATAATTTTCACATTTCTGTTCTCTAAACGTTTGTGTCACTTAATAAGAAAAATGCTACTCGCATCTTGCCTCGCACCGGCGCAAAAATCATTAATTTTTGTTGTTGCGTTTTCATAAATCCAGATTTGAAAAATGGGCGAAAGGCAGCAAATTTTTTTTTTCATATAGCCATCTCGAGCTCTCTCTTTCTCTCCGCGTCCAACCAATTTTATGTTTATCTCGAGACTTAACAGCTTAGAGAGCTATCCATCTAGGTAGATGAAATTTCTCGATTTAAGAGCATGTGATACAGAGTCGGGAGATAACAAATCTGTTTCCCTATTTTCTTCGCGAGTAATAATATTCTGGACAAAAGCAAATTAGGTTTTCGTAGACTATATATAGATACATGAAAATCTAATTTCCCTTTATCTGACACATTAATGGCCGCGGAGGAAACAGGGAAACGGTTTTTTTACCGACTTAGTCTGTATCACATGCCCTTAAAGTATTTCTACAGTTGCAAAATCTAAGGAAATACAATTATTCTCTTTCTCATCTTTATCGTACATTTATTCCGGTCGGTTGTAATTTTTCGAAACTCGTAGTTCACCTTTCCGTGCTAAATCACGGGCTCCGATAACGGTAGATTTTTATCAAGCGTCAATTATTTTTAGAGTGAGACTTCGGGTCCACTTGCCTGTGATCTGATCATTAAAATTTTTTTTTTTAATTATAAATAAAGGGTTACCCGATCGATAGAATTCTCGCCGCACTTTCGACGTTAGGGCAGCGGATAATCTTTGGTCACCGAAGAAACCTATTGATATATACTGTTACGGGTTGGCGCGGACCATTCGTTAAATTATTTATAATACATTTCTACGATTCGTCTCTTTTACTCCGATAGATTTGTTTATCTGGTTATAGAAATTGCTTTTTGACCAAACTTGAGCCCGTTCGAGAATACCAGCTTCTGGCGCGAAATATTTATTACAACTATAGGTTTATCTTTATGTTAATACCGTGGAAATTTCTTATTTACTTCTTCGTTCCAGCACGCGCTTCAATCTTTTAGAATTCTTTATAACGAGACTAGAAATTCGCAACTAAGAGAATCGCATTTGTGTCTCTTTCCCAAGTATTCTTTTCTCGGCGTCGTTTCTTTTTTCTCGAATTTTCGTATGCGGGCTATCGTTTTTTTCTATAGTCTTCCAACACCAAGATCACACACATATTCAATACAAAAGTGTTTTTGCTCGTTAGGTACTGCAAGGTTAGATCCTTTCGCACGCCAAAACGAAATATCTATCGCGATACAAGTTGAAAATTCCGAGTGAAAGTAGCGATATCAGACTCGAAAACTCAATCGTTTCAGTTCGGAGCTTGACTATTAAAGGAAACAGGTAAGAAATCCGATATTCGACGAGTGTATAGGGAATCCGGTAGTACATTTCTATGCGTAATTTGGTAACCTAATCCGAGTCCTCTTCGACCGTTGGTGGCAACATGGCAAGATGCTGGGGGCTCAGCATCTCTCTGGATAGGGCGTATTCGGCGAGAGCACGATGGCAAAAGACATACTGATCTGGCATTTGAATACTGTGGGCACGCTGGGCTCGTATTCGCTCGACTGTACCACGAATATCTACAGTTCCGGTGTCTTCCAGCCGGGATATGCAAATGTCCAGAGTGCAAAACGTTCCTGAAAATTGCAAGGAACGTTTTCATAGTTAATATTCATTTTTGCTTCGTTATAGAGGAAGGTATGCCGATATGATCAGCGTTGGTCAAAGCAGAAATTATTGAATCGATAAGAAAGTTGAACAAATTCGTAATATTCATTCAGCCAAATGGTAATACGAGTCGGAAAACATAGTGTGTGGCTACTTTGAATCTACGAAATTTAACGTTGTGTTGTACTCATTCCAGTAATCTTGATTTTTTTGTTTCAGTCCGCACTGACTGATAAGATCTTTCTATGAACTTCAGGTCAAGATGCTGCCACTTTTTCATTTTTTAAAATATTTTGCAGATAACATGTAATAGCTTAAGTGCTCATTCATTAACAACTTTTTCCTCTTAAGCCTCATTTTAGAAGACGAAAATTTCAATGCTCTCTCTTA
The DNA here is from genome assembly GCA_917499995.1 of Ichneumon xanthorius. Lineage (NCBI taxonomy): Eukaryota > Metazoa > Arthropoda > Insecta > Hymenoptera > Ichneumonidae > Ichneumon > Ichneumon xanthorius. The sequence goes on along the minus strand of OU824204.1, from coordinate 471,965 downwards.
TTATTGGAATTCCAATGGACAAAGATCATACTGTCATAAACGACTGTTTTAGACGATAGAGAGACTTGCTCGTCATTCTGATTTTAATCATCAGGTAATTTTTAATTTGCGTCTTGCAATTGAGCAGATGAGTACGCTGTATCACAATGTGTTGCGCTACGGGATCTCCACAAGCTCAGCAGACAACTATAGTGGTGAATGAATAGAGATGAATTCATTGTCCTTGATCGAGGATAGAAAGACATACGATGTATAATAAGTTTCCTCACCTGTCCTGCCAATGCCAGCACTACAATGCACAACAATAGGCGGCCCTCGTGGGTGACCAGCCCAAGTGTCGCCTCTGCTCGCTAAGAGCTTATTTTGTTGCTGTCTGACTAAAGACAGGAACTGCAGTAGAGCCTCGGCAGATTGTGGAACACCGTAATCCGGCCAAGCGGTGTACAACATGTGGCAAACTTCTCTGGTCTCATCAGTCTGTGAAGAAGAAAAAACGAAAAGAATAAACACTAACCACACACGACCAATATTAGCACCGGAAAAAATGTATGAACCTTCTTATTGGTGAGAAGTAGCATGGATATCGTGTAGTCTGGATTTGTTTCAACATCGAGGGTAGTTACTGTGAAGTTACCAGCGGAAACTTCGTCTCTCGGCTCAGGGCCCCAATATTGTGCACACTTTGTCCGGCCCCGTTCCACGACTCTGCAAAGGAAAAGACATGGTTCAATGTCTTTATTGTTATTTGTGTGGAGAATAAATAGGAACAAAATGGGGATACGGCTTCGATGTACGGAAAAACCGTTACGATAATAACAATCGTACCCATCCTTTCAGTCGATAGTAATGGCATTGTGAATTCAATAATCTCACCTAGTCGTCATTACGACAACAAGAGTTTGCTGTTCCCAGATCATTCTCCAAAAGTCACCGCACGTTTTTGGCAATGGACCCTGTGTACTGATGAACGCGTTCTTTTGCTTGTAACCATCGACGAAATTAGCGTTGATGTAATCGGATGTTGCGTCCCCGTCAATTTGCGAGAGACAAACTCTTGTGTGGTCGTAGCATAGAACGTCCGTATATCGATTCTTCGATTGATTTGGTCTGAGTCTGAAAGCGAAAAATATAATATAAATATTTCGATCGATTCACATGGAGTTGAACAATCAAATTCTTGTTAACCCTGGCACCCTCTAAATTTGACCGGGCAAAATCATAGGAATAAACAAGACACCAGTTTCTGACACGCGGTACCTATTCGCTTATCGAATGGTGAAGTGAGCCAGCTAAGCTGGAGTGACCCGCAACCGAAATCGGGGCTTTTGTCGTATTGCCCTCGAAAGTCGCAAAAAGTTTTAAAAAATGGGGCAGTAAAAACTCTGTTTCATTGCTATTGTATATAATAATTTCAGAACTATTTACAAACGATTTCAATCAAGTTCGGTCACACTGGCATCTTGGTAAAAAAAAAAAAAAAGAAACGAGTGCAACTTTGGAGTAATTTTCTCGTGGCGATCGATCATCAACTTTTGTCAGAGAAAACAAACTACGTCGCACAACGGCTATTTTGTGACTGCCAGGATGCTTTTCCGTTTAATTTTATTTCAAATTTGACCGGCTGCTTTCTGGATTCTTCTGCTCGCCCGATTTCGCTAGTGATATTGCATGTTTAGTAGATCCTTGACGTACTTGGCATTGTTGAAGGAACCGTCGAGAGGTCTCTGTTTGATCTCAACGTAATCGGCTACGAGGCCGGCGCGGCCTCTCGAGTGTATAGCCTCGATAAGTTGCTCCATACTGACAGCCTGGAGACCAAGATCCCCGTGAAGGCTATCATCGTCGCTGAAGCCGGAACTGGCAGAGGACGGAGGCTGTACCGGCGACGGAGCTTCGTCGCTCCCGATCCATATATCGCCATTGGTGATTTCGATGTCGCCAATGTTGACGACGCCATTTTTCGCTTTGTGCTTGTCGGTCACAGGACTAGTTGGATTACTGACGGACGTTTCATTAGGATTTTGGTTAATTGTATGGCTCTTTGATATGGGCGATAGAGGACTACCCACTCTAGGGGTAACCTGTATAGAAACAAACGAATCATCAATTATTTTTATTTATTCGCGAATATCGAAATAGTTTATCGATCCATTTATTGGTCCATTATACATGAACTTTATCTCCTCTTTTTTGCTAACTTTGTTCTTTTCTCAAACGAATTGCAAAATTGTTCATTTGGCAAATGGCGACTGCAGACAAATGGTTACTAGGGTAAATTCATTGGCAAACAGTGTTGTCGATTTTTTTAATGCATTAATCAACTTCATTATATTAGAACCCTGTTTATGAGAGGTAATGTGGGGAGACGGTACCTCGGGTACTTTTTTTACTTTAATATATTTAAAAAAAGTAACAGATAATTTAACTGCTTGCAATAAAGTAGCAATCATGGACTACATTGTACATATCGCGCAAGCATGGCTGCACCATCTATGTGATCTGTTTCTTCGTATTATGTGAGTATACACCGCGATTAATATGGAGTGCTTGGATGAGTTCGGCGTCTCAGATAACCCTGAGTCTCGGTTGTTCAAAAGCCAGGTAAACAAGGCTGTACTGTACTACATTTCATGTAAGATTACTAAATTCGCACGGACGATTGGTCGTACCGTTCAAGAGTAAAATATATGTTCCTCCCTTTAGTTCTTTAATATTAAGGCGAAGGGACGTGATAGAGATTACTAAATTCACAACACTGGTTTAAACTGAAAAAATCTACGAGTATTTAAAATGGCAAAGCTGACGATTTCATAACGAAAACTTGAATACTGCTAAATCTCCATGTTTACTGGTCTGTATAGTAACAATGGGCAATTGGTCGTACCAGTTAAGAATAAAATATGTGTTTCTCTCTTTCATTTTATTAACATCGGTGCGAACGGACTAGATGGAAAGACCGTACCTGAAAGAATAGGTTTAAACGAAGGAGACGATTAATCTTACCTCGCAGAGTTCGCCCCCGCTCCGATTCGTCATGGACTTGAGACAATGGAGAAGCCACGCTTCATGCTGTACCTCCAAGGTGCCCCCTAAACGTCGTGGCAACGATTCTCGTGGTATATGAAGCGTCAATTGCGGAATCGATACAGTAAATACTCTGTCTCTCAGTTTTTCACGAACGAACAGTCTGAGGATTTTGAATGGTGCCTTGAACCACAGTGGTGCTGTTACGATCAACACTTTTTTCAGTTTCGCCGGATATCCACCCTGAAATCATACAACCTTCTTTAATGATACTCGGCCGATTCTCGATGTTCAATGCAACAGGAAGAATCAGAATAAATATGCAACTTAAAATTTTCAAGATCAACGAGATATTAAAAATTTATTAATTTAAACATGACAGTAATTTTAGTTTCAAAAACTAATACGTGGCTTCGATATTTAGAGCGACGGGGAGGGGAAGGAAGTTGGAATAATTACTAGCGAGTGACGTTTGGGGTTAACCAGGTGAGTTTTCTTTCGAAAGGTCAAAGGTTGAAAAAAAATTGATTTCCGAGTACGGATGCAAAAGAAAAGTTTATCCTGAGACCGAATGAATTAACGACGAAAAGATATAGTCAGTTCGATTTACTGAACGAGATTTATTCGCGAGAAAATTTCGTCAACGTCAACCCCCGCCGAGAGAGCCCCGGAAAAAAACTACCCTTCCCTACGCCGCCTCACGGTCAGAGGGCGGAAGTACCGCGGCAACGGTACAACCGCAACGCCGCTCCGCGCTCGCTTAGCCGCCGTTGCTACTGATGCTGCAGCACGGTCGAACACAGACCAAAGAAACTTAACGCGCCCTCGAACGGGGGTAGTTGCGCTGCGATAACTTTTCATCAGTGAAGTTTATTGACGAACCATTCTTCGACTTACTCAAGAGATAGGGACTATGCTTTGTTACTGTACGAAACGACGCACGGGCTCGCTGCATATACTTGGCTAGTCAATCGATAACACTCGGTTAAATTCCCCTGTCCACAGTCGATAACCGTAGCGAAAATGAGGAAACAGCTGGGACGCGAAAAGGTCGAATGATCGAATATTCTAAGTAGCCACCAAACACTGTACTCGTAAGAAAAACTTTTGCAGCTTGCGACAATGGTTTTCGAGATTTTTTAGTAACGCGGGTTGAAGGAAAACTTGTGTCTCAGCTGAGTGTCACTTTCTGTAGTAAATTCTTTGAAATCCGGGCCAGCAACGTGTCGCAAAGGTCCACCAACGATTACTGACCAAGACCGTCGTGACGTTTCAGATGCGTTTGCACATGCGCGACTCGACAGCAACCCCTCTCGGGTTTTCGCTTTGCAAGCCCCCCGTACCCCTAATACTTTCCGCGCCATAGCTGTACCTTCGCTTCCCCCAATGCCGCCGAGCAAAGGGGATTGCATGGCGCACTGAACCGTATCGAAAAGTGGTATATTAAGGGCCAACGGCGTTCTAACAATAAGAGGATTCATAATATACGAGAGCTGCCTTGTTAAACCGTGGCATTTCAAGGTCAATTATTAGTGGGCGATTGTAAAACTCCTGTCAACGGAAGAATTCGTCCGCGAAGAATTTAATAAAAACAGTCTAATTACGTCGGTCTGCATTACCTCGAATCAACCCGATTCGCGATTTTTGAAAATCTTACAATGCGTCGTTTTTTTATTTGTCTCAAACTCTGACTTGTCTCAGAAATTAAGAAATTAAAAATATTTTATGCAAACATACCGGTAGTCTAACACCAGAAAGGCTTATAGGATATGCTTATACACAGCCTATACGGCGTTGAGCCATGGATATGAGTTATAATTTTTCAGACTATATCAGATTCCTTTCCAATGTTCCGCCCGTAACAGTCGCAGACTTTAGCAGACCAAATACACTCTATTTTGGAAAACTTTGATTTTACCGGATAATGCAGGTAGCGAGAATTTGGTAGAAAATTTGAGTTATACTGAAATATACCCATTCTCTTACCGATTCTAATACAGATTCTAATAGTCGATTAATCCAGAAAAAAATAAGATTCATTTCTAAAAAAACTGTGGTTTTCACTGGTGTGAAACCCGAGCACAATGCTGGCAGAATTGTGCAAGGAATTGCCGGGTCATAGATTTTTAGGCAATTTCGAAAAATTTTGGTAGACGAAACGAGCGGCGAAGGTCAGAAAAAAATGTGCCTTTCTCTGATACGTTCGAAAGCTCGTTTGACAGTAATGGCAAATTTAAATTTTGAAGAAAGCGCTTTTACAGTACAGAAGTGACAATTTTAGAGAAAATATTGACTGAGATAACTCGGGGAGAAAATAATATATATATTCCGAACAGTTAGGAATACATTCAGGGAATACTTCTGCTTTTTCTGAATTTCATTTACATTCAGAGAATACCTCTGCTTTCTCTGAAAAGTGCGATACACTTTGCTAACTATACATTATATTCAGGTGTTTATTTTATGACAATATTGCTGATTACAACATTTGGGATCGCGAAGGTATAGTGTTGGGTAAGAATACAATTAAGGATCTGTTTCATTATGTGTATTGTGGGTTAATCGTGTTAACAAATACTTACCTGCTTCACATGCACGAATACAATTAGATGAGTCACAGTTTTGACGTGAATAATACATTACAACAGTGCTAAGTAATCGATATAATTTACCTTCAATAGGGTGAGTATTTTTTGTGACAGATCATAATCAAAGTTCTGATATTTACTGTCTGACATGTCATAAATGAAGACCAAACCGTGTCTTTGAGTTTCCGTACTTTCCAATGCTGCATCCAGTTGATACACGACGCCCTGCGCGATATGACGAAAAAAAATAAATAAGAAAAAAAGAAGAAATTTTTCGTTTTCGTAAAGTTTGCAAGGACTAAGCGCCCTATATACCGACCTGCAAAGTGGTTTGATGAGTGGTAGTTTGCGGTAGATGCAAATGAGCTGTAAAAATAGCTATGGCTGCACCTGTAGCATCTCGCGAGGGCTGTAATCAAAACGATATGCTCTTTAATGGAAAATAATTCACACACAATTAATTGGATCAAAAATATGTTATGAAATTGAAATAGAATTTTATTGATTAATTGACCAATTCTGTAAACATAGAAATCAATTTTTTTTTGTTTGCCGCGCCAAGTGAAAAAATGGGAGTCATACCAGAACCGTAAATTTTCCAGTTCGTAGTTCACTGAGAAGAGGTTCCTGAGTAGGGTAAAGAAGTGCAAGTCCTTCCCGTCTTCGTGTCGCTTCGTGCTGTTCATAAAGCGCCAAGGCCCTCGATACTTCGAATTTTCGAGCGGTTAGGAACTTTAAGGCTGTGCTCCAAGATACAGGACCAGCTCTTCTGCCCGCTCGACACTTATTAACCGCCTCTATAAACTCCTTCGTAGCCTATTCCAACAAGATTTTAAATATCTTTTGGTTGCTCAGCGTATTAAGGACATGTGATTATTATATTCTAGACATGAATGCGGATATTTTTCCAACAATGCAATTCTTGTTTTCATAATGTATGGCTTGCAATATTAGTAACTCCATGGTTAGATTTCGAAACACTTGTCCGACGAATCTTAAGCAGAGCTGAGCAGTACTTGAAATACCCCGGTACATCAAGTACCGCACCAAACAAATACCCGCGGGTATTTTTTGGTAATGCCGTGAAAATGCCGTGTCCCCTAGATGACGTCATTTCCGGAAGAAAAATGAAATTTTGAAACCGGAAGTGACATTTCTCCTAAATGACGTCATTTTCGATCGAAAAATGAGATTTTCAAACTGGAAGTGACGTTTCCCTCTGATGACGTCCCTTCGCAAATTTCATTTAAAGATTTTCTACAATAGATTTTGCGGCAAATTTTGTCTGCTCGAGTCCATCAAAGGAGAGTTGCATAATGGTTAAAAGTTTGAACAAAGCGATTGGTCTCATTGTAGTGACTATGACGCGGAGTCTCGTCATAGTCATTGCAACTCGGAGATGCATGTCTCTGACTACGATGCAACTCTGAATCCGTCGTTGCACCAGATCTGCTAGGGTTTAAACGCCGGCAATCCGGTGCTGTCTCTCGCCTCTCTGTGTACATAACGGATATATATATGTGTGTATATATATAAATATATAATATATTTAAGCGTATGTATTATAAATGTATATATATTATATATGTACAACACATACAGCTGCAGCCGACTCATGCGAACAACAACCTTGCTAATTGAGAGTTGGGCGTTACGTACTACGAAACAGTACTGATGTCTTAGAACTGCGGAAGTTTGAAAAACGACAAGCGAATATCAATGAGGTTCTTAAGCTCTCGACCCTTCATGAATAAAATCATTCTCGTCGTTGTTAATCATATATGATTTCTTACGGGCTCGTGGCAATCTGAAGTATGAATAATGGGACAATGCTGGGTTTTCCTGTCACGAGCGATCGAGAAAGTTGTAACAATAGAGTATACGTGCATCGGTTATATGTGTAGTCTATACATAAATTTCGTATAGGTGCCTGTTGATACGATTATTATGCATGAATCGTTAGCTGGATGTGATATATAGTTAACTAGCGGATGTTTCTTTTGTAGCACGCTTTTTGTATACAGCAAATGGTTATGGTATGTATTTTTCGGATTCTCGATCTATTTACATGTTTTACATTCGGATTTTGTCGCGGCATCGGAAACCCAAATTGAACGTCAAAGAAGCTAAAATGGCAAAGAACTTTCTAACGTACATATGAAGTCCGGATTTTAGGCTCCACATTACCAGTGTGCCAAACGATTTTTTCTTTGATTGTACTTTTCTACCAACATGTTTTTAGTACACATGCCTGGGATGCCAGCATTATTTCCGCTGTCAGCGTCCGTCTCTCCCGCCCGCAGTTATTTCCGGTACCCCACCCTTTCAGGAAAGACGGCAGTGAATGCGGAGGATGCTGCCAGGGACGACTCGACAGCTAACTAAAAAACGCACTCTATTCACGCAGTGATACCCACGCATATATCCGTGGTATTAATCACGCCGCAGACGATCGATTATCGTATCAATAATAATAATAATAATTCGCCGGTGACATTAATACTAATCAAGTCAGCAAATGCATGTCACATCAGTTCTCAGGTTAAACGTGATTTGCCGTCGTCCGACACTTCGAGTTACAATATTCGTGATAGCCTAATGACTTTAAAACGATTTGTTTTTTCGACCCTCATTTCGGTACAACCAGTGCATGTAAAAATCTTACAATAACGTGGAGTATAGAAAAAGTATTTCATACGGACAAATACAACGTTAAGAGTTTCAATGGAATTAAAAACAATAAATGTTCTTTTGTTTCTTTTATACAATGTCTTTGCAGATAAAATGTCTCTATATTCAGCTGCGATGTGCGAGTCATGTTTGTTCGTTGAGTGTTGAATGAAATTTCGAAAGACCTTACCGAGAATTGCATTGCTCATGAGTAACCAACGTGTTCAAATGACTATTCGATGCAAATAATACAAACGGAAGAATACGCAATGATCGTTATTGAGTAAATGGTGTATTGTGGGCTTAATGGATGTTGCTAAAATTCTAATTGTACATAAAAATTATATAGGATTTTTTTGTTTGGAAATCTAATTTATCAGCTATTTGAAGTATTAACGTCCGGCTGTCATCTCCAGAATAGATAAGCCCCTTCTGAAAGTACAGTGTTTATTTTGTCGATCATGATTGATATTGGAATCGTTAAGGTTGGTTTCGACGCAGGTTGGAAATTCGTTATCATGAATCATTCCAGGCTGTTAGATATTGCAACGACCTCAATGTTTGCCTTGCACGTTTGCGTCGCGAACGAAACAATTAAGAATCACTTACTTGTTCCTGTTCAACGGTTAACACAGCCGCCATCTTGGCTCAACACCAAACACAAAACCTCGGCAAGCTAAGATGACTAGCGCCGCGTAGAGAACGCACTCACAACTACTGTTTTATAACGGTATAATCGAATCATAACTTTAATCAATCGACATATAAAATTCACTGGCACATACGCGCACGCACACACTATGTCGCATGTACACGGACTCGATGTAAGACAGTACACTATTGGTCGTAGAGCCTTCGATTAGCGAGTATCATGTCTCCGGCCACGCTGATCCTTCATGTGACAGACAACGAGACAACACACTTGTTCGAGCGTTCGATTCCTTCTCCTTCGACTATGTATCTCGAAAATAGCCGACTAGAAGGGGCTGATGGAAACAAGTCTGCGGAATCATCACATCACACCATCTAATTAACTCGGATGGAAAGCCATTCGATTGTGTCTAGCCGAGTTTAGCAACAAATGGTAAAAAATAATCTTCGTAAGGCAATGTTAAGTATCCGCGGTCGGTAACAATAACTAATGAATGCCATTCAGGCATTACGAAGATTAAAAAAAAAAAAGTAACGTGGAAGGGCACAAAAGATGGACATTCCCTCTGCTCCGACGCCAAGTCCCGTCGATAACGAAAACTGTACTGCCCTTTCTCAGAGGAGCATATTATAGTTTTCATAGGAACTTGTCAGTACAGAGCGGTTACAATTTTCTGAGGATAAGACTTATAAATTGATATTTAAACGTTGCGCCCGAGGTGAGATGTATTCTTCATGTTATGGTGCATAGTCATGCAAACATACTGGAATACTCTCGCTGTTTTACCCTCGGAGGACCATAATACAATTTTAGAACAGCTGTATCGGATTTCGGAAAGATCGCGCAATGGCGCTGGCGGTTGTGCTGTTATCTTCAGTCAGCAAATAGTCGGGTGATTATCGCGAGTATCAAGGGGCAGATTAGTTACTTATTACGTGGAAGTGTAAAAAATATATATACAAACGGAAAAATGCCAACGAAATTGTTTTTAGATTTAGATATAAATAAGCTTTTCGAAGAACATACTGTCAAGGAAATTCAACAAATTCAGAAGAAGATACAGTATGAAAGTGATAGAAAGAAGATCGAACTGCGAACTTTGGTTGGGTTAGTTTCATTGCCTTTCTATTTTTGTTTGTGTTTTAATAACATTAAAAGCCGAATTTTGTAAAAAAAAATTAGGGAACGCTATCGCGATCTGATTCAAGCCGCTGACACGATAGCCGAAATGAAAGAGACTTCGGAAAACGTTATTTCAAGGATCGCCGATATTGAGACGACCTTTCGTCAACTACAACAAAAGTATCTCATCGGCTTTAAAATAGACACACCGGACAAACCATCGGACAGGTAATCGCGCGTCTTGTTGTAAATCGTTTAGCGCCAGACTTTTTTGTAACTCTCCGCACATTGGATTCTCGTTTGACAATTACCAATGATTCACCGTTTTAGAAACACCAAACTGTTTGTTTAACAAACACAATGTGGTTGCAAAATTTTGAAATCAATTCATAGAGGAAACTTGAAGCATAGTTTCCATGACAGCGCAGAAACAAATTCATTATAAACATTTTTAGCATTGGCATAAACAATAGAAAGCAAACGTCATTTACTTTTAGCAAAAAATTTCTTGGAGGATTGTATCGGTAGCTCAATGTTTATTGGCATTTGTGCTTTGTCACCCAGCAATTTGTTATTACGCAAAGATACAATGCCATACCATGTTGACCGAAGAAATTTTTATTCCAAGTTATCGGAAAGCCTATGCTAAACATTTTTATAAACTCAGTGGAAGTGTTGTGTTGCTGTACAATGTTTGCTCAAATATATAAAGAATAAACTGTTTGCTTATATTAACATTAATATATAAAAATATGTTACAGAGCTCTGCAGGATGTCTCAGACTCCGTGGTAATGCAAATAAAGATCTTGATGGACATCCCGGAACATATTTGGTCAGCTATCGACAACAGAGATCTTTTATCGGCTGCCCAATTATTCATCTTAGCACAGCACATCAATTACAGTTTAACATTCGAAGTCGGCCACTCCATGTTGACACAAAAATATCCAATAGTGTCAAAACAATGGAGCATCATCAGTCATTTCAGGAATGTCATATTCAGCGAGTGCAACAGTGTTTTGCAGTCTTTGGATCTGTCGACGGAGGTACACGATTCATTGTTTTTTTTTTTTTATAATAATAATAATAATACTTTCACCCGCAAGATTTACACTCATTTACAAACATAAATGATCGGAACTATTTGTGGTAAATTACAATTGAAGATATTTTTACTAAAACCATAACAAAAGTATTCAAGTTATTGTAGTCGTGATCTTTTGCTTCAGCTTTCAACATTCCAGAATAGTTAACAAAACACCTATCGGTTGGAACTCTCTCAAAGTCACGACACTAATTAAAATGTTGATATTCGTCATTGGTTACAGGCCAGCGCAAATTGTTTAGCTGCTCTCGTGTTGATGGATGGACCAACGTCAAAGGACCTATTGGAAAAATTGATTAAACTTAGAAGTCAGGCCATAGAGTCCATCATTAAAGATGAAAGTCCTCACAGCGTTCGTCACAGGATCAAGCTGAGCGTTAAATTATTAACTGATGCAGTCACCCTCATTCATTCTTGCTTCATCAGTAAGTACTATATTTTTTTTCTAGTCCACTGTAATTATTGACATCGACCTTTTCTGGGCATATGTATTGGCCACCTAATAATCTAACACTAATGAATTAATGATAAAAAGTATCCGATCATTATTTGCATTTAAAAAATGGCTATACCTACTCTTATGACTTCTTATGAATGGCTATACTCTTATGACTGTACATTCCTTATATATACATTATAGATTCGTTAATAAGTTGAGTCAAAGTGATAATTTCAGCCCGTTTGACAATATATCATCGACCTGCCAAACATGTTAAAGTATTATTGACGACGATACTCATGTATAGGCTACAATTAATTGTCCATTTGATGAAATTGTTCTCACGCTGGCAGCTGATTTTTTAAATCAATTTGTTCGATTTTTCAGGAGTTCACGACAAGAGTTCTGGCTTAGTAGCTGAGTACGTTAAAAATTTGACGAATCAACAAGCTTCTAAAATGCTGTGCAAGCTCGATTTGGACAATGATTTGTTGGAAAGATACCTTTCCACCGTCACCAAAAGTCACAAACCATTTGAAAAGGGTCAATTCATCGACCTGTTGTCATCGGATTTCAGCAAAATTTTGCAAAATTGGTTGGAGTGGATCAGAGAATTTACTTCGCGTGAAATTTTTAAACTGCTTAATCTCGTCACGTCGATAAAAGGTATCTATAATATTCGTGAAGAATCACTGGCAGTGGATCTTCCAGAAAACTGGGGCCGAATGTGGAGCGAATTATCGTTACCAACGGCTAATTTTTGGGCTGCGTTTTATCAGCCTTTGTTGACGAAGCGAGTGAAAGCTATAATAGTCGACAAATGGGCGGAAGCTCTTAAATCTTTGAAAACAAATATCAGCGATTTGTTGAACAAAGTTAATAACGATAAATTCGAATTTCCGGAGCACGATTTGCGTTGGTTCGTGTGGAAAGATTCGCTTTCTGACATTCCGCAAAAACTTTCGAAAACCGGTGGATTCGACGCTAAACGCTCGTTGTTGATGAAAGCGCGAGGTTATTCACCAAACGTGGTGAAGTTGTGTGAAGATTTTGACAAAAAATTACATCTTCTTCTGCTGGATCTCGAGAAGTATTTATACGAGAGCGAGAAGATACAATCAATGAAAACCGATTTGCTTGCTATGAGTCTATCATCGATTTCCGACAAATTCATCGATCGATCGGAGATACAGGAAAACCTTCAGGATGTCAGTGCAACGATGATCGAAGACCTCGTGAAATTTATTAGAAACGAATGTATAACAGAAGAACCAAAGTGTGGTCGGCGCGAAGTTAATGCGATAATGATGGCTCGATTTCTTCAAGCCCTTACAGCACTCTGTCCGAGTCTGAACAAATGTTTCACTTTGTCAAAATTATCTGGCCTCGTCATAACTAACGTAAAGTGGCAATCGATCTGTGACCACGTCAAAGAGGAGAGTATTTCCGTTTGGATGGTTTGGGCCGCCTATTACAAAGTAAAGGTACACGAACACCGTAATATGTATTTGACCTATGAAACTTTGGATGGATGCCGCGTCAGTTCGATTATTTCGGAGTGGGAAAAAGTCATGATCGAGGAAGAAGCCGAAGAAGGGAAACGAATCAAATCCGAAATTCTTGTTCCCTATCAAGCATCCGTACATCTGCAAAAATTCTTAGCCGCCGTGATGAAAGACTTGAATAAATTAATTCCGCACACAGTTCCAAAGTACGTTAAAAGTACGTGTGTAAGTACGTTAAAAATGTTTTCTTTTTTCCAATTTGTTAATTTGTTTTCAGAAAGGTTATTCATGAGATCATCGATTGCGCTGCCGGAGAATTGTTCGACTATTACGAAAAAGCCGCGAAAGATTCGAATATTAGGCAAAAACAAGCATTTCAAGTTTTATTCGATATAAAATACATTACTCTGTTGATGGTGCCACGAGAGAATAAGAATCTCTTTGACCGATCGATGGAAGTCTGCAATAATGTTCTTACGAAGATCGATCCTTTCGATTCTGATGTATTTTATCCGTTTATCAATATAAACGTAAAAAGGAGTGTCCAAAGATCTTTGGTAAGCGATAGCCAAAAGTGTGGCATTATAGGCGTTTACTCTTTAGCTTGCCTTACCGATAAAACTCTACACAAGCATTATTTTTTTACGTAATCATAGACAGGCAGTATGCTAAAATAGAAATATTGCACCTGAAATAATTCAAATTTCGTAACTGATACCGGTTTGCTGGAACTCTTTTAATCATTTAAATAATGCACAACTGTTACTAATCATATTAATTTGCCTATTCACAATTTTATAGCTTATCTTTGGAAATTTAGTCCCTCACATTGAACAACTTCACTCAGTGTTGGGCTCGCGCAGCGAATATGCTTCCAGCGACTGTTCGAACTCAATGGCCGATCCTCCAGGCGGACTTGCCGTGTGTACTGGAGCTCCATGGTTTCCCCCCCTGGCAGTTACGGTACCAACGAGAAATTTGCCACTGATGGCTCTCGCGACACCCGATAAAACACAGGTATTTCTTTTTAGTTAATTTGCTGCCTTTCACTTCATACATTTTGTACACGATCCATCATTTTTGCACAACCTTTGCATTCTTATTGTCGATGTATATTCGTAGATCGGAGCTTGCTTGATGTAAGACGGTTACATGCTACTGTGGTAAGCTCGGATAGATGTGCTTTCCTTAAAATTGTCGAAGTGAATGCATGATTTGATGAAATTTGTAATTGAATGTCGAGTTCAATATTTTAATGACTAAACTCGTTGGTGTTTCGGAAACATAATTTCCATGTGCGTATGAGTAGGGTCAGGATACCTTTGGCAACCGCTTTTTCACTATCATTCGATACTCTTTGAATCATTGAGGTCGGTAGGGCTTTTTTTTTTTTTTTTTTTAGTGATAAAAATATTCTAGGCGCATAAACCATGACTTTATGCAATTTTTCTTTCATTTTTTTTATTAATCTTGCCATAGTTTTTAAGACGTGTATCCTATGGTTTTGAATTCAGCCGATTTTGTCGTTTTTCGATCGGAAGCGACGTTTCCCCGAGAGGACGTCACTTTCAGTCGAAAAATTAGATTTTCTAACCGGTAGTGACGTATCCCCTGAATGACTTCTGGTCGGAAACAGAGATGAGACCAGTATAAATGTTTATCGAAGCCAAACATGTAGCATGGCTAACAGTCATGTCATATACGACTTTCTCAAAAGATGCTTAGATCGTTTCATCCTAACAAATATTAATTATAAACCATGTATAATAATTTTTTTAGCGGTGTTTTTATTCAGCGCGGAGAACCGATAAATCGAAACTGGTAATAATTGTAAAGGAATAATTTATTTCTTGTTTATTCAGCGAAAGAAGACGCCAGTGAAGGAAGCTCCAAAAAATGACTTTAGCGGGGTGACAATAAAATCCGGAGCTGCGGCATTCTTCGGCGCAATGGGATCCGATTGGTTCGGTACCAGTTAATTTAGGAACATTATAAGAATTTCTATTAGATATTGTAAATAAATAAATACAAAATTACACTACCAATAAATTGTACTGATTTCTCATAATATTTGTTGCTTCCCTAAAATCTCATAGACTTCTCCATTTTTATAATGTCTTGTACCTTGGGGTCAATGTTGGGGTCAATGTTGGGGTCAAAGAAACAATCAGGAATCATTATTCCAACAGCACGTCTGTTTCAATTGCCATTCAAAAATGCTTCATGCAAATTATTATTCGTAATGGCTAGTACATTATCGTCGTATATATAACAGATGAATCATCAACGATAAAGTAATTGTTTTATATGTAATCACTTATAAGATCCAATACGTTAACTGGACATCCGCCAAATCGATTATCGCAATCCTTTTCGTACTCAGCTTGTTGTATATCATGCCCAATGTTTTCATTTTTCGACGAAGACGGACTGAAATAATCCCCGAAGTAAATTAGTTATTACTTACATTTTACGTAAATTCTTTAAATGATAAGCTTACGTCAAAATGATGTGCAGCAAATCACCGATAAGACCATTGTTAGTTATGGGATTTTTGGCAGCTTCACATATAGCGCGCATTAAGCAAACCCTGCCGGGATAACCTGCTCTATATAACGTATTTTAGTATCCTTTTGCTTGAGATTCATGACGTTGAATAGTTTATTTTTACCTTTCCAGCTTATTTTCCACAATTTGGTAAGCTAGTTTTCTATCGAAACTTCGTTCACCGAAGTAGTCTCCAAAGTTGCTCGAGTTTTTGTCACCAGGAAGTTGATAATTGGCTTCGAAATAGAAGGATAAGGAGACTGCCTTGTTGGGAATATCCAAGGGAATGCTAATAGCAAAAAATATCTGGAATTGAATGTGAAATTACTAGAAGTAAATCCTGCGACTTAACCCGTTAGTCGATAAGGGAAAGTTGGGGGAAAATGTGGACGTCGCGTAAAATTGAGTAACCTCTTATCTCTTTCAACACGTATTGGAGATGTTTGACAAAATTTTGCATTATTAATATCCATATGTAACCATACATTGATGACAGTATCAAATGCAGTGAGGGGCTTTGAGAACAAAATAAAAATGGTACGCTAAGTACCTACATTTTTTATCTGTTCTAAAAAAGCTGTTTATCGAAACAATCTTAAAAAAAATTGGTAAACAAATTAAATTACATGAACCAAGTTGTGGTAAACGGATTTGTACAAGTCTATATATATTTAGTATGGTAATTATGCAGTCAATTTTTTTTTAATCCGCTTTTTTCTTTCTATTTAACTAAAAAATACAATAAGAAAATAAAATCAAAAGGACTTATTGGGCGTGTAGAATACACTTAAACTGAGTTTAATGCATGAAAAGAAGGGACACAATATAGAACATTTCTATAAGAGTGCGAAAAAACTTTTTCTGACGACTGTGAGTTTGCAGCACGAGCCGAAGGCGAATGTTGCATCACACGAGTTCAGAAAACGTTTTTCGCACGAGTATCGAACAAAATTTTATTTCACAAGGTGTGAAAATGAGAGTTTTCGCACGCGAAAAAACCTGCGAAGCCTGCGAAAAACCGCAATTTTCCCACCAAGTGAAATAAAGTATTTTCTTTTCTTATTGTGGAGTAGCCACATTCCTTGCGTGCAACACCGGCGGAAAATATAATAGTTCATCGAGAATTACTGATATAGTACCCCCATACCGCTACCATCAGGAAATCCGACAGAACGTATTTGCCTCGTGACCGCGGAAGTGATGTTCTTCACTCTTGATCCACGAACGATAAGGCACATCGAGCCGCTCAAAATAAGAGATGATAGCCAAAATTGAATGCTACAATGAACATTATAAAATGTATATGTTACAAACAATATTTCAATTGTTGATCAACTATTTTATGATTTAGCTTCATTATTCAGCGATCAATTTTAATAATTATGTTTTGATCTATTTCTCGGCGAGGTGTACTTACCTCGACATTGCTTTGTCGATTAGCACGCATAGTGCTCTTTCAAACGGTTGAAGGCTTGAAGTGATGATTAAGACGTAGTCAACACGTCACACTTACATGACATATAAAAATCTATTAGTAGCGGAAAGCAATTAAAGGTCTTAATTCCATTGCTACTTGCTTGTTAAATGTTTAGAACAGCGGTTCGTAATATTTTTTAATGGAAGGTTATACGTTCTACAAAATACCGCGGTCGGTGAAAAGTCATCTTTTGTATTTTTTCTTCGAGGTTGTTGATGTTTAAACTTAATTGGGTTTTCAGGCATCTATCTAATGACTATGAAAAGCTAATTTGCTTTTGTCGAAAATAGAGTAGGAGTGTTAGAGAATGTAGCGAAGACGATTTGTTACCCAATGAGTGTACGGCGGGTAGGCGGGAGGGTACGCATGATTATTCGCATCGTGACACCGTGGTTACGGTGCGCACCATGTGCGGTGTATCCGCACATGGTGTTTATATTAATATATAAAAATTTCGAAACACGATGTGGAGAGAAAAACACGAGCATTTTACCAAATTATTACAGGTTACCGGTTTACACGTTATAATTTTCGAATTTTATAATCTGTTAGTTGCGAATAATGTTAAAGTGCGTGTTCATATCAGTTCACATCAGTTTTTTGCGTAGTCGTCAACGATGTCGACGTTGGCGTCGACGTTACTACTGTGGTGGAAAATATGTCTAGCACGTTCCTCTCGCATTCCGGATATAGAGCGTGACAATTTTGATCCGGGTGCTTACCCAGTCTTTCGGATGCGTGGTATTCCCGATCGCTGTATTCGTCATATACTTCATTCGTGCTTGAAGGTCTGAAATAAATATGTACATGACAATGACGTAAAAATATTCAGTCACATGATTTAACCAGGCAATGTACGATAAACAAATTTAAGGTTGTATAAAAATATAAATATGATACACAAGAATTATTATTATACAAAACAAGAAAAACAACGACTTAACAAAAAAAATCTTACAAAATAATGACCTATAAAATATTAATTTTCACGGTAGCTCCCTCCACTTTTGTCCATCGATATTTCATGTTATTATAATAACAATAACAATAATCGTGTTTATTTATATTTATACAAGATATAGTTATTGTTCATTCACTCATATTAAACATATTATTGGTAGACTTACGAGAGAAAGGCTTGAACTATTTGGCCAAACAGTCCATGATGAAGGTTGAACGGTGTGGCAGCCACTTCACATATTGCTCTGAGCATGCAGACCTTGCCAGCTCCGAAACCGTAAAGCTCTGCAGCTCTCTCCAACACTTTGTAAATACTCCAGCGGCTTTTTGTACGGCCAAAGTACATCCCAGGTTCTGTGAAATCCGTAGAGTTTGTTGGCAGAGTGTAAATCATTTTAGTGAACAGTCCGACGATAACGCTCTCACTATCCAACTGCAATGGTGTACCGAGTCCGAAGATCAACTGTGGCAACGCGCAAATTAAAAATATCATGTTGGTCAAGCTAAAGGTCGATAAATTTGAGCAGATCGTGCGATACCAGACAGCGATGGGCCAAATAATGTCACTTAATATTAAAATGACACTACAGAGATTTATCTCACGATTTAGCATTAGTACAGACACCTGTAACAACTAGTAGTTTGAAGATAAATCAGATTCATGAAACCGATTTACCGAATCCGTGAACGTCGCGAATTAATAAGTCCCATTGCTATATATATCTAAACCCGTTGCCGGAATACAATATGCTCACCAGAAGAGTTGAAGGATCCGTAAAAGTGAGAGCTCTTCTACGTCGTGTCAACACATTGCTCGCTCTATTGACATAGTCCTGTCGTGCATGGATATTTGCGTCAGTAAACTCCCGTACAATACGAGTATCTTCAGGCATATGGGTAGCCGTATCGACGAAAGTATTCACATTATAATCAGATGAAGCCTGCATAGGTAGTATTTGAGCATCAACGGCAGGACCTCCCATAAGATTCTCATCTCCATCTGAAGTCATTGACGTCGGCGCGGTAAAAACATCTACAGTGGGACCAGTAACTGTTGCCGGGTCCGTATTAAAATCTGATGAAACATCTACAATGTCTTCGTCTGTATTCTCTTTCGTAAAAGCGCTGACGAAATCAATGCCAGCTGCTTTATTATGTGATGAATTGACAATACGATTGTATAATTCTCTATCTCGATGAGCGGCTGTTATTGCATACTGCGGACTTGGAGGCATGGCGAAGAAGATAATGACCCACATAATGCCTCCGGTGATACACATTATGTTGATAACACCTTGAACGTAAAATTTTTGGTCATCTGAACTGTATAAAAGATTTGCATAACGACATATCGCACCCTTAAAACAACGGTGTAACATCTCTTATAGGAACACTATACAAATTTTTATACTGTTGTTATAGGCGTGCGACATATCCAAAATCAACATCGGTATTAATAAAGAATGCAGGAATAAGGAATACATTTAGAAGTATTAAACTGCTGCAAACCGTCAGTTTTAAATTAAAAGGAATCTCATACTGATGTTTATCAACACCTGACTGGCTGCAGGGCAAGGAGACGGGATTTATGCTTCCCACATAGATAAACGTGCCGTGCACTATGGAAAACCCACAACAAACCCCTTTGTGCACGTAGCGTAAGTCTCGCTGAAGCGAGAGAAGTCGGTTAAGGAGTTACGAGTAACGAGACGGCCAGGAGATTATCAAAATAATAAAAATATACTTCATTTCGGAGGGTGCGTTTAGTAAAGGGCTTGGGTGGTAACTGATAACGGTAGGAGAAAAATATAGCGTGTGCGTAGATTATCGGATTGATACAGGAGCAAACTCTGGGACAGTGGGGTTGGCTGGTGCGGGTGACTGAAATAGTGTCTGAGGTTGCGTGCATACTGCATCAGTATAGTACTAAGAGTAAATCATAAGGGAAGCACGAAATTACGTTGATATAAAAAAAATGTTAGAACGATCTGTTCGAGGTGGACAAACTGTACAACGTTACGCACCAGCAATGAGGATGGCAACGGCGTGAACGGTGTAGATACCCGGTACGTCAGGTTTGACGCGGATGGGAAGTCAAGAGCTAAAGCTAGCAGCGCCAAACTAAATTATCACGGTTCGTTTCGGATCCATCCTAAATAAACTTTCGAGTTAGCATGTCCAGCAAGGCGAGCATCTTCGCTACTTTGGTTGTCCGAATATAGCATCACCAGACAACGCCGTATACAGTGCGCGTAAGGGAAAAGTACTATACTTAATTAGCATGAATTCTATTCAATCTACTTTCAGCTAACTGTACCCATCCGAGATTTGCTTCTATATTCTCCAGGGAAACCGGATTCAAACAATGTCGGCCGATAAGACCAAAAACTGAGACCGGTAATGGTATTGCTATTCCGTTACGATAATCTGACAACGAAAAACGACATGCGTCTTTGCCAACATTAAATATCCGATGACAATCAGTCTAATCAGGCGAACAATTTATAGTATTTTTTTCCTGAACGAATGAATAATTTTGTAATACAACCAAATATTTGTGTTCGTACGACTCCAGTGCGACCGTCCAGTGCGGTATCTCTCTCGCTCCCGTGGCTCAGTAACGTGACTTTCACATCCTCGTAAGGTGATGTGAAATACCGCCGTTGCAAAGTTTTTCGAAAAATCGAATGCAATTTTGATTTCCATAGAAGCGCTCGACAGATTGCAAAAAAAGACGGCATTCTGACGTCATCACACCTCTGCCAAATACTATACTTTGGTGTAACCGGCATTGTTGCAAAAAATGTAAAAATGGTACGCCAAGTACTTAAAGTTTTAATATAATTTTGCAACCATCAAAATTTATACAGATGGCATGAATTACCTAGTTTTTTCTCTCTGCCAAAATGTGTTTCGATTAAAATCGGAACGTATTTATTCGTACAAATTTGCACTACACTGATCACACACATCACCCGACGTAACAGAAAAATTACAACTGTCGCGCACGACGCGCTTCTAGGGCCTGTGAAAGGAGTGAGGCTACGGGCAGGATATATACCTCCTGGCCACCAATCACGGATGAGGATTCCAAGTTTAAATGTTTGGTCACCACGACGGAAAAATATATGCCCGTCGAATTCAAATCGCGAGCTCGATAACTCAAACGCTCGAAACCATGTGTTTAAAAATGATATGCGATAGTAATATTGGTAACTGATGGACTGTCAGCTTTCCAGTGCGTCGCTGGTCGGCTGTCGTGCTTGCCACTCGCGACAGGAAGAATGAAAGAAAAACATCAATCAACCATCACCGTGAGTTCTCGGGCTCCCGAGAGGAAGGAACTCTCAGGCACGTGAAGTGCTCCAGCAAATGTAAAAATTGCCAATAGCTCATATAATTGTTCAGAAATCTGGAACTATCAAAGCAAATTGATAGAGATAGCATGGACCACCTTATTTCTTTCCATCGACCAAAATTGGTTTAGTTCAAAATCAGAGCGTATGTATTCGTAACAATTTACAAATATTGTGGAACGGATTATCTTAGTTCTGCCAGAGTTTGAGAACTTTGTCCTTTCCACCGGAAGCGACTCTGAGACCGTCGGGTGACCAGTCTACCGCGTAAACTTCATCCGCATGACCCGGCAAATCTTGGCCGAGTTTCTTAGTCTTCATGCTCCAAACTGTAAACACACGATTATAAACAATTAGATTGGATAGAAGATTAGTCATTGAAGGGACGACGATGTAGACATACCTTTGAGCGTCGAGTCGGCACTTCCGCTGACGAGTAATCGTGAATCGGCGCTCCACGCGACCGAGTATATAGCTTGAACGTGGCCCCTCAATGATGTTATGTATCTGCCGGTTGCCGCCTCCCAGAGTTTGATGGATTTGTCGAACGACGCAGAAGCTATTATACGTCCATCAGGTGAAAATTTTACGTCGTTTATGAGCTGCTGATGACCGGTCATCCTTGCTAAAAAAAAAAAAATCAATTCCATTCTCATCATGTACCCTCGAATTATCAAAATTTATATATGTACCGATCGATTTCTTTTCCTTCTCGGGCCTCCACAGAAACAGAGTAAAGTCGTCGGATCCCGAGACCAATTTTTCCTCTCCTACAGCTTCGTAACGTTTTTTCGCTCTCTCAACAAGATCCGTCGTCGGATCGTTAGCGTTTTCGCCAACTTGGAAGGGTCCCGTTCTCAAAACATAGTCCACGTTAAGTGCCAGCGTGTTCACCCAGTGTGCGTGGCCGTCTAAAACCCTGCAAAGGATACCCTGAACCAAAATTGGAAAAAGTTATTAATTTTCCTATCTAAAAAAACGCGCATCAATAACGTTCTGTTAAGAAATATCAGTGGGACTTATCGCCTCATTCTTGTGCCAATTAACTGATACACGGGCTTTTTTTGCTGCTAGGTATCTTGAATGTAAACTAGGTATATATCTTGAAAGTAAATGAAATTTTTAACATCTTACATCCGCGGCTCTCCAAACTCTGATGGATCTGTCTTGGGAGCCAGAATAAATGAGGCCGCTGCCTCCCCATCGAACGCACGTCACGCTCTTTGTGTGTCCCGCGAGTACTCGCATGGTTTGACCGAGTTTTGTGTCCCATATCCTCAAATCGCAGTCTTTGGACGCACTGACGAGATAACGACATTCAGGATCGCGATGATAAGGCTCCCAGCACAATGCAGTCACCCACATTTTGTGGCCTGTCATAGCTTTGCCAATTTGCTTTCCTGTTGTGGGATCCCACTGGAGTATCGTTCCATTTTTACATGCGGAAACAATTTTTTTTCCACAAGGCGACCATGCTATGCAGAGGACCCAGTGCTTGTGTCCTTGGCATGTAAAATATGGAGTTTGGGTATTTATGTCCCAGAATCTGACTGTAGTATCCCCGGAGCCACTGGCCAGGTATCTTCCATCCGGAGAGAACGCAACAGAAATAACAGCCTCTTTGTGTCCTGGAGAAAAAATCACGTTAGAATTTCATATTTGTTTTTTCCATTGCTCCATTGTTCCATTGCTTTGTACCTTCCATAGATCCGGTACATCTTGTAACAGCCCTGACTTTGAATACAGCCTGAGGCTGATAAACAATCTCGACTACATCCTCGCTGATACTGAAATTCTTTTCCAAGTTGCGCTCCAACGTGTCCGTGACTTCAACATCATTGACAAAGAACGCCAGAGGAAGAGGATCTTCCTCCTGCAGCAGAGCGTTGCAGATCAGCTGTAACTTTTCCACTGTAATGTCTATTGGAAGGTCCAGAAGGCCGCCCGGCAAAATTTCTCCTGTGTCCGATTTGAACCTCGACAGAACGCGCTTTGTTTCTTTTTCCGTTGCCTCGCCCTCGCCCTCGCCATTGTGCTTTCGTTTATTCATCTTTTAATCAACAATTGAAAATATTAACAGCGATAAATAATTGAGGTTACGTCAATAATTCGTCAAGTCGGAATATGAAAATAAAAAACAACTGCAGAAAGAAAATATAATCAACGTTCGTTGGGTACCTTGTGTATTCCGAGAGTAATTTCTGTCGATGGATTAATATTTATCGGTTGCAATAGCGATTGTGACAAAATACACAAAAACACGTGTCACACATCGTTTCCTCGATGAGGAAATACTAAGGCGCATATAGATGAATATCGTTAGTAGAAGCGATCTGTCTATTCGGCTGTAGGTTCAGCAGAAATTTTCGTAGAGCGGGGCGCCCAATATTATTGTATCCGCGATTTCGGCGTCTCGCTTCGTCTTCTTCTTAGCAGTTTCCTCGTTTCCCCCACTCGCACAAAATCCACGGCACAAGCATCGTTCGTGCACCTGTCAGGCGGATTTTCGAGGCTCTCTCTGGCCACTGGATTGTGTGCGATTGTCTATTACTGCAAAAAAATGTATCTTCGCGAGGGTCTTTATACTGAGGTTTGACGCTCTGCGATGTCCGATACGAGTACAACCAAAGCGGACACTGGTAGTCAAAGCCTTCTCAACAATCTTCGCAAATTTCGATTTCACAAGAATCCCGAGAAGAAATTGACCATGTGTAAGATATTTCATTTCATTTCATATTCGTTTTATACACAATGCACCATTTGCAACCGAAAGTGCAGCACAGTTTCTTAGATTAATTCTTTGAAATATATTTTCCGCATACCGGGGCGGGGGGGGGGGGGGGGGGACAAAGTCGTACACAAATGTGATTTTTTATTTGATTTTATATAGCCGACGACGACAGCAATCTGGGTCCTGAGATTCACATGCGTAGACGAACCGTTAATCGTATAGAAGACAGCGACAGTGACTCAGGATCTCCTACAAAGCCTGGAGCTTCCAGCTCCGATACAGACGAGACCAAAGAGAGGGAGAGAAAACTCAAGTGCCTCATTGCTTTGTATCCCAACATCGACGCAGTGGTAATTCAGACCATGAAATAAGAAAATTAAATCATATATATTTATATATATGTACAGAGCCCCCTTCTAAAATATATGTTCCTTTTGCAGCATGTCCAAGAGGTACTGAACAATGCAAACTGGAATGTGGAGGAAGCGGAAGAGTCACTGAAAAATAACAGAAAGCGGACTCTGAAACATTCTGCAAGGACGAGTAACAAGAAACGACGAAAACGTAATGCGGATGAGGATGTGGATGTAGACTCAGACGAGGCTCACTATAAACACAAAGTCTTTGACAGGTAATCCATGCTCTAATGCCGATTATCTCCATCAATATGATCTATAAATTCTACTAACATTTTTTGTATGAAACTATCTTACAGCGACGATGATTCGGACATCGAGGTATCGAACGAGTTGACTGGTGACAAAAAAGGTGTCCTGGAGTTCATGCAGAATGCTGTACAGACGGAGCTGCTATTAATGAATCAATGTACACAGAAACGCGCACAGGCGATATTAGATGCCAGGCCATTTGAAGGCTGGCGCGACTTGATATATAAATTTCAGAACAGCAGGTATCTGGACACAGAGTTGTTAAATTCAGCTCAGCTGTTATTGGCGACTAGACATGTCATAGCAGCCTTGATGAAGAAGTGCTTGAGACTTTCGGCGAACATGGAAAAAGCCGTGGCTGCCGGTGCGTCAACGGTTACTCAACAGCCGCTAGGATTGTCAGAGGGAATGAAATTGGCCCCTTATCAAATGGTTGGACTGAATTGGCTCGCCGTTATGCACTCACAGAACGTTAATGGTATTCTGGCCGATGAGATGGGACTCGGAAAAACCATTCAAGTTATAGCGTTTCTCACCTACCTAAAGGAGGCAGGTCTCGTCGGGGACGACGATGGACCACACTTGATAGTCGTGCCCAGTTCTACGATGGGTAATTTTACCTAACATCTAATACGTTCTATTAATTATTGCGTTTATTTTCAGTTATTTAATTTCATTTTACCAATAGAAAATTGGAGCAACGAGCTCGAGCGTTGGTCACCGGGATTAAAAATCGTTCAGTATTACGGGTCGCAGGACGAGCGGAAAGACATGAGAATGGGCTGGCGTGCCGGTGATCTTGACGACGTTGACGCTATCCTCACAACTTATAATCTCGTCAGCAGCACACCCGAGGAACGTCGATTATTCCGCGTGATGCCAATTAAATACGTTATCTTCGACGAGGCTCACATGCTCAAAAACATGGGCACTATACGATACGAGAATCTCGTTAGAATCAATGTGAGTTTTCACTTCATAATTAATGGAACACGCCTTTTACTCCATTTTTTCTTTATTTATTTTTATTATTATTTTTAGGCCAAACATCGAATCTTGCTGACTGGCACACCGCTACAAAATAATCTACTTGAGCTCATATCGCTTCTGATATTTGTAATGCCGGCAATGTTTGCTGGAAAACATGACGACCTCAAGAGCCTTTTCTCCAAGAATTCGGTTAGTACACAAAGTTTAGGCGAAGTGAATTTGTTCGTAACACGTTTGACTTGCAGAAAATAGCGGCAATAGATAAGAAAAAAAGTCAGCCGTTATTCGAGCAAGAGCAGGTAAAAAATGCGAAGCAAATAATGCGTCCTTTTGTCTTGCGACGTTTGAAATCCGAAGTGTTACGGGACTTGCCAGAGAAAACGGAAAAGGTGATAAAGTGCACCCTCGTGAAGAAGCAGCGTGACATGTACAGGGACCTCTTATCCGAATTTTCGGAGGAAGCCGGTCGAAATAGCGAAGTTAACGGTGTCGTAATGATGATGCAGTTAAGAAAACTCGCGAATCATCCGTTGTTGATAAGAAATTATTACGATGAGACCAAGCTCGAGGTGATATCAAAGAAGCTCGCCAAGGATCCCACGTACAAGCAAAAAAATCCTCAATACGTTTTCGAAGATTTGTTATGGATGTCGGACTATCAAATCAATCAGTTGTCGCGCACTCACAAGTGTCTCGCTGGTCAGGGGTTGCCGCAAGAGTTGATACCGAACTCGGGAAAGTTGAAAAAACTCGACGAACTTTTACCGAGTATGAAGGAGGATGGTCACAGGGTTTTGATATTTAGTCAATTTACAATGGTACTCGATGTACTAGAGGAGTATCTAACGATGAGGGGTCACAAATTTTTGAGGCAAGTCGATCGAACGTTAATTTTCTTTAAATTTCATAATAAATATTTTTGGGTATATTGTCAACAGGTTAGACGGCCAAACTCCGGTGACCGAGAGGCAATCTTTGATAGATCAATATACCAAGGATCTTTCGATATTTATTTTTTTATTGTCAACGAGAGCAGGAGGTTTGGGCATTAACTTAA
Source organism: Ichneumon xanthorius (assembly GCA_917499995.1). NCBI lineage: Eukaryota > Metazoa > Arthropoda > Insecta > Hymenoptera > Ichneumonidae > Ichneumon > Ichneumon xanthorius. The sequence goes on along the minus strand of OU824204.1, from coordinate 445,073 downwards.
CGGCATCGGATACTGTTATTATTCATGATATAGATTTCAATCCGTACAACGATAAGCAAGCCGAGGATCGTTGTCACAGAGTTGGTCAGAAAAAGTAAGTTAAAGCCACGAAAAAAATGACACTCTTATTGCACGGAAATTTATTTTTAGACCGGTATCAATCATCAGACTGTTGGGCGAAGGTACCATAGAGGAAGGAATGTACGAGATTGCGCAAGAGAAATTGAATCTGGAACAACAGATCACCGGGAATGAAGGCAAGAATGAATAATAATATCAATTACTTGAGGCTATTTTTTTTTTTTTTTTTTTACTAAAAATACGTCTGTTACAGAAAACGAAAACACCGACAAGAAAAGTATCTTGAAACTGCTCAAAGCGATATTGGGCCTGGATCCTCACAATCGTTCCTTATCGTTGTCACCCACCAAGACCACAAACGGTTCATCAAACGGCTTTAATGATCAAGATAAAGATTTTTAATTTTTAGACATTCTATACACAAATTGTTTACTCTACGTTTATTACTGAAACACCGGCGTCATACTCATACTATTCTTTTATACTATATATTTTTTGCGTTTCTCGCAGTACAAAAACCTTCGAATGTCGACAAAAATTACTCTTGGTAGAAAACTGTGGCAGTTTTTTTTTGCTGTTGATTTTTTTTATGTATCTACCAACAGTATTTTTACTCGTAATTAAGCATGCGTTAATTGATCTATGTATCTGTGTAACGATAACGAAATTTGTAATTCTGGAATTATGCGGTCAACTTTCCACCAAGACCACAAACGGTTCATCAAACGGCTTTAATGATCAAGATAAAGATTTTTAATTTTTAGACATTCTATACACAAATTGTTTACTCTACGTTTATTACTGAAACACCGGCGTCATACTCATACTATTCTTTTATACTATATATTTTTTGCGTTTCTCGCAGTACAAAAACCTTCGAATGTCGACAAAAATTACTCTTGGTAGAAAACTGTGACAGTTTTTTTTTTTGCTGTTGATTTTTTTTATGTATCTACCAACAGTATTTTTACTCGTAATTAAGCATGCGTTAATTGATCTATGTATCTGTGTAACGATAACGAAATTTGTAATTCTGGAATTATGCGGTCAACTTTCGCGAGTAATGGACCGTCGCAATTTTTGTATGTAAAACGCTCATTAAAGCATTCCTTTATTTATCTATACATAATATATATCATATCTACGAGTTCGTTTTGACCGGAGTTGACTTTGAAACCGCAAGATTGTAGGGCGTCAAGAAATCCGCTTTATCGGCAGGAGGGAAATTGTTGTCTTGATGGTAATTCAAACTAATGTTACCTCAATTTTTATCTAATTTTTTACAATAAAAACAACAATTTTATAGTGTTCACACTGTAATTACTTCAATTTTCATCATTAACTAACGAAAAAAAATTGAACAAAAATTCTGAAATTTCCATATCCTCTGATCGAGTATTGTTGACATGCCTCGTAGTTTCATCTATCACAATAAGGCAACGCGAGCTCTATAAAGTTAGCCATACAACTTTAATTTAAAAATTTGCAATTAATAACATTCGATTGGTGGTTGTTCGGTGGTGATTGGTAGCCTAATTAAAACATTTGGTGGTCAATCGTTTAATTACAATAAATAAATAAAAAAATGAGGCCCAAAGTTAGCCATAATTAATTTTTTTTTCTTAAAATTACTTCAAAAGGGTCTCAATCGATGCGGAATCGTTTGGTGGTCAAGAATAATATAATTAAAACGTTTGGTGGTCACTCGTTTGGCTTAAAAATGTAAAAAACAAATGTGCGCGTACGACCATGATCATCACGAAAATAAATAAATATTATAAAATAAATAAATATAAATTGTCTATGTAAACGTGAACATTTTTATAAATTTGACTTTTTTTATATTAAAATTTCTTTATCCTATATTCACTACGAATAACACTATGAAGACTGTATATAAAATATAAAAATAGTGAATTATCAATTCAAACGAAAGTTATTATAGGTTGTTGATATTCTGAGAGAACCACAATTATACGTCATTATACCGATACCGGCTTTCCGTGTCGTCCTCCTCGTCTGTTTCGGTTTCGTGGGTACTGTCCCATTCCAAATAATTCGGCTTTTTGAGTTGTGCCAATCTTGGGCTTCTTCTCAGCGTACCTTCATTTGGTGATATTGAATCGATTGTGTTTTGGACGGGTGGTATCTTGGAGGACTCTTCTTTGACTTTGTTTTTCCGTCGTCGCGAGGATCTCCGATCCTTTTTCACGGGCGTTTTCGACACTGTCGGTTCCGTAAGGACGACATTCGCTGGTGTATCCATGCTTACCAGCCTCAAATCTTGCTGCAAACGATTTTACAGGTTCATAAGAAATGTGGTAAAAAAAAATCGGACATTATTTCTTGTTGATTATTCGTGTGCCAACCTCGTCTTCGGAACCTTCTGACTCCTTTCTCGTCTGTCGGGACCTCTTGATTATTCTCTCGTCTGGCGACGTCATTCCCGTTGGCACGTCTCGCAGGATATCTTCCACAAGGAATTCGTTCACTTGATGCTGATTCGTTCGTAATTGACCTGTTATTCTGTTATTCCATTCGGTAGATTCGACCGCTAGATTCTCAAATTTGCGACCGATCTCGGTGAGACCGTCCGCGACTTTGTGCCGCTGCTGCTCAACGATCTCCACGTGATTTACACTTGCGTCCGAAACGATTTTTCGAAGCCTCTGCAATGTAATAACGATTCAAAATGTGTCGCTGCACCGTAAAAACAAATAATACCATTGTTTTTTTTTCTTTAACCGTTCATAAACTTACGTCGGCAGAAAGTATGACCGAAGCCTGGTCCGTGTCTGTTCTCTCCTGCATGCTCTCGGCGTTGCGTTGAATAAGATTTTTGTACGCATTCAACGATTCGCAATTCTCGATTATACCTGTCTGGAACTCGTTCACCAGAACTTTGCTTTTTTCGATAGATTCGTGAGCTATTGTCCAGTTCTGTAACAGATAATTTTACAATCGGTTATCGATTAAATTTATTACATATTTTAGAAAACTGTCCATGTGTTTGGTTCTGGTTCGAAAAATTAGATTTTCAAGCCGGAAGTGACGTATTTATGGTAAATTTACGGAAACCTTAATTGCCGGTATCTATAATCAGTGCCTGCCACTGGTAAATAATAAAGGATTTTTCATAGACAATTATTGAATAATTGTTTCGTACCTTTTCCATGTCCGTTGCGACATTAGCTTTTATTGTGTTAACGCTGTCCTGAAGTTCTTTCGCGAAGCCATCCCCATTCTGCACTTGCTTTGTGTAACTTTGCCCGGATTCTTTTTTAATCATGTTGCAAGTCCGATCAACTCTATGCAACGAATCATCGATTATCGAATAGCTGCTTTCCTCCTTTGCACTGAAATGTTTGTAGTGCTTAAACATCCCTTCGAACGCCTGTGAAATAAAACGCACGCAATTTGTATTTAATCATTTCTGGTTGTGTTATATTAAACATGGAGCTGTAGAACATAAAGAAATTAACTTTCACCTGGAAAAAATCGTTTCTTCTTTTCGTGGATTCGTCTTGCGCCCGTTTCAATGTGCCTATAATATCTTGCATCTCAACTATATGCTTCAATAATTTTTCGTGATCGGCTAGAAGTGTTTCGGAAAACGTCGCCGTTGAATCTTTGATGTAAGTCAACATATTTTCGAATTTCTTCGCCGTCTGTTCGTTGACCAAACGCACATTTTCGGCTATCTTGTTATCACAGAGTTCCTGTATTCTCGGTGCTAGCTTTTCCGAAGTTTCCAACAGAAAGCTGATCTGTTCCTCCGTCATGTCGGACGCTTTGCTCACTTGGGCCTCTATCCACTTTTTGTATACGTCGTGCTACGGCGAAAAAAAATTATGGTTTCGACCGAAAAAAAATAAAAATTGTAACTTTTCAATGATTCCGCAGTGAAAACAAATGGGATGCTAAACTTACCGACGCATTGACCTTCTGCTCCAGTATTTCAGCTTCGGCCCGTCCCTCCTTAACAAGATCCTTCGACAATTGGATCGTTACATCGATACCTTTGCTGTTTACAGCCGTTTGATTAACTAAGATAACGAACATAATTATTACTGAATAAGCGAGTGAGAAAAAAACGCAACGAATAATTTTATGGCAACTCGTATCATCCGACTTACGCAACTGATCCTTCATCGACAAGCAGAACTGTACCAAGTTCCGCGAGTAAATGGAAAGATCCTGCTCCAATTTTCCGAAACTCTTGGCGATGTTGCCTCCAAATTGTTGTCCAAGATTCTCATTTTCATCCTCGACCCGTCTAAGAAAAAAAAAATGTTGTAATTACGATTAAGAGCGCTTAAATATAATTATCTTCGGAGAACGGCTTACTTTTTCCGGAAGATCTTGTCGTGAAGTTTGTAGATATCATCGGTCGCCGTGTCGGCAACTTTCAGCAGCGTCTGAGCCTGGGAGTAAAGAATCTTTTCCGTCGTCGCGTGTTTCTCCACCAAGTGCTTGTGAACGTCTCTGTCGAGTTTTGTGGTTTTTAAACAATTTTTCGTCGACTGCAAGACATTCTTCGTAGACTCCAATTGATCCTTCGTTTCGCTGAGGACAATCGTTCTTTGCTCCAGCTTGACTTGGAGGTCATTGAACATTTTCTAAACAACAAAAAAAAAACCGCGATGACAATACAACGAAAAAAAGAAAAATCTTAAGTTCGAGTTACAACGATCCGTCTCATTAATTAACTTTACCTCTTTGCTGAACATAGTCTCTTCCAACGCTTTAATGTGATTGATCTTTTCGTCGATATCTTTGCCCTGACACTCGATCGTTGACTGCATCTCATTGTGATTTTCATGAGCAAGATGCACACCGTGGCGTTCTCTTGTAGCGAGCAAATCCCGTCGCAAACGTTCGATCTCCTCGGTATGCTCCTTCAATAAAGCCTTCTTCGACAATTTTTTATTTATCTCAGGCCTGTTCGTTATGTTCTTGGCTCGATGTGCGTAATCCAGAGTGGACAGAGTCTCTTCTAGATTTATACTGCCGGGCGATACGGTAGCGATTATCGAAGTCTTAGTTCTGCCACCCAGAGACTCTTGTAGAAGTCTCGTCAGTTTCGATTCACTGAAGATAAATAAATGAAATGAGTAAACCGTTTATAGATTAAATTTTTTTTATACCAACAATTGTTAATTGATCTGTTTCAATCACCGATAGGGTATATGAGGAGCCTGCTCGACAAGCGCCGTGATCACTCGTCCGAGCGTCAGTAAAGACTGGTTGATACTCCCAGCTTCCCGGGCCCGACGATCGACAGCTCCGGATCTCCCGACGTTCTCGCTTCCCGCCAGATCGACTAAATTTAATTTACCCGTCTTCAATAACTCCTCGCCGTCTACGGTGTTCTCCTTTATGTGCACCGTTATCGAGAACACTGTGTGCGAACGACTCGATTGTGCGTTTATTAGCGTACCGACTGTCTGCCTCTTCTCCGATCCTTTCTCCAGAATCTTGTACACTTCACTCTTGTTGTGCACCGTCGCCTCTTCCAGGCCCTGAATTATCACCGCTCCTTTGCGCGACGCGTCCTCGTAAAGCCTTGAACGCCAAAAAAAGTACGTTACAATTCATAGTACATTTAATTTCACTACTATATAGTGTACTACTAGTGATGATGTTGGATCGTGCGATTGGCCAAATCCATTAGACATACTAAACATTCCAAAATATAGCATATGCAATGAAATTTCGAAATCCATTCTACATGCAATCAAAACAGAAACTCCGAAATCCATTCTAAATGGTATTAAAACTGGTGGGGGAGGGGGGCGGCAAATATCCAAACCAACAAACAAGTCCAAAATTTTCCAAAAAATATATAAGATAATAGTTTTTAATAAATTTCCCTGCTCATAAAATTACTCAATGTACATACCTAATCTTGGAAGCATCATCCGTAGGCGACAAGAGGTCAAACAATTCCTCGTTGTAGATCTCCAGAAAGCTGACTCTAACGGTATACTCTTGGGCGTCAAGAGTCCGCAACTCATCAAAAAGATGACTCAGTGAACGAGGAATAATACCAGCCTGAGTATTCTGTTAGATAAAGATAAAAATTCTATTTAAATGTACTAAGGAGATACAGTACATGATTTATAGGAAAAATAAAAAAAAATAGCAGGGCTTACGCTCTGCCAATGAAGCGAAGGATCGTTTCCCGCGCCTTCCATCGTGAAAGTCTTTCCTGTGCTTGTTTGACCGTAAGCAAACACGGTACAATTGTATCCAGCAAGAACTTCGTCCAGGAGAGGACTGACCACTGCATTATACACATCAACCTACAAAAATGGGGTACAAACAAACCAAGCATTATTTTGTGTCTTCATGAAGGGACATGGAGTTTCCAAGATTATAACTGTACCTGTTTAGATTCGGGTCCGAAGACTCTGTCGAATGTGAACTTTTTCGTTAATTTGTCCTGCGACCTCTCCTGGACGACAACCTCCTCGCAGGATGTGGCTTTCACGACAGTCGCAGATTTACCCGTTCTTTCTGCATTGTTAGTCGGCCTGTTTATGTAAAATTGAACTTTTTAATACGACCAACAAGACTGGTGTGCGAATAATTGCCGGGACAGCGATAATACAAGTTCGATGTCGAAGTTTCGGTGGGAAATGACGTTTGTTTGGTAGGGACGCGGGTCTCGCGCAGAAGCCAAACGCCTGCGACGGGGTAGCCGACAGGCATCCGAATGAACAAGATGATTTCAGTACCAACTGACTAAAAAGAAAACAGATTGTGCACACATTATAATAAATGCATTCGGTTCTTATCATTTCGATCCAGAATACGATTGGGATTTAATCATTTTGCCTACGATTCGCAATGGGTTTTATTCTAATGTGTGCACAATCTGTTTTCTTTTTAGTCAGTTAGTACTGAAATCATCTTTTTCATTCGGATGCCTGTCGGCTACCCCTGCGACGGACTCTCTTTCTCACCTTACTCGTACGAATACTTGAATGTGTTGATTTTTATCCTTCTTCAATCGCGTCTCGCTCATCATGGAAACAGTTGTAAACCGCGATATCCAACGAGTATTTTTTGTTTTTTGTTAATGAAAGACAACGTACAATGCACAAAAGACTACTCCGAAACCTCGCTGTCTCAACGGCTCGTGGCTCTACTTTGCGTACAAATAAAAATGGGTGACAGACAGTTGACCGAATGCGAAAACTGTGAATTATGGCCAACCTCATCATATCGAAAGTCTCTAGCGTAGTTTAGGTCCGAAGTCTTTATAACTAAATATTATAGGTATCCACGTCGGTGTGCGATTGAGCCACCCAGCTAGCCACACAGGAAGATCGGAAAAGATTGGACAGATAAAGAAAGAAATACCGTTATTGTGTAGAATGAGATTGACCAATTGAGCAAGCGAGCGTGACGACGACATAGCATTCATTGTTTCGTATCGTTGTGTGCGAAGCAGGAAAAAAATAAAAACACGAATAGGCGAGAAACGTAGTTCACTAGTTACAACAGTGAGTCTTTCGATGCTCAGGCGATCGGGCCAGCGTCATCCGGGAAAGGCAACGGTGTAGTTGCCACTGTACATTAAAGAATACGCAAAGATCGCTCACGAAATTGAAAATAAAATCGATTTTGACAACGATTGAGGATAAACAAAGGAACCACTTCCGGCAACTATGGAAGTTTTGGATCCAACTGTTACACGAGATGATCATCCGCTCTGCCTGAATGACTCATTGGACAGAGGTAACATTCCGATAATTATTCAATAATTTACGAGAGTCCTTTGTTTAGCGTATATTCTTATCCCCTTTACACGTTTCGTCTGTTATCCCCACTCGACGCTCCGATTACACTTACTTCCGAAAATGTATCAAGAAAATGAAGCCTTGATATATTTTATTCTGTTACACATGTAAAAAAACGTACAAAGAATTTGTATTAATTTTTTATTTAACTTTACAGGAAATAAGTCACAACTTCTGCACGATTCCAGATCTTGCATCAAGGCGCGATATACCCTGGGGTTTTTAGGGTTTCTGGGATTCGCACTTGTTTATGCGATGAGAGTTAATCTTTCGGTCGCTATAGTTTCCATGGTTAATCAGACCGCTTTTCCTTCCAACGACGACAATGACACTACAGATGTCTGTCCTTCGCTCCCACCTATCAACGGAACTTTTGTACCTGTGAGTATTTGTTTGTTTGTTTGTTTGTTTATTAATGGATTTCTTCTTAATCAATAATCAAAATACAAATGAGTCTTATAACTGTATTTCTATTAAAAAAAAAAACTAAAAAATAATTACTTGTCATTATTTTTTAGTTTTTAAAAGTTTTTTCTATCTCCTTTTAACTTAGCTCATATATTATTGAATTTTACGTTCACTAATCATACACATATATATCATCTCTCGTGCTTGATTCTGGAAGATGTTATGAGTATGCCTAATGAACAGTATTGTCAAAATTGTATATTTATGAAAAATCCGTTGCCGTCTAATCTACCCGCGTCATTTAATGGTATGCCAGTTACGCATTCCGATTTCATTATCAGCGTATTACTCATGCGTACTTATCAATTCGTTCACTCGGTGACCTCGATGAGTACACGCGTCTGTATAATCTCTCTTTGCTTTATAAATTTTTATGGGCCGAGAAGAGTAGATAGATGGGGAAAAAAAAATAGAACCAGATGTTTCCGCATAGATATTCTGACAATGTCTAATTGCTTTCAGAGTGCTGGAGAGTTCAACTGGGATGACAAGACCCAGGGAATTATTCTAGGATCCTTTTTTCTTGGCTATGTAATCACCAATGTACCCGGCGGAAGACTCGCCGAGAAAGTCGGTGGAAAACTGATATACGGACTTGGAGTTTTGCTCACAGCGATTCTCACAGTCATAAGCCCTTTTTCCGCTTACTGGGGACTCGGACCATTTCTTGCCGTTAGAATAGCCGAAGGATTCACCGAGGTAAACGATCTACAAATAAAAACATTTGGGAAACGATAAAATTAGCTTTGACATCTTAAAATTTACGAATCTCAGTCCGTTGAAGATGTCTATTGATTATCTTATTTATCTCGTTTGTCAGGGTGTCACATTCCCGGCAATGCATTCCATGCTGGCTCACTGGGTTCCACCTCTGGAGCGTAGCAAATTCGCTGCGATAGTATACGCAGGTGCTAACTTTGGTACAGTCATATCTCTACCGATGAGCGGATGGCTGTGTTCTCTAGAACTCTGGGGGGGCTGGCCTTTGGCCTTTTATCTTTTCGGCACCCTCGGTATCATCTGGTACGTCTTCTGGCTTTTCCTTATCTACGATACCCCGGCGCAACATCCGTGGATCGATTCCAATGAGAAGGCCTACATAGAAGCCTGCGTCGAGCCGAAAGATGAGGTCTGTTTTCCGGATTCAATTCTTAGTAACGAGTTTTAAAAAATAAAACGTGATTTTTTGTTCTATTCCATATTTAACAGGAAGATGATCCGGGTGTGCCATGGCTCTCAGTATTCACATCTCTCCCAATGTGGGCGATTGCGATAACTCAGTGCGGTCAGTCTTGGGCATTTTACACCCTTCTGACCGACCTTCCCACCTACATGGACAAAATATTGCATTACGACGTCCAAGCGGACGCTTATCTAGCGGCTGTGCCGTATCTAACGGCCTGGATTGCCGGTCTCGGGATATCAAGTTTCGCTGACGCGTTACTGGAACGTCGCTTGATATCGCCGTTGAATTCAATGAAATTGTGGAACACCGTAGGATCGTTGGGACCTAGCCTCAGCTTCGTTGGTGCTATATGGGCTGGCTGCGACAGTGTTTGGGTAATGATTATGCTTTCGGGACTCGGGTCCCTGCAGGGAGCCGTTTATGCTGGCAATCAGATGAATCATATCGCGCTCGCGCCTCGTTATGCGGGTACTTTGTACGGGCTTACCAACGCCGCTGCCAATGCATGCGGATTTCTCGCACCTTACGTCATCGGCCGAATCGTACAGGGACACGTGAGTTACAAATATTTTCGTTTAGCGCTCACGCGCATTTCCGTAGCAAATATCGAACTAGGAATAACAGAAATAGTGACCATTCGTATTTTCAAAGGATAATATTTTGGCAGTTAATATTTATAAAATGTTTCGACGATGATTTTTAGGAAACTCTCGCCCGTTGGCACACCGTATTCTGGATGGCAGCAGCTATAAACATGGGCGCAAATTGTTTCTATCTGTTGTTCGCATCTTCGACGGAACAATCGTGGAGCCGAGGTAACAGTTGATGATCGTGCCCGCTTAACGATAATCCCGATTACTGCCGTCGAAATGGCAAAGGTATGTCCTTTGATCGTATGGCTGTAAGCGCCTTTTAGTTACGCAAGGAAATGATTTTGTTGTCTTTACTATTTTTGTTATTAACGGGGTCCATGTATTAACAGTGGCACGTCGACGCTTTGACAAATTTCACCCTAGCTCTACGGTTTCGTTTCTCTAGTTTAATTTGTCTATTGGTTGATTATTCAATGTAACATTCCTCCTTGGACTTATGACAAAACGTGCGATATTCGGCGAGGCTCACTCATATCCTACTTTTTGGGATTGACACTCCTTTTGAACAGTATTCTGTAACGTTGCACACGTTTATACGTGATAATGATAATAAGTATTTGGTGTTTGGGCTGGCTTTTTATTTTCTGTTTTACACACAAGGTGCTGTTTCTGACTTGATCGTTTTTTTTCATTGCTTATCTTTTCGTTCGAAACAAAAAAGATATAAGATCGGTACAAAAGATACACTTTGAATTACGATCGTTCGGTTATTAATGCCAAAGGATTAACATGCATATACTCGGAATTGGTGAAGTGTGAGATTTTTTCGTTGCTGGGGTGTATAGGATATATACAACTGTTTCTTTCAAACGCAGGATTAACTTTTATCGCACAATAAGTCGTCGTTAATGTTTTTGGACGATTGTAAAAAAAAACAATACTGTTTATATCTTGCCTCTGTACGAAAATCATACCAAGTTAAGAGTTAAATTACGTACGATGTAATTGTAGGAATAGTAGGGTAGGGGTCAATCGTAGCGAGGTGATAGTAGAGTAGAAGCCTATGTAAATTCGGGAATTGGTAAACGAGAACGAGCGTCGTTTCCATTCTTCGGCAATCGTGATGTCGCGCCAGCAGAGAATCTCCGGCTCGAACTTCGTAAATGTACAAATCTCATATAGGCCTTTATCAATGAGTGTGTGTGTGTATATATAGAGTATATATATTGTATATGCATACGTTGTAAGCATATACACCAATCGTGAGGGAGCTCGACAATACCGCTTTTGTACTTGTAAACTCAATGTGATCTACTTAGAAGGAAAAAAAGGAAACGATAATGATAACGATGAACACAATTGACTAAATAATGTTTGCAATGCTTTTCAAGAGGAAAAACATCTTTCGACTACATATCTTCCGTACCTCCCGCGGTCTCGTTCGCATAGTGTTTCAAAATATCGTCAGAATTATATTAACGATAATCGAAATTATTGGTATTAAAAAAGAAAAAGAATATCGCCAAGTGATAATGACAGAGATGTATTAATGAGGTTTTAAATGTAAATAGACATATGCGTTTGAATAATGACACCGTGCTGTAGCAACGTGGAAACGGGATATATAATATAGCGACAATTAATTCTTTATACATAGAGAAAATTATATAAAAAAAAAAAATATGTATAATACATATACTATCACAGATATCGAAATTATTCGGTCGATACAACTATTTACGTTAATGCATAGTTTCGCTAATTATTGCTGATTAAGGTTACATGCTCATAGCCTAGAAAAAAAATCCTTATACTCGTCCGAGAAACTAACTATTCTCCTGCTCGGGGGATATAGATATGAGAGAGCGAGGCCAATGAATATGTAGCCAAGTTATCTTGGTGGTACGATATATTTATAAATGTAGGTATAAAAAGAAAAGTGGTTAATAAAAAAAAATTGGGAAAAATTGGAAACGTCGAAGAAAATCACAGCTGAAGAAAATTAGTGTTTCGATATAAATCTATTTGCGTTTACGTTTTCGTTGCTATGACGTCGTGTTCTGATCTTCTTTTTTCTTCGCTGCCGTTAACTGATAGATCATGTCGGTCATTCGACTGAGATCCCCAAGCTCTGATGACATTTTTTGTACGGTGGCTTCCTTTTCCGCTATCGTTTGCTCATACGTGCAACACTGACGTGTTAGCTGTTCTATTTCCAACTTCAACGCCGAAATTCCATCTAGATTCGAGGCGATCTCTTGTTCCTTTTCCGTGATTAACTATCGATGGAGAACAAAAAAAATATCTTCTGTTACACGTCTCGATCGAAGTATTTCTCGATGATCGTTGATATTTTTAATCCTTACCTGTTCCTTCTTGTTCAGATTGTCCTGAATCTTTCTCATTTGCTTCTTTAACTCGGTATTTTTAATACCCGATTGCTTGGCCGTAGCTTCGACGGTTGATAGTTCACTCTCTAATTCTTTGACCTTTTTAGTCAAAGCATCAAAATTGTTCGAAGATGTCTCGAGTTGCCGCTTGAGATCCGCTATGACCAAATTATTACACTCTATTGTCGCCGATTTGTCAGAGACGATTTTCTTCAATTTTGGTATTTCCTGCTTTACGAAAAAAATTTTACTGTAATACACATATCCTCTTTTTTGTTTTGTTTTTGTCCTTTACCTGGATCTTTTCGACTTTAGTCTGTAGTGTCGCACTGAGATTCGCTTTCTCTGCTCGCACGCCCTCCAGACACTGCTGATTGTGAAAGAGCAACTGGTGAAGTCTACTAGATTCCGCGACGACTTGGGCGAGCCTATGTTGAAGACTCGTCGCGTGATTATTTGCCGCTTCTAGACTCGCTTGCGTCGCCCTTTCCGCGTGTCTTATTGCCGCCAACTTTGTTACATTTCCAAAGAGAAACAAAAAAAAGTCGGTTACAATTGATAAAACACCTATAGAGTAAAAAATGTGTACCTTGTAGTCGTACAACTCCATAACGGCGGAAGTCGTGATGTCTCCTATTTGATTATTGTTGTAAGCTTCTTCGAGCTTTGCGAGAAAAGCGTCCAAGCGACTTTCCTGATTGAACGAGAAGAGAGGAGCCATCTCAGCGTTTTGTGAGTGGGCGGGATATTTCCCAGACATCGCAGGCACAGTTCCCGTTGTGTTTTGTATCAACACGAGAGGCTCCAGTTCGCACATACATCGAGAGACTGAAGACATGCTGTTTAGTGCACGATAAATAAACATATTTTTTTGAATTAATTTCAAATCAAAGTAACTGCACTGCAAAGTATCTATATGAACAGTGAGGAATGATAAATCTCACCACTCCTGAGGAAAACCCACGGACGAAGTCAATTGAAGAACCTTCTGTTTGACCTCGAAACCCCCGGTGTACAAGGCAAGTGCCATAATCATGTGTATCTGTTTCTTCTGTAGAATTTCCGAATACAAGGTCAACCACGCAGAGTCGTGCGCCGCTAGATCGGCGGTAAGTGCGAGTGCGTGTACGTAGAGACTCGTTGCAGGATCATTGAAGGAATTTCCTGGCCATTCACTAGCTCCTGATAGATCGTTTTCCTCCAACATCGGTTTGAGCAATTTACGCATCGACTGTTCGCCGAAAGTTTGCGTAACTTTATTTTTCAGATGTGGTATTCTTGCCATCTCTTGAAGAAGCTGCATCAGTTCGGTAAGTTTGGTTTGCGTTTCATTACTTCGTATCTCGTCGTCCTGGTAATTCGATACGAGCATCAGTACCGACAAATCAAGCTCGGCTAGAACTTGGGGAGAGCTCTTAATTATTCGTGAATCGATGACAACCGTTCTTATTAGAGCAAGAGCTTTCGAGCACACAAGCTCAGAGGCTACCCAGCTCATCGCGACTTTAACGCACAGCGGATAGAGAGGAATCAACGATGGGAGTTTGAGACTCGCCAATGATAACAAAAATTCCATTACGAGAGCCACGCACTCGGGCTCCGAATCCCTCTCGATCGTCGACAATATTTTTCCAACGTCTGCAGCATAATTTTCATAATTGACGATAACTGCTTTCGAATGTGGAACTTGACTTGCGTCAACGAAAAAATCGACTATGTGTCGCAGTAGAAGAACATCACGATCTTTCAGAGCTGTGATGAGACTGCTGAAGGTCATTGCCACAAATTCGAGGATGTGTCCCCCGGGTATGCTGTTGTTGGTGCTCTCCATTATTATTATCAATTTGCAACATTGTACTCTAGTGTTTACATTGTTGCTGTGAATCTTGAGCAATGTGCGCATAAATGTTTTTGCGTCCACTGTGCGCATCAGGGTGTAAACGGCTGATAAATTCTTGTAACATAAATTAACCAGGGTTCCTAGAGACAGCGTTACAATTTTCTCATCCTTCGACTGCATCACCCACTGCGTCAGCGATGATATGAGATAAGGCAAATGAGCCTCTTGCCAGGATAGTTTTACACCGTAGGTCAATTCTTGAAGAAGCTGCAACACTCTCACCCTCTTTTCTGGAGTCAAATTTGTCTGTGGAAGTAATATTTTCATGTATTAACAAAAAAAAGTAGTGAACGGTTGATAATATTTATGAATCATTTCCAATCTTGCCTCCAGCAGCCTTGTAAGTATCGGAGCAAATTTATATGTGTGTATGAGAGCCCGTCTAGCTGCCCCATTCCTGCACGCATTCTGTAGAACATCCAGTGCATTCCAGATAAGCGGGGTTCTTGAACCAAGTAAATTCATCAGCTCGTACAGGCTGACATAAAATTCTGCTGATATGCTGGAGCCAGGGTCGAATATACTCAAGTCCAGGGAGACGCCAATTACCTATGAGATGGAAAAGATAATTCTCATGATGTCTCGTAAGCTCCAAGACAGAGTGCAGGCACAATAATTTTATGACAGGAGAAAATTTCGGTGGGTTTTTTCTTTTTACTAAATCTCATCCTTCTAACTGCTTTAACTGCTTTATCACTTTTTTCTACTTACACCAAGGTTTCGTTGTAAAATCGAAGTTGTCGCTTCGCTGGGATGTTTCGTGTACTCGACCACAGCGGAGATGAACGATTTTATATGCTGATATTTCTCCATTGTCGCCTCTTTCGTGTGTCCGTCACTCGTCAACTTAATAGAATTTACACACGGACCTTTTTTTAATTAATTACCACGGAATTATATTGCATCGATAGGGCGAAACGTAGTGACGATTTAATAACCGATAATGCCCTCCATTTTTAAAGCACCGTCGAGCGTTTGAATTTTCCAATGAACAAGCCCGCCATTGGTTCTATCGAAAGACACCAGACGTCTCTGTCTCCGGCCAATTAGGAGGCTTTTATTTGCACCGTAGCGGCTGCTCCTCTTTGCGCGTCGGCCGACACGTTTGTTCTGAGGTGCTTTCGATTTGCTGTTATAATGATGGTGCGCATGCGCATGGTCGTTTTCTGGTACGAATTGGTTCACCACCATCTCGAGCCGGCATCTCTATAAAGTTAGCCATACAACTTTAATTAAAAAATTTGCAATTAATACCATTCGATTGGTGGTTGTTTGGTGATGATTGGTAGCCTAATTAAAACATTTGGTGGTCAATCGTTTAATCACAATAAATAAAAAAAAGAAAAGAGGCCCAAAGTTAGCCATAATTAATTTTTTGTCTTAATTTTTTGTCTAATTACTTCAAATAGGGCTCAATCGATGCGGAATCGTTTGGTGGTCAAGAATAATATAATTAAAACGTTTGGCTTAAAAGTGTAAAAAACTAAGTGCGCCTTAGGGTGGGCCTTCATCAGTGCGTAGTACGTTGGCGACCATGAGTCATAGGTCTCATTGAGGCCTCTAGAACCGAGGTTCCACCAATCAACGGAAGGTGTGTAAAAACGGTTTATAGAGAAACGGTGGACTGGTTGATGGAACTATCCAACTGGTACGAATCCAGTGGCAGCACCGTCCGGTCGTTGCCTTCCCCCACCTGACTCTTCCGAGCCAATGACATGGCTCATATCACTAGCTTGTAACCGTCGTGCATTATTTCTAAGTGGTATCCGTCGTGCTATGTATTGGCCGACGCGGTTCTGTACCTGTGGCCAGTATCGGACCTGAGTGGTCCTCAAAGGTTCCGATACAAATTGATAAGAAGAAGAAGAAGATCCGTCGTGCTATGGTCGTTCTTGCGAAGGTTCACACGAAAATATCGATCAGTCCGCATACAAAATGAATTACCAAGCGCAATATAAAAGAAGACCGGCCGGATTCCATGATACAAACGACGGTCGGATTGTACGTGCAGGGCGACAAGAAGTACGCAGACGCAACAACCGTGAGCAAAATTTTGCACGATATCGAGATGTTCCTCGAGATGCCGAAGGTATGTATTCCCACAGCGCGGGATGACGCTCCTCCATCTTGCGTCTCTGCCCAATATTTCAAATATTCCGCTACCAAATCGTGAGCGTCATAAGAGAATAGAGAATAGAAATGCTTTTCTCTGTGTAACATAATCAAACTTTTTTGCATTCGCAGAAGGTCGAACCACCCGCCGCACCGATATAAGCGCGCGGCTCCGCAGGTGGAAAGAGGAGCGCGCATTAAAAAAGAAAATCGAGGACCAGAAAAAAAAACCTGTATTCAAGGTCGGTGTCGTTCATCACAAGTTTTACTCACCTCCGATTAGTGTCAGGGGCAAGTCGAAAAGAGAGCCATGTCCCAAGGGAGGACAGAAAGTGGAGAGTCCGCCAATTCCACCAAAGAGAATAACTAGGGCGACTCAGAAGCGGTTGGAAGCAAGAAATCTTGCGAAAGCCTCGTCACCCGCTGTGGCATCCGCTTCAAAAGTATCTCCTTTCCCAAAAGACACCAAGAGACAGTCGTTCGCTCCACCGAACTACGTATTTACAGCTCCGACAGGAGTTATAGCGACACTAATGTTCAATAAGATAACAGTACCTTCAGTCATCAACGCGTTCAAACTTGATCTCTAAACGGCTGTTAACAAAACTGCACAAAATGCTTTGAATAATACTGGACAACCACCAATAATGAAAGGTCCATTGGAGCGTTGCATGGCTGTGGACGACCCTTTGAGTTCACCGTCATTGGCATCGAAATCCAATTGCAATTCGTCGACCGATTTCTGTCTACGTTTATCTGTGCACGATAATGTTCGTGAGAAGAAGATCGCACAGGACGCTGGGTTCGACGGTGATTTAATCGCTAGTCCAGGATTCGCCGAAGAGGCACCATCGACGAGCAGAATGCGTGAGACTCTCAAAGAACCGGAACGGAAGCGACGAACTTCAATGCCGAAGACTCCGGCCGCCGAGGTTGACGAGGCATTGCAAAATAGCATAGATCTCGGCCGAGCTATCGCTCGTATAGAAAGCTACGATTCGGAGAGTAATTTCGATCCTATGACGAACATCACTGCGCGACTAGCCGGAAAACGTCTCGGCTTCGATGATGAGTCGTTCGACGAAATCGAGGATACACGTACTGCCGAATCGAACAATAATTCCTAATGTCGTCATCACGGTACCGACACCGCTCAAAACAACACCGAAAAAACGACGGGTGCGAGTAACATACTCGAAGCACATGTAGATGAAGGGGAGGAGCCTTCTAATATCAGAGTCCTAAGAAATAGAATAGTTGTCATAACACCCAATAACGGTAATCGCAGAAGTACAAGATTGTCGGGAGCCGAGAAGAAGAGGTGCCAAAGCACGAACGGAGGTGTTGTCTATGTAAACATGATGATTTTTATAAATTTGACTTTTTTTGATATACAAATTTTTTTATCCTATATTGCCTACGAATAACACTATGAAGACTGTAATGTTGATTTTACGAGCATTGCGTCAAGTCATGTCGAAATTGTCCGATTATCTCTCGCGTTATTACTAACGACCTCCGACTAGTAACGTGGAGAATTTCATATAGCCGACCAACGCATGTTCCCGTACTTATCGATGATAGAAAATAATGTCAGTTATAATTCGGAAATGCATCAATTTCGCATAGTAATCGCGATTGATTGTAATTAACGAACAATCATCCAGAAGATCATTACAAGTAATGCATTAATAGCCGTTCGTATTCGAAGCTTATTCAAGCACAGATCGAAGTGAAATTGACCTTGAGTGTATTTTTTGTAAACAGTGCAACGAACGGCATCGACGCAATCGTTCGGTAAACAAGGCACTTGACTTTGGCGACTTTAATCGCGGTCAGGCTCTTACACACATAAAAAGCAACAGATTAAGACCCCCTGCGAAAGCTTGATTAGATAAAGGAACGAGTGCTCAATCATCCATGTGGAATATTCCAAACGATGATTTATCCATCCAAAGACATTGGGAGGAAAGTAAAGAATTTACTATAAATATTAGCAGAGAAGGCGGGAGGAGTAAATCTCTTTTTGTTAGACGTATATTCCATCTTGACAACTGGAGAGAAAAATAAATACATACACATCCCTCGATTGTTAAATAATGCGCCATGTTTTAATAATAATATATCTTTACGTACTTCGCTTACGTAATACTTCATTTTTTTTTGACGTCTCACCAAATACGTGGACAATATTTGCCTTGCATAATAATTCTGTCGAGATAAAGGTCGTTTTCTTTTCGACGCTCTCGTTGGTAATTATTACACTCTCTATGGTTTCTGCCCAGATAGAAAAACGTGCCGTCAAACGGGTATCGTATCATTGGTACCGCCACCGTTCCGTCGTGCCGTAACTTTTCTATCTGGGTCTGAAGGTCAACGAGAATATTCTATATCTATTCAACAATGTTTCGTCTATACACTGAAACGCTTTTCTGTACATAAATTTTTATCGGGCAATAATCATAAGGCGTTTCTTAGCTCGGCAAAATCCGTGACGAACCATAACGAGCCTGTTTTAACACTTTCTCGAACGACGTTACCACCGTACCCTGAAATTATAGGACACACATACATGAATTAACGAATGTACGCGTAGCTACATTAACTTTATGGGCGCATTTTTTAATGCAGATCTGCTCGACTATGCGTTCCGATTTGTTTCCCGGGATAAATTTCATCCGTTTTGTTAAAGGAACGTTTCTCAAAGGAGGAGATTTGTGTAAAAACTAAACGTTCCGGATATTTTCGGAATATTTCCGGATTTAGCAGAATAGAACGAAACTGCATTCAAGAACGTACCCGATCGTAGGGATAGAGTTGAGTTTATTACGTACCGATAAAAGCATCCGCGGGTGGATGAGCCTCCAAATCCGTTGCCCCATCGCCGATATGAACTATGCTTTTCAAACCGTGTTGTTTCTTCAATATCCTGAGCGTCTCGGACTTTCCACCGCTTCGGGAAGTCGGTTCCGTTTCATCAAAGCCCGCGAACTCTCCTGCGATCAGCGCAAAAGATAAATAGTAAAATAAAATGTTTAATTCTTTGTGCATGAAGACGAGTGTCGATTTTAGACGAACCGTTGAAGAAAAATTTGAGCCTATTGGCGCACACATTGTCAGCAGGGATGTTGAGTCGAGATGCTACCGGTCCTATGAGACATCGAAAGCCGCCGGAAACGAGAAATACTTTTTTGTTCCTCGCGTGTAGATCTTCCACTAATTCTCTGCAATTTTTTTTTACGAAATGAAATTTTCCATGTTACGGATAAAAGATCGGTTGGACGTAGAATTCGTAACGATATTTACTTAATGCCCGGTGTTAATTTAGGTGGATGATTCTTAATAAATTCTCGAACTTGTTCCAAGCTCGGTTTTATTATATTAAGCCTGACTGCGAGTGACTGTTGGAAGGTCATGTTACCCTGCATGGCTTGTTTAGTCCTGAAAACATTGAAAATTATATACGAGATGTTGTAACGAAATTATGAAATTCTATTTGTTTCTTTTGATGCAGAAAACTTTGGTAAACACGTTACAAAACCCATGACGTTATGACATTATTGTAAAATAAAATAGTTGTATTAGGTAAATTATTTGAGAACCTATAGATAGATAGATACATAGCGATTGGAATGAATTCGCCGTTCACTTACAGGTCAGCAACCTGGTCCCCCTTGCCGCAGAACTTGGCCAGCTCGTCTATACCTTCCTCTTGTATCACCGTCGAATCGACATCGAAAGTTACCGCCTCGGCGGTTCTCCAGGCTGCCTTAACAGCCTCTAGACTCGCCATTTTTCGAACAGTCGATGATCTATGTAGATCACGCGAAAGAAGACAAAACACCGTTGGGATAATGTTGAAAATTTTTCTTTTATAATCCAACACCGCAATGAGTTGTAATTCTTGTATGTCACGAACGGACTGACACGCGAGAGCTTGACGACGATTTGTGAGAAACTGTGCGCCTCGATACTCGAGAATGACGAATGCCTCTGTCCTCTCGCAAATATTATCGTGGTAGGGGCATCGGCACAGCCGAGCTCTTTTTACTATACTCTAGTTCGAGCCGATATAACGCGCTCGACTAACCCAAGAGCGACGACGATCAACGACCGCAACCGCGTGCGTCTCTAATCTCGGATTTCCCGAGGGCATTTAAGATATATTCCATCGTTTCGTGAAGCGATGTGTTTCTCAAGACTATGGGCAAGCAGAAACATTCTTTCGTTAGATTTCGACACTTGACGCACACCGGTTGCCTCGTGATCTTGCAAAATCCATTGGATATCGAAGATTGTTCCGGATTAATATCACGAAATTCGATTCTTTGCATATTCGCTCACACAATCAAGATCGACCTGAGACAATTAGAACGGTACGATAATAGTTATAAAACAAAATATAGTTTACCAATTGGCGGAATACATCCGCTTACGCTCTGGACAGGATAAATTACTCCGTAAATCTCTCAATAATTGGGATATCGGTTTTCTATGGAATGCAACTTTGAACGCTTATCTTTTGGAGTGTTCAGATTTGATAAACATTTGTTATCTCGTTATCTTGGCAACTGGATGAAGGGAAAATGTGAGATACAATGAATTTCATTCTGAAGTTGGGGATAAAATTTAACGTGTTATCTGCAATATATTCACAATTTATTGAACACTTACAATCAAACACCCCGTACAATCGACTTTGACTATAAATATAACATTATTTTCTTTTATGATACAGAAATTGTATTATTTCGATAAATTATCGCGTACTTTGTACTCGTGATACAACTCGATTTCTTGTCTATTTAATCGAAGATAAATAATACACGTTACCGTAACACTCGTTGTTACGGTACCGTGTATTGTTTCAACAATCACAGAGCTCCGCTGTATATATGTGTTTATACAATTATAGGAATATCCATCGTCCTTAAATACGCGATTCGTATACGAGCGTTTTTTTTTTATTTAAAAGAATTTTTGTGTCGCGTGTCTCAACACTGCTCGCTCGATGATTTTTCTTGCTTCTTCTGTTTTATCCACTCTTCAATCTCTCTACGAAGCTCAGTGTTCGATTTTACCATGTCCATCGTCAGCGGCGAACGATTGAAAGGGTCCGTTTGGTCACTCAGCAAGTGTCTGTAAAATAATTTCTCGTTAATTTTATCGTTAATTTCCCTGTACATCATGATAAGTACCTCGCTATTGTTTGACGATCGACAGTCATTTTTGACGAGGGCAGTATAACAGGATCGTTCATCAGTGTAGACATTATAGGATCTAAGAAATCGTCTGGCGCGTTATTTAATATCTCGTCCTCCTCTTTCTTCTCGTGAGCGGCTTGCTCAACTCGCTTAGCAAAGTTGTCCAGATCTCCAAGTATCCCGACACCGCCGATCCGCACTGAAAAAAGTAGCGAAGCCGATAAATTTCGGGAGTGTTCCATTTCTTATTTAATTGCCGAATAATATTTCTCCAGTCCTTACCCAAAACGTTGTCAGCAAGTTTAAATAATTCTGGGCTGTACGAACGTCCATCTTGCGAGACGGCCAACGTGAAACTTTCGTTTTGACTGAGATTTATGTATATCTCGGAAATGTTGAGAACCAAATTAGCCGGGTTGAAGTCATACTCCTTCTGATCTTTCACCTAAAAATTATAACGTAGTTTGCAGTTTTACACAGATTTTTTAATTTTTATTATTATTTGTTACTTGGCTACGGAATTTACCTTGAGATTTCGTTTGTTAGGTCCCACGAGCTGAAGCAACAGGTAGTTAAGCATGGATGCTATCCGATCGACCATAGTCGAGTGACAGAATATCGATTTTATTTCCGTTGTAAGCATCTTTAACATATTTATCGTTTCGCGTCCGAGAATGTTGTCGAAACGAGCTATCATTCCTATATGTTGAAGGTAACTCGCTTGCTGGTCACGTTCCTGCTGCGGGAGCTTGTTCCATTCTCCACTTTCTCTGCGAAATTTAATCCCGTGATTGTGTTAAGGAGACTCGTTTGAACGTTGCAAACTGGCAAATTTTACTGTTGTATTGGTAAGCTTTGGATAATAATTACATACCGCGCTTGATGCATTGTTTTGAGTTGGGCCATATTGGAAAGCGCCTCGTCCAACAGAAATACAGCGTCGTTCATCAGAAGATTAATAAATCGCAAGAACAAGGGTGGCTGCACAGCTTCCATGTTTTGCTCAGCCTCTTCAGCAAGATTCCTGCAAATGCGACGCAAATCTCGTTAGCTCTCAGAGCTGGAATTTCCATTCATCCTTTTCGCATACATACTTGAAATTCTTCCGATGCTCGTCCAGTTTCCACAGATAATCCATTACGATGTACATGGGTCGACGGTAATTAAATTTCTGCTCGAACTGAACACTTTGTCCGGTCATCTCGATACTCACGAATACCTCTAGTAGATTCGCTACGATCTGTGGCAATGGATGTTAGCATAAGAAAATTGTTTAAATTTTGGTGATTGTAAATCTGAAACAGTACAAAAGTACCTGTTGCCGGTGTGGATGCTCGATGAATAACAATTCTCTGTGCATCGTTCCCAGCGATGTTTGGGCTTGACTCGCGCTCTCGTCATTCGTCGGCAACAGAGATTCCAGTCCCTCGGCCAGACGGGCGCGCAAATGCGGATTGTAGAGTCTCTGCGGCGACTCCATGAGGGCTATTATCTTTTTGAAGAAAAATGCAATTTGAGCGGAAAAATATTTTCAAAATTGATTTATCGTCACTGAAGCTAACTTACTTCCGTTAGTATAGGATTGAGAAAGTTCGTTCCTTGTTCCTCGAAAGTATTGGGAGACAGACGTCTCAAGAAGCACACAAAGCCCACAGTATTTTCCACAACGAATTCGGGTATGCATCTGACGGTATTCGGTACCGTATTCGGTAGGGGGAATGTAACGGGAATAAACTTTTTTGGTGCATAACTGCTTCCGGAGGAATTTTCAGTGTTTATCTCGTCGTTGAGGTCCAGATTAACTTGAATCAACCAAAAGGCTGTCGTTGCGTGAAATTTCGCTAGAAGGTTTAGCATTTCCGGAACGAGTAGACTCGCACGTAGAGACATGTATCTAAAAAAAAAGGTTTGATCGATTGTATCTAAGATCCATAACGTTGCGCTTTGCCTAAATTACTAACTTGGTCATTTCCATTTCCATTCGCTGCACGATAACTTCGAGAACCGCCGAGCCTCCAGGCTCGTTGTTTTGCGCGTCGGAGTGCAGCCTCTGTATCCTGGCTAAATCTTGATTAGTTCGCAATAATTTATCGAGTACAACTCGATAGCCCAGATCGAGAGCTCGATGAGTAAGAAAAAAGCACTCAGTGACGAATCCGAAAGATTCGGCTACGGGTCTCGTTTCACCTTCCGGTGTCGGGATCAGGCAAGTTTCTGAGCTCATTCCTTTCATGTGCAAGCCTCTGTTACGACTCTCTTCTTCACATTTCGCCTGCAACGAAAATTCGATCTACCTTTTATTTCGATTCTAATTAGGTGCGCGAAAAAAAAGAAAATAAAACATTTATCATCTCCATACCTCGGTAGCGCAGTAAGTGGGATCAATCTTCAGGACTTTGGGATCGTTCAATTTAACGCAAAATGGTTGGCACAGTCTGAGCAATACCGTTGCGAGATTGAGCATAAAACCATCGGACACCAATAACACACCTCTCATGGCGACTTCGTTCTGAGCAATCCAAAGCTTGCCACGAGGGCTATTCGCGTCTAGACAATTACCGAGCCATTGTAACGTCAAATGACGTACTTCCGGGGAACACTTTAGCAGAGAGTGGAATACAAGGTGCAGAGATTCGCTGAGGGCGTCGAGAGCCGTCCAAATGTTTCCCTCTACCGTTGATCTGGCCTGTAGCATTAAAAATACAAGTGATCTTACTTTTTAAAATTTAACGGGACTTGAATAATTAAGTAAAATTGTCATACTTGCTGCAGAGGTTTGTCAAAGAAGTCGAAAGGAGCGTCCACAGTCTTTGGCAGACAACTGAGCGTCAACAGGGCCCCCAATAGGGTATCCGAGTATGCTCTGCCGGTTTTGTGTTTCGGGGTACTGTGACGAATTACGAATTTTGCCAGGGCCTCGACTGATGCGAATTTCTGCAGCATCTCGAACCAGTATTGACGAAAGGTCAAAAGATTGCGATTCGCGGCTTCTTTGTGAATTATGTCGAGGATAGGTCCGAAAGCCGAGGTCACGACCTCTTCGTCGACTTGACCGTTTTCAGAAGCGAGTTCGGTCACTATTCCCACGGTGAAGGACGCTAATTCGTCAGTTACGGGAATACCGTAGTCGAACAGAGATACGAATTGTGCATGTACCTGTGTTCAGAATTTTACATTAGTTTCATCATGGAAAAAATTTGTAAAATCAAAACAACTAAGGTTTGTAGAAGAAGAAAGCTCATACACACTATATAAAAAATGTTGACAATAATTTTATGACCTTAATTGAAAGTTACAATTATTTTCTATGCAATAATGTTATGCGTTACCTCTTGTCCCTCAAAGAGATCAGGTTCTTGGAGCGCAGTTCCAACATTACGTAGCGTTATTCTGCAAAGCTCATCAGCGGCTTCTTCCAGCTTGTCGTTTCTTCTATACCGCTGCAATCTGGAGAAGCACTCAAACAGATATGGTATTATAGAACGCTGAAGGGTATGACTTTCACAGGTCCATCCTTTAGTGCCCATTTTAGGAACAACCCGCTCCTCCGGATTGGTTAACATAAGTCTCTCGAAAACTGCATGCTCTATGGAATCTGTATCTATGAAAACTAAGAGTTTTCTATATTCGTCGGATGGCTGTGAATTTAGGGTAATGCCAAATGCATCTCTGAGAAGATTATTCTCAGACTGGTTTTTTTGCGGGTTCTGCACTTGATGGATATTAGACAAAAACGATTCTTCTGCCTTATCGTTGATGCTACTTTCCATCGGCCGACCTGTGTCATCCTGGCAGCTACATTCGTCGGCATCAGATGCAGTCAGCGATGAGAATGACAGTGCGTCGTTGACTGTCGAGAAGAGGCCAGCAAAGGGATTGCTATTTACATCGTCGCACATGTTGGCTGACTTTTTAGATCATTCCATCGAGGCGAACATGGTCAAACTGTAACAACGAGTTTTTTCACATTATCGTGCATTACGTATCAATCACATGCTCACTCGGAATATAAATTTTTTTTTTACTCAAATCACCGCAGAGACGATTAATTTGTCACGCATCGGTTTTAACAGCCGGTAGGCTCACCTGTTATTTATTTATTTGTTAGTCAAATTTTTAGACGTTTACTTCCTCTAGTCGCTCGTAAACAATTGTTATTATTCAGGATCGGGTTCCCCAGGTTGCTCCAAGTCCTAATAGCGGAGCTAATACGCTAGTCATATATATGGATATACTGACTAAGCTAAGATAGAGTTAGTGTTGGATTCGGAGATACTAGCGCCGCTGGTAGGAACCAGGCTATCGGCCGAGATATGTACACAAGCTCGCCAGTAGACCTTCCAGCCGACTTATCGACGGTAGCTTCACAAGATTGAAAGACCGTATGCGCTCCAGAAAGTCCATTTTTGATAATCAAGAATTTGATAATCGTAAAAATTTGGTATTTGGCTTGGCGGCATGAGACCTAAAGGAAAAAAAATAATCGTTGAAATCTTGGAATTGAAATCTTAGCCTCGGTCACTCCACATTTCGTGTGTTCTCTGTACAAAGGAATTGGCGTCGAGACGCCAAGTACCGCGTCGCTTGATTAAATAACAAACGAGTTGATTAATGTGAAGTGAAATACCGCCGCCGGTATAAAAACATTGCATTGAATGCCGTTTTGATACCGCAGAACGCCGAGGAAAAAGAACATTATTGTCTTTCCCTGCGTGTGCCGATTCCCCAGGGAAAGGCAATTTTCTTTTTTCTTGGTGTTCTGCGGTATCAAAACGGCATTCAGAACAGTTTTTGTTACAAACTGGGCGTGGGGTTATACCGTACAGCACTGTAATCTAAACGGCCCTTTAGCTCTACCGTCGAAACAGCTCATGTGTAGCCAAACTCAGCGAATTCTCACGTATCGCGTGTTCGAGGCGACCAGCACTCAAAGCCGTCTCATTATCGCTACCAAAGAATTTAATAACATTGCGACTATAAGCAGTTAGCGGAGCGATCGGTAGAGCTAGAGAATCAGTCCAAGGGTGACCACCGCCGAATAATATTCATTTATCGAGAATGACTACGGAACGAGTGGTTGAGGGTTCGTTCTCCATATCTACAGTAAATTCCTTTTCCTATCGGTTATGCGAAACGAAATATTTTTTTCGAATCGCAATTAATGAAAACTATATGCAGCATATAGAATTACAAACGAAACTCGGACTTGATCCGTAAAATTTGTCTCGAATCTCACTGTACAGTATACATTTTAGCGGTGTCAAGATCTTCGAGATCTGAAATCGCGTTAATAAGGGCTTGTGAAACATCGTCGAGACGTGCTGTATACGCGGACGAAAAGTTTGAGACAGTATCGTCGTCGTTAACAGTAGCGAGCCAGCGGGTACCCCCAGACGTACATCGCTGGCGTATTTATAAACCTTGCGAGATGGGACGGAAAGTCGTGTGTCTCCGCTACCTTCTCGTCAGCTCTTTCATTCTACTAGGCGTAAGTAAAATCGTACAAACGAATTTAATTCTTGACAATCTCAAGTTCGATCCAACTTTAATCAATTTTACGTGACTCGTGAGATATCAATAGTGCGTGAGTAGTCGAAGCGATAGGAGAAATCACTGTCAGGCTGAGAGCAGCGCAACGTCGGGTGGGATTACCAACGAACGCGCGGGCGGTGTGTTCTATTCTTGAAAAAGTTGTTTCGATAACTATTCCTGATACAGCGAATCGAGTCACTTTTAATTTCAAATTCTTTGTTGGATTTGCACATCGTACGAGACCACCGACATGATGAAATTTTCAAAATATCATTTTTCTTTGCCAACTTTTTTTTTTAACACACAGTAGTGAATCAAATTGAATTATCATTGTTATAAAATGTCCGAAAAGGCGTGTGTTGTTTTATCTTAAGAGATAAGATGTTATATAAAGCAGTGTGAAACCTTCGGGGAAAAACTTACTCTCTCGATTATAAAAAAAAGAGCATCTTTTGTAGATTTCCGGTGCCGTTGTATGCGGCACCGGAAGTTACTTCCTCCATCAGCTTCGCGGTTCATTGACTCGGCCCGATTGGTACGGTCCACCTGCCATTCTTTTGACCACTGGAATCATCAATGTCATTCTCGGTCCTTACTTCTGGCACTACTTCGATACCAAGTACAACCAGCCACAACTTTTTATGGTAAATTATCGTTTCTTCCCCATCATCAAAGCTCCCTCGAAGTTTGCAAAGAAAGAACGAACATTTTTTTGTTGTTGCAGTTTCTAATGTCTGTCGTACTGGTCGCGACAAGTCAAATTGGCGCTGGTATTTGGTCACTCGTCAGTCATGCCGCTGTCGATTCTTCAATATCGGAAATGCTTCATGACAAGTTGGCTTCCGTCGGAACGACGAACGACAGATCAATGTGGAACATTACGGAGATCAAGGTTCTCTCCGACCCCGCATACGCCAAGATAATTTTTTTTTCTACTTTCGTGAGATCATTCATTCGAGAACATTCACGCGAATCAAGTGTTTCAGGTGAACTGCTGTGGTTTTGATAATTCATCTAAGACGGAGATCGACGAGAACGACAAGATATCGTGGTCGTGCTGTAATACGAAAAGGTACAGCGTTGATTTGCAGGAAATCGATATATGCGCCGTTTTTTACACGAACGAGTGTCGCCATCTCGCTCTTCATCGATATCGATCGATTCTGTTTCACACTTTTGTACTGGCATTGTGTGCCTTTATTATCCAAGTAAGTTTGTTACTCTGCATTTCTTTTTCGTGATCCATCGAGTTACAATTCTGATATTTTTTTTTTTTTTTTTTTTAGATCCACATGATGATCTGCATCAGATCTTACTTGAGGGCTTTGATGAGATCATTGAAGACAAGACGTGCTCAGAGTATCGTTGCTCAGAGTACTATTAGTCAACAGCCTCATAAGACATGTCCCGCAGTGAATCTGGGACCTCAACATGTATGCGAAGGTTGTTCGAACGCTCGATACCATTAATGACCTTGTTTTTTTACATTTTTAATCTATACATTGTGGAAGAGTGCTTTGCCCCGAATGATTCGACGCTCGACTCGGAGAAACCCGAAAGTTTTCTCAACGGGATTCTTCGAGAGTCTTACGTCACTGGATGGAAAGGAGAGCGTGCAATAAACGCGAATGCGCAGTGACGAGATCGCATCTATTAGTCATCGCTGGCGTCACACGTGTTCACAGTCTGCTCACAATCGTACGGATCTCAAACGTTAATCATAAAATTTTATCTCTCTCAACTCGAAAATATCTTATCCTGGGGTAGTTTTTTAATAATCGAAAATAATCATACCGACGTTCTTGGAATAACCGCGTCTAGATTATTCTTCCCGGCAATCAATACACAGAAATTGCTCAGCAAAACACTCGTGTTTCATTGGTGTCATTGCTACAGCAATGTCAAAATTTAAAAATAAGTAAAAAGAAAAAAAATGAAAACCAAGCGGCAATGGTAATTGTTATCTTGCGATAACGCTGATATCTCCTCTGGGGGGCAGATTCCCGATAGATCGAGAGATAATCAATAGCTACATAGGTGGTCAACGTCGTGGTACTACGGACTGTTGTACTGCGATTCCACTAGTTGAGCTTGTAGCTTCGATCGCTTCCCGTCTCTGGTATAGCTCCCTTTTTCCAACCCTCCCTTCCTTCACGAGACTTCGTGAAGTAAGTTCCGTGGTACACTTTGCCAACGGCAACCACCGCGCTCGCGACACACATCTTGTGACAGTGTTCGATCGTTCAGGTGCGTCCAGACGCAAAGTTAACGGTCCTTTCTATTTTTTCGTTAACTTTCCAACTTCACCAACGAAACTTTTAATTAATCAATCGGTGTGAATCCAGGACATCAAGATGAATTGCGGGATTAATTTTATTAAGTATCTGCTCTTCATCTTCAATTTTCTTTTCACAGTGAGTATTACCTCTCTATAGTGAACAACAAAATTTCACCTTAAATTTAATACTTTTAATGTCGATAAATTCGAGGCTAAAGTAGGCAGCATGACGCATCCGAGATAACCCGTTATCTCGAATGATTTTATCGGCTCGAGGCACAACCATCCTGCCGTATCGGATATACTTTTACCGCGAATGTGAGATGTATCGTTCTTGTTTACCGTTGAAAATAATTTGCCGACGTATACGTCGATTAGGATACAGTGTATACATTCAGCGCTGACGTCATACTCGTTCTATCTCTCGCACGAGTGTTTACATTTATGGCACCTTTCGATATTTTATGATTCTTTCTTCCGAACGAGACCGTTCGAGAGTCAATCGTTTACAAATCATGTGAGTTGCTATGGGAAGGAGCTCAAATTTTCGATTCCTTTGTCCCATGATGTTTGAGGGATCATGTAGGTTGGCTGAATCTCCGTTACTATTAATACTCCCCGAATAAGCATAGCAATATCCATGAATTTTCACGATAAATAGTTTTCTCACGAAGTTGACAAAGTTGAGAAAGTACGTTCTACGGTGCGAGATAAGAAGAAAAGGGTCTACCCCGTTGAACCGTGTAGAAAAGGTCCACGCAGAGAGCAATGGCAGGTATGCGGAATCGTGGGGAACCGGTACCCAAGCGACGGTTATATACTAAAGTATATTCACTATAACGCGAACTATGTGGAAGCTGTTTCATCGCCGAGTCTCGCAGCCGCAAGCGGTAGTACCAGAAGAGCACGAAAGAAAGGGAATAACTATGGAGGGAGTTGAACAAAACATCCACCGACCACGATATACTATAGTGCATCCTATATAACTTACGCTTCGAGAAACAATCTTTCACCGCGGATGTCCCCAGACCTCGCCAGCAGTTCAAACTTTCCATATTCGGATTTAACAAATAGTTTGTAATGACCCGAACGTTCGCTGATTCATAACACATTCGATTTTGGGTCTAATAACATTTTAATAGTCGTCCGATACTTATACTTGTCGCTTCAAGATTTATGAGAAACTACAAGTTTGTCGAGTAAACTAACGCTTGTGGGCGTAGCCATTGCGGATAGAGCTCTAACCGGGCGTGGAAGTTTCAAGGGCAAGTTCGCTTCATTCTCCAAGACAAGACAATGACGTAACCGTCGAGAAAAACGAACTTAGATTTCGGTGCACGCCGTTACTCTATTGGTCCTTGAGTATAGCACTATGGAGAGACTTTACACTGTAGTGGGGGGTAATTTTCGAACCGAATAATTCCCGAGAGATTGAAAAATCAAAGCGGACGTTCTCCCATCAGCTGAAAATCCCCACCGCTGCTCTCGAATAATCTCGCACTCGGTTATGTATATATATGTATATATATTTCCAACAGTTCTCAGGACACCGGCAACATTTATAGCGCTACACGCACCCGGTAATAGGGAGAGATATATACAGCTGTGTCGAAACCCACGTCGACGAGTCGAGAAGATAACGTTGGGTCTCGAACGACAGTCTCGCGTCTCTCGTCGAACAGCTCGCGTACCAATTTTTATTTCACATTAAGGCAGAACGCTGTGCTGTGTGACTTGTGTGCTCACTCGAAAGGATTTATCGAGTATCTTTCTTTCTTTTTTGTCAATTTATCGAGTTAAATAGAAACTCGAAAAACGCAATCATGAGTTGTGCCTTCGATTGTGGCAAGTGGCTGCTCTTCATCTTTAATTTTTTCTTCACAGTGAGTCAATCAATCTGTTATTCACGCGAGGCAAACTGCCCATCGACTAATCGTACAATATTTTTACATTTTTTCGGATCGAATGTGAATAATAGTAACATTGACAATAGACCTAGGGAATGAGTTTTTTTTAAGTGAAAATGAGTCATTTTGATTTTCGTTTTGCGACGGAGAAGTTGAAGCGTTAAGGCGCAGAAAACCTGGGCGTACACGCGAGTATACATCGCGTCTTCCGGTCTCGCAGTTTGTTTTGCTCGTGGCAAATAGGCGTGACTGTACCTCTTCTGTATGACGCGACTTGCTTCACCCCTCTCGCTCTACTAACCGTTCTGTATGAGCAATATTCATTAAACCAACTATATACATATATAGACGTTTCTTTCGGGGTTTCCCCTCCAGATATCGTTTCTCTTTCTCGGAAACTACGTGTTTACAATAAACCAAGCTATATAGCGATCTGGCTGTTCGCCGTGCTCCGGTCTTTCATCGAGTGACCAATTTCCCAGCCGCCCACATATAGAAATAAATTACGATCGATAAGACCTTGACGAATTGGCACAATGGAACACGAACGAGTGTACAGTGAAAAAAAAAAAAAAAACGTTGCGTCATCGACGCATCCAACTTCAAAACGCCTTTCTGTGCAAAACTTATTATTTACTTGACTATTCGGAACTAAAAATTCATTTTTTACTTTGTCCTCGAGAAAATGAACGGGAGCATGTCTTTGTACGAGATTTTGGCATTTATTTGGATTCCGACAGGTTGGTGGAAAGTACCGGATGAGTAAGACAGTGTGTTTGAATTATGGAGCTGCCTGCATCAGTTTCTTTGCTTCCTCATAGAGGAAGTTTTTTTTTTGTGAAGATTATCTCTTGACCGGAGGCAGGTATAAAGCAAGGAAACCCCCAGTTTCTCTCTTCTCGATGATGTCATCGGATATCTAAAAAAACTTGGAAATTTTGGTCCTTTGAGTCGGAAGATATTGGTGAAAGGGACGAAGTAAAAAAAAAAAAACAAAACCGGAGACGATGGAACAAGTCGTAGCCGCAACGCTCTGTGTTTCTGGCTGCGGGGCGTAGTTTCGAGGTTAGCAAATCGCGTTCCCAGCGACGGTACAATTATGTAATCGGCAACTTTTGCACGCCAAACGCGCACGGGTTTGTAGTCACGAGCAAAAATATTGCACGTAGGCGGAAGAAGATGAGGCAGAGGTGGAAGGTTTTTGTTTATGAGAGAATGAATGCTCCGAATGATTTTGGTTTCAATTTATTTTTCGAGGTCTTGGAGTTTCGAAAAGGATATGAGAGAATGCCTCAAGGTCGATTGGCTGCCAGTATATGTCATGCACACGATACTGCGTATAATTAGAAATAAAAAAATAAAACAAGAGGTTAACAAAAACTAATGTCAACATTTGCAACAATCGAGCTTGCACAAATATAATAGATGAACATCGCACGTATTTACGCACCTCATTAACCACACCACATACGAGTCTAGCGAAATAGTTTTTAAAAAATTTGTTCATTTTTTGATTATTTGAAGTGAAAAGAAACGTAGACATTTTCATTCGGTTTAATAAAAGTATTTGTGCGAAAATAAAGGACATTTGACGGCTAAACATCGACAAACAGTTGCGTGAACACTAAATGTGAATGAACAGAATTAAAAAACATTATTTATGACCAAACATCGCAAAACGCAGCAAAATGCATGCCAACTGATCTCTTCATCGTAGCGCCTGCTGTTTCTTATCGATGAGTCAACCAACACTGTCCGGACGTGACGTAAAAAAAGAGACTTGACGCCCGTAACAACGTGTGACGAGGGCGATCTCACATGACTAATAGGAACAATAGACATTTTTCGCAATTACGTTATCGGACCAGTGTTAATAATTTCTTAGTTCCTACTACACCAGCTTTAAAATAGATCGTACAATATTCATGGAAGTTCTAGAGCGCAGCTCAGTTAAATTATTGTGGTACATGTAAAAAAAAAAAAAAAATCTCATCAGGTCAGTGGGTTCCTGCTTCGGTATTTGCGTACAAGGTTGTCCGACACAAGTTATTGCACTTGTTGTATGTACGACCCAGTTAATTTCATAGAACGTAGTAGACCAATAGGCCAGTTTGATTCACGAATGGACGTGGCCGCTATGCGTTCAATGACGACTAGACTGGGCACTATATCGTCGTTGCACAATATAGCGTTTTGTCTCCAGAGGCCTTCGACCATTAAACATATATAAAAGGCTCTTTGGAAATTTTTTTAAACAAAATGAAATGAAAACAAATTTAGCGAAATTCTTTTCTTTAAAAGCTATGCGGCCTCGCGCTACTCATTATCGGGGTCCTGATTCACCTCGAAGTAAAACAGACGGCTGAAATTCTCGAGGAGAATGTCTCCTTTCCAGCGATCGGACTCATTGTTATTGGAGCTATCATCTTCACGATCGCATTCTTCGGATGCTGCGGAGCTATTCGCGAGAACCATTGCATGATCGTTACGGTAAGTTAATCAAATTTACTCCGTTGATAAAATGTCGCTGATAAAAATAATAATTGTTTGATAATATTTAGTTTGCGGTGCTCCTGCTGACGATTCTCGTTG
Source organism: Ichneumon xanthorius (assembly GCA_917499995.1). Taxonomy (NCBI): domain Eukaryota; kingdom Metazoa; phylum Arthropoda; class Insecta; order Hymenoptera; family Ichneumonidae; genus Ichneumon; species Ichneumon xanthorius. Next base: position 411,022 of record OU824204.1, on the reverse strand, counting down.
TCCAAGTTGCCGTCGCGATTTACTCGTTCGTAAAACTAAAGGATATTGGAGACGAGGCCGTCAGGGAGCCGTACACCAAAGCCTACTCAAAATACTGGAGCGATCCGGATACTCAAGAAATTATTGATTTCGTCCAGTCAAACGTAAGTTCTAATAATAAGGAAAAAAACGTCGGCATATACGCAAAACAACGTTGCCTTATTTCATAATTACTTGGTTAATTTGATTATGTATTTATTTCTCTAATCACAACGTAGCTCGATTGCTGTGGTGTCGATAGCTTCAACGAATTCAGAAATTCCGGTAACGGCACCGTGCCGTGGAGCTGTTGCGAACACCAGAAAGAGAATGACAAAGCACCTTGTACCAGAGACTTTTACCCGGTCGGGTGTGTTGTCAAAACTACTGACCTTATGAAGCGCGTTGGAATTCTTCTCGGAGGTGTCGCCCTTGGAATCGCTGTTGTTGAGGTAATTTACCGATAATTTTTATCCCACAATAGTTTATCGAGATGGAATGGTGTATAAAAATTCTTTATTCGTTTCACAGTTCATCGGCATTATCTTCGCTCTCTGCTTGGCTAACTCGATAAGGAACGCCGAGCGTAGAGGCTACAGAGTCTAAGACAAGTGTCTCATATCCTAAGATTATCTTTCTATTCGTCGTGGAAAGAGGAGAGAATTCGATCGTAACAGTAATCATTTTTTTTCGACCATTTTTTTTCCCAACTTCTCGCCGACACGATCGTATCGGAAGGGATTAATAATGTTTCTGCTGTATGTTAGAAACAGCAACAAGATACTTACTATGAGAAACAATTTTACCTCTTGAAATTGTCGTGCAAAGTGGGGAGGGTTGAAGTTCATAGTTCTTCGTACGGAAAAGAATCGACTTCTTGCGATAATGTGCAAGCGAATCTCTTTTTTGATTTATCCTCCTCTCGTATCAGCTGCACGTATCCTGTCGTATAGCTAGCCTCGTGTATCCATTACTATTATCGTTATTAATTATTAAATATACTTAATTTAACGTATAAAATTGATTGTTTATATTCGGTTAAGAATATATTTTCACGCTTCGAATAAAACCGTTTTTCCGATTAGAGTAAAGATAGAGTAGGGATATCCTTCTCCGTTTCGCAAGTCCCGTTCCTTGGATCCTGAAAAATAAAATAAAATAACCAAGGAAGTTTTGGATGAGGAAAATTAACGTAGATAATACTGCCGGTATATTGTCGTTATTTATTAAGTTTCGAAGAGAAGATATAACTTACATCTGTCGTGTGTTTTTACTATGATACATACTATTTACAATTTAGTTTTTGTTTTTGTTCATCATCTCGTTCAACTTTGCATCGAGAGTTTAAATCGGGCCGGGATGACAACTGTTTTTTCATTCTTCATTTTGATACGAACATGTATTTAATCATTTAACGGAACCTCCTCTAGGTAATTGAATCGAGGTTTTGAGTCGTCATTTTGTAATCTACAGAGGCTGCAGAACGATGCCTGTCGATATTCGAAATACGCGATACAAATAATTTTGATGTGTTTTTCGTTGGAATTCCGTTTTCGTGACGCTAACAATAATAAGGAAGTTGCAGCGCTTTTTTTTTCTTTCTTATATGCAAGATCGCAACTTGTCAAGCTTTGTCTTTTCGTTCCGTAGCTTACGGGGTTTGCACAATTCACTTGGAAATATTTAAAATACCTCTAAAGAGTACGTGTAAAATGCCCCCCTCCCCCCATAGTATTTTACCCCCATAGTAGTACATTTCTTCATACCGACTTTCTATCTTTAAACGCGACAATTAATAGTTGGCTGATCATCGTCACACCAACGCAACTGCCCAATTCTTTCGTCGATTCATCGATAGGAAGTCCAACTCGTCGTGGAGCACACCTCGAGGTAAACAGTCATCAGGTTAAAAGTATTTTGTAATTAGAAATTACAGGCTTATATTGACTATGTATGTACTCCATCGAGCACTCTCGACATTTATGTCGAGCAGTAGTTCTCACCTTCAGTCCATAGAAAAAAATTTTACGATCGGCAAAAATTGATTTAATACGAATTAAAATTAACACAATTCTAGTTTGTCATTAACAGTATTCAGTTTACAATTGTGCCGATCCTCGTCAACGATCATTCCTTAAATCTATGGTTTCAGTTACTTCGTTTTCTTTTATTTTTCTAAGCTCAATTTTTGTTGTTTTTTTTTATTTTTCTTATCCGGAAGATTAATTACTCTTTCCATAACATTAGCTAAAAACGATCTATTCACAGTTACGCAAGGGTTTCGTTTGTTTCTTTTTAATCTTTTTTAGTACTCTTTGCTAGCTTTCATGATAGCCAGGATAAAATTCATAGGGGCGAGATCTTCATGAATTCGGTTGAGGGTGTCTTGACGAGAAGTTCGTCGATCGACGATGACGAAAGTGGGGACGAATTGGTTCCGGTTGATCCGTAAACGGTGATATCGTCAAGGAAGTCGAAGGACGCGACAGCCTCTCTCTCCTTCTCGCCGTAACGCATGAAGAAATCATCGCCACGACCGATGATCGAGGGCCTGGACGTTCCCCACGCCGACGGTAGTCGTAGAACTCTCTGGGCCTGGGCTGCCGACGCTGGGAAATCAAGCGAAGCCGGTCAACATCAGACCTCAGACCTCACTTGATCTCTTTTTCTCTTTTATTTTTTCATTTATTTTCATCTCTCTTTCTCTCTATCTTTCTTCACACCCCCCCCCCCCTTTCTCTATCTAGCCTCTCTCACTTTTTCCAACTCTAGCAGCAGACATTGAGTAGCTCGGCTTAGCACCCGTTCGTTTCTTTATTAATCCACACGCACTTTTGCGACCTTTTATACACCTTTCCTGTGCCTCTTTCATTCCCGCAAGTCTCACAACATTCATTCAATGACGGGGAGGTTAATAATCGTGTCACGTCTTCGCAAGAAACAAATCGAAGTCTCCGTATTAAAAAAACCATTAAACCAAGAACGGACAAACTGCTACGAAAGATAATTTTTTTTTTATCTGGAGGATATTTTGATTATTCCACAACCCTGGATGATAGTGGGGTCAGTCGATCGTAGCATAGAATTCGATTGAAATTTCTTTTCTCAGACGCGATACGAAAGTTTAAATCTTTTTATACTATGTAGACTATAAATAGTATAAAATTATTATAGTAACACTATAATAATAGAGAGAATAGACGAACGACGTGTGATTTTTTTTTCTCTTCCTCTCGAATATCGAAGGTGCGGAGGGTAAGGTACGAGGACAATCCGCGTGACGCGCGACTGTGTACCCTATGTGTTTCTATAGTCCACTTCGTTTAGTTTTTGTCGTTTTTTTCTACAGAAACTGATCGTCACTAAGCCGAACTACGTAGCTTTTCTCGTGACAATCAAAGCACACCGTGTAGGCGCTACCATCTGAACAGAAAAATAAGGAAAGATGCTATGTACAATGTGAGCGACTAGCGTGTGATGCATTTTTTTAAAAAGTCAGGTGTGATTTTTGTATGTGAACAAGTATGTGTAGAATTATTATTTTTTAACAGCGAGCATTTCGAAACGATTTACAAAGCAGTGGCGAAAGCTTTTCTCGTGTACAGAAACTATCGTATAGAGAAAACAATGGATAATGGATTGATGAACATTAAAATTAAGTTGAACAGCACGATAGAGATACGCGATAGGATGATAGCAGAGAGTTAGTCTTGTTAGCTTGAAGTTTCGAGCGATACAGAATGTGGTTCAAGTGTTCATGTTTTATGCTGTACTTGCGTTCTTGTCTATGTTCGTTCTCTTTTTTTTTATCTTCGCATACAAAAGCAAGACTCGATTCGAACTTTCAGAATTTTCATGATCTCATGTTTGGTTGGTGCAGTTTTTTTTTTGCGTGTAATGTTTATTCATTTTTTTAGTCTGTTTTTCAACGTGTATGTGGCTCTCGCAAACCTTTCTTCTGGCGTCTGTAACGATGAAGCCTGTGCAGATGACGATAGTCCGGTGGCTCGTCCCCGGAATCACTACCGGCCGACCCGCTGCTCGATGTCGCCGATGAACTCTCGCTGCTCGCTAGCATCACGTCTAGAAGATTCGCTCTAGCCTGAAAAAAAAAAAATTCTATCAGCAAATTAATTGTCTTTAAAGGCCACGATAATTGCTATATATGCAGAAGTACCTAATATCAATAAAGACTGTAGGCGTTTTCTTGCAGTGAGTCAATTATCTTCATGCAGATATAACAATACATTTTGTTAATATTAGAGCACTTGTCTAATAACGTTAGAAAATTTTACCTTTGGGTCGGTAAAGTCAATGTCGCGCTCGACGTGAACCCATCCGGTTGGACAGCAGCAAGCGAGATCGAGTTTATCCAAAACTACTTGTGAATCATGACACACGGGATTATCCTCACCCTTTCTTATCATTCTGTTGAGTTCGTTGATAACATCCTTGGACGTAGCGTGTTCGTGGAAGCTCAACGAGCGATCTCTACCCTCGATAAGAAGGGGCGCTCTCGCGGGACTCACCTTGAATTACAATTAAAGAAGCACATGTTTTTTTTTTTTTAATCTCTCTAGCCTCTACTTTTAAATAATTATATGCCATTAGCCCATTACTTTAGTTCGATCTGCCACGGAACTCACCACAGTACTGGGTGTCGACGAAGTCGCAGCCTCCTCGTCCTCTTCGGGAACTGCACCGAGCTCCGATGTAACACCACCACCGTAACTCAATCCACTCGCGTTACAACCGACGGAATTCAGAATTCTATCCTCGGCCATGTGCGACGCTGGGACAGTTGATAATCGTTCGAGAGGATCGATGCTTGCCGTAGCGTTCTCGTTCTTTGCCGAAGACTCTTCGATCTCGGCACTTTCCGTTGTTGTCGTTCCGCCATCGTTCTTCTTGTCCCCAATGTTAGCTGAAACTGTCGATTTGGCATATTTATTAAAAGCCGATCGATCGACAGTCGATGGTGAATGAACAGGTAAAAAAAAAAAAGAAAAAAAAAAAGAAAAAACAAACCTTCGACAGGGTTCTGCTCGGTCGAATTCTGTGGCAGTTCGGCAAGGTACATCTGTTGCTCGGCAATGAACGAGAGAACACTCTGCAGAGCTTGTTCTCTGTCGGGCGGAGGTTTTCCGCCTCTGGAAGACGTGCTCGCGAGGCTCTTGGTACTTTCGAACTTTACAAGCCGATAAAAGTCTCTCGTGAAGTCAGTGCCGATAGACGGTGAATCAGGGTCGTCGCTGCAGCCGGAGAGTGCGGCCGACGATCTTTTGCTCGAATTGTCGAGTACTCCCTCCTCGCTGCTCCACGAGGCGCCGGGACTGGACGCATAGGGCCAAGGTCCCGTGGCTCTCGCGTCCATGAGCAAAGCCACGAGTTCACCACCTGCTCTATCCGCCAGATAACTCGCACCGTTCCACAGACACTCGTTCGCGTCTTCCTCCAATTCTATCGGATTGTGCTCTTTTATAGCCGGAAGTGCCGGCGTCGTTGCCGCACCGGAAGACGCCGATAGGCCTGCGGAATCTTTCCAACCGTTATTCGTCGATGCACCGTCGCTTCGGATATCCTCGCTCGAGAGTGAAAAACTCCAATCTTCGAGCTCGGCTCTGTCGTACTCCAATTCTAGAAGGTCACGATGTTGCTGAGCGCTTCTGCTATCGTCCAGCCTGTAAATATCAATAATACGGGTAACGAAAATTATTTAATCGAGGGTTTATAGAATAAAATTCGTACCTCAGCCACTGCTGAACGTATTCGGCGTCCCATCCTTCCTCCTCGACGAGTAAAACGGACGAGGAACCCTCGGCAGGACTGGCGATATTGTACGGCGTGGTTGTTAGATTCGCCGTTGTCGTTGTGAGCTTTAGATAAAGATGACTGTCCGAGAAGCTGCGCATTACGTGCTGATACGGAAGTAGATCTTTGGTGGGCGGATAACTGTGCCTCGGATTAATACCAACGGTGAGATTGAGCGGTAGAAAAAGTACATCCGGGTCGCCGGTGTCAAGGGCAACGAGACGGACGTCCGGCGAAACGTCGGCTTCCGTCTCATCGGTAGCTTCTTTGAGGTCCTCGAGGCCCCGCGACGAAGGTTCCTGTCTCGCACCCTCGCCCTGAACGTCGGACGACATCGTCGAGTAACCCTCGTCTCTGTTACCGCTTTCCGGACTCTCGCTTCCCTCCTCTTCCGATGGTTTCTGACCTGTAGAGTACACGAAGACAATAGTTTTGTAACTGTTTTGTAACGCCGCTTCGACGAGAACATTCGTTTCGTTTTTTTTTTTTTTTTTTTTTTTTGTGTACCTAACGGTCGATTCCTCCGGCACTTTGTCGTCGCCATAACAGGAATTTTGAGATTGAGCGATCGCGGCCTCGAGAGAGGCAACCATGCAGGATCCAGGCCCAGTGCAGCGACGAGGGCTCCGGGACCAGCCTCGATAATGCCCTGTATCAATTCCGTCGGACTCCCAGGATTCGCGGCTTGCGCCAACAGTCCCGAGAGTGCTCGATTGTGGGCCTCGAGCTCTCTGATGCGTCTCTGCAGGCCACCGATCTCTTCCCTCAAACCCTGCCAAACAAAAATCAACATACATCGTAAGCTCTCGGGACTAAAAAATCCATCCTCGTTGCATAGCAAACAAAGCGAATCGACGCTCGAGAAAGAAATAGGTGGAAGAACGAGATTAATTCTAAAGGTTAAACTAGCTTTGCGTGAATGAACCTTTTGGGAGAGAAGGGCGCGGACCACCTGGTTGGCAACGTCGTCGAGACAACGTTCGTACTGTCGCCTCTGTGCGTCAGCGTCTCTCGCCAATGCAACGTGCTCGGTTTCCAATGTTGCGAGCCGTGCGACGAGGGCTGCGTGAACTTCACCTGCACACGCAGCCTCCAAACCTCGCAGTTGTCCTCTCATCGACTCGTTCTCCAGTTGAAGTTTCGATATCTGCGCCTGGCATTGGTGGACTCGAGTCTGCAATTAAACCTTCCATCATCCATCTATCGTCTCTACCGATTATCTTCTACATTGTCTTTCATTTTTTTCGCACCTCTCGGGCTGTGTGAGAAGAGGCGAGCCAAGGGAATGCTTAATAACGCCTCTGTCGAGCGTTATATTAGCGCGAGGAGGGCTCAACGTTAAATTAGGGTTGGCGCGCAGTAGCTGCTGGAGACAGGGGCGTTAATAGAGGGTGCGTGTGTCTGATTTATAACATCGAGGCTACCCCGAAGAGCGAGAGTGTTAGCCAAGAATTCGGCGTCAAGACCCGGAACCTCACTTCAAATATCACTGCGAAATGATACTCTGGCCGGAAACTTCAGAAAAGCAGCGAAAAAAAAAAAACCGCCCTTTGTCTCGGTAGATTCGAATTAGCAATAGGGGGTTTATTTAATTAGCTAAAATAAGGTTATTTTATTATTTTCGCTCTCGCATGTTTATCATTATCGTTACTCGCGAATATACACAGTGCAACGTGAAGTCCACATCTTTCACTCTCTCTCCGGTCGTTCGCGAAGGGACGATCGATAATAAGCGTAAATTCAAACCCATAGCTCGAATTGAGGGTACGACATACACACTCTCTACCCTATGACTGTGCATTGGTATATAGTACAGTCGAAGGAAGGGAAGGTTCGTGGTATGAAAACCCTGTGCGGTCGCCAACCCCCGAATATACGAGTCGAAGCAAACCGTCCGTGAACGAGAGATAACATTCGCATTTATATACGACGAGAGCCTCGTCGCTTCGGCCTAACAAGGGCGATGAGCAGCGCATAGCGGTGTTACACTCGATTCTGAAGTGTACACGAGGCACCCGATGAAAAATTTCGACCCCCTAACGACGAGCCAGTCTTAAATATCCCGTTTAAATAAGTTCAATAATTCCAACGCCAAATTAATTTGCACTACTACTGACACGAGACTGCGGACCCAAAAACGTTACGAGTGTCACGTACTGTGAAAGCATATCTGATTATTCGACGTTACGGTGAACAACGAGGGCTCGTGGAACGATCTTCGGTCACCATCTTTCCAGAGTGAACGGTGTATGGATCGACTCTGGAGGAAATCACAGATGACGATAATGACGATCGCAACCAGAGAGGTTAGTGCGCTTGTGCGATATACTCCTTTTTCATCTCATACCCGTAACCTTTTTTTTTAACTGTTTTCCGCATCATGGTAGTTAAACTCACTTCGTAGGAAAGTGTGAGTGCGGCTCGTTCCTGCTTCAGCTGTTCCGCCTTTTGCTTGTGCTGCAGCAACCCTCGCGACGACTCTTCCATCCTATAGTCGAAAACAAAAAAATAAGTCATTAGCTCGGGCAATTTTCGCATAGATTCTTCCCTTCGTCACTCGGTTAGCTCTCGTGGGCTTTTATACATATATAACAATAGGTAATATCGAACGCGAACTGAGGTTATTTGGGAACAAAGGTTCGAACAATGAAGCTCGTCGAGTCTTCGCGGTTCGAGAGAGCCACACAGAGAGTGAGAGAGAGAGACGGAGAAAGTCCTCGTAAAATCGATGCTCAGAGCTTGACACACTTTTCTCCAGTCTCGTTACAAGTAGACTCGTTGATTTTTCTTTTGTGTGAAAAAAAAAAACATTGAACAATTTTTCTCGGCTTTCACTTTCTCTCCGAGCAATGAATTTTCGGTGCTGGACAGCGAGCTAGCCGGGGACGTACCAGCCGCGGGCAATTACCACAGCCCCTGGCTCTCCAGACTAGAAATTTCCTTTCTCTCCGTTCGTTGGAAAACCCTCGGAAAAGCACCCGCGCCCAATTCCTATCGGGAACACATGGCAGCGTAACCGGTAGTGCCTGCGCGCACAACTCGTGATTTACAGCTATCGGGTGCACACTCGTGCAAACTCGATTATAACGATGGCCATAGAAGTGGATCGGAAACTCGGTAGAGCAGAGAAGCATATTGCTGAGGAGTTAAACGACCCTGAATTTCGTTAAAAGAAAATCAGTTGGCCCGGACAGTCCGATGATAAGCTGATAATAAAAGAAACCTGACTCTAACTCTACGTTTCTTTTAATTGACCTTTGAAATTTTTTCTATTTCTATTTCGTAAATTTATAATTCATGTCAACTCTTCATCGCGCGGGTGTTCGAGCTGTTACATTGACTGTCCGTCGCTCAAAACTCTGATACCTCGTCAAGATGTATAGATATATGCAAATGGGTGGCTTGATCCAGAGAAATGAAGAATAATTGTTGATACGTCTCCGACAATTATGACGGTAACGAATGAGCAACTCGGAGCCCGAGCCATGCTTCTCTCTCTCTTCCTCTCGAGGGATTCAAGGTGAAAAAGTAATTTGGGTTATTACCGCTGCACGACAGTGACTAATCGTTCCGATTTCATTGGAACGCCATCATATCCTCCACGATATATAAAAAGCCGAGTGGTCTTATTTTATTTTTTTCACTTGCCGGCCATATACGTAGACAAAGTTCCTTCGTTTGATGGATTGGTTCGCGTATGCGTGAGCCCTACAAGTTTGCATACAGCCTACAACCCTTCGGATACTTTATACTTGTTAATAAACCGGGAGGGACGCGGATACATGCGTTGTCTATGTACCGGCGTGAGGCGCAAGCGCCTTTGTTTGCTATTTCCAGTTTGTTTGGAGTTTCTATGGGAGTATCTCGCGTGCTGGAGGGTCACGGGTTTGCCCTTTGTATGTCCCGTCCATTATGATATGGAAATTCGTGTCGATGGGGGTGTTTCGGACCGTAGGTGTACATGGACGGTTAAACTTTTGCCTTCCTCGTGGCTTTATCTTGTACGCTGTTGAAATTTGCGCGAGTCCGGTGTGTTCGCATGTAGCCTAGATAAAGGACACATTTGTGTCTCACGGTACTACTTCGCGTTCCGTCCGAGGAGGTTTATTTTTATATTAATTTATTTTTTCGCGTTGTAGCACAGACGCGAAATTGAATTTCCCATTGGCCGCCAGTTTTAGCGAAAGGCCGCCTTTCTTGCGTTAAGAGGAAAATAAAAAGTATGTACCTGCGGGCGTACGAGAGTATTAACGCGACGCAGCTGTTGCTTCACGTCGACAGCCTCAACTACGGTAGTTGAGACTCACCAAACCCCCGAACCCCACTGACAAAGGGATCGAGAGTATACAAGATAAAAATAAATAAAACGGTTGACTAACAACGAAAACCGACTGGCCAGGGTGGTCAGAAAGGTTTTTTTTTATTTGTACTACACGAGTGAGAGCATCAAACTCTCAGCTTTGCGGATAGAGGCGTGTTTCATCGTTAATTCAAGAGACGCTTCGCCACGTCTACCTGGCTATTGTACGAGCTGTCGTATATCCGGCACGTGGATGAAAAGACGAAGAGAGACTCTGAGAGAAAGATTGCTTGTAAATTGTAATGCAGCTTGTTACGTCAATAATACGTGTACCACCGAGGTTTTTTTTAAATCATCGTAGTTAAACACGAACGAAAAAGTATCTCCAACCCAATCACAAATTGCTTCATCGAATATTGAATTGTTCATTCATTCGGAGGGAAAAACTTCTCGGCATTCTTAGGTGCAATTTATTTTGTTCACGTACGATTTTCTACGAATGTCTACGACGCTCCCTCGCTGGACTGCGGATGGGAAGGAAGGAAGGAAGGAAGGAAGGAAGGAAGGAAGGAAGGCAGGAAGGAAGGAAGGAAGGAAGGAAGGAAGGAAGGAAGGAAGGAAGGAAGGAAGGAAGGAAGGACGGACGGACGGACGGACGGGTCTTTTCAGCGTCGCTTTTGCGAACTGTTAAAGTACAAAAATAAAAATAAAAAAAGTAAAGCTGCAGGCCAAGAGTAAAAAAAGAGACTTGGTAAACTCGTATACAGGGAGCGTCACGAACGCGTTTAAAAGGTTCTGGTGCGATGATGCAGCAGTCCCCTTGAGGCAGAGACCGCTTTGCTCTCTTTCTCTCGTTGCATCGATCCGCAACCCCTCTTTTTCGTTCGGGGTAGATTCTCTGGGTACAACGTCTCCTCGCTAGTCTCTCTTTCTGTACTATATACGCGGGCCAAATATCTGTCGTTCCTTTCGTTCTTCCGCTACGCGTTGCGCCACGCGTTGCGCCACGCTCGTCTGAGCGGAGCAAACCCGAGGAAAAAGGGAGACCCGAGTGCCACTACGAACTTGAAAACCATCCCCCCGAACAACCCGGCACTCTGAAGCGCTTTGTCAAAGCGTTCACGTTTGCTTCTTTCGAAAAAATTTTTATTTCCTCCCAAAACGGAATTACAATTTTTCATCGATCAATCACGGAAATATAATTGTTTGACAAAACAACAAGATGGTTTTTCTCTGAGGCTTCCAACAACTTTATGGATTTTTGTAATTAATTATTTATGGGGACTGACACATTTTTTATTATTTGAACTACAAGTCCGTAAGTGAGAAACTGCACAGTGGTTGCATACGACGAGTTGAATTTTATTTTCATCACTCGGTGCGGAAATGGCCACTTTTCCGCCCACTTCGCGTGCGTAAAACCGCCATTTTCGCACCTTGTGATGAAAAATTTCGTAAATCCCTCGTGCGAAACACTTTTTCGCCCTCGTGGAGTAATGTACTATTTTTTTTTGGTTTAATTCGGTGTTTCAGTTCTTTGTTGGTTTCTTCTGCCTGACCTACTGTCTTATTCCATCTTTGACTTCCCCTTTTCCGCTCCTTCGGGCTTTCTGACCTCTGGACTAACTCAATTAACCCAGTGGCACTTTTACTTCCACTCAACTCCACTCGCTCTCGGCACACTAGTTTATATCGATGCAAACTAGCTTTCTTTATCTTGTCCCTTTTGCTATCTGAATTTATGTGATCGAGGGAATTAAAGTATGCACTCTGCTTTCGCGTTTGCTTCTTCCATAGTTAATGTATGATCCCCGCGAGGCACGAGCAAGATGCACAAAGCGTGAATGAGAGAGGTTTACGCTCGAAGGGTCTTCGCACTTTGCTCCACTGGCAATTACTGCCCTTTTTTCCCTTTCTGTCTAAACTTTCGTCTCCTCTTGTTCGGCTTCACTGCAAATCTCCACCGACCCACTTAGTTCTGACTAAAGTCCAACGACCTTGTCAGCAAGATCCGTACAATTAATATAATTAATAGGATTCCAGTTTTTAAAAAATATACATCACTTTTTATCCATTTTCGTCGAATTGAATAATACGGAAAAAGTTTTATTAGTTTGTTCGTTTTCTGCTGTAGTACATCGTATAAAGAAAAAAAGAGTCGAAAAGAAGCAAAAGGGACGAAGGCGAGTCGAGGTCCGGGAAAAACTTTGATGAAAGTTAGTCCGGTCTGCCCTTAGGCAACTCATCCTTTCTTATTCAAGTTTTTTTTTTATTTTCAATGATAAAACGGCCTCTAGACTGATGTAAGGATAACAACGTAAGGGTGCGTATAATTCGAATCGCGCCGGAAAACAAAAGCATAAAAGTTTGATTTTACGTCTTTAGTGTGTCGCCAGCCTCGTTTGCCGAGACACATTTGCATTTTATACAATGACGTACAGAGCTTGTAAAATTAAACAACATCAAACGATGTTTGGTCTTTGATTTTATTTATCTGTCGGATTAGCCAATTCATTGAGGACGCGTTACCCCGGAAATCTCGAAGCTTCGCGTCAGATAATGTTTGGCCGATGCTGAAATCGTCTTATATCCGTTCGACGATCGAGAGCGGTCTCCGTGAAGCACGAACGACGAAAATCGAGGAAACAGGAGATTGTACCACCGGCCCAATGTGTTATTGGCTCGATTCCAATATCGATGATTTAACGTTTAGCCCCGAGTGTGGTTATTGCGCTCACGGCGCTGACCTCTCTTTCTCGTTTTTGTACATGTATCAGCCCCGACGTTATTTCTTCATCTTTTATTATATCATTATCGGCACGACCCCCGCGACCACTTTCTCTGGTGTCCATACACTATAAATAATCTTTCAGTTTTCATATGAAAAATTTATCTGCGAAATAAATTAATGTTGTGTCGATATTTTTATTTCAACGCTTCGAGACTGCCTATTTCTTTTCGATTCAAATGATCAAAGAGAGTTCCTTCATCGATTGCCGATAAAAAGAGATTCAATCACATAAAAAAAATATAGATATTCAATTTTTACCTAGCCATGTCTCGCTGTAAATGATGAACTCGTGCCCGAGCTCGTTCCGTCTCAGCTGTGGCCTCCCGTACACGAGCCTCGGCCTCCATCCGTAATCGTCTTTCTCGTTCCACATCTCGTTGTGTAGCCTCCCTCTGTAGCACAAATAACACAAAATCCATTGAAAACTTTTCTTTTAAATACGCTTTTTTTAAATTTCAACCATTATCTAGTTTGTCACCGTAGCAGCGTTATTAGCCCAAGCGAACGGGATAAAGCTGTCTCCGTTATTCCAGCATTCAATATATCTATGCGAACGGTATTTACCCCTGGCTTTTCAGCTCGCGAGCTTTCCTTCACGGCCGAGTTTCGAGTTTATTGAACGCAATATACATACACACACTCTCTCCATCCTTGTTTCGAACGAGGCTTTCGACATCCCAACGACTATGAGCTCCCGTAACAATGCTACGTACTAAAAGGGGGGGATTTGAGAGAGAGAGAGAGAGAGAGAGAGAGAGAGAGAGAGAGAGAGAGAGAGAGAGAGAGAGAGAGAGAGAGAGAGAGAGAGAGAGAGAGAGAGAGAGAGAGAGAGAGAGAGAGAGAGAGAGAGAGAGAGAGAGAGAGAGAGAGAGAGAGAGAGAGAGAGAGAGAGAGAGAGAGAGAGAGAGAGAGAGAGAGAGAGAGCGCGAGAGGCCTCGCGAGTCTACCGGTCTGCGAGGCGATAACAATTTTTTTTTCCAAGTCGAAGCAGCAGCACCGGAGTTATATTCCATCGACACCAAAATATCAACATCTCTTCCGCGATCTATTTACTATCGGGTTCAAGCCTAAAAAATTTCTTCGCAGGGTTATTGACGCGTGATACGCTCGTTGGATGGTGCGAGACAGAAATATAACAATCACTGTAAGAAAATAAGATTGTCGAGCTTCGACAGACTTTTCTCGAACGACGAAGATAATACATTCGAATAAAGCCTCGAGCGCGAGTTTGAACGATGAATAATGGTCGAACGATCGATGCTCGAAGACATTATTGCGAAAGAAAAATGACGAAAAAAGGGACGGCAGAAAATCCTAAGGGACACGAACAACCGAACAGCTTCCGCCAGCCGGTGGTGAAAACAAAGCCCGTCGATATCTCGCAGGCTCGAGAAGATCTCGAAGAGGAATTATTCATGAATTTAAATCGAGGTGTTGCATGCTCCATTGGCCTTGGAGAGAACATATATACACTGTCAGGGAAAGCCTGGAAATGTCAGGGAATTTTCACGCATGTACATAAAAATATTAGACCCTTCGTTGTGTACCGGGAAATCGTTATATTCCGTTCCTCGGAAGTATCGACCTGCGTAACTTCTCTCTATTTTTTTGCCGCAGGTCCACGACCACTCGACAACCCCTTGCCGTCAATATAATAATTGCGTGGCTCCAACGCGCCGGAAGCAGTATTTCACGCGATTTAACCCGACCAGCCAATAAATAGTGTGAAAAGCGATGAGGGGAAGCGGCGTTGGAGTTCCACACGAGAGAGAGTACGCAGCAAATTCCGCGTCAGGTATTTATACATTACATTTTTTTAATAACAATTTCAGTTCGATTTTCATACATTTTACGTGATCATGTTGATCATTTAATTTATCAGTTCTTTTTTTGTTGTTGTTTTTTCTAATCCAACACTGTTTCATCGTATAGAAAGGATTGAAAGGATTTTTTTTTTTTTTTTTATAATTTTTTCATTTATAGCTGGTGGCACTACATAACTCTCGTCTCTGAGACTTTTTAATATAACGCCACGTATGTATATGAAAGAAAGGTTCGTGAATCGAAGTGTGCAGAGAGCTTTGCGGTCGACTTTCCCATGACGATTTGCGAAGATAGGATTTTATAGGATAGATAGCCGAGTTTGAAAAGTGCAGACGGTGTTCGGTGCGACCGGGCGCAGACCGGGGAATTTAAGAAAAGGGATCGCGAAGAGTGTGAGGGAGTGAAACGGCGTCGTGGGACAGGCAAAAAGCGAGGCTAGCCATGAGAGTGGCGAAGTTATCGACGAGAGAAAGAGAGGCAATCTGGTAAAGGCTAGCTGACTGTGTGGCTGCTGCATACAACGAACCAACACTTGGAGGGTTTAAGGAATGGCCTTCGGGGATTTATGGCTAGTCTTAAATCTCACTCTCTTTGTCTTTCCATTTCTCTTTCTACTTTCTCACATACTCCGCAAGTTTTCGTACATCCCACTCTCTTTCCCTTTCGATTTCTCGAAGCGTCTATCACGTACTGGCTGTACTTGTCTGGACATTTGTGCGGTTTGCCATCCAGAGCGGAGATAGATGATTAAAGGGGGCCCTATTTATTTTTTCAACTTTATTTATTTGGACGTAGAATTGCAGTGTACGGTGGAGTCGAAGCTCGAACTTCGTTACGAAGGATGATGAGATGGACAGTAGGAGATATATGTATACATGGAGTGGAGTGACTGCACGTGATCGGGCTATCAATCGCACGACGAATCCCTTCGACTGTAGTCGTCGGTCAATCTCGTAGGGGTCACGAACCTCGAGTTTATAGCAGCTCCACAGAAGACCACAGGAGTCTAGTAATATGATGAGGCCACAGTGACAATCAAGTCGTAGGTCGCCACTCGAGGATTCTACACTGTTTAAAAATAATGATTTCCCTCTATTGCTACTAAAAAAAAAACTTAAACAAAAGATTTGTGGCCTCTCAGCATCGGTGCATATATACAACACCTTTCTACAGACGAGGATAATTAAAAAAATATATATTTCGTAGCGAATCATTGGATAGACAGCAAGGGTAAAGAGTAATATATAGAGCTTGAAAGTTTCAATCGTTGACCGAAAAATGTGCGCCCATCATAAATTGTCCCATTCGACATGGGTTTTAAAATAATGGGGCGAAAATTGATTAAAAAAGTGAATTTTCGGTACAAAGTTAATCCCCTCGGGGCACCTGGGTACGAGTAATGACTCATTTAAATCGCTGCGCCGGGAGGGTTGGAGAAGGTGAAAGTATACGTAGACCGTAACGTTTATAGCGATTAAAATTATACACTCACATGTCTGGAACGCGCGTGTGTCTCGATAGCATACACGAATATATACATTGAGTGTGCATTATGTTGCCCGGTGGTTTATTGTCGCAGCTGTGCGAGCGACCAAAAGCCCTCGTAACATCACCACCGTCGGCCACCATCAGCCAGCAACAGAGGCAGAGCTCGCGAATTTTCGACGATGCAATGGTATTAGTGCTCCAATAAACGTGAAACGAGTTTTGCACTCGAAATAGTATATCCGCGCGTATACCTGATAATTTCGATCACAAATTTATAACTGCCGAGGGAAAAATATGAGAAGGAGACGAGAGATTGCTGGTAGGCAGGGGAGCGGGGAACCGCAACGAATTCATTAATGCATCGGCAATATCGGTTTCTAATTGAAAGCTTCGTTAGCCGAGTCGACTCGTTGAAAACTCGAACGGACAAGAGTACGGGGGGAGCCGCCAGTTGACAATTAAATTTAATCAAACGTCCGATAAAATACGTTATATTAAATTTGCTCTTGTTTACGACGTTGTAAACACGACCGTGAGCCGTTTATCACTGAATTTGCTGGCGATGAGAAAAGTTTTACCCTGAGAGGAATATGACAGTGAGATCGATACGCCAGCAAAAAACTGTATATATTATAGTAAATCGAGAGAAAAGAAAAAGAGTCCAAGACAGAGATTCGATATTGCAAGAAGGGGTGGATCGATAGTCTCTTTTGTGGGAGGAATAGCCTCTCGTGCGTCTTTACGAAAGAAACTGGCTAGACCCCGGTTGAAGCCTTGGCATAGTATCTCGCACAGATTTTATACATAGGATACGTATACGATACTCTAACTGTGTATTACATTGAAACTACTGGGTTGCCGCCGCGAGACATATGAATGCTTCATTCATCAGAGAGCCGAGAGAAAGAGATAGTCAGACACGAAGTAGATAGCGAACGTGCTGATCCGGCCGATTGTTGCACTCGTAGCCGGTATCAAATGACGCGTGGACGGACGCGATTCGTTTCTCTCTACACTTCCTTGAACTTTGATCTCGAGTCTTACGGAGGTTGCCGGGTGCTAATTGGAAATTTTCTTCATTTATTTCGGCCACAGTTATTATTTTACTTTAAGCGGCGAGTCGATAGAGAAGGGTCATAGACCGAGGAATTACGAAATGTGGTGATAAAAAAATGTAGCTGGTTATTTGGACAAAGGTGACATCCGTTTGATTAAACGATCGTCGAAGCAAAGTTTCATTTTATTCTTCGGACGAAGAAGAAAGCGCCGGAAAACTCACCCGGCTCTGTTTAGTGAGGTTGGCGCCCATGAGGCGATGAGCAGTTTTTGATGCGTAGACGGTCCGGGGGTCGGTTCCCTCGTCGCCGGTACATCCCCGTCCTGAACCCGCAGAGGGAGAGACCCCTCCGGCTGCTCCCCAACTACGGTGAACTCGTGCGGCCACCCTGCCTTTCTCTCTTTTACAACGTACTACTATCCCTACCACGAGACACACTCCGTACTCTTTTTCTCTATTACGCTACAGCCTTTCGTTGGCTTTACTGTCGGCTTTGTCCTTCGCAACCCTCTGAATCGGAGAGAGAATGATCATACGAGCAGCGATACCGCGTACTCTGTCGTTCACCGTAACCGGCACAGTCAAAAACAGCCCATATCCACAGGGTATGGCTGTGGATATGGCTTCACTTCCCTGCCGTTTTTTCCCACTTTTCCATCCTCTTTTCAGCAGGCTGTCTGTAATTTCTCTTCCGCGAGCTGTCTTCTCGCCACTAATACTCCCAGTATCGACCAAGACAGAGACAGATTTACATTTACTTTGAGGTAGTTTTCATTCAACTTTGAGCTCTCTTATTCGTAAATTTTGCACTCGAAGATTTCTGTTATTTTCGATTTTTTTTTTTAAATCTTTGTACAAAGGAGGCACGTTTTCACGAATCGTTTCTTTGGCACTTGGGTGTCACGATCGGCATCGGGCGCTTCTGCCCCTCTCTCGATTCTCCCACCTCTTTATTATACACCTCGACGTTGCGTACTTTATATATCCTATAACGGAAATGGAGAAACGTGCGGGACACGCGATTCTCCCGATAGCTACAGTTATATACTCGTGCATGTGCTATAGTACTTTCTATTTTTATCTCTGGGGTCGAAAAAAAATTGAGGATTCAATCGATAAGCACACGCGTTAATTATTTCACTTTGTCACTGTTTCGTACTTTTGCGTAGATCATTTTCGGTCCAAATTTTTGCTTATCTATTCCACTTCGACAATTTACAATTCAGCACATAAAAAAATGTCATTTTTATCGTCGGGCAGTCTTTCGCTGGTCAGTCTTTTTTATGCTCTTTGTTCTTTCAACTCCTTGTTTTATTGTGTGTATATGGTAGGGTGTTTTTTATTTTTTTTTTTTTGGAAATGATCATAGTTGTGACGAGTATCGAGCTAGTGCGTCACGCGTCGAGGACGCCGGCGTACTGAATTCTCCGCCACTGTTCAGCAACGTACCAAGCTTCTAGTTAAAGGGCTCTCCCCCGCAGCCAACTCGTTTTTCGTCTCGCTCGCACACTCGCTCTATCCACTCCTTCTCTCTCGCTCGCTACGCGTCAGCCACCCCTCGCCGGTTGAGAGTGCGCACATGCGCGTCTGCGAACACCCCTCGGTACGTCCACATGGGTCTCCCGATATTTTCTTCCATTCTGTACTCTTGACTATAGCTCAGTAATAAATATATTCGTAAAACGGAATGGAATAAATGTCCTTTCAAGATTTCACATTGAGCCACTCTCGTAAATACTCTCACGGACATCGGAGATTGGGATTGATGGAGTACTAGCGTATCATTAACGCGTGCTAACGAAGTGGTCATTTTTTTTGCGTTAACTTTGGAATTTGTCATAAAATTTTGAGGACGACGGTGAGCCTCTTAATGGTAAATATAGGTAAAGCTCAGGAGGAGTGAAATCGCAGTACGGGCTTTCGTGAGAGCACGTTGAGGGCGTATACAATCCGCTTAGGGAAATTTGTCGACCGCGCGGACGTACCTCTCTGCAAGACCAGTAGAGAATTTGTGAAATAGACGAGAAGAGGCGAGATGCGAGGGGAGTGTGTTTCGTGTATACGTATAGTACCAGAATTTCCCTTTCTCACCGTTAACGCGACCCTAATCAGTTTCGCAAAACCCGTAAAGCGGATTATGTAGTATAGCTCTCAGGGTTCAGACACACCTATACCAAACACATATAGCTATACCGATCTGTATAGGTATGTTAGAGCTGGGCAACTATATGCGTGCAGTGGAACGTCGACGGTTGTTACGGGAGGACCCGGCCAATCGCGGGCTTATGAATTTATTAGATATACTCGGCGAAAACGAGATTACAGCGGTATAGGAGTTGACTATCTCCCTCTCTCTGGTGTGTGATCGTTTTGAGGGAGACCATTGCCAGCGCTCGCCAATGACCCTGGCTTTTCACTTCCAAGCAAAACGAGCTCGACACCACGGAAGCGAAGCTTCCGAACTGCTCATCGCTCTGGACACAAATTCCCTCTCGGATACCCAAAGGGGTTCAAAGCTACGTGCTCAATTGTCATGTGATGGTTACTGCGAAACGTTTAATCCATCCGATTCGTTTAAATTGACTCCAAAAATGGTGGAAGGTCATTTTTATCTCAACATTAAGGCAGTTTGTTGTCACTGCCGTTTTTTTTTACGAGCGAATCGCCGTGGAAGGTATTTTTTGAAGTTCCAATATTTGTTTTTATCGTGTTCTTCTCACCCTTCGACAACATTTCGGCAGACAAGCAATTTAATATGCGTGAGCCAAGCTTCGAGGGGGGAAGAGGAAGGAGAAGCGGAAGCCTCTCAACTGATCCTTCTTCTTCCTGTGAGGGGAGTATCTTGGGAGAAGTTTTCTTCTTCCTCCCTTCACCCTCGAACGGAGTTGTCGTGCTGCTCCTCGGATACCTTATCTGTCTTTCCTGCCAGTCACAAAGCAAAGATTCCCTTATTCCTAACGTTTATTGGAAAGCACTGGGGTAGTAAGGAGTCTCTCAAGCTTCCGTGCAGAAGGGGGACGGAGGGAGATCTCCCTCCGTGGACTTGTGGCAAAATAGCCAGAGGAGACAACGATCCTATCGTTCATCTTTGACGCCTTCGAATTTGCTCCGGTCGAGGCGGGCCATAAATTCTCGTTTTGGATTTCACCTACCTGTCGTGCAAGCCTCACCCGTCTTGTATAACTGTGTTGATCGATGCGTCGCGTCGCCGCGGACATTCTTTTATACCAGACTTTTTTTTTCTGCAACGGGACAACCAACGGGGAAAATTTAAATGTAAAGGGCAGCCCGAAAGTCTGCCAGGAAATCGAAGGGGAAAGCGGTTTCCTCGGGTAATCTCGAAACCCATCGATTTTGGGGGCTCCAAGTTTTGAATAAGGCGGAAAATATTGTCAAAAATTTATTTATTAAAGTGAGATATTATGAGATAAAATTTATACTCGATATAATAATACGCACTACGCGATCGTTCCTCTTTTAACCCGAGGAGGACACTGGAACTTGAACAGGAATTTTCAAACAATTCGAGCAACACAAACATGCACAGAGATTTTTTCCATTCCGTTATGCAAAAAATGCCCCCATAGGCTCGCTTATCTTTTTTTCTTGTCTTCCGCGTCGTATCCTCGCTAATTACTGTATGCCCGCATCCCACTCTAATTATCCATGATTCATCGTTCGGCGAGCAATTAATCTTCTCGTTTCGGTGTGATAATAAATGGTGTAACATACGTGTGCGTGGATCATCGCAAAAGAGTCACGCCATAGTTTCAACTCAGATAATGCCCTCACCCCGGGAAGTTCGATAATGCGGGTAAATATGATCCCAGCGAATCCTAGCGTTTTTTTGTCTACATAAATGCGCGTCTAAAACGGCATGACAGTCAGATGCAGAATTTGTGGTACATCGTGAGGGATATCACCGTAAAAAAAAAGAGGGGCAATCTGCCAAAATGTCAACTGGCCGACGTCTCGAGAACTCCGGGAGGGTGCAGGAGAGATGTTACGACACCCTCGGAGGGTGCAACGACGTCTCGACTGACGTACGACTCGAGTATAGAAGAAACGGGTGCAGAGCCACCACGTCAAGTTTTCTGGGAGAGCAAGCTGCTCGCTTTTCCCGCATTCGGTTGGCTCCGAGCGAAAAAAACTGTACGAAAGGCCCCGACATGCATATACATTCGCCGAGTTTCCCTTCATTCCCTTCTCACTTTGACGGGCTAACACCGCATGTAAATTGCTACAGCGTACATTAGTCATCATCACTGCTCTCCGGCTCGCGAGAAGAGACAAAAGGTTCACCGAGAGTTTTCCCATTCCCAACGAAAAGCTGCGCGATGCTCGACAACTATAGCCCGTCAACCACGCTTAACAGTGTCAACGCTTTCGCTCCTATCTTTTTTCTAAATCGTCTGGTGACTCTTCTTTTCCACATAAAAAAAAAAAAAATCTTATTTTATCTCCAATTTTTACGATGGAATAAAACGAACCGTTGAAAATATTCTCAGGAGAGATTTTTTGTTGCCGGGCATAAAATCCAGCCAACTCGAGAGGAAACAGCTCTAGCCACTGATTAATCAGCTGCAGGCCTGCGGGCTCTCTACGCTTCGAGAGAGAACTTTAACGCGACTGTGAACCGCTGCACGAAACGAAACTTTACCACAGCAAGCGCAAACAAAATGTTAATTAACCGTAGCGGGAGAGGACGGTCAGCGGTTGAGACGTGAAAAATCTCTTCGTTACCAAGTTTCATAAGAATCTTAACGAGACCCCCCAGCGCAACGATGCGATTTTTGTACTTGCGCTTATTTTTTAATTATCAATATTCTGAGGATATAATATTATACGATTGAAGAGTCAAATGCCTGAGTGAAATTCTTTGGACTCCGAAATGAATTATTTTTCTTTTTCTGCATCTTGCACGATAATTGAAAATTGCTATGCTCTAAGAAATCGAGCAAGACTTATGGAATAGTTTTAGGACACAGATAGTTACCGTAGAAAATGGAAATATTCTCCAGATGCCGGTGCGACGAGAACAAGTCTGGAAAGGAGTCGGGACGAAGGAGATACAGGAAATCGAACGGTCTGGAGGAAATTCAATGCAAATTCTGTCTCGTTCGAGTCTTCTGGCATTTGGCTCGGAGGGAGGAGGAGCAGAGTCTCTTGTATATATAGTACACCAGAGAGCGGCATCGCCTTCGATGTTCGCCTTCTGTCCCCTTTACTCTGGCGTGCGCACAGTATTATAGGCAGGCGGGAGGGGATCGTCGTCGACGTCTTTGCCAACCGGAAACCAGCGTCGAGACGGCGTCTTTGCACACACGGATAAGTACGTGGTGCATTGCATTGCACCGGCTCTCGTCTCTCTATCATCTCGTTCCGCTATTCGCGAACTCTTCTCATCTCTCCGCCACGCAATACACCTGTCTTCCATCCAAATCGAAGATTCGAATAATACGTTGTTCAATTCCAAGCTTGATAATGTACTTGTTCCAAATTTTCCTCCCATGTTCCCAAAATGGGAAGAAAATGCATCTAACAAATTTTTAAGTACCTAATACCCCCGTGAAGTCAAATGTATATTAATCATGTTATTTATTTCCACAGGTGATGCAGTGGACGGAAACGGTGCATCTTATTCTGACCTCGATAAGTCTTCATAATCTGATCGTGAAATCCTTCGGTGAGTTGAATATATTATCCTTCCTACAAGAGAGACAAGAAAACATGAGCGTTATTGTCCCTCCATGGACTCCGGGTCGAAATCCCCGTGAATAATTTCCCGCCAATTTCGAAGATGAGCGTGCTCGATAACAAAGCGACACCGCCCGTTTCCATTGTTAGATCCGCCAAAGGCGTCTTTACGGAAAAGGAAGAAGGGACGAAAAAAAGAGGGAAGGTTCACGACGGCGTCATCTCCGTTTGGGCGATGATCTTACCTTTTTTTCGGGCTTTCATTTCCTTTTCCTTGCAGAATCGGAGTC
Source organism: Ichneumon xanthorius (assembly GCA_917499995.1). Lineage (NCBI taxonomy): Eukaryota > Metazoa > Arthropoda > Insecta > Hymenoptera > Ichneumonidae > Ichneumon > Ichneumon xanthorius. The sequence continues at coordinate 387,746 of OU824204.1, read as the reverse complement.
GACTGCTTTTTCCGCGTTCACTCTACGCTTTTGTTCCCTGGAGTGTACAACGTTCGCCATAACTACTGGTCTCTCTTCCTTCCGTAGTGTTATACGTTCACCCAACTTTCGGAAAGAGGAACCCGTGCCATTCAATTAAGTTTATCTCCCGGGCGTTTTAGGGCGACACGGATATATCGGTGTTCTCATCGGAGTCCTCGTCGTCGTCCTATGGCCAACCCCGATGATCGCGTGGCTACTCCGTCAAGGCTGCACCCTCCGCACCTCTTCCTCCTCTCCCTGCGTGCCTCATCCCCACAAACGGAGACCTTATACCGAACCCTTCGGCTAGTTCCCGCGAGTATAAATTGTTATACCGCGACTTATCTCTTACCGGCGAACCCCACCAACGGTGACCACTTTCCGAAAGGAAAAAAAAAATACCACGAACAAGCATGGCGACGAGCTTTTCCACTCTCCATTGTCGAGAGATATCGTATCGTATAGAGAGAGAGAGGGAGAGAGAGACGAGATGAGAATCGGTAGGGATAAGAAATATTCACTATAAAACTCGAGTATCATAACGGTAGGAAGTAACAATAGGATTTTTTTTGCTGTGCTCTGAGATCCGCCGACCAGGAGTCGCCTGAGGTCAGAACAGATACTTTAGAAGTTTCTTTTTCTTTTTTTTTTTTCAATGACAACCCTTGTTTCCGTTACACGATATCCCTGTAGTTTTCGGCAAATTTTACATATAGAAATGGATACGAGTGTTATAACAGCGTAGAGGTTGAACGTAGTAGCGTATTGCATAAAAGTAAAATCATTTCTCTAACCGTGAGGTGACAGTTCCGTTGAAAACTTCTTTTATTCTTGCTTCTTCCGTCTCCTCGAGAGTGCGAGACTTGGCAAGCAAAAAAAAAAAAAAAAAGAAAAATAGCGAGAGGACGCGAAGCTTATCGTGTCTCAGACGAACGAAGGGCCATAAGAGAGAACCCAAGTGCCAGCCATGGAATATAAGGGATACCAGTTGGCAGTCCTGGGGGAACTCTCGGTGCGTCAAGACGATTTCACGTCTTCCCCAGGGCACTTTCTGTCCTTCCTTCGTTTTTTTTATCCGTTAGGTTCCTTCTCGTGCGATATTTTTTTCTGCTCCTTTCCTGTCATAGTTTTTTGTCTGACTAATGGAACGCGAGTCATCGCGTCTCTCAGTTCGTTTCCGATTGCTAATGTTACCAATCGTACCGGAAGTGCGCGAAACGTTCCACCCGCTCAACGAAAAATTGCGATCAACGATCCGTGATCCTCGAATATTTTAGTGGTTTCAGAGGCGAATAAAGAAATTGCCCTTTGAAAGCTTTGTCTATTCGAACCGTGAAAGAAAAACTAGCACGTGAAAACTTTGCTTTCACCCTGTCGACAGAGTCGACGCGGCGCTCAGTGTATTTTCATCCTTTGCACGCGAATTCCTCGCTCGTTTATTCAAGGAATTTAAACATAGCACCTTCCCTTCCAACCCTCTTATCGAAGTTTCGATGAATGATACGGGAGCGCGCATATTCTTTATTCCATATGTACACATATCGTCCCTCTGCTAGCTAATAGAGGATTTATGCTAAATCGGGGATAATCGAAGAGACCTCGCGTCACGCCAACGGAAATAACGAAAAATTCCACAAAGTAACGGGCAGCTAGTTTCGTTCGACTTTCGTTTGCGACCTCTGAAAATCCACGATAAATAACTTTGGTTCGGGCTGATGGCTGTAGGGACGTTTTGCGTCCAGAGGCCAAATCGAGCAATCGCGCTAACGCCCAGCATAAATCAGCCGAGATTACTCTTTGAGAGTGGGGTATAACACGAGCAGCCAACGATAATATATATATTATGCGTTCATGCGAGCGAGAGAAGCATGTGGGTGTTATTCTTCTGATACTCTCAGGTCGGTTCTCTCTCTCTTCTTCGGCGTGCTTGTTTTTGTCATAATACTTTATAGTCCTGGGAAAATTGTGAGGGAGGCTCTCTCTCTTACAGTCTATCCGGTATTCCCTATCCCTTCGAGACCTCATTCCAACTTTTACCGTGGGCTCGACGCCTGCAGACTGGGCGTTTCGTGCACCGCTTCCCTTTTTCTTGTGATAGCGCGAGGGTTGAAAAAAGAAATATACGAACACACACGCATACGAGTCAACTAATTTTGTGACTAGACAAAAAAATCAGAATACTAAACCTCTAAAAGTATGTGATTTTATTGATTTATTTGACTCTCACCTTGCAATTTTTTAGAGACAAGCCATGAACGCGCGCTTCGCGCGCGAACCCCCAATCGTTTTGATATTATCTTTTTTTTTCGTTCTGTTGTCGGCACTCATATATGACGTAGCCAGCTTTCTTTTGGTGACCCGTTTTTCCCCAGTACCTGGTTTTTATCATTATTACCGAAGATAAGCTGGGAATATTTTGTCCTATTCCTCTCGACATGACAATGTTGAGAGGAACCTCATGATATGCCAACATTTTTTGAAGAGGGATATTTTAACAACTGCTATTTTGATATTCAAGAGACTCACCTTGTTGACTTGACGCTGTAATTTAGTGATCGTTGCTCGATCGCGTTGTGCCGCTGCTCGTTCGTTCACCAATATTTTCTCGAGTTCCTGAACCCTCTCTTCCAAGCTCTCCTGTAAAAAAGCACAAAGCAAAAAATGTTGAGTCTCGAATTGTTAAAGTTTAACAAGAAATTATGTTCGATCTATATACGGTTCCGGCATAATTGGAATTATCAAAGGATAAGGTATGATATTTGGATGGCTGCAAACGCAATGGTAATCGAAGGGTAGTTTCCGGTAGAGGTACTCCGATTTCGCCGAGCAAGTATCGAAGCCATTCGATTCTCTACTCATCCCGCGTCCACCTCTCGGTACTTATACACTATCCTATAAACGTTAGTCCCACAGTTTCGTAAGCATCACTGGAGAGAAGCATTGTTCCAGCGCGGAAGGTCTCGCGCTTCTGCGGGGGATGCTTTCGTATGCAGGGTCACGTACTCTCGATTCACCCTCGAATCGCACCGAGCACGTTTTACTACTCCTCGTGCAGGCGCGTGCTTCCACTGCTGCTGCAGCAGCAACCTCTGCCCTTCGCGTGTGGCCGAACGTTGCTCTCGGCACACCCCTCTCTCTTGGATGAAAGGGTTCGCCGGAACTCCGGAGCACCCTCTTTCGCACGCGAAAACATTACCTACCTCGGCACCATTTTCAACTCGCAGTCTTTCACCGCGCCCGTTCAATCGTTGATCGTGTTTCACTACAATTTTTCATTTATACTTTTATAAATCGTACCCAAATGTTCCTGCTTATTTTTAATACTCGTGTAGTGGTTTAAAATTTTTATTTTCTCAAAAAAAAAAAAAAAAAAAAGAGTAGCAGTGACCCTTTCTAAGGATTGAGACCCAGTCTATCAACCCTCAGGGCTACATTTTGGCAACAGACTCTCCACAAACTTCAACAAGATTCGTCTTTCTCTCTCTGTCTGTTCGCCCTGTAATTGACTATTCTGGCTGTTATATACACCATGCCGCAAGATAGTATGTGTATATACTATACCGGTGAACACAGTTAGTAGGAATTAGTCAAGGGACCCGCCACAGTTCGGGATACCGTACTATCCGCCAGTTTCTCTCATGCTCGATGAGCTCTATCTATATGCAGAAATATTGCCGCTTCCGGCGATACTCCTCGAATTAGAACTGTTGGAGGTTACTTGTCAACGGCGAGGCAGTCACAATGAGGAAACTTGAATAATACCTCCAACTGTATATAGGTATTCTAATCTTTCAACCAGTTGTTGTTATTATCATTATTATTATTATTATTATTATTATTATTATTCAAGTCTCTAATGATTAATTCACATAGATTGTGGAAGGATGGAGTTCCTTCATCTTAATATATATCCGTCGTTATACTAGAGGGTGGGAGGGAAATGAGGAGGGACTTCAATTATCTCGCTCACCGCTTTTCGCCGCGTGCATAAACTAGTTATGTATTTCGTAGAACGTTAGTAGGGAGTAGTATATAGTAACGGAAGGCCCAGCCAATTACTCGACGCGGGATGACACGGAGAGGCACTGTGCATTATCAAAGGGAGCGCGAGAGGAAGGCACTGACTGTGCACCGCCAGTGCATCCGGAAATCTAACACAGGTGATGGAGAGATATAGAAGGATAGATAGAGATAGGGAGAAATCTGCTTCTGGCGTCGCTGTAATACGCATATGTGCACGATGCGTACATCACGCACCGCCGAGCATACGATATGTGTTACTATATCTGCGGAGAATTCGTGCGTCCGACATTAATTGCTCATCTCTCTCGTTGGCAAAACACACATATCCCTTTGGTAACGTCCGGCAAAATTTTTCATCTGTAATAATAATTTGTTGAGATGGAAAAAAATTGCCTTTGAAATGCATTTCGACATGGAAAAAGCTATATATATAATGTATCGAAATGTTTTTTCTTCTTTTTCTTTAATTTTGATATTTCGAGTATTACCTTACGATAAATGTAAACTTTACAGAAAAAGACATAATATGTCGGGATCTTTTTTTTTGTAATAATTTATAAACGAGCAGAAACGGCGTGATCGCATTTTATTCGAAGCGTTTAGTGGGATATAAAAAAAGAGAAATATCCAACGCGCAGATAAAGGGTTGCGAGTGCGAGGGTGATTTATCCGTCGAATTTAACGCACCAAGGGCGTCAAGAGACTCGGACACTTCCCGCTGGTTTCTGGCGCCCGGACTAGCCGTGCCGGAAGGTCCCTCCACCCACAGGAAATCACTGCGATATATTCGAAGATGTATCTTTATATAGAAGGCCAGTATGCACTAGGGCTGTACAGTTGCGCCGTCTTGGCCGGCTAAAAAATCTTATCCGGCTAAGGGACGGTACAGTTTGGCAGGTTAAGCCGTCTTAGCCGCCTAAGATGGTTTGGTAGGCTAAAAATTAGCAGCCTGTTAGCCGGCTAAGATCATTCGGCCGGCTAAAAATTAACCGCAATTTAGCCAGCTATCCATAGGAAGAAGGTACCTAAAAAATTGAATTTTTAGGTTTTTTTTAAAGAAAAAGCTTCATCGATATGTCTCTATAGTTTGTTTAAACCGATATTATTTACATGAATCCCGGGGGAAAAAACCCCGAAAAAACCTCCTGGAAAAAAATCCCGGAAGCATTTCTCCGGGGGTTTTTTTCAGGGGTTTTTTTCGTGGTTTTTTTCGAGGATTTTTTCGGGGTTTTTTTTCGGGGGTTTTTTTCGGGGGTTTTTTTCGGGGGTTTTTTTCGGGGGTTTTTTTCGGGGGTTTTTTTCGGAGGGTTTTTTCGGGGGTTCTTTTCGGGGGTTTTTTTCGGGGGTTTTTTCCGGGGTTTTTTTCCGGGGGTTCTTAGTCGGCTAAGCCGCGGCTAATTCTTAATCGGTCAAACCACCTTAGCCGACTAAGACGGCTTCGCCAGCCAAACTATAATGTCCATTAGCCGGATAAGATTTTTTAGCCGGCTAAAACGGCCCAAATGTACAGCCCTAGAGCTGTACATTTACAATGTAGAGCTGTGGAACTCACGCGTCATGTCCGGCTGCGACACCAAAAGTCAACCCCCGGTGAGAAACTACGCTCTTCTCTTTCTATCTCTCTCCTATAATTCACGACTCTGTACGAAGACTAGGCTCATTCCCCATAGTGAAGCAATTTGCATAGAAGGCTTCCCTGCGGTTTGACAAATCAATTTCGAACCTATTCACAAGACAGCCACGTGCGTGCTACAGCATTTTCTTATCTACAATTTTATTGATAGGGTGGTACAGACACGTTCAATTTTAAGTTAAAAGAATTTTTTTTTTTTATGCTTCTGATAAATTCCAGAATTGACCAACACCCCTTTCGTCGAAACCCCGAACCACGCAAGTATTGGGCATTCAGTTCACGACCAACTTAAAAAATTCCTTTTGTTTTCTTAGCTGATAAATATCGCGTTTGCGTCCTATCTCGGAAACGTGTTTCGAGCTGCCACCGAGGTTAAAGAACAGTAGCACTCGAAGGGGAATTCGATAGGGAACGATATCAATTCCAACGTCGTAAGGTTTGCCTGTGTGGACGGCACTGTCGTTCTATACCCAGTCGATATAGTTTACCGCGCGTACTATACACAATATACTCAAGCGCTCCCGAGGGGATTGATTCGCGCGTGGCGAGACGACCAAGAGCACCCATGGAAGTCAAGGAAACCAGAGACGAGACGACGAACGGAGGGTTGTGGAATGAGGGAAGTAAAGATTACGAGTAGCGAACGGGATTGAGTGAGAGAGGAGAATGAGAAAGAGGGTGAAAGCTCCCCCTCTTAACCTTTCCCGTCTTGTCGACAAGCAGCACGCCGACACGCCACGGAGTCTCCGAGAAATTTTAATTTACGTTTCTTCCTTCCGATCAAACTCTGACCAACTTTCTACCCTTCGGTTTGCCCTTCCGCCTTCCTTGACGCAAATATCGTTTCAACGATTGTTTTGCGCTACAGTCCTCGGCTCTTATCTCGACTTATTAATGTTCTGTTGTGATGATATGTACGGGAGCCACGACACCGGTCGAATAATTCATGCGTCCCCGGAGCCAAAATATTTCTCGAACTTTTCTAGACTCGCGGTCTGGATCCCGAAGGGTGAGAGACTTTGGAGATTCGCCAAGAGACCACCTATATATAATATATATCTGCATACCGTATACACAAGTAGGAACATCCAGGAAAAATATTTTCAGGTATTATATGTATAGTGTCGTGAATGGCCGGAGCGTAAATTATAGATATGTTTGTTCATTCCCTTTCCAATGATCACCACCGAGATATCGGAATTGTCTGCAAACATCTCAGCCATTTTTTCCAATGTCGTCGAACAAATATTCGCCTACTCGTAGAGTCGTGGACCACCGAAGCTTCCTATTAGTTTTTTTCGATATCACTCAACTTTTTGTTCCCAAACAGATTCTACCAACAATGAGAATTTACAGATTTTCCCTGAAGAATATTTATTTTCCTGAGGCATAGACGAATTATTTAAGAGTCCCATGAAATGTCGTAGAGTTTCATCAAGTCCGTGTCTTCCTTTTTTTTCTTTCTCTTATTCGTTTTTTTTTACCGTCGCTTTTTAGACGAATGAAAGCTCTCCTCTCCCTGAAGTTGGGATTTGGTCGGTGCAGCTTTAAAGGCGCACCGAAGGAAGCCCGAAGAACAATGACGGGGGTTATAGAGAGAATGGAGAGGAAAGACTGCGGCAAGGGGATGAAAAGCCGAGGAAGAGGGGAGGAGGGCACGAGCGAGCGAAGCTAATAGAAATGAAGAGCGCTATCGGGGAGACACCCCTGAACTCCTTTACCGCCACTCCTTGGCTCGGGGAATGGTGACGGGCAGGTGCTGCACCGTGGAAGCTTGAAAACTTTAACCCTCCCTCTCTCTCTCTCTCCCTATCTCTCTCTGCATACATATATGTATTGCAAACTCTTGCATCCCATTGCCCTTGCCTCTCCGTCGGTCTCCCTGGCGAAGAAAGCTGGAGAGGGAAGGAAGGAACTCTCTGCCCTCGGAGCGTTATCAAAGTTCCCAAACCTTGAGGAGAATAGAAGTTTCGGGGGTAAACCTTGAGAATTCTAGAGAGTGAATTCAGAATCAGCCTCCCTAGCTTCCTGACTCGCGTTCACACATAATCGACAGAGGCAAAAGTGGAGATATCTCTCGAGGGAGCCGCTCGAGTCTTCGTTTTCCACTTGTACTCGAAGACTATCGTACCGTAGTCTATAGATATACGGTAGAATATCCCATAAGTTGACAGCGTTTCGATTCGTACACTCCTATGGAATCTTACAATAACGAGATTACTCTCAAAGGTTTTTGTATTCATTTCTTCGGGTTTCATCTTCTTTCGTCCAGTTTTGTTATTGTTTGGCCCGTCCTGAGAGAGTACCCTGTATACAGAAAGTGAAAAGGTTGAATGTGCGTCGAGGTGGATCGAATTTATTATCAGTGCCAGTCAGCGATCAAAAGGGAAGGGTCTCTCTCTCTCTCTCGTTTTCCTTTCGTCGTCTCACCGAACACTCTTCAGCTTTCCGAATTGGAATGCGATTGATTCGAGAGACGTTTACCGTTTTAGGGAAATGAAAAAAACGGTAGGGTGGCATAGTCCCAGAACGGTTATCCCCCGAAAAAATAATCCCCTACACGAATATCTTCCGAAAAGATTAACCCCCAAAACGTCAATTTATTAAAATAATGCGAAGCATTGGAATTTTTGATGAAATATCTTTTGTCGGTATGAAATGTTTTTTGCGCGTTGAACATGAATCTGCTGGTCTTTTTGTATATAAGTGTAGTACGACATTTGTATCAGTTTGGTCTAATGGGAAATCGGATTTTTGGGATTAAAATATAAAATATTGGGTTTGAAGCAAAATTAACGTCACATTCGTGATCAAAGGGCCGGATATTTTAATAAAGTGACGTTTCGGGGCTGAACTTTTCAGGGGATATGCGTTTCGGGCGTTACTCTTTTCGGGGGTTAATCGTTCGGGGGTTATGCCACCCTTCCAAAAAAAAACGGCAAATAGGAAAGGGAGCAGGGATTTTTTTTTCTCTTAGAGCTAAAAGTCGGTGTACTCTCAATATCACGTGACTCAAAGTCGGGAAGCATGTAGAAGGGCCTGATCGTTCCTCAAGACTTTCCGAGGGAAGTGATGAATCGAACAGTTAACGAGGGGTTGGTCAATTACCGTGGAACTAGTGGGTCGCCAGACACCTCATCGTGTAACCCAGGAGACTCTCCGCAAAGATAATAAGGAGAGTGATGGCTACGAGTGTGAATATCTAAATATTCAATCGATTAATCCCGCTCCCTTCCGATCGTCGATCAAGTCTGGTTTATCGTAACGAGGTACACGAGAGATGAAGACTCGGAGACGAAAGTGAAGGAAAAGTCGTCTTTTGGGGCTTGGGAAGCGAGAAAGACAGTCTCCTCGAAGAAGGAAGCCCTAATTCGCGAGGGTTCTTCCCCGAGCGTATACCCTCGGACGTTCTTGGTGCTCTCGGCTGACGGCGGTGTTTGGTTTCATTAGCCTCGCTCGCGACGCAGCGTCGAAGTAGAACGAGTTATGGAGGTGTGTCTCTGGAACGTATTAGTCAAGCTGTCCATCGACGTTATCCCCAGTGAGTCTATCCACCATAAATTTTTCGCGTGGACGTCCGTGCCCTCGGTCGCGTGATGGATTATAGCATCATTTTTGTACTTCTGAAAAGGTGAAATTGCATAAGCGCTCATTCATTTTTGAGACTCCGTCCTCGCAATATGTTCCATACCGAAATGTATGTATCCATCGCTCGTCGTAGAAGATGGACAGAAAATTATCTCGGGCAATTCGTAGTTTCGGATAAGGGTAGTGTTTCGCGTTCACGGTTGACGGCGCAAATGGAGGAAGCGAGGGAGGGACGTGCAGCAGGGTCCTCAAGGGTGAGATATAACAGATGAAGGGATCGAGGGGGATGGAAGAAGCGAGATGGGGAGAGAGGGAGAGCGAGAGGGAAATATAATTGGGAGGGAAAGCATTGTGTGCCCACCGTTTCGGTTCTCTTTGTGGGATCAAGGTATTACCGTGCTCGGGCGTTCGGCACGACCACTGCCGGCGTCACCACCGAGGAGAACATCCAGCTTCGTTCGCTCGCTCGCCGCTCTCTTCTCATTGTTGCTAACCCCCGGGGTTTTCGACACACCGGGGCCAGGCAGCCTCTGGGTTTGCTGCCCGGTTTTCGTACCCATTGTGTTACGCTACGTACACTCTGTTCCACGGTATACACGACCACCCTCTCGCGTCACCCTCGTTCTCCACAAGCCAAATGCGGCCAATGCAACAGCACTCTTGTGCGACTGTCTCTTTCTCTCTTCTACTCATACGCGAGGCTTGTTATTTGTTGCCAAACTCTAGAGTAAAACTCGTTGCACATATCATCTACGCGGTATCCAACAGTGAAATCCACGACCCTTCGTCAAAAAGCGTTTTCTCTTGTCGACACAATTAAAGCAAGCCAATTTTTTTACATACTCGCCTATTATTGTTCGTACCGTACCTCAAGATAGTTTTTTAATTATCGAATGTCGGTAGTTCATTTTCCTTCCTAAAGATTACACTTTTCACCTATAAATATCTATCTTTATTTTTACGACCCGAAGATCCTTAAATAAAGCTACTAATTGTAATTACTTCCAGATTAACCAAACTCTTCTTCGTACGATTATGCAGAGTAGAGAGTCTCGGATGGAATGAGTTTTAGTAGTTGTAACAGGACAGTGCACATTACACAGGATATCCCGTTTTGTTGCTCCGCTCGTTCCAAGCGCGACGTACCAGTTTCGGACATAGAGATCCAATAGTCGTAACCGGTAATTCCCACCGGTCCCTCTCGTCTAATACGATATAGAGATAGAGATCGAAAGATATATAATTGACGGTTGCGAGAGCGGAGGAAGGTCGAGATGGAGGAAGTTGAGGGCGAGCAGTCCGTGGAATCTGTTACGCTACGTTAAACTTAACATCGAAATGGTTAGCAGTTAAACTTTACCGGACGGGTGTAAAGTCTCGACTTTGGAGTCTCTTTAACCGAATCTCATTCGAGATCGGGATCATAGAACGTTAATATTTTTTTACTTCCAAAACCGACGTGGTAACGAAAGAACGTCGACTATGAAAACTAAATAATTTACCCCCAACTTTGTGCCACATATTTGTACAAACGTATAAACACACATACACCGGAATCAGTGCACGTCGTAGTATTGCAGTCGAGAGGAATGGTCGCGCGAAGCAGAGGTACCCTAAAGAGATCCTATTTAAATTTCCTCACTGATTACCGAGGGGATTTCCCTGCCAAATACGCTGTGGCACTCACGCGCGTCGGTCTCGTTGGACCCGAATGCAAACACACTGAAAAAAAAATATCCGTCTACGCTCCGGCCTTGATGATCAAGCGAGTTAGAGTACGAGCGAGCTACGGGGACTTTATTCTATACAATTTTCTTCCAATGCCCGATAAAAAAAAACACGTGTTTTGTTTCTCCCTTTGATTTTTAGTACTGTATTTACCGTTCCTTTTTCTTCTGCAGAGTGGATCGATCTTCTCTTATCTCAAATTTCGCATTTAATCTCAAAGTACAAAAGAACCGAAGAACAATGAAAACGAGATAAGACTGAGCTCTAGGTGTACTTTTATGCAGAATTGACTCTCCCGCTCTCTCGTTCACCGACGAGTCAGCAACAACGCCGATGGAAGCCATCAGACCCTCGTTGCACTTCCGAGGAGAGCAACAGACGGACGCTCGTGCATCGAACGAGTTGTCGAGACGAGCGAGTGTGGCGAGCGAGGAAAAGAGAGGTGAATATTCCCGTCAGGAGCAGTGACCTTGCGTCCGAGAGTACCGGAGAACAGTATATATGAGAGAGAGGGAAAGTGACGAGACCGGAAGAGGAGACGCGAAACCGGTGCACCTGAGTCATATACGTCAATAGGTAAGTTTTATTACATTTGGCACCATACTCGAATTCATTTCTGTTGCACAATTTATTCGCGATTAGTAGATTTGCCGATATCACTCGAGTAGTCCGTGGTAACAATGCAGTTACCGTAACTGGTATATTTGCCAGTGATTAGTGAGCTCTCGAGAACAGTGCGGGAGAGTCTATATATCTATCGTAAGATAGATGTCGTGCAAGCGTTCTACGCTTTTACGTGTATAGACTGCCGATAGTCACAAGGGCGTAAATTTTATATTGAAAGATAGGAGTTACGCCCCTTTTTATTATTCGGCTTCCGATATAGGAAAGTATGTGTATGGCTTTAGCGCATAGCATATAATTATTGCCGAGTTGCGTTCAACTTGACGATAGTGTGTCGGTCGTTCGTGTGAATAAGAAAGTCTCTGACGGCTACTGAATACTTCTCTCCTTGCACACACACACACACACACACACAGAGACACATATAAGCTCTGTGTATATCTTTTCCCGTTGGTACAAAATTGAGGTCTGCTTGTGTATAGTTTACATTCACTGGCTTTCGCTGCTCTTGCAGCTATTTCGTTATCGTTAAGTAGCAATACCGGCTGCAACGTACTCTTTTGTAGTAAAAAAAAAACCTTAATTTGGAAACGAAATAATTTAGGACAGGTTCTATCTACTCGAGAATTCTGTACGGTATCTTAGGTGTGAACAATTTTTTCTAGGCGAGTGATATGAATCAGCTGGAAAACCAGTTAATCAACGAGACGCGAAACATCTAGTGCCTCGTTAAATCCACCCCCGCGTCTAATTTTAATTGTTATCGGAGAAGCTATTGCCAATCTATCGGCTGTCTTCGCTCGTATAATTTGCCTATCGATGCAGGAGAGAGACACTCCTATCATGCACTTTCCACCCGTTCTCTTTCTTTTGTCCCTTCCCTTTTTTTTGTACTCGTCCCTCGTTCAGAGTCTAGTTACCGGTCTATACAGCGGAGACGATAGAGTGGAGTCAGGAAAACTTGGTCGTACTATATAGCACACGACGAGTAATCGTCTCGCTCGATTGGCTTCTCTCCTACGTAATTTTCGAGCCCACAGGAGAACAGACTACGCTGCTTGTTCTTCTTCTTCTTCTTCTTCTTCTTTCTCCTCCTCTTCCAGCTAGTATCGCTTAGCGAGCCTCTATTATCCGCCCAATCCCCTTTTCTTCGTGTTCCTTCTGCCTCCTCGAACTTGCCTTTCTCGCCTTCTTGTCATCCGTAGACAATCTTCGACACGCGAGAACTGCCCTGCTGTGCAACAGCCTGTTCTCAATGATATAGAACGTTAAGATTATTCGTAAGGAGAGAAAAATGTCTAGCGAGATTGTAACTTGGAGGGTCCAAGTTCGCTTCGCTAGATAATTCAGAAACTCGTGGACTAGCCATCGGTGCTCATCGATCCGCGGACTGAATATACATTGGTTATACGCTCTGTCCTAAGTACATATTATACATTTCTTTCGGAATAGGAAAATCGTTCCCTCGGGAGCTTAACCAGAGGGAGAGTCTGTCGAGTCGTAGTCTCAACCAGTTCGAGACAGTTTGCTTCCGTTTAATATGAAATTTCGTCCATGTCCCTGGGTAACTCCCTCCCGTCTTCGTCGTCGGAGGCTGAACGATGAAGGCTCTTCCTCCTGTTCTCATCTCTGTCTTGTATTTCCCCTCTAAGGTTGTGCACGACTACCCCCGACCACACACAGCATACACTCCATTCACCGAGCTAAGCGTTCCTCCTCTCGTGAAAACGATTGCTCCCACGTGAGAGATGTCTGGCTCATTAGGCATTCCTTCGGTCTGTGCCCTTCCCGAGGAACTTTCTGTCCGTGTGGGTCTACGTATGGAATTACTTTACTCACTCCACCTTTGCCGCTCTTCGCGTCCTTGTCAGATCTCTCGAATATCTCCAATATCCACCATATCAGCTTTATTTATTTCTTTAATCCTTTACCTGATTCCTAGAATTTGAGAGTCGTCGGACGGTCTTCTATGTTAATTATATTTATAATTTAAACGTATTTTGGCTAATAAGCGCGAAACCGTGAACCTTACATTACAGTAGAAGTGTGTATATGGGGAGGTTATAATAACAAGTATAAACGATCGTTCCGATAAATGCTCGGGGCTTAATAAGAAGGTAATGCATCCGGTCTTGCCTTAAATTCACGATGCCGAGTTCGCCACCGTGATACGTGCTGCTGCACTACCGAGACCTTGGATGCACCGCGGCAGCAGCATCATAATGCAATTACCATGAAGGAGGTTCCCTCACACTTTTACTATATTGAAGCTTCTCGCGATCCCTCGAGATATCTTGTACAGTTGGCACACCCATACGAGATATCCTCGCGGCAGCTTCTATCTCGCGTTAATTGTTCAACAAATTGTGCACTATCCCTGGTGCGCCAGAGCACGTTCTACACGGAGTTTGATCGAGCGTGTGCATTGCAAACATTATTGCTTTAGTACTGCTGAGAGTATGAGCTCTTCTCGAGAATACGACGCCGCGGAAACTTGAGATGGAATTTTGTAGTTTCTATACGACCGCGGGAGTCGCAACGTTAGTGAAATAGTTGGGATATATCTGTCTCGTAGCAACATATTTTTAAGGCATTTCTTAATCTCTGTCTCAATCTCTGAAGAAGAAAAAGCAAGAAAAATTGTCAACAAACCTTTTTACCAAATGCACACAAAAAAGTCGTGATACTAATTGCCATCGATAGGAACAAAATAGTAACGACAGTAACGTATCTCCCTCTCTCTCTCAAGCCCCATCTGCCGCTGCACATCGGTAGTTGCACCGCTGTTGCAACGAATGAGGTAATTAATTGAAACCCTGAGAAATACGCGACGATACTTGGCCGATGAAGAAGGTAATTAATTAGATGTTCAATTTAGATTCGGCCGTTCGAAAAGGATTAAATAGTGAGAAAGAAAGGCTCTTTGCCTTTCTTTATCTCACCGAAGTGTTCACAGAGACAGAAAATGTAGTTCGTCTCTCATACTTTTTTCTTTCTCCTTCTCTCCCCTCCCCCCCCCCCCCCTCGCAGAATGTTAATTACCCGCGTGCCGTCGTGGCCTCGACCGTCGTCCACTTCGTGCGGAGAACTCTCGCGCTGCAAGAGTCGTTTATTCTTCGTTCCGTACTTTCATCCTATGTCGCCCTTCTCTCTCTCTCTCCTTCCTTCGAGAGCTTATTTTTTCGCGGACAAGTTTAATTATGCCTGCCGGTGGTTAAAACGTGCCTCGGTCACTGCCGCTGCTGTACACACTGGTTCCCTTGCCCCGGAAAGCCATGACCGCGAGAAAGATGGATATAGGAAAAACGTAACAAAATGAGAAGAGGAAGAACGGAACGATACTTGAGAAATAAAATAATGAAAAAAGAGGAAAACGTGGTTACGCGGGCCCATAGACACGCGATTCCGACACAACTCACTGTACCGATGGACCCGCGAATGTACAAGGTATATAAGCCAATGTATTGTATATATATTATTGCTTTGCCGCGTATATAATACCGAAGCTGTATCTTTATTTCTGTATGTGCGCTCGTTAGTTATTTTTATTCGGCACGATCTTTGTATACACATTAAGCTGTTACTGCCTACTGCATCGCATCCAGCCATCAAAGAACGCTCGTTCGTCATTCGCTAATGAAGACATTCAATTAAGTATGCTAATTGATTCGACATACTGTCGCCTCGCTATGTACAGTCGGTCGTCTTGTTCTGTCGTGTTCCCACTCCATTGCTCACGTATAGATGAATGAGTTCAAGTTTTCTCTGGGCAATGAAATTTCATAGTTTAATCCATTTGGATCTTTTGTTTATTTCTTTATTATAAATTGGATTAAGTGCGGAAGCAGCAATCTCCGAGAGTGGCTAATAAATTTGTCATTGTTCAAGATCCCGGTCAGAAGCGTGTTACCGATCGTGTATTATACAGGAAAGCAGAGAGGAAAGGTCATGTGTTCGGACAATGTCCTGTAACAGGGTTTAGCCGGCATTCTCCTGTCGCTACCGGTGATGCTGATGCTATACCTACGTCGTCGTGCTCGTAAATCCTGTCGAAGATCCTCGCCCGAAGGATCGCCTAACTACTTGGGATTTGGCCGGCGGCCCGAGACCGTGAGCAGCGAGCGAAGCCGTTAGGGGTTGCCTGCCTGCTAACGACATCCATTAGCCAACAGCGAATATCTACTGTCGGGAACCGAGAAATGCCCACCTATCGTATCCTTGAGAGCTCTCGAGTCAGCAGTATCGCGGTCAACTGGACAAACTCCAGATGATCTCTTTCATATCGACAATAGCAACGAGAAAAGTTGAGGAAGTTAAACCATGTGTTTTTATTTTTTAGGTATAGGATTATTGGGAGGGATTATGTGGTAAAAGGATTAGAGAGGCGCCTCCGCGGGAACGCGAGCACCTGGACGAAATTGTTTCTATTACGTTCGAGCTCTGTATAACGACACACCTTTCCTGGTAGTCTTGCCATTCCCTCTTGTTTCTTCTCTATTCCACGGTTAAGTGAAAGAATAAAGCCGGCCCATGTAAAAAGAGGATAACCCGGACATCTCGAGGGACTTTGGGGAAAATCCTACCATCCACGCGCAGCGTCGCCCGCTTTCCTCTCGTCCATTTACTTCACACTCACAACCCAGTGTGCGAGATTCTCGTGCCGCATGGAAAAGCTGTCGGATGTATAGATAAAACATTCTTAAAAAAAAATAACCGACAAAGAAGGATAAGAGCAAAAGTGTGCAAATATATATATATATTTACTTTTTTTTTTCTAGAGCCCCTTCAAGGATAAAACAGCACATCATTGACGGGCTGTGTTCAAAAGGAAATTGAGCAAGATAAACTCGACAACGTTCTATGTATTATGGAATCACAATGCACCATAAGAGAACCTTGAAAATAAAGGACGGTTTTTTAAAATGTGCATACTAGAATAGCATAGCGAAATTTAATAAATTATTGGATAGGACGGCACTGCGATCGTAAGTACGCTTTTCAAGCTGAAAGTTCTTATTCCCATATCCCCCCGAGCATCGTCGTTAAATCTCTTGCAGGCCAGAAGCAGGCCCGTCCCTTAGCTTCTTCCCTTCATGGCTCGCTTATTTCCTCCGCCTTTTGCCTGCCTGTCGTTCGCAGCTTGCGAATTTCGAGCCGACGATGACGACGGGATAGGAGAGTTGTTGTAGATATCTCTCGTGATAAGGGTACACACAAGACCCTCTAGTCGTTGCCCTCTTCGTTCGCGAGGATTCGAAACTTTTGCGCAACTTGCCTCCTATCTGCAGCAGCAGCCGCCGCCGCCGCAGCAGCAGCAGGATGAACATTCCTATAGTTTCTTGATGCCAAGAAGTCGGCGTAGAATCGAGGTTCAAGCTTCCCCGGATCTCATCAGCCCGCAGGACGTTTAATTACACGGGTTTACCGACGTCGAGGCACACGTCTCGAGATCAGAAATGGATTGAAAAAGAAAGGAAAACGATTAAAAAGAAGATATGAGACACCTGCACCTGTCGAAGCGGCACGAGGCAAAGCCAACGTATTTTCCATCATCCCCACATCGCTCGCACACCCCCTAAAATTTTTCTCTATTTAATACGGGCTGCTTCTGCAAGGTGTACAGACAAGAGACAGCTGACCGGAGAAGTTTCAAGAGTATACGAAGGATCAAGAGGAGTGACAAATAAAAATAATAAACTTAAAAACACATCTCTTGCTTCGTCGAGCTCTTCTCGTCGAGACAACTGGTGAATGAACTTGCCAGTGAGAGATCACGAGAAGGAGAGAATAAAGAAGGAATCGCTTCGATGCACCAGCCGGTTTCTTTCGGTTCCAGGTGCCCGAGAACAGCACGCGCCCGCAGCTCGTTTCTCTCTCGTTCCCCTTTCGAGCATCGACTTTGATGGCCGTCGAGAGGAGTCGAAAATAAGGCGAAGGGAAAGTTGTGAATGGGTCGGCCACTTCGAGATCTCAACCGAGTTCATTGAAAATAATTTTTTTTCAAAGAATATTACGAACAGCGACTTAATATTGTCAGCTTGGACAAAAAATGTTTTAAAAATCATAAACCTAGCGGATAGTGCAATTCCCTTGATTGTAGAAAAAGCGATTATCCATAGGACGATGAGTCGTCGATTCGCCAATATGTGTTTATATATATCAATGTGTCATTGCGCAGAGTTGGTGAAAAAGTGCGGTGCAAAAACAATCGTGCAGAGAAGCTTCGATTGTGAGATTATGATATACGAGGGTCAATACTTCTTCGAAGTCACGACAGTAATTTGTATCCAACTGTAGCAATCGGTGAGTCTTCGATATTTTTTTTTCTGTAAACCATTTCAATGTTATAAGTATAATCGATCTTCAAACAGATCGTATAACAATATAAACTTATGGAAATAATTCGGGAAAAGCAAGCATTGACGGGGAGAGCCTTAAATGAATTTGATTGGATATAAAAACATTTATTTTAAATATCCGGTTGGATTAATAATGAATCCATTGAAACGTCGAGAGTAACATGGGAACATTCCCTAAGCGTCACATCGTACAGAATCGCCTGTCGTTTTGTGCTTTGGTTTTTTTCTCATTTAATTTTTATCGTTGAAATATTATATGGAGGTATGACGAGACAGGGGGCGAGGGATGGGAGATGTGGTTAACAGGGTGGAAATTGGCATTTTCGGAATACGTAGGACAGATAACGCTTGTATGAAAAGCGTAGACCGACGCTTTTGGTAGATCGGAAAGAGGATGAGAGTGGCGTTGTACGAGTGCGGAGGGTGCGACTGAGGGTTGAATAAGCGGACAGGGAGAGAGAAAAAGAGGGGCACAGAGGTAGACGCCGGCGCCGGAGCCGGAGCTTGCTCTCGTCACGAACGTAGACACTATCTAGGACTGAGGACAGCAACGATACTTCTTCACCCTCCACACACTTTTGCTGGCCACTGTGCGCTCTCTCTCGCTCTGTTATTATACATACGCACACTCTCTTGTTCGTCTCATCCTCGTCATTCTGCTTTCTCGAGCAGCCACCCGGATACCGTGATAAGGGTCGTCTCGTAGAAACCGACGAAGAAGGATAGGAAAATTTGTGGTCCTACTCTCGATATCAAAATAACATAAACATTTTTGACGTTCAATTAACACTTTATTGAGAATCTAAAGGCGTTAAATGAAAAAGAGGACGCACTCTCGTGAAACTACCTCGTGAAAGGTTAATCAAATGACTATTGGTATCAATTTTTTTTTCCTCACTGTAAATAGGGAAAGTTTAATTCGTCTATAAAATGGATTCACGCGGAGCTCGGGGATAACGAAGTAGAAAAAAGAGGAAGTGGGAGTCTGCAGAGTGAAACCTGAGGGGGGTAGAGAGCGCGGCGCCAGGGCGCCGTGGCACTTTGCCGCTTCGACGGCTTACCAACTTCCACGTCCGTGCTATCCGCGCCTCACCGGCGTCGCAACCCCCGATGGACTCTCGCTGACTCGAAGTAGCCAATTAAAATCTATCCCTCTTCTCTATATCCCGCTGCGTTACGTATTACGCGCTGTTAGAGGTTTCTCCTTCTTTTGGCTTCGCTATACTATACCTCGTCGTACCTTGCTAACGAATAGTATCCGTTTTCTTTGTCTATATTTCGTTCGATACACCCATCACTCGGTATTAGTTTCAATTATGCAGTAAAATAAAAAGTTATAGTTTGAATTTGATGTTCAATCGATATAGCCATGTGCCGATAAATTTTATCGTAATTTCCCACGCTGTCTGGAATGTAAGCGACAAAGGATATTGGAGTAGCCTGACGGATGCTGTCTGCTTCCAGCTTTCAACTCGACGCAGAGTGTTCTCCGAAAGGGGACCGTGTAATAAATTTTAATTAGCCATTATTACAGAGACTTGTAAGCAGTACATTTCTTCCCTTGTCTTTGTTAATCTCAGTCGAGTCTGAAACGAGGTTTTTCCATTAAAAATACACACGGAGCCAAGTACAAAAATTTACCTATACTAATCCAGTTTCGTCACAATAAAGATGAAATTTATATATCGATTTAGCATGAGATTTCACCGAATCCCCCGTGATATTTTTGTAAACTTCAGATTGAATTGATATGACGAACAATTAGCCTTATACAAATTGATTAATTTTTCCATCCGACGGATATTGTATTTTTCTACGTAAAACATCTATGCACGCATGACCAATGCCAAAGGTCGTAAATAATGTCGAGTCTCGCGATCACGTTTGCATTGCGCGGATTATAATTCCTCCCTCTCTTCTTCCTCCCGCTCTCTTCTCGTTCGTTCTGGCTGGTACCTCGACCGCTTTGCTACATATTTTACCGATAATCTCGCTATCTACGGTTCTTATTTATTGGCTACCGTGGCACCGAGCTACGAGAATACAGTATACCTCCATACACGCGCGCCAGTATTTATTTATGTTATACAGATGTGCGCACACGTATAGCTCGAGCCGTAAGCAAGCGGATAATTCGTAATGGAGTTGCAGACCCGAGGCAATGTGTGTACACGTCGTTCCATCTCTGGCTTAAATGTGTGCTTGAATAAACCGTCCAGATAATTTTTTCGCGACGCCGCGAGCTCGCGCCAGAGATTTATCTTGATCCCACTTACATATAGCCCCCTGCCAGAGCCCCGCTGTTGGTATACAGTTCTTACCCCACGGGATACTCTCTGTCCTCAACCGGGGCTCAACTACCTCGATCGGGAGATGAAGTTCCCGATCATCGTGCTCCGCGATCTAGGCTGCATACTTTATAATATATATCATTAGTCTATGCACACACGACACAGACCATATTTTGCAATGAATAACGTAATTAATCTCACGGTTCATGGCTAATAATGTGTTCTCAGAAAAATATCTATTGCGGCTAAATAGAAAAAAAAAAAAAATGCCTTGCTTTCCCTTTCATTCTATGTTGAACATCCTCCTGTTAATAGAAAACAATGCATTACTACATGCAACACTTACTACATGAAGTAGTAAATGTTAGTAGAGATATTTTTATAGCAATCATTCAATCGTCGCGGATTATTGTTCGTGTTTACAATTTGTAAACAATTCTGGGGCGCGTAAAGCGCTGTTAGATGCTATAAACGCGATATATTTTCCGCGAAACGAACGTGACCCAGGGCTCTTAGACTGTTAGATATTCCGAAGTCGTTTTCCCATTGCCAAGGCACTGGTTATCCTCGTGCTTTTGCTGCTTGAGGCCAGAACGCGTGAAACCATCTCGGTCGAGACTCTTCCTCTCCGTCTTGGGCTCCGTCGTTGCTGAAACCACTACGTGTCTACTGCGTCCCGGCACGCAACACCACTCTTCGTCGTACTTTGTGCTACGAGCGTGCAGTTCGTCTCATCTACGTGGTTCTTCTTCCTCATCGTTATATCTCATGTAGCTCTTATTTTATTTTGGTCTATGCTTTCATGTACCTCTTCGTTTCTCTTCTCCCTCCCGTGATCGTGAGAGTGAACCTCGAGAGACAAATGAAGCGGTAGTAATATTAGCAAGAGAATCGGAGAAAAGGCGAAATTTTAGCTTTGAAAATGCCCAGAGGCTTTCATCGAACGACTCTTCTTTCTCTCAAAATTGTTAGTAATTTTATGCCATTTTCCATGTTAATTCGTATTCATCAGGATCTATCCGCAGGTTCGACAGGTCGTCGAGCTTTGTCGAATTGTTAGAAAATATACGCGAGGAATTTTTTTCTATTCAAACATCAAAGTACGCAAAAATAAAGAGAGGTAACTTATCGCGATATTATTATTTCCACGTCGGTAACGCTTTACGAAAGCTATATGCGCAGCTCGCCATGTGGCGCCGTTACAAAGGTTAATTAAGCGCCCGTTATAGCAAAATTCGTTTTGTCAACCGAGTTGAAAGCCGAAACTTTTTATTTGTAAACATTTGTAAACGTTGGTAAACGGAATTCTATAAAAATTTTGAGACGTACGATTTATTAGGAATGTTCGTAGCATTGTTCTATTTAAAAGAATGCAACGGGTAAATCTGCAGAAAATCATTCTTTCTCAAAAAGCAGTTTTTCTATTAAATAAAAAAGAAAGTTAAATCGTTTAATTTCTCACGGTTTTGGGCCTGCCGTCACCGAATTCACATGGACATCGTTTCGGTGGGATAATAGGAGCAGACATTCGCGCGGATGCACGATGTATCTATATCTACAGCCTCATGTGTTGCATGCACAGTGATATTACCGTGCAGCGGGGTGACTTGTGTACATATATAAACAAAAAGTTACCTACGTATGCACAGCCGAAGGGAGTAGACGCTGAGCTGGCAGTTAACGCGTGTCGACATCGAACGGACGAATGCCCGGCAGTTATGAACGATATATATATATATATATATATATACATATACATATAAGTACACACGCCTCCGGGAAACGGTATATATATGTATACAGGGCGCGTTGGCATATCGTACAAAGTCATTCGTGCATCCATTTCTCGTCTGTACGCGCATTTCGCAGCGTATATCGTTCTTTTTCACCTTTTTTTTCCTTTTTTTAAGCCCACTGCTGTCCAGACTCTTTCCAGGACAGTCTGGACATCGGGCGACGGTATATACAGGCGGTTGAAGCATTGACTGGCCACTCATCGATTCTGTCAGTCAGAAACTCAGCCTCGCGAAAATTTCCTTTCTGTCTTGCGAACTCTATCCACCTTCTTTTTTTATCAATTATATTTGTGCACTTTGTTGGGAACACGACAAAAAAAAACGTGACTGACAAACAGGACGTAGACGCCCTTTGACCGTGAAATTGGAATCGCTGAGGTCAACAGACAAAAATTACGTGTCGTGGGTACGTATGTTTTTTTTTTTGCCTGGCGCCGGACTCGCCTGGACAACGAATATTTTTCCCAATTCTTTTTTTTTTCAAGTCTACGAAGCAGACCATCGTATTGCGAGGCTCTTTTTATCCGGAAAGAGGTCCTTGCGCGAAAATGTACTCGATAAATTCCCGATGCACAGCTTACCTCGTAGACTGTATGTATATATATATATATGTATAACGCGAAGGAAGAAGAGAGAGATCCAGTTTTCCTTCGATATCTCCTCTGTTTATCTCGTCGAACCTGCAGATTCTTCCGAGTACATTTTATCTCTCTTGGTTTGCTATAAAGGTTCGGGTTCTCTTTTCTCAGTACATTGGGACGACCGAAGAGATCATTTACGACGTCTAGACCGCAAAAGTTCTGGTTCGCTTTGCGAACAGCATTCGAATACTTTTATCATTCCACTCGAATCCACCAAGTCTCATTTTCCTTCCCTTCTCGTAGCTTCAATCGGTCCATTGTTTCGTTGCTCCATTAATTAATCGAGCTTTTCTTTTGTTTTTTTTCTTTCACACTGGCTCAACTTTCATTTTAATCGTGATCATTAATCTTCTCAAATCTCTTCGGAACTCCTTCCGTTCATTATCGTTTACTGACGATCGAATTAAGTGAGTCATTGAACGCTATTTATCCTTCATTAGAGGCGTCGGCGATGGAAAACCTCGTAACGATTGTTTTATTATTATTATTACTTTTCAGTCTTTGACATAGTCGAAGGCTTCTTCGTGGGCGAGGGTGCGGGAAAATTGTGTACGTAATAGTATAGTTTTGACGCGGTTGGATTGCGCGGCGAGTTTCTAAAGCTACGCGACAGTCGCGCTGCTTTTCGACTGTCATTAAGGTTTAACTTGACATAACGTCCTCACCCACGCTACTCGTCATCGCGATATAATGTACAAGCCTCTACTCTTGTTCCTCCGCGTCTCCGGGCTTCCTTTCCCTTCGTGCTTCGTGTCTATGGCTTTGTTTAAGGGCCCTTCGTCACGACACTATGTACCGTCGTGTATATAATCGCTCCTATGTGGCTCAACCGCATCTCCACCACCGGCAGACGCTCCCATTGGTTATTCATAGACAATTATTATGCGAGACATAAGCGAACGTTAGCTGTACACCGAGACATCTAAATGGTAATTTGGAAGACGTACACATGGTCTGCGATATTCTGAGATGACAAGGCATTTTTATTTTTTACTTCTTTTCAACACTGTAATACTGCCTACAAGTTTCTAATTCTTGCAATATTCAAGCAATTTTCAAAGAATATTTTGATTTTATAGATGAGGCCAAAATTGATTAAAATTATCTGTATAATTGTTTATAGCATAAATAAGAGAACCATTTACGACGCGTGTTTTGTTAATTTTGTATCTCGAATATCCGAACGTCCTCGTTTAGATAACCTCGTGTGTTCCAAGACCCGGCAGAGTTTCACTCTTCGCCTACGAGTTTTACGTAGGCCGTGTACCCGAACAGTTGGCCGAACGACTCTCTTTTCTCTCCGTTCTTCATTTATAAATTCAGTCGCGAACGATTGTAATACCGTGCACAAGAAGGAATCATTCGGCTCTTTCAATTATTACAATTGCCCAAATATTCGCTCTCAAAGCTTTACAGTCTTTCCCGTCGATAGTATTTAATACTCTTAGTTATATGAAACGAGGCGGAGAGTTAAACGTACGAGTGAATCCTCGGCGTTAGCGGCTAAAAGTGTTCGTAAACTCGAACTCTTGTCTGCGGTGAAGCAGCTAGCAAAAACGCAGGATAAATATATGCTAATTGCTCTCTCGCCCAGCGAGAGGCAAGCAGGCCCGAGTAATGTAATTAACTGTTGCAAAAGTTTGTGTCGATTAAATTGGCACGAATTAGAACGTCTCTCCCATCACTTCTCTGCGTATATACCTACATATGTGAATTCTCTGAAGCTTTGTAGTTTTTACGAAAATCCCAAAACAAAACCCGCAGAATATTTCCTTCCATTTCATTGCAACATCATCATAAACGAATTCTCTAGCTCTAAAGCAAAGCACAATCCCTCGTCACACTTGACGGGGACAGTTAATAATTAACGTAATGAAATTTTCCAATTTCAGATGAAAGGGGATTACAGAAGCCGAAAAGTCTGTGTCCCGAATGTGACGTTGAGTGCTCAGTTATCCGTCCTGGGGAGAGGGAGAGAGAGAGAGAGAGAGAGGGGTGGGGGGAGTCATAGGCTTGAATATTATGCTTTTATCCCGTTGAAGTAACCGTCGAGGCGTATTAATAATTCCACGCAGGATAGCAGGTTTCATCGAGTCTTCAGATTTAACGCTATCGTTCCCGAGCGGAAGAGAGGGCACCTCAAGAATTACGCTGAGGCGAACAAAACGTCGTTAATTTTGGCATAATCTCTCCAAGACCTATAGCTCTTACCTTCGCGTCGACGTTTCTCATCGAAAGTTAAAGGGAGAAAGGAGCATCAAGCGGCTTTCAATTTAATATGGAAATCTCTGCCAAGACCTCGCCCTATCGAGAAAATCAATTACGCACGATGAATACAACATGAAGGGGGGTTAAAAAGGGTTTTCTCGGGATAGAGATTCGATCGCACCCCCAGTCCGCGAATCATGCTCGCCCATCGTTACGTAGCATAATTCTGTCGTTCAATTCCCTATGCGCGTGTGTATACGTCGATGGTGTTGTGTACACATCGAATCAATGAATTTCACCCCGTGGCGCGTAATCAGAACCCTCGCTCCTCCACATAATTAATCGGTCAATTTACACCTGTAATTAAACTCGTCGGGGGACGACAGAGGGACGTTCGGTAGCCTGCGAGGAATCCTAATTAACTTGCAATGAGCACTGCTATAAAAAAAAAAAAGAATCTCTAAGGCGTAATAAAATCCAAAGACCGCAAGTTGTAGGAAGACCGTTCAGTCTACTTTCGCAATCATATTTTGGGATCGTTTTTTAAATAATTGGACTCACCTTCGCCGGATCCGATTTTTCCGTTTGCTCTGTAAAAGTCTGTGAACCTCTGGAGATCGTATTGTTTCGTTTTCCGGTTGTCGAATTAGTCATTGTGTTAGTAGTCGTGCCATCCTGCGACGGTCGTACGAATTCGATTCTTCCACCCTCGACGACGATGTTGGGGGCTGGTGGAAAATTCTCGGTGTTACCGACTGCATCGTAGTAGCCGAGGAGACCCGCTTTCTCGCCGTACAGGGGATGAATTTGTCTGCAACAGCCGGTAACGAAGGGTGTGAACTTTGTAGCATCAACCGCTAAACCCTAGCATAACGAATTCTCCTCTTGTTCGACAGTGTCGCCGGTCGATAAACAGGTGTAGTTTTCTTTTTTTTCTTACCTTGGGGATGGCACGGGGCGCGGTTTGTCCAGCGCCAAGTCAGAGCTTAAGGGTGAGTCCGGGCCGCGGCCGCTGGAAGCCCTGCGCAAAACAAAAACCAATAACCGTATTATAATGTATATTTTCTACGTGCGTACATTTGTGTGTGTGTGTGTATATGAATATATAATCGGATTAGTCGGTTTCAAAGGGGATCACATGAGCATTATAGCAATGGAGTTTCCTCCGGCGATGACCGGAGCAACGACGCATTATGTGCCAGGTCACCGGCCTCTTTGCTCTACGCTAGCATAGATTATTATTTTCCGTCATGTTTATTTTCACGCAGCGATTGTAATTTATATTTTTTATTATTCGCCGCAGAAGAGAAGCTTGGAGTGGCGAGGGGGTTACGAATGCGAAACAAAGGAGGACGAGTACTCTCTGGCAATTCGTTTTTCCTGGCCTCATTAGTAACTTCGAGTGTTTTCGGCGGAGGGAAGAGATAGCCGAGTGAGCGAAATAAGAGACGAGTGGGAAGAAAAGAGGGAAAGGCTGGATGGGATTGCCCGGCGGCCACCTCTTCACCCCCTTTTTCCTGTATATCTCTCTGCACCGCGATACTTATACTCTCGAAACTCTTCAACCTACTAGTCGACTGAGCCGAGATAGTGGCTGAGCAGGATAGTTGCAACGCACCGGGAGAGGCGGAGGGCAAAGTGCTCGATCGATTTTAGCCACTGGGGAGTTTTCAACTCCCGCAACCAAGCAACCGAAATGCAAGAATAAAATAACTTTTAGTCCCGATGCCTCGGGGGGGGGGGGGAGCATTTTATAGCGTACGAACCGAGAAACCCAGTGGCTTCGTGCCCGGAAAATAAACGGCTTTACTCGAGAGAAAGCTTTACCCTCGGACTCTCCGGACCGCGCAAACATAACACTTCGAGGAACAAATTTTTTTTAATTAACCGTAGCATTCGAGGCAGTGTCTAATGAAATTCAATGGAAATTTAGAGAAATGGCGAGCGAGGCTGGAGTGTATCGAATAAGCTTTTTTTATTCAATTAGACTTATCACAGCTCGCGATAAAGAAAAGGAATATAATATTATTCATAACTCGTCTAATACAAGACTCAGTTCGATTTCTACGTTCCAGAATTTCTCAAGATTGTTGGGTGGACTTGTCGCGCTGTCCATTGTATAATACCCCCATTGTACGTTCATGCCGCAACTCTCCCGTAAATATTGGCATATACACACGTCTCTAACTCGTTCATTGTGCGCCTCGGACAATGGGGCCCACGGTCGAACGATAAGCGACGATAATCGCGCCAACTCCACACAAGAAATATATCAAAGGGAGTGTCTCTTATTTTTTTTTTACTCTCGATATATATCCGCGCGGAGTGGAAGTCCTATCCCATTTCGGTGTTGGCGAAATACTCTGCTTTTCATCAATCTCTGTGAGACGACAGAGAGGGGGATTTTCAATTTTTCGCAATCCTTTCGCAATCTCGTGATTAAAGCGCACTCGTTTCTGTAGCAAGTCATCCCTCTGCTCTACTGTGTTCTATCGCCCGTATTTTGTCATCGCGTGATGACAGCAGCTCTGATTATTTTTTTTCTCAACGCGTACTTTGACAATACCCTAAAGAAAATATATACGAGAAACAGAGTGGCAAACTTCCAATCACTCTTAAAATTCTTTATTTATTGTATTAAAAAAAGGAATTCTTGCCGGACTCAAATCTTTAAATCTTTCATATTAACTGAAATAAATAGATTTCAAAAGTCGATTCACTAAAAATTAGAACGATGACGTAAATAGCTTTGTAGGATCTTTCATTCAAGCGCATTAAATATGCCTTCACATTTCTTCATTTTTTTTCCTATTTTTTCTCTAATTCGCGACCTGTTGGATAGTCAATGAAGAGGCACTTTGCTCGCTCACGATCAAGCGCCGCTTTTGCATCGAACACAACAGGCAACGAGCCTTTGGAATTCGCTTGGTTGCACGTACCTCTCGCATCGTCGTCGACGTTGTCGTTGGGGGGCTCCTTTGAATTTGCACGCTACGCGACACGCGAGAGGTACGACCTCGAATAATTCGTATGCATATGCATCGTCGCCACAGTCGACGTCGTCGCGATGTCTCTTCGAGTCGGGGCAAAGAAGTGCAGCCAGCTCGACGATGTGTAGAGGTTTCGAGAGTGAGAAAAGAAATAAGAAAAGTAACGAAACGGTGAAGGAAAGGAGAGGAGACAGGGAGCAAGTCTGCTTCACGGCCTCGTATCATCGAGTTCGAAACACCGTTATGTCTCCGTGTCGCAAAAGCACACACCGACGTCCGGACAAAACAGAGAAAGAGAAAATATAAGATGCAACTCTGATTTTACCTTCACTGTTTTATCTGAATTATTCGAATCTAATAGAGTAAAAGTGGTGAATATGGCCCACCTCCATTAACACGTAAATATTCCCCACTTTTACCCTAACTGAAAATAAAAAAGCTTCCTCTATGAGGAAGCAAAAACAAATGATTTTTTGTGAAAATTCTTGAAGAAAAACGAAATTTCCGCGCGAGGTCATGTACAGGCTTACTTAATGACAATGCCCCCAAACGGTACAGAAATAAACGCCAAACGGTCGGTGCAACAAGATTTTTATTCACGTTCTCACTCGATCTCTTTCCCACCCGGCAGCGAAATCTTAGATCGTTAATGCTCTTTCGCCGAGAGGCGAACGAGTCAATGGCAGACCTCCGGTCGTCCGGTAAGCTAAATGGGACATAATCCATGTCGCTTTATGGCACAAGATTCCCCGGGTGGTCTGCCGTTCCGTCGCTTCTGTGTCTTATTTTATTTCATTCATTACAGCTGTAACAAGAAAATTCTCTCATACAGAAATGCTGCTTTGCGCTAATGCGACTTTTGTAAAAAAAAAATTACATTCTTACTTATTTCTTACACATCTTTTCACTCTCTTCGCTCTATATTTCGCGTGTATAATTTAACTGGAACTAGGGATAGGGGATGATTTTCTTCTCGTGTTGCATGTTTCGAACACCGTGAATATTTCTCGGCGAACTTCCATACCCGCGTGGAGGATCCACTGCTCGCTGCATCTTGTCCTTGTACCGAACGACAGGCGACTCCATTAAATCGGATTGCCGCCGCGTATTCGTAAGTACAGTGCAGAGTAATATGAGCAGTGGAGTATCGCGATTAAAAATACACAAAAAGAGAGGGCAAAGACAAGTTGAAATAAAATAGAAATAGGGCTCTAGGTGTTAAGAATCGTTGGAGAAGCGATTACAACTTCCGTCGTCGGATGTACCAGTCAAAAAGTTCCAAAAACTTGAAAGATCAGGATGTTTCTGTGCTTCTCCGACTTCTTATTTTTGTTTAAATTATTTTATTCTTCATCACGTATACATCTATAAGCCATTTGCGCCCACGTCTCGCGGAATATCGAGTTAAACGGATTACGGATTACGAGGAAAAATAATCCTTCCCTCGTCCTGAACAACCGGCACCTCCTGCTTATGGTCATTGGAGATATATATATATATATATATATATATATATATATATATACACACACACACACATATAGAGCAAGAGCCGGACGCAAAGCCCTGTCGGGATTATTAAAGAAATTAAATTCGCGAAAGCCGAAGAGAGAAAGATCTCGACGTGTCCAGATGACACAGATGGAGTCGTCGGCCCGGCTACCAGACGACGGCCTCTCTTCTATACTCTCGTGGAGGCTCGAACCAGTTGGCAAAGTACCATCGATAATCCGCGTGGCTCGAATCTCCAAACCCGACGAGAACGATAGGAAACTCGTCGACGTTATTTCTTAGAAAACGAACACCCTCCCTTATTTATCTGGATGCCGCGCACATTTTTGCTAAGTAAAAAAGAAGCCGGTGAGCTTTGACGTCCGAGGATTATATACCCGTGGTTGTATCGTACTTGGAAAAAAAGTTAGATCTGAGCCCGAAACATCGCGCAACTCGTAGTTGTAAATAACATTCAATTATAGTTTTATTTTTCATATGTTTTATCTCAAACTCTCTCTACTATATATAATTTTGAAAAAAGTTAATAATCTATTTAATTAACGGAATAATAATTGGCAAATTTCTGATGCGGATGTATTTTGCTCGACGAGGGTGAGACGTAACGAGCGTATCGCCCCATCTGTTATATCTTGCCGAATAATTCAAACTCTCCGAGAGGTGCATAGAGATATCTTTGCTCTCTCGTTAACCGCTCGCGCTTTCTAATTTGCCAAGCTTTTGCACAGCCGCATTCCGTGAGCTTCCTCATCGTTCACCCATTGCTATTTCCGTGGCGGGTGTACGGGAGAAGGAATGAGACTTTGGGGCTGTGTGTTACCTAGATAGATATATACTGGGACGCACCGGGTCCACCACCAGAGCTTAAATATATAATTACCGCAAGACTCGAGGTTGAATCATAACTGCACTCTCAAACGCACGGGTCCTCCCTCTCATTCCCTACTCGTTTTCTGTATGCTTTTGCTATTCACGTCGTTGCTTCTTAGGTGTGTGCCACATGTGCGACACTATTAACTCGACTTCCCTTCGACTTACTCTTCTACCCCCAGAGCCCAGTTTAATTTTCGATGCTTTTCACACTGTGACTCACGCATTCACGTTAAATCACGAGACACGCGATCTGCTTCCGGATTGTCACATGCAGAATAAACATATAAATGTTTATTCTGCAAATACCAGCGGTATTGTATTGACCATATTTATTTGAAAAAAGTTGGAGCTGCATTCGGGATGCCAAAGTTTTGATGGACCAATTATTCCTCCGATTTTTCCTCGGTTGCGAGAGGGGCTCGCCTCTTTCTCCCGTTTTTTTTATTTTTATTTTTTATTTTATGAATCGACCGCCGGGAGATACACGTACAGAGTTACGATGGCAGAAGAAGGAGGAGACGCGAAGAAGCAGAAGATGATGAAGAAGAAGAAGAAGAAGAAGAAGAAGAAGAAGAAGAAGAAGAAGAAGAAGAAGAAGAAGAAGAAGAAGAAGAAGCGTAATACTCCCGGTACGCTCTCGTCCGGAGCCGAGTCATTACGTCATTACGGAGTTACACGGTCGAATGGCCGACGTGTACAAATTATAGGGAGGCATACTCTCGCGACCGAGACCCCGGCTTTTCCCTCCTCCTAACCGCAGACCGTCCTGGAGCGTCGGCGTTGCTGGTGCATCACGCTCGGTGCATCATGCACAGCTCTTAAACTGACCCTCCTCTCTCTACTTTTTATGAATTTCTTGTTATATCTCATTTATTCCCGGACTTTTCCATAGCTTTTCATTTCAGTTGAGTGAACGTTTCGATACTTTTATCAAAAGACATAAGGAACAAAATATTTATGCGACAAATTTATACGAGGAGCTAACGAACTATCGTACAAAACATGGGATTAGTATGGGGTCTCGAACGTTTTTTAAATTCAATATCTCGCGTTCATAACTAGCGTGAAATGATTCACTGGTGCGAGCGAAAAAAAAGCGAGACGCAAAGATAGAGAGGTCGGAGAAGAGTTCATCGACTTCTTCAACGCATGGTTCTGTGTCGACGTACGTTCCAACCGAATGAATTATAACTGCCCCCGATCCCTCTTGCTCGCGCTCGATCCCCGGCTTGTGCACACTCTGGACTGTGTGTTCCCTGTACGGCTTTTGCCATTGTTTAAATCTCTTTGCTGGAAAATATGGAGCGTTCGCTACGGGTGCGAGAACCTCGCTGCCTGTATGTTTCTCGAAAATAAAAGGAGAAAATAGAGGGAATCGAAGACGGCATGCATGGTGCTCTGCGCTCGATTCACCCGGGACTCTTGTTACCACTCGTTTTATATTAGTTCCCGATTCTCTTGTACGAGAACCGTACGAACACGAAAGCTCGAAAGACATTCGCGATGCACACATGGTGAATGAAGCCCTCGCTTTGCCTTTTATCATATTTTCGCTCTCGCGTGGAAGAACCGAAGCAAAGTATAAAGCTTTTTTCCTCTTTTTGAGCAGCTTTTTCAGACTTATCTTTTAATTTTTGCAAAACTTTATCTCCCTTACTTATGCCCCAAATACTCGGATATTATCTGTTGGTTGTTTATTCGTAAAAACATCGGCTGCCTCGAAAGCATCGTTCGTCGCGCTCAACATGAGTTTCTGCACGCTCACGTGTTATGCGTGCAATGGCTCTTGCGCCTCTTCCGCGCTATATATTCGAGTTATCGTCAAACACA
Organism: Ichneumon xanthorius; assembly: GCA_917499995.1. Lineage (NCBI taxonomy): Eukaryota > Metazoa > Arthropoda > Insecta > Hymenoptera > Ichneumonidae > Ichneumon > Ichneumon xanthorius. The sequence continues at coordinate 355,629 of OU824204.1, read as the reverse complement.
CATCATCAACGACCTTTTTTGCCTGCGTTGTCGTTGTGTCACGTCAGAAGTGTCTCCATAACGCATTGCATCCTCTAATTATATGTTCGATTTACTCATTTTTCTATTTAAAGAAAAGGAAAGTCTGCAATTTTCATACGATACTCAAACAAGAATTACTACGTTTTCTACTTCTGGCTGCGGTCCCAGACTGCAGAAACATCCCCCGAGGATACATTTTTTCGCGGTCGCGAGAACCGACGATACATTTTTGTTGTTGTCGTTGACTCCACCTCGGCTGAGGCTTCGAAGCCTATGATGGTATTGCGAAGTTAGGAAGAAGGCGTCAATATCAACCCTCTCAATTATTGTCCTCGACCGCAAAGAGGATAGGCTACAGTGTAGAAGCTCCGAGTGAAGAGATAAGAGGCCGAGGGAGGAACGAAGATTTTACGAGTTCGAACCGCAAAATCGTGCCCGGCTTCTCGTGTACCCGAGCAGTTAAATGTTTAACGAGCTGCGCGCGGCGTTCGCAAGAGGAAGCGCAGCAGCAGAGACTCTGGAACGCGGACTGTGACAGGACGAGATGGTTCGCGTGACGATAGAACCTCGTGTCACGGCGCACTCGGAGGGGGTTTCAATTATCGTCTCTCTCTCTCTCTCTCTCTCTCTCTCTCTCTTCATTTACGCTGTATATGTGCCTAGAGGACCTCTGGTCCTACAGTACAATAAATCTATCTATCTATCTATCTATCTATCTATCTATCTATCTATCTATCTATCTATCTATCTCTCTTTATGAAACAAAGAAATTTTCCTCGCGGCAACAATAACCGCGTACAAAATAAACTTTGTCACATTACTTTGAATACGATACTTTTCAATTTTTCCACTGATTTAACATTTTTGAATGTTTGTGCGATTGTTGAACGAGGTCACCCGACCCCCTTTGGTACCCTTAGCTTCGGATATAACAAGGTAGATAAGGTGAGGCGGCTATCCACACGGAGGAATGATTTACGACAACTGTTTCCACAAGAGTCCCCGGAGGGAGCCTCTTTTCTCTTCGGTTATTTCTCTCGTTAGTATCCGCGAATTTTGCCCCACTGTCGCGTATTATTATACTTAGTACCTACTTGGTACTTAGTCTCAGACGACGTCCTTGGCTTCTCCGTATTGAAATTATACAAAATTTCAAATAAAATCGTATAAAAATTATCGTTTCCTGTTCCTCCATACGGAAGTGCGTTTTGATAAATGTATCTGATCTGTAAATCTAAGAATCAACCCTCTCGGTCTTTAAACGAAAGGGTCCTCATATAAGCTTATTTATTTTTCTCTCGTGACTGCAAGCTAAACAAACTTGCTCCAAGATACACAAAAACACAAAGTACAAGCATTAAGCTTATCGTTTCTTGATTCTTTTGCATACGTACGAATAGTTGGAGGTAGGTATAATACGCGTTGCGATATTATTTATAGAACGTGCGGAGCTCAAAACTCGAGAGAGTAAGTAGAGGGAACTCTAGCGAGCGGGACAAGTCCGATAGGCAATCGAGAGGCAGGGCTCTCGAATGCGCGTGCAGCATTCCACTCGCAAGACTTGGAGTTGGCCTGAGTCATCGAGCGAACGAACGAGAGTGCATATAGCAGCGGAGTGTTCTCTCTGCCGCTGCTGCTACCGCTGCACTCTCGGAGTTACTCACACACGCGAGAGATGCGCATCCTGGGTAATGACGGTACGGAGAATCCTGCTCCAACGTCCAGCCCTATCGATTCACTGTATCTCGATCCGAGCCATCGTCAAACACTACTCTTTCGAGCCCTCCAACCTCACGCTGGGCTTGAGATCGTTTTTTTTTTTTTTTTTTCTGCTATATAAGTTCCTTTTTTTTTTGTCCTCATTCGTTTCGTCCGAATGGAGATTGAGTATAATAATCTCGATCTCCCATATTCATAGTATCATCGGGGCGTTTAATAGTCGAGAAAAATATAATGATTCATCGTCGAACAGGTAATATAATGCTGTAATAACTCATAGGTCACTGATGTGTATGCACAGGACCTCGAGGAGAATTGTGCGGCTTGAAACAATGGGGCTCGACACGAACGTGTACAACCATACGTCTCGATTAAATAGCCGAGTCACGGGTCGTACTAATGAGAAATACCGAGAGGAAATTCACGTAGAGAGCACAGATGCATATAAATCCAGTTTGCAGTTAAAACTGGATGCACTCCCTGATAAACCATTTGCAATAGTTTGATACAGTACAGATTCAGTATAGAATTCATGGGCCTATAGGGATTCACTTCAATATATATTTATATGTCTATCTAATGAAATATTTTTGAACTAGTTGATATAGAATTTTGATTTTTTCGATCTGATTAGGACCGGCCGTCGAGTTGTAAACTCTGAGCTCATACGCTGATTCTTAATATCCAAATACCCACTATATCCGTCCGACCATTAAAAGGATAAAGGATGAACTACATACGGACTTGGTGTTAGAGTTCGTTGTGACCTGAGCGGATCTAGTGGCCCGTGTGAATAGACCCCAATACTGCTAATCCTATTAGTCGAACAAAGTTTTGTCGAGGAACCAGTTTATTAAAGATCCAGCGAGAGCAAAGCCGGCACAGGTACAGAACACAGGAGAAAGAAAAAAAGGGAGGAAAAAAGAATTAAGCCGCAGCCTGTCACCGACGTCCAACCGACTAATACTTGTCGACGGTATAGAGTTAATCACGCTCACGTGATTTTTTGAGGTACGCTGACGATGAAGGGACACCGATAAGGGAAACTCGCCCCCGACTCCTCTCTCCACGCTCAAGCTCGCTGGCCTCGTTTGAAAATCTATCGTGTGTGTATGTGTGTGTGTTTTTATTATAGCATTTTTTAAAATACATCCTCGTATGACCGGAAAATTATACGAAAAAAAATAACGATTTTGTTAAAATTGAAACTAAAAAGTAATTTTCATCTCGGATGTTGAGTGTGTAATTCCAGATTTTTTACTCAGAGTTGTAAGTGAAAAATATCAGTTTACACGACAGAAGAGCTCTCGTGTGAGAGTTCCCTCGGTAACTCTGTCACTTGACATGTATATCGTAAAGCGGCGACGATGTTAAAGTGTACTCGTTTATCTATCCAGGTTACTATACGCCATATACATGTACACAGGCGAGATGGTACATAGCTTTGCGTTATATTACGTGCTCCGCGGGCACTCGGCAAACCGGGCAAATCGAGAGAGAGCAAAGCTGGTACAGAAATCTCATCGCCCGAGCCGCACAAAAGTTACGTACCGGTGTACGTGTATACATCCATAGGGAAGCAAATCGAGCTAAAAAAGCCAGCGGTAACTCGCCAACCACGCCGAAAACGAGTCCAACAATTTACGAGGTAAAACCGCGAGGCTGTCGCGATTTGCAAAGCGAAATACCTGCAAGCGTACGAGAGGTAACGAGAGCTTATCTTATCAGTCGTACGCTCTGCGTACCCCGCCGAAACAGTATTGTACTTTTATGCTCAGTCATTATTATAATCCATTCGAAAAACAACAACAATAACAAAAATCTTAATCATCGACGAGGCTGAACTGTAACCGTGCGGGAATCGATGACCTTGACGGATTGGATCTTCCCAAAAGATTTATCCGGTAACAGAGATAGTCCGTGGATTTCAAGTTTAAGGAAACTCAAGTGGTTAAAAGTAGAGCTTAATAGTGAATAATGATGCGCAAGCCGTACCATACGTGGAATCGTGGCTCGGAGAGTTTCCGGTGGGCCAGTGTCGCGCCGACGGCTCACCTGCCGCTGTTGCTTCTCGGTGTTACAATTTTCCCACTAAAAAATTCAGGGTCTGTCGTAGTACGTGCGGACGTGACTGCGCTCCGCTCGTAACACTGCTGAATTAATTCTTCCCTCCCAACCTGTCGAGCTGCTATCGTATCTCTTATCAGACGAGAGACGAACCGACGTGTTTTCGACTCTTAACACGGGAGCGTGTCGTTCAAACAAAGATTAAGTATTTAAAGTTTCTAGACTTTATAAAAAGACTAGCAATCGTTGTACGCGTACTAGATACCAGTATTAGGTTTGAGTCTCGTTGCAACGATACGCAAGAGCGTACAATTGTCTTTGTGTGTTCAGTTTATATAGCCGGTGCGCGCTTGGCTACCAAGGGTTTAGATACGAATCGCATCCGTGGACCATTCGCTGTTCGCTAATCGTTACTCACGATCGTTTTTCTACATGTTCACTGCGGCTATTTTATATTATTTTAACTTCCGTCCAAGGATTTATATGCTCTGAAGAATTTTTCAGATGTATATCCCCACAGTAAAGCCTGTCTCGTAACACCAAAATTAATTATTTAACTCTAATTAATCCATAGTAATACCGTTATCCAACATACTACAGTTATATCCCGGTTACAACGCTCTGATAAATTCCTTCCGTTTAGTCGTTAATACAGGGCGCGATTTATAGGGTGATATTCGTAACGAAATTTCGATCCTATATTTTCATTGCATATCTACCTACGCAATTGTATAACGTTCACTCTACAGGGATATTGTAATACGAGTAGGGCTTGTTGATTTTCCTCAATTGTTTGCCTTTCAAACGTAGCGCTCTCTCTTACTCTCTCGTCATCACAGCCTAACACAATCACAAAAAGGGTTGCGAGTATTCCTCTTTCTCTCTTTGTTATTCCACGCTGAGCTCGCATCACCGGGAATTCTTTGCCTGCCGTTCATCGATGCTGTTAACCAAACATTTTCGCGAGTTCGCAATCAATTTGAACTGAAGGTTAAATGTGTATATATATATATATATTCGTGATTAAGGGGCCGCAATATTTTAATAAAGTGACGTTTCGGGGCTTAACTTTTCGGGGGATAACCGTTCGGGGGTTATGCCACCCTACCATATGTATAATGTGTACCTTGCAGTTTTTTTTAAGTTGACTGTACTGAAATGATTGGTAAATTGTTTGTTATTTTTCGTCTCGAATATGTCGCGTGTTTGCAAATGTATGTTAGGTTCCCGGAGCGTCGTACGACGATATATACGAACAGAGATCGTATCACGATGTCTCTCCGTTATTCGCGACGGTAACTCGCAAGTCGCGGGGGTGACGAGAGCGAGATACCGGGAGTAACAACAACACACGTAGTTAATATGCATGCGCACCGGGAGAGCGAGGAGGCTTAATTTGCATTACTTATACGCGGAAGCCACCCGCACCGGTGCAGAATCAGCCACGAGAGTATATCCCCCAACAGAGAGAAGTGAAGGGGACTCCATCAGAGAGGCTTCCAGTCCCGTTGGAAACGACGGGAAAGCTTGCTCCCTCTCTTTCCCGTCATGTGTGAACAAGCCAACGTTACAACCCCGTTGCATATCCTGACAACAGCGTCCAACTCGAAACTCGCATTCCTCGCCAGTTTTCACATTTCTTTCTTCCTCTTGTGTCAATCATTTTTTCAACGATAAAACCGTTGAAATAATACAAATTTTTCAATGTTTAAATATACGTATAGACCCGCTCGTTCTGCTTCTCTCGTTCTCTTTCCTGTTGGTAGCGTTGCATATCTCCAGTGGTAACACAGACGGCACGCTTTCTCGCGATTTCCTATGTTCGCTCTCGTTCGTCGCGCGCGCTCACCTGGCGGCATCGAGGGGGGCATATGTTCCCCAACGAGAGAGAGGGAGAGAGATATTCAACGAAGCGTTAATGCGACGCTAACGAGCGGACGAGCATACCCTGCTAGCGATGCGGTGAAGGAACACACAGCGCCCGCCATAGTGCACATCGTGCACCGCTAGCAGACGAGGAAATTGGCCGCGATATGCGGGCTCAATCTTGAATGTGCACAAAATTTTTTAATTAAGATTTTTCCTTCTTATTTTTTATTGATCGCTCATAGACTGCTCTCGTCCCGATGGCGTTTATTCCTCGAGCTACCGCTATAAAGAAGATAATAATGCAAATGAATCTTTTTACGACTACCGATAAAAAAAGAAAAAAAATCTCGTTCTACCGGCCATTGTCGATGAAGGTAACAACGAGGATAGCGCAAGAGTTTTATACGCGAACCCGAGACGCGTATGTACAGTTGAGAATTGCAAGTTGAATCTGCGATTCCCTTCGTATCGGGGAAACTACCTTGGCACCGAGCTCCAACGAAAATTCTATCCTCGACGCTCTTTGCCAACAGCACTTGGGTTCCCGCAGCCGGGACTATCACTCTGACGTTCTCCTGGACCAGTGCGGCAGAGAGTGACTCAGTGAGAAAACGTTTCTCGATTTACGACACTAACCGAGGATATATAGCTTCGCCAGCTTCCGTTCGCGCTGATGCGGTGTGCCCGACGAGGATACAAATTCTCGCAGGAACAACAGACTACCCGACTACTACTGTGGGAAAGAATAACTCGACGTTTCTATCCGTGCACTCTCAAACTATTCTCCAACATTTGCCACAAACTACGATTCAAGTTTCATCTGTTTCGTCCAATTGTTAAGTTAAAAGAAAACAGTTGGAATGTTTATTAAATCTCAGCTGTTGTCGGATATTTCTTTGAAAGGCCAAGGGTCTCAAAGAAAACGAGGAAGGCCGAGAGTTGAAGTCGAAGAAGTTTAAAAGAAGTTGATTTGGTATAAAAGAGATCGAGCTAAGAGTGCGAGTATCGGAAGCGCAAGGTGCGCTGACCTATCACGGCCTCCTGCCAACAATCCTGCAGCTCTGACGAGTCTCACAGAGGAGTTAGACTACAACTCTTAGACTACAACAAAGAGTAAAAGGCGCAATGTTTGTCTGTGTTAAGCTACGAGTGCACTGTGCATAGTGCACTGTCCGCTGAGTCAGAGAGTGCAGCGGAGCGATTCTTTCACAGTTAGCGAGGGTTACTCCGTTAACAAAGTATCCCTCGCCAAATATAATGTTAGAATCTTTCCAACCGAATCTATACTGTTACTTCCTAGTCTCGAAAAAAAGTCTCGGCTGAGAGTTCGTTTCGAGCCAAGGGATATACGGCTATAGACTCCCGCCGTTGCACTCTCGTTAATGTGTTTTTACGATCCCGTCGACGCGAATGACCGGTTGCCTGCAATCTTTTTCCCGCCAATAGCAGTTTTGCGACGAGAGAACGAGTCGCAAACAAGAACTCACTGAGGTTCACGATTAAGGTCACTGCAAATCTTCTGCGTCCAGCTTTTACCTTGTAATGAAAACGAATTGCATTATTTTTATCGCAGCGACAGAGCATGGCTCGAACAATAAGAAAATCGGCTAGAAAATAAATTCACGCTGTAATACGTTGCGAATAAATTGCCCAAAAGGTCAAACCTGTTATCATTGGCCTGTACAGGGGTTAATTACAAAGCGAATACACAATTATTAAAAGCTCGCTCGAGGTTTTTCCCCCGCTTCTTTTTTACTCCCGATAATCGCTTTATCATTTATTTAATAACTGCCGCGTTAGCCCACTTTCGGAGCGCCACTTGGTACCGAGACAGTAAACCACGGGAGTTCCTCGCTTAATTTTTATTTATTCGACATCGAAGTCAAGAATCTCCACGTCGTCGTCTCGTCGTTGCATATTATTCGCTGATATAAAAAAGAGGGCCACCTGTCACTTATTCCCTCAGGGACCGACAGATATCGCTAAGGACGATTTAATTGCGCTTCCGTATGGACATCGGTTTACTTCTTTGCCTCTTCCTTGTAGCAGGTTCGATTTTTCCCAACCTGTACGTGCGTGTACACTTTCACCGTGAAAGATGCGACGAATTCAGTGGGGGCTTGTTCCCGATTTTCTCGTGATTTGCTCGACGTTAATTATCGTATCTCGTTCCGCCTGAGAGTAGATTGCACACCTGTACACACACATGCGCATCTCTCTCAATTTGATATCGTTGCTTTTTTCTCTAATTTTTTTCTTATTTCTCGGTGCATGCATGACTCCTGAACATCTCGTGTGCAGGTTTTCTTCGCTCAAATTCTTTTGCGTTTCTATTAGATTATTATTGTTATTGTAGTTAACATTTGCGAGGGAAAGTTTTGTCCTGGTAGATACGATGGGAATCAGTTCAAGGTATTTTTCTTCACTCTATTTAATTATCGTAGTTTACGTGAGTAATTTTTTGTTCGGTACATGAAATGCTCGTGTCGAAGAGAGGAACCAACAGCTGTTACCCCACGCCTCGATTTCCGTAAGTGCTTATTTTCTCGAAGAGAGAATAAGTTAGTCGCGACGACGCCACGTACTCGGCAAAAGAACCGAGCGAAGCCGCGAGTAAGCACTGTACGGGACGACAGCATAATATTTTATTTCGGTTTATTTTTACAGTGTGGGTGAACGAGTCGACGGCACGGTTGTACGGCTCGTTGGTACTCCGGCGGCGCAAAAATCTTTGAAGCTCGAACCTCATATTCACATGGATGTACAATACGGTAGCCCATTCTTTAATATTTTTTTTATTTCGATTAATTTTCCGTTAGAAAAAAACATTCTAAAACGCCTCATACAAGTACGAAGGGTTTGCTTCGCGAATTCTTGCCTCAATATTCAAACTCATTCGTAATGCTGACGAGTCCTTTTCTCGGTAAATAATTCATGTTTGTTTGTCACACATAACTGAGAATGTCCGGCGATGATCCGTCATTCTCTACACGCGTTTCTGTGACCAAGTAGGAATTCGGATTAACGACGTGCTCTTCCCGGGCACTCTAGTACCACGAGATCTCCCCGGTGGACAGCCCTCTTCTCCTCTCGCTACACACTTCGTACCCAAAATCTATTCCGGGGTTACTAGGAAAACGCGTGTGCGCGTGGTACCGCACAGCCGGTACGGAGCCACAAAGTTCCCTTTTCGTCGCCGTCCGCATATCTTCGCTTCTCCTCGCGGCACAGATGTAGTTACACGACTCATGTATACTATATACTATTATATAAATACCTATCTCGATGTGTACAGCGCGAGAGACCGTAAGAAGAAACGAGAAGTCGTCATGGTCTCGTGCTAATTGCCAATAGGAAAAGTTTAAGTAGCGAGAACGCCCGGGATGCGACAGGGACAACTCGACAACGACGGAGAAATTTTCTACCCTCTCCATGTATACATGTTTAACGTGTATGGAGTCTTGTTTGCATACAGAGTCGTCATTTCCGAGATTCCCACTGTACGCGAATGCTCGGTGATTCACCGCTAGCGTGTAACATATCTTTTGTGACGTGATTTTTCGATCACGGTCACAAAAATCAACATTTTTCGGATACGGCTATCGATTTAGTTCGGTTAGCCCGTTATAGTTCCCGCTTTACTGCCCTTCAGCTGTCTAGGTACCGTCCAGCTCTCGTTTAAGTAAGGTTCGTTAAAGTTTTGCGATCCAGTTTAGATTTTGCTGATGAGCTTGTGTGTGATAAGCTTAGAGTTAAGCTCAGAAAGATTCAGTTCAGGTCGGGATTCTCGAATCTATTCGGTGGAGAGAATCTCGAAGAAATGAGAAACACGAATAGAGGAGAGCCCGACGAGATTTCGTCACGAATACGCCAAAGTCCGGTGCAAACCCGGCACTCCGCTTAGGTGATAATGCAGGACGTTGGAGAACAGGCGGAGGCTTTAGTTCAGTCCGGGCAAGGTTGGAACCCTTTGTGCCGTGTTTTAGTTTAGAGAGAGAGCCTTGTTTTCACGTCCTGAATTTGGAGTAGCGATCGCGAAGATTCTCAAAGTTACCGCGTTACAGTTTCGGTTCCCGATTAAATGACGCTCTGGAATAGTTTGAGAGGGCAGTAGCTATCGGCTAAGGATCACGAAATAATAATAACGTCTCGTTAGAATATTTTCGTAGGCTTATCAGTCTACCGGGAGTCGTCCTCGAGGCTGCTCGGACCTTTCTCGTGCTCCCGATGTTTACGGTTTCGGCTATTGTGTCGCGCTTGAGTCAGTCGTTCTCGCTCGCGTGACCGTAGACTTCGGCTATCGCTCTCGCTTCGGTTCGTGTGTCGCGTGCGCTACCGGTCGCTTCGGGTGTTCGTCGTTAGACTCGTGTGCTGCGTGTTTCGTGCGAACTCGTTTCCGAATTCTTTACCGATTTGTCTGTGCTCGAGATGCGTTTTGGAGAACGCTCTTGAGGTGCAGTGATTGTGTTTAAGTTCTCGTGGCATCGCAAGGTGCAGTTCCCGCAACTTATTGGATTAAATTACGCTGATTCGGTGAGTTTTGTCGTTTCGATAATTTATCGATCGCGTATAGATCCGTTCTCGCTACGCTCGCTTGATCGTTCGATCGGCTGAGCGCTCCCGATGCACTAGTGTGCGATCCCGTGGCTTAACAGCCCATAACTAATCGTTCCCGTTATTTAAAGTTGAGATTCCGATATTTTCGATTCCGCGTTATTTTATTGGCAAAGGATCGCGACCCTTCTACCATAACCCGCATCCTGAGCAACCGTGCATTTCCGTTACCGTTTGCTCACGCGAGTGCATTGGTGTTAGCTCGTTACGGTTAGTTCTCGTTTTGTTGTTCCGTTCGTTTCGTCCTTGCGGAGGTCGGCCTGTTCCACCGACCTCCAGATCTCGCATTGGTGGAGTCGGGCTTGTTCCACCCGCTCCCAGATTAGTCCGGTTTGGTAATTCCGGCGAAACAAAAATTAACCCTGCGGAGCTCGGCTTGTTCCACCGACTCCAGATTAGTCCGGTTGCTAATACCGGCGAAACAAAAATTAACTGGCGCCCACCGGGACGCCAATGTATTCGCGGAGGTAGACGGCCGAAGGTGACGTTTTTGAGATCCCGATTTCGCGGTTTTTCTGAGTATAGATTTTCGTACCGTTTCGTGTGAGTTCTCGGAAAAAATACGTCACACTTTGTAAACGAATACGCCTCACCCGTACTTTAGGGATGAATTCCACGGTGCATTACTGTCATCCCGGATCGTTGCAAAATCACCCGAATTCGTCGCGACTCTGTCGACGGTTAGCTTGGATAGATATATCGCTACGGGAATTCCTTCCTCGTGCAAGAGCTATTCAAGACTTGAGATTTCGAAAAGAAAAATAAATAGAATTATCTAATAATTATCTTCAAATTTAGAAAATCTAATTTTTCAACCGAAAGTGACGTCATACCGTAACTACGTGACTTCTAGTTTGAACATCTTATTTTAGAATGACCAAGAGTAAGGAGTTTGATGTCCAACACGATAGGAAACCTTATCTCGCTCCAATGAACATTTTATTTTCGTTCTGACGACAATACGAACGTAACGTATACGAAAGAGGTTTTCCCGGCCGAAGGTGCATCTTACTCGCTAAGGCCGTCGAAGAATATACGTGGATAAAGATTCCGCCACAGCTAACAGTAACATCGAGCCGCTGTGTCTATACAATACACCGCCACAGCTCGTCACTGCAGCTGACGCATGCAGCCCAGCCAGTCGTTGGTTCTGGTTGCACGCATCACGGAGCGACGAGGTCTCTCTGGCTCTTGCCGAGCCGGTGCGTTTCTCGATCGAGAGAAGATGCAGCAAACTCGCACACGCACGGGACACGTTCGGACGCCGACCTGTCTGCCAAGTCCACCGGCAAACTGCATCAACTGTGTAACCGAAGCGAGATCAACGCTCCGAGTGTCTCGGTACCAACGACACAACGTCACTTCCAGCTATTGGCCGTTTAACGTATTCACCTCATATTATATTCCTTTTTCAAAGACAAACTTCTTCCACTCAATCGGATTTAGTTTTTTAAATTGGTTTCGCTCATTCTACTCAAACATCACTATTTGCTTCAAGCCAATGCCTCGAATACACACAGTAACTGCAAGTGACCAGAAGCGTGTTTGTGTGTGTGTGTGTGTGTGCACTATGTTAAGTAAACGGGAATGTTAGGGATAGCCGAGAGGGTTGCCCAGTCACTTGGTGCATACAGAATTGGACTGCCTGGTGCACACGGACTTGATGCATATGTTGTTTTCCCTGTAGGTACTTCCTCGATGACACACTGCGAATCCAGTGAAACGTCATGGTGCTTCTGTTAGTTCCACATGTACCCTCTCGTATACCAAGCTTACACACACACACACACACACACACGCACGCACGCACACACACACACATGTGTATAGATATATAACAGTTTCTGCGGTATCCTATCTCCGGTTTCGTACCAATTTCCATGCGCCGTTCGTCTTCGGTAATGCTGCGCTTTGAATCTCTCTCTAGATCATCTCTCACGATGCATAATCCGATATAGGGGCTAAAGGAAGCTTCGGATAAATCGAGCTATAACTATATACATAATCCCTACAGAAGCGTCCTAGTAATGCCTTCAGAGTCTCAAAGCCAAACACACTATAAAACTTGATGGGTTAAAATATCATTTTTTACGATTCACACCTACAACCTGTGCGGTTCCTACTATACATTTGTTCCCCAAATATATGAATGTATTCAATGTGCGTTGCACAGGGGAAAAGTTTTGAAAAGCCGTAAGCAAAGGACAGACAAGTCGAAAGACCTTTCACCCGCTCAAGCTATTGGCCTGTTGGTCATTTGAGAGGAATCCTTTTATGCCCGTAACGAGTGGATAGAATCCCTATGTCAGCTAGATTCTTTTGTATGCCGCTTGAATTCTCGGCTTTCCCATCGTTTCGTCTCGTAGTGGTCGTGTCGACCGACAAGACTCAGGTGCCCCACACCGTGATGCATTAAAAATAGTGTGCAATTTTTTTTTTTTTTTTTTTTTACAAGTACGTACACCGTTGCCATTTCATATAACTAGCCGTATCGAATTTTTATGTTTTGATCAATTGTCCTATTCGCCGATGGTCATTCGACCTCCCAATTGTCTGCTCGCTACGAATGGATTGTGTATGGCAGCACACAAGTAAGACTCGGTACAATGGACTAAGCTACTTCGTTTCCGGGCGTGGTACGCGGACAATCGCGTGTATTGTATTATTAAAGTAAACTGGAGTGCGCGATGAGATCGGTATCCACCAATTTCTTGTTCTCACGCCTCGAGTAACATGAGGGCTGAACGTTTCATGGAAACATACAATTTTTTATATTCGTTCGATCTAACAAATATTGTAGAGATTCGACCTATCGCCAATGTCGTTATCTTCATAAACCAAAAATCTCCATGCCAGGGTGGGCTCGTTAGAAATGTTATCCAATTATCATTCTCCATTCATATTATTCCCGATGACAAAGTTCACCATCGATATTCCTATTATTTATTTGCACCTCTCGTTGATTCAGTTACTTTCAATTACAATCATTTTTTTTTCTCATCGCTCACTCTCTTTTTCATGATCTCACTCTCGTATCATCGAGAATGAAACGAGGTCGTCGAGTGGATTGTCGGATTAACGGTGAAGCCCTTTGACACACTGCCACAGCTTTAAATAGCTAAATCGAGGTTCCAAGGGGGATGGATGAAAATGGGAGAAAAAAAAACAAGCCAGAAATGGTATATAAGTAAGAGGTTAGGATCCAATTAGTCGTCCTGAATTCTTTGCTATATACCTTAGTTCCTATAAATTGGGACACCTCCGCATTTGACTCTGCCCGTTTCATCGCGTTGAAGAGAAGGACCGAGGAGAGTGGGGAATCCCTGATTCGCCTTGAGAGAGCTATTCGCATTTTCGTGTAGGAGTAGGTCAGTGGTATCGCGAGCAGGTGGGTGAATTTTGCACTGAAGCTTTATATACATGTATGGTAACATGTATATAAAACTGTATATATGTATATAGGAGCAAAGCGGTAGGGATGCAAGGGGATGCGTGCGCTGCTTTCCTGACAAAGTTCAAAATCGATAGCACGACTTGGCGAAGGTCGAGGGAGAATTCCAGGACGTCGTGAGCCTCTCGCCTCTTGCATACTCGATGTATTTTAACATTGGATAACAACTCCTCCACCCACGTTACGTAAACCTACCGATGGACCTCCCTTGAATTCGATATGACGAAAAAAGGGCAGAGACTCCTCTCCGATACCATGATACACAACAGAGTACATTGACAATGCAGTCCCTCTAGAATTTAACCAAGTTTCACCCTCGGGCTTTTGCCAAAGACTCACTGTAGCTCACTCTCTCGCTTTCTTGTTTAATTTGTACCGAAAGCTCGGGGGGTCGAGACCCCTTTACCATTACGCTCTGTGTGCTATGCCACTTTATTCGCGGTAAAGTTATCACATCTACGGGAACACTCTACCGTACTTTCATTTCGTATTTTCATATTTTCTTTCCATTGCGCATACAGTCGAGAAAAACTTGAAGGCTACTTATAAGAAAACTACAGATGCGATTTTTCAGAATACGGAAATTACGGAAACTCTTTATTTTCAAGAATTACATAAACGTTTTTTGAATGAGTAATTTTTATTTTACTCTACATGTAGCTATTTCCCAGCCAGTTAAATGAGCTGCGAAATCCGCCGTGCGCGTCGCGCAGTTCTGTAACAAGATCGTTGAATTCTGCATGAGGCAATACCCAATGGAACGTCGAGAGCGAGTTCCGAAGGAAGGTGGGCACACGCCGCAAGTACGCCCTAATATTATCCTAACAAGCTCATATAATAATAACCATGATAGGATGTTTCTCGTCTCGAGAGAGCACAATTGCTTTAATCTCTCCCTCAGTGAAGACGTAGTAACTCCGTTAATTGTATAATACCAGAACCTTTGTGAATCGGCGAACAAGAGCGTACTTTACCAAAATGCATTGACAAATTCTTTAAAGAATTAACCTCACACCTTTGGTCTGATGGATAAGTGATATGAGAATTAATTTTTTTTTTTTTACATCATTCGATCGTATCTCCAATTGCATCAATTGTTTGAAGACTTTAGCGTCGCCAAAAGTGCGCAACGTGAATCCGCAGTCCTTTGCAGTGCAGCTTCGGAAAGAGTCGTTGAGGATATCGCGTTTTGTAATGTCTCCGACGAAATGGCCTATAACAGTCGTTTAATTAAACATCATCGTTTCGAATATCACAGGCTGGTGGTGAAACCACCACCAGATAGGATATACCAGTACCGTTTATTAACTAGTGGCTTAACGAGTGCTCGCGGCAGTCCTTCGTCGCTCATCAAACTGTCAACGTTTTACATCGAACCGCACGCGTTTCTCCATGCGCCACTGAATATGACGTGCGGTGTGCGAACGGCAGTCATCCCTCAACGAACATATGTTTCCAGCGGCTATTGCTTTTTCATCCTCATACTCTCTTCATATTATACGTCGGATCGCCACGTCTACGCCGACGTATACAAGTCGAGATCGCTGCGCCCGTACCGACGAGTCACCCAAATTGTATCTCCAGAGGTTAATACTTTCTTTCATAGATAAAGCTCTTGTTCATTGTCATGTGTTAAAACCATAAGTTGGTAGACCTGCGAGCGCTAGATAAGTGCGCCGAGCGCCGTCGAGGCGCTGCCCGAAAGATTTAGATTGAAAAAGATGGCGGAAGAGACGTGCACGCGAAAACGACACTCTGAGTTTTCGGTGCGATTAAACTATTAATTTCAAGACAAAAAAAAAGTGTTGTTAATCACCCAACCAAAAACATTGGCGCCTAACAAGGACTAACGAACGCATGACGCTGAAAAGAGTATTTTTGTGCTAAAAATAAATGGTGTGAAATAAAGACATGGGTAAGTGCGGTTTCGGCAAGACGAGGCCGGCGTAACAAAGCGTCCACATACGCAATATCAGTGACTATCGATAAATGTCACGAACGAAAAGTGTTTCATTAAGTAAAAAGTGAAGACGCAAGGCGTCTCATAGACACATAGTTAAAGAAATACGTTTTGATCAACGTACAGTGGGAAGAACGCAGGGCGTCTCTCTATCTCACTTGCTACGACAAAGGCGTCTATTTCTTTCCTTGTCTCTCCACGAGGCATCGCTTGCTCGGCAACACAAGCCACGCGAGCACAAAGGAACGTCGCAGGGCGTCTCACTCTAAACAAAACGTCTCGCTCGACGATCAAGGCTTCGAGCGGACAACGGAAGAACGTCTCTCTCTCTCAACGAGGCGCAGGGTATCTCTCTCTCAACGAGGCGTCCAAACAACGGAAGACCACTGGCTGCGGCGATCGACGCAACGTGGGGCTAAATATTAGGTAAGTGGGTCGCTAAGAATCCCTTCCTTACCCTCCGAATTTCCCTGTTTAAATTCAAGCAAAATGACAGACTATAAAGAGCTAAAGGTAAAGCGTGGTACGATAAAAGGTACAGTCACGCGAATGATAACATATTTCGACACGCCAGGAGAAAAAACTGCAGCCGAGGCTCAAATCAGACTAGCTAAGCTCGAGGAATGTTGGGCAAAATTCGACGAGATTCAAACGCAGCTCGATATGAAGCCAACAGACGACGATCTAGTATTATCACAACAGATATTAGATGGCGAAGCGGAATGGAAAGTTTTCGAGATCAGTTATTATAAGGCCGCAGGGAAAGCTCAGTCGATAATCGATCAAGAACGGATTGCGCAAATGCAACAGAATCCGAATCAACAACGAGAGACGGAACACACGGCGCCTCCTCGGCCGGTAATACAGGAACTTCGGCAAAGACCGAAGCTGCCTGAAATCAAACTTCCCGAATTTAGTGGTGAGTTTACGAAGTGGACGTTTTTTAAAGATAGCTTCGAATCAACTATCCACGATGAAAACGGTCTAACAGCGATGCAAAAACACCAGTATCTTGTTGGTGTACTTAGAGGCGAGGCTCTAAGTGTAGTACAAGGATACAAGATCTCCAATGAAAATTATGAGCATGCATGGAAGCTCTTAAAAGATACATATGATAACAAAATTGTCATAATCGAGAATCATCTTGACGAGTTATTGAACTTTCCAGTTATTGCGAAGGAAAACAAAGCTGAATCGATAAGGCAGTTCGTTTGGCACATCCGCACACATATGACGTCATTAAAGTCGCTTGGTCAACCGGTAGAGCAGTGGGAGAGTATCATACTACATCTGGCGAAAAAGAAGATCGATTTTGTCGAACAGCGCGATTGGCAAAACGAGACAAAGGACCTCACTCGATCTACAAATGTGAAGAGCTGCAAAAGCTATCACCTGCCGATAGAAAAAAGGAAGTAATCGGAAAGAGACTATGCGTTAATTGTCTCGGAGCGGGGCATTTTGCAAAAGATTGCAAATCGAGCTCGTGCAAAAAATGTGCTATGCGTCATAACACTCTGTTACATAGAGAGTCAGAGGCTGAGTCGAAGGACCATGGTGAAGCGGAGACAGCATCAGTGGTTTCACACTGTGCGGAAGTATCCACGAGCAACTCGAGCACAACTGTCGAAGACAACGAAAAGCTAGTAAGTATATACTACGCACACCGATCAACCTCAAGCGTTATTCTGTCAACAGCTCGAGTTAACGCCTACGACAGAGATGGAAATCGGCATATATGCCGAGCCCTATTGGACCCCGGGTCCCAGTCGAACCTGATGACGGAAAGTTTTGCGAAAAAACTACGTTTGTCTACTAGAGCAGAACATCGACCCATCAGCGGGGTGAATCAATCAAGGACAAGCGCCGGAAAAGCAGCGGAAGTTCGGATTGAATCGATTCACGAGGGATTCTCTACGGTTCTGGATTGCTTGATACTGCCAGCAATCACTGAGCAGCTACCCCAAAGTAAAATCGACATAACACAGATCTTGATGCCGAAAAATCTGCGCTTGGCGGACCCAGTGTTTGACCAGCCGGACACCGTCGATCTGCTGATCGGAGCGGGACTGTATTGGAAAATTATCGTGGGAACGCCGAAGAATCGTGTTCAAGGACAACCAGCGTTACAGAATACGCGCTTAGGTTGGATCGTCGGCGGTGAAATCCATGGAACACTATCGCAAGCATCTATGACACATCTAGCGGTCACAAACGACATGCTGAATACTCAACTGGAACGGTTCTGGAGACAAGAAGAGCTCCCGGAAACCCTTCAATATACAAAAGAGGAAAAGTATTGCGAGAAGTACTTTGTCGACACGGTCAAGCGAGATGCGGACGGTCGATTCATCGTACGGCTGCCGCAGCGACAGGATATTCATCTGGGAGATTCAAAAGAACGAGCGCTTCGACGATTATTATCGCTCGAACGACGATTCGCAAAGGATGCGAAGCTCAAGGAAGAGTACGGCAAATTTATGGACGACTACCTTGCGCAAAATCACATGTCACTGTCAGCAGACATACAAACTCGGGAATCGGAATGCTACGTGCTTCCACATCAGGCAGTAGTTAGACCAGATAGCATCACAACAAAACTACGTGTTGTCTTTGATGCATCGGCGAAAACAACCCTTGGCACCTCGCTAAATGACAAGCTCCTTCCGGGACCGAACCTACAAAGGGACTTGGTGGACATTATCCTGCGATTTCGAACTCATACTTACGTCATGACAGCAGACGTCGCCATGATGTACAGGCAAATTGTAGTGGACGAGAAAGATCGCGCGCTGCAGCGCATCCTGTGGAGAAAAGATCCTCACGAGCCAGTCAAGTTATATGATCTAAACACTGTAACTTACGGCACGACGTGTGCGCCCTATCTGGCTATTCGTTGTCTTAGGGAACTTGCGGCACTATCGGGAGATCTGCCAAAGGCGGCAAAAGCAATAAACGAAGATTGCTACATGGACGATGTCCTAACCGGAGCCAGAACGATGGAAGAAGCTGTCGAGCTACAACAACAGTTGTCCGAACTCATGTTACGAGGACACTTCCATCTTCGGAAATGGAGAGCGAACGATTCGACAATCCTGCAGCATCTCACCGAGGGATGTAAAACCGATGGATTGTTAACTCTGGACAAAGAAGGAGCACTCAAGACACTAGGATTGCTATGGAACGCGACAGAAGACTGCCTGCAATATCATATTGAGATCGACGAAGCTGGTACTGCCACTAAGCGCATCGTACTATCTAAGATCGCTCAAGTTTTCGACCCGCTGGGATTGATAGCGCCGTTACTCATTAACGGAAAAATCATTATGCAGCGCCTGTGGTTGCTCGAAATTGATTGGGATCAAGACCTTCCTGAAGAAGCTCGAGACGCATGGAAAAAACACTATGCTTCCTTGCCAAAGCTTAACGAACTACGTATACCGAGGAACGTAGTAGCAGCTAATTCATCAGAAAACTTCGATATTTTCGGATTTGGGGATGCATCGGAGAAAGCCTACGGAGCTTGCCTGTACGCGGTGAGTGCCGACGAGACCGGCGAAGTCCACTCGCATTTAATATGTTCGAAGTCTAAAGTTGCACCCTTAAAAACGATTTCGTTGCCCCGGTTGGAACTGGAAGCAGCATTGCTGCTAGCAAATCTATATACAACGGTAAAAAGGGCATATGGCGATCGTGTCAGAGATGTTAAGCTATGGAGCGACAGTACCATAGTCCTCGGATGGATTAAGACTCAGCCGAACGTCCTGAAGACTTTCGTGGCTAATAGAATATCGAAAATTCAAGGCCTCACAACATACGCAACGTGGCATCACGTGCCCTCGGAAGATAATCCTGCAGACATGTTGTCTTGAGGAATAACTATCGATCGATTAATCGAAGATAAGCTGTGGTGGCATGGACCGCAGTGGATAACCGAAGAAAATCCATGGCCTAAAGGTATGGAGAAACCGGAAACCATTCTCCCGGAACTGAAGCCGGTTACCGTGACTTTAACAGCAACAACGGAGTCGAGCATTCTGGAAAAATTCTCATCGTATCTCAAATTGAAGAGAGTCATCGCTTACTGTCTTCGATGGAGAAGCATCGCGCAGAAAAATTCAAGAAATCGCGCTTTATCAGTGAAGGAGCTGCAACGAGCGGAGAAAACCATCGCAAAAATGGTTCAACGAGAAACCTTCGCGCAAGAAATACGAGATCTAGAGAACGACCGAGGTTTACATCGCAAGAGCAAACTACGAGGATTGGATCCAGTCTTGGACAGCGAGGGATTGATTCGTGTTGGCGGTAGACTGCGAAATGCAGCTATATCCGAGGATCAAAAGCACCAGATAATACTACCTCCAAGACACTTCGTAATGAATTTACTCATGAAGGATGAACACTTACGACTACACCACTGTCCGCCTATGCAGCTTTTGAGCGCGGTGCGACATAAGTATTGGCCGTTAAGCGGTCGCAGAGAAGCCCAGAAGGTGGTAAAGGCCTGCCTACGGTGCTACCGCTTCCGACCTACCTTTCCGGACGTGAAAATGGGCGACTTACCGGCGCAGCGCGTTAGCGGATTCACTCGCCCGTTTGTATCCACCGGAATAGATTATGCAGGTCCCCTGCAAATACGAGAGAGCCGGCGTCGCGGAAGGATTCATGTATCCAAGGGCTACGTCGCAGTTTTTACGTGCTTCAGCACAAAGGCTGTACATCTCGAGCTCGTGACAGAACTCACAACAGAAGCTTTCCTGGCAGCGTTGCGTAGATTCACAGCCCGGCGAGGGATCTGCTCGCAACTTTTCTCCGACAACGCAACGAACTTCGTGGGTGCCGCCCGGGAGCTGAAAGAAATTTATGAATTTCTAAAGAAGGAACAAACTGAAATCGAGACAACTCTCGCCAATCAACAGATACAATGGAATTTCATTCCGCCCAGAGCACCAAATTTCGGCGGCTTATGGGAGGCGGCGGTGAAAGTAGCAAAACGGCATCTCTACACCATGACACGAGGCCTGACGCTTACCTATGAAGAATATCTTACGCTCTTAACGGAAATCGAAGCTATCTTGAATTCTAGACCTTTACACCTCTATCGAGTGATCCAGCGGATCTGTCAGTCCTCACCCCGTCCCATTTCCTCATTGGCGACCCACTGATACAACCTGTACAACATAACCTAACGGATATTCCCGACAATCGATTGTCCCGTTGGCAACATTTGCAAAAGATTCGTCAAAACTTTTGGCGTCGATGGCAGACCGAGTATCTGCAGGAACTGCAGAAGTGAAGCAAATGGACCCAGGTCGGAAAGAACATCGAGCTCGACACTTTAGTGTTGATCAAAGAAGACAACACGCCACCACTGCAGTGGGCTCTCGGCAGAATCGTTGAACTGTTTCCTGGACCAGACGGTGTAGTGCGTGTCGTCAAGGTGCGAACGCAGAGCGGAACTTTCAAGCGATCCGTGCGAAATCTGTGCCCGATTCCGAGGGATGGTGAATCCTCGGACGATTGATTCTTGTGAGATCCACGCATCACCATATACAGATCGTTCTGATCATAAAGAACCAAAGACAGTGAAAACGGGCAATTTAACTATAAGACTTTCGTACCAAATAGAAGTACACTATGTAAAAAAAAAAAAAAAAGAAAACCTTTATTTTCATTTACCTTCAACGGCATTTTCATGTATGTATGCCAGACACAGGAACATGTGTACCATGCCTGTTCCGGCCAGGAACTTTATCTTATTACTTTATTTTAGTGGCAACTTACCTTATTCATCGTTTGTTTATTATTACGTTGTTTCTAATTCCTCTACGTTTATTATTTTCATAGGACTTATCCGTATTTTGTGTTCTATTATTCCACTATAGTTTGCCTCTTTCTGTACTGAACTAAACCATTGGCTTGTATTCATTCCTTGAAAGGGTTCTTTCAAGGGGGGCCGGAATGTTCATTGTCATGTGTTAAAACCATAAGTTGGTAGACCTGCGAGCGCTAGATAAGTGCGCCGAGCGCCGTCGAGGCGCTGCCCGAAAGATTTAGATTGAAAAAGATGGCGGAAGAGACGTGCACGCGAAAACGACACTCTGAGTTTTCGGTGCGATTAAACTATTAATTTCAAGACAAAAAAAAAGTGTTGTTAATCACCCAACCAAAAACAGCTCCTTCAGCAAGGAATGCTGATCGATATATAGGTACCTTATACAGTTTGTAACAAATTTTTGCTTCCTCATAGAGAAAGCTTTGTTATGGTGAAAATAAAAGTCGAGATTTTATTGAAAACGTGTTTAGAATGTTCCAAAACATCGAAAAATCACATTACAAAAAATGTCCG
The DNA here is from genome assembly GCA_917499995.1 of Ichneumon xanthorius. Classification (NCBI taxonomy): domain Eukaryota; kingdom Metazoa; phylum Arthropoda; class Insecta; order Hymenoptera; family Ichneumonidae; genus Ichneumon; species Ichneumon xanthorius. The sequence goes on along the minus strand of OU824204.1, from coordinate 333,582 downwards.
GATGTGTGTATGTACGTATGTATATATGTGTGTGTGTGTGTGTGTGTGTGTGTGTAAATTAGACGCGAAAAATCAAAATCCCTGTAACTCGAGAATGCCTCGGCCAATCAAAAATTTCACACACTGAAATTTCACACACAGCATGTGTGGTTAAGTCAATATTAAAACATCTGTTAAATTACGAATCCTACTGTAAATACATTCATCCACACCTTAATAGTGATACGAGAAATGTTAGTCTCGCCGAACACGATATGAGAAACATACACCTAAAAAGAATAGCACGGTATCAATATAGATATATTGCGAAACGGATGAGCTGAGATATGACGAATAGCTTTTTACCACAATATACGAGATACAAGCCCTATAGTAACGTTCTACCCTTTGAAATATACCAAAACAAATAAATTAAAATAGTGCGCAGGGAGGGAGACAATCATCTCGATATAGGGTAGAGCGGGGCAAAATGGGGCAACGGGCAAAACGGGGTTTTTGGGCAAAACGTCATTTTCCAATAATTTTTGGATGCCCGAATTCGCCCTATCGGATACATCAGGCTTTTCTGCCCAGTTTTGCCACCTTGTCCGATCCAAAAATGATTGGAAAATTTTGTTTTGCCCAAAAACCCCGTTTTGCCCCGTTGCCCCATTTTGCCCCGCTCTCCCCTATCAATATACCTCGATAGAGATTTTCATAATCATTGAGACAACAAAAAAAAAAAAATCTTTAGATTTATACGAATCAATAAATTATTCGTGATAGAGTTCCTATTCGAACTATTCTATAATTCCTATTCTTCCGAAACTATAACAATAATTTTTTTTTTTTAATACAATAATATATATAACGAGCGTTCATGGTCACCACATAAAGGAGCACTTATCCTGTTAGTATGTCGATGTGCTCCGGGAAGTCAGCCGGGAAAAATGATATGACGGTATTTCCTTTAGGTCTTCTCAATCCCCCTATACTTTTAAGAGGATCGTGTCCCTTTTACATATTATCGTCGATCAATTGTCTCTTGTAGCCGGAAGCGGTTTACTCTTCGAGTGTCAAAGGATGCACACGTACACTATACATCGCAGCGACCAGATCCGGCAAAACGAGGTCTCGCTTTAAGAAAAAAAATAAAAAATAAAAATAAAAAAAAATCCCTTCCCTTTCGCTTCGCTTTTTTTTTTTTTAATTCACCGCCAAATTCCGAGTGTCTCTTTTTCTCTTATACATACAACCGATACAAATCGCATCTGAAGTCGACAGTAGAGCTCAAACAAACCGGTAACATTGATACCGGCTTGATGATAACGATGGGTACTAATTTAAAATAGATTGCGCGCTCATCGTCGCAAAGGGTTCTCGCTGAAATCGCCTTGAAGCAATCTTGCCTTTGTCCTGTACTGTCATTTATTTTTTGACTAATATGAGGAAGAGGAAGTTTTATATTGAAACGAATTAGCGTTGTAAAGCCTGTACCCTCGACATGACCGTTAATAGTGCCATGCGTGTAAGTAAAGGAAGAGCACTGTGTGAGACTCCGAATGCGTAATGGCTCGTTGAGGGGCTGTTAGTTCCGCCTTGAGTAAAGATAAAGGAAAGTGACGGAGGAAGAGAGAGGCGACGATGAAGAACGGAAAAAGGACGAAGAAAGTCGCGGTGTAGGTAGCCCAAGAGGACAAGAAAAGGGGAGTTTTGCGGGTGTGTTTCGAGCTCTATCCAGGCGTGTCTCACTAAGCTTTAGTTCTCTCATGCGTCTATTATTCGCCGGACACCCCTGTCTGTCCGACATACAGCTTGCCTGTTCTCTTGCTTATATGCCCGGACGAATTATTATTCACTTTGAAAGGAAACTACCGATGCGCCTCTCCGACTAGCCTTCGCGCTCTCTCTTCGAGGAACGAGAAGCAACTCTCCCACGATATTATATACATCGCGACTTTGGTCATGGCTCTCCGCACTTTGAGAACAACGTATCTACGTGTCTTATATTCTTCTCTCTCGTGGTATACGATCGTCGGGGCGTATACATTGTTTTCCGGCTGATCGCTCGTCCGAGAAAGTATTTTCTCCTTGTCTCCTGACGGCATCGACTTTGTTCGTCGTGGGAGAATACACCTGGGTGGAAAATTTTCTCGACGAATTAGAGAAAAGGAAAAAAAAAAAACAAGCGAGCTCTGCGAATTGGTGGAAACTATATTTACATATATAAATAACAGAATGGATTATCGCCCTCATGGGCTAAAGTTTATTTCGAGAGTAATACGTATCTCGTCGAATAAAAAATTTGTCGACCAGCCAGACAGGCTCCAAGCCTCTGCTGTCGAAATAATCACGACAACTTTATCTGTACGATAAAGTTTATAGATAATTCATCGACTTCCTGATGGCTGCCGAGGTCCGCTAGAAGACGCTTTGCTTTCTCATACTCCCTCGCGATGTAAATGTAGGACTGGACTTTTAGGGACTTGTTATTCGAGGGTGGACGCGACGTTTTTAAATTTTCTGTATCTATCCCATGTATCTCAAGAGCTGCCTCCAATCATCCAGATGCATCAGACATGACACTTGAACATTTTTCTCACGTACGTTACTCTCTGCTTCACATCGTTAAACATCAAATAAAAAAAAATTAAAATTGTAAGTGCGAATCACCGAGTATAATTTATAGCTATGTATTTTTTTTTACATAATCTTTGTTTTTTAAAAATCTGTGCTCCTCTTTGATTATTCCACAAGTCACAATTCTCTGGAAACTGATTGAATTAGGAAATGAAATTGTAACGTCTCATAGACACGCGTCCACCCCCACCAATTCCGAACTGCGCGATATATTAACGCCGGTGAATTAAACGCAAACTGTCATGTGCCCGCGGTTCGAGTTTATACGCTCGATTAAATTAGAACGAGTGCGTGTAGAACATGGGGGTAAATAGAAATAAAAAGAGAAATCGTGTGAGTGACGCATGGCTCTGTCCTCTGTATATTCTACGCAAAGAGGAAGAGCGGAGCGCAGGGAACGTGGCATAACGCGGACGAATTAATTGCTCCACGTACGCTACAGAGCTCAACGTTCGTAACATTTATCTGTAAAATTAATGTTTCGTCTAATCTACGGTTAGGGCAGTGTGCATTTTATCAGTCTGCAAAGTACGAGGGAGCATCGGGTATAGCTGTTATAAGCGCGTTAGCGCGATCCATCTCGCGGTTCCACACATGTACATAATAAACTCGCCTGTAACATATAAGCGCGACAACAATTAACCCGAGGCTCGAACACCTTGCGATACCTCGCAACGGTTGAGGCATGCGAGATAAATAAACGACGTTACCGAGTCTTATGAATTTTAAACGGGCGTTATAACGCGTGCTGCCGAGCAGAAAGAGGAAGAGATATGCTCTACTGTACGTACATCGTGAAAGAGAACAAAGACGATGAGATAAAGTGAGAGTGACGATACGACGGACGAGAGGGGACAAAAAAACACGAATGGAGCAGGTGCCGAAGGAAGGGCAAGGGCAATTGCTGCGAAGCTTACAGCAGGTGCAACAGCGAATGACGCATACGAGAGAGGAATTTTCAGTTTCTGGTAAAAATATATATTTATTATTTTTCTTTTGTTTAATACAGTCATTACTTTATATAAATGCGATGATATTCTTTGCATCGAAGAACGTTTCAACAACACGCCTAATATACATTCCAATAATAATTAATAACTTTACAAAAGTCATGAATTATTACGAAAAGCCGGAGATCCTCTGAACCACCTGACCAAGCTTCGTAGTATTTAACTCTTTTTACAGATGAATATAAAACGGTGCTGTTGACGCTGTGGCCAAGACATCTTTCAACCCGCTCGTATCTCGTTCTCGTTGCGCGTTCCTTTACCGGTTTTTTACCGGTTGGCAAACACGCATAGAATTTGTTGAGAGTTTCGTATCAGGTGCGATTGGGACCTGCGTTTGTATACTTGCGTGTGTGCGGGAGAGAAAATGCTGGACCACATAAAAGAGGAACGCAAAGTACCGGGAACGAAATTCTCTCTCGGTACCTCACCGGCAAACGAATGTCTACACTGTCACCGCTACTCGCATCTCATATTTCTCGCTGCTTCGTTGACAAATGGACAAAAAAACGTATAATACAACCAGACGCTACGGTGCACTCAAATATCTTTAATTAACAAATTTCACTGTAGTTCCATTTTTGTTAAGTGAAATATATATTTTTAAAAATCCCTTTACCAACTATAATCTATAGAAGTTATGCTCGACCTGGCTGTGGAGTTTTTTTAGGCTTCCCCTTCGAGCATTAATGAATGTGCGGTTAATTTACGTTTAGGATCGAGTAATTGTGAGCGCGCACATAATATTAATTGGCCATGCTCGTCTAGTCGGCTCTACTCCCTGCGTGCAAACATAGATCTCATGAATGTAACCTTCCGATTGGGCATCCGTATGAACGTATTGCATTGCATTATTCATGAAGCACTATTGATTCAGGCATATAAATTCAATGCATCCAATTAATTTCAATAAAATTCAAGCATTAACAGATGAATTTAAAAAAAATGATAAACCATTTTGAGTCGAATAATTATACATCAAGCTCGTGAATGGAGCACCGGTGAACGGTGCTCCCGGAAAGTGCGATGATCGTTAACTCACGAGATCTCGCTCGTGTGCTTCTGCTTCGATATTGCTTCGGGGGGGGGGGGGGGGGGGGGGGTTGCAACACACTCCCTTTAACTGTATCCCTTTAACTGAATGAACAGAAAGTGGGCGCCGACAAGACAACGGAATAGAGTGAAAGGAGGCATCCGTTGGAAGAAGATGCATGAAGAGAAGAGGACGGCAACGTGAGTAGAGCGACGAAGCTTGCCCGAAGCTCGACGTCGTCTAAACTTAGACGCACCTCCGCATAACTTTGCTCTTTGGCGCTGTAACTACGAGGCTAACCTAGCGACGCAACGAGCGGAGGCGTCGGGACGTCGTTCTCACTCTACGGTGCATATCTTTCTTCCTGCCGTTCCATATAGGCTAATATATCCAAACGTACGACATGTGTCACTACTAATTATTCGTTTTTTTAATGTCCCCTTTGTCTTATTGTTGCGAGTTGGCCGAATTATTTATTCTCGACCTATCGGATCGAGATCTTCCTATTATATATTAATGATATTCAATTGTTTTATGTAGGATCATCAGGAGGGAAAGTGTATTTGCTACAGTTTAATTATTGATCTGTTAGAAATGGGAGAGGAAATCTTTAGTAGCTTTGCACAAATGCTAGAGTATAAAAATTAAAGGAACGTCGATTTCTCACCGCTTAGAAGGCTTCCAGCGCCGCTTCAGCACACCGAGCATGAAGATGAGGAGACCGACGAAGGTTGCCAGATACCAAGGGATCTTCTCTCGATCCAACGAATAAATCCACCGGCACAACCGCACCAACGACGATCACCAGAATTTACGGTAAGTGCTCTTTTTCGTTTTTCGTTCTCAATGTCCAAGTTATTTGTTTACTTTTCAATCGACAAAATATTGCCCAATTAACTGTTGTCACAACGCTCGCGTCAACATCCTTCCGTTAGTGTTTTCGACTCGTCCATCTGGCGCGATGCCCTTTCTTCTCTGAATTTTCTTTTCTTTTTCTTTTCTCTTTTCTCTTTTCTCTTTTCTCTTTTATTTCCTCAATGCCTCAAGCGTCCTTAGATATTTATTCGATGCACTAATTCGACGATCATCGGCTCTCGGAATTTTTAAAATTTATTTATCAGTTTTGTTTGCAGTATCCCACGGGCTTGTAGTAACAAGTAGATGAAAACTTTCTGTTAAAATTGTATCCTCCTATTTTTCCATTAATATTCCAGGAGCTCACTCATTCGTCATTCTTAGCCCACCTCGAATCACGTGCAAATGTACCGTCGCCTATGCGTACATACAATATAAAAACCCAACGCAACGGTGCATAAGATACAGTTAAATACCCCCTTGTACCGAATCACCAAAGAATCGTACAAAAATTACCGATCATTATCCGATCATTTCTCAAGTGCGCTCTTCCGTGCGTCGGTAAGTTCAATTAATTTGTTCATTCTTGGCGCGATCAATAAATCTCTACGCTGCTGCAGACGCTATAATTAATTGTGTGCGCGTGTTGTGTATAACTGTATAATTAATTTAAGCTGTTTGTGATTTGGTCTCGTCCATCGAAAGCTTCACGCGCATATCTAGCGACGCGGTAGCTTCTCGACGCCAAGTATTTTATTATAGTCTCGAAAGAAACAACGAGTTACACTTGCACAAAATTCTCGGTTAGTTTAATCCAACTTTGACGCGATAGAGAGCGAGTGAGAGTGAGAGAGGGGGGGGGGGGGAGAGAGAGAGAGAGAGAGAGAGAGAGAGGGAGGGAAATAGAGAGATATATATCAAGACGAGGACGCCGACTATCGTAACGTCGCCGCGAACTTCTCAATTCCATTCCGGCTGACCTCCACAGATCCTCCACAGCTCGCTTGCATCGATACGCATAATTCTCATACAACTCTTCAATGAAACTCCGAACGAACAAATTTCATTTTTTAATCCATCGATAAAATAATATTTTATTGAAAACAAAAAGTTTATTTTTATTTTGTTTTTCCGTCTATTGTCCACGTTCTTTTTTTTTTTTTGTAGAAATACGTAAGGTCGCTGCACCTTGATGATATCAGATGTTTCGTCGTTAATACTGTGAAATGGAATACGCAGCGCAGGTTGCGAATGTGTTTGTAAAACAATATTGTAATGAGACAAAATATCGCGCTAACCGAGCACACCGGCTGCTCGCCGAGCACCAACTAAACTCGACGAGACAGTCTCGTCGAGTATAAGGTGGTGGCGGCGTTGCGCGGTGCTCTCGGCACACGAGGTTCTCTTTCCCGTTCCGGCTGCCTGAGTCGAGCGAGCGCTGGTCCGCTCTCGGCTATTCGCCCCCCTGCACTCTCACAGTAACAGTGCCGGCACGAGAAACGAGTTTCCGAGGTGCCTCGTCCTGAGATTACTCCCATTTAAAACGAGTCTGGCTATTATTTTTCACCCTTTTTTTCTGGCCCCTTCGATTTCAAATGATCTAAAACTTCTCAAATCTTTAAATATTATTTATATACTTATATGTCATATGTGCCATCGTTTAAAATCGAAATATACAGCTATTAAACGTTTTTATTGATAATTAACATTATTTACTGCGATATCGGTTTTATACTTAACATAATTAATTATTTTACTAATAAGCTATTGAATCTATAACGATAATATATACAGTTAAAAGCTTAATATTTATAATTTTATCAATCTATATCCATATCCTCTTGTTTATCGAACTTTTAGATGGACCGCTGTTTATTAAAAGATAACGACGACCGTGGAGAGCTTGCTGACAGTAGAGTACATCGCGAAAGGGTGACGCCCCTGACACCTCCGGGAACGAGAGACAAAAAGACACCGGCCATTCCACCGGTCCATTTTTTTTTATTAATGCTACTATACCTACTACGACCAGAGTAGACGGGGTGTATCAAAGGCCTGGAGCAGTAGATTCGGACTCAGCATCAACAGTCACGCATGGATCTCGACATTAATTAGCGCATTGAGATGATCAGAGTCCTCCGCGACTAACTCAAAGGCCTCATTTGATCAGTTCGGCCCAATTCGTTTCGTTCCTACGCCAATCGTGCGCTTCCCAAATTAATAAGAATATTACGGTAATCAATAAAGTTTCAATATTGATCGATTCATTATTTAAAGTATCTTATTGCTTTGACTGGAAAGTGGTTGTATCATTGAAAAGTAATATAGCAACTTTTACTGCTCGAAAGTCCAATCTATATGAGAAAATATCGTAGTGGCTTAAGTTTGAAATTCTAGCAGTAAATTCGCACCAATTAAAGGGCTCAAGTTTCAACAACAACAATGAAGATCCCAATGGACCTTAACAGTTTTGGTATTCATATGTTAATTGTCCCTTATATATTTCGCATCGTATAATTTTGCACTGAATTCTAGGACGCGCTTTTCGACGTAATTGCCCTGCGGATAGAAAATTGCTCAAAAGTCATGATTGTGTTTGAGGCGTGAATCATTCCGTTATTCCACTTATTCTTCTTCCCTTTTTTTTTGTCGACGAAGGTTTTTTTCTACGGGCAAACCAACCCTGGCTTTGCGCCGGTTCTACCCTCGTTTTCCCCGCTTCGGAAGAGCTCGGTTGTTATCGCATATGCCGATGCAAGGGTCGATCGATTTTTCCGTTCACACAACCCCGCTCACCCGCGCGGCCCACTGCACTGCTACGGCAGAGATGCAACTCGAAGCTGCAACAGCACTATTCTTCAACATTACGTAACGCAATACACTGACGATTAAATGTACAGATGTCAATCCGAGAGACATCTTAGCGAAATAATTTCCCTCGGTAAAATAGTCTAACTACTTACCGTTCTTTAAATTCTTCGATTATTTATCCCAGAACATTTGCTTTATCGAATTTGTTCTCACTGGCAAACCATCCTATCGTATTTTATATATATTTTGGAAAACTGTGGATTTTTTGTTTGTATGTTATCCCCCACCCCTTTTGGTGAAGTGGATCGCTCTGTTTTCTCGTTCCCTGACCCCTCCCATCGCCTGTCGATGAACTTGAAAATCTCAGTTTGCGACGTCGCACCGTAAATACGTCACTTCCTGTTCGGAAATTTCATTTTCAAACTGGAAGTGAGATGTTCGAATCAGGAACGGTTTATTTCTGGTATGACGTTACTGTATGTCCGGTGGCGATATTAATTTAAAAAATGTTGTCTTTGAAAAACAATTGCATAAACGCCAACGCAAACTCTCCGTCACCCGCATTAGAAGTATTTATACAAGACAAGAAGTGTTGACATTTTATGTTTATTCGCACGCTTATTTCTTAAACTTGAACAATCAAGCATTCGTGTCCTCGAGACCAAACAAGAAATAACTCGTACTTGCAGCGCAGTTTCCATGTATACCCATGCTTGGCTTTGTGTAGCATTAACTTGATTTCGGATTCAAAATATCATTTTTCGACTGGAAGTGACGACATCCATGGGAAACGGCACTTCCTGTTTGGAAATCTCAATTTTCAAGATTTCGAATCGGATTTTTAAACGGGAGGTAACATTCTCCCTGGATGACGTCCCTGTTGGTCGAAAAATGAGATTTCCAAATCAAAAGTGACAAAAAAAAAAACAAAAACAAAAACAACGATCAAAAAGTATGGCATGAAGTCGCGGTCGCGAACACGCAATATTTTAATTATCAATCAAACGTTTTAGTGCGCTTGTACAAGGAATAAAGTGTTTGTGATTTATCTCTATAAGTACGCTTGCTTAAACTTCGATAAAAGTTAAATTCGGTTTAAGGCACTCATAGTATATACAATCATAGTATATACAATTCGAGCACATGGTGTTCCTTCAACGTAGTTACTTTTTGAAAAAAAAATGTGTTCTTGACAAATTAATAACTGCTGTATTCTGGGAATGATCTTGACCGTCCAAGCTTCGGTACCTTTTCCTTTCTATAGCATTAACATACCGTTAACGAAAGATGTCATTGAGATCCCACTCCAGGACCAGATGACCAATATAATTAAATGAGACGAAGGACATGCGGTACGTGGATGTATCGTACAACCACGAAGAGGACGAATACGCGTCGCGAAAATCAATTGGTGTTTCCTGCTCGACTTCACAACCTTTATAAGAATAAAATCACATCGCTACGTTATTTTACTCTTGTCATTCTGTTTCCAGAAGTAGTGACACGGAGATGCATTCGTTGTCTTCCATGCGCAAAACATAACTTCGTGCATTCAGTACGACAATGCGGTCAATAATTGCTAAATAGTTTACCAACCCTTTTAGACAATTTTTAAAAAATGCGAATACTACTAGAATAATGCTATTTTATCGATAAGCACCGCAGTACAATTTTCAGTCTTTGCCAAAGCTTCAATAATAACTTCGTAATCGAAAATTAAATATAAAAAAAATTGTGGTTCCGGCCGGGATCGAACTGGCGACCTTCTGCGTGTAAAGCAGACGTGATAACCGCTACACTACGGAACCAATTTGTAAACATGCACCTCCAATTTCTTCTTACCAGTCTTTCCGTTTAAAGTGAAAATCGAAAATCTAATCTCTACCTATTTTAAAGTACTACATCAACTTTTAATGATTAAGAATGGTACACCTACCGGGGGGTCCAGTATTAAAAATAACGCTCTACCTCATGGTGGTGCATGGAGATGAGCATAACAAACAAAATTTCTTAGAAAGACTCTATGCGATAAGTATTCCGCATAAACCGTCAATGACCGTTTCAAACCAACCGTTTGTACTTTTTCCCGTAGAATACGACAAGCATCATTTCCCGTGCCACCGATGAACGGAAATTGTGCGTGGAGAGCTTTCGTGGGCTGATACCACATCCTCCTTTCCATCTCCTTCAGATTCTCCTTTCCATTGCAGAACCATTGGCATTTTGTGCTTATTGCATTAAAAAAAAAAAAAAAATAGGAATAAATCGATCAATGCGTAAATTATTTGAAAAATATTTAATAATAAACATTGACAATATACAGAGAAAATACGCCATAATAAGTCGCTATAGGAGTAATAAGAACCTAATATCTGGACTTACAAAATATCATCGAATCAGACGTTGACGCCTTACGTTTCTAACAGTTTTTTTTTTTTTTTTTTTCAAGTACAGGTGAGGTGTTCATACAGTTTTAAATCTCATATTCCTTGTGTTTTACGTGTGCCAATCTGCAGAGGTATCATATGTTAAACTTCGCCACATCCGCTGCTGTAGCGAGTTGTCCCCGGATGATTTTATTTATGCACCGTTTAATCACAAATTGATTAATTATTACATTATTTCCCTCCATTTGTTTCCCAATAATTCATATATCAACTGTAATGGTTGTATTGATCTCCAACGCGGTGGGACGGGAAAGGGGGCGGGGAGTTCGAAATAAAAATAGTGAATCGGGAAATAAAACAAAAAGAAAGAAACATTTATTGTAATAGCCGAAAGAAAATAGAAATTCGTTTTTTATTTTAATTGGGCGCTAGTCGCCTTCACGGCGACGTCGAATGTCTATTTAGTTAACAAAAGAACAAAAAGGGGGAATAACTCGAAACAATAATCTCAGGGTAGTAAAAGGGTTGTTGTCGACCTCGCGGCTCTTAATTATTACCTCTGTTCCGGGAGAACTCGTTTGGGTTCGAACGGGGTGTTTCGGGTAAATCGCGGGGGCACTGCTGTGACACGCATGACTCGATATAATAAAAACAGGTCGAATGAAAAACGAACGAGAGACTTACGTGTACTGCTCGACTCTCGACAAAATTTTATTTCACAAGGTGTGAAAATGGGGGTTTTCGCACGCGAAGCGGGCGGAAAAGTGGCCATTTCCGCACCGAGTGATGAAAAAGGTTTTTCGCACTCGTATCGAAATGTACTAATTTGTCCACAGCGGCAGAAATTATTGCTACGATGAACTGAGGGTTATGTTTCTGTACGTCACAAAGAACAATTTGTACGATGAGTGCAGATGCCACGGAGCATTTAAAAAAATGCTTAATGCAAAAGTAAGTTTTTTAGAAAGGTGTAAAAGTTTCAATATTTCACAGAAATATTGAAAGTGATTAATCAATGTTTTTTGTTACGTTGCAGGTTATAACCGGCCGCAAAGCCCGTAACATGTATACCAAATTTAAATTGGTGGTAGAAAACGAACTGAATGAAATGAATCCCACCTACGGGTTGACCCCGGCCGAAATTCGAAGACTCAAGGCGATATACCGTCGACCGAACATAGTCTAATTTAATTGTCATTTAACAAAGTATTCAGTAATAGAGCTTAATATCTTTCTTCCTTAGTGATTAAGAATGGTACGCCTACTGGGGGGTCTAGTATTAAAAATAACGTTTGTACTTTTTCCCGTAGAATACGACAAGCATCATTTCCCGATACGATATTTTTTTTCCGATTTCGTTGAAATAACGACATTTCTTGCGTCGCAAAATCGTCATCTTCGCCAATGACCATTACTCCCCCGGGAGTAATAGAGCTTCCAGCGGGAGTAATGAGCCCTATTACTCCCTAGGGAGTAATGAAATTGTACCGCGCATGCGCACATGTTAATAATTATCATCGGTCAATAATAGCTTATTTTCCACCCGTATTGCACACAAGGAATGTGGTTATTTTAGCGCAGTCGGGAAAAAAAGTTTTTTCGCACTCGTATCGGAATGTACTAATTTGTTCACAGCGGCACAAAATATGCGTACGACGAAATGCGAGTTATGTTTTTGTACGTCACGAAAAATAATTTGTACGACGAATGCAGAGGCTTTGGTGCATTTAAAAAAATGTTAAATGCAGGAGTAAATTTTTCAGAAAGGTGTAAAAGTTTCAATATTTCACAGAAATATTGAAAGTGATTATTAATCAATGTTTTTTGTTACGTTGCAGGTTATGACCGGCCGCACAGCCCGCAACATGTATACTAAATTTAAAAAAGAGGTGGAAGAACTCGACGAACACAATCCGACTTACGGATTGACCGCAGCCGAAATCCGGAGACTGAAGGCAATATACCGTCAACCGCAGATGGGCTAACCGATTGGAAATGTAAGCCGATTGGAAATTAGTCCACCGCGGCAGAAAATATTCCTATGATGAAATTAGGATTATGCTATTGTACGTCGTGAGGAACAATTTGTACGACGAGTGCAGAGGCCACGGCGCATTTAAAAAAATGTTGCAGGCAAAAGTAAGTTTTTTAGAAAGGTGTAAAAGTTTCAATATTTCACAGAAATATTGAAAGTGATTAATCAATGTTTTTTGTTACGTTGCAGGTTATAACCGGCCGCAAAGCCCGTAACATGTATACCAAATTTAAATTGGTGGTAGAAAACGAACTGGATGAAATGAATCCCACCTACGGGTTGACCCCGGCCGAAATTCGAACTTAGTATTAAAAATAACGTTTGTACTTTTTCCCGTAGAATACGACAAGCATCATTTCCCGATACGATATTTTTTTTCCGATTTCGTTGAAATAACGACATTTCTTGCGTCGCAAAATCGTCATCTTCGCCAATGACCATTACTCCCCCGGGAGTAATAGAGCTTCCAGCGGGAGTAATGAGCCCTATTACTCCCTAGGGAGTAATGAAATTGTACCGCGCATGCGCACATGTTAATAATTATCATCGGTCAATAATAGCTTATTTTCCACCCGTATTGCACACAAGGAATGTGGTTATTTTAGCGCAGTCGGGAAAAAAAGTTTTTTCGCACTCGTATCGGAATGTACTAATTTGTTCACAGCGGCACAAAATATGCGTACGACGAAATGCGGGTTATGTTTTTGTACGTCACGAAAAATAATTTGTACGACGAATGCAGAGGCTTTGGTGCATTTAAAAAAATGTTAAATGAAGGAGTAAATTTTTCAGAAAGGTGTAAAAGTTTCAATATTTCACAGAAATATTGAAAGTGATTATTAATCAATGTTTTTTGTTACGTTGCAGGTTATGACCGGCCGCACAGCCCGCAACATGTATACTAAATTTAAAAAAGAGGTGGAAGAACTCGACGAACACAATCCGACTTACGGATTGACCGCAGCCGAAATCCGGAGACTGAAGGCAATATACCGTCAACCGCAGATGGGCTAACCGATTGGAAATGTAAGCCGATTGGAAATTAGTCCACCGCGGCAGAAAATATTCCTATGATGAAATTAGGATTATGCTATTGTACGTCGTGAGGAACAATTTGTACGACGAGTGCAGAGGCCACGGCGCATTTTAAAAAATGTTGCAGGCAAAAGTAAGTTTTTTAGAAAGGTGTAAAAGTTTCAATATTTCACAGAAATATTGAAAGTGATTAATCAATGTTTTTTGTTACGTTGCAGGTTATAACCGGCCGCAAAGCCCGTAACATGTATACCAAATTTAAATTGGTGGTAGAAAACGAACTGGATGAAATGAATCCCACCTACGGGTTGACCCCGGCCGAAATTCGAACTTAGTATTAAAAATAACGTTTGTACTTTTTCCCGTAGAATACGACAAGCATCATTTCCCGATACGATATTTTTTTTCCGATTTCGTTGAAATAACGACATTTCTTGCGTCGCAAAATCGTCATCTTCGCCAATGACCATTACTCCCCCGGGAGTAATAGAGCTTCCAGCGGGAGTAATGAGCCCTATTACTCCCTAGGGAGTAATGAAATTGTACCGCGCATGCGCACATGTTAATAATTATCATCGGTCAATAATAGCTTATTTTCCACCCGTATTGCACACAAGGAATGTGGTTATTTTAGCGCAGTCGGGAAAAAAAGTTTTTTCGCACTCGTATCGGAATGTACTAATTTGTTCACAGCGGCACAAAATATGCGTACGACGAAATGCGAGTTATGTTTTTGTACGTCACGAAAAATAATTTGTACGACGAATGCAGAGGCTTTGGTGCATTTAAAAAAATGTTAAATGAAGGAGTAAATTTTTCAGAAAGGTGTAAAAGTTTCAATATTTCACAGAAATATTGAAAGTGATTATTAATCAATGTTTTTTGTTACGTTGCAGGTTATGACCGGCCGCACAGCCCGCAACATGTATACTAAATTTAAAAAAGAGGTGGAAGAACTCGACGAACACAATCCGACTTACGGATTGACCGCAGCCGAAATCCGGAGACTGAAGGCAATATACCGTCAACCGCAGATGGGCTAACCGATTGGAAATGTAAGCCGATTGGAAATTAGTCCACCGCGGCAGAAAATATTCCTATGATGAAATTAGGATTATGCTATTGTACGTCGTGAGGAACAATTTGTACGACGAGTGCAGAGGCCACGGCGCATTTTAAAAAATGTTGCAGGCAAAAGTAAGTTTTTTAGAAAGGTGTAAAAGTTTCAATATTTCACAGAAATATTGAAAGTGATTAATCAATGTTTTTTGTTACGTTGCAGGTTATAACCGGCCGCAAAGCCCGTAACATGTATACCAAATTTAAATTGGTGGTAGAAAACGAACTGGATGAAATGAATCCCACCTACGGGTTGACCCCGGCCGAAATTCGAACTTAGTATTAAAAATAACGTTTGTACTTTTTCCCGTAGAATACGACAAGCATCATTTCCCGATACGATATTTTTTTTCCGATTTCGTTGAAATAACGACATTTCTTGCGTCGCAAAATCGTCATCTTCGCCAATGACCATTACTCCCCCGGGAGTAATAGAGCTTCCAGCGGGAGTAATGAGCCCTATTACTCCCTAGGGAGTAATGAAATTGTACCGCGCATGCGCACATGTTAATAATTATCATCGGTCAATAATAGCTTATTTTCCACCCGTATTGCACACAAGGAATGTGGTTATTTTAGCGCAGTCGGGAAAAAAAGTTTTTTCGCACTCGTATCGGAATGTACTAATTTGTTCACAGCGGCACAAAATATGCGTACGACGAAATGCGAGTTATGTTTTTGTACGTCACGAAAAATAATTTGTACGACGAATGCAGAGGCTTTGGTGCATTTAAAAAAATGTTAAATGAAGGAGTAAATTTTTCAGAAAGGTGTAAAAGTTTCAATATTTCACAGAAATATTGAAAGTGATTATTAATCAATGTTTTTTGTTACGTTGCAGGTTATGACCGGCCGCACAGCCCGCAACATGTATACTAAATTTAAAAAAGAGGTGGAAGAACTCGACGAACACAATCCGACTTACGGATTGACCGCAGCCGAAATCCGGAGACTGAAGGCAATATACCGTCAACCGCAGATGGGCTAACCGATTGGAAATGTAAGCCGATTGGAAATTAGTCCACCGCGGCAGAAAATATTCCTATGATGAAATTAGGATTATGCTATTGTACGTCGTGAGGAACAATTTGTACGACGAGTGCAGAGGCCACGGCGCATTTTAAAAAATGTTGCAGGCAAAAGTAAGTTTTTTAGAAAGGTGTAAAAGTTTCAATATTTCACAGAAATATTGAAAGTGATTAATCAATGTTTTTTGTTACGTTGCAGGTTATAACCGGCCGCAAAGCCCGTAACATGTATACCAAATTTAAATTGGTGGTAGAAAACGAACTGGATGAAATGAATCCCACCTACGGGTTGACCCCGGCCGAAATTCGAACTTAGTATTAAAAATAACGTTTGTACTTTTTCCCGTAGAATACGACAAGCATCATTTCCCGATACGATATTTTTTTTCCGATTTCGTTGAAATAACGACATTTCTTGCGTCGCAAAATCGTCATCTTCGCCAATGACCATTACTCCCCCGGGAGTAATAGAGCTTCCAGCGGGAGTAATGAGCCCTATTACTCCCTAGGGAGTAATGAAATTGTACCGCGCATGCGCACATGTTAATAATTATCATCGGTCAATAATAGCTTATTTTCCACCCGTATTGCACACAAGGAATGTGGTTATTTTAGCGCAGTCGGGAAAAAAAGTTTTTTCGCACTCGTATCGGAATGTACTAATTTGTTCACAGCGGCACAAAATATGCGTACGACGAAATGCGAGTTATGTTTTTGTACGTCACGAAAAATAATTTGTACGACGAATGCAGAGGCTTTGGTGCATTTAAAAAAATGTTAAATGAAGGAGTAAATTTTTCAGAAAGGTGTAAAAGTTTCAATATTTCACAGAAATATTGAAAGTGATTATTAATCAATGTTTTTTGTTACGTTGCAGGTTATGACCGGCCGCACAGCCCGCAACATGTATACTAAATTTAAAAAAGAGGTGGAAGAACTCGACGAACACAATCCGACTTACGGATTGACCGCAGCCGAAATCCGGAGACTGAAGGCAATATACCGTCAACCGCAGATGGGCTAACCGATTGGAAATGTAAGCCGATTGGAAATTAGTCCACCGCGGCAGAAAATATTCCTATGATGAAATTAGGATTATGCTATTGTACGTCGTGAGGAACAATTTGTACGACGAGTGCAGAGGCCACGGCGCATTTTAAAAAATGTTGCAGGCAAAAGTAAGTTTTTTAGAAAGGTGTAAAAGTTTCAATATTTCACAGAAATATTGAAAGTGATTAATCAATGTTTTTTGTTACGTTGCAGGTTATAACCGGCCGCAAAGCCCGTAACATGTATACCAAATTTAAATTGGTGGTAGAAAACGAACTGGATGAAATGAATCCCACCTACGGGTTGACCCCGGCCGAAATTCGAACTTAGTATTAAAAATAACGTTTGTACTTTTTCCCGTAGAATACGACAAGCATCATTTCCCGATACGATATTTTTTTTCCGATTTCGTTGAAATAACGACATTTCTTGCGTCGCAAAATCGTCATCTTCGCCAATGACCATTACTCCCCCGGGAGTAATAGAGCTTCCAGCGGGAGTAATGAGCCCTATTACTCCCTAGGGAGTAATGAAATTGTACCGCGCATGCGCACATGTTAATAATTATCATCGGTCAATAATAGCTTATTTTCCACCCGTATTGCACACAAGGAATGTGGTTATTTTAGCGCAGTCGGGAAAAAAAGTTTTTTCGCACTCGTATCGGAATGTACTAATTTGTTCACAGCGGCACAAAATATGCGTACGACGAAATGCGAGTTATGTTTTTGTACGTCACGAAAAATAATTTGTACGACGAATGCAGAGGCTTTGGTGCATTTAAAAAAATGTTAAATGAAGGAGTAAATTTTTCAGAAAGGTGTAAAAGTTTCAATATTTCACAGAAATATTGAAAGTGATTATTAATCAATGTTTTTTGTTACGTTGCAGGTTATGACCGGCCGCACAGCCCGCAACATGTATACTAAATTTAAAAAAGAGGTGGAAGAACTCGACGAACACAATCCGACTTACGGATTGACCGCAGCCGAAATCCGGAGACTGAAGGCAATATACCGTCAACCGCAGATGGGCTAACCGATTGGAAATGTAAGCCGATTGGAAATTAGTCCACCGCGGCAGAAAATATTCCTATGATGAAATTAGGATTATGCTATTGTACGTCGTGAGGAACAATTTGTACGACGAGTGCAGAGGCCACGGCGCATTTTAAAAAATGTTGCAGGCAAAAGTAAGTTTTTTAGAAAGGTGTAAAAGTTTCAATATTTCACAGAAATATTGAAAGTGATTAATCAATGTTTTTTGTTACGTTGCAGGTTATAACCGGCCGCAAAGCCCGTAACATGTATACCAAATTTAAATTGGTGGTAGAAAACGAACTGGATGAAATGAATCCCACCTACGGGTTGACCCCGGCCGAAATTCGAACTTAGTATTAAAAATAACGTTTGTACTTTTTCCCGTAGAATACGACAAGCATCATTTCCCGATACGATATTTTTTTTCCGATTTCGTTGAAATAACGACATTTCTTGCGTCGCAAAATCGTCATCTTCGCCAATGACCATTACTCCCCCGGGAGTAATAGAGCTTCCAGCGGGAGTAATGAGCCCTATTACTCCCTAGGGAGTAATGAAATTGTACCGCGCATGCGCACATGTTAATAATTATCATCGGTCAATAATAGCTTATTTTCCACCCGTATTGCACACAAGGAATGTGGTTATTTTAGCGCAGTCGGGAAAAAAAGTTTTTTCGCACTCGTATCGGAATGTACTAATTTGTTCACAGCGGCACAAAATATGCGTACGACGAAATGCGAGTTATGTTTTTGTACGTCACGAAAAATAATTTGTACGACGAATGCAGAGGCTTTGGTGCATTTAAAAAAATGTTAAATGAAGGAGTAAATTTTTCAGAAAGGTGTAAAAGTTTCAATATTTCACAGAAATATTGAAAGTGATTATTAATCAATGTTTTTTGTTACGTTGCAGGTTATGACCGGCCGCACAGCCCGCAACATGTATACTAAATTTAAAAAAGAGGTGGAAGAACTCGACGAACACAATCCGACTTACGGATTGACCGCAGCCGAAATCCGGAGACTGAAGGCAATATACCGTCAACCGCAGATGGGCTAACCGATTGGAAATGTAAGCCGATTGGAAATTAGTCCACCGCGGCAGAAAATATTCCTATGATGAAATTAGGATTATGCTATTGTACGTCGTGAGGAACAATTTGTACGACGAGTGCAGAGGCCACGGCGCATTTAAAAAAATGTTGCAGGCAAAAGTAAGTTTTTTAGAAAGGTGTAAAAGTTTCAATATTTCACAGAAATATTGAAAGTGATTAATCAATGTTTTTTGTTACGTTGCAGGTTATAACCGGCCGCAAAGCCCGTAACATGTATACCAAATTTAAATTGGTGGTAGAAAACGAACTGGATGAAATGAATCCCACCTACGGGTTGACCCCGGCCGAAATTCGAACTTAGTATTAAAAATAACGTTTGTACTTTTTCCCGTAGAATACGACAAGCATCATTTCCCGATACGATATTTTTTTTCCGATTTCGTTGAAATAACGACATTTCTTGCGTCGCAAAATCGTCATCTTCGCCAATGACCATTACTCCCCCGGGAGTAATAGAGCTTCCAGCGGGAGTAATGAGCCCTATTACTCCCTAGGGAGTAATGAAATTGTACCGCGCATGCGCACATGTTAATAATTATCATCGGTCAATAATAGCTTATTTTCCACCCGTATTGCACACAAGGAATGTGGTTATTTTAGCGCAGTCGGGAAAAAAAGTTTTTTCGCACTCGTATCGGAATGTACTAATTTGTTCACAGCGGCACAAAATATGCGTACGACGAAATGCGAGTTATGTTTTTGTACGTCACGAAAAATAATTTGTACGATGAATGCAGAGGCTTTGGTGCATTTAAAAAAATGTTAAATGAAGGAGTAAATTTTTCAGAAAGGTGTAAAAGTTTCAATATTTCACAGAAATATTGAAAGTGATTATTAATCAATGTTTTTTGTTACGTTGCAGGTTATGACCGGCCGCACAGCCCGCAACATGTATACTAAATTTAAAAAAGAGGTGGAAGAACTCGACGAACACAATCCGACTTACGGATTGACCGCAGCCGAAATCCGGAGACTGAAGGCAATATACCGTCAACCGCAGATGGGCTAACCGATTGGAAATGTAAGCCGATTGGAAATTAGTCCACCGCGGCAGAAAATATTCCTATGATGAAATTAGGATTATGCTATTGTACGTCGTGAGGAACAATTTGTACGACGAGTGCAGAGGCCACGGCGCATTTAAAAAAATGTTGCAGGCAAAAGTAAGTTTTTTAGAAAGGTGTAAAAGTTTCAATATTTCACAGAAATATTGAAAGTGATTAATCAATGTTTTTTGTTACGTTGCAGGTTATAACCGGCCGCAAAGCCCGTAACATGTATACCAAATTTAAATTGGTGGTAGAAAACGAACTGGATGAAATGAATCCCACCTACGGGTTGACCCCGGCCGAAATTCGAACTTAGTATTAAAAATAACGTTTGTACTTTTTCCCGTAGAATACGACAAGCATCATTTCCCGATACGATATTTTTTTTCCGATTTCGTTGAAATAACGACATTTCTTGCGTCGCAAAATCGTCATCTTCGCCAATGACCATTACTCCCCCGGGAGTAATAGAGCTTCCAGCGGGAGTAATGAGCCCTATTACTCCCTAGGGAGTAATGAAATTGTACCGCGCATGCGCACATGTTAATAATTATCATCGGTCAATAATAGCTTATTTTCCACCCGTATTGCACACAAGGAATGTGGTTATTTTAGCGCAGTCGGGAAAAAAAGTTTTTTCGCACTCGTATCGGAATGTACTAATTTGTTCACAGCGGCACAAAATATGCGTACGACGAAATGCGAGTTATGTTTTTGTACGTCACGAAAAATAATTTGTACGACTAATGCAGAGGCTTTGGTGCATTTAAAAAAATGTTAAATGAAGGAGTAAATTTTTCAGAAAGGTGTAAAAGTTTCAATATTTCACAGAAATATTGAAAGTGATTATTAATCAATGTTTTTTGTTACGTTGCAGGTTATGACCGGCCGCACAGCCCGCAACATGTATACTAAATTTAAAAAAGAGGTGGAAGAACTCGACGAACACAATCCGACTTACGGATTGACCGCAGCCGAAATCCGGAGACTGAAGGCAATATACCGTCAACCGCAGATGGGCTAACCGATTGGAAATGTAAGCCGATTGGAAATTAGTCCACCGCGGCAGAAAATATTCCTATGATGAAATTAGGATTATGCTATTGTACGTCGTGAGGAACAATTTGTACGACGAGTGCAGAGGCCACGGCGCATTTTAAAAAATGTTGCAGGCAAAAGTAAGTTTTTTAGAAAGGTGTAAAAGTTTCAATATTTCACAGAAATATTGAAAGTGATTAATCAATGTTTTTTGTTACGTTGCAGGTTATAACCGGCCGCAAAGCCCGTAACATGTATACCAAATTTAAATTGGTGGTAGAAAACGAACTGGATGAAATGAATCCCACCTACGGGTTGACCCCGGCCGAAATTCGAACTTAGTATTAAAAATAACGTTTGTACTTTTTCCCGTAGAATACGACAAGCATCATTTCCCGATACGATATTTTTTTTCCGATTTCGTTGAAATAACGACATTTCTTGCGTCGCAAAATCGTCATCTTCGCCAATGACCATTACTCCCCCGGGAGTAATAGAGCTTCCAGCGGGAGTAATGAGCCCTATTACTCCCTAGGGAGTAATGAAATTGTACCGCGCATGCGCACATGTTAATAATTATCATCGGTCAATAATAGCTTATTTTCCACCCGTATTGCACACAAGGAATGTGGTTATTTTAGCGCAGTCGGGAAAAAAAAGTTTTTTCGCACTCGTATCGGAATGTACTAATTTGTTCACAGCGGCACAAAATATGCGTACGACGAAATGCGAGTTATGTTTTTGTACGTCACGAAAAATAATTTGTACGACGAATGCAGAGGCTTTGGTGCATTTAAAAAAATGTTAAATGAAGGAGTAAATTTTTCAGAAAGGTGTAAAAGTTTCAATATTTCACAGAAATATTGAAAGTGATTATTAATCAATGTTTTTTGTTACGTTGCAGGTTATGACCGGCCGCACAGCCCGCAACATGTATACTAAATTTAAAAAAGAGGTGGAAGAACTCGACGAACACAATCCGACTTACGGATTGACCGCAGCCGAAATCCGGAGACTGAAGGCAATATACCGTCAACCGCAGATGGGCTAACCGATTGGAAATGTAAGCCGATTGGAAATTAGTCCACCGCGGCAGAAAATATTCCTATGATGAAATTAGGATTATGCTATTGTACGTCGTGAGGAACAATTTGTACGACGAGTGCAGAGGCCACGGCGCATTTAAAAAAATGTTGCAGGCAAAAGTAAGTTTTTTAGAAAGGTGTAAAAGTTTCAATATTTCACAGAAATATTGAAAGTGATTAATCAATGTTTTTTGTTACGTTGCAGGTTATAACCGGCCGCAAAGCCCGTAACATGTATACCAAATTTAAATTGGTGGTAGAAAACGAACTGGATGAAATGAATCCCACCTACGGGTTGACCCCGGCCGAAATTCGAACTTAGTATTAAAAATAACGTTTGTACTTTTTCCCGTAGAATACGACAAGCATCATTTCCCGATACGATATTTTTTTCCGATTCCGTTGAAATAACGACATTTCTTGCATCGCAATATCGTCATCTTCGCCAATGACCATTACTCCCCCGGGAGTGAGGATATATAAAAAAAATTCTTTATAAATAATTTTATGGATTTCGTATTTTTATGAACGAAGTGAAGAATGGACTAAAATAGCCTAATTACTATATACGACGAATAAATTCTCCGATAAATTTTGACTGTTTAAATTTTACGAGGTGCAAAAATTTTTCAATCTTCCGAAAAAAGGTGCAAAGTATTATGCACATGGTTTCCTCATTTATTATAATTTCGCGCATAGTTTCCTGTATGAGGAAGCGAAAATCGATCAGCAAAGCTTCTCATGAAGAAAGCTATGCGCAAAATTATATATAATTATATATAATTATATATAATTACGTTGCTGTCGTTGGCGACCCAATAAGCGATTCCCCGAGTCATCATCGGCCACTCGAGGGGTACTGCTGTACATATGGCTGCTCTGTCCGTCCTGTCCGCCGACGATCATCTTAAGCTGGAGCTCGACAAACTTCACCCAGAAAGTGAGGGTCGTCGCTTGAAGAGGTATCATTTCGGCGTTGATGAGTTCCCTCTCGCGCTGCTTCTGATCCTCGCTCTTCGTGTATCTGTGCTCCTCGACGTTCCAGACGGAGTTCGACTGCTCGAGCAGACGGTCGGCGACGACCTCGTGCTGATTGAAATCCCAGTCGGGCAGCTGGCGTCCGCTGAACTTCAGAGCGTAATCCGGGCCCACGTGAATCAGGCGCACCTGACTCTGTATCGCGTACCAGTAATCGCCCGAATGATCGCGATTTACGATGTCGATCTTCCAGAGATTCTGAGCGGGCATCGATACGTTGTAGTCGACGTAGCAGGAAACCTTCTGGCTCTGCGGAGTCATCGGTGCCGCGACGTCGTACGAGTTCAACGCTCGACTCGTTATTCCGTGAACGAGCTGGACGACGTCGCCGTGCTTGAGGGTGACGCTCGGTCTGGTCACGACGAGGTCGCTCACGTCCGGCAATTTTACGATCCACCAATTGTTGACGTCCTTGAAGGAGTAACAGGTGACCTGCTGCTGATGGGAACTCCCGGGTATCTCAGCGGATAAACGAGGTTGTGATTGTGCAGCCAGCAAGCCCTGCCGAACGTGTGTCTCAGAGTTATCTGCGAGCCGTGAGTCACCTCCAGAGGCTGCCCCTTCGTTATACTCGCCAAACCACCCTCAGGACTCGCCTGAAAGGCGCTCGACATCGCCGCGTCGTGCGGTCCGGCCTTCGTTAGGACCGACAGATGAACGTAAAAAACGCTCAGATAGACCGCCGAGAAAACCACCGAGAGCACGAGAAAACGCAGCAGCAGATGCGTCCACAACACTCCGTTCGACAACGCTTTCCTCCCGAGCAGAGACCAGTAGTCGCGAGTTAGACATAGAGCGAGGACCAGCGAATAAAATCCAACGTACTTCACGCTGCAATGAGAAAATAATTAACGGAACTGTAATATATTTTATCACATGGAAAAAATTTGTATATATATATAGGATATATTTTGTTACATGGGAAAAATTTTTCTGGTCGTGTGTTAATTAGTTACATTTGTTATAACAATTACACAGTTTAAATGTGTCTGGTTATATGTTAATTAGACTGTAGAAAAATAGACTGCAAATTTTTGATTTTGCCTCTATCGGGATGATTTCATATCGAAATTGTTAAATACCACAGTGCACAGGTTAGACTGGCGATTCCGAGGGTCAGCCAGATCCACCATCCGAGAGTCGCTGGCTTGTCCACTACGCGACGGAATTTCAAAACGCACAGCAGGCCGAATAGCGAAAATTGCACGAGTATGCTCTCCATCAGGATGATCTGCAATTTAAAAGAATATATAAGCATTTATAACATCTCTATAGCTAATTAAGTAATTTAAAAAAAAATGTAAGTTTACCAATATCAATCAATAGAATCAATATTAAAGACTCAAGAAAAAAAAATGACTATAAATTTATAACATTAAAATCGAATTTAAAAATTCAATTTAAACATCGAGTTTTTAAATTCAATTTTAAAATCGAGTTTTTAAATTCAATTTTAATATCAAATAAAAAAATACAGAATTATGAGGTCAGCGCACCGAAGCGAAGCATGAGACCAGCGATGGCAGCGCTCCAGGGTTTGAGACCAAGCTCCAGAGCAAGGTGGTAGGCGGTGAGCAGAATGAGACTGCCGAACAGAGCTGGAACTATTCTGAGTGCAAAGAGCGGGACATGCTCCGAGTATGGACTGCCTATTCTATCGAATTTTAAGTCTCCGTCGAAGCCAGCCAGGTAAGCCACTGCGGAGACCAGCTGTTTGCCCAACGGAGAGTGAGAGTCGAAGAAGAAAGTTCTCGACATGTACAGTCCCACGTATTTGCCGTAGTGCAGATCGTCAAATCTGTTAAATAACAAAAAAATTAATTTAATAATTAGCAAAATAATTATAAATTAGCAAAAATAACAAAAAAAATCTGTCGAAAATCAAAAGATTCGTACACGATACTCCTCGGCTCTTCCAGTCTGTAGAGTCTCATGACGAGTCCTGCGAGCATGAGAATAGTCGCGACGACGACGAATTCGAGGCTGACGGTGATGCGTTTTTGAGGATTGGGCGGCGCGTCGCTGGATTCTCCGCCACGCTCGTTCACGCTCCGCCACGCTTGTTATTATCGAGCGCTCGGTTTTTTAAATGCCACATTAGAAATTGGTGACGCGGCGGATAACAGTTATTCGAAGCACAACCGTCCCTCGGTGTTCGTGTGCACGCTCTGACGCGCGCGTGTGTGTGCGTGTGTGCGTTCGACCGTGTGTGTGCGTAGCGGTGGAGAGACTGTTGCGCTTGACCCGCGATTACACACCGTCGTGTGGCGTACCCGAGAAAAGAGACAAACCACCTACGGATCATCTAGAGTCCCTAGATTAGAAATCTACGGCTAATCCGGTCTCATTTGTGAATCGGGATGCTTCGAGAATAACGGAACTGCGGGGATCTCGGAAAATTCCGTATCTTCGCTGGACCAAAACTGCGCCGATCGTCGATCCATCTTATATTCCATCTTATATTTATGTAACATAACCGTAACATGTATTGCCGACATCGGGCTCTGAGTGGATTCTGCGGTGTGGTGTGAATCCTCTTTGTTTCTCTTTTCGCAGGGTCGTCCTGACTCGTCGTCCCGTTCTCGTGGCCAGCTTCCGCGGACGAGAACCTCCTTACCGACTGCGGACCGACGTTCGAGCGAGATATCTCGATGGTATTTCGAGGCGAACTATTAACTTTGGGAATAGTGATTATTTTATTACTGTTATTCCGTTATATTATTTTATGATTTGTTTATTAACGGAATTGTCCTTAACCGGAATTCAAATACGGATGTGTCTTATAACTACTTAGATTCATCAATTCCAATAGAAAAACGGTGCATTTTTTTTATGTTTCATTTCGACGTATAACATTTCATTAAATCAGACTCGGTTTCATTATATATTTACTTATTTAAATTATGCAAACTTTTTAAACTTTCCTTTTGTTTAAATGAAATACCTTATTATAATAATATTATTTTATAATGCAATAATAATATTATTGTATTGTGTACCCATATAGCATACAATATTTTGAAAACATTATAGAAATATTTTTAATGTTTCAAATATTACGAAATATTTCGAAAACATTTAAATATAAGATTTATGAGGGGACAAAAAAATATTTTCAAAATGTTTATGAAACATTTCACAAATATTTTTTAATATTGGTAAAATATTTGCAGTATATCAAAAATATTTCCGTGCTATATGCGTAATAATAATATTATTTTATTATACAATAATAATATTAATAGGATAATAAAATAAAAATGTAATTTTTATCTGAATATTGTAATTGATAATTTGTCGCGTTAACGTAAAAGAAAAGAATGTTTTTTTTTTTTTTCGTGTGATCGAGGTTTAACGTTCCAATTAGCGTCAGTGTGAGAAAAGATCTTACAGCTGAACTACCGTTTGATTTTCAGATGGAAGGAGCGATGTCTAGCGACGCGGTTCAATGTCCGATTTGCTCCAAGGACTTTGTTCCCACAGCTATCGAAGCTCACGTCTCAAGGTGCCTCTTTCTCAACGAATCCTCCAAGAAGCAAACTCAAACAACCCTGAAGAGATCGAACTCCGTACAAACGAAGTCGAGAAGTCCTCTCGCTAATAAAAGAGCGAAGCAGCAAACTGTCGCAAATAGTAACAAAGCCTCCAGCAATAAACCCTTTATCACCGACAAACGGGAGAGCCCGGAGAAGGTGGTAGACAACAATGTACGTTGGGCATACTTTATTATTAAGTAGATATTATAATATATAATATTTACTTAATAGGTATATAATATTTGGCTCGTTTAACAGGTCGTCGCTGAAACGAGCAGTAAGAAACCAACGCGGAAAGATCACGTTGGTCTTGCCGAAAAGATCAGGCCGACTTCATTAACCGGTTACATAGGGCAGTCCCACGTGATGGGAAAACGAAGTATGCTCTTGCAGTTATTGGAAAAGGGAGATATTCCTAACATCATACTGTGGGGGCGACCCGGCTGCGGCAAGGTATTCATCGATCCATCGATCCGTCGATCCGTCGATCCATCGATCCATCGATCCGTCGATCCATCGATCCATCGATCCATCGATCCATCGATCCATCGATCCATCGATCCATCGATCCATCGATCCATCGATCCATCGATCCATCGATCCATCGATCCATCGATCTATAATATTAATACGAAAAATATTATTCGCAGACATCTCTGGCCAACGTGATAGCCCACATATGCAAGCAAGCACCGGGTGGTCGGTTGCGCTACGTGAAGCTCTCGGCGGCTATGTCGGGTGTCGCCGCGAACGAATTGAAATTCGGCCGTCGGACCGTGATGTTCATGGACGAGATTCATCGTTTCAACAAAGCTCAGCAGGACATATTCCTGCCTCACATAGAGAGCGGGACGATAACTCTGATAGGCGCCACCACCGAGAATCCTTCCTTCAGTCTCAATTCCGCTCTGCTGAGTCGTTGCCGCGTCATCGTTTTGGAAAAACTCACCACCTCGAATCTCGTCGATATTCTGTCCCGGGCCGTTAAGCCTCGAGGACATTCAGGAGAGCCTGAAGAAGACCCACATGCTGTACGACAGAAAGGGCGATCAGCATTACGATATCATTTCGGCACTCCACAAGTCCATGAGGGCCAGCGACGAGAACGCCTCGCTTTACTGGCTCGCGAGAATGATGGCCGGGGGCGAGGATCCTGTTTACATCGCCAGACGACTCATCAGAGCGGCCTGCGAGGATATCGGCTTGGAGGATCCTAAAGCATTAGGTATTCATTAATTTTGCAATTATACTTCCTTTTTTTATTATCGTCGTGGTTCCGACTCGAGCAGGTTTCTATCTGTCGAGATAAAACGTCGTAAAGCGAACTGCGAATCAATAAATCATCGATGAATTTTATGAATTTTATGAATTTTATGAATTTTATGAATTTTATGAATTTTATGAATTTTATGAATTTTATGAATTTTATGAATTTTATGAATTTTATGAATTTTATGAATTTTATGAATTTTATGAATTTTATGAATTTTATGAATTTTATGAATTTTATGAATTTTATGAATTTTATGAATTTTATGAATTTTATGACGGCGATGTGAAAACAAATAATATTCAGGGTTTCTTTTCGTGAACAGGAATTGCAGTGAACACGATGCACGGTTGTAAGATGATGGGAATGCCGGAGTGCGATGTACTTTTGGCACAGTGCGTTACGTACTTGGCTCGAGCGCCAAAGTCCAGACTGATGGAGGATGCGATGAAGGCGGCGCAGAGACTCGTCGCCGAGCACAAGGGTGCTCAGCCCGGGGTGCCGTTACACTTGAGAAACGCGCCAACGAAAATGATGAAAAATTTCGGTAAGAAATTTATCACATTCGGAGATGGTGCAAAATCATTGAAAATCACATTTTATTTCTTCGATCGTTGCAGGGTACGGACGAGGCTACAATATGAAGCACAAAGATGAATCGGGTCTGAGCTATTTGCCCGAAGGTTTGGAAGGCGTTGATTTCTTCGGGGATAACTTTGATATGTAATTCCAGTGGATGAACGAAGTGCGGGACACAATTTTACCTCTACTGGGCATGACGGCCTCGCGATAATACAGTACACGTATTTTTTAAATTATTTATTTTGTATTAACGATTCAGTAAAATCGTAATAGTATCGAGCATTGCTTCAACTATTGGCTTAATTAATAAATTAATTAGTATCGTTAATCAATTACAAAATCATTGGAGTTGATTAATTATTGATGACTGCTCCAACGCTAATAACGATTTAATTCGTATGTAAAATAGAACGACACTAAAGAGCCTCTTAGTCTTTAAATTGACGACGCAAGATCTAGCTCTCAACGGGCACGACCGAGGCATAATCATTTTCCATGACAACTTCGCTCCGAGGAGATCGACGGTTGCGCAGTAGCTCTTGAATCTGATCCCAAGTCGCGTTTTCGTCAAGCCGGAAGTCGTTACCCTGTAGAAAATAACACTTTTCTGATTATCACTGTACTTAACGACTACTCGGATTTATCTACCTCCAGGTGGACGTGGAGGAGGCCTTTGCTCGTATCACCTAGCATCATGTAGTTCTGATAGAAAATGCACTTAACTAATTTCCTCAGCGACTCGTCGCTCAAATGATTATCAGGAATTTACATGGACACATATTTCATTTTTTTTAACGTAACGGATTACTTAAAGTGAAAGGTTCTCAACGGCCTACAGCTGAGATTCAGATGATGCAGCTCGAAGTTTCCAACGGTCATGATTTCTCCCTTCACCGGACGACTCTCCGCGCTCAGAGGATGAACGTTTGC
This sequence comes from Ichneumon xanthorius, assembly GCA_917499995.1. NCBI lineage: Eukaryota > Metazoa > Arthropoda > Insecta > Hymenoptera > Ichneumonidae > Ichneumon > Ichneumon xanthorius. The sequence continues at coordinate 303,918 of OU824204.1, read as the reverse complement.
CGAATCTACATCGGTGCTCGTTCTCGTCGCTGCGGCCTCTTCGTTGTCCACCAATTGCTTCGAACTCGTACTCTTCTATCGTACAACCGAGCGTTTCGGTGCTTTGGCTTTCTGCGCCGACGATGAATTCCTGCTGGAGCGCTCGGAGGCTCGTTCGGCGTTGACAATGCCCATGGGCGTTCGAATCACCTTGCTGGAGTCTCTTGTAATTGAGCCGGCGTAGTTTGACGGTCTCGTCGTGAGTCAAGGGATACCTGAAGGGGACATTTTTTTTCCTGCAATCGTTATCAGGAGCATCGATTAAGGATGCGTCACGATGTAAGTTCGCCTACATTTTGGCCTTCGCGATTGAATAAAAATCTTTATAAGTCAACTATATGGGACATTGAAAGGAACATACGAATTTATCAATAGATTGATTTTTTTAAATAGTTAAAAAATAATTTAAATAATTAAAAAATACAATAAAAAAAAGTTTTAAGGCAATTTTTAATCTAATCTTCAGCGCTGATTACGAAACTATAACTCATTCTACTCTTTGCGCAATATTTGATTCAGAAACTCCTGACAAAAAAAAAATGGAATAATTCAAAATTTTCAAAATCCCATAAAATTCAAACGGTTAGATCAATTTTCGCCAAATTTAATACGAAACATTGTACAGTGTCAGTCCATTCCTGTGGCAAATTTAAGCTCGATACCTCCATGTTCACTCGAATTAGACGATTTTTAGTAATTTTTCAAAAAAATCAAAATTCGATAAAATCTGTTCCCTTAGGTAGATTTTAGCCAAATTCAATACCAAAGGTCTTTGATCATAGTATTGTATTTATATGCATTTTTAGGACGATAGCTCAAAATTTACGAAAGTTAGAGCGACCACAGACTTTTTTCAAAAATTTCGAATTCCCGTAAAATCCCGAAACAGGTCGCAATCTTCATAAAAATTATATCGAAGGAAGAGACGTGACCACTCTACTAGTGTACAAAATTTGAACCCGCTATCCCAAGCCGTTTCCGAGTTATAGTCGTTCTAAGCGATGCACGCTGTCACACACACACACACACATACACATACACACATACATCCGGACGCCTGCCAGAAATCACATTTCTCGACGTTTTCGACCATTTTTAGTACGCTGACATTAAAATCTCGAAAATAATTTTTTTCACGAAAACATAGCTTCCTCTATGAGGAAGCAAAAAATTAAAAAAAGAAACTATAGGAACAATACACTCAATGCGTAAATTATTTGAAAAATATTTAATAATAAACATTGACAATATACAGAGAAAATACGCCATAAGTCGCTATGGGAGTAATAAGAACCTAATATCTGGTCCAGACTTACAAAATATCATCAAATAAGACAATGATAAAGGTATTACGTTGACGCCTTACGTTTCTAACAGTTTTTTTTTTGCAACTAAAGGTCGAGGTGTTCATACAGTTTTAAATCTCATATTCCTTGTGTATTACGTGTGCCAATCTTCAGAGGTATAGTATGTTAAACTTCGCCACATTCGCTACTGTAGCGAGTTGTCCCCGGATGATTTTATTTATGCACCGTTTAATCAAAAATTGATTAATTATTACATTATTTCCCTCCATTCATCTTCCAATAATTCATTTATCAACCGTATACACTGCAAGAAGCAAAAAAAGTGGCATAGCTATTTAATTGTAAGTGAAATGGTTTTGTTTTCTTCTGTTTTTCTTTTATTTTTTAAAATTTTATCATATTTCATATTCATTTGCCTTCGTGCTACGGTACGATTAGAGTGTGCACTATTGATTTGACTCACTCAAAGAGATCGGTCTTAACTTGCCCACGGAGTCCCATTAACACGCACTCACCCACGCATTCTAGAAAGTATAGATAAACGCTCTTATGCCACGGAACATTCCAACTCCTTTCTTTTATTTTTTATTTTTCAACAATTCGCCTCAGTTCCGCTACGCTGTCTTGGTACATACAAGTTTTTCGAATATGTGAAAATATGAGGATAGATCTGAAAGCACGTTGAAAAAAGAAACGCACAAGTCCAGAAAATATGACACACAGCATTATTACTTACAGTCGTCAACTTGCGATCGAAAGAACTTGCGATCAGTTTCATAATAATTCTGTTGAATCTGGACTCACGATTTACAATAATCGTGTTAAGACTCTACGGACAGCGCCCTGACTCATACACTAGGATATGTTGCCTCGTAATATGTGTCATATTACGTAATCATGTATTCGTTACCTACATTTTTGTTTGTTTTTTCTTCCTCGTTTGTTCAAAAATTCATCAAAGTTAGATCGTTTATGATGGTGCATATTATTCAGAAGAGAGAGAGAGAGAGAGAGAGAGAGAGAGAGTCTGAAGTCTGATCTGTTCGTAAGGAATTTGTCAACGACTCAATATATATATATATGTATATATATATATACATACATATACACACATATATAATAGGCCCAGATCTCGAATAAACAATTAGAAGAAAAAAATCGATAACCCAACGGTTTTTTTTTTTTTTTTTTTTCAATAATGCGCGAGATAATGTGTAGATTGTATTGTGCGCGTGACAGAAAGATAAAATAAAATAAAAATAAGAGCTTTGTTTAGCGCGCACCTTTCTATTAATTTGAGCTTGACTTACTCTAGCTGCTAGTGTTAATCTTTATCCTATCGATAGAGGTAATAATCACGAATAGTATAAATTGTAATTACAGTATACAATATACAAGGGGGTAGTGAGTGGCAATTGGAGTTGCTCGCGAAATGTTATGCTCAAGTTCTTTCCATCTTTTTCGCGTATATTCTGGCCACATTAGCCGTATGGTGAAAGACTCGACGACACAACGTGCCACTGTTCAACAAAAATACTCGAAAATTGATGTCAAATCTTTTTTCTGATATTTACTTTACTTCCGCATTTATTTTTACTTCTTTATTCACCTTTGCCAGCGTATTCACGAAAGACTTATTTTAAACTGTACGTTGACGAGATTGTTCATAAGTTTCATTTACGAATCTAAGGATCATTAAATCACCGTTGCTACAAGTGAGTATGTCTGCTTGAGTATAACACTCTAATTAGTCAAGTAATATCTTCACGCTTCGACTCGCTCGTGGTGTTTGTGCTTGACACTTTCATCTTATTCTTTTTATTTACATTTTGGAGTCCATACACTGAATTTGCAAGTTATATTCTTACTATTCATCTTGAACCAATGTAAATTTACTTGTTAAAATTTTTTTATTGTTTTCTTTTCTTCGTGTATTCTGGTTGTCATCAAACTTTGCCCAAAGTTTGTATAGCCTAGATTATCCTATCGAGATTATAATTAAAACATAACGATGGCTCTAATTATCATACTTTCTAACATCTTTGTCATATTTGGCTATTTCACAAAACTCATCAGTTATCATCGATCGTTCTCGCTATCTCGTTTGTTTTCTTTAATTTATAACGTTTTGCTGTTCGTGTATCGTCTCGCCGACTTTCCTTTCTTTCAAGTTTTCCATGCAGGCGTTAAACCGTCTCTCGCGCTTGGACAACAAATCAATCTGCTTATACTAAGTCAACAGGGCATATTTATCACTCACTCGGTTAGATGTGTGCGTACCATTTTCCATCTCTTTTACAAGAATTCTTATCATAGATATTTGCCTGGCTAAGCAACATTCGAAGGGTAGATTATTCGCTCTGACAATTTTATTCACCGAGGGCCTTTTTTTCTTTAACTCAGTGAGATTCAATGTATATTAAATCTTCGACGATGAGCCTGTTTTTTGTTTTTGCTTTTTTTTTTCACTTACAATTTAATGTCATAGAAAAAAACGTGTCATGTCCGTTACTGCTTAACTTAAGAAATAAATAAATTACGATTACGATTACGTTCCGACGTTCGGCGCCTTCGAGTGAGCGCAAATATCTCAATCGCGTTTATGCTGAGTTAATTGTTTAATTTACGTACAGAATAATGGCCTGGGAGAATACGACATAGTGGGCGATCACTTACATGTTTGCTTTTGTTTGTTCTTTACGCGTCTCTCGTGCAGTTGAATATGTATTCGTTCTTGTTGAACGTTGTGCCGCTTTCGTTTACTCTCGACATGACCGAAATTACTCTAGTTTATCGCACCAGAGTACGAAAAGATATGAACATTTTGTTTTGTTTTCTCGCAGTGACGGTAGGTTATTCCGCTGCATCGAGGACACGTTTTCCAATTTTTTTGAGTACCCAAACTAAATTAATCGACATGTATCCTTCAGGATAAATCGATGGGTCTTCCCATATCGAGCTCCGGAACTATCAATGAAATATTGTGTGTTTTGTGCTTTGTTTGTTTTGATTAAATAATTGGTATAGTTTACAATAATAATTAGAGAGGATAGAGATAAAGAGAGAAATAGAGATATTGAAAGAGTTGTTTTGACTAGACCCTGTTTCCCAGAATCCGGTACGTACGGTCTAGTGTCTTGTACATTTTTTTCCCCTATATCGCTTGAACTTTCAGAGTTATTAATTCTCTAATTGCATTCCCTCTTTCTGCTTTGCGTAGTACTTGTTTTTTAGTCTGCATTACATCGTTTGCGATTCACGTGGTTTTTGTGTTTGAGTGTGTTTTTCCATCAACATTAAACTCTAAAATCCTATTATACCTAGACGTTTGGTTCGTGAAACGACCTACACACATATTTGGCATAGAAACCTACCAATTTACGCACCTACCTATAGCTATCTAACTATGTAGAGTTCCTCGATTTTACAATTACATTCAGCGCGCTGCGGGTCAGTGGAGCAGCGTATTACATTTTTAATATTATTCGTCGATTTCTATTGGGACAGGGATAAGGTGACAAGTTGTATCGATCCATTATCAATACGAGCATTCTTTTTCTGTTACGTGCCGTTAGAGTTCCGAAATTTTGTCGAATATCACAGGACAGTCAGCCTCTGAAGCGGGACAACGCCTGACACTGCGCGAACATCTCGACCTGAGAAACGTACGAGTTTAAACATATATCCATTTTTTAATCTACATTTGTGTTGTTGACATTAAAAACCCGCGCGCGAGTCGCCCAATACATTATAATACGAAGAACAAATGTCCGGCGCGTCGAAGGTATAGTGATAAACTTTTCGCCCTAACGATTCGTCAATTTAAAAGCGATTTGTTTACGATTATACAACTATCTTACAATTTGGCGACGCCCCAACTCGGCAAATATTGAATCAATTACGCGTTTCTCATTCATTCAGTTGTTCAGCAATTGTGCGATTTTTTTCGACACACCCGATATACATTAATGCCCTCGGAAAACCCCCGAGATTAATGCGGTTTTTTTCTTCTTTGTTGCTTCGTATTTTTATTTTAACTTTACCACGCTTTTACTTTTTTTATCACGCGGTTCGCGGTGTCACCGGCGTTGTTGACGCGTCACAAACGACTGCCACGGCGTATCTGCGAGCTGCAGATTTGATAACTTGGCTGATATAGGCGAATCTGCGCGACTTAGCAACATAAATATTATATATATATATAATATTTATGTATACAGACATATATATATTATATATGTGAACGAATGATAATATCGTTATTCGCCAGACTTGGTGTGACACGTTGGAAGTTTGAACGTCATTACGACGGTGTGCGATGCTGACGTTGAGGAATCTAGCGTCGGCGGGTTCCCGTATGTTGGGTATATCATAATAATCAGGCATCTTTTCTCGGGGTGATGATTGTGTTGTCGATTTGTGGTCATGATCTGTTGAGTATGTTATTGCGGCACTTCGCTTGGAAAGTATCCTCGGCAAGGATGACGTTCTTAGTACGGCGTGAACCTGTTGTAACCACCTCTGTATACTGTTGCCTGTTAAAATAAATAATACAAGATTCTATTAGTAATCCAGAGATCGCAATATGGTCGTTAACTCTTGACGTAGATTTTTCTAGCCGTCAAACTTCAAAGAGTTAAAATTGTGGTAAAAAAGTAGTGCACAGTCGCGAGTTTAAAGGAAAAAAAAGAGATCCGGATAAATCTTACCCCGTATCCAGCGACCGGACCAATGCTGTGTCCGAGGTAGGGATCCGCGTACTCGCGACCGTATCTGTAACATAATTTCAAATCCATTAGGACGATGAAAGGCAAAAACTTGACGGGATAAGCGACGTAAGCAGGATTTAAGAGGAAATATCGTACGCGACTGAGACACATCGGTATGGGTTTACGAGCACACTCAAAGGTATCAGGTATTAGCGAGTGTCAGGAGTATGAGGATCTGGCGTGAACTCCATGTCGTCGCCAAATGGTCGACTACGCAGAGCCCGACCGTGTCTACGTACTCGTCTGAAAAAACAATCAATACAATCAACTGAAACGAACGAATAAGTGGAAGAAGAAAAAAAATAAACAAAAGCGCGACTCGCGTCATTTAATTGTTCGCGGGGCGACGTCCGTTGGCATTGATCATATATAGAAGTATATAGCATAGTAAAATGAAGATGAGAAAAATATGATGAAAAAGAGGAAAAATAAAAAAAAGGAGTAATGAAGTGCGATAGAGCGGTACTAGTGTCTCACTATGGTAAGCGAAACGTGCCAGAAATGCCAAAGTAAACGGAACAACAAGAACCGCTGAGTCGACGAATGGAGTATGGATATCACACCGCTGCAGCATCGCTTTTGCCGCTACCGTTTTTTATATTTAGTATAGAAATGATGAAGAGTCGGCACGTGAGTCTGACGCGAATTGTCTAGCAAATATATTGCTCTTCTGTTCTAGGAATGTATTAGTTTTTATTAGTGTTTTTTGTTTGTTTAGTTAACCCACAGGAAAGTATGCCGTTTTCACATATACTATACTATAATTTAAAATAACTATTGATAAGCTTACCCTGCAACGGCGGCGTATCCTGCAACCGGTTGTGCTGCAGCTGCAGCTGCACCATAAGCGCGTGCAGCTACGGCCGTGTACGTCGCTGCGGCCGCGTAACTGGCCTGCTGTGCAGTTGACAATGGTGTCTTCAGTAGTGGGGAAGCCGCTGCGGCTGCTGCCGCTGCCTGTAACAACCACAACCCGCCATGCAAGCTCAAGCAAGCTCCGAGAGACAACTAAGTACGCGACAGAGGGGATGGGGGTGCTCTATCCGAACTGTCTCGAGTCCTGAGTGAGGATCGATTCACTGACGCTCATAATTATTTCGAACAACGAGATATGTACTGAACTACGATAGATAAGAGGGGGCTGTGGAAGGTGGTTCTCACTTAACTGCGTGATTTTTATAACGAATCATTATCATTATGCAACATTGCAATGACGAGTTGACAAAACACTATTTCCAAATATAAAAACAAAAATATATTTCTATCTATTATTAAATTTAATTCAATTCTTTTAAACCCTCAATGGTCACTGTGACGACAGTAAATAATTTTCAGAAGAATACCAAGTGGAATTACTATAAAATAAGATTTTGTTTACTCGTCACGACAACAGGCTCTCTACTCGGTCCTGGGTATTGGCAGGATAAAACTTTTTCAAGTGTGCACGCATCTTTCGATAATTATGATCTCATAATAAATATACTCAGCCCACAAACACGAAGAATACGACGAAATGCCATTATACTTGTATAGTATAAGGTTGTGCTATGCAATGGTAGTAGTATAGCATTATTTATAATAATAATAATGATTAATACCACATTGGGAAATCGAGTACTATGTGAACTTTCCATGCGTGAGTGTGGGCGACCTCGATGATAATGATAATGTATAGCCAGACGGAATTATTTATATATCCCTGTTCGTGCAGTAAGCTATTCAGGGAAAAAAGACTAATCGACGCACTTTACTTCTCATATAATATATATATATTTCATCTGAGCTGCGAGGCTCACAGTCGAAATCTGCATGCACGAGTCAGCCGGAATAAATCTCACCAAGTATAAAACTCAATAGTTTAATGTTTAGCTAACATTTCTACGACGAGTGTCGCTGCGACGAAAATTTTTATCCCGTTTTCTTACTGTTACTTGCAATGTTGAAATATTTATATCAACAAACTGGGCTGGTATCAAGAAATTATTTGCTTGAAAACCTCTCCGGAGGACACTACTCGGAAATTCGGGTGGTTGAAAAATCGAGGGATGAACCGGACCGCAGCCTCGGGGAAAAGCTTACCTGTCCCGTGCAAAACGAAATGACGACTAACGGTACAAGGCCCATGTGAGTTACGATCGGCTTACAAAGACCGAGAAGGGTGTTTGAGGATAATGCAATACGCGTCGGTTGTATGGTCGAAAGCGAATGAGATAGAAATAGAAAGAGATGGAGAGCCGAAAAAGAAGCTGAGCGAAATGCTGTACGGCAAAGCACAGCAGTACCGCAACGGTATATCGTAAATTCTTGTCACGGCAAGAGGGCTCCGCGTGGGTGAGTGTCCGAAGGCCTGCAGTCCTACATCGAGGACTGAACTTTTCCGCCTGTCCGTGCCACGGGGAGGTTAAGTGAAGCTTCGACCGTTGCAACGCCAGACAGAGAGGTACGAGAAATTCGTTCACGTACATTCGGGAGTCTCATGGATTCGAGTTCTACGGTAGACAACTCGGAAATAGCCAACGAAAATTCTTGGGGACTGGCAAAACGTGCCGGTAGAGAATAGTCACAAAAATTTCACCGTTATTAATTACCTCGGTTCTTCCAGCCCTTCGAGCCTTCACCGAGGTACTCCTATATATGTATGTATGTATGTATGTATGTATGTATGTATGTATGTATGTATGTATGTATGTATGTGTGTGTGTATATATATATATGCATGCAAGCAGTAGATCTCTCATGTAAGCTCTATTTTTTAATTTTTTTATTTAAATTTCTCATCTTTTTAAATGCCTCGTCGTGAAGAGGACGTGCGAAGCTCGTTTCGCCGGAGCTTTAGGAGGACGACAGATATAACAGGCAAAGGGTAGAGGGTATGGTACACTACGTGACCTTGTTTCCCTGCCACCATCTATCTTCCTGGACTCTATCGCGGTCCGCTTAGGCCACCCGTAGTGGTTTTACCAGCGCGGTAGAAGGAACAAACGGGCGAATTCGTGATCGAGCTTTCGCTCTTTCGTTGCTCCTTCAAAGACTCACGAATCCAAGGACCTACTAGTAAGCTTCGGAAAAAAGCTCGATACGAACTCCCATAGGCTTGAACACATCGTCGATTGAATCGGCTCGAAGCTACCTCACGAGAGTCAAAAGGTTTCATCCGCCGAGTCCGAGCTTAGACTATCGGCATGCCTTATACACATCCTATCGAGGTCTGTCACACTTCGCTTTTTTAATCTACAAGTGCCACCCTAAAAGTCATATTGGATTTGTCTACGCAATTTCTGGATCATATACCGATGATTGTCCTGCACCGCCAAAAAGTTTGTCCGATCAAGATAAAATTAACTAATTGTCAATTTTTCTGATCGGCTAAGCCCTTGTCTAATTAATAAATTTGTTTTTACATGCGTCACGTAAGTACACATCGATCGGTTCATAACTACTTTCAATAACACAATTGTAGCGTAGTTACGTCAGAACAACTGGCACCAGAATTGACCATTATTCGAACACGTATTTTCATGAAAAATGTATGAAGATTCTTCAAGGATTAAGGAGATTCAATTTCGGCATACAGAATTGAGAGAAGATTTTGTGGGTGTCAGATACGTTTTCAACATACGTAATACGTATTAAAAACGTAAAAATACGTAAAATACGGCAAAATTACTCAATTATGATTTTTCGAATGCAAAGCCATTAATAGAACAAGTTGTGCTCGGTATGACAGCTGTGATCACTGTGGTCAAGACCCTCAAACGGCTATCGGTATTATGATGAAAGAAAAATATATCGGTTTACTTCATTGCAGGGTTAATCGGGGTATGCTCAAACCCGCAACCCTTCGTTATCTCAGTTACCAATAAATAAAAACTCAGTTACGAAATAAGGCGAGAGTAGAGATGAGAGAGGTGAACTAAAATGAAAAATATACGCCCGACCAAATAGTGCAACGAGCATAGGGCTTGCTCTCGTTCCCAAGCGAAACATTATAATGTGTGTGTGTGTGTGTGTGTGTTTGTGTGTAATAAAAAAAAGAAGAATTGGGGGAAAAAAACCGTGCCACTCGACTAGACGTTTGTGCGACGAGTGTACATGAGCGAAATTAAGTAAAACATTTGTGGATAGTTACAGAGATAAAAACGGCGAAGATGAAAAATGGATCATCAATTTTTTTTGTTTATTCCATCAGCTAGAAGGAAAAAAAACACGTCACGTACACGCTACAACTATGCAGGTTGGTAAAATTACTTTGAAGCAATATGACAAACAACTTTCGATAAACGACAAGATGGAAAAAAATAATAAAGTTGTAGCTTCAAATTTTGACTGTGTAGATGAAGAGCATCTCAAAGATAAGATAGTAGATACATAAAGAAAGAATAGTATTCGAGCAGACCGTCATTCCTACCTCCAGAGCGGGCGCTTTAGCCTGAAACACAAACGGCAATCCTGAAAACAAAAATTGTTGCCGGGGGGACGGGCACCCGCTCGCGATTTTTTTCAATTAATCATCTCGCCGCGAGGACCGCTCGCTTCATTTCCCGATAAATAATGCTATATGAAAACCCATGTGTAAAATATAAATGAAAATGATACGCTTAAACAAAGTATTCGTGCAATCTTCGAACGATGAAGCTTAGGTGTACATGAAGTTACTGACTCATTGCCGTTTTTTACTTTTTTTTCGTTCAGCGTTCTCAATTGCTTGAACCGTTTTTATATTGTAAGGAATCTCGTCGTGTGTATATGTGAGAGGGTAATGACAGCAGTGAATGAACGATTAACGAGTTATTAATAATGATTAATAACTTAGCGAATTATTACAGGAAATAAATGATTGATTCACCGTTAGCCGTTCGATCAGTGCCACCGTATTATGTTGCGATTAACGATGTGGGTAAATGAGGTTCTTTTGAACAATTAATTATTATGCAAGCTTGGTCAAAAACGTGTAAACTAACGTCGTCCGTAGCTTGCGGCCATTCCAGCTGTATAATTTCCCCCGATCAGGGTGGACGCTTTAGTTGCGATATATACTTTCATTTTCGGTTTATATAAACATTTCACATAATTATTAACCGATTTTTTTCTTTTTTTCCGTGTTTTCATCCAAGTTATTCAAGTTAATACGCTCCCGAGAAGTTGTCTTACCTGGAGCCTGTAGTTGGGATCCTGCGTCGCTGCGTGAGCTGCTAGGAAGGGGTCATAGTAGACGCTGCAAAAAAAATATGCAACCAAAGATTAGACAATAATTAAATGAACTGTAAACTTCTTTGTCGAAGAATAGAATAGGGTTGTTTGTGTAGTGATAACCTGATAACAAAGATCATTAATTATTATCGAATTGTTTAATGAATGTAGTAATAGTGAATGAAGCATCTGTATCGTCTATGTGTATTTCGTGTGTATCAGTTGTTCGCGAGTCGTTCGAGCGTCAACCGCGTGTGCACTGTATATTTATATACATTTAACGTTGACAGACTTCTATCGACAGTATATAAGTATATAGGACGCGATTTTTTTTTCGGCCAGTTAGAGAGGCACAAGTGCGAATACAAAAACTGGAGGACGTGCACGGATGCTGTAAACATATTGGGTGCAGGCAAGAAATTACGAGAACTAGCATCAATCCGCGTGCGATTTGTTGCAGCGTGTCGACAATAATTTATTCTGACGTTTAAACGTCGTAGAAAAGAAAAAGCAAAAATATTTATCACGACTCGCTACAACGAGATTACTGCATAAGAAACGTGTGTTAAGTATATAGTGAACAACAGGCAATGGGAAACGAAAATTACATTGTGTGTTAATTCAATGTGGAGAATGCGTACTTCACATTGTGTGCAACGAAAATACATATATAATTCAGTAGCGTTGACGGTTTTTTGTGATCTAGTAATTTTTTTTACGTTATAACGTGCTACTTACGCAGGTGCGAAGGGATGCAGGGCCGTTGCAGCAGCTGCAGCTGCAAGAGGCCCTGGATTACGGGCAAGAGCTAATGCCGCAGCTCCGGCTCCTGGAAATGCTGCTCTCGCTGCACCGACGCGCCCTCGCTGTATGGCGACACCTCTCAATGCTGCAGCTGTAACAGACATGCCACGACGGCCTACCTTGTAATTCATAACGTTGAGAACACACAGAGACTCGTTCCCTTCTGGGTACTGTTGTAGAGCCCAGTCATCGGTTGAGAGGCAGCAACATCGTCGTCAGCAATCAGCAGCAGCGGCAGAGCAGCGACAATAGGTTCTTTTCTTTTCTTTTTCGCCACAGTAAATTCAAAATTTCTCCGCGATGCATATTTACGATGTGGGAAAGAATCTACCAGCATTTCAAATCCTCAATTCACTTTTGGAATGCATCTTACAATTACTCTCGCTATAAAACATATAGGTATATAACAAGAATTATCACAAGATAAATTCCAAAAGTGATGCAATATTCGCAACTCTTCTTCTCAGTTCTGGGTGTGAATATGCAACGAAGATAATTTTAAAGAAAATTAGTTTGATCAAAAGGCATCAAATTTGAAGAAAAAAAAATATATACATATATGTATATATAACGACGGCCGTTAATGTTAATCTCTAGGAAGATCAAACCACTGGGCAAGAGATTGAATCTAGTCGAACCATTGAGAAAGAAGAAGTAACTTGTACGAAACCGCGTGCAAATTTTGGTCAAAACAAGGAAAGTTGACGTAGACTCTAGTCGCGCAGTCCTAACGTTTATGGTATACCGAGAGAGTCGGTACACCGGCGTCAGAGGAATACGAGCTCGGGAAACACAGTTGGACGTGTTCCGGGTAAATTGAAGCTGAGTAATGGAGTCACTGAGGGGTCCGAAGTACTAGTTTTAAAAGAGCGAGGAAAGTCAGAATTGTTGAGACGAGTCTGATCTGAGGAATCAATCCTGATGTCCGAACAAAGTTCAGCCTACGATGCAAGGGGCAAACTAGACAAGACAGAGAACAAGAATAGAGTGAAAAATTCCAAGCGCAGTAGTGATGCCAAATTTAAAAAGGAAGTTAATAGAAAATCTGTCGAATTATCGATGAGTCAGGCGACAAGAGACGATCGATCCGATGCTCTTTTAAATTCGAGCGAAAGACCAAAGCTTAGCGAAGGTACGATCGAGACCGGAGTTCATAGAACTACGATAAATGGCCTAGCTTCAATATTAGGATCCATAAGTGTCGTGCCGAGTTTCATCCGAAGACCGGTAACTCCGTCACTGAGAATAGATCAATTGGCGGAAGCTTCAACGAGCGCGGGAACCCAAAGGTCGATACTTCGAGAAAACGATTTTTCAACGTTGAATCCAGAGCCCAATAGGTTTTTGAGGATCAGAAAATTCTTGGCAAAGTACTCAATGAAGGAGATGAAGAAATCTATTATATTCGCGGATCAACGGATCTCCGACATTTCGCTGGAGTCTATGGTGACTCTCATAGGAACATCAAAGCCACTGCTAAAATCTGCCATTCGAAGCACAGGATCCTTACGAAGCATCAGCTCGTCCGTTAGATTTTCCCTGCCACTGGAAACTCTGCGAGAAGAAGATTATGCGTTAATGAAGATTGGAAATTGGGAGGTTGTCTGTGATGTCAGCAACGATGAGATTGCCGATGTTTCGTTAGCAACGTGGAGATCATTGAGACGTACGAGACTGTGCAAGATCGTAATGTGCTTGGCTTTCGGTTTAATCGTACCGTCTATTCTCATTGTGCCGGTTCTCGTGTACGAGGACAATACGAATCACGCGACACCATGAACAAAAATTTCTTTATGAAAGTTCGTACAAAATATATGCATGATTTTTTCATTGCATATATTTTTGTAGTAACGATGTTTCTCTAAATTTCAACTGCGAAAAAAGGAAAAAAAAAAGAAAAAAAAAACACTGGAACACGCGTTAATAATATTCGTATTTCATGACTGGCTGCTCACCTTCGAACGTCGTCTTTGTACTCCATTTCTGCCCACAGGTGTTTGCATAAGGCCGAGCGTTGTTCCAACTTTAATTGTTAGACAATTAAGGAAAAAAAGTAAATCAGACCAATAAAACAGGCGCATTCCATGTAGTTGTGAGTTACATTGAACAAACAAGAGAGAAATTCTGAACTTAACGGCATTGCGTAATCATTCGCTCCAGAGCGTTTAGATAATGAAGTATACAAGAGAGAGCCCCAGGTCCAGTGGCGTGAATATATGGATACAGATATACAGTTAGAAGTTTCTAAGCCACGAGTGAGGCATGCCAATGACGGGTCGCCCTAAGCGGCTCTCGCAGAGGATTCGTGTTGAGGAAATTGTAGACACATCTAAACGCGTGCCTGATGGACAATTTTTCTAGAAGTGCGATAAAAAGAGTGTTTTTTTGTTTCTTTCTCCTAGCGATTCCAACTAACGAGATAGCGAGATGCAAACAACCGTGAATCGTAAAGAATTCGTTTTAATCTAGTACATAATTGTCTATGTAAATATTGTCAAGGTAAAAGTTGGATATCGTGCAGAGGCGATTAGATAAGGGCTGTTGAGCAGCAAGAGGGTAGGTTTCTCGGTGCGTTAAATACGTTGCGTAACGTTCCAGGCACAATAACCGAATATAGATCAGAGAAAAACAGGACGATTATTACGAGAACGTGAAGATCTAGCGAGCTGTTTGTTCATTTCACTTGTGTGTGTGTGTGTGTGTGTGTGTGTGTCTGCATGTGTTGTGTTTATTTTTGGGATACTTTGTACGTATTAGAGAGACTGTGGTGGTTTTGTTACAGAGAACACTTTTTAGGCTATAGAGTGATATTTAGAGGGTATAGAGAGGGTGATGTACAATCTGACAAAGGCTTAAGGTGACGGTACCTCCGTCTCGCGGCTGCCCTCGGGGCGAGTACGAGGGGTGCGGCTGTAGGGGATGGCGTCACTGCGGCTGCTGCTACTGCCGCTGCTGCGGCTGCCGATGGTGCGGCTGCTCCCAACCAACTCCAAGGCATCGCCGGCAATCTGTATCCTGTCAAAATAGTTAGTGGACCGTCGCTCGGCCCAATTACCGATACTCCCACGTCTGGCTCTTTTTCTTTTAATCATTTTCCTTTCTTTTTCTTTCATTTAATGCAAAACGGTGGTCGTTAGTCTGGCGGAGATGGCTGGCTGGTGGCTTGATCGTTGCATTTATACAACACTGGAAATCACTTTTATAAAGATTTTTTTTCGTTCGATAAGGTAATCGAGGGATGGAATTTCAGGGATTCAAAGCTTTTTTCCAATACAAGTTTGATGAGCTCGATTAAATTTTATGTCTAGGAGTAATTTTTAAGATGACTCCCATGTGGCAACTCGATGGGGACGATAAATTTCTCCAAGTAAAATTTGCATGCGGCTACAGATCTTTCTCACGGAAATAGTCAACACTTTAGTTGATGTACGACCGTAAAAAAAGAGGTAGATCAAAGAATCCAGCACGATGTGAAATCTATAAATAAAAGACAAGACAGAAAAGTATAGTAAAACTGTAGTAAATTTGACGGGATAGTAGTTTCCGAGAAGAATTTCGAATAGTTAGGTCGGGGAATCGTCCATATGTCAAGAGCCATCGCAGTGAAGGCAAGCCAGGGATGCTGCGAGTAATTAATATGATTGAACCCTCATTCGATGGATGCGGAGCTTGCGGGGAACGGTGTAGTGAGATGGCAGTTGCTTGATAGGGTTTGGTACAAGCACCGAGACTCGTGAGCGGGGTCGAGCCTCGAGTCTGGCCTCACTAGCTGGTCGAGATGAACGGAGACGAGGGTCGAAGGGTGGAAAAGGTGGTTGAGGGAGCAGCAGCACCAGCAGCAGCGACGGCGACGAGGGGGATGCTGCTGCTGGCAGGGTTGCTCCGAGCGATCAATAAATGCCGGCGCTGCCAGCACACAGCTACCCCTGGACCACTTTCATATCCCTCCTCTCTGCGTTCGCTATTCGCCAACCCACCTATCCTCTCCCACCCTGTCGACTCTCCCATGGAACTCCTATTTCTTTCTTACTCCGACGTCTCGCTCCGTCTCACCGGGAAGATACGCTGCCCGGAGTCTCGTCGATATAGTCCAACTTTTCATCTCTCGCACGAGCGCATTGGACACCCACCTTCTTCTCTAGAAAAGAGAGACACCCACCGCGCGATCGTAGAACGCGATTGAAACGTCTATGTCGAACATTGTTAAATCTTCGAGGAATGTAGAGACCATAGAATCTCCATTGGAGAAATTATCATGAGACACTGTATATTCGGATTTTATCGAATTAAGTAACGATATTAACAGTTGAATCTTCGATGCTGAGATTTCGATACTGAACGAGGATTGCCAGGTAAGACGGTGTCAAGGGTTCTTTGGTCAATAGATAAGAAACAAATGAGATACCATCTGTCAAATGATAATTTGCCTCTGATGTTAGTCAAATGCGTTACCTATATATAACGAGATAGGTCTTGCGAAAAAGAGTTTCTAAAATGAAAACTAAAACAAAAAAGTTATAGTATTAAAAAAAAAAAAGAAAGAAAGAAGAAAAAATTATTCGGATGCACTAGAACTACAGTCGCATAACCCACGAATAAAGCCACAGTAATTAGGTGCGTGTTTTATGTATCTCTCAATATCCATTTAATCTTCCACAAAGACATTAATTATTCGTTCCAGCTAATAACCGTAAACTAAGAGCAAGATATCGGCGTTTCAGAAAGTTTCAGTGAAATCGAGAACGAAATAAGAAATCTATATATAACAACATTCGAGATCACCGTGGTAAAGGTTCGAGCAATTGTAATAGGCTCACAAAAATGACAAAATAAACAATTTATGAAAAAAATCTACTCTCTACCGTTTGTACGTAACAGGAGATATTTTGTCTCTCGAGTTCTATGCGAGATACTTGAGAGACGAAGAGCTACCTCCCCCGAGATTGAGTCACTGAAGCACAATTACATGTGTGTATTTTATTGAGACAACACGATTAAGGGAGCGCCTCGTATTGACCTGGTAACTAGCCGAAACTGGAGGTGGAATTATAACGGGAGAATAAACACGAACGATATACAAACAGCGGCTAGACATTGTGCGTACATAATGCACCTATATAATTCCAGTGCTGGTCAACTAGGGTTTCTGGTCTCGAAAGCTCGACTATATACAGTATTATACTGTGGGGATGTTTCGGAGATATTCACGAGATAGGAGGGTGGAGAAAGGTGGATATAACAACCGGAGAGGTTCAGCGTCGTCATTGTATCGCGGACGATTACAAACCATGTTCGTTAACGCATGTTATACTAATGAACAATAGTATACACATTATAATAGTGAGTTTTGAAGAAACAGGGTGGGTTTTCGGGGCTCAAAGAGGAAACGTTAAAACGTCACTATATTTGCTGGTTTGGTGCTTGCACGCTTAGCGGTAACTAATTAATAACTTCTCTGTGCAAATGCCAAACAGTAACACTAATCAAGTGGATGTGACAAATTTCCATACAATTAAGACTCAAATATTGCACGTTCGCATTTTCCCCGACACGTGCACATTTGTATAATAATAGCAATGCTCGTGCGACAAATCTAGATATTGTTATTGTTATTCGCGAAATATTTTTTTGGAAAATGCGAACGTTTTTAATGTTGTTCTTTTTCTTTAATTAGTTACCACTAATATAAGGCGTCACTTTGGAGCATGCAGCAACCACGCCCGGCCATTTCTCTCGCCAACTAACACACCGTGCCACGATCATTAACATTAAATTCAATGAAAATTAAACGGTTTCCAAAAATATTACAAATTTCGTGTTCTTTTTTTTTCTATTCCGCCTCTGGCGCCTTGTACTGACGTAGTTGTTACTAAAAAGTTACCAATGACAAATTATATTCACTCATCCATAATTGTGTGAACGCTATATAACAGTGAAATGAATAAAGGGTAAATAATAATCTTAACGCAAATTCAGGATATTTTTCCAATGCCAGCAGGCCCAAGGACGGACAGATCAACGTGAACGAAATAACCGAAAAAAAAGAAAAAGTAATTATAAGATATTTCGCTAGTCGAGTATAGTATATACACTTGATAAATGTGTGTGTGTGTGTGTGTGTGTGTGTGTGTGTGTGTGTGTGTGTGTGTGTGTGTGTGTGTGTGTGTGTGTGTGTGTGTGTGTGTCCATACACATATATATTATAGTATGTTGACAGGTGAATCTCATATGAAGGCAAGCCAAGGCCACGACATGAGACGTGCAAATTAAATAAGGTAATAATAATAATAAATATTAAACAAAGCAATTAAAAAATTCTCTCCCAAAACCGCTCCAACCACAACCAAGCACAACCACAGGCAAGGTACGGGCCTTTGTCAACGAGACAGTCATCAACCAGTGAATGTGGCGCATTACCGTGATTATTGTATAATATAGTAAAAATATATATATGTAATATATATATGCGATAAAGTATGAGAAACGAAAGGGAAATTCGAATAGAAAACGAACAAAAAATATTAATGATAAATAAAAACTATATCAATTATAAATTAAATGTAGTAATAAGTGTTTCAATCAATCTCAAGTCAATTCAATAAACATGGCGGTGATTCAATATTAATAGTAGTTGCAATCAATAAAAATGCCATTCGGATATTAATCGGAATATTTTCATCTAGGAAAGGGGAGGGGGGGGGGAATGAAACTTCGCGTAATAAGTAGGAGGACGATCGAACTGGGATCAGAATCGCATTAAAATTTATAGAAATAAAAAAAATTGTTCTGCCAGGAGTATTGAACAACGAGCGGAGAAAGAGGGTTTGATGGTCATGGTCGCAATTATAAGTTAATAATCATTAAATTACGATAAGAAATGATAAATAATACGAATTATAATATTATGTACGAAAAATACCTCATGCGTTACCACTGGATAGAGAGCCCTAGACTAGCTACTAGGCGATAATTCGTTTTTTTTTTTATATATACGTTAACAAAAAGCTATTATATGGCCAATCGTTGAGTCTGCAGCCGCCAGGGTGACGTTATTTTACGAACTTTTGTTGCGTCTCTCTCCCTCTCTCCCTCTCTCCCTTCGTTAATTGGTGCATTTTTAAAAGTTTTCTACTCTTTGCACTCTTTCTTTTATGCGTTATCATTCTCTCACCATTTTGTTACCACAAACGACGTGCTTGATATATTTTTTGTTCACATACGCGACAAAGAGTTGCACTAATTATTGATGATGAGCAATTCCTATTGGTAATTGTGTGTCGCGTTTATTATATACCTCGCGAAATTATCTAACAAACTCTCGTGGGGTCAGTCAATGATCGAGTGCATCGTCCCTCGCATCGAAACTATACGAGAAATGCTTATCGTTACGCCTCGGCAGCGACTCGCGAGGTTATCGAACGTTGAGAGTTGTGGAAAATAAAATAAGCAGAAGCCCGAAAATACAATTTCTCGCAATACATCAATGTCCTGAGTGGAAGTAATAATGATCTGAGATATGAGAAAGAGAACGCGGTAAAGAAATACCCATATAGTTATATAAATACAAATATTACCGATGACGAAAATAACGAGCGAGAGAGCGAAAGAGAACGTGTGCATTCAGCATTAAAATCTTCTGAGAGACAGAGAGATTAAATAACACACGAACACTGACTGACGATGCAGATGCATGCTAGAATCAAAAAATTTGCTTTCTTGCGTTCCATTCGGTCGTTCTCGACTAGATCGTTTCTTCCTTTTTTTTCAACTCTTGTTTTTCTGTAACTTGAAACGCCATGCGGATCTTGGGCAGGCTCCCTTTATTGTCCAAATCAATAAATTTGTATATAAGATATTTTCCGTTGCTATTCATGACATACAAAATCATCGCTTCCGACGCATTTTCACGCTTTCGTCTCGTACAAAATTATTGTTCACGTTCTATCTATTAATTAATCTATGTATTTGACTATGTTTCATTGTTAGTATATAAAAAAGAAATAGCTCTCTCTCATTGCATATGCGACGCTTTTTTATTTTTCCCTCTTATTGCATTTCTTTTTTTTTCTTTTTTTTTCGATTGGTCATGACAATTGCCTCTTTTAATCCAAAATATAGGCTAAACTAGATGGGATAAAAAACAAGACGGCTCCGATAGATTCGACAAGCTATGCCTAGACGAGAGTGTAAAGTTGTCCCATGCCTATAAAAAACTATTCATTGTCTGACTTTTTTACTTTACCCTGCTTACGTATCCCTTGGAGGAAATAAGGCCCACTCAAATTAAGTTTTGGCTTATAAAACAATAGATAAATCTTGTAAAATCGAGAAATTCGTATTTGTAATACTTTGGAGGAAAAAAGTCAGAACTAACTTTACGTTCATTGGAATGAGTTTAACTTAAACGTTAATCACTGTGAGCACCCTGTATTCGTTTCGTTAAATCCATAGTGAAACCGTGGGGGTTAACGCTCGATTAGTCGCTATTACCTCGATTAGCTCGATTCCTGACTATCTAATTAATTTACGAAACTTAAAAATAAAATGCAAACTATCCCACTGCCTTGCACTGACCAACGGTAAAGTCATCCTCGCGTTCACTAAACTTGCCCTATCTGCGAACCTAGAACGAGGATAGAGGAAGAATTGTAGAAGAAAAAGAAAAGAACAGATAAAAGTACAAGGAAAGAAGGAGTAGGATAAGTTTTCGTCAAATCCGAATAATTAAGGATACCTTTGCGAAGGTGCTTGCTTCGCATAGGTAGACTTGTAACATAAAAAATGGACCCACCTTAGCTGACCATGGCCTATAATAAAAACAAAAACTGTCCCTTTTTCCCCGTTTATGCTGAGATGAGCCTGTACCGGGCCAGTGTTAGAGACAGGGACTAGCGCATCCGCACACTCAACACTCGCAGACACGTAAAATCGTTACAGCGAAAGCCTGGAGGAAAGCGACACGAATTGAAAACAAAGATCACAAGAATGACTAGAAATCTATTCTTCAGTTGATCGGTGTGACGAAGCTTTTGCCGACGTTCGCTGTTACAATTTAAGATTTTTCTCACGTATTTCACTACTGTTGCTACTACTACCATCACAAATGGGTTGACTTTTGTCTTTCGTTCTCTAATATAAAAATACTTTCGATATATATAACTGTAGTATATATCATTTTTTGTATGCTTGCTTGGTCGTGGTGTGGCGGCTGTGGTCGGTAGTTTTAACTCTGGGGCAGAGCGGTCTGTCTCGTTTGTACTTTTTTCCGTTTCTCAACATTTTCCAGGCCTTAAACACACCGAGCGTCTCGCGAGTGTAGCGGCACCTCGCGAGAGCACTGTTATTCGCGAAGATAATTTACGACTACTGTCGTCTGTGTGTCTGCCTTTGTTCACCCGTTTGCGAATGATTTTTTTCACGTGTATCAAATGTCTCATAAATATTTGTCGTCGCCTTGGTCGTTATCACCCCCATCACGAGAAACCCTGGCAGTTCTCTCGTATTTCGGAGTACAGAGTGAGGAGTGCCTCCTCAGGTACGTCGTGGATGCACCTACCCTCTGGCCACTGCACACACACTGTAACATCAAAGAACACGAAATATTTAGTACGATTTCGGAATAATTTTCACGTTAAAGTACAAGGCAATTAGAATATGTCAATAGTAAACGATGTATGTGATATGAAACGTAGCAATCACGCCCGTTATTACGTCACCTCGACGCTTTAACGCTTTGACGGCAATTAATAATAAGGAATTCAACCGGGCAGGGCAATTACAATTAGAGCTTGAGGGTTCAATTAGTGCTGCTGGCGCGTGTACCCATCGTCCCTATAATCGGTTATCAGGAAAGTGATTACAGAGTTAAATTGGTCGAAACTGTTCGAGAGAAGTGGTGGAAGTAGGGTTGGCGCAACGTCCGCGAGGCGCGGAGATCGGATTGAGAAGGTACTCGTTTCCGATAGCCGGACTGCAGCCTCTTCCGGTATTCTCTTATTTAAGATCAAAGCTCTTTCTACTACTTTACGAATTGCGACGTAACTTTTTTGGATGGGCAAGTTTTCACAATTGAATAGTAAGAGTACAAGTTCCTTCAGAAGTTTTCTGCAGAATAGAAGCTGAACTCAATTGCTAACTCGATTCAGTGGATTCATTGAATACAAAGTACCCAGTATGAAATTATATAAAGAAAACAAGAGTCGAGATCGGAAGGCGAGAAAATTTTTGATTAATCGAGCGATAACTTGGATGACGAGCTTTCACGTTACTGGCGATGAATTATCGGGTGAGCAGAGATAGCAGTGAAATGGTTGGGAGGAGGGGGGGGGGGGGGTGAAGGCGGAAGAACAGGCACCGGAGCGAAGGGTGGAAGCAGTGAGCCCTGGAAATGAAGTTACATGCCCCGAGGGATAATCGAGCTGTCCCGCAAAATTGAACCTACGAAGAAGCGAGGAAATTGGCCTAGGCTGACGTGAGCGAGGGAGAGATCGATACAGGTCCTTGGCAAAAAGAGGTTGGGACACTGGCTGCCTATCGGTACATACAGAAAGATTGTCCTGCATCCATCGTTTTGAGCTATCGAAAGATATTACAAGGAAAAATGTAAAAAAGTTTATCATGGTTTTTACTAAACGTCAGAGCATTTACGGTGCTCAACAAATAAATACAGCTTGAGGTCATTCTGTTCTCTAATTCTCCCGACCTTCCTTCCTTCCCGTTCGCCCAGCGTTGCTCTGGTACTTTGCAAACCGCTCTCGCAGCTCTCCGTTCTATTGGTCAGAGCCGAGGGATTATTAATTTTCTCCGACAGTTTCTCTCCCTCTCAGCCTTGGTGTCAACTTTTATCCGCATCTCAGAGAAGCAACGACGAAGGTGCATTTTTTTTTTGTTTTTTTGTTTCTTTCTTTTTTAAGCTCCTGCATAGCCAGCTTGAATGGCACTTTTATATCGGAGTAGAAACTTTACTGTTGTATCGACATCCGCGTCTTTCTACGAGGATTAAATTTTCTGAAAATCGGACGACATAATAATGAAAATGTTTGAAGCTCCTTTATTTACGAGGTATTATTGGTTAATTCCACAGTACTGTTGCGTCAGAATTATAATTATAATTAGAAGAACGGCTTGCCGAAATGCTTCTCAGTGACGATATATAAAAGCGGGGGTAGCGTATTCCCTTCAGTGTAGACGCGTTATTTGCGGGACCATTAATGAGAGGGGAGGCGAGAGAGGGCCTTGAATAAATTATGAATGCTCCCGCGGGTGCTGGGAAAGAAAAAGCTCGAGGGAAAGCGTATGAAAGAAGAGCGAAAAAGAAATATGAATTTCGTGGAGGATGAACGAGTGGGGAAAAATGTATACGCTTTCCTCGCTAACGAGCTCTCGTACCTCTTCCTTTACCTTTTTTTCTCTCTTTCGGTACTGCATATATATTCGTCGTTTTATTTCAACACGAGCTTACTGCTCTATCGCTATAGTTTCTAAAGAAGAAATGGTCGAGGTCAGTGAGTTACAAAGAAACAATATAGAATAGCCAATACAAGTTTAACAATTGAAGAACAAAATTGAGTACATTTGTCATAGCTATTTGCGGTTTTTTTTTACTTCAACTGCATCGGGAAGCCTTGAAATACATCTATAGGACGCGATTTTTGTTGCTTGTCATCCCGCGTTCTTTTTAGTCGGAATAAAATTTTTTTTAAAAATAAAAATCTGCGATACTTTTTCCTTAATCGTAATATCCCTCTTCACTCTTTCCGCCAAAAGATCGATTCTACAATATTTACGAATCGACGACGCTTTCTACGCACTCTGCCTCCTGATTTTTTATACAACCCGTCGAGCATTTATATACCGATATTTGTTGTACGATACGCCGCGAGCGTCGTCCTTCATGACGCTGAGGACCGGAAAATAATTTAACCTGCGAAAAATAGCAGGATGGCTCGAGGGAGTATAGTTGAGAAAAGGTTGCGAAAAACGACACGAGTACCGAGGGGAATGCCGTTTTGAGGGAAAAATTTCGTGTGCGGATAGTCGCCGGGAAATTACGAAACTTAAAAAAAAAACACGTTCAGATGAAACAACCTATCTCCTCATACTCCCCCGCTAATGTACAATTGTTGCGCTCACTCTCTGATGAAATACGAGTGCGCTCGAGAAGAAAAGGTCGCCTCAGCAGCACCAGCTGAGACGCGTTCATAAATTCACTCTGGGTAAAAATAGGAGGAGGAGGAGGTGGAGGTGGAGGTGGAGGTGGAGGAGGAGGTGGAGGTGGAGGTGGAGGTGGAGGTGGAGGTGGAGGTGGAGGTGGAGGTGGAGGTGGAGGTGGAGGTGGAGGTGGAGGTGGAGGTGGAGGTGGAGGTGGAGGTGGAGGTGGAGGTGGAGGTGGAGGTGGAGGTGGAGGTGGAGGTGGAGGTGGAGGTGGAGGTGGAGGTGGAGGTGGAGGTGGAGGTGGAGGTGGAGGTGGAGGTGGAGGTGGAGGTGGAGGTGGAGGTGGAGGTGGAGGTGGAGGTGGAGGTGGAGGTGGAGGAGGAGGAGGAGGAGGAGGAGGAGGAGGAGGAGGAGGAGGAGGAGGAGGAGGAGGAGGAGGAGGAGGAGGAGGAGGAGGAGGAGGAGGAGGAGGAGGAGGAGGAGGAGGAGGAGGAGGAGGAGGAGGAGGAGGAGGAGGAGGAGGAGGAGGAGGAGGAGGAGGAGGAGGAGGAGGAGGAGGAGGAGGAGGAGGAGGAGGAGGAGGAGGAGGAGGAGGAGGAGGAGGAGGAGGAGGAGGAGGAGGAGGAGGAGGAGGAGGAGGAGGAGGAGGAGGAGGAGGAGGAGGAGAGATACAGTGTGCAGCGCTGATGCGAATATCCGATAAGGGTAGTTACTCGGGTAGATTCCTGAATGGGGCTCTGTATGGGTGTGAAACTCCCTCGAGCCACTTCTGTACGCTTGGGGAGAAGGGGGCGAATT
This sequence comes from Ichneumon xanthorius, assembly GCA_917499995.1. Classification (NCBI taxonomy): domain Eukaryota; kingdom Metazoa; phylum Arthropoda; class Insecta; order Hymenoptera; family Ichneumonidae; genus Ichneumon; species Ichneumon xanthorius. The sequence continues at coordinate 278,858 of OU824204.1, read as the reverse complement.
GGGGAAACAAAATGCACGAATAGACAAAGCTGTAGAAGTGAGAACAGCCGCAGGCACGATGTTATATGTCGATGAAAAACAAGGTACACATCTTTTAACGATGCGGCTCTTCAAGATTATTTCTTATAAAAGATTTTGGCATAAACGGTTACAATGAGACGAGAGGTGATATGGTTTCGATTGGGCAGGCCGTAAACTCAATGAGACATGTTTAAAGAGTCGCATCCCAAACGATCAGGATATCCGATAAAGCTTTAAGGGTATGCCAGCTGTTCCGAAGTAGAGATCTCTCCTCTCAGCGTTTTAGTTATGCGACGAATAGAATATGGAATCTAGCTCTCACTACAAAGCTAACCACAAAGCTAGCAGAGTCGAGTGAGCGCGATCCGTAAAATTCGTAAAAGATGTCAGAAGGAACATGAGCAGTAAGATCCTTTGACGGGCAAAAACGTTTCGATGGAAAAAAAATAAAATAAGAATTGAATTTAATCTCCGAATAGATATTCTTCCTTGCAAAAAACAGAAAAAAGAGAATTGATAACTTGGCGAGAGAACTACACTTGGCTTTAAACTTACGCGTGAAATATTAAATTAAAATTCAACTAATGATAGAAGAGAGAAAAAAAGTACCGTTTAAACTAGAATATATTTTTAAAAATAATTAAATTTAGCGGTTCAGAGATAAAAATTGCGTGACCGGTAAAGACTTAATTCAGCGTGGTAATAGGAATAACCTCGAAGAATAACTTAGTTATTCACCGAAGCTCGTTGCATAAAAGTGCATAGTCCGGTTGATGGATGTTTTAAGGTCGGTATAGAGCGGATGAGGTTCTCCTCTCGCTACTCAGCTGAGGAATATGTATTAGAGGTAGAGTCGGTAGAGAGAGTTTAGGCAGTTCGATCGAGTTAGAAGGCAGGAGCCACTATGAATTTGGTTATAATTAGAGGCTGAGTGGTGAAACTTTGCTCAGCATCGTCTCGACACTGCGATACCTCTCTCCACTGTGATGAATCGGTACTCGATGCCATCGTTCAGCCACTCGCATACCAAGAGATAAAATAAAAGATAGAATAGCTTTCGTTCCGCACCGTGTTGGGAAACCCTTTTGGCACCTAACAGCGATCACTTATATTGTCGCAAGCTTGACCGGATCTATCTTATTTATAACTCGGACGGTGTGATGTGAATCTTGGCCTTGCGTCACGCCTCGATTCCTTCTTGGCACGCGATAATTTAGTACTATTAAGCTTCCCTCGTCTAATTAAACGTTAAAAAAATAACAACGTACCTTGTCGTTTATCTCGTACTAATTGGCAAATAATTTTTTTACAAATTCATTGATTGCTATTAACTGCTCAATAATTAAAACGATTATGAAATTTATTATCGACAAACGATTATTCCAATTGAAAATTTACATGTCGAATTGTGAAGGGCCTTGGCGCGTATAATATTTTGCACAGATGCAACGTCTATTGCCGCTGGTGACCAACTCTCGCGTTAATCCGGATCTAGCCCATGGCGCGCTCGAATGCCGACACAATTAAAACGAGATTAGGACCGGATTAGAGAACGGACTCGCTGTCTCTCTTCCTTCATCCTCTTCTCTCTCGATGGGTCATGTTGCTAATCGTGCTGGGAAACTGTCGCGAGAATCTGTGCGCAAGGCATTGCTCACGTCGAATTGCTCGCGAAATTACATTAAAAAATTGCAAATTAGCTTGACCGCCAGGTTTATAAAATCGAATAACTTTGATTGATAATATAGGTAGGGTAGAGCGGGGCAAAATGAGGCAGCGGGGCAAAACGGGGCAATCTGGTAAAACAACATTTTCTAATAATTTTTGGATCGAACCGCGGGGCAAAACGGCGCGGAAAATCCTGACGTATCGACGGGGCGAACGCGGGCATGGAAAAATTATTGGAAAGTTTAGTTTTACCGATTGCCCCGTTTTGCCACGCTGCCCCATTTTGCCCCACTCTACCCTACTAATGCGATTATATGGAGCGACACTGAGTATCAGTGTGTGTGTCACTTAGAATTTTCGACCTACCGTTTGGCACCGTCGGTGGTTTTTTCGTCTGTACCCTCGCCGTTGCGTT